>CM038552.1:17568864-20380805 GCA_021527575.1 Ensete glaucum | reverse complement strand
GAAACCATGCTCGTCGACTTCCATGGGCTAATAAGTTGGAATGGCCAGTATTTTGAAATTCGAATGGTGCACGAAAAACCGATCAAAGCGAGACTTTGCAAAATTTATGACCACCACATTTTTCATGAAACCATGTTAGTACGACTTCCATGGGCTATGTTACGAATGGCGGTATTTTGAAATTCAAGCGGTGCACGAAAATCGAAGCGAGTCTTTGCGTGACTTTGCGCAAAGTTTATGACCATCACGTTTTAGCGAAACCATGCTCATACGACTTCCCATGGGCTAATCGTTAGGAATGGCAAGTATTTTGAAATTCGAGATAGTGCACGAAAACCGATCGAAGCGAGACTTTCGCAAAATTCATGACCGTCGCGTTTTCACGAAACCATGCTACGACTTCCCATTGGCTAATACTTTGGGAATGGCGATATTTTGAAATTTTCGTCGGTGCGAAAATAGATCGAAGCGAGACTTTGCAAAGTTCATGACCGCATTTTTCATGAAACCATGCTTATCCGACTTCCCAAGGGCTAATACGTTGGGAATGGCCAATATTTTAAAATTCGAGACGGTACGAAAAACCGATCAAACGAGACTTTGCGCAAAATTTATGACCGCTTTTTTCACGAAACCATGTTAGTACGACTTCCCATGGGCTAATACGTTAGGAATGGCGTATTTTGAAATTCGACGGTGCAGAAAAATGATCGAAGAGACTTTGCGCGCTTTCGCAAAGTTTATGACCATCACGATTTTATGAAACCATGCTCGCACGACTTCCCAAGGGCTAATCGTTGGGAATGGCCAATATTTTAAAATTCGAGACTGCATGAAAACCGATCAAAGCGAGACTTTGCACAAAATTTATGATGTCATTTTTCACGAAACCTTGCTCATACGACTTCCCATGGGCTAATACGTTAGGAATGAGTATTTTGAAATTCGAGATAGTGCAAAAAACCGATCGAAACAAGACTTTGCGCAAAGTTTATGACCATCACATTTTTTCACGAAACCATGCTCATACGACTTCCCATGGCTAATATGTTAGGAATGGCAAGTATTTTGAAATTCCGAGATAGTGCACGAAAAACCGATCGAAACGAGACTTTTCGCAAAATTCATGACCGTCGCGTTTTTTCACGAAACCATGCTTGTACGACTTCCCATGGGCTAATACGTTGGGAATGACCAGTATTTTGAAATTCTGAGACGGTGCACGAAAAACCGATCGAAACGAGACGTTGCGCAAAATTTATGACCATCGCATTTTTTCGCGAAACCATGCTCGTACGACTTCCCAAGGGCTAATACGTTGGGAATGGCCAATATTTTAAAATTCCGAGTCGGTGCACGGAAAATAGATCGAAGCGAGACTTTGCGCAAAGTTTATGACCGTCGCATTTTTCATGAAACCATGCTTATACGACTTCCAATGGGCTAATACATTGGGAATGACCAGTATTTTAAATTTCTGAGACGGTGCACGAAAAACCGATCGAAACGAGACGTTGCACAAAATTTATGACCATCGCATTTTTTCACGAAACCATGCTCGTACGATGTCCCTTGGGCTAATAAGTTGAGAATGGCAAGTATTTTGAAATATCTTGACGGTGCATGAAAAACTAATCGAAACTCGACTTTGTGCGCGACTTTGCGCAAAGTTTATGACCGTCATATTTTTTCGCGAAACCGTGCTAGTATGACTTCCCAAGGGCTAATACGTTGGGAATGGCCAATATTTTAAAATTCCGAGACGGTGCATGAAAAACCGATCAAAACGAGACTTTGCTCAAAATTTATGATCACATTTTTTCACGAAACCTTGCTCGTACGACTTCCCATGGGCTAATACGTTAGGAATGACAGGTATTTTGAAATTCCGAGATAGTGCACGAAAAACCGATCGAAACGAGACTTTGCACGTGACTTTCCGCAAAGTTTATGACCATCACATTTTACTGCGAAACCGTGCTCATACGACTTCCCATGGGCTAATACGTTAGGAATGGCAAGTATTTTGAAATTCCGAGATAGTGCACGAAAAACCGATCGAAACGAGACTTTGCGCAAAATTCATGACCGTCGCGTTTTTTCACGAAACCATGCTTGTACGACTTCCCATGTGCTAATACGTTGAGAATGGCCACTATTTTGAAATTTCGAGTCGGTGCACGGAAAATAGATCGAAGCGAGACTTTGCGCAAAGTTGATGACCGTCGCGTTTTTTCATGAAACCATGCTTATACGACTTCCAATGGGCTAATACTTTAGGAATGACCAGTATTTTAAATTTCTGAGACGGTGCACGAAAAACCGATCGAAACGAGACGTTGCGCTAAATTTATGACCGTCGCATTTTTTCACGAAACCATGCTCGTACGATGTCCCATGGGCTAATAAGTTGAGAATGACAAGTATTTTGAAATATCTTTACGGTGCATGAAAAACTAATCGAAACTCGACTTTGTGCGCGACTTCGCGCAAAGTTTATGACCGTCGTATTTTTTCGCGAAACCGTGCTAGTACGACTTCCCAAGGGCTAATACGTTGGGAATGGCCAATATTTTAAAATTCCGAGACGGTGTATGAAAAACCGATCAAAACGAGACTTTACGCAAAATTTATGACTGTCGCATTTTTTCGCGAAACCTTGCTCGTACGACTTCCCATGGGCTAATACGTTAGGAATGACAGGTATTTTGAAATTCCGAGATAGTGCACGAAAAACCGATCGAAACGAGACTTTGCGCAAAGTTTATGACCATCACATTTTACAGCGAAACCGTGCTCATACGACTTCCCTTGGGCTAATACGTTAGGAATGGCAAGTATTTTGAAATTCCGAGATAGTGCACGAAAAACCGATCGAAACGAGACTTTGAGCAAAATTCATGACCATCGCGTTTTTTCACGAAACCATGCTTGTACGACTTCCCATGGGCTAATACGTTGAGAATGGCCAGTATTTTGAAATTCCGAGTCGGTGCACGGAAAATAGATCGGAGACTGCGCAAAGTTTATGACCGTCGCTTTTTATGAAACCATGCTTATCGACTTCCAATGGGCTAATACGTTGGGAATGACCAAGATTTTTAAATTTCGAGAGCACGAAAACCGATCGAAACGAGACGTTGTGCAAAATTTATGACCGTCGCAATTTTTCACGAAACCATGCTCGTACGATGTCCCATGGGCTAATAAGTTGAGAATGGCAAGTATTTTGAAATATCTTGACGGTGCATGAAAAACTAATCGAAACTCGACTTTGTGCGTGACTTTGCGCAAAGATTATGACCGTCGTATTTTTTCACGAAACCTTGCTAGTACGACTTCCAATGGGCTAATACATTGGGAATGGCCAGTATTTTAAAATTCTGAGACGGTGCACGAAAAACCGATCGAAACTAGATGTTGCGCAAAATTTATGACCATCGCATTTTTTCGCGAAACCATTCTCGTACGACTTCCCAAGGGCTAATACATTGGGAATGACCAATATTTTAAAATTCCGAGATGGTGCATGAAAAATCGATCAAAACGAGACTTTGCGCAAAATTTATGACTGTCGCATTTTTTCACGAAACCTTGCTAGTACGACTTCCCATGGGCTAATACATTAGGAATGACAAGTATTTTGAAATTCCGAGATAGTGCATGAAAAACCAATCGAAACGAGACTTTGCATGCAAAGTTTATGACCATCACATTTTACACGAAACCGTGCTCATACGACTTCCCATGGGCTAATACGTTAGGAGTGGCAAGTATTTTGAAATTCGAGATAGTGCACGAAAAATCGATCGAAACGAGACTTTTCGCAAAATTCATGACCGTCGTGTTTTTTCACGAAACCATGCTTGTACGACTTCCCATGGGCTAATACGTTGGGAATGGCCAGTATTTTGAAATTCCGAGTCGGTGCACGGAAAATAGATCGAAGCAAGACTTTGCGCAAAGTTTACGACCGTCGCGTTTTGTCAAGAAACCATGCTAATATGACTTCCATTCACAAAACCATGCTCGTACGATGTCCCATGGGCCAATACGTTGGGAATGGCAAGTATTTTGAAATATCTTGATGGTGCATGAAAAATAGATCTAAACTCGACTTTGTGCGTCACTTTGCGCAAAGTTTATGACGGTCGCATTTTTTCGCGAAACCGTGGTAGTACGAATTCCAATGGGCTAATATGTTGGGAATGGCCCGTATTTTAAAATTCTGAGACGGTGCACGAAAAACCGATCGAAACGAGACGTTGCGCAAAATTTATGACCATCACATTTTTTCGTGAAACCATGCTCGTACGACTTCCCAAGGGCTAATACGTTGGGAATGGCCAATATTTTAAAATTCGAGACAGTGCATGAAAAACCGATCAAAACGAGACTTTGCTCAAAATTTATGATTGTCGCATTTTTTCACGAAACCTTGCTCGTACGACTTCCCATGGGCTAATACGTTAGGAATGACAGGTATTTTGAAATTCTGAGTTAGTGCACGAAAAACCGATCGAAACGAGACTTTGCACGTGAGTTTGCGCAAAGTTTATGACCATCCCATTTTACAGCGAAACCGTGCTCATACGACTTCCCATGGGCCAATACGTTAGGCATGGCAAGTATTTCGAAATTCCGAGATAGTGCACGAAAAACCGATCGAAATGAGACTTTGAGCAAAATTTATGACCGTCGTATTTTTTCACGAAACCATGCTTGTACGACTTCCCATGGGCTAATACGTTGGGAATGGCCAGTATTTTGAAATTCCGAGTCGGTGCATGGAAAATAGATCGAAGCGAGACTTTGCGCAAAGTTTATGACCGTCGCGTTTTTCCATGAAACCATGCTAATACGACTTCCATTCACAAAACCATGCTCGTACGATGTCCCATGGGCTAATACGTTGGGAATGGCAAGTATTTTGAAATATCTTGATGGTGCATGAAAAATCGATCTAAACTCGACTTTGCGCAAAGTTTGTGACGATCGCATTTTTTCGCTAAACCGTGGTAGTACGAATTCCAATGGGCTAATACGTTGGGATTGGCCCGTATTTTAAAATTCTGAGACGGTGCACGAAAAACCGATCGAAACGAGACATTGCGCAAAATTTATGACCATCGCATTTTTTCGCGAAACCATGCTCGTACGACTTCCCAAGGTTTAATACGTTGGGAATGGCCAATATTTTAAAATTCCGAGACGGTGCATGAAAAACCGATCAAAACGAGACTTTGCGCAAAATTTATGACTGTCGCATTTTTTCACGAAACCTTGCTCGTACGACTTCCCATGGGCTAATACGTTAGGAATGGCAAGTATTTTGAAATTCTGAGATAGTGCACGAAAAACCGATCGAAACGAGACTTTGCGCAAAATTCATGACCGTCGCGTTTTTTCACAAAACCATGCTTGTACGACTTCCCATGGGCTAATACGTTGGGAATGGCCAGTATTTTGAAATTCGGGTGCACGAAAATAGATCGAGCGATACTTTACGCAAAGTTTATGACCGTCGCGTTTTTCATGAAACCATGCTTATACGACTTCCAATGGGCTAATACGTTGGGAATGACCATATTTTAAATTCCGAGAGTGCACGAAAACCGATCAAAACGAGACGCGTAAAATTTATGACCGTCGCATTTTTCACGAAACCATGCTCGTCGATGTCCCATGGGCTAATACTTGAGAATGGCAAGTATTTTGAAATATCTTGGTGCAAGAAAATTCGATCGAAACTCGACTTTGCGCAGTTTATGACCATCGTATTTTCGAAACCATAGTACGACTTCCATGGGCTAATACGTTGGGAATGGCCAGTATTTTAAAATTCGAGACGGTACGAAAAATCGATCGAAACTAGACATTGCGCAAAATTTATGACCATCGCATTTTTTCGCAAACCATGCTCGTCGACTTCCCATGGGCTAATAAGTTGGTAATGGCGATTTTGAAATTCGAAATGGCACGAAAACCGATCAAAACGAGACTTTTGCAAAATTGATGACCACCACATTTTTTCATGAAACCATGTTAGTACGACTTCATGGGCTCATATGTTGAATGGCCGTATTTTGAAATTCGAACGCGAAAAACGATCGAAGCGAGTCTTTGCGCGTGACTTTGCGCAAAGTTTATGACCATCACGTTTTATACGAAACCGTGCTCATACCACTTCCCATGGGCTAATACGTTAGGAATGGCAAGTATTTTGAAATTCGAGATAGTGCACGAAAACCGATCGAAACGAGACTTTGCAAAATTCACCGCGTTTTTCACAAAACCATGCTTGTACGACTTCCCATTGGCTAATACGTTGGGAATGGCCGATATTTTGAAATTCGAGTGCACGGAAAATAGATCGAGCGAGACTTTGAAAGTTCATGACCACCGCATTTTTCATGAAACCATGCTTATCCGACTTCCCAAGGGCTAATACGTTGGGAATGGCCAATATTTTAAAATTCGAGATGGTGCATGAAAACCGATCAAAACGAGACTTTCAAAATTTATGATCCATGACGACTTCCCATGGGCTAATACGTTAGGAATGACAGTATTTTGAAATTCCGAGATAGTGCACAAAAAATCGATCGAAACTAGACTTTGCGCGTGACTTTGCGCAAAGTTTATGACCATCACATTTTACAGCGAAACCGTGCTCATACGACTTCCCATGGGCTAATACGTTAGGAATGGCAAGTATTTTGAAATTCCGAGATAGTGCACGAAAAACCGATCGAAACGAGACTTTACGCAAAATTTATGACTGTCACGTTTTTTCACGAAACCATGTTAGTACGACTTCTCATGGGCTAATATGTTACGAATGGCCAGTATTTTGAAATTCTGAAACGGTGCACGAAAAACAAATCGAAATGAGTCTTTGCGCGTGACTTTGCGCAAAGTTTATGACCATCACGTTTTATAGCGAAACCATCCTCGCACGACTTCCCTAGGGCTAATACGTTAGGAATTTCCAATATTTTAAAATTCGACGGTGCATGAAAAACCGATCAAAACGAGACTTTGCACAAAATTTATGTTGCATTTTTCACAAAACCTTGCTCATACGACTTCCCATGGGCTAATACGTTAGGAATGACAGTATTTTAAAATTCGAGATAGTGCAAAAACCGATCGAAACAAGACTTTGCGTGACTTTGCGCAAAGTTTATGACCATCACATGAAACCATGCTCATACGACTTCCCATGGGCTAATACGTTAGGAATGGCAAATATTTTGAAATTCGAGATTGTGCACGAAAACCGAAACGAGACTTTGAAAATTCATGACCGCGTTTTTCACGAAACCATGCTTCTACGACTTCCCATGGGCTAATACGTTGGGAATGGCCAAATTTTGACGGGCCGAAAACCGATCGAAACGAGACGTTGTGCAAAATTTATGACCATCGAATTTTTTCGCGAAACCATGCTCGTACGACTTCCCAAGGGCTAATACGTTGGGAATGGCCAATATTTTAAAATTCCGAGACGGTGCATGAAAAACCGATCAAAACGAGACTTTGCGCAAAATTTAGGATTGTCGCATTTTTTCACGAAACCATGCTTGTACGACTTCCCATGGGCCAATACGTTGGGAATGGCCAGTATTTTGAAATTCTGAGTCGGTGCACGGAAAATAGATCGAAGTGAGACTTTGTGCAAAGTTTATGACCATCGCGTTTTTTCATGAAACCATGCTTATACGACTTCCAATGGGCTAATACGTTGGGAATGACTAGTATTTTAAATTTCTGAGACGGTGCACGAAAAACCGATCGAAACGAGACGTTGCGCAAAATTTATGACCGTCGCATTTTTTCACGAAACCATGCTCGTACGATGTCCCATGGGCTAATAAGTTGAGAATGGCAAGTATTTTGAAATATCTTGACGGTGCATGAAAAACTAATCGAAACTCGACTTTGTGCGTGACTTTGCGCAAAGTTTATGACCGTCGTATTTTTTCGCGAAACCGTGCTAGTACGACTTCCCAAGGGCTAATACGTTGGGAATGGCCAATATTTTAAAATTCCGAGACGGTGCATGAAAAACCGATCAAAACGAGACTTTGCACAAAATTTATGACTGTCGCATTTTTTCACGAAACCTTGCTCGTACGACTTCCCATGGGCTAATACGTTAGGAATGACAGGTATTTTGAAATTCTGAGATAGTGCACGAAAAACCGATCGAAACGAGACTTTGCGCGTGACTTAGCGCAAAGTTTATGACCATCACATTTTACAGCGAAACCGTGCTCATACGACTTCCCATGGGCAAATACGTTAGGAATGGCAAGTATTTTGAAATTCGGTTATAGTGCACGAAAAACCGATCGAAACGAGACTTTGCGCAAAATTCATGACCGTCGCGTTTTTTCACGAAACCATGCTTGTACGACTTCCCATGGGCTAATACGTTGGTAATGGCCAGTATTTTGAAATTCTGAGACGGTGCACGAAAAACCGATCGAAACGAGACGTTGCGCAAAATTTATGACCATCGCATTTTTTCGCGAAACCATGCTCGTACGACTTCCCAAGGGCTAATACGTTGGGAATGGCCAATATTTTAAAATTCCGAGACGGTGCATGAAAAACCGATCAAAACGAGACTTTGCGCAAAATTTATGATTGTTGCATTTTTTCACGAAACCTTGCTCGTACGACTTCCCATGGGCTAATACGTTGGGAATGGCCAGTATTTTGAAATTCCGAGTCGGTGCACGGAAAATAGATCGAAGCGAGACTTTGCGCAAAGTTTATGACCGTCGCGTTTTTTCATGAAACCATGCTAATACGACTTCCATTCACAAAACCATGCTCGTACGATGTCCCATGGGCTAATACGTTGGGAATGGCAAGTATTTTGAAATATCTTGATGGTGCATGAAAAATCGATCTAAACTCGACTTTGTGCGTGACTTTGCGCAAAGTTTATGACGGTCGCATTTTTTCGCGAAACCGTGGTAGTACGACTTCCAATGGGCTAATACGTTGGGAATGGCCAGTATTTTAAAATTCTGAGACGGTGCACGAAAAATCGATCGAAACGAGACGTTGCGCAAAATTTATGACCATCGCATTTTTTCGCGAAACCATGCTCGTACGACTTCCCAAGGGCTAATACGTTGGGAATGGCCAATATTTTAAAATTCCGAGACGGTGCATGAAAAACCGATCAAAACGAGACTTTGCGCAAAATTTATGACTGTCGCATTTTTTCACGAAACCTTGCTCATACGACTTCCCATGGGCTAATACGTTAGGAATGACAAGTATTTTGAAATTCCGAGATAGTGCACGAAAAACCGATCGAAACGAGACTTTGCGCGTGACTTTGCGCAAAGTTTATGACCATCACATTTTACAGCGAAACCGTGCTCATACGACTTCCCATGGGCTAATACGCTAGCAATGGCAAGTATTTTGAAATTCCGAGATAGTGCACGAAAAACCGATCGAAACGAGACTTTGCACAAAATTCATGACCGTCGCGTTTTTTCACGAAACCATGCTTGTACGACTTCCCATGGGCTAATACGTTGGGAATGGCCAGTATTTTGAAATTCCGAGTCGGTGCACGGAAAATAGATCGAAGCGAGACTTTGCGCAAAGTTTATGACCGTCGCGTTTTTTCATGAAACCATGCTTATACAACTTCCAATGGGCTAATACGTTGGGAATGACCAGTATTTTAAATTTTTGAGATGGTGCACGAAAAACCGATCGAAACGAGACGTGGCGCAAAATTGATGACCGTCGCATTTTTTCACGAAACCATGCTCGTACGATGTCCCATGGGCTAATACGTTGAGAATGGCAAGTATTTTGAAATATCTTGACGGTGCATGAAAAACTGATCGAAACTCGACTTTGTGCGCGACTTTGCGCAAAGTTTATGACCGTCGTATTTTTTCGCGAAACCATGCTAGTACGACTTCCAATGGGCTAATACGTTGGGAATGGCTAGTATTTTAAAATTCTGAGACGGTGCACGAAAAACCGATCGAAACTAGATGTTGCGCAAAATTTATGACCATCGCATTTTCTCGCGAAACCATGCTCGTACGACTTCCCAAGGGCTAATACGTTGGGAATGGCCAATATTTTAAAATTCCGAGACGGTGCATGAAAAACCGATCAAAACGAGACTTTGCGCAAAATTTATGACTGTCGCATTTTTTCACGAAACCTTGCTCGTACGACTTCCCATGGGCTAATACGTTAGGAATGACAGGTATTTTGAAATTCCGAGATAGTGCACGAAAAACCGATCGAAACGAGACTTTGCGCAAAGTTTATGACCATCACATTTTACAGCGAAACCGTGCACATACGACTTCTCATGGGCTAATACGTTAGGAATGACAAGTATTTTGAAATTCCGAGATAGTGCACGAAAAACCGATCGAAACGAGACGTTCCGCAAAATTTATGACCATCGCATTTTTTCGCGTAACCATGCTCGTACGACTTCCAAAGGGCTAATAAGTTGGTAATGGCAGTATTTTGAAATTCTGAAATGGCGCACGAAAAACTGATGAAAACGTGACTTTGCGCAAAATTGATGACCACCACATTTTTTCATGAAACCATGTTAGTACGACTTCTCATGGGCTCATATGTTACGTATGGCCAGTATTTTAAAATTCTTAAACGGTGCACGAAAAACAGATCGAAACGAGTCTTTGCGCGTGACTTTGCGCAAAGTTTATGACCATCACGTTTTATAGCGAAACCGTGCTCATACGACTTCCCATGGGCTAATACGTTAGGAATGACAAGTATTTTGAAATTCCGAGATAGTGCACGAAAAACCGATCGAAACGAGACTTTGCGCAAAATTCATGACCGTCGCGTTTTTTCACGAAACCATGCTTGTACGACTTCCCATGGGCTAATACGTTGGGAATGACCAGTATTTTGAAATTCTGAGACGGTGCACGAAAAACCGATCGAAACGAGACGTTGCGCAAAATTTATGACCATCGCATTTTTTCGCGAAACCATGCTCGTACGACTTCCCAAGGGCTAATACGTTGGGAATGGCCAATATTTTAAAATTCCGAGACGGTGCATGAAAAACCGATCAAAACGAGACTTTGCGCAAAATTTATGACTGTCGCATTTTTTCACGAAACCTTGCTCGTACGACTTCCCATGGGCTAATACGTTAGGAATGACAGGTATTTTGAAATTCCGAGATAGTGCACGAAAAACCGATCGAAACGAGACTTTGCGCGTGACTTTGCGGAATGTTTATGACCGTCACATTTTACAGCAAAACCGTGCTCATACGACTTCCCATGGGCTAATACGTTACGAATGGCAAGTATTTTGAAATTCCGAGATAGTGCACGAAAAACAGATCGAAACGAGACTTTGCGCAAAATTCATGACCGTCGCGTTTTCTCACGAAACCATGCTTGTACGACTTCCCATGGGCTAATACGTTGGGAATGGCCAGTATTTTGAAATTCTGAGTCGGTGCACGGAAAATAGATCGAAGCGAGACTTTGCGTAAAGTTTATGACCGTCGCGTTTTTTCATGAAACCATGCTTATACGACTTCCAATGGGCTAATACATTGGGAATGACTAGTATTTTAAATTTCTGAGACGGTGCACGAAAAACCAATCGAAACGTGACATTGCGTAAAATTTATGACCGTCGCATTTTTTCACGAAACCATGCTCGTACGACTTCCCATGGGCTAATACGTTGAGAATGGCAAGGATTTTGAAATATCTTGTCGGTGCAAGAAAAACTGACCGAAACTCGACTTTGTGCGCGACTTTGCGCAATGTTTATGACTGTCGTATTTTTTTGCGAAACCGTGCTAGTACGACTTCCAATAGGCTAATACGTTGGGAATGGCCAGTATTTTAAAATTCTGAGATGGTGCACGAAAAACCGATCAAAACGAGACTTTGCGCAAAATTTATCACTATCGCATTTTTTCACGAAACCTTGCTCGTACGACTTCCCATGAGCTAATACGTTAGGAATGACAGGTATTTTGAAATTCCGAGATAGTGTTCAAAAAACCGATCGAAACGAGACTTTGCGCGTGACTTTGCGCAAAGTTTATGACCATCACATTTTACAGCGAAACCGTGCTCATACGACTTCCCATGGGCTAATACGTTAGGAATGGCAAGTATTTTGAAATTCCGAGATAGTGCACGAAAAACCGATCGAAACGAGACTTTGCGCAAAATTCATGACCGTCGCGTTTTTTCACGAAACCATGCTTGTACGACTTCCCATGGGCTAATACGTTGGGAATGGCCAGTATTTTGAAATTCCGAGTCGGTGCAAGGAAAATAGATCGAAGCGAGACTTTGCGCAAAGTTTATGACCGTCGCGTTTTTTCATGAAACCATGCTTATACGACTTCCAATGGGCTAATACGTTGGGAATGACCAGTATTTTAAATTTCGGAGACGGTGCACGAAAAACCGATCGAAACGAGACGTTGCGCAAAATTTATGACCATCGCATTTTTTCACGAAACCATGCTCGTACGACTTCCCAAGGGCTAATACGTTGGGAATGGCCAATATTTTAAAATTCCGAGACGGTGCATGAAAAACCGATCAAAACGAGACTTTGCGCAAAATTTATGACTGTCGCATTTTTTCACGAAACCTTGCTCGTACGACTTCCCATGGGCTAATACGTTAGGAATGACACGTATGTTGAAATTCCGAGATAGTGCACGAAAAATCGATCGAAACGAGACTTTGCGCATGACTTTGCGCAAAGTTTATGACCATCACATTTTACAGCGAAACCGTGCTCATACGACTTCCCATGGGCTAATACGTTAGGAATGACAAGTATTTTGAAATTCCGAGATAGTGCACGAAAAACCGATCGAAACGAGACTTTGCGCAAAATTCATGACCGTCGCGTTTTTTCACGAAACCATGCTTGTACGACTTCCCATGGGCTAATACTTTGGGAATGGCCAGTATTTTGAAATTTCGAGTCGGTGCACGGAAGATAGATCGAAGCGAGACTTTGAGCAATTTTATGACCATCGCATTTTTTCGCAAAACCATGCTCGTACGACTTCCCAAGGGCTAATACGTTGGGAATGGCCAATATTTTAATATTCCGAGATGGTGCATGAAAAACCGATCAACATGAGACTTTGCGCAAAATTTATGACTGTCGCATTTTTTCACGAAACCTTGCTCGTACGACTTCCCATAGGCTAATACGTTAGGAATGACATGTATTTTGAAATTCCGAGATAGTGCACGAAAACCCGATCGAAACGAGACTTTGCGCGTGACTTTGCGCAATGTTTATGACAATAGGCTAATACGTTAGGAATGACAAGTATTTTGAAATTCCGAGATAGTGCACGAAAAACCGATCAAAACGAGACTTTGCGTAAAATTTATGACTGTCGCATTTTTTCACGAAACCATGCTTATATGACTTCCCAAGGGCTAATACGTTAGGAATGACAGGTATTTTAAAATTCCGAGATAGTGCATGAAAAACCGATCGAAACGAGACTTTGCGCTTGACTTTGCGCGTGACTTTGCGCAAAGTTTATGACCATCACATTTTACAACGAAACCGTGCTCATACGACTTCCCATGGGCTAATACGTTAGGAGTGGCAAGTATTTTGAAATTCCGAGATAGTGCACGAAAAATCGATCGAAATGAGACTTTGCGTAAAATTCATGACCGTCGCGTTTTTTCATGAAACCATGTTTGTACGACTTCCCATGGGCTAATACGTTGGGAATGGCCAATATTTTGAAATTCTGAGACGGTGAACGAAAAACCGATCGAAACTAGACGTTGCGCAAAATTTATGTCCATCGCATTTTTTTGCGAAACCATGCTCGTACGACTTCCCAAGGGCTAATACGTTGGGAATGGCCAATATTTTAAAATTTCGAGACGGTGCATGAAAAATCGATCAAAATGAGACTTTGCGCAAAATTTATGACTGTCGCATTTTTTCACGAAACCTTGCTTGTACGACTTCCATAGGCTAATACGTTAGGAATGACAAGTATTTTGAAATTTCGAGATAGTGCACGAAAAACCGATCGAAACGAGACTTTGCGCGTGACTTTGCGCAAAGATTATGACCGTCGTATTTTTTCCCGAAACCGTGCTAGTACGACTTCCAATGGGCTAAGACTTTGGGAATGGCCAGTATTTTAAAATTCTATGACGGTGCACGAAAAACCAATCGAAACGAGATGTTGCGCAAAATTTATGACCATCGCATTTTTTTGCGAAACCATGCTCGTACGACTTCCCAAGGGCTAATACGTTGGGAATGGCCAATATTTTAAAATTTCGAGACGGTGCATGAAAAATCGATCAAAATGAGACTTTGCGCAAAATTTATGACTGTCGCATTTTTTCACGAAACCTTGCTTGTACGACTTCCATAGGCTAATACGTTAGGAATGACAAGTATTTTGAAATTCCGAGATAGTGCACGAAAAACCGATCGAAACGAGACGTTGCGCGTGACTTTGCGCAAAGATTATGACCGTCGTATTTTTTCCCGAAACCGTGCTAGTACGACTTCCAATGGGCTAAGACGTTGGGAATGGCCAGTATTTTAAAATTCTGTGACGTTGCACGAAAAACCAATCGAAGCGAGACGTTGCGCAAAATTTATGACCATCGCATTTTTTCGCGAAACCATGCTCGTACGACTTCCCAAGGGCTAATACGTTGGGAATGGCCAATATTTTAAAATTCCGAGACGGTGCATGAAAAACCGATCAAAACGAGACTTTGCGCAAAATTTATGACTGTCGCATTTTTTCACGAAACCTTGCTCGTACGACTTCCCATGGGCTAATACGTTAGGAATGACAGGTATTTTGAAATTCCGAGATAGTGCACGAAAAGCCGATCGAAACAAGACTTTGCGCGTGATTGCGCAAAGTTTATGACCATCACATTTTACAGTGAAACCGTGCTCATACGACTTCCCATGGGCTAATACGTTAGGAATGGCAAGTATTTTGAAATTCCGAGATAGTGCATGAAAAACCGATCGAAACGAGACTTTGCGCAAAATTCATGACCGTCGCGTTTTTTCATGAAACCATGCTTGTACGACTTCCCTTGGGCTAATACGTTGGGAATGACCAGTATTTTGAAATTCTGAGACGGTGCACGAAAAACTGATCGAAACGAGACGTTGCGCAAAATTTATGACCCTCGCATTTTTTCGCGAAACAATGCTCGTACGACTTCCCAATGGCTAATACGTTGGGAATGGCCAATATTTTAAAATTCCGAGACGGTGCATGAAAAATCGATCAAACCGAGACTTTGCGCAAAATTTATGACTGTTGCATTTTTTCACGAAACCTTGCTCGTACGACTTCCCATGGGCTAATACGTTAGGAATGACAGGTATTTTGATATTCCGAGATTGTGCACGAAAAACCGATCGAAACGAGACTTTGCACGTGACTTTGCGCAAAGTTTATGACCATCACGTTTCTACGAAACCGTGCTCATACGATTTCCATGGGCTAATACGTTAGGAATGGCAAGTATTTTGAAATTCGAGATAGTGCACGAAAAACCAATCGAAACGAGACTTTGCAAAATTAATGACCGTCGCATTTTTCACGAAACCATGCTTGTACGACTTCCCATGGGCTAATACGTTGGGAATGACCAGATTTTGAAATTCGAGATAGTGCGAAAAACCGATCGAAACGAGACTTTGCGCAAAATTCATGACCGTCACGTTTTTCACGAAACCATGCTTGTACGACTTCCAAGGCTAATACGTTGGGAATGACCGATTTGAAATTTCTATGACGGTGCGAAAAATCGAGCGAAACGAGACGTTCGCAAAATTTTTGACCGTCGCATTTTTCACGAAACCATGCTCGTCGATGTCCCATGGGCTAATACGTTGAGAATGGCAAGTATTTTGAATTTCTAAGACGGTGCATGAAAACCTATCGAAGCGAGACGCGCAAAATTTATGACCATCGCATTTTTCGCGAAACCATGCTCGTCGACTTCCCAAGGGCTAATCGTTGGGAATGGCCAATATTTTAAAATTTCGAGGGTGCATGAAAAATCGATCAAAATGAGACTTTCAAAATTTATGAATCGCATTTTTCACGAAACCTTGCTCGTACGACTTCCCTTGGGCTAACACGTTAGGAATGACAGGTATTTTGAAATTCCGAGATAGTGCACGAAAAACCGATCGAAACGAGACTTTACGCGTGACTTTGCGCAAAGTTTATGACCATCACATTTTACTGCAAAACCGTGCTCATACGACTTCCCATGGGCTAATACGTTAGGAATGACAAGTATTTTGAAATTCCGAGATAGTGCACGAAAAACCGATCGAAACGAGACTTTGCAAAAAATTCATGACCGTCGCGTTTTTTCATGAAACCATGCTTGTACGACTTCCCATGGGCTAATACGTTGGGAATGACTAGTATTTTGAAATTCTGAGAAGGGGCATGAAAAACTGATCGAAACGAGACGCTGCGCAAAATTTATGACCATCGCATTTTTTCGCGAAACCATGCTCGTACGACTTCCCAAGGGCTAATAAAATTTCGAGGCGGTGCATGAAAAATCGATCAAAACGAGACTTTGCGCAAAATTTATGACTGTCGCATTTTTTCACGAAACCTTGCTCGTACGACTTCCGTTGGGCTAAATACTTTAGGAATGACAGGTATTTTGAAATTCTAAGATAGTGCACGAAAAACCGATCGAAACGAGACTTTGCGCAAAGTTTATGACCATCACATTTTACAGCGAAACCGTGCTCATACGACTTCCCAAGGGCTAATACGTTAGGAATGGCAAGTATTTTTAAATTCCGAGATAGTGCACGAAAAACCGATCGAAACGAGACTTTGCACGTGACTTTGCACGTGACTTTGCGCAAAGTTTATGACCATCACATTTTACAGCGAAACCGTGCTCATACGACTTCCCATGGGCTAATACGTTAGGAATGGCAAGTATTTTGAAATTCCGAGATAGTGCATGAAAAACCGATCGAAACCAGACTTTGCGTAAAATTCATGACCGTCGCGTTTTTTCACGAAGCCTTGCTTGTACGACTTCCCATGGGCTAATACGTTGGGAATGACCACTATTTTGAAATTCTGAGACGGTGCACGAAAAACCGATCGAAATGAGACGTTGCGCAAAATTTATGACCATCGCATTTTTTCGTAAAACCATGCTCGTACGACTTCCCAAGGGCTAATACGTTGGGAATGGCCAATATTTTAAAATTTCGAGACGGTGCATGAAAAACCGAACAAAACGAGACTTTACGCAAAATTTATGACTGTCGCATTTTTTCACGAAACCTTGCTCTCACAACATCCCATGGGCTAATACGTAAGGAATGACAGGTATTTTGAAATTCCGAGATAGTGCACGAAAAACCGATCGAAACGAGACTTTGCGCAAAGTTTATGACCATCACATTTTACAGCGAAACCGTGGTCATACGACTTCCCATGAGCTAATACGTTAGGAATGGCAAGTATTTTGAAATTCCGAGATAGTGCACGAAAAATCGATCGAAACGAGACTTTGAGCAAAATTCATGACCGTCGCGTTTTTTCACGAAACCATGCTTGTACGACTTCCCATGGGCTAGTACGTTGGGAATGGCCTGTATTTTGAAATTCCGAGTCGGTGCACGAAAAATAGATCGAAGCGAGACTTTGCGCAAAGTTTATGACCGTCGCGTTTTTTCATGAAACCATGCTTATATGACTTCCAATGGACTAATAGGTTGGGAATGACCAGTATTTTAAATTTCTGAGACGGTGCACGAAAAACCGATCGAAACGAGACGTTGCGCAAAATTGATGACCGTCATATTTTTTCACGAAACCCTGCTCGTACGATGTCCCAGGGGCTAATACATTGAGAATGGCAAGTATTTTGAAATATCTTGACAGTGCATTAAAAACTGATCGAAACTCGACTTTGTGCGCGACTTTGCGCAAAGTTTATGACCGTCGTATTTTTTCCCGAAACCGTGCTAGTACGACTTCCAATGGGCTAAGACGTTGGGAATGGCCAGTATTTTAAAATTCTGTGACGGTGCATGAAAAACCAATCGAAACGAAATGTTGCGCAAAATTTATGACCATCGCATTTTTTCACGAAACCATGCTCGTACGACTTCCCAAGGGCTAATACATTGGGAATGGCCAATATTTGAAAATTCCGAGACGGTGCATGAAAAATCGATCAAAACGAGACTTTGCGCAAAATTTATGACAATCGCATTTTTTCACGGAACCTTGCTCGTACGACATCCCATGGGCTAATACGTTAGGAATGACAGGTATTTTGAAATTCCGAGATAGTGCACGAAAAGCCGATCGAAACAAGACTTTGCGCGTGATTGCGCAAAGTTTATGACCATCACATTTTACTGAAACCGTGCTCATACGACTTCCCATGGGCTAATACGTTAGGAATGGCAAGTATTTTGAAATTCAGAGATAGTGCACGAAAAACCGATAAAACGAGACTTTGCGCAAAATTCATGACCGTCGCGTTTTTTCATGAAACCATGCTTGTACGACTTCCCTTGGGCTAATACGTTGGGAATGGCCAGTATTTTGAAATTCTGAGACAGTGCACGAAAAACCGATCGAAACGAGACGTTGCGTAAAATTTATGACCATCGCATTTTTTCGCGAAACAATGCTCGTACGACTTCCCAAGAGCTAATACGTTGGGAATGGCCAATATCTTAAAATTCCGAGACGGTGCATGAAAAACCGATCAAAACGAGACTTTGCGCAAAATTTATGACTGTTGCATTTTTTCACGAAACCTTGCTCGTACGACTTCCCATGGGCTAATACGTTAGGAATGACAGGTATTTTGAAATTCCGAGATAGTGCACGAAAAACCGATCAAAACGAGACTTTGCGCGTGACTTTGCGCAAAGTTTATGACCATCACATTTTACAGCGAAACCATGCTCATACGATTTCCCATGGGCTAAAACGTTAGGAATGGCAAGTATTTTGAAATTCCGAGATAGTGCACGAAAAACCGATCGAAACGAGACTTTGCGCAAAATTAATGACCGTCGCGTTTTTTCACGAAACCATGCTTGTACGACTTCCCATGGGCTAATACGTTGGGAATGACCAGTATTTTGAAATTCCGAGATAGTGCACGAAAAACCGATCGAAACGAGACTTTGCGCAAAATTCATGACCGTCACGTTTTTTCACGAAACCATGCTTGTACGACTTCCAACGGGCTAATACGTTGGGAATGACCAGTATTTTAAATTTCTAAGACGGTGCACGAAAAACCGAACGAAACGAGACGTTGCGCAAAATTTTTGACCGTCGCATTTTTTCACGAAACCATGCTCGTACGATGTCCCATGGGCTAATACGTTGAGAATGGCAAGTATTTTGAATTTCTAAGACGGTGCACGAAAAACCTATCGAAACGAGACGCTGCACAAAATTTATGACCATCGCATTTTTTCGCGAAACCATGCTCGTACGACTTCCCAAGGGCTAATACGTTGGGAATGGCCAATATTTTAAAATTTCGAGACGGTGCATGAAAAATCGATCAAAACGGGACTTTGCGCAAAATTTATGACTCTCGCATTTTTTCCCGAAACCTTGCTCGTACGACTTCCCTTGGGCTAACACGTTAGGAATGACAGGTATTTTGAAATTCCGAGATAGTGCACGAAAAACCGATCGAAACGAGACTTTACGCGTGACTTTGCGCAAAGTTTATGACCATCACATTTTACAGCGAAACCGTGCTCATACGATTTCCCATGGGCTAATATGTTAGGAATGACAAGTATTTTGAAATTCCGAGATAGTGCACGAAAAACCGATCGAAACGAGACTTTGCGCAAAATTCATGACCGTCGCGTTTTTTCATGAAACCATGCTTGTACGACTTCCCATGGGCTAATACGTTGGGAATGACCAGTATTTTGAAATTCTGAGACGGGGCACGAAAAACTGATCGAAACGAGACGCTGCGCAAAATTTATGACCATCGCATTTTTTCGCGAATACATGCTCGTACAACTTCCCAAGGGCTAATACGTTGGGAATGGCCAATATTTTAAAATTTCGAGGCGGTGCATGAAAAACCGATCAAAACGAGACTTTGTGCAAAATTTATGATTGTCGCATTTTTTCACGAAACCTTGCTCGTACGACTTCCCTTGGGCTAATACTTTAGGAATGACAGGTATTTTGAAATTCTAAGATAGTGCACGAAAAACCGATCGAAACGAGATTTTGCGCAAAGTTTATGACCATCACATTTTACAGCGAAACCGTGCTCATACGACTTCCCAAGGGCTAATACGTTAGGAATGGCAAGTATTTTGAAATTCCGAGATAGTGCACGAAAAACCGATCGAAACGAGACTTTGCGCAAAATTCATGACCCTCGCGTTTTTTCACGAAACCATGCTTGTACGACTTCCCAAGGGCTAATACGTTGGGAATGGCCAGTATTTTGAAATTTCGAGTCGGTGCACGGAAAATAGATCGAAGCGAGACTTTGCGCAAAGTTTATGACCGTCGCGTTTTTTCATGAAACCATGCTTATACGACTTCCAATGGGCTAATACGTTGGGAATGACCATTATTTTAAATTTCTGAGACGGTGCACGAAAAATCGATCGAAACGAGACGTTGCGCAAAATTTATGACCGTCGCATTTTTTCACGAAACCATGCTCGTACCATGTCCCATGGGCTAATACGTTGAGAATGGCAAGTATTTTGAAATATCTTGAGGGTGCATGAAAAACTGATCGAAACTCGACTTTGTGCGCGACTTTGCGCAAAGTTTATGACCATCGTATTTTTTCGCGAAACCGTGCTAGTACGACTTCCAATGGGCTAATACGTTGGGAATGGCCAGTATTTTAAAATTCTGAGACGGTGCACGAAAAACCGATCGAAACGAGACGTTGCGCAAAATTTATGACCATCGCATTTTTTCGCGAAACCATGCTCGTACGACTTCCCAAGGGCTAATACGTTGGGAATGGCCAATATTTTAAAATTCCGAGATGATGCATGAAAAATCGATCAAAATGAGACTTTGCGCAAAATTTATGACTGTCGCATTCTTTTCCGAAACCTTTCTTGTACGACTTCCCACGGGCTAATACGTTAGGAATGACAGGTATTTTGAAATTCCGAGATAGTGCACGAAAAACCGATCGAAACGAGACTTTGCGCGTGACTTTTCGCAAAGTTTATGACCATCACATTTTATAGCGAAACCGTGCACATACGACTTCCCATGGGCTAATACGTTAGGAATGGCAAGTATTTTGAAATTCCGAGATAGTGCACGAAAAACCGATCGAAACGAGACTTTGCGTAAAATTCATGACCGTCGCGTTTTTTACGAAACCATTCTTGTACGACTTCCCATTGGCTAATACTATGGGAATGGCCAGTATTTTGAAATTCCGAGTCGGTGCACGCAAAATAGATCGAAGCGAGACTTTGTGTAAAGTTTATGACCATCGCATTTTTTCATGAAACTATGCTTATACGACTTCCCAAGGGCTAATACGTTGGGAATGGCCAATATTTTAAAATTCCGAGACAGTGCAGGAAAAACGATCAAAACGAGACTTTGCGTAAAATTTATCATTGTCTCATTTTTTCACGAAACCTTGCTCGTATGACTTCCCATGGGCTAATACGTTAGGAATGACAGTATCACATTTAGAGCAAAAAACTTCCCATGGGCTAATACGTTAGGAATGGCAAATATTTCGAAATTCCAAGATAGTGCACGAAAAATCGATCGAAACGAGACTTTCACGAAATTCATGACCGTCACGTTTTTTTTCACGAAACCATGCTTGTACGACTTCCCATGGGCTAATACGTTGGGAATGGCCAGTATTTTGAAATTCTGAGTGTGCATGGAAAATAGATCGAAGCGAGACTTTGCGCAAAGTTTATGACCGTCGCGTTTTTTCATGAAACCATGCTTATACGACTTCCAATGGGCTAATACGTTGGGAATGACCAGTATTTTAAATTTCTGAGACGGTTTACGAAAAACCGATCGAAACGAGACGTTGCGCAGAATTTATCACCGTCGTATTTTTTCACGAAACCATGCTCGTACGATGTCCCATGGGCTAATAAGTTGAGAATGGCAAGTATTTTGAAATATCTTGACGGTGCATGAAAAACTAATCGAAACTCGACTTTGTGCGCCACTTTGCGCAAAGTTTATGACCGCGTATTTCTTCGCGAAACCGTGCTAGTAAGACTTCCAATGGGCTAATACGTTGGGAATGGCCAGTATTTTAAAATTCTGAGACGGTGCACGAAAAACCGATCGAAACTAGACGTTGCGCAAAATTTATGACCATCGCTTGTTTCGCGAAACCATGCTCGTACGACTTCCCAAGGGCTAATACGATGGGAATGACCAATATTTTAAAATTCCGAGATGGTGCATGAAAAACCGATCAAAACGAGACTTTCCGCAAAATTTATGACTGTCGTATTTTTTCACGAAACCTTGCTCGTACGACTTCCCATGGGCTAATACGTTAGGAATGACAGGTATTTTGAAATTCCGAGATCGTGCACGAAAAACCGATCGAAACGAGACTTTGCGCAAAGTTTATGACATTCACATTTTACACCGAAACCCTGCTCATACGACTTCCCATGGGCTAATACGTTAGGAATGGCAAGTATTTTGAAATTCCGAGATAGTGCACGAAAAATCGATCGAAACGAGACTTTGCGCAAAATTCATGACCGTCGCGTTTTTTCACGAAACCATGCTTGTACGACTTCCCTTGGGCTAATGCGTTTGGAATGGCCAGTATTTTGATATTCCGAGTCGGTGCACGAAAAATAGATCGAAGCGAGACTTTTCGCAAAGTTTATGACCGTCGCATTTTTTCATGAAACCATGCTAATACGACTTCCATTCACAAAATATGTTGATGGTGCATGAAAAATCGATCTAAACTTGACTTTGTGCGTGACTTTGCGCAAAATTTATGATTGTTGCATTTTTTCACGAAACCTTGCTCGTACGACTTCCCATGGGCTAATACGTTAGGAATGACAGGTATTTTGAAATTCCGAGACAGTGCACGAAAAACCGATCGAAACGAGACTTTGCGCAAAATTCATGACCGTCACGTTTTTTCACGAAACCATGCTTGTACGACTTCCCATGGGCTAATACGTTGGGAATGGCCTGTATTTTGAAATTATGAGATAGTGCACGGAAAACCGATCGAAACGAGACGTTGCGCAAAATTGATGACCATCACATTTTTTTGCGAAACCATGCTCGTACGACTTCCCAAGGGCTAATACGTTGGGAATTGCCAATATTTTAAAATTCCGAGATGATGCATGAAAAACCGATCAAAACGAGACTTTGCGCAAAATTTATGACTGTCGCCTTTTTTCACGAAACCATGCTCATACGACTTCCCATGGGCACGTTAGGAATGACAGGTATTTTGAAATTCCGAGATAGTGCACGAAAAACCGATCGAACCGAGTCTTCGCGCGTGACTTTGCGCAAAGTTTATGACCATCACATTTTACAGCGAAACCGTGCTCATACGACTTCCCATGGGCTAATACGTTAGGAATGGCAAGTATTTTGAAATTCCGAGATAGTGCACGAAAAACCGATCGAAACGAGACTTTGCGCAAAATTCATGACCGTCGCGTTTTTTCACGAAACCATGCTTGTACGACTTCCCATGGGCTAATACGTTGGGAATGACCAGTATTTTGAAATTCTGAGACGGTGCACGAAAAACCGATCGAAACGAGACGTTGCGCAAAATTTATGACCATCGCATTTTTTCGCGAAACCATGCTCGTACGACTTCCCAAGGGCTAATACGTTGGGAATGGCCAATATTTTAAAATTCCGAGACGGTGCATGAAAAACCGATCAAAACGAGACTTTGCGCAAAATTTATGACTGTTGCATTTTTTCACGAAACCTTGCTCGTACGACTTCCCATGGGCTAATATGTTAGGAATGACAGGTATTTTGAAATTCCGAGATAGTGCACGAAAAATCGATCGAAACGAGACTTTGCGCGTGACTTTGCGCAAAGTTTCTGACCATCACATTTTACAGCGAAACCATGCTCATACGACTTCCCATGGGCTAATACGTTAGGAATGGCAAGTATTTTGAAATTCCGAGATAGTGCACGAAAAACCGATCGAAACGAGACTTTGCGCAAAATTCATGACCGTCGCGTTTTTTCACGAAACCATGCTTGTACGACTTCCCATGGGCTAATACGTTGGGAATGGCCAGAATTTTAAAATTCTGAGACGGTGCACGAAAAACCGATCGAAACGAGACGTTGAGCAAAATTTATGACCATCGTATTTTTTCACGAAACCAAGCTCGTACGACTTCCCAAGGGCTAATACGTTGAGAATGGCCAATATTTTAAAATTCCGAGACGGTGCATGAAAAACCGATCAAAACGAGACTTTGCGCAAAATGTATGACTGTCGTATTTTTTCACAAAACCTTGCTCGTACGACTTCCCATGGGCTAAAACGTTAGGAATGACAGGTATTTTGAAATTCCGAGACAGTGCACGAAAAACCGATCGAAATGAGACTTTCCGCGTGACTTTGCGTAAAGTTTATGACCATCACATTTTACAGCGAAACCGTGCTCATACGACTTCCCATGGGCTAATACGTTAGGAATGGCAAGTATTTTGAAATTCCGAGATAGTGCACGAAAAACCGATCGAAACGAGACTTTACGCAAAATTCATGACCGTCGCGTTTTTTCACGAAACCATGCTTGTACGACTTCCCATGGGCTAATACGTTGGGAATGGCCAGTATTTTTAAATTTTGAGTTGGTGCACGAAAAATAGATCGAAGCGAGACTTTGCGCAAAGTTTTTGACCGTCGCGTTTTTTCATGAAACAATGCTTATACGACTTCCAATGGGCTAATACGTTGGGAATGACTAGTATTTTAAATTTCTGAGAGGGTGCACGAAAAACCGATCGAAACCAGACGTTGCGCAAAATTTATGGCCGTCACATTTTTTCACGAAACCTTGCTCGTACGATGTCCCATGGGCTAATACGTTGAGAATGGCAAGTATTTTGAAATATCTTGACGGTGCATTAAAAACTGATCGAAACTCGACTTTGTGCACGACTTTGCGCAAAGTTTATGACCGTCGTATTTTTTCACGAAACCGTGCTACTACGACTTCCAATGGGCTAATACGTTG
Source organism: Ensete glaucum (assembly GCA_021527575.1). Taxonomy (NCBI): domain Eukaryota; kingdom Viridiplantae; phylum Streptophyta; class Magnoliopsida; order Zingiberales; family Musaceae; genus Ensete; species Ensete glaucum. The sequence goes on along the minus strand of CM038552.1, from coordinate 20,355,448 downwards.
GGAATGTCCAGTATTTTAAAATTCTGAGACGGTGCACGAAAAACCGATCGAAACGAGATGTTGCGCAAAATTTATGAACATCGTATTTTTTCGCGAAACCATGCTCGTATGACTTCCCAAGGGCTAATACGTTGGGAATGGCCAATATTTTAAATTTCTGAGATGGTGCATGAAAAATCGATCAAAATGAGACTTTGCGCAAAATTTATGACTGTCGTATTTTTTCACGAAACCTTGCTCGTACGACTTCCCATGGGCTAATACGTTAGGAATGATAGGTATTTTGAAATTTCGAGATAGTGCACGAAAAACCAATCGAAACGAGACTTTGCGCGGGACTTTGTGCAAAGTTTATGACCATCACATTTTACAGCGAAACCATGCTCATACGACTTCCCATGGGCTAATACGTTAGGAATGGCAAGTATTTTGAAATTCCAAGATAGTGCACAAAAAACCGATCGAAACGAGACTTTGCGCAAAATTCATGACCGTCGCGTTTTTTCACGAAACCATGCTTGCACAACTTCCCATGGGCTAATACGTTGGGAATGGCCTGTATTTTGAAATTCTGAGACGGTGCATGAAAAACCGATCGAAACGAGACGTTGCGCAAAATTTGTGACTGTCACATTTTTTCACGAAACCTTGCTCGTATGACTTCCCATGAGCTAATACGTTAGGAATGACAGGTATTTTGAAATTCCGAGATAGTGCACGAAAAACCGATCGAAACGAGACGTTGCGCGTGACTTTGTGCAAAATTCATGACCGTCGTGGTTTTTCACGAAACCATGCTTGTACGACTTCCCATGGGCTAATATACGTTGGGAATGGCCAGTATTTTGAAATTCCGAGTCGGTGCACGGAAAATAGATCGAAGCGAGACTTTGCGCAAAGTTTATGACCATCGCGTTTTTTCATGAAACCATGCTTATACGACTTCCAATGGGCTAATACGTTGGGAATCACCAGTATTTTAAATTTCTGAGACGGTGCACGAAAAATCGATCGAAACGAGACGTTGCGCAAAATTTATGACCGTCGCATTTTTTCATGAAACCATGCTCGTACGATGTCCCATGGGCTAATACGTTGAGAATGGCAAGTAATTTGAAATATCTTGACGGTGCATGAAAAACTGATCGAAACTCGACTTTGTGCGCGACTTTGCGCAAAGTTTATGACCGTCGTATTTTTTTGCGAAACCGTGCAAGTACGACTTCCCAAGGGCTAATACGTTGGGAATGGCCAATATTTTAAAATTCCGAGACGGTGCATGAAAAACCGATCAAAACGAGACTTTCACAAAATTTACGATTGTCGCATTTTTTCACAAAAACTTGCTCGTACGACTTCCCATGGGCTAATACGTTAGGAATGACAGGTATTTTGAAATTCCGAGATAGTGCACGAAAAACCGATCGAAACGAGACTTTGCGCAAAGTTTTTGACCATCACATTTTACAGCGAAACCGTGCTCATATGACTACCCATGGGCTAATACGTTAGGAATGGCAAGTATTTTGAAATTCCGAGATAGTGCACAAAAAACCGATCGAAACGAGACTTTGCACGTGACTTTGCGCGTGACTTTGCGCAAAGTTTATGACCAACACATTTTATAGCGAAACCGTGCTCATACGACTTCCCATGGGCTAATACGTTAGGAATGGCAAGTATTTTGAAATTCCGAGATAGTGCATGAAAAACCGATCGAAACGAGACTTTGCGTAAAATTCATGACCGTCGCGTTTTTTCACGAAGCCATGCTTGTACGACTTCCCATGGTCTAATACATTGGGAATGACCAGTATTTTGAAATTCTGAGACGGTGCACGAAAAACCGATCGAAATGAGACGTTGCGCAAAATTTATGACCATCGCATTTTTTCGCGAAACCATGCTCGTACGACTTCCCAAGGGCTAATACGTTGGGAATGGCCAATATTTTAAAATTTCGAGACGGTGCATGAAAAACCGAACAAAACGAGACTTTACGCAAAATTTATGACTGTCGCATTTTTTCACGAAACCTTGCTCTCACAACATCCCATGGGCTAATACGTAAGGAATGACAGGTATTTTGAAATTCCGAGATAGTGCACGAAAAACCGATCGAAACGAGACTTTGCGCAAAGTTTATGACCATCACATTTTACAGCGAAACCGTGCTCATACGACTTCCCATGGGCTAATACGTTAGGAATGGCAAGTATTTTGAAATTCCGAGATAGTGCACGAAAAACCGATCGAAACGAGACTTTGCGCAAAATTCATGACCGTCGCGTTTTTTCACGAAACCATGCTTGTACGACTTCCCATGGGCTAATACGTTGGGAATGGCCAGTATTTTGAAATTCCGAGTCGGTGCACGGAAAATAGATCGAAGCGAGACTTTGCGCAAAGTTTATGACCGTCGCGTTTTTTCATGAAACCATGCTTATACGACTTCCAATGGACTAATAGGTTGGGAATGACCAGTATTTTAAATTTCTGAGACGGTGCACGAAAAACCGAACGAAACGAGACGTTGCGCAAAATTTTTGACCGTCGCATTTTTTCACGAAACCATGCTCATACGATGTCCCATGGGCTAATACGTTGAGAATGGCAAGTATTTTGAATTTCTAAGACGATGCACGAAAAACCTATCGAAACGAGACGCTGCGCAAAGTTTATGACCGTCGTATTTTTTCCCGAAACCGTGCTAGTACGACTTCCAATGGGCTAAGACGTTGGGAATGGCCAGTATTTTAAAATTCTGTGAGGGTGCAGGAAAAACCAATCGAAACGAGATGTTGCGCAAAATTTATGACCATCGCATTTTTTCGCGAAACCATGCTCGTACGACTTCCCAAGGGCTAATACATTGGGAATGGCCAATATTTTAAAATTCCGAGACGGTGCATGAAAAACCGATCAAAACGAGACTTTGCACAAAATTTATGACAATCGCATTTTTTCACGAAACATTGCTCGTACGACATCCCATGGGCTAATACGTTAGGAATGACAGGTATTTTGAAATTCGGAGATAGTGCACGAAAAACCGATCGAAACGAGACTTTGCGCAAAATTCATGACCATTGCGTTTTTTCATGAAACCATGCTTGTACGACTTCCCATGGGCTAATACGATGGGAATGACCAGTATTTTGAAATTCTGAGATGGTGCACGAAAAACCGATCGAAACGAGACGTTGCGCAAAATTTATGACCATCGCATTTTTTCGCGAAACCATGCTCGTACGACTTCCCAAGGGCTAATACGTTGGGAATGGCCAATATTTTAAAATTCCGAGACGGTGCATGAAAAACCGATCAAAACGAGACTTTGCGCAAAATTTATGACTGTCGCATTTTTTCACGAAACCTTGCTCGTACGACTTCCCATGGGCTAATACGTTAGGAATGACAGGTATTTTGAAATTCCGAGATAGTGCACGAAAAACCGATCGAAACGAGACTTTGCGTGACTTTGCGCAAAGTTTATGACCATCACATTTTACAGCGAAACCGTGCTCATACGACTTCCCATGGGCTAATACGTTAGGAATGGCAAGTATTTTGAAATTCCGAGATAGTGCACGAAAAACCGATCGAAACGAGACTTTGCGCAAAATTCATGACCGTCGCGTTTTTTCACGAAACCATGCTTGTACGACTTCCCATGGGCTAATACGTTGGGAATGACCAGTATTTTGAAATTCCGAGATAGTGCACGAAAAACCGATCGAAACGAGACTTTGCGCAAAATTCATGACCGTCGCGTTTTTTCACGAAACCATGCTTGTACGACTTCCCATGGGCTAATACGTTGGGAATGACCAGTATTTTGAAATTCTGAGACGGTGCACGAAAAACCGATCGAAACGAGACGTTGCGCAAAATTTATGACCGTCGCATTTTTTCACGAAACCATGCTCGTACGATGTCCCATGGGCTAATACGTTGGGAATGACCAGTATTTTGAAATTCTGAGACGGTGCACGAAAAACCGATCGAAACGAGACGTTGCGCAAAATTTATGACCATCGCATTTTTTCGCGAAACCATGCTCGTACGACTTCCCAAGGGCTAATACGTTGGGAATGGCCAATATTTTAAAATTCCGAGACGGTGCATGAAAAACCGATCAAAACGAGACTTTGCGCAAAATTTATGACTGTCGCATTTTTTCACGAAACCTTGCTCGTACGACTTCCCATGGGCTAATACGTTAGGAATGACAGGTATTTTGAAATTCCGAGATAGTGCACGAAAAACCGATCGAAACGAGACTTTGCGCGTGACTTTGCGCAAAGTTTATGACCATCACATTTTACAGCGAAACCGTGCTCATACGACTTCCCATGGGCTAATACATTAGGAATGGCAAGTATTTTGAAATTCCGAGATAGTGCACGAAAAACCGATCGAAACGAGACTTTGCGCAAAATTCATGACCGTCGCGTTTTTTCACGAAACCATGCTTGTACGACTTCCCATGGGCTAATACGTTGGGAATGACCAGTATTTTGAAATTCTGAGATGGTGCACGAAAAACCGATCGAAACGAGACTTTGCGCAAAATTCATGACCGTCGCATTTTTTCACGAAACCATGCTTGTACGACTTCCAATGGCTAATACGTTGGGAATGACCAAGATTTTAAATTTCTAAGACACAAAAACCGAACGAAATAAAAAATTTTGACCGTCGCATTTTTTCACGAAACCATGCTCATACGATGTCCCATGGGCTAATACGTTGAGAATGGCAAGTATTTTGAATTTCTAAGACGGTGCACGAAAAACCTATCGAAACGAGTCTTTGCGCGTGACTTTGCACAAAGTTTATGACCATCACATTTTATAGCGAAACCATCCTCGCACGACTTCCTAAGGGCTAATACGTTGGGAATTGCCAATATTTTAAAATTCCGAGACGGTGCATGAAAAACCGATCAAAACGAGACTTTGCACAAAATTTATGACTGTTGAATTTTTTCACGAAACCTTGCTCATAAGACTTCCCATGGGCTAATACGTTAGGAATGACAGGTATTTTGAAATTCCGAGATAGTGCACGAAAAACCGATCGAAACAAGACTTTGTGCGTGACTTTGTGCAAAGTTTATGACCATCACATTTTACAGTGAAACCGTGCTCATACGACTTCCCATGGGCTAATACGTTAGGAATGGCAAGTATTTTGAAATTCCGAGATAGTGCACGAAAAACCGATCGAAACGAGACTTTGCGCAAAATTCATGACCGTCACGTTTTTTCACGAAACCATGCTTGTACGACTTCCCATGGGCTAATACGTTGGGAATGGCCAGTATTTTGAAATTCTGAGACGGTGCACGAAAAACCGATCGAAATGAGACGTTGCGCAAAATTTATGACCATCGCATTTTTTCGCGAAACCATGCTCGTACGACTTCCCAAGGGCTAATACGTTGGGAATGGCCAATATTTTAAAATTCCGAGACGGTGCATGAAAAACCGATCAAAATGAGACTTTGCGCAAAATTTATGACTGTCGCATTTTTTCACGAAACCATGCTTGTACGACTTCCCATGGGCTAATACGTTGGGAATGGCCAGTATTTTGAAATTCCGAGTCGGTGCACGGAAAATAGATCGAAGTGAGACTTTGCGCAAAGTTTTTGACCGTCGCATTTTTTCATGAAACCATGCTTATACGACTTCCAATGGGCTAATACATTGGGAATGACCAGTATTTTAAATTTCTGAGACGGTGCACGAAAAACCGATCGAAACGAGACGTTGCGCAAAATTTATGACCGTCGCATTTTTTCACGAAACCATGCTCGTACGATGTCCCATGGGCTAATAAGTTGAGAATGGCAAGTATTTTGAAATATCTTGACGGTGCATGAAAAACTAATCGAAACTCGACTTTGTGCGCGACTTTGCGCAAAGTTTATGACCGTCGTATTTTTTCGCGAAACCGTGCTAGTACGACTTCCAATGGGCTAATACGTTGGGAATGACCAGTATTTTAAAATTCTGAGACGGTGCACGAAAAACCGATCGAAACAAGACGTTCCGCAAAATTTATGACCATCGCATTTTTTCGCGTAACCTTAGTACGGGGCAAGAGGACGCAGAGGCGGGTACTCTTGAAGAATATGCCACAGTGTTGCCGTTCAAGTTGTCAGGAACAAGAGGTGCATAGCAAGATTGTCGGTAGGGGATAGAGGCCCAAGATCCGCATAATGGTGCACCCACTCTAGCGAAGTCGGGGACTTGAGGAGCTACTAGGCGACGACGTCCTAGAGCTATGCTTCGTAGGAGTAACCCAGAGTGAGGGGACGAAGGGGTGCCAAGGAGCGAACTAAAAGTCGGAGATGGCAGAGGCCCTACGATGTGTTGGCAGAGGCCACACGTGGAGAAGTCGAGTCCGAGTTCATCACACGAGAATTTGTATGCAATGGAGATGTCACCAGAGGCCACATGGTGCGCGGATCGTGGTGGAATAGTTCGTGGTAATGCAATACAGTAATCTTGTCCCGTGAGGGACAAAATCATCTTGAGGTATGATCGGAGTTACCGGGAGCTCCACTTTGGTGTACGACACAACAAGAAGAAGGGCTATGGATTCAAGGAGTGAATGCCGTAGTCAGAGGCGGGTCTTCGTGTGTGCATCAAAGCTTGCATTGGATGAAAGCCTTAGTCATCAGCATATGGGAGCTGTACACCACCGAGGAAGAAGTCCAAGTGCACGTGCTGAGTCCCATGGAGGGGACATGATCATGTGAATGATCGAGGCTGGAGCTCCACTTGTGAACAATGCACGGCAAGAAGGGGTGGATTCAAGGAGTGAATGCCGGCAGTCTTCCGTGTATATACATCAAGCTTGCATCGGATGAAAGCCTTGGTCGTCGATATGGGCATGTACCACCGAGGGAGTAGTCGATTGCAAGTACCGTGAGTCCCATGGAGGGACTTGATTAACGGGCGGTTGGAGAGTTGGGTGTTGGTGCTCACATTCGCAAGGGAGCCCGGCAAGTCGAGGACAAGGCCGAGTAAGCGAACGTTGCTACCAAGGAAGCTAAGGAGAACAGAATCGACGAGCCTCGCAACAAGATGGCGGAGGCCATGCATGAGAGTTGCGATCTCTCCATCGACCAAGGAGAATCGCTAGGAGGACACGGTGGTGTCGGCGGTGGTCGAAAGGCGAGAGGCAGCGTCCAACGGGCTCAGCTACCCAAAAGAAAAGCGTCGGTTAGAGAGGAGGTGGACTGAGGAGCTCCACGGTGCCCGAGGCAGATCTACCGATCGCGGAGGAAGGGATGAAGATGCAAGGTAACGGATAGTAGTGCTATGGGCTTGGCGCCATGCAGATGGGGACTTCCGTGAAGTCATCGATCCCTTGCTCTCATGAAGGGACAACATTGGTCGTAAAGGGGCCAAGGAGGTGGAGAGTGCAGAGGCAAACTCAAGTACCAAGACGAGGCGAAGGCGAGTCCAAGAAACTTCATAAGACCGATGTCGATGTGCTTCTCATCCGGATAGCGAAATTAAGGGACTTGGGTTGATGCAGGAGTGCTCGACCAAGGAGCAGTAGGCGACATGGTCTGCACCTTTCTACTCGGGAGGAGTAGGCGGCAAAGGTGATGGAGAACACGGTATAACCCCAAAGGCGACCAGATCTATCACGGACTTACTCCAAGTTGGGGACTCCAAGTTGGAGTAAACCTTTGCTCTTTTCGGGCAAAACTTCTTGCATTCCGAAGTTCAATGGCGGTCGGAAGGTGAATCACGGTAACTAACCCAACGCAAGGAGTGCAACCACTTCAAGTGCTTGAAGTGTGAACAAAGAGCGGCGAATGTTAGTAACCAGCTCAATGCATGAAGTACAAACTCGAGGAGGCGGGAGAAATCAAGTAACCTTTGCGCGAATTGAGTAACCTTTGCCTTCTCAACTCGAGAGAATGGGAAGTACCCAGTTCTCTTAACTCGAGGAAGTGAGCGAAGCCAAGCAAACTTTTACACTTTTCGCAAAACTTCTTGCATTCCGAAGTTCAATGGCGTGGGAAGGTGAATCACCGTAGCTATCCCAACGCAAGGAGTGCAACCACTTCAAGTGCTTGAAGTGTGAGCAAAGAGCGCGAATGTTAGTACCGACTTAATGCATGAAGTACAAACTCGAGGAGGGGAAATCAAGTAACCTTTGCGCGAAATTGAGTAACCTTTGCCTTCTCAACTCGAGAGAATGGGCAAACCCAGTTCTCTTAACTCGAGGAGGTGAGAGAAGCCACCTTACCTCCTCAACTATGAAGAGAATGGGTGAAGTCGAGTATCCCGGTTCTCTTACTTATCCAAGCAGGGAGCTCGCACAAGTTCGATGACCCTTCAAAGAAAGCTTATGGAAGACAATGGTTGTCAAATCCTCACCGTTGGTGATTAGTACTATTGAGAGTAGTTTTTCCACTTCATTTCCCAATTGATTAAGAGGGATGCGAACATACTTGGAAGTGACAACTAACACGGAAGAAGGTTCAATGGGCAAATATTATGGAGAAAGGACCTTAAAACTTCAAAAGTGAGGCGATGCTCGTTAAAGCTCCAACAAGCATCTACCCGTTCAAGCAATATGAGTATCCGCGATCGGCACATCATAAGGCGGGTCTTTTCCTTCATCGAGGGATCCGCGAGAACCAACAAGGATCAAGACAACTCAGCGGCGTGTTGCGACAAAGAAGAAGATTAAAGATTGATGAACGCGAGGAGATGCAGCGTCTACGGTGGCTTCGACGAGGACGTCAAGGAATAAGTGGGGAGAATGTCACGGACAACAATGTAAACAAGGTGTTCGATGAAATGCTTGTGTTAGTCCGTGTCCTTGGTTTAGGTACATATCTTGTACAACAAGAAGCGGGCTTCTTGAGGCTTGGAAGCCCTAGTTTGATTTACCTTTTGGCCAAGTTTGGCTTGTAAATACAAGTGTGTCTTATAAGCACTTGTGGGGCTTGATCTGGTGGACCATTATCCTTTGTGTGCAACCTCTCGAGCTTGTAATGTCCATGGGTGTAATTTGTATTTTGGCTTTATAAAGTGTTTTTCTTGAGCAGTTGCTTGTGGATCCCGTGGGAGTTGCTTCTTCTGGCCCGTTTTCTCTTTTTATAAGTCTGTGGGATTTTAGGAGATCTCGGGGAGGGCTGACCTTTGCGGACGGACACGCATGGGTGCCGCACGGCTTAGGCAAAATCAGCTAAACCCGTGACAGCATGGGAAGTCATACGAGCACGGTTTCATGAAAAAATACGACGGTCATAAACTTTGTCAAAGTCCCACGTGAGGTCGAGTTATGATCTATTTTTCATGCACTGTCTCCGAAATTTAAAATACTGGCCATTCCCAATGTTGTACGAGCACATGGGAAGTCGTACGAGCATAGTTTCATGAAATAATGTGACAGACATAAACTTTGTGCAAAGTCGCGCACGAATTCGAGTTTCGATCTGTTTTTCATGCACCATCTCCGAAATTCAAAATACTGGCCATTCCCATTGTATTAGCCCATGAGAAGTCATACGAGCACAGTTTCACGAAAAAAGGTGACGATCAAAACATTGCGTAAACTCGCGCATGCAATGTTTATGACTGTCATAAACATATGTGCGAAGTCGAGTTTCGTCGTGCACAGTTTCGAAAATTCAAAATATTGGCCATTCCCAATGTATTAGTGCATGGGAAGTCGTACGAGCACGATTTCATGAAAAAATATGACGATCATAAACTTTGCGTAAAGTCACGTGCGAAGTCGAGTTTCGATCGGTTTATCGTGAACCATCTCGAAAATTCAAAATACTGGCCATTCCCAACATATTAGCTAAAGAGAAGTTGTCTAAGCATGGTTTCATGAAAAAATGTGATGGTCATAAAATTTGCGTAAAGTCAGGCGTGAAGTCGAGTTTCGATCGATTTTTCATGCACCATTTCGAAAATTCAAAATGCTAGCCATTCCCATTGTATTAGCCCCTTAGGAAGTCGTACGATCATGTTTTCGTGAAAAAATATGATGGTCATAAACTTCGTGCAAAGTCGCGCTTGAAGTCTAGTTTCGATCGGTTTTTCGTGCACTGGCCATTCCCAACGTATTATAGCCCTTGGGAAGTCCTACAAGCATGGTTTCGCTAAAAAACGTGATGGTCAAAACTTTGCGCAAAGTTACGCGTGAAGTCGAGTTTCGATCAGTTTTTCATGCACCATCTTGAAAATTCAAAATACTGGCCATTCCTAACATATTAGACCATGGGAAGTTGTACGAGCATGGTTTCATAAAAAAAGTGATGGAGATGAATATTGTGTAAATTCACACATGAAGTCAAGTTTCGATCGATTTTTCGTGCACCGTCTCAGAAATTCAAAGTACTAGCCATTCCCAACGTATTAGCCCATGGGAAGTCATACGAGCATGGTTTCACGAAAAAATACGATGGTCATAAATTTTGCGCAAAGTCGAATGCCAAGTCAAGTTTCAATTTTTCGTGCACCGTCTCAGAAATTCAAAATACTGGCCATTCCCAATGTATTAGCCCATGGGAAGTCATACGAGCACAGTTTCTCAAAAAAGCATGACAGTCATAAACATTACACAAAGTCATTCATGAAGTCGAGTTTCGATTAGTTTTTCATGCACCGTCTCGAAAATTCAAAACACTAGCCATTCCCAATGTATTAGCCCAAGAGTAGTCATACGGGCACAATTTCATGAAAAAATATGACGGTCAAAACTTTGCGTGATGTCGCACGTGAAGTCGAGTTTCAATCAATTTTTCATGCACCGTCTCCGAAATTCGAAATACTTGCCATTCCCACGTATTAGCCCATGGGAGGTCATACGAGTATGGTTTCACGAAGAAATACGATGGTCATAAACTTTACGTAAAGTCACGCACGAAGTCGAGTTTCGATCAATTTTACGGGCACCATCTCGGAAACTCAAAATACTGACCGTTCCTAACGTATTAGCCCATGGGAAGTCGTATGAGCGCAGTTCCACAAAAAAATGTGATGGTCACAAACTTTAATCAAAGTCGTGCGTGAAGTCGAGTTTCGATCTGTTTTCCATGCACTGTCTCGAAAATTCAAAATATTGGCCATTCCCAATGTATTAGCCCATAGGAAGTCATACGAGCATGGTTTCTTGAAAAATAACGACAGTCATAAACATTGCACAAAGTCGCGCGCGAAGTCGAGTTTCGATCGATTTTTCGTGCACCATCTCGGAATTTCAAAATATTGGCCATTCCCAATGGATTAGCCCATGAGAAGTCATACGAGCACAGTTTCATGAAAAAAGGCGACGGTTAAAACTTTGCCCAAAGTCGCACGTGAAGTCGAGTTTCGATCAGTTTTTTGTGCACCATCTTGGAAATTCAAAATACTGGCCATTCACAAGATATTAGACCATGGGAATTCGTACGGGCATGGTTTCATGAAAAAATGCGACAGTCATAAATAATATGCAAACTCGCACGCGAAGTCGAGTTTCAATCGGATTTTTGTGCACCGTCTCAGAAATTCAAAATACTAGGCATTCCCAACGTATTAGCCCATGGCAAGTCGTACTAGTATGGTTTCAGGAAAAAAACAACGGTCATAAACTTTGCGCAAAGTCATGCGCGAAGGCGAGTTTCGATCGATTTTTCATGCACCATCTTAGAAATTCAAAATACCGGCCATTCCCAACGTATTAGCCAATGGGAAGTCGTACGAGCATGGTTTCGCAAAAGAACGTGACGGTCATAAACTTTGCATAAAGTCGCACGCGAAGTCGAGTATCGATCGGTTTTTCATGCACCATCTCAAAAATTCAAAATACTGGACATTCCCAATGTATTAGCCCATGGGAAGTCATACGAGCATGGTTTCACGAAAAAATACAATAGTCATAAACTTGGCACAAACTCGCGTTCGAAGTCGAGTTTCGATCAGTTTTTCGTGCACCGTCTCGGAAATTCAAAATACTGGCCATTCCCAATGTATTAGCCCATGGGAAGTCATACAAGCCTGGTTTCGCAAAAAAACACGACGGTCATAAACTTTACGCAAAGTCGCACACGAAGTCGAGTTTCGATCAATTTTTCATGCACCATCTTAGAAATTCAAAATAATGGACATTCCCAACATAATTAGCCCTTAGGAAGTCGTATGAGTATGGTTTCGCGAAAAAATATGACAGTAAAAAACATTGCGTAAAGTCACGCGTGAAGCCGAGTTTCATCATGCGCCGCCTCAAAAATTCAAAATACTGGCCATTCCCAATGTATTGCTCATGGGAAGTTGTACGAGCACGGTTTCATGAACAAACACGACGATCGTAAACTTTGCACAAAGTCACGTGCGTAGTCAAGTTCGATCAATTTTTCGTGCACCATCTCAGAAATTCAAAATACTAGCCATTCCCAACATATTAGCCCATTGGAAGTCATACGAGCATGGTTTCATGAACAAACATGATGGTCACAAGCTTTGCGCAAAGTCTTGCACGAAGTCAAGTTTCGATCAATTTTTCATGCACTGTCTCGGAAATTCAAAATACTAGCCGTTCCCAATGTATTAGCCCATGGGAAGTCGTACGAGCATGGTTTCACGAAAAAATGCGACGATCATAGACTTTATGCAAAGTCGCGTGTGAAGTTGCATTTCGATCAGTTTTTCATGCATCATCTCAGAAATTCAAAACACTGGCAATTCCTGATGTATTAGCCCTCGGGAAGTCGTACAAGCATGGTTTCTCGAAAAAATGTGACAGTCATAAACATTGCACAAAGTCGCACGTGAAGTCGAGTTTCGATCGGTTTTTCATGCACCGTCTCAGAAATTCAAAATACTGGCCATTTCCAACGTATTAGCCCATGGGAAGTCCTACGAGCAAAGTTTCGAGAATAAATGCAATAGTCATATACTTTGTGTAATGTCACGCTCGAAGTCGAGTTTCATCATACACCATCTCAGAAATTTAAAATACTGACCATTCGCAACGTATTAGCCCATGGGATGTCGTACGAGCAAGGTTTCGTGAAAAAATGCAACGGTCATAAACTTTGCGCAAAGTCGCGCGTGAAGTCGAGTTTCGATCAGTTTTTCATTCACCATCTCAAAAATTCAAAATACTAGCCATTTCCAACGTATTAGCCCATGGGAAGTCGTAAGAGCACGGTTTCGCAAAAGAACGTGATGGTCGTAAACTTTACACAAGGTCTCGCATGAAGTCAAGTTTCATTCGATTTTCCATTCACCGTCTCAAAAATTTAAAATACTAGCCATTCACAATGTATTAGCCCATGGGAAGTCATAAGAGCATGGTTTTACGGAAGAACGCAATGGTCATAAACTTTGCGCAAAGTCACACGCGAAGTCAAGTTTTGATCGGTTTTTTATGCACTATCTCAAAATTTTAAAAATATTGGCCGCTCTTGACCTGTTAGCTCATGCGAAGTTATCAGAGCATGGTTTCACAAAAGAACACGATGGTCATGAACTTTGCACAAAGTCTCGTGCGAAGTCGACTTTTGATCGGTTTTTTTCGCACCATCTCAGAAATTCAAAATACTGGTCATTCCTGACATATTAGCCCATGGGAAGACGTATGAGCATAGTTTCACAAAAAAATATGACGGTTATAGACTTTGCACAAAGTCGAGTTTCGATCGGTTTATCATGCACCGACTCGAAAATTCAAAATACTAGCAATTCCCAACGTATTAGCCCATGGGAAGTCATACTGGCACCGTTTCATGAAAAAATTTGATGATCATAAACTTTGCGTAAAGTCGCACGTGAAGTCGAGTTTCATCATGCACCATCTCAGAAATTTAAAAAAATACTAGCCATTCCCAAAGTATTAGCCCATGGGAAGTCGTACGAGCAAGGTTTCGCGAAAAAACATGATGGTCATAAACTTTGTACAAAGTCGCGTGCGAAGTCGAGTTTCGATTAGCTTTTCATTCACCATCTCAAAAATTCAAAATACTAGCCATTCCCAACGTATCAGTCCATGGGAAGTCGAAGAGCACGGTTTCGCGAAAGAACACGATGGATGGTCATAAACTTTGCGCAAAGACACGCCAAGTCAAGTTTTGATCGATTTTTTGTGCACCATCTCGGAAATTCAAAATACTAGCCATTCCCGATGTATTAGCCTTTGGGAAATCGTAAGAGCATAGTTTCGTGAAAGAACACGATGGTCATAAACTTTGCACAAAGTCGCGGGCGAAGTCGAGTTTTGATCGATTTTTTGTGCACCATCTCAAAAATTCAAAATACTGGCCATTCCCAACGTATTAACCCATGGGAAGTCATATGAGCATAGTTTCACAGAACAATGTGCCGGTCATAAACTTTACGAAAAGTTACACACGAAGTCGAGTTTCGTCATGCACCATCTCGAAAATTCAAAATAATGGCCATTCCCAACGTATTAGCCCATGGGAAGTCTTACAGTTTCGCAAAAAAAATGTGATGGTCATAAACTTTATACAAAATCGCACGCAAAGTCGAGTTTCGTCATGCACCATCTCGAAAATTTAAAATACTAGCCATTCCCAACGTATTAGCCCATGGGAAGTCGTACAAGCAAGGTTTTGCGAAAACATGTGACGATCATAAACTTTGTGCAAAGTCACGCGCAAAGTCGAGTTTCGATTAGATTTTCATTCAATGTCTTAGAAATTCAAAATACTGGCCATTCCCAACGTTTTAGACCATAGAAGTTGTAAGAGTTTGATTTCATAAAAGAACGTGATGGTCATAAACTTTGTGTAAAGTCGCGCGCGAAGTCAAGTTTCGATCGGTTCATCGTGTATCGTCTCGAAAATTAAAAATAATAGCCATTCCCAACGTTTTAGCCCATGGGAAGTCATACGAGCATGGTTTTGAGAAGTCGAGTTTCGATCGGTTTATCATGCACTGTCTCAAAAATTCAAAATACTAGCAATTCCCAATGTATTTGCCCATGGGAATTCGTACTAGCACTGTTTCGCGAAAAAACACGACGTTTATAAACTTTGCATAAAGTCACAGGTGAAGTCGAGTTTCGTCATGCACCATCTCAAAAATTTAAAATACTAGTCATTCCCAATATATTAGCCCATGGGAAGTCGTACGTGCAAGGTTTCATGAAAAAACACGACGGTCATAAACTTTGCGCAAAGTCACGCACAAAGTTGAGTTTTGATCAGTTTTTCATTCACCATTTCAGAAATTCAAAATACTGGCCATTCCCAACGTATTAGCCCATGGGAAGTCGTAAGAGTATGGTTTCATGAAAGAACATGATGGTAATGAACTTTGCACAAAGTCACGTGCGAAGTCTAGTTTTGATCAGTTTTTTATGCACCATCTCAGAAATTCAAAATACTGGCAATTCCAGACGTATTAACCCATGGGAAGTCGTAAAGCACAGTTTCACAAACTTTGCATAAAGTCGTGTGTGAAGTCAAGTTTTGATTAATTTTTTGTGCACCATCTCAAAAATTCAAAATACTCGCCATTCCCGACGTATGGGAAGTCGTACGAGCATAATTTCACAAAAAAACATGATGGTCATAAACTTTGCGCAAGGTCGCACGCGATGTCGAGTTTTGTCATGCATTGTATCGAAAATTCAAAATACTAGGCATTCCCAATGTAATAGTGCATGGGAAGTCCTACGAGCATGGTTTCGCGAAAAAATACGATGGTCATAAACTTTGTGCCAAGTCACGCGCGAAGTCGAGTTTCGTCATGCACCATCTCGAAAATTCAAAATACTGGCCATTCCCAACGTATTAGCCCATGGGAAGTCATACAAGCACGGTTTCACAGAAAAATGTGATCGTCATAAACTTTGCGCAAAGTTGTGCGCGAAGTCGAGTTTCGATGGGTTTATCGTGCACTGTCTCAAAAATTTAAAATACTCGCCATTCCCAACGTATTAGCCCATGGGATGTCGTTCGAACACGATTTCACGAAAAAATACAACGGTCATAAACTTTGAGCAATGTCGCAAGTGAAGTTGAGTTTCGATTGGTTTTTCGTGCACCGTTTTCGAAATTCAAAATACTGGCCATTCCCAACGTATTAGCCCATGGAAAGTTGTACAAGCATGTTTTTACGAAAAAACATGACATTCATAAACTTTGTGCAAATTCGCAAATGAAGTCGAGTTTTGATCTGTTTTTCATGCACCATCTTGAAAATTCAAAATGCTGGCCATTCCTATAGTATTAGCCCATAGGAAGTCATACGAGCATGGTTTCGCAAAAAAACATGACGGTCAGAAACTTTGTGCAAAGTCACGCACGAAATCGAGTTTCGATCGGTTTATTATGCACCGTCTCAAAAATTCTAAATACTAGTCATTCCCAACGTATTAGCCCATGGGAAGTCGTACGAGCACGATTTCGTGAAAAAATATGACGGTCATAAACATTGCATAAACTTGGGCATGAAGTCGCGTTTCGATTAGTTTATCTTTCACCATCTCGGAAATTCAAATTACTGGCCATTCCCAACGGATTAGCACATGGGAAGTCATACGAGCACGGTTTCGCAAAAAAACATGACGATTATAAACATTTTGCAAAGTCGAGCGCGAAGTTGAGTTTTGATCGATTTTTCGTGCACCATCTCGGAAATACAAAATACTAGTTAATCCTAACGTATTAGCCCATTGGAAGTCGTAAGAGCACGGTTTCACAAAAAAATACGACGGTCATAATCTTTACGCAAAGTCACAAGCGAAGTCAAGTTTCGATCGATTTTTCGTGCACCATCTCGAAAATTCAAAATACTAGCCATTCCCAATGTATTAGCACATGGGAAGTCATACTAGCACTATTTCGTGGAAAAATGCAATGGTCATAAACTTTACGCAGAGTCACTCGCGAAGTCGAGTTTCGATCGGTTTTTCGTGCACCATCTCAGAAATTCAAAATACTAGCCATTCCCAACGCATTTAGCCCTTGGGAAGTCATACAAGTATAGCTTCATGAAAAAATGTGATGGTCATAAACTTTGCATGGAGTCGCACGCGAAGTTGAGTTTCAATCGGTTTATCGTGCACCGTCTCGGAGATTCAAAATACTGGCAATTCCCAACGTATTATCCCATGGGAAGTCTACTATCACTGTTTCACGAAAAAACGCGATGGTCATAAACTTTGCATAAAGTCATGCGCAAAGGTGAGTTTCATCATGCACCATCTTGAAAATTCAAAATACTAGCCATTCCCAACGTATTAGCCCTTGGGAAGTCGTACAAGCAAGGTTTTGCGAATAAATGTGGCGGTCATAAACATTGCGCAAACTCGCACGCGAAGTCGAGTTTCGATCGAATTTTTTATGCACCGTCTCGCAAACTAAAAATACTGGCCATTCCCATTGTATTAGCCCATGAGAAGTCGTATAAGCATGGTTTCGCAAAAAAATACGATGGTCATAAACATTGCGCAAAGTCGAGAGTGAAGTTGAGTTTCATCGTGCACCATCTCAAAAATTCAAAATATTGGCCATTCCCAATGTATTAGCCCATGGGAAGGTATAAGCACAGTTTCGTGAAAAAATGGGATGGTCAAAAACTTTGCACAATGTCACGAGTGAAGTCAAGTTTCGATCGGTTATTCATGCACCATGTCGGAAATATGAAAGACTAGCCATTCCCAATGTATTAGCCCGTGGGAAGTCGTATGAGTACGATTTCTCGAAAAAATACAACAGTCATAAACATTACATAAAGTCACGTATGAAGTCGAGTTTCGATTAGTTTTTCGTTCACCATCTCAGAAATTAAAAATGATGGCCATTCCCAATGTATTAGCCCATTAGAAGTCATACGAGCAAAGTTTCACGAAAAAAGGTGACAGTCAAAACTTTACGCGAAGTCGCGCGTGAAGTCAAGTTTCGATCGATTTTTCGTGCACCGTCTTGGAAATTCAAAATACTGGCCATTCCCAACATATTAGACCATAGGAAGTCGTACGAGCATGGTTTCGTGAAAAAACACGACGGTCATAAATATTATGCAAAGTCGCTTGCAAAGACGAGTTTCGATCGATTTTTCATACACCATCTCAGAAATTTAAAATACTAGCCATTCCAAATGTATTAGCCCATGGAAAGTCATACGTGTATGGTTTCACAAAAAAATATGATAGTCATAAACTTTGCACAAAGTCACGCGCGATGTCGAGTTTCGATCGATTTTTAGTGCACCATTTCGAAAATTCAAAATACTAGTCATTCCCAATGTATTAGCTCATGGGAAGTCGTACGAGCACGGTCTTGCGAAAAAATAGGACAGTCATAAACATTACGCAAAGTCACATGCGAAGTTGAGTTTCGATCGATTTTTCGTGCACCATCTCGAAAATCCAAAGTACTAGACATTCCTAATGTCTAGTACTTTGGATTGGTTGAGTCCCTTGATGTTGCACTAAAATACCAATTGGATCTTGATTTTCACTAGGAGTTTGCCGGAGACTTCTGTCTCACGTGTTAAGGGTGTTACATGGTTCGCAAGGAAAATAGTGTGAGTACATTAAGATAGAAGTTATATCTTAATTAGTATTTTTTATAAAATCAATATATTATTTATTTGTACGCTATCTTGTTTGTGAGAAACATGTCGCTTACAAACCCCTTGCATGGCATACTTGATGCTAATTGCCTTACTTGTCCAAACTATATGGATTAGCTCCATAATTTAAGAATTATTCTCATGACAGAGAAAATCACATACGTCCTTAACACAATTGTGCCCACACCGGAAGAAGGTGCAAGTGAGTATGAGATCGCTCGCTATATGAAGTATATATATATATGATTCCACATTGGCAAAATGTTATATGTTGGCCTCTATGACTCTTGAGTTATAAAGGCAACATGAAAGTATGGATGCAGATTTTATCCTTCTTCCTCTCCGCTAGCTGTTTAAGAAACAGGGACGAACTCAAAGTTATGAGATATCCAAGAGATTCTTCTAAGCCAAGATGATAGAAGGGACATTGATTAAGAACTATGTCCTAAAGATGATAGAGTAGATCAATAAACTCACATGTCTAGGAATAGTCCTAAAGAATAACCTATGTGTTGATATTATACTTCAATCGCTACCAGATTCCTTTTCTTACTTCATCATGAATTTTAACATGAGCAAGTCTGAGTTGGCTCTCCCTGAGCCCCTCAATATGTTGAGGGAACCCAAGAGTGCCATCAAGAAGGAGAGGCCAGTTCTCTATATTGGTGAGACCAAGAAGAAAAGGAAGGCTAGTAAGATCCTTAAGAAGGGCAAGGATAAAGAAAGATCGAGTAAGGCAAAGGTTGCCAAGAAAGACCCAACAGAGGATAAAGGATAGTGCTTCCACTACGGCCAAGACAAGCATTGGAGAAGTTTGGAGAAGCTTCAGGTATATTCATGTTCAGTCTTTACTTATCAGATTTTCATGATAACACATAGGTATTGGATACCGGGAGTGCTTATCATATTTGTAATTCATTGCAGGTTCTGACAAGACCTAGTAGATTGGCTAAAGGCGAGATAGACCTTAAGATGAGCAATAGAGCAAGAGTTGCTGCAGTTGTTGTTGGAGAGGTCACCCTACATCTGCTTGGTGGAGCTATTATTGTATTAAATGTATGCTATTTTGTTCCCTCTATTATCAAAAATATTATATTTATCTCTTGTTTGACAATTAGTGAATATAAATTAGTTTTTGAGAATAATAATTATTTAATAATTCTGGATGATGAGATCATCACAAGAGGGACCCTAATATATAGGTTATATGTGTTAGACACTTCTCTATATATCATGAATATAAATACATCCAAGAGGTAAAGAGATGAGGTAAACAATATATACTATGACATTATAGGCTAGGTCATATACATGAGGGAAGGATTCAAAAGTTACTAAAAGATGGATATTTAGATCCATTTGATTGATTATGAGTCATATGTAACTTGCAAACCTTACCTTCATTTAAAGATGACCAACTCTCCTTTTAGTGGAATTGGAGAGAGAGCCATTAAGTTATTGGAACTTATACATAGTGATATATGTGGTCCCATATCGACTCAAGCTATAGGTGGTTACTCATACTTCATTAAATTCGCTGATGATTTCTATAGGTATGGACACATGTACCTAATGAAGTACAAGTTCGAGGCCTTTTAGAAATTCAGGAAATATAAGAATGAGGTAGATAACTAGGTTACAAAGAGTATTAAGACTCATCGATTAAATCGAGGAGGAGAGTACTTGAGTACAGAGTTCAACCATTTCCTTGGGAACTATGAGATTTTATCCCAATGAACATCCCCATATACACCTTAACTCAATGGTGTATCAGAAAGGGGAATCATACACTATTGGACATGGTGCGGTCCATGATGAGTTTTGCTAACCTACCCGTCTCATTCTAGGGATATGCCCTAGAGATCATAGCTTACCTTATAAATAGAGTTTCATCAAAGTTGGTAGTGTCTATACTATATGAGATATGGAAAGGAAGGAAGCCCAATCTTAAGATGGTTAAGATTTGGGGCTATCCTATCCATGTTAAAAGAAATAATCCCAACAAGTTGGAATCCAGGACAAAATGGTTCAAGTCCATAGGATACCTCAAGGAAACCTGTGTGTATTATTTCTATCATCCCAAGGATCGAAAAAGATCAAAAAATCTTTATTGCCAAGAGAGTTATGTTCCTTAAGAAGGAGCATATTCTTGGTAGAAATAGTGGGAGTAAGATAGACTTGAGCGAGGTTGAAGAACCTAGATCAAGCACTATTCTAGAGTCCGAACCTATTCAGGTACCTAACACATAGTTCCAACTGTACGTAGGTCTAGCAGAGTATCTCATCCTCCTGAAAGATATATGAGACATATCCGTGGAGAGAACTCTCAGGATCTTAATCCTCAGACCTACAAGGAGGCTATTATGAGTATAGACTCCAGGAAGTAGCAAGAAGCTATAAATTTTGAGATAGATTCTATGTACTCTAATAAGGTTTCGAACCTTGTGGATGCACCTAAGGGTGTTATACCCATCGGGTGCAAGTGGATCTTCAAGAAGAAGATCAGAGTAGATGAAAAGGTGGAGACCTATAAGGCAAGACTGGTAGCTAAAGGATATCGTTAAAGACAAGGAGTTGACTATGACAAACCCTTTTCACCTGTAATTGTGCTTAAATCTATTAGAATTCTTTTGGCCATTGCAGTACACTATGACTATGATATCTGACAGATGGATGTGAAAATAATATTCCTCAATAACAATCTCGAGGTGGAGGTGTATATGATGTAGCTAGAGGGATTCGTATCTAGAGAGAGTCCAGATAAAGTGTGTAGGTTGTTTAGATCCATTTATGGATTAAAGTAGGCTTCTCAAAGTTGGAACATAAGATTCGATGAGGTGATCAGATCTTATGACTTTGTTAAGAATGAAGATGAGCCTTGTGTGTAAGGAAGGTAAGTGAGAGCGCTATCACTTTCTTGGTGCTATATATGGATGACATTCTAATTATTGGGAATGATGTATGAATGTTCTCCAGAGTAAAGGCGTGGCTATCCAAAAACTTCTCCATGAACGACTTAGGAGAAGAATCCTATATTTTGAGATCCGATTCTATAGAGATAGATCCAAGAGGATAGTTGGCTTGTCCTAGTCTACGTATATAGACTCTATTATCAAAAGGTTTAGCATGAAAAATTCCAGGAGAGGTCTCAAACCGATGAGACATAGAATATCACTTTCTAGGAGTATGTCTCCAAGGACTCCTGAAGAAAGGGCAAACATAGATAGGATACCCTATGCCTTATTGATAGGGCCATGTATGTTATGCTATGTACCAAGCCTGATATAGTGCATGTGCTAAGTGTCACGAGCAGGTATCAAGCGGATCCAAGTATGGAACACTAGAAAGAAGTAAAGTGTAAACTTAAGTACTTGAGAAGGACTAAGGATCTTTTATTGGTATATGGAGGAGGTAGCCTCCAGATTGAGGGCTATACAGACTCGAGTTTCTAGTCTGATATTGATGATAGCAAGTCAAACTCAGGATATATTTTCATACTTAATAAAAGAGCAGTAGGCTGGAAAAGTTCTAAGTAAGATACTACTGCTGACTCAACCACAGAGGCAGAATATATTGTTGTAGTAGAAGCAGCAAAAAGAAGGGGTGTGGATGAAGAATTTCATCAGGGATTAGAGAATCATACCAAGCAGCATAGAGTTGATTCATATATACTGCAACAGTAATAGAGCGATAGCTCTAGCAAGGGAACCCAGGTCTTATCATAATTGTTCTTAGGAGGTTCCAATGGATTAGAGCGATCATGACCCATAAAGATATAATAATTGAAAGAGTTCCATCTGAAGATAACATTACATATCTATTGATGAAGCCACTGGCTCAGATTATATTTAAGCGTCATAAGGGTTTGATGGAGATCAGACACATTGGTGATTGGCTTTAGGTCAAGTGGGAGATTGCTGGTTATAAGTGCCCTATAAGGCAATCACGTGAGTAATGGCACGTATGACACATTGTGTGATCTTTTGGCTTATGATTATTATTGAAATATTTTTATATTATATTATATGTTGTATATATATTATGATATCCTTGATTCTGTGCAATGAGAATCAGATCATGATAAGAGGACGATAATGAGATTGATTCACCTTTAAACACAGATCCTAAATAATCCCAATTATAGTTACTCGAGAGGGACATCGAGATAACTAGACAAACTAGAGTATTATATACCCATCCATATGATAGATACAGCTGGTCTCATAGCCACTTATGTGAAGATACTAAGGATATAGTACAGATGCTTATTGGAGAATAAGTTCACTAATTGATCTGCTCACTTATGAAATATTATATGGTTAATAATAAATACATAATATCAGGCAGCGATTCTATGGTCCCAGTTATGTATTTGGTCCTTAGACTTGAGACACTAAGGATGCCTTGTTTGATGCTAGACTTATAGGTTTGGAAAGTTTTAGATCTAGTACATTTGGTTGTCGAGATTGATGCCCAACCGTATGAAGCCAATTGAGTGTTACTAAAGATCATCCACTCTCGGTATCATGAGAGAAATATCACATATGTACTTACGTAAACAAATCTCTTGCTAGAGTCATTCAGATTGAGAGTAGACTTCTTCAAGAGAATCTGATTAAAATGAGTTTCAAATGGATTCAGTATGCAACCTGATAGTACCATGTCCAATATATGGTCCTTGGGATATTAGTTGGATGAGGGATTATAGATACACAGTAACTATAGATAGACAGGTCTGATGGATTCGATCCCCCTATACTGTTTAGAGACTATGGCGTAGTGGCCCAGTACATCCATTGTCGATGAGTTGAGTGAATTATTTATGGGAATAATAATTCACTATATTAGAAGGAGTTCTGATAGGAGCGATTCACGGCTACCTCGGTATCGGGCATAGAGGGTCACACATATATGATGGATGCTTCAGTGAATAGAGGCTTAGATAGAGATCCAATTAGCCTCTATTTTCGTTAAATGAGACCCTGCATCGATGGGCTCCTTGCATCAGGCCCAATTAGAGACCAAAGGAGATTATTGGATATAGATCCAATAATACAAGGTTATTAGGTAATTTAGATGGAGATCCAATACCCACTAAGGCAGGACCCCTAGGTTTTTATTAGCTCTCTATAAATAGGAGGGAAGTTCAATGTTGATAGGGTATATAGCTTTGGCCACGCCCTCCTATTCTCCTCCCTCCCTTTGTGCAAGAGTTGTAAGATCAGATTATAGGAGTTTTGTTATAGAGATCCATCATGTGGATACCGCTAGAGCGAAAGACGCTTGACTTCCTTTATCCTCTCCATCCAAATCTGGAATACATAGATATATGATCTCTCTAGGTAATTAATATATTACACGATGTAATTTTTTCAATTTTTATGACTTTCTCATTACCAAATCTTTTGTATGACGATTTGATCTGTATGGGAAACTACTTTTGTTTTGATTTTCGTTGTGCATGTGATGCTCCCGCTGAGGTTTCCCAATAGCCTATGTGTTTGATCTCCATCAGACCCCTATGATGCTCAAAGATAGTTTGAACTAGCTGCTTTGTTAGTGGATCTACAATGTTATCTTCGGATGGAACTCTTTCTATTAATACAATTTTACCTGCTATGAACTCTCTAATTAGTTGGAACCTTCTCAAAACACTTCTGATGAGACCTACGTTCCCTTACTAGAGCTATCACTCCGTTACTCTCATGATATATGGGAATTGGCTCCATGCTGCTCGATATAAATCTCAAATCCTTGATGAACTTCTTTATCTATACCCCTTTCTTTGTTGCTTCTATTGTAGTAATGTATTATACCTTTTTGATCGAGTCAGTAATACTATCTTGCTAGGAACTCTTCCAACTTGTTGCTCATTTAGGGTAAAAACATACCCTGAGTTCGACTTGCTATCATCAAAATCGGACTGGATGTAGCCTTGAACCTAGAGGCTACCTATCCTTAGTCCTTCTTAAGTACTTAAGGATACACTTTACTACCTTCCATTGTTCCAAACTTGGATCTGTCTGATACCTGCTCATGACACTCAGATTATGCGCTATATCAGTCTTGGTACATAGCATAACATACATGATAGATCCTATCGCTGAGACATACGATATCCTATCCTTGTTTGCCCTTTCTACAGGAATCTTCAGGGACATACTCCTAGAAAGTGATATTCCATGTCTCATCGGTATGAGACCTCTCTTGAAATTTTTCATGCCAAACCTTTTGACAATAGAGTCTATATACCTGGATTGAGATAAGCTAGGTATCATATTAGATCTATCTCTATAAATTCGAATCTCGAAAATATGGGATGCTTCCCCTAAGTCCTTAATTAAGAAGTTTAGCCTTAACTATTAGAATGTTATCCACATACACCCACTTACCTTCATGTATGCACAAGGCTCATCTTCGTTGTTCATGAAGTCATAAGATCTGATTGCCTCATCAAATCTTATGTTTCAACTTCAAAAAACTTACTTCGGTCTATTGATAGACCTGAGCAACTTGCACACCATATCTGAACTCTCTTTAGATACAAATCTCTCTAGCTGTATCATATACACCTCCTCCTCGAGGTTCTCATTGAGGAATGCAATTTTCATATCTATCTGCTAGATTTCATAGTTATAGTGTGTTCCAATGGCCAAAAGATTTCTGATGGATTTTGTAATATCTCTCATTTCTGAAGTATTTGTAATGATATATTTTAAATTATTTATGAAGGCCTAATTATAAATTTAAGGATCTGTTTAATAATTCTTTTGATTAAAGAATTTAATATTAAAAGTTTATTACTAGGGACCTAAATTTGAATCTTAAAAATATAAAATAAATTATGGAAGACTCATATTAAGTTAAAGAAAAATGATGAGAACATATGTCACTACCTAGTTTAAAGTGGTACCACTTATACATGTGCATAGATGACACATAAGCACCTTGCATGCATGGTTGTCACCGCTCAACCTATATGTTAGCTAAAACAATTAGCAATTAGAGAAGAAAGAGGATTTAACTGCAACATAAACTTGAGAAGAAGAAGAAGAGAAGGAAGGAATATAAGAAGAAAAGATTTAATTTGGGGGTTTTGAGATATTGATCTAATCCACACCTTTGGGATCAAAATCTTCAAAGGCAAGTACTTTAACTTTCTCCTACTGAAATTTATCTTTGTTTTTGCCTTGATTTATGAGAAAATTTTGGAACAAATCCGAAATCTCTTTGATTGGTTGCTAAAGTGTGAATCTATAATATTTTTGAGACTATGAACTACCTACCTTCTTGAAGTTATAACTTTTAGTACAGACCTCTGATTTAGACAAAACATAGTTTTTTTCAAAAATAAATTCATAGATCTTTCTTTTGAAACTAAGTTTGAAGAATTTGAAGTTTATTTACTAGCCCATATGTTTATTTCAATTGAGCATATGAAATCTGTAAAACAGAGTCTGTAGCACTTGACCTTTCATCACTATATTACTTATATCTCCCTGTTGGAGTCTCTGATTCATATAAAACATAATTCATTAGAAAATAGGCTTATAGATCTTCCATTTAATATTAGGATTGAAAGATTTAAAGTCTAAATGACTATCAAAATTTCTATTTTGTTAGACCTTATGGATTCTGTAAAATATGGATCATAATTCCTGACCTTTAGTTGCCAAATCATCTATATCTTTCTGTAGAGACTTCCAATTTATATAAAATTATTTCATTTGATTAGATTGATTTAGCTTTTCAACAATATATTTTTTTTAGTAATTTGGAGTATGTTTGATTATCTAAATAACTTTGTAATTTGCCTTCTTAATTCTGCCAGAATAGAGAATCGTATCAATTCTGCCTATACTTGCTTCATCCATTTCAAAACTAAAATATCTGATGATTTTGTCTTTAATTTCCTTACATATCTGAATATGTTATGTATTAATCAATATTACATCATATTATTTTTTTTAGGCACATGCATGATTTATTATTCCGTATGTGCTTCTGATATATGCAAATTCATTGCTCATGTCCTTTTGTACTCTGGTGTTTGTGGGATAATGTGAATCTTTGCTAGCAATGGTAAATGGAGTTATGCTTAGAGCCCATGATGCTCTATCAGCCCCCTATGGCTTCACTCAGATGTGGGTGGATGGAACTCCTAGACGTGGGAGACTTATGTATGGTGGTCATTCAATAATGGATGAACTGCACTGTGTTTATGATCCCACTTCACCCTCTATATTTTATTTGATATATTATTCAAATAAACTAAAGTATTACTTATGTGTTTCCTATTATGCTTTAAATAGGAACGATTTGCATCCAACTTCAAATGTGTGACATATGAGCTCAAGTTTATTATTTGTTCTCTTGACATATTCAGAAGTGCTTCATGTGTTAATGATATGCTCCTAAAACTTCAAATGTCATTGGTACATACCAAAATACTTCTGATTATCATATACTCCAATTATCATTCCCAAATTATTATGGATTTAAGTATGCTTCGAATGAGATGAACCTTGTGGTTTTGAATCTAATTTGATGCTATATATAAAAACTTTTGTATTCCTTGCCTTGCATTCTGTTATCAAGTTCAATTTATAAATACATTTCCTTGCCTTGAACCTGTTTGATACTTGTTGGGCTTCTTAGCTCACTCTGTTGCTATATAATCTTCTTCAAATTAGCATGACATTTATTGAAATACTCGATACGGGCTAAAGCAGTAAAAAGCAAGAAGTTCTTGGGCTAAATCTTTATTAGATAATATGTTATACTTGTATGTGGTATACCTTGTGTCTAATATAAAGTTGTAAACATATTTTGAAGTGGGATAACTATATAAAGGTTTTAAAAGTACCCTCTTGTTTGGGATCTTGAGTATTAAATTGTATAATATATGAAGTGGTGGTATATAGTTATTTTCAAAGTCATATAGATTTTATCGTATTGGTGGACTTTATGAAAGTGAATTATATTTAGTTATGTTGGTTTTGTATTGGTTACGTGATTCATTAGGAGAATATGAAGAGTAATTATAATCTGCAGGGGTTTTTATGAAATTGATTGAATAGCTCTGAATGTTTTCTTTTAGTATCCTCAAATGTTAGTTTAGAACCTGAATTGAATTATGATGAATTACAATAATACCGATTTTAAGACAGGATCATACCTCTCGAATGTGATATAATTTATGGGGCATGATAGAGATGGTATATGGTTATTTTCAAAGTCATATAGATTTTATCGTATTAGTGGACTTTATACATGTGATTATATTTAGTTGCATTGGTTTTGGACCAGTTGTGTGATTCATCAAGAGAATGTAAAGAGTAATTATAATCTGCATAGGTTTTTATAAAAGTGAGTGAATGGCTCTACATGTTTTTCTTAGAATTCTCAAATGTTATTTTGGATCTTGAATTGATTTGTGATAAATTACAATAATATTGATTTTAAGACAGGATCACACCTGTCGAATGTGATATAATTCGAGGGGCATGACAGAGATGGTATCAGAGCATGATTTGAGGATCACTAAGACATTTTTGTTGATAAGCTAGATATGTAATATATCTGAGGTTTAGTGACTATTATAGAGTAATTGATAAAAAAAATTCTCTTTTGATGATTTTAAGGAATTAAGGATAACGAGGTCATCGGGTTCTCCTGTTGCATCATCTTCTGATCAGTTGAGCGAGATCATGAGAACGCTTAACTGGGACATCAACATATGTGATGCAACAATAAGTCCAATAAGGAGGAAATAATAAAGCTGGGACATCAACTCAGGCTGGATTGGGAATAGAAGAGTTCAAAAAGCCCTCCAAGTTTTAGCGATGAACCTGATCCAATGATGGCTGAACAATGGATGATGTGAATAGAGAAGATATTTAACATCTTAAATTGTCCTAAAGATCATAAGGTTCCTTTTGCCACTTTCATGTTAGAAGGGGAAGCTGAACATTGGTAGAGAACAATGAAGAGAATCAATGAAATCAGGCATTAGCTCATTACTTGGAAAGTATTCATAGAAAATTTTAATGATAATTATTTTTGATATTGTATCAAGGAACAAAAGGAATTGGAGTTCTTAAATCTCATACATGGAAACTGGACAGTAACAAAATATGAAACAAAATTTAGCTCTCAAGATTTGCCACTCACATGACACATGATGAAATTAGGAAGGTAAAAAAATTTGAGAGAGGTCTAATACCAGCGATAAGGAGTCGTTTATCAGCCTTACAAACTTCCTTCATATGTTGATGTGGTAGAAAGGACCTTAATAATTGAGAGAGACTTCAAGGAGATACAGGAAATTATGGGTAAGAACTGCAAGGATAAGCTTACAAGCAAAAGTAAGAGAGGGAATGAATATGAAAATAGTAATAAGAGGGTCAAGATGTCTGGATTAGGATAAGGAAAGCCACCTCAGAGAACTCAGCCATGTGCATGACACGGGAGTGCCTAAGTTGCTAAAATTAGATCGTATGTAAATTGTTGATCCTATGGTATTCCCCATAGTCTACTATAATATTTTAGTTTTTAACCCAACCCACTCAAAATGACAGCTCATGAGCATATTCCTTGGACAAAGTTAAAGCTATCTCAAGATACCTTTCTTCATGACCAAAGAATGTATAAAGGGGTTAGTTGATAGATGTGAAGCACTTAATGTCATAGTTCCCTATATATGAAGGGATGTTTCATGCACTAGTATTTATTTTGATATTCTAGGGTTGAAAAGAACTTCTGGATAGGTGATTGTATTTACAGAAGCTCTTTGGAGTCCCTAAAACTCTGTATCTTTTGGATGAGTCCTTGAGTGGTGAGTCTTTTGATTTAGTTCTATATCCTTGTTTAATTTCCTTGAGGTGGTGAATTTTCTATATCCTCTTGAGATTTTAAACTTGGTGGTGAGTTATCTTTATCTATTTTTTGCAAGTTCTATTTTGAGTTTGTTGGTTTCCTACAACTCGACTTTCAGGTTTTCTTATCTCTTTCTAAATTCTATTCCTCTTTCTTCTTTCCCAGTATCAATTTGGTATCAGAGATTAAGGTTAGAGATCATGGCAAGGTAGAATGGAAAAGATATAGTTGGTGAAGTAGTGGTCATGAAGATGATGTTGAATCCTTGAAGTTGCAACTACAATGTTTATTACATAGTCTACAAGAAAAAAAATAAAATTATTGAAGAACTTCGGAATAAAAATAATCAGCATGAAAATATTGGCCAAATGTATGATTCTGATGATGATTCACAATTTTACCCAAGGGAGTTTCAAAAATTTCAGACAAGATATAAAGACTGAGATGAATAGCAAAACAAATACAACAAAAGGTTGGATATTTCGGAGTCTGAAGGGAAAATCAATATTGATGACTTTATTGATTGGCTTAATGCAGTGGAAAGAATATTTGATTTTAATAAACCACCAGAACAAAAGAAGGTAAAGCTCATGGCACTAAAACTTAGAAGAAATACATCTTTTTGAAGGGAAAATCTGAAGAACAAAGAGAATGTGATGGGAAGAGTAAGATCGTGACATGAGAGAAAATGAAAAGAGAATTGAAAAAAAATACTTACATAATAATTATAGGTAAGAAATCTTTCTGAAAAGCTCTCATATTAAACAAAGAGATCTTCATGTGATGAGGCAACAAAATTTTGAAAGGGGTTCTCAATACGGTGCAAAAGAGTGTTATACGAGAAGAGAAATTTTCAAGTCTACTAGCAAAGTTGTGTTGAAGATATAAGAAAAGGGTGAGGGATCATATGGTTTTGGGCATATTACTTCAGATAGTCCAAATAGGAGAATCGTTACATTTGTTAAAGAACATAGTGATGGAGAAAGAAATGAGGCCAATGACGAACCAAAGACAAACAATGCATTGTTTGTCTTTTATTTCCAATAATGAATGCAAGGATGAATTAGAAAGCGTGATCATGTTTTGGCTCTAATAGAGGTAAATTAACAACAACACAAGGAGTCACCAGCAATGATGAAACAAATCATTGAGGAGTTCCAAGATGTTGTGCCAAAAGAGATCCCACATAACCTTCCACCTTTGAGATCCAACAACATAAGGACATGTCCGACATCACGATGATCTTATTCCTGAGGCAGATCTAACAACTCGTATGACTTTAGTTACTCATTCTGTAACTATGCAAATTAGTGAGATGTTGTTAAGGGGGCTATGCATGAGAAAGTTAAACCAAACAATGAAATGTAAAATGAGAGATACATAAAAGCTGCCAATAAATACAAAAAGCATATGGAGTTTAATATGTGTGATTTGATCTAGATTTATCTAAGAAATGAGATATTACTGCCAAACAAATTTGAAAAAATAAAACCAAAGACTGAAGATCCGATCATTACCCAAGGGAGTTGGGAAGAATTCAGTCAAGGCCTAGAGATGAGTAGCAGTACAAATACAATCCGAAGTTGAACATTCCAGAGTTTGAAGGTTGTATCAATGTTGATGACTTTATTGATGGACTTAATGTGGTAGAAAGAATATTCGATTTTTATGAACCACCAGAACAAAAGAAGGTAAAGCTTGTGGTACTAAATCCCATAATGAATGCATTCTTTTTGTAGGAAAATCTAAAGAAGCAAAGAGAATGTAATGGGAAGAGCAAGATCATGACATAGGAGAAAATGAAAAGAAAATTGAAAAGAAAATACTTACATGACAACTATAGGCAAGAAATCTTTATAGAAAGCTCTGATATTAAATAAAGAGATCTTTGCATGAAGAGGTAGCAAAAGTTTGAAAGGGGTTCTCAATACGATGCGAAAGATTGTTATATGAGAAGAGAAAATTTTAAATCTACTCTCCAAAGCGAAGTAGTGTTGAAGATACAAGACAAGGGTGAGGGATTATATGGTTTTGGGCATATTACTTTAAATAGTCCAAATCGAAGGATCTTTACATTTGTTGAAGAATATAGTGATGGAGAAGGAAACGAGGCTAGTGACGAACCAAAATATGATGATTATGAGGAAGATGTTACTTTTGCTGATCATTGGTTGTCTTTTATTTCCTATAGTGAATGCAAGGATGAATTAGAAAGGGATGATCATATTTTGGCTCTTATAAAGGTGAATGAACAACAACACAAGGAGCCACCAGCAATGATGAAACCAATTATGAAGGAGTTCCAAGATGTTGTGCCAAAAGAGATCCCAAATAACCTTGCACCTTTGAGAGATGTCTGGCATCACGATGATCTTATTCCTAAGGCAGATCCAACAACTCATTTGACTTTAGTTACTCATTCTGTAACTATGTAAATTAGTGGAGATGTTGATAAGGGGGCTAAACAGATAAAGACATTGCATGAGAAAGTTAAAGCAACCATTGAAATATAAAATGAGAGATACATAAAAGCTGCCAACAAATATAAAAAGCATATAGAATTTAATATGTGTGATTTGATCTAGATTTATCCAAGAAATGAGAGATTACCGCTAGACAAATTTGAAAAAATGAAACCAAAGACTGAAGATCTGATCAATAAACTTAAAAGAATTCATGAAGATACTTATGGGATAAAGCTACCTGAAGATTGTGGTTTGTTATCAATATTCGAAATAGTTGATTTAGGTCCTTATCGTGGTGATGGAACAAATGAAGACTTGAGGATAAGTCTTTTTCAACCAAGGGAGATTGACACGAGAGTGCCTAAGTTGCTAAAATCAGATCATATGTAAATTGTTGATCCTATGGTATTCCCCACAGTCTACTATAATATTTTAGAGTTTTTAATCCAGCTCACTCAAAATAACAGCTCATGAGCATATTCCTTAGACAAAGTTAAAGCTATTTCAAGATATCTTTCTTCATGACCAATGAATGCATAAAAGGGTTAGTTGACAGATTTGAAGCACTTAACGTCATAGTTCCCTATGCATGAAGGGATGTTTCATGCACTAGTACTTATTTTGATATTATAGGGTTAAAAAGAACTTCTGGATAGCTGATTGTATTTACAAAAGCTCTTTGGAGTCTTTAAAACTCTATATCTCTTGGATGAGTCCATAAGTTGTGAGTCTTTTGATTTAGCTCTATTTCCTTGTTTAATTTCCTTGAGGTGGTGAATTTTTTATATCCTCTTGCGATTTTGAACTTGGTGGTGAGCTATCTTTATCTATTTTTTGCAAGTTCTATTTTGAGTTTGTTGGTTTCCTACAACTAGAGATTCTGAGTTTTCGTGTTTCTTTCTAAATTCTATTCCTCTTTCTTCTTTCCCAGTATCAATTTGGTATCAAAGATTAAGGCAAGAGATCATGGCAAGGCAGATGGAAAAGATATAGTTGGTGAAGGTAGTAGCCATGAAGATGATGTTGAATCCTTGAAGTTGCAACTGCAATGTTTATTACATAGTCTACAAGATAAAAAATAAAATTATTGAAGAACTTCGAAATAAAAATAATTAGCATGAAAATGTTGGCCAAATGTATGATTCTGATGATGATTCGCAATCTTACCCAAGGGAGTTTCAAAGATTTCAGACAAATATAAAGACTGAGATGAATAGCAAAACAAATACAACAAAAGGTTGGATATTTCGGAGTCTGAAGGAAAAATCAATATTGACGACTTTATTGATTGGCATAATGTGGTGGAAATGATATTTCATTTTAATAAACCACCAGAACAAAAGAAGGTAAAGCTCATGGCACTAAAACTCAGAAGAAATACATCTTTTTGATGGGAAAATCTGAAGAACAAAGAGAATGCGATGGGAAGAGTAAGATCGTGACATGAGAGACAATGAAAAGAGAATTGAAAAGAAAATACTTACATAATAATTATAGGTAAGAAATCTTTCTGAAAAGCTCTCATATTAAAAAAAGAAATCTTCATGTGATGAGGCAACAAAATTTTGAAAGGGATTCTCAATACGGTGCAAAAGAGTGCTATAGGAGAAGTGAAATTTTCAAGTCTACTCTTCAAAGCAAAGTTGTGTTGAAGATATAAGACAAGGGTGAGGGATTATATGGTTTTGGGCATATTACTTCAGATAGTTCAAATAGAAGGTTCGTTACATTAATTAAAGAATATAGTGATGGAGAAAGAAATGAGGCCAATGACGAACCAAAATATGATGATTATGAGAAAGAGGTTACTTATACTAATCATTGTTTGTCTTTTATTTCCTATAATGAATGCAAGGATGAATTAGAAGCGATGATCATATTTTGGCTCTGGTAGAGGTAAATTAACAACAACACAAGGAGTCACCAGCAATGATGAAACAAATCATGGAGGAGTTCCAAGATGTTGTGCCAAAAGAGATCCCACATAACCTTCCACCTTTGAGATCCAACAACATAAGGACATGTCCAGCATCATGATGATCTTATTCCTAAGGCAGATCCAACAACTCATATGACTTTAGTTACTCATTTTGTAACTATGCAAATTAGTGGAGATGTTGATAAGGGGGCTATGCATGAGAAAGTTAAACCAAACAATGAAATGCAAAATGAGAGATACATAAAAGCTGCCAATAAATACAGAAAGCATATGGAGTTTAATATGTGTGATTTGATCTAGATTTATCTAAGAAATGAGATATTACTGCTAGACAAATTTAAAAAAATGAAACCAAAGACTGAAGATCCGATCAATAAACTTAAAAGAATTCACAAAAATGGTTATGGAATTAAGCTACCAGAAGATTATGGTTTGTCATCAATATTTGAAATGGCTGATTTAAGTCTTTAACATAGTGACGAAATAAATGAAGAACTGAGGATAAGTCTTTCTCAAGCAGGGGAGATTGAAACGGGAGTGCCTAAGTTGCTAAAATCAGATCATATGTAAATTGCTAATCCTATGGTATTCCCCACAGTCTACTATAATATTTTAGAGTTTTTAACCCATCTTACTCAAAATCACAGCTCATGAGCATATATATTCCTTGGATAAAATTAAAGCTATTTTAAGATACCTTTCTTTATGATCAAGGAATGCATAAGGGGTTAGCTGGCAAATGTGAAGCACTTAATGTCATCGTTCCCAATGCATGAAGGGATATTCCATGTACTAGTACTTATTTTAATATTCTAGGGTTGAAAGAAACTTTTGGATAGTTGATTGTATTTACAGAAGCTTTTTGGAGTCTCTAAAACTTTGTATTTCTTGGATGCATCCTTGAGTTGTAAGTCTTTTGATTTAGTTCTATATTTTTATTTAATTTTCTTGAGATGGTAAACTTTTTGTATCCTCTTACGATTTTAAACTTGGTGGTATGCTATCTTTATCTGTTTTGTGCAAGTTCTATTCTGAGTTTGTTTCTGTGCTAAAAATTATCTTTTGGTTTCTCATTTGTTTCCAAATTGCATTCCTCTTTCTCCCTTCCTGGTATCAGTTCGGTATCAGAGCTAAAGGTTAGAGATCATGGCAAGGTAGAAAGGAAAAGAAGTGGGTGAAGGTAGTGATGATGAAGATTATGTTGAATCCTTAAGGTTGCAGCTACAAAGAGTGCTACACAGTATACATGGAAAAAATAAAATTAGTGAAGAACTTCGGAGTAAAAATAATTAACATGAACATGATACCCAAAAGTTTGATTATGTAAATGATACACCTCATTATCTAAGGGAGTTAGGAAGAATTCAGTCAAGGCCTAGAGATGAGTGGCAGTACAAATACAATCCGAAGTTGAACATTCCAGAATTTGAAGGTTGTATCAATATTGATGACTTTATTGATTGACTTAATGTGGTAGAAAGAATATTCGATTTTTATGAATCCCTAGAACAAAAGAAGGTAAAGCTTGTGGCACTAAAACTCATAATGAATGCATTCTTCTTATAGGAAAATCTAAAGAAGCAAAGAGAATGTAATGGGAAGAGCAAGATCATGACATAGGAGAAAATGAAAAGAAAATTAAAAAGAAAATACATACATGACAACTATAGGCAAGAAATCTTTATAAAAAGCTCTGATATTAAATAAAGAGATCTTTGCATGAAGAGGTAGCAAAAGTTTAAAAGGGGTTCTCAATACGAAGCGAAAGATTGTTATATGAGAAGAGAAAATTTTAAATCTACTCTCCAAAGCAAAGTAGTGTTGAAGATACAAGACAAGGGTAAGGGATTATATGGTTTTGGGCATATTACTTTAAATAGTCCAAATAGAAGGATCTTTACATTTGTTGAAGAATATAGTGATGGAGAAGGAAATGAGGCTAGTGACGAACCAAAATATGATGATTATGAGGAAGAGATTACTTTTGCTGATCATTATTTGTCTTTTATTTCTTATAGTGAATGCAAGGATGAATTAGAAAGGGATGATCATGTTTTGGCTCTTATAAAGGTGAATGAACAACAACACAAGGAGCCACCAGCAATGATGAAACCAATTATGGAGGAGTTCCAAGATGTTGTGCTAAAAGAGATCCCAAATAACCTTCCACCTTTGAGAGATGTCCGGCATCACGATGATCTTATTCCTAAGGAAGATCCAACAACTTATTTGACTTTAGTTACTCATTCTGTAACTATGCAAATTAGTGGAGATGTTGATAAGGGGGCTAAACAGATAAAGACATTACATGAGAAAGTTAAAGTAACCATTGAAATACAAAATGAGAGATACATAAAAGCTACCAACAAATACAAAAAGCATATAGAATTTAATACATGTGATTTGATCTAGATTTATATAAGAAATGAGAGACTACCACTAGACAAATTTGAAAAAATAAAACCAAAGACTGAAAATCCGATCAATAAACTTAAAAGAATTCACGAAGATGCTTATGGGATAAAGCTACCTGAAGATTATGGTTTGTCATCAATATTCGAAATGGCTGATTTAGGTCCTTATCATGGTGATGGAACACATGAAGACTTGAGGATAACTCTTTTTTAACCAGGAAAGATTGACACAAGAGTACCTAAGTTGCTAAAATCAGATCATATGTAAATTGCTGATCCTATGGTATTCCCAATAGTCTACTATAATATTTTAGAGTTTTTAACCCAGCCCACTCAAAATGACATCTCATGAGCATATTCCTTAGACAAAGTTAAAGCTATTTCAAGATATCTTTCTTCATGACTAAGGAATGTATAAAGGGTTAGGTGACAGATTTGAAGCACTTAATATCATAGTTGATAGGACTCCAGCAGGGTTGAGTCCTAATTATTCTAGTAGAAGTCAATAAAAAGTTTACTAAATTGTAATAAGGCCTCTCCTATCTTATAAAGGAGTATGACTAGAGTTTGGATTAGCCCTTAGGGCATAGTAGTTGTCGCGCCCATTACTGGGCAAGTCGGCCAGGGTTTCCCCCTACTTAGGTCGGCTATAGAGCCAACCTAGCCGCCCCTTATTCCCATTAAGGTAGGATAGCTATAGGTGGGGCAAAAGAGTAATTTTACCTAGATAAGTGCCCCCTTAAGGCTAGGACTTTGATCCCTATTTAAGATGTAGCCACCCCCCTCTTTGAAAGCAAGCAATTATTGTCTTCATTTCAGCCTTTGTGTCGTCGAGTCTAGGAGGGAGGAACCCCTATAACGTGATATCTCCTGAAATTTTTCTAAATTAATCATAAAATTTTATTACAAAGGGAGACAGGTCACATTACGAGGCAAGCGCGGGAGTCAAATTTCTATCGTTTCGTCACAACAAATGGAGAAAGTTTTGCACAAAGCACATGAAGGATTTTTGATACACATCTAGCAGCCATCCAAGGGGGAGAATATATAAATTTTAGATCCTAAGCTTGCCCTCTTGCTAGATGAATTTGTGGACATTTTCACGGAGTCGCGCGAGCTACCCCCTAACTGACAGCATGACCACCGTATTTCTATTCTGCCGGGCAAACCTCCAGTAAATGTGTGTCTGTATTACTACCCTCACTTGCAGAAGGATGAGATTGAGAACATCATCAAAGAGATGCTTGACACTGGGGTAATTCGACCGAGTTGCAGCCCTTATTCTTCACCGATGTTGCTAGTGCGCAAGAAAGATGGTACATGACAGATGTACATTGATTATCGGGCCTTGAACGCTATCACTGTCAAGGACAAATATCCTATACCCATCGTAGATGAGCTCTTAGATGAACTAAAAGGAGACCGAGTCTTCACTAAACTAGATCTCTGTTCCGGTTATCACCAGATTCGGGTATGTACTGAAGATATTCCGAAAACCACATTTAACACGTATAACGACCGCTACAAGTTTTTGGTAATGCCTTTTGGACTTACGAATGCTCCTTCTACTTTCCAAAGCTTGATGAATGATATTTTTTGGAGTTTTTTATGTAAGTTCGTATTAGTGTTCTTTGATGATATCCTCATTTATAGTCCTACACTTGATATACATTTTCAGCACTTACGAACTGTTCTAACAATTCTCTGGGAGAATACACTTTATGTGAAAGAGTAAAAGTGCAGTTTCTTATAGTGTAAAGTGGAGTATCTTGGGCATATTATATCAAAGGATGGAGTGGCGGTAGACCCGACAAAGATCGAGGCAATACAAGGATGGTCGGAACCTACAAACGTAAAATTACTACGTGGCTTCCTTGGACTCAAGGGCTACTACTAGAAATTCATGAAAGATTATGGCAAGATCAATGCCCCGCTCACATCTCTACTAAAGAAAGACTCCTTATGGTCGGAACAAGCTTCTACAGCCTTTGAATGACTCAAGGCTGCCATGGCGATGACATTGGTCCTAGTATCGCCTAACTAAGTATACTCATTTTTGTGCTGTGAGACATCCATATACTGTTGCCACTATTGCCCAGATTTTTATGGAAAATATTGCAAAATTACATGGGATGCCAAGGTCGATAGTAAGCGATCGTGATAGGGTATTTACAAGTAAATTTTGGACCAAGCTCTTCCATCTACAGGGCACCCAATTAAAGTTGAGCATAGCCTATCATCCACAAATAGACGACCAAATAGAGGTGGTGAACAGATGCCTTGAGACTTACTTATGATGCTTCACCAGCGATTGGCCCAAAGAATGGACAAGATGGCTTCCCTGGGCCGAATGGTGGTATAGCACAACTTTTCATTCGTTGACTAAATGTACCCCTTACGAGGCTCTGTATGGTCGACCGTCCCCTGTAATTCCCAAATATGTACTTAATTCAGCCTAAGTGGATCAAGTCAACCAAGACCTAATTAACAGGGATAAACTACTACAGTTGCTGAAGGATAACCTAACTGCCGCTCAAGTCCGCATGAAGCAACAAGCAGACAATCACCAAAGTGAGCGAGAATTTTTAGTAGGAGATTAGATTTACCTCCGCCTACAACCATACAAGCAGCTATCCATCAACACTAGAGCATCGATGAAACTGTCTCCATGATTTTATGGACCATATCAGATTTTGGAATGCATTGGGGCCTGATATACCAACTTGAGCTTCCAGATGATGCCAAAATTCATCCCGTCTTCCACGTATCCCTACTGAAGCTGAAATTCGGTGAACATGAACTGGCGCAGACTCAACGACCGAGCACTACAATTGAAGGTGAAATCCAAGCCCAACCTGAAGCTATACTTGATCGAAGAATTGTGATACGCCGACGAAGCCCCTCCACCGAAGTACTTGTGAAGTAGAATAACTTACCATCTGAAGACGCAACATGGGAGTCACATGAAGAACTGAAGACTCGGTTCCCAGAGTTTATGGATCCTCAGCCTTGAGGACAAGGCTGATTCTAAGAGAACGGACTTGATAGGAGGGTTGAGTCCTAATCATTATAGTAGAAGTCAATAAAATCTATAGGGCTCCTTCTAGGGTCTTATCAATAGTTCCCTATGCATGAAGGGATGTTTTATGCACTAGTACTTATTTTGATATTCTAGAGTTGAAAAGAACTTTTGTATAGCTGATTGTATTTACAGAAGCTCTTTGGAGTCTCTAAACCTCTGTATCTCTTGAATGCATCCTTGAGTGATGAGTCTTTTGATTTAGTTCTGTATCTTTGTTTAATTTCCTGGAGGTGGTGAATTTTCTATATCCTCTTATAATTTTAAACTTGGTGGTGAGCTATCTTTATTTGTTTTGTGCAAGTTTTATTCTGAGTCTATGCATTTTCTACAAATTATTTATCGATCTTTTTTTCTTC
This sequence comes from Ensete glaucum, assembly GCA_021527575.1. Classification (NCBI taxonomy): domain Eukaryota; kingdom Viridiplantae; phylum Streptophyta; class Magnoliopsida; order Zingiberales; family Musaceae; genus Ensete; species Ensete glaucum. The sequence goes on along the minus strand of CM038552.1, from coordinate 20,315,733 downwards.
TCGAATTCCATTCCTTTTTCTCCCTTCCTGGTATTAGTGCAAAATGTGGATATAATCATGAAATAAATAAGTAATTTTAGGTGGCTGGAGCTAGATCATAAAGTAAAGGGTTGCCCATTGAATAAGAGGAAGTAACCACTGCCACCTAGAATGACAACCCATACTAGAGTTTATGTCATCACTGAACATTATTCCCAGGCTTCTAAATCAGTAATCGAAGGTATTATTCAAATTTCTAATAAGAATGCAAAGGTTTTGTTTGATCTCGGGTTTAATCTATCTTTTGTTTCATAAACTTTTGCTTGTCACTTGGGCATTCAACCTAAACTATTGGATTATGAGTTGTATATAACTACTGCAGTTAGGGATACTTTGACAATAAACTTGCTTTATCCATTTTGTTTAATTTTTTATCAGAGAACATGAACTCCTTGTTAATTTAATTCTCTTAGAGATTTAGGGCTTTGATATTATACTTGGCATGGATTGGGTATCTTCCTATGATGTTAGTATTGATTGCTATACAAAAATAATCACTTTTTGCATACCAGATTAGTCCTTTTTTTATTTTGAGGGTATTAGGCATAACTCACTTCCTTGCCTAATATCGACATTTCAAGCTTATCGATTTATGTAGAAGGGCTATTGTTGCTATATTATATGTGTAAAGGAGAACTTAAGTCAAACAGCTCATCTAAATGAAATTTCAATAGTCAGAGAGTTCGTTGATGTTTTTCCAGATGACTTGCCTAGATTACCTCCAGATAGAGAGAGTGAATTTACTATTGATATGGACCCTACAACAACACCAATATCCAAGCCTCCCTGTAGAATGGCACCACTCGAGTTAGAAGAATTGAGAAACAAGCTATAAGAACTATTAGATAAAGGTTTTATTTGACCCAGTGTTTCACCATAGGGTGCTCTAGTACGGTTAGTTAAGAAGAAGGATGGGACATTAAGGCTTTATATTTATTATAGACAACTGAACCAAGTGATGATAAAAAAATAAGTATCCTCTATCCAGAATTGATGATTTATTTATTCAATTGCAGGGTGCACAAGTATTCTCCAAGATTGATTTGAGGTCAGGTTATTATCAATTGAATATCAAGAAATAAGATATCCCTAAAATAACTTTCAGAACTCGGTATGGTCACTATGAATTCATAGTAATGCCTTTTGGTTTGACCAATGCCCCTACAGCTTTTATGGAATTAATGGATAGGATATTTCATCCACTCTTGGATAACTATGTTATCATATTCGTTGATGATATATTAGCGTATTCAAGGAATAATTTGAAGCATGAGGAGTACTTGAGAAATGTATTGTCTATACTAAGAGAAAAGAAGTTATATGCAAAGTTAAGTAAATATGAGTTTTGGTTAAATGAAATTGCTTTCTTGGGCCATGTGATTTCAGGCAAGGGCATCTCTGTTGATCCAAAGAAAGTCAAAGCAGTAGTTAAATGGGAAGTAACAATAAATGTAATAGAAGTAAGAAGTTTCTTGGGCATGGCAAATTATTATAGGAGATCTATGGAGGGGTTTTCTCGAATTGCTAACCTCCTCACCAAGCTAACTCAAAAGAATATGAGATTTGAATGGGGTGATGAATGTGAACAAAGTTTTCTGGAGTTAAAAAGAAGATTGACTAGTGCTTCCATTCTCGCCATTCCTAGTGGTAATGAAGGATATGTAGTTTACACCGATGCTGAAAGAAAGGGCCTTGGATGAGTTCTGATGCAAAAAAGGAAAGTAATTGCTTATGCTTCTTCTAGACAATTGAAAAGTTATGAACTAAATTATCCAACCCATGATTTAGAGTTAGCAGTAATTATTTTTGTACTGAAGATTTGGAGACATTATTTATATGGGCAGACATTTGAAATATTTATTGATCACAAGAGTTTAAAGTATATATTAACTCAAAAGGAGTTAAATATAAGGCAATAAAGATGGATGGAACTTTTAAAGGATTATGATTGTACCATCTGATTTATCTGGGTAAAGCTAGTGTTGTAGCCGATGCACTTAGTAGAAAATCTATAAACTTTATGGCTAGTTTGGTTATAAAGCAATGGGGATTATTGATAGAAAATGTGATGTGAATGCTATCAGGAATGAGCAAGACTCAATGATACTAATGGCCTCTATACAGGTTCAATCTGATCTCATTCAGCAAATTAAAAAAGGACAACTATGAGATCCACATTTAATCTACTTGAGGAAAGAAGTAAAAAAAGGATCAAAGCCTGGTTTTCATATTTCAGAGAATGGCCTATTGAAAATGGGGAATAGGATATATGTCTCAAATGACCCAGATATCAAGGATCAAATCATGAAGGTCATAGTTTCAAATTCACCTTGCACCCGGGTAGCACAAAAATATATAAAGATCTTAAAAGTCATTAAAACTGGTGGGAAGGCATGATAACGGAGATTAAAATATATGTTTCAAAATGTTTAACTTGCTAGCAAATTAAAATTAAACACTAAAGACCTGGAGGGTTGTTACAACCTTTAGATATTCCTGATTGAAAATGAGAAAGTATCATCATGGACTTTGTTTCAGGTCTACCCAAAACCTCTAGAAAGTATGATGCTATATGGATGATTATTGATAGGTTAACCAAATCGTCACATTTCCTACCGATCAATATGACATATTTTATGGATAGGCTTGTTGAATTATATATTGGTGAAATAGTAAGACTTCATGGTGTTCCAAAGAAGATCATCTTTGATAGAGACTCCAGATTCCTTTCTAGATTATGAAGAAGATTGTAGGAATCTATGGGCACTAAAGTCAAATTTAGCATTGCTTATCACCCTCAAACCAATGGGAAATCAGAAAGAATAATTCAAACACTTGAGGATTTGCTTAGAACATATATCATGGATTGAAAAGGTGAGTGGGATGAAGATATTTCTCTTGTTGAGTTCACCTACAATAATAGTTACCAATCTAGTATTCAGATGACTTCTTATGAAGCTTTGTATGGGCAGAAGTGTAGAACGCCTATATGTTGGGAGGAAGTTGGTGATAGGAAATTGTTAGCACCTCAGGAGACTACTTAAAATATTCAAATTATAAGAGAAAGACTAAAGACTACTCGGAGTCATTAAAAGAGTTATGCTGATAATAGGGGATTTTGTATTCTTGAAGGTCTCTCTCCTTCTAAGGGAATGGTAAGATTTGGGAAGAAAGGAAAGCTAAGCCCTAGATTTATTGGACCATTTGAAGTTCTTGAGAGGATTGGTTCTATCGCTTACAGGATTGCCTTGCTATCATCCTTGGGTCGTATCCATGATATATTGCATATTTCAATGCTCAGAAAGTATATTTACGGCCCTTCTCATATCATTCCATATGAGCTAATTATAATCGATAATAACTTATCTTATGTAGAAGAACCTATATAAATTATTGATAAGAAAGAGAAAATCCTAAGGAATCAAGTCATTCCTCTAGTTAAAGTGATACAGAGGCATCATTATATGGATGAAACAACTTAGGAGCTAGAGGAAGAAATGAAGAAAATCTATCCTCATCTTTTTGTCGATGGAGGTATGATAAATTTAAAGGACTAAATTTTTATTTTAAGGGGGGAAGAGTCTAATATCCTTTGTTTATGAAATATTTGTAATAATATATTTTAAATTATTTTTGAGAACCTAATTATAAATTTGAGAAATTATTTAATAATTTTTTTTATTAAATAATTTTATATTAAAAGCTTATTGCTAGGGATCTAAATATGAATCTTAAAAATATAAAATAAACTATGAAAGATTCACATTAAGTTAAAAAAAATGGTGAGGACATGTGTCACTCACTACCTAATTTAAAGTGGTGACATACATGTGCATAGGTGACACATAAGCATCTTGCATGCATACTTGCCACCTAGCAACCCATATGTAAGCTAAAACAATTAGCAATAGAGAAGAAAGGGGATTTGGCTGTAACTTAAACTTAAGAAGAAGAAGACGAAGAAAAGATTTGGGGGTTTTGAGATATTGATCTAATCCACACCTTTGGGATCAAAATCTTCAAAGGTAAGTGTTCTATCTTTCTCCTACTAAAATTTATCATTATTTGCCTTGATTTATGAGAAAATTTTGGAACAAATCTGAAATCTCTTTTGTTTGCTGCCAAAGTGTGAATCTATAATATTTTTTAGACTATGAACTGCTTGCCTTGTTCAAGTTGTAACTTTTAGTACATACCTCTGATTTAGACAAATCATAGTTTTTTCAAAAATAAATTCATAGATCTTTCTTTTGAAACTAAGTTTGAAGAATTTGGAGTTCATTTTCTCGCCCAAACATTTATTTTAATTTAGCATATAAAATATGTAAACCAGAGTCTGTAGCTCCTGACCTTTCATCACTATATGACTCTTCCAGTTGGAGTATCTGATTCATGTAAAACATAATTTATTAGAAAATAGGCTTATAGATCTTTTATTTGATACTAGGATTAAAAGATTTAGAGTCCAAATGATTATTGAAATTTCTATTTTGTTAGATCTTATAGATTCTATAAAATATGGATCATAATTCCTAACCTTTGGCTGCCAAATTATCTATTACTTTTTGAAGAGACTTCTAATTTATATGAAACTTATTTCATTTGAAAATATATTGATTTAGCTTTCCAACAATACTTTTTTTGAGTAATTTGGAGCATGTCTGATTATCTAAATAATTTTATAATTTACCTTCTAAATTATGCCAAAATAGGGAATCGTATCAATTCTGCCTATACTTGCTTCATCCATTTCAAAACTGAAATCTCTGATGCTCTTGTCTTTGAATTCCTTATATATCTAAATATGTTATATATTAATCAATGTTACATCATATTATTTTGTTTAAGTGCACGTGTGATTTATTGTTCTGCATGTACTTACGATATATGCCAAATTCAGTGCTAATGTCCTTTTATACTCTAGTATTTATGGGATAATTAATATGAACCTTTGCTAGAAATGGTAAAGAGAGTTATGTTTAGAGCCCACGATGCTCTACTAGCCCCCTATAACTTCACTTAGACATGGGTGGATAGAGCTCCCAAACGTTGGAGACTTATGTATAGTGGTCATTTAGTAATGGTTGAGCCACATTATGTTTGTGATCCCACTTCATCCTCTATATTTTATTTGATATGTCGTCCAAAGTATTGCTTATGTGTTTCCTATTATTCTTTGGATAGAAATGATATGCATCCAACTTCAAATGTAACATACAAGCTTAACTTTGTTATTTGTTCTATTGACATATTTAGAAGTGCTTTATGTGTTATTGATATGCTCCCAAAACTTCATATATCATTGGTACATACCAAAATACTTCTGATTGCCATATATGCTCCAATTACCATTCCCAAATTGTTACAGATTTAAGTATACTTTGAGCGAGATGAACCTTGTAGTTTTAAATCTAATTTGATGCTATATGTGAAAACTTTTGTATTCCCTGCCTTACATTTTGATATCAGGTTAATTTATAAACACTTTTCCTTATCTTAAACCTGTTTGATACTTGCTGAGCTTCTTAGCTCATTCTGTTGCTATCTAATCTTCTTCAGGTTAACTTGGCATTTATTGAAATACTCGATTCGAGGCTAAAACAGTGGAAAGCAAGAAGTTCTTGGGCTAAATCTTTATTAAATAATATGTTATCTTTGCATGTGGTATACCTTGTGTCTAGTGTAATGTTGCAGACATATTTTGAAGTGGGTTAACTATGTAAAAGTTTTAAAAGTACCCTCTTGTTTAGGATCTCGAATATTAAACTTGCTATATAATATATGAAGTAGTGGTATATAGTTATTTTCAAAGTCATATATATTATATCGTATTGGTGATTATATTTAATTACATTAGTTTTGGATAGGTTGTGTGATTTATTAGGAGAATGTGAAGAGTAATTATAATTTACATAGGTATTTATGAAAGTGATTAAATGGCTCTTTATGTGTTTCTTATATCCTCAAATATTAGTTTGGATCCTGGATTGATTTGTAATGAATTACAATAATATCGATTTTAAGATAGGGTCACACCTCTCGAACGTGATATAATTCGGGGGCATGACAGATTTTAGCGTGGCTATAGGTGAGAAAATCTCGTCATAGTCAACTCTTTGTCTTTGACGATATCTTTTGGTTACCAACTTTTTCATCTACTTTGTTCTTCTTCTTCAAGATCCATTTACAACTGTTGGGTACGAGACCCTCAGGTGCATCTATAAGGTTTTAAATCTTATTGGAGTACATGGAATCCATCTCAGAATTCTTGGCTTCTTGTCACTTCTCGGAGTCTATACTCATTATAGCCTCCTCATAGGTTTGAGGATTAAAATCTTGAGAATCCTCTTTACTGATATGTCCCATACATCTTTTAAAAGGTTAAGATACTCTATTAGATAAGTGCAAAGTTGGAACTTGTGTGATAGGTACCTGAACAAACTCAGACTCTGGAATGGCACTTGAGCTAGGTTCTCTAACCTCGCTCAACTCTATCTCACTCCCACTATTTCCACCAAGAACGTGTTCCTTCTTAAGAAACGCAACCCTCTTGGCAACAAAGACCTTATGGTCCTCGGGATGTAGAAATAGCACCCATAAGTTTTCTTTGGGTTTCCCACGAACTTACTCCATTGCATCTTTGATTCTAAATTACCGGGGTTATATCTTTTAATATGGGTAGGGCAGCCCCAAATCTTAACAACCTTAATATGATTGAAGAGTCTTAATACCCTTTCCAATCTGGTTCTCTACTTCATTCTTATATTTCTTGAATTTCTTAAAGGCTTCTTCATCAAGTACACATGTTCATACCTATAGAAATCGGTAGTGAATGTAATGAAGTACGAGTAATCACCTATAGCCTCAGTCAATATAAGACCACATATCTCGTTATATATAAGTTCCAATAACTCAGTGGCTCTCTCTTCAATTCCACTAAAAGGAGAGTTAGTTATTCTTATCCCATAAAGGCAAGATTCGTAAGCTGCATACGACTCATAGTCAAAAGGATCAAAGTATCTATCTTTCAACAACCTTTGAATCTTTCCCTCATGGATATGACCTGCCTATAATGCCAAAGGTATACATTGTTCACATCATCTCGTTTCCTCTTAGATGTATTTATATTCATGATATGTAGAGAAATGTCTAACACATATAAGCCTTTTATCAAGGTCCGTCTAGTGATGATCTCATCATCCAAATTATTGAACAACTATTATTCATAAAAACTAACTTATATTCATTAATTGTCAAACAAGAAATAAAAATAATATTTTTAATAATAAAGGGAACAAAATAGCATACGTTCAATATAAAGATAGCTTTACCAAGCAGATGTAGTGTGACCTCCCTAATAATTGTAACTATAGCAACTCTTGCTCCATTGCCCATCTTAAGGTCCATCTCGCCTCTGGCTAATCTGTTTGGTCTTGCCAGAACCTATAATAAATTACAGATATGATAGTACTTACGGTATCTAATACCAATATATTATCATAAAAATCTGATAAGTGGAGATTGATCATGAATGTACCTGAAGCTTTTTCAAGATTTTATTTCACCTTATTTGCAAGGTAATCCTTACAGTTCCTCTTCTAGTGTTTATTTTTGCCGTAATGGAAGCACTATCATTTATCCTTTGTCAGGTCTTTCTTAGTAAACTTTGTCTTACCCAGTCTTTCTTTGCCGTTGCCCTTCTTAAGTGTCTTACTAGCCTTCATTTTCTTCTTGCTCTCACCAATATAGAGAACTGGCTTCTTTTTCTTGATGGCACTCTCAACTTCCCTCAATATATTGAGGAGCTTAGGGAGAGTCACCTCAAACTTGCTCATGTTAAAATTCATGATGAAGTGAGAAAAGGAATTTAACATGGACTAAAATATAAGATCAATGCACATGTTATGAAGATGATATCCTTATCTTCTATTATGCCCCGCAAGATTGCATTTATGTCAAGGATGCCAATCTTGAATTGATGTAAAGAGAACATTTTGCTGGAGAGAGTCTACTAGTTGATCGACTGTATATATGTGAAAAACACATAGTTGATGTTTGACAACTTGATCTATGATGAAATATAAGTTTATAGCAATATGTTTCATACACGACTGGAATACTGGATTGGTGCATAGGTAGGTAGCTCCGACATTATCACAATATTCATTGAAGTTATAGTAGAGATGATGTCCAGTTCTTTCAATAGGTTCATGACCCAATTGAGTTTTATAGTAGTTGTGGCAATGGCTTGGTATTCAACTTCGACTGTAGACTTTGCAATTGTCTTTTGCTTCTTTGAACTCCAATTGATTGAATTTTCTCTAAGAAAGATAATGTATCCTAATGTAGATGTTTTGTCATCAATGTTTCCTACCCAATCAGCATCGACAAATGCATGGAGATAAAGTGGTGAGTGTTTTAGAAGAAAGATTCCATGATTAATAGTCCCTTTGAGATATCGTAAGACTCGTTTTACTGCAGACCAATGGATAGTAGATAGTCGATGCATGAATTAAGATAATTTATTTACTACAAATTAGATGACGAGTAAAGGGTAAGTACAATAAGGAGCCCACTACTTGTCGATATTATGTAGGATCCGTAGTAGCATTACCATTATATAGCTTAAGTGATTTAATTAGCAGAGAGTAGAGTGGCAACCTCTTTTGCATTCTCCATATTTGTGTTTGATAATAGATCTTGAATATACTTTCTTTAAGATAGAAGAAGTCCTGAATATATGTAAGTGGCTTCCACTCTTATAAAGTAACTAAGGGTTCCATGATCTTTAATGAAAAATTGATCTACTAATTGCTTGAGGAATTCCTTGATCTCCATTGGATTATTGCTTGTGACAATGATATCATCTACATATACTAGTAGATATATTGTACCTTCAATTTGTTTTCTTAGGAATAACAAGGTATCTGACTTGGAGTTGATAAAGCCAATTGATATAAAAACGAGCCAAGTTCGGTGTACCTTGGAGCTTGACGAAGTCCGTAAATGACTTTTTATAATTTGCAAACATGTTTTGGATATTGAGGATGGATAGAACCTAGAGGTTGTTGCATAAAGACATTTTTAGCTAAAATCCTATGTAAAAATATATTATTAACATCCAATTGTCATAATTCGCAACCTCTAGTGATAGCCAGACTCAAGATAAGTCAGATTGTTGTTAGCTTAATAATGGGATTAAACGTTTCTATGAAGTCAACACCAGGTCTTTAATAAAAACCTTTAGCCACTAGACTTGGTTCATATCTAGCAACAGATCCATTACTCATACTGGTTCCACATACTTAGTTCACACACCACCACTTTTACACTCGATGATGTCTTGTGTGCACCTCATATTAAAAGGAACCTCATTTTTGTTTCCTAGTAACACCTCAATTGAATTTTTTCCTGACTCTTTTTTGATAAAGAACTAGTCCTAGACCCATGAGTTTCTCGATGCACTCTATCATCTTCAAGGATATCGTTCTGAACCAATGCCCCTTCTATTATCTTGGCTCGGAAAAGACTCTTGGATATCTCATATCTTTGAGTTATTCCTTGTTCCTCAAACAGCTGGCGGAGATGAATAAGAATGGAATTGGCATCCATGCTCTCATGTTGCCTCTATAACTCAAGTGTCATGGAAGTCAACATGTTGTATTTTACTAATATGAAATCATCTATATACTTCACATAGTGAGTGATCTCATCCTTACTTGCTCCTTCTTCTAGTGTGGGCACAATCATATCAAGGACAAACATGACTTTCTTTGTTGTAAGAATAATTCTTAAATTATAGAGTCAATTCATATAGTCTCGACCAGTGAGGCGGTTGGCATCAAGTATGCCACGTAGGGGGTTTGTGAGCGATATATTTCTGACAAATAAGATATAGCATTAATAAAGAACATACATATTTTATGGAAAAGCTAATTAAAATATGGACTTCTATCTTAATTTGCTCCCACTAATTTTTCTAGCGAATTATATGACACCCTCAGCATGTAAAACGAAAGTCTCCGGTAGACTTCTAATGGGGATCAGGATCCAATTGGCATCTTAGTATAACTTCGAGTGACTCGACTACCATTAAGTACAAAAAGGTATGCAACTTTTGCCAATTATAACTCTTTATGATTCCCATCATGTTCGGCCTCTGAATCATCATGATCTCGACTGCTCGACCAACCATGAAGTTTAGTTAAATCATCACCATTGTTACAAGATATGTCTAATTTAATGATATACCCTCGAGTGACTTCACCAATCATATCATGTCCTTAGGTCACCAATGACATCCCTATGTTGTAGGCAAGATCTCGATCACGTAGATAAGTGAGCCTTGAGGGGCTCGACCAACTCAACCTATGCCATGATTTAATTTCTTCTTATAACAATCGAAGGCCACGAGGGTCAATCTTATTGCCTCTGCTCACCGACTTAATATTAGGAGGGATTTTATTATTTTGTATTAGTCACCTAATATGTCGTGTCACATATATACATATTTAATATATATCTACATCGTATATATATATATATAGTAGTGTATAATTACATATCACATATGTATGTTACATCGGATAATCATGAACCGTCACCTAATGTGATTAGGCCCGAGCCAGTGGGCCCAATCACTCACAATAGAATTTATGTGTATCAGTTCATCTCCATGCCATGTGATCGTTCTTCTCATCATTGGTTCTATTGGATCCTCAGTGCATCACCATGTGATGCAATTACCCATCACGACATTTGGGTCCCGCTATAACACCTCCACGCTTCTACTGCACCTCTTCATGTAACTACAATATAATCATAGGCATGCATGCCCTACAATAACCGAGAAAAACAGAGATTCGCAGACCCCTATAATAATAATAATAATAATCATATTTACACACATCACAATACATGGTTCGTGATATTTTGTTTATATTATACATCATATGTACACACGTTATCATGTAGGACTACTAGACAAATGATAATTAATTAAATTATTTAGAATTTGGGACATACTAAGAATTTACAAAACTTATAAGGGTATTTTTAGAATTCTAGACAAAGGACAGATCATAAAATTTCTCAAATTTCGAGAGGCAGAATTATCTTTTTATCAAAAAGCCCTAATTCCCTTTCCTTGCCCGTTCCAGTATGCCACCATCGTCGCCCTTGCGTAGGTAGCAGTGCTGCCCATTGGCGTTGGCTACCCTTGCCCGCGGGAGACTACCCCTTGCGGCTTGGCTGCCACCATAGGGGGCTTGGTTGGCCGTGGGTGGCCACCCCTGTAAGCGCCCCTTGGCCAACCCTACAGAAGCACTAGTCGTAATCGATCGCCTTTGCAAGAAGCCTGATCGCAGGTGGCATCCCTTGCAAGCGGCTTGGCCGTGGGTGGCCACCCCTATAGGGGGGGGGGGGCCTACCCATAGGTGGCTTCCCCCTCCTCGCTACCTTCACTACGAATCAAAGTAAGAACGTGTAGAACAGTTCTACTCTATTCAATCTCATCACACGTAATTTAAAAGCCAATCTTTTGCATGAGCAAGCTAGCTCTGATACCATTATTGGGAAAATAAGCAGGAGCATCACATATAAAATGGAAGTAAGAAAACAAAACAGGTTTACCACGTATATCACATTGTCATGCAAAAATTGATACATGAAAAATCCATGAAAATAAAACTACGATATGTGAGAGATTGATTACTTAGGGAGATTATATATCTATAAAAGTCCAAATCTAGATGGAGACGATGAAGGTGGTCAAATGTTCTCCTCTTTAGCAGTATCCACCCGATGGACCGTTGCAGCAATGCTCCTCCAATCGTAACCCAAAAATTTATAACTCTTACATAGAGGGAGAGGAGAATAGGCGGGTGCAACCAAAGGTGTAGCCTATTACTATTGTGCCACCCCTGCCTCCTATTTATAGAGAGCCACCCAAAAACCCTAATGGATCCTACCTTAGTGGGTATTAGATCTCCATCCAATTACTCACTAATCTTAGATTATTAGATCTCTATCCAATAATCTCAATTGGCCTTTAACTTTGCCTTATGCAAGGAGCTATCAATGTTAGGTCTCATCCAATGAGAACAGGGGCTAATTGGATAACTCAAATCCAATAATCTATACATTGAAACATCCACCATATGTATGTGACCCTCTAGGCCCAATACTAAGCTGACTGTGAATCATATTTATCAGAACTACTTTTGACTCAATGAATTATTATCTCATAATAATTTACTCGACTCATTGACTATGGACATACTAGGCCACTGCGCCAATAGTCCCCAGACGGTATAGGGTATCTTATCTATTAGACCTATTTATCCTAAGTTACCATATATCTATAGTCTCTCATCCATTTAATATCGAGAGATAATATATTGGACATGGTACTATCAGGCCATATACAAAATCTATCCAAGTCTCGCTCTAATCAAATTCTTCTAGAGAACTCATCTCTAAATCCGAATGACCCCGGTTGACGATTTGTCCGAGCAATAACACGAGATATTCCTCTCGTGACACAGAGAGTTGATGATCCTCTATTGACACTCAATTGCATTCGTAAGATTAGCTATCAATCCCGACAATCGATTGTACCAAATCTAAAATGTTCCAAAACTATATGTTCGATATCAAAGAAAAGAGTACTCAAACAAAGCATCTTTGGTGTCTTAAGTCTAAGAACCAGACACACGATTAAAACTATAGCATCGTTGTCTGATGATAGGTATTATTAACCTTCTAGCATTATATAAGCAGATCAATTAGTGAACTTATTCTCCAATGAGCACTTGTACTGTACCCTTAATGTTCTGACATAAGTGGCTATGAGACCAGTCACCTCCATTATATGGATAGGTATACGGTACACTAGTCTATCCGATTATCTTGATGTCCCTCTCGAGTAACCTATGATAGAGATTATTTACATTATGTGTTTAAAGATGAATCAATCTCATTATTATGATCTCATTACGATCCGATTTACATTGCACAAAACCAATGTCATCACAATATATATATGCAACATATAATATAATGTGTGAATATGCCAATAATAATAATGCAAGAAGACTATGCAGCTTGTCACACATGCCATCACACATGTGATTAGCTTGCAGGACACTTATAACTAACACCGAGTCGGTGTATAAAAAATTGATTCAACCTTGACTTTAGGCAATGTTCATAATCGAAAACTACGATATATAAGAGATTGATTACCTAGGGAGATCATATGTCCCTAAAATTTTAGATCCAGATGGAGGAGATGAAGAAGGTCAAGCATCCTCCTCTTTAGTGGTATCCACATGATAGATAGTTACAGCAATGCTCCTCTAATCATAGCCAAAATCTCGCAACTCTTACGCACCTTCTTGCAATACTCATGGAAGAAGATCACCTATCTTCTTCGCTGCCCTTTCGCAGTAGAGAGGGGCTTGTCGGCTGAGAAGATAAGGGAGGGAGGAGAATAAGAGGCACTGGTTGGCTGAGAAGGGCTGATTGGCTGAGAAGATGATAGGCCAAAGGTGCAGCCTATCATTTATGTGTCACCCCTATCTCTTATTTATAGAGAGCCACTATAAAACCCTAATCAATCCTATGTTATTATTGGGTATTGGATCTCCACTCACTAATCTTGGATTATTAGATCTCTATCCAATAATCTCAATTGGCCTCCAACTAGGCCTCATGTAAGGAGCACATTAATGTTGGGTCTCATCCAATGAGAACAAGGGCAAATTGGATAACTCATATCGAATCCTCTACTCGCTAGAACATCCACTATATGTGTGTGACCCTCTAGGCCCAACACCGAGTTAGCCATGAGTCCTCCCTATCTGAAGTCCTTCTGACTTAGTGAATTGTTATCTCATAATAATTTACTCGACTCATCGACTATAGACGTACTAGGCCACTACATCATAGTCCCCAAATAGTACTTGGGATCTACTCTATTGAACCTGTCTGTCCTCAGTTATCATGTATCTATAGTTCCTTATCCATCTAATATCTTAGAGACCGTATATTGGGCATGATACTATTAGGCCACATACGAAATTTGTTCGAGTCTTGCTCTAATCAGATTCTCCAAGAGAATTCCTCTCTCAATCCAAACAACCTAATTAGGGATTTGCCTGAGCGAGAGCATATGAGATATTCCTCTCATAATACCAAGAGTTGATAATCCTCTATTGATACTAAATAGCCTTCGTAAGGTAGGTTACCAACCTCGATAAATATTCATCAAACCTTATATACCAACTTCGAGAAGTTTGCTTCAATCCATAAATGAACCTGAGTAACTTCCACAATTTATTTGGACTCTCTCTCTGGATACGAATCCCTATACCTATTTTATATACACCTCCTCCTCGAGGTTACCATTGAGAAATGTTATTATCATATCTATCTGTCATATCTCATAGTTAAAGTGTGCTGCAATGGCCAAAAGAATTCTGATGGATTTAAGCATCGCTACGGGTGAAAAGGTTTTGTCATAATTAACTCCTTGCCTTTAAGGATATCCTTTAGCTACCAGCCTTGCCTCATATCTCTACCTTTTCATCCACTCTGATTTTCTTTTTAAATATGCATTTGAAACCGATAGGTACGATACTCTCAGGTGCATCCACAAAGTTCCAAACTTTATTGGAGGAATAGAATCTATCACAAAATTCATGGTTTTTTATCATTTTTCAGAGTCTATACTCATAATAACCTCCTCGTATGTCTGAGGATCAACATCCTGAGAGTCCTCTCTACTAATATGCCCCACATATCTTTCAAAAGGGTGAGATACTCTGCTAAACCTGGGTAAAGTTAGAAGTTGTATGCTATGTACCTGAACAGACTCAGAGTCTGGAGTAGTGCTTGAGCTAGATTCTCCAACCTCACTCAACTCTATCTCACTCCCACTATCTCTACCAAGAATATGTTCCTTCTCAACGAACACAGCTCTCTTGACAACAAAGACCTTATGGTCCTCGGGATGATAGAAATAACAACCATAAGTTTTCTTTGGGTCCATGAACATGCACCATCCTATCCTTGATTCTAAATTATCGAGGTTATTATCTTCTAACATAGGTATGACACCCCCAAGTCTTTGTTGTAGACACTGCTGACTTTGATGGAACATTGTTCAGAAGGTAAGCTGTGATCTCTAGGGCATATCCCGAGAATGAGACGGGTAGGTCAGCGAAACTCATCATAAATCACTCTATGTCTAACAGCATGCGATTCCTCCTTTATGATACAGCATGAGCTAAGGTGTATAAGGAGGTGTCCATTGGGATATAATACCATGGTCTCTGAGGAAATAGGTGAACTCCATACTCAAGTATTCTCCTCCTCGATTTGATCGAAGAATGTTAGTACTCTTTCCAATATAGTTCTCTACCTCATTCTTATATTCCTTGAATTTTTCAAAGGTCTCAGACTTATACTTCATCAAGTACATATATCTATACCTAGAGAAATCATCGATAGATGTAATGAAGTATGAGTAACCACCTATAGCCTGAGTTGACATAGGATCACATACTTCATTATGTACAAGTTCCAATAACTCGGTGACTCTCTTTCCAGTTCCACTAAAAGGAGAGTTGGCTATCTTCCACAAACGCAAGGTTCACAAGCTGCATATGACTTATAGTCAAATTGATTTAAGTATCTATCTTTCAGTAACATTTGAATCCTTCCCTCATGTATATGAGCTAGTCTATAATGTCATAAGTATGCATTGTTCACCTCATCTCTTTTCCACTTAGACGTATTTATATTCATGATATGGAGAAGTGTCTAACACATATAAGCCATTTATCAAGATCACTCTAGTTGAACAACTATTATTCTTAAAACCAATTTATATTCACTAATTGTAAAACAAGAGATGGAAATAATATTTTTGATAATAGAAGGAACAAAATAGCATGCATCCAATGCAATGATAGCTCCACCAGGCTGATAAAGGGTGACCTCCCTAACGGCAACTACATCAACTCTTGTTCTATTGCCTATCTTAAGGTCTATCTTGCCTCTGGCCAACTCCAAGTCTTGCTAGAACCTACAATAAATTATATGTATGATAAGTACTCTAGGTATTCAATACTCATATGTCATCATAAAAATCTGACAAGTAGAGACTAATCATGAATATACCTGAAGCTTCTCCAAGCTTCTATTTCGCCTTGTCTATAAGGTAATCCTTATAGTTCCTCTTCCAGTGTCTGTCTTTGCCTTAGTGGTAGCATTATCCTTTGTCCTTTTCTGAGTCTTTCTTGTTAACATTTGCCTTACCCAGTCTTTCTTTGCCCTTGACCTCTTAAGGGTCTTACTGGCTTGCTTTTTCTTCTTGGTCTCACTAATATAGAGAACTAACTAGCTACTCTTTCTTGATGGCACTCTCAGCTTCCCTTAATATATTGATTGAGTAGCTCAAGGAGAAAATTGTTCATGTTAAAATTCATGATGAAGTGAGAAATAAAATCTTATAGAGACTGAAGTTTACAATCAGTGCGCAGGTTATCATCTAGGACTATTCTTAGATCTGTGAGTTTCTTGATCCACTCTATCATCTTTAGCACATGGTTTTGAACCAATATGTCTTCTATCATCTTGGCTTGGAAGAGATTCTTGGATATATCATATCTTTAAGTTCTTCCCTATTCTTCAAACAGTTGGTGGAGATGAAGAATAATAGAATTGACATCCATACTCTTATATTGCCTTTGTAACATAAGAGTCATGGAAGTCAACATATAATATTTTGCTAATGTGGAATCATCTATATACTTCACATAATGAGCAATCTCATCCTCGCTTACGCCTTCTTCTAAAGTGGGCATAATTATATCAAGGGCATATACGATTTTCTCCACCATGAGAATAATTTTCAAATTATGGAGCCAATCCATGTAGTTTGGACCAATGACACTGTTAGCATCAAGTATGCTATACCGGGGGGTTTGCGAGCGACATGTTTCTGACAACCAAGATACAATACAAATAAATAACACGTAAAGTTTATGAAAAAAATAATTAAGATATGAACTTCAATCTTAATGTACTCCCATTATTTTCCTAATGAATCATGCGACACCCTCGCCATGTAAAACAGAAGTCTTCGACAGACTTTTAGTGGGGATCGGGATCCAATCAGTGTCTTAGTGTAACCTCAAGTGATTCGACCAATTACACTAAGTTGGACAACTATTGCCAATCATAACTCCTTATGATTCTCGTCATGTTTGGCCTCTGAATCTTCATAGTCTCGACTGCTCAACCAACTATAAAGTTTGATTAAGTCATCACTATCGTTATAAGATAAGTTTGATTCGATGATATGCTCTCGAGTGACTCGACCATGCATATCATGTTTTTAGGCCATCGGTGACATCTCTATGTCATAGACAAGATATTGATCATGTAGATAGGTGAGCCTCAAGTGATTAGACCAACTCAACCTATATCATAATTTAATTTCTTCCTATAAAGATGGAGGCCACGTGGATCAATCTTATTGCCTCACATTCATCGATTTACTATATAATCGTAGGAGGGGTATTTTGTTTTGTATCAGAGTCCTAATATGTTGTGTCATACACATATATATTTAATATATATCTACATCACATGTATATATATATATATATATATATATAGTAGGTGTATAACACATATCACATATGTAAGCCACACCGGATGATCATGAGTCATCACCTAATATGATTAAGCCCGAGCCAATGAGCCTAATCACTCATAATAGGATCTATGTGTGCATCGGCGCATCTCCATGCACTGTGATCATTGATCTCATCATCATTGATTTCATTGGATCCTTGTCGTATCATTGTGATCTCTCACCATGACATTATGGGTCTCCTCGACACTCCCGTCGTGCCTCTCCGTGTAATTACAAAATAATCACATGCACGTAAGCCTAACAATAAATGAAAAAAATTATTGGCCCGTAGGCCTCGATACTAATAATAATAATATATACACATGTCACATCACATAGCTCATGATTATCCATCTACATCATATATCACATGTGTACATCACATCACATGAAGGATTACTATATATATAATAATTAATTAAACTATTTAATTAATTATTTTTATAATTTTTAAGATACCCTACTATAGGATTCCTAAAATGGCAGTATGGGACTCCTCTTGGCTATGAATCCTAGCCACAAGGAAACCTTGGGAGGCTAGGAAACCCTAGCCTCTAAGGAACTCTTTTGCATCCCTCTCCATGGCTGCAATCTGCCATGGATGGCCCGCACACCTTGGCCATCCAAAACACCCCTTGCGGCTAGGAAACCTAGCTGTAGGGTTACCTCTAGCAGCCAGGAAACCCTAGCCATTAGGAGGTAAATCCCCTTGAAGTGATCCCCTCAAAGTGATCTAGGAGGTAAATCCCCTTGAAGTGATCTAGGAGGCCCGATCCCCTCGAATAGATCGATTTTCCCCTTTTCCACCTTCTTTCTCCATGATATAACCCCAGGATTCTATTAATTAGTATCAGAGCAGCGATCCTCAGTGTTCCTACTATGATTTCGTGGCTGCTCCTCTTGTCATGATTATCGCCACCATCATCATCGTCAATGTCATCATCGTCTCCATCGTCGTCATATCTATAACCTTACTGTAATAAAAAAAAGAAAAGAAAAGAGAGAGAAGAAAAAAGAAGCGGCAGCAACCCCTCCTTTCTCCTCATTTTCCAAAAAAAAAGATAAAGAAAAGAGAGAGAGGGAAGAAGAAGAAGAAGGGGCCCTGCACCTTCCCACTTTTTCCCCACCTACCTACCGCTAGCCACCTCATCCGTCAGTCGCTACCTTGCTCTCCTCCTCAATCACCACCGCCAGCCACTCTTCTCCACCGGTAGCAACATCAGTTGAGCCCATCGCTGACGCCCCTGTTGCTTGCAGCCATCGCCGACCACAATCGCTGCCCCTCTCCAATTTCCTCCTCTGCTGGCAATGTCACCATTGTTGCTGTAGCCCGCTCCTGCACAGCAGTGTGACCACTACCTACCACCCGTAGTTGTGGCTATTGTCCTCAATCCACTTCATCCAACGCCCATCTGTCGCTTGCTGCTCACAGTCGTGCCACCTTTGTTTCCGGTTGTCGTAGTATGTCCGTAGTTGTAGCCAACCGCTGCCACCCACCGTACATCGCTGCCTCCTTCTCTATTGCAGTCAAGCCTTCACTTTATCACATCCACTATTGCCCCTCCCTGCACCTCCTTATTGCCATCGATGCACCTCCTTACTGCCACCACTGCTGCAACAATCGTTGCCCCTTCCTGCCGCCACCTCCTCTTGCTACCTCTGCTACCCCTCCTTGCTCCTTACCTGGTTGTTTTCATAGTAACCGCTGCCCCTCTCCATCGGCCACCATCTCCTTCCTCCTTTGTTACCAATCGTAGCCATTATCATCCAGCCCCCTTCTTCCTCCCTTGCCCCACATCAATCGCGACCATAGCTATCGCCTCCTTCATCATCGTCAGTCGCCTTCTCCAACATCTTCTTGCTGCCACCTAGCTAATTTGTAGCAGCCATCCTGTCATCGTCTTTGTCATTACCGGTTGCTGCCTTTTGCTCCCTCTCCAACCCCCTCAACTGCCATTTGCATCTGATTCATGGCCTCAACAATAGCCATCCTACTTCCTTTCCATACAACTAATGCAATGCTATGGATGATGCACTAGACACAAGGTTTAAAGTATTCGAGACTCACATAGAAGATAGATGGCAAGAACTCCTTCATGAATTTAAAAGAAGTTTATCAAAGAACCCCAACAAATCTCAGCATACTGAAAGTTTCAATCTCAAAGGGAATGGATCTCGAAAATATGATCAAGGGCAAGACAAGGAGTTTCCTAGATGCGAAGATAAAGACCCAATCAGCTGGAACTCACATATTGAAAATTTTTTTCATTTTTATAGGACTCCGGGTGAATCCATGGTGGATATAGCTTCCACACAACTCAAAGGTGATGCAATCCAGTGCTATGATTTGTATGAGACCTATCATGGAGTCCCTTTGTGGGGATAGTTCAAGAGGGATCCCTGATTCACTTCGGACCATCAGAATACAAGAACATTAATGGACAACTTGTCAAAATCCACCAAACTTTCACAATACAATAGTACCAGAGCATATTTAAGCACCTATCGAACTAAACCCGAGATCGATCTGAGATACAATTGGTGAGAAAATTTATTGAGAGACTTAATCCTGAAATTCAGTGTGAAGTTAAAGCTTGTTGAAATAGAAGCTTTAATAGACAAGACTTGCTCGTGTACATAAAAGAAAATTCATTATGGACATTGGCCGAAATAGAAGCTTCAATAAACAGGACTTCAAAGTGGTCAACATAGACAATCGCAAACAAGAGCAGCTCTGACAGTTGAGACAATTAAGGAGGAAATAAAAACTGACAATGTGAAGCTCGAATATGAAGGCCATGACAAACTTCTAACAATTGAACTATTAAGATCAATTGGCACTAAAAGGGGGGAGGAGTTATAAGGAAGTTTTTCATTTTTAGTAAAACAAGTGAGTGATTAAAAGTAAGTTATTAAGGAAGCCAGAAAGATAATCATGTTTGAGGAAAAGAACTTATCATCTTGCTTTCAAGGAATTTATTTAAGTTGGAAGCATCAATTCAACAACATTCAAGTAATGCAAGTATGAAACACTTACAATTTTATAGTGGTTCGGCGCCAACGGCCTACGTCCACATCCGAGTCCTCCTTCTTGAGGCACATCGGCGTCCACTACCAATCTTCTTTGAGTGAAGATCAAACCCTTACACTTGAGCTTACAAGGGAGACTAGATTTACAACTCTAAGCTCTCTCCTTTACCCCTTTTCTTTTTCTTATAATTCTCATATAATATATTCTTAGAATATAATCCCACAAAAGTATTATCCTGAATGTAAGAAAATTTAGGGTATTTATAGGTCCCAAATTGATTCAAAACCAGAGCCAAAATCCAATCATATTTGAAAAATCTGGATATGGGTGATTTACCCGCCGACCTAGGCGGCTTAGTCGCCTGAATACTAGGGTACGAGCGGTTTACCCATCGACCTGAGCAGTTTATGTTGGGAAACCTACAGCGGGAGCATCACATACGCAGTGGATATCAAAACAAAAATCAATTTCCCATGCAGATCAAACATCGTGCAAAAGATTGGGGTCACGAAAAAAATGTAAAAATTAAAAAATCATGATGTGTGAGAGATTGATTTTACCTAGGGAGATCATATATCCCCATATTCCAGATCTGGATGGAGAAGATGAAGGAGGTCAAGCGTCCTCCTCTCTAGCGGTATTCATAAGATGGATCTTTGTAGCGAAACTTCTCTAATCTGATCTTGCAACTCTTGCTCATAAGGAGGGAGGAGAATAGGAGGTGGTGGCTAAAGTTATAGCCCATCAACCAAGAGTCTCCCCTCCTATTTATAGAGAGCCACTAAAAAACCCTAGGGCTCCTGCCTTAGTGGGTATCATCCAATTACTCACTAACCTTGTATTATTGGATCTCTATCCAATAATCTTCTTAGGCCTCTAATTGGGCCTTAATCAAGGAACCCATCAACATAGGGTCTCATCTAATGAGAATAGGGGCTAATTGGATCTTCATCCAATCCTCTATTCGCTGAAGCATCCACCATATGTGTGTGACCCTTTAGGCCCGATACCGAGCTAGCCGTGAGTTACTCCCATCAGAAATCCTTCTGATATAGTAAATTATTATCTTCATAATAATTCACTCGACTCATCGACTATGGACGTACAAGGCCACTACGCCATAGTCCCCAGACAATACAGGGGGATTGAATCCATTGGACTTGTCTATCCACAGTTACCATGTACCTGTAATCTCTCATCCAACTAATATCCCAGAGACCGTATATTAGATATGGTACTGTCAAGTCACATACGGAATCAATTTGTCTTACTCTAACTGGATTATACCGAAGAACTCCTTCTCTCTCAATCCAAATGACCCTGGCTAGGGATTTGTTTAAGTAAACATATATAGGATATTCCTCTCGTGATACCGAGAGTGGATGATCCTTTATTGACACTCAATTGCCTACGTAAGGTTGGCTACTAATCCCGATACTAACTATACCAGATCTGGAGCTTTCCAAACCTGTAAATCTGGCATCAAAGAAAAGGAGTACTTATACAAGGTATCCTTGGTGTCTCAAGTCCAAGGACCAAATACACAACTAGGACTATGGAATCGCTGTCTGACATTAGGTATCATTAACCATACAACATTTCATAAGTGGATTAATCAGTGAACTCATTCTCCAATGAGCACTTGTATTATATCCTTAGTGTCTCCACACAAGTGACTATGAGACTAGCTACCTCCATCATATGGACGGGTATATATTACATCGGTCTATCCGGTTATCTCGATGTCCCTCTCGAGTAACCTATGACCGAGATTATTTAGGATCTGTGTTTAAAGATGAATCAATCTCATTATCATGATCTCATCATGATCCAATTCCCATTGCACAGAACCTAGGACATCAGAATATATATGCTACATGTAATATAATATGAGAATATGCTAATATTAATCATAAATAAAAAGATTATACAGTGTGTCACACGTGCCATCACTCGCGTGATTGGCTTGCAGGGCACCTATGTGTCTGATCCCCATCAGACCCCTGTGATGCTCAAATACAATTTGAGCCAACGGCTTCGTCAGTGGATCTACAATGTTATCTTCGGATGGAACCTATTTCCGTTGCTATATCTTTACAAGTTATGATCGCTCTAATTATATAGAACCTCTTTAGAATAATTCTGATGAGACCTGGGTTCCCTTGCTAGAGTTATCACCTTGTCATTGTCACAATATATGGGAGTCAGCTCCACGCTGCTTGGTATGACTCTGAAATCCTTGATGAACTTCTTCATCCATACCCCTTCCTTTGCTACTTCTGCTATAATAATGTATTTTGCCTCTGTGGTCGAGTTGATAGTAGTATCTTACTTGGAACTCTTCCAACTTACTGCTCCTCCATTCATGGTGAAAACATACCCTGAATTTAACTTGCTATCATTAATATTAGACTGAAACTTGAGTCTGTGTAGCCCTCAACCTGGAGGCTACCTCCTCCATATACTAGTAAAAGATCCTTAATCCTTCTCAAGTACTTAAGGATATACTTTACTGCTTTCCAGTGTTCTAAACCTGGATCTGCCCGAGACCTACTCGTGACACATAGAGCATGTGCTATATTAAGCCTAGTACATAGCATCATCGCATACATGATAGATCCTATCGCTGAGGCATAAGGTATCTTATCCATGTTTGCCCTTTCTTCAGGAATCTTTAAGGACATACTCCTACAAAGTGATATTCCATGTCTCATCGGTATAAGACCTCTCTTGGAATTTTTCATGCCAAACCTTTTGACAATGGAGTCTATGTACCTTGACTAGGATAAGTCAAGCATCTTTTTGGATCTATCTCTATAGATTCATATTCCCAAAATATAGGATGCTTCCCCTAAGTCTTTCATGGAGAAGTTTCTAGATAGCCAAGCCTTTACTATGGAGAGCATTCCTACATCATTTCCAATGATTAAGATGTCATCTACATATAGCACCAAGAAGGTGATAGCGCTTCCACTTACTTACCTTCCTGTACACACAAGGCTCATCTTCGTTCTTAACAAAGTCATAAGATCTGATCACCTCATCAGATCTTGTGTTCCAACTTTGGGAAGCTTGCTTCAATCCATAAATGGATCTAAGCAACCTGCACACTTTATCTATACTCTCTTTAGATACAAATCGCTCTGGTTGTATCATATACACCTCTTCCTTGAGATTGCCATTGAGGAATGCTATTTTGACATCCATCTGCCAGATCTCATAGTCATAGTGTGCTGAATGGCCAAAATAATTCTAATGGACTTAAGCATGGCTACAGGTGAAAAGGTTTCATCATAGTCAACTCCTTGTCTTTGATGATATCCTTTAGCTACCAGCCTTGCTTTATAGGTCTCTACCTTTCTATTTACTCTGATCTTCTTCTTATAGATCCATTTGCAACCGATGGGTACAATACCCTCAGGTGCATCTACAAGGTTCCAAACCTTGTTATAGTATATGGAATCCATCTCAGAATTCATGGTTTCTTGCCACTTCCCCGGGTTTATACTCATAATAGCCTCCTCGTAGGTTTGAGGATCAACATCCTAAGAGTCATCTCCATTGATATGTCTCATATATCGTTCAGGAGGGTGAGATACTCTACTAGACCTATGTAAATTTAGAATTTGTGTGTTAGGTACCTGAACAGACTCGGGCTCTGGAATGGTTCTTGAGTTAGGTTCTCCAACCTCGCTCAATTCTATCTCACTCCCACTATTTCCACCAAGAATATGTTCCTTCTCAAGGAACATAGCTCTCTTGATAACAAAGACCTTTCGGTCATCGGGATGATAGAAATAATACCCACAAGTTTCCTTTGGGTATCCCACGAATGTGCACCATTCTGTCCTTAATTCTAACTTATCGGGGTTGTGTCTTCTAACGTAGGTAGGACAGCCCCGAATCTTAACAATTTTAAGATCGGGCTTCTTTCCTTTCCATATCTCATATGGTGTAGACACTACCGACTTTGAGGGAACTCTATTCAGAAGTTAAGCTGCAGTCTCTAGGGTGTACCCCCAGAATGAGACGGGTAGGTCAGCGAAACTCATCATGGATCATACCATGTCTAATAGCGTGCAATTCCTCCTTTCTGATACACCATTAAGCTAAGGTGTATAAGGAGGTGTCCACTGGGATAAAATCCTATTGTCCCTGAGGAAATATGTGAACTCCATACTCAATCAAGTACTCTCCTCCTCGATCTGATCGAAGAGTCTTAAGACTCTTTCCAATTTAGTTCTCTACCTCATTTTTATATTTCCTGAATTTCTCGTAGGCCTCAGATTTGTACTTCATTAGGTACACGTGTCCATATCTAGAGAAATTATCAGTGAATGTAGTGAAGTATGAGTAACCACCTATAGCTTGAGTCGACATGGGACCACATACATTACTATGTATGAGTTCCAATAACTCAGTGGCTCTCTCTCCAGTTCCATTAAAAGGAGAGTTGGTCATCTTCCCACGAAGGCAAGGTTCGCAAGTTGCATATATCTCATAGTCAAATGGATCTATGTATCTATCTTTGAGCAACTTTTGAATCCTTCCCTCTTGTATATGACCTAACCTACAATGTCATAGGTATGCATTATTCATCTCATCTCTTTTCCTCTTAGACATATATATATTTATGATATATGGAGAAGTGTCTAACATATATAAGCTATTTATAAGGGTCCCTCTAGTGATGATCTCATCATCCATAATTATTAAACAACTATTATTCTCTAAAACTAATTTATATCCACTAATTGTCAAACAAGAGATAGAAATAATATTTTTGATAATAGAGGGAATAAAATATCATGCATCTAATGCAATAATAGCTCCACCAAGTAGATATAGGGTGACCTCTCCAACAGCAGCTATAGCAACTCTTGCTCCATTACCCATCTTGAGGTCCATCTCACCTCTGGCCAATCTCTTAGGTCTTGTCAGAACCTACAACGAATTACAAATATGATAAATACTCCCGGTATCCAATACCTATGTGTTATTATGAAAATCTGACAAGTGAAGATTATCATGAATATACCTGAAGCTTCTCCAAGCTTCTATCTTGCCTTCTCTACAAGGTAGTTCTGGTAGTTCCTCTTCCAATGTCCGTCTTAACCACAGTGGAAGCATTGTCCTTTGTCCTTTCCTGGGTATTTCTTGATAACCTTTGCCTTACCTGGTCTTTCTTTGCCCTTGCCCTTCTTAAGGATCTTGTTGGCCTCCTTTTCTTTTTGGTCTCACCAATATAGAGAACTAGTTTCTCCTTCTTGATGTCACCCTCAGCTTCCCTCAACATATTGAGCAGCTCAAGGAG
Source organism: Ensete glaucum (assembly GCA_021527575.1). NCBI lineage: Eukaryota > Viridiplantae > Streptophyta > Magnoliopsida > Zingiberales > Musaceae > Ensete > Ensete glaucum. The sequence continues at coordinate 20,289,642 of CM038552.1, read as the reverse complement.
AGTCACCTCAAATTTGCTCATGTTAAAATTCATGATGAAGTAAGAAAAGGAATCCGGTAGGGACTGAAGTATAAGATTAATGCACAAGTTATCCTTTAGGACTATTTTTATACTTCACAAAGCGAGCAATCTCATCCTCGCTTGTCTTTTCCTCCAGCGTAGGCACAATCGTGTCAAGGACATATACAATTTTCTCATTTGTGAGAACAATTCTCAAATCATGGAGCATTTGGACTAATAAGGCTGTTGGCATCAAGTATGCCACATAGGGGTTTTGCAAGCAACAAATAAGATATAGCGTAATTAAATAACATGCAGACTTTGTAAAAAATACTAATTAAGATATGGACATCTATCTTAATGTGCTCCCACTATTTTCTTAGCAAATCACACGACACCCTCAACATGTGAGATGGAAGTCACCGGCAGACTCCTAGTGGGGATCAGGATCCAATTAGTATATTAGTGCAACCTCGAGGGACTCAACCAATCATACTAAGCCCAAAAGGTAGGCTAATATATATGCTACATATAATATAATGTGAAAATATGCTAATATTAATCATAAGCAAAAAGATTACATAGTGTGTCACATGTGCCATCACTCGCATGATTAACTTGCAGAGCACCTATAACTAGCAATTTATCCATCGAAAGCTGTTGGCCACAGCCAGAATTTTGTCACATGTGCCATCACTGACGGTGTACCCGCCAGAATTTACACAAAAGTGGTTCCCTCTACTTTTCAAATTCTGGCTTGACTTTTATGTTGACTAGCTCTTTGGTCAACTGATTGAGCTTAACCAAACCCAGTAGTGGATCTGGTTGCCTTATTGAGTTGATTTAGATTCTTCCAAATCTAACTTAATTAAGACTCTAACTTCTAACTATGACTTAATGATTATAACACTTAATAACCAATTAAGCCTAATTAAGACCTAACTCCTACATACTCCGACAACCTCCGGCAATCTTGTGGCAAGTCCTCCGGTCTTCTTTCCGGCGATCTTCCTTCGCGTTCCCAATGAGCTTCCCAATTCCTTCGATGAATCTCTTAGCAAACTTCTGGCGAGATCCCATTGTATCGTCCGAACTCGACCCGATGTCTAGGCTTTATCTTGGCCCATCATCTGGTTGTAACTTCATTGATCCTACCATAGTTAGACCTACACGATGCTAATTATGACTTAATTAAATATAATCATAATTATCAAAATATCCATTACAAGATTATCCTGACTCCCGATAAGCTTTTCGGCTACCCCCGATAATCTTTCGATGAGTCTCGGTCTTCTTTTGGTGAACTCTCTTGCATCATCTTGGCAAACTCCCGATACCCTTGGCGAGCTTCCGACACACTCCTAACGAGTTCCCAAACACATCGACTCGATGCATGGACTTAACCTTGGCCACCCCTGATTGTAATAATCCTTCTATCATAATTAATTTTACATCAATCAACTCTAACAATCCTGTTAGATCAATAATCCATCAATTGATTTCATCATCAAAATCTGAGATTCAACATGAATCAACTAAGGAGGAATAAAAAATTGACAATATAGAGTCTGATCTCAAAGGCTGTGATAAATTCGAAGATAAGATTGCTAATGAGCGAATCCTAATTTGTGACAACAAGTGCTCAAAGGTAACACAACTACTTATTGATTTCTTCTTGATGCCCCAAGAAGACTTCGAAGTGGTGATCCTCAAAAGAAGATATGATACTACCACTAGCCATCGGATGAAAAGGGTTCTCCAGAAGACTACAATGATAATAACATGAGAAGACCAAACTATTGCTTACACCAAGTGGAGATCCTACTTAATCGATCAAAGAGTCATGATGCGTGGCAAATATTAAAGTGCTCCCGAAATCTAATACTACTCAGCCTTGAGGGCAAGGCTGATTTGAAGTAGGCGGGTCTATTAAGACCTTTAGCTAAGTTGAATTCATCCATTATGATTAAATCAAGTTGAGTCATATTAGTCAGAGTCAGTTATGAGTCGGGTGATGAACCTCATCAAATCAGTTATGAGTGGTTAGAGTGGTTTTATCTTCAGTTGGGATTGAGTCATTTATTATTTTTAGTTAGGAGTTTATTAGTTAGTTACGAGTCGAAGTTTAGCGGGATTCTTGGCAGAGCTCTATAAATAAGGTTGTAACTCTTTTATGCAAATCAATCAATGAATGAAGAAGTATTAGTTTTAGCCATAGGCAAAACCTATGAGGTAGATCCCCTCGAAGTGATCTAGGAGGCTCGATCCCCTTGAAGTGATCGATTATCCCCCTTTCCACCTTCTTCCTCTATAATAGAACCCTAGAATTCTATCAGTGAGTTCCCATTGCATCATTCGAACACCAGCCTGATGTCCCAGACTTGACTCTGGCCCACGATCTGATTGTAATTCTTTCTCTATCAATGTTAACCCTGCATTAATCATCTCTAGCACACATGTTAGATCAACAACCCATCAAAATTCAAGATTTAACATTACGACCTCCCATAAGCGAATATGTTGTGAATGGCTCGTAATTTTAATTTTCAAAATGATGCATGAAAGACCAATTCAATGTCGACTTTATGTAAAGTTTATGCCTATCATGTTTTTTTATGAAACCAAGCTCGTACGACTTCCATAGGCTAATTGTTGGGAAACCTCAATGGGAGCATCATATGTGTAGTGGAAATCAAAAATAAAAAATCAGTTTATCATGTAAATCAAATCATCGTGCAAAAGATTGGGGTCTCGAGAAAGCTATAAAAATCGAAAAAACTACAACGTGTGATAGATTGATTTATCTAGGAAGATCGTATATCCCTGTATTTTCATATTCGAGTGGAGAGTATGAAGGAGGTCAAGCATCCTCCTCTCTAGCGGTGTATCCACATGATGGATCTCTCTGTAGCAAAACTCCTCCAATCTCATCTTGCATCTCTTGCATAGAGGGAGGGAGGAGAATAGGATAGGGAGGCCAAAGTTGTAGCCTATCAACCATGAGTCTCCCCTCTTATTTATAGAGAGCCACCAAAAACCCTAGGGATCGTGCCTTAGTGGGTATTGGATCTTCATCCAGTTACCTACTAACCTTACATTATTAGATCTCTATTCAATAATCTCCTTAGGCCTCTAATTAGGCCTTAAACAATGAGCCCATTAGCATAGATCTCATTTAATGAGAATAGGGGCTAATTGGATCTCTATCCAAACCTCTATTTGCTAAAGCATCCACCATATGTGTGTGACCCTCTAGGCCTGACTGATACCGAGCTGGCTGTGAATCACTCCTATCAGAACTCCTTTTGATATAATGAATTATTATCTCCATAATAATTCACTCGACTCATCGACTGTCGACATACTAGGCCACTACGCTATAGTCTCAAGACGTTACAGGGGGATTAAATCTATTAGACCTGTCTGTCCACAATTACCATGTATCTATAATTCCTCATCCAACTAATATTCCAAAAACTATATATTGGACATGATACTGTTAGGTCACATATGGAATCAGTTTGTCTTGCTCGAATCAGATTCTACTAGAGAACTTTCTCTCTCAATCCGAATGACCCTAGCTAGGGATTTGTCTGACCAAGCACATACGAGATATTCCTCTTATGATACCAAGAGTGAATGATCATTTATTGATACTCAATTACCTTCGTAAGGTTGGCTACCAATCTCGATAACTAGTTGTATCAGATCTGGAACTTTCCAGACCTATAAGTCTGGCATCATAGAAATGAGTGCTTAAACAAGACATCCTTGGTGTCTCAAGTCTAAGGACCAGATACACAACTGGGACTATGGAATTGCTATCTGACAGTAGGTATCATTAACCATATAGTATTGCATAAGCGGATCAATTAGTGAACTCATTGCTTGGAACTCTTCCAGCTTACTGCTCCTCCATTTAAGGTGAAAATATACCCTGAGTTTGACTTGCTATAATTAATTTTGGACTAGAAATTTAAGTCTATATAGCCCTTAACCTAGAGGCTACCTTCTCCATATACCAGTAAAAAATCCTTAGTCCTTCTCAAGTACTTAAGGATACACTTTACTGCCTTCCAGTGTTTCAAACCTATATCCACCAGATACCTGCTTGTGACACTCAGAGCATGCACTATATCAGGCCTGGTATATAGTATAGTATATATGATAGACCCTATTGCTGAGGCATAAGGTATCCTATCCATATCTACCCTTTCTTTAGGAGTCTTTGGGGACATATTCCAAGAAAGTGATATTCCATATCTCATCGGTATGAGGCCTCTCTTGGAATTCTTAATACCAAACCTTTTGACAATGGAGTCTATGTACCTAGACTGGAACAAGCTAGGCATCCTCTTGGATCTATCTCTATAGATCCAAATCCTCAAAATATAAGATGTTTCCCCTAAGTCTTTCATGGAGAAGTTTCTAGATAGCCAAGCCTTTACTATGGAGAGCAATCCTACATCATTCCCAATTATTAGGATGTCATCTATATATATAGCACCAAGAAGGTGATAGCACTCCCACTTACCTTCATGTGCACACAAGGCTTATCTTCGTTCTTAATGAAGTCATAAGATATGATCGCCTCATCAAATCTTATGCTCAAACTTCGGGAAGTTTGCTTCAATCCATAAATGGATCTGAGCAGTCTGCACACTTTATCTAAACTCTCTTTGGATACGAATCCCTCTGGCTATATTATATAAACCTTCTCCTCGAGGTTGCCATTGAGGAATATTATTTTCATATCCATCTGTCAGATCTCATAATCATAGTGTACTACAATGGCCAAAAGAATTCTAATGGATTTAAGTATGGCTACAGGTGAAAAGGTTTCGTCATAGTCAACTCATTGTATTTGAAGATATTCTTTAACTACCAGCCTTGCCTTATAGGTCTCCACATTTTCATCTACTTCGATGTTCTTCTTAAAGATCTATTTGCAGCCGATAGATATGATACTCTTAGGTGCATCCATAAGGTTCCAAACTTTGTTAAAGTATATAGAATCCATCTCAAAATTCATGACTTCTCATCACTTCCTGGAGTCTATACTAAGAGTCTGAGGATCCATATCCTAAGAGTCCTCTCCACTAATATGTCCTACATATCTTTCAGGAGGGTGAGATACTCTGCCAGACCAACACAAAGTTGGAACTTATGTGTTAGGTACCTGAATAGACTTAGACTCTATAATTGTGCTTAAGCTAGGTTCTCTAACTCTGTCTCATTCCCACTGTTTCCACCAAGAATGTGTTCCTTCTCGAGGAACACAGCTCTCTTGACAACAAAGACCTTTCGGTTCTTGGGATGATAGAAGTAATACCCCAAAGTCTCCTTAAGATATCCCATTAACATGCACTATTCCGTCCTTGAGTCCAACTTGTCAGGGTTGTATCTTCTAACATGGGCAGAACAACCCTAAATCTTAACCACCTTAAGATTAGGCTTTTTTCCTTTATATATCTCATATGGTATAAACACTACTGACTTTGATGGAACTCTATTCAGAAGGTAAGCTGCGGTCTCTAGGCGTACCCCTAGAATGAGATGGGTAGGTCAGCAAAACTTATCATGGACCATACCATGTCGAACAGCATACGATTCCTCCTTTCTGATACACCATTAAGCTGAGGTGTATAAGGAGGTGTCCACTGGGATAGAATCCCAATGTCCTTGAGGAAATGGGTGAATTATGTACTCAAGTACTCTCATCCTTAAGAAATCATCAGTGAATGTGATGAAATATGAGTAACTACCTATAGCTTGAGTTGACATGAGACCACATAACTCAGTGGCTCCCTCTCTAGTTCAACATGGGACATGGGACCACATCACTATGTATGAGTTCCAATAACTCAGTTGCTCCCTCTCCAGTTCAACTGAAAGGAGAGTTGGTCATCTTCCTACGAAGGCAAGGTTCGCAAGTTGCATATGACTCATAATCAAATGGATCTAAGTATCCATCTTTCAGTAACTTTTGAATTTTTTCATCATGTATATGACATAGCCTACAATGTCATAGGTATATATTGTTTACCTTATCTCTTTTCCTCTTAGACGTTTTTATATTCAGGATATGTGGAGAAGTGTCTAACACATACGAGCCATTTATTAGGGTCCCTCTGGTGATGATCTCATCATCCATAACTATTGAATAATTATTATTCTCAAAAACTAATTTATATCCACTAATTGTTAAACAAGAGATAGATATAATATTTTTGGTAATAGAGGGAACAAAATAGCATGCATCCAATGCAATGATTCTCCACCAAGCAGATGTAGAGTGACCTCCCCGATGGTAACACCAGCGACTCTTGCTCCATTGCTCATCTTGAGGTTCATCTCACCTCTGGCCAATCTCCTTGGTCTTGCTAGAAACTGCAAATGAATTCTAGATATGATAAGTACTCCCGGTAGCCAACACTTATGTGTTATCATAAAAATTTGATAAGTGGAGATTGATCATGAATATACATGAAGCTTCTTTAAGCTTTTGTTTCGCCTTATCTGCAAGGAAGTCTTTATAGTTCCTCTTCCAGTGTTTGTCTTAGCTATAGTGGAAGCACTGTCCTTTATCCTTTGTCGGATATTTCTTGACAACCTTTGTCTTACCCGATCTTTCTTTACCCTTGCCCTTCTTAAGGGTCTTACTAGCCTTCCTTTTATTATTGGTCTCACCAATATAGAGAACCGACTTCTCTTTCTTGATAGTACTCTCAGCTTCCCTCAACATATTGAGGAGCTCATGTAGAGTTACCTCAAACTTATTCATATTAAAGTTAATAATGAGCTAATACACTGGAAATAGCCAATATTTTTAATTTCTTAGATAGTGCAAGAAAAATCGATTGAACCTTGATTTTACATAAAGTTTATTATAACCATCATGTTTTTTCATGAAAACATGAATGTACGACTTCCCATGAGCGAATACGTCGAGGATAGTTAATATTTTAAATTTCTGAGACGATGTGCGAAAAATCAATCAAATCTCGACTTTGTGCAAAGTTTATGGTCGTTGTTTTTTTTCACGTAACCATGCATGTATGACTTCTCATAGGCTAATATGTTCTGATTGTTTAGTATTTTGAATATATGAGATGGTGTGCGAAAAACTGATAGAACCTTGACTTTGTTTCAAGTTTATGACCATTAAGTTTTTTTCATGAAACTATGCTTATACGACTTCTCAAGAGTTAATACGTTTTGAATAGTCAGTATTTTGAATTTCTAAGATGGTGTGCGAAATACCGATCGAACCTCAACTTTGTAAAAAGTTTATGACCATTGAATTTTTTTGTGAAATGATGCTTTGTATGACTTGCCATGCTCTAATACGATGGGAATGACTAGTCTTTTTAATTACTGAGATGGTGTGCTAAAAACTAATCAAACCTCATCTTTCCATAAAGTTTGTGACCATAGTATTATTTTTCGCTAAATCATGCTCGCATGACCTCCCAAGGGCTAATACATGGGAATGGGCAGTATTTTAAATTTCTAAGATAGTGCACGAAAAATTGATCGTACCTCGACTTTGCTTAAAGTTTATGATCATTGCATTTTTTTCATGAAACCATACTAGTATGACTTCCCACATGCTAATACTTTGGCAATTGAGTGTATTTTGATTTTTCGAGTCAGTGTGCGAAAAATCGATTGAACCTCAAGTCTTTACAAAGTTGATGACCGTCATGTTTTTCATGAAATCATGCTCGTATGACTTACAATGGGCTAATACATTGGAAATGGCCAATATTTTAAATTTATGAGTAGGTGTGTGAAAAATCGATCGAACCTAGACATTGCACAAAGTTTATGACCATTACATTTTTTCACGAAACCAAGGTCGTACGACCTCCCATGAGCGAATACTTTGGGAATGGCTAGTATTTTGAATTTTTAAGATGATACATGAAAAACAAATAGAATATCGACTTTATGTAAAGTTTATGGTCATCACATTTTTTCGTGAAACCATGTTCGTACAACTTCCCTTGCGCTCATACGTTCTGAATGGTCAATATTTTGAGTTTCCATGTGGTGTACGAAAAATCGATTGAACCTCAACTTTGCACAATGCTTATAACTATCACATTTTTTTGTGAAACCATGCTCATATGATTTCGCATGAGCTAATATATTTGCAATGTGCAGTATTTTGAATTTCTAAGACAATGCACAAAAAATCGATCGAAACTCAACTTTGTGCAAAGTTTATGACCGTTGTATTTTTTTATGAAACCATGCTTATATGACTTCCCATGGGCTAATACGTTGGGAATGACCAGCATTTTCTATTTTTGAGATGGTGCATGAAAAACTAATCAAATCTCGACTTGCCACATATTTTATGATCATCGTGGTTTTTCGCAAAACCAAGTTTCTTCGACTTCCCATTAGCTAATACTATGGGAATAGCCATTATTTTAAATTTTCAAGTTAGTGTATGAAAAATTGATCGAATCTCGACATTGCATAAAGTTTATGGCCATTATTTTTTCTCATGAAACCATGCTCGTACGCGACTTCCCCGTTAGGATCAATTGACACTAAAAGGGGGGCTGAATTAGTGCAAGAGAGAAAGTGCTCGATCTGAAAATCATGTTAATATAAAGAAGAAAATCGAAAGCACTTCTTGAATTTTGTTAGAAATAAATAAGCAAACGATTTAACAAAAAGTCATAAAATGATGTTTTTATCTTTCTTTAAACTAGTTAAGAGCAATCAAAAGTAGTAAATAAGGCAAGAATAGAGAGCTCACAGGTTTAGTGGTTCGACCTCAACTTAGCCTATATCTATCCACTCTCCCGAGTCCTCTTCTCTAAGGTCCACTGGTGTCCACTATAAATCTTCCTTGGGTGAAGGCCAAACCCTTACACTTCCCACTCTCCTTTTCACAGGCTATGGAGAGAAACCTTACAAACTCACAAGGGAGACTTTATAAGAATTACAACTTTTTTTCTCACTCCTTTGTCCCTTTTCTTTTTCTTGCACAATTTTAGCACACTATTTTTCATAGAATTTCTATCCCAAAGTGTTGTACTAAATGTAAGAAATATTTGGGTATTTATAGACCCCAATTGGCTTCAGAAATAGAGCCAAAATTTAAATGTATTCGAAAAATCTAGGTACAGACGGTATAATCACTGATGCCAATAGTACAACTAGTGAAAGCTACTTGAAAATTAGGGTGGCAGTGGTACAATCACCGACCTGGGTGGTACAACTATCAGGAATCTCAGAAAAGTGATTCTCTCCATTTTTCTAATATCGACTTATACCTTCAATTGACCCCTTTCCAAGTCAACCAATTGAGCTCAACCTGAGCTTAATCCAAACCTGGTTTGCCTCACTTGAGTTAGTTTGGGTTCCTTCCAAATCTAACTCAAGTAGGACTCAAATCTTACTAATGCTAACTATAACTAGTTAATTACAATCATTGTGACCATCAAGTCCAACAAGACCATTCTAACTTCCAATAAGCTTTTCAACAACCCCCGATGTTCTTCCAACGAATCTCTTGGTCTTCTTTCGGTGAACTCCCGACGCCTTTCTGGCAAGCTCCCAATCACCTCCGGTGAGCTCCCGACGAACTCCCAACAAGCCCTCGATACCTTTGGCAAGCTTTCGACGAGTTCTCACTGCATTGTCCAAACCCCAGCCCGATGCCCGGACTTGACCCTAGCCCACATCTTATTGTAATTTTCTTTATATATCCTATTTAATCTTGCATTAATCATATCTAACACATATATTAGATCAACAACCCATCAATTGATTTCATCATCAAAATTTGAGATTCAATAATCTCCCTATTTTTGATAATGATAACTAATTGATGACAGGAGTTAACCTTAACTCTCCCTATATCCATGCCATAATCCAAATAAGGAAAACTTAAATTCAAAAGATCCAAGCACTCTTGAATTTAAGTATCATAACATCCATTTATTAAACAATATACCATGAATTTCAAAATCATCAAATTATTAATGATACATGATATAACATTAATTTCAACCAACAAATCATGAATCATTCAATTTTCAAGAATATTCCAAGAATTTCAAAATCCATGCATTAGTCATATAATCAATTTAAATTTTATCAAATCCATCCATTTATGAAATTTTGAAATAATATACCAAGAACTTCAAAATTCATCAAATGTGTAATTTCTCCCCCTTTGTCATATATATATATCATTTTTCAAATATGTGTCATCAATGCGCTATTACTCCCTCTTTGTCATCAACAAAAAGAGGTGAAATAATAAGCAAGTAATTTCATAATACATAAATTCATCATGTGTCAAAATTTTCACATTTGTACAAAATATTGATTAGATGTTTAGTGCTTTATTGCTCCCCCTTAGTAAAATAGGATAAAAGCAAAATTTTTTCATGAAAATTTTTCTTTCCTTTTTGTAAATAAGAAAGAAGTAGAAATAAGGGAGGGGCATCAAGAATCTAAAAATTTAATATCCAAAAGAACAAATATTAAGTAAGGAGGGATACATTAGAAAGTATTCATCAAGATAAAACATCCATGAATCAAAATAAGTTTTGAGAGAGAATACAAAAGAGAGCTCATATCAAGCATCATAAAAATTCATGACATATATTCTTCTTTTGTAAACATTCATCAAAATTCATGAAACAAGAATAATCTTTTATAAAAATATTTCATCATAAAAATTTGAATCCCCTTCTTATGTCAATTTTAACAAGAATCATTTTGAAAGTGAGCTCAAAAATTTGAGAAATCCAAGAAAATTAAGAGCTACTTATGCATTTAAAGGTAACCAACTAATCAAGAAATCTAAAAAATAGCAATTCATACATTTTGATGGTTTAGCATTCCCTAACTCTCTTTTAATAAAATCAAATTGCTCTTCATTTAATGGTTTAGTAAAGATGTTTGCTAATTGATGCTTAGTATCAATAAATTTCAAAAATATGTCATAATTATTTATATAATATCTAATGAAGTGATGTCTAATATCAATATATTTAGTTCTTGAGTGTTGAATGAGATTTTTGGTTAAGCATATTGCACTTATATTGTCACATTTTATAGGGATATTTTTTAGATAAATTATATAATTTTCTAATGTATTTTTCATCCAAATAACTTAAGAACAATAAGCACTAGCTGCAATATATTTGGCTTAGCAGTAGATAAAGCAACCAAATTTTATTTTTTGGAAGACCAAGAAATAAGAGCATGCCCTAAAAAATTGACATGTCTTGGTAGTACTTTTTATATCTATTCTACAACCTCCAAAATCAGCATCCGTATAAATAAGTAAGTCAAAGTTCTTTGATTTTGGATACTATAATCCTAAGTTAGAGGTTCCTTTCAAATATCTAAGTATCCATTTAACTGCTTTAAGGTGAGAAAGTTTAGGATTGCATTGTAATCTTACATATAATCCAACAGTAAACATTATATCTGGTCTAGTAGTAGTTAAATACAACAAACTACATATTATTCCTCTATATGTTCTTTGATTAAAATTTTCTCCCTCATTATTTAAGTCTAATTTTGTAAAAGTGCTCTTGGGTGTGTTTATAGTCTTAGCATTTTTCATACCAAAATATTCTGGTAAGTCTAAGGTATATTTAGTTTGACTAATAAATATATCATCATTTAATTATTTTATTTATAATCCTAAAAAAAAGGTTAACTCACCCATTAGACTCATTTCAAATTCTTGGCTCATACTTTTAGCAAAAGATTCATATAATGATTCATTTATTGAACCAAAAATAATATCATCAACATAAATTTCAATAACAATAAAATTATTTTTAAAATACTTAAAAAATAATATGGTATCAACCTTGCCTTTCAAAAAATTTATTTGAAATAAGGGAGGAGCTTGTTTCAATCTATAAAGAGTTTTAGAAAGTTTGAAAATATGATTCGAAAGAAGACTATTTTCAAAACTAGGAGTTTGTTCAACATATACTTTTTCGGAGATAAAACCATTAAGAAAAGTAATTTTAACATCTATTTGAAATAACTTAAAATCTTTAAAAGATGTAGAGGCAAGGAGTGTCCTTATGACTTCAAGTCTAGCCACAGGAGCGAAAGTTTCTTCAAAATCAATCCCTTCTTATTGGTTGAAACCTTTGGCCATTAATCTAGCCTTATTTCTAACCATGATACCATTTTTATCTTGCTTGTTTCTAAAGACTCATTTAGTACAAATTACTAAATGGTCATTAGGTCTAGGAACAAGCTCTCATACCTCATTCCTCTCAAATTGATTTAACTCTTAGGACTTCATCAATGCATTTTGGTTCAACTTGAGAAAGAAATGTAGCATTAGCATAAAATTTTTTAAAAGAAGAATGGGTTTGAACACCTCTTGATGTATCTCCTTAGGATGAGCATTTGTATAGTTTCATTCCTTGGGTAAGGATTCGAAAGTAGATTAATCCAAATTGCTTTTAGGAGGATTGTCATTTAAATTCAAAGAACCAAAATCAAATTCATCATCAAAATCAATTTTATTAAGTTCGAAAATCTTATTGAAAACAACATGAATAGATTCTTCAATTACTAAAGTTCTTTTATTAAATGTACGATAATCTTTTGAAATAGAGAAATAACTAAGAAAAATACTTTTATTCGATTTTGCATCAAATTTTCCTAAGGCATCCTTTTCATTTAAAATTAAACATTTACAACCAAATAATTTAAAATATTAAATATTAGATTTTTTATCATTTCACAATTGATAATGAGTTTTAAAAAGTAATAGTCTTACAAAAACCCTATTTAAAACATAGCATGCTATGTTAACGGCTTCGACCTAAAAATATTTGGGTAGGCTATGTTCGTTTAACATAGTTCTAGCCAATTGTTGTAAACTCCTATTTTTTCTTACTACTACTTCATTTTGTTGTGGATTTCTTAGAGTAGAGAAGTTGTGGATATACCCATTTGACTCAATAAAATTTTAAAACTCATTGTTTTGAAAGTCACCACCATGATCACTACGAATTAATGAAATCAAAAAACCTTTTTATTTTAAATAATTTTATAAAATTTTAAAAATATTTAAAGGAATCACTTTTGTGTGCCAAGAAATAAGTCCAAGTATATCTATTATAATCATCTACCTTCTAAACTTATAGTATCAATTAGTCCAAATAAATCCATATGAATCAATTATAGTGGCCTAAGGTTCTTATTTGATTTTTTAGACTTAAAGCTAATTTTTATTTATTTTTCTAATTGACAAGTATCACATACTTTATCTTTAATGAACTTAAGGCTAGGTAGTCCTCTTACTAAATTTTTAGTTGAAATTTGATTTACTAAATCTTTCTCACTTTTGTAGTACACCAATATGTCATCAAAATAAACCATAATGAATGTTCTAATGCATGATTTAAGTATATGATTCATAAATCTCATGAAATTACTAGGAGCATTAGATAACCCAAATGGCATAACCAGCCATTCATACAAGTCTTCTCTAGTTTTAAATGTTATTTTTCACTTATTCTTATTTGGTGATAGCCACTCATTCTTATTTGGTGATAGCTACTCCTCAAGTCAATGTTTGAGAAAATAGAAGCACCACATAATTGATCAAGTAAATCATCTAACCTTAGAATAGGAAAATGATAGTCAATAGTGATTTTATTGATGGCACGACTGTCCACACATATTCTCTAAGAACCATCTTTTTTTGGCACCAACAAGGCTGGAACAACATATGGACTTATACTCTCTCGAATTAACCCCTTTTCCACTAACTCATCTACTTGCCTTTGAAGTTCTTCGTGCTCCTTGGGACTCATTCTGTAAGCTACCTTGTTAGGTAGAATAGTCCCTAGAATAAGGCCAATATGATGCTGGATGTCTCTCAATGGTGGAAGACTATGTGGAATCTCTTCTAGTATAATGTCTTGAAACTCCTCCAGGATTGGTTTCATATTTGTCGGTGGCTCTTTGTGATGTTCATTCTCTTCTATAACTACTAGAGCCAAAATATGACTACCCCTTTCCAATTCACCCTTGCATTCAACATAGGACATAAAGATTGTAATGGAGCTAAAATAATCTTCTTTTCATTCACCTTAAAAGAATAAGTATGTTTATAGCATCAAACAATACCCTCCTATCATAATGCTAAGGTCTGCCCAATAATAAGTGACAAGCATCTATAGGAGCAATATCACACCATACTTCATCTTTGTAATACTTACCAATAGAAAATGGAACTAAACATCTTTTAGTTACTTTAATGTCATTTTCCTTTTGCAGCGAACATAATTGGTAAGGATGCGGATGAGAGATTCTATCCAACTTTAGTTTCTACACCATCTCGAAAGACACCACATTCTCAAAGCTACCACTGTCAATAATCACCAAACACACCTTACTATTAGAGGTACATTTAGTATTAAACACATTCTTTCTCCATCAACTTTTATCCTCAGCGACATAAGATACTTGTAAGCTATGCTATAACACAATAGATAAACCATGATCAGCATAAGTAACCTCTTTATCATCATCGTTAAATTTTTGTTTATCATTGGCTTCATATTATTCTTCATCACTGTATTCTTCAACTAATGTAACAATCCTCCTATTTGGACAATCTGAAGTAATATGCCCAAAACCATGACACTTGAAGCATTTTCGGCCATTAGGTATAGAAGAATTAGGTGGTAGTTTGTTGCTGATTGATCCTTCACTCTTCTCTTGTCCCTTCAGTACTACTTTGCTTTGAGGAGTAGGCTTAGAATTTTCTCCTTTCATATAGCTTTCTTTCACCCCATATCAAGAACCCTTTTCAAACTTTTGCTATTTCTCCACTTTTAAAGCTAACTTACTCACATCATTCAAAGACCAAAGACCAATATGATTAGAATTGAACCACTTTGGCGATCTCATATTTTAGACCTCCAAGATATCTTGCAATGAACTATTCTTCTGGTTTTATAAGCTCTCCTTTTAACATAAGATTGTCGAACTTTGTTGTGCACTCCTCCATACTAAGATTCTTTTACTTAAAATTATGGATTTTCAGAAAGATTTCTTGCTTATAGTTGTTAGGTAAGTATTTTCTTTTCAGCTCCCTTTTCATTTTCTCTCATGTTACGATTTTACTCTTCCCCTCATGTTCTCTTTGCTTCTTCAAATTTTCCCATAAAAAATATGCATTTCTTCCAAGTTTTAGTGGCACGAGCTTTACCTTCTTTTGTTTTGGTGGTTCATAAAAATCAAATATTCTTTTTATCGTATTAAGCCAATCAATAAAGTTGTCAACATTGATTTTTCCTTTAGACTCTGGAATATCCAACCTTGTGTTATATTTATTCTGCTATTCATCTTGGTCTTTACATCTTGTCTAAAATCTTTGAAACTCCCTTGGGTAAGATGGTGAATCATTATCAGAATCATACATTTGGCCAACATTTTCATGCTGATTATTTTTGTTTCGAAGTTCTTCAATAGTTTTATTTTTTTCTTATAAACCGTGTAACAAACTTTGTAGCTACAACTTTAAAGATTCACGGCCACTACCTTCATCAACTGTATCTTTTCCATTCCACCTTGTCATGATCTCTAGCCTTAAGCTCTGATACCAAACTGATACCAAGAAGGGAGAAGAACGAAGAATAAAATTTAGAAAGAAACGGGAGAAGCCGAAGGCTGATTTGTAGAAAAGGAACGAACGTAGATTTGAACTTGTGTAAAATGGATACCACCAAGTTTAAAATCACAATAGGATATAAACAATTCACTCACCACTTAAGGGTGCATCCAAGAGATACAGAGTTTTAGAGACTCCAAAGAGCTTCTGCAAATATAATCAGCTATCAAAAGTTTTTTTCTAACCCTAGAATATCAAAATAAGTACTAGTGCATGAAACATCCCGGAACTATGACATTAAGTGTTCCACATTTGTCAACTAACCTCTTTATGCATTCCTTGGTCATGAAGAAAGATATCTTGAAATAGCTTTAACTTTGTCTAAGGAATATACTCATGAGCTGTCACTTTGAGTGGGCTGGGTTAAAATTTCTTACAAATTAGACACTCCCGTATCCAAACCCAAGTGTGGACCTAGCTTGCCTCACTTGAGTTAATTTGGATTCCTTCCAAATCTAACTTAAGTAGGACTCAAACATTACCGATGATAACTACGTCTAATTAATTACAACCATTGTGACCAACCATCAAGTCTAACAAGACCCTCATAACTCTCGATAAGGTTTTCGGCAACCCTCGATGATCTTCCAATATGTCTCTTGGTCTTCTTCTAGTGAATTCTCGATGTCTTTCTGTCAAGCTCCCGATCACCTTCGGCGAGCTCTCGACAAACTCACGATAAGCCCTCGATATATTCGACAAGCTTTTGGCGAGTCTCTCAGTGAGTTTCCACTGCATTGTCCAAACCCCGACCCGATGCCCAGACTTGACTCTGGCCCACATTTGATTGTAATTTTCTTTCTCTGTTGTAGTCAATCCTACCTATGGGAATGGTTAGTATTTTGAATTTCCGTAGTATGCGAAAAACCGATCAAACCATGAACTTCCCCAATGTTTATGACCATCATTTTTTTCAAGAAACCATTCCCAATGTTAAGGCTATGGGAATATTGAATACGTTCTGAATGGGCTATATTTTAAATTTCTTAGATAGTCAGAACGTATGACTTCCCATGAGTTAATATGTTCTGAATGGGCTATATTTTGAATTTCTTAGATAGTGTGCAAAAAACCAATCGAGCCTCACTTTACGTGTAGTTTATGACCATAACGTTTTTTCATAAAAACTATGCTTGTATGACTTCCTATGAGCTAATAGGTTGGGAATGACCAGTATTTTAAATTTTTAAAACAGTGCATGAAAACTTGATTGAAGCTCAACTTTGTGCAAAATTGATCACCGTTATATTTTTTACACAAAACCTTGCTCGTATGACTTCCATGGGTTAATACGTTTGGAATGGCTAGTATTTTAAAATTTCAAGACTATGTATATAAAATAGAGCGAACTTCGACTTTGGATTAATTTTTTGACCATCATGTTTTTTATGAAACCATGTTTATACAACATCCCTTAAGCTAATACTTTAGGAATGTCTAGTATTTTAAACTTTCGAGACGATTTGCAAAAAGCTAATAGAAACTCGACTTTATGCAATGTTTATGGATGTCATATTTTTTCACAAGACCATGCTCTTATGACTTCCCATAGGCTAATATGTTGGGAATGGTTAGTATTTTAAGATTTTGAGATAGTGCGTGAAAGACCGATCGAACCTCGAGTTTGCAAAAAGTTTATTATTATCATGTTTTTTTGTGAAATCATGCTCGTACGACTTTCCATGAGTGAATATGTTGCAAATGGCTAGTATTTTAAATTTTCGAGATGGTGAGCTAAAAATCGATAGAATCTTGATTTTCCGTAAAGTTTATGACCATCATATTTTTTTTCATGATGTCTAATACTTTGGATTTTCAAGATGGTGCACCCGGACTAGCAGACCTACTACCTTACCTTACTTCTACTCTTTAACCAGATACTAGCTGTCCTGCGTACTCTTTAACACTGTACTCTAAGCCTGAAATTGCTGCTAATAGTAATAGAATATGGAATAGGGAGTTCAATTCCATAAGTGTTTTTCTAGTGTAATCCACCGGGGCATTAAACACTACCAGAAAGAATATAACTCATGGGAGCAAAGATATCTCCTAGGGCAATAAAGATGAAATGCACTCTTTATACTCAACTGGATGGGCATGGACCAACAATACTAAGTGGAGAATATCCTTCTGCTTTTGCGCTCTCAAGAGCAGTCGCTAAAGGTAGTGTGTGCGTCAAGAGTTTCTAGTTCAAGTTCAGCGCCAGGAGTTTCTAAGTGGGGAGTCAGGAGTAGTTCCTATTTTATTAACGAGATCAGATGTTGCACTAAAGTAAGGTGTTTCAGCCGAAACCTCAAGCTCAAGCTCTGGTGTTCAAACCAACCCATAAAACTCTCTAGGTTCAAAAGCAAGCCTATAACTCTAAATCTTATGGAGCAGGATCTAATCTAGAGCAACAGAAAACTCTTACTTATTTTCAAAGGTAATAAAAAGCGGTACCCAGTTGTAGAAAGGGGAGTTCCAGAGTTAAAGTCAAGTCTATGATAAAGTCTGCGGCAAGCGCTAAGTCGGCATAAGAATTACGAGTTTAAGTCGAGGTCAGGTCATAATCTATTCCTTCTTCATGTAGGTTAAGTAATTGTCTTTCAGTTATCTTTTTTTCATACTAAGAATCACAGGTTAATCGGGTGAGTAAGTTGTATCAAGATCAAGTACTTACTTTAAAGCCTTTAGTTAATTAGCGGAGTCTGGGTAATAATTAGGGAATTGCCTTTCAGGGGAAAGCAGTAAGGTGTAGGCGTAGGAGCAGAAATAATGTTTCTGTTTGACTTGAATCTGTTTGTCTTAGAGAATTGCCTGTTCGAGTTTAGGAGTATAAGATCAGGAGTCTGCTCCTGTTAAGTCAATGAGAGAATAAGAGGTGAAGTTGTTAGCAACCAGCAGGTCTATAAGTAAGTGTAGTTCTTGCGGAGTACTAAGTAGAGAATGTCCTGCTAAAGCATGTCGTCAATCAGTATCATCTCTTTCAGTGCTAAAGTAATCTGCAGAATGACCCGTTTGAGTTAAGTCTACGAGAGAAAAATCATATGGGTGAAAAAGAAAACTGCAAGTAGGAAGCCTGTTGAAGTTGATAGGAAGAAAAGATAAAGTTAGTACACTAAGGAAGAGTATGAGAAGGCTAAATCTTCTGTATTTCTCTCAATATTTTTATAATTTCAAAAACTCTATATTTTTCATGTCTCAACATATGGGGTTTATATAGTTCCCCAAGATACATTACATTTATGTAGATTTATGTAGTAAGAATGAATCTTTCTTTCAATAAACTCTTTCAATAATCAATAACCAATTTACTTCCATAAATATTTTCTGTTGAAGAAATGAACTTTTCTTCTGATGAAATTAATCCCTTCATAATAATTATACAAGTTTAATTCTAACAAAGCCAACAAGATAAGAAGAATCCACAAATTCCATTCAACCAGCAGGGGCTAACTCAACTCCATTCTCTTCTATTCTTAAAGCAAGGAGAAGAAAGGATGACTCCGCCTCTATTCAAAAATGAGCCGTTAGCACAAAATGTACTAGATTCTTTCTTAAACATACTCGCGAAACTAAGAATTGCTTACATTGGAGACTAACTAGGTTTGGCTAGAAAGTGCCTTCGATTAGTTACTTTTTCTATTATACCCATATCATTTTTCTGACATTGCAGTTGCTGATCTACGCTTCTTCTCGGCTTGTTGACTAAAGCACAAGGACTTAACGTAAAGCAAGACAAACGTTATTACCAATACCGAGTTCTTGTACTTATATTGTTGCTGACTGCTTACTTGTTGCTCTAAACTCCAAATTACCTACACGCGCTAACGGAGTGTAGTCGGCCTTAACTGCTTCTTCCGCTGACTTCAACAAGCAAATAATGTATCCCTCTGCTGTAGACTCAGATTCCATAATTACTGTTTCCAGACAATAGACTAGTACCTTTGTTTTTGCCGGACTAGACTTCCCTAGCACAGATCCAGCTCCATCTTATAACAACCCTAATACTGCTAGTTGCATTTCTGTATTCTTTTGCCTCTCTCTTCCTTACCAGCTCTAACTGCTTCACCCGCTCTTTATTCTGATCTGATCGACTTAACCCCCAAGATATGAGCGATAAGTACCTTGAACCTGTTTGGGACTATAAGCAAGTTGAACCTTTCGGGACTATAAGCAAGTCCAGTTTCGTCCTTAAAGTTGAGTTCAGAAAGACTACTAAGTGCTTGGTTGAGTTGAATTCTCAAAGATCCAATCTATTTTTGATGCGAGAGCTTCTAGTGGAAGAGAGAGAATAAGCAGTTTCAAATCAAACTGTCGGGCGCAGCTGCAATAAGAGAAATAGAGAAATAAGGGTGTATTGTATTAGGCATAAGAATCAGCAGCTCCTTTTTACTTTGCATGCTTAGCTTAGCCCCCCTTTCTTTATTTAGGTGGTCGACCTCTGCTCTGTGCTCGAAAGAGAACTGTTTGACCCGACCCGGAGCAAGATTGATTCCTGGTGGACTCGGCGCTGCAAGCAAGTGAAATGACTGGTGGTTTGACTGTTTAACTTGACTGTTCCTTCCTCAGCCTAACCGAGATTATGACCTTCCGCAACAAGACTGGATAAAGAAATACGCGTTGAATACAAGTGTAGTACGAATTAATTACCAAAAGGTTAACGATGGACGGGAACGAAATAAGAGCGAGTAGATAAAGGTACCCATTGACCACGGAGCAGGAAGGAAGGAAAAGAGACTCTATGTTAGTGTCCATATTACTTATAGGATCATCTGGGCTTTTGTTCGGCTAACTCGCCCATTTATTTAATACACATTAACCAGGAGAAATCATGTAGTGCGACTGATCTGTCCGTACTAGCAGTGTAGTGTGTAAGAAAACAGCGACAATTGGTCATGAAACAAGCAAAATACTTTAGCTTTATCCATTTAATATGGAAGTGAGATTCAAAGCACAGCATACTTATGACTTGTTGATCGCTATTCAATAGAAGGATCTTCGGAAGCCGTTACTTGGAAAGACAGACAGAGCAGAGCCGATCAATAGCACCGATAGCTGTAAGCAATGGCAACAAACAAGCAACAGCGTTCCAAATTCAAATAGAACTCTCTTAACCATTAGCGAGTTACTTCAGCATGAATTATGTTTTCGAACTCAAACAAGCAATAATAAGCGCGCTGTAGTGAGTTCTGCACCCTTTCCTTTCTGTAATATGAATGGATCTGGGTCTGCCCAAGAAAAAGTGAGTGAATTCAGCATCATGGTCTGCAACAATCAATATTATTCTTATTACCGAGCGTAATGATCCCCTCGATATCCAGTCAATTGAAAAAGTCAATGGGCTGTTCCATTCGGAGTCCTGTATTCATGGCGATAGGTAGGAGTTAACTACATAAACACGTTAACTAGTTCTTTTCATAGAAGGGGGCTTCTCATAGAAGGTTTGAGTCGTAGCTTATTAGATTAGGGGTGAACGCTTTATTAGATTTTGGATTTGTACATCCTCGTAAATGTTGATGTTGATAGGAAGAGGGAATAGAGATATAAAACAGAGGAAGAGTAGGATAAGTTTAAATCTTCTATATTTCTCTCAAGAAAAAACTCTTTACAAATTTCAGAAACTTACTTGCTTCTCTCATGACTCAACATATGGGGTTTATATAGTCCCCAAAGATACATTATATTAATTGTATTCAAGATGAACCATTCTCTTTCAACAAACCCTTTCAAGAACCAATAACCAATTTGACTTATCCTTCTATAGTCTTTTAATCCATTTTTTCTTCTTGATAAATCTCTCTCTTGATGCAATGAACCTCTTTTGATGAAATGAACCTCTTTATGATACTTGAACAAGTTTAATTTCAACATTTTCCCCCCTTAAACTTGTTCCATCTAGCATGCCAAGTTTCTTTCGAAGTTGTTGAAATATTTCAAATTTGAGAGGTTTTGTAAGTATATCAGCCACTTGTTCACTTGTCTTGACATGATGTAGCTCCACTTCTTTATTTTTGATATGATCTCTTATGAAATGAAATCTTGTATCGATATGCTTCGATCTTTCATGATAGACTGGATTCTTGGCTAAGGCAATAGCTGATTTGTTATCAACATAAATCTTGGTTGACTTCTCCTGTGGCATATGAAGTTCTTGGAGTAATCTTCTTAGCCAGATTGCATGACAAACACTAGAAGAAGCTATATATTACGCTTCACAACTTGATAGAGCAACGATCATTGCTTTTTGAAGACCAAGTGAATGTAGCTTCACCAAAATAAAATACAAATCCAGTTGTACTTTTCGATCATCGTAGCTTCCGGCCCAATCACTGTCACTATATCCAATGAGCTCCAACTTTTTAGATGAAGAATAGAACATTTCATACTCAATTGTTCTTTTAATATATCATAAAATTCTTTTGGCGACATTTAAATGAGATGTCTTTGGAACTTCCATAGATCTACTTATTAAACCAACTCCAAATAGTATATCAGGTCGAGTGCATGTCAAATACCTTAAACATCCAACTAGACTTTTATAATAAGTTGGATTAATGTATTTACCTTCACCTTCCTTGGTCAACTTGGTGCCATATTCAATAGGTGTATCTATAGGATGACAATCTTCCATTGAAAACTTCTTTAAAACCTCCTTTGCATAATTTTATAAAAATTCCTCCATTATCTTGTATAACTTCGATACCAAGGAAATAAGTCATTAAGCCCAAGTCGGTCATCTCAAACTCCTTTTTCATAGAGTGCTTAAAATCTTTAATCATGGAGCTACTATTGCCTGTAAATATTAAATCATCTACGTACAAGCATACAAATAAGATATCTCCATTAGAGTTAGATTTTGTATAGAGAGCATGTTCATGTGGACATTTAGAAAAACCATTTTGAATAAAATAAGTATCTATTCGAGAATTCCATGCTCGTGGGGCTTGTTTAAGCCCATAAAGAGCTCTCTTTAACTTGTATACTTTGTCTTCTTGTTCTTGAATAATAAAACCAGGGGGTTGTTGAATATATACCTCTTCTTCAAGAACTCCATTAAGAAATGCTGATTTCACATCCATTTGTAAAATCTTCCATTTCATTTGAGCTGCTAGAGAGATAAGTAATCTTACTGTCTCCAATCGAGCAACTGGCGCAAATACTTCTTCATAGTCAATTCCATATTGTTGTTTATATCCCTTTGCAACTAATCTAGCCTTGTATTTCTCCACTTCTCCTTTTGCATTTCTTTTTGTTTTGAAGATCCACTTAACACCGATAGCTTGGTGGTCTTCTGGAAGTGTAGTAAGCTCCCATGTATTATTTTTGTTAATGGCATGAATCTCTTCATTCATAGCTTGTCGCCATTTTTCATCTCTATAAGCTTCTTCGAAGATTAATGGATCATATCCTGCAAAAAGACAAAATAAAGAAAGTTCATCATTGTTAGTATCAATCCTTCGAGTTACATCATATAGGTCCTGAATCGGTCTTATCCTTCTTATAATTGGACTTCTTGAATCATGTGACCTAGCTGATCTAGGTGATGATTCTGGCAAAGTCACTTCAGTGTTTGCTTGTATTATATCATCTTCTTAAGCTGACTTTCTTATCGCTCATCACTTTTCCAGTTCCAAATCTGTTGTTCATCAAACTCAACATCTCTTGACATCACAACTTTATTTGTGATAGGATTGTAGAGTTTGTAACCACTGGAATTCTCTGGATAACCTAGCAAAATGCATTTTTGGCTTTTATCCTCCAATTTCGTTCTCTTTTCTTCTGGTATATTGGCAAATGCAACACTTCCAAAAATTCTCAAATGAACAACTCTTGGTTTTTGTAAGCTCCATGCTTCTTCTGGTGTAATATTACCAATTCGCTTTGTCGGAAACCTGTTAAGCAAATAAAGCTGCACCCCAAAATTCTTTCGAAATTTTTCTTTCCTTTAACATGCATCGGACCATATTAAGGATAGTCCTGTTTTTTCTTTCCGAGACACCGTTTTGTTGAGGTGTGTATGGCATGGTGAATTGATGTAGAATTTCATTATTTCTACAAAAACTTTCAAATTCATTTGATATATATTCACCACCTCTATCTGTTCTTAAACATTTAATCTTACAACAACTTTGTCTTTCAACCAAATCCTTAAATTCTTTGAATTTGCTTAAAACTTTTTTCTTTTCTTTTAACATGTAAACCCAAGTTTTGCCACTATGATCATCAGTAAATGTAAGAAAATACCTGCTTCCTCCAAGTGATACTGGATTGATAGGGCCACAAACATCCGAGTGCACCAGATCGAGTCGATGCCATGCTCTTTTTGTTCTTCTTACTTTGAAAGGTTTTCTTTTTTGTTTACCCATGACACATATTTCACATAATTTTGTTGGGTGATCAATTTTTGGCATTCCTGTCACCATATTATACTTCTCTAGAAGTTTCAAAGCCTCAAAATTTAAGTGAGCATATCTAAGATGCCAAAGTGTAGAAATATCCTCAATATCAGCTTTAAAATAATTTGATTGATCAAAAATACTCAAATGTAGAGGAAACATTCTATTCCTTGCCATTTTCACATGTGATATCAATGTTTTATTCTTATCACGAATTGAGAGAGCCATATCTTTCATCTCAACTTCATAACCTTTTTCAAGTAATTGTCCAATGCTTAAAATATTATTTTTCATATCAGGAACATAATAAATATCTGAAATGCATAATTCCTTGCCATTATTAAGTTCAAGGAGAATTTTACCTTTGCCTCTTACTGGTCTTTGAGACAAATCACCAAATGTAATGTTCCCGGAATAACTTGTATCCATTTCTGAAAATAGCTCTTTGATGCCACACATGTGATTTGAGGCTCCTGTATCTAGATACTATGTCATAGATTGATCATTTTTCAAATTTTCATAACTCATTAGCAAAACTTGATTTTCCTTCTTTTCTTCCTCAACAAAATTTGCCTCATCACTTTGATTGTTAGGATTATAATAACATTCATAAGAGTAATGTCCATACCTTTTACAAATATAACACTGTATTTCAGACCTTTTAGAGTTTCTGCCACGTCCACGGCGTCCTCGACCATAACCTCGGCCTCTTTCGCTAGAATTTTCTCTAGCCTCTTCATTATATGGAGATTCTTGATTGGTCTGATTTCTGCCTCCTCTTCCTCTTTGTCCTCGTCCTCTACCTCTTTGAGGATTTGATTCTCCTTTATTTTCAAGAGCAAACTTAGCTTGTAGTGCTTACTCCATAGTTTTGTCTTCTCCTCTTTTTGTAATTCTTTGTTCATGAACTTGAAGGGAACCCATAAGTTCTTCTAAAGATATTTTTTCCAAATCTTTAGATTCTTCAATCGCAACAGCAATAAAATCAAATTTTGGGTCTAGAGATCTCAATATTTTTTCTATTACTCTCTCATCATTTACTTGTTCACCATTTCGTCTCATTTGATGAACAATAGAAATGATTTTTGAGAAGTAATCGAAATAGTTTCGAAGTACCTTGTTGTAGTTTTTCAAACTCGTAAAACTTGTAGACGAAGTTTCTTTACCTTATCAACACCACCGAATGCTTTTTGAAGTATTTCCCAAGCCTCCTTTGAAGTATTTGCTGAAGCGATGATCTCGAATATTGTATCATCAAGCCCTTGGTAGATTGTGAACAAAGCCTTTTCTCCTTCTTCCTTCTTTCTTTGAGTTGCTTTCTTCCTTTCGCATTCATTGCTCCTTCTTCTGGAGTTGGTTCTGAATCCATCTTCTACAAACTCCCATACATCTTGGGAGCCTAGAAGAACCTTCATTTGGATGCACCATATGTCATAATTTTCTTTTGTTAACTGGGATCCGAGTTGGATGGCACTTGAGGAAGAGGTCATAGCTTAACCTATGCTCTGATACCAGATGTTGATGTTGATAGGAAGAGGGAATAGAGATATAAAACAGAGGAAGAGTAGGACAAGGTTCAATCTTCTATATTTCTCTCAAGAAAAAACTCTTTACAAATTTCAGAAACTTACTTGCTTCTCTCATGACTCAACATATGGGGTTTATATAGTCCCCAAAGATACATTATATTAATTGTATTCAAGATGAACCATTCTCTTTCAACAAACCCTTTCAAAAACCAATAACCAATTTAACTTATCCTTCTATAGCCTTTTAATCCATTTTTTCTTCTTGATAAATCTCTCTCTTGATGCAATGAACCTCTTTTGATGAAATGAACATCTTTATGATACTTGAACAAGTTTAATTCCAACAGTAAATAACCTGAGATTGTTATATGAAGAAAATAGACCACTCACTAGTTCCGGGTCATCATAAACCCCACTCATCCATTTCCTTCCACTTTTGCACTAGATTATTGTAATTTATGGGTTATTTTGGGTTTGGCCTGCGCCTTCGCAATATCTTATACTTGCTCGACTGAGAACTCACCGCTTGTCTCTGGCGTCGGATCCTCTCTTGTGGCACTTCTGCATATCGAATCCCATGTCCTATGATATTCTAGTTCGAGATGCACTCCTTCAATTTCTGGAAATTGCTTCCTGAAGGCATTGGGCCTACTTCTCCTTTCCCTTTACTTTGTACCCCTGACATCAGAAAGAATTCCCACGTTCAAATTATATCCTCCTTTGCCGAGTTCCTCCTTTGCCACAATAATAGTTGTAGCACTAAGGACGTTATTCATTCTTTGAATAATAATTGCTTTATCTACAGCTTTCCTTTGCTCAGTTGCTTCTGCTCTGGCAAGTTTGAGTAATAAATACTTTCTCCGGCTAGGCTAGAATGTCTTTGTTCAGTCATCTTGATTAATATATCTTAATTAAGTTATGTCACATCTACATGCTCTGACTAACTATCATATTTTCGAAATATAAATGATAAACGAAGCCGCGTTACCTTACTGGACATTTCCTCATCGAGACACTAAAGAGACCACTACGGATATCAAATATGTATGCTATGTTATCAAATACTTAGACTATAATAACATAACGGAGTTTTACGCTACCAATCATATGTGATGCCCATGTGCGTGCCCCGTTGGCGTGGTGAGCTAAGCTGAGTATTTGCAGTGATACATCCTTTCGAGTTACTACCTGTGTTTTTACGGTCTTTCTTTTTCTGTCCATTAAGCATTTATTTAGGTGTAGTTAAGGAATTCCACCTAGAAAGTCAAAATGGAGCAGCCCATACACTTTGTTAGATCTGAAAGAGCATAGTGGCGAGTGAACAAGTAAATATTAGAATAAGAATAGGGGGGAGTGGTTCAGAAGCTCGTAAAGGTAATATGGAATGCAAGTCTTAATTTGAAGAACTAGAAAAAACGAGGGCAAGCTCACTTTCTAACTACGGAATGCAAGTAAGAGTTGGTGTACAATAGGTTCAGTAGGGGTCTCAGGCGGTGCCTAAGGAATATGAGTTAATACAATAGAAGTATAGTTAATACAATAGAAGTATCAGTAGCACTGGTTTGATTCGTTAGGCAGTAGTTCGCTCTTTCCAGTAGTCATCCCATCTTAACCAGCTCATAAAAAAGCTGTCCTTGTTGTCTACAGATACTCTGTCTGTATGGAATTTATGTATTATTTATTCTCTATTGTGAGGACCTTAATTAACTTCTCCCAAGATACAACTATTATGGAAACCCAAAATAAATAGGTAGGTAGAAAGAGTACGCCAATCTATTGATGAGATATGTTAGGCTACAAGTTAAGATTTGCGACAAGAAATAAGGGTACTTGCCATAAGAACATATTCTGTCACAGCACAGCCTATTCTATTTCAGATGATTCAATCTTTTTCTCTGTCTGGCAGTCACTCTAGAATCGACTTAGTGAAGCTAGCCTATTAGCATTGAATGAAAATAGAACGAACTAGAGCTTTAGCGGAAGCGTGAATAAGAAGCAGCAAGAGAGTTATTTGACTTTTTCTAAGAGCAGGGATTTTGATCACTATCTATCTATTATCCTATTTCAGAAACAAATGGTGAGGATTCAGATGGAATGATTGAACTTGTAGCTATTCATGTGAAAAGGATTCCGTTTATCCCATCCATCCCAGGCAGAAAGGACAGATGTTAGAATTGTGTTATGATTTAGAATAGGATTCCATTTTACTCCGAACTAATCTTTGGTCTATTATCTCTCACCCATGCTATCTCTTCCCTTGCTTGCTATTGATCTTTTCCTTCCCCACTGTCCTAGCTTCCTAGTTGTTCCGTGGATCCGAACGAAGTGCTTCCCTCTAATTAAAGTTGAGCGGGTCGGAAAGAGATTAATTCGCATTAGCCTAAGAATACACATACACAGTAGAAGCAGAGGAATTCGCATCTGATTGATTGCTGAATATGAATCATACAAAGCTGCTTAGGCACCCAAAGTAGAAGAATAGGACACTACACTCCTATTTCCAGGAAGGAAGATCTTGCTTTACTTTCTCTGCTTTCGATGGATGTAAAACAAGAGTGTTATTGTCAAATCCTGTCAAGACGTCCAGGGGGCTCCGAGCTTCCTAAAAATCCTTAGTAGTCAGCTTTAGGAAGTAGGGGTATCCTACTAGCGTAAGTTGCGCATGATTTTCTCTTTCTCCTTTCAATCGTTCTCCTCACTTGATGACAGTAATTCTCTACACTTGATGATAGAGGGGCGTAGCGTCTTTTCCTCTCCCTTTTATCTTTCAAGAGGGTGGAAGCATCATAACACACTACTTCTCTAAAGATGTGATCATGTTCTTTTAATGAAACAAATATGTATTGATTATTATGTGATTGCTTTTGCCTTCGTTCAAAGGAAGTCAAGTGGGGGACATGGGCAGTCTCCCTCAATAGTATGGGACGGTTATAATTTCTATCTCTGCTGGTGATCATCTTCTTTGTCCCGGTAGAGAACTGATCATCGAGTGCTTTCTTTCTTTATCCATGGAAGCGTTAAAGCCCTCTCTGATTCCTTCCCCACACCCATCGCTCCGGGTTCGAGTACTGGTCCAGTCCGACAAGTTGGAGACGAGAAGATATGTTCTAATTCTATAAGCAAGCACTAACCCAGAATTGGAATCGAATAGATTGAATCAGAAATTAAAAGCTATAGACAATTTGAATCAGCTGCCCATAGATAGAATCGCCATCTGTCTCGCCTGCAGGAAAGCTTTACTTGGCTATTGAAATAAGCAGCAGATCAAATCCACTTTATTTAGAACATCAATCCGTTCTTGGAAGATGTTATATTTACAAAAAAGATCTGAGTTATTATTATACCCAGTTCAGTCATTCTTAGGGAGTTTTACCGCATAAAGAAAGGAGAATTAGAATAAAAGAAAGAATATATAAAGTAAAGAAATAGAAGAGAATCTAAGTTTCATGTTTTTTGATGTAATCTAACTGCCTATTACTTACTTACTCAAATGCAACAGGAAAGGATTTCACTCCATCTTTAGTTTATGGAGTTTGCCCGCTGAATGCTTGCTCTTTCAATCTTATCTCTGAGTTTTCTTGCTGAATGCTTGCTCTTTCAATCTTGTCTCTCTCTTGGCGACTCTCCACGAATGCTTGAATCAGCTTCTCTGTCGTTAGAACGAGAATCGCTCCAGTTCTATCTCTTTCTTTTTAGAGGGTGTGTTGGAATAGATTGAGTCAAGTCAACTACTTTATTTCAGCAATGTTAGAAGTGGGACAAGGCTATCAATCATAATAATATAATTAATAAGTTTGGATCAGATTCCGCCCGGTACGCTGA
The DNA here is from genome assembly GCA_021527575.1 of Ensete glaucum. NCBI lineage: Eukaryota > Viridiplantae > Streptophyta > Magnoliopsida > Zingiberales > Musaceae > Ensete > Ensete glaucum. The sequence goes on along the minus strand of CM038552.1, from coordinate 20,260,213 downwards.
GGTTAATCTTTTCCCGGCTTTCCTCTTTAAAGGGGAGCTGCTCCCAAGTATCATTTGTTTCCGAGCAAGGCTATCTCTCACTTCCCTTTGTACTTTTCTTATGATTTCACCTTTTTTTTGGCCTTAGTCTTTATTTAACCTTTGACTCTGACACTGCTTCCTCGCATGCCCTATGTCCCACTAGGTTGGTGAAATCATATACTCGGTTGTTTCAAGCTGACACCACTGCCTAACAGGCTTACTAACCTAACCTCCATTCTATGACTCGCCAAGCTACTACTGACAAGACTGTGCTACTATCCACTAGTGCCACTTTAACTTGACTAACTATTGGTCTTACGTTATGCTACTGCATCTCAAACACGACTAGCGCTCCTTTAATAATCGAACTAGGGAATCCAAATACACACTTACTTCAAAGCTGCCCTATCAACCAAAAACTCTTGCTTTACCCTATGTGCATACGAGCCTACCTTTCCTTTGTTTAAGTATGATTCCTCAACTAATGGAATAGAACTGGTGATAACAAGAAATCACCCAATAAGTAAGAGAGTTCAATCAATACTAACAGGAATCAAATAAGAAAAAGGGAATCCAACTTATAAGTAAGAGAACACATCTACTATCGAGGTTTCAATCACTTCTTCTAATATTTTTACTCGAAACCGGTAATTCGAATAGTACTGATCAAACTACCACTATTGCTCCGTAGCTAACGCTGCCCTCCCTTAATCTAAATCTGGAGTTGACCTATCGTTTTCTTATGAACCTGGGTTTCCAAACCGGCATCCCTACTTCTAATACTTGAGCTAGTATTAGTCACTACAGAATTCCACTATGAACTAAAGAACTCGACTCGGAGACAGGGCTACATACTTGTATTACTGCTTCTCGAGCTCTAACTTAAAAGAGAGAGTTGAACAATAAACTGGGAACCAAGCTACCACCTAAGAGGACTTAATCCACAAAACAAAACACGCCTGTCTCTCCTTAGTGGAAGTCTCTTATCGGCTTGGTGAATTCAGTCCTGTTAGCCCAGGTGCGATTCCTTAAGCAAAAGGATGAGAAACACTATTCATGGTATGTTAGGCAGTGGTTCAATTTGGAGAAGTACTGGTTATAGGTTGAAGCAAGACAGGACAGTAAGGCCAATAGCCAATAAAGTAAGGCTAGAAGACAGGAATAACAGTTTTTGATTTAGTAGTGGTGGACTAAAAGCCAGCAACAGTAGACTTTCATCCAGGAGATCCGTTCCCTTCTCTAGTTCTGAAAATCCATGCTTGAACTCTACACTGGCAATTGAACCACTCACACACTAATGAGAGTTGAGCTCAGGCATACAAGAATAGACTACTAATGGAAGGAATGAACCGAAGGGGCGGGACTAAAAGACTTAAATAAGAGCTTCGGAATCAAACAAAACAAAGTAAATAAAAGAATGGACTAGGGGCGTAGACCTGCTCTAAGGTAAGGGCTGCCAAGAAATTGAATCATTGGTATCATAGTTAACTGGGTAGATACTTGCTTGGCCTGTTGCTTGTCTGTTTGTCTGGTGACTCGAACTTATGATTCATATTTTCTAGTATACGTTCTTTTCTTGCCCTTAAACTAAAAATCAACCTTGGGTTACAGCCCCTAGTAGTGGTTAAGAGGGAGGAATCAATATCTTACCGGCAAGTAAGCGCGTCGTGAATGAGTCTTTATTTGTTGCATTCGGATCAGAAAGTAACGTTCAAGTTTCAAGATCTGGATCAGAGGCAAAAGTGAAGTAAGCAAACCAATTAGTCCTATTTTTAAGGTTCCGCAAGTGGAGTTCCTGTGTGCCAGTGAAATCTCAGTATGCAAGTGGGAAGTCGACAAGTCAATAAACTCAATCCGGAGCAGTTTCAAGTGCAGTATCATTTGTGTAAGTTCCATTCTATTCTCCTTTTCTCTCTTTCCATTATCATTAAATAAGTAGTTTGATCCACTAGCATAGTAGTTCAATATATTCAGATAAAAACATGATACTAAATGATAAAACACATGACGCTGAACATAGAATCAAATCACATATGAGAAAACACATGATACTATAGATGTAAGGAATACGGAATTATAATAAGAAAAGTTCTAATAAGAAAAGTCAGAACCCCGGAAAGGCATACTAAAAGATAGGAACGGTGGGCCCAAACCCGAACTAAGACATTGAAGAAAGGTTAAGGCTCTGGGGTAACGAGTGAGATTATTATGCCGGTGAGCGAGGCTCGGAAGCTAATAAGTAAGATCTGGTGCCTCAGTGTGAAAGAATCGAAGTCAGTAGCTCATCTCTTATTGGGACTATTTATATCCTTTTTTTGTTGTGGGTACAACTCTATAATGTTGCTGGGCAGTGTTCGATCCTACGCAGTTAATAGCATAAGAATAAAAGAAGTCAGTAAGGCCGCTAAGTATTAACGTGAGACTACTTACTGCACATTGGATAAAAGCACATAGGGCATATAGACAATAACGCTAGGTTCCCCGGTTCAGTAGCGGTAGGGCGAAACAAGAGATATAGAATGCAAGTCAAGGTGGTCAACCTAACAGGGGCGGGGGCGGGGCAGGCTTAGCTACGGTATTGGTAGACTTATCCGTGTGTGTGGAAGATGCAAGGTAAGTAGTATACTATTGAGTTTTCTTCTGGATTATTATCTTATGTATAGTATGCTTAGTCCGGTATCCGTATTTGTCAGTTGCTTTGTGGAACTAGGATGCCAGGCAGTGGTGTGTCAAACTCAAAGGTGAAATAGAGAATGCAAGATGTGTTTTTGTACTTGTAGCGGGGGTTGGTAAGGAGAGAGTTTCATTCTGCTCAATTCCCTGGCAAAGTATGAGAAGCCCCTGGTTAGTCTTATTTCTTCGACCAAGTCTCTTAATGCCTAGTTAGGTGGATGAAATACTTGAAACTCATTCTGATCTTTCACCTCGCCAATATCTTATCTCATTCTTGGACTACCAGCTTTGGTTCTTTAGTTACTTACTTTGGTTCTGCCTTACCTATATCAATCTTACTATCCATAACAGGCATCCCAAACCCCTTACGTGTGTTAGCTGACTAAGTCTACCGCCAACTCTATAACTGAACGAGCCAATCTCGTTCATTAGTTGAGGGAAATCCTCATCAGTTGAGGGAAATCTTTTGACTAAGTCTACCGCCAAATCTGTAACTGAACGAGTAAATCTCATTCATTAGTTGAGGAAAATCTTCATTAGTTGAGGGAAATCTTTCTTCATCCCTGTATAAATAGACGATGCATTTATCAATAATATCAAGCTTTTTATTCTCTCATTTCCATTTCTAACATGGTATCAAAGCCATAAGAGAAATTATTCTCTCTGTCAAACGACAGAAAAATAGTTGCCATTACATGCTGTCTCCTCTACTGCTACCTCATTGCCGAGGCAACGCTACTTGCTGGATCTTTCAAATCTACCATCACCTGCAAACAGCTTCAGCCGATCCACAGCAGTTTATAGCTCTACGCAGGAGCGCTTCTCCTCATGTGCCGACGTCGCTACCACCGTTCTCTGCCCTTTCAGTGTCTGTATTCTAATAGTAAGCAATCAGATTTCCATCTGCGGCTGCACCTGTACCTATTGGACTACCGTTGGATATTCTCATTCGCCACTCACTCCCGTATCTACCAGGTGTTTTCTACACTATTCTGTTCAGTTTAGTTTTGTTAGCCACCTTCTGATCTATGCTACTACCTACAACTTTATAGCCATTAATTACTTTTCTTTTTTCTTTTCTTCTTTTCTTTTTCTTGGTCACCAGTTGTGTTACTGTTCTCAACTCTGTGCAACGGCTTTTGTGATTTCCTAATGTCTTTCTCATCCACTTCTGATGTTCCTACTCTTTTTCCTACTAATAATTCTGTTTCATCGTCCGGTCTTATTCCATTAATGTTGCATCTTTAATCCCCTTTAAGTTATCTAAAAACGACAATTATGCCTCTTGGCGTGCTCAATTCTCTAACCTCTTGTTTGGTTCACTTAGTTGTCCACCAGCCATGATTCATGTCCCAGGAGACCCTAGCCTACAAGTTATGGCTTCGGTAGGATCGACTAATTCTCCAAGCCATTCAGGCCTCTGTTGCTGGATCCATCGCCCCGCTTGTGACCTCCTATACCACTGCTGCGGAAGCATGGAACAAGTTACAAACTACCCTGGTGAATCGCTCTCGGACTCGTATGCTTGGACTACTCTCAAATCTTATGACTCTCAAGCAAGAGGGAAGTTGTATTGCTGATTTGATTACTTACAAAATATCAAAGTCATTATCGATGACCTGGCTTTGATAAATCATCTTCTTACTGATGAAGAGATACTGGTTCACACGCTCAATGGCTTAAATCCTGAGTACAAAGAACTTATCACGCTTGCGTGACTCTCCTATCCTCTTTGAAGAACTTTATGACAAGCTGACGGATTATGAAGCTTACTTAAAGCGTGACACCAAGCTATCGGGACCTTTGTCAGAACCTCCCATCACAGCTCAGTTCACTCAAAAACTCAAAAAGCCCAGTCATAAATACCACAACAATACTTCAAAAGGTGTAGTCACCCAACCTCCCACTACTATGAGTTTTCATCCATCACTTCTTCCTCCATATCCTTCGTCCATCAATTCTCGTCCAAATGTTTCCTTTTCACCTCGTCGCCCCCCACCTATGTCTTTGCAACCAGTTGTCTATCAATTGTGTGACAAAATCGATCACACTGCCAAAGTTTGTCGATCGCGTCTTCCAGCACCATCTACTTGGCCTCAAGCAAATATCCTGACTGCTTCTTCTGAAGGTCCGTCTAACTGGATTGTGGATTCTGGCGCTTCCCACCATATCACCTCTGACCTCCAGAATTTATCACTCCATAATGGCTATGGCAGCCATGAAGACGTCATCGTTGGTGATGGTAATCGAATCCCTATTACTCATGTTGGTTCTAAGACATTACATTCTAACAACTCTTCTTTTACACTTTATAATGTTTTGTGTGCCCCTCACATCAAGAGAAATCTTATTTCTGTCTCTCAATTTTGTCAACAAAAACATACTTCTATTGAGTTCTTTCCTGATTATTTTCTTGTTAAGGACTTGAGCACGGGGGCATCTCTAGTTTGCGGCCCGAATAAAGACAACATCTACGAATGGCCGTCACTGTTTCTCACTCAAAAGAAACACTTCCGTAGCTCCGATATATGGCATCGTCGTCTTGGTCATCCCTCAAACTCTATTCAACAAAAATTACTTTCTCGTTATTCTATTCCTGCTTTTAAATCCAGAATGTTCTTACTCACGTAATGCTGTCTTAGTAATAAAAGTCATCAATTACCTTTTAGTACTTCCTCTCTTTCTTGCTCTAAGTCATTTGAGGTTATTTATACTGATGTTTGGGGTCCTGCATCGGTTGTTTCCTTTGACAAGTTTAGATTCTATGTTGTCTTCGTAGATTATTTTACGAAGTATACATGGTTCTATCCTCTTCGTCAAAAATCTGATGTCGTTGTTGTTTTCTCTAAATTTAAGAACTTAATTGAGAACTATTTTCAAACTACTATTAAAACCATCTATTCTGATGGCGGAGGTGAATATCAAGCTCTTGCATCTTATCTATCTACTTGTGGTATTCAACATATTAAGTCACCTCCGTATACTTCTCAATTGGTTGGTTCTGCCGAACGTAAACATCGTCATATTGTTGAAACTGGTCTAACTCTGCTTCATCAAGCATCTATGCCTTCTGCCTTTTGGTCGCCTTTCAAACTGCGGTGTACCTCATTAATCGTATACCCACTCCATGATTACCACCATTTGAAAAGCTATTTCAAAATGCCCTAACCTACACACATTAAAAGTTTTTGGTTATCTGTGTTATCCTTGGTTACGCCCTACAATTCTCATAAACTACAGCCTCGATCTCGCCCTTGTATTTTCATCGGATATTCTCTTGAACATAATACTTTTCGATGTTATGATCCTCTATCTGCTAAGGTATTTGTCTCCAGACATGTCACTTTTGTGGAGTCTGTCTTTCCCTTTCGAGATCAAGGTCATTGTGCCATCCCATTGAGTTCCTCTAATACATCTTCCTCCTCCCCCGTGACTCTACAAGATCTACACTCTCTTGTTATTTCGATTCCGCACATTCCTCCTTCATCTTCTTCTCCGGCTTCTTCCTCCAGCCAATGCCTCTCCTCAACTTGTCCTGGTTCCTCTGTAGTCCCTGCGTCCACCTCCACTAGTGATCACCCTCAATCCTTACCCTCTGCTACTTCTATCGTCTCAAGCCATCCAATGCAAACCCGCTCCAAAAGTGGTATCTTTAAACCCCGTCAAGTTCTTAATTTACATGTCGACCAACTCTTCTCTAGCCTATCTTGAACCATCATCTTTACTCAAGCCCAAAATTCTCACACCGCATGACCATGAGTGATGAGTATGATGCGCTTCTTCGTAATGGTACATGGACTCTCACCCCCTCTCACCCCACGCAAAACATTATAGGGTGTAAGTGGGTCTATCGCATTAAGCGAAACCCTGATGGCTCGATTGCTCGCTATAAAGCTCGACTTGTGGCTAAAGGTTTTCATCAACGTCCTGGTCTTGACTACACTGAGACATTTAGTCCTGTCGTCAAACCTACTACCATTCGGCTTATCCCGAGTTTGGCCGTCCAACGATTGGTGCTTACGCCAACTCGATGTTAACAATGCCTTTTGCAAGGAACACATCAAGACGTTTTCATGCACCTCCGGGTTTTATACATCCTCGATCCGATGTCTCAGAATTACGAAAAGCCATTTATGGCCTTCGTCAGGCTCCACGAGCCTGGTATACTGAGCTTGGTCTCTACTTGTCTTCGATTGGCTTCATTAACTCTAAATATGATGTCTCTCTTTTTCTATGCCACCAACATGGGTTTACTATCTATCTTCTGGTTTATGTGGATAATATTATTATTACCGGTGATAACTCTATGACGGTTCAAGCATTTATTCAGCAATTGGCCGACCGATTCTCTCTTAAAGATCTTGGTCACCTAAATTATTTTCTTGGAGTCGAGGCTACATCTACGTCTTCTGGTCTCTTTCTCTCATAGAGAAAGTATATTCTTGATTTGTTGTTCAAGACGGCTATGCAGGATGCAAAAGAGGTTGTCACTCCTCTATTCTCCAGTGAATCACTGAAGTTATGTGATGGTAGTCCGGCTACGGACCCTACTCAGTTTCGACAGGTAGTTGGCTCCCTACAATATCTTGCCCTTACTCGCCCGGATATTTCCTTTGCAGTTAATAAATTGTCTCAGTTCATGCATCGGCCATCTGCTCTCCATTGGACTGCTATCAAACGCGTTTTGCGTTATCTTAAAGGGACTATTGATCATGGTATTTTTCTTCGCAAACATTCTCCCTCTCAGCTTCATGTCTTTGCTGATGCTGATTGGGCCGACAATGTTGACGATCAAACCTCCACATCTGGCTATATTGTTTTTCTTGGTGCTAATCTGATCAGCTGGAGTTCTAAGAAACAAAAGACAGTTGTCAGGTCTACGACTGAAGCTGAATATCAAGCTATAGCTGCTGCTACTGCTGAACTCATTTGGATCTCCAACTTGCTTAAGGAGCTTCACGTTTCTTCTACTCTGCCTGTTATTTATTGTGATAACCTTGGTGCAACTTACCTTTGTGCGAACCCGGTTTTTCACTCTCGCATGAAGCATGTCGCTATCGACTTTCATTTTGTGCGGGATCAAGTTGCTCGTCAGCAGCTTCGTGTTTCTCATGTTCACACGGCTGATCAACTTGCTGACTCCCTCACAAAGTCTTTAGCTCGCAAGCCCTTTTTATTGCATCGGTCCAAGATCGACATTCTTGACAGAAGCTCGATCTTGCGGGGGCATGTTAGCTGACTAAGTCTACCACCAACTCTATAATTGAACGAGCCAATCTCGTTCATTAGTTGAGGGAAATCCTCATCAATTGAGGGAAATCTTTTGACTAAGTCTACCGCCAAATCTGTAATTGAACGAGTAAATCTCATTCATTAGTTGAGAAAAATCTTCATTAGTTGAGGGAAATCTTTCCTCATCCCTGTATAAATAGACGATGCATTTATCAATAATATCAAGCTTTTTATTCTCTCATTTCCATTTCTAACAACGTGTTTGTTTCAACCACCAAACAACTGAGCAGACAAGACGACAAGCAAACAAAACACTACTAACAAGACTGGAGCCTACTCACTATGGAATTGCACTCGGGAATACAAGAATGAGTAAGTGTATCGGGGAATCCAATGCTAAAGACAGATGTGAGGTCAGTCATGTAAGGCTTCATCACCTCTCGGACAGCGGATCGGAGAATTACCCTCTCAACTAGTAAACTGGAATGATAGACTCAAACTTGAATGCGGGAATCAGAATGGAACATGGGGATCCTAAGGGGAGGAATCTATCATTACGGAATTACAGTGTTGATGCATGGACAGGCGATAGACACAACAAGGCTTGCTTGGACAGCGAGATAAGATACAGGGCTTTCACTACTCTTTTCCTATTAGTAGATGCACTACACTAGTTAAATTCTGACTTGATGGTTAACATTCCCCCTAGTACTACTATATTGCTTGTATTAATAGAAATAGAAAGAATGACCTTACTCTCTTTGACAGCGCCGATATGATGCTATTACTGAGCTTTGGAACCCATTATTATATACCAGGATGGGAGGAAACAACATGGGGTTACATCGGCACCGGCATTGGGCAAAACGGAATTGATTCTAAGGGTGAGACAAAGGAGGCCATCGGTAATTCATTGAAGGCGCGGGGCACTGCACTCATAAGCTCTATGCTGGGAAGTCAGTCTTGTTGTAGCACTGTTCATTCTGTGTGAGCTGAAAGGTATGCTCAGTCTTTTCTGTGTGAGCGGAGGAAAGGCATGCTCAGTCGACGGGTTTTATTTCTCATTCATGGAGTTGCGATCAACTGGTCTAGGTGCCCCGAAACATACCTTTTCAACGATTCTTCTATAAATTAATTAATTATAATTATTATATTGCATAGATTTGAAAGAGGGAGCTAAAGAGCAAAAACATGAAGAGGCGTACTTTAAATAACAATTAATACTAAAAGCAAAAAGGGGATCGAAGGGATAAGTATAGGATTTAGTTTACAAAGTGGGGCTCGACATATAAGTGGAAAGTAAAGAATGCGCTAAGCTACCAACATAATTAGTTCGCTTACAAACAGTGGTGCCCGAACCCTTCGATGCGCGTCCGATGTAGTCCAGTTGCTCGTACCAAGATAGATGACTGATTGAACGGTTGCTCTAGCTCTAGGATAGATATGGTTCCCCGTCGGTAGGTGTGTTTCAAAATGCAAGATATAACTTAGATATTCCAAATCTGAATGGAAGGTGATGCGGATAGAGAATATAGGATATATGACTAATAGTAGAGGATATGAATAGTAGAGGGTATGGTATGATATGAGACTATGGTATGATATGATATAATATACTACGGTATGATATGGTATCGTATGATACTATGTTATGATATGGCACTATGGTATGACACTATAACACACCCTAGAAACAAACACATCTAGATCGACCTTAAAACCAAAAGAGCGTAGCGACCCGCTACTCCTTTACATCAATTTTTGTGCTCCGCATATTATTCTGACTTTTGTATTTGATTATTCAATTCAGTATTCCGTTAAATGTTATTTTATATAATATTGATTAGTGGAAACAGTGCCTAACAGGCTCAAGGAAGGGCCATCTCTAACCCAAAAAAAAGTATGCTTCACTTTCACTTCCTTCCGTACCTTATTCTTAGTCTGCTATCAAATTATGAGTCTGCTATAAAGGCAACCAGTGACTCGAGGTCTGATGGAGTGAAATAACTCTCGGGTCGGGTAATTCAATGGTTTCACTCTGGTTCAAATGGTATCCTGGGGTATATCTCTTATCTGTTGTTCACGAATTCATCTGTTTCCGGTTTTCAGGCATATCCGGTCTGGTCTGTCTTTGCTCTTTCAGTTGCTGCAGAGGGGGGGAAAGCCGTTTCATTAGGGAAGGTCTTATAGTAGTTGATCACTTAAGCTGGACTGGACTTATCTTTGCTTTTTCTTAGCCCGAGTAAGGCCGACTTTAATAATCGATAACTAGGTGCCAAGCCTTTATATGAAACCATTTCTTTCTCTCTTCTCTGGGAATCATAGCCTGCTTTCTACCAAAGATAGGGTTGAAACTTTCCTGCTTATCCTAGTTCTTGGCACTGGGAAGAGTATCGATAACCCATTTTCAGAGGAGCAATAGACAGAATTCGCCCAAACACCTTTAGGCTAGGCTCGTTAGAGTGGGACGCAATTAGTCTGGTATGGCTGCAAAGAAGGGTTTCATTTTGGCGATAGCTTGTCTTTCCTGCTTTCAATACTTTCCTTGGGATTGGGAAAATGCTTTTTGGATTTAGTCAGTAGTTGCCCTTTCTTTTTGCTTCGACAATAGATCAAAATCGAGACAACAAAGCCACCTTACTTGGGGATCCCCGGGAAGCTTACTGGATTATCGGACGCCACAAGAAAAAGCTGAGTCGTACAAGGACATTCGGCTTATCAGAGGCAATGGCCTTCGCTTACGTGTCAAAGACAGCAGATTCGTCCTATTAACATGTCTTCTGCTAGGATTGGGTGTCTGTTGGTATCTTCTGCCAGAACCAACGACTTGTTGTTCACCTGAGTGCGCTAGTGCAATTAAGTAAGCAACACAATGCCAAATAAGGTATCTGGGCTTACTCATACAAATATGATCCATTATCAAGTTATGGACACGTTCACGAAACCGGAAGTCTTTCGATCCCTTGCCGTCAATGCCAATGAGTGTGCTTAAGAGCTGATGGCAACCGCACCTAACCCGAAAGAATAACTCACTAACTACCCCGATATATGTGATTAAACCTATGCGTTTGGTGACCCAATTCCATATTTTTTCTATTCAATTCCATTCTTTAAAAGTCGTTATAGGGTCAAAGCAAGTCTTAAATACAGTTTTCGTTTTGTTACTTTACTTTACTCGCTTATATAATAATATCATAGATAGATTAAATGAAATAAGTCAGCAGTCAGGTTACTCTACTACATTAGTTGTGCACTCCCTTTTCACATTATCGCCGATATGAATTCTTAACTTAAGGAAAACAAGTGAGTTAAGAGTTTCAGAGTTAGGTAGAGCTATTTATTTAGTTGTCGCTCAGAACAAGCGCAAGGGAATAAATACAGAAAGAATATAGAGATGTAGTCTTTGCGGGGTGCATGGAAAGTTTCGCAGTGTTGTGAGGAAGCTCTAAAATGATATAGGTTACCTTTACTTTATTGTTGCAAGATGGATCCTTTTATATTGAATCCCACAAGTCAGAAGTCCGTTTCGGAGAACAAAGCAAGTAAGATATGAGAATTGGATTAATTAAGAGGCTAGGCTATGAAGAAGAAATAGTCATTCAATTAATAATACAGTAAAATCAGAATTAATTTAGAGAGTAGGTTATAAAAAAGGAGTAATCAAACACGGAGAGGGTCACACAGATTGCCTGATCGCTAACACTTTTGGTTGTTGCTCGTTGGGTCGGGTGCCGCAGTCTGTAACTCGCAAGTTGGAGTAGGGTTCCAAGTGTGTTGTCGTAACGAGTAGGAAGGATTTCAAGTTCAAGTGTAGTTTATAAGAGGTAGCGTTCGGTAAAGATAATAATAACTCGCTTGTTGGTGCAATAGAAAAAAGAGTCAAGTCAGTCAATTATTGATTTGTAGCGCTGTATGGCAAAAAATGTAGTATTTTATAGTCAACAGGTAGAGCGTAAAAGTGAGCATCAGCAGCAGGAGTAAGAGGTCTACTAAGGTTACTTCAGTCTATAACAGGTGCACTCAATTCTTAATACACATATCTGAAAGCAAGAAATATTCAACAGGCCCAGTGACTGGTTTTTTTTTTTTGTTTTGTTTAACTTGACTCGGCCTAAGAGGACTCAGTAGTGTTAGCGTCAGTGGCATCAGCGTAAGTATGAGTGAATTCTTTTCCAGCTGCTAAGATCCTAGAACTACTGATTCAGTTACTGCTGATTTGGATGTTGTAAACCTCACTCGAACAGAAAGATATGGTACTTCTTTACTTAGGGCGCATTATGAAGTTGGGGGCCTTTACTTTCTCTTTCTTCTTATTCTGGTATGGGATGATTCTCGAACTGCATCTTTCTTTCTACTCTTACTCTTAAGAAACTAAGCGTGAGAAAAGAGAGTGGATTCAGCTTATGGAACTCCACCAGCTATAGCGGAACAATAAAGACATTCCGATCTTTCTGTTGATGTTGATAGGAAGAGGAAATAAAGATATGAAACAGAGGAAGAATAGGACAAGGTTCAATCTTCTATATTTCTCTCAAGAAAAAACTCTTTACAAATTTCAGAAACTCTCTTACACTCATGACCCAACATATGGGGTTTATATAGTCTCCAAATATACATTATATTAATTGTATTCAAAATGAATCATTCTCTTTCAAGAAACCCTTTTAAGAACCAATAACCAATTTGACTTATCCTTCTATAGTCTTTTAATCCATTTTTTCTTCTTGATGTAATAAATCTCTCTCTTGATGCAATGAACCTCTTTTGATGAAATGAATCTCTTTATGATACTTGAACAAGTTTAATTCCAACACTTTCGGCTTCGGCCTCTTAATAAGATACAACTCGGGATGAAAGTCGAAAAGAAAGATACTCGTTACCAACACTCGAGCACACAGCTACAGTTTCACTTCTGATCCTGTTGACAAAACAAGAAATGCTTTTCCTGTTGGGCCTTCGAACAGAACCTTTCGTCAGCTCGCTTTCCAAGTGTTGGTGTTGAAAGGGAGAGTTCATATTTCCATTATCAGGAAGGAGATTTGATACTATTTCTCGGCTATACTAAAGCAGTGCTTATATTTCGTCAGTTCCTGCTGAAGCAGTGCTTACGATAAGGGGCACGTCCTGCTTTCGTCTCTCTTGCTGCACTACTTATAGAATACTGTAACCTATCTATCTGCTTCCCTATCTTTTGAATATTATTCTCTTCTCTCATCACCAATACTCGCACTGAAAACAATAAGTATGAAGGACCTTGCGCTCTGCTCTCTATAAGTAATTGATTATTACCCGGGAACTCTACTTTCTTTGCAACCGACTTTTGCCCGTTGCTTTCTGCTTAGACAACTTCTTTTCGACTACTTCCTTCTTTTTAAGACGATTCAACTCAAAACAAAAAGAGACTCGACCTCGACTCTCAGTTCAGAAGAATTGGATCTCTATCTCTTGCTGTTAGCGCAACAAACAAATCATTTATTTATCAAATCTTTATCTTTTGCATATCCAATAGGAATTGATACTCCCGAAAACTGTAATTGAACTTGTCTTGCCCAAACTTATATAACAGGGGAAAAAAGGAAACCCAGTAATTTCACTCTTAGAACATCTTGCCCTTTGCTGCTGACTTTAGCGCCGAGTCCACTCAAACAAATCAGAAGATATGAACCGTATATTCCATGATTTAGGGATTAAGGAGCTCATTAACGCACATAGTCTTTATCCGAAGTAAATAAGAAGATAACTCCTTACGCACAACTCAAACATCAATAGACGAAACTTACCGGGATACACTCGCTCCTCAGTCTTGGAAAAGACCTAGATTCTCCTCTGCTTATGTCCCTGCTGTATAAGACTTCACTTTACTCGCACAAGCACTTGGGTCACTCTACTTTCAAAACCACTTGTAACTGGATATCCCACTGTTTCTTCTCTTTCCACTCTATCTTTCCTATGTGTTGCTGACAATTGAACCGCAAGATAAGCACCTTATCTTTCCTTTCCTCTCTTTTTACTGACCATACTAGGATATACAAAGGTTGTTGCACAAAGTAGGGCGCTAAATGAATCTCCAGCTCTTACATCAAGGGAAGAAAGAAGTGCGAGAGCAGCACTCAAAGCAAAGACTCATGCTAGTTACGCCAATCCTTACCAGAGAAAGGTAGACCTAGGTCAGAGAAGGATTAAAGGTCCTATACCGAGTCAGTCCTGCCATCTAGAGATATATGTAAAGTCCTTACCCTCCTTTGCCTTATAAGCCTGTGTTGTCGTCCACGAAATTCTAATTGTTAACTTATGTTAATTATAATTGTTACTTATGTTAGTGTTGTAGCTTCGATACCTATGCTTTCTTTATTCCAAACTATCATCTATCGCGTATAGAATGAATAGAAGTAATAACAAACACAATAGAGAACAACTCGTACGGAACATATAGAACCAAACAAACGAAACTCCGTATTAGTGTGGTACGATGTGTAGCGCATACAGGAATAGATAGAATGCAATCACTCCTGACAAGAGTGGAACAAGTGAGTAAAGGAACTACACCCGAGAGTACCGGCTAGGGCTACCAATGCTTGAATTTAGAATACAGAATTGAACCAAGACTACTTGGACTTGAAGTCGTGGGAACCAAGCCTGCCCCACTGTAGGCTAACTCCTGCTTTACTGGCTCTGCAATCACTTTGTACTCTATTGAAAAAACAAACTATTTGTTGCTTACTCATATCTCCTCCCTTAGCTTCAAAGCCAATCATTGATTCTTTCCCTAATCCTTGCTTCTGCAGCTTCTTTTTTGAACTGCTTCTTTTGTTGCTTTTCTTACGTTATCTGGTTGCTTTTCTTACGTTGCTTGTTCTGTTGATTGAGTGGATGCTCTATTCCACTATTAGGAACGCGCTCTCAAATAGGATTGATTTCTCACTCCAGTCAACAAGCGCAGTGAGATTGATTACTTTACAACTAAGGTAAAGCCAAGAACAATACTGGCAGACAAAAGAAGCAACTCCAACATATATGAGTGTTTGCAGTTCTGTAAACTCCGTTAGCGGAAGTCAAATCAGAGAATGAAAAAACCCGACCCTTTAGCCTTAGCATGACAATCATATACAGTTCTTGAGGGCGCAGAAGAAATTGATCATGAAACGGAGACCTAAGCTCGAACCGAACTCAACTCTTTGCCTTATTGTCGTTACTTTTTCTTTGACCTTATACCCTTCTTGCTACCTTACACCCCAGTTTGCCCATCTTTTCTACTTAGTGTAGCTCTAAACCCTGATTGATAGTTTCAAAAGCTTGAACACCCGATTCGATTGAGAGTAATTTCACCTGATTTCGAGTCGATAACAACAATAACTTCACAAACTTGATCTTGATACAGGTTACTCTCTCGCAGACTTGGGGATCCACAAATTCCACGACGCGCTTCCTTGCCAGTACTTGCCCATCTTAGCAGCCAGCTGTTAAGCCTAATATTACCCATCCCATCTTAGATGCAATAGTCTCTAGTCGCGTAACAGAATCTGCCTAGCCACTCTTTTGGTAGTTGATGGTGTTGAAAATAAGAATAAGTAATGAAAATGCCCGATTGATTCATTGATTCATCGTTTATTTATACATAATGAAAAGAATGATTTCTCTCAACTAACATACGAGATTTTCTCATTAAGTTAGGAAAATCATATCTAAATCCTAACTAAATCCTATCTTCTATCATGCCCCACAAGATCGAGCTCTTGTAAGGACGCCGATCTTGAACTAAGGATGTCGATCTTGAATCGATGTCAATGAAACTGAAGGAAGGAAGCTGTTGTGTTGTCAACCGCGGTGAAGACCTGACGATGGTTGACTTTGACGGTAGTGTTAGCGGCAAAGAGTAAGGGTTGTAGCAAAGGGTGGCGCGCGGCTGCGTGGCAGCAGTGGTGGCAGCGATAGAGGGCATGGCTGAAAGTGACTGCGGCAGCGGGTAGCAGCGGCTCCTTGCTGAGCGACGGAGGAGATGGACTATGGTGGCGGGTGGCACGGGAGAGGCAGTGACGTTGCGGCTAGCGGCATCACTGATCTCTACTCAGGAAGAGGAAACGAGGGCGGCAGTCACAATAAGGTTGACGCTAGTAGCAGCGCAAGGTCGTGGCGATGGCGAGGCGGCAGCCAAGACGACGCTGCCAGCAGAGGAGGAGAGGAAGATGGTGGCCGACGGATCTAAAGGACAGTGAGAGAAGCGCTGCGGTCGTAGATTTGTTGTCATTTGACAGCGAAAAAGAACTTGCTATGCCCTCTCTGTAGAGCATCAAGAGCCAATGGGCAGTGACCCTTACAGGTGCTCTCGGTAGAGAGAAAGAACAAAGCAGTAGAGGCTTCAGGAGGGACGACACCGATGAGCAGATGCAGAAGCCGTCATCTGCTGCAGATGGGGTAGGGAAGGTGTCGTTGCTCGTTGGAGCTGATGCGATAGTGGTGGTGCACGAGGAAGACTATGGTGCACGAGGAAGACGGTCTCATGCATAAAGACGCCTCAATAGAGGAATGAGAAAGCCGACGGAAA
The DNA here is from genome assembly GCA_021527575.1 of Ensete glaucum. Lineage (NCBI taxonomy): Eukaryota > Viridiplantae > Streptophyta > Magnoliopsida > Zingiberales > Musaceae > Ensete > Ensete glaucum. The sequence goes on along the minus strand of CM038552.1, from coordinate 20,243,745 downwards.
AGAAGAGCCATCGCGGACAAACAGTCATAGAAGCTGTCATTTGACAGCGGATAAAGAAAGGAAGCCGACGCACTAGAAGCCGTGAAGAGTGGCTTTGATGTCAACGAGAGGCTATCGTTTGACATCAAGAAGAGATAGAAACTATCGTTAGATAGTGAATAAAATAAAGGTAATCTCTCTTATAGAGAGAGGGGCTCTGATATCATGTTGAAAATAAGAAGAAGTAATGAAAATGCCCGATTGATTTATCGTTTATTTATACATAATGAAAAGAATGATTTCCCTCAACTAACATACGAGAATTCCTCATTAAGTTAGGGAAATCATATCTAAATCCTAACTAAATCTTATCTTCTATCAGATGGGGAATTGAGTGATGAGTAGATGGCAATCGAATTAAAGAAGAAAAGTCAACAGCAGCAGGCCCAGGTAGTCGCTACATAATCAGAGAAAGTCAAATAAGATTCAGGGAATATATAGCAGGGCTTAACCGAAGGATCGGTAGATTGATCTGTGGAAACGAGGATACCTGGCCAGGAGAGCAACTCTAAACTAAAGAATAGGAACTGACGCTTATAAGACCAAAACTTGAACCTAGGGCTTTCGCTGCGGAATCTGAGCCTGTCTTTACTTTATCTCAGTCTACTGATTCAAAGACCTCATTCTATACTGTAGAGCTGGGAGTTATTGTAAAAGTTAGAAAAGGAGATAGTCCAGCCATAGTTTCAACCTTCGACATAAGAGCCTACGAGTCACGTAAGGTTCGACAGCCGAGTATAACAGGGGGTTGGTGGAATCTTTAATACTCATCGCTAAATCAATCATACGATAGAGGTTATTATGTTGCGTTAGCAGTTGGCGACCAGATAGTATAGTTTTTTGATTGGCTTAACGTATACTAGCTCTTTTCTCTTTCTTTTCAACTACATTTCCCAGGAGAAAACGAAACTCGCCCGCACGACGAGGAGAGAGAGTGAATTACAGAACAGAGTTGAGCATGAGCTTTCATGAGCTAAGAAAAGACATTTTACACCACACCGACCTGCCCTTTATGAATACAGTTTGTTTTGTCAACCTATATATCCTATATATTATTCTATATTATTCAATAGCTCATTTGTAGCTCATTTGTTTGAAATAAACGTGAAAGAAAAGACATACCAGACCCTTGTCCTAAAGAAAGAAAAAGAAAGAGTGGAGAGAGCCAACTTAAGAAAACGGACTTCCTGAAATGAAACCACCTTATGAAAGAGTAAATAAGCTGAAAGGCGGCGGGGACTCATTTGCTCCCTTTGTTCGGATTCCCTAGCTTTAACATCTTCCCCACATATTTTGCCTAGCTTTAACATCTTCACCACGTATTTTGCTGTTGCCCATGAGCAGGAAAAGTTCTAGTGAAGTGAAGTGGTTGTGCTGTGGCTCAGTTGTTTAAAATAATCAGAAAAAAACTCAATAGAAGTATGATTTTTTTGATAAAATTGAGAGACAGAAATAAGAAGTGAGGGGCACACAAAACATTATGAAGTGTAAAAGAAGAGTCGTTGGAATGTAATGTCTCAGAACCAACATGAGTAATAGGGATTCGATTACCATCACCAACGATGACGTCTTCATGGCCGCCATAGCCATTATGGAGTGATAAATTCTGGAGGTCAGAGGTGATATGGTGGGAAGTGCCAGAATCCACAATCCAGTTAGACGGACCTTCAGAAGAAGCAGTCAGGATATTTGCTTGAGGCCAAGTAGATGGTGTTGGAAGACGCGATCAACAAACTTTGGCAGTGTGACCGATTTTGTCACACAATTGACAGACAACTGGTTGCAAAGACATAGGTGGGGGGCGACGAGGTGAAAAGGAAACATTTGGACGAGAATTGATGGACGAAGGATATGGAGGAAGAAGTGATGGATGAAAACTCATAGTAGTGGGAGGTTGGGTGACTACACCTTTTGAAGTATTGTTGTGGTATTTATGACTGGGCTTTTTGAGTTTTTGAGTGAACTGAGCTGTGATGGGAGGTTCTGACAAAGGTCCCGATAGCTTGGTGTCACACTTTAAGTAAGCTTCATAATCCGTCAGCTTGTCATAAAGTTCTTCAAAGAGGATAGGAGAGTCACGCACCCGAAGAGCAGCAGTAAGTTCTTTGTACTCAGGATTTAAGCCATTGAGCGTGTGAACCAGTATCACTTCATCAGTAAGAAGATGATCTATCAAAGCCAGGTCATCGATAATGACTTTGATATTTTGTAAGTAATCAAATCAGCAATACAACTTCCCTCTTGCTTGAGAGTCATAAGATTTGAGAGTAGTCCAAGCATACGAGTCCGAGAGCGGTTCACCAGAGTAGTTTGTAACTTGTTCCATGCTTCCGCAACAGTGGAACACGAGTAGTAACGCTCTTGCGTAGAGCTATAAACTACTGTGGATCAGCTGGAACTATTTGCAGGTGATAGTAGATTTGAAAGATCAAGCAAGTAGTGTTGCCTCGGTAATGAGGTAGCAGTAGAGGAGGCAGCGTGTAATGGCAACTATTTTTCTGTCGTTTGACAGAGAGAATAATTTCTCTTATGGCTCTGATACCATGTTAGAAATAGAAATGAGAGAATAAAATGATGAATATTATTAATAAATGCATCATCTATTTATACAGGGGTGAGGAAAGATTTTTCTCAACTAATGAAGATTTCCCTCAACTAATGAACGAGATTTACTCGTTCAGTTACAGATTTGATGGTAGACTTAGTCAAAAGATTTCCCTCAACTAATAAGGATTTCCCTCAACTAATGAACGAGATTGAATCGTTCAATTACAAAATTGGCGGTAGACTTAGTCAGCTAACATAAACCCCCTCTTCTTTTCAAAAGAAAAAGAACCCCCTAATCAAATGAGGGAGGAAAGAAGCTTCCAGAACCTCAATTTTCAACGGGACCAAAAAGTTATTTATTCAAACAAACTATACAGGGGGAAGCAAAATGGGCTAGGCCATCATGGAAGCTACCCTCACTGGGAGTACTTTAGAGCCTCCACACCGTCAGACTGTTTTGATGGAACCCTTGAATCAGAATATTTGAAGTTGGTATAGTGTGCCCGACTTTTTGAGAGTGCATACCAGGATCGACCAGAATGCAATTGATATATATGTTTGATTCATATCTTAGTACAATGTTTTGTTTTTTCGTATTTAACAAAAGGTCACGATCATCTCATCGAATTCGATTTGGGCAAATTGCTCCACATACGCTTTATTAGGGACTCGGCCGCATAAGCCTCGTAGATTTATCGTGGATGTCTCAAGCTCTACACACGTTTATGAGTTCTGAGAGCATCACGCTAAGCAGCGACGTGGCTTGTTTATCCAACTCTAGGGCAGCCTATGGGGTATTGCATCTCATGGAGCCTTTCCGCACTCACTGGTGTTGTGGGCAGCATTAAGGGTTAAACCTAAGGATCATATCCTTGACGCTATTCTAGGTGATCATTCTAGGGAGTGAAGGTCTTTCTAACCGAGATAGCGGGGAGAGCCGAAACAAGCTTCAGAGCAAGCCTACTGGGTCTGGGTGAATATCTTACACTGAGTCTTATTCTAAATTAATACGGCTCACCACGCTTAGTTATTAGAATCGAGTTATTATAATCGAGGGTACAATTTGAGTAAATAAATATAGGATAGGGATGGTCTCTTTTTTGGACTACTAACGTTGACTGAATATCACAAGGGATAGTAGACGATAGCCGTTACATTACGTAACCGTGCATAAACGAGGGATTCTATCATTTATACGGTTCCGGTTATGAATACGAGATAATTTATTACTCACTTCCTTGATGCGTGCACAAATGCCATGAAATAAAGTCTCTATTTGTTTTGTAGGATTTACATCGTTTAAGACAATCAGAGTGGGCTATGAAGTCCACCCAGCTTTTAGGGTTTACTGAGCTTTAACTCATGGAACGGCGATTCGGAGTTAAGTTAAATAAAGGGCGACCCCACTCTTTTATTTGATTTCTTTTTCGAGATTCTTTGGGAGAAACTTAGGTCGGTCATCCATAAAATCTATTGATTATTATGTTATGATATAGTATTTATTCTTTCTATTGGATTTAGACTTTGGGCGTTGTAAGCATAGAATACCTATGAGCTAGGAACCAAGTCGTCATTGATTGGAAGGCATCCCTCTGACTAAGAAAACACCATTGTCGGTTCTCGGGCTTAGGTCAATTCCAAATCCTACTTCGCAGTAATAACTTTCGAAAGATTCTTCTAATTAGCAATACGTTAGGATTACCTCCTTTATAGTCCCAGGTGCCAATGGATATGGTATCCTTCCAATAGCTGTCCAAGAGTCAAAGGGTACACTACACAGCCGGTAAACCAATCCGTCCTCTCCTCTTTCTTGTTCATTCCCATCGGGATGTGCTAAATTGCTTTTCTGCTTTCTGAATTAGAATTTCTTTCGTTTTCTTATCTATACGATATTTAGTGCAAGGAGCAGACTAAGTCAAAAAAAGAAGTATCTGTCGGCTACTCTTTGCTTCTTTCTTTCCCTGCGCTCGCTCTTACTTATCCTTATTCTTGGAGGGAGTCCTCTTGCATTCGTTCTAAGTGATCCAAAAGGAAATGGGCATCCTGCGATCTATAACAATTTCCTTGCTAGTCTTGTAAGTCGTTTAAGGTGCATTTGTTTGTTCCCCACGTATCAGCATAAGCTACCTTATGATACTTTTTTGGGAAAGCTGCTTGGCGAAGTAAGTCTGATACTTAGCAAGAGAAACTAAGGCGTCTATGAAAGCAGTGCAGATGATAGCATCAACGCCTCGTACGTAGACAGTAAAAAGAGCGAGCCGGGGGATCTTCCTAAAAAAAGCTAGGACGTGTTGTCGCCGCAGCTATTCCTCTTTTTAGGTGGAGTTGGAGCTGGTAATCCGTGGCTACCATGGGCTCCTACAATATACGTTTCTCTTCACTCTTCGATGCTTCAACAAGTCAGTCTCCTTGTCTTATCTTTTGTGGTTTCCTGGGAATACTAAGACACTTATTTCCTTCATTTCTCTGTGGAGGGCTCCGTGATCTTATCTTGTAAATGGAATATTCCTTAACTGCTTCCTCTACCCCCCTTTTGACATATTACTTCACTGCTTTCTCTACTTCTATTTTAAGTAAGTAAAGGGGCTCTATCTGTCCTGCACTGCAATAGGACGTTCTGTGAGAAGCGCATCCTGGCTCAAGTCAACGTTACATGGAAAAAGCTATCATCGATAGACCCGCTTCTTCAAGCCCTATGTACTTATTCCTCCATTTTAGCTGTCGCCGAGCAAGTATTGTTCGCCCCCAGGTCAATGGCAGTGAGTTGATTGATTTAGGCGTTCCCTTGCGACGATGAAAATGATTCCACCGCCAAGAATACCTCTCTTTTTGTCTCCTTCTACTTTAATGACAAGCTCTCTACTAACACGAAAAAGTAAGTATTCAGTGCTTACTATTGCGCCACAATTGTGTTTTATTTATGAAACCAACCTTACTGCTTTCTTTTGAAGGATCTGTCCCAATGTCCCTAATTCATGGAAAAGAGATAGAGGGCAGGCGAATCACAATAAACGAGTAGCGGCGGGTAGGGTAGCAGGCAGCAGGAGCTGCCCCAGTTGGCATCAAAAGGGGTGTGCTGTGGTTTTGCGTCGTTCATAAGAGAATAAGTAATAGGATCATAGAATCGCCAGTGGGTTCAAAAGGAACTTAGCCAGTGGAAGAAGAGTAGCAAGCAGTAGGAAAAAGGTAATGCGCAAGTGGCATTGCATAGAAAAATACAGTGCCGGAGCTCAAAAGGGTAGTAGGCTCCACGGCTCATAGGTTTCCCGTGAATTGAAGATGATGGATTTATACTTGTGGTCGCGCATAGATGGGAGAACGAATCAATGAAAGCAAAGGCCCTATGTAGGAATGAATGGCATGGCAGGACAAGCCCTCCTTCCTTTCTAACGCCTCCCTTCTTCATTCTCTTTTCTCATATCAGGCTTGGCTTGGCTGTTACCGAGGAGGGAACGATTTCACCATCAATAGAATGCCCGATAAAAGGGGATGGGACGACGGGGCGAATTTCCAAGATTTTGGATTCTAATTAATAAATGCAAAAGGCTGAAATAGATTGAAGAGGGATCAAAAAATGATACTATCAATCTAAGAATCCACAGCAGAGGGAATAATGAAAGAGAGATTACAGAATGGAGCTTCAGAATTGTAAATTATCTATAGGATACATAGGTGAACAAGCTATCTCATTCGCAACAATGGCTCAAACTAACACAACTTATATTAAAGCGCGAAAGACATTAATCAGAAGTTTTTAGCACCCGATGGATGAGGCTAAGAACTATCAATCGATTTCGTTAGGAGTAGAAACCCATGCTCTTAGTCGAACTGCTGCGGTTGTGTCTTGTGTCGGCATCAGTGCCAGGAGCAGCACTATAGACAGACTGTCAAAAGGATTGTAATAATATATATATATATATATATATATGTAGGCTCTCCCCCTAAGTAGTCTCGTATCAAGCCCACAGTATTAATTCATTAGGAATAGAATCACCTTTCATGTGTTCGGTTAGTTAACTCAAAGTAAAGGAACAAAAGGACGAGCAATAGTTGGCAAGAAGCTTTGTTCGGCTAGTAAGCTTTACTTCTAGAAAAAGAAAGAACTCTATGCCAGAAAGAAGACAGAAAAGAGAGGGCATAAGCTTGATAAAGTAATTGTGATGTAGAAGTCGATACAGAGATGAAAAAAGAACTCTATGCCAGCCGATCAGTCTCCTGGGATAAGGGCGCTTCCCCCTGGTTAATGACCCTTCCGGACCAAACCATTGAGTCACTTTCATGCTTTTTTGGAAAGCGGGCGTGCAGTGCAAGTAGAAAAAAGACCCCAACTAGAAAAGAAATGAGAGCAAGGAGCCATGTCCCAATCGGCTTTCAGGTCGAAAGTAACATATGGCCCGGATCCAAGATATAAAACCATAGAACGAGTCAACCTTAGTTCTTCACTGTTCCGCTTCCCTTTATGTTTCAGCGAGTGAGAGCTACTTCATGCGAAAGCCATGTTCTAATTAGTTCTCGAATTAGTAAGTATGAAAATAACAGTCAAGTCAAAGAGGCAGCTAAGACTAAAGGAGCTCCGCGATCGTATAGAAAACTTCTTTATTATAGTCATTCCTTTACATGCTGTTAAGAGTAGAGTAGCAGCCACATAGAGAAATCTGAAGTTGCACCTATCCATATGAAGTAAATCGCTGGCTATAATATAGGATACTTGTTTTTTTTGAATTTGGAAAAGAGAAAAAGGAAGATGGACCGACCCCCGCAAGCTTACTTTCTCTTTCCCAACAAGCGATCTACGGGCTAGACCAAGGAACCTAACCATAGAGTACAATATATCCAACCCTGTAACGAGAGACAATTAAGAGGCGTAGCTTCATTGCGAAAGAATTTTAGAAAACCCTTATTAACTCTATAAAGTGCCCTGGTACTTTCACAGGTAAGTACGCTGAAACACTCACTCTTGGTTTACTACGAAAAGGCGTGATAACGAAGACTTTCTTTCTCTCCTCAAGGGTTAGGAATGTAGGGGCTTATTTTCTCTTTAGCTTTGGCGTCTTTCTTTGCTTTTCTTAACTTTGTTTGGCATTGAGACTTGAGCGAATAAAGAAGTGAAGCTTGACATGTTTTCATGAAAGTGGATAACTGGGAGTGGGTCACATTTCAATATACTGAATAAAAACCTTTGAATTTGATTACTTTATCTTAAAGAGTAAATCAGAAGAATTGAAAAACCCCTATCGAACACATCTAAAAAAAATCGATATATATAGAAAACACATCTCATAATTGTGGCATCGAATCGAAATTTCAAGCAATCAAAGAAGAGTGCGAGCTTTCTTCTACTGTTATATACGGGTCTTGGGCTACCGTACCGATGCCCGGCTTACAGGACTATCATTTTTTCTTTGGAGCATTAACTTGGATCTGTCTCAATGTCATTCATTCAGCGATAAGCAAAGTAATTTTTACATTAGATATTTGTTGATGGGGCCCTATCAAAGAAAGAGAGGACCTAGGCTAGATTAAAAATTCTCTATACGCCTGAAAAAACATTGTAATTCTATCTCTCTTTCTTGTCTTCGTCTAGTAGAAAGTGGAACGAACCTACCTGCGTCCATTAGAAAGTAGAATGAACCCAGGTTTGCCCAACTTATGTTGCAGGTGAGTAACCACTTCAACAGTAGACCCAACAAGGCCTTTTTGGCTTCCCGGGTGCTGCAATTGGGCTCATTGGTGGGAGAGAGAATATTGCTCGGCTTTATGAACTAAATTGACCGAGGAGGACACAGAGGCAATAGGAGCCACCTGTACTGTCTTACCTTCTGCCACATCTCTGGTTAACTGTACTTGGTTTGGTCAAGGTAATGGATCCCAGTCCTCACACTAAATATAAGGTGGTGTAAATCAATATGTTCTATAACTTGGTGGGGGAGTCTTAAATTATGAGTTTAAGTCGCCTGAACTGAACCCCAACGCCAGCGGATCAAGGAGCTTAGGGGGTGCCGTGCTATCGAGAGCGGAGGATGTGGCTGCTACTCCCAATGCATCTATGGGGACATCTCGTACTGTAGGTTAGGACTTATGTATATGTGCCATTTTCTTACGGGTTGCATCCAGAAGTTCTCATACTCTGGTAAGGGCTTCCGCCTTTAGTGTACCTGGCCATATTTTATGTAACTATTGTTTCCTAGATATACCTTAAGCAGAATTTATTAACCAATGGATGACTCCTTGTGCACATATAAGGTTATACTACTGGATGAATAAGGGTAAAAGCAGCTTCTTTCTCTTTTCTCTTGTGATCTCTCAAGTCGGTCTTCTCTTCTGAGTTGGGTTGAGAGAATATTTATTGCTTTATTCAACTAGAGACCTTATTTCTCATTAGAATATAGGAGATCCACAAAATCTATATGAAAACGAAATGACTAAGAAATACCTCTCTCTTTCTTATTACATCTATTTCTTTTGGACTGGATCTCTTGATTGATTTGATTTTACCATGCATTACATTGTTTCCTATTCATAATGCCTCTAAACCAAGAGACTTATCAAATGTTTTTAGATGCTAATATGTTTTCAAATAGCTTCCTTGAGACTTGAGAATCTCCATCAATGCAGTTATAACCAGATTTATTGTCTAGCTTTTAGATGATCCAATGGGTTTGACACTTGTATTTCAACGCCATACTTGATTAATCTTCCTATTTATTAGATTTGCTTATATATGCTCAACCTATGTACTACATGCTCAACCTATGTACTACAGAACAAGTGGATAGAGGGCATACAAAATTAGTATTAGAAAAAAGAATCTCCATCATACTACTGTGCAACACACAAGATATCAGACTTCATACAATATATAGGAAAAGAGAGAGAATATAAGTAGCAACATAAGATAAGTAGAAACCTCTTTATTGTAGGTAAAGAGAGAGAATATAAGTAGGCAACCCGGACTGAAATAGATTGAAGAAGCAACATTATAATGATGTATCCATGCTATGCTCAAAAAAACACAAAAGAAGTTTCCTAAGCAGAATATAATGCTGAACTTTCAAAAAGAAAAGGAATAGATGGTACTACTTTATCAAACAGTCTCTCTTTCTTTCATTTTTGTTGTAGTTGTTGCCAGGACTCATACATCAGGGGCCTTCTTAAGTAATAAAGCTCCTTTGAGCCATCAGCGGAAATGAGGGTTCCTATCGAACTATTAAGCCTAGGCATTAGTTACTACAGAATTGGGGGCCAAAGTCTCACTTGCCAAACTGGAAAAAGCTGTGAGAGCCTACATCACATTTGCTCTTTACAAAAATCATATGAGAAAAGTCAGCACATATCGAACATGTTGGATTCAACCTAGAGAAACATTGACTTAGCCATAGATTAGAATAATATTTAAGTTTGTGGAGCATCAACTATCAGCAGATGTTGCACAAAGGCCTTGTTTTAGCAATATGTTGGCATATAGCATAGCTAAAAGAGCAAAAGGGCAGGGGATCCTTTCTATTTAGCTATATAGTACATCAACCTGTTGGAATTAAACTTGTTCAAGTATCATAAAGAGGTTCATTTCATCAAAAGAGGTTCATTGCATCAAGAGAGAGATTTATTACATCAAGAAGAAAAAATGGATTAAAAGACTATAGAAGGATAAGTCAAATTGGTTATTGGTTCTTGAAAGGGTTTCTTGAAAGAGAATGATTCATCTTGAATACAATTAATATAATGTATATTTGAGGACTATATAAACCCCATATGTTGGGTCATGAGAGTAAGTAAGTTTTTGAAATTTGTAAAGAGTTTTTTCTTGAGAGAAATATAGAAGATTGAACCTTGTCCTACTCTTCCTCTGTTTCATATCTCTATTCCCTCTTCCTATCAACATCAACACAACCAACCCTCTACTCTAGAACAATAACCAGTTATTCCTATGAAATATAAGGTTCCCTTCATACCTTTTTACAGCTTTAGAGAAACTCTACAAATTCCGAATCTTGAAGAAAGCTCAAAAGCAATCATGGAAAGCCTTTATACAGAGAGCAAATGTAAGTGAAATTGCACAAACAATGTGTTAACAAAAACATCCTTGACTAATATTCAGTTAAATGGCCTAAACCCATTATGTTGATCAAATGAAACTCTATTATAGTATAGAGAATTTGCACATTATAGTATAGATAATGAGAACTGCGTCGTTGAACTTCAATACAACTTCTTTCCTTGTCATCCTATATACATAGAAGAAAGATGGTTTGTTTTCATAGAATCAATATGGTTTCTTGCAAGAGGGAGAGCAAATTGAAGTTGGGAATATAGGCAATCCCACCTTTCCTCTATTGGACCCCTGAAGTTTGGAGTAGATGTCCGACCTCCTAGAATACGAAGTGGCCGTTATGGAGCTCGCAAAGGGGGGGCTCGACTTTAGCAAAGTGTTTTTTTTGCTCTGAAAGGGGAGGGATATTCTGAGGAGCAGGGTAAATGGACTGGGCTACGACGAACTCCTATAATGTAATATAATATAGGAACCTTACTGCTGACTCTCAAGAAGGAAGGAATAGAACCATTAAATACCATTAATAGGTCTCCTCTTATAGGAACTGTTAAAGACTCTTAATAGGGTTTGTTTCTTCTTATAGACTCTTAATGGGTTTCTTCTTATATTAGTATGCCCACAGAGCACTAGGTTGGGTTACCCATATATATCTATTATACCTAGCTAATTACTCTCCTTCTACTGGCGAACTAAAGATTCTGAATATCCCTATGATCTTGCTCTTGCAACCAATATGGGTGCGGAATCCCACTGCGGACATCTTACTCTGGCTCTTAACTCCTTATTGCTGATGAAAAACTCAATCACTAGCACACCCCGAACTCATATACTCTGGAAAGCCTATAACAAACCTCGACTGGATTCACACTGCTTCTTCTTTCAATAACACTATCCCCGCTCCGTGGACATGATATTCTAGTACTTTCAACCATGCTTCAAAGCCAGTATACTATTTGGATCTGATTCCCCCATGACCTTTACTTGTTGAACCGCTTAGCCCATTCCTTACTCTTTCTTATGTTAACACTTTGGCAAAGTAGAAACTTTGATTATAGTGGTTATATGCTTCTCTTCTGTCCTAATTCCTCATTCTAGTTTAAGGATACCTAATGTTGAGTAAAGATCGCTATCTGTATTTTCAGAGCGGGAAGTAAAGTTGAGTTGACAAAAGAACCTTTCAATTTAGTTGAGTATAAGTAAAGTCTACCAGGATAAGTCAAATCTACTAGCGGTTCTGAAAGATGGAGTTCTGTTCGCCCGAGAGCGAGAGTCAATAGTGAGTGATGAATCTTTACATAATTCTATAACAAGTGTTGACTTATTGAAAGCTCCTTGCTAAGAGTGCCGCTTACGGTGCTTGTTCCTTTACTTCCTCTGGGAGAGGGCCACATTATATTTAATCGATTCATAAGGTTTAGTTCCAGTATTAGTGCTTGGAAGTTCAGGGGCAGAATCCATTCTTTCTTTTTGAGGCACACTTAGAGAATTCATTTTTATTTCTGTTCGAGTTGAATCTATCTTTGCGTCTGAGATGAGATCATCCGCTGGATTGGATCAGGAGAGAGATCTGAAGTCAGGATTATAAGCTTGCAAGTTTCGTTTAAGTTGAATCCCTTGTTTCATTTGTCGGTGTTGTTGGTTCATCAAGAAAAGTGAATGGCTCCGTTAGTGCAAGTAAAAGATGCAAATGCAATAAGGTTATAGATATTGATAGTTACAAGATTACTCAATTATATAAGGGTGCAACAAAGATTCCTGTACTGGTTTGGTTGACAAGATCAATTAAGTGGCTAAAGTGCAATTAACTGCTTGAGTTGACTCGGCATAAGAAACAAGTCTGCTTTTCGGGAGTGATGGGTGTTGTAATTCAAAAGGGTGAACCCCTATGATGCAAAAGTCCTGATTGTCCCACTTCTGCTCAAAGTAGGAATTCCATCAGTGTCTTGTGTCGGTGCTTTAGAGCCTTGTATACGAGTTACAGTTCGAAAGTAAAGTTCCGGATCATAAGCCGAAGCTTAATTTCTGCTTTTCGAATGCCTACGTAACGGTCCGATATTTGTGTGAGCATCTCTTTCTTTACTCTCAAGTGCTTTAGTTTGATCCTACATAATAAATAAGAAGAAGCCGAATCGATAGATTCCAATTCCAGTTTTCTGTGGGATGAGTAACTACTAATATATAGAATTAAGAGCCAGAAAGATGACTATTTTCCTTGGTGCAAGAAAGAGGTCAGATTCAATCAAAATAGAAATTGAAGCGGGTTATTATTTGAATCAGCAGTTCGAGTTAAAGCTATAGGGAAAGTGTAAACTTTTAGAACAGATACAGCAGGAAGTAAAGTCTATAAAATCCATCTTTAATTTGAGTCAATCAGTAAAGTCTCTACGGGTGGTTCGGGAGCATTGGCTTCACAAGTTAGCTTCTATACCATATCATATGTTCCATAATCAATTGGCCTTTTGTTTCGCGTGCAGTTGTTGAGTTAGCATCAGCATCAGTGACTGTTGCGCTTACAGATAGTGGCATTTTTAAGAAATTCGTTTTTACATAGAGGGAAGGGTATATGAATCGAGGGAAGGGTATATAATCTAGTCTCAGGTATCTCCCACTCGGCCAGTTCCAATTTCATCATATAAATGAGTTATACGAGTGTAGTCTACAAGATCAGTTGCGTAAGCCCTTTCTTTTTGAGTAGAGGCATCCGTTGCTATAATCAAATCAGAATTCTAGGCATACGAACCCTAAACAATAGTGTAGTACTAACTTATTGCCTAAAGCTTATTCAAAGCCCTTACTTACAAGAGACTGAGGTGTTAGAAGAATAGGAAGAAAGAAGGGGTTCCATGAGATTATTCTGCAGTAAGTGAATTGCCTGTTTCTCAAGTAATCCTAGTTCGCGACTCAAGAAGAATTATGTTTTTGTATACGAGATCTAAAGCTATATCCTGCTTATAAGGAGTCAACAGTTTCGAGATCTGAAGAAGAAGATTTGATTACAGGAAAAAAGATCTATCGAAGACATGCATGCGGTATGGATCCAAGTAAATACATAGCTTGTTTGTTGGAATTAAACTTGTTCAAGTATCATAATGAGGTTCATTTCATCAAAATAGGTTCATTACATCAAGAGAGAGATTTATTACATCAAGAAGAAAAAATGGATTAAAAGACTATAGAAGGATAAGTCAAATTGGTTATTGGTTCTTGAAAGGGTTTCTTGAAAGAGAATGATTCATCTTGAATACAATTAATATAATGTATCTTTGGGGACTATATAAATCCCATATGTTGGGTCATGAGAGTAAAGCAAGTTTCTGAAATTTGTAAAAAGTTTTTTTTCTTGAGGGAAATATAGAAGATTGAACCTTGTCCTACTCTTCCTCTGTTTCATATCTCTATTCCCTCTTCCTATCAACATCAACATCTGGTATCAGAGCATAGGTTAAGCTATGACCTCTTCCTCAAGTGCCATCCAACTTCAGATCCCCAGATTAACAAAAGAAAATTATGACATATGGTGCATCCAAATGAAGGTTCTTCTAGGCTTCCAAGATGTATGAGAGTTTGTAGAAGATGGATTCGCTGAACCAACTCCAGCAGAAGAAGGAGCAATGAATGCAGAAGGAAGAAAGCAAATCAAAGAAAGAAGGAAGAAGGAGAAAAAGGCTTTGTTCACAATCTACCAAAGGCTTGATGATACAATGTTCGAGATCATCGCTTCAGCAAATACTTCAAAGGAGGCTTGGGAAATACTTCAAAAAGCATTCGGTGGTGTTGATAAGGTAAAGAAACTTCGTCTACAAGTTTTACGAGCCGAGTTTGAAAAACTACAACAAGGTACTTCTGAAACTATTTCGATTACTTCTCAAAATCATTTCTATTGTTCATCAAATGAGACGAAATGGTGAACAAGTAAATGATCGAGAGTAATAGAAAAATATTGAGATCTCTAGACCGAAATTTGATTTTATTGCTATTGCGATTGAAGAATCTAAAGATTTGGAAAAAATGTCTTTAGAAGAACTTATGGGTTCCCTTCAAGTTCATGAACAAAGAATTACAAAAAGAGGAGAAGACAAAACTATGGAGCAAGCACTACAAGCTAAGTTTGCTCTTGAAAATAAAGGAGAATCAAATTCTCAAAGAGGAAGAGGATGAGGACAAAGAGGAAGAGGAGGCAGAAATAAGACCAATCAAGAATCTCTATATAATGAAGAGGCTAGAGAAAATTCTAGCCAAAGAGGCCGTGGTTATGGTCGAGGATGTGGTCGAGGCCGTGGACGTGGTAGAAACTCTAAAAGGTCTGAAATACAGTGTTATGTTTGCAAAAGGTATGGACATTACTCTTATGAATGTTATTATAATCCTAACATTCAAAGTGATGAGGCAAATTTTGTTGAGGAAGAAAAGAAGGAAAATCAAGTTTTGCTAATGAGTTATGAAAATTCGAAAAATGATCAATCTATGACATGATATCTAGATACAGGAGCCTCAAATCACATGTGTGGCAACAAAGAGCTATTTTCAGAAATGGATACAAGTTATTCCGGGAACATTACATTTGGTGATTTGTCTCAAAGACCAGTAAGAGGCAAAGGTAAAATTCTCCTTGAACTTAATAATGGCAAGGAATTATGCATTTCAGATATTTATTATGTTCCTGATATGAAAAATAATATTTTAAGCATTGGACAATTACTTGAAAAAGGTTATGAAGTTGAGATGAAAGATATGGCTCTCTCAATTCATGATAAGAATAAAACATTGATATCACATGTGAAAATGGCAAGGAATAAAATGTTTCCTCTACATTTGAGTATTTTTGATCAATCAAATTGTTTTAAAGCTGATATTGAGGATATTTCTACACTTTGGCATCTTAGATATGCTCACTTAAATTTTGAGGCTTTGAAACTTCTAGAGAAGTATAATATGGTGACAGAATGCCAAAATTGATCACCCAAAAAATTATGTGAAGTATGTGTCATGGGTAAACAAGAAAGAAAACCTTTCAAAGTGAGAAGAACAAAAGAGCATGGCATCGACTCGATCCGGTGCACTCGGATGTTTGTGGCCCTATCAATCCAAAGATCACTTGGAGGAAGCGGTATTTTCTTACATTTCTTGATCATAGTGGCAAAACTTGGGTTTACATGTTAAAAGAAAAGAAAGAAGTTTTAAGCAAATTCAAAGAATTTAAGGATTTGGTTGAAAGACAAAGTTGTTGTAAGATTAAATGTTTAAGAACAGATAGAGGTGGTGAATATATATCAAATGAATTTGAAAGTTTTTGTAGAAATAATGGAATTCTACATCAATTCACCATGCCATACACACCTCAACAAAATGGTGTCTCGGAAAGAAAAAACAGGACTATCCTTAATATGGTCCGATGCATGTTAAAGGAAAGAAAAATTCCGAAAGAATTTTGGGGTGATGCTGTTGCTTGTGCAGTTTATTTGCTTAACAGGTTTCCGACAAAGCGAATTGGTAATATTACACCAGAAGAAGCATGGAGCTTACAAAAACCAAGAGTTGATCATTTGAGGATTTTTGGAAGTGTTGCATTTGCCAAGATACCAGAAGAAAAGAGAACGAAATTGGAGGATAAAAGCCAAAAATGCATTTTGCTAGGTTATCCAGAGAATTCCAGTGGTTACAAACTCTACAATCCTATCACAAATAAAGTTGTGATGTCAAGAGATGTTGAGTTTGATGAACAACAGATTTGGAACTGGAAAAGTGATGAGCAGCATAAGAAAGTTGTAGCTTCAGAAGAAGATGATATAATACAAGCAAACACTGAAGTGACTTCGCCAGAATCATCACAAATAAAGTTGTGATGTCAAGAGATGTTGAGTTTGATGAACAACAGATTTGGAACTGGAAAAGTGATGAGCAGCATAAGAAAGTTGTAGCTTCAGAAGAAGATGATATAATACAAGCAAACACTGAAGTGACTTCGCTAGAATCATCACCTAGATCAGCTAGGTCACATGATTCAAGAAGTCCAATTATACGAAGGACAAGACTGATTCAGGACCTATATGATGTGACTCGAAGAATTGATACTAACAATGATGAACTTTCTTTATTTTGTCTTTTTGCAGGATATGATCCATTAATCTTCGAAGAAGCTTATAGAGATGAAAAATGGCGATAAGATATGAATGAAGAGATTTATGCCATTAACAAAAATAATACATGGGAGCTTACTACACTTCTAGAAGACCACCAAGCTATCGGTGTTAAGTGGATCTTCAAAACAAAAAGAAATGCAAAAGGAGAGGTGGAGAAATACAAGGCTAGATTAGTTGAAAAGGGATATAAACAACAATATAGAATTGACTATGAAGAAGTATTTGCGCCAGTTGCTCGATTGGAGACAGTAAGATTACTTATCTCTCTAGTAGCTCAAATGAAATGGAAGTTTTTACAAATGGATGTGAAATCAGCATTTCTTAATGGAGTTCTTGAAGAAGAGGTATATATTCAACAACTTCGAAAGAAACTTGGCATGCTAGATGGAACAAGTTTAAGGGGGGAAAATGTTGGAATTAAACTTGTTCAAGTATCATAATGAGGTTCATTTCATCAAAAGAGGTTCATTGCATCAAGAGAGAGATTTATTACATCAAGAAGAAAAAATGGATTAAAAGACTATAGAAGGATAAGTCAAATTGGTTATTGGTTCTTGAAAGGGTTTCTTGAAAGAGAATGATTCATCTTGAATACAATTAATATAATGTATCTTTGGGGACTATATAAACCCCATATGTTGGGTCATGAGAGTAAAGCAAGTTTCTGAAATTTGTAAAAGAATTTTTTTCTTGAGAGAAAATAGAAGATTGAACCTTGTTCTACTCTTCCTCTGTTTCATATCTCTATTCCCTCTTCCTATCAACATCAACATTGTTCACCTTCTCGAACAGGGAATTCAGCAGCTGACCCGACTCTTGCGTCTGTTCCTTTTCAGACCCGCGCCTTTGGATACTACTCTTGCTCCCACTTCCTCAACTGTTTGTATTCTTTTTTCTAATTCAAGGTTCAATTAAATTGATGTATATATATTGTATTCACTGTAGTAGTCCCCTTGCGCAGAAACCCAATTTCCTAGTACTGCTTAAGATCCAGCCAACTCAATCTTATTTATCTGTATAAACTAAGCTGTATAGAGTTTGTAAAATTATATAGAATTAGTTAGCACACTAAGGAAGAGTAGGAGAAGGCTAAATCTTCTGTATTTCTCTCAATATTTTTATAATTTCATAAACTCTATATTTTTCATGACTCAACATATGGGGTTTATATAGTTCCCCAAGATATATTACATTTATGTAGATTTATGCAGTAAGAATGAATCTTTCTTTCAATAAACTCTTTCAAGAATCAATAACCGATTTAACTTATACTTTCATAAATATTTTTTCTTGAAGAAATGAACCTTTCTTCTGATGAAATTAATCTCTTCATGATAATTGCACAAGTTTAATTCCAACATTCTCCCCCCTTAAACTTGTTCCATCCAATATGCTAAGTTTTCTTTGAAGATGTTAAAATATTTTAATTTTGAAAGATTTTATAAAAATATTAGCCACTTGTTCACTTGTCTTAACTTGATGTAGCTCTACTTCTTTGTTTTTGACATGATCTCTTATAAAATAAAATATTTTATCGATATACTTTGATCTTTCATGGTAGACTAGATTCTTGGCTAAGGCACTGATTTATTATCAATATAAATTTTGGTTGACTTCTCCTATGGCATATAAAGTTCCTGAAGTAATCTTCTTAGCCATATTGCATGACAAACACAAGAAGATGCTGCTATATATTTTGCTTCACAACTTGATAGAGCAACTATATGTTATTTTTTTGAAGACCAAGTAAATGTAACTCCACCAAAATAAAATACAAATCCAATTGTACTCTTTTGATCATCGTATCACTATATCCAATAAGATCTAGTCCTTTTGATGATGAATAGAATATTCCATACTCAATTGATCCTTTAATATATCGTAAAATTCTTTTGACGACATTTAAATGAGAAGTCTTAGAAGATTCCATGTATCTACTCATTAAACCAATTCCAAATAATATATCAGGTCGAGTGCATATCAAATACCTTAAACATCCAACTAGACTTTTGTAATAAGTTGGATTAATATATTTACCTTCGCCTTTTTTGGTCAACTTGGTTCCATACTCAATAGATGTATTTGTAGGATAACAATCTTCCATAGAAAACTTCTTTAGAACCTCTTTTGCATAATTTCCTTGTGAAATAATAATTCTTTCATTGTTTTGTATAATTTCGATACCAAAGAAATAAGACATTAATCCCAAGTCAGTTATCTCAAACTCCTTCTTCATAGAGTATTTAAAATCTTTAATCATGGAGCTACTACTGCCTGTAAATATTAGATCATCTACATATAGGTATACAAATATGATATCTCTATCAATGTTAGATTTTGTATAGAGAGCATGTTCATGTGGATATTTAGAAAAACCGTTTTGAATAAAATAATCATCTATCCGAGAATTCCATGCTCGTGGGGCTTATTTAAGCCCATAAAGAGCTCTCTTTAACTTGTATATTTTGTCTTCTTGTTCATAAATAATAAAACCAGGGGGTTGTTGAACATATACCTCTTCTTTAAGAACTCCATTAAGGAATGCTGATTTGACATCCATTTATAAAATTTTTCATTTCATTTGAGCTGTCAGGGAGATAAGTAATCTTACTGTCTCCAATCGAACAACTAGTGCGAACACTTCTTTATAGTCGATCCCATATTGTTGTTTATATCCCTTTGCGACCAATCGTGCTTTATATTTCTACACTTCTCCTTGTGTTTTTTTGTTTTTGTTTTGAAGATCCACTTAACACCGATCGCTTGGTGGTCTTCTGGAAGTGTAGTAAGCTCCCATGTATCATTTTTGTTGATTGCATTAATCTCTTCCTTTATAGCTTGTCTTTATTTTTCTTCTTTACAAGCTTCTTCAAAAGTTAATAGATCATATCCTGCAAAAAGATAAAATAGAGAAAGTTCATCATTGTTAGTATCAATTCTCTGAGTCACATCATATAGCTCCTGGATCGGTCTTGTCCTTCTTATAATTAGACTTCTTGAATCATGTGACCTAGCTGATCACGGTGATGATTCTAGTAAAGCCTCTTCTGTGCTTGCTTGTATTATATCATCCTCTTCTGATGATATAGCTTTCCTATGTTATTCATTACTTTTCCAGTCCCAAATCAGTTGTTCATTAAACTCAACATCTCTTGACATCACAACTTTATTTGTGATAGGATTGTAGAGTTTATATCCATTGGAATTCTCAGCATAACCTAATAAAATACATTTCTGACTTTTATCTTCAAGTTTTGTTCTTTTTCTTCTGGTATCTTGGCAAATGCAACACTTTTAAAAATTCTTAAATGATCAACTCTTGGTTTCTGCAGGCTCCATACTTCTTCTGGTGTAGAATTACCAAATTCGCCTTGTTGGAAACCTGTTAAGCAAATAAACTGCACAAGCAACAGCATCCCCCCAAAATTCTTTAGGAATATTTCTTTCCTTTAACATTCATTAGACCATATTAATTATAGTCCTATTTTTCCTTTCTGAAACACCATTTTATTGAGGTGTGTATGACATAGTAAATTGATGTAAAATTCTATTATTTCTTTGTTGAGGTGTGTATGACATAATAAATTGATGTAAAATTCTATTATTTGTACAAAAACTTTCAAATTCATTTGATGTATATTCATCATCTCTATCTGTTCGTAAACATTTAATCTTACTACCACTTTGTCTTTCAACTAAGTCTTTAAATTATTTGAATTTGTTTTACACTTCTTTCTTTTCCTTTAAAATATAGACCCAAGTTTTGCCACTATGATCATCAGTGAAGGTAAGAAAATACCTGCTTCCTCCAAGTGATACTGGGCTAATAGGGTCACAAACATCTGAGTATACCAGATCAAGTCGATGCCATGCTCTTTTTGTTCTACTGATTTTGAAAGACTTTCTTTCTTACTTACCCATAACACATACTTCACATAATTTTGATGGGCGATCAATTCTTGGCATTCCTATCACCATATTAAACTTCTCTATAAGTTTTAAAGCTTCAAAATTTAAATGTGCATATCTAAGATGCCCTAATGTAGAAATATCCTTAATATCAGTCTTAAAACAACTTGATCGATCAAAAATACATAAATGTAGAGGAAACATTCTATTCTTCGCCATTTTGACATGTGAGATTAATATCTTAGTCTTATCATAAATTGAAAGAGTCATATCTTTCATCTCTCAATATTATAACCTTTTTCAAGTAATTGTCCCAAGCTAAGAATATTAATTTTCATATCAGGCACATAATAAACATATGAAATGCATAACTCTTTGCCATTATGGAGTCCAAAAACAATTTTACCTTTACCTCTTACTGGTCTTTGAGATAGATCACCAAATGTAATATTTTCAGAATAGCTTGTATCCATTTCTGAAAATAATTCTTTAATGCCACACATGTGATTTGAAGCTCCTGTATCTAGATACCATGTCATAGACTGATTTTTCTTCAAATTATCATAAGTCATTAATAAAACTTGATTTTCATTCTTCTCTTTTTTTTTCAATAAAATTTACCTTATCACTTTGATTGTTAGGATTATAATAACATTCAAAGGAGTAATGCCCATACCTTTTGTAAATATAGCATTGTATTTCAGACCTTTTAGAAATTTTATCACGTCGATGGCCTCGGCCACGTCCTCGACCATAACCTCGACCTATTTGACTAGAATTTTCTCTACCTCCTTCATTGTTTGGAGATTCTTGATAGGTCTCATTTCTGCCATATCTTTCTCTTTATCCACGGCCTCTTTCTCTTTGAAAATTTGATTCACTTTTATTTTCAAGAGTAAGCTTGGTCTGTAGTGCTTGTTCCACAGTTCTTTCTTCTGCTCTTTTTGTAATCCTTTGTTCATGAACTTGAAGGGAACCCATAAGTTGTTCTAAAGATATTTCTTCCAAATCTTTAGACTCTTCACTAAAATCAAATTTTGAACCTAGTGATCTTAGTATCTTTTATATCACTCTTTGATCACTTATTTGTTCACAATTTCTTCTCATTTGATGAACAATAGAAATAACTTTTGTGAAATAATCAGAAATAGTTTCAGAGGTACCTTGTTATAATTTTCTAAAATCGGCTCATAAAACTTGTAGACGATGTTTTTTTACCTTATCAACACCACCAAATGCTTTTTAAAGCATTTCTCAAGCCTCTTTTGAACTATTTGCTGGAGCGATAATCTCGAACATCGTATCATCAAGCCCTTGGTAGATTGTGAACAAGACAATTTTCTCCTTCTTTCTTCTTTCTTTGAGTTGCTCTTTTGCTTTTGCATTCATCGCTCATTCTTCTATTGGACTTGGTTCAACAAATCCATCTTCTACAAACTCCCATACATCTTGGGAGCCTAGAAGAACCTTCATTTGGATACACCATATGTCATAATTTTCTTTTGTCAATCTAGGGATTTGGAGTTAGAAGGTGCTTGAGGATGAAGCCATAGCTCTGATACTAATTGTTGAAGTTGATAGGAAGAAAGGATAGAGTTAGCACACTAAAGAAGAGTAGGAGAAGGCTAAATCTTCTGTATTTCTCTCAATATTTTTATAATTTCATAAACTCTATATTTTTCATGACTCAACATATGGGGTTTATATAGTTCCCCCAGATACATTACATTTATGCAGATTTATGCATTAAAAATGAATCTTTCTTTCAATAAACTCTTTCAAGAATCAATAACCGATTTGCTTTGTCCTTCTATAAATATTTTTTCTTGAAGAAATGAACCTTTCGTATGATGAAATTAATCTCTTTATGATAATTGCATAAGTTTAATTCCAACACAAACTCTGTACTGAGAGCGATGAGCGTGACAATAAGTTTATGACTTAACCACAGCACCTCTTATTCCTGCTTCTATATACTATGTTATACTATTATGATTGACAACACAATTCAAAGCGAGCCAGTAATTTCTTATTCTCAACACTTATACATTTGCTGCCCTTGCTTTTAAACTGATGCTACTGAGAGCAAGAACGAAACACCATCCCCTACAGAATGAATGAAATATCCCTGTTAACAAGAATAACCCTAGTGGAAACAATGGCTATTTCGCTGGTTTTTGTTTTGAAGCAATGCGTTGGTTACTCACTTCTATATTTGTAACGCTAACAACAAGCAACTCGGCTCTAGGAACACGTGGTGGGTATCTCTCTATGCAACTAGCAATGGAGCAAAAGAAGACTATATTATATCTATTATATATATGGAGCGTCAGTGAGTTCGAGCAAGCTTTAGGCAAGGGAAAAGGGGGAAGAAACAAACAACTTATTAGAGTTCGGGGTGCGCTGGGCAGACAATACAATAAGGAGTGAGTTTTGGAAGCAGGAAGTGCTGAAGCTAGAGAAGAGAGTTTAGTGAGTCTGCTGCTAAGTTGCTAGCTATACTTATAGAATGTCTGAGTGATATTATTTTCGTAAGTCCTATTGCATTAGCGAGTTTTCAAAGCTTCATGTAAGCTTAAACAAGTAATTACAATAAGCATTAGCGCTTATGAATAAGCAAACAAAACAAGTAGTGAGGTTCATCAGTTACACAATTACAAGAGAATTTAGCTGTTAGAGCGAAAGGAGTCAGCAGAACAAGCTAGTGGTAAAGAAAAAGCTACTCGGGGCTGTACTGAAGTAGAACTCAAAACCATCATAGTGCTAACGCTTATATTTGTTCCAGACAGCGTAGTTCCAGAGAGTAAAGCAAGCAGAGTTCCAGAAGAGAAAGAAGAGAGAGAAAAAAGTCCTTGTCCTTGAGTTTGCGTTAGGTTAGTGAGCGGGTACCTTAGCGTGCGCCCTTGTGCTAAGAAGTTGTTTTCTACTTGTTGTTTCTTGCCTTGCGTCATTGCTTCTTCCGTTGCTTGTTTTAATAAGTCATACATATTTCTCTAGTCATAAAGTGAAGAGTGAAGTGACTTGACTCTAAGCTCTGAAACTGCTGGCATATTACTGTCCCACGCATAAGAGAAGAAAAACATCTAGCGCACTCGCAAAAATCAAATCACAGAATTGACATTGCACTTTAGGTAACCTAAGAGCATAGCTAGCTTGTTGATACTCGTATTCAGTCCTTAGCGGACTGTCAACCCATCTATCTTTCTATTCTCGTCGCCCGAGATGTACTTCTAAGCTTGCTTGTTCTTTTCAGTGCTGACCTAAACTCTCATGTTTCTTCTATCGTTGCCAACACAGATGAAAAGGTAGGTATACTTTTACTTCCCGCGGGCTACGGTTCCTTTCAAAGTGCCTTTTGCCAATACTGCTAGTAGGTCAATAAGCTTACGCGCACCACGTATTGTTGCTCCAACTTCTCTACTTCAGTACAAAGAGAGGAGCATTATTTGAGTGAGGCCATAAGAATACTTTTTTCGCTTGCAGCTTCCCTTAGCACAGCTTTATCTTATTCTATAACAGGAATAGCTGCTCCTCGCACAGCATCTTCTCTCAAATATGAAGTTGTCAATTCATTCACTTAACTTTGCTAAACTAAAAGGATGCATTTCCGAGCCTAGAAAAAGGGAATTGGATCAAGCAGCTCAGCTCATCTCGCAACTCATGAATTAGAATTTCATCTTTCGAGCTCAACTCGACAAACAACGTAGCCGCAACAGGATGAAGTTCCATTAAATAAAGATACAGAATTGAAGACAGAATTCTCAACTACTGAAGAATTGAATGGAAGTAGAAAGTTGATCAAGAGAAGCGGTATCTTAGTCAGTTTCATCTATGGAAATTGAAGCGTCCTGTCCTGTTGGGTTAGAAGAGATAGATTCCTTTGATTAGATGCTTGAGACGGTGCTAATTGAGTTTGCTTGGAGCCGCACGTAAGGGTCAGGTCAGTGAGTAACTGTTGCAGTTAGAGAAGTTCGGCGCAAGACGAGAGAGAGATTCATTCCCATGTTGTAAGTGATAGAAGATAGGATTTAGATATTATTTCCCCAACTGAATGAGGAAATCTCGTATGTTAGTTGAGGAAAATCCTCATTTTCATTATGTATAAATAAACGATGAACCAATGAATCAATCGGGTATTTTCATTAATTCTTCTTATTTTCAACATGGTATCAGAGCCCCTCTCTCTATAAGAGAGATTACCTTTATTTTATTCACTGTCTAATGACAATTTCTATCTCTTCTTGTTGTCAAACGACAGCCTCTCTCTGACATCAAAGCCACTCTTCACGGCTTCTAGTGCATCGGCTTCCTTTCTTTATCCGCTGTCAAATGACAGCTTCTATGACTGTTTGTCCGCGACGACTCTTCTTTTCCGTCGGCTTTCTCATTCCTCTATTGAGGCGTTTTTATGCATGAGGCCGTCTTCCTCGTGCACCACCACTATCGCATCAGCTCCAACGAGCAACGACACCTTCCCTACCCCATCTGCAGCAGATGACGACTTCTACATCTGCTCGTCGGTGCCGTCCCTCCTGAAGCCTCTGCTGCTCTATTCTTTCTCTCTACCGAGAGCACTTGTAAGGGTCACCGCCCATTGGCTCTCGATGCTCTACAGAGAGGGCATAGCAAGTTCTTTTTCGTTGTTAAATGATAGTAAATCTACGACCGCAGCACTTCTCTCACTGTCCTTTAGATCCGTCGGCCACCATCTTCCTCTCCTCCTCTGCTAGCAACGTCGCCTTGGCTACTAGCCCTCGCTACTGCCACGACCTTGCTGCTTGCTGCTGCTACTAGCATCAACCTTATTGTGACCGCCGCCCTCGTTTCCTCTTCCTGAGTAGAGATCAGCCGCAGCCCTCGCCTCTCCGTGCCACCCGCCACCATAGTCCATCTCCTCCGTCGCTCGCCAGGAGCGCCTACCCCGCAGTCACTTTCAGCCATGCCCTCTCACGCCACCACGCCACGCGTCACCGTCCTTTGCTACAACCCTTGCTCTTTGTCGCTGACATCACCGTCAAAGTCAACCACCGTCAGGTCTTCATCGCGGTTGACAACACAACAACTTCCTTCCTTCAGTTTCATTGACATCGATTCAAGATCGACATCCTTAGTTCAAGATCAGTGTCCTTATAGGAGCTCGATCTTGTGGGGGCATGATAGAAGATAGGATTTAGTTAGGATTTAGATATGATTTCCCCAACTGAATGAGGAAATCTCGTATGTTAGTTGAGGGAAATCTTCCTTTTCATTATGTATAAATAAACGATGAACCAATGAATCAATCGGGCATTTTCATTAATTCTTCTTATTTTCAACAGTAAGCAAGCAGCTCTTATAGTGTAGTTTGGTTTAGTTCAATTACAACTTTCCTCGCGGAAGGAATGTAGTGCACCACTAAAAGAAGAAAATCACTAAACTCCCCCTTCCCTGTAGCCCTGTAAACAAATCATTCTTTTTCTCTCCTAACCTAGAACAGAAGGAGACTTCAAGACAGATACAGATGCTCGTTCCCTTGAAAGTTAAGGAGTGTCCTACTCTATTACATTACATTATTACTAAACTAAGCTCTTTCTTATCTAGATTCAATTCTTTGTCAGTTCAAAAATGTTCCATTATTGGATTCTGACTTCAACGATGCTACTCTGACTTGAGACAATCACTTAATCGAACACAGAACAAGCACACTAGTATTGGATTCTTGTCCGGCACCAACAAAGACAGAGAAAACAGAAGCATACCCTCTTTCAACTGCCTCAGATACTGATCCTTATGATTTTCTTGATTGGCAAAGAAAGAGCTAGCTACCGTTCTGCTAACTTTCTCTACTTAATCATGTGCATTCAAAAGAGGAGATTAGGCTTCGGCTTTGTTGCCTCCTATTCCGACTCTTGATCCCACTTTGGATTTTGATCTTGTTCTACTTTCAGAAAGAACGAATTGATTCTTTATTACCTTACAGCGTGGTCAAACCCTTATTTTGCGAAGTATTCGGCTAAGATGAGGTGCTAACGGAAGTTGTTTAATGAAATTCTTAACTATAAGTGTAGCTCGGTTCGGGTCTTATCTTTTAGGCGAGTTGACCTGACTGCGAGGGAAGTTATTGTTTCCAAGGTTACCTGCAAGCGGAGGTGTTGGCTACGAGTCCCCTTATGTTCGAGGTGATTGTATTGCTGTAAGAGAAGAAGTACAGAAGATGAAGTTTTGTCTCCGAGATAAGATGCTAGAGCTGGGTCTTGGTCAGAAGATTTCTCAAGTACACTTTGCGCGGATCAATCGATTTCGTCTATTAACTTCTATAGCTCCAATAAGATTTCAAGAACCATACCCGCAATGTTCAGGCATTGAAGTCATAGCAGCTGCTGTAATGCAACTGTTAATGATGTACATTTACACTATTTTGTTTTAGTTCGGTGAGTTTACTATAGGTTATGTCATGAAAATAGCTATAGAAGGGGTTTGTTTTCCTATACTATACAATTGGTAATGCAATTTCTTTAAATACAATTGAATTGGTAATGCAATTTCTTTAAATGATGATTGCAGTAATGCTTTCCTAACACAGGTGTGTAAAGCAGGCAAAAGCAGCCCTAATCTGATTCGCAAACAAGCCCTTCGAAGTATTTAGAGGGGGTGGAGGGTAATTCTGAAACCAAACCATTATAAGAGGAAGTAGTTTTGTCCACCTTAAGACATTGAAGCATCGCTTCCGCGAAAGGATTATTCGTCAGTAAGGGTTTGCTTGGAGTCAAAAGTAGACATTCTAACTTATAATCCCCTTATTATGGAACAACGATTCGAAATGTTCATAATGTTAATCATAAACCAGAAGATCACCAAAAACATTCCAAGGAATCTCTTAAAGCCAAGGCTCAATGAGAAAGGAAAATGAAGTTCCCAACAGGCTTGTAAGTTATATGACAAAACCAAAAGGAAAGGAAAAGCTACCTGAAGGAATCCACCAAGCCCAAGAAACAAACACATAGAGAGCACGCAGACACTTAGTTCTGAAAGTAGAGCAACTCATTCTCATTTCACTAGTAAAGTAGCACACCACTCATTCTCATCGGATCAACCACATTATGTATATATAACTTATATATATGTTATATATATGTTTACCTAACTTTATTATGTATTGATAGCTAGTGGCCCGCCTATCCCTTAGTTAAGTATGCTTTTCCGGGTTTGGGTTCATAGGCACCAATGTGAAATTATATACGACTCCGCAAGGGGATCATTCTTTTGTATATATAACTTAATCGGTGTTGTTCGATATCTACTTCACTGGTGGTGCAAATAAATACCCTTACGAGCTCACTGCCTCAGTCAGTCAGCTAGCACAGGGCATAGGCAAAAATAGAGATGAGATGGTAACTCTACCTGGACACTTTTTCCTTCCTCTGTATTATGGTATCAAATAGCATGTTTCTATGATTGATATACCAATAGGATATACTAACCAGAATAGAGGGCCCCCGACTATATATATATATATATATATATATATATATATATATATATATATATATATATATATATATATATATATATATATATATGTTTACTATGTATTTGTTTCTACATCAGCATAGGGGAAGAACCCACACACACACATATCAGACCTGAGCTCGAAACTAGTACACCAACCACTTCTACTGAAAAGACTGAGGCACTAACAGGGGATTCCACTGCTACTGAAAAGACTGCTCGCTACTCTTGCTTATGAGCCCACTACTCCTTTATCTGATCATTACTATAGCTTCACCACACTATTATTGTTCAGTTAACGGTATGTATTGATTGATATATGTTTTATCGTATTAGATTGATATTCTATTTATGACCTATCCTATAGTACTATAGTCATTAGAACAAAAACCAGTCCACCACCACCCTTAATAAGTATAAATACTAGCAAACAACCTTACTGCCTTGACTTTCAACCGTAAATTGCCAGGGCTGAAATTTGTACTGCTCAGACTTCTACTAATGCTAATAGGGCCATAAGTGAAAAAGTCAGAACTGTCGCTATTGCTCCCAAGGGTCGATTACATTGAGCTACTTATGATAATGAAAAGGAAATAAACGACTATATCTAATGCTACTTACTCTAAAGGCACCTACGTTGCCCTTGCTTTCGTTCTTCGACTACTAACTAGCAGAATAGAAACATCCCAAAATGGCTTGGCTTACTCTTGACTTTGAATCTCCAATACGCCCTGCCCTGTTTGGTCTAGCTCTCCTAGCTATCAATAAGGTCTCCCGCTTCTTTCTCTTAGGCTTACTAGCTTAGCTTTTCCCTACTTGTTGGGGCTCAACTCAAACCCGATGGTAATGAGGAGGGGCTAGCAAGCCTTGAGCTGCTAGTACATAAGAATTAAGTAAGCAAGCCTTGAGCTGCTAATAATTAAGTCAATATACCAGTCCATAATAAAAGAAAAATACAAATAGTAAATCGAAAGAATGGAGCTGATGCCTAGGATACTTTGCTAATAGATAGCCTAGCCTAGGATAGGATACTTTACTAATAGAGAAATAATTCAGCTAATGCCTTTCGCTCTACCACTCCCGCCTATCATACTTACTATTCTTATCGTGGCTGCTACTATTCCTTAGTTAGGTCTGTTGCTCCTGATCTCCAATCTGTATGCAGGAACTCATCCTTGGGCTACTGACCTGGGACCTTGTTCCACAAGTATCTTAGCCTATATCCCATCCTCTCACTTTCATGCTTCGACTATTGCCATTGGCAGCAGCTCTACCCAGCAGGAGCTCTACCCGCAGCTCTACCCCAGCAGTAGCTCTACCCAAGCAACAACTCAATTACATCGACCCATTGATTGAAACTGTGCACTGCCCTGGCATGACATCCTTGCTTCCTGCCTAGCCAAAGGCGGCCTCTCCTTTAGCTAAGTCCAACGTTCCTTTATCTTAGTGCATCTTTCCTTTATCTAATTTTGAAAATCAATGCAAAATAAGCTGCTATAACGAGACACTGCATTGGATCCTAGCTTCCCTGGGCACCTTACCTGTCTTTGCTTGTTAGTTTCAAACTTGCATTACAATAGCGGGCATCCTCAAAGGTCAACACATACAGAAAGAAAGGAGAGGGCATCACTAGTTGAATCGACGAGAGCTATAATCTAATTCAAGGTTGACTGCTTGCTTTACCAATAATGGCGCTTCTGATGGAAGGGCGTTAAGTCATGCCGGGCCTAACGTAGAGGCTACAAAAGTATTGATTTGAAGAGCCGGGTTTGCTAACGAGTCAAAGTTGTGGAAGTTGGACCGATCCCAATCTTTAGCTAATGTTGGGGCAAGTCAGGTTTAGTTTGAAAGTGGAGTCAAAGATTCAATATAAGTTTGTGCAAGAACGAGTCCTGTTGTCGGGTATGAATAAAGTGGAGAGTTGGGAGTGTGGGATATAGTACAGACTGACTTGGTAATCTGAGTCAAAGAAAGGTGCAATTCCTATTTGTGAGATGAGCTGCTCAATTCTTACTTATATATAGAACAGTTGTTAAAGTGAAATTGTTCCATTGATGTTTTCTTAGGTGCGAAAGAGTGATTGGTATACTCTGCATAAGAATAGAGGGGGGTATATCCCTTTCATTATTTCATTGTATAGAATTTCAGTGAAATCAGTGAAATCTTCTTCTTTCTTACTTACACTTACACGAGAAGATAGTTTTGGAGATGAAAGTGGAGTTCTGTCAACAAGATCATAAGCTAGAGAAGAAGCTAAAGTAAGCAACGAGGCGGGACGGTAAGTAAAAGTAGGGTTCTATTCTGTTCGAGCATAGTATGTGAGAGAGGTTATTGCCTGTGCTTGTGTATAAGTTTAAAAGTAGTGGAGTGGGTGGAGTTTCTTTTCATACTTTTGAGTACTTAGGACTGTTTGTTTGTTTTATAGTATTGGATGGATGACCATTTATAATAGGGTTAAATACAGGTTGAGCTCCATTAGTTTTGTTCATAATTCCTATATAGGTCATTGATCTCACTTTTCTATGGTGTTAGAGCATAATGACCAAAAATGTCCCACGATTCTACTGAGAGTCTATCTTGATTCTAGCCTTATCCAAAGAACCAAGATGTAATCAAGACATTATTTGAAACAAAAAGTGGGAAGCTATTCCGAGTACACAAACGAAGGCATAGGTTGTCTACGGCTACCTAGTTAACATGTTTTAACTTTCACGAGCGGAGCAGGACATTGCACTCAAGACCGTGGATGGCTAGGAATACTGATACCACCGGCTATGTCATGGACTCCGCGATCCATATGGGTAACGTACTCAAAGCATAGGGAAAGACCATAAAGAACTGCCCGATGATGTGAGCGAGCGATGCAGATCAGATGCAAAAGCCGTGTATAATGAATCAAGTTTTTCAGAATCCAAATATTGGGAATAATTCAGGAATGACATTGAATTGAGCAAACAATATATATCTGCTAAAAACGAAAAGGAAGCTTTTGAACCAAGAAATGGAGATTTGGAAGTATTCAGTGAGAGAAGCAAACAACATGCACTGCTAGCCGCATTCGCTCAAGAGAACAGAGGGACATAAGTGCGCCCCAGCTAATGAACGAAAGGAAAGAGCGCGCCTTGTTACTGCATTGATTGCTTACTTTAAGGAATGGCGAGAAAAGAAAGAAGCCCCGTACCACAATTTCAGAAATGATAGAATAGAGGCCGAAATTAGAATAGAGATGTACCTTTGAATTAAGGAACAAGAATATAACCCAAGTTGCTTCTTGAAAATCATTTATCTAGTATCATTTTAAGTATAGAATATTGAAGTATAAATCAAAACAAACTCAGTAGGACCTCAGATAGGGTTGGTTTCAGCCACTCAAAAGGAGCCCATATGGTCAGCAAGTCTATGCTACTTTCTTTTCTTAGTCCGCCCATACCCATACAGTAGTGGCATAAGCTTTGATACCGGAGTCTCGTTTGCAGGGCTTACAAACCGAAAGAGTCAGATTTAAATTAGACTCAATACGTTTTCCCCAACACATACTTGCCCTGTCTCCATTCATACAAACTCCAGGTGATATCATTCCATCATCAATGCATTCACACCTTAGTTCGTTATTCAAACTTTTAATGATCCTTGGTTTCTACCATCTCTTAGAAAGTACTCATCCAGCTACCTGTAACTCCTTGTAGATCAATAGTAATATAGGATACACAAAATCAACTCAAGAGATATTCGCTATCTTTCTCATATTATATGCTTTATATTAGAATGATTTGCCATGGTGTGTTATTGGTTTGGTGATTTTCATTGTATTTTTAATAGAGAATATCAATAAGGAGGAAGATACAATGGACTGTAAATTCTTCTGTTAGTACTTTTCGTAGTTTTTTGTTTTCGAGGCCCCTTCTTTCACTTGGACGAATAATAGGCTTGTTTGACTAGAATGATGGTGAGGCTATTATTCTTGCAATTAGCTCTTCAGATTTGGCCTACGCAGACAAACTATATCTCGGATCCCGGCTAGGCGCTCTGCGTATCAATCTGGAGCTAGGAATACAAGATATAAGTATTGAGTATCAGCTTGGCTTACTATGCTAACAGACTCAACCAGACCAGGAACTAAGGATCGAACTTCATAAGTCATAGAACCAAACAAACAATGTAGAATGAAAGGCAGAAGAATGCAAAAGAGAATAAAACGAGTACTTCTAAGAATAAACTGGTGCCTAACAAATTAGTAGTAGCAAAGACAAATGGTAGTACTAGGTTCTAATGGTATCTTCCCTACTGAAATGGTTTCTACCAGACCCGGATACCTACCAGACTAGATATGCTACTTGGGGAATCCAACTCAAAATACATAATTGCCTTAAGTAATAATAAAAGACTACAAATACGCAACACTAAAAGACAAAACTGTGTTACGCACTACTGGAATCAAACAAGAGTATATGCGAGTTTGACTCTTATACCCCCGCCTTTAAAGTCTATCGTTCCGCCTATATCTCATGTCTAATAGGCTGACTTTCCAACTTATACTCGTCAACTTCATTCTTCCCCTCCGTGCTTTCAATTACTATTATAATGGAACTAGGAATAGAGAATACGTGTAAGGTCAGGTCCAGCACATCTACTAATTAACTCGAAACTGGGGCTTATCCCACTGCCAACGATACTTCTGCTAGTGTCGACTTACCTTACAGGTTCCTTTCTTTGCTTTGATTTAATCTTACTTTACACCTACGAGCTTGTCTTTACCTAACTTTATTATGTATTGATAGCTAGTGGCCCGCCTATCCCTTAGTTAAGTATGCTTTTCCGGGTTTGGGTTCATAGGCACCAATGTGAAATTATATACGACTCCGCAAGGGGATCATTCTTTTGTATATATAACTTAATCGGTGTTGTTCGAGATCTACTTCACTGATGGTGCAGATAAATACCCTTACGAGCTCACTGCCTCAGTCAGTCAGTTAGCATAGGGCATAGGCAAAAATAGAGATGAGATGGTAACTCTACTTGGACACTTTTTCCTTCCTCTGTATTATGGTATCAAATAGCATGTTTCTATGATTGATATACCAATAGGATATACTAACCAGAATAGAGGGCCCCCGACTATATATATCTATATATATATATATATATATATATATATATATATATATATATGTTTACTATGTATTTGTTTCTACATCAGCATAGGGGCCCTCGACTATATATATATATATATATATATATATATATATATATATATATATATATATATATATATGTTTACTATGTATTTGTTTCTACACGGATAAATAGATTTGGTCAAGAAGTAGTGCAATGTCAGTAAGTCTGGTTTCGATCTGATCTCGTTTTCCTATCTGTTAGTTTCATCCTGTCGACACTATCAGTCCTATGCTTCCTTATCTCATTCTTGGACTATCAGCTTTGGTTCTTTAGTGACTTGTCTCTTTCTTTGATGCAAGGTGTGGTCTACATGCCTTACAATTATGATAAGAGAATAGAATAAGGTATAACTGCATTGGGACAACGTGGTCTTGCCTGGTCTAGTTGAAACAAAGGTCGGTCGTCCACACACTTGTTCTGTGCTTGTTCCCAGCAGCTACGTCTTCGGGCATAATGAACTTAGTCTTCAGGGACCATTGGGACATTAATCAAAGTGCGATCAGTGGTGGTGGATATGGACGGACCACACATGGTTGGTGGAGGTGGACATGGACCATCTACGCATAGGAGAGAGGTAATTGTTTTCCTTCTACGCATGGGTGAATGATCCACGTTGTCCTAAGTTTCCAACCAATACTACTGGGATGGTACTGCTATGACTATGAATGACCCGGAGACACAGTTGATGATCGTTCTTGACTGATGTGTGAACGAACGAACAATTCCCGAGGTACCTTAAGTGGTGGGTGAATGACCGAGCAAAGAATAATGAGGAAACCCCACTTCCAGAATTAGTTAATGACCGTGATGCACAAACGAACCTTTATTTCAAAATGAGGTACCTCCCGAAAGACCGAGCCCATACCATAGGACAAGAGCAAAGAATACGTTTTTCTACTTTAAGACTGAATAACGCTACTGGATTCTTACAGACATCATTAAGAGGGCGCGTCGATCATAGGTTGGTTAGTTGAAAGAGAGGTTGGGCATGCTTAATGTTGCCTTCAAGTATGAGTTGAAGAATCCGCTGTTCCTGTGTTAGTTTCCAATCCGCCCCATTCATTCTATTTCCTTTTGTAGATGTTTTCTCATTATAATAATGGAATCCGATACGCGGGTATACTATGTTGCGCGCCGGTGCTGAATAGATAACTATAGGGTGTGTTGCATGCCAGTGTTGCCATACTAGGTTTTGTTCCAATGCTCATCTTGAGGTCCATCTTACCTCTGGCTAATCTCCTAGGTCTTGCCAGAATCTGCAACGAATTACAGATATGATAAGCACTCTCGATATCCAATACACATGTGTTATCATGAAAATCTGATAAGTGGAGACTGATCATGAATATACCTAGCACTTCTCCAAGCTTTTGTTTCACCTTGTATACAAGGTAATCCTTATAGTTCCTCTTCCCATGCCCGTCTTTACCATAATAGAAGCATTATCTTTTATCTTTTATCGGGTCTTTCTTAGCAACCTTTGTCTTACCTGGTCTTTCTTTGCCCTTGCCCTTCTTAAAGGTCTTATTAGCCTTCCTTTTCTTCTTGGTCTCACCAGTATAGAGAACTGACTTCTCTTTCTTGATGGTACTCTTAGCTTCCCTCAACATATTAAGGAGCTCAGGGAGAGTCATCTCAAACTTGCTAATGTTAAAATTCATGATGAAGTGAGCAAAGAAATATGATAGGGACTGAAGTATAAAATCAACACTCAGGTTATCCTCTAGGATTATTCCTAGACCTATGAGTTTCTCGATCTACTCTATTATCTTCAAGACATGCTTCTGAACCGATGTTCTTTCTGTCATCTTGGCTCGAAAGAGCCTCTTAGATATCTCATATCTTTGAGTTCTTCCCTATTCCTCAAACAGCTGTCGAAGATGAAAAATGATGGAATTGACATCAATGCTCTCATGTTGCCTCTGTAACTCGTGAGTCACAAAGGCCAATATATAGCATTTTGCCAAAGTGGAATCATCTATATACTTCACATAGCGAGCGATCTAATCCTCGCTTGCACCTTCTTTTGGCGTGGGCACAATAATATTAAGGACATACACGATTTTTCAGCCGTGAGAACAATTCTCAAATTAAGGAGCCAATCCATATCGTTTGGACCAATAAGGCCGTTAGCATCAAGTATATCATGTAGAGGGTTTGGGAGAGACATGTTTCTAACAAACAAGATAAAGCATAAATATTAAATATGTAGATTTTGTAGAAAAACTAATTAAGATATAAGCTTCTCTCATAATTTACTCCCACTAATTTTTCTGACATATCACATGACACCCTCGACATGTAAAGCGAAAGTCTCTGGCAGGCTTCTACTAGGGAACGGGATACAATTAGTGGCTTATTGCAATCTCGAGGGATTCGACCAATTACACCAAGCCCAAAATGTAGGCAACTCTTGCCAATCACAATTCTTTGAGATTCCCATCATGTTTGGCCTCCGGACTAACATGGTCTCGAGGGACTCGATCAACCATAATTTTCAGTTAAGTCATCACCATTGTTACAAGATGAGTTTGAATTGACGATATGCCCTCGAGGGACTCGACCAAGCATACCATGTCCTCAGGTCACCGGTGACATCTTTATGTCATAGGCAAGATCTTGATCACGAAGATAGGTCACGTGGGTCAACCAACTAAACAAGGGATTGGTGTAATTGGTCATACAAAATAGAATATGTATTATAAAATTTTCTTCCTCTTGAATAATGATGGAGAGAAACAAGGGAGGAGTTATGAAAGCATTACATCATTAAGAAGAGCTTTTCATAAATTTTAAAAAGAATATTAAAATGAGCTCAAAAGTCCAAGAGATTTAAATACTACTTATGTATTATAAATATAGTAAAAATCATCTCTTGATAGCAAACATCATCTCTTGTAAACTCCAAATGTAGCAATTCATCATCTTCATGTAATTTTTTCTCTCCTTTTTGAAAATAATAAAAACCTGGAGAAAGTTTTCAAAAACATTATCACAAAAAGCTTAATCTCATGAAATCTAGATTAGCAATACATATATTTTCATGATTTAGCATTCTTAAATCTTAACCTAAATCTTGTAGATATAAAATTTTAAAAGAAAATTTTGAATATGAGCTCAACAAATCATTCTCATGTAAATTTCAAGAAAATATAGCAAATAAATCTAAAAAATAATAAATCATTATCTTCATGTAGATTTTCTCCTCTTTTTGTAAACAAGAAGATAGAATCGAGGAGGGATAAGTGAAAAACATCATATCACAAAAATACCCAATTTTATTGATATAAATTTTATAGATGTAAATTCTAAAATCCAAGAAAAAATCAAGAGCTACCCATGCAATTTAATTTATCTTATGCAAATTTAAAGTAATGTAGCAAATCAATCAAATCATGTATTTTGTATGTAAATTTTGATAAGAAGTGTAATTTATAAAGTCCAAGAAATCTAAATGAAAATAGTAAATCAAGCTCAAATTTTGAATTATGCATTTCGTATGTATTTAGAAAATTTAAAATTCTAAATTTTCTTCTAAGCAAATTATTTCTCATTCAATGTTATCATATCCAATTTGCTTCTAATCATATTGATAATTTTATCTCCCACATTTTGTCATTGTCAAGAAAGAAATATGATTGCATAATTTCTTCTTAACATCCATATTCAAATTACGCTAAAAAATACAATGAGATAATATCATAAAATCAAATTATTAAGTACCAAAAGATATGATTTAAATTAATAAATTTACCCCTCCTTTTTGTTTGTGAATTTTGACATAAATAATCAAGAAATCTTATGTATTCAAAGTTTCAATAGAAATCCAATAATACAAATCTCATATATTTAAAATTTTTAATTTTCTTTTTAGCAAATCGCTCCTCATCCAATGAAGGTCTTTCATAATCAAAATATTTAATTTTGTTATTACAAATATATCACTTTTATCTCTCCCTTAGTCATTGTCAAAGTAATAAATAAAATACAATAGTACCAAATTTTAATATCATAACATTGCAAAATGAGATATGGAAATATAGGATCTCAATTTACATATGTGATTTTAAATCATCAAGATCATTATTTAGATTCATGTGGTAGTTCCAAATAGATAAACTTATGATTCATTTATAAACTTATTCAAATGAACTTGATTTATATAAAGATTTCAAGTTTCATTTTCTAAACTTTGCCAAAATCATGATCATAACTTATTCAAGTTCGAATCATCAAAATCACTTTCATACTTCAAGTGATTCATAAAAAAAATAACATAATCAATTTATTAATCTCTTTTTGAAATTTTTATAAGATAGAGAAATTTTCAAGAAAAATGTATTCTCTTTTTATTTCATACAAACATGCCTTTGTCTTTTAAGCTAAATAAAAACATGCATTATCATTTAAAACCGAAAAAAAACTTTTATTATGGCAAAGATCAATAAGCCATAAATCACAAAAAAATCATCATGCATAATTTTGAAATATAAACTTATTAAGCATAATCACTATACATCATTAAATCATCAAGTATGGTTTCATCGAATATAAAGCATCTTCAATCAAAATCAAAAAGTAATACATAAATCATCCAGATATATATTATTATTTTTTTAAAAACATACATAGGATTTATCTTAAGTATTAGATTTAAGTCTAACATTTCGTTCTTTTATCATAAAACATGTAATTTTCATGATCAATATATTTTTTTAAAATCACTAGAAAAAAAAAGCATGATCTCTTTTTTATAATATTCTATGCTAAAATTCTATCATTCAATAATAATCATCATCAAAATCTTTCTTTCATAAATTTAAATTTAGATAAAATCTCTAATTTATTTTTGTACTAACATGCCAAAGTTAGAACAATCAATATTAATGAGTTATCTAAAGATTCATTACCAATTATTTTATTCAATAGCTTTTTGTTATTACTTAGACTAGTGAGCTTTGAAAAAGAATTAGATCAAGTCATATGTCTTGAGCATCCCCTTTCAAAATATTACATAGTACTCCTAGCCTTATTAGGAGGCATATTATGAGAGGTTTTAATTTAGGTACCAATTTGAGTTTGGGTCCTTCATGATATGTTCTTTTCATTTTCTCTAATAATTTAGGTTGTTTATGATTTCTTTAGGAACACAAACTAATTTCTGAGGACCATAATTTTTAAATAAATATTTGTTAGCTTTATGTCCTAAATTTTTACAAAAAATACATTTAACTTTTGATGGTCAATTTAAGGTAGGTCCATTAACTTTTGTTAAGTATTACCAACAAAATCTATACCCTTTCTTATATCAACATGACCCTTATTAGCAAGGATTATAAGATTTATTTCCTATTTCAAAATTTTCTAATATTTGTTCAAGCATGATATTTTCCTCTTTTACATCATCTAACATTTCACATTTAGAATAAGGATTATGAGATACTAATGAATCATATATTTCATCAAATCTACTAACTAATAAATCATAATCATTCTTAAGTAACTTAAAAGATTTGCTAATTTTTCTAAACCCATCAAACAAATCATGAAACATATTTAATAATTTGATAAAAGATATATTTAATGAATCATTAACCTTGTCTTGGATCGTCATAAGTGTGAGATTCTCCACTTCTTGTACATTTCATATTTAGAGCTCCTCGACTTCTTGCATTCATAGCAAGAGGTTTTGTCCATCTTTAGATCATTTTTATGGTTTATGTTCATTAATTTATCTAGTTCATTTGTAAAATGTTCAAAGTCCTCATCACTCAGGATTTCACTCGAGGAGTCATATGTTCTTCTCAGTTCACAATTCTTTCAGTTCTTTAGAAGATGTTCTTCAAGTTCATTTTTATGCATCAATTCATTTAATGATTCACTCGATTTGGTTGTGCTTTCATATGTGATTTTTAAGTTATGTCAAATCTCAAAAGCCGAATCATAAGAGGAAATTCGATCAAATTCATTTTTGTCGAGAGCACAATATAAGGCATTCATAGCCTTTTTATTCAACGAAAATATTTATTTTTCATAATCATTGTAATCATTTATTAGATTGGATGATGTCTGAAAACCTTTTTCAATAATGCACCACAAATCAAGATCTATTGAAGTAAAAAAATACACATTCAAAATTTCCAAGATGTGTAGTCTGTCTCATTGAATATAAGAGGACTTATAATGCATTGACCATCATTCGTGCCAAACAAAGTCATTTACTCTAATAGGTGTTTAGTCCAAAGAGTAAGACATTGCTCTAATACCAACTGTTAGGATCAATTGGCAACAAGAGGGGGAAAAGGGAGATGGGATGAATTAGTGCAAGTATAAATTCTTGTTTTAACAAAAACTTTTCGCTTGAAACAAGATAAGAAAATCAGAAGCCTTTCATTTAAGTAAAGCATGTGAATGATTCAAAATAAAATGTTAAGTTTCTTTGAAGTACTTGACTTGAAACCTTACTTTCAAGGAGTAAATAAAATCAGAAGCGTCTATTAGTATTTTATTAAAAATAATTAAGAACCTGACAATTATAAGTAGTAAATGAAACAAGAATACTCACAATTATAGTGGTTCAACACCAACTAGCCTACGTCCACTCCCGAGTTCTCCTCTTTGAGGCACATCAGCATCCACTACCGATCTTCTTTGGGTGAAGACCAAACCCTTACAACTTGAGCTTTACAAGGGAGACAAAAACTTTACAACTCTTAGCTCACTCCCTTCTCCTTTTCTTTTTATTACAATTCACACATAATTTTTTAATAGAATATAATTTCTAAAATTATTGTTTGGAATGCGAGAAAACTTAGGATATTTATAGATCCCAAATGGCTTGAGAATTTGGAGCCAAAATTCAGATGTATCGAGAAAATCTGGGTATGGGCAGTTTACCTACTGGCGCCAACGGGTAAACCACCAAAATTACCATGATTCCAGGGTACGGGTGATTTAACCACCCAGCCTGGGTGGTTCAGCCACCATCAGTTACTCGAAAACCTGGGCAGCGACAATACATCCATCACTCACCGGTGGTTTAACCACTGAGAATCCCAGAAAAGTGATTCCCTTCACTTTTCCAATCCCGACTTGAATCACATGTTAATCAATTCTCTGGTCAATCAATTGAGCTCAACCTGAGTCTAATTAAACCCTTTTAGTGGACCCGGTTGTCTCTTTGAGTTGATTTGAATTCTTTCTAAAGTATACTTATTTAGGACTCAATCTTAACCTATGACTTAAAGATTACAATCAAACATGACCACCAAGCGTACGACCTTACTCCCGTAATCCGACAATCTCCGGCATTGCCTACGGCAAGTCTCATGGTCTTCCTCCGATGATCTCCTGGCATGTTCTTAGCGATCTTCTCGATACCTTCAGCGAAGTCCTAGCAAACTCCTAGCGAGCTCCCATCGCATCGTCCAATCCTTGACCCGATGTCTAAGCTTGATCTTGGGTCCATGTCTGATCTGTAATTCCTTTCCATGGTTAACTTGCACGATGCTAACTATAACTTAATTAATTACAATCAGAATGGCCAACACATCCACTTCAAGACCTTCCTAACTCCCGATAAGCTTTTCGGCTACCCCCGATAATCTTCCAACGAGTCTTAGTTTTCTTTCAACAAACACCCTTGTGTCATCTTGGCAAGCTTTCGGTACCCTCGGCGAGCTCCCGACGCACTCTAGGCGAGTTCTTAACCACATTGTTCGAACTCTGGCCTGATGCCTGGACTTGACTTTCGACAAACCTCTGATTGTAATTTTGTCTTCGTCATAGTTAATACTACATCAATCAACTCTAACAATCTTATTAGATCAAACACTTATCAATATATTTCATCATCAAAAATATATATATATATATATATATATATATATGTACATATATATATATACACATATATATGTATATATATATATATATGTATATATGTATACATATACATACATATATATGTATAACACATATCACATATACAAGTCATACCGGATGATCATTAGCCGTCACCTAATATAATTAAGCCTGAGCTAATGTGCATAATCACTCACAAGAGGATCTATATATGCATCAGCATATCTCCATGCCCTGTGATTATTCATTTCGTCATTATCGGTTCTGTCATAACCTCAATGCATCACCATCTGTTGTGATCTCCCGCCACGATATCGTGGGTCCCACTATCACTTCCACGCTCCAGCCATGCCTCTCTGTTAAATTACAAAATAATCAGAGGCATGTAGGCCCGATAATAAATGAGAAAAATGGAGGCTCGTAGGTCATAATTATATTTGATGATTATTATATGTACACACATCACATCATATGACTCATGATCATCCATCCACATCATACATCACATGCACACATCACCATGTAAGATTACTAGATAATAAATAATTAATTAAAATATTAAATTAATTATTTTTTGGAAATCAAGACATGCTAAGAATTCCCAGAATTGTAAATGGCATTTTTGAAATTCTAGACAAAAGGACAGATCTAGAAATTTCCTAAAATTTGAGGGGTAGAATCATCCTTTTGCTAGAAAGAAGCCTTAGCCCTTTTTGTATTGTTCTTGCGGTCGTCGCCACTACCCCTGCGTAGCGATGTGCATCACCGATGACATCTCCTGCCCACAGGCGGCTGCCACTACCCCTTGGGCGACCAACCGTACGAGCGGGCGATGCTACCTCGATGGCCACTGGCCCGCAAATGGCCCCACTCGTAGGCACTGTGCCCATAAGCATTGCCCTTGCGGACAGGCGTTGATTTGTCTGCAGGTGGCCTACGGGCATTGTGCCTATGAGCGCCACCTCCACGAGCACCCTTGGCCGCAGGTGGTCACTGTTACAAGTGGCCTGGCCACATACGACTGCCCCTATAAGCAACTTGTATGTAGGTGGCTACCCTCCTTGCTGCCTTCGCTTCGAATCACAACAACGAATGCGTAAAATAGTTTTACGCGATTCAATCTCATCACACGAAATTAAGAAACCAATATATATCATACATAGACAACCTCGGCTCTGATACCATTATCAGGAAAACTCAGCAAGAACATCACATGCATAGTGAAAGACCAAAACAAAACTAGGTTTCCATGTAGATCAAAATTGTCGTGCAAAGATTGGTGCACAGAAAAAGTCACAAAATTAAAAATTTCATCGTGTGTGATATTGTTTACCTAGGGTGATCACATATACCTATTTTTCTAGATCCGGATAGAGTGGATGAAGGAGGTCTAATGTCCTCCTCTCTAATAGTATCCACACGATGGATCGTTGCAATGATACTCCTCTAATCATAGCCACGAATCTCGCAACCATTGCGTAGAGTGGGGGGGGGGGGGAGAGGAGAGTAGAAGGGGGTAGCTAAAGGTGCAACGTATCATCTATGTGCCATCACTGCCTCTTATATATTGAGAGTCACCAAAAATCCTAGGGATCCTATCGTAGTGGGTAATTGAATGGAGATCCAATACCAAGTAGGCTGTGAGTGGGTAATTGGATCTCTATCTAATAATCTCTTTTGGCCTCTAATTGGGTCTCATGCAAGGGGTCCATTAATGTACGGTCTTATCTAATGAGAATAGGGGCTAATTAGTTAACTCATATCCAATTCTATATTCGCTGAAGCATCCACCATATATATATGACCCTTTAAGCCCAATACCAAGCTGGCTGTGAGTCCTATATATTAGAATTCCTTCTGACTTAGTGAATTATTATCTCATAATAATTCACTCAACTCATTGACTATGGACATACTAGACCACTGCACCATAGTCCCCAAACGGTATAAGGGATCTTATCCATTGGACCTATCTATCCTCGGTTACCATGTATCTATAATCTCTCATCCATCTAATATCTCAAAGACCATATATCATGCATGGTACTGTCAAGCCATATATAGAATTCATTTAAGTCTAACTTCAATCAAATTCTCCCGTACTCTCTCAACCCGACCAACCTAATTAGGGATTTACCTAAGCAAGAGTATATGAGATATTCCTCTCATGATCCCAAGAGTAGATGATTCTCTATTGATACTCAATAGCCTTCGTAAGATTGGCTACCAATCCCAAAAATCGATCAGACCAAATTTG
This sequence comes from Ensete glaucum, assembly GCA_021527575.1. Taxonomy (NCBI): domain Eukaryota; kingdom Viridiplantae; phylum Streptophyta; class Magnoliopsida; order Zingiberales; family Musaceae; genus Ensete; species Ensete glaucum. The sequence continues at coordinate 20,200,277 of CM038552.1, read as the reverse complement.
AAACTTTCCAAACCTATAAATAAGTTTGGTGTCAAAGAGAAGAGTACTCAAATAAGGTATATTTGGTGTCTCAAGTCTAAAGACCAGATACACAACTAGGACTATGGAATCACTGTCTAATGCCAAGTATTATTAACCATACAATATTTCGTAGGTGAATCAATTAGTGAACTCATTCTCCAATGAGCACCTGTATTGTATACGTAGTATCTCCACACAAGTAGTTATGAGACCAACCACCTCCATCATTTGGATGGGTATACAACACATAGGTCTATTCGATTGTCTCGATGTCTCTCTCAAGCAACTTATGACTTGGATTATTTAGGATCCATGTTTAAAGGCGAATTGATCTCATTGTCATGATCTTATCATGATCTGATTCCCGCTACATAGAACTAATAATATCACTATATATATAATAGATAATATAATGTGAGATATGCTAATAATAATAATAATAATGTAAAGAGACTGTGCAGCGTGTCACATGTGCCATCACTGACGTGATTGGCTTGTAGGGTACCTATAACCAGCAAAGTCGAGGTTCGATCAATTTTTCATACACCATCTGAAAAATTAGAAATATTATATATATATATATATATATAATAGATAATATAATGTGAGATATGTCAATAATAATAATAATATAAAGAGACTGTGAAGCGTGTCATATGTGTCATCACTGACGTGATTGGCTTGTAGGGTACCTATAACCAGCAAAGTCGAGGTTCGATCAATTTTTCATACACCATCTGAAAAATTAGAAATATTACTCATTCCCAATATATTGGCAGATGGGAAGTTATACGAGCATGGTTTCGTGAAAATACACGATGTTATAAACTTTGAGCATAGTCGAGGTTTGATCGATTTTTCTCCTACTAACTCGGAAATTCAAAATATTGTCCATTCCCAATTTATTGGCCTATAGGAAGTCATACAAGCATGATTTCGTGAAAAAACTTAATAGTCATAAACTTTGTAAAAAGTTGTGTTTCTCTTTATTTTTCGTATACCATCTAAAGAATTCAAAATATTGGTCATTCCCAATAGAATAATTCATCGAAAGTCATACAAACATGATTTCGTGTAAAAACTTGATGGTCAAAAACTTTGCGAAAGTCGAGGTTCGATTGGTTTTTCACGCACCATCATGGAAATTCAAAATACTGACTATTCCTAATATATTCATGAAATGTCATATGAGCATAGTTTCACTAAAAGATGCGATGATCATAAACTTTACACAATGTCAAGATTTGATCGATTTTTTATGCACGGTCTTAGAAATTTAAAATACTGGTCATTCCCAATATATTAGCTCATGGGAAGTTGTATGAGCATGGTTTCAAGAAAAAATATGAGGGTTATATACTTTGCACAAAGTTGAGATTCAATCAGTTTTTCACATACCGTCTTGGAAATCCAAAATACTGGCTATTCCCTACATTTTATGTTGGGAAACCTCAGCGAGAGCATCATATGCGTAGCAAAAATTTAAAACAAAACTTGTTTCCCACGTAGATCAAAATTATTGTGCAAAAATTGATGCACAAAAAGCTGCAAAAACTAAAAATTACATCAAATGAGAGATTATTTACCTAGGGAGATAGTATATCCCTATTTTTTTATATCCGAATGGGAGAGGGTGAAGGAGGTCAAACATCCTCTTCTCTAGCAGTATCCACTTGATGGATCACTGTAGCGAATGCTTCTCCAATCACAGCCAAGATCTAGCAACTCTATGTGCCTCCCCTCCTATTGATAGAGAACCACCCTCCTATGTGCTTCTCCAATCACAGCCAAGATGAGAGAGGGAGGAGAATAGGAGGGGGCGACCAAAGGTGCAACCTATCATCTATGTGCCTCCCCTCCTATTTATAGAGAGCCACCCATATAACTCTAATGGATCATGCCTTAGTAGGTATTGGATCTCCATATAATTACCCACTAACTTTGGATCATTGGATCTCTATACAATAATCTCCTTAGGCCTCTAATTGGGCCTCATACAAAGAGCCCGTCAATGTAGAGTCTCATCTAATGAAAATAAGGGCTAATTGGATACCTCATATTCAATCCTCTATTCGATGAAAAATCCATCATATGTGTGTGACCCTCTAGGCCCAATATCGAGTTGGCCGTGAGTCCTATCTGTTAGAACTCCTTCTGGCTTAGTGAATTATTATCTCATAATAATTTACTCGACTCATCGACTATGAACGTACTAGGCAACTATGTTAGAGTCTCCAGACGGTACATAGATCTTATTCATTGGACGTGTCTGTCTTCAATTATTTAGTACAACACCCAAATCCTTACTAAACTTCTTTATCTACACCCCTTCGTTTGCTGCTTCTGTTGCAGCAATGTACTATGCCTCTTTGGTCAAGTTATTAATACTCTCTTGCTTGGAACTCTTCCAGCTTGCTGCTCATTCAGGGTGAAAACATATCCTTAGTTTGGCTTGCTATCATCAATATCGGACTGGGTGTAACTCTCAACCTAGAGGCTACCTTCTTTATATATCGGTAAAAGATCCTTAGTCCTTCTCAAGTACATAAGGATACAGTTTACTATCTTTTAGTGTTTCAGATCTGGATTTGTCAAATACATGTTCGTGACACTCAGAGCATGCGTTATATCAGGCCTGGTATATAGCATAGCATACATAATATCCCATCCATGTCTGCCCTTTATTCAGGAGTCTTTGGGGACATACGCCTAGAAAGTGATATTTTGTGTCTCTTCGGTATGAGACCCCTCTTGAAATTCTTCATGTCAAACTTTTTGATAATAGAATCTATATAACCGAACTAAGACAAACCAAGCATCCTCTTGGATCTATCTCTATAGATCTAGATCCCAAAATATAGGATGTTTCCCCTAAGTCTTTCATGGAGAAATTTTTAGATAGCCAAGCCTTTATTGTGGAAAGCATTCCTATATCACTCTCAATGATTAGGATATTTGTCATCCACATACAACACCAAGAAGGTGATATCACTCCTACTTACCTTCCTATATACACAAGGCTTATCTTCATTCTTAATGAAGTCATAAGAACTGATCACCTCATCAAATCTTATGTTCCAACTTCGTATGACTTGCTTCATTCAGTCTATAGATAGACCTGAGCAACCTGCACACTTTATCTGGACTATCTCTGGATACGAATCCCTTTGGCAATAATATTATATAACCTCTTCCTCGAGGTTGTCATTGAGGAATATAGTTTTTATATCCATCTGCCAGATCTCATAGTCATAATATACTGCAATAGCTAAAAGAGTTTTGATGGATCTAAGCATGATTACGGGTGAAAAGGTTTCATCATAGTCAACTCTTTGCTTTTGATGATATCCTTTAGCCACTAGCCTTGCCTTATAGGTCTCCACCTTTCCATCTACTCCAATCTTCTTCTTGAAGATTCATTTGCAACTGATGGGTACAATACCTTCAAGTGCATCCACAAGGTTCTAAACCTTGTTAGAGTACATAGAATTCATATTAGAATTCATGACTTACTACTTCCCGGAGTCTATACTCATAATAGCCTCATAGTAGGTCTGAGTATCAACATCCTGAGAGTCCTCTCCATTGATATGTCCCACATATCCTTTAGGAGGGTGAGACACTCTACTATGTTGAATCTCAGATTTAAATAATAAAATCAATTGATAGTTTATTGATCTAACATGTGTGTTAGAAAAAGTAATATAAGATTAACTATGATAGAGAAAAGGAATTACAACTAGATGTTGGGCCAAAATCAAGTTCGAGCATCGGGCCAAGGTTTGGATGATACAATAGGAGCTCACTAAGAGTTCACCAAAGGGATAAGAAAGCTCGCTGGGAACATGCTAGGAGATCGTCGGAAGAAGACCATACAACTCATTAGAAGATTGCCAGAGGTTGCCAGATTACCGAGGGTTGGGTCGATTATAGAACTTAATGGTCTTATATGGTTGTAATCAGTGAGTTATAGTTAGGTCTGAGTCCTAATTGAGTTAAGTTTGGAAGGAATCCAAATTAACTCAAGTGAGGCAAATCGGGTCCACGTTTTAGTTTGGATTGAGCTCAGATTGAGTTCATTTGGTTAACTTGGAAAGGGGTCAATTGAAGGTACAAGTTCGAAACAAAAAAGTATAGGAAACACTTTTTAAGGATTTATAACGATAGTACTGCCGATGGGCGGTGGTTGTACCGCCCGAGTCAGAGGTAGTACCACCCAGGTCAATGGTTGTACCATCATCGCCCTATTTTTAGGGCAGCATTCGACGGTAGTATTATCGGCGTTAGTAGTTGTACTGCTCGTATCCAGATTTTCGGATACATTTAAAATTTTAGTTCTATTTTCTAAAGCCAATTAGGGTCTATAAATACCTCAAGTCTTCTTATATTAAGCACAAGAAATTAGATAAGAAAACTAAAAAAGTATGTGCTAAAAGTATGCAAGAAAAAAAAAGCTGGTAAGGGGAGTAAGAAAGAAAGTTTATAATCCTTGTAAAGATCTCCCTTGTGAGTTGTAAGTGAAATACTTGTAAGGGTTTTAGCCTTCATCAAAAGAAGATCAGTAGTAGATACCAGCAAGCCTCGACGAAGAGGACTCAGGAAGTGGACGTAGGCCAAGTTATGGCTGAACCACTATAAATTGAGAGCTTCTCTTAACTTTACTTTTTTATTATACATGTTCTTATTAGATCTTTCCTTTAGCAAGATCATAACTTAGCTTTATTAAATAGTTTAATTGCTCACTTACTCAACTTGAACGAAACACTTCTGATTTCTGATTTTGCTTCAAACGAAAGTTTTCTTTAAATCAAGATTTCAACACTTGCACTAATTCATCTCCCCTCTTAGTGCCGATTGATCATAACATGCTAGACCTATATAAAGTTGAAACTTATGTGTTAGGTACTTGAACAGACTTGGATTATGGAATGGTACTTAAGCTAGGTTCTCCAATCTCGCTCATCTCTATCTCACTCTCCCTGTTTCCACCAAGAATGTGTTTCTTCTCAAGAAACATAGCTCTCTTGACAACAAAGACCTTCTAGTCCTCGGGATGATAGAAATAGAACTCACAAGTTTCCGTGGGGTATCCCATGAACTTGCACTATTTTGTCCTTGGATCCAACTTGCTAAGATTTATCTTTTAATATAGGTAGGGCAACCCTAGATCTTAACAGCCTTAAGATCATGCTTCTTCCTTTTTCATATCTTATATGGTGTAGAAACTACCGACTTAGATAAAAAAAAATTTAGAAGATAAGTTGCAATCTCTATGGTATATCCTCAGAATGAGATGGGTTGGTCAGCGAAACTTATCATGGACTACACTATGTCCAACAACGTGTGATTCCTCTTTTCTCATGTATAATTGAGCTAAGGTGTATAAGGAGGTGTCCACTTGGATATAATCTCATGGTCCCTAAGGAAATGGGTGAACTCCATACTCAAGCACTCTCCTCCTCGATTTGATTGAAGAGTCTTAATATTCTTTCCAATCTGGTTCTTTATTTTATCCTTATATTTTCTAAATTTCTCAAAAGCTTCGAACTTGTACTTCATCAACTATATATGTTTATAGTTAGAGAAATCATTAGTGAATGTAATGAAATATGAGTAACTACTTATAGCCTGAGTCAACGTGGGACTACATACATCACTATGTATGAGTTCCAGTAGCGGTGGCTCTCTATCTAGTTCTACTAAAAGGAGAGTTGGTCATCTTACTATAAAGGCAAGGTTCGTGTTAGACCTCTAGCTAAGTCAAGTCCTAATTTTATTGAGTCAAAGGGGGCATGAACCATGTAAGCCCTAACTAGCCGCTACCTACTCTAGTTAAAGGGGGCCGACTAGGGTTAGGAAGAAGTTTTAATAGGGGTAGGACTCTGTCTAGCAGCCGACCACCATTAGTAGGAGTCAGCTAGGGGAGTTGTTAGATGATCAAGAGTTGGGGTCTTAATAAGTCAGAGTTAGGGTTTAGAGGGCCTATATAAAGTATGTATTCAACTCTATTTTCATCATCAATAGATCAAATTCCTTTTGGCCATTGTGTAGAATATCTTGGAGAAGGGAACCCATATAGAGTTCCAGGAGGTTGATCCGTTATAGAGATCAACCTCAAGATTAGAATTCGCAAGGGTTCTATCACTTGGTACTACAATAGCATTTTGTGGTGCTTCGCTACCCTTCTACTACTGTCCATCATCCTCATCTAGCCGCGCAAGCAATTCTCACAATTGCTAAGAACATCGCCAAACTCTCAACCGTCATCTCTACTACTACAGATCACCTGTTCAATCTCCCTACAAATTGCATCAGGTTCTAGTAAGCTTCCTTAATGCTACTGCAATTTAGTTATCCTCAACCCAAAATCCCAAAAAAGTATTCATCTATTATGCTGCACAACTCATCGTTGCAAGGTGACTATCTTTACGTTGAAAGTTACGCTGCAGATTTCAATCGCATGCTACTTTCCTATTTTTTATCTTACTGCCATTATTTTGCAACCCTATCTTCTATATGTTTTTTATGATGGCTTTGGCACTCCTTCTCAGTAGATTTCCTTTGGGTTATATGCAAAAATTGTTAATACAAATCATTGGTCTTTTACATCCAAAATGTTAAACTTTAGACGTAAAAATCTACCCCAGCACCTTCTCGTATCCCTTAATCTTGCCCAATTTTTTATTATCATATTCTCCTATGAATTTTTTGATAGTATTACCTTTCCTTTACTAGTGGATTCCCATTGAGTTTTGCTCAAATCCTTGTTATGAATTACTAGAAACAATTACGTCTATACTGCTAAAAGTTTTGATGTAAAATTCTATTGCTATACCTTTTGTCGTTCTTCTCATAAACTATCAAATCCTACCAAACTTGCTGCCACCAACTACATCATCTTTAAGGCATACCTCTAGCCTTAAGATGCAGCCATCATAAACTATTTCTAGAATCCACATCCAATCGAAATCGTAGCCAAACCGCAGCCCAAATAGTGGTCTTCCGTAGCCACTGAACCTTCCACCAATCATTATCTTCTGCAGCCATCAAACCTTCCACCACCCTATGCCCTTAACCTATCAACAAAAGAAGGATCAAAACATCTTAGATCTGGAGATGTACGCAATGGCATCTGAAGATTTGATCGAAGCCAAGTTAGAGGTGTTCGAATCGCGTATAGAGGACAAACTGCACAGAATTGGTCAGTCTCCAAGCCTAACAAAATTGCAGCAAGGTGAAAGTTTAGAGAGGCCTTCAGAGAAGGAAGAACAAGCCTTTGTTATGATACAGCCATGCATGAGGGTGGACTTCCCTTGATGGGAAGAGGGAGACTTGGTGGGATGGCTTTTGTACGTCGAATCCTACTTCTGTTATCACCAAACACCAAAGGCTTCTATGATGGATATCGTTGTCATCCACCTTGAGGGAGATGTAATACAGTGGTATAATTAGCTTCAGCACACCCAAGGAGTCCCAACATAGAGACAATTCAAGAATGGGCTACTGATCCACTTAGGATTGTCCAAGTACGAGAACATCGACGATCAACTCGCGAAGATCTGACAAACCTCTACCATCTAAGAATAGCAGACCAGGTTTGAAAGGTTATCTAACTAAGCTTGTGATTGGTCTAGAAAGTAAATGTGTGGCAACCCTATACCTTGTTGGCCGCAATCTCCTTCATCCAAATCTAAGAAGAGCAACTCAACAAAGATGTGTGAAGGATGAGAACCATACCTCGACCAGTAATATACAAACCTCTAGCACCATCTGCTCCCAGCCATCCCTCATTGCCAAAAAAAATTGACAAGAGAAGAGCTTCACGACTGATCGGCGAAGGGCCTATCTTATGTTGGCATTGCGATGAATCATGGAGCCACGACCTTTGCTGCAAGAGGGGGCACCTTCTTTTGATTGAACCCCTCGATGATTTAGAGGAAGAGATCCATGAGCACGAGGAGAAGGACATGGAGGAAGAACCACAACTGACTGATTGTATGATGCATGCCCTTGCCGACTGCGCGAACCCATAGACGATGAAAGTGGGAGGACTACTCAACTAGCAGCCAATCACCAACATCATTGATATTGAGAGCACCAATAACTTTATGAACAATAAGGTTGCGATTTCTTCCTCCTCCCACTCAATGATTATGAGGTCATGCTTAGTATCGAATGGCTAATACATTAGGTGATATTTTCTAAAATTTTTTAAAAGTAATTATAAAATTTTTCAGCGAAGGAAAACAGGTGATCCTACACGGGAAACGCGGGAGTGATGTGACGATGGTTTTAATGCAACGAATGGAGAAATTTTTGCACAAAGTGAACATTGGCTTCCTAATACAACTCCAGAAACAAAATATGAGGGAGGCAATAAAAATTGAAGACCCAAACCTTATTCAATTGCTTGTTAAATTTTCAGACATCTTCACCGAACCATGCAGCCTACCTCCTACCCGACAACATGACCATCGAATTCTAAGTCTTTTGAGCAAACCACAAGCAAACACTCGGCCATGTCATTATCTTTACCTCTAAAAAGTTGAAATAGAGATAATTGAAAGTGAGATGCTGAAAACATGAGTCAATCAGCTAAGTTGCAGCCCCTACTTTTTGTCGGTGATTCTTGTACGAAAGAAAGATAGAACGTGGCGAATTTGCATCGACTACCAAGCTCTTAATGACATAACGGTCAAGGACAAGTATCCTATTCTAGTAGTGGATGAATTACTCAATGAATTAAAGGTAGCATAAGTCTTCACAAAGCTAGACCTGTGATCCGGGTATCATCAAATTCGGGTGCATGAAGATGACATACCGAAAACTGCCTTTCGAACACACAATAGGCACTATGAATTTTTGGTAATGCCTTTCGGTCTTACCAATGTTCCCTCCACCTTCCAGAGCCTCTTGAATAATATTTTATGGAGTTATCTTTGTAAGTTTGTGTTGGTTTTCTTTGACGACATTCTTATTTACAGCCCTTCACTTGAAAGTCATCTCCACCACTTACGACTTGTTTTGACAATTCTTCAAGAGCATACTCTTTTTGTCAAACAATCAAAATACAACTTTCTTCAATACAAGGTGGAGTATCTTGAGCATATCATATCAGAGAAAGGCGTGGCTGTGGACCCTTCCAAGATCAAGGCAATGCAAAGCTGGTCGATACCCAAGAATGTAAAATCGTTGTATAGTTTCTCGGATTGACAGGCTACTACTGCAAGTTCATGAAAGATTATGGAAAGATCAGTCCCCCCTTATATCATTATTGAAAAAAGATGAGTTCCAATGGTCAGACAAAGCCTTCACTACCTTTGATACTCTCAAGGTAGCCATGACGTGAACACCTGTGCTTGCACTACCCAACATTGATAAAACTTTTATCATTAAAGCAGATGCATCAGGAGTTAAGATCGGTGTCATCCTCATGCAAGAAGGTTGACCCCTTGCTTACACCAGCAATGCATTGTCTCCTTCCCATCTAAAAATATCTATCATTGACAAGAAGATGCTCATGAATGTGCACACAGTGATAAAGTTGAGACCTTACTTGATCGACCGACACTTCCAAATAAAGACTGACCACAAGAGCCTTAAATATTTTGTGGAGCAGAAGATATCCTCCCTCGAATGGGAAAAATGGGTAACAAAGCTTCTTGGGTATGATTACTAAAAAGGAAAAGAAAATATTATTGCAAATGCACTATCGCCCGAACAAGCTAAATTTTTGACCCTCTCCCTTCCGACCCGTGACTTCCTAGAAGACATTAGGAAGGAATGGAGAGATGATCTGGAGATCAAGAAGATCATTAAAAAATTAGAGGAGGAACCAAGCTTCATGGCACATTACAATTGGGACTTGAAAGATTTGCGCTATAAGGGATATATCGCACTTGTACCGACTTCTCCTTGCATAAAGACCATCCAACAAGAGATGCATTCTGCACCAGCAGTAGGGCACTCTGGATTCCTTCAAACTTACAAGAGAATTAAACAAAAAAATTTATTAGAAATGGATGAAAAATTTTATTGTTAAAATTTGTAGCGACATATGCTAATGACATAAATGCGAGACAATGGCAAACCCCGGAAAGCCACAACCTCTACCCATATCGAACTTGATGTAGATTGATATATCAATGAACTTCATTGAAGGGCTACCCTCATCCCAAGGAAAAGGTACAATCCTTGTCATGGTCGATCGTCTCACAAAGTATGCCCTCTTTTATGCTATCTGCAATCCTTACACTGTCTCTAGCATTGCTCAAATCTTCATGTAAAATATTATAAAATTACATGGGATCCTAGATTTATTGTAAGTGATCGTGATAGCATCTTCACCAACAAATTTTAGATAGAATTATTCTAATTACAAAGTACCAAATTGAAAATGAGCATGACATACCATCCACAAATCGACGGCCAGACCGAAGTGGTGAATAGGTGCTTGGAGATATACCTTAGATGCTTCACTAGTGATTGACCAAAAGAGTGGACAGATTGGCTTCCCTGGGCTGAGTGATGGTATAACACAACCTATCATTCCTCCATAAAATGTACTCCTTATGAAGCAATGTATGGGTGACCAACTCTTGTAATCCCGAAATATATACTTAGCTCATCTAAATTAGACCAGGTAGACAAGGAGCTCAAGGATAGGAACAAAATTTTAAAATTATTAAAGGATAATCTCTTAGTGGTCCAGGCAAGGATGAAACAATAACACAATCAAGCACCAAATTGAAGATGATCATGGCATACCATCTATAAACCGACGACCAGATCGAAGTGGTGAATAGGTGCTTGGAGACATACCTTAGATGCTTCACTAGTGATCGATCAAAAGAGTGGACAAAGTGGCTTCCCTGGGTTGAATGTTAGTATAACATGACCTATCATTCCTCCATAAAATGTATACCTTATGAAGCAATGTATTCCCAACCACCCCCTGTAATCCCAAAATATATACTCGGCTTATCTAAAGTAGACCAGGTAGGCAAGGAGCTCAGGGACAAGGACAAAATTTTAAAATTATTAAAGGATAATCTCTCAGTAGCCCAGGCAAAGATGAAATAGTAGCACGATATACACAAAAGTGAAAGAGAGTTTTAAGTGGGAGATTGGGTTTTCCTTTGGCTTCAACCCTACAAGCAGACATCTATCCACACCAGAGCATCCATGAAGATTTTACCATGATTCTTCGAACCATACCAGATCATGGAGCACATTGGAGTAGTGGCATACAGATTGGACTCACCCGCCAATTCTCAAATCCACCCAGTTTTTCATGTGTTGTACCTAAAACCCAAACTATGACAGAACAAGATGGCCCAAAGCCACCTACCAGGCACTATAGCCCATGGAGAGCTTTAGATCTAGCCAAGAGCCATCATTGACTGCTAGATCATGACTCAACGTCGACGACCCATAATTGAAGTGTTGGTGCAATGGACAAACTTACCCATAAAAGATACCACTTAGGAGAACTATGAAGACCTGCAGATCAAATTCTCAGAGTTCATAGAGCCTCAGCCTTAACGATAAGGCTGATTTGAAAAGGACGGTTCTGTTAGGACTCTAGCTAAGTCAAATCCTAATTTTATTAAGTTAAAGGGGGGCATGAGCCATGTAAGCCCTAACTAGCCACCACCTACTCTAGATAAAGGGGGTCGACTAGGGTTAGGGAGGAGTTTTAATAGAGGTAGGACTCTCTGTAGTAGCCGGCCACCATTAGTAGGAGTCGCTTAGGGGAGTTGTTAGATGATCAGGAGTTGGGGTCTTGATAAATAGGAGTTCTATTAGGAGTTACGGTTTAGAGGACCTATATAAAGCATATATTCAACACTATTTTCATCATCAATAGATTAAATTTCTTTCAGCCATTGTGTTGAATACCTTAGAGGAGTGAACCCCTATAGAGTTCCAGGAGGCCAATCCCCTATAGATATCAACCCCAAGCTTAGAATCTATAAGGGTTCTAACAGTTCACAAGTTACATATGGCTCATAGTCAAATGGATCTAGGTATCCATCTTTTAACAACCTTTGAATCCTTCCCGTATAGATATGACCTAACCTATAATGTCACAGGTATACATTATTCACTTTATCTCATTTCCTCTTGGACATATTTACATGCATGATGTATAGAGAAGTGTCACATATAAGCCATTTATCAAGAACCCTCTAGTATTAATCTCACTATCCAGAATTATTGAATAGCTATTTTTTTCATAAACTAATTTATATCTAATAATTATCAAACAAGAAATGGAAAAAATATTTCTAACAGTAGAGGGAACAAAATAGCATGCATCCAATGCAATGATAACTCTACCAAGCAGATGTAGGTGACCTCCCCAATGGCAACAACAACAACTCTTGTTCCATTACCTATCTTGAGGTTCATCTTACCTTTAGCCAGTCTCTTAGGTCGTGCTAGAATCTACAATGAATTACAAATATGATAAGTACTACAAGTATCCAATACCCATATGTTTTTATGAAAATCTAACAAGTGGAGACTGATTATAAATGTATCAAAAGCTTCTCCAAGCTTCTATTTCGCCTTGTCTGCAAGATAATCCTTATAGTTCCTCTTCCAATGTCATCTTTATCATAGTGGAAGCACTGTCTATTATCCTTTGCTAGGTCTTTCTTAACAACCTTTGCTTTATTCAGTCTTTCTTTGACCTTGTCCTTCTTAAGGGTCTTACTAGCCTTTTTTTTTTATCTCACCAATATAGAGAACTGACTTTTCTTTCTTGATGGCTCAGCTTCCCTCAACATATTGAGAGGCTCAAGGAGAGTCACCTCAAATTTGCTAATATTAAAATTCATGATAAAGTGAGAAAAGGAATCTAGCAGGGACTGAAGTATAAGATCAACACATAGGTTATCCTCTAAGACTATTCCTAGACCTGTGAGTTTCTCGATCTACTCTATCATCTTTAGGAAATGGTTTTGAACCGATATTCTTTCTGTCATCCTGGCTCGAAAGAGACCCTTGGATATCTCATATTTTTGAGTTCTTTCTTGTTCCTTAAACAGCTAGCGGAGGTGAAGAAGGATGGAATTGGCATCCATACTCTCATGTTGCCTTTGTAACTCGAGCGAGAGTCATGAAGGCCAACATATAGCATTTTACCAAAGTGAAAATGTTTATATAATTCACATAGCGAGCAATCTTATCCTTTCTTGCCCCTCCCTCCGACATGGTGTCATGGACTTAGCTTAATTTGCCTAAGCTGTGCGGCACCCTAGCGGTACTCTCGAAGACTTAGCTGAAATTGCCTAAGTCGGGAAGCAACCTTACCCACTGTTCTGGACTTAGCTGGGATTGCCTAAGTCATGAAACCCCAAAGTGTTATATGTCCACAAAGGGTCAGCCCTCTTACAACCTCTTGCGGTCCTGTAGGACCTACAAAGAAAAATTTGGTTAGCTTAGAAACGAGCGATGGACAAGTCCCAACGTCTCGCAAAGCTGGAAGCTATATAAATAATTCGTTGAACACCTTGAGTGCAGCAGAGAAAATAGAGAAAGAGAGCAAAACAGGACTTTAGAGGGATGTGAGAATGGTCCCAAGTCCACAAACGATGGCTCCCAAGGTATCGAATGCAAGACAAGTTCAATTGCTGATGAAAGCCTATGCCCGACATAAACCCGAAACCCCATCTAGCCCGGTGCCACCCGGGGGGTTCCAAGGTGCTGAAATGACTAATATTTTACACCGCTCAGCGTGATCACTGCAGCACATAAAAAAGAACAAAAAAGGGGCTGTTTTGGCTCCACATAGCAAGCGATCATTCTGCAGCCTTCTACACTACTTTCACTCACATTTCTTAGGTAATAAATCACAAACTCAAGGCAAAACCAGTTGCCAAACATATGTACAAATAAAAAAAGTGACGAATGGTTCACGGAGCGAAGATGTTATGGTTGAGCAATGACCATTCGTGACATTCTCCCCCACATAAACTGTCGATGCCCTTATTGATACTCGTTGGTAGGCTTTAACATGAGCTTCTTCATGTCGTAGGGCATCATCTTTTGGCTCCCAACTGGCTTCTATTCGAGGAAGTTTTTACCACTTCACCAAGTACTCGATTTGCTGCACTCCATTTGGTAGCTTTATCTTGTGATCTGCTAGAATAGTTTCAACTCGCTTCTCGTAAGAGGCTCTGGTGGGAGGTAGTCGAGTTGGAACATTTCGAGAATCATCTTGCAAATTTGAGTGGTAGGCTTTCAAGTTGCTCGCATGGAAGACCTTATAAATTGTGAACCATGCTGGCAATTGTAACTCGTATGAGATATTGCCTACCCTACTAATGATTGGGAAAGGCCCTTCATACTTACGTACCAATCCTTTGTGCACTTTGTGCCTAAAGAACTAGAGTGATGCTGGTTGGAGCTTCACTAATACTATATCACCAACTTGAAACTCTTGTGGTCGCCTTCCCATGTTTGCCCACTTCTTCATCTTTTTGGCCATCTTCTCCAAGTAAGCCCCCACAATATCTGCACTACGATGTCATTCCTTTGCAAGGTGATAGGCTAATAGGCTAGTCCCCGTATAACCAATAACAAGAGTGTGAGGAGTTTATGACTGTTGTCCTGTAATAATCTCAAAGGGGCTCTTATTGGATGCAGAGCTCCATTGTAAGTTATAGGAGAATTGGGCTATGTTCAATAGTTTCACCCAATCTCGTTGGTTGGCACTCACATAGTGCCAGAGATATTGCTCCAAGAGTGAGTTGATTCTTTCTGTTTGGCCATCCATTTAGGGGTGGAGGCTTGTGGAGAAGTATTATTTAGATCCCAACAACTTGAACAACTCGATCCAAAATCATCCAAAGAACCGAGAATCTCGATCATAATGATGTTGTGTGAGACTCCCCAATACTTCACCACATTCTTCATTATCAACTTAGCCGCCTCCTCCGCTGAGCAATATAGGGGTGCAGCAATGAATGTTGCATACTTCAAAAATTGATCAACTACCACGAGTATCGATCCAAGTCCCCCTACCGCGGGTAAGCTTGATATGAAGTCCAAGGAAATACTCTCCCATGACCTTTCTGGTATGGGCAATGACTCCAAAAGTCCCACTGGCTTCTGTTGCTCTACCTTATCCTGCTAACAAGTAAGGCATGTCACTACGTGAGTACCAACCAATGAGATTGGGTGAAGCTATTGGACATAGCTCAATTCTCCTATAACTTGCAACAAAGTTCTGCATCCAACAAGAGCCCCTTTGAGATTATTATAGGACAACAACCATCAACTCCTCACACCCTGGTTATTGGTTATACAGGGAGTAGCCCATCAGCCTATCACCTCGAAAACGAATGACATCGCAATGCAGATATTACGCGGGCTTACTTGGAGAAGGCGGCCAAAAAGATGAAGAAGTGGGTAGACTTAGGAAGACAACCACAAGAGTTTAAAGTTGGTGACATGGTGTTGATGAAGCTCCAACTAGCATCACTCCAGTTCTTTAGGCAGAAAGTGCACAAAGGATTGGTATACAATTATGAAGGGTCTTTCCCAATCATCAACAGGGTAGGTAATGTCTCATACAAGTTGAACTATTAGCATGGTTCAGAATTCATAATGTCTTTTATGCGAGCAACTTAAAAGCCTACCACTCAGATCTATAAGATGATTCTCGAAATGTTTCAACTCGACTATCCCCCACCAAAGCCTCTTACAAGAAGCAAGTTTATACTATTCTAGCAGATCGCAAGATAAAGCTACCCAATGTGCACTTATAGATATGAGTGGTAGGCTTTTAAGTTGCTCACATGAAGAAGCTCGCGTCAAAGCCTATTAACAAGCATCGACGAGGGCGTCGACAATTTAAGTAGGGGAGATTGTCATGAACGGTCGTCGCTCAACCACAACATCTTTGCTCTATGAACCATTCGTCATTTTTTCTTATTTTTACATATGTTTGGCAGCTGGTTTTGCCTTGAGTTTATGTATTTTTACCTAAGAAATATGAGTGAAGTAGTGTAGAAGGTTGCATAATGATTGCTCGCTGTATGGGGTCAAAATAACCCCTTTTTGGGTCTTTTTTGTATGCTACGGTGACAACACTTAGCGGTATGAAATGTCAATCATTTTAGCACCTTGGAACCCCTTGGTGCAACGACCAATCCATTCCCTTGGTGTAGATGAGTCCCTCCTGGACCCAAAATCGTCGTGTCTTGCCCTCTTTGATGAGTTGCATCAGAGTTATTGCCTAAGGATCTCGATACAATCCATTCCTGATCTTGGAAAGGAAGTTGGAGCATAATTGACTTACTTGGCCTCCACCTTGCAACTGTATAGCATTTACTAGCTCCACTTTCTAACTCAATGCATCAGCCACGACATTTACTTTTTCGAGTTTATACTCCATTACCATGTCGAACTCAGCCAAGAAGTTCTGCCATCGTGCTTGCTTTGGGGAGAGTTTTTTTTGAGTTTGGAAGTAACTCAATGCGAGATTGTCTGTCCTTAGTACAAATGGTACTCCCAGAAGGTAGTGTCGCCACACTCGTACACAGTGCCGTTATCATCTCCTTCTCATGCACAAGATATCATCGCTTGGTCTCGTTGAGCTTGCCACTCTTGTAAGCCATTGGATGACCCTCTTGCATAAGAACTCCCCTAATAGCAAAGTCAGAAGTATTTGTATGGACTTTAAAAGACTTCTCATAGTTTGGTAATCTGAGTACAGGTTCCTCCAACACAATAGTCTTTAGGTCTTAAAATGTCGCCTCATATTTGTCCGACCATCTCCAGGACTGCTCATTCTTTAGCAACTTCGTCAATGGAGCTGAGCGCTTCGAATATCCAACTATAAAGCACCGATAATAGTTGACGAATCCAAGGAAGGATCTCAACTCTAGCACCTTCTTTAGTGTTCGCCAGTCTGCCATAGCTTGCACCTTAGACTTATCTATTCGGAGAAAACCATTATCGATTCGATGCCCTAAGAATAAAATCTCCATTTAGACAAAGTAGCACTTTTCCCTCTTCACGAACAAGGTGTTCTCCTTGAGAACTTTGAAAATTGTTCGGATGTGCTTAACATGCTTAAGTGTTTGCCTATAGATGACGATATCGTCTAAGTAGACGACCATAAACTTATCCAAATACTCTTTGAATAGTCGGTTCATGAGAGTGCAGAATATGGCTGGAGCATTGGTTAAGCTGAAAGGCATCACCAAGAACTCAAATGCTCTATACCTGGTCACACAAGTAGTCTTTGCCTCATCACCTTTTGCAATACGCACCTGCCAATACCCCGACCAAAGATCGAGTTTGGAGAAGTACTTTGTCTTGCCCAATTGATCGAACAAGTCCACGATTAGTGGGATAAGATACTTGTTCTTCGCCGTCATCTTGTTAAGGGCTCAATAATCAATGCAAAATCGAAGACTCCCATCTTGTTTCTTCTGGAAGAGGTCTGGAGCTCTGAAAGGTATTTTTGAACTACGGATGAGACCACCGCTTAGCAGTTCATCCAATTGCTTCGTTAGTTCTACCAACTCTAGAGGGGCCATACGGTATGGTGGTCTCGCTGGAGGCTTAACTCCTGGCTCCAGCTCAATCTGATGATCCACGGCTCTGCGTGGTGGTAGAATTCTCGGCAACTCCATTGGCATCACATCTGAGAACACCTTCAAGATGTTCGCCATAATAACAGGTTCCTGAATGGCCTCCCGTCAAGTACCTCTAGCTTCGTAGCAGCTACAAAGGTTGATTCACCTTTTTGTACCCCTTTCTTTAATTGTAAAGCTGATATTTATTGTAGGTCTTTGGTTCCTCCTCAAGAAACTAGAACCACGCAGGAATCATCGCCTACCATTAGACATAGGAAATTCAGAAACAACATTGGCACCAACTTCGGTATGTGCATAAACTTCATTCCGAGAATTACTTGGAAGTCGGCACCACCATCAAGTTTGTGCTCCCACTCCATATCCCAATCTTGATGGGGACCCCCTTTGCTCGTCCGAAGATCCGCTTGGCCTCTTAGTTCATAGCCTTCATATGACTTAGGCTCTTCTCCAAGATCAATCCAAGTCGCTTAGCTTCACGATCAGTAATAAAATTGTAGGTCGCGCCCGTATCCACCATTGCATAGGTTGTACGGCTATTAAGCTTGATGTCCACATACATCAACTCACTGCTTCCTAACTTCGGTGGCTTTGCCTTTGTGTTCTCCCGCACTTGACCCCGCAACGCATTTAACAATCATATTTATCCTATCCTGGGTCCTTGTGACACCTCACTGTCACTACTAGATTCAGAACTGCTCGAACTAAGAGTGATAGCTTTGCCCTTATCTGACTTATGGGGATGAATCGATGCAGTTAAAGCATTGAGTGCCTGTTTTTGCGGGCACTCCCTCACCATATGCATTCCTCCGCACAAGAAGCATCCACTAGACTCTAGGACTTTACCTTTTGAGCTCGGTCCCTCATAGGAACTCTTCTTCTTTTGTTCACCCCTAAACTCCTTCGCTCGAGATTGTTTCTTCTTTCTCAAATCCTCGAAAAAAATAAAATCAGTTAGCCTTTATGTGGCTGTAATTGCCCCGACTACGTCGATGACATTCCTTCGATGTAATTCTTGTTGTGCCCATGGCTTCAAGCCATCGAGGAAGCTGAATAGCTTATCTTTTTCAGACATGTCCTATATATCTAGCATCAATACTGAAAATTGTTTCACATTGTCTCGGATTGTTATACTTTGGCGGAGTTGTCTTAGTTTTCTTCTTGTGACAAACACTGTGTTCTCGGGGAAGAACTGAGTTCTCAACTATCGCTTCAAGTCTCCTCATGTATCCACTCGACATCGGCCTTGTTGTATCTCTTTCCAACAGGTTTGCCACTAAAGTTTTGTATCTCCATTCAGATATATTGTTGCTATAGCAACTTTGGTCTCTTCAGAATCGAGCCTTATAATATGAAAATATTGTTCCATGTCGAACAAGAAATTTGCAAGCTCTTTGGCATCCCTAGCAACCCCGTAGCAATGCGGCTCTGGTGCCCTAAAGTTTTATGGTGGCGTAGCGTGGGTATTATTCCCTCCCGCATCAAGAGTCCTTGTTAACACCATCACCTTAGCCGTGAGTTCCACCATAACTTCATATAGATATTGTATGGAATCTTTAGTGTCCTCTGTCAGTTGATTAATCAGGGATTCAACCTTCTCGATCCGAGATTCAACTTCTTCTTGCGAGCTCTCTACCCCAAGTAGCCTTCGCTAGCCTTCATAGAGTTCCTCCAAGCTCGCTTCAAGAATAGCAAGGCGGGTTTCCACCATTGTAAATCTCTCCTTGTGGCTTTTTTTCTTGGTTGGCACTCCAGATGGTGCCTCCTCCACTCATGGAGAATACCCAACTTTACACAAATCTTGTTCACTACTACGCTCTTTATAAGTGGCTCCAACAGTTTACGAGCGAGTTTGCACTTGTAGCCCACCTGCGGTAGCTTAGAGCAAGGGTCCAGCTTGCCCCATCTTGCTCGATTCACCATGATGTTTCACCATGGTGAGATTGCGAATCTTCTTCGCTTACTTGTTCAAATTGTTTGCCTGCTCTGAGACCACACTATCACGGACTTAGCTTAATTTGCCTAAGTCGTGCGGTACCCTAGCGGCACTCTCGAAGACTTAGCTAAAATTACCTAAGTTGGGAAGCAACATTACCCACTGTTCCGGACTTAGCTGGGATTGCCTAAGTCATGAAACGCCCAAAGCATTATATATCCACAAACGATCAGCCCTCTTATAACCTCTTGCGGTCCCGTAGTACCTGCAAAGAAGAAGTTGATTAGCTTAGAAATGAGCGATGAACAAGTCCTGACATCTCAAAAAAGAGAAGCTATATAAGCAATTCATTAAACACCTTAAGTGCAGTAGAGAAAAGAGACAAAGAGAGCAAAACAGGACTTTAGAGGGTTGTAAGAATGGTCGCAAGTCCACAAACGATGGTTCCCAAGGTATCGGATGCAAGATAAGTTTAATTATTGATAAAAGCCTACACCCGACATATACCCGAAACTCCATCCAGCCCGGTGCCACCCAGGCTGACATTTCACACTGCTTAGTGTGGTCACCGTAGCACACAAAAAAGACCCAAAAACGAGGTTGTTTTGGGCTATTTTGGCTCCGTGCAGCGAGCGATCGTTCTGCAGCCTTCTACACTACTTTCACTCACATTTCTTAGGTAAAAACACATAAACTCAAGGCAAAACAAGCTGCCAAACATATATACAAATAAGAAAAAGTGACAAATAGTTTCGGAGTGAAGATGTTGTGGTTGAGCAACGACCGTTCGTAATAGTGGGCACAGTCATATCAAGGACATACATGATTTTCTTTGTCGTGAGAACAACTCTCAAATTGCATAGCCAATCCATATAGTTTGGACTAGTGAGACGATTGACATCAAGCCATATAGGGGGTTTGTGAGCGATATGTTTCTAACAAACAAGATATAGAATAAATAAATAACATGTAGATTTTATAAAAAAACTAATTAAGAAATGGACTTTTATTTTAATTTACTCCCACTAATTCTTTTGGTGAATAATGTGACACCCTTGGCATGTAAAGAGAAAGTTTTCAACAGACTTCTAGTGAGGATCAAAATTCAATTAGCATCTTAGTGTAACCTCGAGGAACTTGACCAATTACCCTAAGCCCAAATGGTAGTCAACTCTTACTAATCACAACTCTTTGTGATTCCCATCATATTTGGCCTCTGAACCATCATAGTCTCGAGGAACTCAACCAATCATGATGTTCAGTTAAGTCATCACCATCGTTACAAGATGAGTCTGATTTGATGATATGTCCTCGAGGGATTTGACCAAGCATACCATGTCCTCAAGTCACCGGTGAATTTCTATGTCATAGGCAAGATCTCGAGGGACACGACCAACTCAACCTATATTATGATTCAATTTCTTCGTATAACGATAGAAGGCCACATGGGTCAATCTTATTACATCATGCTTACCGACTTAATATTATCGTAGGAGACATTTTTGTTTTTTTATCGATCTCCTAATATGTCGTGTTACATACATATATATTTAATATATATCAACATCATATATATATATATATATATATAGTAGGTGTATAACACATATCATATATGTAAACCATACTGGATTATCATGAGTCATTACCTAATATGATTAAACTCAAGATAATGGGTCTAATCACTCACAATAGGATATATGTATGCATCGGTGCATCTCCATGTCTTGTGATCATTCATCTCACCATCATTAGTTCCGTCAAATCTTCACCGCATCACCATGCATGGTGATCTCCCGCCACGACATCATGGGTCCCGTTGTCACCTCCATACTCCCGTCACGTCACTTCGTATAATTACAAAATAATCATAAACATGCAGGCCCGATAATAAATGAGAAAAACGAAGACTCGCAAGTTCCAATAATAATAATAATCACATGTACATACATCACATGGCTCATAATCATCCATCCACATTATATGATACACATCATCATATAAGATTACTAAATAATAAATAATTAATTAAACTATATAATTAATTATTTTTTTAGAAATTAGGACATGTCAGGAATTTCTAAAACTATAAACGACATTTTTAAAATTCTAGACAAAAGGTTAGATTCGAAATTTTCCCAAATTTCAAGGGGGTAGAATCATCCTTTAGCCAATAAGAAGCCCTAGCCCATTCCATCTAGCCATTGTAGTCGCCCCTATGTAGGCTGCAGCTCTGCGTATCACCGTTGGCTACCTTTGCCCGTGGGCGGCCTACCTACGGGCATTGTGCTTACAATCGGCAGCCCGTGCAAGCGGCATGGCCGCTGGCAGGCGCCATGACAATTGCGTGTGGCCACTTGGCCCACAGGTAGTTGCACCTATGGGCGATTGCCGCTGCAGCCAGCCTCCCTGTTGGTGGCAGTCCTGGCCACGACGGTCGCCCTTACCAATGTCCTAGGACGCATGCGGTCGCCCCTATAAGTGGCCTACCCATAGGTGGCTTCTACCCTCCTCACTTCCTTCGCTGCGAATCGTAACAAGAACGCGTAGAATAGTTCTACACGATTCAATCTTATCACACATAGTTAAGAAACCAATCTATTGCACAAATAATATTGGCTCTGATACAATTATTGGGAAACCTCGGAGGGAGCATCACATGCGCAGTGGAAGATCAAAACAAAACTGATTTCCCATGTAGATCAAAATTATCGTGCAAAGATTGATATGAAGAAAAATCATAAAACTGAAAAACTTCATGTGAGAGATTGCTTACCTAGGAAGATCTTATATCATATTTTTTCATATCTGGATGGAGAGGATGAAGGAGGTTATAAGTCCTCTCTAGTGGTATCCACACGATGGATCGCTATAGCGATGCTCCTCCAATCATAGCCAAGATCTCACAACTCTTGTGTAGAAGATGAGGGAGGGAGGATAATAGGAGGGGGTAGTCAAAGGTGCAGCCTATTATCTACGTGCCTCCCCTCCTATTTATAGAAAGCAACATATAAAACCCTAATAGATCCTAGCTTAATGAGTATTGGATCTCCATACAGTAACCCAATAACCTTATATTATTGAATCTTTATCCAATTTATAATCTCATTTGGCCTCTAATTGGGCCTCATGTAAGAAGTCCATCAATGTAGGGTCTCATCTAATGAGAATAGAGACTAATTGGATAATTAATATCTAATATTTTATTCACTGAAGCATCCACCATATATATGTGACCCTCTAGGCCAAATATTGAGCTGATTATGGGTCCTACCTGTTAGAACTTCTTCCGAATCAGTGAATTATTATCTCATAATAATTCACTCGACTCATCGACTATTGACGTACTAGGCCACTATGTCATAGTCTCCAAACCCTAATAGATCCTACCTTAATAGGCATTAGATCTCTATCCAGTTACCTAGTAATCTTGGATTACTGGATCTCTTTCTAATAATCTCATTTGGCCTCTAATTGGACCTCATATAGGGTGCCTATCAATGTAGGGTCTCATCTAATGAGAATAGGGGCTAATTGGATAATTCATATTTAATCCTCTATTCGTTGAAGCATTCACCATATATGTGTGACCCTCTAAGCCCAATATCGAGCTGGCAGTGAGTCCTACCTGTCAGAACTCCTTCTAACTTAGTGAATTATTATTTTATAATAATTTACTTGGCTTATTGACTATAGATGTACTAGGTGTTGGGAAACCTCAGCGGGTGCATCACACGCGCAGCGGAAATCAAAACAAAAATCGATTTCCCACATAGATCAAATCGTCGTGCGAAAGATTGGGGTCACGAGAAAAATTGTAAAAACCAAAAAATCGCGATGTGTGAGAGATTGATTTCACCTAGGAGATTATATATCCCTGTATTCCAGATCCGGATAGCGAAGATAAAGGAGGTCAAGCATCCTCCTCTCTAACGGTATCCATACGATGGATCTCTACAACGAAACTCCTCCAATATGATCTTGTAGCTCTTGCTCAAAGGGAGAGAGGAGAATAGGAGGTGGTGGCTAAAGCTGCAACCTATCAACCATGAGTTTCCCTTCTTATTTATAGAGAGCCACCAAAACCCTAGGGCTCCTTCCTTAGTGGGTATTGGATCTCCATTCAATAACCCACTAACCTTACATTATTGGATCTTTATCCAATAATCTCCTTAGGCCTATAATTGGGCCTTAATCAAGGAGCCTATTAACATAAGGTCTCATCTAATGAGAATAGAGGCTAATTGGATCTTCATCCAATCCTCTATTCACTAAAGCATCCACCATATGTGTGTGACCCTCTAGGCCTGATACTGAGCTGGTCGTGAATCACTCTCATCAGAACTTCTTCTGATATAGTGAATTATTATCCCTATAATAATTCACTCGACTCATCGACTATGGACGTACTAAGCCACTATGCCATAGTCCCTAGACGGTACAGGGGGGATCAAATCTATCGAACCTGTCTGTCCACAGTTACTATGTATCTATAATCCCTCATCCAAATAATATCCCAGAGATCATATATTGGACATGGTACTATCAGGTCACAAACGAAATCAGTTTGTCTTGCTTTATTCGGATTCTACCGGAGAACTCCTTCTCTCTCAATCCGAATGACCCTGGCCAGGGATTTGTCTAAGCAAGCACATATGGGATATTCCTCTCGTGATATCGAGAGTGGATAATTCTATATTGACACTCAACTGCCTTTGTAAGGTTAGGTACCAATCTTGATAACTAGTTGTACCAAATCTGAAACTTTCCAAACCTGTAAGTCTGGCGTCAAAGAAAGGAATACTCATACAAGGCATCCTTGGTGTCTCAAGTCTAAGGACCAGATACACAATTGGAACTATGGAATCATTGTTTGACATTAGGTATCATTAACCATACAGCATTTCATAAGCGGATTAATTAGTTAACTCATTTTCTAATGAGCACCTGTACTATATCCTTAGTGTCTCCACACAATTAACTATGAGACTACCTGGCTTCATCATACGGATGGGTATATAATACACCGATCTATCCGGTTATCTCAATGTCTCTCTTGAGTAACCTATGACCGAGATTATTTAGGATCTGTGTTTAAAGGTGAATCGATCTCATTTTCGTGATCTCATCACGATCCGATTCCCATTACACAGAACCAAGGACATCACAATATATATAATAAATAATATAATATGAGAATATACCAATATTAATCATAAGCAAAAAGATCACATAGTGTGTCACATATGTCATCACTCACATGATTGGCTTGTAGGACACCTGTAACCAGCAATATCCCACTTGACCAAATGTCAATCACCAATATGTTCGATTCCTATTAGACCCTTGTGATGCTCAAATATAATTTGAACTAGTGGCTTCATCAGTGGATCTGTAATGTTATCTTCGAATAGAACTATTTCCGTTGCTATATCTTTTTGGGTCATGATTGCTCTAATCAGATGGAACTTCCCCAGAACAATTCTGTTGAGACTTGAGTTCCTTTGTTAGAGTTATCACCCTGTTGCTGTCATAATATTGGGAGTCAGCTCACGCTGCTTGGTATGACTCCCAAATCCTTGATGAACTTCTTCATCCACACCCCTTCGTCTTGTTACTTCTACTATAGCAATGTATTCCGCCTCTATGGTTGAGTCAGCAGTAGTATCTTGCTTAGAACTTTTTCAGCTTACTACTCCTCCATTCAAGGTAAAAATATACCCTAAATTTGACTTGCTATCATCAATATTGGACTAAAAACTCGAGTCCGTATAGCCCTTAACCTGGAGGCTACCTCCTCCATATACCAGTAAAAGATCCTTAGTCATTCTCAAGTACTTAAGGATACACTTTACTACCTTCCAGTGTTATAAACCTGGATATGCCTGATACCTGCACGTGACACTCAGAGTATATGCTATATCAGGCCTAGTACATAGCATCACATACATGATAGACCCTCTCGCTGAGGCATAAAGTATCTTATCCATGTCTGCTCTTTCTTCAAGAGTCTTTGGGGACATACTCCTAGAAAGTGATATTTCACGTCTCATCAGTATGAGACCTCTCTTGGAATTGTTCATGCTAAACATTTTACAATGGAGTCTATGTACCTAGACTGGGATAAGCCAAGCATCCTTTTGGATCTATCTTTATAGATCCGGATCCCTAAAATATAGGATGCTTCCCCTATATCTTTTATGGAGAAGTTTCTAGATAGCCAAGCCTTTATTGTGGAGAGCATTCCTACATCATTCCCAGTGATTAGGATGTCATCCACATATAGCACCAAGAAGGTGATAGCACTTCCACTTACCTTCCTATACACATAAGGCTCATCTTCATTCTTAACGAAGTCATAAGATCTGATCGCCTCATCAAATATTATGTTCCAACTTCGGGAAGCTTGTTTCAATCCATAAATGGATCTAAGCAACCTACACACTTTATCTGGATTCTCTTTGGATACGAATCCCTTTGGTTGTATCATATATACCTCTTCCTCGAGACTGCCAGTGAGAAATGCTATTTTGACATCCATCTGCCAAATCTCATAGTCATAGTGTGCTGCAATGGCCAAAATAATTCTAATGGACTTAAGCATGGCTACAGGTGAAAAGGTTTCGTCATAGTCAACTCCTTCCTTATCTTTGACGATATCCTTTAGCTACCAGCCTTGCTTTATAGGTCTCTGCCTTTTTATCCACTCCAATCTTCTTCTTGAAGATCTATTTGCAACCGATGGATACAATACTCTCAGGTGCATCCACAAGGTTCCAAACCTTGTTAGAGTACACGGAATCCATCTCAGAATTCATGACTTTTTGTCACTTCCCAGAGTCTATACTCATAATAGCCTCCTCGTAAGTCTAAGGATCAACATCCTGAGAGTCATCACCACTGATATGTCCCACATATCTTTCAGGAGGGTGAGATACCCTATTAGACCTACGTAAAGTTGGAACTTGTGTGTTAGGTACCTGAATAGACTCGGGCTTTGGAATGGTGCTTGAGCTAGGTTCTCCAACCTCGCTCAATTCTATCTCACTCCTACTGTTTCCACCAAGAATGTGTTCCTTCTTAAGGAACACAGCTCTCTTGGCAACAAAGACCTTTCGGTCCTCAGGATGATAGAAATAATACCCATAAATTTTCTTTGGGTATCCCACGAATGTGCACTATTCTGTCCTTGATTCCAACTTATCATGGTTGTATCTTATAACGTGGGTAGAACAACCCCAAATCTTAACAATCTTAAGATCGAGCTTCTTTCCTTTCCATATCTCATATAGTGTAGACACTATCGATTTTGATGGAACTCTATTCAGAAGGTAAGCTACAGTCTCTAGGGCATACCTCCAGAATAAAATGGGTAGGTCAACGAAACTCATCATGGACCGCACCATGTCTAACAGCATGCAATTCCTCTTTTCTGATATACCATTGAGCTGAGGTGTATAAGGAGGTATCCATCGGATAGAATCCCACTGTCCCTAAGGAAATGGGTGAACTCTGTACTCAAATATCTCCTCCTCGATCTGATCGAAGAGTCTTAATACTCTTTCCAATTTGGTTCTCTATCTCATTCTTATACTCCCTGAATTTCTTGAAGATCTCAGATTTGTACTTCATCAAGTACATATGTCCATACCTAGAGAAATAATCGGTGAATGTAATAAAGTATGAGTAATCACCTATAGCCTGAGTCAACATGGAATCACATACATCACTATGTATGAGTTCCAATAACTCCGTGGCTCTCTCTCTAGTTCTACTAAAAGAAGAGTTGATCATTTTCCCACGAAGGCAAGGTTCGCAAGTTGCATATGACTCATAGTCAAATAGATCTAAGTATCCATCTCTTAGCAACTTTTAAATCCTTCCCTCATGTATATGACCCAGCCTACAATGCCATAGGTATGCATTTTTCACCTCATCTCTTTTTCTCTTAGATATATTTATATTCATGATATGTAGAAAAGTGTCTAACATATATAAGTCATTTATAAGGGTCCCTCTAGAATGATCTCATCATCCATAATTATTAAACAACTATTATTCTCAAGAACTAATTTATATCTACTAATTGTTAAACAAGAGATAAAAATAATATTTTTGATAATAGAGGGAACAAAATAGCATACATCTAATACAATAATAGCTCCACCAAGCAAATATAGGATGACATCTCCAATAGCAACTGCAGCAACTCTTGCTCCATTGCCCATCTTGAGGTCCATCTCGCCTCTATCCAATCTCCTAAGTCTTGCCAGAACCTGCAATGAATTACAGATATGATAAACATTCATGGTATCCAATACCCATGCGTTATCATGAAAATCTGACAAGTGGAGATTGATCATGAATATACCTGAAGCTTTTCCAAGCTTCTGTCTCGCCTTCTCTGCAAGGTAGTCCTTGCAGTTCCTCTTCCAATATCTATCTTGGCCATAGTAGAAGCATTATCCTTTGTCCTTTCCTGGGTATTTCTTGGTAACCTTTACCTTACCTGGTCTTTCTTTGCCTTTGCCCTCTTAAGGGTCTTGTTGGCCTTCCTTTTCCTTTTTGTCTCACCAATATAGAGAACTGGCTTCTCCTTCTTGATGGCACTCTCAGCTTCCCTCGATATATTGAGGAGCTCAGAGAGAGTCACCTCAAACTTGCTCATGTTAAAATTCATGATGAAGTGAGAAAAGGAATCTGGTAGAGACTGAAGTATAAGATCAACGCACAGGTTATCCTCTAGGACTATTCCTAGACCTGTGAGTTTCTCGATCCAATCTATCATCTTTAGGATATGGTTCTCAACCGATGTCCCTTCTGTCATCTTGGCTTAGAAGAATTTCTTAGATATCTCATATCTTTGAGTTATTCCCTGTTTCTCAAACAGCTGGTGGAGATGAAGAAGGATAGAATCTGCATCCATAATCTCATGTTGCCTTTGTAACTCAAGAGTCATGGAGGCCAACATGTAACATTTTGTCAACATGGAATTATCTATATACTTCACATAGCGAGCGATTTCATCCTCGCTTGCCCCTTCTTCCGGCATGGGCAGAATTGTATCAAGGACATATATGATTTTCTCTGCTGTGAGAATAATTCTCAAATTACGGAGCCAATCTATATAGTTTGGACCAATGAGGCGGTTGGCATTAAGTATGTCACATAGGAGGTTTGTGAGCGATATGTTTCTGACAAAACAAGATATAGCAAAAATAAATAACATGCAGATTTTGCAGAAAATACTAATTAAGATATGGGCTTCTATCTTAATGTACTCTCACTATTTTCTTAGTGAATCATGCGACACCCTCGACACGTGAGATGGAAGTCACCGGTGACATCTCTATGTCGTAGGCAAGAACTTGATCACGTAGATAAGTGAGCCTCGAGGGACTTGACCAACTCAACTTCTTCCTATAACGATGGAAGGCCATGTGGGTCAATCTTATTATCTTATGCTTACCGACTTAATATTATCATAGGAGGAGTTTTTGTTTCATATCAGTCTCCTAATATGTTGTGTCACACACATACATATTTAATATATATCTACATCACATGTAAATATATATATACATATATCTAGTAGGTGTATAATACATCACATATGTAAGCCACACCAGATGATCATGAGCCATCACCTAATATGATTAAGCCCGAGCTAATGGGCCTAATCACTCACAATAGGATCTATATGTGCATTGGCGCATCTTCATGCCCTGTGATTGTTGATCTCATCATCATCGGTTCCATCGGATCGTTGTATCACCATGCATCGTGATCTCCTACCACGGTATCGTGGGTCTCGCTGTAACCTCCACGCTCCCACTGCGCCTCTTTATGTAATTACAAACAATCACAGACATGCAGGCCCAACAATAAACGAGAAAAACGTAAGCTCGTAGGCCCCAATAATAATAATAATCATAATTACACACATCACAACACATGGCTCATAATCATCCATCCACATCATACATCACATGTACATCACATCATATGTAGGATTACTAGATATATATAATAATTAATAAACTATTTAATTAATTATTTTTTAAAAAATCAGAATATGCTTAAATTTTCTAGAATTATCAAGGGTATTTTTGTAATTCTAGATGAAAGGATAATCCTCGAAATTTTTAAAATTATCAAGAGTATTTTTGAAATTCTGTACATGAGGAGAGTACTCAGAATTTTCAGAATTATTGAGGGTGTTTTCAGTATTCTGGATGAGAGGATAGTTCTCGAAATCTATAGAAATATTGAGGGCATTTAAGGAATTCTGTATATAGGGGATAGAGCTAAAATTTCTTAAATTCTGAGGGGCATAACCATCTTTTTTAGAAAGATGCCCTAGCCCTCCTGCACCCTCACTGCGTCACTACCGCCGCTGCTCCTGTGCGACGGCTACCCTTTGCGGTCAGCAGCTGCCCTACCAAGGGGTGACCACTCCTGTGACTAGCGTCGTTGCCCCTGCTAGCGGTAGGGCTGGCCGCAGTGGCAACCACTTGCGGGCTAGCCACTATCGATTGGCCCTTGCAGGCTGGCAGTTGGTGATCGCCCCTTGCAGGTAGCCAGGCCATAGTCGGTCGCTCCTTCAGGGGGCATGGCTGGCGACCAACTCGCATGCATGCATGTGGATGCCCTCCCTTGCGGCTTTACTGAATTCGATATAGGGATAGAGCTAAAATTTCTTAAATTCGAGGGGCATAACCATCTTTTTAGAAAGATGCCTAGCCCTCCTTCACCCTCATCACGGCCTGCCGCGCGCGCTCATCGCTGCCCTACCAAGGGGTGACCACTCCTGACTAGCGTCATTGCCCCGCTAGCAGTGGTGGCGCAGTGGCAACCACTTGCGGGCTAGCCACTATCGATTGGCCCTTGCGGGTGTGATCGCCGCAGCCCGTGCCATGGTCGTCGCTCCTTCAGGGCATGGCTGACCAACTCGCATGCATGATGCATGTGGATGCCCTCCCTTGCGGCGTGCTTACTGTCAATCATTGCAATAAGGGCGTAGAACAGTTCTACGCGATTCAATCTCATCACATGTAGTTTAAAACCAATTTTTGGTATGAAAACCTTGGCTCTGATACCACTGTTGGGAAACCTCAGCGGGTGCATCACATGCGCAGCGGAAATCAAACAAAAATTAGTTTCCCATGCAGATCAAATCATAGTGGAAAAGATTGGGGTCATGAGAAAAATCACAAAAACTAAAAAAATCACGATGTGTAAGAGATTGATTTTACCTAGGGAGATCGTATATCCCTGTATTCCAGATCCGAATGGAGAAGATGAAGGAGGTCAAGCGTCCTCCTCTATAGCAGTATCCACACGATGGATCTCTGTTGTGAGACTCCTCCAATCTGATCTTGAAACTCTTGCTCAGAGGGAGGGAGGAGAATACGAGGTGGTGGCTAAAGCTACTAACCTTGTATTATTTGATCTCTATCCAATAATCTCCTTAGGCCTATAATTGGGTCTTAATCAAGGAGCCCATTAATATAGGGTCTCATCTAATGAGAATAAGGGCTAATTGGATCTTCATCCAATCCTCTATTCGTTAAAGCATCCACCATATGTGTGTGACCCTCTAGGCCCGATACTGAGCTGACCGTGAGTCACTCCCATCAGAACTCCTTCTGATATAGTGAATTATTATCTCCATAATAATTCACTCAACTCATCGACTATGGACGTACTAGGCCACTACGCCATAGTCCTCAGATGGTATAGGGGGGATCAAATTCATCGAACTTGTTTGTCCACAGTTACCATGTATCTATAATCCCTCATCCAAATAATATCCCAGAGACCATATATTCGACATAGTACTATCAGGTCACATACGGAATCAGTTTGTCTTACTCTATTCGGATTCTATCGAAGAACTCCTTCTCTCTCAATCTGAATGACCCTAGCTAGGGATTTATCTAAGCAAGTACATATAGGATATTCCTCTCGTGATACCGAGAGTGGATGATCCTCTATTGACACTCAATTACTTTCATAAGGTTGACTACTAATCCCGATAACCAATTGTACCAGATTTGAAACTTTCCAAACCTATAAGTCTGGCATCAAAGAAAGGAGTACTCATACAAGGCATCTTTGGTGCCTCAAGTCTAAGGACCAGATACACAATTGGGACTATGGAATCGTTGTTTTACATTAGGTATCATTAACCATATAGCATTCCATAAGCGGATCAATCAGTGAACTCAATCTCTAATGAGTACCTGTACTATACCCTTAATGTCTCCACACAAGCGGTTATGAGACCAGCCGCCTCCATCATATAGACAGGTATATAGTACACCAATCTATCCGGTTATCTCAATGTCCCTCTTAAGTAACCTATGACCGAGATTATTTAGGATCTATTTTTAAAGGTGAATCGATCTCATTATCGTGATCTCATCACGATTCGATTCCCATTGTATAGAACCAAGGACATCACAATATATATGTGACAAATAATATAATGTAAGAATATGCCAATATTAATTATAAGCAAAAAGATCACACAACGTGTCACATGTGTCATCACTCACGTGATTGGCTTGCAGGACACCTGTAACCAGCACTAGGCCACTATGTCATAATTTCCAAATGGTACAAGGGATCTTATCCATTGGACTTGTCTATCTTCAATTACCATGCATATATAATCTTTCATACATCTAATATCTCAAAGACCATATACCGAGTATGGTACTGTCAGGCTATATATGAAATCCGTCTAAGTCTTGCTCTAATCGGTTTCTCTTAGAAAACTCCTATCTCAATCCGACCAACCTGATCAAGGATTTACCTGAGTGAGAGCATATAGGATATTCCTCTCATGATACCAAGAGTAGATGATCCTCTATTGACACTCAATAGTCTTCGTAAGGATAACTACCAATCCTGATAATTGTTTACACCAGTCTAGAACTTTCTAAACCTGTAAGTCCAACATCAAAGATAGGAGTACTCAAATAAGGCATCTTTGATGTCTTAAGTCTAAAGACCAAATACACAACTGGGACTATGGAATCGACGTCTGATGTCAGGTATCATTAACCATACAGCATTCCATAAGTGAACTCATTCTCCAATGAGCACTTGTACTATATTCTTAGTGTCTCCACACAAGTAGTTATGAGACCAGTCGCCTCTATCATATGGATGGGTATACAGTACATCGATCTATCCAGTTGTATCGATGTCCAGCAACGTATGATCGAGATTATTTAAAATCTTGTTTAAAAGTGAATAGATAATATAATATGATAATATACTAATAAATAATAATATAAAGAGACTGTGTAGTATGTCACACATGCCATCACTCACATGATTGGCTTGTAGGGCACTTGTAACCAACATATTAGCCTATGGGATGTCGTACAAGCATGGTTTCGCAAAAAAACACGACGGTCATAAACTTTGCACAAAGTTGAGGTTCGATCGACTTTTCGAGCACCATCTCAGAAATTTAAAATCCTACCCGTTTCTAACGTTTTAGCCTATGGGAAGTCCTACCAATATGGTTTTGTGAAAAAACATGATGGTCATAAATATTGTGCAAAGTTGAGGTTCGATTAGTTTTTTGCACAGTGTCTCAGAAATTCAAAAAAATACCCATTCTTAATGTATTAGCCCATAGGAATTCGTAAGAGCCTAGTTTCATAAAAAAACACGACGATCATATACTTCACGCAAAGTCGATGTTCAATCAATTTTTTGCACACTATCTCAGAAATTCAAAATACTAGTCATTCCTAATGTATTTGCATATAGGAAGTCATACGAGCATAGTTTCATAAAAAAAACGTGATGTTAAAAATTTTATGTAAGTAGAGTTCAATCTATTTTTCATGCACCATCTTGAAAATTCAAAATACTGGTCATTCCAAATGTTAATATTAGACCACAGTCATACTAGCATTGGTTCACAAAAAAATGTCATGGTCATAAACTTTCCACAAAGTCGATATTCGATCGATTTTTTATGCACCGCCTTGAAATTTTAAAATACTGCACATTCCCAATGTATTAGCCCCATGGGAAGTCATACGAGCATGGTTTCATGAAAAAATATGGCGATCATAAATATTATGCAAAGTCGAGATTTGAATAATTTTTCGTACACCATTTTAGAAATTCAAAATACTAGTCATTCTTAACGTATTGTATCATTCAAGCATGGTTTTGTGAAAAAATATGATGGTCATAAACTTTGCACAATGTCAAGATTCGATCGATTTTACATGCACTATCTTGAAAATCCAAATGATGCCCATTCCCAATATATTAGCCCATGGGAAGTCATTCGAGTATGGTTTCACAAAAAAAATATTGTTGTCATAAACTTTACACAAAGTCGAGGTCCGACTGATTTTTCATGCACCATCTTGGAAATCCAAAATATCACCCATTGCCAACGTATTTGTCTTTGGGAAGTTGAATGAGTATGGTTTCACGAAAAAATATGATAATCATAAACATTACGTAAAGTTGAGGTTTAATCAATTTTTCATACACCATCTTCGAAATTCAAAATACTAGCCATTCTCAACGTATTAGCTCATGAGAATTTGTTCGATCATGGTGCCATGAAAAACCATGATGGTCATAAATTTTGCATAAGGTCGAGGTTCAATTGGATTTTTATGCAATATCTCGAAAATTCAAAATACTGTACATTCCCAACGTATTAGCCCATAGGAAGCCGTACAAGTATGGTTTTATGAAAAAAATTGTCATAAACTTTACACAAAGTCGATGTTCGATTGATTTTTCACACACCATCTTGAAAATTCAAAATACGACCAATTCCTAACGTTTTATAGCCCATAGGAAGTCGTATATATGAGCATGGCTTCATGAAAAAATATAACAGTGATAAACTTTGCACAATGTCGAGGCTCAATCGATTTTTCTCACCATCTCGGGAAGTCAAAATATTGGCCATTCCCAATGTATTAGCTCATGGGAAGTTGTACGAGCATTTTTTAATGAAAAAATATGATAGTTATAAACTTTATGCCAATATGAGGTTCAATCAATTTTTTGTGCAGGGTCTCAAAATTTTAAAATACTGGCTATTCCCAATGTATTAATACATGGGAAGTCATATGAGCATGGTTTTACGAAAAAATATGACGGTTAAAACTTTGCACAAAGTCGAGGTTCGATCGAATTTTTGTGCACCATCTCGAAAATTCAAAATACTAGCTATTCCCAATGCATTGTCCCATGAGAAGTCATACGAGAATGGTTTTATGAAAAAAAATGCTACGATCATAACCTTTGCGTAAGTTCAAAATACGAGCATGGTTTGATCGATATTTCATGCTTCAACTCATAAGTTCAAAATACTGGTCATTCCCAAAGTATTAACGCATGGAAAGTCGCAAGAGCATGGTTTCATGAAAAAATGTGATGATCATTAAAACTGCATAAAAATCATGGTTCAATCAGTTTTTTTGTGCATCTTCTCAAAAATTTAAAATACTGATCATTCCCAACATATACATGGGAAGTCATACGAGCATGGTTTTATGAAAAAAAAATGTGAGGGTTAAAACCTTTACGTAAAGTCGAGGTTCGATCGAATTTTTGCGCATCGACTCAGAAATTCAAAATACTGACCATTCACAACATATTGACCTATGAGAAGTCATACGAGCATGGTTTTACAAAAAAAAAAATACCATGATCATAACCTTTGCGCAAAGTCAAAGTTCGATCCATATTTCGTGCTTCCACTCATAAGTTCAAAATATTAGCCATTCCCAAAGTATTAACGCATGGAAAGTCGCACGAGCATGGTTTCATAAAAAAATGTGACGGTCGTTAAAATTACACAAAATCATGGTTTAATCAATTTTTTGTGCACCTTCTTGAAAATTCAAAATACTACCCATTCCTAACGTATTAACCTATAGGAAGTGATACGAGCATGGTTTCGTGAAAAAACGCGACGGTCATAAACTTTGCACAAAGTTGAGATTCAATCGATTTTTCATGTATCATCTCGAAAATTTAATATACTGCCCATTTTTCAATGTATTAGCCCATGGGAAGTCGTATGAGTATAGTTTCATAAAAAAAATATGACAGTTATAAACTTTCTAAGTCGAGATTCGATCGATTTTTTTGTTACCATCTTGAAATTTTAAAATACTAGCCAATCCCAATGTATTAGCCCTTGGGAAGTTACACGAGCACAGTTTCATAAAAAAATAGGATGGTCATAAACTTAGCACAAAGTTGAGGTTTAGTTGGTTTTTCTCACACTGATTTGAACTTTTAAAGTACTGGCCATTCCTAAATTATTAGCCCATGGGAAGTCATTCTAGCACGGTTTCGTGAAAAAATATGATGGTCATAAACTTTGTGCAAAACTGAGATTCAATCAGGTTTTTACACACCATTTTAAATATTCAAAATACTACCCATTGCCAACGTATTTGCCCATGGTAAGTCGTATGAGCATGATTTTTTATACACCATCTTAAAATTTTAAAATACTAGCCAATCCTAATGTATTAGCTCATAGGAAGTCGTTCGAGCATGGTTTCGTGAAAAAATGCGATGATCATAAATTTTACACAATGTCAAGGTTTGATTGGTCTTTCATGCACTGTCTCAGAAATTCAAAATACTGCCAATTCCCAAAATATTATTAGCCCATGAGAAGTCATACGAGCATAGTTTCGTAAAAAAATATGACGATCATAATCTTTACACAAAGTCAAGGTTCGAATAATTTTTCGTGCACCATCTCGAAAATTCAATAGAGCCTATTCCCTACATTTTGTAGCCCCATGGGAAGTCATATGAGTATGGTTTAGTGATAAAATGTGACAGTCATAAACTTTGCACAAAGTTAATGTTCGATTGATTTTTCATGCACCATCTTGAAAATTCAAAATACTATCCATTCACAACGTATTAGCTCATGGAAAGTCGTACAAGCATGGTTTCATGAGAAAATGTGACGGTCAAAAACTTCACACAAAATTGAGGATCGATTGGTTTTTTGTGCACCATTTCAAAAATTCAAAATATTGCCCATTCCAAATGTATTGGCCATCGAAAGTCTTACGAGCATGGTTTTGTGAAAAAATGTAACGATCATATACTTTGAGCATAGTAGAAGTTTGATCGATTTTTCGCGTAACGACTCAAAATTTTAAAATATTGCTCATTCCCAACGTATTGGCCTATGGGAAGTCATATGAGCATGGTTTCACGAAAAAATGTGACGATCAGAAACTTTACACAAGATTGTGATTCGATCAATTTTTCACCACCATTTAGTAAATTTGAAATACTACTCATTCACAACGTATTAGGTCATGGGAAGTCATACGAACATGGTTTCACGAAAAAATGCAATGACCATAAACTTTGCACTATGTCGAGATTTGATCGAGTTTTCATGTACTATCTATAAAATTTAAAATACTGGTCATTCCTAACGTATTACCTCATGGGAAGTCGTATGAACATGGTTTCGTAAAAAAAAGTAATGGTCATAAATCTTACGCAAAATCAAGGTTCGATAGATTTTTCACACACCATCCAATAAATTCAAAATACTAGTCATTCCCTATGTATTAGCCCATGGGAAGTTGTACAAGTGTGGTTCCGTAAAAAAACCTGAGTTATAAACTTTCCACAAAGTTGAAGTTTGATCGGTTTTTCAAGTACCATCTCGAAAATTCAAAATCCTGCCCATTTCCAACATTTAGCCCATGGAAAGTCCTACGAGCATGATTTTACGAAAAAAACATGATGATCATAAATATTATGCAAAGTCGAGATTCGATCGATTTTTCGTATACCATCTCGGAAATTCAAAATGCTAGCTCATGAGAAGTCATAAGAGCTTAATTTTGTAAAAAAACACGATGGTCATAAACTTCTTGAAAATTCAAAATATTATCCATTCCCAACCTTTTAGGCCATAGGAAGTCGTACGAGCATGATTTCACAAAAAAATACAACGGTGATCGCAAAGTCAAGGTTCGATTATTTTTTCACACACCACCTCATAAATTTAAAATGTAGGCCATTCCCAAAGTATTAGCACATGGGAAGTCAAACGAGCATGTTTCCGTGAAAAAACATGATGATAATAAACTTTGTGCCAAGACAAGATTCGATCAGTTTTTTGCACACGATCTCAAAAATTCGAAATACTAGCGATTCCTAATGTATTAATACCTGGGAAGTCATACGATCATGGTTTTATGAAAAAAAATGTGATGATTATAAACGTTATGCAGTGTCAAGGTTCGATCGAATTTTTGCGTACCAACTCAAAAATTCAATATACTGGTCATTTCCAATGTATTGGCCCATGGAAAGTCATACGAGCATAGTTTCATGAAAAAATACAATGATCATAAACCTTTGCACAAAGTCGAGGTTCGATTAAAATTTTGTGCTTCGACTTTAAAATTTAAAATACTAGCCATTCCTAAAGTATTAGCACATGAGAAGTCGTACGAGTATGGTTTCATGAAATAACACAACGGTCATTAACTTTATGCAAAATCGTGGTTCGATTGGTTATTTACGCACCTTCTCAAAAATTTAAAATACTGCTCATTCCCAATGTATTGCCTCTAGAAAGTTATACAAGCATGATTTCATGAAAAAAACACGATGATTATAAACTTTGCACAAAGTTGATATTCGATCGATTTTTCATATACCATCTCGAAAATTCAAAATACTACTCATTTTCTAACGTATTAGCCATGGGAAGTCATACGAGCATGGTTTTATTTAAAAAAGTGCGACCGTCATAAACTTTGTATGTTGAGATTCAATCAATTTTTCATGTACCGTCTTAGAAATTCAAAATACTGGCCAACCCCAACGTATTAGCTCATAGGAAGTCATGCGAGAATGGTTTCATGAAAAAATGTGATGGTCATCAACTTTACGGAATGTCGAGGTTTGATCGATTTTTCATGTACCATCTTGGAAATTCAAAAAAACTACCAATTCCCGACGTATTGGCCTATGGGAAGTCACATGAGCACAGTTTTATGAAAAAATATGATGGTCATAAATTTTGCATAAAACGAAGGTTCGATTGGTTTTTTGCACACCACTCAAAAATTAAATGTATTGGCCATTCCCAAATTATTAGTCAATGGGAGTTCGCGCATGGTTTCATAAAAAAAATACGATGGTCATAAATTTTGCACAAAATCGAGGTTCGATCAATTTTTAGCACACCGTCTCAAAAATTCAAAATACTGTCTGTTACCAACGTATTTGCGTGTAAGCATGGTTTTATGAGAAAAATGCAACAGTGATAAACTTTGTGCAAAGTAGTGGTTCGATTGATTTTTTGCACACTATCTCGACAATTCAAAATACTGGTCATTCCCAACATATTAGCCCAAGGGAAGTTATATACGAGCTTGATTTCATGAAAAAATATGATAATCATAAACTTTACACAAAGTTAAGGTTCGATCGGTTTTCACGCACCATCTCAAAAATTCAAAATACTACCCATTTCCAATGATTGGCCAATGGGAAATCTTATGAGCATGGTTTCTCGAAAAAATGAGACCATCATAACCATTGCGTAAAGTCAAGGTTTGATCGATTTTTGATACACCATCTTGGAAATTCAAAATACTAGCCATTTCCAATGTATTAACTTATAGGAAGTCGTTCGAGTATGGTTTCGCCAAAAAGCATGATTGTCATAAACTTTACATAATGTCGAGGTTCAATCAATTTTTCATGCACCATCTTGAAAATTTAAAATACTACTCAATCCTAATATATTAGCCCATTGGAAGCCGTACAAGTATGGTTTTACGAAAAAAATGCAACTGTTATAAATTTTGCACAATGTCAAGGTTCGATCAGTTTTTTATGCACCATCTTGGAAATTCAAAATACTGCCCATCCCAACATATTTGCCTATGAGAAGTCGTACAAGTATGGTTTCATGAAAAAATACAATGGTCATAAACTTTGCGCAAAGTCGAGGTTCGATC
This sequence comes from Ensete glaucum, assembly GCA_021527575.1. NCBI lineage: Eukaryota > Viridiplantae > Streptophyta > Magnoliopsida > Zingiberales > Musaceae > Ensete > Ensete glaucum. The sequence continues at coordinate 20,160,672 of CM038552.1, read as the reverse complement.
AATTTTTTGTGCACCATCTCAAAAATTCAAAATAATGCCTATTCTTTACATTTTATAGCCCATGGAAAGTTGTACGAGCATGGTTTTGTGATAAAACGCCGTGGTCATAAACTTTACGCAAAGTCGAGGTTCGATTAGTTATTCGAGCACCATCTCGAAAATTGAAAATATTGCTCATACCCAACGTATTAGCTCATGGGAAGTCATATGAGCCTGGTTTCGTGAGAAAACGTGACGGTCAAAAACATTACGCAAAGTCGACGTTCGGTTGATTTTTCGCACACCATCTCAAAAATTCAAAATATTGCCCATTCCCAACATATTGGACTATGGGAAGTCCTACGAGCATGGTTTCGTGAAAATATGTGATGGTCATATACTCTATGCATAGTTGAGGTTCGATTGATTTTTTGTGTACCGATTTAGAAATTCAAAATATTGCCCATTCCCATTTGTATTAGCCTATGGAAAGTCATACGAGTATAGTTTTACAAAAAAACATGACAGTCATAAACTTTGTGCAAGATCGTTGTTCGATCGATTTTTCACGCATAATTTACTAAATTTAAAATACTACTCATTCTCAATGTATTAGCCCATGAGATATCACATGAGCATGGTTTCACGAAAAAACATGATGAGTATAAACTTTGCACTATGTTGAGATTCGATCAGTTTTTCATGCACCGTCTCGAAAATTCAAAATACTTGAATGATACATAAAATAATATTTATTAATTATAATATTTGATCAGTTTTATGCACCGTCGTTCCCAATATATATTTGTTATCTTTGGATACACAAAATAATATAGTAGAGTATATCAATTGTCATATTTATATTCATTAATTATAAGAATAATAGATCAATCTTTGAATGTTCCAAAAAAAATTTGTAAACTATGAATATCAATATGTCTATTACAAATTTCACTATCATGTCAATTTCATTAATAAGCATTAACATATCATGGATACTTGATTTATAAATTTTATATAGTTAATATTTGATTATTTTGGTGATTAGTAAACCACATAATACATAAATATCAAATGACTCATGATTTTAATTCACGATCTATGAAATATAACTATAATGTCATAATCTAGTTCATTACCATAATATCACTTATAGTAATCCATTTTATTAAATTAAAAAAATAAGTGAATCATGAGTTTCATGATAGGTACAATCTAAATTAAGTCAAATTCAACTTTAAGTTGTAACTGAAAGAAACAATATTCAATAATAAATAATCATAACTCTTAAACCATGGCTATAACACCACATGTAAACAGTTAAATTCATGTACAAATAAAATATCATAATACACAACATAAATCTCAAGGTCTTTATACTTAGTAGATTTCATAAAATAGACTTTAATTGGAAAAAAGACATACTTGAACAGATTCTTTAGGAAATCTAAATTTCCTGAAAGACAACTCAAATAGATAAAATTCTGATATTTCTCCCTTATTTACTGTGACTTATGTTATTGATAGAAACATCATATTCTAATCTATGCTCTGAGAGAGGATAAGATTCGGGATTTGTAGTGATATAAAGGATGTCTTCAATTAAGACATTGATTCAGAAGTGATGCATATCCATTATGAAGACATATCCAAGAGTCATATCTCTTATCATTAGTAGATATGACCATTCAAAATAAATTTGTTTTTCTCATTAACCAATAAGATTTAAATTATTTATTAAATCACCATTAATTTCACAGGAATAAAAAAGTCATATGGTCCACATTAATTCTAACATTCCAAGAATAGTTGGAGTAGGATACATAAAGATATCTTCTTATGGGGTATTCTCTTAGATAGAATGAAGACAGAGTAGATTCAGAAGTTGGATATAGTTGATTATCATTTAATTAATTGTTTAGTTAAAAAATATAAATTATATTATAGAATGTATTTATAGAGAAGACAGATGTTTGTACAATGTATTAAATATATTTTGTATTTAATTATAGTTTAATATAATAGATTTTATGGTCTTGCAACATCCAACTCTACATTTTTATTTTGGAAGAGAAATAGAACGAGATGTTGATCATTTAACGAGAAGAAAAGTAAAAGTCCAACTCATACCAGTCCTTTTTTTCATTATAATTTTTGCTTCTTGAGGAGGAATAATGGCATGAATATTTGATGGCCATCAAGGAAGTTGAGCAGTTGTCAGAGCAACTGGCCAACACAGAAACCCTGGGCCCACTGGTATCCTTGTAGTAAAGCTTATTTATCATCTCATTACTCTCGGTTCAACTGCAGCAGCAGCACATGTCAAAGGTTTAGGTGTGAAGCTCTAAGTATTCACCTTCCTCTCTCCTTTGTCTCGGTATGAATTTACTACAGCAGTATTCTTCATGGTGCCAAAACCAAAAGAAGCAGTTTGATGTGATGTTGAGCCATTCCTGGTTTTGCTAATTCTTAGTCCCATGCTTCCGGCATTTCCAGAGTTCAAGAGCTAAATCTTTATATGACCATGGTCTTCAGAGGGTGGTTGAATTTAATTAGGAAGCATCTACCTGCGAGATCTCGGAGCCCATCTTTGCACTTCTTCAGTGGTTTCGTCGGAGCAGCTGACACCTCAACTGTGTCGATTAAAGATACAAGCACAACTATATATATGTACAACTATATATATGTATACATTGACACTGAATTCAATTCACTTCTGTTGCGTTTCTTCTCCTCTCGGTCTGTACATGCATGGCTTTTGGCCATAGGCGATCATTGCTTCCAGTCTTCCTTCTCTGCTGCCTTCGAATCTGTTACACGGAGCATGGTAACTCCCACCCAGTCTGATCTTTATATGTTAGGTATAGAGCAAGACTCTGATGTGACTTGCTATCAATCCTCAGCATCAACCTACACCTTCGTGAAGCACGCAGTGCAGGCACCGCCGGTGTCGTACTATGACTACATCATAGTCGGCGGTGGGACGGCAGGCTGCCCACTGGCCGCAACCCTGTCGGAGAAGTACAGCGTACTGCTGCTGGAGAGAGGAGGCTCGCCGTACGGAAACAGAAACATAACAGAGCTGGCATACTTCAGTCAGAACCTGGCCGACACCTCGCCGGCCTCGCCCTCCCAACGCTTCCTCTCCGAGGACGGGGTCATCAACGCGCGCGCCCGGGTGCTCGGCGGAGGGAGCTGCCTCAACGCAGGGTTCTACACGCGCGCCAGCCCCGAGTACGTGAGGGACGTCGGCTGGGACGGGGCGTTGGTGAACCAGTCCTACCAGTGGGTGGAGAAGATGGTAGCCTTCGAGCCGCCGATGCTTCAGTGGCAGTCGGCGGTCAGGGACGCGCTTCTGGAGGCTGGTATTACGCCCTACAATGGCTTCACGTACGACCACATGTACGGGACAAAGATCGGGGGAACCATTTTTGACAGAGACGGGCACCGGCACACCGCTGCCGATCTGCTCCAGTACGCGAATCCTGACGGACTGATGGTTCTTCTGCATGCCACGGTAGGAAGGATCTTGTTCCGGCAAACAGGTAATGCTGAAACATCGTGAGGAAGGAAAGAAATTAAAAGGTGTGAAACGAAGAAGAGAAAGAAAGGAAAGCTGGAATAAATCTTGCTTCGTGCGTAAGTGCAGGAGGAGCGGCAAGACCGGTAGCTCATGGAGTTGTGTTCCACGACGCGTCGGGCGTGAGGCACAGAGCGTACTTGAACAAGGGTGCGAAGAATGAGATCGTGGTGTGCGCGGGAGCAGTGGGGAGCCCTCAGCTGCTCATGCTGAGTGGCGTCGGCCCGAGGGATCACCTCGAGTCACTGGGCATCGAGGTGGTGCTGGACCAGCCCATGGTAGGGCAGAGCATGTCGGACAATCCCATGAACGCCATCTTTGTTCCTTCTCCAACGCCGGTGGAGGTCTCCCTCATACAAGTCGTCGGCATCACCAGGTTTGGGAGCTTCATCGAAGGGGCCAGCGGATCCAACTTCGCTTCTCACTACTCCAAAATCACTCGCGAACTCAGATTTGGCATGTTTTCTGCTCAGGTACCTACTTAAAGCTGATCTTAAACTTCTACGTACACACTAGTACATCAGTCTCAAACGATGTACGAACACATTGAGCATATGTTTCCGCTGCAGACTGGCCAAGTATTCACAATCAATGACAAGAACGACCTTCCTATTGCGTCCTCCTCCATGAGAGGAGGGTTCATCCTAGAGAAGATCATGGGCCCCCTTTCCACAGGTCATCTTGATCTCAAGACCAAGAACCCGGATGACAACCCCTCTGTCACCTTCAACTACTTCAAGGAACCCGAGGATCTACAGAGGTGCGTCAAAGGCATAGAGACGATCGAGAAGGTGATACAGTCGAAAGCCTTCTCTAGGTTCAGGTTCCAGTATATATCGACGGAAGAGCTACTCAGAATGGCCTTAAACTTCCCCATGAACTTACTTCCGAAGCATGACAACGCCTCCAAGTCCTTGGAGCAGTTCTGCAAGGACACAGTGATGACCATATGGCACTACCATGGAGGTTGCCAAGTTGGCCAAGTGGTCGACAAGGATTACAAAGTTGTCGGCGTGGATGCACTCCGAGTAGTGGATGGATCCACGTTCAACTTCTCTCCTGGCACAAATCCTCAGGCCACAGTCATGATGCTTGGCAGGTTTTTAATCTTACTTCCAACCAGTTTAGTTCGTAGCAGTAGGTTGCTTGAGAATTATTATTTTAATTTTTAATCTTACCGATGATCTCAGATAAGAATTAATATGACTAAGAAAACTTTGATCGTCCTCCTCGCCATCTCTTTCTTTAAACGTTTCTGTGATATATATATATATATATATATATATATATATATATATATATATATATATATATATATATATATATAATCAGAAAATAATTTCAGCGGAGGTTAATAACCCGTATGTCACATTCTCAAAATGTCCCATCTACAAACAAACACTAAATTGCTCTAGAGGCTTTTCTCGTGGTCATTTGATCGCTTTACGTGTTGAATTTTGTCTTTTTCTATTGCATGCATATATATAGGTACATGGGGATCAAAATCCAAAACGAGAGACGGGAAACAGATGATGAAGTACAGATGAAATCCTGATGTGTGGACCAGGGAAAGCAGAGGGGTGTTCGTGTAACTGTGCTGTTCATTTTGCCTTAATCCATTATCATCATTTAATGAGTGCATTCAAAATATGCCCATTTTCCCTTGCCACCTTACGGTAGGAAAAGATTAGAATTTTCAAATGTTTCCCTTAACGTTTAAAAGTAGCAGGGTCCACAGGTGGGTCCCACGCTGGGAGACAGACCCCAAGGGCGAAAAAATCCGGTGGAAGTTGCTCCAAACGATCTCGAGAATCGTGAGATTTTCATCTCGAATCCTCGGGAAAGCACGTGTCCATTTTCTTACGGTCAGGCCCAGGTGTTCAAACTTCTAACAATTTGGTGGTCTCGCTCCCTGTTGTCTCCAGCTGGCACAACCCGGTGGGACATCCAATTAATAAATATTTCCTTTACCTCTTTATGTTTACCCAACTTGCGTGTGTTTGAGGCTATTGGAGAATCATTGTGGGCCCATGTCACATGTCAATTTGCTAAAGACCTTCAAGGTACGTGAAGGCGGGTGGACAGAGAATTAATAGGTACCCTCCCGCTCAAATTTAGAATTGCACAATTACCCATCCTAAAGTGGGTCCGGGTTCTGTGCCGCTGCGTGACCAACCAATATCGTGGGCTTCACATTTTCAGAAAAGAAAATAAAATAAAATCCAACGAACGACCGAAACGTTTACACCAGTGTCGTTGGGCTCCACGCCTTATCACCACATCTCCACCCATCGGCATGATGCTTAGTGTGGGGACCACGACGGCTGGGGCTGCGTACCCATCGCGATGAACCGACGCCACTAACGCACCGAGGAGACCACTTGCCTGCGTCGTGGGGCCCGAGAGTTTGGCCGCCAACCGAGAGGGACCACCCACGTGGGTACCACTCCCCCACGCCGGAGGGCCGCCCCACTGGGTTGGCTCGTCATCACGTCGCCCTTTTCTGACTTCGTTTTCGCTACGGAAGCATATGGGACCCAAATCGTGCAGTGGTGAGCCCCGCCTACAAGTAAAGTGACTTGACAAAGGGGAGAACGCCAAGTAACATGGGCCCTACAGTTGGTGCCTTACTTTGGTGTGCCATAAAAGAATGAGAAAATACGGGTGCATCCCCACAGGAAAAAGTTCGAGGAAGTTTCTCTTGGTAGAGCAAAAGTACTCTACTAATGCGTCAATGATTTACGCCACGACGTACCTCATCCTTATTGGGAGTTATCGGTGGAGCCCACAAGTGTCCCGTATCCCAAACTAGCTAAGTGAGTCGGATGAGCCTCTCCCGGGTAGGAATAGATGGGTATCGCAGCAAGAGAGTCTTTGTCCGCACGCCGACCCCGGGTTTGCCTTCCGAAAATTAATCAGGCTACCGGGGTTCACCAAATTCCCCAAATCAACCCTCCACCCTTAATCTTGACCAAAGTGGACCCGTCCAATTCGACCCCTCTCTTACCCTTCGTCGTGACCCCCGGTGGACCCTACTCGGCATCCGACGGCTGGTACAGCGTGGACAGGGGTCCCACTTTAGAACAACGGTCGACGTGCCGTAGGATGAAGATAAAAGAACAGGGGGTGAGCTTCTAGGGTTTCGATCCATCTCGTCTTTTGGTGCGTGGGAAGTGTGGGTGCGATCTCTTATTTTTGAGGGAAGAAAGGAGGGAAAGAGAAAAGTTGTGAGCTTTTTCGAAGAAGCGAAGGCGGAGACATGGAATCCCAGAAGCACGGCGAAGAGGACCGACGGCGGAAGACTGACCTAGGAGCAGGAGGGGGAGGAGGAGGAGCTGTCCCGACGCCCGCGGTCATACCGGTCCACCGATTCATCGTCCCCAAGCCAGAGCCTATGGAGATGTTGGGGATGAGGGCATTCCAGATAATGCGGAGGCCAGCGAGCCGAACCAAGGATCGGCACACGAAGGTGGAAGGCCGAGGAAGGAGGATCCGAATGCCGGCGGCGTGCGCCGCCCGCATCTTCCAGCTCACGCGTGAGCTTGGCCATAAGTCGGATGGCGAGACCATACAGTGGCTCCTGGAGCACGCCGAACCAGCGATAATTGCCGCCACAGGCAGCGGTACCGTCCCCGCCATCGCTACTAACATCGGTGGGACCCTCAAGATTCCCACCGAGGCCCCGACATCCGCTCCGGTAACCTCCACATCCACACCGTCGGCCGTGGACGCAGCGTCGGCTGACGATGAAGGAACGGGCAAGAAACGGAGGAAGAAGCTCCAGCCGTCGCGGACAGGCGGCGCCACAGTGATCGCCGGTTACTACCCCGTCCAAGACCCGTTGCTTCCGGTCGGGGGTGCGATCTCCATATCCTCGGGCCTGGCGCCGACCGCCGGAGGGGCGCAGGGAATGGTCCCTGTGTGGGCGCTCGGCGGCGGCGCAGCTGCGGCTAGCGTAATACCGCCGGGGGCGCTGTGGGTGCTGCCACCGCCATCCGCCACGGCGGGCACGTCGAGCCAGTCGCAGGCTTGGACGTTTCCTCAGGCGCCCCAAATCGTCAATCTTGCCACGTCCCGACCGACCTCCACCGACGCGCTGTTCTCCGGCGGAGCACCCTGCGTCAACGTTGCCACCACGGCAGGAGGGAAGCATGAGCTGCAACTGATGTCTGCTTCCGGCGAGTCACTACGCGGTCAAGCACATGAGCTAGACGTGGACGAGGAAGACGAGGAGGCTGAAGAGGACAGCAGCGAAGAAGATTAAAATTGGACGTAGGATTTTACGAGTAGAGGGCTTCTTCTCCCTCTTCTACTTTTCCGTACTTCCCTTTTCCATCTCTTGTTCCCCTTCGTTTTCTACCTCCTCCTGCCCATTTGTTGTTGCTGGTACTTGATATATCGTTCCAGTCAGTTGCATAACAAAGCAGAGTGGCCTGCAGCCATGGTAAACCATTCTTCGTGCGAGTGCAGTGCTGCTTCGATGCAGGTGGCGGCGAGGGACCGGGTCCGTTGCAGGGGAGGAGACGACGTGGTGCGAGGCTACGTCTCTAGGTAGGACGCGGGACCCACTCCTACTTTTTCTCTTCCTTATCCAAAACCGTGGACGGGGCACTGTTCCGAACGCGCGCACTGGCGTGGGATCACCGCGCATTTTGTTTTGGTGCCTTCCGTTCGCCGACCAGTTAAACTATGCAGGATGGGCCATTCAAGGTGGGCGGGCATCCATCACTTTATCGCCTTCATATTTGCTCCAAATGTGGTGGTTACGTTCACGGGATCTTCCCATGAAATCAACTACCAGCCGGCCGTGTTGTGAGTTAAGCTTTTGTCTTGTTTGTTCTGCAACCTTCTTATCTTCGAGTCGACGCGCAAACATGGATTCGTCCCTGCAGCAGGATCTGGATTATCCCCACCCAGTTACTGATATGATATCTCATGCTGAGCCGAAGTACAGCAAATTGCAGAAGTTTTTTTTGGGATCTTTCCTATGCAATAGGATGACGAGGGGAGGGTTCCACGCACTGGGGACACTTGGGTTTGGGAGGCATGATGAACGTGATAGAGCAACTGCGAGGTCAGCTTACAGGCCCTTTCTCCTTGATCTTTATTTAGTTTGAAATGGGGGAATGTCTTTGATAGTTTTAATCACACCAATAATGAAGTTGTTGGGTTTGGAAGTTGCTACGCTGCCATCTTTCAACTTTTTGACTGGTTGCAAAGGCTAGGGATGTATAATAAAAAAAGATGTCTCTTCTTATTATCCTGGGACATAGTTGCTTTCGTTGTGACCTGTCTATTTAGTTTTGGAGGCTTATTCAAGATCGAATGAATATTAAATTTTAATTCTTTATATTACAACGCAGGGATGCTTAGATTAAAGAGGATGTATAATAAAAAAAGATGTCTCTGATGTGTTCTTGTTACAGTTATTGATTGTCGTAGGCTTCTTGGGGGTGTCTGCTCATGTGACAAGTGATGAGATGCATAGATTTATTTTAAATTCAATCTAACCCTAATGCAGGTGCTAGAAGAGCGGACACCAATAGTTGTTATAAGCTAAGTAGAAAAATAGAGGATGTCATATGATAAGAAAAAAGCTTCAATGATTGGATAGTCCATTCTGGTTCAGTTGTTTGGTTAAGAATTTGTTGAGTTGAGATGAAAAAGATAAAAACCAATATGATTCAGCTTATAAATGATTTTTAAAATCTTATGAATTAGTTGTGATATGGTATATTCTGGTATCGCCCCATAACGATAGTCATTAAACGTGAAAGCGCTAACAAGTAGTCTCAAGGCTAATATATAAAGTTGTGTTAGCATAACACTTCAAATGTACAAACGCCCATAACTCGTACAAGGTGGCGCCACAGGGTTACTCCGAAAAGCTCAATATGGCGTTGTGTGACATCGACCAATGTGTGTCGGTAGGCGCCCGTACGCAACATATGATCACAAGGTCACTCTGGGAAGCGCGGAATGACGTCGTGCGATGCTGACCCATATAAGTCGATCGACACCCATACAAGATGTACGAGTCAGATGCCCAAGGCAATGGAAGCCTTAAACAGGCCACGTATGATCGACTTTCGTCTGTAAATATAAAGTAAACCCCTTGTCCAATGCCAAATGGAATTATCTTAACTTCTCTGATTTAACTTAATCTTCGGAGGGGTTAGGTCAGGAAATCCTCGACTCCGATCTAAGTGCAAGAATCCACCGGGCATGTCTCTTTGCTTCACCACCAATCAGCTCGGGAACAGGTGACCACATCTAACCCACCATTAGCATTGACATCAGAAAGCTACAAGGGTGACCTTGTGCATACGGGTTCGAACTAAGCTGTGCTAATGACTTGAACATGGCATAAAGTCATCAACATTTTTAGCACTAGAAGAAGAGCCCCGTTTCATAAAAACGCTCACAATCAAGCAACCCAAATGAGCACCAGGGGAGGAGATGTCAGCCATTCACCTGACCCTTGGGATCAGAGGACCACTACCTTTTCCTTCTCTTGTGAACGGAAATGACTCCATCCCAACCTCGAGCCGCTATTGGTGACTATTTAACAACCCTCGGCCCCTCACTTCTCGAAACGTATTAACCAATAAAATGGCTATAATCACCTAAAAAACCCACCATCACCAAGGTGCTAACTCTCCATTCAATTCTTAAAAGTTTAGAGTAACACTAAGGGAGCAACAAGCAACTCGGTTGGGGACAAAAGAGTCATATCACACAAGAACTCAACTCACTAAAGGCACTTTCTCAACAAGCAAAGGATTGTAAATAAGGAGAAGAGGCAAAATAATGGAAAGGTGTTGACGCAAGCGAAAAGTTCCCAGAAAGTATTGTTCGATGTAGTTCGGAACTTTAAGTCAAAGAGAGGTCGCCCACGGAGGGAACGCTTCTTGATTAGCCTTCTTGCCTTTTTAACTTTGTTAATTATGTGCTTCTTTCTTCACCACTAAGTACTCTCTTCCTCGGATAGTCTGATATCTCACCTGAGGCATTTCACAACCTCACCCATCAGGTTCATGCCCTTACGAGAATGATGCAAATGATCATTCCCCTTATCTTATAGCTTGCTCAGCAAATTACACAACCTCAACCACCATCTCCAGTGGCATAGCCAACCCACATCACCGTTCCTCGATCGACCAACAACCTGGAACTATGAATACTCATCTACTAGTCAGGGAGTGATTGATGGACCCAAGGCCAACACTGAAACAGAGCGCGCCTAGATGCATAAGCCCGAGTTGCCCCGAGCCTAACACATTCTCATCCGATTCAGTGGACTCTCTCTGGGCTCAATTGTGCTCGGTCAATTATCACCTGGACGATGTCTAAAGGGAGTTCCATAAATCAAAGAAAGTGCTCGGGGAGGGCTCCTCAGTAGGGTCCTCCTTTGTCTAGAAAATCCAAGATAAACTAATCCCTCTCAAATTTCGTCGCCTCCTGACGTTGGAGGCCTACAATGGCGGCTCCGACCCAACAGAACACATAGTTGGGCTTCCGAACCCAGATGGCTCTATCTGGCATCTTTGATGCTTTGATGTATTGAGTGTTCCCCACAACTCTTTAAGGCCCGGCCCTTATGTGGTATAGTCGATTAGGGTCAGCTTCGATCTCATCTTTTGATCAACTTGCAAGGGAGTTTGAGTTTAACTTACTAGCTAGTGCACGACCTAAGCCATCCATGACCACACTCCACAGTCTGAACCAGAAAGATAATGAGCTCCTATCCCACTTTGTCACTCGCTTTGCTATTGAAATCTAAGGGTCTCATATGCTTACCCCTCACTAATCATTCAGGCATTCCTGATGGGGCTACAACCATCCAGATTCTTTTGGACATTGGTCAAACAACCGATGACAACTGTTCCCCGGATGCTCTAGCGTGCAAATTAATATGTCACTTTTGAGGCTTTGGTGGCTAGAAAGCATGAGGACCACAAGAGACCCCACACAAAGCAACCTTAGGGGTAGCCATCTGGGCTGCCAAGGAGAAAGCTCGACCAACTCAAGCTATCAATCTCAAGGCCCCCCTTGCTATCGTTGAACTCATCCTAAATAGAAATCTTCTTCGAAGTCAGAGAGACGGGGCTGCTCAAAGTGCCCAAGCTAATCAAGACACTACTCGAGCTTAGAAACTGATCTAAGTATTATCGGTTTCACCATAACTACGGACACGACATTGAAGAATGTCATGACTTGAGAAACCAAATCAAGGAGCTCATCTATAGGGGGCATCTCGTACACTACCTCAAGAAGCCACGAGAATCCTCCCCACTACCTCGCAGCCCTATAGAGAAGCAGATTGATGTCATCATCGGTGGACTGGCTTTCGAAGGAGATAAAATGTCGGGGTATAGGGCCTATGCCCAAGCAGTCGTGGAAAAATATCCTAGGAGAGGGACGAGCTTGAGATCACCTTCTAGGTAGGAGAAGCTGAGTACCTCGACCATGATGACGCTTTGGTGATCTCGGTCAGAATTGTCAACGCCTAGGTCAAAAGAATAATGGTAGACATCGGGAGTTTAACCGATGTCCTCTACCTTGATGCTTTCCATAAGCTCGACCTAACCAAAAAGGACCTCAACCCCATGGCATTTACCCTCATCGAGTTCACTAGGGATTCCATCTCCGCCCTCGGCACCATCACTTTATCAGACACCATTGGAGAAGAGTCTGTTGGTTACAGATGCCCTGCAAGCCAATTACATGAGTGATGGCACATGACACACTGCATAGTCTTTTTACATTATTATTTATTGGCATATTTTCACATTTATTATCTGTTGAATATGTATATTGTGATGTCCTTGGTTCTATTTAATGGGAATCAAATCGTGATAAGGTCATGATAATGAGATCGATTTACCTTTAAATACATATCCTAAATAATCTCGGTCATAGATTGCTCGAGAGGGATATCAAGACAACCAGATAGATCGATGTGCTATATACCTATCCATATGATGGAGGCAGCTGGTCTCATAGCCACTTGTGTGAAAACACTAAAGGTACAGTATAAATGCTCATTGGAGAATGAGTTTATTGATTGATCCGCTTATGGAATGTTGTATGGTTAATGATACCTAATGTGAGATAGCGATTCTATAGTCCCAGTTGTGTATCTGGTCCTGAGACTTGAGACACCAAAGATGCCTTGTTTGAGTACTCCTCTTTTTGACACCAGACTTGTAGGTTTGGAAAACTTTAAATCTAGTACAACTGGTTATCAGGATTGGTAACCAAACTTACAAAAGCTATTAAGTGTTAATAGAGGACCATTTACTCTTAGTATCATTTGAGGAATATCCTATATACTCTCACTTAGGTAAATCCCTGATCGAGTTATCATATTGAGAGATAAGGAGTTCTTCGAGAGAATTCGATTAGAGCGAGACTTAGACAGATTTCATATGTGACTTAATAATACCAAGTCTAATATATGGTCTCTGGGATATTAGATGGATGAGGGATTATAGATATATGATAACTGAGGATAAATAAGTCCAATAGATTAGATCTTTTGTACCATCTGGGGACTATGGCGTAGTGGTCTAGTGCGTCCATAGTCGATGAGTCGAGTGAATTATTATTGAGATGATAATTCACTATATCAGAGAGAGTTATAATGAGAGTGACTCATGGTCAGCTCAGTATCGGGCCTAGAGGGTCACACATATATATTGGATGCTTGAGTGAATAGATGATTGGATGGAGGTTCAATCTTTCACTATGTATGTGATGCTCCCACTAAGGTTTCCCAATAGTGGTATTAGAGCCAAGGTTGTTTGTGCAAAGGATTTGTTTTAAACTACGTGTGATGAGATTGAATCACGTAGTCGATCCTCGAGATGTGGCCAAGATTTTACCTTGATCGGAGCCCACTGAGTAGATACTCGAGATTCCCTTTGAAAAAGATAGACCCAATATAGTTGGTAGGATCGGGTCGACACTCATCGATTTCCTAAAAAAAATGCTGATATCTTTGCTTAGTCACCAAAAGACATGCCAAGACTTGATCCCGAGATTGCACAACATCCCCTAAACATCTTACCCGAAGCGTGTCTAGTAAAACAAAAGCCCCAATGTCTAGTAAAACAAAAGCCCCAATTGATGGAGGTCGGATTCATAGTCAAGGTAAACTATCATTAATGGTTGTTTAATGTAATGTTTGTCAAAAAACCAAATGGAAGCTGGAGGATGTGTATTGACAACCTCGATCTTAATTAGGCTTACCGAAGGATTATTACCCACTCCCGAGAATCAATCAATTGGTGGATGCAACCTCAGAACATGAGCTCCTTACGTTCATGGATACTTTCTCAAGCTACAATCAAATCCTAATGGCGCTCGAAGATTGAGAGCATATTGCCTTCATAACGAGCTAGGAGTCTACTACTATAAAGTTATGCCTTTTGGCCTAAAAAATGTCAAAGCAACATATCAGAGAATGAGCAACCGGATGTTCAAGTACCAGATCGGGAGGACCATGAAGGTATATGTGGATGACATGATCATCAAAAGCAAGCTCGGTAGCACTCACTTAATAGACCTATCTGAAACATTTCAAATACTCGGGAGGTTAAAGATACTTCTCAACCCTACCAAGTGTGCCTTCGGAGTTAAACTCTAATAAGTTCCTTGGCTTTATTATCCACCAATGGGAATAAACACAAATCTTGACAAAATTTGAGCCATAACTAAGATATCAATTAAGGAAGTTCAACGTCTAGCTGAGAGGCTAGTAGCTCTCGGTCGATTCTTGTCCCAGTTAGCAGACAAATGTCTTCCTTTCTTCAAAGCTTTGAAGAGCACAAAAGACATCAAGTGGACTTCAGAATGCAAAGAAGCCTTCAAAAAGCTTAAGGCACACCTTGCTCACCTACCCCAGCTCACCTCATCTACTCTATGCGAACCACTCATCTAGTACCTCGCAGCCTCTTAGCACACGGTTAGTTTAGTCTTAATCGAAGAAGACGAAGGGAAACAACAACCCATCTATAACTCTAACCATGTCTTAAAAGGACCCAAGGAATGGTGCTCATCGATCAAAAAAATAGCATTGGCCCTGGTGCAGGTGGCGAGAAAACTACGCCCCTACTTTCAAGCTTATACTATAAGAGTAGTGACCAACTAACCACTATACCAGATCCTATCCAAATTTGATGTATTGGGTTGGATGCTTAAGTGATTGGTCGAGCTTTGGGAGTTCGACATCTAATATCTCTCAAGATCAGCCATCAAGGCCAAAGCAATCGCCGACATTATTTTCGAGCTGGCTCCTTACGAAGGCAATAATCGCCAACACACCGAGCAAAGAAGTACCATGTACATCGATGGATCAACCAACACCAAAAGAGGAGGCACTAGTCTCGTCTTGAACAGGCAGGCCGATCAGTTGTACAAACATGCACTTCGCTTCAAGTTCAAAGCCACCAACAACGAAGCCAAATACGAAGCATTGCTGTTAGGACTTCGTTTGGCTATGGAACTACAAGTGGAAGAGGTTGAAGTTTTCTTCGACTCATAATTGGTTATAGGCCATGTCAACAGAGACTATGAGGCTTTGGAAGCCACTATGGCAAGATACTTGTCTGAGGTACATCCACTCATCAACCACTTCAAACACCTCTCAATAACAAGGAACCTTCTATTAAGCGATAAGATTACTGTTACAACTTTAGCATATTAGCTAAGCTGTTGAGGAAAAATCCTCAATAGTCTAATCATTCTAATATTTTCTTCTCTTGTATAAATAGGTACAAATGAAGAATAGATGATGTCTAAGTAGTTTAGGAGATAATGGCAGAATGGGTGCTGGAAAAGTAATAGAACAGGGTGAGTTGGACTGAGGAACAGTAGTGGAAGTAGGCAGGGGTGAGGGAAATACTGGTGATTGAGTGTTCGAAGACTGGATGTCTGAGGCAGGAGGTATGTATGCAGAAGAAGGAGAGGAAAAAGAGGGAGTCAGATGTTGTATTAGAGAAATGCTCCATTCATATATGTGAGTTGGAGTGGGTGATTCTTGTGGAGGCTCATTGGATAATGGCATGTGCCAATGAAGTATAGTCAGTGGAGTAGTTGGCACAGTAAGAGATTTGGACCTATGAAATGGAAAGGAGGACTCCACAAAGATCACATGACGAGACACAAAGACCTTGTGAGTCAAAGGATCATAGTATCGGTAAGCATTATGTTTAAGAGAGTAACCAATGAAGGTGCAAGGTTTCGACCGTGGGACTAGTTTATGTGATGCATAACGATGTAACCAAGGATAGCAGACACAACCAAAGACTCTAAGTTTCTGAAGGTTTGTGGGTTTATGAAACAGTTTTTCAAAAGGTGATTGATCCTGGAGGACTAGAGTAGGCATGCGATTAATCAAATATACTACGGTCTGAAAGGCTGTAGACCAAAAAATAGTTAGCATGGAAGCATGATGGAGAAGTGTAAGACCAGTTTCAATTATATGCCGATGTTTGCATTCGGCTGAGCCAACTAGCTGAAGAGTGTATGGAGGAGAGTTGAGATGTTGAATACCACATGTATCGAAGTATAGTGTTAGAGATTGGTATTCATCTCCACCGTTAGAGTAAATTATTTTAATGGTGGATTGAAAGATATTTTCTACCATTTTTTTTTTAAGGTAATAAAGGTTTTAGAGACCTCAGACTTATGTTGAAGAGGATACAACCAAGTATATTTGGTAAAATAATCAACAAAGATAACATAAAATTTGAATTATCAAATAAGATACTTGGTATAGGACCCCAAACATCAGTATACAGAATTTCAAATGGTTGTGAGCAAGAGATAGAAGAATGTTCAAAAGGTAATCTATGACTTTTATTACTAAAACATGCATCACAATGAGTAACACTAGAACTTGCTTTAACAGACGGAAGAGAATAAAGTAAAATTTTTTTTTGGAGAGTTGAGGAAGAAGGGTGACCCAGACGATGATGCCACACATCCATTGGAACAACAATAGAAGAGTAGGCAGTGGGTTGAGAGATCAATGGCCACTGGTAGATGTTATCTTTACTCTTGCCTTGAACTAACGATGCCCCCATGCTCAGATCTTTGACAAGAAAGGAGTCAGGAAAGAATTCAATGGATGTATTATTTTATTTACAAAATTTAGAGACAGAAATAAGATTTTGTTTGATATGATGAGCGTGCAATACATCACTGAGTTTAAAAGTATGAGAATGTGAATTAAGCATTGTGGAACCAATATGAGTGATGGGAAGTTGCTTAACATCACCGATAATGACGTCATCAGTACCATCATAGCTGTTATGAAGGGACAAGTTCTAGAGGTCCGAGGTGATATGATGGGAGGTGCCAGAGTCCATAACCCAGGAATGTTGATCAGAAGTCGGGGCAGCAGCGAGATGTGCTTAGGGCATGGTAGCGAAAGGTTAAGGACGAGACCGACAGACCTTAGCAGAGTGACCAACCTTATCATACAACTGACAGACTATACGTTGTTGAGGCATAGGAGTAGGTCGCCAAGGTTGTTGATAGTTGATGTTGCTACCTGTAGGCATGGGAGTAGGACATCAAGGCTGTTGCTGATGGATGTTGCTTCCTTGAGGCAGAGCTTGACCAAGTCCTTTGTTGATAGGTTTAGAATGCTGATTGTTCTTTCTTTTTGATTTGTGACTCACCTGAGCAGTAATAGGTAGACCTGAAACCTTATCTTCACGCTTTATATATGACTCGTAGTCAGTCAACTTGTCAGATAGCTCCTCAAATGATAGCGATGAGTCACGTGCCCGTATTGTTACTGCCAATTCTTTGTACTCAACTCTAAGACCATTAAGAGCGTGAACAACAATTTTATCATCACTGAGGTGGTGCCCTATTAATGTTAAATCATCGATAATAAGTTTTATATGTTGGAGATAATCATCAACGGTACTTCCCTCTTGTTTGGTGTTCATGAGTCGTGAGAGGAGGCCGAGCATATGAGTGTGCGAACGATTAGCCAATATAGTTTGCAATTTGCACCAGGCTTCAGCAGTAGTAGCATATGAAGATATAAGTGGTGCGACAGAATCAACAACAGAGACTTGAATTACCTGAAGAATGAGACGATCTTAACATAACCATAACTTATACTCCGGATTTGATACTGGATTTGGTGCCCCGAAGATGGTGATCATTTCTGGTGAACAACTGAAAGATCCATCAACATAGCCTAGTAAATCATAGTCAAAGAGGAGATTAGAAAATTGAGCATGCCATGATGCGTAGTTTTCTTCTCTGGATAATTTGACGGGGATGAGGGCTGTAGTATTAATAGATACAAGCCCTGTATGTTGAGAAGCACTATTGCTTCCTACAGGAACAATAGCTACAACTTGAGAGACGAAGACATTAGGGGAGAGGATACCAAGCACTATCGTTTTTGGGTCCAAAAGATATGCGATGGTGAACGGCTTGTAGATCCGGTGTGTGCTAGAAAGAAGGCTGCAGGCTATACAAATAGGCCACTACAGGAGGCAGTAGAGAAATGAGAGAAGGCTGCTGTTATCGGGTAGGCAGCTAGGAGCAAATGTATCAACTTTCTACTCTTCTCTTTAACTCTTTATCCTCAACTGGGAGCAAAGGCAGACAACGGAGAAATGAGTTATTCGGTTCTTGAAGAAGGGAATGAGCAGCCGATGACTACCGACGTTGGGAGATTGATGAGGCACTATCCACCAGAGGAAGAGGGTCGTAGCTGTGTAGAAACTAGAGCAAGGTACAATAACTTCGACAGCATGTAGCAGGACAGTGTGAAGAAGCTAGTTGTTAAATCAATGAAAGGGGAGAGGTTGGCGAAAGAAGGGAAGCTCCAAGCTATAATTCACGTGGAGAGATAGTAGTGGCAGACTAGTGTTTAGTAGGAAGGTTGAAGGCACTGTCCATTGGAAGCATGCTTGTCGGTGGCTTGTTTACAACAGCGAACACCGTCGATGTGGTTGGGTAGCAGACGCAGCAGGACAGTGATGCAGGAAGATGGCGGTGCTCGCTGGGCGCTACCGAGGATGACCTATATAGACAACTGTCCTCTCCTCCACAGGAGAGGTGGAGGAGGAGGCTGGGAGATAGAGCTGCGGTTGCGGCATTAGCGAGGCTGCGTAGGCGATTAACGCCGATCCAGCTAGGCAGAACCGGTGCGGTGCTGGTGTCCTATTATGTGAGTTGATGGCGCCGAGTTCGGAACCTGATAGAAGGTGCAGGCGATGGGTTAGAAGGGTCTCACCAAGCTTGATGGGGCGACGAGAGTGCGCCCGGGATCGGGAACCTTGGCCAGCTTCACGAGCAGTGGAAGAAGAGATGATGCCGGGAGATCAATGTCGATCTTGTAGGTTCCATCGACAGAGGAAAGACACAGTTGGATAGCATCATCGGCAAGGTCATTGCCAGAGGAAGTAGAAAGGCCTCTGGTTTACTATTGTTTGCGCGGGGAAGAAGCAATCGG
The DNA here is from genome assembly GCA_021527575.1 of Ensete glaucum. Classification (NCBI taxonomy): domain Eukaryota; kingdom Viridiplantae; phylum Streptophyta; class Magnoliopsida; order Zingiberales; family Musaceae; genus Ensete; species Ensete glaucum. The sequence goes on along the minus strand of CM038552.1, from coordinate 20,141,620 downwards.
AAGATGCAATAAGGTGATGTCCAACAGAGGAAGAGGATCGCGGCTGCATGGCAGCGGCGGTGGCAGCCGCTCTGAGCAGTGGCAATGCATGATGCAGTGGCAGGGTGTCGGCTGGAAGGTGTGGAGCCGGAGATTAGATCCAACAGCAGGGGACAGAGGCGGGTGAAGAGGGTAGTAACAGAGGAGCAACAAGGTAGTCGAAGGTGATGGGTGCCAATGGCTGCTCTGCTCTAGCCTTGAACTATTCTAGCCTCAGAGAGAAGAACATAGCTTCACTAGTGAAGGAGTTCCTTTGCACCTAGAGCTACGGGTCAGGTTGGAGAGGAGGGCACAGGTGGCTTTCTAGCCACGGTGGTGCCTCAATGGTGGAGGTAGCGGCTGCGACTATTGCTCGCGGTCGAATGCAATGGGGAATCGCTGCCGTTTGACAGTGAGAATACTGCTTATTCTACACAAGCGGCTCTAATACCATGATAGAAACTAAGCAAAGATGTATCGAAACAAAGAAAAGAAGTGCATCATCTATTCTTCATTTGTACCTATTTATATAGGAGAAGAAAATATTGGAAGGATTAGACTGTTGAGGATTTTCCTTAACAACTTAGCTAATATGCTAAAGTTGTTACAGTAATCTTATCACTTAACACCTTCAACAGAGAATGCATAAGAAGATGCACTAGCCAAGCTCGCCTCAGCATGAAGCTCGAGAAGATGCCCCGAGATAACCATCTCAACTCAGAGAATAGATGATGTAAATCATTAACTTAGTAACCATATACCCCAATAACTAAAGAGCTATGATACATATGGAATGCAAATTGACACCCTCTAATGAATTGAAATAAAATAGATCGTTCAAGATTGAAGTAAGAGAAAATATTCTAATCACTTTATCAATGGAAAAATGATGAAATGATTAAAACAATACTTTGATTCTCTTAAAATGCCACAAACTAAGAAGATTGATAAGTTAAAAGAAAAGCAAAGATTTTGAGATTTAGTTCATCACAAGTAGGAAAGCTTAAAAAGTGTCAAAAGTTTATGCAATAACTTAAAAATAAAATACTCACTAATGTTGGAAGATGATTATAATTCTAAAATTGTTTTCTTTAGACATATCAAAACTTGTAGAACAAAATTAGAACAATCTCACCAACACTTTCTCAAGTGTCTCACTCAATATTTTGACTTTTCTCGATATTGATCTCACTACTCTTGCCTTTTACCTCTCTTGTTTTGTTTTTTTGGTTCTTAGATGAACTAAGGTATCAAAACAAATAATTCAGATTATGATAGTTCAAGGATAGTGAAACTGGATAGATCTAAAAGAAAATAGAAGGTAGGTCAACTTAAAGGTGTGTGTCTTGCACTTCAATCACAACTAGAATTAGAATTAAAATATCAAATGAACAAAGGATTTTTTTTGGAATAAAGAAAGTTTTTAAAACTAGAAAAAGAATTCAAATGAACAAAAATAAAATTATATAATTTTCAAGAATTCCTTGAATATGCAATTCTGGTTTTTTTTACCTATGATTTTCTCTCTTTATTTTTTCTAACCTTTGATTTTCTCTCTCTTTTCTAAACCTTTAATTTTGTATTTCTCTCTCTTCTTTTTTTACATTTGATTTTCTCTCTCTTTTTTTGGCCTTTGATTTTCTCTTTCTCTCTTTTTTTTCTTATCTGATTTTTCTTTTCTTTTATATTATTTTCTTTTTATAGATTTTTCTTTCTTTTTTTTATTTTTTGATTTGATTTGATTTTATGTTATTTTTATTTTACTATAGATTGTAAAAAAATAATGAAAAATAGTAATAACACAAGAAGCATAACATTGATGATGAAGGAAGAACAATAATTATAAATATGGTGCTAAAAGAAAGAGAAGAAGGGAAAAGGAAAAACTAAAAGGCAACAAATAAATTGATATGCAAACCTCAACCTTAAGCTGAGCTTTAATAGCAAATGATGAAAATCATTAACTTAGCAACTGTGCACCCCAATTACTAAAGATGTTATGATATATATGAAATATAAATTGACACACTGCAATGAATTGAAATAAGACGGATCGTTCAAGATTAGAGTAAGAGAATATATTCTAATTATTTTATCAATGAAAAAATGATAAAATGATTAGAATAACACTTTGATTCCTTAAAATGTCATAAACAAATAAAATTGATAAGTTAAATGGAAAGAAAAGATTTTAGAATTTTTAAATGCCACAAGCAGAAAAGTTTGATAAGTTCCCAAAATTCATGGAAGAACTTCAAACCAAAACACTCACCAGGAAGATGATTATAATTTTGAAATTATTGTCTTACAAAAAGAGTCAGCTTTGTTTATATAGGCCAAAGCCGGGGAATGAACTAAGTAAATATATTAAATGACATTCATATTCCCAATTCATGAATGTAGACCATTCATGAATCTACCTTGAATGACATTATCTGAATTGTAGCTGAATAACCTTTATTATTCAAAATGAGTTAAATTTTATCATTCTCTCAAGGCTGAACTTTCTCTTCATGATATGAACTTATCTAAATCGTATTGACCATTTTAAGCTTTTCTTGTATCCATAGAATTTTGATCGAGTCTTGACCTGCTACCTCATTCCAAATGTCTTCCCGTAAACAAGTTAAGGCATCTTTTATCATTTTAGCTTTAGTTCTTATCATTGGTCCTTCATGAATAGTTAAAGTATTTTTGACAGAATTGTGATTAAATAGTTGGTTCATATCATTCCCCCTTTCCTCGAAAGGATTCGTCCTTGAATCAATGCCTTAATCATCTATATCAAATAAAAAAAAGTCAGAAACATTGAAGGTTGCACTAATATTGCCAAACTCACATGATAGTTTTAGCTTTATACAATGCCATTGATTCTTTGAAGGACTTGAAATAGACCATCTCCTCTTGGCATTAGTTTAGACTTCCTTTGGCAAGGAAATCTTTTCTTCCTCAAGTTGTACCCAAACCCATTCACCAGGTTCAAATATTACTTGCTTTCGGCATTTATTATGTTGTTTCTCATATTGTAGAGTTCTCTTTTTAATTTGTGTCCTGACTTTTTCATATAATGCTTTGACAACTTTTTGCTTATCATCCAAATTAGCCTTTTCCAAAGGTAAAGGTAGTAAATCCATAGGAGTTAATGGATTAAACCCGTACACAACTTCAAATGGGGAATAGTTTGTTGTAGCATGCACACTTCTGTTATAAGCAAACTTCATATGTGGCAAATATTCCTCTGAATTCTTCAAATTCCTTTGAATTATGGCCCTTAAAAGTGTTGATAATGTTCTATTTACTACCTATATTTGTCCATCTATTTGTGGATGACAAGTGGTTGAATATAACAGTATTGTACCTAACTTTCTCCAAATTATCTGCAGATTAAAAGTACTCCTGGTGTCCTCTATTCACTTACCCTTCTCCCTGAAATTCTACAGAAAAGCCAATAATAGTGGTATCAGAGCCTGGTTCAAAGAAGATCAAAATGAGTATATTGATTAAAAAGAAGTGATACCGGGAAGGGAGAAAGAGGAATGAAATTTAAAAAAAAAGAAAGATTGACAATTTGTAGAAAATGCATAAACTCAAAAGAGAACTTGCATAAAATGGATAAAAAATTCACCACCAGGTTTAAAAGTCATAAGATGATACATAAAATTCACCACATCAAGAAAATTAAACAAGGATACAGAACTAAATCAAAAGACTCACCACTCAAGGACGCATCCAAAAGATACAGAGTTTTATAGACACTCCAAGGAGCTTCTGCAAATACAAAGGTGCTAAATTTTTTTTTCTAATCTTAAAATACTAAAATAAGTACTAGTGTATGAAACAACCTTTCATGCATAGGGAACTTCAAAATTAAATACTTTTCACCTACCAACTAACTCATTTAATGCATTCCTTGGTTATAAAGAAAGACATATTGAAATAGCTTTAACTTTGTCTAAGGAATATGCCCATGAGTTGTCATTTTTGAGTGGGCTAGGTTAGAAACTTTAAAATATTATAGTAGACTGTGGGGAATACGATAAGATCAGTAATTTTCATACGATCTAATTTTATCAACTTAGGCACTCTTATATCAATCTCCCTTGGTTGAAAAAGACTTATCCTTAAGTCTTCATTTATTTTGTCACCATGATAAGGACTTAAATCAGCTATTTCAAATATTGATGATAAACCATAATCTTTAAGTAGCTTGATCCCATAAGCATTTTTGTAAATTCTTTTAAGTTTATGGATCGGATCTTCGGTCTTTGGTTTCAATTTTCCAAATTTGTCTGATGGTAACCTCTCCTTTCTTAGATAAATCTAGATCAAATCATAAGTATTAAACTCCATATGCTTTCTCTATTTATTAGCAGGTTTTATGTATTTATCATTTTGCATTTCAATGGTTGCTATAACTTTCCCATGCAACATCTTTGTCTGTGTAACCTCCTTATCAACATCTCCAATAATTTGCATAGTTACAGCACGAGTAACTAAAGCCAAATGAGCTATTGGATCTGCCTTAGGAATAAGATCATTGTGATGTCAGACATCTCTCAAAAGTGGAAGGTTATGTGGGATATCTTTTGACATAATATCTTAGAACTCCTCTATAATTGGTTTCATCATTGCTGATGGCTCTTTGTGTTGTTGTTCATTCACATCTATCAGAGCTAAAACATGATCATCTCTTTCTAATTCATCCTTGCATTCACTATAGAAAATAAAAGACAAACAATAATTAGCATAAGTAACCTCTTCCTCATAATCATCATATTTTGGTTCGTCACTGGCCTCATTTCTTTCTCCATCACTATGTTCTTCAACAAATGAACGATCATTATATTTGAACTATTTGAAGTAATATGCCCAAAATCATATGATCCCTCACCCTTGTCTTGTCTCTTTAACACTACTTTGCTTTGGAGAATAGATTTGAAATTTCCTCTTCTCGTATAACAATCTTTCACACCGAATTGAGAACCCCTTTCAAACTTTTGCTGCCTCTTCACACTAAGATCTCTTTGTTTAATATCAGAACTTTTTAGAAAGATTTTTTGTCTATAGTTATCAAGTAAGTATTTTCTTTTCAATTCTCTTTTTATTTTCTCCAATGTCACAATCTTACTCTTCCCATACGTTCTCTTTGCTTCTTTAGATTTTTCCACTAAAATAATACATTCCTTTTGAGTTTTAGTGTCACAAGCTTTATCTTCTTTTGTTCTGGTGATTTATAAAAATTAAATATTCTTTCCACTATATTAAGCCAATCAATAAAGTCATCAATATTGATACTAACTTCAAACTCTGAAATGTCCAACTTTGGGTTGTATTTGTTCTGCCACTATCTCTATGTCTTGACTGAATTCTTACCAACTCCCTTAGGTAATGAGGTGTATCATTAATATAACCAAACCTTTGGGTATCATGTTCATACTGATTGTTTTTACTCCAAAGTTCTTCAATGATTTTATTTTTTCTTGTGTATACTATGTAGCACTCTTTGTAGTTACAACATTAAGGATTCAACATCATCTTCATTGTTACTACCTTTATCCACTAATTTTTCATTTCACCTTATCATGATCTCTAGCCTTCAGCTCTGATACCAAACCGATATCGAGAAGGGAGAAAAATGAATGAAATTGAGAGAGAAATGAGAAATCGAAAGATGATTTATAAAAAATAAACAAACTTAGAATAGAACTTATGTAAAATGAATAAAAAGTTCACCACCAAGTTTAAAGTCACAAGAGGATATAGAAAATTCGACATCTCAAGGAAATTAAACTAGGATACTAAACTAAATAAAAAAACTCACCACTTAAGGATGCATCCAAGAGATACAGAGTTTTAGAGATACTCCAAGAAGCTTCTACAAATACAAATGTGCCAAATTTTTTTTTCTAATCCTAAAATATCAAAATAAGTACTAGTGCATGAAATAACCCTTCATGCATAGGGAACTACAAAATTTAAGTGCTTTCCATCTACCAACTAACTCATTTAATGCATTCCTTAGTTATGAAGAAAGACATCTTGAAATAACTTTAACTTTGTCAAAGGAATATACTCATGAGCTGTCATTTTTGAGTCGACTGGATTAAAAACTCCGAAATATTATAGTAGACTATGGGGAATGCCACAGGATCAGTAATTTCCATACGATCTGATTTTAGCAACTTAGGCACTCCCGTGTCAATCTCCCCTAGTTGAAAAAAACTTGTCATCAAGTCTTCATTTATTCCGCCACCATGATAAGGACTTAAATCAGCCATTTCGAATATAGATGACAAACTATAATATTCAGGTAGCTTGATCCCATAAGCATTTTCATAAATTCTTTTAAGTTTATTGATCAGATCTTTAGTCTTTGGTTGTAGTTTTTTAAATTTGTCTAGCGGTAACCTCTCATTTCTTAGATAAATCCAGATCAAATCACACGTATTAAACTCCATATGCTTTCTATATTTATTGACAACTTTCATGTATCTATCATTTTGCATTTCAATGGTTGCTTTAACTTTCTCATACAACGTCTTTATCTGTTTAGCCCTTTTATCAACATCTCCACTAATTTGCATAGTTATAGAATGAGTAACTAAAGCCAAATGAGTTGTTGGATCTGCCTTAGGAATAAGATCATCGTGATGCCAGACAACTCTCAAAGGTGGAAGGTTACGTAAGATCTTTTTTGGCATAACATCTTAGAACTCCTCCATGATTGGTTTCATCATTGCTAGTGGCTCCTTGTGTTGTTATTCATTCAAATCTATTAGAGCCAAGACCTGATCATCCCTTTCTAATTTATCATTACATTCACTATATGAAATAAAAGATAAACAATGATCAACATAAGTAACCTCTTCCTCATAATCATCATATTTTGGTTTGTCACTAGCCTCATTTCATTCTCCATCACTATATTCTTCAACAAATGTAACGATCCTCCTATTTGGACTATCTAAAGCAATATACCCAAAACCATATGATCCATCACCCTTGTCTTGTATCTTCAATACTACTTTGCTTTAGAGAGTAGACTTAAAATTTTCTCTTCTCGTATAACAATCTTTCACAATGTATTGAGAACTTCTTTCCAACTTTTTCTGCCTCTTTATACTAAGATCTCTTTATTTAATATCAAATCTTCTCAGAAAGATTTCTTATGTCAGGTAAGTATTTTCTTTTTATTTTTTCCCATATCACGATCTTCTTGCTCTTCTCATCACGTTCTCTTGCTTCTTTAGATTTTTCTACCAAAATAATGCATTCCTTCTGAGTTTTAATGCCACAAGGTTTACTTCTTTTTGTTTTAGTAGTTCATAAAAATCGAATATTTTTTCCACTGTATTAAGTCAATCAATAAAGTCATCAACATTGATACTACATTCAAACTCTGGAATGTCTAACTTTGGGTTGTATTTATTCTGCCACTCATCTCTATGCCTTGACTGAATTCTTACCAACTCTCTTGGGCAATAAGGTGTATCATTAACATAACGAAACTTTTGGATATCATGTTTATGCTGATTGTTTTTACTCCAAAGTTCTTTTCATTTTTTTCATGTATACAATGTAGCACTATTTGTAGCTGCAACCTTAATGACTCAACATCATCTTTATTGCCACTACCTTCACCCACTACTTTCCATTCTATCTTGCCATGATCTCTAGCCTTAAGCTCTAATATCAAACTGATACCGCGAAGAGAGAAAGAGGAATAAAATTCGAAAAGAAAGAAAGACCGATAGATAATTTATAGAAAATGCACAAACTCAGAACATAACTTGCATTAAATAGATAAAAAGTTCACCACCAAATTTAAAAGTCACAAGAGGATACAAAAAATTTACCACCTCAAGAAAATTAAATACAGATACAAAATTAAATCAAAAGACTCACCACTCAAGGATGCATCCAAGAGATATAGAATTTTAGAGACACTCCAAAGAGCTTCTGCAAATACAAAGGTGCTAAAGTTTTTTCTAATTCTAAAATACCAAAATAAGTATTAGTGCATTAAACAACCATTCATGTATAGGGAACTACAAAATTAAGTGCTTTCCATCTACCAACTAACCCATTTAATGCATTCCTTGGTTTTTAAGAAAGACATCTTGAAATAGCTTTAACTCTGTCCAAGGAATATGCTCATGAGCTATCATTTTTTAGTGGGTTGGGTTAAAAATTTTAAAATATTATAATAGACCGTGGGGAATATCATAGGATCAATAATTTTCATATGATCTGATTTTAGCAACTTAGACACTCCCGTGTCAAGAAGGGAAGACTAGTAGATCCAGAAAAAAAAAAAAAAAGATGATAGGCCTTGGAGTAAATGTTCCTAATCACCTTCTTCATATTTTCAAGGGTGATAATTATTAATTTTAGGCTGTTAAGATGAAAACTCTGTTTATTTCATATAGATTATGAAATTTCATAGAAGATTATTTTGTTAAGTATGATATACAGGATCCTATGATAAAAGATAAAAAATTAGATAAAAATATATAAAAGATACAATATCCTTTTACATGTTACAACAAGCAATAGAAAATTCTCTATTTCTTAAAATCATGATGGCATCAACATCAACATCAACAGAGGCTTGGAAGATACTAAAAAGTGTGTTTGGAGGCACTGATAAGGTAAAAATTTTAAAGCTTTAAATTATTTGACGTGAATATAAAACTCTTATAATAAAAGATTCTAAATCTTTCATTGATTTCTTCTTAAAATTTTCTTTTATTGTAAATTAAATAAGATCTTATAGTGAAAATCTAAAAAATCAAACTGTAGTGTAAAAAGTTTTATGAAGTTTATCTCCAAAATTTGATATAATCTCTACTACTATAGAAAAAGCTAAAGAAGTACATTATCTATTAATGAATTAGTGGGCTCAAAATATACTTTTAAGAAGATAGATCGGAAAAAAGAATAGAAGAAAAATTTAGAAACCAATTCTCAAGGGAGAGATCAAAATAGCAAAGGACGAGACTGATTAAATGATTAATTAAAAAACTCGATAATATTTTTGTTACAAAAAAGAGCATATTAAAAGAGATTATTGGTATAAAAATAAAAATTCAAATATGTTTCTTTACTATTACTATAAAAATATAGTGAGAAAAATAATGATGACAAAAGAGATGAAGAGAATTTTCTTTTATAGTATATGATGAAGAATATTCTGGATATATTTAGTTTTTGGATAATAGATGCAGTAATCATATGATAAGGGATAAAAGTTTGTTTCAGAGGCTTGATGATTCAGTCAGATTTACTATATAGATGGAAAATGATAATAAGATTTAGGTAAAAGGAAAAGGAAAGAAGACTAAATCTACTTTTTATTTATTCCTAATTTAAAATAAAATCTCATTAGTATTTGACAACTAATGAGAAAAGAATATTATGTTATTTTTTATGATGAAAAATACTTGATTTATGATAAGAAAAATAAAAAATTGATAGCAATGACAAGGATGACAAAAAATAAAGTATTTTTTATTATTTTTAAATTTTATTACTCTTACTAATGAATCAACATTATGACATAAAAATTATAATTATCTAAATTTGTCTGGATCTTTACAAACTGTATCAGATGGTGAAACTTATGCTAATTTAAAAATTATAATGATAAAACACATACATAAAAAAAAGATAAGATCTTAAACTCGAAGGATAATAATGAATGTACACACATAGAGATGATCGAAGTTTTTGATAATGTGAAGAAAGCTAAGAGAAATAAAAGAAAAATGAAGTTTCTACATTCAAAAAGATTAGATCCTACAAATATAGAGTCTCCATCATATCATCAAAGATGATTACTGAAGAGAAAAATGTCAAGTTATAGATCTAAGAGAAATGATAAAAAGATTTCTGGTTAGAAGTTTTTAAATACCTATGAATAGAATAGAGAAAAACATAAGATATTTATTGCGACAACGAAGATTAGCTTACCGACATTTTCACAAAAAAATTAGTGAAAAATATTTCTTTAAAAATAATTATAAATTATAACTATTTGAATTAATGAGATATGTTGGGAATAACTCAAGTAGTTAAAATTAAATTAAGTAGTTAGGATTAGATAAAATAAAGATAAAAATCTAATTTAAATAAGGATGAGATTTATTAATATGTATTAGATTTTTTAATATTTTAAAACATCTATATTTTATTTTTTAATTAATATAAATAAGTGTTATGAAATTTGACTAAGAAGTATTTGATTGCCAAGACGCTAGTACCCAATAGCAGGATGGGTGCAGTTGGGAGGGTTTTGGGTTTTAATAGCATCTCGGTTTAGGAAGACGCTACAAAAGTTGGTTCCGAAGGATTTTCAGATAAAAAGAAGAATGAAGAGACTAATATGATGAGAGAATGGCGACAGCCCAGAAAAGCCCTCACTCCCCTCGAAGCCATGGACCCTCGAAGCCATGGACGTCTCAGCATGGTTCTCTTGCTACGCACTACTAACTAAGCAATCAAAGAAATAGGCCAGGATGGAGTGGATGATATGATAGGATTCGATTTGCATACCATCGGAAACATTTTATACATGGTAATATGTAAAATGTCAGTAACAACAGTTAATTGATTACGTAAGTTGGAGTTGGTTCTTTGGTCACTTTGTTTATTTACATGAGTTCGTTTTTCTAGAATTCTATAAGAGTTTGCGAGAAAAGAATAATTCAACCAGATTAGTCTCTTCTTTTTTTTTCTCACTCGTTTCTCTTTACCTTTTTTAAATTCTTTAATGTTATAATTACTTTTTATGAATATTTTAGAGTTATTTTCTGCCTAACGCCTTAACACTGCAATATCTCTTAGAAAACTTCACCGACTATATATACTACATTATTGCCCAATGTAGTGTAGTTAGTATTTTGGAAGTCTGCATTCCCATCGTGTTGATCCTCTTTAGAGATATTGCTCCCTAAAAATCTCTACAAGGTAGTCTGCGTGCCCATCGTGTTGATTCTCTGTGCCTCCTAAGAGATAATAGTTTCATCACAATCTTTATTTGAGAGTCTGACTTGACAAAGTGATCAAGAAAATGATTTTGATACCCTAAAAATTTATTTAACATCTATAATAAGATATCTTATTCGTAGAGATAGATCATTTTACATCTATGTTAAATGGTCCTCTTTCATTCTTTAAATGTGTATATGGGAGTCACATTTGAAATCTGACTCGGTAGACCAACTTAAAATGAGTTCGACATGGTAAACAGGAGGTTCCACTTCTGTTGACACCACACCCTATAAAAGTTCCACGTGGAGATAACGAAGTAATAATCCTTATAAGTTTTTGGTTTACCGGACCGGAGCTTACTACTTACTAATCGTTCAACCAATGAAAGTCCACCTAATTTACACATTCGCCCAAAATAGTGCTTACAGGGTGACTTGAATTGAACCGCTCGAGGTCGTCCAATAGACACCTGGACCATTTTCTTAATTTGTTGTTGTAAAAATGCTGATATAAAAACTATCATGATCCATCAATAAAATAAATTATTAATTCACTATTTTAGTATATTCTTGTTATGAAAAGAGATATATATATCCTACTATCACAATCAAGTATTTAGGTCCAACTGCACACAAACTTAATTGGATCCAACTGTTCATCTCATTATTGGGACGGGAATTTGTCCATGATATAATTTTTTATTTTAAATAAAAATATTTAGGTCCAACTTTATAACAGTAGATCCACTGGTCTTGCAAACCAATTAAGTTTTCTGCAACATAGACTAAATTGGCTTATCATATAATTTATTTTAAAAAGCCCACCAATTTTATAAACCAGCTCGATTCTACTCCATTATTATTTGATAGGGTAATTGATTTAGTGACTCAATATAGGTCCAAACCAGACTATCAAAAAAAAAAAAACTTAAGTCCAAATTAAGACTAGCTATATAAACCATTCCTGCTCATTTAGAACACGGATCAAACAAGGTTGTTGCGTAAAATTTTGAATTGGAAAACATTTTGAAACATTATAATTTAGAAATATAACAATCTAAGTCAACATTTGTCAAATTTTAGAGGGCCGTCTACTGAATTTTGCCAGGTAAATAGCGTTTCATCCACTGAAGCATGTCCGTCCCAACTGCCCAACAACCTGTAAACTTCACGTCACTGTTAATAACATCATCACCAACGACCTTTTCAAATGACATTACTAGTTTGTTTCTCTCTCTTTTAATTTTGGTTCATATGCAATGTAGGGATGACAACGAGTCCACTTTCTACAGTTTTCCTTTATATCTGAACCCAATTCCAACCAATCAAGTGGATATCCTTCAAATTTTCTCTATTCCCATCTGAATGAATCCATCACGGATAGCTGATCAAATAAGCATTTTGATGAACTCGAATGTATTTCATAACTAGCAAATTCATGATCGATCGATCATTTAAATATCCAAATCGAATACGATCCGGAGAGTTAATTACTTCAATTCATACTGAATTCGATTTAAAGATATATCAAACAAATCAAATATTGCGTATTATTGAGAGAGAGAGAGAGAGAGAGAGAAAACAAAACTGTCGAGACGACAAAGCGCGGTGTCCCGGGTGATGGCGCTCACGTGATGACCAGCCGACGATCGCCATATCAACGTTCGGTCGTGGCCGCCAGGCGCATCAACGGCGATTGGCCCCACGCGAACCGGAGCGCGAGCCTCATCGAGGCCAAATGATTGGGGTTGGCCTTCGTAGCTTTGAGTCATACAAGCAACCCAAACCGAAGGCTAAATAAAGAACGAGAGAGAAGACAAAATAGAAGCGAGGAGGAGAGAGAGGACAAGAAAAAGAAAAAGCGAGAGGAGGGGGGAGAAGAAAGGAAGCAACTGTCGACATCGTCGGCGTTGCAATCCGTTCGTTTTCCCGATCCGATCCAATCTTCTTCTTCCCGTCCTTCTCTCTCCTCTCTTCTTCGCGGTGCCGCTGCGCTGGAAGGCAAGATAGGGGAGAGGGTTTCTCTTTGTGGGAGGCCGATAGATTAAGAAAGAGAAGGGAAGAGGGCTTGTTCTTGGGGTTTTTTGAGGAGGGGGGAGGGAACAATGCATATGATGTGGCGGCTGAAGAGCATTGCGTCGGGGCGGCCATCGTCCTCGGACCCTGTGAGCTTTAATCCCTTCTCATCCTCCCCTTTCATGTGGAATTCTCATGGAGCGAAGCGTTCTTTTTTGTTTCCTCGTTGATATTTCTCTTGCATCTTCTAATTTAACGGTACTTTTGATTGGTTTTGCCGGCAGCGTAGGATGTTCTACTTTTCTGATTTATGGAAGGTAGTCCGGTGTGGTCTTTAAAGGATTTGATGCGATGTAGGCTGTTTGTTTGTAGTAAGAAGTGTCTATGGTAGCGTTGCTTAATTTATTGCGAATTGCTCTCTAAAACAAAACAAAACAATTCTTTTCTCAACTTTGGAGCAAGTTATGGAAAAGGAACTGTCTATTTGTTTCAGGAAAAAATCATAACGTGATGGCCATGATGATTAAATAGCTGCGTTGCCAACATTGAATTTTTTATGCATGTGGCTTTACCCGGTCGAGGACAAGTATCTGTTTCTGGGCTAAATTGGAACACGTTGGTTGGGTTCAATGTGACATTTTGAAATCCTTAATTGTAACTCGAGAGACCTTCTGTTTGTTAAGATTGGCAGAGTGATTGCAAATGTTTCTGTTGTTAAGGTGGTTTCCTCTGCTTATTGATGTTGGGTTAGTTATTCCTCTATCACATTGATTGTATGCTTCTTATAAAGCATGAAGTGATAATTATGATGGCTTTCTTGTCAGTTTCTTCCACTTGAAAGGCTTTATTTTCTGGTTGGCAATAAGGATCAACTTCTTGGGCATTAGTGCAAAATCAGTCCCCCTTATAAGAGCATACATAGTGATGCAAATACAAATTCTACACAGCATTGTGAAAAAAAGAAAAAGGGATGAGTGCTATGAAGGTTTCTTGATGTCTGTTAATGAACCCCCTAGTGGAAGGCTGGGTATGCAATTGTGTGGTTGTACATATAGTGACCTAACTAACATACAAAATGGAAGTAAATTATAGAAGAATAGATCTAAATGATCAGTTAAGACTGATGAGTAGTGATACAACTTGCACGAATTTTGTCAATTTTTAGACAAAGTACCGATAGAAATACTGCCCTCTGCTTATATATAAATTGGAAATTGTAAGGAAAGAGCTATTATTATTTAGGCTTATGGGAAGTGCAAATAGAGAGAATCTGTTTTACTTTCTCTCGGACTTCTTATAGGAAGGTTGTGGTCCCTTCCTTATTGGCATTGATTTTTTTTTTAAATTTAATTTGATCAAAGAAAGATCAAGCTTCACTGATAATATAGAGTTTACCATTATTAACTATATAGAAAGGAAAGAGGATGAATTTTTAGGACAATATGGCGAGCTGGAAGTTATAATTAAGTGCAGTTTTCATTATGATCATCGACTCAAGTACTGCGCTACACTGACCACACTGACTGGTATATACTGATCTGACACCATACCATTGTGCTGTATCCAACCGTTCAAAATATACTGAAACTAGAAAGCATTCTTTTAATATTTTTTGCAGCAGTATAAGTAGGATATAACTTTCTGGACCAACACTGTACTTGTACATGACCAGATCAGTATTAATATATTTAGAAATCATATTTTTATACATTTGGACTTTCCTTCTGTTATTCACTTTTTGTCTTAATGGACTTTTTGCACCTTCACAAAGGGCGGGGACTATGGAACCAAAAAGACAAAGGTTGATCAAGATGGAGGAGGCAAAATCCTTGTGGAACCACATATGAGTGAACAAAAATCTATTGAATTAGATCATTGTTCAGCTTTGAATCAAATGAATTTTGATACAAGCTCATCGAGTTCTGATCCTCCTGTGAAAAATCAAGAAGCAACTGTTGATCAGCTCCCAAAGGAAATGTATGATATGACAATCAAAGTTGATAAAGTTAATGACCATGATGAGAAGGTTTGTCATCTTGTTTAGGTTTCTATGTCCACTATCTAAGAATTATCTGTCCATTTTATTGTTTCTTATTGTAGACCTCAACTCATGATGATGGATTTTACAGGAAAATGATGGGATTATGGTAAACGGAAATGGAGCTGAGACTGGTCAGACAATTGTAATAACAATTGGTCATCGAAATGGTCAGCCAAAACAGGTAAATATTTTTTTCCTGAAATATGAATCTTTTACATCGTTACAGATTAGGAACCGCTCTTTCACATGCACTGTTCTCTGAGCTTATGGGTTTGTTGGCATTGAACTTATCTTTTTGTTGTTTATTTGGTTAGAGACACTAAGGATATGTGGTGTCTAAGATTATCAGTAGATTTTGACCTTAGTTAGCCAAATGCATGAAGGGATCTATTAATTAGTTGTGAAGACTTGTCGTTGATGTTGTTTGTATAAGTTTGGGGCTGATATTTAACTTTGGAAGTTGTCGTTTTTCTTTTTTCTAGAGGTTGGGCTTGGTGTCATGGTAAGTTCTCATTTTTGCAATTCAGATAACCAAGGTTCTGCTCTTGGAATAGCACCTCTCCTTGCAGGAGCAAGGCTGCACATCTTGACTTCTTAGACTGGGAGCCTTTCCCAATGGGGTGTTCTTTTCTTTTGGCATTCTTGTTCTACCTGTAACATTGGTTTTCTTGGATCTAATTGTACCTAATCGTAAATTGAAAATATTAGTTCACTTGTTCTAATCTTGGGTTGCTATTCATTCTTTTTTTATAAGTTTATCTCAATTTTTGGATATGCAATGAATAATCCATTAAATAGGAACCAAGAACCCAGATAATTAATTTTATCTCGTTGCCATACCGATGCCAGACAATATCATACATGGCAGAGCGTGTGGTTGGCACTGGTTCGTTTGGTATGGTTTTTCAGGTACCTAAAAATAATTCCCTCTTGGTAGACCTCAGATTTATTTACAGTGCCATATCATGATTGATGGAAGTCCAATAGTGCTTTCTTTTGCATCAGGCTAAGCGTGTGGAAACAGGGGAAGCAGTTGCAATTAAGAAAGTTTTACAGGATAAAAGATACAAGAACAGGGAACTCCAAATTATGCAACTACTTGCACATCCAAATGTAGTTGAGCTGAAGCACCATTTCTTTTCAACCACTGACAAAGATGAGCTATACCTCAACCTTGTACTTGAATATGTTCCTGAAACAGTTTATCGTGTTGCAAAATATTATAGCTGGATGAACCATCATATGCCTCTTATTTTTGTTCAATTGTATACTTATCAGGTGAACAGAGAAAAGCAATATGTTTTATTTATTTTGGCTGTCAGCAATAATATTTTTATTTCAAAAGTTCTATATCTTTAATCTTTTCCTGACCAAGTATTAAGGATTGCATGTTTATTGGTGTAGATTTGTCGTGCTCTTTCTTATGTCCATCGTGTTGTAGGGGTGTGCCATCGTGACATCAAGCCACAAAATATACTGGTAAGAATGAGATATATGTACTTTGGTCTGGTGAGGTCCTATCAAATTTCATTTGTTTCCTTAGCCAGATTTGTCTTTTGTTTTTTTTTTCTTGAACTTCTGATTGGAGATCAAAATTATTGCTTTCTGTTGTCAAACCTGAGGGAGTCTATATGTTAAAAATGTCATGTTAAATGCATTTTCCAAATAACTTATATTCTATTTTGGATAATTTTACAGGTGAATCCTCAGACTCATCAAGTAAAGCTTTGTGATTTTGGTAGTGCCAAGAAGTTGGTATGTTGGCTAGCTTGTGTTTTGTAATGCAATCTTTTTTTTTTCCTCATAATGTATTTGTAGCTTTGGTACCTAAACATCTGATTTCAGGTTCCAGGGGAGCCTAACATATCTTACATTTGTTCACGGTACTATAGAGCTCCCGAACTTATTTTTGGAGCTACAGAATACACCACTGCTATTGACATGTGGTCTACTGGTTGTGTTTTAGCCGAGTTTCTCATAGGGAAGGTAAATGTTTTTATTAGTTGATACACTCGTGCAATCTTTTATAGTATCCTGCACTAGATGCTTCAGTTGATTTCTTCTAGTCTTCAATGCCGTACGATTTTAGCTAGAGTACAATCTTGATATCCCTTTTTGTGATGATTTCAATATTGCAATATGCATCTTCACTTACTGATGTTTTTAAAGCACTAATATCTTGCAGATGTCTGATTTATATACTTCTAATCATATGATACCTGCAACTCTTCTTTTCTTAATAACTATTTTTCTATGTCCTGAACTATAAATTTAGAGAAAACAGTGACTGCATTGGAATGGACCACAAATTCTCCATTTTTCTCTCTTTTTTCCTTATTTGCCAATGAAAGAGTATCAAGAATAAGAAAATATGTTAACATCCAATACGGAGCACAACTTTGTATTTCAACGGTGACAATAGCACCCATCATGGTTGTGCCTGGCAGCCTGCATGGTGCCTTCATGACTGCCATGGCAATTACTATAATTCTGATGCTTTAAGTCATCATAGTCCATAGATTATTGATTACTAATCTGAGTCTGAAAATGAGGCTCCATGCTCCTGCCCTGGCCTTCGTCAGAATATAGTCAATTATGTTATTCCTCAATTTATATTTTAACGAGATTTTTATGTTCATTGGAGACGTGATATGTCAATGAAGTATATTTACTATGAAGGCATAAACTAATTGTTACACCTTGGAAACAGTTGAAATGTGTTTGCATATAAAAGTTGCCAGCCAAAATTTCCAAACGAATCTATATAAATGTAGTCCTAAAAATCATCACATATCATTCTATAAGTTTGTTAGTACCTTTTGACTTGGAACAATTTGCATAAGTTCTCTCAAAAGTATTGGTAATTGGAATTGAGATATTTCTTTCCCCAGATCTTGGGATAATATTTGACTTACAATGGCAATTACTGGCTTCTAAGTAAAACTTTCTGTTTTGTACATATCATGGGATGCTAAATCCCTAATAACCACCTTTCACATGTAACTAGATCAGCCAAGAGATGCCATTTTAGTTTTACATTCTTTAGACTGGAACAGTCTGCAGAAAGTTTTATAACGATATGTTCCAACTTTCGAGAACTTGAATGATCAGCAATTATGCTTCTGATTGTGCCTCCATTTGGTATTTAGAACCTTTATGAAAAGGCTACAATCATTTTAATCTATTATAAGTCCATGTGCCAACAAGCTTTTAGGGGATCCTTCGTGGCTTCACATACTTCAGTTTTGTTAAAATTTTAGTTCTTTTAAGGTTCCAAATTCTTATTGATTAGCGTAAGTTAAATGGAGTTACCAGTGATTCTTGAACATCACTGACATTAGAAGATATATAGTTTCTCTTTTAGTGAGAGAAAAATGAAAGGGAGAAAGAGGGCTATGATGCGGCTTTTTTTAAAAAGATCAAACTTACTATATGACATATAACAATTATTTACCACAAGTAAAAATTGGCTCTTTAATTTGTTATATTTCATGTTCATCTCATTTTTCCTCTTTGATATTGCCTTATCAAGTTACAACATCACTTTGGTATAAAATTTCCACATTTTTTTTCTCCACTTTCGATTTTATATCTGCAGCTTTGTGCTACTCAACTTTTTTTACTTCAACAAGAACTTATTTTTGCAGCCTCTGTTTCCTGGGGAAAGTGGTGCCAATCAACTTGTGGAGATTCTCAAGGTTTTATATTCTGGATTCCCTGGTTGATATGTGTGCATGTTTGATCTATCAAAGATTATTCTTTCAGCGATCTCATCTTTAACATGTTGCTATATAGATTTTAGGTACCCCGACACGAGAAGAAATTAAGTGCATGAATCCAAGTTATACTGAGTTTAAATTTCCTCAGATAAAGGCCCATCCATGGCACAAGGTCAGTAGATAGATCTTATAATGAAGCGAACAATTGGTTCTTGATGGTTAAATGATTGAGTTCATATGCAGCTTTTTCATAAACGAATGCCCCCTGAGGCTGTTGATCTTGTGTCAAGGTTACTCCAGTATTCACCAAATTTGCGCTGCACTGCTGTAAGATAATCTTAACCAGTTGCTTGTGCTGATTGGATCTCCTTTGTCACATCAATTACAGCTTTTTTGTTCATTTTCTATATATGATTGTTGTATCATCTAACATTACCTGAACTTTGATTGGGCATAACTTTTTTCACTGTATATGAAGCTTTTCTTGTAAAGCTGCTCTTCCTCACCTGATAAGTGGTTTTAGGCAGCATAGGCATGCCCAGTTGTTTGTTGTTGAAGTTGCTTGAATCTTACTAAAAGGGTTGTGCTATGGTAAACTATATATATTTTTTTACTTCCTAAGGGTAAAAAAGGGGATTTTCTGTGTTACAGGAAACTGACAAGACTTTTAACAGAGAGCTGAATGTAACATTTGCTTAGCTATCTAGGTTAGAACAGCATGATCTATGGATACCTTTGCTATCTTATGTTGGTCCATATTCTTGTGTTCTTTTCATCTTGGTGCACACATACTCTGTTTTCCACTGAACAACTCAGTGAAGGCCTTTGCCTAACAATTGATCCTTTTTTTGTGCTGTGACCTCAATTAACTAACTCCCTTCACACTTATGTCAAGAGTAGAGCTACACCTTTTATCTGTGTTTGCTTTCTGTAAAACTTGGATCTTGTTTCTTCTGGTGAACAGCTGTGTCAGATTCCATGTTTTCTCTCTATATCATCCTTGGCTTGGTTAAATATGGACTGGATCAAAAGCAATTCTTTCAATAAGCTTGATTCTTATTGGAATTATAAAAATAATATTTATCTGGTCAGTCATCATTTGTTGAGATGTATGTTTCAAATCATCTCATGGAATTAAAAATGTACTTTCTTTTATATGAGAAGCAAATGTAAAAGATGTTTATTTCCATGGATTATGCAGTTGGAAGCATGTGCCCACCCATTTTTTGATGAGTTGAGGGACCCTAAAACACATCTGCCAAATGGGCCGCCACTTCCTCCTCTGTTTAATTTCACGGCTCAAGGTTATATGGCATAGCTGCTTTTTTGGTGGCTCATCTACAAAGTTGTGTACAACTCATTTGGATGTGTTTGATGCAGAGCTTGAAGGTGTTTCTCCTGAACTAATTCACTGCCTCCTCCCTGTGCACATCAAGAGAATGATGTAGACTGGGAGCCAAGTCTTGCAGAAATCAACTTGTAGTGGGTGGCACCTCGTATGGTTACATTTTAATACGTGAAGTTAAGCATTTGTACAAGAAAAAGGGCATAATTGAAGAGAAATCAAGAAATTTGGTAGTGAATATCAAAATGGCTTTGATGATAAGAATTTTGTGTTCTCTATTGTACATCAAATGTTTCATATGGTAGCCATGCATCGGCCCGTTCTGGCTTATTGTCATACAAGGTTTCTTTTGATGCTAGTCTGCAGTTGAAAATTTGTTTGTATGTAGTAGCAAATAATTCTCATGATGATTTCATAAGTAAAGATTTTTTTTTTCCTACTCTTGATTGTCAAATGGAATGCTGAGATACATGATGATGGCAATTCGAAAAAAGTAGCGAAAGTTCATTAATACACCTCTAATGAAATTAAGGTAATTAACGTTCATAATTGGAGTGGCATTTTCCTAATTGATATTCAATACTGTCATATTTCGTGTTTTTATTTATGGTGTCTTTTTCGGAATTTTTTTGGGTGTCTAAATCCTTGCTCATTATAATAACGCTAATATAGCCTGTTATAATGGATTTTTGTAAGTCTAAAAAATATTACTTGATGTGAGTAAATAAACTGATTTCCGAATAAATTGCAAGATGTGAAGTCAAGAACTACGCAGGATGTTAACATGACGGTTTCTATTATAGTTTATCATGCCATCACGAAATAGAAATGAAAAACTCTATATCAAAACAGAATAATTTTCTATAAACCATCGATTTCGGAATAATTTTTTCTAGTAGTTCCGCTGTTATAGTTTCTCGAAATCGAATTCTGGTTTGCACACACCGTAAGTAGCCAAACAAAGGACAAATCAGTCGGTTCAGTGCATTCCTCGGTAAATTTGTGAGCACATGGTGGCTATTAGGAGTTATCTTCGGTTGGATACACAAATATCTGATCAAACTGTTCAAAGAGAAGGGATAAACAACCAGAGGATCATGTGACGTCACGGCCAATGAATTTGGCTCCCAGATCCCCTCACTGCATTCATGCGCACGATGAATGCATATCTACGATGCAATGTAACCTTGCGATGCCCTTTAATTCTTTATCTCCAGGTAAAAAAGCAGTCCAAAAGATATGATTATTTAATGTGACATAATTTGATCCGATACCTATTATACGTTTTTAATTGTCAAGGACGAGAAAAAAATTCAAAACCAAAAAAATATTCATAGGTTAATAATAAACTATATTAAAATATTAATATAAAATTAACGTGATTATCACTTCTCATAATATTTTCACATAAAAAATTAAAATTTTTATCAAGTAAAATCAATGACAGAATAACAAAATTTTCATTTGTTATTCTCACTCACCCATAATTCCTTTGTACGCTATCATACCCTGTGGTTAATTTTTTGTTGACATGTGCACATAATGTAATATATTTTTCACATATTATAACTCAAAACACATCATAAACTAAGAACTTTATTTTAAAAATTTTAAATATCCTTTAAGTAACACAGTCTAATAACTCAAAACTAAAATTGTAAAATCAAATATCTCTATACAACACCTAATGTAATGATATCCCTCTTCACAGATTTTATAATATTTAAATAAAAATTACTTATCATATTTGTAACGAATGAAATGATGTCTCTCGTTAAAGTATAGACATGTTTCTCTCAATAATAAATAAAAAAATTATTAAATATTATATCTAATAGTTTACTAGATCCTTTGTACATTGATGTGCTTGTCATAGGGCCTAAACATGTCCTCATATCAGCTCATATCTCATATCAATATCAAATTTTACTATCATGTACATCTATAAAGCTCATAAATCATAAATCAACGTCAATAACATTAGTAATCACACCCTAATTAATTAACCATCAATTAGTCTAGACTGTAGTTGAATCAATCCAATTGATTCAAACTAGACTCAATTCAACCATAACCTAATTGAACTAACCAAATATCCTCATGGAATGAACTAGAATCAACCTCAACCAATCTAATTTAAACCTGATTAGATCCAATTTAGGTTAACGGACTTAAACTGATCTAAATCGATCAAATCGATTCAATTTAATTTCATTCGTCAATTTGGGACCCAAAATCAAGCTACCAAGTTAACCGAGGCCAAACATATGTTAAAACAAGGCCAAAAGGGGTCAATAGGTTTAGTACTCTAATCATGCTAGTTCAAAATTAGTAGTTTAGGTTTAAATCTCTTTTATGAAAAACTCTAATAGTCCAAATCAGATAAAAAGGGATAAACTATTTTAATTTGGATAGAATTCCCAATCTAATTATTTTTAAAATTATTTTAAATTTAAGAAAATTAGGGGTTTATATGCACCCTACCACCTTTTCTCTCACCGTCTCTAGAAATCTTAGAGACAAAACGCAAGAACACCTAAAGTATTCCTCACATCTTGTTGTTCTCCACAAAATCTAGAGATATATAAACTATTTATACAAAAATTAAACTTAATTTTAGGTTTTCTTTCTTTATTGAGGACTCCTTATCCTAAAATAATTATTAATCTTAATAATCTCTCCCTTGATAAGTATTTTATATATTTTTATGCATCATGTTGAATCTATAATAATTTGATCTTTTGAGCTATAATACCACTTTATCAAGAGGGAAAGAAGAATCGAGAATCCAAAGATCAAAGCATACTAAAAACATCGATGTGATTTGACACTTCCCACTTACATCTATAAAGAAAATTCATATCCTTACAATATGAGATTAATTGCAAGACCCTTTATCTCAAAAGCAGTTGCTTTATACACCTTCTCATATAAATCATAAAAAAATTACATCTTTTCTTTTACACTCTCTAGAAACCCTAGAAAGCACCTTCTTTAAATATCATAAAGAAAAACCCAAAGTATTTCCTCATATGTTGCTCTTCTCTTCCAACCAGAAAGACATACGATATTTATAGAAGAACTAAATATTAATTATCAAGATTTCCTTTTTTATTGAGGACTCCTAATATTTGGATTTTTTATTATGACATTAGCTCCAAAATCTCAAAATCTTATAAAACCTGATACTATCTACCATAAACAACATCACTATTTAACTATATCAAAATCACTTGTGAAATTTTTCAAGAGCCATGTGTCTTACATATCATATTTATAAAAGACACTTACCAAAAAAAAATTTATAAAAGACAAAAATTTTAAGAATAATTAATGAATTAAATTTTAGAGAGGTTATATGAGTTATATTTACGTTGTTATTATTATCATCATCATCCTGATACCAACAAACCTCATCTTCCCTAACCCCTCCATCTCCAAAATATGATAATCTCATCCTTAGAGTGAGATTCATTGATAAATTTAATCACTTATTTTGGTGGGCCCTTTCTAAATCTCTTTGTATATTAATCCTCATATTATTATTAGTTAAAGAGTAAACTCATTTTTTGTTTGTTGAGGGTATTGAACCCAAAACAAAGGATAAAGCGTGTGACCCGGGGAGTCGAGATTAGCTGGACCTAGACCACAATGGTTAGAATTCCAGGCAGCAGGGGTGGATGGGGAACTCCAAGAGTGCTCAACTTCCAAAGAGCAACTAGTGTCAATGTTGAGCGATGATGCCTTGGTCGAGGCGTGGATATTGTTGGAGTTCAACCCGGATTGCCTACACGGATCACGGTTGCAGCCCCACTTCATCCCTTTTCTTCAATGCAAGATTTTTCTCAAATTCTTATTTGGATTTTATATTTCTACTGAATAAAATCAAATCTAGGCTTACCGGTATGAGCAGAGTATTTTATGTGTGTGCTCGAATGCTATTTTTGTTTGAATTTTTATTTTTTATATGAAACAAGTTGTCTTTTTCTATTTGAAGATGACAATAGAGGGTAGAATACCGTTGTAGAATACTCTCAAACTCTGACTGTCATGAATTTACCAAATGTTACCTAAATTGTAGAATACCGTTGTCTGTTTATTCATGAAGGATTACTCCTTGTAACCTGATAGAGTCCTTTAAGGACTTATAAAAATAAATATTAATTTAGGATCAGATAATTAAATATAAAATATAAAAATAAACTTCACAAGCTAAATGGTTATGCAATAAAGAGTCTAACATAATTTGCTACGCACAAAAGTCTCCGGTATATATACAACACTACTAGTATTAGAGTAGATTTTAATTGTTCAAAGTGGAAGCTAAGTTGGATCCAACCTGGTTTCTCTTCGAGTTAGTCAGTCCCAAGATGAAAATTGTCAAATTAGATATTCAAATCCTACAAAATTAAGTTAGAGAGTTTTCTCGATAATGTCCTTTCAATACTTAAGTCTCAGTCCAGTCAAATAAATTAAACAGGCCTAACTCAAGTTGTTTAGGCCCCCTTTAGTCTGGCGTATTTATGCAACCCCTTCTATAGTGGACTCATATGTGATGTATGTAGTTGTTTAGTGAGACCTGGTCATAACCATCCTTTTAATCTTAGATTGTTATATTTATTTATTACACCCAATGAAACTACCATCGATAGGATCACCTTGTTGATCCCGGGTTATTGTATCCATTTGTTTAACTTGATTACATGTCAATCAATATTTTGGACATATGATGAGGAGGCCCTTGTTGAATAAACAACGATAATGATGGCATGGGGTGTTGACGGGTTAGCTACATAAGGTGTCAATGGGTCGACCACGTCACTCTATCCATAACACATGCCCCCGCCTCCCTACCCAACAGACCCTCCTCCCCACCCCCTTCCCAACATAAATAGCAACATGGATAACTAGTTGGGAAGTATAGTTTGGTCTGTTTATGTTATCTACATAGGAGATGATGGAATACCCGACTCAGGTTATTTGACTCGGTATGTCCAACTCGAGTTGTTGACTCGATATGCCCAACTCAATGTCTTCTTGAAGCCTTTATGGCTAGTGCACCTCCTCGCTTTTGCTCCATTTTTAATTATTTGTTTTAGTTGTAATGCACCTCTTAGTTGCTACCTTTGCTCTCATAGTAGACAAACTTGATTTGTGAATGTTGCTTAAATTCACTAGTAACTCTAACTCTAGTATAGGGTCGGTCGAGTTATGTCATTTGTTTGTACCTCTAGATCCATCGGATGAAGGGAAAAATTTTCTTTGTTATGTTCTACTCTCTCAGACATCCTATGTTAATTGAATTAGATAGATGTAATGATTGAATATGATACATATCTATTAAGCTTTAACGAGTATTGCCTCATATAATTAGAAGTTTTGAGGCCTTGTCTTATGCAAAATTTGTTTATTAACTTCTCTTTTGTTTACTCATTACCTCTAAATAGATTGTCATCACTTTTGCTTTTGGTTGCTACTCTATTAGGAAATGAAGTGAACAAGCTACCTTTTGTATAACTGATCACAAATGAGGAGTTAACAACTAATGTTTGTCTAAGTCTCTTCGAATGGTCTTCAAAAATATATTGAGCTCTTCTATTCAATAGCTAAGGGAACTAGGTACTTAATTTTACTTATACTTTCAAAAGTTAAGAAGGCCAAGGTGACTTGATTTTGCCCATCTTCTCGAAGGTTGTACTTCATGCATCAAGCTAGTTAACTAACCTTCACCTGTTGTTCGCTCACACTTATGAAGTACTTAAAGTGGTGCACTTATATTGAGTTAGCTACTATCAAAATTTTGCTACAATCAAAGTTTTTTTATACTAGATTTGGTTGTCCATGGGAATGTACCACCTTCATCACCATTTTTAGAATGCATGTTGCCTAATTTGTTCCTTAGTCGAGCACCATTGTATCAACCTGAAGTCTCTTACTTTTCACTATCTTGATGAGAAGCCCTTCGACATAGGTTTTTGTGAAGTTCTCTAGTCTTTGCCCTTTTGCCATGTCTTAGTGTTTTGAGTTTATCATTGCATTCTCCACCTCATAGGTTCCCTTTCACAACCATTCATTCTCCCTTTATGAGAGCAAACGATTGGTGGCTCCTTAGAGTCCCACTTTTACAATACAATGTTGCTTTCTCACGTCCATAACCTTACTATCCATTGTCTTGCATCTATGTCACTATTTTTTGTAATCGGTAAATCCACTGTTGCTATTGTGGTACTTCTTTAAGTCCACCTTAATTTTAATCGATACTTAGTTTTAGTTGGTTGAGTCCTTTAGAATCATTACCATTTCCTTGCCCCTTTTAGTCACCCACTTCACTTCAATGCCTTTCTGCTCTCCTAACAATTTCCTTAGTTGTTGGAAAGACATAACTCATATGCATGACCTCCTCCATCATGTTGTAAGTCACATGATGATTCTATTCCCCTTTACATCCTCTGTAGTAACATTCACTCGCACGATCTTGTCTACTACCTTATTATGCTTCCTTGAGTGAAAGTGAAGATAAGCTTTAGAAAAATCCACTCTTTAGCAGCTACGATCATATAACTCCGATTATACCTTCTTATGATTAAGTCCTTCATAGGTTCCATTAATACTTGCATCCAAAAGATGAACTTTTTTGTTGGTTATAAGTGCGTTGCAAGTCAATCACGTGAGTGGTGGCACGTGTGACACACTGCGTGATCTTTTTACATATAATTACTATTGAAATATTCTCATATTATATTATCTATTACACATATATATATAGTGATATCCTTGGTTTTGTGCAATAGGAATCGGATCATGATGAGATCATGATAATGAGATCGATTCACTTTTAAACATAGATCCTAAATAATCCCGGTCATAGGTTACTCGAGAGGGACATCGAGATAATTAGATAGATCAATGTATTATATACCCATCAATATAATGGAGGAGGTTGGTCTCATAGCCATTTGTGTGGAGATACTAAGGATAGTACAGGTGCTCATTGGAGAATGAGTTCATTGATTGATATGCTTATGGAATGATGTATAGTTAATGATATCTAATGTCAAACAACAATTCCTTAGCTCCAATTGTATATCTGGTCCTAAGACTTGAGACAATAAGGATGCCTTGTTTGAGTACTTTTCTTTGGCCAGACTTGTAGGTTTGAAAAGTTCTAGATATTGTACAATTGGTTATCGAGATTGGTAGCTAACTTTAGGAAAGAAATTGAGTGTCAATAAAAGATTATTCACTCTCGGTATCGTGAGAAGAATATCTCATATGTGCTTGCTCAGACAAATCTCTGGCCAGGGTCATTCAGATTGAGAGAGAAGGAGTTCTCCGGGAGAATCCAATTAGAGTAAGACTTAGACAGATTCCGTATGTGGCCTGATAATACTATATCTAATATATAGTCTCTAGGATATTGTTGGATGAGAGACTATAGATACACGATAACTGTGGACATACAGGTCTGATAGATTCGATCCCCTTATACCATCTGGGACTATGGCGCAGTGGTCTAGTATGTCCATAGTCGATGAGTCAAGTGAATTATTATAGGGATAATAATTCACTATATCAGAATGAGTTTTGATGGGAGCGACTCCCGGCCAGCTTGGTATCGGGCCTAAAGGGTCACACATATATGGTGGATGTTTCAATGAATAGAGGATTGGATAGAGATCCAATTAGCTCATATTCTCATTAAATGAGACCCTACACTGAAGGGCTCCTTGCATGAGGCCCAATTAGAGGCCAAAAGAGATTATTGGATAGAGATCTAATAATGCAATATTAGTGGGTAATTGGATGGAGATCCAATACCTACTAAGGCAAGACCCCTAGTTTTGGTGACTCTTTATAAAATAGGAGGCAAGGCTTATAGTTGATAGGCTGAATCTTTGGCCGCCCCCTCCTATTCTCCTCCCTCCCTCTACTCAAGAGTTGCGAGACCTGAGTTTGCGATTGGAGGAGTATCACTGCAGAGATCTATCGTGTGGATATTGCTTGAGAGGAGGATGCTTAACCTCCTTCATCCTCTCCATCTAGATCTGAAAAAATATGGATATATGATCTCCCTAGGTAAAAATCTCTCACACGATACAAATTTTTAGTTTTGCGGCTTTCTTGTGACATAATCTTTTGCACGATGATTTGATCTGTGTGGAAAACCTATTTTGTTTTAATCTTCTACTATGTATGAGATGCTCTTGCATGGTTTCCCAGCAGTGGTATCATAGCCAAGGTTATTCATGCGAAATATTGATATTAAACTATGTGTGATGAGATTGCATTACGTAAAACTATTATACGTGCGTTCTTACTACGTTTTCGTAGCAAAGGTAGCGAGGAAAGGGCTAACCAGCTATCACTAGGCCACCTGCAAGGGTGGCCGTATGTGGTAGGGTCGCCCTTGTAGGTGGCCACCCACGGCCAGCCTGCAAGGGGCGGTGCTCGCTCTCAGGGGCGTTGCCTGCCTGCAGGGGCTGCTGTCCAAGGGCTATGGCTACCGTTAGCGATGCACAGTGCCGCCGCTACATAGGGGCGACAGCCGGTTGGAAGGGGGTAGGAGGGCTTAGGGCTTCTTTTCGGTAAAAGGATGATACTGCCTCTCGAAATTTAGAAAATTCTAAGTTGTCTTCCTTTACAAAAAAAATACCCTCGACAATTTTAGAAAATCTAAGGATTGTCCTTCTATTTAAAATTCTAAAAATACCCTTGATAATTCTCAAAATTTTTAATATATCCTGATTTACAGGAAAAATTAATTAATTAAATAATTTAATTAATCATTATATATTTAGTAATCCTACATGTGATATGATGTATATGTGATGTATAATGTGGATGGATGATCATGAGCCATGTATTGTGATGTGTGTAATTATGATTATTATTATTATTGGGGCCTATAAGTCTCCATTTTTCTCATTTTTGTTGGGCATACGTGCTTGTGATTATTTTATAATTACATAGAGAGATACGACGAGAGCATAGAGGTGACAACGGGACCCACGATATCATGGTAAAAGATCACGACGCATGATGATGCAACGAGGATCTGACGAAACCGATGATGACGAGATCAATGATCACAAAGGCCCATTGGCTTGGGCTTAATCATTTTATGTGATGTCTCATAATCATCTGATATGACTTGTATATGTGATATGAGTTATACACCTACTATATATATATATATATATATATGTATATGTATATATATATATATATACATGTGATGTAGATATATATTAAATATGTATGTGTGTGAGACATATTAGGAGATCGATATAAAACAAAAAACCACTCCTATGATAATATTAAATCGATGAGCGTGAGGTAATAAGATTGACCAATGTGGTCTTTCATCATTATAGGAAGAAATTGAATTACGATATAGGTTGAGTTGGTCGAGTCACTCGAGGCTCACCTATCTATGTAATCGAGATCTTACCTATTATGATATAGAGATGTCACCGTGACCTGAAGATATGGTATGCTTGGTCGAGTCTCTCGAGAGCATATCATTAAATCAGACTCATCTTATAATGATGGTGATAAGTTTAACTGAACATCATGGTTAGTTGAGTCCCTCGAAACCATGATAACCATGATAGTTCGGAGGTCAAATATGACGAGAATCACAAAAAGTTATGATTGGCAAAAGTTGCCTATATTTTGGGCTTTATTTTAGATTTCTAAAAGTGAAGATAATGATATGATCAAGAGTTTAATGCTGGTTTGCCCGAGATAATCAGAATTCGATGGTCATGCCAGTAGTTAGAACGTAGGCTGCGCGATTCGACGAAAATATCTAAAAATTCAGCAAACAATTGGAGTATGTTTGAGTTTTTAAATTTTGTTGGCTCCCCCATAGAATGTTACTAAAGTTGAATTAGGAATCTATTGTTTTCTTTGTTCAAAACTTTCTCTGTTTGATACGTACAAGTCATCGTTACGTCACTCCCGCGTTTTACGCATAGGATCTCTTGTTTCTCATGGCTGAAAAATTTCATAATAAATTTAGAAAATTTTTAAGGAATATCAACTAGTATAGTTAGCCATTTGATGTTGATCACAACCTCATAATCATCAAGAGGAAGGTGGAAAAAATCAACAAGTATCTCTTAGTACTATCGTAATAATTTCACTTGTGAACATCTTTCGTCGCACTTCAAAATTTGACTGTTGGTGACCTCAACATCTAACCTACTGCAATCTTTATTTTGGAGCATTAATTGGTCAACAACCTTGTTGTTCATAAAGTTGTTGGTGCTCATGGTGTCAATAAGAATGATGATCAGTTGTTGCTTCATAAGTCCTTCCACTTTCATCGTTTGTGGGTTCGCATAGCTGGCAAGAGTATGCATCGTAAAATTAACCGGCTATTGTTCTTTATCTATCACCTCTTCCTTATGCTTCTGGACCTCCTCCTTCATGTCTTCAAGAGGTTCAATCAGTAGGAGGCAACCCTTTTTTGCAGCAATGATCACGGCCCCAAGGTTCATCGCAATGCCAATAAAGACCCATTGTCGATCGGTCGCGTAGTTCTTCTCTTGTCAAATTTTTGATAGCAAAGGATGGCTGGAAGTAGGAGGTTGATATGCCATGGGTCTAGGAGTGGTTCTTATCCTCCAAGTATCTTGGTTGAGCTAATCTTCTTGGATTCAAGCGAAAGAGATTGCGGCCTTCACGGTGGGGGCCTACCGCACTTTAACCTCTCCTTTAATTTCTGGCTTGAGTCCTTCGATGAATGTCCCTAATAATTATCTGTGAGACTAATCATGAGCAAAGTAAGATAATTCCTCAAACCTGATATGATATTCTTGAATCATGGAGGTTTGTCGGATATTGGCAAGTTGTCCATTGATATTCTCGTACTTGGTCGGCCCAAAGAAGTTTAGCAGCACATTCTTGAATTATATTCATGTCAGAGTCCCATAGTTATATTCAAGCCAATTGTACCATCATATAGCATCTCCTTCAAGGTGGATGACAACATTGTCCACCATAGAATCCTCCGGTGTTTGTTGATGACGGAAATAACATTTAGCGCGCAAAATCTATCCTGTCGGGTCTCCTTCCCATCGAGGGAAGTCTACCCTCATACATGGCTGTCTCATATTAGTAGCTTGTTTTTTTTTTTTTAGAGGCCTCTCTGAACTTTTACCTTGCTAGAATTGTATTGGGCTCGAAGGTCGGCTCAATCTAAATTCAGCGAATAAGGCACGCAATCTGTCCTCTATGCGTGATTCAAATGCCTCCAACTTGGCATCAATTGAATCTTGAGATGCCATTGCATGTGCCTCCAGATCTTAGATGCTAATGTCCCTCTCCTGTTATTGAGTTAGTGGTATGGAACGGTTAGGTGGTTTGGTGGTTACAAGGGATGGTGGATCATGGGTAGATGGCTACGGTTTGGGGCTGACATGTTGCTATTATTTTTTTTGGTGTTGTTGGGGCTATGATTTAGGGCTGCTATAGGGGCTATAAGGAGGGTTTGGTGATAGAGGTTTAGGGTTAGAGGGATGAATTAGGGTTACTATTAATGGCAACAATCGGTTTTGTAGGATTGGTGGCTACGGAGGGTAAGGATCAGTGGAAGGTTCGGTGGCTGCAGAAGACTACTGTTTAGGCTGCGATTTGAGTTGGCTGTGGATTCTGGAAATAGGTTATGATAGCTGCATCTTAAGGCTAGATGGGTGTCCTAAAGATGATGTGAGTGGCAGCAACAATTTTGGTAATGTTCAGATATGGGTGTAGCAAAAAATACCGAAGGTAGTACTGCAGAATTCTGCGTCGATAGGCTGCGATAAGTTGTTGTTTTGGGCTACGATTTTAAGTATTGTTTAGGTTATGAAAATAGGTTATGATGGTTGCATCTGAAGGCTAAAAGATTATCATAAAGACATCTTGGGTTGTGGCAGCAAGATAGTTGGGTTTCGATGGGTTAAGGAGAAGAAGAAAGACAAAGGTCTAATAGCAGATTTTTCATTGAAAAAATTCTAGCGGTGAAGGCATAATTTTTTTCTGGAAGTTCTTAATGAAAATTTGAGTGAAACTCAAAGGGAATCTATTGGTAAGAAAAATTCATGGAAGGAAACGACAGTAGAAGGTTCAGCAAAATCAAAGATTACGACAAGGTGTTGCTGCAGATTTTTTTCAGCGAAAGATTTCAATAGTATAGTCAATT
This sequence comes from Ensete glaucum, assembly GCA_021527575.1. NCBI lineage: Eukaryota > Viridiplantae > Streptophyta > Magnoliopsida > Zingiberales > Musaceae > Ensete > Ensete glaucum. The sequence goes on along the minus strand of CM038552.1, from coordinate 20,109,300 downwards.
TTTTTTGTAGTAGTGGATAACAAGGAATCAAGTAAAACTCAATGAGAATCTACTAGCAAGGGAAATGTCATATTATCAAAAGATTTGTCGAAGAAATTGGCAGCAAAAGTTTTGGCAAGATTAAAGAAAATGAGAAGGTAATACGGTATAATTTTTTTGTCGAATGATTTCAGCAGTATAGATGAGATTTTTTTCTAGCAGTTCAAAATAAGGATTTAAGTAAAACTCAAAGAGAATATACTGATAAGGGAAAGTTAATGTTGACAAAAAATTCATGGAAGAAAACGACATCAAAAGGTTTACCAAAATCGAAGATCATGGGAAGGTATTGCAATAGATTTTTATGTCTAAACTATAGTAGTTTAGATGTAAAAGATGAGCAGGTTATCTTAATGATTTTTTGACAAAAGCAAATCATTAGTAAAAATGCAACAGCAAATCAAATAGTATGGGGTGTGCGATTAGAATTCTACAGCATAACTTTCATCGTAAAGATGGAAACTTTATGATGAAAAGTTTATGCAACAAATAGGAATGAATTTTTTTATTTTTAAATAGGGATAATGAAATTACAGTAGTCGTGAGGTAGGAAACTAGAACCTGTTGCAATTCATAGGGAGATCAAAGGATAATCTACGGTATTGGAGATGACGATAGAATTTGATGATGATCTTAAACCAATTGTGGGAATTGCTTTGGATGGCTATGGGGTGTTGATGGATGGCGGCTGTGGAAGGGCAGCGAGATGCCAAGAATGATGCTCTAACACCAAGTGTTAGAACCTTTGCAGATTCAAAGCTTAGGATGATCTCTATAGGGGATTGACCTCCTTGGAACTCTATAGGGGTTTCTTCCTCCTTGGTTTTCTGCTACATGAGCTGAAGGATAATTGATCTATTGATGATGAAAGAGGGGATAATACAAGACTATTTGTAGGGCTTCTAAACCCCAACTTCTAATAGGATTCCTACTTAAGACTTATACTCCTAACAACTTCTAACAACTCCTCCAACTCTAAGAAGCAATTCCTACTTTCAACAACTCTAATTCCAACTCTAAGAAGCAACCTCCAAACCAATCATAATCCTATTCTAACTTAACCTCTCCTCAACCAATCCCTCTTTAATTAGGATAAGGGGTGGTTAATTAGGGTAACATGTATCTTATTCTTCCCTCCAAATATCTTCCTCCCATCTAATCCTAACCTAGCCGGCCTCCTTGCTTCTTTATTAGAGGTCAGCTAGATAGACTTTACATGAATGCCCTTAGGATTTATATATTTGCCATCTTTAATGAATCTAAATTAGGACTCTTCTAGTTGGAGTCCTAACACCTCCTCAAACAACAACCGATCATCGTAATCAACGACATAGGCAACACCAATAACTTCTTGAATAATAAGGTTGCTACTCGGATGACACTCCACATTGAGGATTACATCAAATTCGATGTTAAGGTCATGATGACTGAATCTTAAAGTCTGACCAAAGATGCCCATAGGTGAAACTGTTGCTACAAGACCAAGAAATTATTGTCGACATCTTTCTCCTTCTAATTGATGATTATGAGGCCGTGTTGGACATAGAATGGTTGATAATACTAGGTGATGTCTCTTGGAACTTTCCAAAATTAATTATGAAGTTTTACTGCAAAGGCAAACAGGTCACCCTATGCGGGAAGCGCGGAAGCAACATAATGACCGTTTCAACTCAATGAATGGAGAAAGTCCTAAACAAGACACACGATGGCTTCTTGATGCAACTCCAGCAACAATCAGAGGGGAAGAAAATAAAAATTGAAGGTCAAACCCTCATCCATTTGCTTGCTTTATTTGCCAATGTTTTTGTCGAACCACATAGCCTTCCTCCTACCTTTTTTGGTAAGTAAAGTTAATGTATTATATATGAAGTTTATAGAAAATAGCTTTATCTACACAATCCATAGACTAAAGCTGAAAGCCTCTTAGAGCAGTCAAGAAGATTGCACCTTGCCTCAAAAAGGTGGTGGGCTCACTCTATCTAACTCATCTCCAAGAGTAGCCAACTAAAATGTAGTCAAGCCTAACATATTATAAACTATGACGCCATACTGTAGTCAATAATAATAAAATGCAATATCTAGACAGTCCTAAACTACTTGTGAATTTATCATATAAGGAAGGGGTGGCTTTCCTCCTACATGGCAGCATAACCATCGAATTCCAATTCTTCCAAGCAAACCACCAATGAACACTCGGCTGTACCACTATCCTCATCTCCAAAAGATGAAATAGAAAAGATTATGAAGGAGATGCTTGAAACAGGGATCATTCGACCAAGCTGCTGCCCCTACTCTTCGCTGGTGCTTCTTGTGTGAAAGAAGGATAGAACGTAGCGAATGTGCATCGACTACTAAGCCTTAAATAGTATCACCGTCAAAGATAAGTATCCAATACCAATGGTGGATGAACTTCTTTATGAGTTAAAGGGAGATCGAGTCTTCACGAACTTGCACCTTCGATTCGGTTATCACCAAATTCAGGTATGTGAAGATGATATTCCAAAAACTGTATTTCAAAAGCACAACGACCACTATGAATTCTTGGTAATGCCTTTTGGACTCACTAATGCTCCTTCAACATTCCAAAGCCTCATGAACGATATTTTTCGAAGTTTTCTTCCCAAGTTTGTGCTAGTATTTTTCAACGATATTCTCATTTACAGCCTTTCCCTTGAGACTCACCTTTAGTACTTACAACTTATTTTAATGATCCTTTAGGAGAATGCTCTTTTTGTCATGTAATCAAAGTATAACTTTCTTCAAGAAAAAGTGGAGTACCTTGGACACATAATATCAAAAGAAGGAGTGGTGGTAGACCCATCAAAAATTAAGGCAATGCAAGGCTGGCCAAAACCAAAGAACATGAAATCACTGCATGGTTTCCTTGGACTAACGGTCCACTACCAAAAATTTGTGAAAGATTATGGGAAGATCAGTACACCCCTCACCTCCCTACTAAAGAAAGGCACTTTTCAATGGTCGGACAAAGCCTCTGTTGCCTTCGACAAACTCAAGGCAGCCATGACGACAGTGCTCGTGCTAGCACTACCCAATTTCAGCTGCACCTTTATCATTAAGGTAGATGCTCCCGGAGTAGGAATTGGAACTATTCTCATGCAAGAAGGTCGACCACTCGCAACACCAGCAAGGCATTATCTCCCTCCCATAAAAAAATTAGAGGAGGAGCCAAGTTCCATAGCCCATTATAGTTGAGATTCGAGAGATCTACACTATAAAGGTCGTATCATGCTTATACTTGACTCCCCTTGCATAAAAACTATCCTGCAAGAGATGCACTCCACACCATTAGTAGGGCACGCCAGATTTTTAAGAACCTAGATTTAAATAATTTTTTTATTGGAGAGGGATGAAAAAAGTTATTTCTGAGTTTGTAGCATAGTGTGATGTATACCAACAACAAAAGAGTGAAACAGTGGTAAGTCCGGGGAAGCTACAACCACTATTCGTACCAGATTCAACGTCCATGGATTTTATCGAATGACTGTCATCATCCCAAGGTAAAAGCATAATTATCATATTGGTTGACTGACTTATAAAATATGCTCATTTCTGTGCTATCCGAAATCCCTACACGACTATTACTTGGCCCAAATTTTCATAAAAATTATTATTAAACTACATGAGATATCAAGGTCCATTATAATTGATCGTGACAAGGTCTTTACTAGTAAATTTTGGATCGAGTTATTTCGATTATAGGACACGAAACTCAAGATGAGCACATCATACCACCCACAAACTAACGGCCAGACTAAGGTGGTGAACATGTGCTTAGAGACATATCTTCGGTGTTTCACCAATGACTGATCAAAGGAATGGACAAAATGGCTCCTTTGGGCCGAATGGTGGTATAATACTATATATCACTCCTCTACAAAATATACTCCATATGAAGCAGTGTATGGTCGACCGACTCCTATAATTTCAAAATATGTAATTGGCTCAACCAAAGTAGACCAGGTCAACTGAGATTTAATTGACAGGGATAAACTCCTATGACTACTAAAGGATAATTGCTCAATCACTTAAGCCATAATGAAGCAGTAAGGTGACACACATAGAGCGAAAGAGAATTCTCAGTAGGAGATTAAGTTTTTCTTCATCTTTAACCATACAAGCAATTATCGATAAAGACACGAGCCTCCATGAAGTTACCCCCACACTTTTATGGGCTCTATCAGATCATAGAGCGTATAGAAGCTGTGGTGTATATAGATTAAACTTACCTATTGATCCAAATTTCAGGCAAAAGCTTAATAAATCTTAAAAATAGCAAATCATACATTTGGATAGTTTAACATTCCTAAGTCTCTACTAATAAAGTCAAATTATTCTTCATTTAATGACTTGGTGAATATCAGCTAATTGATGGTTAGTATCAATAAATTCCAAAGATATACATGATTATTTATATAATCTCTAATAAAGTGATGCCTAATGTCAATATATTTAGTTATTGAGTGTTGAATAGGATTTTTAGTTAAACATATTACACTATTATTATCGCATTTGATAGAAATATTTTTTAAATGAATTCCATAATCTTCTAAGGTATTTTTCATCAAAATAACTTGTACACAGCATACACCAGCTACTATGTACTCAGCTTTAGCTGTAGATAATGCAATCAAATTTTATTTCTTGGAAGACCAAGAAACAAGAGCATCACCTAAGAATTGGTATGTTTTGGTTGTACTCTTTCTATCTATTCTATAACCTCCAAAATCGACATCCACATAGGCAAGTAAATTAAAATTTTTTGACTTAGGATACCATAAACCTAAATTGGAAGTTCCTTTTAAATATCTAAATATTCATTTAACTACCTTAAAATGGGAATATTTAGGAATGGATTGAAATCTTACACATAATCTAACACTAAACATTATGTCCGATCTAATAGCAGTTAAATACAATAAACTACATATCATTCCTCTATATGTTTGTTGATCAAAATTTTCACTTTCATTATCTAAGTCTAATTTTGTAGAAGTGCTCATGAGTGTGTTTATGGCCTTAGCATTGTTTATACTAAAATGTTTTAACAAATCTAAGGTATACTTAGTTTGACTTATAAAGATACTATTATTTAATTATTTTATTTGTAAGCCTAAGGAAAATGGTAATTCACCCATTAGACTCATTTCAAATTTTTGGCTCATACTCTTGGCAAAAGATTTACATAATGCTTCATTTGTTGAACCAAAAATAATATTATCAACATAAATTTAAATAACTATAAAATTAATCTAGTCTTGTTTCTAACTATGATACAATTTTTATCTTGCTTGTTTCTAAAGACTCATTTAGTACCAATTACTAAACAATCTTTATGCTTAGGAACAAGCTCCCACACCTTATTTCTCTCAAATTAGTTTAACTCTTTATGCATTGAAATAACCCAAGAATCATCTTTTAGGGCTTCCTCAATGCATTTTGGTTCAATTTGAGATAAAAATACAGCGTTAGCACAAAAATTCTTAAATGATGAATGAGTTTGAACACCTTTTGATATATCTCCTATTATTAACTCCTTAGGATGAGCATCTACATACTTCTATTCCTTAGCTAAGGATTCATGATAGGACTCCAGCAGGGTTCAATCCTAATCTCCCTAGAATTAGTTAATAAAACCCTGTGAGATTATAATAAAACCCCACATAGCCACTTCTATCCTATAAAGAAGTATGGTTAGGGTTTAGATTGGGGCCTTAGGGTTTAGTGGTCATTGCCCCTTTTACTGGGTTGGTCGGCCAGGGTTTCCCCCTGCTTAGGTCGACTATAGAGGCAACCTAGTCGTCACCTGTTTATACTTAGGCAGGTCGGCTATAGAAGGGGCAAAGGGATAATTTTACTTAGGTAAGCATCCCATGGACTAGGGTTTAGAACCCTATATAATGATGTAGCTACCCTCTCTCTTTCATTAAGCAATTATCAACTTTTACTCAGCATTGTGCCGAGTCTAGGAGGGAGGAACCACTACAGCGTTCCAAGAGTTGATCCTCCTCAATGGTCAAAATATATAGAGCTCCTTCTGGGGGTTCTATTAATTCCTTAGAAGTAGATGCATCCAAGTTATTTTCGAGAGGAGATTTATCATTCAAATTTAAAGTATCAAAATCAAAATCATCATCAAAATCAATTTTCTTTAATTTAGAAACCTTATTAAAAATAATATGGATGGATTCCTCAATTACTAGAATTCTTTTATTAAAGACACGATAAATTTTTAAAATTGAGGAATAACCAAGAAATATGCCTTCATCGGATTTTGTATCGAACTTTCCTAAGGCATCTTTTTCATTCAAAATAAAATATTTACAACCAAATACTTCAAAATACGAAATATTGAGCTTTTTATTATTCCATAATTCATAGCGAGTTTTGGAGAGTAATAATCTTACGAGAACCCTATTCATAACATAGCATGCAATATTAATGACTTCGGCCCAAAAATATTTGGGTAGACTATGTTCGTTTGACATGGTTCTAGCCATTTCTTGTAAACTCCTATTTTTTCTTTCCACTACTCCATTTTGTTGTGGATTTCTAAGAGTAGAAAAATTATAATTATACCCATTTGAGTTACAAAAATTTTGAAAGTCATAATTTTGAAACTCACCACCATGATCACTACGTATAGATGAAATCATAAAACCCTTTTCATTTTAAATAAGTTTGTAAAATTTTAAAAAATATTTAAAAGAATCACTTTTGTGTGCTAAGAAATAGGTCCAAGTATATCTACTATAATCGTCTACAATAACAAACGCATATTTGCTACCTCCTAAGCTTTAGTATCAATTGGTCAAAATAAATCCATATAGATCAATTGAAGTGGCCTAGAGGTGCTTATTTGATTTTTTTATTTAAAACTATTTTTTATTTATTTTCCTAGTTGGCATGCATCACAAACTTTATCTTTAACGAACTTGATGCTAGGCATTTCTCTTACTAGATTTTTAGTTGAGATTTGGTTTAATAGTTTTATGCTAGCATGTCCTAGTCTCCTATGCCAAATTCATGCATCATTATTTAAGACCGATAAACACATTTCATTACAAAAATTATCAATATCAATAGTATACACATTATTGCTTCTTAAGGCAATCATAGAATATTTTTGTGTGGTATTTCAATTATACAAGTATTAGATTCAAATATGATAATATATCCTTTATCACACAATTGGCTAATGCTTAGTAGATTATGTTTCAAACCATCAACTAATAATATATCTTCTATTAAGAGGTTTGATTTGTTACCTTTGGTTTCTTTTCTAATGATTTTTCCCTTGTTGTTGTCTCTGAATATGACAAATCCTTCATTCAGGCTAGTAAGCTACGCGAAATGAGTTGGATCTCCGGTTATATGCCTTGAGTATCCACTATCAAGTTACCATTTAGTGCTTCTAGCCTTTATTTGGAGATATACCTACAAGAAAGCGAGTTTTGGTTTATGTACCAATTTGCCTTTGGGTTCCTTATGAAAAATTCTAACTAATTTTACTAATGGCGTTGAGTTGTCTAGCTTTTGGAACCTAGATTAGTTTTTATGGACTATGCTTTTTAAATGAACATTTATAAGCAGAGTATCCAATTCTTTCACAAAAAGTACATTTATTTCTAGGTGAAACATATAATGTAGGTCCTTTAACGAAGATAGTTGTTACCTATTTTAATTTTTTCTAATATCCCTTGTAATGAAACATTTTCTTTCTTGAGTATATCTAATTCTTCACACTTAGTGCAAGGAGTTATCTTATGTTCATCATACTCCCTTTTTAAATTTTCATACTTACTAACTAATGAAGCATGATCTTTATTTAACAATTTATACTTTTTACTAACTAATTTAAGATCATCATACAAGTCATTAAATACATTAAATAATTCATCACAAGATAAAGAAGACTCGTTTATGTTACTTACCTCGTTGTCAAATGCCATTAAAGTGTTATTTGCAACTTCTTCCTTGTTGGTTGGCTCCTCGTCTTCGGATGAACTTAAGTCATTCCAAGTAGCTTTGAGCGCCTTCTTCTTCTTTGGTTGCTTCTTCTTCACTTGGGGACATTTATTTTTAAAGTGTCCCAACTTCTTACATTCATAACATATTATTGAATCATTTTTTAGTTCACGTTTGCTCTTAGCATCTTGTTTTATCTTAGTTGTTTTTAAGAATTTCTTAAATTTTTTTGTAAGAAGTGCGAAGTCCTCATCATTATCATCATCACTTGAGTTTTCTCCCAAGTGGTCTTCCTTAGTTCTAAGTATTCTGTCCTTCCTATTCTTTGAAAGGTTGTTCTCGAGTTCATCATATGTTATATATGTCATTTCATAAGTCATCAAAGACTCGATTAGTTCTTCAAGCGAAAAATTATTTAGGTCCTTTGCTTCTTATATTATTGTTACTTTAGGATCCCAACTTTTAGGAAGGGATCTTCATATTTTGTTAACAAGTTTAAAATTAGAATAACTTTTACTAAGCGCTTTTAGACTATTGAAGACATCCGTAAAATGAGTGTATATGTCTCCTATGGTCTCACTTGGTTTCATGCGAAACAACTCATACTTATACATCAAAAGATTAATTTTTGACTTTTTGACTCGACTAGTGCCTTCATGTGTAACTTCGAGTGTGTGTCAAATCTCGTGTCTAGTTTCATAAATAAAAATCTGATTAAATTTATTTTTATCAAGAGCACAAAATAAATTATTTATCGCTTTAGCATTCAAAAAGAAAATCTTATTTTCTGAATCATTCCATTCGTTTATAGGTTTTGAAGACTTTTTAATACCACTTTCAACAATATACCATTTTTCAAAATCCATAGAAGGTAGAAAAATTCTCATTCATATTTTCCAATGTGCAATTCATCCTATTGTACATGGGAGGACGAATGATAGAAAATCCGTTTTGATTGCTAACAAAAGTCATCTCTCTTAGATTTTAGGCCAAATAGAGAGAAACATAGCTTTAATACCAATTGCGAGGATCAAAGTGGTGCTAAGAGAGGAGAGGGGGTGGGTTGAAGGTGAATTAGTGCTTATAAAAAATTTACATCGATTTAAATACTCGCTCAATAAAAACTGTATCGGAAATGCGTTTAAGTGTAAAGATGCATGTAAGTGTAGAGAAGCATTCAAGTATAGAGATATTTATAAGAGTACAAGTAAAGGTAATAGATAGTTAAATAACAAAGCAATGAAGATTAAGAACAACGAAGAGGAAGCAAACTAATTTTATAGTGGTTCGGTCTCGTGACCTACTCCACTCCCAATTCCTCCTCCGTTGAGGTCACCGGCTTCCACTATTAATGTTCCTTTAATCGGCGAAGATCGACTACCCTCTTACAACTTATTCTCCTTTTACAAGTTTAGGAGATAACATTTACAAGTCTCTAAGCTCTCCCTTAAACAAAAATTCTACATAAGATGAAAATAAGGAGAAGCTCTTAATTATAATAACGTTTTCACAAGGTTTTTACTCTTAATTGCTTGGATACTTTCAACAAGAATGGGTGGGGTATTTATAGGCCTCAAATGGCTTCAAAAGTAGAGCCAAAATTCAAATTCTAAGTGATCCCGATGTGCTAATCTCAAAGACTACATTTTGGGCGGTTCGACTGACATTTGTTAGGCGTATGCGGTTCAGCCATGATGACGATCTTCGGGCGTATGGGTGGATCAATTCCCCAGTCTAGGCGAATCAACCGCCTAACATATCTTCGAAGACTATGTCATCTTGGTGATCGTGTCTTCGAAGATCGTGTCTCATCTGACCTTGATTTACTGAAATAACTTTTATAATAAGTCCAAATCAGTCCCAATTAAGGCCTAATAGCCTCTTAATTGAGTTAGTAAAACTAACTCTGATCATGATGCTAACTATGACACTCAACATACAATCTTCATTGTCCGAGTGTCTCTTTGGTGAACTCCCGACATCTTTCCAATGAACCTTTGACGAGCTCCCGATTTCCTTCAGTGAACTCCCAATGAACTTCTAGCATTCTTCCAGTGAACTCCCAACGAATTTCTCGGCAAACTTCTGGTGAGTTCTCGACGAGCTCCCGACAACATCGTCTGAACCTCGGCCAACCTTCGGTGAACTCTTAGCAGGCTCCCATTGTATCGTCTGAACCTTGGCCCGATGCTCGAACTTGACTCCAGCCTAATATCTAATTGTACTGCCCTGTACTGTCGTAGTTAATCTTGCATCATTTTCTTTGACACACAAGTTATATCATAAAATCTATCAATTGATTTCATCATCAAAATTTGAGATTCAACAGGTGAGGACTTTTGGAGCTGCTACTTATACCAAAAAAGCCATGGGAGAGCATTTCCTTAGACTTCATATCAAGCTTGCCCACTGTAGGGGGACTTGAATCGATACTCATAATTGTCGATTGATTTCCAAAGTATACAACATTCATTGCTGCACCCCTACATTATTCCATGGAGGAGGCAACAAAGTTAATAATGAAAAATGTGGTTAAGTATTGGGGAGTCCCACATAACATCATTAGTGATTGATATTGTCAGCTCTTAGGATGATTCTGGACCGAATTGTTCAAGCTACTAGGATCTAAGTTATACTTCTCCACAAGCCTCCATCCCCAAATGGATAGCTAGACTCAAAGAATTAACTCACTCTTGGAGTAGTATCTCCGGCGCTACGCGTGTGTCAACCAACGAGTTAGGTGAAACTATTGGACATTAGCCCAATTCTCCTACAACTTGCAGTAGAGCTCTGCATCCAACAAGAGCCCCTTCAAGATTATCACGGGACAACAGTCATTGACTCCTCACATATTGGCTATTGGTTTTATGGGGAGTAGTCTGTCGGTGTATCACTTTGCAAAGGAATGAGATCGAAATTCAGATATTGCTCGGGCCTACTTGGAGAAGGCAACCAAAAGGATAAAGAAATGGGTAGACTTGGGAAGGCAATTATAGGAGTTTAAAGTTTGTGACTTAGTGTTGGTGAAGCTCTAACCAATATCACTCTAATTCTTTAGGCACAAAGTGCACAAATGATTAGTGCGCAAGTATGAAGAGCCTTTTCTAATTATCAGCAGGGTAGGCAATGTCTCCTACAAGTTGCAACTGTCAGCATGGCTCAAAATTCACAATGTCTTCCATGCAAGTAACTTGAAACCCTACCATTCAGATCTACAAGATGCTTCACGAAATATTTCAATTCGACTACCTCCTATCAGAGCCTCCTACGAGAAGCGAGTTGAGACTATTCTGGCCGCTCGCAAGACTAAGCTACCCAGTGGAGTAGAGCAAACTGAGTACTTAGTGAAGTGGCAAAAGCTTCCCCAAACATAAGCTAGTTGAGAGCTAGAAGATACCCTACAACATGAAGAAGCCCGCATCAAATCCTACTAACAAGCATCGACACGACTATCGAGAGTTTAAGTGGGGGAGAATGCAGTCATCACTCATCCATAACTATTCACTCAACGAACCGTTTGTTACTTTTGTTTTCTTGTAAATATGTTTGCAACATATTTTGCCTTGGTTTTGTATGATTTTACCTCAGAAATGCGAGCATAAATAATCTATAACACTGTAGAATGATCGTTTGCTCCTTGGAGCCAAAATAGGCCAAAACTGCCCAATTTTGGGTTGTTTTCACATGTTGCAACAACCTGGCCGAGCGGTGTAAAATGTCAACCATCTCAACCCTTTGGAACCCCCCGGGTGGCACAGGGCAGGATGGAGCTTCGGGATTGTATTGGGCGTGAGCGTTCATAAAGAGTTAAACTTGACTTGCATCCGATAATTTGGGAATCGTCGTTTATGGACTTGTTACCATTCTTACAGCCCTCTAAAGTCTTGTTTTGCTCTCTTTCTCTCTTTTTCTATTATACTCAAGGTGTTCGACGAATTGCATGTAAGAGCTACCCTCTTTGTGAGACGTCGGGACTTGTTAGTCGCTCGTTTTCAAAAACTAATCAACTTCTCTTTTACAGGTCCTTCGGGACTGGCACGAGGTTACAAGTGGGCTGACCCTTTGTAGGCAAATACGCTTCTGTGTTTCATGACTTAGGCAATCCTAACTAAGTCTGGAATATTGGGCAAAGGTTGCTTTGCAACTTAGGCAATTTCAGCTAAGTCTTTAAGTTTGTCGCTAGGGTACTGTATGGCTTAGGCAAATTCAGCTAAGTCCGTAACAAATCACTGCAACAAACACGTAGAACAGTTCTACGTGATTCAATCTCATAACATGCAGACTTATCCTCTATTGACACTTAATAGCCTTTATAAGATTGGCTACTAATCCCGATTACCAATTATACCAGATCTGAAACTTTCCAAACCTATAAGTCCAATGTCAGAAAGAGTACTCAAACAAGACATCTTTGTGTCTCAAATGTAAGGACCATATACACAAATGGGACTACGAAATCATTGTCTGACGTCATGTATCATTATTCATATAACATTCCGTAGATTAATCAGTGAACTTATTCTCCAATAAGCACTTGTACTATATCCTTGGTGTCTCCACACATGTGACTATTAAACCAGCCACCTCCATTATATGGATGGGTATACAACACATCAATTTATCCAGTTATATCAATATCCTTCTTGAGTAATCTATGACTGAGATTATTTAGGATCTATGTTTAAAGGTGAATCGATATCATTACCATGATTGCATCACGATCCTCATTGCATAAAACTAAGGACATCACAATATATACATACATTGAACATATAATATAATATGAGAATATGCCAATAATAATAATGATGCAAAGATATTGTCCAGTGTGTCATATATGCCATTATTTATGTAATTGGCTTGCAAGGCACCTGTAATTAACAAGAAGGAGTTCTCTGGGAGAATCCAATTAGAGCCAAATATATGATCTCTAGGATATTAAATGGATGAGGGACTATAGATTCATAGTAACTGAGTTATCCAGTTAGCCTATGTTTTCATTAGATGAGACCCAACATTTATAGGCTCCTTGTATGAGGCCTAGTTAGAGGCCAATTGAGATTGTTGGTTAGAGATCCAATAATCCAAGACTAGTGAGTAATTTGATAGAGATACAATACCCATTAAGGTAGGATCTATTAGTGTTTCATGGTGACTCTATATAAATAAGAGGTAGGGGTGATACATAGATGATAGGCTGCACCTTTAACCGCCCCCTCCTATTCTCCTCCCTTCCTTTGCGTAAGAGTTGCGAGCTTCTAGGTTACGATTGGAGGAGCTTCGCTGCAATGATCCATCATGTAGATACTGCTAGAGAGGAGACATTTGACCTCCTTCATCCTCTCCATATAGAACTAGATTTTCAGGGATATGCGGTCTCCCTAGTAATCAATCTCGCACGTATTGCAGTTTTTGATTTTGTGAGTTTTTTGCACACTAACTTTTGCACGACGACTTGATGCATGTGGAAAACTTATTTTGTTTTCTTTCTTCCACTACGCATGTAATGTTCTTGTTGGGTTTCCCAATAGTGATATCAGAGCGAGGTTGCTCATGCAAAAGATTGGCTTTTAAACTACATGTGATTAGATTGAATCACGTAGAACTATTCTATAAGCTCTTGCAGTAAATACAATGCCCACAAGTGACTTGCCTGCGGGCGAAGGGGGCCACCACCTGTAGGCACGCCGCCTGCAGGGGTGGCCACCCACGGCCAAGCCCCTTGTAGGGGCAGCCAAGCCATCTATAAGGGCTGCCCATAGCTGGGCCCTTTGCAGGGGCAACCATGCTGCTTATAAGGGCGGCCACCTACTGCCAAGGCAGTTGCCAACAAGCACAATCGCCTGCGGCCAAGACAGCCACCAATAGGGGTGACCACCTACAGAGGCAATCGCCCGTTGCTAGGCCACCTACAGTGGTGGCATCTGCGAGTCAAGTGGTTGTGCACGAGAAGCAGTGGTCGCCCATAAGCAGGGACTGCCATGGCGGCGGCGACCGCGAGAATAGGACAATAAGGGAAAAAATTAGGGTTTCTTTTTTCAAAAGGATGATTTCTCTCCCTTATAATTTAAGAAATTCTAAAGTCTGTCCATCTATCCAGAATTTTGAAAATGCCCTTAACAATTTTGAAAAATTTTGACATGTCTCGATTTTCTAAAAAATAATTCATGAAATAATTTAATTAATTATTAATTATCTAGTAATCCTGAATGGTTATGTGTATATGTAATGCATGTTATGGATGGATGATCAAGTTATGTGATGTGATGTGTGTATATATTATTATTATTATTATTGGGGCCTGTAAACCTATATTTTTCTCGTTTATTATCGAGCTTTGGCACCTGTGATTATGTTGTAATTATGTAAAGAGGCACGGTGGGAGAGTATGGGATCCACGATGTCGTGGCGAGCAATTGCGATGCATGAAGATATGCGGAGGATCTGATACGACTGATAATGATGAGAAGGACGATCACAGGATATGAAGATGCACCGATACACACATAAAACCTATTGTGAGTGATTGGGCCCACTGACTCAGGTCAAATCACATTAGGTGACAGCTCATGTTCATTCGGTGCAGTATGAATATGTGATTATGAGCCTATATATATAATCCTTCTTAAGTACTTAAGGATATATTTTACTACCTTCTAGTGTTCTAAACATGGATCTGCTTGATACAGGCTTATGACACTCAGAGCATGTGTTATATTAGGCCTGGTACATAGTATAACATACATAATAGACTCTATTACTAACGCATAGGCCTGGTACTGTATGGCTTAGGCAAATTCAGCTAAGTCCGTAACAAATCGCTGCAACAAACACGTAGAACAGTTCTACGTGATTCAGTCTCATAACATGCAGACTTATCCTCTATTGACACTTAATAGCCTTTATAAGATTGGCTACTAATCCCGATTACCAATTATACCAGATCTGAAACTTTCCAAACCTATAAGTCCAAACAGTACTAGAGAGACCATTATAAATGGCTTATATGTGTTAGACACTTTTTCACATATCATGAATATAAATATATCTAAGAGGAAAAGAGATGAGGTGAAAAATGCATACCTATGACATTGTAGGCTAGGTCATATACATGAGGGAAGGATTTAAAAGTTGTTAAAAGATGGATACTTAGATCTATTAGACTATGAGTCATATGCAACTTGCGAACCTTGCCTTTGTGGGAAAATGACCAACTCTTCTTTTAGTGGAATTGGAGAGAGAGCCACTGAGTTATTGGAACTCAAACATAGTGATGTATGTGGTCCCATGTTGACTCAGGCTATAGGTGGTTACTCATACTTTATTACATTCACTAATGATTTCTCTAGGTATGGACACATATACTTGATGAAGTACAATTCTAAGGCCTTTAAGAAATTTGGGAAAAACAATATATGATGACTTTATTGAAATTTTTTGAAAAGTGATTCTTGATATATTTTCAAATGATTTTGTTTTAAAGAATGGATATGTTTGAATCTATCCAACTTCGTTGATATGTAGCTTTTGATTATTTGATAACTGAAATCATGATCTTGAAATCTTAAAAATTATAATTTTGAATCTTTTTATTTATTAAGATTCTTTTCATCCTAAATATAATATTGACTTATCAATATTTATAACTAGATATTTCTACAAGAATCAAGATCCTTCTTACAGGAATATTCCTGAACCCAAACCCAACTTTACAGGCAAGAAGAGTCGATTAGGATCGCGTGAAATTTAAACAGGAATCTTTTAGTACAAAATCTAAAGATATGATTGCTCGAACATATATCTCTGGTGTCTACTTGTTATAATATTTTATGATCTTTTATTAATTGAATAAGATATGTTATAGATTATTTGAATTTTGATAAAAGATATTAGTGAATATTTTAGGGATGTCCTTGATGAAAGGAAATCTCCTAATAACTTACCCTAGACCATTTACTCTCGCTTGTAAATAGACAGGATCGACTCTAAACCAATGCACGAAACGACATAGAAAGGGGTGAATAGATCAAGAGATTATATTGGGATATTTTAAGGATGCCCTTGATGAAAGGAACTCTTCTAATAATTTACCCTAGACCCTCTGCTCTCGCTTGTAAATGGACAGGACCGACTCTAAACTCAATGCACGAAACAACGTAGAAAGGGGTGAATAGATCGAGAGATTACAGTTATCCTCTTGATTTAGATCAAGAGATTACGGTTATCCTCTTGATCTCCCAAAACCATCAATTAAGGTAGTCCTGTGAAAGGATAGGAAGAGAGGAGAAGGGGTATAGATTTATTCTAGTTCCTCTTGCAGATCGATACCTCGGCGTAATTCAGATCTGACTGGCGGTACTTTTAAAGATCTAATTGGATCTCAATCAGATGGCATCTAAATGTACGCATCGTAAACATATCTAGTATTATTTGATTTCAATCGGCGTGCGGTATATTAGCGACCACTGGCAAGCGGCACCGACAGCAACGGCGGCAGCGGTGAGGAGGCTAGGGTTTTCCTTAACAAAATACGTTTACCATTGAATCAAAAATTATAGTTTTGCCATTCTGCTCAAATTATAATTTTGTCATTCAAATAAATTATAGTTTTACCCTTAATTTGAATAGGATTATTTATATTTTTACCCTTGTGATTTATTAATCCTATAATCTTAAAAAAATCAGTAATTCTTTTATATATATTTTTAGAATTACAATTCCGTCATTATAAAATTAAGAAATTTTGGTTATTTTCTTAATTATAAAATTGATCAATATATAATATATAAGATTTAATTATGATTATATTTTTGATTATTCAATGATTATATTTTATTTTTGATCAATTTATTTAATTAGACTTATGAGCTTCTCCAATTAAATAAAATTAATCAGTTAAAAAAATTATAAATTATTGTTTCTTTATAGTTTTCTCATATGAATTATTAATTGCATGTGTTAAATCCAATTATTAGTTTTTGGATATTTACTCAGTTATTTACATGCAAATATTAGTAATTATAAAATAATATTTATTTTTCACATAAATACATGATTTATATATTATCATGATTACAGTAATCATATGAGTTTTTACTGCTGATTAAGTGTTCAATAATTATTATGGTTGTTATCCTATTATTAACTGTCTCAGTATAAATAACTTTAAATAAACTTGATGAATATTATTTGTAGTTCATCTCCTTAAGTTATACCTGACCGGTAGTCTGGGATGGTAGGCTTATAGGATATGAAATATAATTAATGTCTTGTCATTCATATGACAATTTAATTTATATTTTATATTACTACATTAGTCTTATAGTCACCAAAGTGGCATTAGATTAATGATTTATAAAATTACATTAAGGAACAAGTCCTCAATGACATTAAAGAAATAATATTCAAGATTGTATGCATAATTATGAGATTTAGATAATCCCAAAGGATAATCTATCTCAAATAATTATGTGATGGGGTAGGATGATAATGTTTTGGATATCCTTGAAGTTTAGAATTGTATACCCAAAGGTAACAAAACTATTCCACAAGGATGGTATCAGTCCTCCATAAATGATCTTGTATGAACACTAGATATGTCAATATTTTTATCCAAAAGTTAAATATTGATGATATCAATAGTTCATCATATTTTGGTAAAACTCAAAGCATAATATTATTTTATATTCTGTAGTGGTATTCTCGTCTATACATTTTCATGCTTCTAGTATTCCTGTACTCTCTAGATCAAATTATTCAGAATGGTTAGAGCACGTGCAATTTATATTGGGCGTACTAGATCTTGATTTGACATTGCTTATTGAAAAGCCTGCAGAATTAATTGATAAAAGTACTGTGGAACAAGTCAATGAAATGAAGGCTTAAGAAAGATCTGATAGGCTTGGTTTAATGTTCATAAGGATAACAATTATAAATAATCTAAAGACTTTATTACCGGTTGCATCTAGTGCATGTGAATATTTAAAAGTTATTGAAGACATATTTAAATCTGCTAATAAGTCATTGGCTGGCACATTAATGAAAGAACTGACTACAGCTCAGTATGATGGTACTCGAGGAATTCAGGATCACATCCTCAATATGACTAACAAAGCTGCAAAACTTAAGACATTGGGAATGAATGTTGATGAATCTTTCCTTGTGTAGTTTATTCTTAATTCTCTTCCTTCTCAGTTTGGCTCATTCAAGATTCACTACAATACAAATAAGGATAAGTGAGACTTGAATGAGTTAACTATTATGTGTATTCAGGAAGAATTAAGATTAAAGCAGGAAAGTTCATATAATGTACTGACAACTACTCAAGGAGTTAGTAACAAGAAAAAAAAATTGAAGCGTCATCCATCGAAGAAATTTACCGGGTCTGGAAGTGTTAGACAAACTATTGAAAAGAAAGCTATTATAGTAAAGTACTTATTTTGTGGCAAGAAAGGATATGTAAAGAAGGATTCAATTAAACGTAGGACTTAGTTCGAAAAGAAAGGTATAAACTCAATCTTTGTATGTTTTGAATTAAACATTACAGAAGTTCCTTCTAATACATGGTGGATTGATTACGCTTCAACTCATGTTACTAATAATATGCAGGATTTCTTTCAATCTAGAAACCAAAAGAACATGAAAGAT
Organism: Ensete glaucum; assembly: GCA_021527575.1. Lineage (NCBI taxonomy): Eukaryota > Viridiplantae > Streptophyta > Magnoliopsida > Zingiberales > Musaceae > Ensete > Ensete glaucum. Next base: position 20,090,628 of record CM038552.1, on the reverse strand, counting down.
TCATAATTATGGAAAATTGTCTCAAAGCAAAAGTGGTATCAGTAGGGACTTATCGCTTACGCCTAGAGATGGGTCATCTGATGGATCTGAAAGACATATATTTTGTTCCTACAATTTTTAGAAATTTAATTTCCCTGTCTAGAATTGATGAGTTAGGATATTATGTTTCTTTTGGTAATGGTAAACTAAGCATATTTTATGATTCAATAAAAGTTGGTTCTAGAATTCTGTGTGATGGTTTATACAGAATTAATTTGAATCTTGAGTTTGCGAATATAATATTGACCCTGTAATCAAGTATTGGAATGAAACATAATTTCAATAATGAAATATCTTTTATATTGTGGCATAGATGTTTGGGGTATATCTTCAAGGAAAGAATTGAAAGATTAGTGAAGGATAATATTTTGAAAAGTTCAAACTTCACTGGTTTTGATGTTTGCATAGATTGCATTAAAGGAAAGCAAACTAAGCATACAAATAAAAATGCTACAAGAAGTAAAGAACTTCTTGAAATTATTCATACTGATATTTGCAGACCACTCCATATTCCTTGTTTTAGTGGAGAAAAGTATTTCATCACATTTATAGATGACCTATCCAGATATGACTATGTTTATCTAATACATGAAAAGTCTCAGGCCATTGACATTCTTGAAGTGTACATAAATAAGGTCGAGAGATAATTAGATAGAAAAGTTAAAATTATCATATCTGACAAGGGTGGTAAATTTTATGGCAGATATGATGAATCCGGTCAGAATATTGGTCCTTTTGCTAGATTCCTAGAACAACGAGGTATTTATACTTAGTGTGGATTACCAGGTGTGCCACAGCAGAACGGTGTTGCTAAAAAGTGAAATTGTACTCATTTCCTCCTCTACTCCCTCGCCAGTCTACTTTCCCTCTTCGGAACTGCTTCCTTGACGAGGTCACCTACGTTAGCTCCTCTCCTCCTGCAACTATAGTGGCAAATCTTGTGGATTTCCTCACTTGGAGCTCGACAAGCTTCTCCTACAACTGAGCCGAGCATTCCTACTGTTGGTTCAACTGCTCTTCCTCCTCCTCCATCGATATTCCCTATCTTTAGATCTCATAGAACTCCAACGAGGCTCTCTCCATAGCTTCACCGGCCACAACTGTGTGGAGCTTTCCCTAGCTCTGCAGTCACTCGGTGCTATATTCTTTTCCAATGTTGACAAGCCCGACATTGTCACTGTTGCTCGCGAACTCTTGCCAGCAAACTTTTTTCGTTGTATTGGTCCAAGATCGACGTCCTTGATAGGAGCTTGATCTTGTAAGGGCATAATAGCATATATAATTTAGATATAATTTCTCCATCTAAACAAAGAAATCTTATAGATTAATTATCTGTATAAATAAATGATGAATAAAGAATCTTCAATTGAGCTTTTTTATTTTTATTTTCTATTTTAATAAGTACGTGGGAATCTATTTTTTCTTACGTTAGTGCCTTATGCACTTTACTCCACAGGTGATAAATACAAATCTCTGGATCAAGTCCATCCCTAAGTCCTATAGCAAGAGACTGTAGGTGAGGCACTCGATAATAGGGGTAAGGAAGGGATCTTACAAATTCGATGAGAGCAAGCAAGCATCAAAGGAAAAATAAGCCTTAATCGTAAAAATGAAAGCATAGTTTAATTAAGGTCTTACTAGAGTTGTCCTATTTTTTTATTGATAAATTGATGCATAGAAGAAGGTAGCAGGTTGAGTTTGACTATTCCCTTATTGGCTTGGGATGACTATAAAGGCATAACCACGAGCATTTGGGATGACTACAAAGGCATAACCACGACCAAGATGATTAAGGCATAGGTTGAAGTGTATCTTACGTATGAATGAATCAAACAAATAGTAACAATGCATAGGTCTAAGTGTATATTCTATATAAATAAATCAACTAGTAACAATTCTTGTGACATAACCTCGAAAACATGAAATGTGCTCCCACTGGAAATATCACCCAAAATAAGACCTCATATTGTAAAGGGAGCAAAGTAAGTAACGTAGTTGATGATGAATTCAAAGTGGAGTGAGTAGCTAGTTTAGGAGTTTACCTTGTTTCTCTGAGTGTTAATACTGTGTCCAAAGCCGCTTGACTCGAGTTACAATGAAAGGCTTTTTGCAAGCTTTAATCCCTTACTTAGCCTGCACCATGGGCGAGTGCTTTTCATAGTTGGAGGCCCGATGATTATAGCAAAACTGCGTATCCAAGCAAGTCCACCCAATTCTTTTTACTAATTGTAACATAGTGCCTAAACTCTTATTCTAACAACGCATTCATCCTCTATGTTTGTTTGGCCATCGGTATGCGGATGATTTGCTACGGAAACCTTCCACCGCATATATAAGCAGAATCATTCACTTAATGGTAAAACCAACAATGGAATTTACTCTAACATCCGGCCGGAGGAAAGACTTACAACTACAAGGGTTTGTGCCAACCAACAAGAAGGGGGACGGAGCAAAGACAGATCTTGGCCATAAGCGCCATCCCATCACTAGGAGATCTGGTTGGACTCTAGAGGCGTGGTTAAGTCTTAAAAGGAAGTATCTTTATTTCGGTTAATACAACTTTTAAATGGAGAGTTTCTTCGGGTGCTTCTCCTTTTATTCTGTTGTATTTGTGTTATTGTTCTTAGGACAACTATATATATCCTGAATAGGGTTCCTAGTAAATCAGTTCCATCAACTCCATTTGAGTTATAGACTGGTAGGAAACTCAGCTTGAGATATTTACATATTTAGGGGTGTCCTACAGAGATAAGAGTATTCAATCCATATGAAAAGAAATTAGATCTAAGAATAATTTCTAAATATTTTATTGGTTACCCAAAAAGATCCAAGGGATACAGATTTTATTGCCATAATCATAATATGAGGATAGTATAATCTAGTAATACAAAATTCCTAGAAAATGATGAAATCAATGGGAGTCAAAAGTCTCAAAGGTATCCCCTATTCAAGAAATTGTTGTTCCTCAAATCAATGAGAGAATTGATGAGGGTGAACAACAAAATAACATTGATGAATTCTCACATGATATTGATATCGTCGCTGATAGTCTTACAGAACAATCACAATTAGCAGATTTGAGAAGATCTCAAAGAAAAATAAAACATGTCATTTCTGATGATTATGTGGTATATCTATAAGAATCAGATTTTAATATAGGAATGAAAAGAGACCCCTTATCATTTTCATAAGCCATAGAAATTAATGATTCTGAAAAATGGTATGATGCAATGAAAGACGAGTTAAAATCAATGGACCAGAATGGTGTCTGAGAACTCGTTGAATTGCCCAATAATTGTAAAAGAGTCGGTTGTAAATGGGTCTTTAAGACTAAACGTGACTCGGTGGGCAATATCGAATGATATAAAGCCAGACTTGTGACCAAAGGTTTTTCTTAGAAAGAGGGCATTGACTACCATGAGACCTTCTCTCCAGTTTCTTAAAATGACTCATTGAGAATCATCATGGCATTAGTAGCTCATTATGATCTTGAGTTAAATCAGATAGATATGAAAATAGCATTTCTGAATGGAGATTTATATGAGGAAATCTATATGGAACAAATTGAAGGATTTATAGAAAAGGGAAAGGATAGTTGGGCATGCAAACTTAAGAAATCCATTTATGGCCTTAAACAAGCTTCCAGACAATGGTATATAAAGTTTCATGATACCATTACTTCCTTCGGATTTAAGAAAAATATTATTAATCAGTGTATATATTTATTTGAAGGTTAGTGGGAGTAAGTTTATTATATTGGTCTTATATGTGGATGATATATTGCTTGTCAGTAGTGATCTTGGTTTGTTACATGAAATTAAGATATTTCTCAATAAGAACTTTAAGATGGTTGATATGAATGAGACATCCTATGTTATTGACATTGAGATATTCAAGGACAGATCTCAAGGTTTGTTAGGATTATCTCAGAAAGGTTATATTTCGTATCTTGAAAAGGTTTAATATATAGCTTTGTAAAGTAAATGATACACCTATTACTAGAGATGAAAAATTTAGCTAAAACCAGTGCCGAAGAATGACTTAAAAATGGATCAAATGAAGAATATTCCTTATGGGTACACAATTGGAAGTCTATTATATGCTCAAACCTATACAATGCCAGATATCAATTTTGCAGTGGCAATGCTGGGTATATACCAGAGTAACCAAGGAATGGAATATTGGAAAGCTGCAAAGAAAGTAATGAGATATCTACAAGGGACAAAAGATTATATGCTCACATATAAGAAGTCAGATCAGCTTGAAGTAACGGGATATTCAGATGCTGATTTTGCAAATTGTCTCGATAGTAGGAAATACACTTCAGGATTTATGTTCATGCTGGCTGGTGGGGCAATTTCTTGAAAAAGTATAAAATAATTATTTATTGCATTATCTACGATGGAAGCTGAATTTGTAGCATGCTTTGAGCCACAAATCAAGTTATATGGCCACATATCAAGCTTTATGGCTGTAGAATTTTATCTCAGGACTTGGTGTGGTCGACTCAATTGCCAAGCCGCTAAAGATATTTTGTGATAATACTGTAGCAGTTTTCTTCTCTAAGAATGACAAGTACTCTAGTGGTTCCAAGCACATTGAAATAAAGTACTTAGTGGTTAGATAAATTGTCCAGAAACAATAAGTATCGATTGAAAATTTGAGCACCACTATGATGATTGCTAATCCATTTACTAAAGCTTTACAATATAAAACATTTAAAGAACATGTTCTTAGAATCGGGCTTATTAGCAAGCCATAAAGTATATGGTGATGCATGTTTAAGTGGATGCTATTATTGATATTTATTTTTGCATAATTAAAGTTAGTTATTTTTGCTATCATGTTTGTGTTTATGTTTATGCATATTATGGTTGAATGCAATAAACAGGATTGTCTTGACAAGACAAATTACAGGGGTCATTATAGACTATATAAGGAAAGATTAACAGTGTTGTGGTATATAGAAGGAAGTGTGGCATTGATGACATACAACCGCTATGACTCACATTGATAGTTGGACTAAATATAGTATTATTATGCTTATTGGACTTATTGACTTATTTTTAAAATCATGACCGTGTATAAAATGATTTTCAAAATTTTCAGAGTCCAATTATATAAAATTATTTTCACATAAATTTTGTTTTATTTATTTTTATTTTTGATATCTTTTATATCTTATCAATTAATGGGCCAAGTAGGAAAATGTAAGATTTTGTGATCTTTTATTAATTGAATAAGATATATTATGGATTATTTGGATTCTGATAAAAGATATTAGCCAATGTTAAATAAAATCCATATTATATTAGGATATTTTAGGAGATGCCCTTGATGAAAGGAACTTTCCTAATAACTTATCCTAGACCCTCTGCTCTCGTCTATAAATAGATAGGACCTACTCTAAACCCAATGCATGAAACAACACAGAAAGGGGTGAATAGATCAAGAGATTACAGTTATCCTCTTGATCTAGATTAAGAGATTACAGTTATCCTCTAGTATTATTTGATTTCAATCTTGACATAATAGTTTTTTTCGCATGATAATTTATATGATTATAATTTTTATGCCAACACAACGACATCCTAACATCAACACTGGTTCAGCTTGTTAACATGCTTACTTATTCGGGCAATCAACCTTTCTCCATACTATAAGATAAAAAGCTTTCTCCGTACTATAAGGTAAAAGAATGAGGGTAGCTGTATAAGATAAAAAGAATGAGGGTAGCTATTTCAGATAAAAGAACGAGGGTAGCTTCACATAAGCCCTATCGTTCAAGAGAAGTATCAAGTATGCTAACCTTGGTAAGCAAGCTTTAGGGAATAAGCAAGGGAACCAGCACTAGTAACGACGGAAGAACAAACAAAGCGAGTGCTAGTACGCAGTGAGCTTTAGCTTTAGAGGTTAGAGGAAAGATCTGCTATATAGAAACATAGAACTATAATTATGAGAGACATAGATATAACTATAATTATTAGAGTCAGTAATAGAGTAAGAAGAGCAGAATCAGCAGTAATAGAGTCAACAGTAAGTAGAGTCACTTATACACTATTATACTATGTGTGTTTACTTCATACCTGCCTGCCCTTTGTTGGGGAAGGAGGAGCAAGGAAATGATAAAACAGAATACTACGATCCAAATAACGGAAAACGCTTTCAATTAAGAAAACGACGTAGTATTAAACAGGAGGTAAAAGAACAAGAACACTTACAAGATTATCTCCAAATGCACACACTCTATTTTCTCTGCACTATTCTCTGCACTTCACTAAGGTCCTATTTATAGGACATAATAATAACTACCTCACACCACTTCCTTCATCCCAATATCTCACTATCTTACCCATCATTAATAACTACCCCCACTAACTCATAAACTACCTCCACAACTCCTAAACATGGGCCACTACTCCTAAACATGTTAACTAACTATGTAACTACCATGAATCAATTTTCAACACTCCCCCTTGATTCATAGTTACATACACCAATTTGAGACATAAAATAAACATGCTTCTGAACTGGAAGTAACTTGGTGAGAATATCTGCAACTTGTTCATCCGTGCCATAAATACTTCATGTTATGGCTCCACTTGCTACAAACCGAGTCTTATGCTTTTGGATATTTTTATCTGTATTATACTTTGTTTTGAACACCCATCTCGATCCAAAAGCTTTTTTTTCTTTCGGTTGATCCATTAGCTCCCAGGTTTCATTCTTCTTAATTGACTTGATTTTCTCCTTCATTGCTTTTCGGCATTCCTCAACTGCTTCTTCAAAACTTATAGGATCTGAAATAGATAAAGTAAATGTTGAATCATAAATCTCTGTTAGTGATCTAAACTTTCTTGGAGGGGTTTCATCTGAGGAATCATTTGCTGAATTTGAGCTACTACTGGGTGAGGTTGACGTTGAACTTGTTGGAGCAGGATCATCACTTGATTCGATGGAGTAACTAGTTCTGCTGGAACACGAATTTGTGTTTCACCTTCATTGATCTCCCAATTCCAACTTGCCCTTTCATCAAATACAACATTTCTGTTAATAATAACTTTGCCACTTACAGGATTATATAATCGATATGCTTTGGATTGTGCAGAATATCCAATTAAGATGCATTTTTCTGATTTTTCATCAAGCTTATGATGATTTTGTGAATTTACCAAAGCATAAGCAATACAACCAAAAATTCTTAGATGGCTTACAGTTGGCTTTATACCATACCAAGCTTCAAAAGGAGTTCGATTCATAACAGCCTTTGTCGGTGAAATATTCAACAAATAAACTGCTGTTGCAACTGCTTCTGCCCAAAACTGATTTGGAAGATGCTTTCCTTTAAGCAAACTTCTTGCCATTTCGACAACAGTTCGATTTTTACGTTCAGCTACACCATTTTGCTCCGGTGTATATGGTGCTGTTAATTCCCTGCGAATACCATTTTCTTCACAAAAAGAATTAAACTCATTAGAGATAAATTCACCACCTCTATCTGTCCGAAATGTCTTTATGCGTCTACCACTTTGCCTTTCTACAAGTGCCTTGAATTTTCGAAAGTTATCAAATGTTTCAGATTTCAATTCCAGGAAATATACCCAACTCATGCGGCTATAATCATCAGTAAATAATAGAAAATATCGACTACCCCCAAAAGATTTTGTATTCATAGATCCACATAAGTCAGCATGTATTAATTCAAGACAATCAGATGCTCTCCATGCTTTTCCAACAGAAAATGGTTTCTTACTTTGTTTGCCATAAATACATCCTTCATATACATCAAGTGTATTAATTTTAGGCAATCCATAAACCATTTCTTTACTATTCAACAACCTTAAACCTTTAATATTAAGGTGTCCATATCTCAAATGCCATAAATTTGTCTCATTCTTTTGATTTGCAACAAGGGCATGTTTCTCAATATTTGAAACATCAATTGGAAACATCTTATTTTGCGTCATGCAAATATTTGCCATAATCAAGCCAGATTTTTTATCTTTAATAGTGCAGGAACCATCATCAAATATAACCGAATATCCAATATCTATCAATTGTCCAACGCTCAACAAGTTATGTGATAAGCTAGGAACATAGAAAACATTATCAAGGTGTTTTACCTTCCCTCGATTTGTCTTTACCTCAATTGTTCCTTTTCCTTCTACTTGGATTTGCTTGCTATCTCCAAGTTTAACTTTCAACTTGTAAGTTTCATCAATATCTCTAAATATTGATCTTATGCCTGACATATGATTAGAATATCCACTATCCAAAAACCAAATATTATCCGAGATATTATTAACTTGTGAATGAGTCATAAACAACTTACTATTATCTTCATTTTCTTCTACATAGCTTGCTTGCTTTTCTCTTTTCCAGCAATCTGCCTTCATATGACTAAACTTCTTATAATAGTGACATTGAATTCCACTCTTGTAGTTTTTCTGATCATAATTTGATTGCCTTTCATCATGCCCATCAAAGTGTCCTCTTCCTCTTCCTCTTTCATTTCCTCTACCACGAAATGCTCCTCTGCCACGTCCTCTTCCAGTTGATTTTTTGTCTTCTTTTGAAGTAGAAGACTCCCCTTAACTGAAATGTTTTTTCCTCACTTTTTCTAGTGACTGTTCAACCTTGCTTCATGTGCTTGCAAGGAACCCATTAGTTCATCAAATGAATAAGTAGATAAGTCCTTTGACTCTTCAATTGCCGTAACAACATGATCAAATTTCGGAGTTAAACTTCTCAAAACTTTTGCAACAATTATTTGATCATGAAAATGTTCACCATAAGATTTCATTTGACTAACAATTTCAATCACTCGAGAAAGAAAATCTTGCACTGATTCATTGCTTTTCATAAACAACATTTCAAACTCACGGCGAAGGGTTTGAAGTTTTACCGTAATCACCCTCGATGAGCCTTGAAATTCATTTTGAAGTATCAACCAAGCTTGTCTTGAGGTTGTCGCTGCTGCAATTCTTGAGAATATTGTCTCATGCACTTTTGAATGAAGAACAATGCCTTTGAGTCCTTCTTTCTATTCTCCCTCAGCCTGGTTTCTTCATCTGGATCTGCATATCCATTCTCTATCAAGTCCCAAAGATCCTGAGACTTGAATAGAGTCTTCATCTTGATACTCCAAAATTCATAGGATTTGCCCGAGAAGATGGGAATAAGGGGTTGAGACATAGAATTGCCATTAAAAGCCATAATGCCCAATTCAGATTGAAACAAGGCTCTGATACCACAAATGTTGGGGAAGGAGGAGCAAGGAAATGATAAAACAGAATACTACGATCCAAATAACGGAAAACGCTTTCAATTAAGAAAACGACGTAGTATTAAATAAGAGGTAAAAGAACAAGAACACTTACAAGATTATCTCCAAATGCACACACTCTATTTTCTCTGCACTATTCTCTGCACTTCACTAAGGTCCTATTTATAGGACATAATAATAACTACCTCACACCACTTCCTTCATCCCACTATCTCACTATCTCACCCATCATTAATAACTACCCCCACTAACTCATAAACTACCTCCACAACTCCTAAACATGGGCCACTACTCTTAAACATGATAACTGACTATGTAACTACCATGAATCAATTTTCAACACCCTTTAATAAGTATCAGGGCTTGATGGTTCCTTCTTTATGGTTGTTCCCTTCTTGATGTTCCCTTGTCACAAAAACTCTTGATACTTCCCTTGGCGTGAAAACCTGATTTTAAATTGAAACTATACTTGAAGAAAAAGAAGATACTGATAATATAACATGTACTCGAGAATCAAAGGAATAAGAATGAATAGGGTAGGGTACGCTATAGGGCATCCTAGTATAAGACTAAGAAGAAGACTAAGAAGAGGTACGATGTAGTAGGGCATCATCTAGTAATAGACAAAGAATAGGGTAAAAAGAGAATCACCCATCAATGGAATAAGAATAGGGTTAGGGGTGATTCAAGGGAATATAGTGGAGTCTTGTATCTAGAGGGTAATATGAAAGTATTGTATATAAACGGGTGCTTACGTGAGTTCTCTTACGTAGGGGAGTAGGTAAGATTCGGTCCCATTGTTGATCTACATAAATCTTCTTTCTTTGTGGGAAAAGTACATCTTTGGCAATACAATCTATGTTCATTGTGTGAAAGTGAAAGGTCCCTTAAGGATAGTAAGAGATTTTTTTACTTTGTTCTATATGTGTGACGCTATCTTCTTTTTCTTTTCTTTATAGTCAAAGTAGTAAGGAGTGTTTTTACTCAATGTTTTATATGTGTTTGTATTATGAATACTCTAAATGGTTACGTGTGACTAAACATAAATAGAATCTCTTCGAGCTATCAATGCCCACTCTTTATGACTGATTTGGAAATATAGGAATGAAGATTAAGAAGAGAATATTAGTGACTTATTCCATAAGCATAGTAACAACCCTTAACCCATTATTATTATTATTATTATATTTTTATTTAAATTGATTGACACTACTTCTAATAGAATCAAATACTATATCTTACCAATCTGGTTTTGAACTCTACTTTAAGTTAAGAATTGAATCTATCGAGTCTCGAGCGCATGAGATATTTTTTAGTAATCTTACAACTATTACTTAAGTTAATAATATAATATATATCGACATAAGGATGCGAGTTGACGTTGATTTTGTAGTAAGTTAACTAAATATTTTATGTAATGAGTGCACTTATGAAAAAATACTTGTGATATAATTATTAAGTAAGATTAAGCTTCAAAAAACTGGCTTATTACTTAAAAGAATGAATAGGGGCCCGCATCCGTACAAGCTTAATTTGACTGGACATTTGAGTGGTTTGCCTCTATCGACTTCTTCCCAGATCACTACTTTGAACGATTGGCACGCATCAGAGTAAGTTCTTTACCAAATGATTATACCATCATTGAAAGCAATATAGGTGATCGTCCCTTTCCTTTCCCCTTTACGGATGGATGGATAGAAATCCAATAAATTGTTGAGTCTTGGCCCTACCTCTTCTGGTTAACGCCTTTATTCAGATCTCTTGGGTATGGGCAAAAAGGACAGCAGCTCTTTAAGTAGAACTCGAAGCTCCCCTAAGTTAAATAGAGATATAGTCTCATGAAATTATATAATATTGTTAAAATAACACAAGAAGAAAGAAAGATATATGACTCTCATCAGCTATATAGGATTGAATATTTTAAATAAGGTACCAAAGAGGTTATGGCTCTACTATATCGGATATAATGTTGGCAGATTCATAATGTTCAAATTAGGGAAAGAAGGATGTATGGCTCTCATCAACTATATCGGATAGAATGTTGGCAGTTTCTGGATCCGCTTCCCTGGCCCTATATAGGATGGGTAATAATGGCTAACATTTACTGCATGTTCAGATTGGCTAGCATTTACTGCATGTTCAAATCCAAGTTCTTTCCTTTCGCACCTAGCTCCTTTGATTCCATAGCAAAATGTCCACGAAGAGAATCTCGAATCAAATGAATGCCCACGCAACTATCAAATTCAGTATCAAGGAATAGTAGCAGAAGAAGAACAACAACAGCACAAATAAGCAGCAGAATAAAACGGGTACCTTGTTAAATGGCGAATCAACAACAACAATAACTTCACTTTAAGTAAGATCCAGCTCGAACTCATTCATTTTCAATTTCATCTTTATAAGCACAGAAAATAATCTTAGAGGAAAATATCTTAAGCGGAGAAGCACCCAAAGAAACTCTCCTTTTAACAGTTGTATTAACCGAAATAAAGATACTTCCTTTTAAGACTTAACCACGCCTCTAGAGTCCAACCAGGTCTCCTAGTGATGGGATGGCGGTTCTGGCCAAGATCTGTCTTTGCTCCGTCCCCCTTCTTGTTGGTTGGCACAAACCCTTGCAGTCGTAAGTCTTTCCTCCGGCCGGATGTTAGAGTAAATTCCATTGTTGGTTTTACCATTAAGTGAATGATTCTGCTTATATATGCAGTGGAAGGTTTCCGTAGCAAATCATCCGCATACCGATGGCCAAACAAACATAGAGGATGAATGCGTTGTTAGAATAAGAGTTTAGGCACTATGTTACAATTAGTAAAAAGAATTGGGTGGACTTGCTTGACAGTGCACAGTTTTGCTATAATCTGCATCGGGCCTCCAACTATGAAAACAGGCACTCGCCCATAAGCAGGTGGCACAGGCTAGGTAAGGGATTAAAGCTTGCAAAAAAACCTTTCATTCTAACTCGAGTCAACTGGCTTTGGACACAGGTGCAGATTAACAGCTACTGTAGAAACAAGGTAAACTCCTACACTAGCTACTCACTCCACTTTGAGTTCATGATAACTACGTTACTTCCTTTACTCCCCTTTACAATATGAGGTCTTATTTTTGGGTGATATTTCCAGTGGGCAGGAGCACATTTCATGTTTTTAGAGCTTATGTCACAAGGATTGTTACTAGTTGATTTATTTATATAGAATATACACTTCGACCTATCCATTGTTACTATTTGTTTGATTCATTCATACAGAAAATACACTTCAACCTATACCTTAATCTCTACTGTTGGTCGTGGTTATGCCTTTGTAGTCATTCCAAATGCTGGTGGTTATGCCTTTGTAGTCATCCCAAGCCAATAAGGGAATAGTCAAACTTAACCTGCTTCCTTCTTCTATGCATCGATTTATCAATAAAAAAATAGGACAACTCCAGTAAGACCTTAATTAAACTATGCTTTCATTTCTATGATCGAGGCTTATTTTTCCTTTGATGCTTGCTTGCTCTCATCGAATTTGTAAGATCCCTTCCTTGCCCCTATTATCGAGTGCCTCACCTACAGTCTCTTGCTATAGGACTCAGGGATGGACTTAATCCAGAGATTTGTATTTATCACCTGTGGAGTAAATTGCATAAGGCACTAACGTAAGAAAAGATAGATTCATATGTACTTATTAAAATAGAAAATAAAAATAAAAAAGCTCAATTGAAGATTCTTGATTCATCATTTATTTATACAGATAATTAATCTATAAGATTTCTTTATTTAGATGGAGAAATCATATCTAAATTATATATGTTATTATGCCCTTACAAGATCGAGCTCCTATCAAGGATGTCGATCTTGGACCAATACAACGAAAAAAGTTTGCTGGCAAGAGTTCACGAGCAACAGCGACAATGTCGGGCTTGTCAACGTCGGAAAAGAATATAGCACCGGGTGATTGCAGAGCTAGGGAAAGCTCCACACAGTTGTGGCCGGTGAAGCTATGGAGAGAGCCTCGTTGGAGTTCCATGAGATCTAAAGATAGGGAATATCGATGGAAGAGGAGGAAGAGTCATTGAACCAATAGCAATGCTCCGCTCAGTTGTAGGAGAAGCTTGTCGAGCTCCAAGTGAGGAAATCCACAAGATTTGCCACTATAGTTGCAGGAGGAGAGGAGCTAACGCAGGTGACCTCGTCAAGGAAGCGGTTTCGAAGAGAGAAAGGAGACCGGCGAGGGAGTAGAGGAGGAAAGGAGCAGCAACGATAAATGAAGCCTCATCGATAGACGCAGTGGCCAAGAGAGAGAGAGCCCATCATCGAGAATTTATTATTATTGAATAGTGAAGAAAGAATAGATAATCTCTCTTAGAGAGAGAAGGGCTCTGATACCATGTTAAAATAGGAAGTAAAAAAGTAAAAAAGCCCAATTGAAATTTCTTGATTCATCATTTATTTATATAGATAACTAATCTACGAAATTTTTTAATTTAGTTAGATAAATCATATCTAAATCATATCTACTATCAATAAATATTAAAGGTCCCATAGCTAAAGGATAATAGTAGAATGAAATCATTAAATCCGGGGGCAATAATAAATTCTCTCGCTTTCTCTTGCTTTCCCTCCCATCCGCAACCGGTCGATGGAGATATGCTTCCTTCTTCCTTTATCACCCTGCACCTTTGTGTCATTGCTTGCAAGGGAAAGACTAGTAGGCAAGGGATTGCTGCTTATACTATTTGATCAAAGGAATAAGAAGAGAGGGCCTTCAAAACCCGGCTGAATTAAGAATGAGATTATGCCATTTCCCAGGTCACTGAACTTAGTTTATTTAAGTGTAAGAAAGAAAATTAGTTAGTTTATTTAAGTGTAAGAAATAAAACTGGACTTTATGACAAAGAAGCCACTCATCTTACTAGATGATCGGTGAATCACTGTCTTGTTAACTGAAATGTGAGAATATCTTTTGAAGTTGAGAGTGAGCCCCCTACCTATTATCGTTTGTGCCCTATACCCTTTTGTCTTATATTTTATGGTCTTCAAATTCAAGTAGTACCATTTGTATATCTTTTTGTCTTATATTTCATGGTCTTCAAATTCAAGTAGCTAGGGCAAGGTAGGGAGATATGGCTATTTCTGACTCATTTTAGCTAAAAGTTCAATTTTAACTAAGCCAAATCATAATTCGATTTTAGCTAAAAGTCGAATCATGGTTTGATTTTCTTTTTACCTAAGCCGAATCATTGGGGGAATGATTTGCTATTTCTGACTCTCACTCTTATTCTATCACATAGAGACTCACTAAAAAATAAAAAATCCTTACTTTTATCTCTTCAATTATTTAATTGATAGTTAGTGCTTTGTGGGACTACTTGTTTGTGAGGTGGATGCTAGCTTACGAGGTAGACCCAGCCAGGAAAGGACTCTTCCCACCAATGCCTCGCCTCTTATTATGTCTCTCGTATAGCAGATTATAACTACTCTCCCATGTGAAGCTACCTAAGATAAGATAGTGACCATCAGCTTACTACTGGAGTGTCATAGTCAAATAGCTAGCTTGCCCCTCTCGCTTACTTACGACCTCCGGAAGCGTGCAAGAGTGTACTCACAAAGGAAATCTGGTTATGAGAAGGTAGTTTACTTACTGTTGGAAAAAATGTATTTAATAAGAAATACTATTTTTTTCTCTTTATGTATTAAAATGGTTCCTTATCAAAATTATTAATTTATTATAAAAATAAATATTAATCAGAATAAGATATATGACAAAATAATAGATCAACCACAAAGTGAGATAACAGATTTTTAACGTGAAACATCCAATACGAGAAAAACTATGGGATCACAGTCCACCCAAACTTTCACCATCACCAAATATGATAATAGGTTTACAATGAAACTTCTCTAGAATAACTAGAGGATCACAATGACATCAAAAACATATATTTTGGTTCACCAATAACATAGTATCATCAATATTGATGGATCTCATAATAGAAAAGATAAAAAATTACTAAGTAGATATACTAGAAAACCATCACAGAGAAGGTGCAGATCAGTACCATTAGGATTGTAGATCCAGTTGCAAGGATTCTTCACATAAAATTTGGGTCAAAGCTGACGAAGTTTTACCATTCCATAAAATTTAGGTCAAAGCTGACGAAGTTTTACCATTCGATCCTCTTGCCAAAACTTTTCTCTCTCTTTCTTCTTTCTCTCTCTCTTTGTTATTGTGCAGTTTCTTTTCACGTTTCCGCCAATGCGTTATTGTGCCATTGCACCCAAAAGTTACACACCTTAAATTAGGTTTTCCTCTTTTTTTCTTTTTTATTTTTTCAATAAATTAGATTTGGGCTAAATACCCAAATATTTAGTCCAAGCCCACATATGGGTTGGACCCAACAATTCTCCCCCTCCAGCTCATATGGTGAGCTATACTAAGCCCGGCCTTCATCTACATGTTTTAAGCTTCTCTTTAGGCAAAGACTTTGTCAACATATTTGAACCATTCTCATTGATATGTATCTTTTCTAGGTTTAATTCTTTCATCTCAAGCACATCACGAATTCAGTTGTATCTTACATCAATATGGTTAGATCTAGAATGGTATATTGAATTCTTAGAGAGGTAAATGACACTTTGACTATTATAGTAAATAGTGTATCATTCCTGTTTTGAACCCAATTCCTGTAGAAATCTTTTCATCCATAAAGCTTCCTTACATGCTTTAGTAATTGCTATATATTCTGCTTGGTCGATAGAGCAACACAATTCTATAACTTAGGCTGCTAAGAGACTGCTCCCCCTGTAAAAGTCATCAAGAACCTTGAAGTGGATTTTTTGGAATCAGTATCACTAGCCATGTCTGCATCTGTGTAACCCTCTAGCACAGGTTTACCAACGCCGAAACATAAACATAACCTGATAGTACCTCTTAGGTATCTTAATATCCATTTTACTACTGCCCAATATTCCTTACCAGGATTAGAGAGAAAACAGTTAATAACTCCAACTACATAAGCTATATCTTGCTTAATGCAAACCATAGTATATATTAAACTATCTACTGCTGATGAGTAAGGCACTTTGGACATTTCTTCTTTTTCTTTCTCACTTATGGGACATTGTTTCAAACTTAACTTAAAATGACCTACAAGTGGAGAACAAATTGCTTTGGCCTTATTCATATCGAATCTTTCAAGAACATTTTTAATGTAGACCTCCTGAGATAATCAAATCTTTCCATTCTTTCTATCATGAAGAATCTTCATGCCCAGTATTTGTCTCACCGATTTAAAGTCTTTTATAGCAAAAGACTTACCTAGTTTTCTCTTAAACTTCTCAATTTTATTAGTATCATGGCCCACAATTAGTATATCATCAACATATAGCAGGAGAATAATGAAATCATTATATGAAAACTTTTTTATAAATACACAATGGTCATATGTGATTTTATTATACCCTTGACTCATCATAAACGAATCAAACTTTTTGTACCACTATCTAAGTACATATTTGAGTCTATATAAGCTTTTCTTAAGCTTACACACTAGATTTTCTTTTTTCTTGACTTCGAAACCTTCTGGTTGCGCCATATAAATTTTTTCTTCTAAGTCACCATGTAAAAATGCAGTTTTCACATCAAGTTGCTCAACTTCTAAATTCAAGCGGGCAGCTAAACCAAGAATAACTTTTTGGATAGAGGATATTTTTATCACAGGAGAAAATATTTCTTTAAAGTTAATACTCTTTTTCTGACTGAATCCTTTTACAACTAATCATGCTTTATATCTTTGTTGTGAGCTATTATTTTCGGTCTTCAATTTATAAACTCATTTATTCTTGAGAGCTTTCTTCCCTATAGGTAACTTTACTAAGTCATAGATGTGGTTCACAAGCAAGGATCTCATCTCTTCTTGCATAGCTTTAACTCACTCATTTTTATGCTCATGTAGAATAGCTTCTTGGTAAGTTTTTAATTCTCCACCATCAGTCAACATAACATACTCATGTAAAAGATATCTTGTAGATGGTTTTCACTCTCTTATAGATCTTCTCAGTAGAATCTCATCTGGTGGTGGAGTTGCTTGCTCAGCTTGTTCAGTTGGATCGACTTTATCAACTGTAGGAGTATCATCACTAATATTCTCACCACGATCTTCTTGTCCATCTCCCTCTTAAACATCATGAACTATAGATGGAGGAATTGGGCCCAAACTCCAAGGAATATAAACAGAGGTATTTTGTTTCTCAATATTATCATAATCGTCAAACAATTGGTCTTCAAGAAACATGACATATCTACTTCTAATAATCTCCTTGTCCATCGGATCCCATAATTTGTACGTAAACTCTTCATAACTATATCCTAAGAAAATGCATGATTTTGCCTTATTATCAAGCTTTGACCTCTCATTTTTAGGAATATGAATAAATATTTTGCACCCAAAAATTCTCAAGTGATCATAAGATATATCTTTTCCTTTCCATACTCTCTCTGGAACATCACTATTCAAAGGAACTGATGGAGAAAGGTTTATCAAATCAATTGTAGTTCTTATAGCCTCCCCCCAAAATGGCTTGGCATGGGAAAGCATGTATGTAATCCTTTCTTCAATGGTTCTATTCATCCTTTCTGCCACACCATTCTGTTGAGGAGTTTTAGGAACTGTCTTCTCAAGCCTGATACCATGAAACCTGCAATAATTCTCAAAAGGACCCTTGTACTCACCACCATTATCTACTCAAACATACTTCAGTTTTCTTTCCATTTCTCTTTCAACACTAGCATGAAACACTTTGAAAACATCGAGTACCTGGCCTTTCGATTTCAAAGCAAAAAGCCTAAACTTTTCCAGAATGGTCATCAATAAAAGTAACAAAATAAAGAGCACCTCTAAGAGTACTTACTAATTTGCATAGTGCAGACATCAGTATGAATGAAGTCAATAAATTTTAATCTTCTAGATGATGGATAAGTACAAAGGGCAACTCTATGTGCTTTTCTAGCTAAGCAATGATCACAAAAAATAAGATATGTACCATGCAACTTTGATAAGAACTACTATCTAGAAAGAGTTTGAAGTCCATTCTCACTGATATGACCAAGCCTTTTATGCCAAAGATCTATAATTTTATCCTTTTTTATTGCATTAATCTCTCCTTTGTGTAGTTTAGCCTCTATGATATAAAAAGAGTTATGCTTCTTTCATCTCACTATAATCAGAAAATGTTTCGTGAGTTTCCATTTGCTTCCACTAAAATAGTGTATAAATCCCTCATCATCAAGTTTCCCTGTAGATATCAAGTTAAGACGAATATTTGGAACATGTCTTACATCTTTAAGTAATTTGCTCCCAATACTGGTCTCCAAGCAAATATCTCCAATACACACAATCTTAGATGTACCAATGTTTCCCATTATGACATTAACAAAATCACCAGCAGTGTAAGACCTAAAAAAATCACCATAAGAAGTAACATGAAAAGAAGCACCAGATTCAATTATCTAATTACTGTCCTGATCTAAAGACTAACACATCCATCATCACAAATAATAACAATATCACCTTCAACAATAACTGTATTAGTCTTTTTCTATTTTTTCTTTCTTTCATTTTATTCTCTCTTCCAGAACCTACACTCCTTTTTCATATGACCTAGCTTGTTGCAGTAAAAACACTTGATATCTCTTCTAGACTTGAATTTTTCTTTATAACCATGTCGATTCCTACTATGACTTCTTCCACATCTTTCTTATTTTTCAATAGCAAGTGCACTAGAAGAAATTTCTCCTTGTTCTTTCCTTCTGGCATCTTCATTCAGTAAACTGTCTTTAACCAAATCTATAGTTACATTCCTCTCTAGCATGGAGTTAAAAATTATCATAACATATGTTTCCCAACTTTCTAGTAAAGAACTGAGGAGTAATAATTCTTGCATCTCATCATCTATATTCATTTTCATAGTAACCAGCTTATTTGAAAGACTCTGAAATAGGCTTATATGCTTAATAATATTACCACAATCTTTATACTTTAAATTGACAAGATTTCTAAGGAGAAAAATTTTGTTTCCCACTATCTTCTTTGTAAAGAGATTTTCTAGCCTCTGCCAAACAACATCAACTCTGATTTCATTAGAAATATGCTCATGCAAATTTATATCCATCCATCTAACCGACCACATGATCATTGTATCCCTATATTACCGGGCAAACCTCTAGTAAATTTGAGACCATATCACTATCCTTACTTACAGAAGGATGAGATTGAGAACATCGTTAAGGAGATGCTTGACACTAGAGTGATTAGACCAAGCTACAGCCCTCACTCCTCGTCAGTGTTATTAGTGCGAAAGAAGGATGGTACGTGACAAATGTGCATTGATTACTGAGCTTTGAACACCATCACTGTCAAAGAAAAATACCCTATACCAGTAGTATATGAGCTCTTGGATGAACTAAAAGGAACCCAAGTCTTCACTAAATTAGCTCTCTATTCCGGATACCATCAGATTTAGGTATGCACTGAAGATGTTCCGAAACTATATTCCACACACATAACGACCATTACGAGTTTTTGGTAATACCCTTCAGACTTATAAATGCTATTACTTTTCAAAGCTTAATGAACAATATTTTTTGGAGGTTTCTATACAAGTTCGTGTGGTATTTTTTGATGATAGCCTCATTTATAGCCTTACACTTGATATGTATTTTCAACACTTGTGAATTGCTCTAACAATCCTTCAGGAGAATACCCTTTATGTTAAATAGTCAAAGTGTAACTTTTTACAATGTAAAGTGGATATCTAGGGTATATTATATTAGAGAATGGAGTGGCGGGAGACCCAATAAAGATTTAAGCAATGCAAGGATGGCCGAGACCTACGAACATAAAATCGCTGCATGGCTCCCTTGGACTCATGGGCTACTACCAAAAATTTGTGAAAGATTATGGTAAGATTAGTGTCTCACTCCCATCCCTACTAAATAAAGACTCATTCTTATAGTCAAATAAAGTTTTCATAGCCTTTGAACGACTCAAGGCAGTCATGATGACAACGTCAGTTCTAGCATTATCCGATTTCAGTCGCACCTTTGTGATTGAGGCTGATGCTTCTAGAGTTGGAATTGGGGTTGTTCTAATGCAAGATGGCCAACCTCTTGCATACACTAGTAAGGCTTTAGCTCTCTCCCATCTTAAAATGTCTGTGTATGATAAAGAAATATTTGTCATTGTACACGCCATCATGAAGTGGAGACCCTACTTGATCCGCCGATGCTTCTAGATTAAGACCGACTATCGAAGTCTTAAGTATTTTTTGGAGCAAAAAACATCTTCCCTAGAGCAACAATAATAGGTAACTAAACTTCTTGGTTTTGATTATGAAATTCTTTGTCGAAAGGGGAAGAGAATGTTATTGCAAATGCTTTATCTCGGCTACCGGGACAAGCTAAAATTTTAGTCATCTCATTTCCCTCCACCAACTTCCTCAAAGACATTAGAGAGGAATAAAAGAGCTACCCAGAAACCTAAGGCATCATAGAAAAATTGGAGGTGAATCCGGGTTCCATGGGCCATTATACTTGGGATTCGAAGGATCTGCGTTACAAAGATCAAATTGTGATTGTTCCTTCTTTCCCTTATATCAAAATTATTTTGCATGAGTTGTACTCTTCACCTTCAGTAGGGCACTCCAGATTTTGAGAACATATAAGAGGATGATGCAAAACTTCTTTTGGAGAGGTATGAAAAGATAAATTTATAATTATGTATCTAAATGTGATGTATGCATGGAGCGAAAAGGTGAAACGGTGGCAAGTCCGAAAAAACTACAACTACTACCTATACCGGACTCAGCATGGATTGGCATCTCTATGGACTTCATTAATAGCTACCACCATCTCAAGGTAAAAGCATGATTTTTGTGGTGGTAGATCGTCTAACCAAATATGCTCATTTCTATGCTATGAGACATCCTTATACCACTGCCAGTATTGCTCAATTTTTTATGAAAAATATTATAAAATTACATAGGATGCCAAGGTTAATTGTGAGCGACTATAACAGGGTATTTACAAGTAAATTTTGGGTCGAGCTCTTCTAACTGTAAGGCACCTAATTGAAGATGAGCACAACCTTTCATCCATAGACGGATGACTAAACACAAGTGGTGAACAGATGCTTCGAGACTTACTTACGGTGCTTCACCAGTGATCGGCCCAAAGAGTGGACAAGGTGGCTTCCTTGGACTGAATGGTGGTACAACATTACTTATCATTCATTAACTAAATATACACCCTATGATACATTGTATGGCCGACCACCCCCTATAATATCTACATATGTAGTGGATCAGGTCGACTAAAACTTAGTTGATAGGGACAAGCTTCTGTAGCTGCTGAAAGGTAACCTAACTACTGCCCAGGCCCGCATAAAGAATAAGCAGACACTCACCGAAGCGAGCAATAATTTTTGATAAGAGATTGGGTCTACCTTCACCTACAACTATACAAGCAGTTGTCAATCAACACTAGAGCGTCGATGAAGTTATCTCCATGATTCTGTGGACCATATCAGATTTTGGAGCGTAATAGGGCCATGACATACAGTTAAAGCTCCCAGATGACGCTAAGATCCATCCCATTTTTCACGTATCCTTACTAAAGCCAAAATTGGGAGAACGTGAGTTGGTTCAGACTTAGCTGTCGAGCACTATTAATGATGGCGAGATTCAAGCTCAATCTGAAGCTATACTTGATCAGAAGATTGTGATGTGTCGTCGACGCCCTTCAACTAAAGTACTTGTGAAGTGGAATAATTTACCATCCGAAGATGTAATGTGGGAGTCCTATGAGGAGCTGAAGACCTAATTCCTAGAGTTTATGAACCCTTACCCTTGAGGACAAGACTGATTCAAAGAGGACAGGCTTGATAGGACTCTAATAGGGTTGAGTCCTAATCACCCTAGAAGCAGTTAATAAAAACCCTATGGGATTGTAACAAAACCCCACTTAGCCACTTCTATCCTATAATGAAGTGTGGCTATGATTCAGATTGGGGTCTTAGGGCTTAGTGACCACCACCCTCTTTACTGGGCTGGTCAGCCAGAGTTTCCCTCAGCTAGGTCGACTATAAGAGGGCAAGAGGATAATTTTACTTAGGCAAGCACCCCATGGGCTAGGGTTTAAAACCTTATATAATGATGTAGCTGTCCTCTCTCTTTTAATAACTGAGATCAATTTTTTATTCAGCCTTGTGCTGAGTTCTAGGAGGGAGGAACCCCTATAGCGTTCCAAGAGTTGATCACCCTCAAAGATCAAAATTGATAGAGCTCCTTCTGGAGTTTTATCATAGTGGCTATGAAGATGACGTTGAATCCTTGAAGTTGTAGCTACAAAGTTTGTTACATAGTCTATAAAAATAAAATAAAATTATTGAAGAACTTTAGAATAAAAATAATCAACATGAAAATGTTGTCCAAATGTATGGTTTTGATGATGATGTGCCTTCTTACCGAAGGGAATTTTGAAGATTTTATATAAGATGTAAAGACCAAGAAGAATGGTAGAATAAATACAATACAAGGTTGGATATTCTAGAGTTTGAAGAGCAAATCAATGTTAACAACTTTATTAATTGGCTTAATACGGTGGAAAGAATATTTGATTTTCATGAACCACCAGAACAAAAGAAGGTAAAACTTGTGGCACTAAACTCAGAAGAAATGCATCTTTTTGGTAGAAAAATTTGAAGAAGCAAAGAGAACATGAGGGGAAGAGTAAGATCGTAATATGGGAGAAAATGAAAAGAGAGTTGAAAAGAAAATACTTACATGATAACTATAGGTAAGAAATCTTTCTGAAAACCTTTGATTTTAAATAAAAAGATCTAAGTGTGAAGAGACAGCAAAAGTTTAAAAGAAGTTCTTGATACAAAGTTAAAGATGGTTATACGAGAGAAGAAAATTTCAAGTCTACTCTCCAAAGCAAAGTAGTACTGAATATAAAAGACAAAATTGAAGGATTATATAGTTTTGGGCATATTACTTCAGATTGTCCAAATAGGAGGATTATTATATTTATTGAAGAACATAGTGATGGAGAAGAAAATGAAGCCAATGACGAACCAAGATATGATGATGATGAGGAAGAAGTTACTTATGCTGACCATGGTTTATATTTATTTCTTGTAGTGAATGCAATGATGAATTAGAAAGGGATGATCATGTTTTGACTCTGGTAGTCATAGAGGAGAACAAATAACACAAAGAGCCAACAATAATCATGAAACCAATAATTTAGGAGTTATAAGATATTGTACTAAAGGAGATCCAATATAGCCTTCAACTATTGAGAGAAATCTGACATCACGATGATCCTATTCCTAAGGCAGATCCAATAAATTGTTTGGCTTTAGTTACTCATTTTATAACTATGCAAATTAGTGGAGTTATTAATGAGGGGGCCAAACAGATAAATAATTTGAATGAGACACTTAAAACAATCACTTAAAATCAAAATAAGAGGTACATGTTAGGTGCCAACAAACACAGGAAACATATAGAGTTTAATATAGTTGATTTGATCTAGATTTATCTATGGAAGAAGAGGTTACCCTAGACAAATTTGAGAAATTAAAATTAAAGACTAAAAGTCCGATCAATATATTTAAAAGAATTGGCGAGAATGATTATGTGGTGTCATCAAAATTTGAAATAGCTGATTTAAGTCTTTATCATGGTGACAGAATAAATGAAGACTTAAGGATAAGTCCTTTTCCACTAGGGGAGATTGATACAGGAGTGCCTAAGTTGCTAAAATCAGCTTATATAAAAATTGTTGATCCTATGATTTCCTATACTCTACAATGTTGCCTCATATCCTTTAACCCAACTCACTCAAATATAACAGTTCATGAGCATATTCCATAGATAAAGTAAAAGCTCTTTCAAGATACATTTATTCATGAATAAGGAATAAATTAAATGGGTTAGTTAGCAGATGTAAAGCACTTAGTCCCATAATTTCCTATGCATGAATGGTTGTTTTATGTACTAGTACTTATTTTGATGTTTTAGGATTAGAGAAGAAGTTTAACATTTGATTTATATTGGAAGAAGCTCTTTGGAGTCTCTTTCAAACTCTGTATATCTTGGATGCGTCCTTGAGTGATGAATGTTTTGATTTAGTTCTATATCATTATTTAATTTTCTTGAGGTGGTGAATTTTTTGTATCCTCTTGTGACTTTAAACTTGGTGGTAAACTTTTTATTCATTTTATGCAAGTTCTGTTCTAAGTTTATTTCTATTCTATAACTCAACTTTCAGTTTCTCGTTTCTTTTCAAATTTCATTCCTCTTTCTCCCTTCTCGATATCATCACTAGCCAAATCAGTGGGAATTGCGAAGCTCGAGAGCCCACTATGATAAAATATCTGACTGAGGCGCATCGCCTTACCAGCACTTTCAAACACTTCACCATCTCGCGAATCTCACGGGCCGACAACTCCCAAGTGGATGCACTAGCGAAACTCGCTTTAACACGTGCACCAGAAGAATGCCCATTGAAAATTGCCAGGCTCTATAAACCAACCATTTTCATGGCCGAGGTGTCTACGACTTAGGCCGGTCATAGCTAGATGGAGGAGATACTCCACTACAAAAAGGATATGACACTACCAATTAATCGCATGGTCGCACGATAAATTAGGAGAATGGAGGGTTGGTATTGTGAGGTCAATAGACACCTCTACCGAAGAGCTTTCAGTCAAGCACTCCTCCACTGCCTATCATTAACCGAGGTCAAGATGATGCTGGCTGAAGTCCACGAAGGGATATGCAAGGAACACATTGGGGCCCGCACCTTGGCTTTCAACGCACTATGGCTTAGGTATTACTTGTCAACCATATGCCGGGATGCCATAGCCTACATCCATAAATGTGAGCAATGTCAGAAGCATGCTTGGATCCAACATCAACTAGGGTTGCCCCTCTCCCCGACTGACTTTGCGTGGCCCTTCACGTAGTGGGGAATGGACCTCCTAGGCCAATTCGTGCCAGCTTCAAGAGAAGTTGAAGGTTTCATCTAGAAGAACATTATCATGAGGTTTGGCATCCGAAGAACTATAGTTACCAACAATGGGATATAGTTCAACAACTCGAAGTTTAAGTCTTTCTACCAAAGTTATTAGATACAACTAAAATTTAGCTCAATTGCGCACCCCCAAGCTAATGGCCTAACTGAAGTGACCAACCAAGCCATCCTTGATGGGCTAAAGAGGAGGATCATCGAAGCACAAGGCACCTGGGTCGAAGAACTCCTGAGTATACTATGGGCGTTAAGGATGACCCTGGAGGCACCGACAGGAGAATCTTCCTACAGCCTCGCCTTCGGTACTGAGGCCGTCCTACCTCCTAAAGTGGTCTTCCCCACACTTCGGGTCAAGCACATCGAAGAGAAGGCCTCAGAACTCGGCATCAAGGAGAACTTCGACCTCATCGAGGAGCTACGAGTTGAGGCACACTTGCGGACTCTCGTATACCAAAGAGTTATAGCCTAGCTTTACAACCACAAGGTTTGATCATGATGAGTCGGTAATGATGACCTAGTCCTAAGAAAAGCCGAGATCAATAACTCAGGATGAACCTGAGGCAAACTAGTCCCGAATTGGGAGGGACGATATCGATTCATTCATACCATCCAAGATGGTACTTACACCCTGGCTACAACGGACGACCAAGTGCTACCTCAAATGTGGCACATCTCAAACCTGAAGAAGTTCTATGCCTAAAAGGATTGGATTGAAGCCGACCGAAAGATCAAGGAAAGTGAGTTAACGATACCAAGCAATAGAGAGACGACCAAAGATTATATTGCCTCAAGTTTCACATCAAGTTGGGTGATCGACCATAATACGATAGATAGACTCAGATAGAAGTAAAAATGTAGTTTGTATTAATCCAAAAGGGGGCTTACATAGATGGTCGAGCAACCGATGACACCCAAAATCATTGCCCGACAAACAAAGTTACAATGGAGGAACCTAGTCCTCGGGAGGAGTGTTGTTGTCAAAAGGCTAGCTTGTCGCCATCCTCAAGTTGGCATCCTCGGGCCCTCAGTGAGGGGTCCTCCATGACAAGTGAGTTTGGGTATTTTGCCCGAAAATGTTCCAATGCTATCCGGTACCCGAACTCATAAGTGACTTGCCCCATCTTCTCTAGCCCTAATTGGAAATCCCGAGATGCCTTGTAGTTGGCAATGGCTTTGTGGCCTTCTACCATCAACTTGGACTACAACATCTCAACCCCCTTAGTCAGTGATAACACTTTATCCTTGAGCCGATGTCAAGAATCCCGAAGGTCCCTCAGCTCAACACAAGCAGAGTCAGCTGCCAGTTTGAGATCCTTACGACACTGCTCGAACTCCTCAGGTGCAGCCTTGAGCTGCTATACCTTGGCGCTCAACTTGGAGGCTCACCTCTCTGTGGCTACCATAGCTTCCGGGCCCATGCCTACTTTTAGTTCCTTGTTCTCGGTACAAAGCACCGCGATCCTCTTAGTCAGAAGGTGCACCACCTCAGACAGAACGCGTTCGATCAAAGCGCCAGCAAAGTGACAGCCCTACCGAGGATAGGAAAGCAAGTTAGGAACATAGAAGAGATGATAAATTGAGTCGAGACATCTTAAAGATCACATACGTAAACAATCGACTGATAGAACCCCAAAGGAATTCTATGCAGATTGATCTTTTAAAGGGTGATCAACCCTTGGAACACTATAAGGGTTCCTCCCTCCTATGTAGTCGGTCACAAGGATGAATGAAAATTGATCTTTGCTTATTTAAAAGAGGTGGAGGCTACATGTTTATATAAGACTCTAAACCCTAACCCTAGGGAGAGAGACTCCTCCCTAAAGCCAAATCCCTTTATTACCTTTCTACCATAGCCGACTTGCCCAATAAGGGATTGACGGCTAGGAGGCGACAATTCCTCAAATGCTTCTCCTCAAAACCCTAGTTGACCTGTCCAGTAAGGCGGGCGGTGGCTAGGAAGCCCTGAGGCCCTAGCCAACTCCTCAATCAAAGGGGATGATGGCTAGATTAGGAGAACATTACATGACTCAAGACTTTATTGACTTCTTAACTTATTGAGCTTAGGAGTCATCCAAGCTAGGATCCTAACAGACCCACCCTCTTCAAATCAGTCTTGTCCTCAAGATTGAGATTCCATGTCTCCAAGTCCTGATCTACAACTCCTCATGAGGCTCCCTCGTGGCCCCTGTAGTAGGGGTATCTTACTTCAGCAATCCAGTATTAGCAATAGTGACTGGATTGTAATGTGTCACAATTCTCTGATCCCATGTGATCATCAGCTGAACTTGGGCCTCCTCATCAGCTTAGGTATCGGTGGGAAGGATCTGGGCTGAGTCATCTTTTTTAAACTTCTATTCGAGGTGGGATACGTGGAGGATCAGTTGTATTTTTTATTTGGTATACAGATCTGATCTCCAGGTTTCAACCCCGCAATCCCTAATTTTGCAAGGTCCAAAGTAGTAGGGTAACCACTTCCTTGAGGTTTAAATTTTATACTGGTAGGACTAGAAGTGTAGGGAAGCTTGATCTTTAAGTTTGTTCGGAGGTCGTTTCTTCTTTACATTGGTTGTCATGTGGCTAGTCTTTAGTAGCAGCTAATCCTTCTTCTGGAATGGTGACTGCCCTTTGGTATGGTTTAGGATGATGAGAGCCTATTTTAGCATGAGCAAGGATTGAAATTTTTCTAGGCTTAATTCTTTTTTATGTCAAGGATCTGTATCGAGCCAAACTTTAAGTTTAGTATCAATTAGTATCCCTTGTAAAGTATAGGGAAAGCCTTAGTGCAGATTAAGGGTCGGTCATCTTACGTAAGGGTGACACCGATCCCAACTCTTAAATGTGTCTGCTCCAATCATGAACATTTGGCTACAATTTGGTGTGGACGATATCGTGGTCATAAGGGCTATAGTTCCACTCGGCCAAGGTGAGGGCATCTTTCTTCATAGTGAGAGGGATAATGTTCATATTTCGTTGAGTCTTGCAATCGATCTTTCTCTTATTTTGATCCTACCACTAGAGGGACTCAATTTTCTTATGGTCTTAGGCCGTGGATTGAAGGCTATAATCAGGAAAGACTTTGAGCATCATGATATGATGCTAGGGGAAGTCGTAGAAGTACCCAAGATCTGGAAGTACCGCATCAGCAACCATGGTGGGTTCAGTAGGATGTAACACTTAAAAAAAAACTTATCCCTGGAGACAAGGATGTAGGGATGTGTTATAGTGGGGAAAACGCATGACTGAATAATCCATGTCTCTGTCATCTCCTGGGTGATCTGATACAACCCCTGAAGGAACTCTATAGATTTTAATCTTTGAGGGATCAACCATTGGAACACTATAGGGATTTCTCCCTCATAGAAGGCTGAATAAAAGATGATCTTTGCTTGATAAAAGAGAGGGGGCGACTATATCATTATATAGGGTTCGAAACCCTGGTCCATAGGGGTCTAAGTAAAATTATCCCTTTGCCCCTTCTATAGCCGACCTAGCTGAAGGAAACCCTAGCTGACTAGTCCAGTAAAGGGGGTGACGGCCACTAAGCCCTAAGACTCCAATCTAAACCCTAGTCATACTTCCTTATAGGATAGAAGTGGCTAGATAGGGTTTTATTACAATCCCATAGGGTTTTTATTGACTACTTCTAGGTTGATTAGGACTCAACCCTGTTGGAGTCATATCAAGCCCATCCTCTTTGAATCAGCCTTGTCCTCAAGGCTGAGGGTCCATAAACTCTGAGAACCGGGTCTTCAGCTCCTCGTAAGACTCCCATGTTGCATCTTCGGATGGTAAATTATTCTACTTCATGAGTACTCCAGTTGAAGGATGTCGATGACGCATCATTCATAATCCTCCGATCAAGTATAGCTTTAGGTTGAGTTTGAATCTCACCTTCATTTGTAGTGCTTGACAATTGAGTCTATGCCAACTCATGTTCTCCTAATTTCAGCTTTAGCAAGGATACATGAAAGACGTGATGTATCTTAGCGTTATATGGGAGCTTTAATTTATATGTCATGGCCCCAATACGCTCTAGAATCTGATATGGTCCATAAAATCATGGAGATAGCTTCATAAATGCTCTGGTATTGATTGACAGCTACTTGTATGGTTGTAGGCGAAGGTAGACCCAATCTGCTACCGAAGATTCTCGCTCGCTCCGGTGAATGTCTACTTGTTGCTTCATGTGGGCTTGGGCGACAGTTAGGTTGACTTTCAGTAGCTGCAGAAGCTTATCCCTATCAATTAAGTTTTGATTGACTTGATCCACTTTGGTCGTACCAATTACACATTTAGGTATTACAGGGGACGATCGGCCATACAAAACCTCATAGAGGGTATATTTAGTTGATGAGTGATAAGTTGTGTTGTATCACCATTCGGCACAAGGAAGCCACCTTGTCCACTCTTTGGGCCGATCATTGGTGAAGCACTATAAGTAAGTCTTGAGGCATCTGTTCACCATTTCTGTTTAGCCATCCATTTATGGATGATAGGTTGTGCTCATCTTCAATCATGTGCCTTATAGTTGGAAGAGCTCGGTCTAAAATTTACTTGTAAACACCTTGTCATGGTCACTCACAATCGACCTTGGCATCCCATACAGTTTTACAATATTTTCTATAAAAAAGTTGAGTAATACTAGTAGTGGTATAAGGATGTCTCATAGCACAGAAATAAGCATACTTTGTTTGATGATCTATCACCAGAAAGATCATGCTTTTACCTTAAGATGGTGGCAGACCTTCGATGAAGTCAATGGAGATGCTAATCCATGTTGAGTCCGGTATAGGTAGTGGTTGTAGTTTTCCTAAACTTGCCATTGTTTCACCTTTTCGCTGCTGACATACATCACATATAGATACATAATCATAAATCGATCTTTTCATGTCTCTCTAAAGGAAGTTTTTCTTCACCCTCTTTTATGTTCTTAGAAATTTGGAGTGCCTTGCTGAAGGTGAAGCGTGCATCTCATGAAAAATAATTTTGATGTAAGGGGAAGAAGGAACAATCACAATTCGGTCTTTGTAGCGTAGGTCCTTCGAATCCTAAGTGTAGTGACCCATGGAACCTAGATTCTTCTCTAATTTTTCTATGATACCTCGGGTTTCTAGGTCACTCTTCCATTCCTCCACAATGTCTTTGAGGAAGTCAGTGGAAGGAAGGGAGATGGCTAAAATTTTGGCTTGTCCCGATAGCTGAGATAGAGCATCTACAACAATATTCTTTTTCTCCTTATGATAAATAATTTTATAATCAAAGCCAAGAAGTTTAGTTAGCCATCGTTGTTGCTCCGAAGGAGATATTTTCTACTCTAAAAAATACTTGAGTCTTCGGTGGTCGGTATTAATCTAGACGCATTAGCCGATCAAGTAGGGTCTCCACTTCATGGCGACGTATATAATGGCAAGTATTTCTTTATCATATACAGACATTTTAAGATAAGAGGGAGACAAAGTCTTGCTAGTGTAAGCAAGAGGTTAGCCATCTTACATTAGAATAGCCCCAATTCCAACTTTGGATGCATCGGCCTCAATCATGAAGGTGCGGTTGAAATCAGGTAGCGCTAGGACCAGCGTCGTCGTCATAGCTACCTTGAGTCATTCAAAGGCTGTGGAAGCTTTATTCGACTATAAGAAAGAGTCTTTATTTAGTAGGGACATGAGTAGGGTACTGATCTTACCATAATCTTTCACAATTTAAGGTAGTATCCCGTGAGTCTAAGGAAGCCACACAGTGATTTTATGTCGTAGGTTTCGGTCATCCTTGCATTACTTCGATCTTTGTCGGGTCTACTGCCACTCTATCCTCTGATATAATGTGCCCTATATACTCCACTTTATGTTGTAAAAAACTATATTTTGACTATTTAACATAAAAGGTATTCTCCTGAAGGACTGTTAGAATAATTCATAAGTGTTGAAAATGCATATCAAGTGTGGAGCTATAAATGAGGATAGCATTAAAAAATACCAACATAAACTTGTATAGAAACGTCTAAAAGATGTTGTTCATAAAACTTTAAAAAGTAAAAGGAGCATTTGTATGTCTGAAGGGCATTACCAAACACTCATAGTGGCCATTATGTGTGCAGAATGTAGTTTTCGGAACATCTTCAGTGCATACTCGAATCTGATGGTATTCGGAATAGAGATCCAATTTAGTGAAGACTCAGGCTCATTTTAATTTATCCAAGAGCTCATCTACTACTGGTATAAGATATTTATCTTTGACAGTGATAGCGTTCAAAGTCTGATAATCAATGCACGTTTGTCACGTACCATCCTTCTTGTGCACTAGCAACACCGGTGAGGAGTAAGGGCTGCAGCTTAGTCGAATCACTCTAGTGTCAAGCATCTCCTTAACGATATTCTCAATCTTGTCCTTCTGCAAGTAAGGATAATGGTATGGTCTCAAATTTACTGGAGGTTTGCCCGACAATATAGGGATGTAGTAGTCATGTGGTCGGTTAGGGGGAAAGCCCATGCGGCTCCATGAAAACATCTACAAATTCGTCCAGCAAGAGGACAAACTTGGGATCTGAATTTTACACATTCTCCTCATTTGATGGCTATTAGATATGCATAAAAAATTTGCCATATATCTTGTGTAGCACTTTCTCAATCTGATGCGTCAAAACGATGGAGATATGGATCTCGCGCTTACCTTGCAATGTGACCTATCTCCCTTTACAATAAAACTTCATGATTATCTTAGAAAAATTTCAGGAGATGTCACTTAATGGATAGAAGGAAGAAATCAACTACCACTTCTTGGTCTTGTGGGAGAAATTTTACCTGGGGCACCGTTGGTCGCAATTGAGGATTCGACCGTCGGCGACATTTACGTCGAACTTGTTGCAACCTTCAATTTGAAGCATCATACATCTGGCAACCTTGATATTGAGAACGTTATTGGTGTTGTCGTATCTATAAGAATAGTGATCGATTGCTGTTTAAGGAGTCCTCTAACTTTTATTGTCTGTGGGTTGGAGTAACTGGTTGGCGCGTACACCGCATAGTCGGTCAGTTGGGGCTCTTCCTCCGTGGCTTTATCTTCGAGTTCAAGGTCTTCTTCAAATGGTATAGTGTCCTCATCCTCTACTGGTTCTATGACGAAGAGCCACCCCTTTTTGCAATGATGTTCTCGGCTCTATGGTTCATCACAATGCCAATATAACCCCTTGGCCGATTATTCACGAAGCTCGTATCTTATTAATTTTTTTGGTGTGGGGCCTCAAATGGCAATAGAGGGGGCTGAAGGCTTCAGCATGGCTGGTCGAGGAGTAACCCTTGTCCTTCGTATTTTATGGTTTAATCGTTCTTCTTGGATTCTTGTGAAGGAAATCACCGCCATAAGAGTGCACGGTTGTCGCACCTTTACTTCTCCTCGAATCTCTGGCTTTAGGCTCTCAATAGAAGTTCCTAAAAGTTGCTTTTCAGACCAATCCATAATTTGGTTAGATAAATGTTCAAACCTTACTTGATATTCTTGTATTGTAGAGGTTATCTGAATCTTCGCTAATTGTCCATCGATGTTATTGAAATCGGTTGGTCTGAAGTGATTTAGTAGTCCTTCCTTGAATCGTTGCCAAGAGATACCTCCATGGGTGTGCTTAAACCAATTGAAGCACCGAATAGTATCTCCATCGAGGTGGATGGTAGCAATCTCCACCCGTGTAGCATCAATGGTTTGATAGAACCGAAAATAGTGCTCCACGCGCGAGATCTGTCTGATCAGGTCTCTTTCCCATCTAGGAAAGTCAACCTTTATGCATGAATTATTTAGATCAGGGATGATGTGACCACACTCTTGAGGATAATCTCACTGATCTGAAGTTTCTCCTTACTGTGATTTCCTCGGGCTCGATGGTCGACCCATGTTTAATTTAGCGAAAAGGGATTAGATCTTCTCCTCCATATGGCTTTCAAAGGCTTTAAACTTGGCGTTGATGGCCTTCTCTAATGCCATGGTGTAGGCCTCTAGATCTATAATGCTGAGATCTTTTTTCTATTGTCAGTTAGTGGCATGAAAATTTTTGGAGAAGGGGTGGCCGGTTGGATGGGTAGATCGGGTAGATGGAAGTAGGCTGCGATTAGGGCTGATTTAGGAGGCTATTGGGATCAGTTTATGGTGCAATTTAGAAGGGTTCTTAGTGAGGATGGTAGAGTTTGAGGATGAGAGAAAGAAAGTCCATAAACCCACAAAAGACAGCATATCTAATGGAATTCGACGAAGAAAGGGTTGTGTATGTGTTGTCATATCGAATAGAATTTACATCGGTGAAACATTGAATTCTCGACATAATTTTCAAAGAAAAACCTAAGTAAAATATACAAAAATTTGTCATAAATCCTTGGTCAGATGTGGGTAATATCAGTAAATAAGTTTGCAAAACTTTGGTAATGTAATGGTAGGAAATTGGATGAAAAGACGGAAGGTAGATTCTTTGTCATAAAATTCTAATAATACACAATGAGGAATTGCAACACTATAAGTCTGATTTCAGAAGGAATTTTTTCCAAAGATTACTCTTAGATGAAAGCTAAGATGATTTAGGAATTTGTATAAAAATTTTAGCCAAAATGGATGAGCAAAAGTTTGGTTTCAAGAAGCAATAATCAGCTAAATTATTTTTACAATATTTTCCCTTCACAATGATGATAACATTTGTGACGGTAGAATTTTACAAGCAAGAAAAATATGAAAAAACTTCTCCAATATTTAAGGTAAAGGAATAATAGTAGCAAATAGGTGTGGGTGATTAAAATATACCAGATCTCCAATTTTAAACGCAGGGGGCAGTAGCAGATTGATTTAATTTACGGCTTGGGGATGACGGTGGAGGAGCGTGTTGCAGCAATTATGGGAATTGCTTAGAAGGGTGGGGGCAACAAAGATGGCAGCAAGGGTAGCAGGAAATCTGCTATGATACTATATGATAGAACCCCTGAAGGAGCTCTATAGATTTTGATCTTTGAGAGGTTTTAACCCTTGAAATGCTAGAGGGGTTCCTCCCTCGTAGAACGTGGCACAAGACTGAATAAAAGATAATATTTACTTAATAAAAGAGAAGGGACAACTATATCATTATATAGGGTTCTAAACCCTAGCCCATGGGGGTGATTGCTTAAGTAAAATTATCCATTTGCCCCTCCTATAGCCGACCTAACTGAAGGAAACCTTGGCCAACCAGCCTAGTAAAGGGGGCGACAACGACTAAGTCCTAAGGCCCCAATCTAAATTCTAGCCATACTTTTTTATAAGATAGAAGTGGCTAGGTGAGATTTTATTATAATCTTATAGGGTTTTTATTTACTATTTCTAGGTTTATTAGGACTCGACCCTGTTGGAATCCTATCACAATCCTCTTAGCTTCAATCTTCTGAGGTTGTAGGTAGTAATCTGGCCGAGCATTAGTTGGTGGTAATTTTGCCTAGTTTAGCATAGGGGGTCGGGCAGCTTGATAGAAGGTAGTCGGCTTGGTTTGGTAGAGACGCCCAACATTTCAGATAGTTGTGGGAGAGGGTTCATGTCTTCAATCTCCTTTGGCTTCATCTCCTAAAACTCTTGAATTTGAATTGTGAAGCCACTAGATTCTTCTTTTGGTTCATTCTCCAAGTACTATGTTGTAACTGTAGTCGCTTTACTCCCTCGTTTCCCATGTAGGATCACCTATTTCCCTTTGCCAAAAAATTTTATGGTTAGCTTCAAAAGTTCTAGAAAACATCTCCTATCATGGATAATCAATCAATGCTGAGTATTACTTCAAAATCATTAAGAGGGAGGAGGGAAAAATCAGCAACTACATCTTGATCCTGTAGAATCAGTTTTACCCGTAGGCACTTCTGGTTGCACTTCAGGATTTGGTCGTTCGTTAGCAACCTTGTCATCAAACCTATTATAATCTTCTTTTTGGAGCATCAAATGGATAGCAACCTTGCTATTCATGAAGTTATTCATGCTCCCGGTGTCGAGGACACTGATGGGCTGCTGCTCAAGAAACCCTTCGATCTTCATTATTTGCGGGTTTGTGTAGTCAGCTAATGTATGGACCGTATAGGCGGTCGATTGTTGTTTTTCCTTCGTATCCTTCACCTTAGACTCGAGACCCATATTTTCAAGTTTGGGTTCTTCGATGGGCTCAATCATTAAAGGTCTCTCCATTACACAATGGTGTTCTCGGCTTTACAATTTATCACAATGCCAACATAGGCCCTTTACCGATCTGTCATGAATATCTTCTCTTGTTAATTTCTTTATCTAGTGGATGGTGCTGGAGGTTTATATATTGCTGGTTATGATGTGGTTATCATGCTCTGAGCATCTTGATTGAGCCGCTCCTCTTGAAGTCGTGCGAAGGAGTTTGTTGTCGTCAAGGTATAAGGCTATCATGCCTTAACTTCAATTCTTATCTCCGGTGGATTCTCTTTACAATCTAAACTCCCATCATGCTATGATCTTCTTGGGCTCGGTGATCGGTCCAATCTAAACTCCTCGAAGAGAGCACGTAGTCTAGCCTCCATACATGT
This sequence comes from Ensete glaucum, assembly GCA_021527575.1. Lineage (NCBI taxonomy): Eukaryota > Viridiplantae > Streptophyta > Magnoliopsida > Zingiberales > Musaceae > Ensete > Ensete glaucum. The sequence continues at coordinate 20,054,692 of CM038552.1, read as the reverse complement.
CTCTAAGGCCTCCGACTTGGCTCCAATTAGGTCTACCAATGCCATGATATAGGGATCTCCAATCTATCAAATAGATTAATTAAATATGGTGGCTGCAATCTTCTAGTTGAAGGTAGCAGTGGTAGCAAGAGGATGAGAAATGACAGTTGTGATGATGCTGTAAAATCGTCAAGGCTGCGATGGTGCAATTTTCCAAGTGGCTATTATGTTGTTGGAGGATGACAACCAAAGGAATATGGATCCAGAAGCAACAGCGATGGTGGAGGAGGAAGAGGGCAGTAGGAACACTGGCTGCAGTGATGCTACAAGATCATCGAGGCCACGATAGTGTAGTTTCCAAGTAGGTGCTATGTTGTTGAAGGATGGCAGTCGAGGGAATTTGGATCGGGAAGCAGCAGCGATGATAGAGGAAGAAGAGGGCAGCAACAACACCAGCTGTAGCTGTGGTGCAACTACTGGCTATAGGCGGAGGTGGTGGTTGTTTATAGGTGGCTATTGGGGGCGGAATGCAGAGATAGCAGTAGTGGCAGCATGTGTTGGAGTGAGAGACCACTATTGGTAACTTATGCAGCGAGGGATTGCTGTTGGCTACAAGCAAGTCAGATAGCAGTAGGAGATCGCTATTAAAAGCATTTGTGCGACAAGAGATCACTACTACCTACAACCAAGGAAGATGGCAGCGAGAGATTACTGTTGGCAGCATTGTGTAGCGAGAGATCACTGCTGGTCGTGATCAAATCACTACTACCTGTGATTAAGGCAGATGGCTATGAGGGATTGCTACTGGTAGTGTTTGTGCAGCAAGAGATTGTTGTTGGCTATGACAAAGAAAGATGATAGTAAGAGATCGGTGAAGGTCACAGCTGGCAATGTTATACAGTGAGAGATTATTGCTGGTCATGATCAAATCACTACTGGCTGTGATCAAAGTAGATGGCTGCGAGGGATTGCTACTAGCAGTGTTTGTGCAGCAAGAGATTATTGTTGGCAGCGACAAAGGAAGATGGCAGCGAGAGATCGGTGCTGGTTGTAGCTGGCAGCGTTATGCAGTGAGAAATTATTGCTAGTCGTGATCAAATCGTTGCTAGCTGCAATCAAGGTAGATCGTATGAGAGATCACTGCTAGCAATGTTGTGCAACAGTGATGCATGCTGCTGTTGAAAGATAAAGGGATATTTGGTGTTGAGAGTTTAGTGGACCGAAGGTTGAAGGCTGCGATTTTGGGGCTTAATAGGTTGCTATTTAGGGTGCGGTTTGGGCTACGGTTTTTTGGTGTTTTGGGGCTATGATGGCAACGGATGGAGGTTGGGAAGAGGGTTTAAGATTTGTGGTTGATGATAGGAAGGGTTTGATAGGGATCGGTGGAGGTATGTTGTGATTAAATGCTAGTTTGTAGAAGTAGAATTGTCGTCGAAGAAACAGCGATCTCTTGACAAAATTTCTAGCAGTAAATCGATATTTTTTTAGAGAAAATTGACATCAAGATCTTGGTTTTGATAATAACAAGGATGACAAAATAGATCAAAAAATTTCGGCAGTCAGACAACAAGAAAAAACATTGCAAGTTACGATCAAAGAATTCTTATTGCAAAATCAACAATTTACGATAAAAGTTTGCAGCAACAAAAGGACATTTTTGGAGATGAATTCAATGATAGATCAAACGTAGATGAAAGTTGAGAAAATCTATGAAGTGTATGAAATAGCAATAAGATTGGCTCAAAGGCAGCAATAGGTAGTTGAAATTTTTTGCAACGTTCCTTCATTCGCAAAGATAATGACTTTACGACAAAAGGAATTCATAACAAGGAATAGATGAAAACTTCTTTGGTGTTTTATGGATAGGAATTGTATCATTAAAAGGTATTGGTGGTAGAAAAATACCAAATCTTTGATGCAATTGGTGGCAGTGACAGTAGATTGATCTAATCTAGGGCAAGGAGATGGTGGTGGAGACGGTGTCGTCAAAAACAATTATGGGAATTGCTTGGCTGATGGGTGGCAGGGATGACAGCAAAAGCAGCAAGTTCGTTGCTCTGATACTAAATGATAGAACCCCAAAGGAATTCTATGTATATTGATCTTTTGAAGTGAGATCAACCCTTAGAACACTATAGGGGTTCCTCCCTCCTATGTAGTCAGCTACAAGGTTGAATGAGATTGATCTTTGCATATTCAAAAAAGTTGGAGGCTACATGCTTATATAGGACTCCAAACCCTATCCCTAGGGAGGCTCCTCCCCAAAGCCAAAGCTCTTTATTACCCCTCTACCCTAGCTGACTTGCCCAATAAGGGGTCGGTGGCTAGGAGGTTGCAATTGCTCAAATGCTCCTCCTCAAAACCCTAGCCGACTTGCCCAGTAAGGGGGTTGATGGCTAGGAAGCCCTAAGGCCCTAAGGCTCCTTCCCCAAAACCCTAGTCGACTCCTCAATCAAAGGGGATGATGGCTAGATTAGGAGAATATTACATGACTCAAGATTTTATTGACTCCTTAACTTATTGAGCTTTGGACCTATCCAAGCTAGGGTCATAACACAATCTTGGCGGCTCAATCCATGAACTCCTCAGAGGAAGATTCATACAATAGCTTCGCAAGGGATGGATGTAGTGCCCCCATCATATACTCTGCAACGACTAGTCCATCAGTCTAAACTTGAGTTGAATTGGCGAGATTCGGCCAACGCGGCTTCAGTAGGCCCTTGGCTTCTATTTATGATAGTTCAAACATCAGCGCGATGAAATATCAGTCCTTCCCCACCCGATCATCCACTTCGCATAGTTCCCTCATGGTGGGGGGATCGTCGGGAAACTCTGTATCCTCCTTTAGCTCCTTTCCCTTGCTGGGGTGGGCTCTCTCTGATGTCCCCTCGGGGGCGACCTTCTTCAGGAATTTAGAAATCGTCATCTTTGTTTTCTTCCTCGACGGCTCGTTCCCTCCTCCGCTAGGATGCTTCTCGCCCCTATATGTAGTCATTCCCTGGTCGCCTCGACGGGAACTTTGGTGGGAGGCGGCGGGGTAGGTCAGTTCACAGCATGACCTGCCAACTTCTTCACTTTCATGAGATTGAACATATTTGCAAAATAAAAATAGGACGTCAGTCTACCTAACTAAGACAAGACAAATCGATAAACCAACAAAGCGAGACATACCTTGAGGAGTAGGACTGAGTCCCGCTTTAACCAACCATGCCTCAGTCATGTCCTTAATGGCCCAAGAAGAAGAGAGGATCCCCCGGAGAATATTGACTAATTCTGATTCCTCGTCCAAAAGACTAAGGCAGCATGGCTCATCGGTCGAGCAGTTCACTCGGGCCAAAAACCCCACCCCCGACCACGGGAAATGAAGAAACATTGGGCTTTCCAACCCTTGTTGTTGGAGGGAGCCCTAGTCACCCGAAATCTGCTTTGAGAGGTCAAGTAATACCCGGCCTACCTCCAACACAAGTGGAAGTAGGCTATAAACAAGTCTCAGGTCGATACAATGCCCGACCCATGGCATTCCCCAAGGAACACCACCATATAGCACCATGAGTTTGGCACCATATGCGAGGGTAAGATTAGCCACCTATTGAGGCAAGCCTCGACCACAGGATGAAGCAGGGATCAATCGATAATTTAAAGTCATCCGTCATAAGGGCGCTGCTTGAGCAGAGGAACATGTGTTGAATCTCATATTTTGATGATGAAATCAATTGATGGGTTATTGATCTAACAAGGTTGTTAGCGTTGATTGATTCATGATTAACTACATTATAGAGAAAATTACAATTAGAGATTTAGCCAAAGTCAAGTCCAGGCATTGGGCCGGAGTGAGGACGATGCGATTGGGAACTCGCCTAGAGTGCATCAGGAGCTCGCCGAGGGTATCAAAAGCTTGCTAGGATGGTACAAGAGAGTTCACTGGAAGAAGATCAAGACTCATCAGAAGATTACCGAGGGTAGCCGAAATGATTGCTGGGAGTTAGGAAGGTCTTGATTAGATTTATTGGCCATGTTGATTGTAATTAATTAAGCCATAGTTAACATCAGTAAGGTTGAGTCCTACTTGAGTTAGATTTAGAAGGATCTAAATTAACTTAAGTGAGGCTAACTCGGTCCACTATAAAGAGTGGATTGAGCTCAAGTCGAGCTCAATTTGTTGATCTGAGAAGTGGTCAACAGAAGATACAAGTCGGGATTGGAAAAGTGGAGAGAATCACTTTTTCGGCATTCCCGACGATTGTACCACCGGTGGGTGATGATTGTACCACCCAGGTCGGTGGTTGTAAGCTTGGTAAAAGGAGAGGAAGCTTAGTAAAAGGAGAGAGAAAGCTATAAGGATTTGATCTTCACCGAAAGAAAATTGATAGTAGATGTCGTTGGGCCTCGGAGAAGAGGACTCGAGAGTAGACGAAGGCCAGGTTGAGGCCGAACCACTATAATTGTGAGTGTCTTTGCTTTCTTTGCTTATTAGTCTCTATTGCTCTTAATTTGTTTACAGTTAAAATCGAGCTTTAATCTCTCTATTTATTTCGAATCAGCTCTTAATCAATTTTTCGAAAGAAGCTTCCGTTATTCACTCTTTATTTTACAAAATCAAGGTTTTTAAATTGATCACGATTTCACTTGTACTAATTCAACCCAACCCCCCCCCTCTTCGTGTCAATTAATCCTAACAATTGGTATTAGAGCAAGGTCTTACTCATTGGACTAACACCTATTTGAGTAAATAACTTTGTTTGGCATGAATAAGGGTCAATGCATTATAAGTTCTCATATGTTCAATGGGATGGATTATACATCTTGAAAAATCCGAATGTGTAGCTTTTTTATTTCGATAGATTTTAATTTATAGTGTATTATTGAAAAAAGGTTTTTAAAACTCATTCAATCCAATAAATGATTAAAATGATTATGAAAATCAAATATTTTATTTAAATGTAAAAGCAATGAATGTTTTATTTTATGCACTTGATAAAAATGAATTTGATTAGATTTCTTGTTTTGATTCAGCTTTCGATATATAGCATATATTAGAATTGACATATAAAAACACAACCAATCTAAATGAATCATTAAATGAAAAGATTTCCAAAAATAAATTTAAAAAATATCTTCCATAGAATAGAAAGTATAATAAACTGAGAATAGAAGAAGAGCTTCCAAAGAATGTGAAGGAATTTGAACTAAGCATGACATATGACTCATCGAGTGAAATATCGAGTGATGAGAATCTTGAACTTGAACTCTTGATAAATAAATTAAAAAAATTAATAAACATAAATCATAAAAATGATCTTAAGATGGACAAGAACTCTTGCTATGAACGCAAGAAGCTAAGACACTTTAAAGATAAGGAGCACACCCAAGAAGTAGAAAATCTTGATCTCATGGCTAACCACGATGAGGTAAGTAACCCATCTGAAAGCTCTTTTACTTTTAATGAGTTATTACTTTCTTTTTATGAGCTTTATGATGATTTTAGAAAGATTAGCAAATCCTATAAATTACTTAAGAAAGAGCATGATTCCTTAGTTAGTAAATTTGAACAAATGTATGATATATTACCATTACATAATCTGTGCTCTAAATGTGAAATATTAAAAGATGTTCAAAAGAAAATTGTGATGCTAAAACAAATATTAGAAAATTTTAAAATAGAAAATATATATCTTAACATGATCCTTGTCAATAAAGATCATGTTAATAGAAGAAAAGATATAGGCTTTATTTGTAACATTCAATAAAAACCAACCATTTTTATTAAAGGACCCACTTTAAATTTACTATCAAAAGTTAAATATAAGTTTTGTAGAAAATTAGGACATAAAGCCTACAAATGTCTATTTAAAAATTATAGTCGTCATAAATTAGTTTAGGTTCCTAAGAGAACAACAAACAATAAAAAACTATTAGATAAGAAAAATAAAGTTCTCCATGTAAGACCCAATGTAAAATGGGTACCTAAATCTTTCTTATAAATTTGTCTCCTAACAAGGTTAGGAGCACCAAATGATGTCTTGGAAGTTGATGCTCAAGGTATATTACTTAAGATCTAAAATACTTTTTAAGCTTACTAGCTTAAGTAACAATAATAAGAAAAAAATATTAAAAATAAGTTCATTGATAAGAAATCTCATGATGGTTCATGATTATAAAATTAATCTTAATTATGATTAGATTATGAATGATGATAAATAGCTAGAGCATGCTAAAACTAGAACCTTGGTTATTGTTAATAATAAAAAAATATTATTTATATTAAATTAAAAAAATAAGATTTTGATGATGATTGAATGATATGTTCAAAATCATTGGCTTGGATATTTATTGATTTAAATGTAAAGGCTATTGTTGAATGACTTAAATATTATGGTGTTTTTAGTTAAATTAAATATCATTGTTGAATGATTTATTTAAATGTTACATGATTTAAACGCTATGATAGTTGTATGAGTTGTATGATTAAATGATTGAATGATTGAATTTGAGCATAGAACAATATGGAAAAGGGAGAAAAAAATCATGCTTCATTTTTTAGTATTTTAGAAAAATTAAAAATAATTTTGAAATAAAAATAAAATGAGCATGGTAACTCATTTAACTAAGTTTAAAGAGTTAGACTCATTTAACAAAGAAATCTCATTGCATTAAAAATAAAGCAAAGATCTTGTTTGAAAATATCTTATTGTAATATTCGTGATAATTTTTTTTGAAAATTTCTCAATCTCTATCTTATTGAGATTTCAATAAGAGATTGATGAATCTATTCATAATATTTTTAATCTCAATTTTGATAATTTAATCATTTAAACTTGATTAAGTTGTTATCATGATCTTGACATTTTGAAAAATTAAAACTTGAAATCCTTATATTAAATCATGTTTGTTCAAGGAGAATTATATAAATAAATCATAATTTGTCTCTTCGGCTTATAACTGGAAAATATTCTTATAAAGCATATACTTGACAACTTGAAGTTTCCTATATACAAATCAAGATCTTATATCTTTTCTTCTTTACAATTTATTCATGATATTGATATTTGTAATTTGATATTTTTATGAATGAAGAATCTTCTTTAATCTCCTAAGATTTATAAAGCTTTGAATCTCATCTAAGAAGAAATTTATTAAGATAAATCATGTCCTTTAGCATTCATGAATTGATAATAATTTCCTTTATGACATGATTACTTATGATTTCCTTCTTAGTATACCTTATCACAAAATTAATATTTCTTAAATTTGTGATAAGTTAAAAATTAAATGAAATTTGTTTTATCATGAACATTCCCTTGATTTCATAACTTGGCTTATTCCTTATAGGAATCACATTTAATCTCTATGATTTCCTCTTTTAAAGGGAGATTTATGATCCTGACAATTATACTTAAGTTTTTTCTATCAAGATCATTCTTCAATTTTATTAAAAAGATTTATCTAAATGAATTGGGGCCTTAAGATTTATCTTGGATGAGTCAAGAGTATTTGATCTCCTAAAACTCATTTTCATTATTTAAAAAAAAGAAGAGATTTATTAAAAGAAATCGTATCTTTTGATACTTAAAGATTTGATTTTTTTTATTTTTAATGGCATGATTCCCCTTATACTTTTGGTTGTAATTAGAACATTGTTGTAAAAAAAAAAATTATACTATCGTATTCCTTTTCTTGACAATGACAAAAAGGAGAAAATAAAATTATCAACATGATTAGTAACAAATTGGATATGATGAATCTTGTAACATTGAATAAGAAATAATTTGGTTAGAAGAAATTTTAAAATTTTAAAATTTTCTAAGTGCATACTAAATGTATGATTTACAAATTAAGCTTGATTTACTATCATAGTTTCTTTTAGAATTCGTGGCTTTTACAAATTGTGCTTCTTATCAAAATTTATATGAGCTGATCTGCAAAATGCATGATTTGCTATTGATTTCAGATTTCTTGATTTGTCATTGTATTTGAAATTCTATATAATTTGCTATTGATTTAAGATAAATGCATAAGTGGATATTGGATTCTCATTTTTTTTAGCTCATCTTTAAAATAATCATTTCAAAATTTATATCTATAAGATTGAGGTTGAAAGCTAAGAATGTTAAACCACGAGAATGTTTGAATTACTTGATTTGCTACTCTTGTTTGAAATAAAATGAATTAAATTGAATGGGTAGTTCTTAACTTTTGGATTTCATAATTTACAAGATTAAGTTTTATTTTTGTGATGTGATGTTTTTCACTCCTATCCCTTGTTTCTTCTTTATTATTTAAAGAAAGGGAAGAGAAATTTTCATAAGGTTTTTATCCTATTGTATTAAGGGGGAGCAATGCAAAATTTATTTTGTAAAAATATGAAAACTTTGACACATAATGACCTTATGTATCATAAAATTACTTGCTTGTTATTTCACCTTTTTTTATGATGACAAAGGGGGAGAAATAGCGAACTGATGACATAAAAATGATACATATATGTCAAAAGAAAAAAATTATGAGAAAATTATTGACACATATGCTTTCTAACATTTCATCTTTTTGTTGATGACAAAAGGTGAGATGACATATTGATGACACATGTAGAAAAATAAAAAATGGATATTTCTCCTATTGTTATTGATAAACAAAAGGAAGAGAAATAATTGATAACTTAAGGAAGCGAATTTCAACCTAATGTATGAATGATGTATTATGTTGACATTAATGTTATATCATGATGATTAAAAGAAGAAAATTTTGCATAAAATTCTTAAAATTTCTTAAAATTTAATGATTCATAATTTGTTGAAATTAATATTATACCATGATGATTTGAAAGAAGGAAATTTTGTATGAAATTCTTAGAATATTTTTAAAAATTTAATGATTCATGATTTGTTGAAAGTAATGTTATATCATGATAATTTTTGAAAGAAGGAAATTTTGCATGAAATTCTTGGAATTTCTTGAAAATTTGATGATTCATGATTGGTTGAAGTAAAAATCATATATCATGTATGATTTGATAATTTTGAAATTCATGGTATATCATTTCAAAATTTGAATAGATGATATGATACTTGAATTCAAGAGTGTTTGGTTCTCTTAATTTAAGTTTTCTCATTATTTGAATTAATGACATGGATTTATGAGGAGTAAGGTTTAACTCCCGTCATCAATTAATTATCATCATCAAAAAGTGGGAGATTGTTGAATTTTGGATTTTGATGATGAAATCAATTGATGAGTTATTGATCTAATAATGTTGTTAGAGTTGATTGATGTATGATTAACCATGATAAAGAGAAAATTACAATCAGAGGTTTGGCCAAAGTCAAGTTCAAGCATCGGGTCAAAGTGAAGACGATGCAGTTGGAAACCCACCTGAAGTGTGTCGGGAGCTTACCAAGGATATCGAGAGCTTGTTAGGATGGCACAAGGGAGTTCGCTAGAAGAAGATCAAGACTCGTCGAAAGATTATCGGGGGTAGCCGAAATGTTTACCGGGAGTTCGGAAGGTCTTGATTAGATTTGTTGGCCATGTTGATTGTAATTAATTAAGTCATATGTAGTATTATTAAGGTTAAGTCCTACTTGAGTTAGATCTGGAAGGATCCAAATTAACTCAAGTGAGACTAACCGGGTTCACTATGGAGAGTGGATTTAGCTCAAGTTGAGCTCAATTAGTTGGCTTTAGAAGTGGTCAATACAAGGTACAAGTTGGGATTGGAAAAGTGGAGGAAATCACTTTTTCGGGATTCCTGATGGTTGTACCACCAGTGGCTGGTAGTTGTACTACTGCCACACTATTTGCCAGGCTACGTTTGGTGGTAATGTCGCTGGCGTCGGTGGTGGTACCGCCTATACCCGGCTTTTTTGGTTGTGTTTGAAATTTTGGCTCCAAATTCTGAAGCCAATTGGGGCCTATATATACCTCAAGTTTTCTTACATTTCATATAACAATTTTGGGCTAGAAATTATGTGACAAATTATGTGTGAAAATTATAATAAAAAGAAAAGGGATAAGGAAAAGAGGAAAATCTTGTAAAACTTGTAGTTCTCCCTTGTATGGTTATAAGGTTTATCTCCTAAGCCTAGTTAAAGAAGAGAGGAAGCTGTAATGGTTTAATCTTCACCCAAAGAAGGTTGATAGTGGATGTTGGTGGGCCTCGGAGAAGAGGACTTGAGAGTGGATGTAGGCCAAGTTAAGGCTGAACTACTATAATTGTGAGTGTCTTTGCTTTCTTTGCTTATTACTCTCTATTGCTCTCAATATGCTCATAGTTGAAACCTAGCTTCAATATCTCTACTTCTTTCAAATCAATAATCAATTTTTCAAAAGAAGCTTCCATTGTTTACTTTGCTTATAGTTAGTGCCAATTGATCCTAACAACATGAAGTTCATATTCGGCGGGAATGCAGAAGCGCTCTCGCACCTTGGCTAACCGACGAACCGTTATAGTTGAGTCACTATTGCAACATGACTACATGACCATCAAGGCCTTCAGGACCTAGTAGTCAGTCGCGGTTGCTCCCCCGATGACGAACTGACTACCTCCATCCCGGGGCTACCCGAGGGGTGACCTACTACTTGGGCCCCCGGATTCACTGCCTCAGTAGCACCCGAGGGCCCCTCCATAGCCTGAACCAACGAACTTGAAGAGGGAAACGAAGAAGAATTATGAGAAGTTATCCTGACCTTCTTGAGAAATGATCGGGGGGCCAAAAAAAAAGACCAAGGACGACGACCGAGGACAAGAGTCGAAAGTGGAAAACCCAAGGGGAAGATGAAGAAACAAGAACCCACATAGGCCTATCGGCCTATTGGCCTGGCCCGACCATGTTATGGCCAAGGGCCACGTCTGCAGCCATGTTGTCCCGACCTGTCAGCTTCTACACATCAGCCTAAGTGTTTAGAAACCTCAGCAGGAGCATCACATGCGCAGCGGAAATCAAAATAAAAAATTAGTTTTCCACTCAGATCAAATCGTCATGCAAAAGATTAGGGTCACGAAAAAATTATAAAAATCGATAAAACTGTATCATGTGATAGATTGATTACCTAGGGAGATCATATATCTCTGTATTTTCAAATCCAGATGGAGAGGATGAAGGAGGTCAAACATCCTCCTCTCTAGTGGTATCCACACGATGGATCTCTGCAGCGAAACTCCTCCAATCTGATTCCACAACTCTTGCCCAAAGGGAGAGAGGAGAATAGAAAGGGGAGGCTAAGGCTGCGGCCTATCAACTATGAGTCTCCCCTCCTATTTATAAAGAGCCACCAAAAACCCTAGGGCTCCTGCTTTAGTGGCTATTGGATCTTCATCCAATTACCCACTAACCTTGCATTATTGGATCTCTATCCAATAATCTCCTTAAGCCTCTAATTGGGCCTTAAGCAAGGAGCCCATAAGCATAAGGTCTTATCTAATGAGAATAGGGGCTAATTGGATCTTCATCCAATCCTATATTCGTTGAAGCATCCACTATATGTGTGTGACCCTCTAGGCCTAATACCGAGCTGGCCGTGAGTCACTCCCATCAGAACTCCTTCTAAAATAGTGAATTATTATCCTCATAATAATTCACTCGACTTATTGACTATGAACGTACTAGGCCACTACGCCATAGTCCCCATATAGAGGGATCAAATCTATCAGACCTGTCTGTCTATAATTATCGTGTATCTATAATCTCTCATCCAACTAATATCCCAGATACTATATATTGGATATGGTATTGTTAGGTCACATACGAAATCAGTTTGTCTTACTCTAATCGAATTCTACTAGAGAACTCTTTCTCTCTCAATCCAAATGACCTTGGCCAGGGATTTGTTTGAGGAAGTATATATGGGATATTCCTCTCGTGATACTGAGAGTAGATGATCCTCTATTGACACTTAATTGTATTCATAAGGTTCACTACCAATCCCAATAACCAGTTGTACTAGATCTAAAACTTTCTAAACCTGTAAGTCTGATATCAAAGAAATGAGTACTCATATAAGATATCCTTGGTGTCTCAAGACCAGATACACAACTAGGACTATGGAATCACTGTCTAATATTAGGCATCATCAACCATACAACATTCTATAAGTGGATCAATTAGTGAACTCATTCTCCAATGAGCACCTGTACTATATCTTTAGTGTCTCCACATAACTAGCTATGAGACTAGCCACCTCTATCATATGGACAGGTATATAGTATACTGGTTTGTCCGGTTATCTCGATGTCCCTCTTGACTAACCTATGACTAAGATTATTTAGGATTTGTGTTTAAAAGTGAATCGATCTCATTATCGTGATCTCATTACGATCCGATTCCCATCGCACAGAACCAAGGACATCACTATATATATATATATATGTGTGTGTGTGTGTTGTGTGTGTGTGTGTGTGTAACAGATAATATAATGTGAGAAATGTCAATATTAATCATAAGCAAAAAAATCATGCAGTGTATCATACGTGTCATCACTCATGTGATTGGCTTGCAGGGCACCTGTAACTACCTAAGGACCATATAGACGACCACCTCGGTAACATGACAGCCCAGACATGCCAGTTACTCAGGGCGTCGTACTCATGACCGGCAGCCTCGCCGATCGAGACCTGAGAAATCGACGAAAGCATCACCCTGTGTAGGGTTGTACCTATGGCTCGGTCGAAGGTGTCGCACCCATTAAATACTTCGGTATGACCTTCCTCTGCTCGACAAGTATAAATAGCCCCATTGTAGTCTACAAAGAGAGGCCTTTTTCTTGACTCCCGACCTTTTCTCTTAAAAACGCTTGGAACTCTCAGAGTCCCGATTGAGATCTCCACACCTAAAAGGTAACTTAGCCATCGGAGGGGTCTTGTCGGGCATATCCCCCATCCACCCCCATCCCCTTGACGAAGGTCTTTTTGCAGGTCCTAGCCGCCTTCAGAAACCGACCCGGCTAACCACCATCGACCTAAGGAGCCGATAGCTCTATAAATCCATACTCATCGTCGATCTTTCTTGAGTCTCCACATTTAGCTCGGACAATGCTATGCACGCAGGCTGAACCGTGTTGCCGCTACTCACCCACGGCATAAGACACAACAACACATCTGATACTGGTTTGACATTAAAGTTCAGTATTTCAATTTATTTCTTTATGCGCTAACAAACCGAGTGAAAAGAGAAGGGACTGATTTTGCCCTTAGCCCAACAAGAAGGTGTTTTAGAGAATACCTAGTTCCAGTTGCACAAACTATATAACGGGAAAACAGTCACAGAAGTTTATTGTATGCTTCCATTACTTGGTTTTCACAGCAGTTTATTCCATGCTTACATTTCTTCGTGTTTTCTTGTGCCTGCTACTCCTCCTTGTGAGGCGGGCCGGGCTCTCAATACAGAATTAGAGAATTACCTGTTTGTTGGTATCTGAAGCCGAAGAGAATCTTTTTAAGAATGAATGAATACTCACTACGCCCTTAAGCAGAAGATGGAAAGTATGGGTCCGGTGGCAACTTTCTATTGTTGCAGATTGGATTTCCCTCGTAATTTGTAATTGAGTTCGGGTTGGTAATTAGCTTTCCCTTTGTTTCGTTGACGTAGAGAGAAGAATTGGTTAAAAAGTGAGTAGCAAGCGCTAAGTTGGAGTTTTGTTTTTGCTTTTAATAAGAGGATATCAACTGCGTCCCCTACCTTAAGGATGTAGATGGAGCAGGAAAAGAACTAGGATAAGAATCATAAAAATTTAGATCCTATTCATAAGATAGGGAAGCTGTCTCTTTACTTCTTTATATACCTGTTGCAATAAAGTCAACACTGAATTGAATACTTTTAATGGAATACAAAAATACAAACTGACAGACTAAAAAGAAGGGTTAAAAGCCCGCTAATGTGTTTGGATCAGTTGATTCTTCTTATCCCGCATCGTTTCTTCTGCTTTTATGCGCTCACAGAAAAAAAGGATTCAATAAAATAAAATAGATAAGGGAACAAGTAACATACGTATAATGATAGCGTTGTTAGTTAGCGGCGGCCCCGGGTATCTAAATGTAGAATATTATCTGGTTCCATACGTAGTTAGATACTTACCAGCGAAATCGAAAAGTAAGAATATGAGAAGCAAATAAAGAAGCGAGTTCAAAGGCAAGGGAAGAAACCAGGGCTTATGGAACTCCACAACAAACAGAGTCAACAAGGGATTACACTCGAGCAGCATTAGCTTCAGCGGATGAGCCTTCTTTTGCGCACCACAGATACACTTTTAAACTTAAGACACTTATTCCTTTATGGGATACAAAGTAAATTACTTTCGAGATCCAAAATAGCACTTTCACTGATGCTCTGACTCTTTTATTCTGTAATTCTTATTTTATATACACCCTATCTATCAACAACTAGATACTTTCCAAGAACTGCCTCTTATCGAACTGAATTGTAAACAACTCCTGCTAGCGCACTTGTTCTTTCCAGAACTGCTGCTACTCGGGCATTAACATTAACCATCCGTATTGCTCTAAGTTTAAGGCCTTGACACCCTCGAAAAACAGTAAAAAGTGTTGACTTGTGAGCACATGTGATATAGAAACTACTTGTAATGAAATATATTGCTTTGATTTGCTTGTTGACACATGCTCTTGAAACTTCCTGTTAAACTGTAGTCTTGCTTAGTTGCTTATTGACTTTTGCGCTGTTCCCTTGTACGCTGGTTTCGGAGTTAGGTAGATTACTTGTTAGGTTAGGTTACTTGGTTTTATTGGTTTTATCCTTACTTTCGCCTTTCTTCTCGACTTAAACAACTAACTTAAAGTCAAACAAACACCTGAACGATTAGCTATCATTTAATAATACTTTGAATGAATTGACCCTTAACATTGTATCTTTGTTGATGCGCTCTTCCTATCCTATCCTAACTAATCCTATATCTTGTGTTGTTTTGTTACTAACACTATGTTGAAGGAATAAGAGATAGAGTTATCACACTAAGTAAGATTAGGAGAAGACTAAATTTTTTATATTTCTTTCAATATTTTTTTATAATTTCACAAACTCTATATTTTTGATGACTCAACATATAAGGTTTATATAGTCTCTCAAGATACATTACATTTATGTACTAAGAATGAATATCTCTATTTCAAGAAATCTTTTCAAGAATCAATAGTCAATTTGACTTGTCCTTCCATATATATTTTCTCTTGATGAAATGAATTTTTCTTTTGATAAAATTAATCTTTTTATAATAATTGAACAAATTTAATTCCAACATTCTCCCCCTGTAAACTTGTTCCGTCCAACATGCTAAATTTCCTTCGAAGTTGTTGAAATATTTCAAATTTGAGAGATTTTATAAATATGTTGACCACTTATTCATTTGTCTTGTCATGGTGTAGCTCTACTTCTTTGTTTTTGACATGATCTCTTATAAAATGAAATCTTGTGTCAATATGCTTTGATCTTTCGTGGTAGACTAGATTCTTGGCTAAGACAATAGCTGATTTATTGTCAATATAATTTTTTGTTGACTTCTCCTATGGCATATGAAGTTCTTGGAATAATCTTATTAGTCATATTATATGACAAAAACAAGAAGATGCTGCTATATATTTTGCTTCACAACTTGATAGAGCAACTATATGTTATTTTTTTGAAGACCAAGTAAATGTAGCTCCACCAAAATAAAATACAAATCCAGTTGTACTCTTTCAATCATCATAGCTTCTAACCTAATCACTATCACTATATCCAATAAGATCTAGTCCTTTTGATGATGAGTAGAAGAATATTCTATACTCAATGAATCCTTTAATATATCATAAAATTCTTTTAGCGACATTTAAATGAGAAGTATTATGAGATTCCATGTATGTATTTATTAAACCAACTCCAAATAGTATATCAGGTCGAGTGCATGTCAAGTACCTTAAACATCTAACTAGACTTTTGCAATAAGTTGGATTAATGTATTTACCTTCGCCTTCCTTAGTCAACTTGGTGCCATATTCTATAGGTGTATCTGTAGGATAACAATTTTCCACAGAAAACTTCTTTAGAATCTCTTTGCATAATTTTCATATAAGATAAAAAAAATTTCATTGTTTTGTATAATTTCGATACCAAAGAAATAAGTCATTAAGCCCAAGTTGGTCATCTCAAACTTCTTCTTCATAGAGTGCTTAAAATCTTTAATCATGGAGCTACTATTTCCTGTAAATATTAAATCATTTGTATACAAGCATACAAATATGATATCTCCATCAATGTTAGATTTCATATAGAGAGTATATTTATGTGGACATTTAAAAAAATTATTTTGAATAAAATAATCATATATATGAGAATTCTATGCTCATGGGGCTTGTTTAAGCCCGTAAAGAGCTCTCTTTAACTTGTATACTTTATCTTCTTTTTCATAAATAATAAAACCAAGGGTTAACATATACTTTTTCTTTAATAATTCTATTACAGAATGCTGATTTTACATCTATTTGTAAAATTTTTCATTTCATTTGAGCTACTAAAGAGATAAGTAATATTACTGTCTTCAATCGAGCAATTGGTGCGAATACTTCTTCATAGTCGATCCTATATTGTTGTTTATATCTCTTTGCGACCAATCGTGTTTTATATTTCTCCACCACTTATTGTGCATTTCCTTTTGTCTTGAAGATCCACTTAACACTGATCGCTTGGTGGTTTTCTAGAAGTATAGTAAGCTCCCATGTATCATTTTTGCTAATAGCATTAATCTCTTCTTTTATAGCTTGTCTCCATTTTTCTTCTTTATAAGCTTCTTTGAAAGTTAATGGATCATATCCTGCAAAAAGATAAAATAAAGAAAGTTCATCATTGTTAGTATCAATTCTTTAAGTCACATTATATAGCTCCTGAATTGGTCTTGTCCTTCTTATAATCAGACTTCTTGAATCATGTGACCTAGCTAATCTCGGTGATGATTCTGGTAAAGCTTCTTCTGTGCTTGCTTGTATTATATCATCATCTTCTGATGATATATCTTTCTTATGCTGTTAATTACTTTTCTAGTCCCAAATCTGTTGTTTATCAAACTTAACATTTCTGAACATCATAACTTTATTTGTGATAGTATTGTAGAGTTTATAACCACTAGAATTCTCAGTATAACCTAATAAAATACATTTCTAACTTTTATCTTCAAGTTTTATTCTCTTTTCTTCTGGTATCTTGGCAAATGCAACACTTCTAAAAATTCTTAAATGATCAACTCTTGGTTTCTGTAGGCTTCTGGTGTAGAATTATTAATTCACCTTATTTGAAACCTATTAAGCAAATAAACTACACAAGCAACAGCATCTCCCCAAAATTTTTTAGGAATTTTTCTTTCCTTTAACATACATCAGACCATATTAGGTATAGTCCTATTTTTCCTTTTTGAGACATCATTTTGTTGAGGTGTATATGACATTATAAATTGATGTAAAATTTTATCATTTCTACAAAAACTTTTAAATTTATTTGATGTATATTCACCACCTCTATCTGTTCGTAAATATTTAATCTTGTAACCACTTTGTCTTTCAATCAAGTTTTTAAATATTTAAATTTGTTTAACACTTATTTTTTTCCTTTAAAATCTACTATGATCATTAGTGAAGGTAAGAAAATACCTATTCCTCCAAGTGATACTGGGCTGATAGGGCCACAAACATCCGAGTGTACCAGATCAAGTTGATGCTATGCTCTTTTTATTCTACTGATTTTGAAAGGCTTTCTTTCTTGCTTACCCATAACACATGCTTCATATAATTTTGATGGGCAGTCAATTCTTGGCATTCCTGTCACCATATGAAACTTATCTAGAAGTTTTAAACCCTCAAAATTTAAGTGTGCATATCTAAGATGCCATAATATAGAAATATCCTCAATATCAGTCTTAAAATAATTTGACCAATCAAAAATATATAAATGTAAAGGAAATATTTTATTCTTCACCATTTTCACATGTAAGATTAATGTCTTATTCTTATCATAAATTGAAAGAGTCATATCTTTCATCTCAATATTATAACATTTTTTCAAGTAAATGTCCCAAGCTAAGAATATTATTTTTCATATCAAGCACATAACAAACATCTGAAATGCATAATTCTTTGCCATTATAGAGTCCAAGAATAATTTTACATTTGCCTCTTACTGGTCTTTGAGACAGATCACCAAATGTAATATTTTCAGAATAACTTATATCTATTTTTAAAAATAATTCTTTAATGTGACACATGTTATTTGAAGCTCCTGTATCTAGATATCATGTCATAGACTGATATTCCTTCAAATTATCATAAGTCATTAGCAAAACTTTGTTTTCATTCTTCTCTTTTTTTAATAAAATTTGTCTTATCACATTGATTGTTAGGATTATAATATCATTCAAAGGAGTAATGCCCATACCTTTTATAAATATAGCATTATATTTCAGACCTTTAGAATTTCGACCACGTCCACGGCCTCAGCCACGTCCTCAACCATAACCTCGACCTCTTTTGCTAGAATTTTCTCCACCACCTTCATTGTTTGGATATTCTTGATAGGTCTGATTTCTGCTATATCTTCCTCCTTTATCCATGACCTCTTCCTCTTTGAAAATTTGATTCACATTTATTTTCAAAAGTAAGCCTGGTCTATAGTGCTTGTTCCATAGTTTTATCTTATGCTCTTTTTATAATCCTTTATTGATGAACTTGTAGGGAAGTTGTTATAAAGACATTTCTTCTAAATCTTGAGACTCTTCAATCACAACAACAATAAAATCAAATTTTGAATCTAGTGATCTTAGTATCTTTTCTATCACTTTCTGATCACTTATTTGTTCACCATTTCTTATCATTTGATGAACAATAGAAATAACTTTTGTGAAATAATTAGAAATAGTTTCAGAAGTATCTTATTGTAATTTTTTAAAATCGGCTCGTAAAACTTGTAGATGAAGATTTTTTTACCTTATCAACACCACCGAATATTTTTTGAAGCATTTCTCAAGCCTCTTTTGAAGTATTTGCTAGAGCGATGATCTCGAACATTGTATCATCAAGCCCTTGGTAGATCGTGAACAAGGTCTCTTTCTCCTCCTTTCTTCTATCTTTGAGTTGCTCTCTTGCTTTTGCAATCATTGATCCTTGTGTTGGACTTGGTTCAATAAGTCCATCTTCTACAAACTCCCATATATCTTGGGAGCCTATAAGAACCTTCATTTGGATGCACCATATGTCATAATATTTTTTTGTCAATCTAGGGATTTGGAGTTAAACGGTGCTTGGGGATGAAGTCATAGCTCTGATACCAATTATTGAAGTGGATAGGAAGAAGATATAGAGTTATCACACTAAGTAAGAGTAAAAGAAGGCTAAATCTTCTATATTTTTCTTAATATTTTTTATAATTTGACAAGCTCTATATTTTTCATGACTCAACATGTGAGGTTTATATAGTCTCCCAAGATACATTATATTTATGAACTAAGAATGAATCTATCTCTTTCAAGAAATTATTTCAAGAATCAATAATCAATTTGACTTATCATTCCATAAATATTTTCTCTTGATGAAATAAATTTTAATCTCTTCATAATAATTAAATAAATTTAATTCAAATATACTATTTATTGCTTCTAACTCTCTTCTCATAAGCGCCAAGTAAACCAATCATTATTATGGCGAGTCAATTCAAATATCAAGTTTAGAACGAGTACCTCTTCCTATAGACACATATCTTGCCAGGTGACTTATTACTTTAGGAACTGCTCTAGACTATCCACTTTAACGGTTTGCTCCCTTGCTTCTTGACTCTTTGCCAGACTCTTGACTTTCATACCTGACAAGCCAATCAGGCAAAGAACTCCATTCCTTCCACCCGCACCGACAAAATAAGACAGATCAATCCTACTCTTCTGACACAATACTTTTACTTAATACCTTGTTCTTACTTCATATCTTTCAACTACTCCTAATTCTTCTCCTTACTTCAGATCTTTCAACTACTCCTGATTCTTCTCCTACTGCGGATGCTGATTCTATGGGATATTTTGTCGATGTACTTTTACTTTCATTTAATCTCTCTTGCACAACCGATAGAAGACTCTAACCTCACTTTTGATTCTGTTGTTTGTTAAACATGCTCTTAAAGCTATCTAACGCTAAAATAAAGAACTCGCTAATGGAGTGAAACTAATAAATACTTAAGTGTGTTAACATATGAGTTAGTTGCAAGTCCTATCTTCATCATCGGGGGAACTAAGTATTTTTCGATTTCTATATACGATTAAAGTAAAGCACTGGAAAGAGCTTCTATCTATGGCAACACTCAAACTGAACGTTTCTATTGTGGAGTTTGCTTTAGTGCTTCAGAAGTAAGGGCGCAAAGAGAATACTTTAGTCTAGTATTGGATGATGATAAAGTTGATTATGGCGGAATAGAGAGGAAGAAAGAAGCAACGGGAAGGGGCGGGCAACCTCTATTCATCTTTGTTTGGTTTTAAGAAGCATATCATAACAGTTACTTAAGGCGTAAGTTATAGCAATGAGATTACTTGCTCACATTATAGGTGCACTCCATGAATAATAAATAAGCAATAAAGTGTTTTGTTACTCTGATATGGAAATGCTGGTCACTCGTTATATTATTTAGTTGGACAAAAAAAAAGTCTTAAAATTAAAAAATATTTATTTTATCTTAAAAAATATTTATTTCATCAAGAGAAAATATTTATGGAAGGACAAGTAAAATTGGTTATTGATTCTTGAAAGAGTTTATTAAAAGAGATTCATTCTTAATACACTAATGTAATGTATTTTGGGGACTATATAAATCTCATATGTTAGGTCATGAAAAACATAGAATTTTTAAAATTATAAATAATATTGAGAGAAATATAGAAGATTTAGTCTTGTCCTACTCTTTCTTACTGTGATAACTCTTATCCTTTCTTCCTATCGACTTCAATATTTAGTATCAGAGCTATGGCTTCATTCCCAAGCACCTTCCAACTCTATGTCCCTAGATTAATAAAAAAAAATTACAACATTATGGTGCATCTAAATGAAGGTTCTTCTAGACTCTCAAAATGTATGGGAGTTTGTAGAAGATGGATTTGTTGAACCAAGTCAAACAAAAGGAGCAACGAATGCAGAAGTAAGAAAACAATTCAAAAATAGAAGGAAGAAGGGAAAAAAAAAGACTTTGTTCACGATCTACCAAGGGCTTGATGATATAATGTTTGAGATCATTGCTCTATTAAATACTTCAAAAGAGTCTTGAAAAATACTTTAAAAAGCATTTGGTGGTGTTAATAAGGTAAAAAAAACTCTGTATACGAGTTTTATGAGCCGAGTTTAAAAAATTACAGCAAGGTACTTCTGAAACTATTTCTGATTATTTCACGAAAATCATTTCTATTATTCATCAAATGAGAAGAAATGGTAAACAAATAAGTGATCAGAGAGTAATAGAAAAGATACTAAGATCATTAGATCTAAAATTTGATTTTATTGTTGTTACGATTAAAAAATCTAAAGATCTAGAAAATTTTGAATTTAAAGAATCTAAAGGAGAGATTAATGCAATCCAAAATGATGGAAGTATAGATCTTTGGCATAAAAGGCTTAGTCATATCAGCGAGAAGGGACTTTAAACTCTTACTAGAAAGCAATTCTTACCAAAGTTACAAGGTACATCTCTTAAATCTTGTGATCATTAATTAGCTAGAAAAACATATATAGTTGTCTTTCATACTTATCTATCGTCTACAAGGTTAAATGTTATTGACTTAGTTCATACTGATATTTGCACTATACAAAATATAACTCTTGGAGATGCTCTTTAGTTTGTTACTTTTATTGATGACCATTCTAGAAAGATTTGGGCTTTTGCTTTGAAATCTAAAGACCAGGTACTTGATATTTTCAAAGTGTTTCATGCTAGTATTAAAAGAGAAACGGGAAGAAAACTGAAGTATGTTCGAGCATATAATGGTGGTGAGTACAGGGGTTCTTTTGAGAATTATTGTGGGTTTCACGGTATCAGGTTTAAGAAGATAGTTCCTAAAACTCCTCAGCAAGACGGTGTGGCAGAAAGGATGAACAGAACCATTGAAGAAAGGATTAGGTGTATGCTTTCTCATGCCAAGTTACCTAAGTCATTTGGGGGGAGGCTATGAGAACCATAGTTGATATGATAAACCTTTTTCCATCAGTTTCCTCTAAATGGTAATGTTCTAAAGAGAGTATGGAAAGAGAAAGATATATCTTATGATCATTTGAGAGTCTTTAGGTATAAAATATTTGTTCATATTCCTAAAAATGAGAGGTCCAAGCTTGACAATAAGGCAAAAGCATACATTTTCTTGAGATATGATCATGAAGAGTTTGGGTACAGATTATAAGATCTAGTAAATAAGAATATTATTAGAAGCAGAGATGTCATGTTTATTGAAGATAAATTATTTGAAGATAGTGATAATGTTGAGAAGCAAAAGACCTTTGTTTATATTCCTTGGAGTTTGTGCCTAATTCCTCCACCTATAGTTCATGATTATTATGGGAGAGATGGACAAAAAGATGGTGGTAAGAATGTTAGTGATGATGCTCCTATAGTTGATGAAGTTGACCCTACTAAACAAACTAAGCAAGCACCTCCACCACCAGATGAGATTCCACTGAGAAGATCCACAAGAGAGCGAAGACTATCTACAATATATCATCCACATGAGTATGTTATGATTGTTAATGGGGGAAAACTAGAAACTTACTAAGAAGCTATTATACATGAGCATAAAAATGAGTGGGTTAAAGCCATGCAAGTAGAGATGAGATCCTTGCTTAAGAACTACACCTATGACTCGGTAAAGTTACCTACAAGGAAGAAAGCTCTCAAGAATAAGTAGGTTTATAAATTGAAGACTGAAAATAATAGCTCAGACCAAAGATACAAGGAACAACTTGTTATGAAAGGATTCAGTCAGAAAAAAGGGTATTGACTTTGAAGAAATATTTTCTCCTATGGTGAAAATATCATTTATCCGAGTTATTCTTGGTTTGGCTGTCTGCTTGAATTTAGAAGTTAAGCAACTTGATGTGAAAACTATTTTTTTACATGGTGACTTAGAAGAAAAAAAATTTATGAAGCAACCATAAGGTTTCAAAGTCAAGGGAAAAGAAAATATAATGTGTAAGCTTAAGAAAAGCTTATATGGACTCAAACAGGCACCTAGATAGTGGTACAAGAAGTTTGCTTCTTTTATGATGAGTCAAGGGTATAATAAAACCATATCTGACCATTGTGTGTTTATAAAAAAAGTTTCAGATGATGATTTCATTATTCTCCTGCTATATGTTGATAATATATTGATTTATGATACTAGTAAAATTGAGAAGCTTAAGAGGGAACTAAGTAAGTCTTTTGCTATGAAAGACTTAAGATCGATTTGACGAATACTTGGTATAAAAATTCTTCATGATAGAAAGAATAAAAAGATTTGGTTATCTCAGGAGGCCTACATTGAAAAGGTTCTTGAAAGATTTAACTTGAATAAAGCCAAAGCAGTTTGTTCTCTACTTATAGGTCATTTCAAGCTTAGTTCGAAACAATGTCCTATAAGTGAGAAAAAAGAAGAAGAAATATCTAGAGTGTCTTACTCATCTTCAGTAGGCAGTTTAATATATACTATAGTTTACATTATTAGGATCAATTGGTGCTAAGAGGAGGGGTTTTTAATTAGTGCAAGTGTAAGTTTTTCGTTTTAAACAAAAGCTTTTCGCTTAAAGCAAGATAGGAAATCCAAAGCTTTTTGTTCAAGTAAAATAAGTGAAAAAATTACTAAGTTAATAAGCAAATCCGAAAGATTAGCAACGTTGAAGGAAAGTGCTTGATATGAAAATTTTACTTTCAAAGAGTGAATTCAATCTGAAGCATCAATACAAAATTCAAAAGCAATGAAAGAAAGAAAATAACTCACAAGTTTTATAGTGGTTCGGCACCAACGGCCTACGTCCACTCCCGAGTCCTTCTTCTTAAAGCACATCGGCATCCATTACTGATCTTTTTTGGGTGAAGACCAAACCCTTATACTTGAGCTTACAAGGGAGACAAGATTTATAACTCTTTGATCACTCCATTACCCTTTTCCTTTTTCTTATAATCCACATAAGTTTTTCATAAAAAGTTTTTCTCAAATTTTTATTTAGAATGTAAGAATACTTGGGGTATTTATAAATCCTAAGTGGCTTCAGATTTTTTGAGTAAAAAATTAAACTCACCCAAAATATTTGGGTCCGGGTGATTTACCCATCGACCTAGGTGGCTCAGTCGCTCGAATATCAGGGTACGGGCAGTTTACTCGCTGGCCCTAGCATTTTACCCATCTTCAATGACCTGGAAACATAGGCGGCGGTGATTTACCTACCGCTTACTAGCTCTGGAAATGCCACATAAGTGGTTCCCTCCACTTTTTGAATTTCGGCTTGAACCTGATATTGATCAACTCTTTGGTCAACCAATTGAGCTCTACCTGAGCTCAATCAAATTCCATACTGGACCCGATTGCATCTTGGAATTGATTTGGATGTCATCCAAATCATACTCATTTAAGACTCAATCTTAACCTATGATTTTAAATTATAATCAAAATATAACCATCAAGCTTAATGACCTTACCCCCGTAAACCGACAACCTCTGGCTTCTCTAGAGGTGAGTCTCATGGTCTTCATTCGGCGATCTCCTGACGTGTTTCTAGTGATCTTCCTAATACCTTCGGCGAAGTCCTATCGAACACCCGGTGAGCTCCCACTGCATTATTCAATCCTTGGCCCAATACCTAAGCTTGATCTTTGGTTTATGTCTGATTTGTAACTCATCCCATCATTGTTAAACCAACATGATGCTAAATATGACTTATTTAAATATAATTATAATGGCTAATATATCAATTATAAGACCATCCCAACTCCCGGTAAGCTTTTCGGCTACCCTCGACAATCTTCTAGTGAGTCTTAGTCTTCTTCTAGCGAACTCCCTTGCGCCATCCTAACAAGCTCCGGATACCCTCAGCGAGCTCCCGATATAGTCCTGGCGAGTTTCCAACCGCATCGTTTGAACCTTGGCCCAATGCATGGACTTGACCTTGGCCAATCGTGATTGTAATAATCTTTCTATCGTAATTAATTCTGCATCAATCAACTCTAACAACATATGTTAGATTAGTAACCCATCAATTGATTTTATCATCAAAATCCAAAATTCAATAATCTCCTCCTTTTTGATGATGACAATCAATTGATGACAAGAGTTAATCCTAACTCCCCCTAAATCCATGTCACTTAAATTAAGAGAAACACACACTCTTAAATTTAAGCAATCAACATTCAACGTAAATTTCAACACAAATTTATATCAAGTCATCTAATCATGAGTAAAAAGAATTATGCACTCATATCTATATCCAAGATATATCAATCCAAATCCATATTAAGATATCCATATATTTTAACAATATCATATGTTATTAATGTATTCATCAATTAATATCATGTGTCATCAATATATATTTCCCCCCCTTTGTCATCAACAAAAAGGTAAAATGTATAACTAATAATTTCAAAGTATATGATGACATTACTCCTCCTTAGTATATGCATTATAAAATTTTCTTCCCCTTTATGATTAATAAGGAGAGAAATAAGGGAGATATTATTGAATCATTTCATCACAGAAGAGCTCTTAATAAAATTTAAAAGTAATACTAAGATGAGTTCAAAAGTTTAAGAGATTTAAAGACAGCTTAGGTATTTCAAATGTAAGAAAAGTTATCTCTTGATATCAAAAATTATCTCTTGTAAATTTCAAATGTGGCACATCTTAAAGTAATCTTTCTCCCTTTTTTTAAAACAATAAGATAAAATCATAGAGAAAGTTTTCAAAAATATTATCACAAAATGACTTCATTTCATAAAATCTATATTAGTAATTTATATATTTTCATGATTTAGTGTTTCTAGGTCTCAACATCAATCTTGTATATATAAAATTTCGAATATGAGCTCAACAAATCTTTCTCATATAAATTTCAAGAAAACATAGCAAATAAAGCTAGTAAGTTTTTTCTTCTCTTTTGAGAAGTGTAAGCTAACAAATTTTTACTTACTTTGTAATGTTCAAGGTAACAATTTTATATGTTTTGCTCCCCCTTAATAGGATACAAACATAATTTGTTTGGAAAAAATTACTTCCCTTTCTTTAAATAATGAAGAAGAAACAAGGGAGAGACGTGTAAGACATTATATTATAAAAATATGTCTCAATCTTTTAGATATAAATTCTGAAATCTACGAATTGATATCTACCCATACAATTTAATTCATTTAAATCAAGAATAGCACATCAAGTGATTCATCAAAGATTTAATATCAAAGACATATATCAAGCATCATAGAAATTTATGTTATATATATGTTTCCCTATGTAAACATTCATCAATATTCATGAAATAAGAATAATATTTAAAACTATCTCATCACAAAAATTTGAATCCTCTTCTTATGTTCATTTTAATTAGAGTGATTTCGAAAGTAAGCTAAAAAATTTAAGAAATCCAAGAAGAATTAAGAGCCACTTATGCATTTAAATTGTGTGATTTTCTAACACAAAAAAGCAAATCATGTGCTTTTGTATATCATCTTTCATTTATATTTTCTTCCCTTTTTGTAAACAAGAAAATAGAAACAAGGAATAAAAAGTGAAAAATATCATATCATAAAAATGCTAAATTGTATAGATATAAATTTTATAGATATAGATTTCAAAATCCAAGAAAAAATCAAGAGCTACCCATGCAATTTAATTTATCTTATGCAAACTTCAAGCAAGGTAGCAAATCAATCAAATCATACATTTTGCATATATTTAAAAATTTTAAAATTCTAAATTTTCTTCTAAGCAAATTATTTTTCATTCAATATTATCATATCCAATTTGTTTCCAATCATATTGATAATTTGATGGTTATAATAGTACAAAAAATTTTTCCATTACATTATTTTTCAATAAATCAAGAAATATACCAATCATCACATTAAATATATCAAGAAAAATTAACGTGGTGATGAGATATTCAATTTATGAAAATAAATTATGAATATTAAGAGACAAGTCAAAGGAGAAACAAATAAAATCTATTGATTCATCCATAAGAAATCTTAAGTTATTAAGTTTATGATTTGTATAAAAATCTTATTTTAAATAATACAACAACACATAACAAAATAGTTTGATTCATAAAAGATTTCAAGTTATAATTCCAATATATCAAAATCAGGATATAGTTAAAGAACTTATTCAATTTTAAAATCATAAAAATCACTTTCAAGAGATTTAAAATTAAATTAATAGAGTGATGAGTCTCTTGAAATGCTAGTGATTTTATTTCTTCCCTTTTTGATTATAAATAATGAAAATGATTCTTGGGAGATTAAATAATCTTAATTCATTTAAGATAAATCTTAAGACATATAATTTATTTAGATAGATTTCTTTTTTAATAAAATGAAAGAACGATCTTAATAAAAAATTTCAACTTATAATTGTCAAGATTATAAATCTTCTTTTTATTAACAAGAGAAAATCATAGAGATCAATAACGTGATTCCCATAATGTATAAGTCAAGTCAAGAAATTAAGGAAATATTTATGATAATACAAAATCTCTTTCAATTTTTAACTTATCATAAATTTAAGAAATACTAATTTTGGTGATAAGTTATATTATTCATGAGTCTTAAAATAAATCATATCAAGAAAGATACTGATATCAAAAGACATTCATGAATACCAAAAGACATGATTTAATTTAATAAATCTCCTCTTAGATGATAAAATAGAATCTTAAGAGATCAAAGAAGAGTCTTCATTCATAAAGATATCATAATAGATATCAAGATCATGAGCTAATTTTAATGATGAAAAAGTAGAAGATCTTGATTTATATATATGAAACTTCAACTTTTGAAGAATATGGTTCATAAGAAGATTTTCAAGTTTCATTTTCTAAACTTGCTAAAATCATGATAATAATTTATTCAAGTTAAAATCATCAAATCATCAAACTCACTTTCATAATTTAAGAGAGTCAATAACATAATCGATTCATTAATCTTTTTTTGAAAGTTTTAAGGAAGAAAAATTTTTAAGAAAAATATATTCCCTTTTTATTTCATACAAGCATATCTTTATCTTTTAAACCAAATAACAACACGTATCTTCATTTAAAATCGAAAAAAAACTTTCATTATGACAAAGATCAATAAGCCATAATTCACAAAGATCGTCATGCATAATTTTGAATATAAACTCATTAAGTATAATCACTATACATCATTAAATCATCAAGTATGGTTTCATTGAACATAAAACATCTTCAATCAAAATTTAACCTATCTAAATTTCAACTTTTAAAATGAGTCTAACCCTTTATACATAGTGCAAGGAGTTGACAAACTCATTTTCAAATTTTTATTTATTTCATATTTGAATTCAAAAGTAATTTATCATCATACATTCAATTTTGACATACAACTATTCAACCATTTAAATCAGTCATTCAATAACCATAACATTTAAGTCATTCAACAATAACCTTCCTAAATATTCAAGCCAATAATTTTATTTCAATAATTTTTTTCCTTATTTACTTAGGCTAGTGAGCTTTGAAAGAGTATTAGATCTCAAGTCATGTGTCTTAAGCATCTACTTTCAAAACATTACTTAGTGCTCCTATCCTTGTTAGGATGCAACTTTATATTATGGGAGATTTTGATTTAAGTACCCATTTGAGTTTGGGTCCGTCGTAATATGTTCTTTCCATTCTCTAATGGCTTAAGGTTGTTTACGATTCCTTTAGGAATCCAAATTAATTTATGTGGACTATAATTTTTAAATGAATACTTATAAGCAAAGTGTCCATATTTACCACAAAAATTATATCTATTTTTGGGTAACGAGTGTAATACGTATCCTCTAATTAGGATAGTTGGCTTTTGATGAGTCTTACTCATAATGTCAATACTTTTCTTATGAACATGACCCTTATCTACATGGATCATGGTTAGAGACTCATTGTTTCTTAGGCCCTTTCTTAGTTTATTGTAGCATGTCATTTTCTTATTTAATTACCTCTAGTAACTTATACTTAGAACAAGAAAAATATAATATTGATGCATCATTCAAGGTTTCATATTTAGTGTGTGATATAGATGTATCATGTATTTATTCAAATTTACTATCTAAAGAATCATACTCTTTCTTAAGTAATTTATAAGATTTGCTAATAATTCTAAATTCATCATAAAGCTCATAAAAAGAAAGTAATAACTTATCAAAAGTAAAAGAGGTTTTGGGTGGGTTATTTACATCATCGTGGTTGGCCACGAACGCGAGATCTTCCGCTTCTTCTTGATTATGCTTTTCATCTTCAGTACACCACAGCTTTTTACATTCATAGCAAGAGGTTTTGTCTATCTTTAGATTATTTTCATAGTTTATGTTGATTAATTTATCTAGTTCATATGTCAAATATTTAAAGTCCTCATCACTCGAGATTTCACTCGAGGAGTCATAAGTTCTTCTCAATTCACAATCTTTCATATTCTTTAGAAGGTATTCTTCAAGTTTATTTTTATGGATTATTTTATTTAATGATTCACTTGATTTAGTTGTCCTTTCATATATCATTTCTAATGTATGCTAAATATCGAAAGCCGAACCATAAGCGAAAACACAGTATAAGACATTCATAGCTTTTTCAATCAATAAAAATATTTATTTTTCATAATCATTCTAATCATTTGTTAGATTGGATGACTTCTGAAAACCTTTTTCAATAATATAACATAGATCCAGGTCCAAAGTGATAAGAAAAATATACATCATTATCTTTCAATACATGTAATATGTCCCATTGAACATGGGAGGACGTGAGATGAAATGTCCCTCATTCATGCCAAAATAAAATAGTTACTCAAGTGGGTGTTAATCCAAAGAGTAAGTACTTTGCTCTGATACCAATTGTTAGGATCAATTGACACTAAAAGAAGAGTGGGGGGAGGGGGTGGGGGCGGGGTGGTGGGAGTGAGGGTGGTGGTGGGAGTGGGGGTGGGGAGGGCTGGAGTGTAAGTATAAGTTTTTCGTTTTAAACAAAAACTTTTCGCTTAAAGCAAGATAGGAAATCTGAAACTTTTTATTGAAGTAAAACAAGTGAGAAAATTGCTAAGTTAATAAGTAAATCCAAAAGATTAGCAATGTTTAAGGGAAGTTCTTGATGTGAAAACTTTACTTTCAAAGAGTGAATTCAATCCGAAACGTCAATACAAAATTCGTACGTAATGAAAATAAGGAAATAACTTACAAGTTTTATAGTGGTTCAACACCAAAGGCCTATGTCTACTCTCGAGTCCTCCTTCTTGAGGTACACCGGCGTTCATTATTAATCTTCTTTGGGTGAAGACCAAACCTTTACATTTAAGCATACAAGGGAGACAAGATTTACAACTCTTTGATCACTCCCTTATCCTTTTTCTTTTTCTTACAATCCATACAAGTTTTTCACAAATTTTTTCTCCCAAATTATTGTTTGGAATGTAAAAAAACTTGGAGTATTTATAGACCCCAATGGCTTTATATTTTTTGAGCTAAAAATCAAACTCACCAAAAAAATATGGGTACGGGCGGTTTACCCGTCGACCTGGGCGGCTCAACTGCTCGAATACCAGGGTACGGGCAGTTTACCCACTAGCTCTAGGCGGTTTACCGATCGTCAGCCACCCAAAAACCTGGGCAGTGGTAGTTTACCCATCGCTTACTGGTGGTTTACCCACCGGAAACTCCACAAAAATGGTTCCCTCCACTTTTTGAATTCCAGCTTGAACCTTATATTAATAGTCTTTGGTCAACCAATTGAGCTCAACCTGAGCTCAGTCGAACCCTATAGTGGACCCGGTTATATCCTTAAGTTGATTTGGGTTTTATCCAAATTACACTCTAAGACTCAATCTTAACCTATGACTTAAAATTACAATCAAAATATGACCATCAAGCTTAATGACCTTACTCCCGTAAACCGATAATCTTAGGCTTCTCCAATGGTGAGTCTGACAGTCTTCCTCCGGCGATCTCCCTATATGTTCCTAGCGATCTTCCTGATACATTCGGCGAAGTCCTAGTGAACGCCCAAGGAGCTCCCACTACATCGTTTAATCCTTGGCCTGATGCCTAAGCTTGATCCTAGGTTCATGTTTGATCTATAACTCATCCCGTCATAGTTAAACCTATACGATGCTAAATATGACTTAATTAAATATAATCATAATGGCCAATGCATCCATTACAATACCATCCCAACTCTTGGTAAGCTTTTCGGCTACCCCCGATAATCTTCTGGTGAGTCTGGGTCTTCTTCTGGCAAACTCACTTGCACCATCTTGGTAAGCTCCTAATACCCTCGTAAAGCTCCTGATGCACTCCTAGCGAGTTTCCAACCGTATCATCCGAACCCCGGCCCGATGCATGGACTTGACCTTAGCCAATCCTGATTGTAATAATCTTTTTATCGTAATTAATCCTACATCAATTAACTCTAACAATATATGTTCAATCAATAACCTATCAATTGATTTCATCATCAAAATCTGTGATTCAACATGCACCAGGCCAGATATAGCTCATGTAGTTAGAGTTGTCAGCCGATTTCTCTCTAATCTTGGTAAGAAATATTAGACAACAGTAAAATAGATATTAAGATATCTGAGAGGTACTACCAGGTTATGTTTATGTTTTGGCAATGGTAAACCTATGCTTGAGGGTTACACAGATGTAGACATGGTAGGGGATATTGATTCCAAGAAATCCATTTCAAGGTTCTTGATGACTTTTGTAGGGAGAACAATCTCTTAGTAGTCTAAATTACAAAATTATGTTACTCTATCGACCATAGAAGTATAATATATAGTAATTACTGAAGCTTATAAGAAAGCTTTATGATGAAATTTTGTTATAGGAATTGGGTTTAAAACAGGAATGATACACTACTTACTATGATAGTCAGAGTGTCATTCATCTCTCCAAGAATGCAATATATCATTCTAGATCCAAGCATATTGATGTAAGGTATCACTGGATTGTGATGTGCTTGGGATGGAAGAATTGTATTTAGAATAGATATATACTAATGAGAATGAATCAGATATGCTGACAGAGTCTTTGTCTAAAGAGAAACTTGAAGCATATAGATGGAGAGCTGGCTTAGTAAAGCCTACCACATGAGTTGGACGGGGAGAATGGTTGGGTCCAGCCCATAGGTGGGCTTGGACTAGATATTTGGACATTTAGCTCAAATTTGATTTATCATTAAAAAAACATAAGAAAAAAAGAAAGAAAACCTAATCTGCATAGGTGAGGCAACACAATTTTGTGGACGTGAATATTAACTATACAGTAAAAAGAAGAGAGAAAGAAAGCTTTTGCAAGAGGATCCAACAATAAAACTTCGTTAATTTTGACCCAAATTTTATATGAAGAATCCTTGGAAAGACTTTGCAATCCTAATGGTACTAATTTATGGTTTACCCTTTCTATGATGGTTTTCTGATATATCTATTTAGTGAGTTTTGATCTTTTCCTTTTGTGAGATCTATCTATGTTGATGATATGTCATTAGTGAATCAAGATTTATGTTCTTGATCCTATTGTGATCCTTTAGTTATTCTGGAGAGAGTTTATTGTGAACATATTATCATTATTGGTGATAGTGGAGGTTTAAGTGGACTATAGTCCTATGTTTTTTTCAGTAATGGGTTTTTCACATTAAAAATCTAGTGTCTCACATTGTGATTAATTTATTATTTTATTATATATCTTTAATATTTGGTTTTAGTAACAAGTTGATAATTTTGATAAGAAATTTATTTTGATGTATAAAGAGTAAAAAAATATTATTATACATTTAATAGTTTTTTTCAAACCTTGTGACCACCTGGAAGGATTTGTTGTTAAATCAAAAGACCTAGAGACAGTAAAACAGTAATTTAGATGCCTATGGCTTTGTCGCAATGCATATCTGTCTTAATGTGTATAAGTGGGGGTTAAACTCGATTCTTTTAAATGTGTATTAGGGGTGAACTCAATTCTTTTAAAAGAACAGAACTATCACTAACACACGTATGCGACAAACTGCTAACACACAAGCCAACTCCAATCGCACAAGCTAACTCCAATCACCCGCCCCTTCCATGTTTGAAAGAATTGAATTGAACTGACATGGTTCTGATACGTGAAACTCTGTTACGTGGACATTCGAAAAGAGATGATCTTAACCTTAAAGCAACGAAATATTTTCTTTATCGACGCGCTTCTATATATGACAAAGCTCGAACTAAACTTTCATATTTATTAATTAAACCCTATACTGGATTTCCTTGCTGCTTATTTTTTTTCGTTTTAACCACTGCATTACATAGCACGCACAGCTTACGATTGATTAAAATATCCATATTTCTGTCCTGCCTTAGGTTACTTTAATTCCATAAGTGTTCGAGCAAAAGGGTGAACTCGACTTTCATTGCTGCTCCGTTTACTCCTGACTCAACTAGGAAGGGACAACTCGCACCCCAAGACATAAGACATAAGCTAACGCACCCAATCGCTGTTGCTTTAGATCCTGTGTTCTTTGTGACTCTGTTGCTCTTGTTGGATTTTGCTCTGGAAAACTCGTACATAATTGTGGATTTTTCTCTTGACAAAGAATTCCATTAAAATTATCACTCTTGCTTGCATATTCCATAATTGTGTAACCTAACTCTTGATTGCTTCTCACTTTGCGGTAACCTAATTCTACCCTGGCTTGTTTGCTAAAATCAAATAATATTTATTGATTGGCATCTTCACCTGCCTCATACCGAAAAAACTTGATGTGAAGACTGCTTGAGCAACCATGAAAGCAATTGAATCCCCAGTTCTTTCTTGAATCTACAGTTATTTCGAGCATAAAGTTAGATAGAATTGATTGTTACATTATGTGATACTATTTAATTAAATAAAATATATAATAAATATAATTAGATTTAATTATGATTATTGGTCAATAGAAAAGATGTCAAATTAAAGTAACAGGGACACAATAGGAAAGAAAAAAAAGAATTATTTTGAAAATGATAATCATGTGATATAGTTTAGAGATTACAGATCTATCTCCATCTCCCTTTATTATGTAAAAAGATTATAGTTCCTCTCTTATATTATTTTTCATAAATCCATCAATCAGAGTGATCATGTGAAAGGATAGGAAGAGAGGAGAATGTGAGTCTAGATCTCCTTGAAGATTGATAATATTGTAGATCTTGGATCCGATGATAATACGCTTGTAGATCAGATGAAAGTTTTTCTTATTTGATTTTAGATTCTGGCATTAAAGTTTTTTTGCATAACATATATCATATTATAAATTTTATGCTAACAATTGGTATCAGAGCCATGGTTTTAAGATCAAATATTTTGGATCTATGTGTTAGTATATTTCATTTATAAGAAGATGTTAATCAATTTTTATTTATGATGCATGAATAATTCATCGGTATTGTTGATCTATTTTCATATTCATCTATACTATCACCTGCTTGTGGATAATTATAGTTTTTATGTTTGATCGATGGATTTATTGTTTGTTGTCGATGTTATTGAGGGCAATGATCTCTATTGATCGTCTATTCCATTGTCAGTAGTGGCTGTGTAGCGTTGCTAGGTACGACGATTGTAGCAACAACACTACTGCATAATGACAACAGCTGCGGTAGCACCGCGCAAGCTGGCGCACAACGGCTGCACGCGAACAACAGGCTGGTTGCTGCAGCACCGTTGTAGAGTGGCGTCTACGTGTGCATAGCAATCGCGCATAAGTGGCGATCATACGCTCGCCCACAAACGGTGACCGCACAGGCTACGAGTACCTGCTAGTAAAGGGAGCCACTATGGCACGTGGAGGTACTGCCCGACCTCTCGTAATGGCGATGGCTGCCACGTACACAGGCAATTGCTGTAGGAAGAGGTAGATCCACGCCTGCCTGTGGCAGAGGATAGTGGCCACACATAAAAGACAGCGGCCACCGACATGCAGAGGCAATGGCGTAGGGAGATTAGGATTTCTCTTCTGAAAGGATATTTTTACCTTTCGAAAATATAAGAATTCAAAATTTTATCTTTTTATTTAATTTCCTTTAATGTCCTTCATAGATATTTTGCATATCCTTTTGATAGCTATGCCCTTTATGAATCTTGTAATTATGTTTATATCATGTCAATGAAATTATACTTTTACCCTTATGCAATTATGAAATTCTAATAAATATCCTTTATTATAAAATTGATTAATATGATTTAATTTTAATTGAATTTAATCATTATGACCATTGATTTGATCTAGTTTTGATTAAATTTAGAAAAGATTAAATTTTAATCAATTTTGATTTTGATCTATTTTTATTGAATGACTTAATTGGATTGATGCTTAGCCCAATTCTGAGCTTACCCAATTAAATAAGGTTAACTAGTATAATAGTTCATTTATGGTTTTCTCGTATAGTTCATTGATTAAATGTGGTAAATAAAATCCAATTATTATTCTTAGATTTTATTTGGTTATTCACATGTATATGTTTGAAATTATGAAATAATAATTTTCTTTCACATAAAGGATTTCATGATTTATATATTATCAAGATTACAGTTATTATATAATTCTTTATGTTGATCAATGTTCAATAATTATTTTATTATTATTTTACTATTGAACTATTTCAGTATAAATTAGATAAAGAAGCTTGATTAATATTATTTATAATTCATCTCCTTAAGTTTTATTTGACCTATAGCTACCAAAGTAGCCTGTGATAGTAGATTTATGGAATGTGAATTATGATAAATGCCTTGTCAATTATAGGATATTTTGAACTATATTTTATATTTTTTATTGATCCCGTAGCCACCAAAATGACCTGGACTAATAATTTATAAAATATATTATGGAATTGATCCCAAATGTCATAAAAAAATATTCACAATGACATACATAATTAGAAGATTTAGATAATCCCAAAGAAAAATTTATTTTGAATAATTATGTGATGGGATAGGATGATATTATTTTGGATATCCATATAGTTTAGGAATCGTATACCCAAAAGTATCAATAATATTCCACTACGATGGTATCAGTCCTCTATAAATAATTTTGTGTGACACTAGATATGTCAATAGTTTACCCAAAGGTGAAATAGAGATGACATCAATAAATGACATGAGCATATGCTATTTGTATTGAGTGATTTAGACCTTAAAAAGGAACACAAACTTAATTATTAAAAGTTCTATGGAATAAAGAATGGATATAATTGATTAGGAAAGGTCTAAAAGACTCAACATTATAATAATTACTAATAATATTTAGACTTCAGTATAGTTTATAACTAGTGCATAAAAATATTTATAGATTAATTTATATTTACTGATTAATCATTAGCTGACACCTTAATGGAAGAATTTACTAAAAATGATAGTATTTGAGAAATTTAAGATTATATCCTCAATATACCTGACAAGCTGTAAGCTCGAGAATATTAAGCATGATTGTAATTAAGTCATTTCTCATAATTTATTATCTTTCTTCTTAGTTTAATGTATTTAAAATTTAATTAAGGGTAAATGAAACTTAAATGATTCGACTAGCATATATGAAGAAAAAAATTAAAATTAAAATAGAAAAGACACAAAATATTTTGGGTATCACTCAAGGAGTGAGTAACAATAAAAAGAAGTTGAAGTATAAGTCATCTAAGTTTATAAATACTATATAAATTGATAAAAAAATTATTCACAATAAGGTGCTAATTTTATAGCAAGAAAAGTTATATGAAGAAGAATTATAAGATTTGGTTTGAAAGGAAAATATATAGGTTTGACCTTTATATGGTTCAAATCAAATATTATAGAAATCATTATTTAATACTTGATAGATTAATTTTGATGCTTCAACATATGTTACCAATAATAGAAATTTCTTTTAATATGAAAAACTAAAAGAGAATAAAATATTCATTACTATAGGGAATTATCTTAAAGTAAAAGCGATAATAGTTTGTATTTATCGCCTATGCCTATAAATAATTTATTTGATTGATCTTGAGGATATGTTATGTTCTTACAATTCTACCAATTTGAGTTCTTTACCTAGAATTGTTAGAATATTATTTATTTTTGGTGATTGTAAACTTAGTATGATTCAATAAAAGTTAAGTTTTAAATTTTGTATATTAAAATGATCTTATATTAAAATAAAATATAGTGAATTCTTTGAGATTATGTTTATATTTGCGGATCACTTTATGTTTTATCTTATTAATGAGAGATATTTTATTAACTTAATGATAGCATGTTAAGATATGATTATATATATCTAATTTATGTAATGTCTTAGGTCATTAACACTCTTAAAGTGTACATAAATGGGATCGATAGACGATTATATGTATTCAATATGTTCGTAGAGTATACACTATTAAAGTGTACATAATCGATAAATGATTATGAAAAGTCTCAGGCCATTAATACTCTTGATTCTTAAAAAAGTAGGGTATATGTATTCAATATGATTTACCAAATATATCACAGTAGAATAGGATTGCTGAAAGATACTCATACCCTTATAAATATGATTAGGAGCATGATGAATTATTTTTTTATATCCGAATCAATGCGAGAAGAAGCTCTAAGAACAACCATATATATCTTAAATAGGATTCCTAGTAAGTAAATTACATTAACTTCTTTGGAGATATGAAATGATAGGAAACTCAACTTAAGATATTTTCATTAATAAGATTGTTCTATAAAGATAAGGATCTTCAATTCACATAAAAGGAAATTAAATTTAATAACTATTTTTAGATATTTTATATTTTATCCAAAAAGTTCAATGAGGTACATTTCTTATTACCCTAATCAGAGTACGGGGATAATTAAATTTGGTAATATAAGATTCCTATAAAATAATAAATCAGTGTAAAAATCTCGAAATTTAAATTTTGATATAAAGGAGATATAATTTGATACTCTTTTATTACTTGAAAGATTATTGTTATTCAAATCATTAAATAATTTGATAAAGATGAATAACTACTAAACTCTCACATAATATTAATATCGTTGTCAATGGTCTTATAACCATAATTGGAAATTTTGATAATATCTCAAAATGAAATGAATTATATCATTTATGATTATTATATGGTACATATATTTGTTACAAGTGCCCTACAAGCCAATCACGTGATTGATGACACATGTGACACGCTACATAATCTTTTTCTTATGATTATTATTGATATATTCTCACATTATATTATATATTGTATATATATATTATGATGTCCTTGGTTCTATGCAATATGAATCAGATCGTGATAACAATAATGAGATCGATTCACCATTAAACACAGATCTTGAATAATCCCGGTAATAGGTTATTCGAGAGGGACATCGAGATAACCAGATATATCAGTGTACTGTATACCCATCCATATGATGGAGGTGGCTGGTCTCATAGCCACTTATGTGGAGACATTAAAAATATAGTACAGGTGCTCATTGGAGGATGAGTTTACTGATTGATCCGCTTATAGAATACTGTATAGTTAATGATATCTAATGTCAGACAGCGATTTCATAGTCCTAGTTATGTATTTGGTCCTTAGACTTGAGACACCAAGGATGCCTTGTTGGAGTACTCCTTTCTTTGATGCCAGACTTATAGGTTTGGAAAGTTCCAAATCTAGTACAATTGGTTATCGGGATTGCTAGCCAAACTTATAAAGGCAATCGAGTGTCAATAAAGGATCATCCACTCTCGAAATCACGAGAGAAATATCCCGTGTGATGGTCATTCGGATTGAGAGAGGAGTTCTCTGATAGAATTCAATTAAAGCAAGACTCAGATGGATGTCGTATGTGACCTGACAGTACAATGTCCAATATATAGTCTCTGGGATATTAGTTGGATGAGAGATTATAGATACACGATAATTGTGGACATACAGGTCTGATGGATTTGATCTATATATCATCCATCTTGGGACTATGGCGTAGTGGCCTAATACGTCCATAGTCGATGAACTAAATGAATTATTATGAAAATAATAATTCACTATATCAGAAGGAGTTCTAATGAGAGTGACTCACAGCTAGCTCAGTACCGGTCATACATATATGATGGATGCTTTAGCGAATAGAGGATTGGATGGAGATCTAATTAGCCCTTATTCTCATTAGATGAGACCCTATACTGATGGGCTCCTTGCTTGAAGCCCAATTATTGGCCTAAGGAGATTATTGGATAGAGATCCAATAATGCAAGGTTAGTGAATAATTGGATAAAGATCTAATACCCACTGAGGTAGGACCCCTAAGGTTTTTGGTGACTCTCTATAAATAAGAGGGGAGACTCATAGTTGATAGGTTGTAGCCTTGGCCCCCTCTCATAAGATTCTCCCTTCCTCTGCGCAAGAGTTACAATATCAGATTGGAGGAGTTTCGCTGTAGAGATCCATCGTGTGGATACCGTTAGAAAGGAAGATGCTTAACTTCTTTCATCCTCTCCATCTGGATCTGGAATACTAGAATATACGATCTCCCTAGGTAAAATAATCTCTCACATGAAGTGATTTTTTGATTTTTATGACTTTCTCGCACCCTAATCTTTTGTACCATGATTTGATCTACATGAGAAACATGTTTTGCTTTGATTTTCGTTGTGCATATGATGCTCTCATTGAGGTTTCCCAATGATACAAGGTTAGTGAATAATTGGATGAAGATCTAATACCCACTGAGGTAGGACCCCCAAGGTTTTTGGTGACTCTCTATAAATAAGAGGGGAGACTCATAGTTGATAGGTTGCAGCCTTGGCCCCCTCTCATAAGATTCTCCCTCCCTCTACTCAAGAGTTACAATATCATATTGGAGGAGTTTCACTGCAGAGATCCATCATTGGATACCGTCAGAAAGGAAGACGCTTAACTTCTTTCATCCTCTCCATCTGGATCTGAAATACTGGAATATACGATCTCCCTAGGTAAAATAATCTCTCACATGAAGCGATTTTTTTTATTTTTATGACTTTCTCGCGTCCTAATCTTTTGTACTATGATTTGATCTACGTGAGAAACATGTTTTGTTTTGATTTCTGCTGTGCATATGATGCTCTCATTGAGGTTTCCCAACAGTGATATCAGAGCCAAGGTTTTCATGTGAAAGATTGATTTTAAACTACATGTGACGAGATTGAATCACGTAGAACTGTTCTACGCATTCTTGCTATGTTTTCCCAACAAAGGCATCGAGGAAAGGGGGATATTAGCCATGGCCATGCCTTTTGCATGGTCGGCCACACCAGGCCATCTACAGGTCGACTACGGCTAGGGCCCCTACAGGGGCGATCGCACGTGGCCAGGCTGCAGGGGCAGTTGCCCGCAGTCAGCCTGCAAGGTGCGATGCTTACCCGTGACCAGGCCACAAGGGGCCCCGCCCGACTGCAACCAGCTCGCAAGAGCGGTGCTTGTCCGTGACCAGGCCATAGGAGCAACGCCCTCGGCCAGCCCGGAGAGGGGCGCCCATAGAGGCACCGCTTGCGGACACGACACCCGCCCGCTTATGAGGTGCCGCTCGAGGGCAATGGTGCCTGCCGTAGGGGTGGCCACTAACGGGCATGCGCATGGGTGACAGCTGAAGGAAAGGGGCAGCACAGGCTATGAATTCTATATTTTGGCCCATATAGATCATATTATGAGTGATTAGGCATATTGGCTCGAGTTTAATCATATTAGGTGTTGGCTCATGATCATCTGATATGGCCTGTATAAGTGATGTGTTATACACCTACTAGATATATTTATATATATATTTGCACGCGATGTATATATATATTAAATAGATATGTGTGTGACATGATATATTAGGAGACCGATACAAAATAAAAAGCCCTCCTACGATAATATTAAGTTGGTAAGCGTGAGACAATAAGATTGGCCCACATGACCTTCCATCATTATAGGAAGAAATTTCACGACATAGGTTGAGTTGGTCGAGTCCCTCGAGGCTCACCTATCTACATGATCAAGTTCTTGCTTATGACATATATATGTCACCGGTGGCCTGAGGACATGGTATGACTTAGTCGAGCAGTTGAGAGTATATCCATCGAATTAGACTTATCTTGTAACGATGGTGATAACTTAACTGAACTTCATGGTTGGTCAAGCAGTCGAGACCATGATGATTCGAAGGTCGAATATGACGAGAATCATAAGATGTGATTGGCAAGAGTTGTCTACATTTTGGGCTTATTATAATTGGTCCATTCCCTCGAGGTTGCACTGAGATGTCAATTGGATCTCGATCCCCACTAGGAATCTGCCGGAGACTTCCATCTCACGTGTCGAGGGTGTTGCGTGATTCGCTAGAAAAATAATGGGAGTACATTAAGATAGAAGTCTATATCTTAATTAATATTTTTTATAAAATATGTATGTTCTTTATTTGTGCTATATCTTGTTTATCAGAAACATGTCGCTCTTAAATCACCTACACCGCATACTTGATGACAACCGCCTCACTAGTCCTAAATACACTGATTGGCTCCGCAATTTGAGAATTATTCTCACGACGGAGAAAATCATGTACGTTATTGATACAATTGTGCCCACATCGGAAGAAGGGGCAAGCGAGGATGAGATTGCTCGCTATGTGAAGTATATAAATGATTCCACATTGGCAAAATGTTACATATTGGCCTCCATGACTCTTAAGTTACAGATGCAACATGAGAGCATGGATGCATATTTTATCCTTCTTCATCTCTGCTAGTTATTTGAGAAACAGGGAAGAACTCAAAGATACGAGATATCTAAGAGACTCTTCCAAGCTAGGATGACAGAAGGGACATCAGTTGAGAACCATGTCCTAAAAATGATAAAGTAGATTGAGAAACTCATAGGTCAAGGAATAGTCTTAGAGGATAACATATGCATTAATCTTATACTTCAGTCCCTACCAGATTCTTTTTTCTCACTTCATGATGAATTTTAACATGAGCAAGTTTGAGGTAACTCTCCCTAAGCTCCTTAATATGTTAAGAGAATCTGAGAGTGCCATCAAGAAAGAGAAGCCAGTTCTCTATATTGGTGAGACCTATAAGAAAAGGAATATTATTAAGACCCTTAAGAAGGGTAAGGGCAAAGAAAGACTGGGTAAGGCAAAGGTTGTCAAGAAATACCCGACAAAAGATAAAGGACAGTGCTTCCACTACGACCAAGACGAGCACTGGAAGAGAAACTATAAGGACTACCTTACAGATAAGGTGAAATAGAAGCTTAGAGAAGCTTCAGGTATATTCATGATCAATCTTCACTTGTTAGAATTGTATGATAACACATGGGTATTGGATACTAAGAGTGCTTATTATATCTGCAAGACCTAGGAGATTGGCCAGAGTTAAGATGAGCAATGGAGCAAGAGTTACTGTAGTTGCTATTGGGGGGGAGGTCACCCAACATCTACTTAGTGGAGCTATTATTGTATTGAATGCATGCTATTTTGTTCCCTCTATTATCAAAAATATTATTTCCATCTCTTGTTTGACAATTATTATATATAAATTAATTTTTTTAGAACAATAGTTGTTTAATAATTATGGATACTAAGGCCATCACTAGAAGGATACTGATAAATGGCTTATATGTGTTAGACACTTTTGTACACATCATGAATATAAATACGTCTAAGAGGAAAAGAGATAAGGTGAATAATGCATACCTTGTTAGCTGACTAAGTCTACCGCCAACTCTCTAACTGAATGAGCCAATCTCGTTCATTAGTTGAGGAAAATCCTCATTAGTTGAGGGAAATCTTTTGACTAAGTCTACCGCCAAATCTGTAACTGAACGAGTTAATCTCGTTCATTAGTTGAGGTAAATCTTTATTAGTTGAGGGAAATCTTTCCTCATCCCTGTATAAATACATGATGCATTTATCAATAATATCAAGCCTTTTATTCTCTCATTTCCATTTTTAACATGGTATCAGAGCCATAAGAGAAATTATTCTCTATGTCAAACGACAGAAAAATAGTTGCCATTACATGCTACCTCCTCTACTGCTACCTCATTGCCGAGGCAATGCTACTTGCTAGATCTTTCAAATCTACTATCACCTGCAAACAGCTCCAACTGATCTACATCAGTTTATAGCTCTCTGTGAGCGCTTCTCCTCGTGTCGACGTCACCGTTCTCTGCCCTTTCGGTGTTTGTATTCTAACAAGAAGGCGTGGGATTCTGCACTGTACCTATTGACCGTTGGATATTCTCATTCGCCACTCACTCCGTATCTACCAGGTGTTTTCTACACTATTCTGTTCAGTTCAATTTTGTTAGCCACCTTCTGATCTATGCTACTACCTACAACTTTATAGCCATTAATTGCTTCTCTTTTTCTTTTCTTCTTTTCTTCTTTTCTTTTTCTTGGTCACCAGGTGTGTTACTGTTCTCTACTCTGTGCAACGGCTTTTGAGATTTCCTAATGTCTTTCTCATCCACTTCTGATGTTCCTACTCTTTTTCCTACTAATAATTCGGCTTCATCGTCCGGTCTTATTTCCATTAATGCTGCATCTTTAATCCCCTTTAAGTTATCTAAAAATGGCAATTATGCCTCTTGGCGTGCTCAATTCTCTAACCTCTTGTTTGGTTATGATTTATTGGGTTATGTTGACGGTTCTCTTAGTTGTCCACCAGCCATGATTCATGTCGCAGGAGACCCTAGCCCGACCCATTGCACAAGTTATGGCTTGGCGGGATCGACTAATTCTCCAGCCATTCAGCCTCTCTGGATCCATCGCTCGCTTGTGACCTCTGTACCGCTACGGAAGCATGGAACAAGTTACAGACTACCCTAGTGAACCGCTCTCGGACTCGCATGCTTGGACTACTCTCTAATCTTATGACTCTCAAGCAAGAGGGAAGTTGTATTGCTGATTACTTACAAAATATCAAAGTCATTATCGATGACCGGCTTTGATAGGTCATCTTCTTCGATGAAGAGATCTTGGTTCACACGCTCAATAGCTTAAGTCCCGAGTACAAAGAACTTCTGCTGCTCTTGGCGTGACTCTCCTATCCTCTTTGAAGAACTTTATGACAAGCTGACGGATTATGAAGCTTACTTAAAGCGTGACACCAAGCCATCG
Source organism: Ensete glaucum (assembly GCA_021527575.1). Lineage (NCBI taxonomy): Eukaryota > Viridiplantae > Streptophyta > Magnoliopsida > Zingiberales > Musaceae > Ensete > Ensete glaucum. Next base: position 20,010,385 of record CM038552.1, on the reverse strand, counting down.
GGACCTTTGTCAGAACCTCCCATCATAGCTCAGTTCACCCAAAAACTCAAAAAGCCCAGCCGTAAATACCACAACAATACTTCAAAAGGTGTAGTCACCCAACCTCCCACTACTATGAGTTTTCATCCATCCCTTCTTCCTCCATATCCTTCGTCCGTCAATTCTCATCTAAATGTTTTCTTTTCACCTCGTCGCCCCCCACCTATGTCTCTGCAACCAGTTGTCTGTCAATTGTGTGATAAAATCGGTCACACTGCCAAAGTTTGTCGATCGTGTCTTCTAGCACCATCTACTTGGCCTCAAGCAAATATCCTGACTGCTTCTTCTGAAGGTCCGTCTAACTGGATTGTGGATTCTGGCGCTTCCCACCATATCACCTCGGACCTCCAAAATTTATCACTCCATAATGGCTATGGCGGCCATGAAGACGTCATCGTTGGTGATGGTAATCGAATCCCTATTACTCATGTTGGTTCTAAGACATTACATTCCAACAACTCTTCTTTTACACTTCATAATGTTTTGTGTGCCCCTCACATCAAGAGAAATCTTATTTTTGTCTCTTAATTTTGTCAACAAAATCATACTTCTATTGAGTTCTTTCCTGATTATTTTCTTGTTAAGGACTTGAGCACGAGGGCATCTCTAGTTCGCGGCCCGAATAAAGACAACATCTACGAATGGCCGTCTACCGTGGTTCTCACCCAGCCCACAACAAACACTTCCACTGCAACTCCAGTCGATATATGGCATTGTCGTCTTGGTCATCCCTCAAACTCTATTCAACAAAAATTGCTTTCTCTTTATTCTATTCCTGTTTTTAAATCCAACAATGTTCTTACTCACTGTAATGCATGTCTTAGTAATAAAAGTCATCAATTACCTTTTAGTACTTCCTCTCTTTCTTGCTCTAAGCCGTTTGAGGTTATTTATACTGATGTTTGGGGTCCTGCATCGGTTGTTTCCTTTGACAAGTTTAGATTCTATGTTGTCTTCGTAGATTATTTTACGAAGTATACATGGTTCTATCCTCTTCGTCAAAAATCTGATGTCGTTGTTGTATTCTCTAAATTTAAGAACTTAGTTGAGAACTATTTTCAAACTACTATTAAAACCATCTATTCTGATGGTGGAGGTGAATATCAAGCTCTTGCATCTTATCTATCTACTTGTAGTATTCAACATATTAAGTCACCTTCGTATACTCCTCAACTGGTTGGTTCTGCCGAACGTAAACATCGTCATGTTGTTGAAACTGGTCTAACTCTACTTCATCAAGGATCTATGTCTTCTGCCTTTTGGTCTGTCGCCTTTTCAAACTACGGTGTACCTCATTAATCGTATGCCCACTCCAGTTCTTCAGTATCAGTCACCATTTGAAAAGCTATTTCAAAAATGCCATAACCTACACACATTAAAAGTTTTTGGCTGTCTGTGTTATCCTTGGTTACGCCCTTACAATTCTCACAAACTGTAGCCTTGATCTCATCCTTGTATTTTCATCGGATATTCTCTTGAACATAATACTTTTCGGTGTTATGATCCTCTATCTGCTAAGGTATTTGTCTCCAGACATGTCACTTTTGTGGAGTCTGTCTTTTCGAGATCGGTCATTGTGCCATCCCATTGAGTTCCTCTAATACATCTTCCTCCTCCCCATGCCTCTACAAGATCCACACTCTCTTGTTATTTCGATTCCGCACATTCCTCCTTCGTCTTCTTCTCCCTTCTTCCTCTCCTCCAGAGCCAATGCCTTTGTCCTCACCTTGTCCTGGTTCCTCCGTCGTCCCTGCGTCTATCTCCACTAGTGATCACCCTCAATCCTTACCCTCTGCTACTCCTATCGTGTCAAGCCATCCAATGCAAACCCGCTCCAAAAGTGATGATATCTTTAAACCCCGTCAAGTTCTTAATTTATATGTCAACACCAACTCTTCTTTAGCCTATACTGAACCATCATCTTTTACTCAAGCCCAAAAATTCTCACACTGGCGTACAACCATGAGTGACGAGTATGATGCGCTTCTTCGTAATGGTACATGGACTCTCACCCCCTCTCACCCCACGCAAAACATTATAGGGTGTAAGTGGGTCTATCGCATTAAGCGGAACCCTGATGGCTCGATTGCTCGCTATAAAGCTCAACTTGTGGCTAAAGGTTTTCATCAACATCCTGGTCTTGACTACACTGAGACATTTAGTCCTGTCGTCAAACCTACTACCATTCGGCTTATCCTGAGTTTGGACGTCTCCAACGACTGGTGCTTACGCCAACTCGATGTTAACAATGCCTTTTTGTAAGGAACACTTACTGAAGACGTTTTCATGCAACAGCCTTCAGGTTTTATACATCCTCAGTATCCCCGGCATGTTTGTAAATTACGAAAAGCCATTTATGGCCTTCGTCAGGCTCCACGAGCCTGGTATACTGAGCTTGGTCTCTATTTGTCTTCGGTTGGCTTCATTAACTCTAAATCCGATGTCTCTCTTTTTATACGCCACCAACATGGGTTTACTATCTATCTTCTGGTTTATGTGGATGATATTATTATTACCGGTGATAACTCTATGGATGTTCAAGCATTTATTCAGCAATTGACCGACCGATTCTCTCTTAAAGATCTTGGTCACCTAAATTATTTTCTCGGAGTCAAGTCTACATCTACGTCTTCAAGTCTCTTTCTCTCACAGAGAAAGTATATTCTTGATTTGCTGTTCAAGACGGCTATGCAGGATGCAAAAGAGGTTGCCACTCCTCTATCCTCTAGTGAATCACTGAAGTTATGTGATGGTAGTCCTACTACGAACCCTACTCAGTTTCGACAGGTAGTTGGCTCCCTACAATATCTCACCCTTACTCGCCCGGATATTTCCTTTGCAGTTAATAAACTGTCTCAGTTCATGCATTGGCCATCCGCTTTCCATTGACCGTCAAACGCGTTTTGTGTTATCTTAAAGGGACTATTGATCATGGTATTTTTCTTCGCAAACATTCTCCCTCTCAGCTTCATGTCTTTGCTGATGCTGATTGGGCCGGCAATGTTGACGATCGAACCTCCACATCTGGCTATATTATTTTTCTTGGTGCCAATCCGATCAGCTGGAGCTCTAAGAAACAAAAGACAATTGCCAGGTTTACGACTGAAGTTGAATATCGAGCTATAGCTGCTGCTGCTGCTGAACTTATTTGGATCTCCAACTTGCTTAAGGAGCTTCACGTTTCTTCTTCTACTCTGCCTGTTATTTATTGTGATAACCTTGGTGCAACTTACCTCTATGCGAACCTGATTTTTCACTCTTGCATGAAGCATGTGGCTATCAACTTTCATTTTGTGCGGGATCAAGTTGCTCGTCAGCAGCTTCGTGTTTCTCATGTTCACACGGCTGATCAACTTGCTGACTCCCTCACAAAGTCTTTAGCCCGCAAGCCCTTTTTATTGCATCGGTCCAAGATCGGCATCCTTGACAGAAGCTCGATCTTGTGGGGGCATGTTAGCTGACTAAGTCTACCACCAACTCTGTAACTGAATGAGCCAATCTCGTTCATTAGTTGAGGAAAATCCTCATTAGTTGAGGGAAATCTTTTGACTAAGTCTACCGCCAAATCTATAACTGAACGAGTTCATCTCGTTCATTAGTTGAGGTAAATCTTCATTAGTTGAGGGAAATCTTTCCTCATCCCTGTATAAATACATGATGCATTTATCAATAATATCAAGCTTTTTATTCTCTTATTTCCATTTTTAACATACCTATGACATTGTAGGCTAAGTCATATATATGAGGGAATGATTCAAAAGTTGCTCAAAGATGGATACTTAGATCCATTTGACTATGAGTCATATGTAACAGGAGAGAAAGCCATTGAGTTATTAGAACTCGTACATAATGATGTATGTGGTTCCATGTTGACTTATGCTATAGGTAGTTACTCATATTTCATTATATTTATTAATGATTTATCTATGTATAGACACATATACTTGATGAAGTATAAGTCCAAGGCCTTTAAAAAATTCAGGGAATATAAGAATGAAGTAGAGATCCAGATTAGAAAGAATATTAAGACTCTTTGATTAGATCAAGGAGGAGAGTACTCGAGTACAGAGTGCACCCATTTCCTTAGGGACCATGAGATTCTATCCCAATGGGCACCTCCATATACATCTCATCTCAATAGTATATCAGAAAGGAGGAATCAAATATTGTTAGACATGGTACGACCCATGATGAGTTTCGCTAACCTATCCGTCTCATTCTAGGGATATGCCCTAGAGACCGTGCTTATCTTCTGAAGAAAGTTCCATCAAAGTTAGTAGTGTCTACACCATATGAGATATAGAAAAGAAAAAGGCCAGATCTTGAGGTGGTTAAGATTTGGGGCTGTCCTACCCACGTTAGAAGACACAACCTCAATAAGTTGGAATCAAGGACAGAATGGTGAACATTTGTGGGATACCCTAAGGAAACTTGTGGGTACTATTTCTATCATTCTGAGGACCATAAGGTCTTTATTGCCAAGAGGGCTATATTCCTTGAGAAGGAACACATTCTTTATGAAAACAGTGGGAGCGAGATATAGTTAAGCGAGGTTTGAAAACCTAGCTCAAGCACTATTCTAGAGTCGGAGTCTGTTCAGGTACGTAGAACATAAGTTTTAACTTTGGGTAAGACTAGCAAAGTATCTCACCCTCTTGAAAGATATGTAGGATATATCAGTAGAGAGGACTCTCAGGATATTAATCTTCAGACCTACGAGGAGGCTATTATGAGTATAGACTCTAGGAAGTGGCAAGAAGCCATGAATTCTGAGATAGATTTCATGTACTCTAACAATGTTTGGAACCTTGTAGATGCACATTTGTGTATTATACCCATCGGGTGCAAGTGGATATTCAAGAAGAAGATCAGAGTAGATGGAAAAGTAAAGACTTAGAAGGCAAAGTTGGTAGCTAAAGGATATGGTCAAAGACAATGAGTTGACTATGACAAAACCTTCTCACCTATAGCCATGCTTAAATTTATTAGAATTCTTTGGCCATTGTAGTACACTATAACTATGAGATCTGGCAGATGGATGTGAAAATGATATTTCTTAATGGCAACCTCGAGGAGGAGGCGTATATAATACAGCCAGAGGGATTCATATCCAGAGAGAGACTAAATAAAGTGTGTAGGTTGCTCAGATTTATTTATGGATTAAAGCAAGCTTTTCGAAGTGAGAATATAAGATTTGATGACATGATCAGATCTTATGATTTCGTTAAGAATGAAGATGAGCCTTGTATATATAGGAAGGTAAGTGAGAGCGATATTACCTTCTTTGTGCTATATGTGGATGAAATACTAATCATTGGAAATGATATATGAATACTCTCTCCACAATAGAGGCTTGGCTATCCAGAAACTTCTCTATGAAGGACTTAGGGGAAGTATCCTATATTCTTAGGATCCGGATCTATAGAGATAGATCCACGAGGATGCTTGATTTGTCCTAGTCCAAGTACATAGACTCCATTATCAAAAGGTTTGGCATGGAGAATTCCAAGAGAGGTCTCATACCAATGAGACATAAAATATTATTTTGTAGGAATATGCTCCTAAAGACTCCTAAAGAAAGGGCAGACATGGATAGAATATCCTATGCCTTAGCGATAGGGTCTATCATATATGCTATGCTATGTACTAGGCCTGATATGGTGCATGCTCTAAGTGTCACAAGCAGGTATCAGGCGAATCCAGGTTTAGAACATTGTAAGATAGTAAAGTGTATCCTTAAGTACTTGAGAACGACTAGGGATCTTTTACTAATATATAGAGGAGGTAGCCTCCAGGTTGAGGGCTACTAGGGCTCGAGTTTTCAATCTGATATTCATGATAGCAAGTCAAACTCAAGGTATATTTTCACCTTGAATGAAGGAGTAGTAAGCTAGAAGAGTTCCAAGCAAGATACTACTACTGACTCGACCATAGAGGTAGAATACATTATTGTAATAAAAACAACAAAAGAATGGGTGTGGACAAAGAAGTTCATTAGAGATATGAGAGTCGTACCAAGCAGTGTGGAGCTGATTCTCATATATTACGACAACGACAAGGCGATAGCTCTAGCAAGGAAATCCAGGTCTTATCAAAATTATTTTGAGGTTCTAGTGGATTAGAGTGATTATGACCTACAAAGATATAGCAATGAAAAGAGTTCCATCCGAAGATAACATTATAAGTCCACTGATGCAGCTATTAGCTCATATTGTATTTGAGCGTCATAGGAGTCTATTGGGGATCAAACGCATAGGTGATTGGCTTTAGGTCAAGTGGGAGATTGTTGGTTACAGGTGCCCTGTAAGCCAATCATGTGAGTGATGATATTTGTGACACGATACACGATATTTTTGCTGATGATTATTATTGACATATTCTCACATTATATTATTTGTTACATATATATATTGTAATATCCTTGGTTATGTGCAATAGGAATCGAATCATGATGAGATCATGATAATGAGATCAATTCACCTTTAAACACAGATCCTGAATAATCCTGGTCATAGGTTACTCGAGAGGGATATCGAGATAACCGAATAGACTGGTGTACTATATACCCATCCATATGATGGAGGTGATTGGTCTCATAGCCACTTATATGGAGACACTAAGGATATAGTATAGGTGCTTATTAGAGAATAAGTTCACTGATTGATCCACTTATATAATATTATATGATTAATGATACCTAATGTCAGATAGCAATTCCATAGTCCAAGTTGTGTATCTGGTCCTTAGACTTGAGACACCAAGGATGTCTTGTTTGAGTACTCCTTTCTTTGACGTCAGACTTATAAGTTTGGAAAATTCCAATTCTGGTAGAATTGGTTATCAAGATTGGTAGCGAACCTTACGAAGGTAATTCAGTGTCAATAAAAGATCATCTACTCTCGGTATCATGAGAGAAATATCCCGTGTGCTCGCTCATACAAATCTCTGGCTATGGTTATTCGGATTAAGAGAGAAGGACTTCTATGGAGGAATCCGATTAGAGTGAGACTCAAGCGGATTCTATATGTGATATGACAATACCATGTCCAATATACGGTCTCTGGGATACTAATTAGATGAGGGATTATAGATACACAGTAATTATAGATAAACATGTTTGATGGATTCAATCCCCCTGTGTCGTATGGGGACTATGGCGTAGTGGCCTAGTACGTCCATAGTCGATGAGTCGAGTGAATTATTATAGAGATAATAATTCATTATATTAGAAGGAGTTCTAATAGGAGTAACTCACGGCCAGCTCGGTATCGGGCCTAGAGGGTCATACATATGATGGATACTTTAGCAAATAGAAGATTGGAAGGAGATCCAATTAGCCCCTATTCTCATTGGATAAGACCCTATGTTGACAGGCTCCTTGCTTGAGGCCCAATTAGAGGCCTAAGGAGATTATTGGATAGAGGTCTAATAATGCAAGGTTAGTGGGTAATTGGATGGAGATCTAATATCTACTAAGGTAGGACCCCTAGAGTTTTTGGTGGCTCTCTATAAATATGAGGGGAGACTCATGATTGATAGGCTGCAACCTTTCCCCCCACTCTCCCTATTATTCTCCCCCCTCCATCTGCTCAAGAGTTACGAGATCAGATTGGAGGAGTTTCATTGTAGAGATTCATCATGTGGATATCGCTAAAGAGGAAGATGCTTGACTTTCTTTCTTCATCCTCTCCATCCAGATCTGGAATATAGGGATATAAGATCTCCCTAAGTAAAACAATCTCTCACATGATGTGATTTTTTAGTTTTTGTGACTTTCTCATGACCCAATCTTTTGCACAATGATTTGATCTGCATGAGAAACCTATTTTGTATTAATTTCCGCTGTGCATGTGATGCTCCCGCTGAGATTTTCCAACAACATCTATAAGAATCATATTATAATATAGGAATCAAAAGGATCCCTTATTATTTTCATAACTCATAAAAGGTAACGATTCTGAAAAAGGTAATATAATACAATGAAATAAGAGTTAAAATCAATAACCAGGATGGTGTCTAATGGATTCGTCGAATTGTCTATAATAATTATAAATGAGTGTTACATAAAATTAACTGAAGGACATGTTTTACTCATAAAGAATGCATTGACCATAATGAGACATTTAGTTTTTAAATGAACTCATTAAGAATCGTCATGACATTGGTAACTCATTATGAGTTTGAGTATACTATAAGAATGTGAAAATAAGTTTTTTGATTAAAGATCTAGTTTTATATAAGTTACTTTAAATGATTCATAGAAGAAATATAAAATTTGGTATGTAGATTTATGTATCCATTTATGACTTTAAACAAGCTTCTAACAATAATATATAAAGTTTCTTAATATCATTGATTTCTTCATATTGAAGAAAAATACTATTGATCAGTATTTATATCTGAAGATCAATTGGAGCAAGTTTATTATATTAGTCTTATATGTGGATAATATTTTGCATTGCCAATAGTGTTCTTTGTTTATTATATTAAATTAAAAACTTATCATCAAAAATTTAAGATGATTAATATAAATAAGATATATTATATTATTAGCATTGGGATACTTAGTTATAGATCTCAATGATTATTGAAATTATCTCAGAAAGAATATATTGATTAAGTCTTGGAATAGTTTAATATACAACTTTGTTTAGCAAATTATAAAAGTAAAATTTTAGTCAAAAACATGTGCTTTAAAATGACTTTAAAATAATTAGATAAAGAAAATATTCTTTATATATGCATAGTTAAAAGTCTATGTTCAAGCCATATATATCAATTTTGTATTTAATATATTCGGTAAATATTCAAGTTACCCAAAAGTGAAAATATTAAATGACTGCAAAGAAAGTTAATAAGATATTTAGAAGGGACAATTCTATGCTTATATGTATGAAATTATATCAGCTTGAAATGATTATAATTTTTAAGTGTTGATTTTATAAATTGTCTTGATAACAGAAAGTTCACCTTATAATTAATATCTATATCAATCAAATGAGTAATTTATTATTATTATATTAATAATGAAAGTTAATTTTGTGACATGCTTTGAAGCTACTAATAATTTTTTTCTCTAAGAATAACAAGTACTACTATATTTCTATGCATTATTATATAAATTACTTGATAGTTAGAGAAAATAAGTCTAAAATTATCTAATGTCCATTAATTACTTGAGTTTCACTGTATTGATTGTTGATCCATTCATTTATGACTTACAACCTAAAGTATTTGAAATGACATGTTCTTGTAATTGGGTTTGTGAGCAACCCATAAAAGATAGGTTGATGTATGTTTGAGTGGACACTATAATTGATATTTTGCTTACGTGCTTAAATTTATTTATTTTTGCTATCATGCTCATAGTTATATATATACATATTATGGTTGAATGTGATGACAAGATCGTCTTGATAAAACAAATTACAGGGGTTATTTTAGACTATATTTTGAAAGGCTAATAGTGTTATGGTACATAGAAGAAAGTATGACATTAATGACATATAACTACTATGACTCACATTGCTAGTTAGACTTAATATAGTATTATTATATTTGTTGGACTTATTGGCCTATTTTAAAATTTATATGTGTAAATAGTTTTTAAAATTTCAGAATCCAATTGTGTAAACTAGTTTTCAAATAAATTTTATTTATTTATGATTTTAAATACTTTTGTATCTTACCAAATTAATGAGCCATGTGAGATAATGTTAGATTATGCCGTCCTATTTAATTAAGTAAGATATATAATGTATATGATTGGATTTTGATTATGGTTATTGGCCAATAGAGAGGAAGTCTAATTAAAGTAAGATTCTTTAAGAGACGCCTTTGATGGAAGGAACTCTCCTACTTACTTATCCTCGACCCTCTACTCTTGTCTATAGGAAAGGAACATAAAGGAACGATTATGAAAATGACAGTCACGTGATAGTTGAGAGATTACAGATCATCTCTTCATCTCCTTTTATCACGTGAACATAGATTATAGTTCCTCTCTCATATTATTGTTCTTAAATCTATCAATCATAGTGATTATATGAAATGATAAAAAGAAATGAGAAGTGAGTCTAAATCTCCTTGCAAATTGATATTATTACAGATCTTGGATGTGATGATGATACGCTTATAGATCCGACAAATTGATATTATTACAGATCTTGGATCTGATGATGATACGCTTATAGATCCAATGAAAGTTTTTCTCAATAACAATATTAAAAGGTACGTATCGTAATAATAATTTTAAATATATTATTATTTGATTTCAGATATTCAAGTTTTTTTCATATAACAGATAAGATATTACATGATAATACTAACGCAATTAACACTAACAAAGACATATAACAGGTGCAATTGATTCATTGAAATGTAACTGAACAAAACTCCCTAGCCGACCTAAGAAACAGGAATTTATTACTGATATGCATATAATTATGGAATTAACCTAGAAACTAACTTATCAACAACCTCAATAATCCCTATTTTAAAAAGTTTCACCTCTGATCAACTCATCTTATCACCTCTGGTCAACTCATCTTATCTTAATCGTTCAATTGCGTCAGAGTTCCCCCTTTCTTGTAATTGAGTAAAAATTACTTGATTGAGCAGGTGCCTACATCAATCCAATCTTCTATGAAACAGGAAATAATTCTATACCTGGTCTTGCGCAACGACTTTTCAAAGTAAGAGAGTTAGTCAAAGTAAGAGAGTTAGTTTTGCAGGTTAGGTTACTCCATGTGAGTTTTGCAGTTAGGTTAATAAATTATATTAGTTTAGTTGTGGTCAGTAAATAGTTTGTCAGTTCAATTAAAAGAGTTGAGAAAAAAGAAACATGCATTAGTGAGTTCCCCTTCTTGGTAACAGATTCATTTCTTTGAGTAGTGTGAGCTATGAAGTTTATGAAGTTTCCGAGTTTGGTACCTTACACTCATATAGGATAGGACAGAGACAAGACACCTACTCATATAAGACACGGGCATCTGAACCCTTGCTATTCTTTAATGACAGGACAGGCAGGAGCTGTATCAAAACTTTACTTTATTATATACCATGTCAGTAGTGAAATTTAATGTTGCAAGACAGTGTCTTTACTCGGCTTCTCCTCTATGTCATGTGTTTTGCTCCGATGGATTTAATTCTTACACGAGTTGCAAGTTTTGCTTGATGGATTCAATTCTGAAAGTTGCAAAAGGGAATTGGCACTCCTTTTTGGTAAGAGCTGTTGATCGCGAACTCAAAAAGAGCTTTCCTTTATTCACTCGCTCCCCAACCAAAAAGTATACGTAAGCGCCCGAAAATAGCTGTTTTAGAAGATCAGACAAGATTAGATCATATATCAAAGAAGATCAGATTAGATGACTTGTTCTGACGTGAAAGCCTTAACCAACACCTGAGTAGAAAATAAATTGTTCAAGCCAACCTTTACGCTAAGGGAGGGTGGCTAAGATCAAGTGAAAGTAAACTGAATCGAGTAGTGGCCTAACAACATGATGCTAAATCACAAAGTCAATCAATCAGTATGTATAAGTTTCGATCTTTATCTGCTTAGTCTCAAAGTGGCACTAGGGGAGAGAGGGGTGAATTTATACTTATGAAAAAAATTATATCAATTTAAATATTAACTCAATAAAAATCGTATCAAAAATACGTTTAAGCGTAGAGATGTTTGTAGGTCTCATGACCTATGCCCATTCCCGATTCCTCCTCCGTTGAGATCATAGGCTTCCACTATTTATCTTTCTTCAATGGGTAAAGATCAACCACCCTCTTACAACTTTATTCTCCTTTTACATGTTTAGGAGATAATCTTTATAAGTCTCTAACTCTCCCCTAAACAAAAGAACTACACAAGATGAAATGAGGAAAATCTCTCAATTACAATAGCGTTTTCACAAAGTTTTTGCTCTTAATTGCTTGTATACTCTAGCAAGAATGAGTAGGATATTTATAGGCCCCAAATGACTTCAAAAGTGGAGCCAAAAATCAAATTTTAAATGTTCATGAGGTGCTAGTCTCTTCTGAAAGGACATTTTTGCCCTTCAAAAATATAAAAATTTTGAAGTTTATCTTTTTATTTACTTTCCTTTAGTGTCCTTCATGGATATTTTGTATATTCTTTTGACAGTTATGCCCTTTATGAATCTTGCAATTTAGTTTATGTCATGTCAATAAAATTATAATTTTACCCTTACACAATTGTGAAATTCTAATCAATATCCTTTATTATAAATTTGATCAATATAATTTAATTTTAATTGAATTTGATCATTATGGCTATTGATTTGATTTAGTTTTGATCTAATTTAGAAAATATTAAATTTTAATCAATTTTGATTTTGATCCATTTTTATTGAATGACTTAATTGGATTGATGCTTAGCTCAATTTTGAGCTTACCCAATTAAATAAGGTTAACTAATATAATAGTCCATTGATGCTTTTGTCATATAGTTCATTGATTGCATGTGGTAAATAAAATTCAATTATTATTCTTGGATATTTATTTGGCTATTCACATGTATATGTTTGAAATTATGAAATAATAATTTTCTTTCATATAAAGGCTTTTATGATTTATGTATGATCATGATTATAATTATTATATATTTTTTTATGCTGATCAATATTCAAGAATTATTTTGTTGCTATTTTACTATTGAACTATTTAAGTATAAATTATAAAAAACTTAATTAATATTATTTATAATTCATCTCCTTAAGTTTTATCTGACAGAGAGCCACCAAAGTAGTCTATGATAGTAGACTTATGGAATGTGAATTATGATAAATGTCTTATCATTTATTGGACGTTTTGGATTGTATTTTATATTTTGTATTGATCCCATAGCCACCAAAGATATGGACCAATAATTTATAAAATACATTATGGAATTGGTCCCAAATATTATAAAGAAAATAATATTCTTAATGACACACATAATTAGAAGATTTAGATAATTTCAAAAAAAATCTATTTTAAATAATTATTGATGGGATAGCATGATATTGTTTTCGATATCCTTATAGTATAGGATAAGTATACCCAAAAATAGCAACACTATTCCACGAGGATAGTATCAGCCCTCTATAAATAATTTTGTGTGAATACTAGATATGTCAATATTTCACCCAAAGGTGAAATAGAAATGATATCAATAAATGACATGAACATATACAATTTGCATTGAGTGACTTATACCTTAAAAAGGAACGCAAACTTAATTATTGAAAGTTCTATGGAATAAAGAATTGATATAACTGATTAGGAAACGTCTAAAGGACTTAATGTTATGATAATTGCTAATAATATTTAGACTTCAGTATAGTTTATAACTAGTTCATAAGAATATTTATAGATCAATTTATATTTACTGATTAGTCATTAACTAATACCTTAATGAAAGAATTTACTAAAAATGATAGTATTTGAGGAATTTAAGATTATATCCTCAATATACTTGACAAGCTATAAGCTCGAGAATATTTAACATGATTGCAATCGAGTCATTTCTCATTTCTCTCAAGGATAAATAAAACTTAAATGATTCAACTAGCATAGGTGAAGAAAAAACATTAAAATTAAAATAGAAAAGACTCAAAATATTTTGGGTATCACTCGAGGAGTGAGTAACAATAAAAAAAATTGAAGTACAAGTCACCTAAGTTTATAAATACTATATGAACTGATAAAAGAAAATTATTCACAATAAAATGCTAGTTTTATAGCAAGAAAATTAATGTGAAGAACTATAAGATTTGGTTTTAAAAGAAAATATATAGGTTTGACATTTGTATGGTTCAAATCAAATATTATAGAAATTATTATCTAATACTCGATAGATTAATTTTTATGCTTTAACATATGTTACCAATAATAAAAAATTATTTTAATATGAAAAACCAAAAGAGAATAAAATATTCATCATTATAGGGAATCATCTTAAAGCGAAAGCGATAACCGTTTGTATTTATTACCTATTACTATAAATGATTCATTTGATTGATCTTGAGGATATATATTATGTTCTTACAATTATGAAAAATTGAGTTCCTTACCTAGAATTGTTATAATATTATTTATCTTTTGGTGATTATAAACTTAGTATGATTAAGTTTTAAATTTTGTATGATAGTCTATACCGAATTAATATAAATCTTGAGTTTATAATGATCTTATATTAAAATGAAATATAGTGAACTCTTTGAGATTATATCTATATTTACAGGTCAATTTTATGTTCTATCTTATTAATGAGAGATATTTTATTATCTTAAAGATAGCCCATCGAGATATGATTATATATATCTAATTTATGTAAAGTCTCAGGCCATTAATACTCATAAAGTATACATAAATGACATCGATAGATGATTAGATAAAAAAAGTCAAGATTATTATATTTAGTAGGGGTGATAAATTTTAATATATTTATAATAAACCTAATTATAATTCTAGTTCTTTTGCTTGATTCTTAAAAAAGTAGCTATATATTCAATATGATTTACTAGATGTATCACGGTAGAATAGGATTGCTGAAAGATACTCGTACTCTTATAGATATAATTAGGAGCATGATGAATTATTCTTGGTATCCGAATCAATGTGAGAAGACTTCTAAGGACAACCATATATATCTTAAATATGGTTCCTAGTCAATAAATTTCATCAACTTTTTTTGAATTATGGATTGATAGGAAACTCAACTTATTATATTTATATTAATGAAATTGTTCTATAAAGATAATGATCTTCAATTCACATAAAAGAAAATTAAATTTAATAACTATTTTTAAATATTTTATATTTTATCTAAAAAAGTTCAAAGGGTATATTTCTTATTACCCTAATTAGAGTACAAGGATAATTAAATTTGGTAATATAAGATTCCTATAAAATAACAAATCAGTAAGAGTAAAAATCTCAAAATTTAAATTTTGATATAGGGGAGATATATTTTGATAGTCCTTTATTACTCAAAAGATTATTGTTATTCAAATCATTAAATAATTTGATAAAGACTAACAATAAATTAATATTACTAAACTCTCACATAATATTGATATCATTATTAATGGTCTTGTAGAATAACCATAATTGACAGTTTTGATAATATCTGAAAGAGAAAGGAATTATATAATTTATGATTATTATGTGATATATATGTTGGTTACAGGTGCCCTACAAGTCAATAATATAAGTGATGACACATGTGACACGTTGTATGATCTTTTTGCTTATGATTATTATTAGTATATTCTCACATTATATTATTTGTTGCATATATATATTGTGATGTCTTTGATTCTATGCAATAGGAATCAGATCGTAATCACAATAATAAAATCGATTCACCTTTAAACACAGATTCTGAATAATTTCAATCATAGGTTACTCGAGAGGGACATCGAGATAACCAGACATATCGGTGTACTATATACCCATTCATATAATGGAGGTGACAAGTCTCATAGTCACTTGTTTGGAGACACTAAGGATATAGTGCAGGTGCTCACTAGAGAATGAGTTCACTGATTGATTCACTTATGGAATGTTGTATGGTTAATGATACCTATTGTCAGATAATGATTTTCATAGTCCCAGTTGAATGAAATTTAGTACACATTAATCATATTAATGAACATAAATAAACACTAATGACTGACTCCTTACTTTTCCTATGATTTCTTAACCTAACTGACTGACTCAACAAACAAGGTACTTAAAGCCTCTCTTGCAATTGACAATGATCTCTCTTACGCATATGTTGTTAGGATCAAAGTGGCACTAAGAGGAGGAGAGGGGGGGGGAGGGTGAATTAGTACTTATAAAAAAATTTACATTTATTTAAATACTTGCTCAATAAAAATCATATCGAAAATATGTTAAAGCATAGAGATGTTTGTAATAGTGCAAGCAAACATAGTAGACAGTTAAATAATAAAGCAACGAAGATGAAGCAAACCAATTTTATAGTGGTTCAGTATCACGACCTACGTTCACTCCCGATTCCTTCTCCGTTGAGGTCATTAGCTTTCACTATTGATCTTCCTTCAATGGGTAAAGGTTGATCACCCTCATACAACTCTATTCTCCTTTTACAGGTTTAGGAGATAACCTTTACAAGTCTCTAAGCTCTCCCTTAAACAAAAAAATTATTCAAGATGAAATGAGGAGAAACTCTTAATTACAACAGTGTTTTCACAAGTTTTTGCTCTTAATTACTTGCATACTCCAGCAAGAATGGGTGGAATATTTATAGGCCCCAAATGGCTTCAAAAGTGGAGCTAAAAATCAAATTTTAAGTGTTCTTGAGGTGCTAGTATCGAAGACTGTGTTCTGGGTGGTTTGGCCACTTAACATAGGCTGGGAGACTATATCTGGGGGGTTCAACCACCTGACAATCCAGTAGACTGTGTTTGAGTGAGTCAACCGCCAGACACGTCTTTGAAGATGGTGTCATCTTAGAGATCATATCTTTGAAGACAATGTCTTATCTAACATTGGGTTACTGAAATAACTTTTATAACAAGTCCAAATCAATCGTAATTAAGGCCTAATGGCTTCTTAATTGAGTTAGCAAGACTAACTCTTATTATGATACTAACTACGACTTTCAATACATAATCTTCGTTGTCTAATTGTTTCTCGACAAACTCCTGACATCCTTCTAATAAACCCTCAACGAGCTCTCGATTTCCTTTGGTGAACTCCCAATGAACTTTCGTCATTCTTCCAACAAACTCCCGGCAAGCTCCCGACAACCTATTGGCAAACTCCCGACGAACTTCCCGATAAACTTCTGGTGAGTTCTCGATGAGCTCCCAACAACATCGTCCGAACCTCGGTCGACCTTCGATAAACACTCGGTGAGCTCTTATTGCGTCGTCTAAATCTCAACCCGATGCTCGAACTTGACTACGGCCCAACATCTGATTGTATTACCCTTTACTATCGTAGTTAATCCTGCGTCACTTTCTTTAACACACAAGTTAGATTATAAAACCCATCAATCGATTTTATCATCAAAATATAAGATTCAATAATCTTCCCCTTTTTGATGATGATAACTAATTGATGACAGGAGTTAACCATAACTCCCCCTATGTATATGTCATAAGATAAATACAATAAACTTGAATTCAAAAGAACCCATCACTTTGAATTCAAGTATAGTATTTTTATAATTAACCATTAATGATACCATACATAATAAAATTTTTAAGGCATTCTTTTTCTTGGTATCATATAATAAATAATTTGAATTGATATGTTTTACATAATAAATATTTTAAACATTCACTTTATGTCATTAATTATGATACCATATATGATAAAATTTTTAAAATAATCATCTTCTTGGTATCACATGAACATTTCAAAGATTTCATATTTCTCTTACGTCATCAATTATATCATTTCTCCTCCTTTG
The DNA here is from genome assembly GCA_021527575.1 of Ensete glaucum. Classification (NCBI taxonomy): domain Eukaryota; kingdom Viridiplantae; phylum Streptophyta; class Magnoliopsida; order Zingiberales; family Musaceae; genus Ensete; species Ensete glaucum. Next base: position 19,992,906 of record CM038552.1, on the reverse strand, counting down.
TCATCAACAAAAAGGAGAAATATTTACTACATATTTGAATATTAAAAATAAAATAGAAGAAGAAGAAGGGGGAGGGGGGTGTAAAAGATCCAAAAATCAAATATCTCAAAATAAAATAAATTATTAAGGGGGGGATATATATTCATAAATCCAAGAATTATTTTGAAAGAGATTCAAAGAGTCAAGAAAAATATAAGAAAAATACAAGAGCTATTCATTGCATTTAAAATATTATCTTATTATTTTGAAAGAGATACGAAATCATGCATTTGGAAGATATAAAATCATCTCATGTAAATTTTATTAAAAATCTCAATTTACAAAAATCAAAGAATCCAAAAAAATATGATAGCAAATCAGGCTCAATTTACAAATCATGCATTTACTATGTATTTAGAAAATTTAAAATTTTTAATTTTCTTCTAAGCAAATTGTTCCTCATTTAATAATTTTGTTACAAGATAACAATCTTATCATATTTAATTTAATTATTCCTCATTAAATGTTAGAAGATTTATCATATCCAATTGTCTTTGTTGTTGCAAGAGAGCAATTTTATCTCCCCTTTGGTCATTATAATAAAAAATAAAAAAATATTATATTACAAAATTAATTTTTAATTCATTGACAACTATATAAAAAGGGGTTATATAATGAAAATCATATTACTAAGGATATAATATGATAAATCAATTTGCAAGTACCAAAAAACATAATTTATTTTAATAAATATCTCCTCTTTTTTTTGTAAATAATGAAAATGAGTCCTAGAAGAGTAAATAATCTTGACTCATTTAAGGTAAATCTTAATACATATAATTTATTTAAATAATTCTTCTTAATAAAAAGAAAGAATAATCTTGATTAAAAATCTCAAATTATAATTGTTAAGATAAATCTATTTTTATTAAAAATAAGAAATCATAGAGGTTAAAAATAATTTCCATAAAGGGTAACTCAAGTGAAGAAGTTAATGAAAAGTTTTAAAAAAAATCTTATTCAATTTTAAATTCATCATAAATTTAAGAAATATTAATTTAGTGATATACCATACATAATAAAAGGAAGTCATAAATAAAACATATTATGAAGGATATTAATATTAAATTATGAATACCAAAAGATATTATTTAATTTGACAAATTTTCTTTTAAGTTAAAAAGAAATTTTATGAGATCAAATAATAAGAAGGATCTTGTTTCATATAGGTAGTTTTCTTTAATAAAATAAAAATATCCTAGTGGATGATCTTGATTTATATAAAGTTCTCAAATTATAATTTTCAATTCAAGATGTCAAGATCATGATAAGACCCTTTTTATGGTACATTGCATAGGAGAAAAGATAAACAATCTTGATTTATATATAGAAAATTTTAAGTTATCAAGATCACAGTTCTTAATGAAAATATCAAGTTATAAGATTATAAATCTTCTCTTTGGTAAAAAGAAAAACATAGAAGTAAAAAGAATTAATTCCCATAAAAGATGCCTCAAGTCAAAAAATCATGGAAAAATTCATGATTTAGTCGGGAAAAAAAATCTTATTCAAATTTTAATTATTAAAATTATTTTTATAGTACAAGAGATTCAACAATAATCATAACACTTTATTTCTTACTGAAAAATTGATTGAGAAATTTTCAAAGAAAAACTTTTCCTCTTTTTAGTTATTTCAATCCATGTGATTTGTTTTATAAAAATTCCTTCACCTTTTATGCCAAATCCATGTATTGATTGTCATTTAAATCCTAGTTTCATCTAAAAATAAAATCATCAAGATCATTACAATAAAATATTTTCAAATAAGTAAAATATTTTTAACTTTTTAAAACTAAAACTCAAGTATCAAGAAATGATAAAACATTTTCAAGCAACATCTTTGATTTGTTTTAATTTTAATAAATTTTCTTTCTTAAGTGAGTCTAACTCTTTAGACTTAGTGAAATAAGATATAATATAATTTTTCTTCTCATTTAAAAAAGTATTTTTAATTTTTCAAAAATACTAGAAAATAAATTATGATTTTCTCTCTTTTTTATTTTATTTTAAACTCAAATTCAAGAATAATTTAACATTCAAAAGCAAACAACCTATTTCAACATACAACCATCATGATATCAATCATCATTCAACATTTACAAGTCAATCATTCAACATTAGCATTTACATTTAAATTAACCAATATAATATCATCAAAATCTATTTTCAAAAACTTTCAACATAGATAATTTTTCATTATTAATAACTACGATTCTTTAGTTCTAGTTTATTTTTATACTAGCATCACTGAAAAACAACCAAGATTAATTGTATAACAATGAACCATTAAAAGATTTGTTACCAATAATTTTAATTTCAATAATTTTTTTAAATGTTGTTGTTTAGGCTAGTGAGCTTGAAAATTATTTTAGATCTCAAGTCATATGACTTGAGCAACTACTTTCAAGATACTATTTAGTTCTTCTAGCCTTTGTTAGGAGACAAATCTATAATATAGGGGGAATTGATTTAATACTCATTTGCCTTCAAATCCCTCGTGAAAAGCTCCACCTAATATTATTAATGGCATCGAGTTTTTTATGATTCCTTTGGGAACCCAAATTTATTTGTGTGGACTATGCCTTTTAAATAAACATTTATAAGCATAGTGTCCAATTCTTCCATAAAAATTATATTTGTTCCTAGGTGAAATATATAATATAGGTCATTTAACGAAGATGATTGGCTTTTGTTGAGTGTTACTCACAAAGTCAATTCCTTCCTTTCTATGAACATGACCCTTATTAGCAAGGATCATGTTTAAGGATTTGTTACCTATTTTAAATATTTTTAATGTTTCTTGTAATGAAATATTTTCTTTCTTAAGTATATACAATTCTTCGCACTTAGTGCAAGGAGCTATCTTATAATCATCATACTCCTTTTTTAAATTTTCAACCTCACTAGCAAGTGAAGCATGATCCTTCTTTAATAATTTATACTTTTTACTAACTAATTTAAGATCATCAAACAAGTCATTAAATGTATTAAATAATTCATCATAAGATAAAGATGACTCGTTTAAATTACTTACCTCATTGTCAAATGTCATTAAAGCGTAATTTGTAACTTCTTCCTTGTTGGTTGGCTCCTCATTTTCGGATAAACTTGGGTCGTCCCAAGTAGCTTTGGGAGCTTTCTTCTTCTTTGGTTGCTTCTTCTTCACTCGAGGACATTTATTTTTGAAGTGTCCTGGCTTCTTACATTCGTAGCATATAATTGAGTTATTTTTTAGTTCATTTTTGTTCTTAGCATCTTGTTTTGATTTAGTCATTTTTAAGAATTTCTTAAATTTTCTTGTAATAAGTGCAAAGTCCTCATCATTATCATCGTCACTTGAGTTTTCTCCCAAGTGGTCTTCCTTGATTCTAAGTGCTATGTCCTTCCTGTTTTTTGAAAGGTTATTCTCGAGTTCATCGTATGCTATACATGTCATTTCGTAAATCATCAATGACCCGATTTGTAGTTCAAGTGAAAAATTATTTAGGTCCTTTGCTTCTTATATTGCCGTTACTTTGGAATCCCAACTTTTAGGGAGGGATCTTAATATTTTGTTAACAAGTTCAAAATTAGAAAAACTTTTACCAAGCGCTTTTAGACTATTTATGATATTCATAAAAAGGGTGTACATATCTCCTATAGTCTCATTTGGTTTCATGCAAAACAACTTATAGCTATGCACCAAAGGATTAATTTTTGACTCTTTGACTCGACTAGTGCCTTCGTGTATGACTTTGAGTGTATGCCAAATCTTTGCATAGTTTCGCATATAAAAATTTGATTAAATTTATTTTTATCAAGATCACAAAATATCAAGAGCACAAAATAAATAAAATTTATTTATGATATTCATAAAAAGGGTGTACATATCTCCTATAGTCTCATTTGGTTTCATGCAAAACAACTTATAACTATGCACCAAAGGATTAATTTTTGACTCTTTGACTCGACTAGTGCCTTCGTGTATGACTTTGAGTGTGTGCCAAATCTTGTGCATAGTTTCGCATATAAAAACCTGATTAAATTTATTTTTATCAAGAGCACAAAATATCAAGAGCACAAAATAAACAAAATTTATTTATGATATTTATAAAAAGGGTGTACATATCTCCTATAGTCTCATTTGATTTTATGCAAAACAACTTATAGCTATGCACCAAAGGATTAATTTTTGACTCTTTGACTCGACTAGTGCCTTCGTGTATGACTTTGAGTGTGTGCCAAATCTTATGCATAGTTTCGTATATAAAAATCTGATTAAATTTATTTTTATCAAGAGCACAAAATAAAGCATTCATCACTTTAGCATTCAAAGAGAAAGTATTCTTTTCCAAATCATTATATTCGTTAATCGGTTTAGAAGATTTTTTAAAATCACTTTCAACAATATGTCATAATTCAAAATCCATAGAAAGTAGAAAAATTCTCATTCGAGTTTTCAAATACGTATAATTCATCCCATTAAACATGGGAGGACGAGTGATAGAAAGTCCCTCTTGATTGCCAACAAAAGTCATCTATCTTGGATTTTAAGCCAAATAAAGAGAAATGTGACTCTGATACAAATTGTTAGGATCGAAGCGACACTAAGAGGACGGGGGTGAATTAGTGATTATGAAAAAGTTTACATCGATATAAATATTCACTTAATAAAAACCATATCAGAAATGAGTTTAAGCATAGAGATGTTTGTAATATGCCAACAAAGATAGTAAACAGTTAAATAACAAAGCAATAAAGATAAAGAGCAAAGAAGAGGAAGCAAACTGATTTTATAGTGGTTCAGTCTTGTGACCTACGTCCACTCTCGATTCCTCCTCCGTTGAGATCACAAGCTTCCACTATTTATCTTCCTTCAATGGGTGAACATCAACCTTACAACTCTATTCTCCTTTTATAGATTTAGGAGATAACCTTTACAAATCTAAATGAGGAGAAGCTCTCAATTATAATAGCATTTTCACAAGGTTTTGCTCTTAATTACTTGCATACTCTAGCAAGAATGGGTGGGGTATTTATAGGCCCCAGATGGGTGGAGCCAAAAATTAAATTTTAAGTGTTCCCGAGGTGCTAGTCTCGAAGACTGTGTTCTGGGTGGTTCGACACAGCCGAGAGGTTCGGTGGTTCAGCCTCCGACACCGGGAGACGTGTCTAGGTGGGTCAATCGCTCGAGCCTAGGAGACTATGTCAGGCGAGTCACCGACCCGGGAGACTATGTCCGGGTGGGTTAATCGCCTGACACGTCTTTGAAAATTGTGTCATCTTGGAGACCGTGTCTTATCTGACCTTAGGCTACTGAATGACTTTTATAATAAGTTTAAATTAGCCACAATTAAGATCTAATGACTTTTTAATTGAGTTAGTAAAACTAACGATCATTATGATGCTAACTACAACTCTCAACACATAATCTCCGTTGTGAGATCATCTCTCGGAGAACTCCCGGCATCCTTCTGATGAACCCCCAGCGAGCTTCTGATTTCCTTCGATGAACTCCCAATGAACTTCTAGCATTCTTCCAGCGAGCTCCCAACAACTTGTCAGTAAACTCCCAACGAACTTCCCGACAAACTTATGATGAGTTCTCGGTAAGCTCCCGACAACATTGTCCCAGCCTCGATCGACCTCCAGCAAACTCTCAGTGAGCTCTCATTGCGTCGTCTAAATCTCGGCCCAATACTTGAATTTGATTTTGGCCCAACATATGATTGTATTATCTTTTACTATCGCAGTTAATCCTATATCACTTTTTTTTACACACATATTAGATCATATAATCTATCAATTGATTATATCATCAAAATTTGAGATCTAACATATACATCCTAAAAATGTAATGAAGCATAGACTCTTTAAATGCCCCACCATGAGTTAAACATTCAAATCACCACTACCCTAGAAAGAGTCTTTTGCTTGTTCGCTTAAGGCAATTAATTCTGTTTGCTTGCCCACTGTCCCCCTGTTTTAAGTCTGTTCTAGATTAATCATATTAAGAAGCCGACCCTATTTTATCAAGCCCACGTAGCGGTAACCAAACTGCTTACTTAAAATAGAATATATAAGAGATTAACAGTTACTTCAAATAGAATCTATAAGAGATTAACAGAATACAGCATTGCTTCCCTATATTTAAGTCAGAACTAAGATAGGCACTTAGCCTGCTACTGACTTTACTGCCCGGCGCATCTTCTTAGCTTGTTTCCTTGTTTGTTGATTATGAATTTAATAGGCACTTGTTTATTTTTCATTTCATGCACCTATTTCTTTCTAGAAAATGCATCTATTCTATTACATATTAATAAAACATAGCACTTAGAGCCAGCCGGTCTACCACAATAAGGAAGGTGTTAAAAAACCCAGCTATATACGATGATACTTGACTGCTTGCGATGAAGGGTAGCTGCGATCTTTCTACCTTACACAGGCAAACTTTCTACTGTAGAGTTTACTTGCGCTTTATACTCCTTATGTGAATCAGAATAAGAAAAGGATCTGAAGTCAAATCCGAATCAACAGGATCTTTCATTACTCAGTTAAGGTGAAGAGTAAACTGTAAGTGATAATTCAAAGCAAGTGGTGTACTTAAGTATAGTTACTTCTTGTGTTGGTTAAATTACTGGTTTACTGGTTTCCTTGACTCGGCACAGAAGGGAAGTAATGGATAGTTTTGGGAACTCTTAACCTTTTTATTTTTTTTCTTGTATAAATAGTTATTTAGTGGAGGAATAAACAAGTGTGCTTTATTTTTTTCCTAATCTCTTCTCTCATTTCTCTATCATGGTATCAGAGCTACTACAAGGGCCACGGCCCATCGTCTATTCCTCTGTGAAATACTCTTCTACAAAATCGTAGTGTTTGTCTATTGCCTACCGAACCACCGGCACCAAGCCTCTCGCTACCAGTCGCCCGTGGACAACCCTACTGCGAAATCGCAGATACCCATAACATTGTCGTTGCCCTTCAGATTTGCTGGCCGCCTGAAATTTCCCTTCGCCTTCGCCAATGGACTTCGCAAGAGGGGTCATCCACTGTCCCCATCCTCAACTATGACGTCACCCTCCTCCATTCATGGCAATATTGCATTGCCAACCGCAGCGCTTAAGCAGCAGAGGTGCAAGCCACATCTCTATGCTAGATCATGACAGGACCTCCTCTAGGAAGAAGATCATCGGTTCTGTGTGGCTCTCCCAAGCGACTACGGCCTCTACACCCGCAGACCCTTCCGTTGTGGTGTCTAGTGGCCCTAGTTCAAATATTTTCTCAAGGAATTTAACAGATTAGAATGAAAAGCTTCGATTTCTGCATCTAAGACATAAAGGCGATCATGATCGATGATCGATTCCACCATTTCCCATCAAAAGAGCATCGCAGATCCTTTCGGTCGTGGCATCTGTCGAGACCTCCTAGTCCTGATCTCCAGGTTCGGCATCTCCATTTTGCATGCCTATCCTCTGCCTCCTATCACAGGACCTCTGCTTACATAGGTTTGATCTTCCTGACTTCTACAATCTGCTTGGCAAAGTGCAGGTCTCCCCACTGTACATATTGTTGTAGTCGCCGCTATAGGGCTAACATCCCGTGAAGTGCATCATGAGTGATCAACGATACCCGTTCGGCCCACTTATCGCTCCATCCTCCCTTGATTGCTGCCAACCCCATAGCCACTGCCTCCTTCCCTTGTTGCCCTCCTCCTCCTCACCTACCCTACTCACGGCAAGTACTATATATCTCTCACATATTATAGTGATATAACATTTTCAATGTCGAAGGCTCCTCTCCTCTTCTTCCTCAATGCTAAGAGAGGCAAGAAACAATGCTACTGTCATCCCTTATGAGAAGAGTCAATGTCATAGTCTAGACATCTAGTGCAAAGAAACGAGCTACTCCTACGATCGTTCCGTGAGAACTGTACTACAGCTAAGCAGCAGTGCTTCCCTACCCAGCACTATGGTGGAGTGACTCATCCTATCATGATTGCTATCACAAACATAGCTCGCAACAAAACAACCCTGCAATTTCTATCGAGGGTTCTCATTTCTCGGTAAGACCATACAAAGCGCAGTTCTAATCCTTCAGATCCGGTCGACACAATGATTAGTTTTTTTTCTCATAATGTCTTCATCATCTACCTCTCACATTCCCATCATTATTTCCATAGGGAGCAATAGCACCTCTTAGAATATAAGGCTTGTCTCCATCAATGTTGTATCTCTCATCCCCTTCAAATTATCCAAAGGAGACAATTATGCATCTCGGCATGCTCAATTTTATAATTTTCTTTTTAGATATGATCTATTAGGTTATGTTGATGGATCTTTCAGTTGTCCACCAGCAATGATCAACATCCTGGGGGTTGCAAGTCTAGTATCAAATTGGCCAAGGTCAAGTTCATACATCGGGTCGATGCAGTTAGAAACTCACCAGGAGTGCATCGGGAACTCACGGAGGGTATCAAGAGTTTGCCAGAATGGCACAAGGGAGTTCGCCAGAAGAAGACCGAGACTCGCTGGAAGATTGTCGAGGGTAATCGAAAAGCTTGTCAAGAGTTATGATGGTCTTGTAATAGATGTTTGGCAACTATGATTGTATTTAATTGTTATAATTAGCATCGTGTAGGACTAACTATGATAGAAGCAATAAAGTTACAGCCATATAATGATTCAAGATTAAGCTTGGCCATTGGGTCGGGTTCGGACGATGCAGTGGGATCTCACTAAAGTTCGCTAGGAGATTCGTCGAAGGGATCGGGAAGCTCACTGGGAACACGCTGGGAGATCACCGGAAGAAGATCGGAAGACTCGCCACAAGAATGTTAGAGGCTACCAGATTGACGGGAGTTAAGTCTTGGTTTAGGAATTGAGTCATAGTTAAGAATTGAGTCCTAATTGATTTGGATTTGGATAAAATCTAAATCAACTCAATAAAGCAACCGAGTCTACTATAGAGTTTGGTTGAGCTTAGTTAGTTGACCAAGGGAATGGTCAACTAATGATTCAAGCCGAAATTTGAAAAATGGAGGGAACCACTTTTGTAGAAATTCTGACAAGTAAACCACCAATGAACGGTAGTACCGTCATCGCCCAGGCTTTCGGGCAGCTGACAGCGGTAAACCACTGATAATAAAAAAGTTTTTATCTAAACTAAAAATTTATACTTGTATTAATTCATCCGCACCCCCGCCCACACACCCCCCCCCCCCCCCCATCCCTCTCTTAGTGCCAATTAATCCTAATAATTGGTATAAGAGCCACGTTTTTCTCATTTGATTTAACTCCCAAGAGAAATGACTCTTATTGGCTTTCAAGAGGTGTTTTCTATCGTTCGTACTCTCATATTCAATGGGATGGACTACACTTATTAAAAAACTCAGATGAGAGTTTTCTTCCTTTCTTTAGATCTTGATTTATGGACTATTGTTGAAAATGGATTTGAAAAGTCTTCTCTTCCAATGAATAATTGGAATGATTTGGGGAAGAAGACTTTCTCTTTTAAAGCAAAAGGTATGAATGCCTTATATTGTGCATTAGAAATCACACATGAAAGCATAATTAATATAAATAAATCAATTAATGAAATGTCTTACAAGATTGAACTTGAAAAATACCTTTTAAAAAATAGGAAGAAATTTGAACTAAGAACATATGACTCATCGAGTGATGAGAACCTTGAAAATTTGACAAATGAACTGAAAAAATTAATCGACATAAACCATAAAAATGATTTAAAGATGGACAAAACTTCTTGCTATGAAGGTAAGAAGCTAATTAGCTCCAAAGATAAAATGCACAATCAAAAAGTGGAGAACCTCGCTCTTATGGCCATCGACGATGAGGTTAGTGATTCATTAAGTATTTCTTTTTTGAAATTATTAAATGTGTTCCATGATTTGTCTGATGAGTTTAGAAAACTTAGTAAATATTTTAAGTTACTTAAAAATGAACATGATTTGTTAGTTGGTAAAGTTGATGAAATTCATGAGTTATTAACATCACATAATCTTAGTTCTAAATATGAAATGCTAGATAACATTAAAGAAGAAAATATTATGCTTAATATAATATTTAAAAATTTTAAAATTAAAAATAAATCCTTAAATATGATCCTTACCAATAAGGGTCATTTTAATAGAAGAAATGACATAGGCTTTGTTAGTAACATTCAACAAAAGCTAATCATTTTTGTTAAAGGACTAATCTTAAATGTGCCACCAAGAATTAAGTGTAATTTTTATGGAAGATTAGGACATATGGCTTACAAATATCCATTTAAAAATTATAATCCTCACAAGTTAGTTTGGGTTCCTAAATGAATCATAAATAATCTTATGCTATTAGAGAAAATGGGAAGAACATATCATGAAGGACCCAAACTCAAGTGGGTACCTAAATCAAAATCTCCCATAATATAAAGTGACCTCCTAATAAGGCTAGGAGCACTAATTTTGAAAGTAGATGCTCAAGACTTTAGATCTAATACTCTTTCAAAACTCACTAGTCTATATAACAATAACAAAAAATAATAATATTTGAATTAAGATCTTTGAAGCTTAATGATCCTTGTTTCTATTATAACAAATCATTTTATTGAAAATAGTTCATCATTATATAATTAATCTTGATGATGCATAGCTAGATCATGCTAGAATTAGAAAGAAGAAAGTGCATTTAATTTAAATAAAAGTCATATATAAAAAAAAGATTTTGATGATGATTATTGTATTGATGTGTATTAACTTGTATAGATGATTTATGTTGTTTTTGAACCTAAAAATCATATGTGAAATCATCTTTCTCTAAAAGAAAAACTTCTTGATAACATGATAAAATCTTCCAACATGCAAAAATCATTGGATTGAAAATGAATCAAAGCTTTTGTTTGAAAATATTTTTGCAATGATCATAATGAAATTTCGTTTTTGACTTTAAATGCCAATGCATTCTTGAAATTAATTTCAAAATAAGGATAATTCTTCTTGAAAGAATATTTATCCCATGAATCCTTCAACAAAGATATAATGATACATTTATTGTTGAATCTCTTTAACTACAAAAATAAATAGAAAACTTTAGCTATTTTCTTTTAGAAAACAATCTATAATGAATTTATTGAAATTTTTGAAAAGTAATTTTTGATGATGATTTTGGATAAGTTTTCAAATGATTTTATTTTAAAAAGAGATTAATGAATCAATTATGTTATTTTTATGACTCTTTTGAAATATCAAAAGTGATTTTGACGATTTGATGATTTGAACCTAAATAAATTATTGTCATGATTTTGGCAAGTTTAGAAAATGAAACTTAAAAATCTTCTTATGAACCATATTCTTGAAAACTTGAAGTTTCATATATATAAATCAAGATCTTCTACTTTTTTCTTCATTAAAATTAACTCATAATCTTGATTTCTATAATATGATATCTTTAGGAGATGAAGACTTTTCTTTGTTCTCTTATAGTTCTATTTTATCATCTAAGAAGAGATTTATTAAATTAAATTATGTCTTTAATATTCATGAATGTCTTTTGATATCAATATTTATCTTGACATGATTTATTTTAAAACACATGAATGACATAACTTATCACTAAAATTAGTATTTATTAAATTTATTGTAAGTTAAAAATTGAAAGAGATTTATATTATCATGAATATTCCCTTAATTTCTTAGCTTGACTTTTACGTTATGGGAATCACGTTATTGATCTCTATAATTTTCTCTTTTTAATAAAAAAGAGATTTATGATCTTAATAATAATAATTAAAAATTTTATCAAGATCATTCTTTTTTTATTAAAAAGATTTATCTTAGATGAATTGAAATTATCTCCTAAGACTCATTTTTATTATTCACAAAAAAAAGGGGGGGAAAGAAATTTATTAAACAAAATCATATCTTTTGATATTCAAAAATTTAATTATATCTTTAATGACATGATCTCCTTGTACTTTTTGGCGTAATTTGAATATGAATACTAAAAAGAAATTATGTCATCATATTTCTTTCTTGACAATGATAGAAAAAAGGGAGAGATAAAATTATTAATTTAATTAGAAGTAAATTTGGATATGATAACATTGAATAAGGAACAATTGCTTAGAAGAAAATTAGGATGTTCTAAATGCATGCAAAATACTTGATTTACAATTTGAGCTTGATCTACTATCATGTCTTCTTATGAAATTTTTGATGCTTTTTATCAAAATTTATAATAAATGATTTTTTTTGCTATACTTAAAATTGAATGAGATGATTTTAAATGCATGAGTAGCTCTTAAACTTTTGAATCTCCATGAATATCTTGAATTTTTGAGCTTAATTTCAAAATTCACATCTCTAAAATTTACATCTTTAAAATTGAGCATTCTTGTGATATGATATTTTTTATTTCTCTATCTTGATTCTACCTTCTTGCTCATACAAAGTGGAGAAAGGAAATCACTTACATTTTAAGAGACTAATAAGTCTATTAATTATATTTTGAATCTCTTGAAATTGATTTTGATGATTTTGAAATTGAATGAGTGACTTACCCATATCGTGGTTTTGATTTCTTGAAATTATAATTTGAAATCTTTTATGAATCAAAATTTTATGTTATATGTTCTCATATTATTTAAAAGAAAATTTTTATACAAATCATGAACTTGACAACTTAAGATTTCTTATGAAATGAATCAAGAGATTTTATTTTATTTATTTCTCTTATAATTTGTCTCTTGATAGTCACAATTTTCTTCATAAATTGTACATCTCATCACTATGTTATTTTTTCTTGATATATTTCATGTGATGATTTGAAAAATGATGTAATGGAAAAAGGTTTACACTATCTCTTCTTTTTGACAATGACAAAAGGGGAGCAAAACTTGTTTCCTTGCATGATGTAAATTGCTAGCTTGAATATTGCAAAGGAAACAAAAATTTGCTAGCTTGCACTTCTCAAAAGAGAAGAAAGAACTTACTAGCTTGCATGTTCTAAAGTGATGAAAAATTTGCTAAATTGCTAAGCTCTCATATATCAAAAACTTGTTAAATGTACTTCTCCTTTTTATTGATGACAAAGAGGGAGAAGATATGATGATATGAAATCATGTATGATGATAATGCATGTTGATTTTTGAAAATATACATGATGATTTGAAATAATAATCATAATTTTATAATATGATGTATTGCATATGATGTGGTTAAAATGGTTTCAACTTGGACTTTTGAGCTTATCTTAATATTCTTTTTAAAATTTATTAAGAGCTCTTCTTAATGATGTTTTACAATTCCTCCCTTATTTTTTTTCCTTCTTTTTCACAAGAGGAATAAAATCATTTATGACTTATGTCGTATTTTACAAAGGGAGAGCAAAGACTCATGTGCCTTAAAATCCTTAGTCCTATATTTTATCTTTTTGTTGATGACAAAGGGGGAGAAATATACATTGATGACACATGATATTGATTGATGACTTATAATATTAATGATATACATTGATAACACATGATATGGATATGGTTATGGATATGGATTGGACATCTTGGATATGGATGAGTGCATAATTCTTATTATGATTTGATGACTTGATGAAATTCATGATTTGATGTAAATTTGTATTGAAATTTACATAAAATGTTGATTGCTTGAATTTAAGATTGTGTGATTCTCTTAAATTTAAGTGGCATAGATTTAAGGGGAGTTAAGATTAACTCTTGTCATCACCAAAAATAAGGAGATTGCTAAATCTCAAATCTTGATGATGAAATCAATTAATGGGTTATTGATCTAACATAATTATTAGAATTGATTGATACAGGATTAATTACGATAGAATGATTATTACAATCAGGATTAGTTAAGGTCAAGTCCATGCATCAGGTCAATGTGATTGAAAACTTGCCAGGAGTGCGTTGGGAGCTCGCCGAGGGTATCGGGAATTTGCTAGGATGGCATAAGGGAGTTTGCCAGAAGAAGATCGAGACTTACCGGAAGATTATCGAGGGTAGCCGAAAAGCTTGTCGAGAGTTAAGATTGTCTTGTAATGGATGTTTGGCAATTATGATTATATTTAATTAAGTCATAATTAGCATCATGTAAGACTATCTATGACAAGAGCAATAGAGTTACAACCATATGATGGGCCAAGATCAAGCTTAGGCATCAGCCGGGGTTCAAACGATGCAGTGGGATCTCGCCAAAGTTTGCTAAGAGATTCGCCAAAGGGATCAGGAAGCTCGCTGGGAGATCGTCGGAAGAAGACCAGAAGACTCACCGCAAGAATACCGGATGCTACCGGATTGGTGGGAGTTAGGTCTTAGTTTAGCTTGTTGGTCATTAAGTATTATAATCATTGAGTCGTAGTTAGAAATTGAGTCCTAATTAAGTTAAATTTAGATGAAATCTAAATCAACTCAATAGGGCAACCGGGTCCACTATAAGGTTTGGTTGAGCTCAGATTGAGCTCAATTAGTTAACCAAAGGAATGGTTAATTGATGGTTTGAGTTGAAATTTGAAAAGTGGATGGAACCACTTTAGTGAAAATTTTGATAGGTAAACTGTCGGTGAACGGCAGGTGTACTACCACTACCCAGGCTTTCGGGCAGCTAATAACGGTTGACCCGCTCAGACTGGGCAGTTGAACCGCACGTACCCATGAATCTTGGTACTTTCGATGGTCGACCCACCCAAGACCAATGGGTAAATCGTCCGTACCCTGGTGTTCGGGCAGCTGAGCCACCCAAGTCGGCGAGTAAACCGCTCATACCCGATTTTTCTGGGTATGTTGGATTTTGGCTCTAGTTTTGAAGCCAATTTGGGGTCTATAAATACCTCAAATTTTTTTATATTCTTAATAATAATTTTGGGGATTATATTGTAATAAAATATTATGTGAGAATTATAAGAAAAAGCAAAGGGATAAGGGAGTGATCAAAGAGTTTAATCTTATCTCCCTTGTAAGCAAAGTGTAAGGGTTTCGTCTTCACCCAAAGAAGATCGGTAGTAAACATTGGTGTGCCTCAAGAAGGAGGACTCGAGAGTGGACATAGGCCGTTGGCACCGAACCACTATAAAAATTGTGAGTATTTTCTTGCTTTCATTGCTTATATTTTTTTGTATTGATACTTTCGATTTAACTCAACTCTTCAAAAATAAAGTTTTCACAATAAGTTATTTCCTTCAAACGTTGCTTATCTTTCCGATTTGCTTATTAACTTAGCAACTTTCTTTTAATCACTCACTCATTTCACTAAGAACGAAAAGCTTCGGATTTCTTATCTTAGTTTAATCAAAAAATTTTCATCTAAACTGAAAATTTATTGCACTAATTCACCACCGCTCCGCCACAACCCCCCCTCCCCTGGTCTTAGTGCAAATTGATCATAACAAAGTAGCCCGACGGTCAAAAAGTCTTGTACCTTCATTAGTTACTCTCTTGAATATAATGCTTACCGATGCTATGATCCTCTGACTCACAGAGTCTTTGTGTCTCATCATGTTGTCTTTGTGGAGTCCTCCTTTCCATTTCACTAGTCTAAGTCTTCTACTGTACAAATTACTCTAGTGAATATACATTAGTGGCACATACCATTGTCCAATGAGTCTCCATAAGACTCACCCACTCTAGCAAATATACATGAGTGGAATACTCCTCTGATACAACATCTTGGCTCATATTTTTCTTCTCCTTCTTCTGCATACATACCTCCTACTACTGATATTCAAACTTCAAACACTTAGTCACTAGTATTTCCCTCACCTCAACCTAGTAGTACTAATGTTCCTCAGTCCAACTCACCCTATTCTACTACTTCCCAAGCACCCATTCCACCATCACCTCCTAAACTACTTGGACATCCCGTGACAACATACTCTAAAAATGGTATTTTCAAACCACGTTAAGTTCTAGATCTTAATACAGTTGTGATTCCCTCTATTGAGACCTATGAACATACCACGATTATTCAAGCTTAAAAGTCTCTTCACTAGCGTAAAGCTATGTATGATGAATATGATGTCCTCCTTTGTAACTCTACTTGAAAATTTGTTATATTTCATCCTGCACAAAATGTCATCAAGTATAAGTAGTTTTTTTTAGTTAAGTGGAACCCTGATGGGTCCATTGCTAGGTATAAACTCATCTAGTGGTCAAAGGCTTTCATCAACATCCTGATGTTGACTTTACAGAGACATTTAGTCCTATTGTTAGACCCATGATAATCCATATTATTCTGAGCTTAGCCATTTTGAAAGGTTGGCATCTATCGTAACTTAATGTGAATAATGCATTTTTATAAGAAATATTAACTAACGATGTCTTTATAGAATAACCACCTAGTTTTCTTCATCCTCGATGTCTGAAACATGTCCGTAAAATCCATAAAGCTATTTATGGACTTTCTCAGGCTCCACGAGCCTAGTACTAAGAACTCGGCTCATTTTTTATGTCAGTCAATTTTTTCAACTCTAAGTCTGACGCCTCCCTATTTCTCCGTCAACAACCTGGCAGTACAATATGTGAATGATATCATTGTGATAAGTAATAACTCTGATCGATTTTTTTTCAAAGATCTCGGTTCCTTGAATTATTTTCTGGGTGTAGAAATAATGTCTACATCTTCGATACTCTTCCTCTCTTAATGGAACCATATTCAGGATTTATTACTAAAGAAAAATATAAAGGATGCAAAAGCTGTTTCAACTCCTCTCTCAACTAGTGAATCACTCCGGTTAATTGACGGTAGTCCTGCTATAGATCCTACTCAATATCAATAATTAATTGGCTCTTTACAATATTTAGCTCTCATCCGCCTAGATATCTCCTTTGTAGTTAACAAGCTATTACAATTCATGCATAGACCGTCTACCACACAATGGTCAACAGTTAAACGAATATTACGATATTTTAATGGTACTCTTGACTATGACATATTTCTCAATAAACACTCTCCACTCTAACTTCATGCTTATGTTGATGTTGATTGGGCTGAGAACTTTGATAATAGAATATCGACATCTGGGTATATCGTTTTCCTAAGAGCTAATCCAATCAGCTAGAGTTCCAGAAAACAAAAGATAGTTGCTCGATCAACCGCTGAAGTTGATTGGATTAGCGCCTAGGAAAATAAGGTAGATCAACTAACGGACTCCCTTTATGAAGCCAATTGCTTGTAAATTATTTTCACTTTAGAGGTCCAAGATCGGCATCCTTGATAGGTGCACGATTTTGTGGGGACATATTAAGAGATAAAATTATTGTAACAGCATTAGTAGAATGGTTAGACTGTTGAGAAAAATCCTCAACTTCTAATCTTTTTAAATTTTTTTTTCTTGTATAAATAGGTATTGAGTGAAGGAATAAATAAGTGAACTTTATTCATTTCTTAATCTCTTCTCTCATTTCTCTGTCAGTTTTCACTTGAATTCCTTGTTTCTTATGTATCTGTTGGCGACTCTAAATCAGGTGTTACAGATTTAACCGATAACGGCGCTTCAGCTTCATAAGAACAATTAGTGGCTCTGCAAGAAAAGAAGGGTAGAAAGTCCAGTAGCAGCTTGATTATCTGATTATAGAGTAGGTGCACTAAATTCATTTCTATATTTTTATCTGAAAGAACTAGCAAGCGCTTTTGAACAAGCAAAACAAATGTAACTGTACTCGACTTCAGTACTTATGGGTGTAGGCTTTTGCCGTAAACCCTTGTTCTCTAAGTAATAAGAGCTCCATTCAATGTAGCTAACGCTTATTGGAGTTTTTCAAGAAACTATATACTTCAAAAAGGACAAAGAAAGGCAGAGAGCTAGCTACTAAAGGCAGGGGAGGGTTCAGCTAAAGTTGATGTTGGATCAAAAGCATAAGATGGATCTAAACCAACAATTCATTCTAAACCCAGTCTCAAAGTCCAGGCCTAGACTCAGTCAGATTCAACGGGAGTTGAGGTCGGAGAAGAATAGATTACGTCCAACAAGGAAGCAAGGTTCAGTAGACATGGAGAAAAAAAGAGGTGCTTCTTGTGTGCTAAGTGAATGAATGAGAAGTAGGTCTATAGCTTATAACACTGCCAGTAGTACAAGCAAGCAAATTATCATGCAAGAGAACCAACAACGGAACCAGCAAGGAAATTCAGAACAGTAGGACTCGAAAGCTTCATATGCACATCTGTGAAATTCATATTCGTTATTTTGTTTAAATTGAGTTACGATGCTCGAGAGTTAAATTCCTATCTAATATATGCGCAAACAAAATCCAGATTCTGGGCTAAAAATGCATTTGTTGTATTGTTTCCGAGTATCAATGTAGGATTAGCTATAATCAGAGTTGACCATGTCTTAAATGACTCGAATTGCCTATTTTACAGCTTTCCCAACACCAAGTTATGGTAGGTAGGACCTCTTCAGCACCTCACGCAAGTAGATTCGAGTATAGTTGCTAACTTATATTATGGTTGTCGGTTCTTCAACTATAGTTCAGGTGATTTACCTTTCTAGTCGTGGAGTTCCTATTCTCAATTGAACTTACCCCTTTAAATACGAGTTTGGGTCGAGAGATGGAAATTCTGTATTTATGGTGCCTGAGTCCTGTCATTATTAAGTTAGGGAAGTTTGTAAGAAAGGTAGATGAGATAAATTCTTTGTTGCAAGCCGAATCAAATAGTTGTGCTATGCTAGAGCAGAACAATCAGCTGTTGTTCGAAAGTAAGCTGCAAGACCTCAAGTAGAGTTCCTGGCGGTGGAATTCTTGTGTCGGTGACAGGAGAGGTTCCTCTGTTGTGGTTCTTAAAGTTGAGTCTCTTTGTGAAGGAGTTTAATCATATCGAGTGTCATCTAATTTGATATCTTTTTCTTCTGATCTTTAGCGGTAGGGAAAGTAACTTCAACTAAGTCAAGTATAGAGTTAATTCTTTATCTCGAGAGCACATGGTATTGTTTTAGTTTTGTGGATCTTACCTAGTAGTGCTCTTTTACCTTTCTTGCTCCGAACATGCAACACAAGGATCTAGATCGGGAAAAGAATGAAGATATGAAGCCAAAGATGGATTTGAATTAGGATCTTAAACTAAATCATCAGCTCCCGAAGAATAAGTTAGGGCATTTACGCAAGAGAAGTTATTGGTTCTAAGTCTAGAGAGGAAGTTGTATCAACATAAAAATGAGTTTAAACAGAAGAATCAATTCAAGTTACGATCGGGGCAGAATAAAGTATAGGTTCTTTCTTATGACGGTACGAGTGTCGTATCAAGTATTCGAACAGATGTAAGTTCCCTTCAAGTTGAGGTTTAGGCAAAATCAAACAAGCAACTCATACTATTGCGCATCAGGAGCTACATATATACATATTGATGCCTTACGCCTTAAGATCAAGTCTTTGTTTTCCGGCTTTTAACCAGGGCCCATAACCATAATAAATGGGAGCGTCAATTATTATTACTTCTTTTCTGATTAGGGATAGGAATAGATTAATTCATAGTTTACACCTTACCTCTGGGAAAGTGTAAGTTAATTCTTTAACTGCAATATTTTATCTTCTGTCTGAAGTGGTTTTACTCACTTTATATAATATGCGAGGCAGATATCCAATTCAGTATTAGTTGGCATAGGCTCAGAGCCAGAGTAAGCCTTTCAAGCAACAAACTGCAACTCAACAAGCTTAGGCACAAATCTAGTTTGTTTTCATTGATTTTGTAAATGCACTGACGAACAAGCTTAGGACTTGCTCATAAAAGGATCTTAGTGCATAAGCTCCTTACGCTAACAACTTAACCTCTACTTAACCTCTACTTAACCTCGCTTTAGAAGTAAGGGCAACTAGGGCATTAACGCCTAATTTAGAGTTGCCAACAAAACTATTCTTTTCTACTGCATCTTATGTTGCTTGAAGGTTAAGAATTGAATTATTGAGCATTAGGTTGTTATATCATTTGCGCCAGTAAAAACAGTTAATTGAACTCTCACTGCAGCTTACTTTCAAACTGGAACTCCACTTGCACCAAAAGAAACTTGACATGTTAAAACGATAGCATTGTCAACGGTACGAGCACCCGACCTCGGCTTGCACATTCCTTCCATACTAGCTAGAGTGTAAGAGCAAAGTTCCTCCGTTTTCGGGAACACAGGGTATGTATTTTAAAATGTCTTCTTTACCTGAACTCACTAACAGGCAAACGGCAACGATATGAATTGCTGCTTGTTGGTGCAAGAGCTAGATGAAACTCTCACTTCCATATGCGCTATTAGAGTAACCTATTTTAATAGTAGTAATCCCTAAGTGCTGATAGAAACTAAGAAAAGCTATATTGAAAACAAAGAAAATAACTACATCGTCTATTCTTTAGTTGTACCTATTTATATAGGAGAATAAAATATTGAAAAGATAAGGCTGTTGAGGACTTTCCTCAACAGCTTAACTATAAGTTGTTACAATAATTTTATCGCTTAACATGCCCCCGCAAGATTGTGCTCCTGTCAAGGACGCCGATCTTGGACCTATGAAGTGAAAATAGCTTGCGGGCAAGTGGTTTCGTGAGAGAGTCTACCAGTTGATCTGTCGTATGAACATGAGAAACATGTAGTTATCGGTTGATCACTTGATCTCATACAAAATGAAAGTCAATTGCTATATGTTTCATACGAGAGTGAAATACTGGATTTGCACATACGTATGTAGCTCCGATATTATCACAATATATGGTAGGAGTGACAAAAGAGCGGATGTCAAATTCTGTGAGCAGATTCATCACCCAATTAATTGGATACTCAGCTTCAGTGGTTGACCGAGCAACAGTCTTTTGTTTCTTGGAACTTCAGTTGATTGGATTAGCGCCTATGAAAATAATATACCCAGATGTCAATGTTCTATCATCAACGTTTCCAGTCCAATCAGCGTCCACATAAGCATGAAGTTGGAGTCGAGAGTTTTTATAGAGAAGTATGCCATAGTCAAGAGTGTCATTAAGATAACGTAATACTCATTTAACTGCTGACCAATGTGTAATAGACGGTCTATGCATGAACTGGGATAGCTTGTTGACTGCAAATGAAATATATGGGTGGGTGATAGCCAAATATTGTAAAGAGCCAATTACTTATCGATATTGTATAGGATTCGTAGCAGGACTTCCATCATTTAATCGAAGCGATTCACCAATGGAAAGGGGAGTGAAAACAACATTTGCATCTTTCATGTTTGTCTTGACTAATAAGTCTTGAGTATACTTCCGTTGAGAGAGGAAAAGTCTGGAAGATGTAGACATTGCTTCCACTCCCAAAAAATAATTCAAGGGACTGAGATCTTTGAGGGAGAATCTGGCAGCTAACTTCTTAATAAACATTATAACCTCCATAGAGTTATTACCGGTCACAATGATTTCATCCACGTAGACTAAGAGATATATTGTACTGTCCGGTTGTTGACGGAGAAATAAAGAGGTATTAGACTTAGAGTTAGAGAAGCCCACTGACATCAGAAACGAGCCGAGTTCTTTGTACTAGGCTCGTGGAGCTTGCCGAAGACCATAGATAGCCTTGTGGAGTTTACAGACATGTTTCGGATATTGAGGATTAAGAAAACCAGGAGGTTGTTCCATAAAGACATTGTCAATTAATGTTCCTTGTAAGAAGGCATTGTTGAGATCAAGTTGTCACAGTTGCCAACCTTTTGAAACGGCTAAACTTAGAATCAGTCGGATTGTTGTGGATTTAACAACCGGACTGAATGTCTCTATAAAATCAACGCTAAGACGCTGATGAACGCCTTTGGCCACTAAACGGGCCTTATACCTGGCAATGGACTCATCGGGGTTCCACTTAACTCGAAAAACCCACTTACACCCGATGACATTTTGTGCAGGATGAAACAGAACAAGTGTCCAGGTAGAGTTATGAAGGAGGGTGTCATAGTCATTAGACATAGCTTGATGCCAGTGAGGAGACTTTTGGGCTTAAATAATCGTGGTAGGTTCACAGATCTCAACAAAGGGAGTCACAACTGTATTGAGGTCAAGAACCTGACGTGGTTTGAAAATACCACTTTTAGAGCGTGTTGTCATGGGATGTCTAAGTGGTTTAGGAGATAATAGCAGAATAGGTGCTAAAGAAGTAATAGAACAGGGTGAGTCGGACTGAGAAACAGTAGTAGAAGTAGGCAGGCGTGAGGGAAATATTGGTGATTGAGTGTCCGAAGACTGGATGTCGGAGGTAGGAGGTATGTATGTAGAAGAAGGAGAGGAAAAAGAAGGAGCGAGATGTTATATTGGAAAAGCGCTTCATTCATGTATGTAAGTTGGAGTGGGTGATTCTTGTGGAGGCTCATTGGATAATGGCATATGCCAATGATGTACAGTCAGCGGAGTAGTTGGCACAGTAAGAGATTTGGACTGGTGAAATAGAAAGGAGGACTCCACAAAGACCACATGACGAGGCACAAACTTTGTGAGTCAAAGGATCATAACATCGGTAAGTGTTATGTTTAAGAGAGTAACCAATGAAAGTACAAGGTTTTGACCGTGGGGCTAGTTTATGTGATGCATAAGGACGTAACCAAGGATAGCAGACACAACCAAAGACTCTAAGTTTCTGAAGGTTTGTGGGTTTATGAAACAGTTTTTCAAAAGGTGATTGATCCTGGAGGACTGGAGTAGGCATGCGATTAATCAGATAGACTGCGGTCTGGAAGGCTGCAGACCAAAAGATAGTTAGCATGGAAGCATGACGGAGAAGTGTAAGACCAGTTTCAACTATATGCCGATATTTGCGTTCGACTGAGCCAACTAGTTAAGGAGTGTACGGAGGAGACTTGAGGTGTTGAATACCATAGGTATTCAAGTATGGTGTTAGAGATTGGTATTCACCTCCACCATCAGAGTAAACTGTTTTAATGGTGGACTGAAAGATATTTTTCACCATTTTTTTGAAGGTAATAAAGGTTTTAGAGACCTCAGACTTATGTTGAAGAGGATACAACCAAGTATATTTGGTAAAATAATCAACAAAGATAAAATAAAATTTAAATTTGTCAAATGAAATACTTGGTGCAGGACCCCAAATATCAGTATATAAAAACGGTTACGAACAAGAGATAGAAGAATGTTTAAAAGGTAATCTGACTTTTGAAATGCTACGGACCAAAATATGGATGGCATGGAAGCCTGATGAAGCAGCGTTAGGCCAGTTTTGATAACATGTCAATGTTGTTCAGCAGAGCCAACCAGTTGAGGAGTATATGGAGGGGACTTAAGATGTTGAATACCATTAGCGGACAAATAAGATATAAGGGCTTGATATTCACCCCCGTCATCAGAATATATAGTTTTAATGAAAGTCTAAAAGTAGTTCTCGACTAAGTTCTTAAAGTTGGAGAAGACAATAGTGACATCAGACTTTTGACAGAGGGGATATAACCATATATACTTTATAAAATAATCTACAAAGATAATATAGAATCTAAACTTGTCAAAGGAGACAACTGACACGGACCCTAAACATCAGTATAAACAACCTCAAATGATTTAGAATAGGAAATAAAAGATGTATCAGAAGGTAATTGATGACTCTTATTACTAAGACAAACATCACAATAAGTAATAACATTACTAGATTTAAAAATAGGAATAGAATAGTGAGAAAGTAATTTTTGTTGAATAGAGGTCGAGGGATGACCAAGACGTTGATATCAAATGTCGACTAGAGTAGCAATAGAAGAGTTCGCAGTAGGTCAGGGTAGATACAAGGCTGATGGTCATTCGTAGATGTTATCTTTATTTAGGCCGCGAACTATGGATGCCCCCATACACAAGTCCTTGACAACAAAATAATTAAGAAAGAATTCAATAGAGGTATAGTTTTGTTGGTAGAATTAAGAGATAGCAATAAGATTTCTTTTAATATAGGATGCACATAAAATATCATCGAGTGTAAAAGAGATGTCATATGAATTAAGCGATCTAGAACCAGTATGAGTGATTGGAATTCTTTAACCGTCACCAATGACAATGTCTTCATTTCCGCCATAATTGTTGTGGATCTACAAGTTCTGGAGATCGAAAGCGATATGGTGGGAAGCACAAGAATCCAAAATCCAATTGGATTAACTATCAGACAGAGTAGTCATGACATTTGCCTGAGGCAAGGTTGATAAAGCTAGAAGGCAAGGTCAAGACTAGCAAACTTTTGCAGAGTGGTCGAGTTTGTCACACAACTGGCAGACGACAGGCTAATGAAATGCAGGAGTAGGAGGACATGGCTGAAAGGAAGCATTCTGACGATGGTTGAAGGTTGGAGGCTGTGGAGGAGGAATAGAGAGTATGGTGCCCATAGGAGGAAAGTTGGCCACACCTTTTGAAGCATTCTTATTGTATTTATGGTTTTGCCATTTGGATTTGTGGTTGAATTAAGCAGTGATGGGAGGCCCTGGCAGAGGTCCTGGGAGCCTATCATGACGCTTCAGGTAAGATTCAAAGTCTATTAACTTGTCATAAAGTTCTTCAAAGGAGATTGGAGAGTCGCATGCTCGAAGCGCTACTGCTAGTTCGTTGAATTATGCACTCAGTCCATTAAGTGTGTGGATGAGAACTTCTTCATTAGTGGGAGAATGACCTATCAAAGCTACGTCATCGATAATCACTTTGATATGTTGTAAGTAGTTGGCAATATTACTTCTCTCCTACTTTAAGTTTATAAGACTCGAGAGTAGGCCAAGCATGCAATTCCTTGAGCGATTCGCGAAGGTAGTTTATAACTTGGTCTAAGATTCTATAGTAGTAGCATAGGAGGACACAAGCGGGGCGATAGATCCAGCAACAGAGGCTTGAATTGGTTGGAGAATAAAGCGATCTTGATGTAACCATAACTTGTATGTAGAATTTGGTACTGGGTTAGGTTCTCCTGGAACATAGATCATTGCTGGTGGACAACTAAGAAAATCATCAATATAACCAAATAAATCATAACCAAATAGAAGATTAGAGAATTGAGCACACTAAGATACATAGTTGCCACCTTTGGATAATTTAAAGGGGATTAGAGAAGCAACATTTATGGAAATAAGTCCTAAGGACCAAAAGGGAGTGCCAATATGAAAAAGAGTAGGAACATCATAGGTAGATGAGGAAGACATTTTAAACTCACTAAAGGTGACAGTCGGAAATTTGAGTAATTGAACTCAAAAAAATAACATAATTTGCATCCACGAAATAGGTGACAAAGAAAGTAAAGTGCTGAGGTATGGACCAAAAATAAAAATCTCAAACCACAGGGTTACCTTCGTTAGTTGCAAATGATGATTTTGGTTTTGCAAGCTTGTGAGAATACTGAGTGGCTACCGCCTAGGTGCCACATAAGGAGCAAATAGCGGCAGTAGGACAACAAATGCATACAGTAGTAGACCAACAAAGGTTGGCAGATATCGCTCCTAGGGTTGTAGATTCCTATTCCTGGATCTGGAAGGTCGAGTGCAACAGGCCGGTGTTGCCAGAACTAGTCCTTAAAGTAATCTTAGATTTGTATCGTTGTAGTAGTGTGGATCTAGGAGAGAGAGAGGATGTCAGCTCTATCGTGCTAAATCTGAGGATGAGAAGTCCAATGGCACCAACTAAGATCTGCCAGAGCCGTAGGCACAGTCGGCTAAGCAGTGCAAAGGAAGGTACAGGCATCAACAGGAAGATAGAGGGAGAAGGAAGCAGGCTTAGCAAGAAGCAGGCGTAGCGAGCCGCGAGCAACAGAGTGGGTGGATGTGCTGCATGAGGAGACCAGAGGAAGCAATGATCGTTTTGAGCTTTTCACTAGGAAATTGATCAAATCTGGCGATTCACTTGATCGCACTGCCAGCACAGACTGGAAGCCACGACGGTGAAGAGCAGAAGTAACTGGAGAATGAGAGCACTGACGATTGTTGATTTAAAGCTGATCGTAGATGAGTTGCTATGAAATTGGATGATGCAGGAAATGCCCCTTCCAGCTGATCTGTACACTATAGCTTTGGAAGAAGAAGCAACGGTCGGTAGAGGCTGATAGCACAGAAGCCGTGGTTACCGATGGAACAGCAAAGAGGGAGAGAAGGATCAGTCAACAAAGGAAGAAAAGGAGAAGCCGACTGAGAACCATGAGCTACTGCTTCGACAGAAGAAGCAGAGGATGGTTCGCTGACCTGGAAACAACAATGGTGGCTGAGGTTGATGAGAAGCGGTCTGCCATGAACAAGAACCTCTGCTGGTGTTGGTGGGGTGGGTGAGTTGTTGTTTGCAACAACTGTAGCAGTAAGGAGGAGAGCATAGAAGTTAGTGCTAACAGCAGAGAGTGGGAGCAGCACCAAAAGCCGTGTAGAATGCCTTTGATGTCATCAGAATTCATAGGCAGTGTCATTGCTAGTGATCTAGAATGAGAGACAAAGCTTAGTCACAAGTTGTGCGGAAGAAGATGAGATGTTGGCTCGGGACATTCCCTCCCTACAACAGAGATGGCTGCCAAGGTTATCTAAAGGCTGTGGGCAGTGGTCCTTCTTGGCTGAAGGGAACACTCGACTATGAGGGAGCACCGAGGGTTGTGGTTGATGGGCGCCAGCGGCGTCGTGAAAAAGGCAGTAGCAGAGGAGTAGCAGGGACGCTGTTGGGAGAGGAAGGAGAGGTTGGCTGGAGAACATGTGCACAGCGAGGAGGAAGCTCCACATGCGGACGCAATAATCACGAGAGAGAGGACCCAAGGCGAAACGCCGAGGCAGGACCATGGCAAGTGTGCATCGCAACTGTGGTTATATCTTGCCCATGCTGATCATAGCCATCGGAAAGCAGGGATGGAAGGATAGGCAGTGATGATAAAGGTGGCTGTGGGGGTGGGGGGAAAGCAGCAATGTCGTTGCTGTTATGCGCACAGCTATATGAGAGACTCTGGCAGCTGCTGCATGTGACTGGATGCAATGGGACGCGAGGAGCAGCATTATTGTGCTGTCGTTTGACAGTGAGAAGAGAGAATTTTTTCTGTATTATGACTCTGATACCATGAAAGAAATAAAGATAAGGAACAAAAGAATATATTTTATTTATTGATGTAATACTTATTTATACATGATTGAGGAAAAATTTTCCTCAACTAATAAAAGAGATATTTTTATTCAATTACAAATCTCTTCAACTAACACTTTAAAGTTGAAACGTGTCGTGAAGAATTTTATGTTCGAGTTAAGAAGTATAGATCAGCTCTTTTAGAATGCCTACTATACGGAAATAAAAGCCAGGAATAAACAATAGAACGAAACTACTTTGAGCTACAGCACCACCCGAACAACTCCCTTAACCGAACAAAACTTTCTTTTCACCGAATGAAACTTTCCTTTGAGGAAAGGGTAGGAAGAAAGAGAGAAAAAGACCCTGAGGTGAGCCTTTCTTTAGTACAGAAAAATATACCTGAGAGTAAGTCATGCATAGTACAGAAAGATATACTTGAGAGTAAGTCATGTATAAATTCTTTCTTCACATTAATTCAGCAAGCAGGGCCAAAAGCAAGAAGCAATACAATGGCGTTAGCCAGTTCAACAAGCAATGGAACAACTCGAAAGACAGAATTGAGGCGACCCTTCAAACAACTTATTCTTCCCCCACTACATGGTAACCAAAACTGCTTACTCCTTCCGTACTGCTTTCAGACGATACGAGATTGTTTCTTTCAACGTTACTTTAGACTTTATTTCTATCCTAACTTTCAAGTACTTTAATATTGCACTTCTACCCTGACTTTTAATGTATTTTCTCATATGGCACGATTGCTTATTCAAAAGCATTTCAATGACATAACAACCAATATCATAGCGTAACCGGACTCACAGCTCAAAATTATAGTTAGAATAGATGCACAAGAAGAATGAATGGAGTCAACCTTACCCCTAGATAAGAGTACAAGATTCTTTACTTCCCTTGCTAACTCGCTTGTTCCCTTGCATGTACCATTGCTTCTTCCTTTCTAATTGGGTTATCCCTACTTTCTTTTCTACTCAACTAGTGATATCTATTGTAATTGTCTACTACGATACTTGGAGCTACGTGGGATTTAGCATAATAGTACTCAGTTCTTGTCTGTTGGCGGAGGCGAAGGATAATTTCAGGCGGTCAGCAAATCTGAAGGGCAGAGAAAATGTTATAGGTATCTATGATTTCATAGTGGGGTTGTCCATGGGCAACTGGTAGCGAGAGGCTTGGTGCCGATAGTTCGATAGGCGATAGGTAAAGACTACGATTTTGTAGAGGAATATTTCGCAAAGGAGTAGACTTATAGTAGCTCTGATACCATGATAGACAAATGAGAAAAAAGATTAGGAAAAAAATAAAGTACACTTGTTTATTCCTCCACTAAATAACTATTTATACAATAAAAAAATTAAAAAGATTAAGAGTTGAGACTCCCTAAAACTATCCATTACTTCCCTTCTGTGCCGAGTCAAGGAAACCAGTAAACCAGTAATTTAACCAACACAAGAAGTAACTATAGTTAAGTACACTTGCTTTGAATTATCACTTACAGTTTACTTTTCACCTTAACTGAGTAATGAAAGATTCTGTTGCTTCGGATTTGACTTCAGATCCTTTTCTTATTCTGATTCACATAAGGAGGAGTATAAAGCGCAAGTAAGCTCTGCAGTAGAAAGATTTCCTGTGTAAGGTAGAAAGATCGCAGCTAACCTTCATCGCAAGCAGTCAAGTATCATCGTATATAGCTGGGTTTTTTAACACCTTCCTTATTGTGGTAGACCGGCTGGCTCTAAGTGCTATGTTTTATTAATATGTAATAGAATAGATGCATTTTCTAGAAAGAAATAGGTGCATGAAATGAAAAATAAACAAGTGCCCATTAAATTCATAATCAACAAACAAGAAAACAAGCTAAGAAGATGCGCCGGGCAGTAAAGTAAGTAGCAGGCTAAGTGCCTATCTTAGTTCTGACTTAAATATAGGGAAGCAATGCTGTATTCTGTTAATCTCTTATATATTCTATTTGAAGTAACTGTTAATCTCTTATATATTCTATTTTAAGTAAGCAGTTTGGTTACCGCTATGTGGGCTTGATAAAATAGAGTCGGCTTCTTAATATGATTAATCTAGAACAGACTTAAAACAAGGGGCAAGCAAACAGAATTAATTGTCTTAACCGAACAAGCAAAAGACTCTTTCTAGGGGTAGTGGTGATTTTAATATTTAACTTGTGGTGGGGTATATTTTGATGATAAAATTAATTGATGAATTTTATGATTTAACTTATATGTTAAAGAAAATGATGTAAAATTAACTGTGACAGTAAAGTGCAATACAATCAGATATTGGGTTGGAGTCAAATTCAAGCATCAGACTAAGATTCAAACGATGCAATGGGAGCTCATCGAGAGTTTGCTAGAGGTTGGCCGAGGCTTGGAGGATGTTGTCGGGAGCTCATCGAGAACTCATTAGAAGTTTGCCGAGAAGTTCGTTGGGAGTTCGTCGACAGGTTGTCGGAGCTTGTTGGGAGTTCACTGGAAGAATGCTGAAAGTTCATTGGGAGTTCACCGAAGGAAATCAAGAGCTCGCCGAGGGTTCATCGAAAGGATGCTGGGAGTTCTCCGAGAGACGATCGGACAACGAATATTATGTGTTGAGAGTTGTAGTTAGCATTATAATGAAAGTTAGTTTTACTAATTCAATTAAGAGATTATTAGGCTTTAATTACAATTAATTTGGAATTATTATAAAAATTATTTTAGCAGCCCAAGGTCAAATAAGACACGGTTTTCGAAGACATGATCTCCAAGATGACACAGTCTTCAAAGACGTGTGTCAGGCAGTTGGCCCGCCCAGACACAGTCTCCGAGACTGTCAGGCGGTGAACTGCCCATAACACGGTCTTCGAGATTAGCACCTCGGGAACACTTAAAATTTAATTGTTGGCTCCACCCATTTGGGGCCTATAAATACCCCACTCATTCTTGCTAGAGTATGCAAGTAATTAAGAGCAAAACCTTATGAAAATGCTATTGTAATTGAGAGCTTCTTCTCATTTCGTCTTATATAAGGGAGAGCTTAGAGATTTGTAAAGGTTATCTCTTAAACTTATAAAAGTAGAATGGAGTTGTAAGAGGGTGGTTGATCTTCACCCATTGAAAGAAGATCAATAGTGGAAGCTAGTGACCTCAACGAAGGAGGAATCGAGAGTAGACATAGGTCACAAGACCGAACCACTATAAAATCGTTTTGCTTCCTCTTCTTTACTCCCGATTACTCTTTATCTTCATTGCTTTGTTATTTAACTGTCTACTATCTTTGTTGGCACTATTATAAACATCTCTACGCTTAAACGTATTTTTAATATGGTTTTTATTGAGCGAACATTTATATCAACATAAATTTTTTCATAAGCACTAATTCCCCCCCGCACGCCCCCCCCCCCCAAATCTTAGTGTCGCTTTGATCCTAACAATTGGTATCAGAGCCACGTTTCTCTCTATTTGGCTTAAAATCTAAGAGAGATGACTTTTGTTGGCAATCAAGACAGACTTTCTATCACTCATCCTCCCATGTTTAATGGGATGGATTATACGTATTAAGAAAGTCGAATGAGAATTTTTCTACTTTCTATGGATTTTAAATTATGACATATTACTGAAATTGGTTTTGAAAAGTCTTCTAAACCGATGAACGAATGTAATGATTTGGAAAAAAAGACTTTCTCTTTCAATGCTAAAGCGATGAACGTTTTATTTTATACTCTTGATAAAAATAAATTTAATCAGATTTCTATATACGAAACTACACATAAGATTTGGCACACACTAAAAGTCATACACGAAGGCACTAGTCGAGTCAAAGAGTCAAAAATTAATCTTTTGGTGCATAACTATGAGTTATTTTGCATGAAACCAAGTGAGACTATAGGAGACATATAAACCCTTTTTACGAATGTTATCAATGGTCTAAAAGTGTTTGGTAAAAGTTTTTCTAATTTTG
Organism: Ensete glaucum; assembly: GCA_021527575.1. Taxonomy (NCBI): domain Eukaryota; kingdom Viridiplantae; phylum Streptophyta; class Magnoliopsida; order Zingiberales; family Musaceae; genus Ensete; species Ensete glaucum. Next base: position 19,961,922 of record CM038552.1, on the reverse strand, counting down.
AACTTGTTAACAAAATATTAAGATCCCTCCCTAAAAGTTGGGATCCCAAAGTAACGGCAATATAAGAAGCAAAGGACCTAAATAATTTTCCGCTTGAAGAACTAACCGGGTCATTGATGACTTACAAAATTACATGTATAGCATATGATAAACTCGAGAACAACCTTCCAAAGAACATGAAATGCATAGCACTTAGAACTAATAAAGAATACTTGGGAGAAAACTTAAGTGATGATGATGATGAGGACTTCGTATTTCTTACAAGAAAATTTAAGAAATTCTTAAAAACGACTAAATCAAAACAAGATGCTAAGAATAAAAGTAAACTAAAAAATGACTCAATAATATGTTATGAATATAAGAAGCCGAGACACTTAGAAAATGAATGACCTCGAGTGAAGAAGAAGTAACCAAAGAAGAAGAAAGCACTCAAAACTACTTGGGATGACTCAAGTTCATCCGAAGACGAGGAGCCAACCAACAAGGAATAAGTTACAAATTACGCTTTAATGACATTTGACAACGAGATAAGTAATCTAAATGAGTCATCTTTTATCTTATAATGAATTATTTAATACATTTAATGACTTATTTGATGATCTTAAATTAGTTAGTAAAAACTATAAATTGTTAAAGAAAGATCATGCTTCACTTGCTAGTGAGGTTGAAAATTTCAAAAAAGAGTATGATGAACATAGGATAGCTTATTGCACTAAGTGCGAAGAATTATGTATACTTAAGAAAGAAAATATTTCATTACAAGAAACATTAGAAATATTTAAAATAGGTAACAAATCCTTAAACGTGATCCTTGCTAATAAGGGTCATGTTCATAGAAAGGAAGGATTGATTTTGTGAGTAACACTCAACAAATGCCAACCATCTTCGTTAAATGATCTACATTATATGTTTCACCTAGGAACAAATATATTTTTTATGAAAGAATTGGACACTATGCTTATAAATATTCATTTAAAAGGCATAGTCCACACAAATTAATTTGGGTTCCTAAAGAAACCATAAACAACTCGATGTCATTAATAAAATTAGGTAGAGCTTTTCATGAGGGATCCAAAGGCAAATGAGTACCTAAATCAAATCTCCATATATTATAGATTTGTCTCCTAACAAAGGCTAGGAGAACTAAATGGTATCTTGAAAATAGTTGCTCAAGGCATATGACTTGAGATCTAAAACACTTTCAAGCTCACTAGCCTAAACAACAACATTAAGAAAAATTATTGGCAATAAATCTTTTGATGGTTCATTATTATATAATTAATCTTGGTTATTTTTTAATGATGCTAGTATAAAAATAAACCAGAATGGAAGAATCTTAGTTATTATTAATCAAAAAACTGTAGCAACTCTTGCTCTATTGCTCATCTTGAGGTCCATCTTGCCTCTAGCCAATCTCCTAGGTCTTGCCAGAACCTGTAATGAATTGCAGATATGATAAGCACTCTCAGTATCCAATACCCATGTGTTATCATAAAAATTTAATAAGTGGAGACTGATCATGAATATACCTGAAGCTTCTCCAAGCTTCTATTTCGCCTTATCTACAAGGTAATCCTTACAGTTCCTCTTCCAGTGCTCATCTTGGCCGTAGTGTAAGAACTGTCATTTGTCTTTTGTCGGGTATTTCTTGGCAACCTTTGCCTTACCCAGTCTTTCTTTGCCCTTGCCCTTCTTAAGGGTCTTAATAGCCTTCCTTTTCTTATTGATCTCACCATTATAGAGAACTGACTTCTCTTTCTTGATGGCACTCTCAGATTCCCTCAACATATTAAGGAGCTCAGGGAGAGTCACCTCAAACTTGCTCATGTTAAAATTCATAATAAAGTAAGAAAAAAAGAATCTAACAGGGACTGAAGTATAAGATCAATGCACATATAAGTTTCTCGATCCACACTATCATCTTTAGAATCTACATCCATGCTCTTATGTTGCATCTGTAACTCAAGAGTCATGGAGGCCAACATATAACATTTTGCTAATGTGGACTCATCTATATACTTCACATAGCGAGCGATCTCATCCTCGCTTACCCCTTCTTTCGGTGTGGGCATAATTGTATCAAGTACGTATACGATTTTCTCCGTCATGAGAATAATTTTCAAATTACGGAGCCAATCCATATAGTTAGGACCAGTGAGGCGGTTGGCATCAAGTATACGACGCAGGTGATTTGAGAGCGACATATTTCTGACAAATAAGATATAGCACAAATAAATAACATGCATATTTTACAGAAAATATTAATTAAGATGTAGACTTCTATCTTAATGTACTCCCGTTATTTTTCTAGTGAATCACGTGACACTCTCGACACGTGAGACGAAAGTCTCTGGCAGACTCCTAGTGGGGATCAGAATCCAATTGGCATATCAATTCAATCTCGAGGGACTCAACCAATTACACTAAGCCCAAAAAGTAGGCAACTCTTGCCAATCATAACTCCTTATGATTCTCGTCATATTCGGCCTCTGAATCATTATAATCTCGATTGTTTGATCAACCATGAAGTTCAATTAAGTCATCACCATTGTTACAAGATGAGTCCGATTCGATGGATATGCTCTTAACTGCTCGACCAAGTCATACCATGTCCTGAGGCCACCGGTGACATGTATATGTTATAAGCAAGAACTCAATCACATAGATAAGTGAGCCTCAAGGGACTCGACCAACTCAACCTATGTTAGAAAATTTCTTCCTATAACGATGGAATGCCACGTGGGTCAATCTTATTACCTCACACTTACCAACTTAATATTATCGTAGGAGGGTTTTTCATTTTGTATCGGTCTTTTAATATGTCGTGTCACACACATACATATTTAATATATATCTACATCGCATGCAAATATATATATATATATATATAGTAGGTGTATAACACATCACATATACAAGCCACAGTGGATGATCATGAGCTAACACCTAATATGATTAAACTCGAGCCAGTGGGCCTAATCACTCACAATAGGATCTATGTGTGCATCGATGCATCTCCATACCATGTGATCATTGATCTTATCATCATCAGCTCCGTCAGATTCTCATTGCATCACCATGCATCGTGATCTCCCGCCACGATATCGTGGGTCCCGCTACCACCTCCATGCTCCTGTTACGCCTCTCCATGTAATTACAAAATAATCACAGGCACGCAGCCCCGACAATAAACGAGAAAAACGAAGTCTCTCAGACCTCAATAATAATAATAATCATAATTACACACATCACAACACGTGGCTCATTATCATTTATCTACATCATACATCACACATCACATCACATGTAGGATTACTAGATATATAATAATTAATTAAATTATTTAATTAATTATTTTTTTAGAAATCAAGATATTCTTGAAATTTCTAGAACTATTAAGGGAATCTTTAGAATTATGGACAAGAGGATAATCCTTAGAATTTTTAGAATTATTTAGGGTATTTAAAAAATTTTGGATAAAAGGACAATCCTAGAATTTCTCAAATTCAAAGGGGCTGAATAGACCTTTGCCAGAAAATAGAAACCATAGCCCGTGCTGCCCCTTTCCTTCGGTTGTCACCTATGCGTATGGCCGTTGGCAGCCACCCTTGCGGCAGGCGCCACTGCCCTTGGGTGGCACCTCGTAAGCGGGCGGGTGTCGTGTTCGTAGGCGGTGCCTCTATGGGCACCCCTCTACGGGCTGGCCGAGGGCACTACTCCTGCGGCCTAGTCGTGGACAACCGTCGCCCCTTGTGGGTCGGGCACCACCCCTTACAACCTGGTCATGGGCAAGCATCGCCCCTTGCGGCCTAGTCGCAGGTGATCGCCGCCCCTTGCGGGCTAGCTGTGGGTGATTGCTCCTACGGCCTGACCGCATGTGGTCGCCCCTGTATGTCACGGACAATAATATAAATAAGGTGTTTGATGAAATGCTCATGTTTGGTCGTGTCCTTCAGTTTATGTATATACCTTGTACAACAAGAAGCAGGCTTATAGTAGGCTTAGCAGCTCAAGTTTGGTTTGCTTTATGACCAATTTTTGCTTGTAAATATGAGTGTGTCTTGTAAGCACTTGTAGGGACTTCAGTCTGTAATGGACCATTTTCCTTTGTGTGCAACCTCTTTGAGTTTGTAATGTCCATGGGTGTAATTTATATCTGGCTTTATAAAGTGTTTACTTGGGTAGTTGCTTGTGGATCCCATGGGAATTGCTTCTTCTAGCTCGTTTTCTCTTTTTTTGTAAGTCTAAGGGACTCTAGGAGATATCGGGGAAGGCTGACCTTTACGGATGGACACGCATGGGTGCCGTACGGCTTAGGCAAAATCAGCTAAGCCCATGACAATGTGGTATCAAAGCGAGACAAGCATACGCGGAAACACTTGTCATACAAACGTGATAGACCTAGCTAGGCTGTATGGAGGATAGCCAGCACGTGTAATCGTTTGGGGAAAAACGGACATTAGATGTAGGGAAAGGAGTCATTAAGAGGAGAGGGCATCTAGACTTGGCATTCAGAGGAATGGCCAATCCTTTGCATGATAGGCACCACGAGGATAGGTAAGCGAAGAAGAATGTGTAGCGTACAAAGATTAGGATGGTTGAGTTCGAGATACGGCTCGACGTTGGCAACCAAACTTGACGGTGCTCAAGACAAGTGGGGTGCTTGGTGAAAGATGAGACTATGCAAAGTGGGAGGTGTTGCGCAATGATCGAAAGAGTTATGCAAAGCTCACAGAGGTGAGGAGAATTGATAACTCGAAGGATTTGGTACTCATGTAGGGCTTGCCAATGGACGACAAAGTGTTCGTGCCCATCCTAAGGCATGATCGAAACTCAACGCTATGGAGCGTCAGAACCTTATCTTCAACATGGAAAGGATACGTCCATAGGAGACTGAAATGTGCAGAAAGATCAGCATGTTGCTAGACCCTGAAGGGTGCAATAGGGGCTATATTGGCGAAGGGTCGCGATCTAGCAAGTGCATTTACGGGGGCAGAACATAACAAGATGGAATAGTCCAAAGGGGATGGTGGTCTCCAAAACTTTCAATGGAAAGTATGTAAAGAGGAAAGTTGCTCTAATAGGACAGATATCTAAGAGGGATAAGTTCTAGTTCTCTAGAGGGAGAAGCATGTGCAATAGACCGCACATATTGAGGAAGAGTTTCTCAAGGTATATCTTTACAAAGTTCAATGGATCAAATGAGTGGCGTGGAGTTATTGCATGATCTCGAATAAGGTAATGCATTGATGGATGCATTTCGAGATCAAGTGGGGGAGCAATCCAAGGCAACATCATATGAATGCACACTTAGAGTCGATGTAGAAATCGAACTTAACGGATGGCTAACCCGTGGAATAGTGGATACGAGGGCCACTATCAACACAATGCAAATCGAGAAGCGGAGTGACTTGGGTGGAACTATGTAAAGTATATATACCAAGCCGCATGAAGGGAGTCGATATAGAAGATGGAACATGAAGCGGAGGCACAGAGGTTTCCTTGGATAGAGGTCAAGGGCATGAACTTTTGTAGAGGCAAGAGTGGGATATGAGTTCTTCATTCTGATGGGACAGACTTATCTTACATGGTGCCAAAGATAAAGAGAGCTTCGAGGCACATGCAAGCTATCTCATGCATTTGACGGAGTAACTAAAGTGATTCAACTTGCAGAGGCAAAGTTAGGATCAGAAGACCTTAGCATGAGGCAAGAGGACACAGAGGTGGGTATTCTTGAAGAATATGTCACAGTGTTGCCATTCGAGTTGTCAGGAACAAGTGGTGCATAGTGGAGATTGTTCTGGTAGGGGATAGAGGCCCAGGATCCAGACGATGGTGCACTAATTCTAGCGAAGTCAGGGGAACTTCATGAGCTACATGGTGACGGACTGTCCTAGAGCTATGCTTCATCCAGGTGTGATCCAAGAGTGGGTGGACGAAGGTGAATTGCCAAGAGAGCAAACTAAAAATCGGAGATGGCAGAGGCCCTACAATGTGTTGGCAAAGGCCACACGTGGAGAAGTCGTAGTCCGAGTTCATCACACGAGAATTTGTATGCAATGGAGATGTCATTAGGAGGCGATATGATGGAGCAGATTATGGTGGAATAGTTCATGGCGATGCAACGCAGGCGGTCATGTCCCGTGAGGAACAAGATCATGCGGAGGTATGATCAGGAGTTACTGAGAGCTCCACTTTGGTGTAAGACATAATAAGAAGAAGGGCTATGGATTTAAGGAGTGAATGTTGTGGCACCACAGAGGCGGGTCTTCATGTGTGCATCGAAGCTTGTATTAGATGAAAGCTTTAGTCATCAGCATATGGGGGCTGTATACTACCGAGGAAGAAGTCCAAATGCAAGTACTAGTGAGTCCCATGGACGGTGACGTAATCATGTAAATGATCAGGAGCTGCTAGGAGCTCCACTTTGGTGAACAATGCAACGACAAGAAGGGCTGTGGATTCAAGGGGTGAATATCATGGTACCGCAGAGGCGGGTCTTCCGTGTGTGTGCATCGAAGCTTGCATCAGATGAAAGCCTTGGTCATCAGCATATGGGAGCTGTGTACCACCGAGGGAGAAGTCAGATTGCAAGTACCAGTGAGTCCCATGAAGGGGACTTGATTATATAAAGGTATGATTAGAGCGGCTGGAGAGTTGGACTACTTCAGTGTTCACATTCGCTTAAGGGAACCCGACAAGTCAGAGGACAAGGCCGAGTAAGCGAATGTTGCTACTAAGGAAGCTAAGGAGAACAGAATCGGCACGAGCCCTACAATAAGATGGCGGAGGCTATGTATGAGAAGTTGCAGTCTGTCTTTCAATCGACCAGGGAGAACTGCTAGGAGGACACAGTGGTGTTGAAGCAGGTGGTTGAAAGGGGCGAGGAAACGATGACGAGTCCAATGGGGCTCAGCTACCTAAAAGCAAAGCGTCAGTTAGAAAGGAGGTGGACTCGGAAGAGCACCACAATGTCGCAGAGGCAGATCTACCGATCGCGAAGGAAGGGATGAAGATGCAAGGTAACAGATAGTAGTGCTATGAGCTTGGCAGTACCACAGTACCACAAAGGCTGGACTTTCGTGGAGTCATCGATCCCTTATTCTTATGGAGAGAGAGCATTCGTTGTAAAAGGGGCCAAGGAGGTGGAGAATGCAAAGGTAAACTCCAAGTACCAAGACAGGGTGGAAGGGCAGAAGCCAAGGAACTTTATAAGACCGGTGTCGATGGGCTTCTCATCAAGATAGCCAAAATTAAGAGACTTTGGGTTAATGCAGGAGTGCTCGACTAAGGAACAAGTGATGGAGAAGATAGTATAATCCCATAGGCGACCAGATCTATTAAAGACTTACTCCAAAGTGGGGGACTCCAAGTTGGGATAAACTTTTTACTCTTTTCGGGCAAAACTTCTTGCATTCCAAAAGTTCAATGATAGTGGGAAGGTGAATCATAGTAGCTAACTCAATGCAAGGAGTACAGACACTTCAAGTGCTTCAGAAGTGTGAGCAAAGAATGAGCGAATGTTAGTAACCAGCTCAATGCATGAAGTACAAACTCGAGGAGGCAGGCGAAATTGAGTAACCTTTGCCTTCTCAACTCAAGAGAATGGGCGAAACTGAGTACCCTAATTCTTTTAACTCGAGGAGGTGAGCGAAGCCAAGTAACCTTGCCTTCTCAACTATTAAGAGAATGGGTGAAGTCAAGTATCCCAATTCTCTTATTTATCCAGTAGAGGAGCTCTACATAAGTTCAGTGACCCTTCAAAGAAAGCTTATGAAAGACAATAGTTGTCAAATTCTCACTATTAGTAATCAATACTACTGAGAGTAGATTGTCCACTTCATTTCCCAATTGAATGTCAATCGAAAGCGGGAGTGATGCGAACTTACTTGGAAGTGATAACTAAATATGGAAGAAGGATCAATGGGCAAACATTATGGAGGAAGGACCTCAAAAATCTTAAAGTCTGTGAGGCGATGCTCATCAAAGTTTCAACAAGCATCCACCCAGTTCAAGCAACACGAGTATACTGTGATACTAGCGCATAATAAGGCAAGTCTTTTTCTCCATCAGAAGGATTCGCGAGAACCAACAAGGATCAGCACAACTCAGCCAACCCCACACCAAATTCAGTCATTGGTGAGTTGAAGCAGCATGGCTGATCAGAGTTCGACTACTCAACAACAGCGACAGAAAGCGGTTGGGAGCCAAAGGGGCGTGTTACAGCCAAAGCAAAAGATTGAAGATTCAGTAGAAGGTGAGAAAATGCAACATCTACAGTGGCTTCAACGAGGCAATCGAAGGAATAAGTGGGGGAGAATGTCATGGACAATAATGTAAACAAAGTGTTCGATGAAATGTTCATGTTTGTCTGTGTCCTTCAGTTCATGTATATACCTTGTACAGCAAGAAGCAGGCTTGAAGTAGGCTTAGCAGCCTGAGTTTGATTTGCTTTGTGGCCAATTTTGGCTTGTAAATACGAGTGTGTCTTGTAAGCACTTGTAGGGACTTCGGTTTGTAATGGACCATTTTCCTTTGTGTGCAACATCTCTGAGTTTGTAATGTCAATGGGTGTAATTTGTATCTGGCTTTATAAAGTGTTTGCTTGAATAGTTGCTTATGGATCCCGTGAGAATTGCTTCTTCTAGCATGTTTTCTCTTTTGTAAGTCTAAGGGACTCTAGGAGATCTCAGGGAAGGCTAACCTTTATGGACGGACATGCATGGGTGGCTTAGATAAAATCAACTAAGCCCATGACATGTAGGGGCCCTAGCTACAGCCGACAATCCCTGTAGAGGGCCTGGCATGGCTTGGCGCCCTTGCAAAAGGCATGGCTATTGCTAGCATCCCCCTTTCCTCGCTGCCTTTGCCGTGAAAATGTAGCAAGAATGCGTAGAATAGTTCTACATGATTCAATCTCATCACATGTAGTTTAAAATCAATCTTTCACACGAAAACCTTGGCTCTGATATCACTATTGGGAAACCTCAATGGGAGCACCACATGCATAGTGGAAAACAAAACAAAACATGTTTCTTATGCAGATCAAATCATGGTGCAAAAGATTAGGTCGTGAGAAAGCCATAAAAATCAAAAAATCACTTTACGTAAGAGGATGAAAGAAGTCAAGCGTTTTCCTTTCTAGCAGTATGGATCTCTGCCTCTAATCTTATCTTGTAACTCTTGCATAGAGGGAGGGAGGATATTATGAGAGGGGGCCAAGGCTGCAACCGATCAACCATGAGTCTCCCCTCCTATTTATAGAGAGCCACCAAAAACCCTAGGGGTCCTACCTTAGTGGGTATTAGATCTCCATCCAATTACTCACTAACATTGTATTATTGGATCTCTATCCAATAATCTCCTTAGGCCTTTAATTAGGCCTCAAGCAAGGAGCCCATCAGTATAGGATCTTATCTAATGAGAATATGGGTAAATTAGATCTACATCCAATCCTCCATTCACTGAAGCATCCACCATATATGTGTGACCCTTTAGGCTCGATACCGAGCTAGCTGTGAGTCACTCCTATTAGAACTACTTCTGATATAGTAAATTATTATCTCCATAATAATTTATTCCACTCATCAACTATGGATGTATTAGGCCATTACGCTATAGTCCCCAAATGATATATAGGGATCGAATCCATCAGACCTGTTTGTTTACAGTCATCGTGTATCTATAATCTCTTATCCAACTAATATCCTAGAGACTGTATATTAGATATGGTATTGTCAAGTCACATACAGAATCTGTCTGAATCTCGCTCTCATCAAATTCTACCGGAGATCTCCTCTCTTAATCCAAATGACTATGGCTAAGAATTTGTCTGAGCGAGCACATGAGATATTCCTCTTGTGATACCGAGAGTGGATGATCCTTTATTAACACTCAATTACCCTTGTAAGTTTGGGTACCAATCCCGATAACCAATTGTACCAGATCTAAAACTTTTCAAACCTATAAGTTTGGCATCAAAGAAAGGAGTACTCAAACAAAACATCTTTGGTGTCTCAAGTTTAAGGACCAAATACATACTGTGGAATCGCTGTTTGACATTAAGTATCATTAACTATACAACTTCCATAAGCGGATCAATTAGTGAACTCATTCTCCAATGAGCACATGTACTATATCCTTAGTGTCTCCACACAAGTGGCTATAAGACCAGCTACCTCCATCATATAGATGAGTATATAGTATATCGATATGTCCGATTATCTCGATGTCCCTCTCGAATAACCTATGACCGGGATTATTCAGGATCTGTGTTTCAAGGTGAATCGATTTTATTAATATGATCTCGATCTGATTCCTATTTCATAGAATCAAGGACATCCAATATATATAAACAGATAATATAATGTGATAATATGTTAATAATAATCATAAGTAAAAATATCGTATAGTGTGTCACATGTGCCATCACTCACGTGATTGGCTTGTAAATCACTTGTAACCAATATATGTATCACATAATAATCATAAATACTATAATTCCTTTCCTTTTGAGATATTCTCAAAACTGCCAATTATAGTTATGAGACCATTAACAACGATATCAATGTTATGTGAGAGTTCAGTAGTTGTTCATTTTTGTCAAATTATTTAATGATTTGAATAACAATAATATTTCAAGTAATAAAAGAGTATCAAATTATATCTCCTCTATATTAAAATTTAAATATCAAGATTTTTTACTCTCACTGATTCGTTATTTTATAGGAATCTTATATTATCATATTTAATTATCCCCGTACTCTGATTAGGGTAATAAGAAATATACCTCTTTGAACTTTTTGGATAAAATATAAAATATCTAAAAATAGTTATTAAATCTAATTTCCTTTTATGTGAATTGAAGATCCTTATCTCTATAGAACAATCTCATTAATATAAATCTCTTAAGTTGAGTTTTCTATCATTCCATAACTCAAAAGAAGTTGATGGAATTTACTTGCTAGGAATCCTTAAGATATATATGGTTGTTCTTAGAGCTTCTTCTCACATTGATTCGGGTACAAAGAATAATTCATCATGGTCCTAATTATATCTATAAGAGTACGAGTATCTTTTAGTAATCTTATTATGCTGTGATATATTTGGTAAATCATATTGAATACATATACCCTACTTTTTTAAGAACCAAGAGTGTTAATAGCTTGAGACTTTTCATAATCGTCTATCGATTATGTACACTTTAAGAGTGTACTCTTTAAGAATTATATTGAATACATCTAATCATCTATCGATCTCATTTATGTACACTTTAAGAGTGTTAATGGCCTAAGACTTTATATAAATTAGATATATATATAATCATATCTCGACAAACTATCTTTAAGGTAATAAAATATCTCTCATTTAATAAGATAGAACATAAAGTGACCCATAAATATAAACATAATCTCAATGAGTTCACTATATTTTATTTTAATATGAGATAATTGTAAGCTCGAGATTCATATTAATTCTGTATAAACTATCATACAAAATTCAAAACTTAACTTTTATTAATTCAGACTAAGTTTACAATCATCAAAAGATAAATAATATTCTAACAATTCTAGGTAAAGAACTCAAATTCTTAGAATTGTAAGAACATAACATGTATCAAATGAATCTCATTTATATGCATAGGCGATAAATACAAACTAGTATCGCTTTCACTTTAAGATGATTCCCTATAATGATGAATATTTTATTCTCTTTTAGTTTTTCATATTAAAATAAATTTCTATTATTGGTAATATATGTTGAAGCATCAAAATTAATATATCAAGTATTAAACAATGATTTCTATAATATTTGATTTGAATCATACAAAGGTCAAACCTATACATTTTTCTTTCAAACCAAATCTTATAGTTCTTCTTCATATAACTTTTCTTGCTATAGGAATTAGCACCTTATTGTGAATAATTTTTTTTATCAATTCATATAGTATTTATAAACTTAGGTGACTTGTACTTCAAATTCTTTTTATTATTACTCACTCCTTGAGTGATACCCAAAATATTTTGAGTCTTTTCTATTTTAATTTTAATGTTTTTTCTTCACATATGCTAGTCGAATTATTTAAGTTTTATTTATCCTTAATTAAATTTTAAATGCGTCAAACTAAGAAGAAAGATAATAAATTATGAGAAATGACTCATTTACAATCATACTCAATGTTATCGAGTTTACAGCTTGTCAGGTATATTGAGGATATAATCTTAAATTCCTCAAATACTATCATTTTTAGTAAATTCTTTCATTAAAGGTGTCAGCTAATGACTAATCAATAAATATATATTGATCTATAAATATTTTTATGCACTAGTTATAAATTGTACTGAAGTCTAAATATTATTAGCAATTATCAGAACATTTAGTCTTTTAGACCTTTCCTAATAAGTTATTTCAATTCTTTATTCCACAGAACTTTCAATAATTAAGTTTGCGTTCCTTTTTAAGGTCTCAGTCACTCAATACAAATTACATATGCTCATGTCATTTATTGATATTATCTCTATTTTACCTTTGAGTTAAACATTGACATATCTAATATCACACAAAATTATTTATAAAGGATTAATATCATCCTCATAGAATAGTATTGCTACTTTTGGGTATACAATCCTAAACTACAAGGATATCCAAAACAATATCATCCTATCCCATCACATAATTATTCAAAATAGATTTTTCTTTGAGATTATCTAAATCTTCTAATTATTTATGTAATTATAAATATTATTTTTTATGATATTTAGGACCAATTCTATAATATATTTTATAAATTATTGGTCCAAGTCACTTTGGTGGCTACGAGATCAATACAAAATATAAAATACAGTCCAAAATGTATTATGAATAATAAGACATTTATCATAATTCACATTTCATAAGTCTACCGTCACAGGCTACTTTGGTAGCTATAGGTCAGATAAAACTTAGGGAGATGAATTATAAATAATATTAATCAAGTTTTTTTATCTAATTTATACTGAAACAGTTTAATAATAAAATAATAATAAAATAATTATTGAACATTGATCAACATAAAAATTATATAATGACTATAATCATGATAATACATAAATTATGAAAGCCTTTATGTAAAAGAAGATTATTATTTCATAATTTCAAACATATACATGTGAATAATTAAATAAAATCTAATAATAATAATTGAATTTTATCTACCACATGCAATCAATGAACTATATGAAAAAACCATCAATGAACTATTATACTCGTTAATCTTATTTAATTATGTAAGCTCAGAATTGGGCTAAACATCAATCCAATTAAGTCATTCAATAAAAATAAATTAAAATCAAAATTGATTAAAATTTAATCTTTTCTAAATTTGATCAAAACTAGATCAAATCAATAGTCATAATGATCAAATTTAATTAAATTAAATCATATTGATCAATTTTATAATAAAGGATATTTATTAGAATTTCACAATTGTATAAGGATAAAAGTATAATTTCATTGACATGACATAAACGGAATTACAAGATTCATAAAGGGCATAACTATCAAAAGGATATGTGAAATATCTATGAAGGACATTAAAGGAAAGTAAATAAAAAGATAAACTTTAAAATTCTTATATTTTTGAAGGGCAAAAATATCCTTTTAGAAGAGAAACCCTAATCTCCCTGCGCCATTGCCTCTACACGCCAGCGGCCATTGCCTTTATGTGTTGCCACTGTCCTCTGCCGTAGGTGAGCGCGGATCTGCCTCTTCCCACAGCAACCGCCTGTGCACGTGGCAGCAACCACCATTACGAAAGGTCAGGCGCCGCCTCTATGTGCCATAGCTGCTGCCTTTATTGGCAGACATCCGTAGCATGTGTGGCCACCATTTGTGGGCGGGCGCACGGTCGCCACTTATACGCGGTTGCTATGCACACATGGACGCCGCTCTATAGCGATCTTGTCGTAACACCTATTGTTCGCGTACCATTGTGCTACTACTACCATGCGTTACCGCAGCTTGTTGCCATTATGCGAGTGTTGTCTGTGCTGTACCTAGTGATGCTACACAACCACTGTCGACAATAGAACAGACAATCAACAAAGATCATTGCCCTCAATAACATCGATAACAAATAACAAATTCATCAATCAAACATAAAAACTATAATTGTCTACAAGCAAGTGATAGTATAGATTGAATAGGAAAATAGATTAACAATATCGATGAATCATTCATGCGTCATAAATAAAAATTGATTAACATCTTCTTATAAATAAAATATACTAACAAATAGATCCAAAGTATTTGATTTTAAAACTATGGCTCTGATATCAATTGTTAGTATAAAATCTATAATTTGCGAAAAAACTTGAATGTCAGAATCTGAAATCAAATAACAATGGATCTAAAAGTATTATTACGATGTGTACCTTTTAATATTGCTTTCAGAAAAACTTTCATCTGATCTACGAGTGCATTATCATTGGATCTAAGATTTATAATATTATCAATCTTCAATAAGATATAGACTCACATTCTTCTCTCTTCCTATCCTTTTACATGATTATTTTGATTGATGGATTTAGGAACAATAATATGAGAAAAGAATTATAAGCTTTTTACATAACAAAGGGAGATGGAGAGAGATCTGTAATCTCTCAACTATATCACATGACTATCATTCTCAAAATCATTCTTGTTTGTTCCCTCCCTATTGTGTCCCTAGGAGGTTACTTTAATTTGACTTCCTTTATATTGATCAATAATTATAATCACAATTCAATTATATTCATAATATATTTTATTTAATTAAATAATATTACATAATCTAATAATCAACTCTATCAACTTTGCACTCGAAATAACTATATATTCAAGGAAGAACTAGGGATTCAATTGCTTTCATGGTTGCTCAAGCAGTCTCCATATCAAGTTTTTGAGGCGGGTGAAGATGCCAATCAATAAATATTATTTGATTTTAGCAAACAAGCAAGGGTAGAGGTAGGTTACTGCAAAGTGAGAAGCAGTCAGGAGTTAGGTTAATGGAATATGCAAGTAAGAGCGATGATTTTAATGGAATTCTTTGTCAAGAGGAAAATCCACAAGTGTGTACGAGTTTTCCAAAGCAGAATCAAACAAGAGCAATAGAATCACAAAGAACACAGAATTTAAAGCAACAGCGATTGGGTGCGTTAGCTTATGTCTTATGTCTTGGGGTGCGAGTTGTCCCTTGCTAGTTGAGTCAGGAGTAATTGGAGCAGCAATGAAAGTCGAGTTCAACTTTTTGCTCGAACACTTAATGGAATTAAATTAAGCTCAGGACAGAAATATGGGTATTTTAATCAATCATAAGCAGTGCGTGTTATGTACTATAGTGATTGTTCTAGTGTTTATATTCATTTAAAAGAGTTCGATAAATCAGAGGAGAAGATCGAGTAAACGAACATTGCTACCAAAGAAGCTAAAGAGAATAAAATCAGCACAAGCCCTACAACAGGATGACGGAGGCCATGCATGAGAGTTACAGTCTATCTTTGTATTGATCAAGGGGAACTGCTCAAAGAACAGGTATTATAGCAGGTGGTTGAAAGGGGCGAGGAAGCAATAAGTCCAGAGGGGCTCTGCTACCTAAAAGCTAAGCATCGGCCAGAATAAAGGTCGACTCGTAAGAGTGCCACATCACCACAGAGGCGGATTTATCAATCACGAAGAAAGGGATGCAGATGCAAGGCAGTGGATAGTAGTGTCATAGGCTTGACAATGCTATGGTACCACAGAGGCGGGACTTCCGTAGAGTTATCGATCCCTAGCTCACATGGAGGGAGAGTATTAGTCGTAAAAGGGGCCAAGGAGGTGGAGAATGTAGAGATAACTCTAAGTACCAAGACAAGACTGAAGAGAATGGGCGAAGTACAACCTCAAGTAACCAACTCAATGCATGAAGTACAACCTCAAGGAGGCGGGCAAAGTTAAGTAACCTTTGCCTTCTCAACTGAAGAGAATGGACAAAACTAAGTACCTCGGTTCTCTTAGTTATCCAGTAGAGGAGCTTTACACAAGTTCAAAGACCCTTCGAAGAAACTTAATGAAAGACAATAGTTGTCAAATGCTCACCAAGATGTTACTGAGAGTAGATTATCTGTTTCATTTCCCAACACAAGCCAATCAAAAGTGAAAGTAGCGTAACTTACTTGGAAGTGACAACTAAGTTGAATAAGAATCGATGGGTAAATTTTTATGAAGGACCTAAAAAAACCTTCAAAGTCTACGATGCGATGCTCATTAAAACTCCAACAAGCATCCACCCAGTTAAGTGACATAAGAAGCTTAAGATACTAGCACATTATAAAGAAGGTCTTTTCCTTAATCAGAAGGATCCGTAGGAATCAACAAGGATTAGCACAACTCAGCCGACCTCACACTAGAGTCAGTCATTGACGAGTTGAAGCAGCATGGTAGATCAAAGTTTGACTACTCAATAACAGTGGTGAAGAGCGGTTGGGAGCTAAGAGGCATATTGCAGCTATAGTAGAAGATTGAATATTCAACAGAAAGGTAAGAAGATGCAACATTTACAATGGCTTCGACGAGAACGTCGAAGGAATAAGTGGGGGAGAATGTCACAGATAAAAATATAAAGAGGGTGCTCGATGTAATGCTCATGTATATCCGTATCTTTCAGGATTTATTCATACTTTGTATATAAAGTAGCAAGCTGGCAGTAAGCTTAGTAGCCCTTGTTTGATTAGCTTTCATGGCTGGTATCGACTTATAAATGAGAGTTATATCATATGGATACTTGTGGGGACATCGGTCTGTAATGGACCATGTTTTTTGTGTGCTTCTGTTCAAAACTTGTGAAGTCTATTGTTGTAATTTGCATTGACTATGAAAGTGTTTACTAAAATGGTTGCTTGTGGATGTCGTGTGGAATGCTTTCTCTAACCCGTTTTCTCTTTTGTAGGTCCTAAGGGGCTGGATGAGATTTTGGGGAGGCTAATCTTTGCGGAGGGACACATAATGGTGCCACATGACTTCGGCAAAATCATTTAAATTCATGATAGCTCGGTACTGGGTATCGTACCATACGGAGCTGAGCTCGGTACGTCGGTACGGACCAGTATGGTAATCCTTGACTAGAACGATAAGTATAATCTTTTATGAAGTAAAATATCATAAAAAGCTATTTGTTTTCAGCACCTTCGTACATGTAGGTTCTATAAGCTATAATTTTAAAGTGAAGAGAAGAGATTCTTATTAGGAAATCCATATTATAAAAAAAAATCCTACATGATCATTGTAACCTTCATATATTGAATTGTTAAATGCATAACAATTCTGTCCTATTCAGATACCCATTTTAAAAAAATTAAGATTATTAAGCAACAATACAACTCAAAATAAGACTTCAATGCTCCCTAATATAACATGCAAATTAAAATGAAATGTCACTCAACTGGGACTTGACCTGAATCTAGACCTATCTACACTGGTCCTACAACGCTCTTTAATTTTCCAAATACTAGTTGTGTTTATGGTCTATATATGTTTATGAAGTTTCTTTGAGTGAGATGAAATTATTATTACTTTGGGTTCGATCATTAATAGTGTGTACAACTTAATATGAGAATCATAAGGTTGAATGATAGAATAAATTTCCTTCCAACAAAGCAGTTTCTGTGGTATCGAAGCTTGTGGATTCTTTTTAATCATTTCCATTTTGACAGTCCTATTATACATGCAAAAGTTCTGTCCAGACATATTTTTTATTTCGTGCACATCATAATTGAACCTAATGTCTAAGTTGTAGTTATTAAAACCATCTGATGGTCTTCAACTTTTTCCAGACAAATGTTTCACCACTTTCTTTTGAGTTCTGCAAAAATCTCCGTTAATGTGTTTACTTAAACATAGTCTTGGTATTTCTTAGGTACACCAATCACCGCTTACCAGGGATCAGGCTAAGAAGCCATTTATACCCTTATCTGAATCTCTTAATTTTAGAAGATCTCGGTCAGGTAAAGTTTTGATATAGCGGTGCAACTTAGTTTCATCATTCTCTATCGTTGAGGCTGATCTTTAATTTCAAGTATTAAATCTAATAAAGTGAAGCTTTTTGGCTTGCCATGTGGGATTGTTCACAGGCCGATTGATCGTTCCACCCCTAGATAATGGTTGTCAGCAAATTATCTATGATGCGGTATGTTAGTGTTAATACTTCAATTGTGGTGCAACTGCCTGATGCATGCGCAAGCAAGCTCAGCCATAGGTCCAAGTAAACATTGTATGCATGCACCAATGTTTTTGACTTCTATGATTCTTTAGTGGCAACTGTAATTAGGAAATTATTCTGCAGCACTGTCATCATTCTTCATCATTTCCTTGAAAAGATAGCTAATTGTACACCACTGAAAATTGTGTTATCAACACTCGTCATTTCCATTCATGCTTCTTTTGTTCTTGTACCTATCTATCTTTTTGATAGTGGTACACATCCTCGCCCTTAGTGGGCTCAGCATCCATATTACCATGCTTTCAGTTGCATCTATAATACTTCATTGGTACAACTCATGACTTGTTTAGCATCCGTGTTCCAACTGAACAATTTTGTTCCATGACCCAACATGGTCGCAGACTTATAGTCGCTGGTTGTTGCTTCTGTAATATACCGGTTCTTGGAATATACTGTAAAACATTATTTATTATACTTTATTTATGCATCTTTGCAGGATGGTTCAATTACTGGGATTATGAGTGCTTATAATGTGCTGAGTTCTCCTATCAAAGGTTTGTTCATGCCTATTACTTTCTGAAATATATATATTTAACAGTGAATGCATATATTTGTGCCACCTTTAGTTACATTTTACCTTTTTTTATACACCTCATTTGATCATTCTTTTGACTTTTCTATAATTACTTTCATCAGGATGGAAACAAAACTTACAAGAAAATTGATTTCTTGAATTAATATGATAAATTCAATGATTATATCATGTTTTAGTAGCTTATATCCTGTGTGCACTTTATAATGCTGAAATGGAGAATATGCAAGTTGCTGAAAGACTCAAAATGGACACTGTATTACCTTGTAGTTTTTTCCTCTGTTGCCAGAAGCAAGTTTTGCATTATTCCCACCGGTGCATGGATGTCATACAAACAAGTTAATACTCAATAGGTTGTCTAGTTATTCTGCACATATCTAGATCCATAACTGATGTAAAATATGGTAGGTGGTCAAGATATCTTCAGAAAGTGATTTTCTTTTTTTCCTTTAAGAAATTAATATAGATAATATTGCAAGTCCGGATAAGATTGATGAGAATGGTTTGGCACTACTCTGAGTCTAACCTATTGACCACGGTTAACACAAGTGGAAACTCACACTTTCTTAGACTGGAAGATTTCTTATAATTTTTTTTGGGTCTTTGACAAACTGGAAGCATTGGATACTGTTTCCAATTTGGAAATAAGAATTGGTGTTCATAGCATCTCCATATGCTGTGTTGCATGTGAAATCATTTTGCAATTGTCCTGAACTATGCAGATGGTTAAAACTGTATACTCAAGACTTCAAAAAATAGAAGCAAAGGTATTTAACCTTTTACTTGGGTAGAGTTGAATCATAGCACTTGTAATGTCTGCACTATGTGTTTAATATTTGTCAGTCATGAGAACTTATTAGCTGGAAGATATGAGAGTCTTTTGCAATACCGTTAAATGCTTCAGTTGTAAATGGATCATGTTCAATTTGAACAGACTGGATGTTTTGCTCCGCTCTAATGGATCCATGGATTCTTTGCTAGATTGCAGTATTTAGATGTCCTTGCTCCATAGGTGTTGAATGGGAAAACTGAGGTAAGACCTAACTTGTTCCCTAATTCTCTCATATCTTTCATGCTGGCAGGAAGCAAGTCGGAGCCTGCAAAACGAAGAAAAAAATTTATGAACTCTTGACACTCGGTTACCAAGGTCCGAAGAGCCAACTTTATTGTTTTCTTGCAACATTTCACCTGTCTCGAACCAGAAGGAGCATCAATTGGCAATTCAGATTTGAGGGTCGGTTTTCCCTCCTCTAGTCTTGGTGTTTTGATGTATGCTCCTTGATCCTCCTCGTATCGTGGTGGTCATCTTAGAAGCTCTAAATATCTCTTTTCTTTTGTCAAGCATGGTTCCCCCATGATGTACTTGTCAAGCTGTAGGTTCGGTGACAAGATCCTTTTCAATCATGGACGCCGATGACACAATAGTCATATGATACCTCATTTGCAAAAATAGGGACCTTCGGTGCCAGGTCAGTTTCGTTTTCCCTTGTTCGACAAATAGTGAATTATGCTTCAACAAACACATCGAAATCATAATTCTAAGCCACAAAAATATTCATTACTCATTCCCACCACCTAGGTCGAATTTTATATCCAAACAAAAGACATGTAAATATAACTAGATCGATATCATAGTCTCTTGTCGTTGAATTCACATTGTTGAAAGCTGAGTCAACTTGTATGCAAATCAATATTCTGAATATCGTAACCTATTAATGTACCGATCAATTATTGGGATGGTATCTACTGAATTGTATCAGTATATCAACATATGGTAGGGTACATTAAGATATATTGATGTACTGTTTGTATTAGTCTATCGGTCCTTTTCAATTTGATATGTATCATCCGTACTGTGATACGATGTGATATTATAAATCCTGGTACAAATAATAAAAATAAGTTCAAACATTAAGAACAAAACTTATCAACAACTACTATCTTACTCATTTGTCTCCTTTCAATACTTGCATTGAGTTCAAAGTTCATATCGAGGTTTAAGAGTTTGCCACTCAGGTATGATGGTCTTCGATGTTCAATGCTTGTGACAATGATGATCAAAATGGTGGGACTTTCTTAGAATTCTTCCACTTGTTAATCGTGCAAATATTAATCAACCATTTCTTAGAAATAATGTCACAATAGGAATATCAAACTACAAATTTGCTGTGAGACAACAAACAAGCTAAAGATACTAGTGAATGAAAACAAAAAAGCAAAAAAGGAAGGAAGGATTCAACACCACAGGAAGAGGCTCTTTGCACCTTGGAATTACTAATTTCTATAGCATGCGAAAAGCCTATAGTAAGAAAAAAATGCTCAAGGATCTAAATATCAACAAGAAACTCTTGAAATTGTAGAACCAAATGCAGCAAAAATTGACCAATCAAGTCAATTCAAGCCAAAGTTATTGCATAATATTTGACTTGAGTTTCTTAACCCTTCATCTTGTGAACGGCCTTCATCTTTGCGCATGCTACTCCCTTTTTCAAGTAACGTTTTCGATAATGCCAAAGCTTCCATAATTTTCATGAATGATTGATACTTATGATTCATAATAAAAAAACCATGGTTTCAGTTGTTTAATCCATAGTTTCAGTCCTTATCATTCATAATAAAGCTTCCATAATTTTCATGAATGATAAGGACTGGTATAGGTGGTATTTTAAACCATGGTTTCAGTTGTTTAATCCAAAGTCGTAGTGGGTCCTGCGATGCTTTATATGAAAAATAAATGAAAAAAATTCAACGTCAAGGGTTCAAACCCTCCACCTAAGGGATAAGGACTTGGGTACATGCCACATGTATTCCTGGTTTAGTATATAATCATCTTTACTTGCCACATGTCTTCCTGATATTGGAGAGAGAGGAAGGTGATTGAACAAAATTAATAGACATGAACAGCAGCTTCAACCAAGAATCTCAATTCACTTCAAGAAAGAATATGGAAGAATTAGAAACAGAACCAAGGACAACAACCCAGTACTTACAATCACAAGCTATAACGTCCTGACTAATTAAAGTTGACC
This sequence comes from Ensete glaucum, assembly GCA_021527575.1. Lineage (NCBI taxonomy): Eukaryota > Viridiplantae > Streptophyta > Magnoliopsida > Zingiberales > Musaceae > Ensete > Ensete glaucum. Next base: position 19,940,087 of record CM038552.1, on the reverse strand, counting down.
ACATAGATCTTTTCCCACTATATGATATTTCCTATAGGGCATATCCCTTCCTCTATCTCTCATGATACTAATCCTGATCGAATTAGTTCATCTAATCATGGCATATGTAGATCTTAGGAAAATACCAAAATGCTGACACAATCTTAAAATAATTTTCATTTTATCCTTTCACAGTCACAGAAAAACAAATTATATCACACCTCGACTTCATGTCATGTTTTCACTTTATTAACAATGTCTTCATCAATCCTTTTTTTCCTGAAAAATAATAAATCCAAGATGACTAATGATAAAGTCATGAGTCGGCCTAGCTCATCAAGGCTTCCTCCAACTTAGCGGGTTATGACAATAACAGGTGATCTGATACTGATCCAGCTAGCATAGTACTTGACCGAGGTGGCACAATACTGACCAGATTACCATGGCCACAACCGAGTTGGAATGCCCATAAATGAAGAATGTCATGCACATCATCGCTCCACGCCAAACGTACGATGCCTCGACACTCAGTAAGGTCATATGTCTACCTTGCTTCAGTACGTCGACAACGGTAAGGGCGGGAGTACGGATGGTAGCCGACCGACGAGTATAAAAACTCTTCCTAGGAACATGACCGAGGGACTTCTCTTTCTCACTCGCTGTCTCCATACTGAGCTCTTAAGGCCATCTTGGTCGGGACACTGACTTGGTCATTGGAGGGGCCACATCGGGCGCCCCCACCCCGACGATGCCTTCGTACAGGATTCCTCGATGGACCCTAAGAAGAAGGAGTCCGAGGCGCGCTCCCAAGTAGACCCAGCCTAGGCGCGTTCCCGAGCAGGTCCAGCCGACCTCTCTCGAGTTTCCCAGCCTCTTCCCGATCGACTTAGATGAGCTTGCATACACCGACAGAACCAAGTCGTGCTAACTCCTCAACCATGACATAAAGTTTCATAACATTTTTGAGACTAGAAGGAGGGCCCAATGTCGCAAAAGCGCCCGTAGAGCAACGCGAATGTAGAACGTCTTAGCGAATAGACTCACGTGCCCCGTCGACTTTTAAGGTCAGGGGCCGAGATCCCTTCCTCTTTTTGAGGAAACAAACCTATCGGCACCTACCCTAAATTGCTACCGGAGACTATTCAATGACCCGGGATTTTCTCTCATGACGATGAATCCCTAGCCACCTATTGTTATAGCCAAGGCCTTCCTTGGTCTCACCCACCAAATCCAAGCACAGGCCGGGATAATGCAAGTCATTGCCTCGCACATCCCACAACTTATACAGATGTTGGCACCCCCACAGCTAGCTCCTCGGTCGACACCCCGACAAACATAGCTCCCCGATTGACACCCCAATAAATACAGCCTCAATTGCCCCTGACTTGGGAAGAAGATCAACGGAACCTAGAGGGACAATGACGTCCTATGACCAAGGTGAGGTCAGGAACCTCGAGTGTCACCACCGCACGGTTGGTGAGTCATCCCTGAGACTCTACTAACGCGACTCCCGAGCTGGACACCCTCTTCTTCGACCCAACAGACTCGTTAAGGGAACATCTACGCCAAGTTGACTAGAGACTAGATGAGGTCTAGAAAGTGTTCATCAAATCTAAGGAGAAGCTTGGGGAAGCTCCAAGGGCGGCTCCTTGTTTGTCCCTGAGATACAAGATAAACCCATCCCGACCAACTTTTGGTTGTCCTCGCTCGAATCTTACAATAGCAGCTCAGACCCGACATAACATATTGTAACCTTCCGGGCTCAAATTGCCCTCTACGACACCTCGAACACGCTAATGTGTTGAGCTTTCCCGACTACCTTGAGAGGCCCGGCCCAGATGTGGTATAGCTAGCTTAAATGGTTCTTGATCTTATCATTCGACTTGCTCGTGAAGGAGTTCGAACTAAACTTTTTAGCAAGCACTCGTTCGAGACCCACAGTTACTTCGCTCCTCGGCCTAATCCCAAGGGAGCAAGGAGTCCCTTGCCCAATTCATTAGGCATTTTGCAGTAGACACCGAGGAGTGCCCGACGCACACCCCTCTTTGGTGATCCAAGCATTCTTAATGGGGGTCCAACCCTCCAGATTGTTCTAGTCGCTAATCGAATGACCGCCAACGATGGTACCTGAGATGCTACAATGGGTAAACTAATATATAGCTGCCAAGACCTTGGTGGCCGGGAAATGGGATGATCAGAAGCGCCCCAAATAGAACAACCCCAAAGACAACCCTCGGGACCCCCAAGAAGAAGAATTAATAGGCCCAAATTGCCATTACCAAGGCCACCACCAATTCCCCTTAACTCAACTCGGACACAGATTTTTCTCCAAATCTAAGAAAGAGAGCTTCTCATGTCTCCTAATCTAATCAAAATGTGACCCGAGTGGCGTGATAAAAGAAGATATTGTCACTTCCATCGAGAGCATAAACATAATATAGAGGAATGCCATGACCTCAAAAATTAGATTGAAGAATTCATTCGGCAGGGACACCTCTGTCGATATATCTGAGACCAATGACTACTTCTCAAAGGCCGACCGACTAGGGATTCCTCACCCCACCCGAAGGAACCCATTACAAAACAAATTGATATTATCATGGGCGGACCTGCTTCTAGAGGTGACAGCTCCTCGGCCCGAAAATCATATGCACGAGCTGTAGTCGAAAAGAGATTGAGATGTGATCATGACCCCAAGATCACTTTCAAGTCAGGGTACGAGGAGTATCCAGATCATGGCGATGCTTTGGTGATCTTAGCATGAGTCAAGAATGCTTGGGTCAAAAGGATTATGGTTGACACAGGGAGTTCAACCGACATCTTATATCTTGACGTTTTTCAAAAATTGGGCTTGATTGACAAAGATATCGTTCCCATTACATCTACATTGACAGGGTTCACAGGAGATTTCATCTCTCCCCTAGGCATAATGAACACAATCAGAGAAGAGCTGAGGTCAAAAATGTTGATGGTCCCATTCATGGTAGTAAGACTCTCGTCGACATACAACATCATCATTGGCCGACTAACACTTAACAAGCTGAAGGCCGTCATCTCGATGTACCATCATGCCATGAAATTTTTGACTAGAGTCATCTCGATGTACCATCTCGATGTACCATCATGCCATGAGGCGCAAAGTGACCCTCGGGAATCCAGACAATGTTACCTGATGGCAACGACACTCCCTAAGAAGCTCAAGACTCCAACAACGACTGTCGACCCTAAAGATTCGGATAAAGGCACCCTAAATCTTGAACCAATGGAAAGGGTGTTGAAGACTTCCCTTGACCCAAAACATCCAAACAAAGTCATAAAGGTTGGCTCTGCACTCCCGAAGGAATGACGAATCCAACTGGTAGAGTTTCTAAAAAAAAACACTGACATCTCCGCTTGGTCCTTGAAGGATATGCCCAACATTAACCCAGAAGTGGCCTAACATCACCTTAATATATCACCTGATGCCTGACCTATTAAGCAGAGATCTCGGAGGTTCACCCCGAATCAACAAAAGGCCATTAAAGACGAAGTCGCTCAACTCCTAGATGTTTGATTCATCACAGAGGTCACATATCTGACCTAGTTATCCAACGTTGTATTTGTTAAAAAACCTAATGGGAATTGGCGAATTTGCTTTGACTATATTGACCTCAATCGGGCTTGCCCAAAAGATTGTTATCCCCTCCCGAGGATCGATCAATTAGTGGATGCTACCTCGGGACATGAACTACTCTCATTTATGGATGCATTTTTAAGATACAATCAGATCCAAATGACACTAAGAGATTGAGAAAGCGACTTATCAACGGATGATCAACCAATTGTTCAACGGATGATCAACCAACTTATCATCACTCATCACGACACCTATTGTTACAAGGTCATGTCGTTTGGGCTAAAGAACGCTAGAGCTACTTATCAACGGATGATCAACCGACTGTTCAAGGATCAGGTCTGGAGGAACATGGAGGTATACGTTAATGACATGATTATCAAAAGTCAAAGAGCTGACACTCACCTCTCAAATTTAGTTGAGACGTTCTAAATCCTCAGGAGGTTCACGTTGAGACTCAACCCTGCCAAATGTGTGTTCGATGTCACCTTGTGCAAATTCCTCAAGTTTGTCATACATCAATGAGGAATTGATGTGAATCCCAAGAAAGTGGAACCCATTTTGAAGATACGGTCTCCGCAGACCATCAGTGAAGTCTAGGAACTCACTGGGATATTAGTAGCATTAAGTCGGTTCATCTCCCAAGTAGGAGATAAGAGTTTGCCCTTCTTTCAGGTGCTAAAGCATTCCAAGGGCTTCAATTGGACTTTCTAATGTGAAGAGGCCTTCTAGCAGCTAAAAGCACATCTTGCCCATCGACCGTAAGTCACCTCGGTCACCCACCCCCGGGGAGCCCCTCGGATTGTATCTTGCGGCATCGGAAGCGGCCGTCCGACTTAGCAAGGAAGGATAGCAACTAATTTATTACTCTAGCCACATCCTCAATGGCCCCGAGGAACATTACCCCTCGATAGAGAAGTTGGCGCTGGCCTTGGTCCTCGCAGCACAAAAGCTAAAGCTATATTTCCAAACACACCCTATCAAAATAGTCACCGATTAATCACTCCGACAAATTCTTTCCAAATTCGATGTAGCAGGCTGAATGCTCAAATGATCGGTCGAGCTCAGTGAATTTGACCTTGAATATATTTCGAGGATGGTGATAAAAGCTCAAGCGATAGCCAACTTCATATCAGAACTAACAGTCCTAGAAAGCTTATCGTAATAAAGATCGAGATGGACATTATATGTCAATGGCTCGACAAACAACAAATAGGGGGAAGCCGTGTTTGTCCTCAAGGGCCCTCCCGATCAAGTTTATGAGCATGCACTTCGGCTCGAGTTCAAAGCCATGAAGAACGAAGCCAAGTATGAAGCATTGCTGTTTGGACTGAAGCTCGCCACAGAGCTATATATAGAGGATATCGAAGTTTTCATCGACTCCCAGCTTATCGCCGACCAAGTCAATGGAGAATTCAAAGCTAGGAGTAATCGATGATCAAATATCTTGCTGAGGAGCAGCTCCATTTAGCAATTTATATCATTTCACCATCACGAAAATGCCCTGGTCCAACAATTCATAAGCCGACGCGTTAGCATGGTTAGCCTCCATGCGTGGCTCGGACGAATACCCACCGTGGATGGCTAGGATCCTTAGACCAACCATCAGTCCACTCGGGGTGGCCACAATTGAGGTCAGGGATAGTTAGATCGATGAGATGATCAATTCCAAGAATGACGACATGTTACCTGAGGATAGAACTATCACCCGACGAGTTAGAAGGAAAGGAGCATGGTATTACATAGTCAATAGATGGCTCTACTGGCAGGGTTTCAGCCAACTCCTGCTTTGCTGCTTGCACCTGACGAAGCACAAACCACGCTAGTCAAAAAACACGAAGGGATCTGTGGAGAACATATTAGCGCCCGAACCCTCATCCTTAAGATACTGAGGTAGGGATACTACTGGCCCATCATGCACCGAGATGCTAAGATCTATGTGCAAAAATATGAATAGTACTATAGACATGCCAGTATCCAACACCAACCTGCAATCCCTCTCTCAACCTCTGACTGCCCTTGGCCATTTGCATAATTGGGCATGGACCTTCTCGGCCCCTTTGCCCCGGCTTTGGGATAATACAAATTTTTAATAGTCGGGATCGACTATTTTACTAGATGGGTTGAGACCGAATCACTAGCATCTATTATGAAAAAATAGGTCAAAGGGTTCATCTGAAAAAATATAATTACCAGATTCAGTATTCTGAAGGTCATTGTCGCCAGCAATGGGACGCAATTCAACAATCTCAAATTCAAAGCGTTCTACCATAATTACAAAATCAAGCTAAGGTTCAGCTTGATCATGTACCCCCAAGCCTGGACTCATTGAGGTTACCAATCGGACTATCCTCGAGGGGCTAAAAAGAAGGGTCATCGGGGCGCACAAAGCATGGGTAGACGAGCTCCCGAGCATCTTGTGGTCATTTTTGAACAACCTAGAAGACCCCGACAGGAGAGTCTTCGTTCAGCTTGACCTTCGCATAGAGGTGGTCCTCCCTCTCAAGGTGGTCTACCCCACCCTTCGGGTCGAATCCTATGAAGAACCTGCGTCATCCGACCGATTGAGGGAGAACCTCGATCTATTTGAAGAGCGAAGGGCCAAGGCATAACTACAGGCGCTCGCATATAAGAAAGCTGTCGCAAGACTCTATGATCTCAAAGTATGTCCTTGCAAGATCCTGATGGGTGACTTAGTTTTGAGGAAAACCGTAGTAAGCGACCTGACTCGATCCTAGGGCAAGTTGGCCACGAACTGGGAGGGCCCTTACCGAGCAACCAACACCCTTTGAGAAGGGACTTACACATTGGCCACGATGGAGGGAAGACAATTGCCGAGAACATTACACATATCAAATTTAAAGAAATTTTACATATAAGAAAAGCATAGTCATTTGGACGAAATGATTACTTGTATTCATTGGAAGAATTATCTTACACATCCAGGTCGGGAACCGAGAAATCAAAATGGTCCCGACACACCAAAAAAAAAAAGAAGCAAAATAGTCAGACATTATCCTCACAAGGGAACCCCGACAACAAAATGGCCAAAAGGAAGATTCATCATTCCTCGGCCGAGGGTAGGGATTCATCAAATGGCTGTTCAGCCTCCATAGGCACATTTGAGTCCTCGGGTAGGACCTTGAAAGGGTCTTCTTCAACTTCAAGCTCGAGGTACCGAGCTTGGAACCGGGCTAGAGCAATCCAAGACCCGTACTTGTATGATACCTATCCTATCCGCACTAGGCCCATCTCAAAGCTGATAGACGTTTTGTACTCAACAACAACCTCTTTAGGTAGCTCGACTTTCAGCCCCTCCATGACGCGTGCCAGCTTTAGCAGTTCATTCTCTATAACTCACCCCGAGCCTAAACGTCCTTGAGTTGTTCCTAGGAGTCAGCTAGAAGGAGATAGGAGTTGTCTAGATCCAACTCCAGGGACTCTCGGTGATGGGTTGCTTCCTCAAGCTTGACCTTGAGGTGATCGGCAAGGGCCTGCACCTCAGAAGCTTGTAGTTTGGCCGTTGTGACGGCCTCCAGCCCTAACCCAGCCTTCAACTCTATGACCTACTTTTGGAGGCCTTCAGCATTGTTGTCCATAACGTCGATCACTCGACTTGCATCGTGCATGCGGTCAGCCAGTGCTATACAGTAGTGTTGGTTCTGTAGTCAGAAGTCGAGTTAGAGTCACCAAGATAGAGTTAAGATGCTGGAGGGGAGGATGAACTCGAGAAAACACTTATCAACACCATAGTCTTTAGTGCCTGGTAAATTAGAACCTTGGACAATGAGTAAAGGTTAGCCGCCAATCGAGAAATTAATACCCCTCGTGCATACTCTATCGAGGTGGCCCCATCCACCCAGATTCGGGTCCCTTACTTTAGCGTGGACCACCGAGCCTCCAGCGATGCATCGAGATCACATGGCGGCAGTCATCATCCGGAGAGCATAGTAGCCCTCATTCTCCTCGCTAATAGAGGTAAGGCATAAATCCTTCATTGACTTCGGCTGATGGGGGCGGGGGATCGTAGTTTTGCCAGTAGTCCCAACTCACTCCTTGCCCTTGGATGTGTGGGTCTTGGAACCCTCTTCCCCGTGCTGAGACTTATGTCAGTTCAAAACTTTGACCTTCTTCCTCGGACGTGAGGCTTCCTCAGTCGGTCGTTTGTTTGAAGCTTCAACACCCTTCTTGGTTATTGTTTCCACCCGAACCTCCTCGACCTCGGGTGACGACAGGGTTATGGCTCGTATAAGGGGAGTGGGGGCCCGAGTGGTGGGACCAAAGCATCTTCTTCCCACCCTCGGCATTCCACGAATCATATCAAGGTTCACCATGTCTACAATCCGAACAATATGTTTGTATGAATCAGGCATCAAAACACAAATAAAGGAATAGGGGTATATAACGTACCTCGAGAAGCTAGACTGAGGCTCACCTCGACCAGCCATAGCTTGGTTAAATTTTTGATCACCCTAGAAGCATATAAAATTCACTTCAGCTGCCCGATCAGGATGGACTCCTTGTCAGTAAGCAAGGGGGGCACATTGCTTATGGGGTGGGCCGACCACTCAAGATGGAAGCCCCACCCCGATGACAACTGATAAACAAGTACTGCATCTTCCAACCCTTATTGTTGGAAGGAGCACCCCTGACTCTAAAACTAGTTTGAGCGATCAGATAATAGTTGTCCTGACCTTTACACAACTGAAAACTAGAAAGGAACATGTCCTGAGTCGGAATCAACCCTACTCCTCGGTATTCCCTGAGGAATGTTATGAGATAATGCCAAGAGTTTGGTGCCATTTGGCTGGGGGAGATCCACCACTAGCTGAGGCATTCCCCTATCACCAGGTGAAGAGGAAACCTCAATCCTGCTTTGAGGGCATCAACAGATATGCTAAACCCCTCGAGGTATATATGGTACGGGCATTGCCTGGGTAGTGGAGCATGCAAGGCATACTCGCTCAAGATGCTATAATGCTCCCGAATCGTCGCTAAGGACTCGATACTCATGGTTGAATCAAGTCGTGGCACGACTTCATGATTTCCAAGGCCTTGAAGGCCCTCACATCTGCCCGAGTCATTATGCTCAAGGACGAACTTAAAGGTTCAGACTGACCTTCTCGGAACCGTAAGGGTGGTCAATCTTTGCCCATGTTGTGTATCTCGGCTAAACCAATCAGTCTGTATCTCGGTCCGATCTCTAGTCTATCAATTCCTGAGATCAGTAAGTCGATCAGTTTATCAGTTCTCAAGATCACTAACTCGGTCAATCTATCAATTCTCAAGATCAGTAACTCAGTCGGTCTATCAGTTCTCGAGATTAGTAACTCGGTTAGTCTATCAGTTCATGAGATCAGTAAGTCGGCCAATCTATCAGTTCCTGAGATAAGTAACTCGATCAGTCTATCAGTTCTTAAAATCAATAACTCGGCCAGTCTATCTGACCCGAAGACCCATAATGGACTCCTCACTTCATGACAATGCCCCGATAGGTCCCTCTCGAGCACCCCTACGAAGACAAGTCAAACATCGGCCTAAGCCCTCGAAATGCATCGACCCACGACAATAAATGCTCGAGATCTTCCCCACACCCCTCTTCAAGGTGCTCTGGGAAGACCACCTGCTCATTAAGGCCCCCTCCAGCTCAACGAGCCATGACAACAATAGGAGACCTATTGTGGCACAACTGACCCAGCTAGCATAATACTTGACCGAGGTGGCATAGTGGTGATCGGGTTGCCACGACCACAGCGAGCTAGAACGCCCATAAATGAAAAATATCGTGCACATCATCACTCCACGCTGATTGGACGTACAATGCCTCGGCACTCGGTAAGGTCGTACATCTACCTTACTCTAGTACGCCAACAATGGTAAGGGCGGGAGTACGAATGGTAGTCGATCGACGAGTATAAAAGCCCATCCTGAGGATAGGATCGAGACTTCTCTCTCTCACTCTCTCTCTCTTCATACTGAGCTCTTAAGGCTATCTTAGTCGGGACACTAACTTAATCATTGTATGGGCCAAATCAGGCACCCCCTTTCCGATAAGGCCTTCGTGTAGGATTCTTCAACGGGCCCAAAGAAGGAGGAGCCAGAGGTGCGCTCTCGAGCAGACCTAGCCGAGGCACGTTCTAGAGCAGGCCCAGCTGATCTTTCTCGAGCTTCCTAGCCTCTTCTTAACCGACGCAGACAAGCTTACGCATACGGGTGGAACCAAGTCGTGCTGACTCCTTGGCTATGACATAAAGTTCTATAATAACTAATATTCTTAACACTTATCCATCCATATTACTGAGATTATAATTCAATACATCAGGTATCAGTCCTTCTTAATCTTAATGATCTATCCTAAGAATAATGAAATATGCTTAAAAAAATAGATTAAGCATTTTTAACTTAGGATCTTTGCATGCAGAAAAGACAACAAGAGATTGATGAAGCTTCAAGAAACAAATACTTGCATATTAAAAGATAGAAATTTTCACAAGTATCTCCTGTTAGTGGAAAGGACTGAAAACAAATTATCCACAAAAATATGCAAACTCTATGTTTGATCATGCTAAAAAAAAAAAAGTGGAACAACCGATAAATGGGGCAACAATGCAGATATCATTGTATTCCAATTTAAGTTCATGTAATTGGCCAATTTTAATATGGTATGCTCCCATAGCAGTATTATCAAAGCTGATTAGATTCAGGCTGATTTTTGGCCTCATAGTTAGAATTTAAAAAATGATAAAAAAATGGATTGAATCAATCGTATTCAGCCATACTTAGCAGATTTTAACAAATTTTAGCCAATTCAATAGACATAAGAAAGAACAAAGAAAGGAGTAAAAAGTGAGAAAGAAAAAAGAGAGAAGTTGAAATATCTTCAACGAAATTGTCAATGAGGCATGAGTAAATACTGAGAATATCTTAAGCACCCATTTTCTCAAGGTTATAATATCTTTCATTGTCACGTTTCATGTTGTGTTTTTTTGTTTTACTGTTGATTTGACTTCCAAATAAACACTACTTGAAAGTGATATTTGTTGAAAGAGAATTATAGAACAATGATATTCTACATTTAACCTATGCTAGTAGTGAACTTACACTGAATGTGGCATGTAATGCTAGGTTACAACACAAGAACTTGCATATCTGCTGGTCAATGACATGTTATAGCACATAATTTGTGGAATGCTATTGTAGATTGCAGAATAGTAGCCTGGCAATAGCAAGATGCATGGCTCCTTATTGTTGGTATAGGACAACTTGGTTATAAAAAGAAATGAAAGTTTGACGTAACACTATTTGACCTAAATAAACTAAATTGTGAAAGATTTTATTGATTTACAATATTTGGTCATTGTTATATCCTGTGTGCAATTTATAAACAGTTCATAATTTTGTTTTGACTTGTAATTCAATACATTGATCAATTTATGACAAATTACAAAGAAATAAACAGTTCACAATATGGTCTCACAGCACCCAAGATCTTCAATGGGATTCAAAGTATGATTAAGATGCCATTACAAAATAAAAATTTATCAGAATAATTAATTCGAAATTAAAAAAGGATGTATATAACTAAACTAGTGCAATTAGGAGAGAAAAAAAAAGGAAGAAAAGGCATATTACATGCTCATCCACACCAAATAATAAGGAATAGAATTATCTCCTCGTACGTTTCTTCTTTTCTTTGCCTTTGGGGGAATAGGGAAACAGGAGATATACCTTTTAATGTTGAAGGGGAATAAATAGAGATATAAAGATTAAGGTTTGTTGTTTTATTAATTTCATTAAGTATCACAATTAGGTATTAAGAAATTTTATGTCAAAGCCTATATGGTTATGCATTACCAAATAAATGTAATTATATTTAACTAATTAGAATAATTTTTAAGTGCACGGAAAACAAAATATAATATTTTGAACAAGTGAAATAATTAAGATTATGATAAATATATGGATCTGTAGTTTTTGCCATGGTTCGGTCCGATAAAAATAATCTGCTTGAATTTGAATCATTGACTCAAAATTCAAGTTTCCTCTCATTTTCAATGTAGGATCAAATTGGATCATAGTTTTCTACTTAGATCCAAAATATTAATATTATTATCTAGAAATTAGAGTTCTAGAAGGCTCTTTTTCTTGGTATTTTGGCTTGAGTGTTCTTGAAAATGTGAATGACATTGTAGATGTAGAACAAATAAGGAAAAGACGAACAAAGAAATTGTATCGGCTTTGGGTTAATTCAATGATGAGAAGTGATAACATAGTTCGTCAAACTGTACATACAAAATACATGTCGGTCTCACAGACAATGCTATGCCTTATGAAGGCAGTACATGAACTCCAAGGTCAGTTCCTAAGTTAAGTAAAAGAAAGAAGCTTCTTTGTAAATGGACTACATGCTCAATGCACATAACTTAGGTGCATTGGCCTGTCACTCCATGTATTGCACACCCATACTGGCTCTACCAACAGACAGCTAGCTGCACACAATCATCTATTTTCTGCTCAATGTAAAGTACCACTGAGTTTTGTATCTGCAAGTTACACTTGTTAAAAAAAAATTTTCTCTTATTCTTTAAAATAAAAGTATGATATTTATAATGAGAAGAACAAATAGAACGTGATTGTATATGATGTGTTCCTGAACTTATTATTGGAAGGATTCGTTTGATCTTCATTTATTTTAACTGTGGGCCTCTTTCGTGATCAGTTTATTTTGTGCAGCTCAAATTTAAGCCAATTAAATGTTTGAATAAAATTATAAAGAATTCATCTGAGGAATCTGATGGTTAGCCAATTAAGCTATCCTATTTACATTGGAGCCCATTGAGCTTTCCAGTTCGTCCCTTGGCTGTTGCAATTCCAGTCTGTGTAAATATTGGACAGTTAATAAAAAAGATATATTGGACAGTTAATAAAAAAGATATATAAAAAAATTATATTATCAAAATAAGAATTTTGAGAAAGATGTAAAGAGTTACTGGAAAAGATGGGAAAAGAAATATTTTTATTCATGAGTAATGCAAGTTAAGCAGAAGAAGGTTATTTTGAAAGAGTTTAAAGTTGTCCAATTGTCATTTTTATATATTTTGTTATCCCACATTTATAGTTAACTAGTTTTCAAGGCCTAAATTTATCTCACATTACCGATTAACTAGTTTTCAAGGCCTAGAATTTATATAAATAAAGGTCTTCTTTAAGCTTATGGAATCATCAACGAGCAATATCTTTTAATATCTTTTAAGTATTGTAACGATCTTCTTCACTATAAGGAATTAATTTCTCGCATCCTCCACTCTAAGGTCAGTTTGCTAGAATCATTTCTAGTAATATTTTCTTAATTTTGTTTCTATTCTACATTAGTTGGTATCAAAGTCTTGCTCTTAGTGTTTGCATAATAGGTTTGTGATTAGAAAATTAAGAAGTATTTTTTACACTCGTCACTCGTAGTGGATCATGTGTATCAAAAACATAATTTGCTAAGTATAACCTTATAGCCCATCAAGATAAAGTCTAGTGGTAATAATGGTGGCAACGACAATAACGTTATCGGTGATGATAATGGCAATTTCGATGGTGAGGACCTTCATGATAAAGGCAATAGCAACAACCCCAACAATAATGATCAAGGAGTGCTAGCCCTATTTGAGGATTATCACCTCAAAGTAGACCTCCCTAGTTATAATGGCTACTTCATTGAAGCTTTTTTTGACTAGATTTATGAGTAGAGAACTTATTCGAGGTGATGGATGTTCCTAATCAAAAACAAGTCAAGCTTATTACATACAAGTTGAAAAGAGGTGCAATAGCTTAGTGGGATACATTATAGAATAAGAAGAAGATAAGGAAAGACACTAGTACATACATGGTGAAAGATGAAGCATCTTTTAAAAAGAAGATTCTTACCCCATATTATGAACAAATATTCTTTCCATAATATCAAAACTACATCCAAGGTACTCGATCTATAACCGAGTATACTAATAAATTCTTATGTCTTTTAGCCAAATGTAACTTATCAGATGTAGAAGACTAGCGGACAACAAGGCACATCAACATATTGCAATTTGTAATTAAAGATAGAATGCCTTTAACTTCGATATCGATAGTAGATGAAGCTCGACCTCCAATTGCTACCCAATAATTCTCTATTCTGACAACACAAATTGATCTTAATGAAGAGAATTAAGTTGTGATTAAGTCAATACAACCTACAAATCAAGGCACAAATATCAGACGAGCAACATGATGGGCTAAGCATATCTCGACTACCACAAACAATCTATACGCTTGACCTATGGTTAAAAAATATTTTAAATGTCGGGAGCTTGGTCGTCATTCTAATGTGTCATGCTCGTCAGATTGTCAACATTATAGATCAAAAAGATGATTTTGAATCAGAAGGAGATACCCAAGATGATGTGATTAATGATATTGTGCTGAAATAACAGTGGATGAAGAGGAACACATTGCATGTGTTGTAAAAAGATTATTACTCACCCCTAGGCAAGAAGTTTCATCTCAACATAAAAAAATATTTCATTCTTGATACAGTATTAATAACAAAGTCTATGCATTGATCATAGACAATGAAAGTTATGATGACATTATATCCAAATCACTTGTGAGACACTTAAAATTACAAATGAAAGCTCATCCAACACTATATAAGGTAGGGTGGATTAAAGAAAGCCCAACTATTATTGTAACTAAGATCTATATAGAGTTCATCTCTTAATTGGGAAAAAAACTATAAGGAGGAAGTTATATGTGAGATAGTTGACATGGATGTGTGCCATGTGCTACTTGGAAGGCCATGGTAGTACGATGTAAATATAACCCATCTTGGAAGAAAGAATGTCTATGTATTCTGATGGAATGATAAAAAGATTGTCTTTCTACCGACTAACAAAAAGGGAGATGAATCTGATAATTTTAAAGTGGAGGGAAAGTATTTCTTATCCATTTCTAACCCTATGTAGGAATAAATTATCAGTTATTAAGAAACAAGAGTATGCTATACTCTAGTTGTGAAGGGCAAAGAGCCACATGAAGCAAATATTCCAAATAGACTAAGATCGATATTGCAAGAATTCAAAAACATCATCCTTGAAGAATTATGAGATGGACTTGCACCCATGAGAGATATTCAACACCATATTAATTTGGCTTTAGGAGCAAGTCTACCAAATTTACCTTATTATTGGATGAACTCAAAAAAGAATGAGATGATGAGAGAGAAGGTAGAAGAGTTGATTCGAAAGGGTCATATTCAAGAAAGTATAAGCTCAATATGTTATCCTAGCTTTGTTGATGCTTAAAAAAGATAGAAGCTAGAGGATGTGTGTAGATAACAAAGCTATCAACAAAATCACGATCAAGTATCGCTTTCCAATATCTCGACTAGAAGATATGTTGGATCAACTACAAGGCTCCAACATATTCTCAATGATTAATCTTCATAGCAGATATCATCAAATTCGCATAAGGCTTGAACATAAATGAAAGACTTCATTTAAGACAAGATAATGCTTATATAAATAGTTAGTTATGTCATTTGGGTTGTCCAATGCACCAAGTGCATAAATAAGGATTATGAACCAGGTATTTAAACTATTCATTACAAAATTTATAGTAATATACTTTGATGATATTATAATCCATAGTTATAATAGGAAAGTACATATAGACCATTTAGGATAAGTCTTAATTGTTTTGCAACGCAAGTTATATGTCAATTTGAAAAAGTATGATTTCCTGAGAAATTGACTAATCTTCTTAGGGTTTATTATGAGTGTTGATAGAATTTATGTATATGAAGAGAAGATACATGTCTTTTGAGAATGACGTACCCCGAAAATTATCATAAAAGTGAGGAGCTTTCATGGTCTTGCTACTTTCTACAGTAAATTCATCAGAAACTTCATCAGTATTGTCACTCCTATCACTGACTGTTTGAAGAAAGGGAAGCTTTTATGGACTAAGGCTACTGAGAAAAACTTTGTTGAGATATAAGAAAAGTTGACTATTATGCTAGTTCTTGCATTACCCAACTTTGAAAAAGCCTTTTGAAGTAGAAAGTGATGCAAGTGGAATTGGGATCGGAGCAGTGCATTCACAAGAAGGAAGACCAATTATATTTTTCATTGAGAAGCTAAGTGAAGCACACCAAAAGTGGTCTACTTATGAATAAGAGTTGTATGTTGTGCTACAAGCTTTAGAAAATTGAGAATGTTACTTGCTCCCAGTTTATGATATATTCAGACCACGAAGCCCTAAAGCATTTTAAGAACCATAAGCACTTAAACAAGATGCATGCAAGATGAGCTTCCTACATAGAGTAATTTGCCTATGTAATCAAACACAAGTCTAGTACTTCCAATGTGTTATTGAAGTATACTAGTTTCTTTTAAGTAATGAAGTTGTTGGGTTTGAATGCTTGAAGGATCTGTATGTTGAAGATGAGGACTTCAAAGATGTTTGGGAGAAACATTTGATAAAGCAACCTATCAGTGATTTTCATATCTATGATGGTTATTTATTCAAAGGTAACAAGTTGTGCATCTTATGAAAAATATTATTCGAGATTTACATAGAAGAGGACTCAAGGAAAATTTTGGGTGAGATAAAACAATAGCAAGTTTCGAGAAAATGTACTTTTGGCCATAATTCATAATTCAAACAGATCGTCACCATTCTTTGTTATTTACAAGAAAGCTTTGAAGCATGCTCTAGATTTAGTTTGCATACTAAAGACTCCTAGAACGAGTGTAGCAGCTAACAATATGGCTGAGCAAATACAATCAATCCAATTTGAAGTGAAGACAAAGTTGGAAGCTCCTAATGCTAGGTATAATGAAGCAACTAATAAGCATACGAGATAGAATGTATTCAAAGGAGGAGATATAATTATAATATACTTGTAAAAAGAGATATTTTCTATAGACACTTAAAACAAATTGAAGTCAAAGAAGTATGGTCACTATAAGGTCTTCAAAAAAATCAATAACCATGCTTATATGATTGATTTATCAGGTGATTAGGAGATCTCAAAGACTTTTAATGTTGCACAATTATATAACTACTTTTCAAATAATAATCCATTATATCGAGACAAAAACTCAAAGGCGAGATTTTTCTCAAGTGGAGGGAATTAATGTGAAACAAGACCTAAAGTTGTCCACTTATCATTTTTATGTTTCTTTTATCCCACATTACTAGTTTACTAGTTTCTAAGACCTAAATTTATCTCACACTACTAGTTAACTAATTTTGAAGTACTCGAACTAGTATAAATAAAAGCTTCCTCTAAGCCTATGAAATCATTAAGCAGTAATATCTTTCAAGTATTATAAAGATCTTCTCTACTATAATGAGTTAATTTCTCTCATCCTCCTTATAAGTTAAGTTTGCTAGAATCCTTTCTAGTAGTATTTTCTAAATTTTGTTTCCATTCTACATCAGTTGGTATCAGAGTCTTACTCATAGTGTTAACATAATAGGTTTGTAGTTAGGAAATTAAGTATAATTTACATGCATCACTCGTAGTGGATCTTATGTATCATAAATATAATTTGCTAAGTATAACCTTATAGCCCATCAAGACGAAGTCTAGTGGCAATAATGGTGGAAATGACAATGACGTTATCAGTAATGATAGTGGCAATTTCGATGGTGATGACCATCATGATAAAGGCAATAGCAACAACCCTAACAATAATGATCAAGGAGTACTAGCCCTGTGCGCGATGTTTGAAACACAAGAAGCGAGGATACCTGGGAATTCTAAGAGATTATCAACATGCTCACTAACTTGGGTTTAGGTGCCAATAAAATTCATGATAATGGTAGGGTCTTCCGAGGTAGAGTTGATACTAATGGCCATCCTAATTAATAATCAACATGGGTTTACAATCCAACGTAGGCAACTTGCTAATAAAGATAAGTCATATGAAGAAGAAGGAAGTGTGGACTATCATAGAATCAACCAAAGGAGGTGCTAGTGCAGCTCAACCTCGACACTTTGACGACTCAGAAGATGATATTGAAAGATACGAAAGATATCAAGTAACACCCTTACGAAATATATTATTTGAGGATTATTGCCTCAAAGTAAACCTCCCTAGTTTTAATGATTACTTCAACATTAAAGCTTTTCTTGACTAGACTTATAAGTAGAGAAATTCTTCGAGGTGATGGATATTCCTAATCGCAAACAAGTCAAGGTTGTTGCATACAAGTTAGAAGGAGGTGCAATAGCTTCGTGGGATACATTATAGAATAATAAGAAGATAAGGAAAGGTACTGGTACAGATATGGTAAAAGATGAAGCAGCTTTTAAAAAGAAGATTCCTACCCCAAGGTACATAATCTATAATAGAGTATATTGATGAATTTTTATACCTTTTAGCCAAATGTAACTTATCAAAGTCAGAAGACTAGTAGACAATAAGGTACCTTAATGGACTATAATTTGTAATTAAAGATAGAATATCTTTAATTTTGATATCAACAGTAGATTAGCTTATAATATAAAGACTAAAATATTGCTTACTCGGCCTCTAATTGCTATCGAATAATTCTCTATTCCGACAACACAACTTGATCTTAACGAAGAGAAGCAAGTTATGATTAAGCCAATACAACCTATAAATCAAGGTGCAAATATCAGACTAGCAACCTAGCAAGCTAAGCATATCTCAACTACCACAAACTATATATATGCTCAGGCCATGATTGCAAAGTATTTTAAATATAGGGAGCCTGGTCATCAATCTAATGAGTGTCGTGCTCGTAAGATTGTCAACCTTACAGATCAAAAACATGACTTCGAATTAAAAGGAGATACCCAAGATAATGTGATTAATGATATTGACAATGTTGAAATATAACAGAGGACAAAGAGAAATACATTACATGTGTTGTAAAAAGATTATTACTCACCCCTAGCAAGAAGTTCAATCTTGACATAAAAAAATCTTTGATTTTTGATGCAGTGTTAATAACAAAGTCTATGCATTGATTTTAGACAATGAAAGTTGTGATGACATTGTATCCAAATAACTGGTGAGATATTTAAAATTATAAATGAAAGCTCATCCAATACCATACAAGCTAGGGTGGATTAAAGAAGGTCTAATTGTTACTGTAACTATAGTCTATAGAGTTCCTCTCTTAATTGACAAAAACTATAAGGAGGAAGTTATATGTGAGGTAGTTGATATGGATGTTTGCCATATGCTACTTGGAAGGCCATGGTAATGTCTAACTTTGTGTAGATATTCTGGTAGAATAGGAAGAAATAATGTCTACATATTCGGACATGGTAATGTCTAACCCATCTTGGAAGAAATAATGTCTAGATATTCTGGTAGAATAGGAAGAAGATTATCATTCTATTGACTAATAAAAAGAGGAGATGAATCCAATAATTTTAAAATGGAGGGGAAGTCTTTTTTATCCATTTCTAACTTTCTGTAGGAATTCATTACTAGTTCTGAAGAAACAAGTGTATACTATGCTCTAATTATGAAGGGAGAAGAGCCACCTGAATAAAGATTCTAAACAGATTAAGATCGATATTTGAAGAATTCAAAGAGATCATACTTGAAGAGTTACAAGATGGATTTACATTTATGAGAAATATTCAACACAAAATTAATTTATCTCTAGGAGCAAGTCTATAAAATTTGGTGGTTACAGGTGCCCTACAAGCTAATCACGTGAGTGATGACACATGTAACACGTTGCACAATCTTTTTATTTATGATTATTATTGGTATATTTTCACATTATATTATTTGTTACATATATATATATTATGATGTCCTTGGTTCTATGCAATAAGAATCGTATTGTGATTAGATCACGATAATAATATTGATTCATCTTTAAACACAGATCCTAAATAATCCTGGTTATAGGTTACTCGAGAAGAACATCGAGATAACCAAATAGATTAGTGTACTATATATCCGTCCATATGATAAAAGCGGTTGGTCTTATAGCCACTTATGTGGAGACACTAAGGATATAATAGAGGTGCTTATTAGAGAATAAGTTCACTGATTGATACACTTATGAAATATTATATAGTTAATTATACCTAATATCAGACAACGATTTCATAGTCTAAGTTGTGTATCTAATCCTTAGATTTGAGATACCAAGCATGTTTTATTTGAGTACTCCTTTCTTTGACGCTAGACTTATAGGTCTGAAAAGTTTCAGATCTAGTACAACTAGTTATCGAGATTGGTAGCCAACTTTATGAAGGCAATTGAGTGTCAATAAAAGATCATCCATTCTTGATATTATAAGAGAAATATCTTGTGTGCTCGCTCAGATAAATCTCTGACCAGGGTCATTCGGATTGAGAGAGGAGTTCTCCAAGAGAATCTGATTAGAGCGAGACTAAGATGGATTCCGTATATGACTTGACAGTACCAATACCATGTCTAATATATGATCTCTTGGATATTAGTTAGATGAGGGATTATAGATACATTATAACTGTGGACAGACAAGTCCAATAGATTTGATTCTCCTATACTGTATGGGGACTATGGCGTAGTAACCCAGTACGTCTATAGTTGATGAGTTAAGTAAATTATTATGGGGATAATAATTCATTATATCATAAGGAGTTTTGATGGGAGCGACTCACGACCAGCTCGGGTATCGGGCTTAAACGATCACACACATATGGTAGATACTTCAGTGAATAGAGGATTGGATAGAGATCCAATTAGCCTCTATATAATTGGGTGGAGATCCAATACCTACTAAGCCAAGACTCCTAGGATTTTTGTTGGCTATCTATAAATAAGAAGGAGGTTCATGGTTGATAGGTTACAACTTTGGGCACTGCCTCCTATTCTCCTCTCTCCCTCTACACAAGAGTTGCTTGATCAGATTGGAGGAGTTTCGCTGTAGAGATCCATCATGTGGATACTGCTAGAGAGGAAGATGCTTGATTTCCTTCATCTTCTCTATCAAATCTGAAATACAGAGATATACAATCTCCCCAAGTAAATCAATTTATGACATGACGTAGTTTTTTTTTATTTTTATAGCTTTCTCACGACCCAATCTTTCGCACAACGATTTGATCAATGTGAGAAACTGGTTTTACTTTGATTTTCACTGCGCATGTGATGCTCCCACTGAGGTTTCCCAATAGTGGTATCGATTGTGTGATGAGATTGCATCATGTAGAACTATTCTGCGCGTTCTTGCTACATTTTCGTAGCGAAGACAACAAGGAAAGGGGGCGGCCGGTTGTGACCAGGGCCCCTACAGAGCGGCCACACGCGACCAAGGCCATAGCAAGGGTGCCCGCCCGTGGCCAGCCCGCAGGCGGTGCTCCCGGGACTAAGCCATAGGCCGCCCGACCAACCCGAGCAGCACGCTTGCTGCGACTAGGCCAGGGTGGCGCCTGCCAACTCGCAAGGGAGACACTTGCTCGTGGCCAGGGTAGTGCCCACTAGCTCACGGAGGGCGTCACAAAGCATCACTTGCACTGCTCACTCATGAGGTGCGAAGGCCGATTCTAGCGTTGTCGCAGGCGTGATGGGCGTGAGGGCAAGGGCTAGGGTTAGGGTTTATTTTTTGGTAAATGGATATTTCTGCCCCTTAGAATTTGAGAAATACTAGGGTTTGTCCTATGCCTAGAATTCCAAAAACATCGTCAATAATTTTAAAAATTTAAAGTACTATCATTTATCTAGAATTTTAAAAATATCATTAATAATTATGTTAGCATGTCTTGATTTCTAAAGAAGTCATTAATAAATAATTTAATTAATTATTATATATCTAGTAATCCTACATATGATGTGATGTACATGTGATGTATGATGTAGATGAATGATCATGAGCCATGTGTTGTGATATATGTAATTGTAATTATTATTATTATTATTATTATTATTATTATCATTATTATTATTATTATTATTATTATGACCTGCGAGCCTTCATTTTTCTCATTTATTATCGGGCCTGTGATTATTTATAATTACATGGAGAGGCACAATGGGAGCGTGGAGGTGATAGCGGGACCCACGATTTTATGGCAGGAGATCACGACACATGGTGATGCGATGAGGATCCGACGAAACCGATGATGACAAGATCAACATGTCTTGTTTGTCAGAAATATATCGCTCATAAATCCCCTGCATGGCATACTTGATGTCAACTATCTCAGTGGTCTAAACTACATAGATTGGCTCTGTAATTTGAGATTATTCTCACGGTGGAAAAAATTACATACGTTCTTAACATAATTATGCCCATACCGGAAGAAAAGACAAGCAAGGATGAGATTACTTTCTATGTGAAGTATATAGATGATTTCACATTTGTAAAATATTATATGTTAGCCTCTATTACTTTTGAGTTACAAAGGCAATATGAGAGCATGGATGCAAATTCTATCCTTCTTCATCTCCGCCAGCTATTTGAGAAACAGAGAAGAACTCAAAGATATGAGATATCCAAGAGACTCTTCCAAGCCATGATGATAGAAAGGACATCGGTTGAGAACCATGTCCTAAAGATGATAAAGTGGATCGAGAAACTCATAAGTCTAGGAATAGTCCTAAAGGATAATCTGTGCACTGATCTTATACTTCAGTCCCTACCAGGTTCCTTTTCTCACTTCATCATGAATTATAACATAAGCAAGTTTGAGATGATTCTCCCTGAGCTCCTCAATATGTTAAGGGAAGCTAAGAGTGCCATCAAGAAGGAGAAGTCAATTCTCTATATTAGTGAGACCAAGAAGAAAAGGAAGGCTAGCAAGACCCTTAAGAAGGGTAAGGGTTAAGAAAGATCGGGTAAGGCAAAGATTGTTAAGAAAAACCTAGCAAAGTACAAAGGATAGTGCTTCCACTGTGGCCAAGATAGGCATTAGAAGAGGAACTATAAAGACTACCTTGTAGATAAGGCGAAACAGAAGCTTAAGGTATATTCATGATCAGTCTCCACTTGTCAGATTTTCATGATAACATATGGATATTGGATATCGGGAGTGCTTATCATATCTGCAATTCACTGTAGTTTCTAGCAAGACTTAGGAGATTGGCCAGAGGCGAGATGAACCTCAAGATGGGTAATGGAGCAAGAGTTGTTGCAGTTGTCTTTGGAGAGGTCCCTCTATATCTGCCCGGTGGAGCTATCATTGCATTGGATGTATACTATTTTGTTCCCTCTATTATCAAAAACATTATATCCATCTCTTGTTTAATAATTTGTGGATATAAATTAGTTTTTGAGAATAATAGTTTTCAGTAATTATGGATGATGAGATCATCACTTGAGTGATATTGATAAATAGCTTATATATGTTAGATACTTCTCCACACATCATGAATATAAATAATTCTAAGAGGAAAAGAGATGAGGTGAACAGTGCATACCTATGACATTGTAGACTAGGTCATATACATTTAAGAAGGATTCAAAAGTTGCTAAAAGAGGGATACTTAAATCCATTTGACTATGAGTCATATACAACTTGTGAACCTTGCCTTCGTGGGAAAATGACAAACTCTTCTTTTAGTGGAACTAGAGAGAGAGTCACTGAGTTATTAGAGCTCATACATAGTGATGTATGTGGTCCCATGTCGATTCAAGCTATAGGTGGTTACTTATACTTCATTACATTCACTTATGATTTCTTTAGGTATGGACATGTGTACTTGATGAAGTATAAGTCCGAGTCCTTTGAAAAATTCAGGGAATATAATAATGAAGTCGAGAATCAGATTGGAAAGAGTATTATGAATCTTCGATCAGATCGAGGAGGAGAGTACTTGAGTACTGATTTCACCCATTTCCTTAAGGATAATTGGATTCTATCCTGGTGGACACCTCCTTATACACCTCAGCTCAATGGTGTATCAGAAAGGAGGAATCACACACTATTAGATATGGTACGATCTATGGTAAGTTTCACTGACATACCCGTCTCATTCTGGGGATATGCCCTAAAGACCACAGCTTACCTTTTGAATAGAGTTTCATCATATTCGGTAGTATCTATACCATATGAGATATGGAAAGGAAAGAAGTTTGATCTTAAGATGGTTAAGATTTGGGGTTGTCCTGCCCACGTTAGAAGACATAACCCTGATAAGTTAAAATCAAGGATGAAACAATGCATATTTATGGGATACCTTAAAGAGACTTTAGAGTATTATTTCTATCATCTAGAGGACCATAAGGTCTTTGTTGCTAAGAGAGCTGTGTTCCTTAAGAAGGAATACATTTTTGATGGAAACAGTGGGAGTGAGATAGAGTTGAGCGAGGTTGGAGAACCTAGCTCTAGCACTATTCCAGAGTCTGTAACTGTTCAGATACCTAACACATAAGTTCCTACTTTGCACAGGTCTAGCAGAGTATCTCAACATTCTGAAAGATATATAAGACATGTTAGTGGAGAGGAATATCAAGATGTTGATCCTCAGACCTACGAGGAGCTATTATGAGTATAGACTCTGGGAAGTAGCAAGAAGCTATGAATTCTGAGATGGATTCCATATACTCTAACAAGGTTTAGAACTTTGTAGATACACCTAGGGGTATTATACCCATCGGATGCAAGTGAATTTTCTAAAAGAAGATCATAGTAGATGGAAAGGTGGAGAATTATAAAACAATAGCTAAAGGATATCATAACCTTTTCACCTGAATTCTTTTAGTCATGGCATTCCTCAATGACAACCTCGAGGATGAGATGTATATGATGTGCAAGTTGCTTAAATCCATTTATTCTAAAAACTCCTCCATAAAAGACTTAGGGGAAGTATTGCCACGACCCAGATTGATGAGCTAACTATCCTAATAGCTTTAGTTTGGCCTGACCATTGGCCAAAATGCTCGAGCCGAGAGTTACCAGTAATATCCATAAGTAGCCCTTTCTTATTCGAATCTCCTCACCATGCCCGAATACTATGTTGGCTCTTATACCAAATGTCTGACCCGGGTTGATGAGCTAATTATCCTAATAGCTTTAGTTTGGCCCGACAACTGGCCAAAATGCTCAAGCCGGAAGTTATCAATAATGTACTCATCAACCCTTATAAGACATTCATATGTTCAAACTTTTTTCAATGTGGAACTAAGGGGTGTTACATTTTCCCCAACTTATATAATCGAACCCTAGCATGGTGCATGTGAGGCTTAACCTAGTGGTGGCTCCATGCTTTGTCGAGTTTGGGCCAAAATGCTTGAGCCAAGAGTTATCAATAGTACACTCATCAACCCTTATAAGACATTCATATGTTCCCATTTTTTCTAATGTGGGACTAAGGGGTGTTACATTCTCTAACTTCAGTTTGGCCCAACCACTGGCCAAAATGCTCGAGCCAGGAGTTACCAGTAGTACACTCATCAACCCTTATAAGACATCAAAAGTACCAAAAGAAGGGGTGTGGATAATAAAGCGATAGCTCTAGCAAAGGAACCCAGGTCCCATCAGATTGTATTTTAGGGTTAGAGGTCTCTAATGGGGATAAGACATATAGGTGATTGGCTATAGGTCAAGTGAGAGATTGTTGATTACAGGTGCCCTGCAAGCTAATCATGTGAGTGATGGCACGTGTGGCACACTGCATAATCTTTTTTCTTATAATTATTATTGACATATTCTCACATTATATTATATGTTGCATATATATATATATATATATATATATATATATATATATATATATATATATATATATATATATATTATGATATTCTTGTTTCTATATATGGGAATCCGATCGTGATGAGATCACGATAATGAGATCGATTCACCTTTAAATACAGATCCTAAATAATCTCGATCATAGGTTACTCGACAAAGACATCGAGATAATCGGACAGATCAGTGTACTATATACCTGTCCATATGATGGAGGCGATTGATCTCATAGCTACTTATGTGGAGACACTAAGGATATAGTACGAGAGCTCATTGGAGAATGAGTTCACTGATTGATCCGCTTATGAAATGCTATATAGTTAATAATACCCAATGTAAAATAGTGATTCTATAGTCCTAGTTGTGTATCTGGTCCTAGATTTGAGACACCAAGGATGTCTTATTTGAGTACTTCTTTCTTTGCTACCAGACTTACAGGTTTGAAAAGTTTTAAATCTGGTACAATTGGTTATCAGGATTGGTACCCAACTTTATGAAGGCAATTGAGTGTCAATAAAGAATCATCTACTCTTAGTATCACGAGAGTAATATCTTGTGTGCTCGCTCGGACAAATTTCTTACTAGGGTCATTCAAATTAAGAGAGGAGTTCTCTAGGAGGATCCGATTAGAGTGAGACTCAGACAGATTCTGTTTGTGACCTGATAGTACCATATCCAATATACTATCTCTGAGATATTAGTTGGATGAGGGTACACAATAACTGTGGACAGATAGGACCGATGGATTTGATCCCCCTATACCATCTGGAGACTATGGTATAGTGGCCTAGTACGTCCATAATCGATGAGTCAAGTAAATTATTATAGGGATAATAATTCACTATATCATACGGAGTTCTGATGGGAGTGACTTATGGTCAGCTCGGTATCGGTTCTGGAGGGTCGCTCATATATGATGGATGCTTCAGCGAATAGAGGATTGGATAAAGATTCAATTAGCCCCTATTCTTATTAGATGAGACTCTGCACTAATTGGCTCCTTGCATGAGGCCCAATTAGAGACCAAAGGCAGGACCCTTAGGGTTTTTATTGGCTCTCTATAAATAAGAAAGAGTTGCTTAATCAGATTAGAGGAGTTTTGTTGTAAAGATCCATCGTGTGGATACCACAAGAGAGGAAGACGTTTGACTTCCTTCATCTTCTCCATTCGGATCTGGATTACAAGGATATACGATCTCCCTAGGTAAATCAATCTATCACACAATGCGATTTTTTTTATTTTTGTGGCTTTCTTGCGATCCAATCTTTTGCACGACTATTTGATTTGTGTAGGAAATATGTTTTGCTTTGATTTTCACTACATGATACTTCCGCTAAGGTTTCCCAATAAAATTTACCTCACTACTAGATGAAGCCAAAAGAGAATAAGATGATAAGAGAGAAGGTAAAAGAGTTGATTCGAAAGAGATATATTTAAGAAAGTATGAGCCCATATGTTGTTCCAACTTTGTTGACACCTAAAAAAGATAGAAGCTGGAGGTTGCGTGTAGATAACAAAGCCATCAACAAAACCACGGTTAAGTATTGCTTTCCAATATCGCAACTAGAAGATATGTTGGATCAACTATAAGGCTTCTAGATATTCTTAAAGATTAATCTCCATAGCGGATATCATCAAATTCGTATAAGGCTTGGAGACGAATAAAAAACTTCATTATATAAATGGTTAGTTATGTCATTTGGGTTGCCCAATACACCAAGTACATTAATGAGAATTATGATTTTTGATCTCTACGTATTTCACCGCATATGAATCAAGTACTTAAATCATTCATTACAAAATTTATAGTAGTTTACTTTAATGATATTATAATCCACAATCATAATAGGGAAGTACATATGGACTATTTATGATAAGTCTTAACTATTTTGTAATGCATGATATATGTCAATTTGAAGAAGTATGATTTCCTAAGAAATTGACTAATCTTCTTATGGTGAGTGTTTGATAGAATTTATACAGCTGAAGAAAAGATTGATGTCATCTGAGAATGGCCTACTCTAAAGACTATCACAGAAGTGAGGAGCTTTTATAGTCTTACTATTTTTTTATAAGAGATTCATTAGAAATTTTAACAGTATTGTCACTCCGACTGTTTAAAGAAAGGAAAGTTTTTATGGACGAAGGCTATTGAGAAAAACTTTGTTGAGATTAAAGAAAAATTGACTATGATACAACTTTGAAAAGTCTTTTGAAGTAGAATGTGATGCAAGTGGAATTGGGATTGGAGCAGTGCTTTCATAGGAAGAAAGACCAATTATATTTTTCAATAATAAGATAAGTGAAGCACACCAAAAGTGGTCTACTTATGAACAAGAGTTGTTTGTTGTGATACAAGCGAATTGAGAATGTTACTTGATCCCATGTGAGTTTATAAATATTTACCATGAAGCCCTAAAGCATTTTAAGAACCATAAGCACTTAAATAAGATGCATGTAAGATGAGCTTCCTACATAGAATAATTTGCTTATGTAATCAAACACAAGTCTCGTACTTCCAATCATGTTGCTGATGCTTTGAGTAGAATAACAACTTTACTAGTTTCTTTTAAGTATTAAAGTTGTTGGATTTGAATACCTAAAAAGATCTGTATGACTATGATTTTAAAGATGTTTAGGATAACCATTTGATAAAGCAACCTAAAAGTGATTTTCATATTCATGATGATTACTTATTCAAAAGTAACAAGTTATGTATTTTATGAAAAAGATTATTCGAGATTTATATGGAGGAGGACTCAACGGATATTTTGGGTGAGATAAAATAATAGAAAGTGTAGAGGAGAGATACTTTTGACCACAATTACAAGAGATGTTAGCAATTTTATAAGAAAATATTTGACTTGTCAAACTGTAAAGTGCTAATCACAAAACACTAGTTTACATGTCATTAACAATTTCAATAGATATTTGGGAGGATTTATCTATGGAATTTGTATTGGGATTGTCAAGAACGCAGAGGATAGTTGATTCTATGTTTGCGATTATGGATCGTTTCTCCAAGATGACTCATTTTATATTAAATATGATACATATTGCAGGTTATTTTTTAAAAAAGTTGTGGGTTTACATGAGGTGCAAAAATCAATCACTTCTAATAGAGATTCTAAATTTATATCTCATTTTTAGTTGACCTTATCGAAAAGATTTGACTCAAGTTTAAAGTTTAGAAGCATAGCTTATAGATAAACTGAAGGTCAGATGCAGGTAACTAATAGAATTTTAAAAACATGATTCATTGCATTTTTGTGACAAACCAACATAATGGAATTTTGCACTTGCATAAGCTGAATTTGCTTATAACTATGTGTAGTTTAAACATAGCGTCATCGTTCTGTGTTGTTTGAAAGGAAGTGTCAAATAATATTATGGATTTAGTTGGACTCCTAGAATTAGTGTAGCAGTTGACAAGGCTGAACAAGTACAATCAACCCAAGTTGAAATAAAGCAACCGATAAGATTGAACACATAATTGTAAATAAATAAAATGTTCTTATTTTATTTTTTTAATACCTTTAGACATTCTTATCTACATTCTTTTTTTGAATGCATTAATGATATGCATAATTTCTTAACTATGAACACATAGTGCATGATTCATCCAATAACTATATATAAAACTTTTTTTATCTATGGGGTACACAACAGTAATAGGAAAAAAATTATAACACACCTCAACTTCATATTTTCACTTTATTAACAATGTATTCATCAATCTTTTTCTCCTGGTAAACAATAGATCCAAGATGACTAATATATTAACATTTGTCCATCCATCTTAATTATAACCTTGATTCTCATACTATTAATGTGATTATAATTCCAATGAAATATGCTTAAAAAGGTAGATAAACTAAGCATTTTTAACTTGAGGTCTTTCCAGACCCTTTTATTTAAATAAGAGAAAAGACAAAAAGAGATATATGAAACTTCAAGAAACAAATACTTACATATTAAAACATAGTATCTCTCGGTAATGGTCCAACCATGCAAAGGACTGAAAACAAACTGCCCATAAAAACAACTTATTGCAACAAAAATCTGCAAACTATAAGTTTGGTCATGCTAAAAATAAAAAGTGACAGCTCGACAAATGGGGCAACAAGAAGATATCATTTTATTCCAATTTAAGTTCATGTAATTGGCCAATTCCAATATTATGGTATGCTCCCATAGCAATATTATCAAAGCTAATTAGATTCAGGTTGATTTTTGGCCTCATAGTTAGAATTCAAAAAATGGTCAAAATTGGATTGAATCAATCGTATTCATCCATACTTCTTATATTTTAACCAATTTTAGCCAATTCAATAGACATAAGAAAAAATAAAGAAGGGAGGAAAAAGAGAAGAAAAAGAGAGAAGTTAGAATTATCTTCAATGAAATTGTCAATGAGGCATGAGTAAATTAATGAGAATATCTTAAGCACCCATTTTCTCAAGGTTAAAATATCTTTGATTGTGATGGTTCTTTCATGTTGTTTTTGTTTTTCACTGTTGATTTGACTTCCAAACAAATAATACTTGTTTTACTGATAATACCTATTGGCATCAATCGTATCCAATGCAATGTTTGTAGAACTTACTGTATTTATATATGGATAAAATAAATATAATCTAAAAAATGGTTTGACAAGCTCAGAAAATAAATAAATAGGTCAATATATGCCACTTGACTTGTCTAAACAAAAAAAGAAAGTATAGGATAAAGAACAGCACATATCCTAGTTATATGTTAATAAAAATGCTAGCAACACACAAATTATGTTACAAACTAAGGCCAGAAAGGTTTAAAAATAGTTGCATCAAAGTATCAGGCACATAAATCATAAGATGTGACTCAACAACCATCATCAACTTAGAGAAGGTAAGAAAAATAATGATACACGACTTAAATTCGATTTGGAGACATATATAACCAACTCGAAAATTTTTGTGTGGGATGCATATATAGCATAAATAAAAGAATTCATAAATAAGATTTTATTTACACTCCAAGTTAATAATGTGACACAAATATATGACAATAATATGAACCAAAACGTTCTGAAATTGCATCTGACAACCATTTCTAAAAGAACTATAGAGGATATGCATACCTAGTTACACAAATCATACCATCATTATAACTTATCATAGACTATTTGATCTTGTATATAATTAGACAAGACCTCCTCTAAACCTAATATAGTACAAAATTGAATATAATGAAGAGATTACAGTTATTCTCTTATCCTCCCTAAAATCATCAATCTCAATGGTCCTATGAAAAGATAAGAAAATAGGAGAAAGAGTTTTGAATTTATTCTAGTTCTGTTTTATAGATCGATATTATGGTGATATTTGAATCCGAAGAATGGTGCTTTTGTAGATCAAAAAGAGATCTTATTCAGCTGCCATCAAAAAATACGCATCTTAAACCTTTCCAATGTTATTTGATTTCAATCTTGGCATTGTTGGTTATAGGTGTCTTGCAAGCCAATCACATGAGTGATGGCACATGTGACACGATGCACGATCTTTTTACTTATGATTATTATTGACATATTCTCATATTATTACCTATTGTATATATATATATATTGTGATATCCTTGGTTCTATGTAATGAGAATCAAATCGTGATGAGATCACGATAATGAGATCGATTCAACTTTAAACACATATCATGAATAATCCCGATCGTAGGTTACTCGAGAGAGACATCGAGATAATCAGATAATCTGGTGTACTATATACTCGTCCATATGATTGAGACGGTTGGGCTCATAGCCACTTATATGGAGACACTAAGGATATAGTACAGGTGCTCATTGATCCGCTTTTGGAACATTGTATGGTTAATTATACCTAATGTCATACAATAATTCCATAGTTTCAGTTATATATCTAGTCCTTAGACTTGAGATACCAAGGATGTCATGTTTGAGTACTCCTTTCTTTGACGTTGGACTTACAAGTTTGGAACGTTACAGATCTTATACAACCGGTTATCGGGATTAGTAACCAACCTTACGAAGGCAATCAATTATTAATAAAAGATCATTCACTCTTAGTATCATGAGAGAAATATCTCATATATACTTGCTCAGACAAATCTCTGACCATGATCATTCAGATTGAGAGAGGAGTTCTCCGGGAGAATCCGATTAGAGTAAGTCTCAAATGGATTCCATATGTGACCTGATAGTACCATGTCCAATATACGGTCTCTGGGATATTACTTAGATGAGGGATTATAAATATATGATAACTGTGGATAGACAAGTTTAATGGATTTGATCCCCGTGTATTGTTTGGGAACTATGGCGTAGTAGCATAGTACGTCCATAGTCGATGAGTCAAGTGAATTATTATAAGGATAATAATTCACTATATCAAAAGGAGTTCTGATGGGAGCGACTCATTGCCAGCTTGGTATCGGGCCTAGAGGGTCATACACATATGGTGGATGCTTCATTGATTAGAGGATTGGATGAAGATTCAATTAACCCCTATTCTCATTAGATGAGACCTTGCACTGATGGGTTCCTTGCATGAGGCCCAATTAGAGGCCAAAGGATGGAATGTTCATGGTTGATAGGCTACAGCTTTAGCCACCCCCTCCTATTCTTCTCCCTCCCTCTACACAAGAGTTACGAGATCCTATCATGTAGATACTGCTAGAGAGGAGGACGCTTGACTTTCTTCATCCTCTCTATTTAGATTTGGAAAAATAGGGATATACGGTCTCCCTAGGTAATCAATCCCTCACGTATCATGGTTTTTCAGTTTTTACAACTTTCTCGCGACCCAATCTTTTGCACGATGATTTGATCTGCGTGGGGAACCAGTTTTGTTTTGATCTTCCGTTGTGCATATGATGCTCCCACTAAGGTTTTCGAATAGTGGTATTAGAGCTAGGTTGTTTGTGCGAAAGATTAGTTTTAAACTATGTACGATGAGATTGAATCGCATATAACTGTTCATATGCCTAGAATACCAAAAATACCCTCAATAATTCTAAAAATTCTAATAATTATCCTTTATCCAAAATTTTAAAAATACCCTTGATAATTTTAGAAATTTTGAGCATATCCTGATTTCCCAAAAACTAATTAATTAATTAGTTTAATTAATTATTATATATCTAGTAATCCTATATGTGATGTGATGTGATGTGATGTATATGTAATGTATGATATGGATGGATGATCATGAGCCATGTGTTGTGATGTGTGTAATAGTGATTAATATTTTTATTATTGGGGCCTGCGAGCCTCCATTTTTCTCATTTATTGTTGTGTGCTTGTGATTATTTTATAATTATATGAAGAAGCACAGCGGGAGCGTGGAGGTGACAGCGGGACCCACGATGTCGTGGCGGAAGATCACAACACATGATGATGTGACAAGGATCCGATGGAATCAATGATAATGAGATCAACAATCACAGGGCATGAAGATGCACCGATGCATACATAGATCCTATTGTGAGTGATTAGGCCCATTGGCTCAGGCTTAATCATATTATGTGATAGCTCATGATCATATAGTGTGGCTTGCATATATGAGGTATTATACACCTACTTTACATATATATATACATACGATGTAGATATATATTAAATATATGTGTGTGACACGATATATTATGAGACTGATATAAAACAAAAACCCCTCATACGATAATATTAAGTCGATAAGTGTGAGGCAATAAGATTGACCCACGTGGCCTTCCATTGTTATATGAAGAAATTGAATCACGACATAGGTTGAGTTGGTCGAGTCCCTCGAGGCTCACCTATCTACGTGATTAAGATCTTTCCTACGACGTAGAGATTTTACTGGTGACCTGAGGACATTGTACGCTTGGTTGTATCCCTCGAGGGTATATTATCAAATCAGACTCATCTTGTAACGATGGTAATGACTTAACTAAACATTATGGTTGGTCGAGTCCCTCAAGACCATGATGATTCGGAGGTCGAACATGATGAGAATCATAAGGAGTTGTGATTGGCAAGAGTTGCCTACCTTTTGGACTTAATGTAATTGGTTGAGTCCCTCGAGGTTGTACTAAGACGCCAATTGGATCCCGATCCCTACTAGAAGTCTGTTGGAGACTTTCATCTCATGTGTCAAGAGTATCGCATGATTCGCTAGGAAAATGGTGGGAGTATATTAAGATAAAAGTTCATATCTTAATTAATATTTTTTATAAAATCTACATGTTATTAATTTACACTATTTTTTTCTTGCAAATCCCCTGTGTGGCATACTTGACATCAACCGTTTCACTAGTCCTAACTACACGGATTAGCTCAGTAATTTGAGAATTGTTCCTACCGAAGAAAATTACATACGACCTTGATATAATTGTGCCCACGCTGGAGGAAAGGGGTAAGCGAGGATGAGATCACTTATTATGTGAAGTATAAAGCTAGTCCTAGAGGATAACCAGTATGTTAATCTTATACTTACTCGCTACTAGATTCCTTTTCACAGTTTATTATTAACTTTAATAAGAATAAGTTTGAGGTGACTCTACCTGAGCTCCTCAATATGTTTAGGGAAGCTTAAAGCAACATCAAGAAAGATAAATCAGTTCTCTATATTAGTAAGACCAACAAGAAAAGGAAGGTCAGTAAGACTCTTAAGAAGGGCAAGGGCAAAGAAAAAATGGATAAGGGAAAGGTTGCAAAAAAAAGATCCTACAAAGGATAAAGGACAATACTTCCACTATAGCCAAGATGGGTACTAAAAGAGGAACTGTAAGGATTATCTTGCAGATAAGACAAAACAGAAGCTTTGAGAAGCTTCAGGTATATTCATGACCAGTCTCCACTTATCATATATTTATGATAACACATGGGTATTAGATATCGAGAGTGCTTATCATATCTGTAATTCGTTGTAGGTTTTGGTAAGACCTAGGAGATTGGCCAGAGGTGAGATGGACCTCAAGATGGGTAATGGAGCAAGAGTTGTCGTAGTTACTATTGGGGAGGTCACCCTACATCTACTTGGTGGAGCTATTATTGTATTAAATACATGTTATTTTGTTCCCTCTATTATCAAAAATATTATTTCTATCTCTTGTTTGACAATTAATAGATATAAATTAGTTTTTTAAGAATAATAGTTTTTCAATAATTATGGATGATAAGATCATCACTAGAGGGACCCTGATAAATGACTTATATGTGTTAGACACTTCTCCACACATCATAAATATAAATATGTCTAAAAGTAAAAGAGATGAAGTGAATAATGCATACCTGTGACATTGTAGGCTAGGTCATATACATGAGAGAAGGATTCAAATGTTACTGAAAGATGAATACATAGATCCATTTGACTATGAGTCATATGCAACTTGTGAACCTTGACTTCGTGGGAAGATGACAAACTCTTATTTTCGTGGAACTGAAAAGAGAGCTACTGAGTTATTGGAACTCGTACATAGTAATGTATATGGTCCCATGTCGACTCAAGCTATAGGTGGTTACTCATACTTCATTACATTCACTGATGATTTCTTTAGATATGGACATGTGTACTTGATAAAATATAAGTCCGAGTCCTTTGAGAAATTCAAGGAATGTAAGAATAAAGTCGAGAATCAGATTGGAAAGAGTATTAAGACTCTTCGATCAGATCGAGGAGGAGAGTACCTGAGTACATAGTTCACCCATTTCCTCAAGGACAATTGGATTATATCCCAATGGGCACCTTTTTATATACCTCAGCTTAATGGTGTATCAGAAAGGAGAAATCACATACTATTAGATATGGTACAATCTATGATAAGTTTTACTGACATACCCGTCTCATTTTGCGGATACGGCCTAGAGACCGTAGCTTACCTTTTGAACAAAGTTTTATCAAAGTTGGTAGTATTTATACCATATGAGATATAGAAATGAAAGAAGCCCAATCTTAAAATGGTTAAGATTTGGGGTTGTCCTGTCATGTTAAAAGATACAACCCTGATAAGTTGGAATCAAGATTAGAATGGTGTACATTCATGGGATACCCCAAGGAAAATTATGAGTATTATTTCTATCCCAAGGATCGAAAGGTCTTTGTTACCAAGAGAGCTATGTTCCCTGAGAAGAAACATATTCTTAGTAGAAACAGTGAGAGTAAGATAGAGTTAAGCGAGGTTGGAGAACCTAGCTCAAGCACCATTCCAAAGCTTGAGTTTATTCATGTACTTAGTACATAAGTTCCAACTTTGCGTAGGTCTAGCAAAGTATCTCACCCTCCTGAAAGATATGTAGGACATATTAGTGAAGAGGACTATCAGGATATTGATCCTAAGACCTACGAGGAGGCTATTGTGAGTATAGACTCTAGGAAGTAGCAAGAAGCCATGAATTCTGAGATGGATTTCATGTACTCTAACAAGGTTTGAAACCATGTGGATGCACCTGAGGGTATAATACTCATCGAGTGCAAATGGATCTTTAAAAAGAAGATCAGAGTAGATGGAAAGGTGGAAACCTATAACACAAGGCTAGTAGCTAAAGGATATCATCAAAGACAAAGAGTTGACTATGACGAAACCTTTCACCTATAGTCATACTTAAGTCTATTAGAATTCTTTTGGCCATTGTAGTACACTATGACTATGAGATCTAGCAGATGGATGTCAAAATAGCATTCATCAATGGCAACCATGAGGATGAGGTGTATATAATATAGCTAGAGAGATTCGTATCCAGAGAGAGTCTAGATAAAGTGTGCAAGTTGCTCAAGTCTATTTATAGACTAAAGCAAACTTCCCAAAGTTGGAACATAAGATTTGATGAGATGATATGATCTTATGACATTATTAAGAATGAAGATAAGCTTTGTGTGTACAGGAATGTAAGTGAGAGTGCTATCACCTTCTCAGTATTGTATGTGGATAACATCCTAATCATTGAGAATGATGTAGGAATGCTCTCCATAGTAAAGATATGGCTATCTAAAAACTTCTCCATGAATCCCTATATTTTAGGGATCCGGATCTATAGAGATAGATCCAAGAGATGTTTGACTTGTCCCACTCTAGGTATATAGACTCTATTATCAAAAGGTTTGGCATAGAAAATTCTAAGAGAGGTCTCATACCGATTAGACATGGAATATCACTTTTTAGGAGTATGTCCCCAAGGACTCCTGAAGAAAGGACAGACATGGATAGATACCCTATGCCTCAGCGATAAGATCTATCATATATGTTATGCTATGTACCAATCCTGATATAGTGTATGCTCTAAGTGTCACGAGCAAGTATCCAGCAGATCCAGATTTAGAACACTAGGAGACAGTAAAGTACTATGAAACATATTAATAAAATGAAGTCTTCGAAAAAATATGATAGGCTCAGTTTAATGTTCATAAGAATGATATTTACAAATAACATAAAGACTTCATTACTAATTGTAACTAGTGCACAAGAATATTTAAAGGTTATTAAAAATAAATTTAAATCTGGTGATAAGTCATTAGTTGTCACACTAATGAAATAACTGACTACAGCTTAATATGATGGCTCTCAAGGAATTCAGGATCACATTCTCAATATGGATGATAAAGCTATAAAATTTAAAGCATTAGGAATGAATGTTGATAAGTTTTTCCTCGTGCAATTCATTCTTAATTCTCTTCCTCCTCAGTTGGGCTAATTCAAAATTTACTATAATATAAATAAAGATAAGTGAGACTTGAATGCTTTAACTAGTATGTGTGTTCAGGAAGAATTCAGATTAAGATAGAAAACTTTATATAATGTTATGACCATTATTCAAGGAGCTGGTAATAAGAAAACAAAATTGAAACATTATCGATTAAAAAAATTTATTAGGTTTGAAAATATTAAACAGACTAATGAAAGGAAAGCTATTACAATAAAGTGCTTCTTTTGTGGCAAGAAAAGACATACAAAGAAAGACTGTATTAAACACAGGATTTTGTTCAAAAAGAAATATATAAACTCGACTTTTGTATGTCTCGAATCAAACATTATAAAATTCATTTCTAATACATGATGGATGATTCTGGTGCTTCAACTCATGTTATATGCATGGATTCCTTTCAATCTGGAAATCAAAAGAATATGAAAGATAATTATGGGAAATTATCTCAAAGTAAAAGTGGTATCAATGGGGACTTATCGCTTATGTCTAGAGACGGGTCATTTAATAGATCTTGCAAACACATGTTTTATTTCTACTATTTCTAAAAAATTAGTTTCTCTATCTAGAATTGATGAGTTAGGATATTATCTTTCTTTTGGTAATGGTAAACTCAGTATATTTTATGATTCAATAAAAGTTAGTTCTGGAATCCTGTGTAATGGGTAATATCTTCAAGGAAATAATTAAAAGATTAGTGAAGGATAATATTTTGAAAGATTTAGACTTCATTGATTTTGATATTGGCATAGACTGCATTAAAGGACAGTAAACTAAGCATAAAAAAAAAGAAAAAATGCCACAAGAAGTAAACAACTTCTTGAAATTATTTATACTGATATCTGTAGATCACTCCATATTTCCTGTTTCAATGGAGAAATATATTTTATCATATTTATAGATGATTTGTCTAGATATAGTTATGTTTATCTAATACATGAAAAGCCTCACATTATTGACATTCTTGAAGTGTACATAAATTAAGTCGAGAGACAATTAGATAGAAAAGTTAAAATTATCAGATCTGACAGGGGTGGTGAATTTTATGGCAGATATGATGAATCTGATCAAAATATTGGTCCTTTTGCTAGATTTGTACAATGGGTTATTTGTGCTCAATATGTATTACCAAGTGGGCCACAGAAGAATGATGTTGCTGAAAGGAGAAATCATACTCTTATGGATATGGTTAGGAGCATGATGAGTTATTTCTTTGTACTTGAATTAATATGGGGTGAAGCTCTCAGGACAACTATGTATATCTTGAACAGGGTTCCTAGTAAGTCGGTTCCATTAACGCTATTTGAGTTATGGATTTGTAGAAAACTCAATCTAAGACATTTACATATTTGGAGGTATATTACAAAGATAAAAGTATTCAATCTACATGAAAAGAAATTGAATCCAAGAATAATTTTTGGATATTTTATTGGTTACCCAGAAAGATCCAAAGGATACATATTTTATTGCTCAATCATAATATGATGATGATAGTAGAATCTGGTAATACAAAATTCCTAGAAGATGACAAAATCAATGAGAGTCAAAAATCTTGAAGGATCAATTTTGATATTAAGGAGATTTATGTTAAGTCTCTCGTATCATCTTCTATTCGAGAAATTATTGTTCCTCAAATCAATGAGAGAATTAATGAGGTAAACAACAAAATAATATTGATGAACACTCACATGATGTTGATGTCACTATTGATGATTTTGTAGAACAATCACAATTAGCAACTTTAAGAAGATCTCAAAGAAAAAGAAAACATGTCATTTCTGATGATTTTGTGGTATATCTATAAGAATCATATTATGATATATGAATAAAAAGAGACTCCTTATCGTTTTCACAAGCAATAGGTAATAATGATTCTGAAAAATGGTATGATGCAATGAAAGATGAGTTAAAATCAATGGACCATAATGGTGTTTAGGAACTCGTTGAATTGCCTAGAAATTGTAAAAGAGTCGGTTGTAAATAGGTCTTTAAGATAAAATGTGACTCGATGGGTAATATCAAATGAGATAAAGCCAGACTTATGGCCTAAGGTTTTTATTAGAAAGAAGACATTGACTACCGTGAGACTTTTTCTCTAGTTTCTCGAAAAGACTTATTGAGGAGCATTATGACATTATTAGCTCATTTAGATCTTGAGTTATATCAAATGGATGTGAAAACAATATTTCTGAATAAGGCTCTAGATGAGAAAAAATATATGAAACAAAATGAAGGATTCATAGAAAAGGGAAAGGAAAGTTGGGCTTGAAAACTTAAGAAATCTATTTATGGCCTTAAATAAGCTTCCGAATAATGGTATATAAAGTTTCATAATAGTATTACCTCCTTCGGATTTAAGAAAAACATTGTTGATCAGTGTATATATCTAAAGGTTAGTGGGAGCAAATTTATTATATTAGTCTTATATATGGATAATGCATTGCTTGCCAGTAGTGATCTTGGTTTATTACACATAACCAAGATATTTCTCAATAAGAACTTTAAGATGGTTGATATGAATGAGGCATCTTATGTTATTGGCTTTGAGATATTTAGGGACAAATCTCAGGGATTATTAGAATTATCTTAAAAAAATTATATTAATCGTATATTGGAGAGATTTAATATATAATTTTGCTCACCAATGATACACCTATTACTAGAGGTGAAAAATTCAATCATAACCAGTGCCCGAAAACTGACTTATAAAGGGATCAAATGAATAATATTTCTTATGGGTGCGTAATTGAAAGTCTATTATATGCTCAAACCTATACAAGATCATATATTAGTTTTGCAGTTGCAATGCTGGGTAGATATAAGATGAACCCACGAACAGAACATTAGAAAGCTACAAAGAAAGTAATAAGATATCTGCAATGGATAAAAGATTATATACTCACATATAGGAGATCAGATCAGCTTAAAGTGATGGGATATTCAGATGCTAATTTTACAAATTACCTCGATAGTAGGAAATCCACTTCATGATTTGTGTTCATGCTAGCTGGTGGGGCAAATTCTTGGAAATATACAAAATAATCACTTATTATGCCATTAACAATAGAAGCTAAATTTGTGTCATACTTTGAGGCCATAAATCAAGCTTTATGGTTGCGAAATTTTATCTTAGGACTTGGTATTATTGACTCAATTGTCAAGTTGCTAAAAATATTTTGAGATAACACTGTATTAATTTTCTTCTCTAAGAATGATAAGTACTATAGTGGTTCTAAGAACACTGATATAAAGTACTTGGTAGTTAAAGAAAGAGTTCATAAACAAGAAGTGTCAAATGAAAACTTAAGCACCACTGTGATGATTGTTGATCTATTTACTAAAGCTTTATAGTGTAAAATATTTAAAGAATGTATTCCTAGAATGGGGCTTGTGAGCAAGCCATAAAAGATATAGTGATGAATATCTAATTGGATGCTATTATTGATATTTTTTGTATAAATAAAGTTATTTATTTCTTGTATCATGTTTGTGTTTATATTTATGTATATTATGGTTAAATACAATAACAGGATTGTCTTGACAAGATAAATTACATGGGTCATTATAGACTATATAAGGAAAGACTAACAATGTTGTGGTACATAGAAAGAAGTATGACATTAATGACATATAACTACTATAACTTGCATTGAGGAGGAGTTCTGGCTCTGTTCTAGTTCTCTTTTATAGATCGAAATTATGGTGATATTTGGATTCAAAGAATGATACTTTTGTAGATTAGAAAGAGATCTTATTCAGATGGCATCAAAAGATATGCATCATAAATCAATCTAATATTATTTGATTTTAGTCCTAAAATGAAAGTTTTTCCACATAACAGATTACATATTATAGTTTTATGCTTACACTAACCTGAGGGCCAAAGCAATCTATCTAGGGATGATGACGGCAAAGAGGAGGTCGAAAGATGATAAAAAAAAAAGCTAGGGTTTCGAAGGAAATGGAGTTGGAGAACGAGTGAAACCCCTTTCTGTCTCTCTCTCTCCTGATTTGTAATTGACAGTGGACAAGCATAAGGAGGTTTAAATTAAAATGACAAAGAGAAGATTTAGGATCTAAAATTATGTTGTGTTTAAATAGCTAGTCGCATAACAGACATGTGTACTTGATGAAGTACAAGTCCGAGGATTTTGAGAAATTCAGGGAATATAAGAATGAAGTAGAGAACTAGATTGGAAAAAGTATTAAGACTCATCGATCAGATCGAGGAGGAGAGTACTTGAGTATAGAGTTCACTTATTTCCTCTTGGACCATGAGATTTTATCCCAGTAGACACACCTCCTTATACACTTCAGCTCAATGGTGTATCAGAAAGGAGGAATTAGATGTTGCTAGACATGGTGTAGTCTATGATAAGTTTCGCTTACTTACTCATCTCATTCTAGGGATATACCCTGGAGACCGCAGCTTACCTTCTGAACAGAGTTTCATCTCGGTCAGTATTATCTATACAATATGAGATATGGAAATAGAAGAAGCTCGATAAGGTTGTTAAGATTTGGGGCTACCCTGCCCACGTTAGGAGACACAACCCGGTTAAGTTGGAATCAAGGGATAAAATAGTGCAAGTTCGTGGGATACCTCAAGGAAACTTGTGAGTATTATTTCTATCATCCCGAGGACCATAAGGTCTTTATTGCCAAGAGAGCTATATTCCTTGAGAAGGAGCATGCTCTTGGTGGAAACAGTGGGAGTGAGATAGAGTTGAGCGAGGTTAGAGAACTTAGCTCAAGCACCATTCTAGAGTCCGAGTCTGTTCAAGAACCTAACACACAAGATCCAACTTTGTGTGGGTCTAGCAGAGTATCTCACCCTCCTGAAAGATATATAAGACATATCAATAGAGAAGTCACTTAGGATATTGATCCTTAGACCTATGAGGAGGCTTTTATGAGTATAGACTTATGAAAGTGACAAGAAATCATGAACTCAGAGATAAATTTCATGTACTTAAATAAGGTTTGGGATGTTGTTGATACACTTAAGGGTATCATACCTATCAGTTACAAGTGGATCTTTAAGAAGAAGATCAGAGTAGATGAAAAGGTGAAAACATATAAGGTAAGGCTGGTGGTTACCCACTCAAGATCTTGACATACACAATAAAACATATCATCAGAAGTAGGTAAAATCAAATACTCACCACCCTGCACTATAGTTATGGTATCTCTTTTGACTCTATAGGCTCTACTTCTTTCCCCTTTTTCTTGCTCTTTATAGGTTGCTTATATTGATTTTTGTAATGTCCTTTCTCACCATAATTGTAGCAAATAATATTTTTTCTAGATCTTAATTTGCTTTTACCTATGCGTGAACTACTTGTATTCTCGAATTTTGACCTTCCTTTATTATCTAAGACAAGTGATTATGAATCAATCTAAGATATTGCTGAATTATTTCTCCTCAACTCCTTGTTCAACAAACTAATTGTTACTTGACTCATGATGACAATATCATTTAGTGCAGAATTACTAAGAGAAACCATTAGTGTCTCCCAACTTTTTAGCAATGAATTGAGAAGTAACAATACTTGCAACTCATCATCAAGAGACATTTTCATAAAGGATAACTTGTTAGTAATACTCTACATTTCATTCAAATGTT
This sequence comes from Ensete glaucum, assembly GCA_021527575.1. Lineage (NCBI taxonomy): Eukaryota > Viridiplantae > Streptophyta > Magnoliopsida > Zingiberales > Musaceae > Ensete > Ensete glaucum. The sequence goes on along the minus strand of CM038552.1, from coordinate 19,897,477 downwards.
CAGTAATAGAAGTACCTTCTTTTATATTTAGGTTCACAAGTTTTTTGAGAAAGAAAGCTTTGCTGCCAATAATTGTTCTTTCATAGAGACCTTCTAACTTTTTCCAAAGAGAGGATGTAGAACTTTTAGTAGAAACATGGTGAAAGACACTGTCACCGAGCCACTATTGAATGAACTCGATGGTTTTTTGGTCTAATCTCTTACATTCATCATCGATCATAGTTGTGGGCTTTGCTTTATCCCCTTGCAAAGGTCTATACAAATCTTTGTAATATAAGAGATCTTTCATTCTTTGTTTTTATATTATCCAATTGTTTTCATTCAAGCTAATTATGCGAGAAACATTATCGGCCTCCATGTTCGAATATAAAAAATTAAATGCCACCAAAAATCTTACTTTGATACCAGTTGATGGGATAAAAAAGAATATATATACAAACAAATATTAGCAGACTATAATACATAGTGGAATCAAACAGAAATCAAAATCAAATGAAATACCAAGATTTACATGAAATATTCTTCCCTAAGTGATGACAGTAAGAATCTATTGTAAATCTGATCTAACCTGAGATGAGAGCACTGTTTGGATGATTGAGAATAATATTTTCGTTGTCCTTGTCTTCTTTTCTTTTCTCCTTCTCTTGTTTTTTTGGTCTCAACTACCATTATTACTTCTCCCTTTTTCTCAACCACGTTCAGAGCCATCATTGCTCTTCTTTTTTTTTTTCAGTTCTAACCACCAAATTTAGATTAAAAAAGTTAGAGTTTAAATTTAAATAAAAGTACTAGAGATATGAGCTTTAAAAAAGACCCACTATAACTTGAATAATGGAACGAGGAAGAAATTACTAGAGCTATGAGGTTAATAATACCTAAATGCTCTAATCTTCACAATTATCTTTTGTAAGACAAAGCATTTGAAGTTGCATGCTATTAGTTATTTTGACTTGTTTCTGATATCACTTTGAAAGAGAATCAATGAGGAAGAATCGAATGCAACAAGAGGTAAAACTAAAATTTTTATTTCTTGTAGTTAAGTGTTTATACTTTTGTTTTCTCACTTTTTTCTCATGACAAAACTCATCCATTTATAGGCCAATAATAAAAGTTACAAAACTCAATTGTTAAGGCTATATTTATATATTTTTGTTATATGTAATCTATCTAATTTACTAGTGGTTATTATTTTTATAATCTCCTCCTTTAGGGTGATCTTTATGTATGTCTCTCATTCGTACTAAATTCTATAGGTTATAATTATTTTTCCCAATCTGACCAAAGAGACTTCAATTATATTTTTTAATCAATTTTATTTTCTTAATAGGATACATTTGGAGCTACACGGAGTGGCCTCGACATGTGGACGATAACTCAGCAAACATAGTTGACAAGATGTATTAGTCGAGCTGACGATGAGAGCCAAACATAATTGATGAGATGTATCGCTATTGTGATTAGGAGTAGTAGAAGAAGAATAATGAGAAGGAAAAAAAAAAAAGAAAAGAAAAAGAGATTATGTTAAACAAGTTTTATTAGAATTAAGTAAAATAAATAAATAAATATAAATCGAAAAATGAATTGTAAATAGCACTCACCTTATTTCTATTAACTTAATGATCATCCACATCGTTCATCCCGCCAAAAATATTGGAGAAAACACTTCGCCGCCGATATGGGCCCGGAGGAGGATGTTCGGTCGTCGGTCTTCTTGGCAAAGCCCTCCATTCCTCCCTCGTCCAGCTTCGCGCCAGCAACACCCATTACCCCCTCCCTCGACATGAAATTGGTGCGTTTCTTTTCCCCCCTTCATCTTGATCCTTTGATGCAATAGCTTTAGGGTTTCGATCGTGGATCAACGTCTCATGGCTTCTTGGTGCCCTGAACACGAAGAATATAGGTTTTTCTGTTCGATTGGTGGTTGATTAAAACAGAAAGTGGGGTCGAGGGGAAAAGGTTGGCGGTCGGAGGGTTTACGACGAGGTGAGTCTTTCCGAGGTTCTTGCTTTGAGCTGGTATTTTCGTGTGCTGTTGTGGCTTATTGGCAAAGAATGCCCTTGTGTTTCTCTCTCTTAGATGCTCGCAAACAGCAAGAACCTTCTTAAGGTGGTCATATTTCCACGTCGATTTAGGTCAAGCAAGATTCTTCTCGTGACGAAACATTTAGTTCCTTTATTTTTTTGAGAGATCATGCTTTTTCTCTTCAAACCAGGTGTATTGCTTGATCTTTGTTGATCACTTAATAGATCACCAAGAAATGCTTGTTGGAAGCACCTTATCTTGCATGGTATCTCATATGGTCAATGCATAGGATGTGAAATACTTTTCTCAGTAGACCATCTCATGATTCATGCTCTGATTCATCGTGCTTTTTTCTCAGTTGACATCAACCTTTTTTCTCAGTAGACATCATGTGCTGATCATAAATATACTTGATTCAATATATTATAAATGTATTATCTTTCAATCACAAAAAATTATTTACGTTAATTCTATACAATATTGTATTAACTTTTTCCATAAAAACCTCTCTACCTTGAAGGGTAAAGCCATACACTAGACCCTTCCTATAGGTCCTGCACTAGCAGCAATCTCGTGCAATTTTGTGTAAAGCATTTTGCCAAATGAATAAAAAATACTATATGAAGACAATCTATCAAGGAATTGAAGTTAGTTTTCTGTGAAACTTGGAGCATCTACCATGAAGAAACTCAGGTAGCAGTTGCACAAGATTTCTAAAGTTCTCAAGCAATTTCTTGAAGCGAACACTTTATTCTAGGTTGTTGGATGGCCACCCTCTTCTCTTCCTCTCCATCCTCTGCATTCCTTCTACAAATACAGATCTGGCTTTTGACCATTGTCATTTGTGAATGATGTTTGACAATTAACTAGGTTGAAGAGCAATGATTTCTAAGAAGCGCTGATGTTTTGTGTTCCTTCATATGTAACTGAGATGGCAGTGTAACAGAGGCAGAAAGATAAATATGCATCTTTACAAGATCCCAGCAAGCGAAAACTTATTTCAGCAGATGTTACAAAAGTGGGGTATGAGTTTAAGAATAAAAATTACATGGTCAAGATGCAAGGATGAACAAGAAATAATGTCTACATAGGGGTTCATTGAGCTTAAGGTGGTTGATTTACTACCTGTCGGTGACATGCCCATTCTGTGGCTGATTACATATCAATGATCTGTTTACTTTTATCTTAGTAGAAATGAGTGGAATATTATTCTTTCTTGATGATATGATTGAAGTGTTAGGCCTCAAATTTATTACATAGTTAAGGGCCCAATAAGATGGATGGTTGAATTGTTAAGTTTCTTTTTGTTATACCTGCCACATCATTGTTCCATGTTCTTAGGTTTTTTTGTTTTCTTTTAAGTATTTGTTACGTTTTCTAATCTTGGTTTTATTTTTTACTTAGCTTCTCCATATAAAATACTCTATTCTCTGTGCTCTAAATTTTATCACCTGGTGTGAGAAAGTAAATAAGGTGAATTCTCGAAAAAAATCCATCTTTTGGGTTTTCACAGGAAGTGCCCTGCATTTTTAAAATTTTCAGACAGTGCCTTTTTTGCCTAATACTTGGAACACCCCGGTCACCTTGCCTTTTCATTTTCTTTTTATTATAAATCGGTCCATAGGGTGAACTAATCCAATTATGATATTTTCAACAATACTACAAAACCCATAATGCAATACAAAACACTGTAATAGTGTTTTGAACAATACCAAGGAAAACTATAACACAATATAAGAAAACACTGTTTACAATGTTTTTATACTGTGTTAGTGTTTTCCTAGTATTGTTGAAACTTGAAAAAACTAATGGTTACAGTGTAACAATATTGTAAACACATGTTTTTCTACAAAATTTATATAAAACACTATGTTACAGTGTTATAATGCTTTTGTATTGTGATACAGTGTTTTCTACTGTGTTACAGTTTCCTGCTATTGCTGAAAACACCAGTGTTGTCAAAGGCGCTAGGTGTCAGAAAGCACTGAGGATCTAAAATGCTTTAGTGCTCGCTTGAGTGAAGCAAGGTGCTTGCCAATATAAAAATCTAAGAATATAATTAAGGAGAAAGAAAATAATTAAAATAAGAATTAGACAGAATATAAATTTTATATCACTTCATAATCAAAATATCACCACTAAAACATTGGTAATTCATTTAACATTTATAAAGCATTAAAATATTAAATTGACCAAATATAATAGCAAAATAACAAAACAAAAGAAAATTAACATCAAAAGTCCAATAATTTTGACAAGAATTCTAACAATGATAATTTAAAATCCTAGTAGTGACAAATTCAATAATTAACATATTTCAATGGTAGATGGGCTTATTGGGGAGAGAAGGAAATAGGAAAAGGAGAGGACATTGGTGGAGGGGAAAGCTAGTTGCTAGCATAGAAAGTGGATGGGGAAGATGCAAAGAGAGAAAGAAGAAGAGGAGGAAGGGGAGGAGAGTGGTGAGGGGGCATCGTCGAGCGTCGGTGATGTTGAGAGCCATCGGGAGAGAGAGAGAAGGAGAGAGATGAGGGGGTGTCGAGGGAGAGAGAGTGCCAAGGGAGATGGGAGGTGATTTTGTTAGGGTGAAGCAGAGAGTGGGGGAAGGGGACTATACCACTAGCCGTCGGGGTTATTGAGAGTCACCTAGAGAGAGAGAGAGAGATATCATCGTCGAAGGTGGAGGGAACAACATGGGGGGGGGGGGGGGGGGGGGAGGGCAACATTTTTGGAGGTGGAGGGAACAACACAACAAGGCCATGAGAGGGAGAGACAAAAGATGGAGGTACTATCGCGAGATCTGGAGGGAGAACTCGGCAGGAGCATGAGGACTAGCCCCAATAGAAGGTGGAGAGGGATGGAAGGACAGAGAGGGAAAGAGAGGAAGATACCTCTGTTGACAAGGGGAGGCACCGCCTGCTTGCACACAAACAACAGTTATTGGCTTGCACACCCGCTCAGAAGAGCGGATCCTGTCGCCTTGCACATAGACGAAGTACTGTGACGATTAGGTTAAAGGAGGGGTGACACACGAAGAAAGGGGGGCCACAGATAGGGGATTAGTGAGCTGGGTTATCCGGCTTGGTTGAACCAAATCAGTCAATTCAGGTTCAACTCAAGTTCATTTAAAGTCACTTTGGGCCAGGCGAGTGCTTGGGTCGGTTTAGGCCTAGGCGCATGTCTAAGAGGCACCCAGTTGAAGGCGCCCGCACGAATCCTTGTTTACGCATGTGGGCCTCGCCTCGCCTTGCCTGCATGCCAAGGCGAGCGCCCGAGCACTTGTTGAATTCATTGTATAGCACAATATAAAAACTTAGGAAAAGGGAGGGAATTGGAGGGAAAAGGGGCAGGGCTAGCTACCAAATAAGGGGTATTTCAGGTATTAGGTAAAAAAAGATAGGACTTCTAGAAATGGGGGGCACTTCCCCGGAAAAGCCCAACAAGGGTTTTTTTTGGGTATTTGCCCAAGTAAATATCCATACATAGTTGTGTGATTATGTTTATGCATTTGGTTACACCATCTACTGCTGCATGTTGCTTTCTTTATTACCTTTTGAAGGATGGTCTTGTGTGTTTGACGTGTGTGCCATTAACTTTGTACCGAGATGATTGGTTGGTCCAGTGGCATGAAAATGGAAGTGAACATTTTATTGCAACTTGATGTTTTTTCAAGGATATATTTCTCTGTTATATTTTGTTATTAAAAATGTCATGGTTTTATTACAATATGAAACTTTACTGCAGGCAACATGCAACTAGATTATTCAGTTCTGCTCCTATTATTAAACGGAATGATGCTTATACTCTTGAGACAGCAGATGGCGTTACTGTTGTAGTTCAGGGCATGATAAACAAAGAACGTACACAAGATAATGGTTTTCCTCTTGAGGTGTGTGATCATTTTTGCTCTTATACTAATAATTCAGTAAATTCGTGAAAATCCTGCTAGACATTCATATTTAGTCCTGACTTTCCAATGTTTGGTTGGTGAATTTCCGATGTTCTCTGAGAAGTGTTGTATTTATGTAACTATAAGTTATGAAAGAAATCCTTCATCTTGAAGGACTTCAAACTGATCCAAAATACAAAATTAATCTACAACTACATAGAAGCTGGGAGAAGATTAGGCTTGTATGACCTGGGTTTGTAAACCGCTGTCATGCAGTTAGTGCCATAGCTTAGCATTAAGAAATTTGTCAACTCTATTATACCTTCTAGCTCATTGTATTTACAGGTCTGCAATCATTTCTTGATTGGATTTCCATATAACTGGGATCATTATGCTGATGAATATTCTAATAAGAGATCAATGTCAATGTCTCCTGGAAAGTTGTCTTCTCTTGATGAAGCATCCAAAGATTCAACTGATAGAACAGCTTCTACGTTTCCAGTTCTTCTGGATGAGTTTCCTATATGTAGGGTCTTAAACTTTTTGACTTCTAGCCGGGACAATTTGACAACAAACTTCAGTGATCATCTGAAAAATCTCTCCATGAGTGCTTCAGCAGAATGTGAAATGCAGAAGTCTTCATCATATCTGATGGAGAGTCTTGGTAAGCATAACATGGACAACAATGATGGAAATATTGTTGGATCTGCTAGTTCAGTTGAACATCATGCTGAGGTTCTTACTTGTTCTAAAGAAGTTGAGTATTCTAGAAAAACGGTGAATGAAGGTGATGGATATAGAATAACTGTGAGCAAGCAGGAGATGGTAGATATGCGGAAGAAAGCATCTTCAAACAACTCAAGGAAAATGGAGACATGCAGTAATTTATTTTCCTTCATTTTGGTTAACAATAATAGTACTAATCATTTGCAAGTTTCTGTTGATAGGAAGTTAGATGCTGAAGGCTGTAATAACCCAGTGGAGGAACGTAGTAGTATCTCAAATAGTCCATTGTTACAAGATGTTTCACATCTTGATTACGGTGAGAAACTGGGAGATGATGCAGCAGGAAGGCTATGCCGTTCCGATAAATCAATAATAAATGACACAGATGGTTTGCCTATTCCCACAAATTTGGACAGCAAAGATGCATATTCACCTCACGTGAAAAGTGATGTCAAGTTGAAAATTTCTGATGTCACAGGAACATTGAAGGCCAGAACATGGCAGGAAGGAAGTGTTGGAACAAGATATGTGGAAGGTGAACTAAATGGCTTTGATCACTCCAAAATATCTAAACATTGTTCTACAAGTAATGAAGGAGAATCTTCATCAGACCAGATAAATGGCATGTGTCTTAATACCTTAGAGAAGATTAAGAACTGTAATATTCCTTCTCTTGAGAATCCTACAACTCAGATGTGTTCAACAGTTGATATTGAACTAACTGGAGATTCAGAAATGGACATGTGCTGTCAAAAGGAACCTTTAGTGAAGGTTATTGAAGAACAAGAAAGAAAAAAGGATAGCATTCAGAAACAAAATCAAGACTGTACTGAATGCATTGGCCAAAAAGATTTTATGCACTTCTCCACTTCTGCAGAAATGAGGCCATTAGCTGAAGATAAATTAACAGGCAAAACTACATCTACTGGAACCGAAGAGCAGTTATCAACTGTTAAAGGTCATAACTATCCATTTGTAAGTGGTACTTGTACACGTGTTGGAGTTACACTCGGCTTACCTGCTTCTGTTTCTAGGTCAGAGGGCTCAAAAGGCAAATCAGTGTTCTCATCTAAAATGAAAGTCAAAAGAGTTTCTAAAAACTATGAAGTTGCAAGCACTAAGCTGGAGACAGGAGAGAACAAGCCAAATCATCTTAACTGTGCAGAGAAAGGTTTCAGACATATTTCTGAAGACCATGCCTCTGTGAAAGGTGACATTAAGGATGCATCGACTGACAGTCCTGCTCAGGATCCCACTGTTGTTTCTCAGAATTGTACTTTTGATTCATTCAAACAGGAATTAGGTGTTGACCCTTTAAAATGCAGATTGCAGCCATTGCTTTTATTGAGTCGTGCTGCCACCAAGGAATTGGAAAAACAAAACGATGGACTTGCTGTTGAACACATTACTATGGAGAATAATAGTCATTCAAGTGGATCTCCTAGATATTCAACAAAATATGCAGTTCAATCAGATATTACAGTCATGAATTACTCTAGTGAAGATAAATCGTTGGAAATGATTTACAAGACGTTAAAGGACAAAATGAATAACCAAGATGTAAGTCTTTTATATAGTGCCATTTATTATACTTTTTTCATCGAGTCCATTTTTCTTCTTATTTACCATTTGTGTTGAGAACATTAGCAACATAAAATAAAAAATATGTAGTGTTTAGTGATCGTCCTCATTTGTTCTATTTGATGTTAAACTGCTTAAGGTTCCTAAAGTTTCAGTAGCAGAGGAGCCTAACAAAAGTAAGGGATCTCATACTTTTATGAGGAGGAAAATGTTGAGGCAAGCCTCATATGTAAGTCATCAGTTTAATTTTTTTTTTGTTTGATACTCTCATTGGTTTCATGTTTGAGTTTACTAAACTGTATTTTAGTTAGTAAAAAATCTTTTCAAGAGTATTTAATATGACAATACTTTGCTGTGAGTAGCTTTAAGTCATTTAGATCGTGATTGTCACTAATTGCTGTCATACTCTTTGAAATATGTCCCAGTTGTTAAATGAATACTCTCAACGCTGATTTCTAATACATTTGAAGAGTTTTTATTAAATATCTAGTTGCTGAAGCATGGAACTTAACAAGTAAACTGCCTTGTTTGTGTTCTGAAATTAGTTATACCAGCTTCTTCAAAATCTCCTGAAAACTAGGCATAAACAGAAAGACCAGCTTTATATGGTTCAAGCAATTTGATTTTTTGAGTCATTAAGTGATGCAGGACAAGTAGTGGTTGAGTTCTATTCTAGTCTTTTTAAAGTTTTTTTTCTTATGTTAAGGTTGGATCAAAATTTGGTAATAGATTGGATTTGTTATTTTGAGGATTTTTGATATATTTTCATTATGGCATCTCTATTGTTTTTTTTCCTTTCGACATTTTACATTTTGCTCACTCTTGATATTATAAGTTGGTGGTACTCAAGAAATAGGAAATATTGCCTGAGGTGGTTTGGATGTTCCAAAAAGTTAGATCACTTGTGTACCCAAATCTAAATTCAAGGTGATTTGCAAGTTGATTGGTATTGTTAATGTGCACTGATACTGTGCTGACATGTATGGCATTTAGTAAACATTTGTTCCTCCTTTTAGGTGGAATGGTTCATATTTAGCTATATATACAAACATGTGGAGTGCCATGTGACATTGGGTCAAATTGTCAAGAAAGGTATTGATTCTTTTGATGTTGTCATGAATTTCTTAATGAATTAAGAATTATAAAAGAGAATATTAAAAATGATAACTATTCTTCGTCATCCAGTGATTATGACAATGATATACCCTTCTAAGTTCCATGAAAGGTCCTTACCTTCTTTCATTCCTTTTGGCTTTGATAAAACTGTGTAAATGGCTACTCCTTTGAATTAATAAATTTCATAAACATATATGCATGTGATGCTCAAGTTTACTATTGCTTTTTTATCTTTTAGAAGATGACAAACTGGGGGTTGTATTTAGTTGATCCATCTCTTACCCATTTCTTTTGAGATAGATAGTAATTTTGCATGGATTCTCATGCTCACCCTTTGTGTACTCTTATAGGTATCCACATGTCAGATAAAGTATCCAACACTTATGACTCTCTGTTTATAAATTTAGATTATCACCTATGATAAGTTAGTTCTGGTTCTTAAGGCTTCTTATAAGCACATCTGTTTCTCCATATAAATTCATGGACCTGTTTTTATATCCATGTAAAGCTGTCAAACATTGCTCCTTGACCCTACAACAAAAACAAAACTTAGTAATTTACCCCTTACTCAAGACCTGTTTCAGACCTAGTAGAACTGAAACTCAGTTTGCATGAGACTAATGGTGATTAAGGATACTCTTTCAACTCTATATGATGAGGCCTTTAGTTGCAACTCTTCTGACCTAAGAAGTTATGATCCTTATGGAGAAAATGAATGGAATCATGTGTAATATAAAGTAGAGGAAGCGAGAAGAGGGGAATGTTGCTATCTGGTTGTCCTCTTGAAAAACATAACTTCAGAAAACAGACAAAAGGGACTGAGGAAGACACCAAAGAGAGCTAGAACCAAGGTTTGTCGTTTCGACGTGTACTGCTCGGTATGGGCGGTATGTATCGATCCGCCAGCTGACCGGTACATGGATGGCCCGCTATCGGGCGGTACCGTCGATTAGGGCCGTTAGCAGTCGATTTCGGACGGTATCAGCCAAGGGAGGGAGAAAGAAGAAGGAGAAGAAGAGGGAGAAAAAAAATCTGGAGTCGTGCGCGCTGCTCTTCCTCGGTTCCTCCGTGCTATTTGTCGCTCGTGGGCAAAGAATCGCTCGTGCGATCCGTCGTCTGTGGGCGATTTCCTCATCGACGGGCGATTCCTTCTCCCCGCGTGGGGAGACGAAATGTCTCCCCGCGCGGCGAGAGGGAACGAGGGGACGTCGCCTCGACGATATCGAGCCTTTTGTTTTTTTTATAATTTATATTATATTATATTTATATTATATTATATACATTATATTATGTCGAGCGGTATGCCCTGTGCGTACTGCTCTGTCACGTACAAAAATATAAAGAGAGTGCTCAATGTAATGCTCATGAATGTCTGTGTCTTTCAGGTTTTGTTTATACTTTGTATCAAGGTTTGCCTTACCGGGCGGTAAGGCCTCATACCGGGCAATACACATCGGTCCGTCAGCTGGTCGGTATGCGGACCGTTGCTACCGGGCGGTATCGCCGAAATCGACCATCGGTGATCGATTTCAACTGGTATTAGCCGAGGGAGGGAGAAAGAAGAAGAGGGAGAAAAACCTGGTTCCCCCGCGTGCTGCTCTTCCTCGGTTCCCCCGCGCGATTTGTCGTCCGTGGGCTATTCCTTCTCCCCGCGCCGGGAGAAGGAACGAGGTAACTTTTAATTTATATTATATTATATAATATAATATAATATTATAATATATCGAGTGGTATGTCCTGTGCGTACTGCTAAATATTGGGTATTGTACCAGCGTGTCGAGTTCAGGGCATACCACTCGATACCGGGTACCATACCGTACCGAGATGAACTCGGTACACCGGTATGGATCGGTATGGAAAACCTTGCTTTATACAACAGGTAGTGGGCTAGCAGTAAGCTTGGTAGCCTTAGTTTGGTTAGTTTTCGTGGCCGGTATCGGCTTATAAATAAGAGTGGTGTCATGTGGACACTTGTGGGGACATCGATCTATAATGGACCATGATCCTTTGTGTGTGATCGTTCAATGCTTGTGAAGTCCATGGTTGTAATTTACATTGGCTATAAAAGTGTTTGCTGAAATGGTTGCTTGTGGATCCTGTGTGAAACACTTTCTCTAACTTGTTTTCTCTTTTGTAGGTCCTAAGGGGCCAGAGGAGGTTTCGGGGAGACTGACATTTGCGGATGGACACGCAATGGTGCCGCACGACTTAGGCAAAACCAGCTAAGTTCGTGACAAGAGATATCAGAGCGGGATAAGCACACGTAGAAACACTTCGTATGCAAACGTGGGGGACCTAGCTGGGCTACTGCGCGATCGCTTAGGAGAAACGAACATTGAGATGTAGGGAAAGGAGACGCTCAGAGGAGTGAGCATCCAAGATTGGCATTTAGAGGATTGACCAACCCTTTACGCGAGAGGCACTATGAAGACAAGCAAGCTAAGAAGAATGCGTAGCGCACAAAGGTTGGGATTGTTAAGTCTAAGCTACGGCTTGACGTTGGCAACCAAACTTGATGGTGCTCAAGGAAAGCAGGGCACTTGGTAAAAGATGAGACCGTGCAAAGTGAAATATGTTGCACAACAACCGAAAGAGTTGTGCAAAGCTTACAGAGGTGAGGAGAATTGCTAACTGAAGAATTTGGTACTTATGTAAGGGCTTGTATTCATATGATGGAGTGTTAATGGCCATCCCAAGGCGACTGAAACTTGGCACCATGGAGCATTGAAACATTCTCTTCGGCATAGAAAGGATATGTCCGTGGGAGGTTAAAGTGTGCAACAAGTTCAACATGTTGCTAGACCTTGGAGGGTGCAGCGGGGGGTTGTATTGGTGAAGAGTCGCAATTTAGTAAGTGCATTTGCGAGCGCAGAACAATGCACAGTTTGTTTAGCAAGACGAAGTAGTCCAAGGGGATGTCTTCGAAACTTTCAGAGGGAAGAACGCGAAGAGGAAAGTTGCTCCAACAGGACATATATCCAGGAGGGATAAGTCCTGGTTCTTTAGAGGGAGAATCATGTGCAGTGGATCGTATATGTCAAGGAGGAGTACCTCAAGACAAACAACTCCACAAAGCTCAGCGGACCGAGCAAGCGGGGAGGAGTCGTTGCATCATCTCGCATGAGGTAATGCAATGGTAGATGCATTGCGAGATCAAGTGGGGGAGCAACCCATGACAACAACATACGAAAGCACACTTAGAGCTGATATGGAAATCGTACTCAACGGAGGGTTGACCCGTGGAGTGGTGGGCGTGAGGGCCACCATCAACTTAATGCAGATTGAGAGGCATAGCAACTTGGGTGGAACTTGGTGAAGTATCTAAGCCGCATAAAAAGAGTCGACGTAGAAGGTGAAACGTAGAGCGGAGGCACGAAGCTTTCCTTGGATAGAGGTCAAGGACATAAACTCTTACAAAGGCAAGAGCAGGATCATGTCGTTTCATGGGTTCTTCATTCTAATGGCACAGACTCATCCTGCATGGTGCCAAAGACGAAGTGATCTTCAAGGCACATGCAGCTTGTCTTAGAGAAGCATTTAACGGAGGAACTAAGACGACTCAATTGGTTAAGGCGAAGTTGGGATCAAAAGGCCTTAGCACGGGGCAAGAGGATGCAGAGGTAGGCACTCTTGAAGAATATGTCATAGTACTGCCATTCAAGTTGTCATGAAGAAAGCGGTGCACAATGGAGGTTGTGCTAGTGGGGGATAGAGGCTCAGGATTAGAAAATGGTGCACTAATTTCAGTGAAGTCTGTGGACTTTGAGAGCTACTAGGCGACGGACTATCCATCGATTCTTTGTCCGGGAATAACCGGAGAACGGGTGGACGTAGGTCAACTGCCAAAGAAGCGAACACAATCGGAGGTGGCGGAGGCCCTACGATGTGCTGGCAGAGGCCACACATGGAGAGATCGTAGTCCGAGTTAATCCTACAAGAATCTGAACGCAATAGAGATATCACCTGGAGGCGACATAGTACAATGGATCGTAATGGAATAGTTCGAGGCAGTATAACACATGCGGAAGAAGTCTCGTGAGGGATGTGATCATGCGAGGTATGATCAGGAGCTACTGGGAGCTCCACTTTGGTGAACAGCACAACGACAAGAAGGGTTATGGGTTCAAGGAGTGAATGCCATGATACCGTAAAGGCGGGTCTTCCGTGTGTGCATCGAATCTTGCATCGGAGGAAAGCCTTGGTCATCGGCATATGGGGGCACTGTACCATCGAGGGAGAATTCCGAGTAAGTACTAGTGAGTCCCATGGGGGTACTTGATCATACAGAGGTATGATTGGAGCGGTTGGAGAGTTGGATTGCTCTAGTGCTTATATTCGCTTAAGGGAGCTCGACAAGTTAGAGGACAAGGTCGAGTAAGGGAACGTTGTTACCAAGGAAGCTAAGGAGAACAGAATCGGCACGAGCCCTGCAACAGGATGGCGGAGGCCATGCATGAGAGTTGCAGTCTGTCTTTGCATTGACCAATGAGAACTGTCTGGAGAACACAAAGGTGTTGAAGTAGATGGTCAAAAGGGGCAAGGAAGCGATGACGAGTCCAGAGGGGCTCAGCTACCCAAAAGCTAAGCGTCGGCCAGAATGGATGCAGACTCGTAGGAGTGCTATACCATCGCTGAGGTGGATCTATCGATCGTAAAGAAAGGGACGCAAATGCAAGGCAATGGATAGTAGTGCTATGGGCTTGACTGCGCTATGGTATCGTAGAGGCAGGACTTTCGTGGAGTCATCGATCTCTTGCTCTCATGGAGGGAGAGCGTTGGTCATGAAAGGGGCCGAGGAGGTGGAGAATGTAGAGGCAACTCTAAGTACCAAGACAAGGCTGAAGGGCAGAGGCCAAAGAACTTCATAAGGCCGATTTCAACGGGCTTCTCATTAAGACAACCGAAAGTGGGGGACTTCGAGTTGATGTAGGAGTGCTTGACCAAGGAATGAAGTAGGCAGTATGTGGTGTTGTACCTTTTCTACTCAGAGGAGTAGGCGACAAAGATGATGGAGAAGACGGTACGATCCCAGAGGCGACCAAAACTATCAAAGACATGCTCCAAGTTGGGGTGAAATTTTGCTCTTTTCGGGCAAATTTATTGCATGCTAGAAGGCGAATCACAGTAGCTAACTCAACGCAAGGCGTGCAAACACTTCGAGTGCTTTGGAAGTGTGAGCAAAAAAGCAGGCAAAGGCTAGTAACTAGCTTGATGCATGAAAGTGCAACCTCAAGGAGGCGGGCGAAGTCAAGTAACGTTTGCTTTAACTGAAGAGAATGGGCGAAACCGAGTACCCCGGTTCTCTTATTTATTCAGCAGAGAAGCTCTGCACAAGTTCAAAGACCCTTCGAAGAAACCTAATGGAAAACAAATAGTTCTCAAATCCTCACCAATAGTAATCGGTGCTACTGAGAGTAGATTGTCCGTTTCATTTCTCAACACAAGCTAATCGAAAGCGAAAGTGATGCAAACCTACTTGGAAGTGACAACTAAGTTGAAGAAGAATCGATGGGCAAATTTTTATGAAGGACCTAAAAAACCTTCAAAGTCTATGACACGATGCTCGTTAAAGCTCCAATAAGCATCCACCCAGTTAAGCGACATGAGACGATTTAGATACTAGCGCATTACAAAGAAGGTATTTTCCTTAATTAGAAGGATTCATAGGAATCAATAAGGATTTGCATGGCGGATCAAACTTTCTTTGACTACTCAATAACATCGACGGAGAGCAGCTGGGAGCCAAGAGGCGTGTTGCAGCTGTAGTAGAAGATTGAAGATTCAGTAGAAAGGCAAGGAGATGCAGCGTTTGCAATGGCTTTGACGAGGATGTCGAAAGAATAAGGGGGGAGAATGTTACAAACAAAAATATAAAGAGGGTGCTCGATGTAATGCTCATGTATGTCTGTGTCTTTCGGGTTTTCTTCATACTTTGTACATCAAGTAGCGGGCTAGCAGTAAGCTTGGTAGCCCTTGTTTGGTTAGCTTTCGTGGCTGGTATCGGCTTATAAACGAGAGTTGTGTCATGTTGACACTTGTGGGGATATTGGTCTGTAATGGACCATGTTCCTTTGTGTGCATTCGTTCAGAGCTTGTGAAGTCCATTATTGTAACTTGCATTGGCTATAAAAGTGTTTGCTAAAATGGTTGCTTGTGGATGCCGTGTGGAGCGTTTTCTTTAACCCGTTTTCTCTTTTGTAGGTCTTAAGGGGCCAGAGGAGGTTTTGGGGAGGCTGACCTTTGCGGACGTACACGCAATGGTGCCGCACGACTTAGGCAAAACCAGCTAAGTTTGTGACAACTCGATACTGGGTATTGTACCATGCCGAGCTAAGCTCGGTATGTCGGTACGGACCGGTATGACAATCCTTGGCTAGAACGATAAGTATAATCTTTTATTAAGTAAAATATCATAAAAACTATTTGTTCTCAGCCTAGGGCCTTGGTATATGTAGGTTCTATAGACAATATTGAATCAAGCTATAATTTTAAGGTGAAGAGAAGGGATTCTTATTAGGAAATCCATATTATCAAAAAAGTTCTACATGATCATTGTAACCTTCTCATATTGAATTGTTAAATGCATAACAATTCTGTCCTATTCAGATACCCATTTTAAAAATTAAGATTCTTAAGCAACAATACCACTCAAAATAAGACTTCAATGTTCCCTAATATATTTACAAAAAACATGCAAATTAAAATGAAATGTCACTCAACTGGGACTTGACCTAAATCTAGACCTATCTACACTGGTCCTACAACGCTCTTTAATTTTCCAAATACTAGTTGTGTTTATGGTCTATATATGTTTATGAAGTTTCTTTGAGTGAGATGAAATTATTATTACTTTGGGTTCGATCATTAATAGTGTGTACAACTTAATATGAGAATCATAAGGTTGAATGATAGAATAAATTTCCTTCCAACAAAGCAGTTTCTGTGGTATCGAAGCTTGTGGATTCTTTTTAATCATTTCCATTTTGACAGTCCTATTATACATGCAAAAGTTCTGTCCAGACATTTTTTATTTCGTGCACATCATAGTTGAACCTAATGTCTAAGTTGTAGTTATTAAAACCATCTGATGGTCTTCAACTTTTTCCAGACAAATGTTTCACCACTTTCTTTTGAGTTCTGCAAAAATCTCCGTTAATGTGTTTACTTAAACATAGTCTTGGTATTTCTTAGGTACACCAATCACCGCTTACCAGGGATCAGGCTAAGAAGTCATTTATACCCTTATCTGAATCTCTTAATTTTAGAAGATCTCGGTCAGGTAAAGTTTTGATATAGCGTTGCAACTTAGTTTCATCATTCCGTATCGTTGAGGCTGATCTTTAATTTCAAGTATGAAATCTAATAAAGTGAAGCTTTTTGGCTTGCCATGTGGGATTGTTCACAGGCCGATTGATCGTTCCACCCCTAGATAATGGTTGTCAGCAAATTATCTATGATGCGGTATGTTAGTGTTAATACTTCAATTGTGGTGCAACTGCCTGATGCATGCGCAAGCAAGCTCAGCCATAGATCCAAGTAAACATTGTATGCATGCACCAATGTTTTTGACTTCTATGATTCTTTAGTGGCAACTGTAATTAGGAAATTATTCTGCAGCACTGTCATCATTCTTCATCATTTCCTTGAAAAGATAGCTAATTGTACACCATTGAAAATTGTGTTATCAACACTCGTCATTTCCATTCATGCTTCTTTTGTTCTTGTACCTATCTATCTTTTTGATAGTGGTACACATCCTCGCCCTTAGTGGGCTCAGCATCCATATTACCATGCTTTCAGTTGCATCTATAATACTTCATTGGTACAACTCATGACTTGTTTAGCATCCGTGTTCCAACTGAACAATTTTGTTCCATGACCCAACATGGTTGCAGACTTATAGTCGCTGGTTGTTGCTTCTGTAATATACCGGTTCTTGGAATATACTGTAAAACATTATTTATTATACTTTATTTATGCATCTTTGCAGGATGGTTCAATTACTGGGATTATGAGTGCTTATAATGTGCTGAGTTCTCCTATCAAAGGTTTGTTCATGCCTATTACTTTCTGAAATATATATATTTAACAGTGAATGCATATATTTGTGCCACCTTTAGTTACATTTTACCTTTTTTTATACACCTCATTTGATCATTCTTTTGACTTTTCTATAATTACTTTCATCAGGATGGAAACAAAACTTACAAGAAAATTGATTTCTTGAATTAATATGATAAATTCAATGATTATATCATGTTTTAGTAGCTTATATCCTGTGTGCACTTTATAATGCTGAAATGGAGAATATGCAAGTTGCTGAAAGACTCAAAATGGACACTGTATTACCTTGTAGTTTTTTCCTCTGTTGCCAGAAGCAAGTTTTGCATTATTCCCACCGGTGCATGGATGTCATACAAACAAGTTAATACTCAATAGGTTGTCTAGTTATTCTGCACATATCTAGATCCATAACTGATGTAAAATATGGTAGGTGGTCAAGATATCTTCAGAAAGTGATTTTCTTTTTTTCCTTTAAGAAATTAATATAGATAATATTGCAAGTCCGGATAAGATTGATGAGAATGGTTTGGCACTACTCTGAGTCTAACCTATTGACCACGGTTAACACAAGTGGAAACTCACACTTTCTTAGACTGGAAGATTTCTTATAATTTTTTTTGGGTCTTTGACAAACTGGAAGCATTGGATACTGTTTCCAATTTGGAAATAAGAATTGGTGTTCATAGCATCTCCATATGCTGTGTTGCATGTGAAATCATTTTGCAATTGTCCTGAACTATGCAGATGGTTAAAACTGTATACTCAAGACTTCAAAAAATAGAAGCAAAGGTATTTAACCTTTTACTTGGGTAGAGTTGAATCATAGCACTTGTAATGTCTGCACTATGTGTTTAATATTTGTCAGTCATGAGAACTTATTAGCTGGAAGATATGAGAGTCTTTTGCAATACCGTTAAATGCTTCAGTTGTAAATGGATCATGTTCAATTTGAACAGACTGGATGTTTTGCTCCGCTCTAATGGATCCATGGATTCTTTGCTAGATTGCAGTATTTAGATGTCCTTGCTCCATAGGTGTTGAATGGGAAAACTGAGGTAAGACCTAACTTGTTCCCTAATTCTCTCATATCTTTCATGCTGGCAGGAAGCAAGTCGGAGCCTGCAAAACGAAGAAAAAAATTTATGAACTCTTGACACTCGGTTACCAAGGTCCGAAGAGCCAACTTTATTGTTTTCTTGCAACATTTCACCTGTCTCGAACCAGAAGGAGCATCAATTGGCAATTCAGATTTGAGGGTCGGTTTTCCCTCCTCTAGTCTTGGTGTTTTGATGTATGCTCCTTGATCCTCCTCGTATCGTGGTGGTCATCTTAGAAGCTCTAAATATCTCTTTTCTTTTGTCAAGCATGGTTCCCCCATGATGTACTTGTCAAGCTGTAGGTTCGGTGACAAGATCCTTTTCAATCATGGACGCCGATGACACAATAGTCATATGATACCTCATTTGCAAAAATAGGGACCTTCGGTGCCAGGTCAGTTTCGTTTTCCCTTGTTCGACAAATAGTGAATTATGCTTCAACAAACACATCGAAATCATAATTCTAAGCCACAAAAATATTCATTACTCATTCCCACCACCTAGGTCGAATTTTATATCCAAACAAAAGACATGTAAATATAACTAGATCGATATCATAGTCTCTTGTCGTTGAATTCACATTGTTGAAAGCTGAGTCAACTTGTATGCAAATCAATATTCTGAATATCGTAACCTATTAATGTACCGATCAATTATTGGGATGGTATCTACTGAATTGTATCAGTATATCAACATATGGTAGGGTACATTAAGATATATTGATGTACTGTTTGTATTAGTCTATCGGTCCTTTTCAATTTGATATGTATCATCCGTACTGTGATACGATGTGATATTATAAATCCTGGTACAAATAATAAAAATAAGTTCAAACATTAAGAACAAAACTTATCAACAACTACTATCTTACTCATTTGTCTCCTTTCAATACTTGCATTGAGTTCAAAGTTCATATCGAGGTTTAAGAGTTTGCCACTCAGGTATGATGGTCTTCGATGTTCAATGCTTGTGACAATGATGATCAAAATGGTGGGACTTTCTTAGAATTCTTCCACTTGTTAATCGTGCAAATATTAATCAACCATTTCTTAGAAATAATGTCACAATAGGAATATCAAACTACAAATTTGCTGTGAGACAACAAACAAGCTAAAGATACTAGTGAATGAAAACAAAAAAGCAAAAAAGGAAGGAAGGATTCAACACCACAGGAAGAGGCTCTTTGCACCTTGGAATTACTAATTTCTATAGCATGCGAAAAGCCTTAATAGTAAGAAAAAAATGCTCAAGGATCTAAATATCAACAAGAAACTCTTGAAATTGTAGAACCAAATGCAGCAAAAATTGACCAATCAAGTCAATTCAAGCCAAAGTTATTGCATAATATTTGACTTGAGTTTCTTAACCCTTCATCTTGTGAACGGCCTTCATCTTTGCGCATGCTACTCCCTTTTTCAAGTAACGTTTTCGATAATGCCAAAGCTTCCATAATTTTCATGAATGATTGATACTTATGATTCATAATAAAAAAACCATGGTTTCAGTTGTTTAATCCATAGTTTCAGTCCTTATCATTCATAATAAAGCTTCCATAATTTTCATGAATGATAAGGACTGGTATAGGTGGTATTTTAAACCATGGTTTCAGTTGTTTAATCCAAAGTCGTAGTGGGTCCTGCGATGCTTTATATGAAAAATAAATGAAAAAAATTCAACGCTGCATCAAATAGTATTAGTTTTGATGTTTCCAAAATGAAGTAATTTTGGTTGATTCACATCAGCAATTTCAGGATAATCCAAAATTTTTTTTTGGTTAATTCAAATTAAGACTAGTTGACGATTGAATCCCTGCTATGATTCGTTAAAATGAAAAGCTCTAGTCCTTATTTATGACATGTCTTATCGATAAGAGACTTTTTCTCTAACTAGCTTTCTTATAGCCTAAATGTTTCTTTACTTTGTTCGATAAAATTTGGTGAATTATGATAAAATTTTATTAGATAAATTCTTATACCATATCTTATTCCAAAGACAGTTTTCTGCATATCATTTTTAGTTGATGATAATCGGATTTGAAATTTATTTTGGAGTAAATCCGTATACATTGTAATTAAATAACTAAATAATTTATGAGGAGAAGAGTGTTTTTGTGCTATACTATTACTTGATCGAGATGCCTATAATCAAAACATAGTCACAGTGATCTATCATTCTGCCTTCACAAAGAGAGCATGTCTACCTGATGGGTCGGATGAAATCGTTCTTTAACAACTCTTGAACTTGGTTTTTTTAGTTCTGTCAGCTCAATTAATGCCAGTCTATAAAGAGGATTAAAATTAATGCAGAGAAGTTTGAGAGTGAATTCGATTTGATCATTTGACGGTCCTATCAATTCATCAAGAAAAACATAGAGAAAATTCTTAATAATGTGTATGTCCTTAAACATCCCTAAAGGAATAGCTTCCTGGCATGTAGTGTCGAAATGATAGGAGAAAATAATTCTTTAGTTCCAATCAATTGAGAGGATGATTGATAGAGAGGGGAAAAGATTGTAATTTTTCAAAAGCTATCGAAACTGGTATGATATGTTGAAAGCAAATCCATCCCTAAAATGACATTAAAATCCTAAAAATTTTGAAGAATAAAGAATGCATAAAGCACCTAGCAAGGGTTTAAACCCTCCACCTAAGGGATAAGGACTTCTACATGCCACGTCTTCCTGGTTTAGTATATAATCATCTTTACTTGCCGCATGTCTTCCTGATATTGGAGAGAGAGGAAGGTGATTGAACAAAAATAATAGACATGAACAGCAGCTTCAACCAAGAATCTCAACTCACTTCAAGAAAGAATATGGAAAAATTAGAAACAGAACCAAGGACAACAATCCAGTACTTACAATCACAAGCTATAACGTACTGACTAAGTAAAGTTGACCACATAGATCTTTTCCCACTATATGATATTTTCTATAGGGCATATCCCTAGTTAAATCAATAATATTTTAAAAAAATTTATCATTTCTATAAAGTATTTTTAGATCTTCCTCTATCTCTCATGGTACTGTTAATCCTAATCGAATTAGTTAATCTAATCATGACATATGTAGATCTTAAGAAAATGCCAAAATGCTGACACAATCTTAAAATAATTTTAACTTTTATCCTTTCTCAAACACATAATTGTAAATGAATGAAATGTTCTTATTTTGTTTTTTCTAATACCTCCCCACATCCAAAATATTTGTTATCTATTAACTATATCTTCATCAATCTTTTTCTACTGGTAAACAATAAATCCAAGATGACTAATGAAAGGGCAAATCATGGGTCAGCTCAGCTCACCAAGACTCCCTCGAGCTCAGGGGACTATGATAATGACAGAAGACCTAACATCGACCCAGCTGACATAGTACTTGACCAAGGTGGCACAGATCAAGTTTCCATAGTCACAACCGAGTTGGAATGCCCATAAATAAAGAATATCGTGCAGCCATCGCTCAACGCCGATCAGACGTGCAACGCCTCAACACTCGGTAAGGTCATAGGTCTACCTTACTTTAGTAAGCCGACAACGGTAAGGACGAGAGTATGGACGATAGCTACTGATGAGTATAAAAACCCCTCCTGGTAACAGGACCGGAGACTTCTCTCTCTCGCTCCCTCTCTTCATACTGAACTCTTAAGGTCATCTTAGTCAGGACACTGGTTTGGTCGTCGGAGGGGCCACATCGGGTGCCCCCCACTCCGATGAGGCCTTCGTGTATGATTCCGTGGCGAATTCTAAGAAGGAGGAGCCCTAGGTGCGCTCCCAAGCAAACTCAGTCGAGGTGCGTTCTCGAGCAGGCCCAGTCGAATTCTCTCGAGCTTTCTAGCCTCTCCCGACCGACACGGACGAGCTTGCACACACTGGTGAAACCAAGCTGTGCTGACTCCTCGGCCACAACATAAAGTTCCATAATATTTTTGACGCTAGAAGGAAGGCTTGATGTCGTAAGAGCGCTTGCATAGTAACATAAACATGGAACGTCCTAGCGAATAAACTCAAATGCCCCCGCCGACTTTTAAGGTCGGGGGACCGAGCTCTCTTCCTCTTTCTGAGGAAACAAACCTGTCGGCACCTACCCTGAATTGCTACTGGAGACTATTTAACGACTCGGGATTCCCCCCCGCCCCATGGTGAATCCCGAGCCACCTATTGTTACTATTGAGGCCTTCCTTGGTCTCACCCACCAAGTCCAAGCACTGGCCGAGATGATGCAAGCTATCGCCCTACACATCTCGTAACTTATGCAGACGTTAGTGCCCCCACAGTCAGCTCCTTGGTCGACACCCCAGCAAATATAATCCCAATTGCCCTCGACTTGGGAAGATCAACCCAACCTGGAGGGACGACGACATCCTATAACTGAGGTGAGGTCAGGAACCTCGAGTTTCATCATTGCACGGTCGGTGAGTCATCCCCAAGACTCTACTCACACGACTCCCGAGCTAGACTCTCTCCTCCAACTCAATAGACTCGGTAAGGGAATAGCTATGCCAAGTTAACCAGAGACTGGATGAGGTCTAGAAAGAGTTCCTCAAATCTAAGGAGGAGCTCGAGGAAAGCTCCAAGGGCGGCTCCCTGTTTATCCCTGAGATACAAGACAAGCCCATCCCGACTAACTTTCGACTACCCTCGCTCGAATCTTACGACGGTAGTTCGGACTCGACAGAATATGCTATGACCTTCCGGGCTCAAATGGCCCTCTACGACACCTTAGAGGCACTAATGTGTCAGGCTTTCCCGACTTGTCATGGACTTAACTGAATTTGTGTAAGTCGTGCGACACCCTAGCGGCACTCTTGAATACTTAGCTGAAATTGCCTAAGTCGTGAAGCAACCTTGCCCACTGTTCCGAACTTAGCTGGGATTGCCTAAGTCATGAAATGCCTAAAGCATTATCTGTCCATAAAGGGTCAGCCCTCTTGCAACCTCGTGCAATCCCATAGGACCCGCAAAGAATAAGTTGATTAGCTTATAAACGAGCAACGAACAAGTCTCGACGTCTCACAAAGTGGGAAGCTATACAAGTAATTCATCGCACACCTTGAGTGCAGTAGAGAAAAGAGAGAAAGAGAGTGAAATAGGACTTTAGAGGGTTATAGGAATGGTCGTAAGTCCACAAACAACGGTTCCTAAGGCATCGGATGCAAGACAAGTTCAATTGTTGATGAAAGCCTACGCCCGACGTATACCCGAAACCCATCCAGCCTGGTGCCACCCGGGGGGTTCCAAGGTGTTGAAATGATTGACATTTCATACCGCTCAAAATGGTCATCGCAGCACATAAAAAAGAGCAAAAAAGGGATTGTTTTGGGTTATTTTGGCTCCACATAGTGAGCGATCGTTCTGCAGCCTTCTACCCTACTTCCGCTCACATTTCTTAGGTAAAAACATATAAATCAAGGTAAAACAAGCTGCTAAACATATGTACAAATAAGAAAGAGCGACGAACGGTTCGCGAAGCGGAGATGTTGCGGTTGAGCAACGATCGTTCATGACATTCTCCCCCACTTAAACTGTCGATGCCCTCGCTAATGCTTATTGGTAGGCTTTGACGCGAGCTTATTCATGTCGTAGGGTATCTTCTGGCTCCCAATTGGCTTTTATTCAAGGAAGCTTTTGCCACTTCACCAAGTACTCGATTTGCTATGCTCTATTAGGTAGCTTTATCTTGCGATCCGCTAGAATAGTTTTAACTCGCTTCTCGTAAGAGGCTCTGGTAGGGTGTAGTCAAGTTGGAACATTTCGAGAATCGTCTCGCAAATCTGAATGGTAGGCTTTCAAGTTGCTCGCATAGAAGACGTTATGAATTTTGAACCATGTTGGCAGTTGCAATTTGTATGAGACATTGCCTATCTTACTGATGATTGGGAAAGACCCTTCATACTTGGGTACCAATCCTTTATGCATTTTGTGCCTAAAGAACTGGAGTGATGCTGGTTGGAGCTTTACTAACACTATGTCACCAACTTTAAACTCTTGTAGTCACCTTCCCATGTCTACCCACTTCTTCATCCTTTTGGCCGCCTTCTCCAAGTAAGCCCGTGCAATATCTGTATTACGATGCCATTCTTTTGTGAAGTGATAGGCTGATGGGCTACTCCTTGTATAACCAATAACCAAGGTGTGAGGAGTTGATGACTGTTATCCTGTGATAATCTCAAAGGGGCTCTTATTGGATGCAGAGCTCCATTACAAGTTATATGAGAATTGGGCTATGTCCAATAGCTTCACCCAATCTCGTTGGTTGGCACTCATGTAGTGCCGGAGATATTGCTCCAAGTGCAAGTTGATTCTTTTGGTTTGGCCATCCATTTGGGGGTGGAGGCTTATGGAGAAATATAATTTAGATCCCAACAATTTGAATAACTCGATCCAAAATTATCCCAAGAACTGAGAATCTCGGTCACTAATGATGTTGTGTGGGACTCCCCAATATTTCATCACATTCTTCATCATCAACTTAGCTGCCTCCTCCGTTGAGCAATGTAGGGGTGCAACAATGAACGTTGCATACTTTGAAAACCAATCAACTACCATGAATATCGATCCAAGTTCCAAGATTAATCTCCATAGCCAATATCATCAAATTCGCATAAGGCTTGGAGACAAATGAAAGACTTCATTTAAGATAAGAGAATGCTTATACAAATGGTTAGTTATGTCATTTGGGTTGTCCAATGCACCAAGTACATTAATGAGACTTATGAATCAGGTACTTACTTAAACCATTCATTACAAAATTTGTAGTAATATACTTTGATGATATTATAATCCACAGTTACAATAGGGAAGTACATATAGACCATTTACGATAAGTCTTAATTGTTTTGCAATGCAAGTTATATGTCAATTTGAAGAAGTGTGAATTCTTGAGAAATTGACTAATCTTCTTAGGGTTTATTATGAGTGCTGTTAGATGAAGAAAAGATACGTGTCATTTGAGAAAGATTTACCCCGAAGACTATGATAAAAGTGAGGAACTTTTATGGTCTTGCTACTTTCTACAATAAATTCATTAGAAACTTCATCAGTATTGTCACTCCTATCATTGACTGTTTGAAGAAAGGGAAGCTTTTATGGACTAAGGCTACTGAGAAATGCTTTGTTGAGATTAAAGAAAAGTTGACATATAATGGTACAAGAGAATTAAATTCATCGGACCTATCTATCTATAGTTATTATGTATCTATAGTCCCTCATCTAACTAATATCCTAAAGACCATATATTAGTCATGGTACTATTATCGGTCACATATGGCCACATATGATCAAATCTATCCAAGTCTCGCTCTAATCGGATTCTCCTGGAGAACTCCTTTTCTTTCAATCCAAATGACCTTGGCTAGAGATTTGTAACAAGGGATATTTCTCTCATGATATTGAGATTAGATGATCCTTTATTGACACTCAATTACCTTCGTAAGGTTGACTATCAATCCTGATAATTGATTGTTCCAAATCTGAAACTTTCTATACCTATAAGTCCGACATCATAGAAAGGAGTATTCATACAAGGTATCCTTGGTGTCTCAAGTCTAAGGACTATAGAATCGCTATATGACATTATGTATCATTAACCATACAATATTTCATAAGCAGAGCAATCAATGAATTCATTCTCCAATGAGCACCTATAATGTATCCTTAGTGTCTTCACACAAGTGGCTATGAGACCAGTCACTTCCATCATATGGACGGGTATAGAGTACATCGATTTGTCCGGTTATCTCAATTTCCCTCTAGTAACCTATGACCGAGATTATTTAGGATATATATTTAAAGGTGAATTTATCTTATTATCATGATCACATCACGATCTGATTCTCATTGCATGAAATCAAGGATATCATAATATATATAATATATATGTAATATATAATATAATTTGAGAATATATCAATAATAATCATAACCAAAAAGATCACGTAGCGTGTCACACGTACCATCACTTATGCGATTGGCTTGTAAAGCACCTATAACCAACAATCTCCCACTTAACCACTTGTCTAGAGATATTAAGGATATAATACAGGTGCTCATTGGAGAATGTGTTCACTGATTGATCTGCTTATGGAATGCTGTATGGTTAATGATACATAATGTCAGACAATAATTCCATAGTCCCAGTTGTGTATCTGGTCCTTAGACTTGAGACACCAATGATGCCTTGTATGAGTACTCCTTTCTTTGACACCAAGTTTGGAAAGTTCCAGATCTGGTATAACTAGTTATTGGGATTGATAGCTAATTTTACGAGGGTAATTGAGTGTCAATAGAGGATCATTCACTCGTGGTATCACGAGAGGAATATCCCATATATGCTTGCTCAGACAAATTCATAGCCAGGGTCATTCAGATTGAGAGAGAAAGAGTTCTCTAAGAGAATCCGATTAGAGCGAGACTATGATGGATTCTGTATGTGACGTGATAGTACCATATCCAATATATGGTCTCTGAGATATTAGTTGGATGAGGGATTATAGATACACGGTAACTGTGGATAGAGGTTCGATGAATTTGATCCCCATGTACCGTTTGGGGACTATGGCGTAGTGGCCTAGTACATCCATAGTCGATGAATCGAGTGAATTATTATGGGGATAATAATTCACTATATCAGAAAGAGTTTTGATAAGAGTGACTCACAGCCAACTCGGTATCGGGCCTAGAGGGTCACACACATATGGTGGATGCTTCAGCGAATAGAGGATTGGATAGAGATCCAATTAGCCCATATTCTCATTAGACCCTATGCTAATGGGCCCCCTGATTAAGACTCAATTAGAGCCCTAAGGAGATTATTGGATAGAGATCCAATAATACAAAGTTAGTGGGTAATTGGATAGAGATCCAATACCCACTAGGGAAGGAGCCATAGGGTTTCTTGGTGGCTCTCTATAAATAGGAGGGGAGACTCATGGTTGATAGGCTGCAACTTTGGCCTCCCCCTCCTATTCTCCTCCTTCCTTCTATGCAAGGGTTGCGAGATCAGATTGGAGGAGTTTTGCTGTAGAGATCCATCGTGTGGATACCGTTAGAGAGGAGGACGCTTGACCTCCTTCATCCTCTCCATCAGGATCTGGAATACAGGGATATACGATCTCCTTAGACAAAATCAATCTCTCATGTATCATGGTTTTTCAATTTTCACGTTTTTCTCGTGGCCCCAATCTTTTGCACGACGATTTGATCTACGTGGGAAATCGGTTTTTATTTTGATTTCCACTACGTATATGATGTATCGGCTAAGGCTTCCCAACACCTCTTAGATCACTTCAAGGGGATCTGTCTCCTAAGGTTTTTACTTATTGGCTAAAATAATACTTCTTCATTCCTTGATTATAAAAGAATTTACAACCTTATTTATAGGGCTATGCCAAGAGTCCTTCTAGGCTTAGACTTAGAGTCCCACTGAACCTGGACTCTTAACTAACTGATAAACTCCTAACTGAAAATAATAACTAACTCCATCCTACTCGATTGGGCTTACCCGACCTATAACTGACTATGACTAAAACGACTAACATGACTTAGCTTGAATTAATTATGAATAGATGGAGCCGACTTATCTAGGGTCCTAATAGTTCGGCCTCCGAATCATCATGGTCTCGATTGCTCGACCAATAATGAAGTTCAGTTAAGTCCAATTAAGCCCGAGCCAGTGGGTCTAATTACTCATAATAGGATCTTTATGTGCATCGACGCATCTAGCCCTATGATCGTTGATCTCCTCATCATTGGTTTTGTTGGATCCTTATCGCAACACCATACATTGTGATCTCCCGCTACAATATCGTGGTTGTCGTTATCACCTCCACATTCCTACCGCACCTTTTCATGTAATTACAAAATAATCATAAGCACACAAGCCTAACAATAAATGAGAAAAACATAGGCTTGCTAGCCCCAATAATAAAAATAATCACATTTACACATATCACAACATGACTCATGATCATCCATCCACATCATATATTATATGTCGGATCGTCGTATCACCATGCGTCATGATCTCCCGCCATGGCATCGTCGGTCCCGTTGTAATGTCCACGCTCTGGCTGCACCTCTCCATGTAATTATAAATAATCACAAGCGCACAAGCATAACAATAAACGAGAAAAACGCAGGCTCGTAGGCCCCAATAATAATAATAATCACAATTACACACATCACAACATATGGCTCATTATCATCCATCCACATCATACATCACATGTACACATCACATCATATGTAGGATTACTAGATATATAATAATTAATTAAATTATTTAATTACTTATTTTTTTGGCATGCTAGAAATTTTTAAAATTATCAAGGGTATTTTTAAATTCTGGATAGAAGGATATATTCAAAATTTCTAAAAATATTAGGGGTATTTTTAGAATTCTGGGTATAGTACATACATCAAAATTTCTTAAATTTAGAGGGGTAGAATCATCCTTTTGCCCCTTCCATCGATCACCCTTAGGACATGCGCCATTACCCTTGGGCAGCACCCCCTAACAGGCGGGTGGGTGCCATGCCCGTAGGCGCCACCCTTACAGGCGATAGCCATGCTCCAGCCGTAACCCCTTATGGGCTGGCCGCGGGCAATTGACCCTTGCCAGTAACCCCTGCCGTAACCTGGCCGTGGCCTGGCAACAAGTAGCCACCCCTATAGGTGGCTTGGCCATGGGTGGCCACCCCTACAGGGGGCCTGTTCACAGGTGGCTGCCCCCCTCCTTGCTGCCTTTGCTACAAAAATACGGTAAGAATGCGTAGAACAATTCTACGCGATTTAATCTCATCATATATAATTTAAAACTAATCTATTGCATAAATAACCTTAGATCTGATACCACTGTTGGGAAACCAAACGGGAGCATTATATACACAACAGAAGATTAAAATAAAATATGTTTCCCACGTAGATCAAATCATAATGCAAAAGATTTGATAACGAAAAAGTCGTAAAATCGAAAAACTACATCGTGTGAGAGATTGTTTACCTAGGGAGATCATATATCCCTGTTTTTCCATATCCAGATGGAGAGGATGAAGGAGGTCAAATATCTATTTGATGGATCACTACAACGATACTCCTCTAATCGTAATCCCAAGTCTAGCAACTCCTGCACAGAGGGAGGAAGGAGAATAAGAGGGAGCAACCAAAGATGTAGCCTATCATTTATGTGCCTCCCTTCCTATTTATAGAGAGCCACCAAAAACTCTAGGGGTCCTGCCTTAGTGGGTATTAAATTTTCATCCAATTACTCACTAACCTTGGATTATTAGATCTCTATCCAATAATCTCTTTTGGCCTCTAATTGGGCCTTATGCAAGGAGCTCATTAGTGTAGGGTCTCATCTAATGAGAATATGGGCTAATTAGATCTCTATCCAATCCTCTATTCGTTGAAGAATCTACTGTATATGTGTGACCATCTAAGCCCAATACCGAGCTGGCCATAAGTCACCCCCATTAGAACTCCTTCTGATATAATGAATTATTATCCCTATAATAATTCACTCGACTTATCGACTATAGATGTACTAGGCCACCGTGCCATAGTCCTCAAATAGTATAAGGGGATCAAATCCATTGGACTTGTCTGTCCATATTTATCATGTATCGATAGTCCTTTATCTAACTAATGTTCCAAAGATCGTATATTGGACATGGTACTATCAGGCCACATACAGAATCCATCTGAATCTTGCTCTAATTGGATTCTTTTGGAGAACTCCTTCTATTTCAATCCAAATGACCCTGGCCAGGGATTTGTTTAAGCAAGCACACAAGGGATATTCCTCTCATGATACTAAAAGTGGATGATCCTTTATTGACACTCAATTTTCTTCGTAAGGGTGGCTACCAATCCCGATAACCGACTGTACTAGATCTAAAACTTTTCAAACCTATAAGTCTGACGTCAAAGAAAGAAATACTCATACAAGGACTATATATATAACTAAGACTACGAAATCGCTATCTAACATTAGGTATCATTAACCATATAGCATTCCCATAAGCGGATCAATAAGTGAACTTATTCTCCAATGAGCACTTGTAATGTATCCTTAGTGTCTCCATAAAAGTGGCTATGAGATCAGTCACCTTCATCATATGGACGGGTATATAGTACCGCAATCTGTCTGGTTATCCCAATATCCCTCTCGAGTAACCTATGACCAGGATTATTTATGATCTATGTTTAAAGGTAAATCGATCTCATTATCGTGATCTCATCATGATCGAGTCCAATTGCACAGAACCAAGAAAATCATAATATATTTATGCAAGAAATAATATAATGTGAGAATATGCCAATAATACTCATAAGCAAAAAGATCCCGTAATATGTCACACGTGCCATCACTTATGTGATTGGCTTGCAAGGCACTTGTAACCAGTATGTATAAGAGACTTAGTTCCTTTCTTATTCAAAATAACTTTTCAAAAGGCAAGGTCGACACTATACTATTTATTATTTATTTTAAAAATAATTTTTTATTATTCATTGATGATATTATTTTTTGTTCTAGAAATAAATCTTTATGTGAATCATTTGCCAAGAGTACGAGCCAAGAATTTGAAATGAGTTTAATAAGTGAATTAATATTTTTCTTAGTATTACAAATCAAACAACTACATATTGTAATTTTTATTACTAAAACTAAGTATAGTCTGGATCTACTAAAATAATTTTATATGGATATTGCTAAGGTTATTAATACACCAATGGACATCTATACAAAATTAGATATGGACAACAAAGGAGAATACTTTAATCAAAAGACTTATAGAGGTATGATCGGTAATATATTATATCTTACTACAATTATACTTGATATAATATTTAGTGTTGGGCTTTGTGCAAAGTTTCAATCTAATCCTAAATAATCTCATTATAAAGAAGTTAAAATAATTTTTAAATTCCTAAAAGGACCTCCTAATATGGGATTATTGTATCCTAAATCTAAAAATTTTGATTTGATTGCTTATGTTGATATTGACTTAGCAAGATGTAGAGTAGATATAAAAAGTACATCTAGAACCTGTCAATTCTTAGGTCATGCACTTATTTCTTAGTCTTCCAAGAAGCAAAACTCTATTATATTATCTACAATCGAAGTTGAATATGTTGCGATAGGTGCAAATAATTTGGATGAAAAATACTTTAGAAGATTATGGACTTTGATTGAAAAACATCCCTATAAAGTGTGATAACACTAATGTAATATACTTGTCAAAAAATCCTATTCAACATTCATGAACTAAGCATATTGATATTAGACATCATTTTATTAGGGACCATATAAGTAATCGTGACTTATCCTTAGAGTTCGTTGATATAGAACATCAGCTAGCTGATATCTTTACTAAACCACTAAGTAAGGAATAATTTTATTTTATTATAATAGAATTAGGCATATTGAATCTTTCAAATATATGATATCTTATTAATTCTTTTAATATGATTCGTCCTAAAGAGGATATTTTTCAAATGAATCATGATCTTTCACTTGACTTCTTGATACTTATAACCTGAGATTTATTTTATATGAATCAAGGTCTTTTACTATTTATTCTTCTGTAATTCGTTCTTTTTACTAAAGAAGAGATTCATCATAATGGATCATTATATTGATTTCCTGATGTGAGATTTATTCTAAATAACTCCTTTGTATTCATGACGCGGGAGTACGTAATTTGCAACAATTAGCACATGTGGATCTTGCTAATCCTATGGTATTTCCAACAGTCGCAATGTTGTCTCTTATTTAACCCAGCCCACTCAAATAGCTCATTAGCATGTTCCTTAGACAAAGTTAAAGCTATTTCAAGGTGCTTTCTTTCATGACCAAGGAATGTATAAAGGGATTAGTTATTAGCTATGAAGAGTTATTTCATGCACTAGTACTTCTCTCTTAAACTCTATATCTCTTGGATGCTTCCTTGAGTGATGAGTCTATTGTTACAGTTCTACATCCTGGTTTAATATCCTTAGGGTGGTGAACTATATGGGTCCCTTTGTGATTTTAAAATTGGTGATGGACTATTTCTCTATTTTATGCAAGTTCTAGCTTAAGTTTGTTTCTTTTTAATCTAAAAGGATATTCTAGCAAATACAACTCAGATATCAGTCTTTTGTTTTTTCGAATTCCATTCTTCTCCTTCACGGATATCAGTTTGGTATCGGAGCTAAAGGCTAGAGATCATAGTAAGGCAGAATAAAAATGATTTAGTTGGTGAAGGTAGTGGCTGTTGGGAAACTTACAGCAGGTGCATCACATACGTAGCAAAAATCAAAATAAAACTGGATTTTCCATGCTAATCAAATCGTCGTGCAAAAGATTGGGGTCGCGAGAAAAACATAAAAACTGAAAAACCACGATGTGTGAGAGATTGATTTTACCTAGGGAGATCGTATATCCCTGTATTCCAGATCCGGATGGAGAAGATGAAGGAGGTCAAGCATCCTCCTGTCTAGCAGTATCCACATGATGGATCTCTACAGCGAAACTCCTCCAATCTGATCTTACAACTCTTGCTCAGAGGGAGGGAGGAGAATATGAGGTGGTGGCTAAGGTTGCAACCTATCAACTAAGAGTCTCCCCTCCTATTTATAGAGAGCCACCAAAAAGCCCTAGGGCTCTTACCTTAGTGGGTATTAGATCTTCATTCAATTACCTACTAACCTTGTATTATTGGATCTCTATCCAATAATCTTCTTAGGCCTCTAATTGGACCTTAATCAAGGAGCCCATCAGCATAGGGTCTCATCTAATGAGAATAGGGGCTAATTGGATCTTCATCCAATCCTCTATTCGCTAAAGTATCCACCATATGTGTGTGACCCTCTAGGCCCGATACCGAGCTAGCCGTGAGTTACTCCCATTAGAACTCCTTCTAATATAGTAAATTAATTATTTATATAATAATTCACTCAACTCATCGACTATGGATGTACTAGGCCACTACGCCATAGTCCCCAAACGGTACAGGGGGATCAAATCAATCGGACATGTCTGTCCACAGTTACTATGTATCTATAATCCCTCATCTAACTAATAACCTAGAGACCGTATATTGGATATGGTACTATCAGGTCACATATGGAATCAGTTTATCGTGCTCTAATCGGATTCTATCGGAGAACTCCTTCTCTCTCAATCCAAATGACCCTGGCTAGGGATTTGTCTAAGTAAGCACATATGAGATATTCCTCTCTTGATATCGAGAGTGGATGATCCTTTATTGACACTCAATTGCCTTCGTAAGGTTAGCTACCAATCCCAATAACCAATTGTACTAGATCTGAAGCTTTCCAAACCTGTAAGTCTAGTGTCAAAGAAAGGAGTACTTATACAAGGCATCCTTGGTGTCTCAAGTCCAAAGACTAGATACACAATTGGGACTATGGAATAGTTGGCTGACATTAGGTATCATTCTCTAATGAGCACTTGTGCTATGTCCTTAGTGTATCCACACAAGTGACTATGAGATCAGCCGCCTCCATCATATAGATGGGTATATAGTACACCAGTCTGTCCAGTTATCTCGATGTCCCTCTCAAGTAACATATAACCAAGATTATTTAGGATCTATGTTTAAAGATGAATCGATCTCATTATCATGATTTCATCACGATCCGATTCCTATTGCACAGAACCAAAGACATCATAATATATATGCTACATATAATATAATATGAGAATATGCTAATATTAATCATAAGCAGAAAGATTATGCAGTGTGTCACATGTGCTATCACTAGTGAGATTGGCTTGCAGGGCACTTGTAACTAGCAGTGGCCATGAAGGTACTGTTGAATCCTTGAGGTTACAACTACAAAGATTGCTACATAGTCTACAAGAAAAAAATAAAATCATCAAAAAACTTTAGAGTAGAAATAATCAGCATGAAAATAATGCCCAAAAGTTTGGTTCTGATGATGATACACCTCCTTACCCAAGGGATTTTAAAAGATTTCAGGCAAAGCGTAGGGACCAAGATGAGTGGCAGAAGAAATATAACTAGAACAAAAGAAGGTAAAGCTTGTGGCACTCAAACTCAGAAGGAATGTTTTTTTTTGTGTGGGAAAATCTGAAGAAGCAAAGAGAACGTGAGGAGAAGAGTAAGATAATGACACGAGAGAAAATGTAAAGGAAGTTGAAAAGAAAATACTTACCTGACAATTATAGGCAATAGATATTTCTCAAAATCCATGATTTCAAGCAAAAAAGATCTTAGAGTGAAGAAGTACACAATAGAGTTTGACAATCTTATGTTTAAATGAGAGCTTGTGGAACCAGAAGAACAAACCATTGCAAGATACTTCAAAGGTCTGAAATATGAAATTGCTAAGGTGGTTCAATTCCAGCCATATTGGTTTTTAAATAATGTGAGCAAGCTAGCTTTAAAAGTAGAGAAGCAACAAAAGTTTAAAAATGGTTCTCGATACGAGAAGAAAGATGGTTATACAAGAGGATAAAATTTCAAGTCTACTCTCTAAAGTAAATTAGTATTGAAGGTGCAAAACAAGATTGAAGGATCATATGGTTTTGGGTATATTGCTTCGGATTGTCCAAATAGAAGAATTGTTATATTTGTTGAATAACATAGTGATGGAGAAGGAAATGAAACCAATGACGAACCAAAATATGATGAGGATGAGGAAGAGGTTACTTATGCTGATCAAGATTTATCTTTTATGTCCTATGGTGAATGCAAGGGTGAATTAGAAAGGGATAGTCATGTTATGGCCCTAGAAGTAGTAGAGGAGAATGAACAACATAAGGAGCCACCAGCAATCATGAAACTAATTATGGAGGAGTCCCAAAATGTTGTATTGGAAGAGATCCCACATAACCTTCCATCTTTGAGAGACATCAAGCATCATTGATCTTATTCCAAGGGTCAATTCTACAGATCGTTTGGATTTAGTTCCTCATTCTACAACTAAACAATTTAGTAAAAATGCAGATGAGAGGACTAAGCATATAAAGAAGTTGCATGAGAAAGTTAAAGCAACCATTGAAAAACAAAATGAGAGATACATGCAAGTTGTCAACAAACACAACAAACATATGAAGTTTAATATAGGTGATTTGATCTGGATTTATCTAAGGAAGGAGAGGTTACCACCAAACAAATTTGGGAAATTAAAACCAAAGATTTATGATCTAATCATTATGCTTAATAGAATTGACAAGAATGCTTATGAGATTAAGCTAGTTAAAGATTATGGGATGCCATCAACATTAAATATGACTTATTTAAGTTTTTATCATGGTGATGGAATAAATGAAGACTTGAGGATAGGTCTTTTTCAACCACGGGAGATTGACATAGGAATACCTAATTTGCTATAATCAGCACGTGCAGATCTTGCTAATCCTATGCTATTCCCTATAATCCATAATGTTGTCTCATATTTAACCCAGCCCACTCAAATATGATAACTCATAAGTATATTTCTTAGACAAAGTTAAAGCTATTTCAATGTGATTTTCTTCATAACCAAGGAATGCATTAAAGATGTTAGTTACCAGTTATAAAATATTTAGTTTCCTAGTTCCCTATACATGAAGGGTTATTTTATATACTAGTACTTATTTTGGTGTTCTAGGATAAGAAAGGAGTTTAGAATCTGAAGGTATTAGCAGAAACTCATTGAATTCTCTCTTAAACTCTGTATCTCTTGGATGCTTCCTTGAGTAGTGAGTCATTTATTATAGTTCTGTATCCTTATTTAATATCCTTAGGGTGGTGAACTATATGTATCCATTTATGATTTTAAACTTGGTTGTGAACTATTTATCTATTTTATGCAAGTTCTATCTTAAGTTTGTTTCTTTTAAATCTAAAAAGATATTCCAACAAATACAACTCGAATATTGGTCCCTTTTCTTTTCGAATTTCATTCATCTTTCTCCCTTCCATAGTATTAATTCATGACTTATATACATCATCATCAATTGACCTCTTATGCTTTGAACTTATCTTCGATATTAATATCCTTCATATGATATCAAAGTAGTTGTACAATTGATACATGGATGTAAACAAAGAGAAGTAGCACCATGATACCATGATATTCTTATCTTCTTTTTGATGACGACAAAGAGAGAGAGAGAAGTACAACATGGCACTTTTTTTTTTTGTTAATGATAAAAAGGAAGAAGTAATATTAATTGTTTGATGACCTTGTAATTATATATGTTAAATAAGGAGAGGTAAATTATACTCTTTGATGATGTGGAAGGATTATGATGATATTTTAACTTATTATGATGATGTTCATTTTAACTTATGATGACGATGATGGTTGAAAATTTAAATTGAACTTATATATATGATATGTGTAATAATTATTTTAAAATTTTAACCATGCATATGATGTGTGCAATGATTATTTTGATATTTTAACTATGCATATAATTTTTGCAATAATTACTATTGAAAATCACTAAGATTTAACTTAAAGGTTATTATATTTTTGAATTCGAGTTTATATAGACAGGGGGAGCTTAGTTAAAGCTCCATCATTAATTGGTTGTCATAATCAAAAAGGGGGAGATTGGTGAATCTTAAATTTTGATGATAAAATTAATTGATGAGTTTATAGACTAATATATTCTTGAGATAAGTGATGTAGGAAAAACTTCGATCACAGACTAAAACCATCGAAGGGCAAATTATCGAAGCATGAGAATCAACTGTTGGGTTAGATAAGTATCATGTTCGAAATAGGATGTCAAGCCGGAGGATTGGTCAACATGCCGAACATTAGACTTTGTTTTCGGGCATTATGCTGAAAGGATCGGGTATTGCGCCAAAAGATCAAATGTTGTAGGAAAATCAATATCCGATAGATTAGGCAATATACCAAAGGAATGGATGATGGGTTAGAGGTTCGGACGAAGTGCTGGATGATCAAATCATATGATAGAATATTGGACAACATATTGAAAGCTTCATGATTATGCTAGAAATGTGGTGGGAGTATTTGTGTCTCGATCGAGGTCTTTTAGGGTCAAATTATGTTGGTATTGGGTCAAAACTATGTCAACTTATTAAGAAACCTATTGGACTTGAACCAGGACTGAGTTGGGCTTATAGAAGGCTAAATTAGTGGCCTTGGGCAGGCCTACGCGGTGGTACTACTAGGCTCAGGCGGTGGTACCACCTAGACAACTAACAGACACTATTTTGTGCCTATTAGTGCAACTGGAGGTGGCACCGCCTGGGGCGACGATAGTACTATCTGAAATTTAAATTTTATAGTATTAGTGCCATCCAAAAGTCTAAAATTAATACATCAAAAGTTGTGGCTGCAAAATCATCCAAATCCCAAAATTTTTTATGATTTGAATTTTTTGGCTCCATTTTGAACCCATTTGGGGCTATAAGTTGTGAAGTGGTAAGAGTTGTAGCTATCTTTGAGTATTGATTGAGAATCTTCCTTCTCCTTGAGTTTAGAAGTAATTCTCAATTATAGGAGGTGTGAGATCTCATGTAAAAGAGCGAGTGTGGAGGTTATCTCATAAGCTTGTTAAAAGGAGAGAAGTTATAACAATAGTAGTTGATCTTCACTATTAGAAATAAAATCAGTAGTGAAAGTCGATGACCTAGAGGGAAGAGGAATTGAAAGTGGACGGAGGTAAGAACGATCAAACAACTATAAATCGATTTGCATTCTTTCTCTTACCTTGATTTGTTGTTAACTTGCAACCCTTACATACTCTTTTTGCTAATTGCATTTCTGATATAGATTTATTGATTGAAATAGAAATCAGAAGTGGATATAAGTTGAGACGATCGAACCACTATAAATCGATTTGCATTCTTTCTCTTACCTTGATTTGTTGTTACATTCTGATTTACTTACTCACATTATTATTTGTTTTATTATTATTATGAGTTACTTTTGTTCTTATTTTTATTCATATATAGAGCTATATAATCCTGTTGCATTGTGTACCTTTAACTAATATTATATATCCCAAGGTAAATTAATAGATAAATAAAGTAAATGAATGATGAAGTGGTCCAAGTGAGTTAAGGAGTGGTAACGAATTAGTGAGTCTAATTATCTGATTGTAATTGAGGCTCTAAATTACAAGCAGATAATTAAAAGTCAAATAGAATGTGATTAATGTAAAATAGCTTATACGGCTTAATTTCAAAAACAGGATTCACTTTATTAAGCGCCACCAAGTTATAAGTAAAAATCAAACAGAACAAAATTGATTAATGTGTAATTGACAAATATTGAATTTATGAAGCAGCAGCTCCTTACTCTCCTGTTAGAATTGAATTTCTATAGAATTACTATTTTATCTATATTCAACTTGCTTTTAACTGCGAACTTCTGGGAATCATACACTTATTCATGCGTCTACTCATTAGTGAGTTATTTCTCGAAACAGTTTATATATATATATATATATATATATATATATATATATATATATATATATATATTACTGAATCTTAGATATTGATGATGAAATCAATTGATAAATTTATAAACTAATATACTTTTAAAATAAGTGATGTAGGAAAAACTTCAATCACGGACACGAATCATCATATGACTAATTATCAAAGTAGGAGAATCAAACGTTGGGCCAGAGAAATATCATGTCAGAGATTGGACATCAGGCCAAAGGATTGAACGACGTGCTGAAGGATGGACTTCGTGTCATGAGTTCGGGCATCGGGCCAAAAGGGTTGGGTATTGCCCCAAAAGATCGAATGTTGTAGGAAATCAACATGCTGATAGATCGAGCGATACATCAAAGGAAAGGACGATGCACCAACAGTTTAGACAAAGTACTAGATGATATGTCGGAATGCTGGACAACATGTTGATTGCTTTGTAATTATGCTAGATATGTGATTGAATGGTGAAATCTTGATTGTGGTTGTTTCAAGTCAAATTGAGTTGGTGTTGGGCTGAAACAATGTTAACTTGATTTGGAGCCCAATGGGCCTGAACTAGGGTCGAATTGGGATTGTTGAAAGGTCATTGCGGTGACTTAGAAGCATGTTTGGGTGGTGGTACCGCTAGGCCCATGTGATGCTACCTTCCAAATAGTTGGAAAGTACTATTTTATGATTTTTTGGATCTTTCGACGGTGGTACTACCTAGGCGATGATGGTACTGCCTAAGCCAATGGTGGTACCACTAGAGCCTAGATTCTCGATCTCTGTTCGATGGTGGTATCATCTGGCACTAGCGGTGGTACTGCTAGTATTTTGAAAACTTGAGGATTTAAATTTTTGGCTCCATTTCTAAAGTCTTTGGAGATCTATAAATACCCCACTCGTTATTGCTTGATGCAAAAGTAAATAAGGGTGAAAAAGAAAGAATTCTTAAGATTAAAATTATTGTAAACTCTTGAAAGTGTTTAAGTCTTCCTCATTGAGTTTAAGGATGTGAGGTCTTGTGTGAAAGAGTTTGTGTAAAGGTTCTCTCCTAAGCCTAGTAAAAGGAAAAGGGTTACAACAAAGGTAGTTGATCTTCGCCTATTAGAAAATAGATCGATAGTGAAAGTCAGTGGTCTTGAGAGAAGATGAATCAAGAATGGACATAGATCAGGACAACTAAACTACTATAAATTGGTTTGTATTTTCTTTTTTTTACTTTGCCTTATTGTTGCTTACTGATTTAATTCACTCAATATCCTCACTTGCAATTTTGGTTAAACATATTTTAGATTTACATTTTCGAATCAGAACCTTTTTGTGATAGCACTAATTCACCCCCCCCCCCCCCCAAGTGTCATTATGATCCTAACAGTTGGTATCAAGGCCAAGTTATTTCAGTTGGATTAACATCCAAGTAAGTTTTAATAGTTTTTTCTTGTAATCATGAGGGTCACTCTATCACTCGTTCTCCTATATTCAATGGGATTAACTACACTTATTAGAAAACATAAATGAGAATTTTCTTGATTTATATAGATTTTGATTTATGGAATGTTATTGAAAGTGGTTTTCAAAAATCTTCTAATCCAATGAATGAATGAAATAATTTTGAAAAGAAAATATTTTCCTTAAAGGCTAAAGGTATGAACGCTTTATTTTATGGTTTAGATAAAAATGAGATTAATTATGTTTCTACTTGTGACACTGCACATAACATTTACACACACTTGAAGTTACTCATGAAGGCATAAGTAGAATAAAAAAATAAAAAATAATCTTTTGGTAAAACTATTTAAAATAAAGTTAAGCGAAACCATTTGTGACTTATACACCTGTTTTATGAATGTTGTCAATGGTTTAAAATCTCTTGGTAAATATTATACTAACCTTGAATTGGTAAATGAAACTTTAAGATCTCTTCCAAAATGTTAGGATCCAAAATTAATGGCTATCCAAGAAACAAATAACTTAAATAATTTTTCTCTTGATGAACTCATAGGATCTTTAACGACCATTGGAAGGACTTGCAAAGTACATGGTGAACAAGAGGAAAACCTTCTAAAGAACAGGAAGGATATTACACTAAGAACCAAAGAAGACCACTCGAATAAAAGCTCAAATGATGATGATAATGATATATAACTCCTTACAAGAAAACTTAAAAAATTCATAAAAAGGAATAAAACTAATTCTGTAAGACAATAATATAAGAATAAACGTGAAACTAAAAAGGATACTATAATATGATATGATTGCAAGAAGCTAGGGCACTTCAAAAATAAGTATCCAAAACTGAAGAAGCTATTGACCTAAAAGAAGAAGAATGTATTCAAGACAACTTAGGATGAATTAAGTGCATCTGAAGAAAAAGAATAAATCAACAAAGATGACATGACTAACTGTGCATTGATGACCTTCAATGATAAGGTATGTGACTCATTCGGAACATCTTCTTATTATGATGAATTACTTCATGCATTTCATGATTTGTTTGATGGGCTTAAAAAAGCTAGTAATAAATATAAATTGCTAAAAAAATTCATGTATCTCTCTTTAATGAATTTGATAAATTAAAAAATACTTTATAAAAACTTTATAAAAGTTTAAAATTGAAAACAAATCATTAAATATGATTCTTGCTAACCAAAGTTATGTATATAGAAATGAATGAATCAGCTCGTAAATAGTAATACTCAATAAAAGCCAACAAAATTTGTAAAATGATCCACACTACATATTCCTCCTAAAGATAAATATAATTTTTGTAGAAGATTTGGTCATTACGATTATACTTCCTCTTTCAAAAAAATATAGCTCTCATAAATTAGTTTGGGTTACTAAAGGAATAATCAATGATTTAATACTAAAAATCAAAAGAGGTAGATCTAACCATGAAGGATGCAAAGTTAAATGGGTACATAGAACAAACCTTTCTTTCTTGTAGGCATGTCTCGATCAAGAGCTAGGAGCAAAAAATTGTATCTTGATAGTGGATACTCAAGACACATGACTAGAGATTCAACACAATTTTCAAAGCTTACTAGCCAAAACGGATGATATGTCACTTTCGGAGACAACAACTAAGGAAAGATTATCAACATTTGAAAAATTGGTACCAAATTAAATCTTTTAATTAAAGATACTCTTTTAGTAGGTGATTTGAAATATAACTCATTAAGCATCTGTCAATTGTGTGACAAGTGATATAATAATAAATTTGAGTCTAATACTTGTATCATAGACATACCACATAAGAATAAATCTATCATTTTCATAAGGAGTAATAATGTTTACATTATTGATCTTAATGATTTTCATAACAAAATTTATTTTTCAGTTTTAAACGATGATGCATGGCTTTGGCATAGGAGATTAGGACATGTAAGTATGAAATTAATCTTACAAATTAGAACTAAAGAAGTTAGTTATTTTTTAATTTTATAAGAATATATCTATATTATTTTCAATGAATTCTCTGAATGTAAGAAAAATGATTTTGATGATGATTTTGAATTTGATTAGATTTGAATGAGAATTCTCCTCTCCAAAGCAATTTGGATATATCTGTTTTCCAAAAAACCTTACCCAAGGAATGGAAGTGTATAGATGCATATCTTAAGAAGCTAATTATTAGAGATATATCAATTGGTGTTAAAACTCACTCTTCATTGAAAAATATTTATTGAAATGTATGAATCAAGACCTCTTTGTTCTCATATGATTCATTTTTTATTAAAGAGGAGACTTTTTTTAAAAAAGATCATGATTTTTCACTTGACTTCTAATATTCCTGACTTAAGATCTATCTCATATGAATAAAGACCTTTTACTAATTATTTTCCTATGATTTTTTATTATTTATTAAGAAAAATATTTATTCAAACAAATCATGATATTGACCTCTCAATGTTTATAACTTGAGATTTATTTTATATGAATCAAGATATGTTACTATTTGTTTTTATGTAATTTTTTTTATATTTACTAAAGAGGAGATTTATCCAATGAATCATGATCTTTCACTTAACTTCTCGGTATTCATGATTTGAGATTTATTTTATATTCATTCTTCTATGATTCTTTCTTTTTGCTAATGACTAAAAAGAAGATTTATTTAAACAAATCATGATATTAACTTCAATATATTTATAACTTTAGATTTATTTTATATGAATAAAGATCTTTTACTATTTATTCTCGTATAATTTTTCTTTCCTTTTATCAAAGAGGAGATGCATCTTAGTGGATCATTGTCTTGATGTTTATGATGTGAAATTTATGTCATATGACTCCTTTGTATTAATATCCTTACTATGATATCAAAGTAGCCTTACTATTGACACATTGATGTAAACAAATAGAAGTAGTACAAAGATAAAATGATATCCTTCTCTTGTTTCTGATAATGACAAAGGAGGAGAAATAAGTAGTGGCTTACACTTTTTTTCCTTTTTTTGTTGATAATAAAGGGGGAGAAGTAATGGTAATTTTTTTAATGATGTAGTACTCATATGCATGTTGTATTTGATGACCTAGCACTCATATGCATGTATGTCTATATGCCATATTTGATTGAGATGTGTAACTATTTAAAACTATGGATATGATATGAAATTATACATATGATTCTTGCAATAATCACTATTGAAAGTCGTTATAATTTATAATTAAAATTATTTTTGATTTAAATTCAAAGAGTTGAAAGGTTATTATTTTCTTTAAAAAATTTAATTTCATTATGACATATAGACAAGGGGAGTTTAGTTAAAATTCCATCATCAATTGGTTATCATCATAAAAAATAAGGAGATTATTGAATCTCGAATTTTGATGCCGAAATCAATTGATAAATTTATGGACTAAGATACTGTTAAGATAAGTGACGTAGGAAAAATTTTGATAGCGGGCACGAACCATCACAAGGCTAATTATCGACAAGGAAACAGAGGAGGTGCAATGCGTCGGGGAAGAGAAGGGAAGAAGAGGAGGAGAAGAGAAGAAGAAGAAGAGAAAGGGGGAAAGAAGAGAAAGAGGTGACTGCGGTTGTGGCTGCAGCTATGGCAGCTACGGCAGGGACAGAAAAAGAGGAAGGAAGAAGAATAAGAGAAGAAGAGAAAGGAGAGAAAGGGAAGAAGGGGCTGTAGCTGTGGCAGCTGCGGCTGGGAAAGAAGAAGATAAGAAGAAGAGAGGAAGGAGAAGAGGGAGAAGAGAGGAAAGGAGGAAAAAGAGGGAGAAGGCTACAACTAGGGCTACGGCTAGGAGAAAAGAAAAGAAAATTAGAAGGGGAAAGTAGAAGGGGAAAGAAGAGGAGGCTGCTGTTGGAGGTAAGAAGAAGAAAAAAAAAGGAAGGAGAAAAAAAAAAACGGAAGGAAGAAAAAGA
This sequence comes from Ensete glaucum, assembly GCA_021527575.1. Taxonomy (NCBI): domain Eukaryota; kingdom Viridiplantae; phylum Streptophyta; class Magnoliopsida; order Zingiberales; family Musaceae; genus Ensete; species Ensete glaucum. Next base: position 19,853,170 of record CM038552.1, on the reverse strand, counting down.
AAGAGGGCTACGACTGTACCAGTAGAAAAAAGAAAAGGAGAGAAGGAAGAGGGGTTGAGTAGGTGATTGTGCCCCTAATACATTATATATGTGCTACCATTATGAAGGAAGAAAGAAGATAAGAAAATAGATAGAAGAGAAAAGAAAGTAAAGAAAGAAAGAAAAAGAAGAATTTGGGCTTAAGGACTTCGGATCAAAATCATTGAAAGGAAAGTTTCCAATCTTTTTTTTTATTTTTTGCCATCTCAATCTTTGCTTTCATCTTGTTATGATAAATTGTGCTACTATAATCTTACAAGTATTCCAATCCTTTCTTATCGTCATTCAGTCTTTGCTTGTATCATGATATGATTAATTGAACTATTATAACCTTACAAGTATCCCATTTTTGCTTTCATCTTGATATAATCAATTGAATTGTTATAACCTTACAAGTATCTCATCTTTGCTTTTATCTTGTTATGATCAATTGAATAGTTATAATCTTGCAATTGATATCTTACCAGCTTGGATGTAAAGAATTGAGTCTAGTTTTGAGATTCTGACTTTTGTTTACTAAATTACTTATCAAAAGCTAATAATAGTAACATTTTCATGTGTTCTAAAGCCTTATTATTATTGGGCTTTAGATCTTTTAGAAGATTTTGAATATTTTGTATTTCCATAGCGATGATGTCATGGGTACCATCGACTAATGAGTTGATCTAGTCGGTTCTCTATCGATGGTGCAAGCTTCTCCCAATGTCTCTTCCTGGCTGATGTAAGAAGCTTGGTAGGGATGAGGTGGCGTAGGCAGTATAGCGGAGGTCGTTCCATTACTAGGCATTCGACTCAGAATGGCTGTGTAAATGGATTGTAATTATCTGAGTTATAAGATCCCTCCTTCAAAAGTTGGATCATCCGGATGTTCTCAGGTGATTGGCAAGTGATCCTATATACCAAGTCGGTGTCGAGGGTTATATAACCCCTTCGATGCTTAAGTTAGGAGAAGAACATAATAAACGTAAGCTGTAAGTAGAGATAGTATATAGAGGTATAGTTCACGTCCTCTACGTTCATTTTCTACCTAGTTTGCAAGCTTGCTAGTTGGCCCGAGATGAGACCAGTCTAATTACCTGATAAGATAGGGTGATTATTGTCAGTCATTAGTGTAAGGAACTTCGATGTTATTTGGGAGCTGATGATATGGAGCCTTGCTTAGGAGGTAGTCTTCATGGCTGATGAGCTGGTAGGGATCAAAATTACCCCTATCACATAGTAACCAATTTAAGCTTAATATGTTAATTTGTAGAACTATTGAATCTCAAATTTTGATGATGAAATCAATTGATGAATTTGTGATCTAACATATATGTTAGAGATAAGTGATGTAGGATTAACTACAACTGTGAAAAGGTAAAACAATATGATGTTGGGTCGGAGTCAAGATCGGGCATTAGGCTAGGGCTTCGGACAATGCAACAGAAGCTCACCGGGAGTACGCTAGGAGATCACCAGAATATGATCAAGAGCTCGTCAAAAGGATGTCGGGAAGTTCATCGGGAGTTCAAAATATTGATTGACGTGTTGAACAATAAGAACAATTGTAATTATTTTAGTGTGTCATAATTAGTATCGTGATTTGAGTCATAATTAAATTAGTTTTAGAGAAATCCTAACTAACTCAATTAGAGGTCAATCGGGTCCACTTTAGGTTTGATTTGAGCTTATTTCATTAACTTAGAAATGGGTCAACATGATATATAGCTCAGGTACAAAACAGTACCAAAAAAATATTTATGGTATCCCTACGGTAGTATCATTATCGCCTAGGTTTTTGAGCAACTTTCGATGGCAGTACTATCGATGCCGATGGTAGTACCGCTCGTACTAGGATTTTTCGGAGAAAGGTTGAATTTTGGCTCCAATTTTGAAGCCAATTGGGGTTTATAAATATTCCAAATTTTCTTACATAGCAAAGCAAGAAAGTGAAGGAAAGTGGGAAAAATACTTGGATAAATTATGTGAAAATTGATTGAGAGCTTCCATTTGTCTTTCAAGTGGAAAGTGAGTTTAAGGGAAATTGATTGAGGTGTAAAGGTTAATCTCCTAAGCCTAATAAAAGGAGAGTGTAAAGGTTGTTCTCTTGAGCTTGTGAAAAAGAGAAAGGTATAAGGGGTGTTTGATCTTTACCTGTGAAAGAAGATCGATAGTGGACACCACTTGGCCTCAAGTAAAGAAGGATTGAGAGTGGACATAGGTCAAAGTTTTGATCGAACCATTATAAAATATGTAAGCATCTCTACCCTTGCCTCTCTTTACTATTGCATTTGAATTTGATTGATCTTAATTAGTTTTAAGAAAATCACGAGTATCTTCTTTTGATTTTCTTTTTACTATTGTTCTTAAACTCTTAGTGTCAATTGAATCATAACAGTTGGTATCAGAGCCATGTTCAACTCAATTGGATTAACACCTAAACAAATTTAATGATTGTTTTTTGCATTAACAAGGATCAATGCATCACACCTTTTGGAAAACTAAAATACATATATTTTTATTTTGATGGATTTTGAATTATGGAACATTGTCGAAAATGGATTTCAGAAGTCATCCAATCCTGTAAATGATTGGAATGATCATGAAAGAAAGATGTTTTCCTTGAATGCCAAAGCTATAAATATTTTATTTTATGCTTTAGACAAAAATAAATTTAATCAGATTTCTACTTGTGATTTAGTTTTTGATATATGACACACATTAAAAGTCACACAAGAAAGCATAACGAAATTAAAGAAATAAAAAATAAATGAAATAACTTCTAAAGAAGAACATAAGAATAACCTTCTAAAGAACAGGAAGGATTTGACACTAAAAATATAATAAGAATAATTTCCAAAGAACATAAAGTATTTAACATTAAAAACACAATAAAAACACCTTCCAAAGAATAGGAAGGATTTAACACTGAAAACACAAGAAGAATACCTTCTAAAGAATAGGAAGGACATTGAACTAAGAATAACAGATGACTCATCAAGTAAAATTTTGAATAAAAAACATAAAAATGAACTTGAAAAGGATACAACCTCTTGGTATTAATGAATAAGTCGGGACACTCTAAAGATCAAGAGGACAACCAAGAAGAAGTAGCAAACTACATGCTCATGACCATCCATGATGAGATAAGTAACTATTTCGAAACCTCCTTTACTTTTGAAGAGTTATTAAATTTCTTTTATGAATTATTTGATAAGTATAAAAAGATTAGCAAAACTTACAAATCACTCTAAAAGAATTATGTATTACTTTTTAGTAAACTTAAATCTTTGCATGATGCATAAATACCATATGCTTCTTGCTTGAAATGTGAAATGCTAGATGAAATTAAAAAAAAAATATCATATTAAAACAAACCTTAAAAAAGTTTAAGATAGACAACAAATCTCTAGACATGATCCTTGCTAATAAATGTCATGTTCATAAAGAATGTATTGACTTTGTGGGTAATACTCATCAAAAGACAACTATCTTTATTAAACAACCCACATTCAATTCATCACCCGAAAACAAATATAATTTTTATGGTAGATTTGGACATTTTGCCTATGCTCATTTAGGCACAAGTTAATTTGGGTTCCTAAAGGAACCATGAACAACTCAATACCTTTAGTAAGAGCACAAGTTGAGGGACCCAAAGTTAAATGTATACCTAAACCAAAACCTTATTTATTGTAGGTTTGTTTCTAAATAAAGGCTAAGAGCACAAAATGATATCGTGGTTGGAAACAAGGTTAGATTAGTGGTCAAAGGTTTCAATCATGAAGAGTGGATCAATTATAAAGAAACCTTCACTCTTGTGGCTAGACTTGAAACCATAAGGATCAAATAGATATTAAAAGTGTTTTTCTTAATGGTTTTATTTTCGAAGAAGTTTATATTAAACAACCTTCCGGTTTTCAAAATGATCTTTTTCTGAATCATGTTTTCAAATTATCCAAGGCTCTTTATGGTTTAAAATAAGCCCTTAGGGGTTGGTATGAAAGACTTAGCTCTTTTCTTATTTCAAACAATTTTTTGAAAGGCAAGGTTGATACTATATTATTTATTAAGTATTTTAAAAATAATTTTTTTATTATTTTATGTGGATGACATTATTTTTGGTTCTTCTAATGAATTCTTATGTGAATCTTTTACTAAGGGCATGAGCCAAAAGTTTCAAATGAGCTTAATAGGTGAGTTCACTTTTTTTTTAGGATTATAAATAAAATAATTAAATGATGACATCTTTACAAATCAAGCTAAGTATACCTTAGATTTGTTAAAATATTTTGTTATAGATAATGCTAAGACTATAAACACACCCATGAGCATTTCTACGAAATTAGACTTGGATAATGAAGGTAAAAATTTTGATCAGAAAACATACAGAGGAATGATATGTAGTTTGTTATATTTAACTGTTACAAGATCAAACATGATGTTTAGTATTGGATTGTGTGTAAGATTTTAATTTAATTATAAATATTCTCATTTTATGATAGTTAAATAAATATTTAGATATTTAAAAAGAACTTCTAAATTAGGATTATGATATCCTAAATTTAAAAATTTTGATTTATTTGCATATGCAGAAGTCAATTTTGGAGGTTGTAGAATAGATAGAAAAGGTACAATCAGAACATGTCAATTCTTAGGACATGCTCTTGTTTCTTAATTTTCCAAGAAACAAAATTTGATTGTATTATCTACAGGCAAAGTTGAGTACATAGTAGCTGGTGCATATTGTTCTCAAGTTATTTGGATGAAAAACACCCTAGAAGATTTCATAATTCACTTCAAAAATATTCCTATCAAATGTAATAACACTAGTACAATATGTTTAACTAAAAATCTCATTCAACACTTAAGAACTAAATATATTGACATTATGCATCACTTTAATAGAGATCATATCAATAAGCATAATATATCTTTGAAATTTTTTAATATAAAATATCAATTAGTTGATATTTTCATAAAGACATTAAACGAAGAACAATTTGACTTTATTAGAAGAGAGTTAGGAATGTTAAATCATCCAAATGTATGATTTGCTATCATGTTATTTTTCAAATTGGTTTAGCTTTTTCTTCTTGACATTTACATGAGATGATCTTCTAAATGCAATGAGTATCTCTTATATGTTTTTTCTCATATTAATTGACTTGTGATTCATGAGCTCTCTTTCAAATCCTCCTTAATTCTTGATTCTTGGATTCATAGATCTTTATGAATCTTTAATGCAATACTTTCAAATATATCTCCTCTCTTGATATTTGATTTTTTTTTATATTTAATTTTTAATTTTTGGACTCCTTAATATATTTGACACTCCGGCTCCGCATTCTTATTTTTCTATTTTATTTACAAAGGGGGAGAAAGAATTTTGATGTGATATTTGTGATAAACAAAATCCTCTTTTTATTCTTCTTCTTATTTTATAAACGGGGAGAAATGGATTAAATTTATCTCTTTTTATATGCTAAATGTTGTAATAAATGTTTAAGAATATTTAAATATGAGTTGAACATTTATTCTTTTGTTGATGACAAAGGGGGAGAAATGACATGATTGATGACATAAACCAAATATTTGAAATGTTTATCATGAGAAACATATTTTTGGTTGAAATTTTTATCATGTGATACTAAGAAGATGAATGTTATTTTAAAAATTTGAACATGTTGCTATCATGGTAATGAATAGTTAAATTATTAAAATTTGAATGATTTGTCAGAATGGTCAAAATGCTATACTTGAATTTAAAGATGATGGTTTATTTTGAATTCAAGTTTACTCTATTTCTCTTTTGGCATATAGATAGGGGGAATTAAGGTTAACTCCATATTCAATTGGTTGTCATTATCAAAAAAGAAGAGATTATTGAATCTGAGATTTTGATGATAAAATCAATTGATTGATTTGTGATATAACCTATGTGTTAGAGATAAGTGATTCAAGATTAACTACGACTGTGAAAAGGTAAAACAATCCGATGTTGGGTCGATGTCAAGATTAGGCATCAGACTCGATCTCGACACCTCAACTCCTCATGATCATGGAGCCACTTGGCTAACTCGATGAGACCATATGATTAATGAATCTATTCCACCTAGTCGACATGTTGACTCCACCTGAGGACACATCAGCTCAATGGACTTCACATGACTAACACATCGAAGACACTTGGTCAATACAATAGAGTCATCTAGCCAATCATTTATTGTCACCCTAGCATTGCACAAATTTTCTATAGAGTAAAAGTCAATTAGATACATATAATAAATACTACATGTAGAACGATTATGAAATCTCTGACTCAACCTAAGCTGATGATAATTGAAACCAAACTTCACACCCCTATTACTACATGAATTACATAATGAGTGGGTGTAACGATCCAAAGAGCCTACTATGAAATAGATACATAGACACATCATAACACGTTGAACATTCTAAGTCTAGTATATCTCACGTATTTAATTTGTCGATCGACTTAACCTTCAAAGAGATATTATCAAAAGTCTTCCCGTTATAGTTTTGTAGGGCTTGGATGACATTTGGAGGAGTCCATCTATAGATCGACTAAAACAGAGGAAAAAAAAAGAAGAAAAGATTAGATTCAAATTAGATTTGAACTTGAAAAACCAAAAATACCCTAAAGCAACCTTCAGTGGAATAGGATTTTTTTTTTTTTTGGTTTTATCAAAAGAAACCAGAAGCTTGCATTCATAGTTTTAATGTAGACCTATATTCTAAAAAAAAAAACCAAAGAATTATGGTATCCTAAATTTCACCGTGCGAATCTAACTCGACTCAATTTGATTCGATTGCACGAAGTCATGGCTTGTGAATTGAATCTGTTGACTGAAGGCTAGTCAATGCAACTGGTGTCACACGATGAATGCTTGTGCTACATATAAATCCACAAATAAGATATAATATATAATAATTACAATATATTTTGATTGCCCCATGTAATGATAATTTGGGGACAATCTTAGGATAGTACTAAAAACTATATGACACGGCACAGTGTCGAGTGAGTAACTGGACATAGTTGAGCTCCTATTAAAAAAATTATATTGATGCAAGTTGGATATAGAAACTCATCTGATGCGTCTAAGTCGGGAGATATGCTTCAAAGGAGTAAGTATAATTAATATTCAGTCAGTGCTTCCAAGCCACGTTTTTTAGGCCTTTCATAATAACTTCCTATTTTACGTGATAGTTAACATTGGGTTGTCAGGTGTTTACCTGAATATGAAGAAGAGTTACGTTATAAATTTAGGTGGTTACATGCAACATTAATTTGGTGGGATGTGGGATTGAGGCCTCGGGTTAACAGGGCATCTGAATTGTTGGTATGTTGATGATGCGATGACATGGTATTTGATTGTCCATGCATGTGTCAGATCCATCAATAATATATATCATCAGCAACCTTTAAATTCTAAATATCACCCCTTTAAATCAATACCGGTGTTTTTTGATTTGATTAAATTTGAATTTGAATAAAATAAAATTTATGAATATCCTATCAATCAATTGTTGTGTTGAATCTACTAATTTAAATCAAATTTAAATAAACAATTATGGTAGTTAAAAGGGGTTAATAGGATTAAAATTTAAAGGACCCTACTCCCCTTTGCCACCCACTCTTATCTCCATCCTCATGACAAGACCCCACAAGTGGGGGCAAATCGGGTTAAACTAGCATATCACAGCCGTCCATTTCGACTCTCGATGGGATCGGACTGCGTCGGATCGGCACACCTGGGACTTCGGAGGAGAGCCCATCACAGCCGTCCGTTGCGGTGAGTCAACGACGGCGACCGGTCCGCTCATCGACCACCGCCCTCGCTCCATCGCTCCAATATCGTCATCATCTTTACCGAACCATAAATCGCATGTAAATAATTCCATGATCGGATTTTTAATCTCGTTTTCTTATATATATATATATATATATTATTTATTTATGTATTTTTGGGGAGCTTGGGGAGGGTGGCGGAAGCGACCAAGGGGACCGGGAAGTATTGGGCTGTTGGATTCTTTCGCCCGTATTTGTCTCTGTCCTTGCGTCGCTTCGGTGGTGGTGCTACGATTCTTCGTCTTCCTCCCTCCCTCCCTCCCTCCCTCGTTCTTCTGGGAATTTGCAGAGCGAGGAAGGAAAACACTAATTACAATAATCTCGAGTGACAAGGAAGATAGAGAAAAAAAAAAAAATTGGGTAATTTCTTAGAGTCTTTATCGGTTTTTGGTGCTCAGTCTTTCCCTAATTTGAGGGGTTTTTGTTTCGTGGCGGAGGGGAAAACATACAATAGATGAAAATAGGGTTGGGAAAAGGGGGAATTAGGAACTGTCGAAATTGGGTTCCTTTAAGGAATCGAAGCTAAACGAAACAAGGTTGGGAAAAGGGGGATTTGATGGGTTTTTTCTCGCTTTTTCTTGAGAAAACTTGGAGTTTGGGGGGCTGTTGATTGCAACCGAGGCGAATCGGTGGAGAATTCGGATCTTTTCGTGATTTTCTTGGAAGATTTCCTCTTTTTCGCTGGATCTCGGTGGTGTTTTGGATAATCTAGGAAGATAGGAACCGAACCAATCAGCGGGGACATTTATACCCATTTGAGTTTAACCCGCGTCCAAGATTCGGCCTCGAGAACCCATTAAGTAGAGTCGAGTTTCATTTCCGATCACTTCACCCTTTGATCGTTGGAGCCGCCTCTCGCCGCCATGGCGAGCTCTTCCGGGCCGCTCGATTACTGGAGAAAGTTATTCCGCAGCGCTAATTCCGATATATTCGAGGTGATGGAGCACGCAATCCTCGTCGCGGCCTCTGATTACCCCCAGGAGTTCAGGAGCAGGAGGGATCAGATAGTGGAGAAGCTGTTCTTCGTGCTGCTGCCACGATGCTTCGGGTGCGATCGCGTTGCCGAGGGGGAGGAGGGTGATCGCAGTGTTAAGAGGGACGGGGAAAAGGAGAGCAAGGTGGACAGTAGCAATGACGGGCCTGAGGACTTGAACCGGATCGTGAGCAATTACAGCTTTGACGAGGCGGAGGCACTCACCGAGGAGATCGAAGAAGAGAGCCAAATCGTTCGGGAGGTTCTCAGGATTAAGGAGATCTTTGCCAACCACCATGTTGAGGTCTGTGCCATCCTTCCCTTGGCAAAATCTGGCTTTGATGTAGTTTATGATGCATCGAATAGCTTGAATGTGCTGTTTCAATTTTGATTTGAAATTTGGACTAACATCGCTGATTGTACTGAGACTTGCTTTGCTGGTTTGCAGTCTGATAGTGTATTGTTCGAGTCATTGAGGAGGCTGCAATTGATGGAACTTTCTGTTGAAGTACTGAAGGTGAAGATAGAGAATAGGATTTGAGTGTACTTGATGGAGCTTTTTTAGCCTAAGGATGCATGGAGTTTGTCGGACGTAAGCAATGCCTTGCTTCATGTTATGTTAAATTCATGTATCTTTTTTGTCTTAGGCAACTGAAATTGGAAAGGCAGTTAACGGTCTGCGAAGACACAACTCCAAGCCAATTCGCCACCTTGTCCGCACTCTTATTGAGTAAGCCTCCGTTGCTTTATCAAAGTTGTTTAGAGAATGAAAAAAAAGGAGTTTCTTTCCGGTGAATGATTTAATAACTAGTGCTCCATGCTTGCTTTCTTTCTTGTTTCTTTATATTATTTTATTGCATTATTTCGCAAAGGTAATTTGTTTTGTGGAGGCAAATATTGACCACTGATGAATAATTATTGCTCCTTTGCTCCGCGGACTAGTTGAAAGGGTTATGCAAACGACTTCTGAAATGTTATTACATTTTAGTGTCTTCCAATGGACTCTGCTTACTGAATGTGAATACACATATTTGTTGTCTAGATGCTCATCTTGCATTGCTTCCATTCATCTTTTTGTGCGGCAGGGGTTGGAAGCTTTTGGCAGATGAATGGGTGAGGGCTACAGCATTCATTGCAGGTATAGCATATCTTCCCTTTTATGTTTGCGTGGCTTGTCATTGATGAAATCTCATAGGTGATTTCAAACTCATTTTACAGATGATAGATCTCCAGAGTCTGTAAATCCTCCCATCAAAGATGAGGAAGGGCTTCCTTCTCCTCCCTTGGATGAGGGAGCTCTGTTTGCCACACAAACTGCTTCCATCGAGCTCTCTGAGGTATAAGATACAAATATTGGGATGATACATCATAATATTATATATCTTCTGAATTGCATCGCTTCTTTTTGAAGTCAATTGACTAGGTTTCATTTTGTGTCTTCCTTTTTACATTTTTGACATGAAGTTCTTTGACGAAATGGATGAAGATGGAAGTGAGTAACTGTGCTTTTGCTTTGCTTTTTGCTTATGGTTTGCTGGTATGTTTCCTTAATCAATATTACTGATGTCATCTTTTTTCTGAAAATATTATTCAGATTTTAGAAAAAACATGGACATTGAGAGGCAGCGAGAAAATGGAATGCCTATGGTACATGATGTACCACAGAGGAAAATACAGCCTCTAGATCAATCTTCAATACCAAAAGAGAAGCCGGAGACAAGGAGGCAAGAGCTGTGAGAGTTGGCTGTTTCAGAAGGGAAGGAAGTGAAAAGGAGGCAAGAAGCACCGCATTCAGCTATTCCGGAAGAGTTAAAACAGATGAGGCAGCAAGCACCAGTAATGAGACGGACGAAGCAACAGGATCCCTTGATCTGCCAATCCAAGTGTGAGGGTATTTTGAACAAGCCAAGCAAGCCAGTGATTCTGGATTCTGGGCCTGGCAGACCAACAAAGCTAGTCTGCTCTCTAAAAGCAGGATGTTTTACTTGCCACAGCGAAAAAGCAGCGAACTATACAAGTAATGGAGCTGCATGATCTGCCGACACAACGGCACAATAAACATCCTGTTCTGAAATCCAGAAACAACATCAGGAATTGGGCAAATGGTTGGCAATAGTCATGTTTATTCTGCAAATGGATTGACAACTTACCACTGTGGAATTTCCTGTTTCTTTACATCAAAAGCATACAAGCCATCGGAGCTTAGTACCGAGGATTTAACAGAAGTTCATACTACTACCATAACTGGTGAGAGTGGTGACAAGTTCTTCAAATGTAATTATGAAGCCTGAAGACTCCAACGAGTTCCAGCATGGCGGAACATTTAAATCATTGATTCTTTTAAGATGAATAAGTAGACATCCAGCATCAATTATTCTTCTCCATTTGTGATTTGTTTGCCTTGCTCCTGTCATCTGAGAACAGCATGATTTGATTTATAATATATATATATATATATAGCTGATTCTTTGTGTCACGAATTTATAATTGCTTATTGAATTTGTTACACCAACAGCCAACATAGACTCTGTAGGATACCCTACACATGAAATGTACAAAAAATTTGTTCATATTTTTCCAGGATAGATGGATGGTTTAGATTAAAAGTGAGAGTAAGATGGCCTATGATTTGATTCTGACAAGGATTTGACTAGTAGGCGGATGTCAGTGACAATACAATTTAATAATAAATTAGAAATAGTGAAAATTTGAATCACAAATATAAGTTTTGCATTTTTTAAATCTAATAATAAAATGTAATAGCATATTAGTATTATTAAATTAAGTTTCTAGTGAATGGATCAAATCCATCAAGCATGATTGTGCTAGTTGGGTTTTTTTACTTAAAAAATGATTAAAAAATTTTCATAAGATGAGGGACGATTTTCCCCATTTTGAGATTTTGTTAAAAGATGATACCCTAGGTTTTCATATTCCGCAAAGAGTCTCATAAATCATAATTATTAACTCTGCTGTAAGCTTTAAGATTTCATAAAGTAATTTATATGACTGTTTGTTGTATTGATAAAAATTTAAAATATTTCATATATTTCAAAAATAAAAAATAATAATTTTTATTTTTTTCTCAATAAGCCTTAAGCTTATATTTATATAAAATGAAAAAACTTATAATATATATTTTCATTCTCTTGTGAAAGAATAATATAAAAAAAAATAAATTACAATATTTTTTTACGACTGAAGAAAAATAATATAAATCTATTCTATAAGTATTATAATTGATTCGATGAACTAAAATTAGATCTAATTTTATTTGGTTGACTAGGTTTTGATGAAAAATATAATTATTTTTTAAATTTAAATATTTTAAAAATAATTAAAAATTATTATATGAAAATATAATGCTACTTGCATATAGCTCTTATACGTGGTCGTTTAGTATCGCAGTTCTTATACCTTAAAAAAAATTATACTGAGATCCTCACAATTACTAAATTATTATATTTAATTTTATTTTTAATATCATTGTATGTTTATTTAATGAAATATTCACTACAAGTGACATCACGTATCGAGTTGACGCGAAACTCGAAGAGTAAAATGGTTATTTCCCCTAACCGACACCCACCGTAGTGCTAGGATTCGTCTGCCCGCCCTTCCTCCTCCATGCCTCGGCCTTCCCCTCTCTCGTTTTTAGGTCATCCTCCTTATCCTCATGCCGCTTCATCTCTAGCCGATTATAGGCTTTCGCCTCCGTAATCGAGGGATTTGATCACGAACCAATGGAGAGATTTGTTTGGTCTATTTGACATTTGATTGTGAGAATTTTTGGGTTGGAGGTCGGATTTGAATGATTTTTTTTTTTTGTGGGGTCTTTTCTTAATTTTATGAGGGGAAAGGGTAGTAGGGCTATTGTGAGCATTCTGGTTCGGTTTCGACGCTGCCTTCTTCCATGCGACGGACGATATCGACATACTAGTGCTACCGATGTTCCTCCGGGTGTGGCCTTAGGGACACCATCCTTTGTCCTGATTGCGACGGTGGCTTTCTCAATGAGATCTCATCGGCCGCCCTTTCCACCTCCTCCCTCCGCCAACGCTCGCACTATGATAGCGATCGTTCCACCATACCACGATCACCGATCCAATGTCTTCTTGCTTGGTGTGAAATAATTACTTTTATCCTTTCGTTTGGCATGTTTAATAAAGGAGAGACATCGTACGTTCAATGTGGCATGAGCATGATGACACGGTCATCGGTCTTTAGTTTTATTTTTTGATGCGGCAAAGGCCAAAAGTACCTTTGATGCTATCAATGACACATACGTACCTTTGATCCGATAAAACTTAGAAAGCACACGTTGCCGCACTGATAAAAAGTATATTGTACCTTTGATCCGATAAAACTTAGAAAGCATACGTACCTTTGCTTATTCGTAGAACGAGGGATTAAGTCCAAAGGACCGCAGAATTAGCATCATAAACAATCTCAAAAGGACTTTTACCAATGGTATGATGCATGAAACGATTATAAGCAAACTCAATTCGAGGAAGAATGAGGTCCCATTGCTTAATGTTCTTGCCAACATAGCTTCTAAGCAAGTTTCCCAAGCTTTTATTTATTACCTCTGTTTGCCCATCGGTTTGTGGATGATGAGAGCTACTAAAATTCAAAGATGTGTACCCAATTTCCTCCATAGAGTCCTCCAAAAATGGCTAAGAAATTTTGAATCTAGATCCGACACTATAGTTCTTGGAATGCCATGCAATATAACAATCTCCTTGAAGTACAAATCAACAATATGAGATGCATAATTTGATTTATTGCAGGGAACAAAATGAGACATCTTTGAGAATTTGTCAACAATAACCATGATATAATCTTTGTTCCTTTGAGTTCTCCATAGTTCCAAGACAAAATAAAGACTCACATCCTCCCATGAAGCATTAGGCACCGGCAATGAAGTGTACAAACCTGAATTTTGTCCTCTTGTTTTTGTCAAGTGACACACTTTGCATTCCTTCACAAATCTCTCCACATCTCTGAACATCTTGGGCCAAGAGAAATTTGATTGAATAAGAGCTAGAGTTTTGTCCCTACTAAAATGTCCTCCCAAAGTACCACCATGAGCTTCAACTAGATTTACATGTCTCAAAGAACAAAATGAAACACATAAGGCATTAGCTCAAAAAAGAAATCCATCAAAGATAGTAAATTGCTGAAAAGAACCTAATTTGCAATTCTGTCATATTGAGTTGAAATCCACATCATTCTGATAGAGATCTTTGAATGTCTCAAATTCAACTACTTTGACTCCCATGGCTGATAATAAATAATGCTTTCTGCTCAATGCATCGACAACTACAATGCCTCATGATCAGAACTCCACCCGAGTTGCAAGATTTATGCTTGATTGTGAAGTTACAAGATTGCAAGAACTCCACCCAAGTTGCATGTCTCTTGTTTAGCTTGTGTTGGTGATTAATAAACTTCAATGCCTCATGATCAGAATATAGAATAAATGGTTGGGCAAGAAAATATTGACTCCAATGAGATAAAGCTCGATAAATGACATAGAACTCCTTGTCATAGGTAGAATATTTCATCCTTGTATCATTCAGCTTCTCACTAAAAAAGGTAATGGGCTTTGATTCTTGATTCAAAATAGCACCAATTCCCACATTGGAGGCATCACATTCAACCTCAAACACTTTGTCAAAATTGCGTAATACCAAAATAGGAGCTTCTGTCACCTTTCTTTTTAATAGCTCAAAAGCTTTATCATCCTCATTAGTCCATTTGAATTTATCACCTTTTAGGCATTCGGTGATTGGAGCAATAATCGAGCTGAAACCCTTGATGAATCTTCTGTAAAAGGAAGTTAAACCATGGAAACTCCTCACATCATGCAATGAAGTCGGCGTTGGCCAGTTAAGAAAAGCTTCTACCTTACTTTGATCCATCATGATTCTATCTTTTGAAGCAACATATCCAAGAAACACCACACTATGAGTAAAAAAGTCACACTTCTTCAAGTTAGCATAAAGTTTTTGTTGCCTCAAAATAAGAAAAATCTTCTTAAGATGATTCATATGTTCTTCCTCACTTTTGTTGTACACCAATATGTCATCAAAATAAACTACAACAAAAGTTTCAATGCATGCTTTAAGTATATGATTAATAAATCTCGTAAAAGTACTAGGAGCATTAGATAACCCAAATATCATAACCAACCATTCATACAAGCCTTCTCTAGTTTTAAATGTTGTTTTCCACTCATCTCCATGCCTCATTCTTATTTGGTGATAGCTACTCCTCAAGTCAATTTTAGAGAAAATAGAAGCACTATATAATTGATCGAGTAAATCATCTAACATTGGAATGAAAAAATGATAGTCAATAGTGATTTTGTTGATGGCATGACTGTCCACACACATTCTCTAAGAACCATCTTTCTTAAGCACTAACAAGGCTGGAACAACACACGGACTCATGCTTTCCCGAATCAATCCCTTTTCACTAATTCATCTACTTGCTTTTGAAGTTCTTCATGCTCATTGGGACTCATTCTATAAGCTGCCTTGTTAGGTAAGATACCCCCCGAAATAAGATCAATATGATGTTAGATGTCTCTTAATGGTGGAAGACCATATGGAATCTCTTATAGTGTAATGTCTTGAAACTCCTCCAAGATTGGTTTCATATTTGTCGGTGGCTCGTTGTGATATTCATTCTCTTCTATGACCACTAGAGCCAAAATATCACTACCCCTTTCCAATTCACCCTTACATTCACCATAGGACATAAAAGCACTAACTTCCTTCTTAAGTGCATTGATTTCAGAATATTGTAATGGAGCTAAAATAATCTTCTTTTCATTCACCTTAAAAGAATAAGTATATTTATAGCCATCATACAATACCCTCCTATCATAATGTCAAGGTCTGCCCAATAATAAATGACAAGCATCCATAGGAGCAACATCACACCATACTTCATCTTTATAGTACTTGCCAATAGAAAATAGAACTAAACATCTTTTAGTTACTTTGATGTTGTTTTCCTTTTGCAGCCAACATAATTGATAAGAATGTGGATGAGGGATTGTCTCCAACTTTAGCTTCTGCACCATCTCAAAAAATACCACATTCTCAAAGCTGCCACTGTCAATGATCACCAAGCACACCTTGCCATTAAAGGTACATTTAGTGTGAAACACATTCTTTCTCACCCAATTTTCATCCTCAGCCACATAAGATACTTGTAAGCTACGTTGTAACATAATAGATAAACCATGATCAGCATAAGTAACCTCTTCCTCATCATCATCAGATTTTTGTTCGTCATTGGCTTCATTTTCTTCTTCGTCACTATATTCTTCAACTAATGTAATAATCCTCCTATTTGGACAGTCTGAAGCAATATGCCCAAAACCATGACACTTGAAGCATTTTCGATCATTAGGTGTAGAAGACTAAGGTGGTAGTTTGCTGCTAATTGATCCTTCAGTCTTCTCTTGCCCTTTCTGTACTACTTTGCTTTGGGGAGTAGGCTTAGAATTTTCTCCTCTCGTATAGCTATCTTTCATTCCATATCGAGAACCCTTTTCAAACTTTTGTTGTTTCTCCACTTTTAAAGCCAGCTTACTCACATTATTTAAAGTCCAATACGGTTGGAGTTGAACGACTTTGACAATCTCATATTTCAGACCTCCAAGGTATCTTGCAATGGTATGTTCTTCTGGTTCCATAAGCTCTCCTTTTAACATAAGATTGTTGAACTCTGCTGTGTACTCCTCCATACTAAATTTTTTTTTGCTTAAAATCATGGATTTTCAGAAAGATTTCTTACTTATAATTGTCAGGTAATTATTTTATTTTCAGCTCCCTTTTCATTTTCTCCCATGATATGATTATACTTTTTCCCTCGTATTCTCTTTACTTCTTCAGGTTTTCCCACCAAAAAGATGCATTTCTTTTGAGTTCTAGTGCCACGAGTTTTACCTTCTTTTGTTCTGGTGATTCATGAAAATAAAAAATTCTTTCCACCGTATTAAGCCAATTAATAAAGTCATGAACATTGATTTTCCCTTAAAACTCCAAAATATCCAACCTCATGTTGTATTTGTTCTATCATTCATCTCGGTCTTTACGTCTCTTCTAAAATCTTTGAAACTCCCTTGGGTAAGATGGCGAATCATTATCAGAACCATACATTTGGTCAACATTTTCATGCTGATTATTTTTGTTCCGAAGGTCTTCAATAATTTCATTTTTTTCTTATAGACTATGTAACAAACTTTGTAGTTGCAACTTTAAGGATTCAACGTCATCTTCATGGCCACTACCTTCACCAAATTACCTTCACCAACTGTATCTTTTTCATTCCGCCTTGCCATGATCTCTAGCCTTAAGAAAGAGAAACGGAATTAAAAAAAAAATGAGAATACCCGAAAGTTGAGTTGTAGAAAACCAACAAACTCAAAACACAACTTGCACAAAATAGTTAAAGATAGTTCACCACCAAGTTTAAAATCGCAAGAGGATACAAAAAGTTCATCACCTCAAAGAAATTAAACAGGGATACAGAACTAAAATCAAAAGACTCACCACCCAAGGACGCATCCAATAGATACAGAGTTTTACAATCAATCATCTATCCAAAAAATTATTTTCCACCCTAGAATATCAAAATAATTACTAGAGCATAAAACATCTCTTCATTCATAAGAAACTATAACATTAAATACTTCACAACTACCAACTAACTTTAAATGCTTCACATCTGTCAACTAACCCCTTTATGCATTCCTTGATCATGAATAAAATCATCTTGAAATAAATGTAACTTTATCCAAGAAATATGCTCATGAGCTATAAATTGAATGAGCTTGATTAAAAATTTTAAAAAAAATAGACACTTCCATGTCAGTTTTCCATCTCCCCAACCTTCGGAGGCTGATAGGATTGACCAAAAAATGAAGCCATTCATGCCACAAACACGTCCTCGATCCATGACAAACCCAAAACACACTTTCTTAGGTGGTTGCAACAAAAATCTCTCTACTGACCCCTCCCATCTAACAAATAAATCCACAGACTATCAACATTACCTTTTCTAACATAGATTGACTAATGGTGTGACCAGCATTTCTCTTTATTATTTTGAACTTTCTGTTATAGAACCAGCAAAAGCATGTTTCTCACTCACATCCTCTGGAAGCAATTTAGGATTCCAATTAAAAAAGGGACAAAAAGATTAACAGAGTGCCTAGAGTGCGGTGGCCGACCCCACAGAAGAGCCCAGACCTGAAATTATTGGATGGCATAAGAAAAACATAAACCACCAAATTTGACTGTCTCAACCTAATAATCTTAGTTTGAAGGCTTGGGAGATTTGTCTTGCAAGATGCTGTCAGGAAGAATCAGCTCTGGAGGAACTTCCCGGACCACTCCAAGCATCGAATCATACTCCTCATCCCTGTGAGCAAACTTCTTGCGCAGTACTTTCTCGAACTCAATCTCATCGAAAGGCTTGGCATTCTCCACAGCATGCACCTGAGCCAAGTTGGTATAGTTGGTAGCAGACTGAGAAATAAAAGCCACCTCTTCTTCAGTTAGTTTCCTCAGGAACTTTGCAGGATTTCCTCCCCATACCTGTCACAAAAACAGAAGTTCATAAATGAGGTGCAGTCAACTAATAAGTAAATAATCACTGATATTTGCTTCATCATGGCCCAACCAAGGGCTGTAAATTCATATGTTCCATATCCAGGTAAGAATCAGAAGTGATCAAGTCTGCAATTAGATGACCCCAGATATTAATATGCCCCAGTCTGTTTCCTCGCTGGAATGGAAATGGATCTGGGACAATCTAATCCAACAATGACCTGATTCTCAACTCATATATTGTATGATAAAATATTATATGAGCTTCTACCACCACAACCATGCCCCCTCTTATTGCAGCATCTCCCCTCCCTTCCCTTTGGGTGGAAGCACAACCGCCCTCCAACCTTCGACAGTGGAGCGCAATGCTCTCCATCCACTGCAGCCCCAAGTTCAGAAATGGCTGATATTAACTAAAGTAACCATAGTGCTCTCCCTTTCTTGTTAGTCTCTCTCCCAGTCTCCTTGTTCGCTAAATTGTCTGGTTGACATTGGTGAGACCATATTGAATTAAAAGAGCCAGTGGCATGGTAATGATTTCACATTCCTACTATGAGCTTAACTTATTAAAAAGTAAGAAAGAAAGAAAAAAAATAACTAAATAGATAAATAGTCGATTTCGATAACCTCTCCACATGGGATCCTTGTATTCTGCCTTACAAGTGCTCCAGCAGCAACCATTCCATGCTTTTCCAAGACAACTCCATCAAGCAGGACAGCACCCATTCCAACAAATGCTTCATCCTCAACAGTGCATCCATGCAAGACAACACTATGACCTGTAAAGTTCAAACTTAAATGCAGTTATAACATTTATAAGAAAATCCTATCAAGTATCTTGCAGCTTGAATAAAAAAATTAACCCAGCAGCAATGTAACAAATAAAGAATTAAAAAACAATACTTATTTCGGAACCAGAACATGCAGGATTCTAGGTGTCTATATTTTATGGATAGCATGCAAGGCACTCACATAATATAGCAATTAGTACATGATAAACCAAGAATTAAGTACCTTGATAATAGCCTAATTTTCAGATATATTGTGGAATCATGCTTAGAAATTAATGTAAAACTGTCAACTACCGTGATTATATCACTTGCCTATTGTGACGTTATCTCCAATTATAGTTGGTAGGACCTTCCCACTAAGATTAGATTTTGCCACATGCACCAGGGAATTATCTTGTATGTTTGTGCCAGATC
This sequence comes from Ensete glaucum, assembly GCA_021527575.1. NCBI lineage: Eukaryota > Viridiplantae > Streptophyta > Magnoliopsida > Zingiberales > Musaceae > Ensete > Ensete glaucum. The sequence continues at coordinate 19,833,469 of CM038552.1, read as the reverse complement.
CAACATGGATGCTGTTAACATCACCTGAAAAAAGATTAGGGGAAAAAGTTAATAACTACCAACACAATGTATATACAGGAACTAAATGTCCTTTATTACTGTCTTAATGGACTGATATATGGAGAACAAATAATCATGAAAGAAGAGTGATAAATGTCTTCCTAACTGCTATTCAACATTAACATAACAACAATAACCAATATAAAATCGATTAATGAAAGTGTTAATCTAAGACCTGAATGACTTTCCACATAACAAGAAGAATGGAAAATTTTTGTTGGCATAAAGAGATAATTATACCATAAATTCTCATTTGGAAATTTTTTTTTGCTACAGTTGCCAAAATATAATCAAGGGTAAATAGAACATTACACACAAAAGGTAGGGATAAAAATGATGGTCTCAACGAAGAACATATCAGTGTACAACATTGAGTTTGTCATGATCTTGATATGTCATTACCGAATTGAACTAAAAGGAAAATCTCATGCATCACAACTAGAATTACAGATCAATATCTAAAAAGCCCAGGATTCAATGCATATTATACAGAAAATTATTCGCAATTTAGCAGATACCTAAAGGGAATTATGGCAAGCATCGACCTCCATAAGTGTCCAGAAGATAATGCAAGGATAGGGGAAATTGCAATATCAGTTTTACCTTCTAATCTCAACCAAAGATCGATCCTACTGGATTATCATAGGCTCAGAACAATATTCCATTGAACACACAGAGTCGACGGGAGAAAGGAACAATTTCTCCATATAAGGGCTTGAAAGTGTAAGTAGGTGAATTAAACTAAAAAATATCATAAAGAAGAGGAATTATGTGCGAGCTAGCAGACACTGTATCTGATGCTACCCCAACAAATGGAATAAAATCTTTACATATAATGAGCCAATTTTCAAAATTAGCTGATCCTTCATTATTTAAATATATACAGTTTAAGTATCATATTATTGCATGAATCGTAAATTGATTTTGGAGGTGTTCATATTAGATTGTATTTGAATGATGGAGTTCAAGTTATGTAAGATGATTTTTTTTTGAACTAATGGCACTAAATTTGTTTAGACTCAAGTTGGTGGGAGTTCTACTCAAGTTAACAGGAATAGTTAATAGATTAACATTAAGAAGATAAAATTATTAATTTAATTAAGAAACACTTATGAAAAATTTCCCATTCTATTTCGACTCTTTAGTATCTTTTACTTGCAATCATTTCCTATATGAATTCATTTTTCGCTTTCTCAATATACTGCCCACTATGTGGCATAGATTACTGCATGTATATAGGAAGGTTCATGTAAGTGCTTGTGAATGTCTGTCAAGGCATGGCCTGCGTGACCCATTTAGACTTACCTACATGAAGTATAAATGTTTCAGGAACATCTTATGTGCTGTCTAAATTCGAAACAATTGTTTAAAATGTGTCAGTCTCTAATAACATTGAACAAAAATATAGTAGTTAAGAACCTCTGCAGGTTCTAGTATTAAGAGTTTCTATGTCTCTCATCTTTAAGAACCGTAATCACATTCTAAAGAATATGATTTAGAATCCAACTCTTGATTGGGTATGTCAAATTTATGATGTATAATTCCTTTGCCCTTTTCCTACAAAGATCATGTATCTTGATGGGCATGAAAATAAAAAGTTAAGCACTTGTACTAATCTATACTTCTATAGGCAATGGATTTATACTAACATTATGAGAAATTACATTTCGAGAAATTATGTTGTATAACCAGTGATGGATACCTAGAGGTAGATAATGCCAAAATGCTGAACTAAAATGATCTAAGTAAAGATGATATTGCACCAATCTAGCAAGACAGGTGGCATGTACCCAAGTCCCTATCCCGTAGATCGAGGGTTTGAACCCTTGCTAGGCACCTTATCAACTCCTTATTCTTCAGAACTTTTAGGATTTCAATATCATTTTAGATATGGATTGGCTTTCAACATACCATAGCCAGCATCAACAGCTTCCGAAAAATTGCAACATTTTCTCCTCCTATCAATCATCCTTTCAGCTCATTGGAACTAAAGATTTGTTCCCTCCTATCAGTTTGGCACTGTAATGATAGGGGAAGCTATTCCTTCAGGGATGTTAGGGATCTCTGGAATTTGTTTCAAGAGAATATTCTAATTGGTGAATGATTAAGGACATACACATTATTAAGGATTTCCTTGATGTATTTCCTGATGAATTATTAAGGTTGCCGCATGATCAAATCGAATTCACTGTCAGACTTCTCCCTGACACAACACCAATTTCGAACCTCCTTATAGACTGGCACCAATTGAGCTGAGGGAACTAAAGAAGCAATTGCAAGAGTTGTTGAACAAAGGTTTCATTCGACCCATCATATCCCCATGGGGTACACATGCTCTCTTTGTGAAGATGAATGATAGGTCAATGTAACTATAGGCATCTTTATCAAGTAACAGTATAGCACAAATACACTCTTCTCCATATAAACGATTTATTTGCTCAATTACAAGGCACACGGATTTACTCCAAAATAGATCTCACATCCAGCTATCATCAACTAAAAATCAAAGAAGAGGATATGCAGAAAACTGCCTTTGGAACAAGATATGGCCTAAGAATTTCTCTAATAGAACTCTATCATAAGTTCTACAGTTCCTACCTCTGGCACAATTCACCAAACTTTCTCGAACATAGCAAAGTAACATTTAGGCTATAAGCAAAGTTGTGTCTATGGGGTAATAAAGTCAGATAAAAAGGCTCTTATTGATAAGACTTGTCACAAATAAAGACTAGAGCTTTCCAATTAACAAATCATAGCAGGGATTCAATCGTCAACTAAGCTTAATTTGAATTAACCATAAAAATTTTGGATTATCCTGAAATTGCTGATGTGAATCAACCAAAATTACTTAATTTTTGAAACATCAAAACTAATACTAACTATACTATATTAATTTTTTTCCATTTATTTTTCATATGAAGCATCTGTACCAATTCAGCTTCAGACCCACTAAAACTTGGCCTAAACAACTGAAACCATGGTTTAAAATACTATACCAGTCAAATTTATCAATTTGACAACCAACTAGGACAAGGACCAACCAATTTCATGAGGTTTGTTCAATATAAGTTGTACCACTCAATAAGCTCACAATACCAGGTTTACTGGATGGTAAGCAAACCAATACCAAAATCCTTTTTATTTTTGACAGTACTCACAACTATTTTCTTTTTCTTTTTTTCTTCTTCTGGCTTTTTCTAAGTGTCTCCTTGGCCTCCTTTTCTTCCTCCATGTCCTCTTTTTCCTCGTCCATCCGCCTCTTGGGCTCCTCCACCCTTCTCTTTCTCATTTTCTCTGATCTGGGTGGTACTAAATGATACCAAGTATACCACGTGTTGGTACGTTGTCACATAGCACTCTTGTATGATTACCAATGGTCTGAATGTTGGTATGTGTATCAAATCGAGATTTAAATTTTTTATCTCAAACAATGTTTAAAATATTAATCCAATGCCAATACCGATCAGCGATCAAACGTGAAAGGCTTCAGTGGGTGTCAATGCATATCCTAGTCCATTTTCACTCTAGTATCAAGAGACTACTCCCAATCAACTATGTGGTGAATACCTTCAATCTTTACTGTATTAACCAACACCAAAAATGTCATGCAGCTACATGGCTAATTGACCATAAATCAATGTTTTTAAAAGTGCTAGGCGCCAAAAGGTGCTAAGGTCCCAAAACCTTCAGAAGGTGGCAATGACAGTGGAGTCCCTGATGATGGAAGGTGAGGAAGGAGAGGGTGGCGATGATGAAGAAACCTTCAGCTGTGGCAATGACAGTGAAGAAAGTTGTGGACAACGACAGCAGCGTCGAAAAAAGCTGTGGACGATGGCAACAACGACGGAGAAAGCTGTGGATGATGACATCAGGTGTGGAGGAAGCTTCAGATGTGTCCGTCAGTGGCGAAGGAAGTTGTGGACCTGTCCCTTGGTAGTGGAGTGAGCTACACACAAAAGCAATAGTGGCGAGGGGAACTATGCATGAGAGCTACAATGACGGGAGCTTCGGACCTGTTCGTCGACGATGGAGGAAGCATTAGACTTGTCCGTCAACGGCAAAGCGAGTTGTGCACGGAGGCAGCAGTGACAGAGCAAAGGTGCGTCAAGGGCGGACTGTTGCGTGGGTTTTACTATGCGTTGCGCGGGTCATGCAAGGACAAGGGCTTTGTTTTTGTGCTTAGTTGGTTTGATTGAACCAACTAATGCCTAGTTTAATTGAATTAGTTGACAATCTGGTCAAAATTCAACTAGGCGCTCGCCCGAGGCACTCGACGCCTAGGCTAAGGTGAGTGCCTAGGTGGCGCTCAGTGTGTCGCTTGGCCATTGTGCGAGGCGCCCGGGCCTCACCACACCACGCCCAAGCAAGGTTTGACATACCGATCTGTACCGACGTACCAAGATTATCTTGGTATGATATGGTACAGTATCGGGTAGTATGCAGAGTATGTACCACCCGATACATTAAAATATTTTATAATATGATATTATATAATATAATATTAAATATAATATATTTAAAAAAAGAAAAAACACTGCCGACGTTGCCTCGATCTTTCTCCCGGAGAAGAATCACCAGCAAGGGCGATCTTGTGACGACTGACGGCATAGCGAAGATGCGAGGAAAGGAGGTATATATACTCTTCTTCTTCTTCTCCTCTTCTTCTTCTTCTTCTTCTTCTTCCCTTTGTCTCCCTCAATCGACCGCCGACAGTTGATTTCTCCTTCAATCGACCGCCGACGATTGATTTCTCCTTCAATCGCCGACGGCCGAAATCAACCGCCTATAGTCGATTTTGGTGGCGATAGCGACGGTCCGCATACCGATCAGCCGGATCGATATGTACCACCCATATCGGGCGATACAAATCGAAATTGCAAACCTTGTGCCCGAGTGCCTAGGCAAGCACCTAGGCGCCTTTTAATAACACTACCATAAATTAAATTCCTCCAATCTTTCGGAGGAATTCGATTCCTTCCAATCTTTCAAGGGGATATCATGAACTAAAATTACTGTTAAGTTAGGTGATTTACAATAAATAACAAACATAATTTTGTATTTGTATTAGTAGTTGCCTAGGAGGAACTTAAGATCAATCTAATGGGGTAGATAAAGTTTTGCTATTTGCAATTATAAAAGGATACCTCTTTATAGTTCTACCTGAATATGTTTTCCAAAGTATGGATTAAGCAATTGTGTAAATGATCTAGATATTACATGATGAATAATTTCTTTAAAAACTGTGGATGAGATCAGAATCAAGCATACCGAGCAATCTACTTCAAAGTAACATGGCTTCAAAGAAAAGTATAAACTAAAAAATTATAAAATTCAAGAAAAAACAAAAAGTCAATATATACTAAAGATAAATAATATAAACATTAAAAAAATTACTAAAAATAACTTATACTTAGAAGAAATATGAAGACAACAAAACATGTTAGGAATAGAAGAATACAACAAAGAAAAAACTACATGTCAAGTTAGGAACCAGATATGATAAAGAGAACAACAAATAAAAGTACAAAAGTATATATATTTTTTAACATAAAAATACAATAAATTAAAAAATTAAATAAGAAACTTTTTGAAATATTAATGGAACCACTTAATTTGTAACTAAACCAAAGTAATTTTTTGCTTCTTACATAGACAATTTAACTGAAGAACACATTTTAATTTATATTCAGCTTCTTATTGTATCAGTAGCCATTTTACTTCCTTAGACCCTTCAAAACCTATTCTTCTCCTTTTATTTCTCTTGGGACTTCCAATCACAGATTAATGGAATAGTAAATACCTATTTCATCACTGGAGTAGCTGCCAATCTATAAGCCAGATTTGCCACATTGCCTGATGAATGGAAACCAATTAAGAAGATATTATTTCTGCTTCTCATCCCCACCAGTGCCTAACCTCAAGTCTGAATCGATCAAGATTAATCAGGTTCAAGTGATACAAGTTAATCACTAATTTTGTACAGAATTGATCATGTCCAATTGCTGACAGCCTGTCCTGGGAAATTGAAACAGCCAAATCCTATTTCTTGAGGATTTCAAATCAACAGTCTAAATCAGTATCTGCAAATCTTTTGAACTATGCCTTTGTCTCCAGCTACACAATAACCACCGAATTAAATTTCTCCATTTTCCAATTTTATATCCAACCTGCTTAAAGGAACCAAGCAGCAACAAACGGCTCCCCACTTTTTATCAAACCATCAAAAGTTAAATGTTGACATCAACTGTCACGATCTCCATTCTTGGCAGTTCTAGAAAACTCAGAAACAGCAAGGCACAAATATTAATATCATGTGAAAGTAGTAATAGAGTGCTTTACATTAAAGTAAAACTCAAAAGAGAAATACATCATCTAAATTCTTTACAGACATGTACATCACAAGGACCACTTTAGTGAAGTACCACAATGCGTTATATTACCTGGTGATGTAACTTACCTACTTGATGTTTCTGCCATATGCCAATATTTATACATCATTCTCAGAATACCAGCATATCAAGAAAGTCAAATTTGTGAAGAAAAAAAATAAAGAAGGGCTTTCGGATAATCATGCCCTGCTAGATGCGTACACGATTCCTCACCAATTTGTTTAACATAAACATACCTCGGAGAACACATCCATACCAAATTGATGATCCTTGGCCTACTTGGACATCACCAATAACAGATGCGCCGGGAGCCACAAAGGCATCTTTATGTACATTCGGTACTTTGTCAAATATGTTCATGAGTGTGCGATGCCTCGACACTGAAAAATGTTATGAAGAAGGCAGAAATCACAGGTTAAAAAGCCAAAAAATAACTGAATTACTTTCTCACACTGATTTTCCTTCAAATTCTGAAAGTGCTGTATGCCGCATCAGTACTCAAGATTCTAGAGAGAGAGGGAGCGCATGGAAACCCAAATAATCTATTTCGGATCTAAGGGCACGTTCAGCAGCTAGAATCACCAGATCAAACGAAGGGGACGGAGGGAAGGGAGGGATCTTACACTGCTCCTGAAAGACGTAGTTGCCCTGGAGGCGGCAGCCAAGGCGGTCGATGGCCTGGCCGGTCTCCCGGATCCAGAATCCGACAGTGTAGATCGCCCTCCCTAACGTCCCCATCGATCACACGCCTTGAAGAAGACAAGCCGGCGAGAGAGCGGCGGAGAGCAACAACAGCAGCAGTGAGACGAAAAGAGGGAAACTGAGATAGCGGAGAACGGCTCGTGTATACAGCGGAGTGGAAGTTGGGGTTTTCGTCGATGACGAAATTACTAAATTACCCCGTATTACGGTAAGCCGGTTCGCTAATTACGGATCAGAGTGGACCGAACGGCTCATTTAAATGGTCCAAAAATCTTATATTATAAATAGTTATTTATTTGAATATATCTTCCTAAATTACTTGATCAACAAACTAATAATTGAATGGGTTAAGATCTAAACCACAAGATAAATATTTATCAACTCAAAAATTAGATCCACTGTATCATCAATGCCATCATGTTATTCTCCAATTTCATCAAAATCAACTTTCTATAACATTCCTATTATTAAACTAGTGCGTTCAGATTCATATAAATAATTATAATTAACATGAAAGGTGCTAGCTACATATATATACATATAAGTATGTATACATACATATATCTATACATCTGTATGTGTATACATATGTATACACATACATATAAATAAATGTACATATATATATACATACATATATATATATATATACATATGTATATATACATATAAATATATATATATATATGTATATATACATATAAATATATATATATATATATATATGTATATATATATATATATATATACATATATATATATATATATATCAGATAGTTTTATGAATAAAGGACTAAATGAAGACTCCCAGAATAATATCTAATCTTTTAATCAGATCCTAAAACTTATAAATACACCAAACATAAACAAGGATCTAAACGCAAGAATCATTTAATTTAAACTAGAATTGAAATATTGATTGATCAATGTTTATTTACTAGCAAAGAACATTAAATCATATATAATGACAGTATTACAAAATCTATATCATAGTGTTATTTCTAATATTATAATCATGTAAACTATATTGTAATTTTGATTGATTAATGTTTACTAGCAAAGAACATTAGATATATATAATGCTGAAAAACCAGTATTATAGTGGTCTGATATGTTACAAAATCTATATTAGAGTGATATTTATAATATTTTACGATAACCAACATTAAAAAAAACCCATTATTGCTCACTCTGAGGAAAGAATAATGAAAAGACAATCGACTTGATGGTGATTGGCATCATACCTTTTTGCAATCACCATATGAACTTATTTATAGATTCCTATGACGCACAAATCTTGCACAAAGCTCGAATGGGCCAAATTGTTGCTACTTCAAAAGATGGGGCATTCTTTGTTGGGCATGACTTTTAACACATGGAACAAAGATCAAGATTATTTAAGCACATATAGATATATATCAAACATACATGAGTTCCAAGAAGGAATTATATAGGTGTATCACAACACCTTAATAAAGCCATTAATCAGGAGTTCCTGTATTGAAGCTAAAGCTACTACAGTTACTCCATAAATGATTAATACACAGGATCTTCAATTCAAACTTGGCAAAAGTCTTCAATCACCTGAAAATAGGAAAAATTATTGTAAGCTCAAAAGAGATTTTAAAACCATAAGAAGAACCTACTTAAAGCAATAATCATGCAGTTACTGTGAAGTAAAAGAAGTGCAAAGGCCGAAAACTCAAGATACAAATCGTCTTTCTTTGCAAACAGGATTTCAACTGAGAAGGCTGAGCATCTATGAGCTGGTGCTCACAGCATGGTTTGCTGCACTTTTGACCAAAGGATCATGTGTTGTTGGCACTGAAGCCATACAGGATTATGTCAATGAAGCACATAACGAGACTTGACGTGACAACATAGACCATTCTACAAGGTATGGCAGAGAAGCAATATGGTTGGACATGTAAAGATTGTATACTTGATTCCATGTGCACATGGGCATCGGTCCAAGCTTCAAATTTACTCTATTGTTACCACCCATTTGTTCCATGGGTGCAATAACACACAGCATGTAACATATCCATTTTTCTTGGAAGTGTTCATCTGATGTTGGAGATGTAATAATACTACAATCACGCAATAAGCTACTAGGAACAGGTACAAATGATTCTATGACATCACATCAAAACATATGAAGAAAATACTGTAACATGCAACAACACCGACGATAAAACCATAAGTCCCAACTATTTGGGGACGTTTAAATGGATCTTTTGCCGCCTCTGAGATTTGTACAAAGTCATATGTCTAGCCAAGTTTAGAGCATTTAAATTTTTATTTATAATTTCTATTAAAGTCTTTTTAGGCCTTCTTCTACCTCATCTTGTGCAAACATTAATCAATTCATTTCTTCTGAAAACTTTCGGAGGTCTCCTAAGCACATGCACATACCATCTAAAATGATTTTATCACTTATTTCTCTATCGAAGCGATACCTAGTTACTCACAAATAATAATATTTCTTTTTCTATTTTTTCTAGTAACTCCAACATGCATCTCGACATTCTTATCTTGAGAACACAATTTTTTTATATATCTTGTTTCTTAACTGCCTAACACTCGGATCCATAAAATAATGTTGGTCTCATAATTTTCTTACAATTTTTTTTTTTAATCTCAAAAGTATCTGATGATCAAACAAGACTCCTAGCGTCACTCTCCATTTAACTATCTTATTTTTACTCTATGAATAATAGCTTCACCGATCTCTCCATCTGCCAATTGTAACATACAAGAACTATTTAAAGAAAAAGAGAGATTGACAACTACCAATATTTTTTCATATTGCAATTGCAACAGCTAAGGGAACTAGAAAGTTCAATGGCTTCAATGCAAGATTGTAACATGACATTTATGTCAAGGTAAATAGGATAGCTTAATTGGCTAACCATCTGATTCCTTATATGAATTCTTTGTAATTTTGTTCAAGCGTTTAATTGGCTTAAAGTTGAGTTGCACAAAGTAAACTGATCACGAAAGAGGCCCACAATTAAATAAATGAAGATCAAATGAATCATTTCAATAATAAGTTCAAGAACACATCATATACAATCACATTCTGTTTGTTCTTCTCATTATAAAGAGCATAATTTTATTTTAAAGAACAAGAGAAAATTTTAACAAATATAACTTGCAGATACATAACTCAGTGGTACTTTACATTGAGTAGAAAAAAGATTATTTTGTCCAGCTATCTGCTGGTAGAGCCAGTATGGCAGTGCAATACATGGAATGACAAGCCAATGCACCTATGTGCATTGAGCATGTAATCCATTTACCAGGAAATAAGCTTCTGTCTTTTACTTAACTTAGGAACTGATCTCGGTGTCCGTGTACTGCCAGCATAATGCATAACATCGTCTGTGAGACTGACATGTATTTTGCATGTACAGTTTGATGAACTATGTTATCACTTCCAATCACTGAATTAACCCAAGTTGATACAACTTTGTTCATCTTTTCCTTATTTGTTCTAGATCTACAATGTCATTCACATTTTCAAGAACACCAGAATCATGCTGTCTATATTTCCGCACCAGGACTCCTAGTGTCGACACAGATCTCAGTGACAAACTGTGGCTAGACAATTAAAATCCTAAATTAGGAGTACAAACTTACATATATGCCTGTTGCAAGTACTTGGTGGTTTCACAACATAGTATTGCCTTCTCTACTAATAAATGCCTACTTGCAAAACACACTGTGGTCTCACAGCATCATAGAATTAATAAATGCCTACTTGCAAAACACACTGTGGTCTCACAACATCAAAGAACCTAATTCACAGAATAAATGTCTTATTGCAAACAACAAGTGGTCTTGCAACAACAAAAATTATCTCATAGACATTAAATTGCCTGCTTGTGGTCTTGCAAACATCATAAAATACTTCCTAGACATTATAAATACCTACTTATAAGCAACATGTGGTCTCACAACATCGTATTACGTCGCCCAAGACCATGATCCTTAGGCCGAGTCCGCAGCGTGCCTGAACTCCTGCAGCTCCTTGAAGTTGAGCCATGGCTTGACCCACACCTTCGCCTTGTAGACCTTCTTTTTGCCTGCATCGACGGCCTCGACGGTCAAGTGGTGCAGGGTCCCTGCAACCACCTGCTCCTTCGCCTTGACCACGCGCACGAACTCCAAGAGAGCATTCTTTATAATCACAGAGATTTAAGTACTTTGAATCAACCAACACAATATACATCACAGGAAAACATGTACAAAGAAAGATCGAGTACAGAAAACATAATCTCAAATTTAGGGCTTTTCGATCTCGTGAACAGATTGAAGAGTACGAGAAAGAAAAAAAAAGGGCTTTTTTTCAAGAAAAGCTATCAAAAAATCTAGAAACCGAATCACGATAGGAAAAAACACAATTTTGGGAATCATACAACACTTATACAAAAGAAAATTATGATAAATTTAATACTTTCCAGAAAAAAAGTGAAACAACAACAATTGGGAAAAGGAAAGAAATTTAGAAAAGACCTCTTTCTTGTTATGTTCGTCGACGGCGAAGCGGGCGAGCTGTTCGGTCTCGGCGCTGTTAGCAATCCCCTCCACTTCCCCGATCCCTCCGACGGTCGCCATCGCGATCTGAGATGATGGAGACGCAGAAAAAGGGGAACTGACAGAGAGTATGCGAACAACGGGGGAGTCGTCGCCTTCATAAAAGCGGTTTTTATGGGATTCAGTTATCGAAGCCTTGTTTATCCTCTCTCTTGTTGACAAGTCGGGTCATGATCCGATCACAGAAGCTTTGCGAGTCGTGAACGTTACACCCGGATCCGAATGTTCCATACGGCATTGATCCGATCACGGAAGCTTGGGGATTCGTGAATGTTAGCTCCGGATCTGATTGATTATATAACTTGGATTGAAGTCGATGTTTAATGATCCGTTTGCAATTTCGGATCAAATTCATATTGCCACACTGTGAGTTATTGTTTATTATGAACATAATGGGTTGAAAATTTCTTTAAATCAGACGACCATTTGATTGTTGGATTTTTCTTTAATAATTTTCATCTAATATATTAAGTAATATTTACAATGCATGTATATCTACAAGATATACACATTTATATTTTTTTCACAAAATGGATCATAAGTGCTCTAGTATTTTTTAAAAAATATATAAAATACCAAGAAAAAGAACCTTCTAGAACTCTAATTTCTAGATAATAATATTAACATTTTGGATCTAAGTAGAAAACTATGATCCAATTTGATCCTACATTGAAAATGAGAGGAAACTTGAATTTTGAGTCAATGATTCAAATTCAAGCAGATTATTTTTATCGGACCAAATCATGGCAAACACTACAGATACATATATTTATCATAATCTTAATTATTTCACTTGTTCAAAATATTGTACTTTGTTTTACACTTAAAAGATTATTCTAATTAATTAAATATAATTACATTTTTATTTGGTAATACATAACCATATAGTCTTTGACATAAAACTTCTTAATACCTAATTGTAATACTTAATGAAATTAACAAAACAACAAATCTTAATCTTTATATCTCTATTTATTCCCCTTCAACATTAAAAGGTATATCTCCTGTTTCCCTATTCCCCCAAAGGCAAAGAAAAGAAGAAACATACGAGGAGATAATTCTATTCCTTATTATTTGGTGTGGATAAGCATGTAATACCTTTTCCTCCTTTTTTTCTCTCCTAATTGCACTAGTTTGGTTATATACATCCTTTCTTAATTTGGAATTAATTATTCTGATGAATTTTTATTTTGTAATGGCATCTTAATCATACTTTGAATCCCACTGAAGATCTTGGGTGCTGTGAGACCATATTACGAACTTTTTATTTCTTTGTAATTTGACATAAATTGATCAATGCATTGAATGACAAGTTAAAACAAAATTAATCAGATTCAAAAGCTTTGTTTCAACCATTTGGGCTCTTTCTATGTTACATATTGATATTATTATTCTTTTTTAATACTTTCGTTCTAGAACATAAGGGTCATTTAATTGGTTTTTTATCTAAACATTTGGTAGCAATGTGTAACTCCAAATTCAGGGGCTACCTCATCTATTTTCTCTTATCAACTACATTAGAAGAATTCTATCTAACACAGTTAATCGATGCTTATGAATAATTGACATACACACGAATATATATATATATATATATATATATATATATATATATATATATATATATATATATATATATATATATAATCAATGTGGATGAAGTAGTTGGTCTATCTTCTTTAACCAACTTTGAAATATTTGAGAAAGAAATGATACCGATAAAACACTAGAGGTGATCTTGTGGCACAACAACCTATTGCGTACTTAGTAAAAGAAGATATTTGAGTGGTGGCCTTTGAAAATAATCATGTTTATTTTAAAAATGGTTTTAGGGTATTATATTTTGAAATATCAAAAATGATCCTTTAGGTCTGAAAATGGATCAAGTTTTTCAAAAAATAAAAAAAAACAACATGCCATCTCAACTGATTCGGTCAACTATATGAAATTTTTTGTTTATTGAACTCCATATAAAGCAATAGCCTTAGTTGTATCAAGATTACTTTTAAATTTTAATAAAACATTTTTTTGCCTTCTTCTATCTATTAGTTATATCAAATTGTACAAAAAAAAACAACAAGCCATTATGCACCAACTAATTTGGGCCAGCTGTATAGAATTTTTTTTATCATTGAATCCTTAGTTATATCAAGAATATTTAAAATTTTAATTTATAAGTTTAGTAAAATACATTTTTGATATTCTGCTACCTGTCTTTTCTATCAACGTAACTTATGGTCTCCTTCAAACATGTTTATACCAAATTAGGTAATTCTTCCTCATCTTATACTCTATCAAAATTATACATAATTAATTCAGAAATAAAAATAATATTTAATTTCATCTATTACCCTACACATCATCTCAAAACTTTATCTCAACCACAAGCTTTTACATGTCCGTCACATTTATTATTTTCCTAATTTTGGTTCAGAAACAATTCATTATATGACTAGAAGTAATAAGCCAATGATTTTGAACAACTTTTTTCCATTAAATCTAATTGATGTTCTAATAAAAATGGGAATAACTTTAAACTTTTAGCTAATGAACTCATAATTAACCTTAATCAAATATTCAAAAAAAGATCAGGAGAATTAATGTAATTCCTTAACAACTAAATTGGTTATCCTTAAATTGTGACTTTGGTTTGATGCAATTTATATGAACTTCAAAAAAATCTAAAATTATATGCTATATAAAAGTTAAGAAAAAAGACTTTAAGATTTATTTTGAAGGGAAATTTTAGAAAGATATAAGTTGAAATTTATAAGTAGTTTGTTAGCATTTGATTCTGTTAACCCCATCAAACTCAACAAATGTGATCTCCCCCTCTTTCTAATGAGAGTGCAAGTAGCTTCCTTTGAAAGATATGTTCTAAGAAAATTTTGGAAACACATAATTTTTAGAACAATTTTAGATTAAAAACGTTATTATATATTACAGTTAAAAGGAATCAATTTGTTAAGAATATGGTTTCATAATTCTTTAATTAAATAACATAAATAGAAATGGATAGAAAAATTGTATTGCCCCTCCTAAACTAACCTCATGAACATGTCCAAACTTATCCAAAGAATAATATAATGACTCAAAGCTTTTGTCCCAACCAAAGAAACTAAAATTAAGGGTTTTGAAAACGTTACTAGATAACAGAAAGAAAAAAAAACTTATAGTGGACGGTTTCAAGTGTCTATGTTTCTTAGTCAATCCCACAATAAATCCCACAATTGATGAACTTACTATCATCAATTCAGATCTTGATATTTTTTTTATCATGCTATTTTGAGCTCATCAAGCTATTGCGATAGTTAAGATATAGATGATCATTTCTTTTTCTCTATCTTTTACCTTTTATAAATCTTACTAACTATTTTATTATACCTATCTTATGTAACTTGTCATTATCAAAGTCCTACAACTTATTTCAAAAGCTTAATGTTTCATCTATAATAGAATCTCTTTCTCTCTCTTATGATCCTAATTCTTGTATTGTTCATTGTACCATATACTCCTCTCTTCCTTCACTACCGCTCGTGCCCCTTCCTCCTTATCCTTCGTCTCTCATACTATGCAAACATTTGGTGTCATTATGTCGATATAAACCATCACACACCATATAGGTCATGGATTAATATGAGCCATAGTACCTAAAATATAGAACCTACTTTTATCATCAACTTTTGCTAGCCTTCATTAATGATATTTCTTTTCACCAATTTTCTCATCTTTGCAATTCCTTGTCAACAATATAAGATCATGGTAAACAAAATTATAGCTTCATATTCTTCATTCATGCCTGTAATTCCTTATCAGCAATATTGATTGTCAACAATATTGATTCAAATGTCATGGTTTTCTGATTTATCTTAAACATCTGATATATGCTATTCTTGTAACATATGAAAATGCATCAACTATATTATTTAGCTTTAAATACATTATCATATTTTTTTACTTAGAATAATACTATATTTATGTCAAGAAAAAACTTCAATTTTATAAAACGTGACAAGAAATATCTATCAATAATAGAAATAAAGACATAATTGTGGTTTATTGCTCAAACTAATCTTTTTTTCTTGTCATATATGGTCATAGATATACTATGAGAATGAATTTTAGGAATGGTTTCATTAAAACTTCCATGATTTTCTTTGTCAATAGAAGATTAGTTTTAATTACTAGACTCTTTTCGTACAACCATGGTGGGGTAATATTATGATCATAATAATGCGTTGCCCTGGTGAAACTTAAATCATTTTTTTTAGGGCTCCTTTAGACCGTTGCCCTGGTGAAGCTTAAATCATTTTTTTTAGGGCTCCTTTAGACCATTCATTATTTATAATCACTTGTAATGAAAGGTTGTACTATAAATTAAATGGCAAAAGGCCTTAATATTTTGTATGGTCATTTCTACTAGATGGGATTCAACTTATGAATTGTCTAATACAAAATATTAAATATAAAAAATATTATGTATATTTATTGCAAATAATGTATGACTATTTGTGCAAAAACTTTAGAAATTTAAAAATGTCTAATAATGCTACTTATATGATATATGGTGTTTATTATCCTACTGTTCATGTATTTTTAGTTGTATCCATTAATATTGTTGGAGTGTTCGGAGAATATGAATAAGATAATTATTTGAACATGGTTTCTATAGATTCTACTTATTTACCTTGTTGCTTTTGTTTTTTATCCCAATTTTAGAATAGATAGTTTAAATAATTATCTAATTGCTTATCATGAAAGTTTGGATCAGATATTAATATTAGTAAAAAATAAGAGAAATAAAAAAATTAGTCATGAGCTTAATGACCATTATAGTGCAAATTATAATAAATAATAAATTACCTCCCAATTTTTTTTAATTTACGAATCAAGTAGTGGGAATAGTAGAATTTGTGAAGGAGAAAATTTATTATTTCAAAGATAAAAACTTCTAATTTAAAATTTATTTAACCTCTTCTTTTGAGTTTGGTGACAATATTACAGACATAGAATATTTAATTTTTGAAAGTTGGGCACAATATGAAAAAACCTTTTCAATTTTAATGATGATTATAAGACAAATATTAGTAACTTCTGTGTTAACAATAGTGTTGAAAACTTTGGGGAGAGCATTACATGCGCAGTGGAAGATAAAGATAAAAAATTAATCTTTCAAAGCAAGTCTATCGAATCATCATATGATAATTGGTATGCAAGAAAACATAAAATTAGAAAATATGTGCGTTATGTATTACATGTAATATCTAGGGAGATCATATATCCTTAAAAATTTTAAATATATAGGAGAGGATGAAGGTGGTTAAATATGTCTAAAATATAAAATCTATTTTTATCATCAACTTTTGTTAGACTTCATCAATAATTTTTCTTTTCACTGATTGTCTCATCTTTATAATTCCTTGTCAACAATATAAGATCATGGTAAACAAAATTCTAACATCATATTCTTGATTCATGCCTATAATTCCTTATCAGCAATATAATATTCTGATAAATAAGACTCTAATTCCATGTTACTGGTTCAAATAGCATGTTTTTCTGATTTATCTTAAATATCTGATGTGTGCTATTCTTGTAACATATCAAAATGCATCAATTATATTATTAGCTTTAAATACATTACCATATTATTTTTTACTTAGAATAATACTATATTTATGTCAAGAAATAATTTCAATTTTATAAAATATTACAAGAAATATCTATCAATAAATATGGTAATAAAGACATAATTGTTGTTTATTGCTCAAACTAATCTTTTTTTTCTCATATATGAATTTTAGGAATGGTTTCATTAAAGATTCCATGATTTTTCTTAAGATTAGATTTAATTATTAGCCTCTTTTCATAGCACCATAGTGGGGTAATATTATGATCATAATAATGCATTGCCCTGGTGAATCTCAAATCATTTTTGTAGGGTAACTTTAGACCATTCATTGTTTATAATCACTTATAATGAAAGGTTGTACTAGATTTTATAATCAATTGTAATGAAAGGTTATACTAGATTTTATAAATTAGGTCCACTTCAATGGTAACCACAATAACTCTTGCTCCATTTCCCATCTTGAGGTTTATCTCACCTTTGGCCTTGTTAGAATCTGCAACAAATTATAGATATGATAAGTACTCCCAGTATCCAATACCCATGTATTATCATGAAAATATGACAAATGGAGATTGATCATAAATGTATTTGGAGCTTTTCAAAACTTCTATTTCACCTTCTCTATAAGGTAATACTTACCGTTCCTCTTCCAGTGCATGTCTTTGTCATAGTGAAAGCAATGGCCTTTGTCCTTGGTTGGGTCTTTTTTGGCAATCTTTGCCTTACCCGGTTTGCTTTTGCTCTTGTCCTTCTTAAGGGACTTATCAGTCTTCTTTTTCTATTTGGTCTCACCAATATATAAAACTAGCTTTTTTTTCTTGATGGTGCTCTTAGCTTCCCTCAACATTTTAAGAAGCTCAAGTAGAGTCACCTCAAACTTGCTCATATTGAAGTTCATGATGAACTATAAAAAAAAATCTGGTAGAGACTGAAGTATAAGATCAACACACAGATTATCCTCTATGACTATTTCTAGACCTTTAAGATATGGTTCTTAACCAATGCCCCTTCTCTCAGTCCAGCTTGGAAGAAACTCTTGGATATCTCATATCTTTGAGTTCTTCCCTGTTCCTCAAATAGTTGGCGAAGATGAAGAATAATGGAATTGGCATCTATACTCTAATGTTGCCTCTATAACTCGAGAGTCATGGAGAGCAACATATAGCACTTTGCCAAGGTGGAATCATATATATACTTCACATAGCGAGCGATCTTAGCCTCACTTGTCCCTTCTTTTGATGTAGGCACAATTATATCAAGGACATATACGATTTTCTCAACCATGAGAATAATTCTCAAATTGCAAAGTCAATCCATGTAGTTTAGACTAGTAAGGTGGTTGGCATCAAATATGCCATGTAGGGGTTTGGCAAGAGACATGTTTCTAATAAACAAGATATATCATCAATAAATAATAAGCAGATTTTATAGATTATTAACAATTAAGATAAAAACTTCTATCTTAATGTACTCCCAATAATTTCCCAATGAATCACGCGATACCCTCGGCACTCAAAACAGAAGTCTCCGACTGACTTCTAGTGGGGATTGGGATTCAACTGGCATCTTAGTATAACCTCGAGCGACTCGACCAATCATACTAAGCCCAAAAAAATAGGTAACTCTTACCAATCATAACTCCTTATGATTCTCATCCTATTTAGTCTCCGAACCATTACGGTCTTGAGGGACTCGACCAACTATAATATTCAAAAAAGTCATCACCATCATTATTAGATGAGTTTGATTTAATGATATACCCTCGAGAGACTCAACCAAACAGACAATATCCTTAAATCAATGGTGACATCTCTACATCGTAGGTAAGATCTTGATCGCGTAGATAAGTGAGTCTCAAGGGACTCGACCAACTCAACCTATGTCGTGATTCAATTTCTTCCTATAACGATGAAAGGTCAGGTGGGTCAATCTTTTTACTCACGCTCACCGACTTAATATTATTATAAGAGAGATTTTGTTGTTTTGTATCAGTCTTCTAATATGTCGTGTCACACACATACTTATTTAATATATATCTAAATCGAATGAATATATATATAATCATATATCATATATTCATGCAACACCGGATGATCATGAACCGTCACCAAATATGATTGGGCCCGAACTAGTGGGCCTAATCACTTACAATATGATTTATATGTATATTGACGCATCTCCATGCCCTGTAATCGTCCTTCTTGTCATCATTGGTTCTGTCGGATCCTTAGTGTATCACCATGCATTGCGATCACCTGTTAGGGCTTCTGGGTCCAACTGTCACCTTCACGCTCCCGTCGCATCTCTTTGTGTAATTATAACATAATCATAAGCATGTAGGCTTGACAATAAACAAGAAAAATAGAGTCTTGCAAACCATAATAATAATAATAATAATAATCACATTTGTACACATCAACATATGGCTCATGATCATCCATCCACATTATACATCACATGTATATATTATCATGTAGGACTATTAGATAATTAATAATTAATTAAACTATTTAATTAATTAATTTTCTAAAAATTACGATATGTCAAGAATTTTTAGAATTATAAAGGGTATTTTTAGAATTCTAAAAAGAATGATAGACCTTGAAAATTTTCAAATTCTGAGGGATAGTATTATTTTTTTACCATCGAGAAAACCCTAGCCCTTACTGTCCTATTCTTGAGGCTGCTACCATCGCCTTTGCATAGGTGGTGGTGCTGCGTGTCGTTGACGATCACCTTTGCCCGAGGGTGGCCGCCACAACCTATGTCTTGTCAAATATTTTGTAACCACAAATGAAATTAGTTTCTTGTCTATCAATTGGTGTTTGCACCAATTAATAATATATATATATATATATATATAGTCCTAAATTCTTCTTTCATATGCTCTCATGTCATCCTAACATGTTATCCTCAAAAGTATTAAAGACAAAGTCCTAAATTAAATCAAATTCTTCTTTCATATCAAACTTAAATTATATTCTTCAATGAATCTAGGTTGAAAATGAAATTGAATTCAATTGAAAATTCAAATACTTAGTTTAGGTTTGAACTTTATCAAAATTGAAGATTCATAAATTTAGAGCCTATGTGGATTTATGTTTTGTTGGTTACCGACTTACAGTTGAGCTCAGCCAAGTGATCAACTAAACATTTTGAAAGGAAAGGTATAAGTTCATCCAACTATACATTATATGAATACACACTATTTTGTTGGGTATATGCTTCTTAATTTGATTATAAATGAACCAACTATAACTTTGGAAGATGTGAATTCGTAATCTATACATGCATAATCATTTTTATTAATAATTATAAAGTTATGTTAATTCATGATAATCAATATCAAGTTTTTTTAAAATTTATTTTATCGATATATCTTTATATATGAGATCTGTAGTGATTCAAATCTAATACAAAGTTTTTGATGGATGCGAGACATGAGAAGTTTCAATGTATATGATCATAGTCATATATTACTTCAAATCATAATAAAAAATAATAATTATTCAGATTATAGAAAAAAATTGATAAAGATGCCTCGTGTAATCTTTTAATCCTACATTAACCAACCAATCTGTATTGGTTATAGGTGTCCTACAAGCCAATCACATGAGTGATAATACATGTGATATGCTACATGATCTTTTTACATATGATTATTATTGGTATATTCTTACATTATATTATCTATTACATATATATATATATATATATATATATAGTAATGTCCTTGGTTCTATGCAATGAGAATCGAATCGCGATAAGATTGATTCACCTTTAAATACAGATTTCAAAGAATCATGATCATAGGTTACTCGAGAGGGACAACGAGATAACCGGACAGACCGATGTATTATATACCCGTCCATATGATGAAGGTGACTAGTCTCATACTACTTATGTGGAGATATTAAGGATACAATATATGTGCTTTGTGGAGAATGAGTTCACTAATTGATCTGCTTATAGAATGTTATATGGTTAATGATACCTAATGTCAAACAACGATTTTATAGTCCTAGGTGTATCTAGTCCTTAGACATGAGATACCAAGGATGTCTTATATGAGTACTCCCTTCTTTAACGACGGACTAACAGGTTTGGAAAGTTTCAAATCTAGTATAATTAGTTATCGGGATTGGTAGCCAAACTTATAAAGATAAGTGAGTGTCAACAAAGGATCATCCACTCTCAGTATCGTGAGAAAAATATCTCATGTATGCTTGCTAAGACAAATCCCTAACTAGGGTCATTTAGATTGAGAGAGAATGTGTTCTATGAGAGAATTTGATTAGAGCAAGACTCGGACGGATTCCATATGTGGCTTGGCAGTACTATATCCAATATATAATCTTTGGGGTATTAGTTAGATGAGGGACAATACTACTGAAATTTCTTGAATTATTTTGGGGTTCTTTGAGATCTTCCAGAGGGATATAACATAGTTGAAAAGTGAAGATGACCTTATGTCTATATTTCTATCTTTATGATATTGATGATGTCAGGAATTCTAGGATCGACATCACATGCACAACGGAAGCAAGTTCAAATCTCAGATTCCCGAAATCAATCATTTTGCTGTTGTGCGATGATTGGTACACGAAGAATCCGAAAAACCTCATAAAAACTGCATAAAATACACTGATGTGTTACCTGAAGAGATCATATCTCTGAATCTTCTAGATCCGACGGAGATGTTAAAGGAACACTCGTATGATCCTCTCTAGCGGTATCCACATATCAGACATTGCGACAACACCTCAGTGGTGAGATCAACCTCTCCACACTCTCAGCAAGGAGGAGGAGAAAGTACTAAGGAGAAACAGGAAGCTGAACCTAAAAGTTCTTAGCCTATGAACTCAAGGGCACCCCTTAGGTGAAAAGCATATTCCTAATGCTGATTTGATACCATTCACATTGAATATTTATCTAAATATGTTTATCCAAATGGCATATTCTTAGAATATTTTTGGATCTTATCCAGATAAAATATTAATGGTATATTCTTGAAATATTGCTTAAATATTTTTAGATCTTATGCAAATGATATATTCCTAGAATATTATTGAATCTTATCCATATAGAATATTTATGAAATATTCCTTATGTCATTGGATCTTATCTAATCTTAATCCGTATCGGTTGTATAGTATGATAGCAGGTAGATGGAGGTAAGAGACATGAGTGGAAGAGTGGAAGCAAGGGTTGGTTCATGGCATAATCAATCTATTACATAAAAATACATACATAATAAATAATACATAATAAATATAGTAAAGTTGAAACAAGCAACGCACAAGTATAAATTCAAGTACTTCTTTTAGCTCGGCTCTTATCTACATTAGGATCCCTACGAATATCTCATATCCGTATCTCCACTTATCGCCATGTCTACTATATGTGTGTGACCCTCTAGGCCTGATACTGAGCTGGTTGTGAGTCATACCCATCAGAATTCTTTCTGATCTAGTGAATTATTATCGCTATAATAATTCACTCGATTCAACGATTATGGTTATACTAGGCCACTAAGCCACAGTCCCCAAACGGTACAGGGGAATCAAATCTATCGAATCTCTCTATCCACAGTTATCATGTACCTATAGTCCCTCATCTAACTAATATCCAAAAGATCGTATATTGGGCATGGATACTATCAGGCCACATATAGAATCCTTCTATGTCTCACTCTAATCAGATTCTCCTGGAGAACTCCTTCTCTTTTAATCTGAACGACCCTGGTCAGGGATTTTGTTTGAGCGAGTACATGTGATATTTCTCTCATGATACAAGAGAGTGGATGATCCTTTGTTGACATACAATTACCTTTGTATGGTTAGTTACCAATCTCGATAACTAATTGTATCAGATCTGGATCCTTTTTAAACCTGTAAGACTAGCGTCAAAGAAAGAAGTACTCATAGAAGACATCTTTGGTGTCTTAAATCAAAGGACCAGGTACATAACTGGGACTATGAAATCGCTGTCTGATATTAGGTATTATCATCTATACAGTATTCTGTAAGCGGATCAGTAAGTGAACTCATTCTCCAATGAGCACTTGCACTGTATCTCTAGTGTCTCCACACAAGCGACTATGAGACCAGCCGCCTCCATCATTTGGATGAGATATAACATACTAGTCTATCTGGTTATCTCGATGTCCCTCTCGAGTAACCTATGACCAAGATAATTTATGATCTATATTTAAAGGTGAATCAGTCTTATTATTATGATCTCATTATGATTTGATTTTCATTGTATAAATCTAAGGATAATATAAATAAATAAATATATATATATATATATGAGACAATATACCAATAAAATGTAAAGAGATTATAGTAACTTATTATATGATTGACTTATAGGACACCTACAACAAGCAGATGATCCATCTCCATGTATAATCCAAAGTAGTCACCCACATGTGGGGATCATGTGAGCATAGCACTGTATACAAGGGCAACGTGTATGAGAGCAAGTGTTTTACATGTTTGGAATGAATATCAAATTTAAGAATATTTTTTAACTTGTTGTAAATTATCTTATCGAGTTCTTGAAGTGTTATTTTAGGACCAAAACAAATTTTCTACATGTTAAAACTTCTTAACTTGGAGGAAGTTTATTCCACCTTTTTTTATTTAGGACAAATACATCATCTAATACTATTGTGTAGGAGCCAGCTTTGTGTTGGCTTTGAATCATTTTCTTCAATATTGTTGTAGATTATTAATGTTTATTTTAAAATAAGATAATAATATTAATTTTTTCCTTCTAACAAAGTCAACGCATACGAAATTTGAAGCTTTGACATAATTAATAACAGTATTATTTCCTTGCATTCATTTAATTATGTGTTTTTTTTACATGAACAACTGTTAGTCATCTGGACAGTTTGAGTTTAATTGTCAAATAAGATTAGGTCATTTCTCAATGATTTGAGAGAATGACTTTGATTTTCTTTATATTTCTTAAACTATTCCGGTCATCTCGAATGCAAAACAAGTGTAGTATTGATTGGATAGCAAGCAAGAGAAGTAAGATTCGTTTATTCTTGTTTCACTCTTTTTTTATTTTTTTTAATTATGAATCATAACATGTATTGCGAGTATCAATCATTCATGAAAATTATGGAAGCTTTGCATTATCGAAAACGAAATTGACCTGGCACCGAAGGTCCCTATTTTTGCAAATGAGGTATGCGTTGGTTCATGACTATTGTCTTTCAGATCTTGAAAACACTTTTTATCGCTGTGGAGTGATATTATATAGTCATTTTAAGATCTTTTAATGTTAAAATTATTGACACGAAGAGAAGGAGTAAGGGTAGCAACTATTGTTGTCCTACGACATGATAGTTGCTGCCCTACGACATGGCTAAAGGCTGCTTGCAGCCTTGGTCGAGAGCAAGGGTGTTACTCTCGACCTGGCCGAAGGTAGCATGGCCAAGATCAGCAAGCTCTTGGCCATGGCAGCAGCCTCCCCATGTGGCCAAGAGTCCTGGCCGCTAGAGGTAACCTTACGACCAGGGACTCCTAGCCGCAAGGATTCCTTAGCGGCTGGGGTTTGTTGGTCACCCATGATGGGTTGCAGCCAATGGGTTGGCTACAAAAGGACTCCTTGGGGACCAGGATCTCCTACCCACCCAAGGTTCCCCTATAGTCAAGGACTCCTGATTGCAGGGGTGCTCCTTGCAGCTACAGTTTCTTAGCCACATATGGAGTCTCATGTCCTACCATATTAGGAACCCTATGGTAAGGTATCCTAAATTTTTCAAAAATAATTAATTAAATAATTTAATTAATTATTTATTATCTAGCAGTCCTATATGATGATGTCTTTAATGAGGAACGAATGATCATTAACAATGTGTTGTGATATATATATATATATATATATATATATATATATATATATATATATATATATATATATATATATATATATGATTATTATTATTATGGCATACTAGCTTTCATTTTTCTTATTTATTATTGGGCCTGCATGCATGTAATTATGTTGTAATTATGTGAAGAGGCATGACAGGAGCATGGATGTGTTAGCGGGACCCATGATACCATGACCGATGATCACGATTCATGGTGATGTGTCGAGGATCCGATGAACCAATGATGATGAGATGGACGATCATAGGGCATGGGGATACGCTGATACACACATAGATTATATTGTGAGTGATTGAGCCTACTGGCTCGGGCTTGATCATGTTAGGTGACAGTTCATAATCATCCTACGTGATATGATATATATATATATATATATATATATATATATATATATATATATATATATATATATTGTGTGTGTGATATTGTTGCAATAATTTATTTTGATGGATAGTTTGGTTTTAGTCCTTTGCATGATTAGACCACTAACAAGAGATACTTAATATGTAGTAATTGTTTTTTGAAGCTACATCTATCTCTTTGATACTAAGTTAAAAATGCTTATGGATAAATGTTAAGAATATTAGTTATTATGGAATTTTATACCGTGGTTGAGGAGTCAGCATAACTTAGTTTCGCCCGTGTGTGCAAGCTCGTTCACATCGATTAGGAAGAGGTTGGGAAGCTCGGGAGAGGTCGGTTAGGCTTGCTCGGGAATGCACCTCGGTTGGGTCTGCTCGGGAGCATGCCTCGAGCTCCTCTTTCTCAGGGTTCATCGAGGAATCCTGCATGAAGGCCTTGTCAGGGTAGGAGTGCCAGATGTGGCTCCTACGATGACCAAGTTAGTGTCCCGACCAAGATAGCCTTAAGAGCTCAATATAAAGAGAGGAAGCGAGAGAGAGAAGTCCCCCAATCCTGTTCCCAGAATGGGTTTTTATACTCATTAGTCGATTACTGTCCGTACTCCCGCCCTTACCGTTGCTGGCATATTGAAGTAAGATAAATATATGACCTTACTGAGTGATGAGGCATTGTACGTTTGATCAACGTGGAGCGTTGACATATATGATATTCTTCATTTATGGGCCTTCTAGCTCATTGTGACCGTGGCAACCCAACCAACACTATGCCACCTAGGTCAAGTACTATGCCAGTTAGGTCAGGGTCAAGTCTCATGTCATTGTCATGGCTCGCTGAGCTGGAGGGGGCCTTGGTGAGCTAGGCTGGCCCACGACTTGCCCTATTATTTTCTCTCTCCCCCGAGAGGTGGTCTTCTTGAAGCACCTTGAAGAGGGGTGTGGGGAAGATCTCGAGCGTTTGCTATGGTGGGTCGAGGCTTTTCGAGGGCTTGGGCCGATGTTTGACCTGTCTTCATAGGGGTGCTCGAGAGGGACCTGCCGGGGCATCGTCATGGAGTGTGGAGTCCATTATGGATCTATAGGTTAGATAGACTGGCCAAGTTATTGATCTCAAGAACTGGTAGACTGGTCAAATTACTGATCTCGAGAACTGATAGATTGGTCGAGTTACTGATATAGGGAACTGATAGACTAACCGAGTTACGGATCTTGGGAACTGATAGACTGACCGAATTACTAATCTCAAGAACTAATAGACTGACCGAGTTATTGATATCGGGAACTAATAGACTAACTGAGTTACTGATCTCGAGAATTGATAGATTGATCGAGTTACTGATCTTAGGAACTGATAGACTGGTTGGTCAGGCCGAGATACACTACTCGGGTAAAGACTGACTAGTTTGCCCGAGATACACAACTCAGACAAAGATTGATTGGTTCAGCTGTGATATACAACTCGGGCAAAGACTAATTGGTTTGACTGATATACACAACTCAGGCAAAGATTAACAAATTTGACTGAGATATAAAACTTGGGCAAAGACCGCCTAGTTTGGCCGAGATACATAACTCAGGTAAAGACTGCCTGATTTAGTTGAGATACACAACTCAGGTAAAGATTAACTAGTCTGGCCGAGATATACAACTCATGCAAATTTTGACTGGTTTGGCCAAGATACATAACTCGGGCAAAGAATAACTAGTTTGGTGAAGATACATAACTCGAGCAAAGACTGTCTGGTTTGGTCACGATACACAACTCAAGCAAAGATTGACTAGTTTGGTCGAGATACACAACTTAGGAAAAGATCGACTGGTTTGGCTGAGATACACAACTTGGGCAAAGACTGACTAGTTTGGCCGAGATACACAACTTGGGTAAAGACTGACTGATTGGTCGAGATACACAACTGGAGCAAAGATTGACTGGTTTGGCTGAGATACACAACTTGGGTAACGATTGATTGGTTTGGCCGAGATACACAACTCAGGTAAAGACTGACTGGTTTGGCCACACGTAGTTGCGTGTAGTTAACATGCAAATTAAATAGTCAATACACCAATTATGTATCATAGACATGTGATGGGGATGAGAAATAATGCTGCTGAGCTAGCGTCTGAGGCATAGGGCTTACATGGCAGTTCCACTTCCTTGATCATCATCTGCACTTAATACGGTTCGTGTATTTCCTAAGCAAAGTCATTATGTCGCTTCGAGATGTTGAAACGCTCCTTGATAAAGTGAGGCCTTCCCTTATAAGCTTCATTACGTTGGTGGTGAGTAGTTACTTCTATTTTCTTTAGTCTTTCTCTTGTTCTCGGACATCTGTATCTCGGTCGTTAAGGTTGCCCACCTTGGTCGTCCTCCTTGTCTGATCAGGTTGGAATGGCCTCCTCAACCTCCTTTGCTTCTTCTTCTGGTCTTTCCTCCTCGGCCCCTCCGCCTTGGGTGGAGGAATATTGTCCTTGTAATTTCAAGGAAGGTCATCCGAACCTTCAAGTTTATCATCGGGCATAATGACTAGGGTAAATGTGAGGGCCTTCAAGACTTTGTAAATCATGAAGTCGTGCCATGACTTGAGTCCTTAGCAGTGATTTGGGAGTATTATAGCATCCCGAGTGAGTATGCTTTATATGCTCCACTGCCCGGGTAGCGCCCATACCATATATACCCGAGGGGTTTAGCATCTCTATTAATGCCCTCGAAGCGGGGTTGAGGTTTCTTCTTCACCCGGTGATACCATCTTTGTTGATGCCCTCGAAGCAATGTGCCCCCTTCCTTACTAATGAGGAGTCCATCCTAGTTGGGCGACTGAAGGGAATTTTATCTATTTAACCAATCTATGGTTGGTTGAGGGGCCTCAGTCCAACTTCTCGAGGTATGTTATATGCCCCTATTCCTTTATTTGTGTTTCGATGCTTGATTCATACAAACATATTGTTTGGATTACAGACATGGTGAACCTTGATATAATCATGGAATGCCGAGGGTAGGAGGTGTTGGGAAACCTCAGCAGATGCATCACATGCATAGCAGAAATCAAAACAAAATACCAATTTCCCATGCAAATCAAATTATCGTGCAAAAGATTGGGGTCACGAGAAAAATATAAAAACTGATAAAACCACGATGTGTGAGAGATTGATTTTACCTAGGGAGATCATATATCCTTATATTCCAGATCTGGATGGAGAAGGTGAAGGAGGTCAAGCATCCTCCTTTCTAGCGGTATCCACACAATGGATCTCTGCAGCGAAACTCCTCCAATCTGATCTCGCAACTCTTGTACAGAGGAAGGGAGGAGAATAGGAGGTGGTGGCTAAAGCTGCAACCTATCAACCATGAGTCTCTCCTCCTATTTGTAGAGAGCCACCAAAACCCTAGGGCTCTTGCCTCAGTGGGTATTGGATCTTCATCCAATAACCCACTAACCTTGCATTATTAGATCTTTATCCAATAATCTTCTTAGGCCTCTAACTGGGCCTTAATCAAGGAGCCCATCAGCTTAGGATCTCATCTAATAAGAATAGGGGCTAATTATATCTCCATCCAATCCTCTATTCACTAAAGCATCTACCATATGTGTGTGACCCTCTAGGCCCAATACCGAGCTAGCCATGAGTTATTCCCATCAGAACTCCTTCTGATAATAGTGAATTATTATTCATATAATAATTCACTCGACTTATCGACTATGGACATACTAGGCCACTACGCCATAGTCCCTAGACGATACAGGGGGGATCAAATCCATCGGACATGTCTGTCCATAATTATCGTGTATCTATAATCCCTCATCCAACTAATATCCAAGAGACCGTATACTGGACATGGTACTGTCAGGTCATATATGGAATCCGTCATAGTCTCGCTCTAATCGGATTCTCCCGAAGAACTCTTTCTCTCTCAATCCGAATGGCCTTGGCCAGTGATATTCCTCTCGTGATACCAAGAGTGGATGATCCTCTATTGACACTCAATTGCTTTCATAAGGTTGGCTACTAATCTCGATAATTAGCTGTACCAGATCTAGAACTTTTCAAACCTATAAGTCTGGCGTCAAAGAAAGGAGTACTCATACAAGGCATCCTTGATGTCTCAAGTCTAAGGACCAGAGACACAATTGGGACTATGAAATCGTTGTCTAACATTAGGTATCATTAACCATACAACATTCTATAAGCAGATCAATCAGTGAACTCATTCTCCAATGAGTACCTGTACTATATCCTTAGTGTTTCTACATAAGTGACTATGAGACCAGTCGCCTCCATCATATGAATGGGTATATAGTATACCAATTTGTCCAGTTATCTCAATGTCCCTTTTGAATAATATATGACCGAGATTATTTAGGATCTGTGTTTAAAGGTGAATTGATCTTATTATCGTGATCTCATCATGATTTGACTCTCATACACAGAACTAAGGACATCATAATATATATGTAATAGATAATATGAGAATATGCCAATATTAATCATAAGTAAAAAGATCACATAGTGTATCACACGTGCCATCACTCACGTGATTAGCTTATAGGGCCCCTGTAACCAGCAATCTCTCACTTGACCAAAATCCAATCATTTATGTGTCAGGTCCTCATCAGACCCCTGTGACACTCAAATATAATCTGAGTTAGCTGCTTCGTCAATGAATCTGTAATGTTATCTTCGGATGAAACTCTTTTCATTGCTATATCTTTTCGGGTCATGATCGCTCTAATCAGATAGAACCTCCTTAGAACAATCCTGTTGAGACCTGGGTTCCCTTGTTAGAGTTATCGCCCTGTTGCTGTCATAATATATGGGAGTCAGCTCTATGTTGCTTGGTATAACTCCTAATATGAACTTCTTTATCCACACCCCTTCCTTTGCTGCTTCTGCTGTAGCAATATATTATGCCTCTGTGGTCGAGTCAGCAGTAGTCTCTTTCTTGGAACTCTTCTAACTTGTTGCTCCTCTATTTAAGGTGAAAATATACCTTAAATTTGACTTGCTATCATTAATGTCGGACTGAAAACTCGAGTCCGTGTAGCCCTCAACCTAGAGGCTACCTCCTCCATATACCATTAAAAGATCCTTAGTGCTTCTCAAGTACTTAAGGATACACTTTACTGCCTTCCAGTGTTCTAAACCTGATCTGCCTGATACCTGCTCGTGACACTCAAAGCATGTGCTATATCAGGCCTGGTATATAGCATCACATACATGATAGACCCTATCGCTGAGGCATAAGGTATCTTATCTATGTCTACCCTTTCTTCAAGAGTCTTTGGGAACATACTCCTATAAAGTGATATTCTATATCTCATCGGTATGAGACCTCTCTTGGAATTCTCCATGCCAAATCTTTTGACAATGGAGTCTATATACCTGAACTGGGACAAGCCAAGCATCCTCTTAGATCTATCTCTATAGATCCGAATTCCCAAAATATAGGATGCTTCCCCTAAGTGTTTCATGGAGAAATTTCTGGATACCTAAGTCTTTACTATGGAGAGTATTCCTACATCATTCCCAATGATTAGGATGTCATCCACATATAGTACCAAGAAGGTGATAGCACTCCTACTTACCTTCCTGTACACACAAGGCTCATCTTCATTCTTAACAAAGTCATAAGATCTAATCACCTTATCAAATTTTATGTTCCAACTTTGGAAAGCTTGCTTTAATCCATAAATGGATCTAAGCAACCTGCACATTTTATCTGGACTCTCTTTGGATATGAATCCCTCTGGCTATATCATATACATCTCCTCCTCGAGGTTGCCATTGAGGAATGCTGCTTTGACATCCATTTGCCAGATCTCATAATCATAGTGTGCTGCAATGGCCAAAATAATTCTAATGGGCTTAAGCATGACTACAGGTGAAAAGGTTTCATCATAGTCTACTCTTTGTCTTTGATGATATCCTTTATAGGTCTATACCTTTCTATCTACTCCAATCTTCTTCTTGAAGATCCATTTATAATCGATGGGTATAATACTCTCAAGTGCATCTACAAGGTTACAAACCTTGTTAGAGTACATGAAATCCATCTTAGAATTTATGGCTTCTTGCTACTTCCCAGAGTCTATATTCATAATAGCCTACTCGTAGGTCTGAGGATTAACATCCTAAGAGTCATCTCCATTGATATGTCCCATATATCTTTCAGGAGGGTGAGATACTCTACTAGACCTATGCAAAGTTGGAACTTGTGTGTTAGGTACCTGAACAGACTCGGGCTCTGGAATGGTGCTTGAGCTAGGTTCTCCAACCTCGCTCAATTCTATCTTGCGCCCACTGTTTCCACCAAGAATGTGTTCCTTCTCAAGGAACACAACTCTCTTAGCAACAAAGACCTTTCGGTCCTCAGGGTTATAGAAATAATACCCATAAGTTTCCTATGGGTATCTCACGAATATGCATCATTATGTCATTGATTCCAACTTATCGGGGTTGTGTCTTCTAACGTGGGCATGACAACCCCAAACCTTAATAATCTTAAGATCGGGCTTCTTTCTTTTTCATATCTTATATGGTGTAGACACTACCGACTTTGTTGAACTCTATTCAAAAGGTAAGCTGCGGTCTCTAGGGCATACCCCAGAATGAGATGGGGTCTCTAGGGCATACCCCAGAATGAGATGGGTAGGTTAACGAAACTCATCATGGACCACACTATATCTAACAGTGTGTGATTCCTCCTTTCTGATACACCATTGAGTTGAGGTGTATAAGGAGGTGTCCACTAGGATAGAATTCTATTGTCCTTGAGGAAATTGGTGAACTATGTACTCAAGTAGTCTCCTCCTCGATCTGATCAAAGAATCTTAATATTCTTTCCAATTTAGTTTTCTACCTCATTCTTATATTCCTTAAAATTTTCAAAGGCCTCAGATTTGTACTTCATTAAGTACACATGTCCTACCTAGAGAAATCATTAGTAAATAAAATGAAGTATGAGTAACCACCTATAGCTTAAGTCGATATGGGACCACATACATCACTATGTATGAGTTCCAATAACTCAGTGACTCTCTCTCTAATTCCACTAAAAGGAGAGTTGGTTATCTTCTCACGAAGGCAGGTTCGCAAGTTGCATATGAGTCATAGTCAAATGGATCTAAGTATCAATCTTTCAATAACTTTTGAATCCTTTCCTCATGTATATGGCTTAGCCTACAATGTCATAGATATGCATTATTCACCTTATCTCTTTTCTTCTTAGATATATTTATATTCATGATATGTAGAGATGTGTCTAACAAATATAAGCCATTTATAAGGGTCCCTCTAATGATGATTTCATCATCCATAATTATTGAACAACTATTATTCTAAAAAACTAATTTATATCCACTAATTGTCAAACAAGAGATAAAAATAATATTTTTGATAATAGAGAGAACAAAATAGCATGCATCTAATGCAATAATAGCTTTACCAGGCAAATGTAGGGTGACCTCTCCAATAACAACTGCAACAACTCTTGCTCCATTGCCTATCTTGATGTCCATCTCGCCTCTAGCCAATCTCCTAGGTCTTGCCAAAACCTACAACGAATTACAGATATGATAAACACTCCCAATATCTAATACCCATGTGTTATCATAAAAATTTGATAAGTGGAGATTGATCATGAATATACCTGAAGCTTTTCCAGGCTTCTGTCTCGCCTTCTGTGCAATGTAGTCCTTACAGTTCCTTTTCCAATGCCCATATTGGCCCCAGTGGAAGCACTATCCTTTGTCCTTTGTCGGGTCTCTCTTAGCAATTTTTGCCTTACCTAGTTTTTCTTTGCCCTTGCCCTTTATAAGGGTCTTTACTAGCCTTTCTTTCCTATTGGTCTCACCAATATAGAGAATTGACTTCTCTTTCTTGATGATACTCTCAGCTCCCCTCAACATATTAAGGAGCTCAAGTAGAGTCACCTCAAAATTGTTCATATTAATGAACAGTGAAAAGAAATATGGTAGGGACTAAAGTATAAGATCAACATACAGGTTATCCTTTATGACTATCTTTATACTTCACAAAGCGAGCAATCTCATCCTCGCTTGTCCGTTCCTTCAGCATGGGCACAATCATGTTAAGGACATATACAATTTTCTCTTTTGTAAGAACAATTCTCAAATTACAAAGGATTTGGACTAATGAGGCGGTTGGCATCAAGTATGCCACATAGGGGTTTTCAAGCGACAAACAAGATATAGCGTAAATAAATAATATGCAGACTTTGTAGAAAATATTAATTAAGATATGGACTTTTATCTTAATGTACTCCCATTATTTTCCTAGCAAATCACGTGACACCCTCGACACGTGAGATGAAAGTCTCCAACAGACTCCAAGTGGGGATCAGGATCCAATTGGTGTTTAGTGCAACATCGAGGAACTCGACCAATTACACTAAGCCCAAAAGGTAGGCAACTCTTGCCAATCACAACTCCTTGTGATTCCCGTCACGTTCAGCCTTCGAATCATTATGGTCTCGAGGGACTCGACCAACTATAATATTCAGTTAAGTCATCACCATCGTTATAAGATGAATCTGATTTGATGATATGCCCTCGAGGGACTCGACTAAGCATACCATGTCCTCAGGTTACCGGTGACATCTCTATGTTGTAGGCAAGAACTCGATCACATAGATAGGCGAGCATCAAGGGACTCGACCAACTCAACCTATGTCGTGATTTAATTTCTTCCTATAACTATGGAAGGCCACGTGGGTCAATCTGATTGCCTTACGCTTACCGACTTAATATTATCGTAGAAGGAGTTTTTGTTTCATATTGTCTCCTAATATGTCGTGTCACACATATACATATTTAATATATATTTACATTGTATGCAAATATATATATACATATATCTAGTAGGTGTACAACACATCACATATGCAAGCCACACCGGATGATCATGAGCCGTCACCTAATATGATTAAGCCCGAGCCAATGGGCCTAATCACTCACAATAGGATCTATGTGTGGATCGACGCATCTCCATACCCTGTGATTGTTAATCTCGTTATCATCGGTTCCGTCGGATCGTCGCATCACCATGCATTGTAATATCTCACCATGGCATCATGGGTCTCGCTATCACCTCTACGCTCCCACTATGCCTCTCTATGTAATTACAAATAATCACAAGCACACAGGCCTGGCAATAAACGAGAAAAACAGAGGCTCGCAGGCCCCAATAATAATAATAATAATAATAATAATAATAATAATAATAATAATAATAATAATCACAATTACACACATCATAACATATGGCTCATGATCATCCATCCACATTATACATCACATGTACATCACATCATATGTAGCATTACTAGATATATATAATAATTAATTAAACTATTTAATTAATTAATTTTTTAGAAATTAGGATATGCCTAGAATTTTTAAAATTGTCAAGGGCATTTTTATAATTCTGGACGAGAGGATAGTCTTCAAAATTTTCAGAATTGTTGAGGGTATTATGAGAATTATGTACATGCTGGTTACAGGTGCTGTGCAAGCCAATGACGTGAGTGATGACACGTGTGACATGTTGTATGATCTTTTTGCTTATGATTAATATTGGTATATTCTTACATTATCTGTTACATATATATTATGAAGTCCTTGGTTCTGTGCAATGGGAGTCAGATCGTGATGAGATCACAATAATGAGATTGATTCACCTTTAGATATAGATCATAATTAATCCCGGTCATAGGTTACTGAAGAAGGACACTGAGATAACCGGACAGATCGGTTACTATATACCGTCCATATGATGGAGGCGGTTGGTCTCATAGCCACTTATATGGAGAGACTAAGGATATAGTACAAGTGCTCATTGGAGAATGAGTTCACTGATTGATCCACTTATGAAATTCTATATGGTTAATAATATATAATGTCAGACAACGTTTCTATAGTCCCAATTGTGTATCTGGTCCTTAAACTTGAGACACTAAGGATGCCTTGTATGAGTACTCCTTTCTTTGACGTCAGACTCATAGGTCTAGAAAGTTCAAAATGTGGTACAACTTGTTATTGGGATCGGTACCCAACCTTACAAAGGTAATTGAATGTCAATAGAGGATCATCCACTCTTGGTATCATGAGAGGAATATCTCATATATACTTGCTTAGACAAATCTCTAGCCAGGGTCATTCAGATTGAGAAAGAAGGAGTTCTTCGATAGAATCCGATTAGAACAAAACAAACTGATTACGTGTGTGACCTAACAGTACCATATCCAATATATGGTATCTGAGATATTATTTGGATAAGGGATTATAGATACATGGTCTGTGGACAGACAGATTCGATGGATTTGATCCCCCCTGTACTGTCTGGGGACTATGGCATAGTGGCCTAGTACGTCCATAGTCGATGAGTCGAGTGAATTATTATGAGGATAATAATTCACTATATCAGAAGGAGTTCTAATTGGAGTGACTCACGACTAGCTCGGTATCGGGCCTGGAGGGTCATACATATATTGTGGATGCTTTAGCGAATATATGATTGAATGAAGATCCAATTAGCTCATATTCTTATTAGATGAGACCCTTTGTTGATGGGCTCATTGATTAAGGCCCAATTATAGGCCTAAGAAGATTATTGGATAGAGATCCAATAATGCAAGGTTAGTGGGTTATTGGATGAAGATCTAATACCCACTAAGGAAGGAGCCCTAGGGTTTTGGTGGCTCTCTATAAATAAGAGGGGAGACTCATGGTTGTTAGGCTGCAGCTTTAGCCACCACCTCCTATTCTCCTCCTTCCCTCTGAGTAAGAGTTGCAAGATCAGATTAGAGGAGTTTAGCTGCAGAGATCTATCGTGTGGATATTGCTAGAGAGGAGGACGCTAGACCTCCTTTATCTTCTCCGTCCGGATCTAGAATATAGGGATATACGATTTCCCTATGTAAAATCAATCTCTCACACATCGTGATTTTTCAGTTTTTGTGATTTTTCTCGCGACTCCAATCTTTTGCATGACGATTTGATCTACGTGAAAAATTAATTTTTGTTTTAATTTTTACTGCGCATGTGATGCACCCGTTGAGGTTTCCCAATAATGGTATCAGAGCCAAGGTTTTCGTGCAAAAAATTGGTTTTAAACTGCGTGTGATGAGATTAAATCGCATAGAACTATTCTACGTGCTTGTTGCAATGATTGGTAGCGAAAGTAGGCGCTGCCTATGGGGGAGGGGCGGCCAAATGCATGTTGTCTGCATGCAGAGGTGGCTGGCCATGGCTAGGCGCCTGCAGGGCGCACTGCAAGGGTGGCCACTGGGCACTGGCGCCACCGCCACTAGGGTGGCGACGCCGCAGGGTGGTCGCCGTAGGCCGTCAGAAGGGCAACCGCTTGCATAGGGGCAACGACGGTGACGACAGTGAGGGTGAAGGAGGGCTAGGGCATCTTTTTGAAAAAAGATGGTTATGTCCCTCAGAATTTGAGAAATTTCAGCTATGTTCCCTTTATACAGAATTCTCTAAATGCCCTCAATATTTCTAGAAATTTCGAGGACTATCCTTTCATCCATAATATCGAAAACACCCTCAATAATTACAAAAATTTCGAGGACTGTCCTCATATATAGAATTCTAAAAATGCCCTCAATAATTCTAAAAATTTTGAGGACTGTTTTCTTATCCAGAATTATGAAAATACCCTTAACAATTCTAAAAATTTCGAGGACTATCCTCTCATCTAGAATTATGAAAATGCCCTTGACAATTTTGTAAATTCTGAGCATATCTTGATTTCTAAAAAAATAAATAATTAAATAATTTAATTAATTATTTTATATATCTAGTAATCCTATATATGATGTGATGTACATGTGATGTATGATGTGGATGGATGATCATGAGCCATGTGTTGTGATGTGTGTAATTGTGATTATTATTATTATTATTGGGGCATATGAGCCTATATTTTTTTTTCATTTATTGTTGGGCCTATGTGCTTATGATTATTTATAATTACATGGAGAGGCGCAGCGGGAGCGTGAAGGTTACAGCGGGACCCATGATGTCGTGGCGGGAGATCACGACGCATGGTGATGCAATGATCTGACGGAACCGCTAATGATGAGATCAACAATCACAGGGCATGGAGATGTGCCAATACACACATAGATCATATTGTGAGTGATTAGGCCCATTGGCTCAAGTTTAATCATATTAAGTGATAACTCATGATCATCCGGTGTGGCTTGCATATGTGATGTGTTGTACACCTACTAGATATATGTATATATATATTTGCATGTGATATGGATATATATTAAATATGTATATGTGTGACACGACATATTAGGAGACCGATATAAAACAAAAACTCCTCCTACGATAATATTAAGTCGGTAAGCATGAGACAATAAGATTGACCCACGTGGCCTTCCATCGTTATAGGAAGAAATTGAATCACGACATAGGTTGAGTTGGTTGGGTTACTTGAGGCTTACCTATTTACATGATCGAGTTCTTGCCTACGACATATAGATATCATCGATGACCTGAGGACATGGTATGACTTGGTCGAGCAGTCAAGAGCATATCCATCGAATCAGTCTCATCTTGTAACGATGGTAATGACTTAACTGAACTTTATGGTTCATCGAGCAGTCGGGACTATGATGATTCGGAGGCCGAACATAATGGGAATCACAAGGAGTTGTGATTGACAAGAGTTGCCTACCTTTTAGGCTTAGTGTAATTGGTCGAATCCATCGAGGTTGCACTAAGATGCCGATTGGATCTCGATCTCCACTAGGAGTTTGTCGAAGACTTCCATCTCATTTATCGATGGTATTGTGTGATTTGCTAAGAAAATAGTGGGAGTACATTAAGATAGAAGTCCATATCTTAATTAGTATTTTTTGTAAGGTCTGCATGTTATTTATTTACGCTATATCTTGTTTGTCGCTTGTAAAACCCCTATGTGGTATACTTGATGCCAACCGCCTCATTGGTCCAAAGGCTTAAGAATTTTTCTCACGAAAGAGAAAATCGTATATGTCCTTAACATGATTGTTTCCATGCTAGAGGAAAGGACAAGCGATGATGTGATCGCTCGCTTTGTGAAGTATAAAGAGTCCTAAAGGATAACATGTATGTTGATTATATACTTCAGTCCTTACTAGATTCCTTTTCACAGTTCATTATTAACTTTAATATAAATATGTTTGAGGTGACTATATTTGAGCTCCTCAATACGTTGAAGGAAGCTAAGAGCACCATCAAGAAGGAGAAGCTAGTTCTCTATATTGGTGAGACCAAGAAGAAAAAGAAAGCCAATAAGACCCTTAAGAAGGGCAAGGGCAAAGGAAGACTATGTAAGGCAAAGGTTGCCAAGAAAAACCTGGCAAAGGATAAAGGACAGATTCCACTACGACCAAGATGAGCATTGGAAGAGGAACTGTAAGGATTAAGGATTACCTTGCAGATAAGGTGAAACAGAAGCTTCGAGAAGCTTCAAGTATATTCATGATCAGTCTCCACTTGTAAGATTTTCATGATAACACATGGGTATTAGATACCGAAAGTGCTTATCATATTTGTGATTCATTGTAGGTTCTAGCAAGACCTAAGAGATTGGCCAGAGGCGAGATGGACCTTAAGATGGGCAATGTTGATCTCATCATCATCGATTTTGTCATATCCTCATCGCATCACCATGCATCGTGATCTCTCGCCACGACATCGTGGGTCCCATTATCACCCCATGCCCTCGCCGTACCTCTATATATAATTACAGATAATCAAAGACACACAAGCCCGATAATAAACGAGAAAAATGGAGGCTCACAGGCTCTAATAATAATAATAATAATAATAATAATAATAATAATAATAATAATAATAATAATAATAATAATCATAATTACATACATCACAACACATGGCTCATGATTATCCATCCACATTATACATCACACGTACATTACATCATATGTAGGATTACTAGATATATATAATTAATTAAACTATTTAATTAATTATTTTTTAGAAATCAGGACATGCTTAGAATTTCTAGAATTATCAAGTGTATTTTTATAATTTTGGATGAGAGAGGACAGTCCTCAAAATTTCTAAAATTATTGAGGGTATTTTTAAAATTCTATACATGAGGATAATCCTTGGTATTTCTTAAATTTAGAGGGGTAGGATTATTCTTTTATAAAAGGATTGCCCTAACCCTTCTGCGCCGCCACCGCCGCCTTTACGCAGGAGGCGACTACCCTTGCTCGCCGA
The DNA here is from genome assembly GCA_021527575.1 of Ensete glaucum. Taxonomy (NCBI): domain Eukaryota; kingdom Viridiplantae; phylum Streptophyta; class Magnoliopsida; order Zingiberales; family Musaceae; genus Ensete; species Ensete glaucum. Next base: position 19,793,545 of record CM038552.1, on the reverse strand, counting down.
TAGCCTCTCCTGGGCCTGGCTCACAGCATCATTGGGTCGCCATCATAGCATAGCCATGGCCCCCTTATTTTGTTTGCTGCAAAAATGCGTAGAATGATTCTATTCGATTCAATCTCATCACACATAATTTAAAACCAATTTTTCGCATGAAAACTGAACTCTGATACCATTGTTAGGAAACCTTAGCGGGAGCATCACAAACACAATAGAAATGAAAACAGAAAATTAGTTTTCCACGCAGATCAAGTCGTCGTGCAAAAGATTGGGGTCGCGGGAAAAACACAAAAATTGAAAAATTGTGATGCCTGAAAGATCGATCTTACCTAAGGAGATCGTATATCCCTATATTTCCAGATCCAGATAGAGAGGACGAAGGAGGTCAAGTGTCCTCCTCTCTAGCGGTATCCACACGATGAATATCTGTAGTGAAACTCATACAATCTTATCTTGTAACTCTTACGCAGAGGGAGGGAGGAGAATAGGAGGCGGTGGCTAAAGCTGCAGCCTATCAACCCTGAGTCTCCCCTAATATTTATAGAGAGCCATTAAAACCCTGAGGCTCCTGCCTTAGTGTGCATTAGATCTTCATCCAATTGCCCACTAACCTTGTATTATTGGATCTCTCTCCAATAATCTCCTTAGGCCTCTAATTGGGCATCAACCAAGGAGCTCATCTGCACAGGGTCTCATCTAATGAAAATAGGGGCTAATTGGATCTACATCTAATTCTCTATTCGCTGAAGCATCCACCATATGTGTGTAACCCTCTAGGCCCAATACCGAGCTAGCTATGAGTCACTCCCATCAGAACTCCTTCTGATATAGTGAATTATTATCTCAATAATAATTCACTCGACTCAACGACTATGGACGTACTAGGTCACTATGTTATAGTCCCTAGACAGTACAAGGGGGATCGAATTCATCAGACCTATTTGTCCATAATTACCATATATCTATAATTTCTCATCTATCTAATATCCAAGAGACCATATATTGGACATGGTACTATCAGGTTATATGTGGAATCAGTTTAACTTGCTCTACTCATATTCTACCGGAGAACTCTTTCTCTCTCAATCCAAATGACCTGGTCAAAGATTTATCTAAGTAAGCATATATAGGATATTCCTCTCGTGATACCGAGAGTGGATGATCCTCTATTAACACTCAATTTCCTTCATAAGATTGACTACCAATCCCAATACTAGCTATTCCAGATCTGAAACTTTTCAGACTTGTAAGTCTGGTGTCAAAGAAAAGAGTACTCATACAAGGCATCCTTGGTGTCTCAAGTCAAAGGACCAGATACACAACTAGGACTATAGAATCACTGTCTGACATTAGGTATCATCAACCATATAATATTCTACAAGCGAATCAATTAGTGAACTCATTCTTCAATAAGCACCTATACTATATCATCAGTGTCTCCACACAAGTGGCTATAAGACCAGCCGCCTCTATCGTATGGACAGGTATATAGTACACTAGTCTATCCGATTATCTCGATGTCTCTCTTATGTAACCTACTACTAAGATTATTTAGGATCTATGTTTAAAGGTGAATCGATCTCATTATCATGATTCAGTTCCCATTGTACAGAACCAAGGACATCACAATATATATGTTATAGATAATATAATATGAGAATATACCGATATTAATAATAAGCAAAAAGATTATACAGTATGTCACATATGTCATCACTCACGTGATTGGCTTGCATGGTACCTGTAACTAGTAGAGAATCCCTGGAACTGGATCTAGACAACTCCTGTCTCCTTCTAGCTAACTCCCAAGATCAACTCAAGGACGTTCGGGCTCGAGGGAGAGTTATGGAGGACGAACTGCTGAAGTTGGCACACGCTATGGAGGGGTTGAAGGTCGAGCTACCTAAAGAGGTCATCACTGAGTATAAAAAGTTTGTCAACTTTGAGATGGGCCTAGTGCAGTCAGGGTAGGTATCATACGAGTATGGGTATCGGGTTGCTCTAGCCCAGTTCTAGGTTCAGTACCCCGAGCTTAAAGTTGAAGAAGACCCTTTCAAGGTCCTACCTGAGGACCCAAATATGCCTATGGTGGCTGAATAACCATTTGATGATTCCCTACCCACACCCGAGGAATGATTAATCTTCTTTTTGGCCATTTTGTCGTCGAGGTTCCCTTGTGGGGACAGTGTCCAACTATTTTCCTTTTTGTTTTTTTTCTTGGTGTGTCGGGACCATTTTGATGTCTCGATTCCCAACCTGGATGTGTAAGCCAGTTCTTCCAATGAATACAAGTAATCATTTAGTCAAAATGACCATGCTTTTCTCATATATAAAATTTCTTTAAATTTTATATGTGCCATATTCTCAGCAACTGTCTTCCTTCCATTGTGGCCAATGCGTAAGTCCATTTATGGAGGGTGTTGGTTATCGGTAAGGGCCCTCCAATTTCAGGGCCAACTTGCCCCAGGACTGGGTCGGGTCGCTTACTTTGGTCTTCCTCAAAACTAAGTCACTTGTCCAGATCTACTGAGGACATACTTTGCGATAATAGAGTCTTATAATAGCTTTCTTATATGCAAGCGCCTGTAGGTGTGCTTGGCCCTTCGCTCTTCAAGTAGATCGAGGTTCTCCCTCGATCAGTCGAATGACATGGGTTCTTCATAGGATTCGACTCAAAGGGTGGGGTATACCACCTCGAGAAGGAGGACCACCTTTGTGCCGAAGGTTAAGCTAAACAAAGACTTCCTATCGGGGTCTTCAGGGTTGTTCGAGACGCCCATAAGATGCTCGGGAGCTCATCTATCCAGGCTCCGTATGCCCCGGTAACCCTTCTTTTTAGCCCCTCGAGGATATTCCGAGCGGTAACCTCAGCAAGTCTGTTGGCTTGGGGGTGCGTGACCTAGCTGAACCTTAGCTGTATTTTGTAGTTCTGACAGAATGCTTTGAATTTGGGATTGTTGAATTGAGTCTTATTGTCGGTGACAATGGCCTTCAGAATACCGAATTTGGTAATTATATTTTTTCCAAACAAATCATTCGACTTGTTTTTTCTATAATGGATGCTAGGGATTCGGCCTCGACCCATCTAGTGAAATTATCGACCCCAACTATTAAAAATTTGTGTTGCCCCAAAGCCAAGGCGAAGGGGCTGAGAAGGTCTATGCCCCACTATGTGAACGACCAAGCACAATCAGAGGTTGGGAGCCGGACTGCGGGTTGCTGTTGGATCTTGGCATGTCTTTGGCATTGTTTGCATTTTTCACATAGATCTGAGCATCTCGGCACATGGTGGGCCAATAGTATCCCTGCCTCAGTATCTTAAGGATGAGGGTTTGGGCATTAATATGTTCTCCATAGATCCCTTCATGTATTTCGACCAGCGTGGTTTGCACTTCGTTCAGGTGCAAGCAGTGAAGAAGGGGTTGACTGAAACCTCACTAGTAGAGTCGTCTATTAACTATGTAATACCACACTCTTGTCCTTCTTACTCGTCAGGTGACAACTCTATTGATAGGACTTCAGTAGGGTTGAGTCCTAATCATTCTAGTAGAAGTCAATAAAAACTCTGCTAAATTATAATAAGACCTCTCCTATCTTATAAAGGAGTATGACCAGAGTTTGGATTAGCCCTTAGGGCATAGTAGTCGTCGCCCCCTTTATTGGGCAAGTCGGTCAGGGTTTCCTCTTGCTTAGGTCGGCTATAGAGTCAACCTAGCCGCCCCTTGTTCATATTAAGGTAGGATGGCTATAGGAGGGGCAAAAGGATAATTTTACCTAGATAAGTGCCCCCTTAGGCTAGGACTTTAATCCCTATTTAAGATGTAGGTGCCCCCCTCTTTCAAGGCAAGCAATTATTATCTTCAATTCAGCCTTTGTGCCGAGTCTAGGAGGGAAGAACCCCTATAGCGTTCCAAGGACTGATCCCCCTCAAGGATCAAAATCTATAGGGCTCCTTTTGGGGTCTTATCATATGGTATCAGAGCAGCGATCTTGCTGCCTCTATAGCCATCCCAGCCACCTCCACCTTCCCAAGCAATTCCCACAATTGCTATGACACGCGCCTCCACCTTCCACTCCAACAACATATCAAATTAGTCTGCCATTCCCTTCTATGTTTGATCTGGAATTCTGATATTTTTTATCATCCATGCCTCTTCAATATTACAAGATTCCTTACTTTACATGTTGAAGATTTTTTCCAAATTTTATCCACTGCAAAATTCGTTCATCGTAAATGTTATTATCATTGCAAAGACGAAATGTTACAAAAATTTTCAGTCGATTGTTGCTTATTTAAACTAAAATTTTAGTCATCCTTTTTGACTGAAATATGTTGCTTATAGTGTTGTGATTCTTTGTTGTACAGTACTGAAATTTTACAATGCAGAATCTGCCTTCCATTTATTGGCCTCTTGAAACTAAACTTTTGTTCATTCTTTTTGGCCAAAATTTTTCTACAATTCTCAAGATCAAGTTGACTTTCATATGGATTTAATTTTACAAAAAAATTCCTTCTAGAACTAGTTTTCTTGTGTAATCTTTGGCTATCATGCAGTTTTGAAATTTTACAATGAAGGAATCTGCCTTTCATCTTTTGCCCTATTTCCCTACTGTTATATTGCCAAAATTTCGTTAAACTTTTTACTGGTATTAACAACATCTGAACCAAGGGTTTTTGCATAATTTTCTTAGACTTTCCCCTGAAATTTATATTGAGAAATCAGCGTTTCTCCGATGCAAAAACTGGTTCAGTAGGATAGCACATTGCAACACTTCTTTCCACCGAATTCTATCAGATTTAAGTGCTATTTTTTGTGAGATTTCAGACTCTTCTTTCCTCATCACCAAACCCTACCATCCTTACTAAAAACTCTTTAAAATTCTACCCTAAATTGAATTCAAATAGCCCCCAAATCGGCCACCTAAATCAGCCTACTTCCTTATCGATCCACTTACCTTTTTAGAAAACGTTCCTTACCGAGACACCTACCTTTGCTTCCATCTATCCTAGATCTAAAACTTATTTTCCTAACCTTCATCTATTGCTATCATAGCCCTAAAACCACACCAATTTGTAGCCTAAACTCCACAAAACTACAGCCCCAAATCTGCCCTAAATCGTAGCCTACTTCCACCTAAACCGATCCACCTTCCAACCGGCCATCCCCTTCTCCAAAATTCCCATGCTACTAACCTGACAACAGAAAAAAGATCTCAATATTACAAATCTTAAGGCGTATACTGTGACATCAGAGGAGGCTATGGATGTAAAGCTTGAAGCCTTTGAAAATCGCATGAAGAAGATGCGATCCTTATTTGTCGAATTCAGCACAGGCCAACCATCAAGCCTGAGGAAGTCACACCATGGAGAGACTTCAGATCAATGAGACGATCCTCAAGAGCATATACACATCACCTCTGATCCTAACAATCTGCATGAAGGTTGACTTCCCAAGATGGGAAGAAGGAGACCTGATCAGATGGATCTCGCGCATGGAGCGTTATTTTCGATTCTATCGAACCGCCGATGCAACACGGGTGGAGATTGCTACCATACACCTCGAGGGAGATATTATTCAGTGGTTTAGTTGGTTTAAGCACACTCATGGAGGACTCTCTTGGCAGCGATTCAAGGAAGGACTACTAGACCGCTTCATACCAACCGATTTCAACAATATCAATGGACAATTGACAAAGATTCGTCAAACCTCTACAACACAAAAATACCAAACAAGGTTTGAGCATTTATCTAACCAAACTGAGAATTGCTCTGAGAAATAACTTTTAGGTACTTTTATCAAGGGCCTAACGTCGGAGATCTAAAGAGAAGTAAAGGCACGACAACCGTACACTCTTAGGGCGGTGATTTCCTTCGCACATATCCAGGAAGAACAATTGAACAATGAGGTACGAAGGACAAGGGTCACTCCCCGACCAGCCATGCCAAGGCCTACTACCCCCTCTACTGCCATCCAAGTCCCCACACCAAAGAAGTTGACAAGAGACGAGCTTCATGGATGATCGGCCAAGGGGTTGTGTTAGCATCACGACGAACCATAGAGCCGTGAACATCATTGCAAAAAGGGCCGACTCCTCATGATTGAACCAGTGGAGGATGAGGATAATAAAACATTTGAAGAAGCCCTTGAACCTAAAGAATAAGCCATGGAGGAAGAGTCCCAACCAGTCGACTACACAATGCACGCATTGGCCGGCTATTCCAACCCGCGAATGATGAAAGTTGGAGGACTTCTAAAACAGCAACCCATCATGGTTCTCATCGACATGGGCAGCACCAATAACTTCCTCAATAGTAAGGTTGCTGCACATTTGGCACTTCAAATCAAAAGTTGCAACAAGTTTGATGTAAAAGTCACCGACGATCAAATCTTTAATTGCGACCAACGGTGCCTGCGGGTGAAACTACTCCTCCAAGACCAAGAAGTGGTAGTTGATTTCTTCCTTCTACCCATCAATGGTTATGAAGCTATACTCAAGATCAAATGGATCACAATACTAGGTGATATCTCCTGAAATTTTTCTAAATTAATCATAAAATTTTATTGCAAAGGGAGACAGGTCACGTTACGAGGCAAGCGCGGGAGCCAAATTTCCATCGTTTCGTCGCAACAAATGAAGAAAGTTTTATACAAAGTGCATGGAGAATTTTTGATGCATATCTAGCAGCCATCTAAGGGGGAGAATATACAGATTTCAGATCCTAAGCTTGCCCTCTTGCTGAATGAATTCGTGGACATTTTCACGGAGCTGCGTGGGCTGCCCCGTAACTAGCAGCATGACCACTGTATTCCTATTCTACCGGGCAAACCTCCAGTAAATTTGCATCTATATCACTTCCCTCACTTAAAGAAGGATGAGATTGAGAACATCGTTAAAGAGATGCTGGACACCGGGGTAATTCAACTAAGTTGCAGCCCTTATTCTTCACCGATGTTGCTAGTACACAGGAAGGACGATACATGGCAGATGTGTATTGATTATCGGGCCTTGAACGCTATCACCATCAATGACAAATATCCTATACCCATTGTAGATGAGCTCTTGGATGAACTAAAAGGAGCCCGGGTCTTCACTAAACTGGATCTCCGTTTCGGTTATCACCAGATTCGAGTATGTACTGAAGATATTTCGAAAATCGCATTCCGCATGCATAACAGCTACTATGAGTTTTTGGTAATGCCTTTTGGACATACGAATGCTCTTTCTACTTTCCAAAGCCTGATGAATGATATTTTCTAAAATTTTTTACGTAAGTTCATATTAGTGTTATTTAATGATATCATCATTTATAGCTCTACACTTGATATACATTTTCAGCACTTATGAACTATTCTAACAATTCTCTGGGAGAATACTCTTTATGTGAAACAGTCAAAGTGCAGTTTATTATAGTGTAAAGTGGAGTATCTTGGGCATATTATATCAGAGGATGGAGTGGCAGTAGACCCGACAAAGATCGAGGCAATGTAAGGATGGCTGAAACCCACAAACTTATAATCACTACATGGCTTCCTTGGACTCACGGGCTACTATCGAAAATTCATAAATATTACGGCAAGAACAGTGCCCAACTCACATCCTACTAAAGAAGGACTCCTTCTTATGGTCGGAACAAGCCACTACAGCCTTTGAATGACTCAAGGCCGCCATGACGACGACGCCGGTCCTAGCATTACCTGATTTCAACTGCACCTTTGTGATCGAGGTCGACGCATTCGGAGTTGAGACTGGAGCTATTCTTATGTAAGATGGTCCATGGCATGAAAAAGGAGTAAAACTAGAAGAATTGCAATCCATGCTCATGCTAGATTGGGCTCTCATCATCCTGAACCATACCAGAGGGCAGTCACCATTCCAAAAGAAAGATTGGATATCATTAAAGACTAACCATATGGCAATACATGTAAAGAAGAAATGACCTCCCGACAAATTTCAAAATGGATAAAAAATTGAAGATCAAGTTTTTTTACATCTCCAGCCCGATCAGCAGGAAACTCAAGCCTTAATGAAGTGGTCTCCTATTTCTTTGGGCCTTGTAAAATTGAGGATCACATTGGGGCCCTAACTTAGAGATCAAATTCGTGCACCAGATCAAGATTACAGTTGATCCGCCAAGTATCCCACCTCAAATAAAAATTTATAGAAGACGACTCAGCCCAAATCCTTTCAACTAATATCCCATCTAATGAGGATGCCAAAATTCATCCCGTCTTCCATATATCCCTACTGAAACCGAAATAGGGTGAACATGAATTAGCTCAGACTCAACTTTTGAGCACTACAATTAAAGGTGAAATCCAAGCCTAACTTAAAGCTATATTTAATCGAAGAATTGTGATGCACCGACGAAGGCCCTCCACCGAAGTACTTATGAAGTGGAATAATTTACCATCTAAAGACGCAACATGGGAGTCACATGAAGAACTGAAGACTCGGTTCCCAGATTTTATGGATTCTCAGCCTTGAGGACAAGGCTGATTCTAAGAGGGCGGACTTGATAGGACTCCAGTAGGATTGAGTCCTAATCATTCTAGTAGAAGTCAATAAAAACTCTGCTAAATTATAATAAGGCCTCTCATATCTTATAAAGGAGTATGGCCAGAGTTTGAATTAGCCCTTAGGGCACAGTAGTCGCCACCCCCCTTACTGGGCAAGTCGGCCAGGGTTTCCCCCTGCTTAGGTTGGTTATAGAGCCAACTTAGCTATCCCTTATTCCTATTAAGGTAGGATGGCTATAGGAGGGGTAAAAGGATAATTTCACATATGCATGTTATTTATAATTGACTCTGACTGAATAGACCAACATGACTTAACTTGAATTAATTATGAACTAATGGACCCGACCATGTTAGGGTCCTACCAGAGTAAATTAAGATAGAAGTCCCTATCTTATTTTTTTTCTACAAAATATGCATGTTATTTATTTATGTTATATCTTGCTTATCAGAAATATGTCACTCGTAAATCCCCTATGTGGCAAACTTGATGCCAACCACCTCACTAGTCTAAACTACATGGATTGGCTTCGTAATTTGAGAATTATTCTCACAGCGGAGAAAAATGGTATATGTCCTTAATACGATTGTGTACATGTTAGAGGAAGAGGCAAGCGAGGATGAGATCGCTTGCTATGTGAAGTATATAAATGATTCCATGTTGACAAAATATTAGGCCTCTATGACTCCTAAGTTACAAAGGCAACATGAGAGCATGGATGCCAATTATATCATTCTTCATCTACACTAATTGTTTGAGGAATATGGAAGAATTCAAAGATATAAGATATTTAAGAGTCTCTTCCGAGCTAGGATGACAAATGAGAGATCGGTTCAAAACCATATCCTGAAGATGATAGAGTGGATCGAGAAACTCACATGTCTAGGAATAGTCCTAGAGGATAACATATGTGTTAATCTTATACTTCAGTCCCTATCAAATTACTTTTCTTACTTTATCATGAATTTTAACATGAGCAAGTTTGAAGTGACTCTCCCTAAGCTCATCAATATGTGGAGGGAAACTGAGAGTGCCATCAAAAGGAGATATCTTTGTATTGGTGAGACCAAAAAGAAAAGGAAGGCCAGTAAGACCCTTAAGAAGAGCAAGGGCAAATAAAGACTGGTAAAGACAAAGGTTGCCAAGAAAAACCCGACAAAAGACAAAAGTCAATGCTTATACTACAACAAAGACAGGAACTAGAAGAGGAATTATAAGGATTACCTTACAGATAAGGCGAAACAGAAGCTTGAAGAAGCTTCAAGTATATTCATGATCAATCTCTACTTGTCATATTTTCATGATAACACATGGGTATTATATCCCGGGAGTGCTTATCATATTTGTAATATATTACAAATTCTAGCAAGACCTAAGAGATTGGCTAAAGGAGAGATAAACATCAAGGTAGGCAATGGAGCAAGAGTTGATGCAGTTATCGTTGGGAAGGTCACCCTACATCTGTCTGGTGGAGCTATCATTGCATTGGATGCATGTTATTTTATTCTCTCTATTGTAAAAAAATATTATTTCCATTTCTTATTTGATAATTAGTAGATATAAACTAGTTTTTAAGAATAATAGTTATTCAATAATTCTGGATGACGAGATCATCACTAAAGGGACCTTGATAAATGGCTTATATGTGTTAGACACTTCTTCACACATCATGAATGTAAATACGTCCAAAAGAAAATAAGATTAGGTGAAAAATGTATACTTGTGACATTGTAGGCTTAGTCATATCCATGAGGGAAGTATTTAAAAGTTGCTAAAAGATTGATACTTAGATCTATTCGACTATGAGTCATATGCAACATGCGAAACTTGCCTTCGTGGAAAGACCAACTCTCCTTTTAGTGAAACTAGAGAGAGAGCCATTGAGCCACTGGGCTATTAGAACTCAAATATAGTGATGTATATGGTCCCATATCGACTTAAGGAAGCTTGGTTGAATAGATGAATAAAAAGGATGAAGCAGATGATGAAGTAGAAAAAATCACCAATATAGCACAAATGGGACAAAAAAAAAAAAAATGCAATGCAATAAATTTGCATAGCCTTCTGTAGGAAATTGGGTACCATCAAGAAATCTGATGAGTTCAACTAACATAAGAAGTGATAAACCAGCCATGATCAAAATCAAACAAATCTAATATAAGCAGCTTCAATAAGGTATTCAAGGAGGGAGAAGGTAACCATATCAGAAGATGGTTTTATTTCCTCATTGAAAGTCGTACCATAAAGAAATATCGGATCGTCAAATATTTCAAAAGGATTTTTGCTGACTCATTACTGGAGTAACGAGGCTTAAAATTTTCATTGCTGAGAAATAAGAAATCTGAAGAGTTCACCTAACATAAGAAGTGATAGACCAGCCATGATCAAAATCAAACAAATCTAATATAGGCAGCTTCAATAAGGTATTCAAGGAGGGAGAAGGTAACCATATCAGAAGATGGTTTTATTTCCTCATTGAAAGTCGTACCATAAAGAAATATCGGATCATCAAGTATTTCAAAAGGATTTTCGCTGACCCGTTACTGGAGTAACGAGGCTTAAATTTTTCATTGCTGAGAAATAAGTGTTTAAGCTGCCAGAAGGCTCTCACTCTTCTTATCTCTTGCTACTTGAATATTTACTTGCCTCCATTTTCCTGTTTCTTCTCATCACCAATTATTCTACTCGTGAAATGGTGTAAGATATATAAAGAATATTTTTATCTAATTTTTTAAAATTATATTAAAAATACTTATTTTAACTAAATTTTTTTACTTTATAAATTACTAAAAAAATTATATACTAAATCTCTAAAAGACTTATCAGTATATCTATTCTAAGATAATTCTAACAATCATTAAGATTTAACTCTAATTATCTTAGTGCTAATAATATAAGATGTCTCATTCATATTAATTATCTTAAAATTCTTAGTAACAAATTTTTAGATTAAGTTTAATGAACTAAGATCATTATTGATATAAAATATTATCCACATATAATACCAAGATAATAAACTTGCTCTAATTAATCTTTAGATATAAATATTGATGAATAGTTTTTAACTTAATTCTAACGAAAGTAATGATATTAAAAAAATTATATATCATTATTTAGAAGCTTATTTAAGATCATAAATAGATTTCTTAAATTTATATATTAAAATTTATATTTATTTTATTTTCTCCATAAATCATTTATGTACCAATATAAATCTGGATTCACATTCAAAAAATATTTTTATATTCTTATAATGTAACTTAAAATCTATTGATGTTATAATAATTCTTAACGTGTTTATTTAAAAAATACCTTGATATGATCAATGTATTTTTTATAAGTAAAACATTTGACCACAAGTATAACTGTTAGTTATATCATTTGATATTACCCTTTGAGTTATAGTTATGTAACAAACTCTTTTAGGCAATTCGATGAATTCTAAGATACCATTTTGGCCTATTGATTTTAACTCTTTTTTAATTACATCATATCATTTTTTATAAGTATTATTTTTCATAATTTGTAAAAATAATAGGAGATCTTTTTGATTCCTATATCATAATCTGATTCTTATAGAAATACATAATCAACAAAAATAGTAAGTTTATTTTTCCTTTGTGATATTTTCAATACAATTGATTTTGATTTATTTTATAAGTTCATTAACAATGATATCAATATTATGTGCAAGTTCATATTATTTTCTGATTCATGTTTATCAAATCATTTAGTGATATGAGCAACAATCTCTCGAATAAATGAGTATCAACCTATATCTCATCAATATTAAGATTAAATTTTAAGATTCTTATTCCCACTGGCTTACTATATTCTAGGAATCCTGCATTATCAGATAGTTAGATTTAACTATCTGCATATTAGATTAGAGCAATAAAATATATATCCCTTTGAATTTTATTGGATAACTAATCAAATATCTAAAAATAGTTATTAAATATAATATTTTTCATATGAATTGAAGACTATTATCACTATAGAATAATTTTAAATATGTAAATATCTCAAGTTACATTTTCTATAAGTCTATAACTCTAAAAGAATTAGTATAATTGACTTACTAGGAAACCTCCCTTGTTCAAGATATATATAACTATCCTTAGAACTTTTCCTCACATTTATTCAAGTATAGGAGAATAACTTATCAAGCTCTCAAAATAGTATAATTCACCTTTCATTAACCTAAGTCTACTATGGTATATTTGGTAAGACAAATTGAACATAAATACCTTATTATTCTAGGAATATAGTAAGAGAAACAAAATTATAATCAGGCTCATCATATGTATCATAAATAAAATATTTATAACCATTATTAGATTTGATAATTTAATCCTTTCTATCTAATTATCTGTGACTTCATTTATATACAGAGTATTAACAGCTTAAGACCTTACATGAATTAGATTATATATAGTAATATCTCAACAATTTATCTATAAAAGTGATAAACTATCTCTCTCCAGTAAAACATAGCATATGGAGTGACTGGTAGATAAGTATATTAGGAAACCTTATTAAGAGTATAACATGTGTAGTGAAAAATAAAATAAAAAAGGTCTCCCACCTTAGTCAAGTCATCGTGCGATGATTGATGTACGAAAAATCACAAAACCAAAAAATCTGTGCATCATGTGTTAGATGTTTAAACTATGAAGATCATATATCCCTGAAAAACCTAGATCCAAAAGAGTGGATGAAGGAGGTCAGATATCCTCCTCTCTAGCGGTATCCACATAGTGGAAGAAGTGATGATGCTCATCCCTTATAGTGCAAAAACTTGTAGTTTTTTTTACGCACCTTCATCGGAGCTTTTGTGCACCACTTTACAACAAGCATGGAAAAAAACTATTTTCTTCTTTGTTGTCCTCACACACCTAGGAGAGTAGTCGATTGAAAAGAGAAGGGAGGGAGAAGAATAGGAGAGGGCAGTCAAAGGTACAACATATCCCTTTGCTTTATCGCCCCTTCCTCCTATTTATAAAGAGTCTCTTAAACCCTAATGAATCCTTCTTTAGTGGGAATTGGATCTCTATCCAATTACCCTAACCTCTTAGATTATTGGATCTCTATTAAATAATTACCTCTAGTTGGGCCTCATTCAAGGAATCCATTAATACTAGGTCTCATTCAATGAAAAAAGGGCTTATTGGATAATTTATATCCGATCCTCTACACACTACAACATCCACCATATATATGTGAACCTCTAGGCCGAATACCGAGCTGGTTGTAAGTTACACATATTAGAACTCTTTCTAACTCAAAAGTTTTTCTGACTTGGTGAGTTATTATCCTATAATAATTCATTTAATTTATCGACTATAGATGTACTAGTCCACTATGTCATAGTCCCAAGACGGTACAGGGGGATCTAATCCATTGGACTTATCTATCCTCAATTACCGTATATCTATAATCTATCATCTATCTAATATTCCAGAGATGATATATTACGTATGGTACTGTTAGATCTCAAACAGAATCCATTCGAGTCTCACTCTAATCAGATTCTCCTAGATAACTCTTCTCTCAATCTGAACGACCCTGCCAAGGATTTGCTTAAGCAAGAGCACATGAGATATTTCTCTTGTGATACTAAGAGGATGATCCTCTATTAACAATTAATTATTTTTATAAGATTGGCTACTAATCTTGATAAATGGTTGTGCCAGATTTGAAACTTTTAAATCTATAAGTCTGTTGTCAAAGAAAAGAATACTCAAATAAGACATCATTTGTTTCTTAAATCTAAGAACTAGACATACAATTGGGATTACAGAATTGCTATATGATGTTAAGTATCATTAGCCATCCAACATTCAATAAGCGGATCAATTAGTAAACTCATTCTCAAATGAGCACCTATATTGTATCCTAAGTGTCCCTACATGAGCAGCTATGAGCCTAACTGCCTCCATCATATGGACAGACATACAACATATCGATCTATTTGATTATCTCGATGTCTCTCTTAACTAACCTGTGATCGGGATTATTTGGAATATGTGTTTAAATACGAATCAGTTTAATTATCATGTTCTCATCATGATCCTATTTTTATTATATAAATCCAAGGACATTATAATATATATGCAGTAGGTAATATATATAATATAAGAAAATACTAATTATAATAATTATGTAAAAAGATTTTACAGCGTGTTACACATGTCATCACTCACGTAATTAGCTTGCATAGCACTTATAATCAGCAATCTCCAACTTGACCTAAAGTTAATCACCTACGTGTCCGATCCTCATTAGATCCTACTGATACTCAAAAACAATATAAAATAACGACTTTATCGGTGGATCTGTAATGTTATTTTTGGATAGAACTCTTTCCATTGCTATATCTTTATAGGCTATAATATATCTTTGGACTTCTGATGAGACCTAGGTTCTTTTGTTTGAGCAATCTCTCTGTTGTTGTCATAATATATGGGAATTGGCTCCTCGCTACTCAGTTTGACTCCTAAATGGTAATGTACTTCATTCAGACTCTCTCCTTTGCTGCTTCTACTGTAACAATATACTCTACATCTATGGTTCAGTCTGTAGTAGTATTTTGTTTGAAACTCTTCTAGCTTACTGCTCCTCTATTCAGGGTGGACATACCTAAGTTTAACTTGCTATCATCAATATCAGATTAGAAACTCAGGTCCATGTAGCCCTAAACGTAAAGACTACACCTTCGCATACTATTAAAAGATCCTTAATCCTTCTCTCAAGTACTTAAGAATGTATTTACTGTATTCCAGTGTTCCAAACCTGGATCCGCTTGATACTTGCTTATGACAATCAAAGCATGTGCTATATTAAGCTTGGTACATAGCGTAATATATATGATAGAACCTTACTTTAAGAGTCTTTGGGGACATACTCCTAGAAAGTGATATTCCATGTCTCATCGGTATGAGACATCTCTTAGAATTTTTCATGTCGAATATTTTAACAATGGTGTCTATGTACTTAGACTCGGAGAAGCCAAGCATCCTCTTAGATTTATCTCTATCGATCCAAATCCCCAAGATGTAGGATGCTTCCCTTAAGTCCTTCATATAGAAGTGTATCGATAGCCAAGTCTTAACTATGGAGAGCATTCCTACATCATTCCTAATGATCAAGATGTTACCCACACATAGCACCAAGAAGATGATAGTACTCCCACTTACCTTTATGTACACATAAGGCTTATCTTTATTCTTAACGAAGTCATAAGATCAGAGTATCTCATTAAATCTTATGTTCCAACTTCGAGAAGCTTGGTTAAGTCCGTAGATGGACCCGAGCAACCTACATACCTTATCTGGAGTTTTATTGGACATGAATCCCTTAGGCTATATCATGTACACATCATCCTTGATGTTGCTATTGAGGAATATAATTTTCACGTCCATTTGCTAGAACTCATAGTCATAGTGTGCTACAATAGTCAAAAGAATTCTGATGGATTTCAATATGGCTACGAGTGAGAAGGTTTCGTTATAGTCAACTCTTTACCTTTGACGATACCATTTGGCTACCAACCTTACCTTATAGGTCTCTATCCTTTTATTTACTCTAATCTTCTTCTTGAAGATCCACTTACAGTCGATGGGTATAATTGCTGGTTGTAGGTGCCCTGCAAGCCAATCCGTGAGTGATGGCATGTGTGACACGCTGTGTGATCTTTTTTCTTATAATTAATATTGGTATATTCTTACATTATCTGTTACATATATATTGTGATTTTCTTGGTTCTGTGCAATGAGAGTCGGATTGTGATGAGATTACAATAATGAGATCAATTCACCTTTAAACATATATCCTAAATAATCCTAGTTATATGTTACTCAAGAGGGAAATTGAGATAACCGGACAGATCAGTGTACTATATACCAGTTTATATGATGGAGGCAACTGGTCTCAGAGCCACTTGTGTGGAGACACTAAGGATATAGTATAGGTGCTCATTGGAGAATGAGTTCACTGATTGATCCATTTATGGAATACTGTATGGTTAATAATACCTAATGTCAGATAACAATTTCATAGTCCCAGTTGTGTGTATGGTCCTTAGACTTGAGACACCAAGGATGTCTTATATGAGTACTTATTTCTTTAACGTCAGACTTATAGGTCTGGAAAGTTCTAGATATAGTATAATTAGTTATTGGGATTGGTAGCCAACCTTACAAAGGCAATTGAGTGTCAATAGAGGATCATCCACTCTTGGTATCACGAGAGAAATATCCCATATGTGTTTGCTCAGATAAATCCCTGGCCAGGGTCATTCGAATTGAGAGAGAAAGAGTTCTCTAAGAGAATTAGATTAGAGCGAGACTATGACGGATTCCGTATATGACCTGACAGTACCATATTCAATATACGGTCTCTGGGATATTAGTTGGATGAGGGATTATAGATACATGATAACTGTAGATAGACAGGTCCGATGGATTTGATCTCCCCTGTATCATCTGGGGACTATGACGTAGTGGCCTAGTACGTCCATAGTCGATGAGTCGAGTGAACTATTATGGGGATAATAATTCACTATATCAGAAGGAGCTCTGATGGAAGTGACTCACGACTAGCTCGGTATAGGGCCTAGAGGGTCACGCACATATGATGGATGCTTCAGCGAATAGAGGATTGGATGAAGATCTAACTAGCCCATATTCTCATTAGATGAGACCCTAAGCTGATGGGCTTCATGATTAAGGCCCAGTTAGAGGCCTAAGGAGATCATTGGATAGAGATCCAATAATGTAAGGTTAGTGGGTTATTGGATGGAGATCCAATACCCACTAAGGCAAGAGCCTTAGGGTTTTGGTGGCTCTCTATAAATAGGAGGGGAGACTCATGGTTGAGAGGCTACAACTTTAGCCACCACGTCCTATTCTCCTCTCTCCCTCTACGCAAGAGTTGCGAGATCAGATTGGAGGAGTTTCGCTGCAGAGATCCATTGTGTGGATACCGCTAGAGAGGAGGATGCTTGACCTCCTTCATCTTCTCCATCCGGATATGGAATACAGAGATTTGATTTGCATAGGAAACCAATTTTTATTTTGATTTCTGCTGCGCATGTGATGCACCCGTTGAGGTTTCCCAACAGTGGTATCAGAGCCAAAGTTTTCGTATGAAAGATTGGTTTTAAACTATATGTGATGAGGTTGAATCGCGTAGAATCGTTTTACGTGTTATTATTGCATTTTCGCAGTGAAGACAGCGAGGAGGAGGGGGCGGCCATCCACGGTTAGCCCCCATGTAGGGTCGGCCACCCACGGCCAGGCCGCGGCTAAGGCCCCTACAAGGGGTGGCGGTCGGGGCCCGCCTGAAAGGGAGGCCAACGGTGCCCACAAGGGGCGATAGTGCTGCGGGCATAAGCGCTGCCTGCGGGGGTAGCAGCCATCGCATGCACGGCCGGCTGCGACTAGCCCGTAGGGGTGGTAGTTGCCCACGGGCACAATCGCTTGCACCGCAGGGGCCACCCACTAACCTCACTAGCAGGAGCGGTGGTGCCAACCGCAGGGGTGGCCGGCCCTTGTCAGGGTGGCTGGCAACGAGCAAGGGCAATAGCGGCGCAAAAGGGGAAAGTGGGGTTAGGGCATCCTTTGGAGAA
The DNA here is from genome assembly GCA_021527575.1 of Ensete glaucum. Lineage (NCBI taxonomy): Eukaryota > Viridiplantae > Streptophyta > Magnoliopsida > Zingiberales > Musaceae > Ensete > Ensete glaucum. The sequence goes on along the minus strand of CM038552.1, from coordinate 19,775,403 downwards.
AAGGATGATCCTACCCCTATGAATTCGAAAAATTCTGAGGACTATCATCGTGTACATAATTCTCATAATACCCTCAATAATTCTAAAAATTTTGAGGACTGTCCTCTCATCTAGAATTATGAAAATACCCTTGATAATTCTAAAAATTCCGAGCATGTCCTGATTTCCAAAAAAATAATTAATTAAATAGTTTAATTAATTATTATATATATCTAGTAATCCTACATATGATGTGATGTATAATGTGGATGAATGATCATGAGCTATGTGTTGTGATGTGTGTAATTGTGATGATGATGATGATGATGATGATTATTATTATTATTATTGAGGCCTATGCACCTATGTTTTTCTCGTTTATTGTCGGGCCTACGTGCTTGTGATTATTTGTACTTACATAGAGAGGCACAGCGGGAGCATGGAGATGACACCGGGACCCACGATGCCGTGGTGGGAGATTATGACGCATTGTGATGCGACGATCCAACGAAACCGATGATGACGAGATCAATAATCATAGGGCATGGAGATGCACTGATGCACACATAGATCCTATTGTGAGTGATTATGCCCATTGGCTCGGGCTTAATCATATTAGTTGACGGCTCATGATCATTTGGTGTGGCTTGCATATGTGATATGTTGTACACCTACTAGATATATGTATATATATATTTACATGCAATGTAGATATATATTAAATATGTATGTGTGTGACATGATATATTAGGAGACCAATACGAAATAAAAACCTCTCCTACGATAATATTAAATCGGTAAGTGTGAGGCAATAAGATTGACCCATGTAGCCTTCCATCGTTATAGGAAGAAATTGAATCATGACATAGGTTGAGTTGGTCGAGTCCCTCGAGGCTCACCTATCTATGTGATCGAGTTCTTGCCTACGATATGGAGATGTCACCGGTGACCTAAGGACATTGTATGCTTGGTCGAGTCCCTCAAGGGCATATCATTAAATCAGACTTATTTTGTAATGATGGTGACTTAACTAAATATTATAGTTGGTCGAGTCCCTCGAGACCATGATGATTCAGAGGCCGAACGTGATGGGAATCACAAGGAGTTATGATTAGCAAGAGTTGCCTACCTTTTGGGCTTAGTGTAATTGGCCGAGTCCCTCAAGGTTACACTAAGACACCAATTAGATCCCGATCCCCGCTAGGAGTCTGCCGGAGACTTCCATCTCACATGTTGAGGGTGTCGCGTGATTCACTAAGAAAATAGTGGGAGTACATTAAGATAGAAGTTCATATCTTAATTAGTATTTTCTATAAAATCTACATGTTATTTAATTTATGATATTTCTTGTTTATCGCTTATAAAACCCCTATAAGAAATACTTGATGACAATCGCCTCATTGGTCCAAAAGCTCCACAATTTGAGAATTGTTCTCATGGAAGAGAAAATCATATATGTCCTTAACATGATTGTGCCTGCGCTGGAGAAAAGGATAAGCGAGGATGAGATCGCTCACTTTGTGAAGTATATAGATAGTCCTAGAGGATAACCTATGCGTTGATCTTATACTTCAGGCCCTACCAGATTCCTTTTCTCACTTCATTATGAATTTTAACATGAGAAAGTTTGAGGTGACTCTCCCTGAGCTCCTCAATATGTTGAGGGAAGCTGAGAGTGCCATCAAGAAGGAGAAGCCAGTTCTCTATATTGATGAGACCAAAGGGAAAAGGAAGGCTAACAAGACCCTTAAGAAGGGCAAGGGTAAAGAAAGACTAGATAAGGCCAAGGTTGCTAAGAAATACCCGGGAAAGGACAAAGGACAGTGCTTCCACTATAACTAAGATGGGCATTGGAAGAGGAACTCTAAGGACTACCTTGTAGAGAAGGCAAGACAGAAGCTTGGAGAAGCATCAGGTATATTCATGATCAGTCTCCACTTATTAGAGTTTTATAATAACACATGGGTATTGGATACCAGGAGTGTTTATCATATCTGTAATTTATTGTAGGTTCTGATAAGACCTAGGAGACTGGCCAGAGGCAAGATGTACCTCAAGATGGGTAATGGAGCAAGAGTTACTATAGTTATCATTGGGGAGGTCATCTTTTATCTGCCTGGTGGAGCTATCATTGCATTGGATGTATGCTATTTTGTTCTCTCTATTATTAAAAATATTATATCCATATCTTGTTTGAAAATTAGTGGAAATAAATTAGTTTTTAAGAATAATAGTTGTTCAATAATTATGGATGATGAGATCATCACTAGAGGGACCCTTATAAATGACTTATATGTATTAGACACTTCTCCACACACCATGAATATAAATATTTCTAAGAGGAAAAGAGATAAGATGAATAATGCAAACCTATGACATTATAGGCTAGGTCATATACATGAGGGAAGGATTCAAAAGTTGCTGAAAGATGGATACTTAGATCCATTTGACTATGAGTCATATGTAACTTACGAACCTTGACTTCGTGGGAAGATGACCAACTCTTCTTTTAGTGGAACTCGAGAGAGTGCCACTGAGTTATTAGAATTCATGCATAGTGATGTATGTGATCCCATACTGATTCAGGGTATAGGTGGTTACTCAAACTTCATTACATTTACTGATGATTTCTCTATGTATAGATACGTGTACTTAATGAAGTACAAATTTTAAGGCCTTTGAGAAATTCAGGGAATATAATAATGAGGTAGAGAACCAAATTGGAAAGAGTATTAAGACTCTTCGATCAGATCGAGGAGGAGAGTACTTGAGTACATAGTTCACCCATTTCCTTAAGTACAATGTGATTCTATCCCAGTGGACACAAGGATACACCTCATCTTAATGGTGTATCAGAAAGGAGGAATCCCACGCTGTTAGACATGGTGCAATCCATGATGTGTTTTGTTGACCTACCTGTCTCATTTTGGGTGTATGCCCTAGAGACCGCAGCTTATCTTTTAAACAGAGTTATATTAAAGTCAGTAGTGTTTACACCATATGAGATATGAAAAGAAAAGAAGCTCAATCTTAAGATTGTTAAGATTTGGGGCTATCCTAACTACGTTAAAAGACACAACCCCGATAAGTTGGAATCAAAGACAGAATGGTGCACATTCGTAGGATACCCAAAGGAAACTTGTGGGTATTATTTCTATCATCCTGAGGACCAAAAAGTCTTTTTGTCAAGAGAGCCATGTTCCTTGAGAATGAACACATTCTTGGTAAAAACAGTGGGAGCAAGATAGAATTAAGTGGGGTTGGAAAACCAAGCTTAGGCACCATTCTAGAGCCCGAGTCTGTTTAGGCAACTAACACACAAGTTCCAACCTTGTATAGGTCTAGTAAAGTATCTCACCCTTTTGAAAGATATGTAGGACATATAAGTGGAGATGACTCTCAGGATATTGATCCTCAAACCTACGAAGAGGCTATTATGAGTATAGACTTGGGGGTATTGTACCCATCGATTGTGAATGGATCTTCAAGAAGAAGATCGGAGTGGATAAAAAGGTAGAGACCTATAAAGCAAGATTGGTAGCTAAAGGATATCGTCAAAGACAAGGAGTTGACTATGACAAAATCTTTTCACCTGTAGCCATGCTTAAGTCCATTAGAATTATTTTGGCCATTGCAACACACTATGACTATGAGATCTGACAAATGGATGTAAAAGCAGTATTCCTTAATGGCAACCTCGAGAAGTAGGTTTATATGATACAGCCAGAGGGATTTATATCTAAAGAGAGTTCAGATAAAGTATGCAAGTTGCTTAGATCCATTTATGGATTGAAGCAAGCTTTCCGAAGTTGGAACATAAGATTTAATGAGGTGATCAGATCTTATGACTTCGTTAAGAACGAAGATGAGCCTTGTGTGTACAGGAAGGTAAGTGTGAGTGCTATCACCTTCTTGGTGCTATATGTGGATGATATCCTAATAATTGGGAATGATGTAGGAATGCTCTCCACAATAAAGGTTTGGCTATCTAGAAATTTCTCCATGAAAGACTTAGGGGAAGCATCCTATATTTTGGGGATCCAGATCTATAAAGATAGATCCAAAAGGATGCTTGGCTTGTCCTAGTCTAGATACATAGACTCCATTGTTAAAAGGTTTGGCATGGAGAATTCCAAGAGAGGTCTCATACTGATAAGACATAAAATATCACTTTCTAGGAGTACGTCCCCAAAGACTCTTGAAGAAATGGTAGACATGGATTAGATACCTTATGCCTCAACGATAGGGTCTATTATGTATGCGATGCTATATACAAGGCCTGATATAGCACATGCTTCGAGTGTCACGAGCAGGTATCAGACGGACTAAGGATCTTTTACTAGTATATGGAGGAGTTAGCCTCTAGATTGAGGGCTATACATACTTGAGTTTTAAGTCCACATTGATGATAGCAAGTCAAATTTAGAGTATGTTTTCACCCTAAATAGAGGAGCAGCAAGCTGGAAGAGTTCCAAACAAGAGACTACTACTGACTCGACCACAGAGGCAAAATACATTGTTACGGCAGAAGCAACAAAGGAAGAGGTGTGAATGAAGAAGTTCATCAAGGATTTGGGAGTCATACCAAGCAGTGTAGAGCTGACTCCCATATATTATGACAGTGATAGTGCGATAACTCTAACAAGGGAACCTAGGTCTTATCAGAATTGTTTTGAGACGGTTCCATCTGATTAAAGCGATTATGACCCAAAAAGATATAGCAATGGAAAGAGTTCCATCCGAAGATAACATTACAGATCCACTGATGAAGCCGTTGGTTCAAATTATATTTGAGTGTCACAAGGGTCTGATGAGGATTAAACACATAGGTGATTGGCTTTTGGTCAAATAAGAGATTGCTGGTTATAGGTGCCTTGCAAACCAATCACGTGAGTGATGGTACGTATGACACTGTTTGTGATCTTTCTACTTATGATTAATATTAGTATATTCTCATATTATATGTTACATATATATTATGATATCCTTGGTTCTGTGCAATGGGAGTCGGATCGTGATGAAATCACGATAATGAGATCGATTCACCTTTAAACACAGATCCTAAATAATCTTAGTCATAGGTTACTCAAGAGGGACATTTATATAATCGGACAGATTAGTGTACTATATACCCATTCATATAATGGAGGCAGCTGGTCTTATAGCCATTTATGTGGAGACACTAAGAATATAGTACAAATACTCATTAGAGAATGAGTTTACTGATTGATCCGCTTATGAAATACTGTATGGTTAATGATATCTAATGTCAGACAACGATTCCATAGTCCTAATTGTGTATCTGGTTCTTAGACTTGAGACACCAAGGATGCCTTATATGAGTACTCCTTTCTTTGATACCAGACTTACAGATTTAGAAAGTTTTAAATCCGGTATGACTAGTTATCGAGATTGATAGCCAACCTTACGAAGGCAATTGAGTATCAATAGAGGATCATCCACTCTTGGTATCATGAGAGGAATATCCCATATGTGCTTTTTTAGACAAATCCCTGGCCAGGGTTATCCGGAGAGAAAGAGTTTTCTAGGAGAATCTGATTAGAGCGAGACTATGATGGATTCCGTATGTGACCTGACAGTACCATATCCAATATACAGTCTTTGGGACATTAGTTGGATAAGGGATTATAGATACATGGTAACCATGGACAGATAAGTCTGATGGATTTGATCCCCCCTGTACCATCTGGGACTATGGCGTAGTGGCCTAGTACGTCCATAGTTGATCAGTCGAGTGAATTATTATGGGGATAATAATTCACTATATCACGAGGAGTTCTGATGGGAGTAACTCACGACTAGCTCGGTATCGGGCCTAGAGGGTCACACATATATAGTGGATGCTTCAATGAATAGAGGATTGGATGGAGATCCAATTAGCCTATATTCTCATTAGATGAAACCCTAAGTTGATGGGCTCCTTGATTAAGACCTAGTTAGAGGCCTAAGGATATGTAAGCCTACTATTTGCTGTATAAGATATGCACACAAACTAGGACTGTCAAGCCTATTGCAAGCCTGCTACTTGCTGTATAAGATATGTATATAAACTAAATGATACAGACAAATATGAGCATTTCATCGAACACCTTGTTTACATTTTGTCCGTGACATTCTCGCCCACTTATTCCTTCAACGTCCTTATCGAAGCCATTGTAGATGCTGCATGTTCTCACCTTTTGTAGATGGCTGCAATACACCTCTTGGCTCCTAACCACTCTTTATTGCTGTTGTTGAGTAGTCGAACTCTGATCCGCTATACTGCTTCAACTCGCCAATGACTAACTCTATTGTGGGGTTGGCTGAGTTGTGTTGATCCTTATTGACTCTCATAGATCCTTTTGATGAAGGAAAAGACCTGCCTTGTTGTGTGCCAGTACCTCAATAGTCTCATGTTGTTTAAACTGGATGGATGCTTGTTGGAGCTTTAACAAGCATCGCCTCACAAACTTTGAAGTTTTTAAGGTCCTTCCTCTATAATATTTACCCATTGATCCTTCATCCACTTTTAGTTGTCACTTCCAAGTAGGTTCACATCACTCATGCTTTCAATTGGCATTCAATTGGCAAATAAAGCGGACAATCTACTCTTAGTAGTACTGATCACCGATGGTGAGGATTTGATAACTATTATCTTCCATAGGCTTTCTTTGAAGGGTCACTGAACTTATGTAGAGCTCCTCTACTGAATAAGTAAGAGAAATGAGATACTCAACTTCACCCATTCTCTTATGAGTTGAGAAGGCAAGGTTATTTGACTTCGCTCGCCTTCTCGAGTTAAGAGAATTGGGGTACTCAGTTTCACCCATTCTCTTGAGTTGAGAAGGTAAATGTTACTCAATTTCGCCTGCCTCTTCGAGTTTGTACTTTATGTATTGAGTTGGTTACTAACATTACCTACTCTTTGCTCATACTTCTGAAGCAGTTGAAGTATTTGCACTCCTTGCATTGAGTTAGCTACTATGATTCGCCTTCCCACTACCATTGAACTTCTGGAATGCAAGAAGTTTTGCTCGAAAAGAGCAAAAAGTTTACCCCAACTTTGAGTCCCCTAACTCAGAGTAAGTCTTTGATAGTTTTGATCACCTATGAGATTATACCATCTTCTCTATCACCTTTGTCGCCTACTCCTCTGAGTAGAAAAGGTATAGTATCGCGTATTGCCTACTTCGTTCTTTGGTCGATCACTTATATATCAACCCAAAGTCTCTCACTTTCGGCTATCTTGATGAGAAGCTCATCGGCACTGGTCTTATGAAGTTCCTTGGCCTCTGCCCTTCCACCCTATCTTGGTTCTTGTAGTTTGCCTCTGCATTCTCCACCTCCTCGACTCCTTTTACGACCAATGCTCTCTCTATATGAGAGTAAGGGATTGATGACTTCACAGAAGTCTCACCTCTACAGTACCATGGCGCTGCCAAGCCTATGGTCCTACTATCTATTATCTTGCATCTGTGTCCCTTCCTTCATGATCGGTAGATCCATCTCTGCGGTACTATGGTGCTCCTATGAGTCCACCTCCTTTCTAACTTACACTTTGCTTTTTGGGTAGCTGAGCCCCTCCGGACTCATCGTCGTTTCCTCACCCCTTTCGACCCCTTAATTTAACACCTCTTTGTTCTCCAAACGATTCTCCTTGGTTGATGGAAAGCTAGGATGCGCATGCATGGTCTCCACCATCTTGTTATAGGGCTCGAGCTGATTCTATTTTCCTTAACATCCTTGGTAGTAACGTTCGCTTACTCGGCGTTATCCTCTGACTTGCTGGGCTCCCTTAAACGAATGTGAGTACTAAGGTGGTCCAACTCTCCAACCGCTCCGATTATACCTTTGTATGATCAAGTCTCCTCTATGGGACTCACTGGTACTTGCAATCTGACTTCTCCCTCAGTGGTACACAGCCCCCATATACTGATGACCAAGATTTTCCTCTGATGCAAGCTTCGATGCACACACATGGAAGACCCGCCTCTCCGGTACCATGGCGTCCACTTATTGAATCCACAGCCCTTCTTGCCATTGCATTATTCATTGAAGTGGAGCTCCCAGTAGCTCCTGATCATTCACATGATCACGTCCCCCTCCATGGGACTCACTCGTACTTATACTTGGACTTCTTCCTCGGTAGTATATAGCCCCCATATGCTGATGACTAAGGCTTTCATCTAATGTAAGCTCCGATACACACACGAACCACCTCTGCGGTTTCATGACTTTCACTCCTTGAATCCATAGTCCTTCTTCTTATTGTGTCGTACACCAAAGTGGAGCTCCCAATAGCTCTTGATCATATATCCGCATGATCATGTCCCTCACGAGACATGACTGCATGTGTTGCTGCACTGCCACATACTATTCCACCATGATCCATTGCACCATGTTGCTTCCTAGTGACATCTCTATTGCATACAGATTCTCATGTAATGAACTTGGACTATGACTTCTCCATGTGAGGCCTCTACCAACACCTTGTAGGGCCTCCGCCATCTCCGATTTTTTGTTTACTCCCTTGGCAATTCACCTTTATCCACTCACTCTTGGGTCACATCTAGATGAAGCATAGCTCTAGGATAGTCCATCGTCTAGTAGCTCCTGAAGTCCCCTGACTTCGCTAGAATTAGTGCATCATTGTTTAGATCCTAGGCCTTTATCCCCTACTAGCATAATCTCCGCTATGCACCACTTGTTCATAACAACTTGAATGGCAACACTGTGGTAAATTCTTCAAGAGTACCCACTTCTGCGTCCTCTTGCCTCATGCTAAGATCTTTTGAATCCAACTTTGCCGCTATAAGTTAAGTCACCCTAGTTACTTCGTCAAATGCATCTCTGAGATAAGGTGCATGTGTCTCGAAGCTCCCTTCATCTTTAGCACCATGTAAGATGAGTCCGCTCCATTAGAATGAAGAACCCATTGAACAACATGATCCCCCTCTTGCTTCTACAAGTATTCATGTCTTTAATCTCTGTCCAAGGAAAGCTCTGTGCCTCCACTCCATGTTCAATCTTCTATGTCGACTCCCTTCAAGCGGCTTAGATACTTCATCGAGTTTCACCTAAGTCGTTCTGCTCTTCGATTTGTATTGAGTTGATAGTGGCCCTCGCGTCCACCACTCAATGAGTTAACCCTCCATTAAGTTCAATTTTCACATCGACTCTAAGTGTGCCTTTATATAATGTTGTCTTGGATTGCTCCCCCACTTGATCTCGAAATGCATCCACCAATGCAATACCTCATTCGAGATCATGCAATGACTCCTCGTCACTTGCTCGGTCCGTTGAGCTTTATAGAGATATTGCCTTGAGGAACTCTTTCTCAATATGTGTAGTCCATTGCACATGATTCTTCCTCTGGAGGACTAGGACTTATCCTTCCTAGACAGCTGTCCGGTTAGAGCAACTTTCCTCTTTGCATTCTTCCCACTTATCAAGGGATTAACTAATTTTGCCTAAGCTATGTGGCACTCATGCATGTTCATTCGTAAAGATCAGCTTTCCTCGAGATCTCCTAGGGTTACTTAGACTTATAAAAGAGAAAATAAGCCAGAAGAAGTAATTCCAACGGGATCCACAAATAATTGCTCAAGCAAACACTTTATAAAGTCATATACGAATTACACCCATGGACATTACAAACTCTAAAAGGTTGCATACAAAAGATAATGGTCCATTACAGACGGAAGTCCCCATAAGTGCTTACAAGATACACTCATATTTATAAGCCAAAATTGGTCACAAAGTAAACCAACCTAGGGCTGCTAAGCCTACTACAAGTCTGCTACTTGCTGTACAAGGTATATATACAAACCAAAGGACATGGACAAACATGAGCATTTCATCGAACACCTTTTTTATATTATTGTCCGTGATATTCTCCCCTACTTATTCTTTCGACATCCTCATCAAGCCATTGTAGACGCCATATCTCCTCACATTGTGCTGAATCTTCAATCTTCTGCTTTGGCTACAACACTCCCCTTTAGCTCCTAGTCGCTCTCCGTCGCTGTTGTTGAGTAGTCAAACTCTGATCTGCCATGCTGCGTCAACTCACCAATGATTGAATCTGGTATGGGATTGGCTGAGTTGTGCTTATCCTTGTTGACTCTCGCTGATTCTATTCTCCTTAGCTTCCTTGGTAGCAACGTTCGCTTACTCGGCCTTGTCCTTTGACTTGTCGGGTTCCCTTAAGCAAATGTGAGCAATGAAGCAGTCCAACTCTCCAGTCACTCTAACCATACCTCAGTATAATCAAGTCCCCTCCATGAGACTTACTAGTACTTACAATCTGACTTCTCCCTCGGTGGTACACAACCCCCATATACTAATGACCAAGGCTTTCATCTAATGCAAGCTCCGATGTGCATTTGCGGAAGATCCGCCTCTATGGTTCCATGACATTCACTTCTTGAATCCATAGCCCTTCTTGTCGTTGTATTGTTCACCAAAGTAGAGCTCTCAGCAGCTTATGATCATTCACATGATCGCATCCCCCTCCATGGGACTCACTGGTACTTGAACTTGGATTTCTTCCTCAGTGGTATACGGCCTCCATATGCTGATGACTAAGGCTTTCATCCAATGTAAGCTCTGATGCACACACGAAAACCCACCTCTACGGTACCATGACATCTACTCCTTGAATCCATAGTTCTTCTTCTTGTTGTGTCATACCCCAAAGTGGAGCTCTTAGTAACTCCTGATTATACCTCCATATGATCATGTTCCTCATGGGACATGACCGCATGTGTTACATTGCCACGAACTATTCTACCACGATCTGTTGCACCATATCATCTCTTGGTGACATCTCCATTGTATACAGATTCTCGTGTGATGAACTCGGACTACAACTTCTCTATGTGTGGCCTCTACCAACACCTCGTAGGGTCTCTGCCATCTCCAATTTTTGGTTCGCTCCCTTGGCAATTCACCTTCGTCCCCCCACTCTTAGGTTGTACTCGGACAAAGCATAGCTCTATAATAGTTCATCGCCTAGTAGTTTCTGAAGTCTCCTAACTTCACTAGAGTTGGTGCGCCATTGTCTGGATCCTGGGCCTCTATCCCCTAGCAGCACAATCTCCGCTATGCACCACTTATTTCTGACAACTCACAAATGGCAACACTGTGGCATATTCTTCAAGAGAACCCGCCTCTGCATCCTCTTTCCCCATGCCAAGGTCTCATGATCCCAACTTCGCCTCCGCAAGTTGAATCACTTTAGTTACTCCATCAAATGCATCTTTGAGGTAAGATGCATATACCTTGAAGCTCCCTTTGTCTTTGGCACCATGCAAGAGAATTCTGCCCCATCAGAATAAAGAACCTATGGAATGACATGATCTCACTCTTGCCTCTACAAGAGTTCATGCTCTTGACTTCTATCCAAGCAAAGCTCCGTGCTTACGCTCCATGTTTCAACTTCTATGTCAACTCCCTTCATGCGTCTTGAATACATCTAACACATGATGCATAGATTTTTTTTGTTTTATAGCTTGCTCATCAATCTTCACACGATGACCATATATTTTTGTTTATGAAATCTACTTTTTGATTTTATTTTTTGTTGCGTATGTGATGCTATATTTATATTTCCTAAAACTATCCTTGTACGACCTCCTTACTACAGCATGGTCATGCCCTCACTGATGAGCAGCACCACTGCTGTGCTATAGAGTGGTTGCCACAGTGAGCAATTGTCTGCTGCTACGCTGCGAAGTGGCTGCTATAGTGCTTGTGTGAGTCACTATCATTATTGCGGCGCCCATAGTAATTGCCTTAGGGAACATCATGAGGCACTATCATTTTTGCCATGACTCCTTCCAATTATGCTTGAGCAACCACCATTTGTCTGCCATGACTCCTTTCTATGACATCCTTCATCGATTCAGTGATGGCTAGCATACGCTATCACCTAGTGTCGTCGTCATCCACCATCCAACCAACACCTTTTCTCTATGGATTCCTTTTGTGGCTGACATCGTGTAGTGGTCGGGTGACCCAATATCGACAGCTCACTTCCGCTTGTTCTAGTAACATTACACCACTACCATTATTGTGCTGTTAGTGATAACCGCTTTCATCATGTGCTCTCCCCTAGCAACAACACTTTTTATTATATGTCCTTAAGAGGCCCTAAGAGGTTTTAGAGAGACTGACCCTTTGCGGATGGACACATAAGGGTGCCGTATGACTTACGTAGAAACACTACCTAGCAGGGCAGTGTTGAGGGTAGCTAGTGTTGAGAAACCTTAGAGAGCATCACATACATAATAGAAAATAAAAATAAAAATTGATTTCCCAAACAACAATTATCAATTCATAATGCAATGATTGGGCACGAAAAAACTCAAAAAATAAAAAATCACATAAGGGGTGTGAGATGTTCTCACCTAGGGGAACTCATATATCTCCTAAGATCATAGATCCTAGCCCGCGGATGAAGGAGCTCTCATGAACTCCTCTTTAGCAATGATCCACACAACGGACGACAGCAACGAAGCACCTCCTCATGCTGCATGTTCTTTTCTCATAATCATGCACCACCATGCAACAGCAAACAAGGAGAGATCAGTCCCTCTTACTATCCTCTCGCACCAGAGAGGGGGCTGACAATTAGAGAAGAAGGGGGGAGGAGTTGAAGAAGTCGATGGCTATAGGGGTCTAGCCTAAGACCATTTGAGCCCCTCTCCTATTTATAGAGAGCCGTATTCATTAACCCTAATGGATCCTACCTTATTGGATATTGGATCTTCATCTAAATGCCCCTAGCTTAATGGATATTAGATACATATCCATTAACCACTCTAAGCCCTACTAGGTCTCATCCAGTGGATCCATTAAAATAGGAGCTTATTGGATATCCAATATCCATTCTTATATTCGTCGTGTCATCTACTATATATGTGTGGCCTTCTAGGCTCATTACCAAGTTGGCTGTGAGTTACACTTATCAAAACTTCTTTTGACCCATAACTCTTTCTGATTTAGTGAATTATTATCTTCATGATAATTCACTCAACTCATCGACTATAGATGTACTAAGCCACTACACTATAGTTCTCATGTATCTATAGTTTCTTATCCGTCTAATATTTCAGAGATCGTAAACTGAGCATAAACTATCAGGCTCATGCGTTATGCATATGAGTCTTACTCTAATTGGATTCTCCCGAATAACTCATTTTTCAATCTAAGTCTTACACTTATCGGAGTCATCACGATCTAATTAACCTTGGCCAGAGATTTGTTTGAGTGAGAGCAAACAAGATAATCCTTATGTGATATCGAGAGTGGATGATTCTCTATCGACATACAATTACCTTCGTAAGGTTGATTACCATTCCTAATGACCAATTATACAAGATCTAGAACTTCTAGACCTATAATCTGATATTAAAGAATGAAGTACTCAAATAAGGCACCCTTGGTATCTCAAGTCTAAGGACTAGATACACAACTGAAACTACGAAATTACTGTCTAACGATGATATATCATTAACCATATAATATTTCATAAGTGGATTATTTAGTAAACTCATTCTCCAATGAGCACCTGCACTATGTCTCTAGTGTTCCCACATAAGTAGCTATGAGACTAGCTACCTCTATTATATGAATGTGTATATAGTACACCGGTCTATCCGATTATCTCGACGTCCCTCTCAAGTAACCTATGACCAGAAATATTTAGGATTTATATTTAAAGGTAAATTGATCTCATTATCATGATCTCATAATGTTCTAATTCCTATTGTATAGGTTCAAGTATTGAATATCATATTTTGATAATGAAATCAATTGATAAAGTTATAATCTAATGTGTGTATGAGTGAGACATGACTATCCTCGATCAAGGAGAGGCAAATTGATTAAAGTAGGAAGAATCAATTATTGGGCTAGAGTAGAATATGTTAGAAGATTGGTCGACGTGTCAGTAGAAGGCTTCATGCCATAAGTCCGGGCATCAGGCCAGAAGAATCAGACATTGCGCCAAGGAGATTAGATATTACGGAGGTTAACATGTCGATTGGGCAATACACCATAAGAGAGGACAATGTGCCGAAGGGTCAGACGAAGTGTTGGATGAACCAATAACACGTTGGACAACATGTGATTCATGCTTTATAATAATTTATTAAGATCGAAGTAGTTTGGAGTTCTAATTGAGTTGGTTTTAAATATAATTAGGTCAACTCAATTAGAGACATATTGGGCCATAATTAAGCCTTAATTAAAGCTAATTTGAGCCCATTAGGAGGCTCATTTTATTGACCTAGAAGGAGATATAGCTAGGTCAAGAGATGATACAACTCACGATACAAAAAGTACTAAAGAGTAGTTTTTTGGGATTCCTGGGTGGTAGTACCACAGTCGATGGTAGTACTACTTTTCCTGGGTGATAGTACTGCTAGAGCCTAAAATCCTAGGCTCTATTCGATGGTGGTACTGTTGATGCCAGCGTTGTTACCACCTGTACCCTGAAATCTCAGGGTTTTTGAATTTTTGGCTTCAACTTTTAAAGCAATTTGGGTTCTATAAATATCTCAGGTATTCTTATTTAGGATAGCAAGAATATGGAACAAATATAGTGTGAAAACTCTAGTATAATCCCTTGAGAATTCTCCTTTATCTCTAAGTTTTAGTTTAGTTTAAAAGAGGTGTGAGTGGATTGTCTCCTAAACTTATGAAAAGGAGAAAATAGGTGTACGAGGGTGGTTGATTTTTGCCCATTTAAGGAAGATCGATAGTGGAAGCCGGTGACCTCAACAGAGGAGGAATCGGGAGTGGAGTAGGTCACGTGGACCGAACCACTATAAAATTGGTGTGCCTTCTCTTTTTTGTTGCTTAATTATTTTACATATTTCTTTACTTGTACGTTATAGTATTATAATCATTTTCAAGTCTAAACACATTTATGATACGAGCTTTATCAAATAAATATTTAAATTGATAAAAGTTTTCTATCGACGTAATTTTCACGTCAGCACTAATTCAACCCCACCAACCACCCCCCACACCCACACCACCACCCAAACCCCAACCCCACCCCCCCCCCCCCCCCCTCTCATTACCGATTTCAGTCCTAATAGTTGGTTTCAGAGCTAAGTTTTTCTTAATTGGTTTAACATCCAAAAGAGATTAAATATCTTTTGTTGGCAACCAAGAGAGTTTTTCTATCACTCGTCCTCTCATGTTCAATGAGACGGGCTACATATATTGGAAAACTTGAATGATAATTTTTTTGCTTTCTATGGATTTGAGTTTATAGAATATCCTTAAAAATAGTTTTCAAAAGTCTTATAAACCAATGAGATGAAAACTTTCTCTTTAAATGCTAAAGTGATGAACACTTTGTTTTTGTGCTTTAGATAAAAATGAATTTAATCATATTTTGACTTGTGAAATTGCACATGAGATTTGGCAAACTCTTGAAATCATAAACGAAGGCACAAGTAGAGTTAAAGATTCTAAAATTAATATTTTAATATATAGTTTTAAATTGTTTCAAATGAAACTAAGCGAAACCATTAGAGACATATACACTCGCTTTATGAATATTGTCAGTAGTTTAAAAACACTTAGTAAAAGTTTTTCTAATCTTGAATTTATAAACAAGATTCTTAGATCTCTTATAAAGAACTGGGTTCCGAAGGTAACTACAATACAAGAGGCAAAGGACTTAAATAATTTTCTATTGGGAGAACTCATCGGTTCATTGATGATATATGAAATAACTTATTGGACACATGATAAATATGAGAACAAACTTCTAAATAATAGGAAGGATTTGACACTTAGAATAAATGAATACCACTTAGGAGAAAACTCAAGTGATGATGATGACCTCCTTGAACTTCTAACAATAAAATTTAAAAAGTTCATAAAACAAGAATTGAAGAATAAAAATGAACTTAAAAAGAATAAAATAACTTGTTATGAATGCAATCGGCTGGGACACATCAAAAGCGAATGTCTGCAACTAAAGAATAAGATGCTCACACAAAAGAATAAGAAACCACTCAAGCCGACTTGGGACAAATCGAGTGCATCCGAAGATGAGTTAAGTGACTCAACCGAAACTCATTTATCTTATAATGAAATTACTTACTACTTTTCATGACTTAATAAAATTTAAATTAGTTAATAAAAAAAGAAAAAATTATTAGAATTAGAATTATTAGCAACAAATCTTATGATTAAAGATGTCTTATTAGTTAATGGTTATTGATCTTGATAATTTTTGTGATAAATCTTGTTTTTTAGTTTTAAACATGATGTATGGTTTTTACATTAAAAAAGAAACTTGGGCATGCTTATATGAAATCAATCGTATGAACTGAAACAGCTAAAAAGAGGAAAATATTTTTTTTAAAAAATTCTCAATCTCTATCTTATCGAGTTTTCAATACAAGATTGATTAATCTATTCATGATATTTTTCAATCTCTTATATTATAAAAGTGATTTTGATGATTTGAATTTGAATGAGATTTTTTTTCCAATTGAATCATGAACTTTCCCTTGATTTTTTGACTTGAGGTATCTTTTATGGTAATTAAAATCTTTTTTATCTTTTATGATTTCTTCTTTTTACCATTTACTAAATAAGAGACTTATGCAAACAAACCATGACCTTGATATTTTTAAATTGAGATTTATATTCTATGAATCATGATCTTGATGATTTGCATGAATCAAGATATTTTACCATTTGACTCCTATGCTTCTTCTTGCTATTTACAAAGATGAGATTTGTCAAAATAAATAATGTATTTTGGTATTCATGACTTGATTTTTCATATTATAACTTTCATGATATTATTTTCATTATATAATCCCTTTGTATTTATGGTTATAATTAGAGCATTGATGTAAAAGAAAAATTATACTATCATAATCTTTTTGACAATGACAGAGGGGGAGAGAAAATTGATATCTTGCATATCTCAAGAAAAGCAAAAATTGCTAGCTTGCAAAGAGAATCACAACTTGCTAGCTTGTGCATTGCAAAAAGATGCAAAGAATTTGCTAGCTTGTACATTGTAAAAAAAAGCAAAAATTGCTAGCTTGTGCATTGCGAAGAAAAGCAAAAGTTGCTAGCTTACACATCATAAAGTGAAGCAAAAAGCTGCTATATCAAGAGAAGCAAAATTTTGCTTAACTTCACATTCTCAAAACTTGCTAGCTTTCATATTTCAAAGAGAAGTGAAACTTGCTAATTTGTTATCTTGCAAAGTAAAGTGAAGCTTGCTTACAAGTTTGCATGTTTCAAGAACTTACTAGTTGCAATTCTCCTTTTTGTTAATGACAAAGAGGGAGAAGAGACAATGATGATAATGCATCATATGACAAAATTATGTATGATGATTTAAAATTATGCATGAAATTCCCATGATTTTCTAAATTCAAAATTACTATTAATATAACATATTGATAGGGGGAGTTTAGTTAAACTTTATCATCAATTGGTTGTTATCATAAAAAAGGGGGAGATTGTTAAATCTCGGATTTTGATGATGAAACCAATTGATAAAGTTATGATCATATGAGTGACGTAGGATAAACTTCAATCAAGGAGAGACAAATTGATTAAAGTAGGAAGAATCAATTATTGGGCTGGAGTGGAACATGTCAGAAAATTGGTTGACATGACGACAGAAGGCTTTGTGCCATGAGTTCGGGCATCGAGCTAGAAGAATCAGACATTACGCCAAGGAGATCATATGTTGTGGAAGTTAACATGTTGATTGGGTAATATGCCGTAAAAGAGAACGATGCATCGAAGGGTCGAACGAAGCGTCAGATGAACCAATGACATGCCGAACAATATGTGATTTATGCTTTATAATAATTTGTCTAGATCAAAGTAGTTTAGAGTTCTAATTGAGTTAGTTTTGAATGTAATTAGGCCAACTAAACCTTAATTAAATTAAGAGCCTATTGGGTTATAATTAAACCTTAATTAAGGCTGATTTGAGCTCATTAAGAGGCTCATTTCATTGACTTATAAGGAGATATAGCCAGGTCAAAGATTATACAACCAGGCTGTTGGTGGTAGTACCACCAATCAACTATAGTACCACTTTTCCCGAGCAGTGGTACCGTTGGAACCTAGAATCTTGGGTTCTGTTCAGTGGTGGTATCATTGGTACCGGTGGTGGTACCGCTTGTACCCCTAAATCTTGGGGTGTTTAAATTTTTGGCTCGAACTTTTGAAGTCATTTAAGGTCTATAAATACCCAGGTATTCTTGCTTGGGATAACAAGAAAAGGGAACAAAAATAGTGTGAAAACCCTAGTGTAATCCCTTGAGGATTCCCCTCTAGCTCTAAGTTTTAGTTTAGTTAAAAAGAGGGATGAGTGGCTTGTAATGATTATCTCCTAGACTTGTGAAAAGGAGAAAAAGATTGTAAGAGGGTGGTTGACCTTCGCCTATTGAAGGAAGATCGATAGTGGAAGCCGATGACCTCAATGGAGGAGGAATCAGGACTGGAGTAGGTCACGTGGACCGAACCATTATAAAATTTGTGTGCCTTCTCTTCTTTGTTGCTTAATTATTTTAAAAATTACTTTACTTGTTCATTATAGTCTTATGAACATTTTCAAGTTTAAGCATATTTTCAGTATGAGCTTTATCAAATGAATCTATAAATCGACAAAAGTTTTCTAACGACATAATTTTCACGTCAACATTAATTCCCTCTTACCCAATTCACTTCAGCACTAATTCATCTACCCCTCATAGTGCCAATTTTGGTCCTAACACTAAGGAAATCATAATATATTTAACATGCAATATATACAGTAAGACGATGCCATAATAATAATCAAAAGAGATTGTGCAGCGTATCATACATGTCATCACTCACGTGATTGGCTTGCATGACACCTATAACTAGTAGCCAGCATGCATGATCATTTAAAGAAATGTAGGGAAAAGAGTCGCTCAAAGGAGTAAACATCCGAGATTAGAATTCGAAGGAATGGTCAACACTTCATGTGAGAGACACAACAAGAACAAGTGAGTTGAGAAGAATGCATAGCGTAGAAAGGTTCAGATGGCTAAGTTCAAGCTATGGCTCAACATTAGCAACCAAACTTGATAGTGCTCAAGGCAAGCAGGGTCTTGCCAAAGGATGAAATTGTGCAAGTAGGATAGGTTGCTTAGTGACTGAAAGAATTATGCAAAATTCATAAAGGTGAGGGGAATTATTAACTCAAAGAATTTAATACTTATGCAAGGGCTTGTTTATAAACGATGGATTATCAATGACCATCCTAAGATGACCAAAACTTGGTGCCATATAGCATTAAAACTTTCTTTTCAACATGGGAAGGATACATCTATAGGAGGCTAAAATGCGCAGCAAGTTTAACATGTTACTAGGTCTTAAGGGGTGCAGTGGGGGATATATTGGTGAAGAGTCGCAATCTAATAAGTACATTTGTGAGGTAGAACATGGGAAGGATACATCTATAGGAGGCTAAAATGTGCAGCAAGTTTAACATGTTGCTAGGCCTTAAGGGGTGCAGTGGGGGATATATTGGTGTAGAGTCGCAATCTAATAAGTACATTTGTGAGGTAGAACAATGCACAGTGTTAGTAAGGTGGAGTAATCAAAGGGGATAGTAGTCTCTGGAACATCTAGAGGGAAGGATGTGAAGAGAAAAGTTACTTCAAAAGGATAGATATCTAAGAGGGATAAGTCTAGGTTCTCCATAGAGAGAATCATATACAACGGACCACACATGTTGAGGAGGAGTACCCCAAGACAACTCTATAAAGCTCAACGGACCGAGCGAATGACGAGGAGTGATCACATAATCTCACATGAGGTAATACATTGATGGACGCATTGCGAGATCAAGTGGGGGAGCAATCAAATGACACACTTTTAGTCGATGTGGAAATCAAACTCAATGGAGGGCTAACCCATGAAATGGTGGGCGCAAGGGCCACCATCAACTTAATAGAAATTAAGGGATGGAACAACTTAGGTGGAACTTGGTGAAGTACCTAAGCCACATAAAGCAAGTCGACATAGAAGGCTGAACATAGAGTGAAGGCACGAAGCTTTCCTTAGATAAAGGTCAAGGATAAGAACTCTTATAGAGGTAAGAGCAAAATCATATTGTTCCTTGGGTCCCTCATTTATATGGAGCTTTGATACACATGCATCTTATCTCAAAGAAACATTTAATGAAGGAACTAAGACAACTCAACTTACGGAGGTAAAGTTGAGGTTAGAAGGCATTAGCACGGGACAAGAGAATATAGAGGCGAGCACTCTTAAAGAATATGTCATAGTGCTATTATTCGAGTTGCTGTGAATGAAGTAGAATGCAACGAAGATTATGCTGGGAGGGTGCACTAATTTTAGTGAAGTTAGTGGATTGTGAGAGCTGCTAGGCGACAGACTATCCTAGAATCATGCATCATCCGGTTGGACGAAGGTTGATTGCCAGAGGAATGAATACAATTGAAGGTGGTAGAGGCCATATGATATGCTTGCACAGGCCATACATGGAGAGATTATAGTTCGAGTTCATCCCATGAAGATTTGAATGTAATGGATATGTCACCAAGAGGTGACATAGTGTAGTATGGTGGAATAATTTGAGGCAATACGACATATGCGGGAGAGACCCCGAGGGATTTAATCATGCAAAGGTATAATTAGCATCTATCAGGAGCTTCACTTTGGTGAATAATAAGATAACAAGAAGGGCTATAGATTCAAGAAGTGAATGTCATGGTACCATAGAGGCAAGCCTTCCATGCATGAATTAAATTTTACATCGGATAAAAGCTTTAGTCATCAGCATATAGGGGCTATTGGAAAACCCAGCGGGAGCATCACATGCACAGTAGAAGAAAGAAAATAAAATAGGTTTCCCACGTATATCAAATCTTCATCCAAAGATTGGTGTATGAAAAATTTGTAAAAATAAAAATCGCGATGCGTGAGAGATTGATTACCTAAGGAGATCATATATCCCTAAAATTCAATATCTAGATAGAGAGGATGGAGGAGGTCAAATGTCCTTAATTAGCCTCGAACTGGGCCTCATGCAAGGAGCCTATTAATGTTGGGCCTCATCCAATGAGAACAGGGACTAATTGGATAACTCATATCCAATCCTCTATTCACTAAAACATCCACATATGTGTATGACCCTCTAGGCCCAATAATAAGCTAGCCATGGTCCTACCTGTTAGAACTCCTTCAGACTCAGTTAATTGAGATAATATCATAACAATTCATTCGACTCATCGACTATGGATATACTTGTTGGGAAATCTTAATTGAAGCATCACATGCACATCGGAAGATCAAAACAAAATAGGTTTTCCACATAGATCAATCGTCGTGCAAAAGATTAGGTTGAGAGAAAAATTATAAAAATAAAAAAAACTATGATACGTGAGAGATTGATTTACCTAGGGATATCATATATCCCTATTTTTTAGAGCTAGATGGAGAAGATGGAGAAGGTCAAGCGTTCTCCTCTCTAGCAGTATCTACACGATGGATCTTTACAGTGATACTCCTCCAATTAGATCTCATAGCTCTTGCATAAAGGGAGGGAGGGAGGAGAATAGGAGAGGGTGGCCAAAGCTTTAGCCTATCAACCATGAACCTCTTCTCCTATTTATAGAGAGCCACCAAAAACCCTATGGTCCTGCCTTAGTCAGTATTGGATCTTCATCTAATTATCTACTAAACTTGCATTATTGGATCTATATCTAATAATCTTCCTAAGCCTCTAATTGAGTCTCATGCAAAGAGTCCATCAGTGTAGGGTCTTATTTAATAAGAATAAGGCTAACTGGATCTCTATCTATCCCTCTATTCATTGAAGCATCCACCATATATGTGTGACCCTATAGGCCAGATACCGAGTCAACCGTGAGTCGCTCCCATCAAAACTACTTATGATATAATGAATTATTATCTCTGTAATAATCCACTCGACTCATCACCTATGAACATACTAGGCGACTATGCCATAGTCCCCAAACGGTATAGGGGGATCAAATCTATTAGACCTGTCTATCCACAGTTACTGTGTATCTATAATCCCTTATCCAATTAATATCCCAGAGACTATATATTAGACATGATACTGTCAGGTCACATACGGAATCCATCTGAGTCTCGCTTTAATCAGATTCTCCCGGAGAACTCCTCTCTTAATCTAAATGATCCTGGCCAATGATTTGTCTGAGCAAGCATATATGAGATATTCCTCTTACGATACCGAGAGTGGATAATCCTTTATTGATACTTAATTGCCTTCGTAAGCTTGGCTACCAATCCTGATAACTAACTGTACTAGAGTTAAAACTTTCTAAACCTATAACTCTAGTGTTAAAGAAAGGAGTACTGAAATAAGACATCCTTGGTGTCTCAAGTCTAAGGACCAGATACACAACTAGGACTATGGAATTACTGTATTACATTAGGTATATTGACCATACAACATTCCATAAGCGGATCAATTAGTGAACTCATTCTCCAATGAGCACCTATACTATATCCTTAGTGTCTCCACGTAAGTGACAATGAGACCAGCCATCTCTGTCATATGGACGAGTATATAGTACACTGGTCTATCCAGTTATCTCGATGTCCCTCTCGAGTAACCTATGACTGGGATTATTTAGGATATGTGTTTAAAGATGAATCGATCTCATTACCATGATCTCATCACGATCCAATTCTCATGGCACAGAACCAAAGACATCACAATATGTTTCCAACAGATAGTATAATGTGAGAATATGTCAATAATAATCATAAGCAAAAATATCATGCAGCGTGTCACACGTTGCATCACTCATGTGATTGGCTTGCGAGGCACCTATAACTAGCAGTACTAGGCCACTACGTCATAGTCCCCAAACAATATAGGGGATCTCATCCATTGGACTGGTCTATCCTCAATTACCATGTATCTATAGTCCCTCATCCATCTAATATCCCATAAGTCATATATTGGACATGGTACTATCGAGTCTTAAATGAAATTCGTTCGATTAAGAAACATAGTAGGAAGTCCTTCACTTTCAGCTATCTTGATGAGAAGCCCATTGACACCGGTCTGTCTAGTTATCTAGATGTCTCTCTTGAGTAACTATGATCAGAATTATTTAGTTTATGTTTAAAGGTGAATGGATCTCATTATCGTGATCTCATTGCACAGAACCAAGGACATCATAATATATATAATAAATAATATAATATGAAAATATACTAATAATAATAATAGAAAAAGACTATGCAGCGTATTGTACGTGCCATCACTCACGTGATTGGCTTGTATGGCACCTATAACTAGCAAGTACTATAATTGTACATAGCTCGGGATCTAGGCACTCGTTGCTTGTTATAGGTGACTTGCAAGTCAATCACGTGAGTGATGACATGTGTGACTTGCTACGCGATCTTTTTACTTATTATTATTATTGGCATATTCTCACTTTATGTTACCTATTGTATATATTATAATATCATTGGTTCTGTGCAATGACAATTGGATCATGATGAGATTATGATAGTGAGACCAATTTACCTTTAAATATAGATCCTAAATAATCTCGTATTAGGATCGTATCAACACCAAGAGAGGCGGTGAATTAGTGCTTTTTACATTAATTCAAAAAATCATTCGATGAAACCATATAGAAAATGTATTTGACTTGAAAAGTGAGTAAAGTGTTGTAAGCAACTCGATAAGTAAGAAATAAGAATGAAAAGCACAAAGAAAAAGAGTACGCTAGATTTATAGTGGTTTAGTTGTCGCGACCTATGTCCACTCCCGATTTCTCCTCCATCGAGGCCACCGTTCTTTACAAACGATCTTTTCTTAATGAGCGAAGATCAACTATCCTTACAACTCTTTTCTCCTTTTCATAAGTTTAGGAGAGAATCTTTACAAGTCTCATATCTCCCTTAGAGTGAAACCTAAACTTCAAGATGAGGGAAACTCTCAACACTTGGAGCTTTATAACATTTTCAATTATATTTTTTGCTCACTTTTCTTATTTTCTTAAGCAAGAAGGAGTGAGATATTTATAGGCTCCAAATGGCTTCAAAAATAGAGTCAAAATTTAAATTTTTTAGATTTTAAGGATATTAGCGGTACAACCACCATTAATGGACGATACTATCACCTAGCAAAGCCTAGGAGATCGGGCTCTAGTGGTATTGTCACTAGCTTGGCAGTACTATCGCTTGCTTGCATTAAATGCTACTGGTACCACCACCCAGTCTGGGCAGCACCTATTAGGATTGTGTTGGCACTAAGATAACTAATATTGAAAATGTGCTTTGTCTTAGAAAGTGTTATAAGTAGTTAAATCAGAAACAATAATAATGAAGAGCATAAAAGAAAATGCACATCGAATTTAGATTAACTACTCTTTTACAATCCTTTCTCTTTTTCACAAGTTTAGGAGAAAACCTTTACAAGTCTCGTACCTCTCTTAGAATGAATTCTAGATTTTTAGGAGGGGAACTCTTAAGATATTACAACAATATTTGTACACTTAGAGTCACAAGTTTTTTTTTTAATCTCAATTCTTGCTGCTTCAAGCAAGAATGAGTGGAGCGTTTATAGGCCCCAATTTGCTTCAGAAGTTAGTGCCAAAAATTTAAATTCTCGAGATTTTGGAGTACTAGCAGTACCATCGCTGAACATAGCTTAGGATTCTAGGCTCTAGTGGTACCATCACTCAGAATAGATGGTCCTACCAATGATTGACGGTACTATCACCGACAACCGATGCTACCACCACTCGAGAATCCCAAAAATTTATAATACTTTTTGTACCCTGGGTTATACAATCTCTTGATCTAGTGGTACCTCCTCTTAGGTCAATGAAATGAGTCTCTCAATGGGCTCAAATCAATCCCAAACAAGGCCCAATGGGCCCTTAATTGAGTTAGCATGGTGACACCTAAAACTAACTCAATTAAGACTCAAACTATGATGATCATGACAAAGACGATTATGAAATGTAAATCTTATGTTGTCCGGCATGTCATTGGTTCATCTGGACCTCGGTGCATCATGCTCTCCTTCGATATATTGCTCGATCTATCGACATGTTGACTCCTACAATGTCCAATCTTAATACAATGTCTGATTGTTTCGGCTCGATGTCCGATCTCTAACTCCGATCCAACGTATGATTTTATTACTTTAATTGTTTTATCTTTTTATGATCGAAGATAGTCCTGCATTACTTAAGCTTCAAAACATATTAGATCATAACTTTATCAATTAATTTCATCATCAAAGTTTGTCATTCAACAATCTCTCCCTCTTTTATGATGACAACCAATTGATGATGGAGTTTTAAATAACTCCCCCTCTCTATATGCTATATTAAAATAAATTTGAATTCATAGAATGATAACCTTCTGATCATTATTTCTTTGTATTTAAGTCATAAAAATTTTAATGAAAGATGACTTTCACACTTTATAATATGTATATAACATAAGCATCGTCATAGTAAAATCATGAATATTGTATGTATAAATATCAAATCATCAAATTTATAACATGCATAATTTTAAAGTACATCATAATATCAAGAGTGAGTTAAGATTCCAAATCATCAAGCATAATGTCACATCATAATTTCTTCTTCCCCTTTGTTATTAACAAAATTGAGAATAGTGCAACTAGTAAACTAACACTATTGCTTCTTTTGATATGTGTAATATAACACTTCTTTTTCTCTCCTTTGTCATTATCAAAACAAAAAGGAGAAGGGAAGGTTCAATGGTGCAAAGATTTGCATCAATGTTATCACATAAAAGATCGAGCCATGAATCATTTCGACAAATCTCTTTTTTGTAAATAATAAGAAGGAATCATAAAAAATGATCTTGATTCAAAAGGAAAACTTAAGCCATAAAAATGGAGAAATCAAGATATTGATCAAAATATACATGAAAGGTAAACTCAAATATCCTCCTAGCCGACCTAGTGTCAGGGCTAGGTTGGCCAACAAGGCATAATCTATGGACTCAACTTAATCGACTAGGACCCGACTTAGCTAGGGTCCTAACGGACCCGTCCTCTTCAAATCAGTCTTGTCCTCAAGGCTGAGCTTTATGTCTTCAAGTCCCGTTCTGCAATTCCTCATGAGGCTCTCTTGTGGCCCATATAGTAGGCGCATTCTACTCTTGTGATCCAGCATCAACAATAGTGACTGGATGATGATGTGTCACAATCCTATGATCCCATACAATCATCAGCTAAACTTGGGCCTCCTCATTAGTCGTAATATTCGGTGGGTAGATCTAGGTTAATTCATCTTCTTTAAACTTCCATTTGCAATGCGATACTTGGAGGATCAATTATATTTTTGAATTAGTGTACCCATCCGATCCATAAGTCATGGCTCTAATGTGATCTTCAATTTTGCAAGGGCCAAAGTAGCAAGGGGACCACTTTCTTGAAGCTCGAATTTTCTGTTGGTGGGGCTGGAAATGAAAAGAAACTCGATCTTTAATAATAAACTTTCTTCTGCTCAAGTATTTATTAGGTGGCTATTTCTTTCTTGCATAGACTGCCACTTGGTTGTTCTTTAATAGTAATCAAACATTCTTTTGGAATAATTGCTGCCCTTTGATAAGGTCTCTGGTGGCGTGAGCCTATTCTGGGTCCGAGGAGGGTAGGAGTTGTAATTTTACTAAGCCTATTTTCTTCTCTCCTTTGTGATGTTGACCTATATCATGCCAAACTTCAAATTCAGTAGCAGTTGATATTCCTTTACAAACCAAAAGTATCATGTGAAATATAGGGAGATCCTTAGTGCATGTTAGGAGTCAGCCATCTTGCATATGGATAACACAATTTCTAGCTCCTGATGTGTCAATAATGAACACTTTATCGAAGTTAGGTAAAGCTAGCATAAGCGAAGAGTAGGGGCTACAACTTGGACTAATGATCTTTGTTTCTGGCATCTCTTCTTCAGTCCTCTCTAGTTCAACTTTCTGGAGGTAAGGATAATGATATGACCGAGTGTTTGTTGCTAGTTTATCGGGGAGAATCAGAATTCAATGGTCATGCCAGTGGGTAGAAAGTAGGCTGCGCAGTTTGGCAAAAATGTATGAAATTCAACAAGCGATTGGAGAAGGTTTGGGTCTTTAATTTTTATTGACTTTACCCATAGAATGCTACTGAAGTTGCATCAGGAGGCTACTGTTTACTTTGTTTAAAACTTTCTTCATTTGCTACATACAAATCATCATTATGTGGCTCCCACATTTCCCATGTAGAATCTCCTATTTCTTATGGTTAAAAATTTTCATGATAAATTCAAAAAACTTCTAAGGAATATCACCTAGCATAGTCAGCCATTTGATGTCAAGCACGGCCTCATAATCATCAAGAATAAGGAGGAAGAATTCAGCAAGTATCTCTTGGTCCCGTCGTAATAATTTTACCAGCGGGCATCCTTGGTCACACTTCAAAATTTAGTCATCGGTGATCTAAGCATCAAACCTATTATAATCCTCAATATATAGGACCATCCGAGCAATAACCTCGCTGTTCATGAAATTATTAATGCTCCTGGTATTGATGAGGATGGTGATTGGTTGTTGTTTAAGTAGTCCTCCTACTTTCATCGTCTGCGAGTTCGTGTAGCTGGCAAGAACATGCATCGTACAATTAGCCGACTACTATCCTTCATCTGTGACCTCTTCTCATGCTCTTGGACCTCCTCCTCCATCTCATCAATGGATATCTTTAATGGGTTTAATCAGTAGGAGGTGCCCCTTTTTGCAGCGATGATCGTGGCTCCATGGTTCATCGCAATGACAACAAAGGTCCTTCACTGATTTGGCGCGTAGTTCTTCTCTCGTTAATTTCTTTAGCAGTGAAGGATGGCTAGAGATAGAGGATATTGAAGGTTTATATGCTTTTGGTCTAAGAGTGGTTCTCATCCTCCAAGCATCTTAATTGAGTCATTCCTCTTGGATTCAGGTGAAAGAGATTGCGACTGTCATGGTGCGGGACTGCCATGCTTTAACCTCTTCTTTAATTTCTAGCTTGAGTCCTTCGATAATTGTCCTTAATAATTGTTTGTCAAACCAATTATGAGCAAGGTAAGATAATTCCTCAAACCTGGTCTTGTATTCTTGGTCGTGGAGGTTTGTCAGATCTTGGCAAGTTGTTTGTTAATATTCTCGTATTTAGTCGGCCCAAAGTGGTTCAATAGTGCATTCTTGAAGTGTATCTATGTTGGAGCCCCATGGGTGTATTCAAGTCAATTGTACTATCGTATAATATCTCCTTCGAGGTGGTTGATAGTGGTGTCCACCATGGAATCCTCCGATGTTCGGTAATAGCAAAAGTAACGTTCGACGCACGAAATCCATTCCGTCGGGTCTCCTTCTTCCCATCGAGGAAAGTCCACCCTCATGTATAGTTGTATCATATCAATGGCTCGTTCTTTCTTTTTGAGAGGCCTTTCTAAACTTTCACCTTATTGAAATTTTGTTGGGCTCGAAAATCGATCCAATCCAAATTCGGTAAATAAGGTGTGCAATTTATCCTCAATGCGTGATTCAAATGCCTCCAATTTGGTATTGATTGAATCTTGAGATGCCATTGCGTGTACCTCCAGATCTAAGATTTCAATATCCTTCTTTTACTATTGGGTTAGTGGTATAAAATAGTTGGGTGGATTGGTGGCCAAAATAGATGGTGGATCATGGGTAGATTGCTGTGGTTTGGGGCTAACAGGTTGCTATTTTTTTGTTGCTATTGGGGTGATAATTTAGGGTTACTGTACGGATTATATAGGGGGTATAATAGTTGAGGTTTAAGGCTAAAAGATTAATTTAGGGTTGCTATTGATGGCAGTAATGGATATGGTAGGGATCGGGTGTGGATACAACAAGTAGTACCGAAGGTAGTGCAACAAAGGTTTTCGTCAAAGAGGGTGCTGTTGGTACTGTTGTTTGGGGCTATTGTAGAATTGACTATGGATTATAAAAATAGGCTATGATAGTTGCATCTTAAGGCTAGAGAGGTGCCCTAAAGATGGTGTGGGTGGCAGTAATAATTTCAGTAAGGATCAGATATGGGTGCAGCAAAAAACATTGAAAGGTAGTGCTGCAGAATTATGCGTCGATAGGCTGCGATAGGTCACTATTTTGGGCTATGATTTTGGGTACTATTTGGGTTCTAGGAATAGGTTATGATGGCAGTGTCATAAGGCTAGAAGGGTGCCCTAAAGACATCATAGTTAGTGGCAGCAAGATGGTTAAGCTTTGGTGGGTTTAAAGAACAAGAAAGACAAAGGCACAACAATAGATTTTTTCGTCAAAAAAATTTCAATAGTATAGATGTAATTTTTCCCAGTAATTTGAAACAAGGATTTGAGTAAAACTTAAGGAAAATCCATTGATAAGGAAGAGATAATGCCATCATAAATTCATGGAAAACTATGGTAGTAAAAGATTCGGCAAGATAAAAGATTACGAGAAGGTGCTGTAGTAAATTTTTTTCATTGAAAGACTTTATTAGTATAGATGAGATTTTTTTTTTAGCAATTCAAAATAAGGATTCAGGTAAAACTCAAGAAAAATCTGCTGGTAAGGGAAAGATAATATCAACGAAAATTTTTTGAAAGAAAATGGCGGCAGAAGGTTTGGCAAAATCAAAGATCACGAGTATAAACTGCGATAGAATTTGGCATCCAAAGTGTAGCAGTTTGGACATAAAAGATCAGCAGTTTATATTAATAATTTTTTGATAAAACTAAAAGAAAATCTACTATTAGGAAGTGCCAAAGTTGTCATGAAAATTTTGTAGAGTTTTGGACAAAAAAATTGTAGCAGCAAGATCAAATAAGCAATATTATGTGGCTGAAATTATGAAGTGTAACTTTCATCGTAAAGATGGAAACTTTTCGATGAAAAGTTTATGCATCAAGATACGAATAATTTTTTGGGTTTTTCGAATAAGGATAACTAAATTTTAGTAGCAATAAGGTAGAAAACTAGAACCTGTTACAATTCATAGGGAGATCAAAGGATGATCTGCGGTGTGGAGATGATGACGAAATTCAACGATGATCTAGCAATTGTAGGAATTGCTTTGGATGGTTGTGGAAGGATGATGAGTGGTTGTGGAAGGGCAGCGAGATGCCAAGAATGCTACTCTAATATAAAGTGTTAGAACTCTTGTGGATTTTAAGCTTGGGGTGATCTCTATAGGGGATCAGCCTCCATGGAACTCTATAGGGGTTCCTCCCTCCTTGATTTTCTGCACAATGGCTGAAAAATAATTAATTTATTGATTATTAAAAGAAGAGAGAATACAAGCTATCTATAGGGCTTTTAAACCCTAACTCCTAATTTTATTCTTATTCCACCCTAGAGAGAGTCCAAGCTAAGTGGGACTCTCCCCCACTTGCCCTAGCCGACATCTCTTAAGATGAGGAGGTGGCTAGGAGACTCTCATCCCATAAGGACTCCTCCCTAACCCTAGTCAATCACTTCTTTACTACGGGGTGATAGCTAGATTAGGGTTTATTACATTCATGACTCATTTGACTCCAACTCATATCCAACTCTGACTCCTAATCAGACTTCAGTTTAATCGAATCTTAATCCTACTAGGATTTGGGCTGATTTATTATAATAAACTCAAATCTCCTCCTAGCCGAGCTAGTGTCAAGGTTAGGTTGGCCAACAAGGCCTAATATGTGGACTCAACTTAATCAACTAAGAGCCGACTTAGCTAGGGTCCTAACAGGAGAGAATATGTATGATATTGATCGTCAGACCTATGAGGAGGCTATTATAAGTATAGACTCTAAGAAGTGATAAGAAACCATTGATTTTGAGATAGATTCCATATACTATAATAAGGTTTGGAAGATGCATCTATGGGTATCGTATCCATTGGCTGTAAGTGGATCTTCAAGAAGAAGATTGGAGTATATAGAAAGGTGGAGACCTGTAAGGCAAGGCTGGTGACCAAAGGATATCGTCAAAGGCAAGGTATTGACATATGACGAAACTTTCTCACCCATAGCCATGCTGAAATCCATCAGAATTCTTTTGGCCATTGCAACATACTATAACTATGAGATCTAGTAGATGGATGTGAAAACCATATTCCTCAATGGCAACCTCGAGGATAAGATGTATATGATACAGCCTGAGAGATTCATATCCAAAGAGAGTCAAGATAAGGTGTGCAATTTGCTCAGTTCCATCTATGGATTGAAGCAAGCTTCCCATAGTTAGAATATAAGATTTGATTAGGTGATTAAATCTTATGACTTTGTTAAGAACTAAGGATCTTGTACTGGTATAGAGAGGAGGTAGCTATTGGTTACAGGTGCCTTGCAAGCCAATACGTGAGTTATGGCACATGTGACACACTATACGATTTTTTTGCTTATGATTATTATTGGCATATTCTCACATTATTTTATATGTTGAATATATTACTGGAAAACCAAAGCGGGAGAGCATCACATGCGTAGTGAAAGATCAAAATAAAAAATCAGTTTCTTATGTAGATCAAATTGTTGAGCAAAGATTGGTGCATGAAAAACTATAAAACCAAAAATGGTATCGTGTGAGAGTTTGTTTACCTAGGGAGATTGTATATCTCCAAATTTCTATATCTGGATAGAGAGGATGAAGGAGGTCAAACGTCCTCCTCTCTAGTGATATCGACATGATGGATTAATACAACAATGCTCCTCCAATTGCAGCCAAGATATCACAACTCTTGTATAGAAGATGAGGGAGGGAGGAGAATAGGAGGGAGGTGGCTAAAGGTGTAGTCTATCACATAAGAGCCACCCCTACCTCTTATTTATAGAGAGCCACCAAAAACTATAGGGATCCTACTTTAGTAGGTATTGGATCTCCATTCAATTACCAACTAACTTTTAATTATTAGATCTCTATCCAATAATTTTTTTTAGCCTTTAATTGGGCTTCATATAAGGAGTCCATTAATGTAGGATCTCATCTAATGAGAACATGATCTAATTAGATAAATTATATTCAATCCTCTATTCACTAAAGCATACACTGTATATGTATGACCTTCTAGGCCAATATCGAGCTGGCCGTGAGTCTTATCTATTAGAACTCCTTCTAACTCAATAAATTATTATCACACAAAAATTCACTCGATTTATCGATTATGGACTTACTAGGCCATTGCGCCATAATCCCCAAATGATACAAGAGATCTTATCTATTGGACCTGTTTGTCCTCAGTTACTAGGTATCTATAATCCCTAATCCATCTAATATCTCAAAGTTCATATATTGGGCATGGTACTATCAGGCCACATATAAAATCTAAGTCTCGCTTTGATCGGATTATCCCGAAGAACTCTTTCTCTCTCAATCCGACCTATCTAATTAAGTATTTATTTGAGCAAGAGCATACATGATATTCTTCTCATGATACCGAGAATGAATGATCCTTTATTGATACTCAATAGCTATCGTAAGATTGGCTACCAATCTCGTTAATTGGGTATACCAAATCTGAAACTTTTCAAACCTATAAGTCCAACATCAAATAAAGGAGTACTCAAATAAGGCATCTTTGGTGTCTCAAGTCTAAGGACTAGATACACAACTTGAACTATAGAATCGTTGTCTAATGTTAGGTATCATTAACCATACAACATTCAGTAAGCAAATCAATTAGTGAACTCATTCTCCAATGAGCACCTGTACATCTTTAATGTCTCTACACAAGTGGCTATGAGACCTTATGAAGGCAATTGAGCATCAATATAGGCTTAGAAGGTTTCAGATCTGGTATAGTCAACTATCGGGATTAGATATCAATCTTACGAAGGTAATTGAGTATCAATAGTGGATCATCTAGTCTCGGTATTGTGAGAGGAATTTCCCATGTGTTATTGCTCAAATAAATCCTCGATTGGGGTAGTTCGGATTGAGAGAGGAGTTCTTCGGGAGAATCTGATTAGAGCGAGACTCGGATGAATTTCGTGTGTGGCCTTACAGTACCATACCTAATATACGTTCTCTGGAATATTAGATGGATAATGGACTATAGATACACAATCATTGAGGACAAACAGGTCCAATGGATAAGATCCCCTATACCGTCTAGGGACTATGACGCAGTGGTCTAGTACGTCCATAGTCGATGAGTCGAGTAAATTAATACGAGATAATAATTCACTAAGTTAGAAGAAGTTCTAACTAGTAGGACTCACGACCAGCTCAGGGTCATACAAATATAGTAGATGTTTCAGCAAGTAGAGGATTGGATATGAGTTATCCAATTAACCATTGACCCAACATTGATGGGCTCATTATATGAGGTCTAGTTAGAGGCCAATTGAGATTATTAGATAGAGATTTAGTAATTCAAGATTAGTGGGTTGTTGAATGAAGATCCAATACCCACTAAGGTAGGATCCATTAGGGTTTTTAGTGGCTCTCTATAAATAGGAGGCAAGGGGCACAAATTATGATAGGTTACACCTTTGGCTACCCTCTCATATTCTTCTCTCTCTCCCTCTTGTCATAGTCTTGACTAGTTTTGCCTAAGTCGTACAATACCCTTGTGAATCCGTCCGCAAAGGTCAGCCTCCCCGAAACCTCCTAGGGTCTCTTAGGACATACAAAAGAGAAAACGGGTTAGAGGGAGCACTTCCCACGGGATCCATAAGCAACAGCTTTAGCAAACACTTTATATAACTAATACAATTATAACTATAGACTTTACAAGTTCTGAACAGTTGCACACAAAAGATAATGGTCCATTATAAACCGAAGTCCCTATAAGTACCTATATGATATAACTCCCATTTATAAGCTGAAATCGATCATAAAAGCAAACCAAACTAGGGTTGCCAAGCCTACTACAAGCCTGCTTCTTGTTGTATAAAGAATATAGAAAAATCGAAGGACACAGACAAACATTAGCATTACATCGAACACCTTATGTATATTTTTGTCCTTGACATTCTCCCCCACTTATTCCTTTGACGTCCTCATTGAAGCCACTATAGATGTTGTATCTTCTTGCCTTTTGTTGAATCTTTAATTTTCTGCTTTGGCTACAATAAGCTCCTTGGCTTCCAGCTGCTCTCTATTACTGTTGTTGAGTAGTCAAATTCTGATCCACCATGATGCTTCAACTTGCCAATGACTGACTCTTGCATGGGGTTGGTTGAGCTATCCTAATCCTTATTAATTTTTACAGATCCTTCTAATGAAGGAAAAGACCTTGTTATTTTGTTAGTATCATAATAATCTCATGTTGCTTAAACTGCGTGGATGCTTGTTGGAGCTTTAACGAGTATCGCCTTGCAGAAATATTTTTGAGGTCCTTCCTTCACAAAATTTGCCCCTCAGTTCTTCTTCAACCTTGTTGTCACTTCTAAGTAGGTTTGCATAACTTCCACTTTCAATTGACATTATGTTGGGAAATGAAGCGGACAATCTACTCTCAGTAGCATTAATCACCATTGGTGAGGATTTGACAACTCATCTTCCATTAGATTTCTTTGAATGGTCTTCAAACTTATGCAAAACTCCTTTGTTGGATAAATAAGAGAATCCGAATACTAAGTTTCGCTCATTCTGTTTGAGTTAAGAAGACAAAGATTACTTGATTTTGCCCGCCTCCTCGAGGTACAAGAACTGGGGTACTTGGTTTCGCCCACTCTCTTGAGTTGAGAAGGTAAGGGTTACTTGATTTCACTCGCTTCTTCAAGGTTATACTTCATGCATTGAGCTGATTACTAGCATTTTGCTTGCTCTTTGCTCATACTTCCGAAGCACTCGAAGTGTTTACACTCCTTGCATTGAGTTATCTATTGTAATTCACCTTCCAACTGCTATCAAACTTTCAGAATGTAAGAAGTTTTGTCCGAAAAGAGCAAAAAAAGTTTACCCCAACTTGGAGTCCCCTAACTTGGAGTAAGTTTTTGATAGTTATGGTCGCCTCTAGGATTGTATCATTTTCTTCGTCACCTTTGCCACCTACTCCTCTGAGTAGAAAAGGTATAGTATCGCGTATTGCCTACTTCGTTCCTTGGTCAAGCACTCCTGTATCAATATAGGTCCTTCACTTTCAGCTATCTTGATGAGAAGCCCGACGACACCGGTCTTATAAAGTTCCTTAGCCTCTACCCTTCCACTTTGTCTTGGTACTTGGAGTTTGCCTCTGTATTCGCCATCTCCTCAGCTCCTTTTACGACCAATACTCTCCCTTTGTGAGAGCAAGGGATCGATAACTCTATGGAAGTCCCACCTCTGTAGTACCATAGCATTGCCGAGTCCATGGCCCTACTATCTGTCACATTGCATCTACGTCCCTTTCTTCACAATTAGTAGATCTGCTTCTATGGCATTGTGGAACTCCTCCGAGTCCACCTCCTTTCTAACCAATGGGATAGCTAAGCCCCTCTGGACTCATGGTCGCTTTATCGCCCCTTTCGATCACCTGCTTCAACACCTCTATGTTCTCTAAGCAACTTCCTTTAGTCATTGAAAAAACAGACTACAACTCCCATTCATGGCCTCTGCCATCCTGTTGTAGGGCTTGCACCGATTCTATTCTCTTTAGCTTCCTTGATAATAACATTCACTTACTCAGCCTTATCCTCTAACTTGTCAAGCTCCCTTAAGCAAATATAAGCACTGAAGTAGTCTAACTCTCCAGTCGCTCTGATTATACCTCTGTATGATCAAGTCGCACCCATGGGATTCACTAGTACTTGCACTCGGAATTCTCCCTCGGTGGTACATAGCCCCCATATGCCAATAACTAAGGCTTTCATTAGTGCAAGATTTTATGCACAAATATGAAAGACCCACCTCTATGGTACTATGACATTCACTCCTTAAATCCACAACTCTTCTTATCATTATGTCGTTCACTAAAGTGGAGCTCCTAGTAGCTCCTGATCATACCTCCGCATAATCATATCCCTCACAGGACATCTCCGCATGTGTTGAATTGCTGTGAACTATTCCACCATGATCCGCTACACCATGTCGCCTCCTGGTGATATCTCCATTGCATTCAGATTCTTATGTGATAAACTTGGGCTACGATCTCTCCACGTGTGGCCTTTGCCAGCACATCGTAGGGCCTCTGTCACCTCTGATTGTGTTTGCTCCTTTGGCAATTTACCTTCGCCAACCCATTCTTGTGTCACCCCTGGATAAAGTATCGCTCTGAGATAGTCCATCGCCTAGTAGCTCTCGAAGTCCCTAGACTTCGCTAAAATTGGTGCATCATTGTCTAGATCCTAGGCCTCTATCCCCCATCAATGCAATCTCTACTGCACACCACTTCCTTCATAACAATTCGAATAGCAGCACTATGGCATATTCTTCAAGAGTACTCGCCTCCACGTCCTCTTGCCCCGTGCTAAGGCCTTTTGATTCCAACTTCACCTTTATAAGTTGAATCACCTTAATTCGTTAGTCAAATGCTTCACTGGGATAATGTGCATATGCCTTGCAGCTCCCTTCGTCTTTGACACTATGCAAAAATGAGTTCGGCCCATCAGAATGAAGAACCCATGGAACGACATAATCTCACTCTTGCCACTACAAGAGTTCATGACCTTGACCTGTATCCAAGGAAAGTTCTGTGCTTCCGCTCTATGTTTCCATCTTTTATGTTGACTCCCTTTATGTGGCTTGGAAACTTCACCAGGTTCCACCAAGGTTACTCCACCTCTCGATTTACATTGAGTTGATAGTGGCTCTCATGCCCACCATTCCATGGGTCTGCCCTCTGTTGAGTTTGATTTTCACATCGATTCTAAGTGCGCCTTCGTATGATATTGCCATTGTCGCTCCCCCACTTGATCTCGCACTGCATCTACTAATATATTACTTCATTCGAGATCATGCAATGACTCCTCACAGCTCGCTCGGTCCATTGAGCTTTGTAGAGATATTGTCTTGAGAAACTATTCCTCAACATATGCGGTCCGCTACACATGATTCTCTTTCTAGAGAACCGGGACTTATCCCTCCTGGATATATATCCTGTTGGAGTAACTTTTCTCTTTGCATTCTTCCCTCTGGAAGTTTCAAAGACCACTATCCCCTTGGACTACTCCATCTTATTAAACAATCTGAGTATTGTTCTGCCCCCGCAAATATGCTTGTTAGATTATGACTATTCACTAATACAACCCCCGCTGCACCCTTCAAGACCTAGCAACGTGTTGAACTTATTGTACACATCAGTCTCCTACAGACGTATCCATTCCATACTGAAGAGAAAGTTTTAGTGCTTCATGGTGCCAATTTTTGGTAGCCTTGAGATGGCCACGAACACTCCATCATCTGCATACAAGCCCTTTCATGAGTACTGAATTCTTCGAGTTAGCAATTTCCCTCACCTTTGTGAGCTTTGCATAACTCTTTCGGTCATTGAGCAACACATCCCACTTTGCATGGTCTCATCTTTTACCAAGTGCCCTGCTTGCCTTGAGCACCATCAAGTTTGGTTGCCAATGTCAACCCTAGCTCGAACTCAGCCATCCCAACCTATATATGCTACACATTCTTTCTAGCTTGCCTATCCTCATGATGCCTCTCTCGCAAAGGATTGGTCATTCCTTTGAATGCCAATCAAGGATGCCCACTCCTTTGAGTAACTCCTTTCCCTACATCTCCATGTCTGTCTCTCCCAAACGATCGTGCATGTTGGCTGTCCTCCATGCAGCCCAACTAGGTCCCTCACATTTGCATAGCAAGTGTTATGCATGTGCTTGTCTTGCTTTAATACCAAAACGTTATGGACTTACCTGGTTTTTCCTAAGTTGTGCGGCACCCTTACGAGTTCGTCCGTAAAGGTCGGCCTCCCTGAAACCTCCTAGGGTCCCTTAGGACCTAAAAAAGAGAAAACTTGTTAGAGGAAATACTTCCCACGGGATCTACAAGCAACAGGTTTAGCAAACACTTTATATAGCAAATACAAATTACAACTATGGACTTTACAATTTCTGAATAGTTGCACACAAAAGATAATGATTCATTATAGGCCAAAGTCCTCACAAGTGCCTACATGACACAACTCTCATTTACAAGCTGAAACTGGCCACAAAAGCTAACCAAACTAGGGCTGCAAGTCCGCTACTTGATGTACAAAGAATATACAAAAACCAAAGAACACAGACAAACATGAGCATTACATCGAACACCTTGTGTATATTTTTGCCTGTGACACTCTATGAAGAGTTGTGAGCTTTTGGGTTGCAATTGGAGGAGCATTACTGCAATAATCTATTGTGGATACCGCTAGAGAGAAGGATGTTTGACCTCCTTCATCCTCTCCATCTAGATCTAGGTTCTCAAAGATATACGATCTCCCTAGGTAATCAAACTCTTATATATTATAGTTTTCAGGTTTTACATTTTTCATGCACCAATCTTCCTATGACGATTTGTTCTACATAGGAAGCTAGTTTTGTTTTGTTCTTCTATTGCGCATGTGATGTTCCCATTAGGTTTTATAATAGTAGCCTCGAGGTTGAGGGGTACATGGACTCGAGTTTCCAATCCGATATCGATAATAGCAAATTGAACTTAGGATATGTCTTTACCTTGAATGGAGGAGCAGTAAGCCAGAAGAGTTCCAAGTAAGATACTACTACTGACTCAACTATAGAGACGGAGTACATTGCTACGGTAGAAGCAACAAAAGGGGGAGTCTAGATGAAGAAGTTCATTGTGGATTTATGAGTCGTACCTAGCAACGAGGAATTGATTCTCATATATTACGATAATAATGGGATGATAGCTCTAGCAAGAGACCCTAGGTCTCATCAAAAATTATTCTAAGGGGGTTCCAATTGATTAGAGAGATCATTGCTTTTGGAGATATAGCAATAGAAAGGGTTTCGTCCTTAAGATAACATTACAGATCCACTGATAAAGCTGCTATCTCATATTGTCTTTGAGCTTCACAAGAGTCTGATAGGGATCAGACATGTAAGTGATTGGCTTTAGGTCAAGTGACAGACTGTTAATTATAGGTGTCTTGTAAGATAATCACATGAATGATTATCTTGCACACACTCGTGGTACTATCGTTGGCCTAGGCAGTACCACTGGCCTAGGCAATACCACTATTGTCTGCCTAGTACCACCGCTGACAAGGGGCAGTACGACCGTCAGGATACCTGAAAAAGTATAAATAGTGCTTTTCGGCTCTCTCGGTAGTTCCACCACCTAGGCCAACTTTAGGTCATTGAATTGACCTTCTAACAATCCTAATTCGACCTTGGTTCAGGTCCAATAGGCTCATAATTAAGTTGGCATAGTTTTAGCCCAATACGAGCTTAATTTGATTAGGAACAACCACGATCGAGACTTAACCAATCTAGTTACAATCACAAAGCCTTCAGCACATTGTTTAGCATTCCGGCATATCATCTGGTCATTCAACACTTCGTCTAAACCTCCAGTGCATCATCTTTTCCTTTGATGTATCACCCGATCTATTGACATATTGACTTACCATAACATCTGATCTTTTGGTGCAATACCCGATCCATCCGGCCTGATGCCCGAACTCATGGCACGAAGTACATCTTTTGGCATATCGACTAATCCTCCGGCCTGACGTCCAATCTCTGACATGATGCTTTCCCCAACCTAACGTCTAATTTTCTTACTTCGATAATTTGTCATCCGATGGTTTGAGTCTATGATCGAAATTTTTCTTGTGTCATTTATCTTAAAAGCATATTAGTCTCTGAATTTATTAATTTATTTCATCATCAAAATCTAGGATTCAATGATCTTCTCCTTTTTTATGATGATAATCAATTGATGATGGAGTTTTAATTGAACTCTCCTTGTCCATATGCCACTTTAAAATATTATAATGAACTCAAATTAAAAAATAATAACCTTTCAATGCTACTCTTTGAATTTAAGTTGAAAGAATTTTAATTAGAAATCATAGTGATTTTCAATAATAACTATTGCAAGAATAATATATATAATTTTAGTTAAATAATCACATCATATCCATAGTTAATGTAAAAATAGTTACACATCTCAAACATATATCATAAGTTAATATCATTAAATACATATATAAGAGTGCAACATAGTTATCACATCATCAAAATATTGTCATTACTTCTCCCCTTTTGTCATCATTAAAAAGAAAAAAAGAATATTAAGGTATCATGGTGCTACTTGTATTCGTTTATATCAATATGTCAATTATAAAACTATTTTAAAATCACATGAAGGATATTAATATAAAAGATAAGTTAAGTCATGAGAGGTCAATTGATGATGGGGTATACAAGTCATGAATACAAAGGGGTCATATGAAATAAATCTTTTATCAAGAAATCAAGATAATAATCTGTTGGGATGAATCTCCTCTTTAGTAAAAAAGAAAGGATTATAGGAGAACAAATAGTAAAACATCTTGATTCATACAAAATAAATCTCAAGTTCTAAATATCGAGAAGTTAAATTAAAGATCATGATTTGTTTGGATAAATCTCTTCCTCAATCATTAGCGAAAAGAAATAATTATAGGAGAACAAATACAAAATAAATCTCAAATCTCGAATATTGAGAGTCAAGTGAAAGGTCATTATTCGTTTGAAAAAAATATCTTTATCAGTCGTTAACGAAAAGAAAGAATCATAATAGAATGAATATAAAATAAATCTTAAATCTTG
This sequence comes from Ensete glaucum, assembly GCA_021527575.1. NCBI lineage: Eukaryota > Viridiplantae > Streptophyta > Magnoliopsida > Zingiberales > Musaceae > Ensete > Ensete glaucum. Next base: position 19,734,670 of record CM038552.1, on the reverse strand, counting down.
AATATCGAGAAGTCAAGTAAAAGAGATCATGATTTATTTGAAAAAATCTTCTCTTCAGGAAAAGGAAGAATCATATGAGAAGAATTAGTAAAATATTATACATTTAAAAGATTCAATATGCCTAATTCTCCTCTAATAAAATTAAATTGTTCCTCATTCAGTGATTTAGTAAACATATCTACTAATTGATGTTTTGTGTCAATGAAATCTAAAAATATATCATGGATGCTAATATGATCCATAATAAAATAATATCTAATATTAATGTGTTTAGTCCTAGAGTGTTGAATAGGGTTCTTTGATAAACAAATTATACTAGTATTTTCACATCTTATAAGAATATTTTTCAAGCAAAGTCCAAAATCTTCCAAAGTATTCTTCATCAAAATTACTTCAGCATGCATTTGCTGCTACATATTCAACCTCGACTATAGATAATGCGATAAAGTTTTGCTTATTGAAATACTAAGAGACAAGTGCATAACCTAGGAACTTACATGTTCCAGAAGTACTTTTTCTATTTATTCTACTACCTACAAAGTCAGCATCATCGTATGCAATCAAATCAAAATTTTTAGATTTTGGATATCATAATCCTAGATTAAGAGTCTATTTTAAGCATCTAAAAATTCTTTTAATTACTTTATAATGAGATTATTTAGGATTGGACTGAAATCTTATACAAAGACCAACACTAAACATTATTAGTTATAGTAAGATATAATAAGCTATTAATCATACCTCTATAAGACTTTTGATTAAAGAATTATCCTCCATTGTCCATATCTAATTTAATAAAAATGCTCATCGATGTGTTAATAGCCTTCGCTATCCATGTGAAACATTTTTAATAGATCCAAAGTATACTTAGTTTGACTAATAAAAGTTCAACCGTTTAGTTGCCTAATTTGTAACCTTCAGAAAAATAATAATTCACTCATCAAAATCATTTCAAATTCTTAGCTCATACTCTTAGCAATTGATTCATATAATGATTTATTTGTAGAATTAAATATAATATCATCAACATAAATTTGAATAATAAAAAATATTTTTAAAATATTTAATAAATAATATGGTATTAACCTTATATTTTAAAAAATTAGTTTTAATAAAAAAGTGCTAAGCCTCTCATACCAAGCTCTAAGGCCTTGCTTCAATTCATAAAGAGTCTTAGATAATTTATAAGCATGGTTTAGAAAAATATTATTTTTAAATCCAAATGGTTGCTCAACATAAACTTCCTCAGAAATAAAACCATCAAGAAAGACGCTTTTAACATCTATTTAAAATAATTTAAAATTTTTAAAATATACATAGGCAAGAAGTATCCTTATAGCTTCAAGTCTTGTTATAGGAGCGAAAGTAATATGTACCTTCTTGGTTGAAACATTTGGCCACTAATCTAACCTTATTTCAAATCATGAAATCTTATTTATCTTGTTTATTCCTAAAGACTTATTTAGTGTCAATCACAAGCTGATCACTAGGTCTAGGAATAGCCATTCAAACTTTTTTTTTTCAAATTGATTTAATTCTTCATACATTGCCAAGACCCATGAGTCATCTTTGAAAACATTGTCAATGCATTTAGGTTCAATTTGATATAAAAAGGTAGCATTTGTGCAAAAATTTTTAAATAAAGAACGAGTTTGAATATCTTTTGATGTATCTCCAATAAATTAGCATACTTCCATCCTTGGGTGAGGCTTTTTTAGAAGTAGATGTATCCAAATTTCTTTAGAGGGGAGAATTTTTATTTAAATTTAAATTATTAAATTCAAAATTATTATCAAGATCATTTTTCTTAATATCAAAAATTCATTAAAGACAACATAGGTAGATTTCTCAAGGACTATAGTTTTTTTTATTAAAAACTCAATAAGCTTTAGAAATAGAGAAATATCCAAGAAGAATGCCTTCATTGGATTTTGCATCAAATTTTTCTAAGGCATCCTTTTCATTTAAGATAAAATATTTATAATCAAAAACTTTAAAACATGCAATGTTGGGTCTTTTATTGTTCTATAATTCATAAGGAGCTTTAGATAGCAGAGGTCTTATTGGAATATTGTTCATAATATAGCATGTCATGTTAACAACTCGGATTAAAATTACTTAGGTAGACTATGTTCATTAAGCATGATTCTTGACATTTCATGTAAACTCTTATTTTTTATCTTAATAACTTCATTTTGTTATGGATTTCTTAGAGTAGAGAAATTATGATCATAACCATTAAAATCACAAATTTTTTTAAAATTATGATTTTTAAATTTACTACCATGATCACTACGAATAGAATAAATCATAAAACCTTTTTCATTTTGAACTTGTTTGCAAAACTTCATAAAACATTTAAAACAATCACATTTATGTGCCAAGAAATATGTCCAAATATTTCTACTATAATCATCAACAATCACAAAAACATATTTACTACGTCCTAGACTTATAATGTCAATTTGTCCAAATAAATCCATATAAATTAATTATAATAGTCGAAAGGTACTCATATGATTTTTAGATTTAAAGCTAATCTTTATTTGTTTCCTTAGTTGATATGCATCATAAATTTTATCTTTGACAAATTTAATTCTAGGCATTCCTCTTAAAAGTTCTTTAGTTATGATTTATGATATCAATTTAATACTTCCATGACCTAATTTCCTATGACAAAGCCACCATTTAAAATAAAAAATAAGTTTCAAAATCATCGAGATTAATAGTATAAACATTATTGTTCCTTAAGGCAATCATAGACTTATTCTTATATGGTATATCTATGATGCAAGTATTAGATTTAAATTTAATATTATATCCCTTATCATACAATTGACTAATGTTGAATAAGTTATGTTTTAAACCATCGATTAACATAACATATTCCAATGTCGATAATTTTTTCTTTGTTATTGTCTATAAATATAATATATCCTCTGTCTCAGCTAGTGAGCTTTTAGAATTATATTGGATCTCCGATTATGTGCCTTAGCATCCACTATCAAGATACCATCTTTTGCTCCTAGCTTTTGTTTTAAAATAGACCTACAAGAAGGAGAGGATCACTTTAATTACCCACTTAATTTTAAATTTTCATGGTTAGATATACCTTTCTTGACTTTTGGTATCAAATTATTTATTGTTCCTATAAGAACCCCAACTAATTTATGAGAGCGCGGGTCCTTTAACTTCAGAGAGAATATATAGTACAGGTCTTTTTACAAATTTTGTTAGCTTTTGATGAGTGTTACTCCTCACAAAGTCGATTCTTTCCTTTCTATACGCAACCTTGATTAGCAAGAATCATGTTTAATGATTTATTTTTAATTTTAAAATTTTCTAACATTTGTTGTAATAACATATTTTCTTTTTTTAGTTAGTCTAACTCTTGATATTTAGAGCAAGAAATACAAGATAATTTTTCCTTTATGAGTGAGTCTAATTCTTTATATTTGGAGCAAGAAGTATAATATGTTGATTTTTCATGCATAATTTTTAATGTATCAAATTTACTAATAATTAATACATAATCCCTTTTTAGTAAATTATATTTCTTACCTATTTCAGAAGAGTCACATACCTCATCGTTGAAGGATATCAATGCATAGTTTGCCACTTTGTCTTTATTGATTTGTTTTCGTCTTCTGATGCACTTGATTTATCCTAAGTTGCCTTGAATGTTTTCTTCTTTTTTTGGGTTGGTAACATCTTCTTTAGTTATGGACTCATTTTTAAAGTACCCTGGCTTCCAAAATTGCATGGGCTCCTTGAACCATTGCCTGCCTAGTACCATTGTCGGCTAGGCATGGGGTGGTACCATCAGTGGAATCCAGTAAAAGCACAAAAAGTTCTTTCTAGCTCTCTAGGCGATACCACCATATGGGCCTAGTGGTACCGCCACCCAAGCCAACATCAAGTCATCGAATTGGCCTTCCAATAGGTCTAATTCATCTTTGGTTTAGGCCCAATGGGCTCTTAATTAAGCTGGCATAGTTTTGACTCAATACTAGCTTAATTTGACTCAAAACGACCATAATCAAGACTTAACCACTCTAATTACAATCATGAAGCCTTCAACATGTTGTCTAACATTCCAACATGTCATTTGGCATAGTTGTGGCCAAAGCTCCCTCCTATTTATAGAGAGCCACAAAAAAACCTAGGGGTCCTACCTTCGTGGGTATTGGATCTTTATCTAATTACCTACTAACCTTGAATTATTGGATCTCTATCCAATAATCTCCTTTGGCCTCTAATTGGACCTCATGTAAGGAGCCCATTAGTGCAGGATCTCATCTAATGAGAATAGGAGCTAATTGGATCTCTATCCAATCCTCTATTTACTGAAGCATCTACCATATTGTGTGACCCTCTAAGCCCAATACTAAGCTTGCCGTGAGTCGCTCCCATCAAAACTTCTTCTGATAGAGTTAATTATTATCCCCATAATAATTCACTTAACACATCAACTATGGACATACTATGCTACTACGCCATAGTCCCAAGACGGTACAGGAGGATCAAATCCATCAAATCTTTCTATCCACAGTTACCGTGTATCTATAGTCCCTCATCCAACTAATATCCCAGAGACCGTATATTGGATATGGTACTGTCAAGTCATATACGGAATCCATTAGTCTCGTTCTAGTCGGACACTCCTGAAAAACTCATTCTCTCTTAATCCAAATGACCCTGGCTAGAGATTTATCTAAGCAAGCATATATGAGATATTCCTCTTATGATACCGAGAGTGGATGATCCTTTATTAATACACAATTACCTTTGTAAGGTTGTTATAAATCCCGATAACGAACTATACCAGATCTGAAACTTTTTATACCTGTAAGTATGGTGTCAAGGAAACGAGTACTCGTAAAGGGCATCATTAGTGTCTAAATTCTAAGGACCATATACACAATTAGGACTATAGAATCATTATCTGATATTAGGTATTATTAACCATATAGCATTCCATAAGTGGATCAATCAGTGAACTCATTCTCTAATGAGCACCTGTACTATATCCTTAATGTCTCAACATAAGTGGCTATGAGATCAATTGCATCCAACATATGGATAGGTATATAGTACATCGATCTTTCTGATTATTTTAATATCCCTCTCGAGTAACCTATGATCGAAATTATTTAGAATCTATGTTTAAAGGTGAATCGATCTCATTATCATGATCTCATCAAGATCTAATTCCCATTGCATAGAATCAAGGACATCATAATATATATATATATATAATAGATAATATAATATGAGAATATATCAATAATAATCATAAGCAAAAAGATCGTACAGCGTGTCACACGTGCCATCACTCATGTGATTGGCTTGCAGGGCACATGTAACCGACAATCTCCCACTTGACCTAAAGCCAATCACCTATATGTCTGATCCCAATCAGACCCTTGCGACGCTCAAATACAATCTGAGCCAATGGCTTCGTTAGTGAATCTGCAATGTTATCTTTGGATAGAAGTCTTTTCATTGCTATATCTTTACAAGCTATGATCTCTCTAATTAGATGACACCTCCTCAGAATAATTCTAATGAGACCTGGGTTCCCTTGCTAGAACAATCGTCTTGTTGTTATCACATAATATGGGAATCAGATCCACACTACTTGGTATGACTCTCAAATCCCTGATGAACTTCTTCATCCACACTGCATCCTTTGCTGCTTCTGCTTCAGCAATGTATTATGCCTCTATGGTCGAGTCAGTGGTAGTATCTTACTTGGAACTCTTCCAACTTACTGCTCATTCATTTAGGGTGAAAATATATCCCGAGTTTGACTTACTATCATCAATGTCAGACTGGAAACTCGAGTCCGTGGAGCCCTCAACCTGGAGGCTACCTTCGAACCTAGATCCGCCTGATACTTTCTGTCTTTCAGTGTTCTAAACTTATATCCGCCTGATACTTTACTGTCTTCCAGTGTTCTAAACCTATATCCGCCTAATACCTACTTGTGACACTTAGAGCATACACTATATCAGGCCTGATATATAGCATAGCATATATGATAGACCCTATTGCTGAGGCATAGGGTATCCTATTTATGTCTACCCTTTCTTTAGGAGTATTTAAGAACATACTCCTAGAAAGTGATATTCCATGTTTCATCGATATGAGACCTCTCTTAGAATTCTCCATACCAAATCTTTTGATAATGGACTCTATGTACCTCGATTGAGATATGCCAAGCATCCTCTTGGTTTTATCTCTATAGATCTGAATCCCTTAAATATATGATACTTCCCCTAAGTCCTTCATGGAGAAGTTTTTGGATAGCCAAGCTTTTACCTTAGAGAACATTCTTACATCATTCCCAATAATTAGGATGTCATCCGCATACAACATCAATAAAGTGATAGCGCTCCCACTTACATTCCTGTACACACAAGGCTCATCTTCATTCTTAACGAAGTCATAAGATCTGATTGCCTCATCAAATCTTATGTTTCAACTTCGGAAAGCTTGCTTCAGTCCATAAATGGGCCTAACCAAACTACACACTTTATCTAGACTCTTTCTAGATACGAATCCCTCTGGTTGTATCATATACACCTTATCCTCAAGATTTCTATTAAGGAATATTGTTTTCACATCCATCTGCTAGATCTTATAGTCACAGTGTGCTGTAATGGCCAAAAGAATTCTGACGATATATTTTAGCTACCAGCCTTGCCTTATAGGTCTCCACCTTTCTATCCACTCCGATCTTCTTCTTAAAGATCCATTTGCAACCGATAGGTACGATACCCTTAAGTTCATCCACAAGGTTCCAAATGTTGTTAGAGTATATAAAATCTATCTCAAAATTCATAGCTTCTTGTCACTTCCTAAAGTCTATACTTATAATTGTCTCATCGTAGGTCTGAGAATCAATATCCTGAGAATCCTCTCCATTGATATCTCATATCTTTCATGAGGGTGAGATACTCTACTAGACCTACGTAAAGTTAGAACTTGTGTGCTAGGTACCTGAATAGACTTGAACTCTGGAATGGTGCTTGAGTTAGGTTCTCCAACCTCACTCAACTCTATCTTACTCCCACTGTTTCTACCAAGAATGTGTTTCTTCTCAAGAAATATAGCTCTCTTAGCAACAAAGACCTTTTGGTCCTTGGGATGATAGAAATAATACCTATAAGTTTCCTTGGGGTATCCCACGGACTTGTATCATTCTATCCTTGATTCCAACTTATCGGGATTATATCTTTTAACATGGGCAGGATAGCTCCAAAACTTAACCACCTTAAGATTGGGCTTCTTTCCTTTTCATATCTCATATGGTGTAGACATTATCGACTTTGATGAAACTTTGTTCAGAAGGTAAGCTGCAATCTCTAGGGCATATCCTCAGAATGAGACGGGTAGGTTAACAAAACTTATCATGGATCACACCATATCTAACAGCATGCGATTCATCCTTTTTGATACACCATTGAGTTAAGGTGTATATAGAGATGTCTATTGGGATAGAGTCTCATGGTCCCATAGGAAATTAGTGAACTTTATACTCCGGTACTCTCTCCTCCTCGATCTGATCGAAGAGTCTTAATCTAGTTCTCTACCTCATTCTTATATTATTTGAATTTCTCAAAGGCCTCAGACTTGTACTTCATCAAGTACACATGTCCATACATAGATAAATCATTAGTGAATGTAATGAAGTATGAGTAACCACCTATAACCTAAATCGACATGGAACCACATACACTATGTACGAGATCCAATAACTTGGGCTCTCTCTATTTCCACTAAAAGGAAAGTTGGTCATCTTCCCACGAATGCAAGGTTCACAAGTTGCATATGACTCATAGTTAAATAGATCTAAATATCCATCTTTCAGTAACTTTTGAATTATTCCCTCATGTATATGACCTAGCCTACAATATCATAGGTATTTATTGTTTACCTTATCTCTTTTCCTCTCAAACATATTTATATTCATGATGTGTGAAGAAGTGTATAACATATATAAGTCATTTATCAATATCTCTCTAGTGATGATCTCATCATCCAAAATTATTGAACAACTATTGTTCTCAAAAACTAATTTATATCCACCAATTGTCAAATAAGAGACAGATATAATATTTTTAATAATAGAGGAAACAAAATAGCATGCATCTAATCCAATAATAGCTCCACCAGGCAGATGTAGGGTGACCTCCCCAACAGCAACTCAGCAACTCTTGCTCCAATGTTCATCTTGAGGTCTATCTCACCTCTCGCCAATTTCCTAGATTTTGCTAGAAACTGTAATGAATTACAGATATGATAAATACTCCCGGTATCCAATACCCATGTGTTATTATGAAAATATGATTAGTCAAAATTAATCATGAATATACCTAAAGCTTCTTCAAGCTTCTATTTTACCTTTTCTGTAAGGTAGTCCTTATAGTTCTTTTTTCAATGTCTATCTTAGTCGTAGTGGAAGCATTATCCTTTGTCCTTTGTCCTTTACCGGGGTCTTTCTTGGTAACCTTTGTCTTACTCGGTCTTTTTTTGCCCTTACCCTTTTTAAGGGTCTTACGAGTCTTCCTTTTCTTTTTTATCTCACCAATATAAAGAATTGGCTTCTCTTTCTTGATGACACTCTCAGCTTCCCTCAACATATTGAGGAGCTCAGTGAGAGTCACCTCAAACTTGCTCATGTTAAAATTCATAATAAACTGTGCAAAGAAACTTGACAAGGACTAAAGTATAAGACCAACACACAAGTTATCCTCTATGACTATTCCTAGACCTGTGAGTTTCTTGATCCACTATATCATCTTTAAGACATGGTTCTTAATCGATATCCCTTCCATCATCCTGGCTTGGAAGAGTCTCTATGATATCTCATATCTTTGAGTTCTTCTCTGTTTCTCAAATAGCTAGTGGAGATGAAGAATGATAGAACATGTATCTATGCTCTCATGTTACATTTATAACTCAAGAGTCATGGAGGCCAACATGTAACATTTTGCTAATATGGAATCATCTATATACTTCATATAGCGAGTAATCTCATTCTTGCTTGCCCCTTCTTCCAGCATGGACATAATTGTATAAAGAACGTAAGCGAGTTTCTCTATCGTGAGAACAATTCTCAAATTACGGAGCCAATATGTGTAGTTAGGACCAGTAAGGTAGTTGGTATCAAGTATGCTACATAGGAGGTTTGCAAGTGATATGTTTTTGACAAATAAGATATAGCACAAATAAATAACATATACGTTTTGTAGAAAAACTAATTAAGATATGGACTTCTATCTTAATGTACTCCCATTATTTTTCTAGTGAATCACGTGTTATGATCAATTGGTACTAAGAGGGGGGGGGGATGAATTAGTGCAAGCTAAAATTTTTCTTTCTAAAGCAAAATCTTTTCAAATAAGATAGAATAGGAAATATGAAGCTTTTCATTTTTTAATAAAACAAGTGAGTGATTCAAAGTAAGTTGTTAAGGAAGCCGAAAAGATAATCACGTTTGAGAAAAAGAACTTATCGTCTTGCTTTCAAGGAGTTTAGTTAAGTTGGAAGCATCAATTCAATAACATTCAAGCAATACAAGTATGAAACACTTACAATTTTATAATGGTTCGATGCCAATGGCCTACGTCCACTTCCAAGTCCTCCTTCTTAAGGCACACCGGCATCCACTACCAATCTTCTTTGGGTGAAAATCAAACCCTTACACTTGCTTACAAGGGAGACTTAAGAAGTTACTATCTCTAAGTTCTCTCCCTTACCCCCTTTTTTTTCTTACAATTCTCATACAATATTTTCTCAGAATATAATCCCCCAAAAGTGTTGTTCTGAATATAAGAAAACTTAGGGTATTTATAAGCCCCAAATTGGCTTTAAAATTGGAGCCAAAATCCAATCGTATCTGGAAAATTTGGGTACGGGTGGTTTACCCATTGACCTGGGTGGTTTACCCACCGTCAGTAGTAGACCGCCTCCTAGATTCTGTGGGACAGGCGGTTCACCCACCACCTAGGTAGTTTACCCACTGAAAGCTACTACTCGTCGCCCGGATTCTGTGGTATGGGTGGTCTAACCATCGCTCACCGGTGGTTTACTCGTTGAAATTTTCGCAAAAGTGGTTCCCTCTATTTTTCAAATTTCGGCTTGACTTTTACATTGACCAGCTCTTTGGTCAACTGATTGAGCTCAACCTGAGCTCAACTAAACCTAGTAGTGGATCTGGTTGCCTCATTGAGTTGATTTGGATTCCTTCCAAATTCAACTCAATTAGGACTCTAAATTTTAACTATGACTTAATGATTACAACACTCAATGACCAATTAAGCTTAACTAAGACCTAACTCCTACAAACTCCAGCAACCTCCGGTAATATTACGGTAAGTCCTCCGGTCTTCTTCCCGGCGATCTCCCTTCGCATTCCCAGTGAGCTTCTCGATTCCTTTGGTAAATCTCCTAGCGAACATCTGGCAAGATCCCACCACATCGTCCGAACTCGGCTTTATGCCTAGGCTTTATCTTGGCCCATCATCTGGTTGTAACTTCATTGATCCTGCCATAGTTAGACCTGCACGATGCTAATTATGACTTAATTAAATATAATTATAATTACCAAAATATTCATTACAAGACCATCCTAACTCCCGACAAGCTTTTCGACAACCCTTGATAATCTTCCGATGAGTCTCGGTCTTCTTTTGGTGAACTCCCTTGTGTCATCCTAGCAAACTCCCGATACCCTCGGCGAGCTTCCGATACACTCCTGGCGAGTTCCCAAATGCATGGACTCGATGCATGGACATAACCTTGGCCAATCCTGATTGTAATAATCCTTCTATCATAATTAATCCTGTATCAATCAACTCTAACATTCCTGTTAGATCAATAATCCATCAATTAATTTTATCATCAAAATCCGAGATTCAATAATCTCTCCCTTTTTGGTGATGACAATCAATTGATGACAGGAGTTAATCCTCACTCTTAAATTCAAACAATCAATCATTCAATGTAAATTTCAACATAAATTTATATCAAGTCATCAAATCATGAATTTTAAAATATCTAAGTTATATCATCAAGTGTTATCAATAAATATTTTTCAATGTCATGTGTCATCAATATATATTTCTCCCCCTTTGTCATCAATAAAAAGTTGAAAATTTCAAAAACACATGATGATATTACTCCCCCTTAGTATATGCATTAATATAGAAGACTTAAATTCAAGAGAGTCACATCCTCTTGAATTCAAGTAAATCAAAGCAATAAGCATTTCAAGCATATAACCTTTCAAGAATAACAAAGATTTGCTTTTTAAAATTTTCAACTTATTAAGAATTTTCAAGGATTGTCATGAAGTTGAAAATATTTGAGAATTTTTCTTCAAATCATCAAGCGCATAAAATTTTCAAATCAATAAGCATAAAAAATTTTCAAGTCATAGAATATAGAAGATTTTCAATTCAATGAGCATACCTTGCTCAATAAATTTAATATATTTGAAAATTAATCTCTAGTCATCAACCATAACTTTTATAATTAATAAGGAGAGAAATAGGGGAGGTGTTGTTGAATCATTTCATTATGAGAAGAGCTCTTAATAAATTTTAAAAGTAATATTAAGATGAGCTTAAAAGTTCAAGAGATTTAAAGACTACTTCTGTATTTCAAATATAGCAAAAGTCATCCATAATTGTGTTAAGAAGTGTCTAATATATATAAGTCATTTATATGTGTGAAGAAGTGTTTAACACATATAAGTCATGATGTGTGAAGAAGTGTCTAATAATATAAGACATTTATCAATGTCCCTCTAGTGATGATCTCATCATCCATAATTATTGAATAACTATTATTCTAAAAAACTAATTTATATCTACTAATTGTCAAATAAGAGATAGATATAATATTTTTGATAATAGAGGAAACAAAATAGCATGCATCTAAGATATAATATTTTTGATAATAGAGGAAACAAAATAGCATGCATCTAATCCAATAATAGCTCCACCAGGTAGATGTAAGGTGACCTCTCCAATAGTAACTCAACAACTCTTGCTCCATTGTTCATCTTGAGGTCCATCTCACCTCTAGCCAATTTCCTAGGTTTTGCTAGAAATTGTAATGAATTATAGATATGATAAATACACTCGGTATCCAATACCCATGTGTTATCATGAAAATACAATCAGTGGAAATTAATCATGAATATACCTAAAGCTTCTATAATATTCTGTTTCACCTTATCTGTAAGGTGTCCTTATAGTTCCTCTTCCAATTTCATCTTGGCCGTAGTGGAAGCACTGTCCTTTGTCCTTTGCCGGGATCTTTCTTTGCAACATTTGCCTTACCCAATCTTTCTTTGCCCTTGCCCTTCTGAAGGGTCTTACGAGCCTTTCTTTTCTTCTTGGTCTCACCAACATAAAGAACTGGCTTCTCTTTCTTAATGGCACTCTCAGCTTCCCTCAATATATTAAGGAGCTCAGGGAGAGTCACCTCAAACTTGCTCATGTTAAAATTCATAATAAACTATGAAAAGGAACCTGACAGGGACTAAAGTATAAGATCAACACATAGGTTATCCTCTATGACTATTCCTAGACCTGTGAGTTTCTATAGTCCACTATATCATCTTTAGGACATGGTTCTCAACCGATATCTCTTCCATCATCTTAGCTTAGAAGAGTCTCTTGGATATCTCATATCTTTGAGTTTTTTCCTATTTCTCAAACGGTTGGTGGAGATGAAGAATGATAGAACATGTATCTATACTCTCATGTTACCTCTATAACTTATGAGTCATGGAGGCCAACATGTAATATTTTGCTAATGTAGAATCATCTATATACTTCATATAGCAAGCAATCTCATCCTCGCTTGCCCCTTCTTCTGGCATGGGCATAATTGTATAAAGAACGTATACGATTTTTTCCGTCGTGAGAATAATTCTCAAATTACGGAGCCAATATGTGTAGTTAGTGATAGAAACTAAGGAAAGATGTATTGAAAACAAAGAAAAGAAGTACATCATCTATTCTTTATTTATACCTATTTATATAGGAGAATAAAATATTAGAAGGATATGCAGTGGTGAACGGCTTGTAGATCCGGTGTATGCCAGAAAAAGGCTGCAGACTATGTAAATATGCCACTACAAGAGGCAGTAGAGATATGAGAGAAGGCTGCTATTACCGGTTACGTGGCTAGGAGCAAATGCAGCAGCTTCCTACTCTTTTCTTTAACTCTTAAGCTCGATTGGGAGCAAAGGCAAACAATGAAGGGAGGAGTTAATTAGCCGTCGAAGAAGGGAATGAGCAGCCGATGACTGCCGACATTGGGAGATCGATGAGGCACTATCCACTGAAGGAAGAGGGCTGCAGCTGTGTGGAAACTAGAGTAAGGTACAACAGCTTTGGCAGCAGGTAGTAGGACAGCAATGCAAGAAGATGGCGGTGCTCGTTGGGCACTACCGAGGATGACCTCTGCAGACAATCGTCCTCTCCTCCACAGGAGAGGTGGAGGAGGAGGCTGGGAGACTGAAAGCCATAATTGCAGCGTTGGCGAGGCCGCATAGGTGATTAACACCGATCCGGCTAGGCAGAATCGGTGTGGTGCCAAGCTTGATGGGGCGATGAGAGTGCACCCGCGATCGGGGACCTCGGCCAGCTTCATGAGCAGTGGAAGAAGAGACGATGCTGAGAGGTCGGTACCGATCTTGTAGGTTCCATCGATAGAGGAAAGGCGCAGTTGGACAGCATCATCGGCAAGGTCATCGCCGAAGGAAGTAGAAAGGCCTCTGGTTTGCTGCTATTTGCGCATGGAAGAAGTAATCAGAAGATGCGACAAGGTGCTGTCCAACAGAGAGGAAGAGGGTTGCAGCTATGTGGCAGTGGCAGGCTGCCGGCTGGAAGGAGCGATTGCAGCTATTGATCGCGGTCGAAGATTTGCTAGAGGAATACGTCTCCAACTTCCACAGATGCGGTTTTGCAGAAAAGGGACAGATGATGCCAAGAGATCAGTGCCAATCTCATTGGTTCCTGTCGATAGAGAAGGCAGATGTGCCGTGATGGTAGATGAGTAGGAGTCAACGACAGCTTCTGCACGCAGCCGGAAATGGTAGAAACTTGCTGCCATTTGACAGCGAGAAGAGAGCTTGCTCTAGGCAAGCGGCTCTGATACCATGATAGAAACTAAGGAAAGATATACTGAAAATAAAGAAAAGATAATCACATTTTTTCTTTCTAGTGAATCACGTGTTAGGATCAATTAGCACTAAGAGGGGGGGTGAATTAGTTCAAGCTAAAATTTTTCTTTCTAAAGTAATATCTTTTCGAATAAGATAGAATAGGAAATATAAAGCTTTTCATTTTTCAATAAAACAAGTGAATGATTAAAAGTAAGTTGTTATGGAAGCCGGAAAGATAATCACATTTGAGGAAAAGAACTTATCGTCTTACTTTTAAGGAGTTTAGTTAAGTTAGAAACATCAATTCAACAATATTTAAGCAATACAAGTATAAAACACTTATAATTTTATAGTGGTTCGGTGCCAATGGCCTACGTCCACTTCCGAGTCCTCCTTCTTGAGGCACACCGGCATCCACTACCAATTTTTTTTGGGTGAAGATCAAACTCTTACACTTGCTTACAAGGGAGACTTAAGAAGTTACTATCTTTAAGTAATTTTTTTTTAACAATTCTCATATAATATTTTCTCATAATATAATCCCCTAAAAGTGTTGTTCTGAATGTAAGAAAACTTGGGGTATTTATAGGCCCAAAATTGGCTTCAAAACTAGAGCCAAAATCTAACTATATCCGAAAAATTCGGGTACAAGTGATTTACCCGTCGACCTGGGCAGTTTACCCACTGTCAGCAGCTGATCAGTGCCTAGATTTTGTGGTACGGGTGGTTCACTCGCCACCCGGGCAATTTACCAATCGAAAGCTACTGCCCGCCACCCAGATTCTGTGGTACGGGCAATCCAACTGCCGCTCACAAGCGGTTTACTCATCGAAATTTCCGTAGAAGTGGTTCCCTCCACTTTTCGAATTATGGCTTGACTTTTTATTGACCAGCTCTTTGGTCAACTGATTAAGCTCAACCTGAGCTCAACTAAACCCAGTATTGGATCTGGTTGCCTCATTGAATTGATTTAGATACCTTCCAAATCCAACTCAATAAGGACTCTAACTTCTAACTATGACTCAATGATTATAATACTTAATGACCAATTAAGCCTAAGTAAGACCTAACTCCCGCATACTCCGGCAACCTCTGGTAATCTTGCGGTAAGTCCTCCGGTCTTCTTCTCAGCGATCTCCCTTGGCTTTCCCAGCGAGCTTCCTAATTCCTTCGACAAATCTCCTAGTGAACTTTCGACGAGATCCCACCGCATCATCTGAACTCGGCTCGATGCCTAGGCGTTATCTTGGCCTATCATCTGGTTGTAACTTCATTGATCCTGCCATAGTTAGACCTGCACGATGTTAATTATGACTTAATTAAATATAATCATAATTATCAAAATATCTTTCATAAGGACATCTCGAGTCCCGACAAGCTTTTCAGCTACCCGTGACAATCTTCCGACGAGTCTCGATCTTCTTTTGTCGAACTCCCTTGCGCCATCTTGGAAACCTCCCAATACCCTCGGCGAGCTTCCGACACACTCCTGGCGAGTTCCCAAACGCATCGACTCAATGTATGGACTTAACCTTGGCCAATCCTGATTATAATTATCCTTCTATCGTAATTAATTCTGCATTAATCAACTCTAAAAATCTTGTTAGATCAATAATCCATCAATTGATTTCATCATCAAAATTTGAGATTCAACAATCTCCTCCTTTTTTATAATGACAATCAATTGATGACAGGAGTTAATCCTAACTCCCCCTAAAGCCATATCACTTAAATTTAAGAGACACACTCACTCTTAAATTCAAGCAATCAATCATTCAATGTAAATTTCAACATAAATTTGCATCAAGTCAACAAATCATGAATTATAAAATATCCAAGTTATATCATCAAGTATTATCAATGAATATTTTTCAATGTCACGTGTTATCAATATATATTTCTCTCCTTTTATTATCAACAAAAAAGTGAAATATAGACCTAATAATTTCAAAAACTCATGATGACATTACTCCCCCTTAGTATATGCATTAATATAGAAGGCTTAAATTCAAGAGATTCACATCATCTTGAATTCAAGTAAATCAAATCAATAAGCATTTCAAGCATATAACCTTTTAAATATAACAAAGATTTGATTTTTAAACTTTTCAACTTATAAAGAATTTTCAAGGATTACCATGAAGTTGAAAATATTTGAGAATTTTTCTTCAAATCATTAAGCATAGAAAATTTTCAAGTCATAGAGTACAGAAGATTTTCAAGTCATTGAGCATACCTTTCTCAATAAATTTAATATATTTAAAAATAAATCTCTAGTCATCAATCATAACTTTTTATAACTAATAAGGAGAGAATCAGGGGAGGTGTTGTTGAATCATTTTATCATGAGAAGAGCTCTTAATAAATTTTAAAAGTAATATTAAGATGAGCTCAAAAGTTCAAGAGATTTAAAGACTACTTATGTATTTCAAATATAGCAAAAGTCATCCATAATTGTGTGAAGAAGTGCCTAACATATATAAGACATTTATATGTGTGAAGAAGTGTCTAACACATATAAGTCATAATGTGTGAAGAAGTATCTAACAATATAAGCCATTTATCAATATCCCTCTGGTGATGATCTCGTCATCTATAATTATTGAATAACTATTGTTCTCTAAAACTAATTTATATCCACTAATTATCAAACAAAAGATAGATATAATAGTTTTGATAATAGAGAGAATAAAATAGCATACATCTAATCCAATAATAGCTCCACTAGGCAGATATAGGGTGACCTCCCTAATAGCAACTCAGCAACTCTTGCTCCATTGTCCATCTTGAGGTCCATCTCACCTATAGCCAATTTCCTAGGTTTTGTTAGAAACTGTAATGAATTATAGATATGATAAATACTCCCGGTATCTAATACCTATATGTTATCATAAAAATATGATTAGTGAAAATTAATCATGAATATACGTAAAGCTTCTCCAAGCTTCTATTTCGCCTTATCTATAAGGTAGTCCTTATAGTTCCTCTTCCAATGCTCATGTTCGCCATAGTGGAAGCACTGTCCTTTATCCATTGCCGGAGGTCTTTTTCAGCAACCTTTGTCGTACCCGATCTTTCTTTGCCCTAGCCCTTCTTAAGGGTCTTACGAGCCTTCCTTTTCTTCTTGGTCTCACCAATATAAAGAACTAGCTTCTCTTTTTTGATAGTACTCTCAGCTTACCTCAACATATTGAGGAGCTCAGGGAGAGTCACCTCAAACTTGCTCATGTTAAAATTCAAAAAAACTGTAAAAAGGAACCTGGCAGGGACTAAAGTATAAGATCAACATATAGGTTATCTTTAGGACATAGTTCTCAACCAATATCCCTTCCATCATCCTGGCTTGGAAGAGTCTCTAGGATATCTCATATCTTTGAGTTCTTCCCTGCTTCTCAAACAGTTGGTGGAGATGAAGAATGATAGAACATGTATCTATGCTCTCATGTTACCTCTATAACACAGGAGTCATGGAGGCCAACATGTAACATTTTGTCAATGTGAAATCATCTATATACTTCATATAGCGAGCAATCTCATCCTCACTTGCCCCTTCTTCTGGCATGGGCATAATTGTATAAAGAATGTATGTGATTTTCTCCGTTGTGAGAATAATTCTTAAATTACGGAGCTAATATGTGTAGTTAGGACTAGTGAGGTAGTTGGCATCAAGTATGCTACACTGGGGGTTTACAAGTGACATATTTTTAACAAACAAAATATAGCATAAATAAATAACATACAGATTTTGTAGAAAAACTAATTAAGATATGGACTTCTGTCTTAATATACTCCCACTATTTTTTTAGTGAATCACATATTAGGATCAATTGGCACTAGGGGGGGGATTGTATTACTACAAGTTAAAATTTTTCTTTCTAAAGCAAAAGCTTTTCGAATAAGATAGAATAGAAAATCCGAAGCTTTTTATTCTTTAATAAAACAAGTGAGTAATTAAAAGTAAGTTGTTAAGGAAGCCAAAAAGATAATCACATTTGATGAAAAGAACTTATCGTCTTGCTTTCGAGTTTAGTTAAGTTGGAAGCATCAATTCAATAACATTTAAGCAATGCAAGTATGAAAAACTTACAATTTTATAGTGGATCGGTGCTAGTGGCCTATGTCCACTTCCGAGTCCTCCTCCTTGAGGCACACCGGCATCCATTGCCAATCTTCTTTGAGTGAAGATCAAACCCTTACACTTGCTTACAAGGGAGACTTAAGAAGTTACTATCTCGAAGCTCTCTCCCTTACCCCTTTTCTTTTTCTTACAATTCTTACATAATATTTTCTTAGAATATAATCCCCCAAAAGTGTCGTTCTGAATGTAAGAAAACTTGGAGTATTTATAAACCTAAATTGGCTTCAAAATTGGAGCCAAAATCCAACCGTATCTAGAAAATCCGAGTACGGGTGGTTGACCCACTGACCTAGGCGGTTTACCTGCCGTCAGTAGCTGGTCGTCGCCCAAGTGGCAGTTTACCTATCGAAAGTTGTTGCCCGCCGCCTGGATTCTATGGTACAGGCAGTCCAACCGCCGCCCACCAGCGATTTACTCGTCAAAATTTTTGCAAAAGTGGTTCCCTCCACTTTTTGAATTCTGACTTACTTTTACGTTGACCAGCTCTTTGGTCAACTGATTAAGCTCAACTTGAGCTCAACCAAACCCTGTATAAAGAACGTATGCGATTTTCTCCATCGTGAGAATAATTCTTAAATTACGGAGCCAATATGTGTAGTTAGGACCAGTGAGGTAGTTGGCATCAAGTATGCTACACAGGGGGTTTCCAAATGACTTGTTTTTGACAAACAAGATATAGCACGAATAAATAACATACAGATTTTGTAGAAAAACTAATTAAGATATAGACTTCTATCTTAATGTACTCCCACTTTTTTTCTAGTGAATTACGCGACACCCTCTACATGTGAGATGGAAGTCTTTAGCAGACTCCTAGTGAGGATTGGGATCCAATTGGCATTTTCATACAACCTCGAGGGACTCGACCAATTACACTAAGCACAAAAGGTAGACAACTCTTGTCAATCACAACTCTTTCTCATTCGCATCATGTTTGACCTTAGAATCATCATGGTCTCGACTGTTTGATCAACCATGAAGTTTAGTTAAGTCATCACCATCATTATAAAATGAGTCTGATTCGATAGATATGCTCTCGACTGCTCGATCAAGTCATACCATGTCCTTAGGTCACCAATGACATCTTTACGTTGTAGGCAAGAACTCGATCACATAGATAGGTGAGCCTCGAGAGACTCGACCAACTCAACCTATATCGTGATTCAATTTCTCCCCATAACGATGGAAGATCATGTGGGTCAATCTTATTGCCTCACACTTACTGACTTAATATTATCATAGGAGGGGTTTTTATTTTATATTAGTCTCCTAATATGTCTTGTCACATACATACATATTTAATATATATTTACATCGCATGCATATATATATATATATATATATATATATATATATATATATATATATATATATATATATATATATATATATATATATATATAGTAGGTGTATACAACATCATATATACAAACCACACCGGATGATCATGAGCCATCACCTAATATGATTAAGCCCGAGCCAATGAGCCTAATCACTCACAATAAGATCTATGTGTGCATCGACGCATTTCTATGTCTTGTGATCATTGATCTCATCATTATCATCGGTTCTATCATATCGTTGTCGCATCACTATGCATTGTCATCTCCCACCATGGCATCATGGGTCCCCCTCCACGCTCCCCCCATGCCTCTCCATGTAATTACAAAATAATCACAAGCACACAGGCCCGATAATAAACAAGAAAAACGGAGGCTCACAAGCCCTAATAATAATAATAATCATAATTACACACATCACAACACGTGGCTTATGATCATCTATCAATATCATACATCACATCTACATCACATGATATGTAGGGTTACTAGATATATAATAATTAATTAAACTATTTAATTAATTATATTTTTAAAAATCAAGACTTGTTCAAAATTTTCAGAATTTTCAAGGGCATTTTTAGAATTATGGATAAAAGGATAATCCTTAGAATTTTCTAAATTATTGAGGGTATTTATGATATTTAAGGCATAGGACAGACCTTGAAATTTCTTAAATTCCAAGGGGCAATATTGTCCTTTACCAAATAATCAGAAACCCTAACCCTAGCCCTCTCATTACGTCGTAGCCACCATGGTCGCCCCTGCGACAAGCGCCACTACCCCAGTGGGCGAACGGGCACTACTGCCCTCCGGCGACAACTCATGCCAGCATTATGCTTGTAGGCGCCTCCCTTGCGGGCCAACGACGTCTCCGTGGGGCCTGCCCCTATGGGCGCTGCCTATGCCCATAAGCAGCTTGCCTACAGGCATCATGCCTGTAGTTGTTTGTGGGAGCCTCCCTCTTGCAGGTTGGCCATGGGTGCTGCCCCTACTGCTGCCCTTTCCTCGCTGCCTTTACTGTAAAAATACAGCAAGAACATGTAAAATAGTTCTACATGATTCAATCTTATCACATGCAATTTAAAATCAATCTTTTGCATAAATAATCTTGGCTCTGATATCACTATTGGGAAATCAAGCGGGAGCATCGCATGCGCAACGGAAATCGAAACAAAATAGGTTTCCCACACATATCAAATCGTTGTGCAAAAGATTGGGTTGTGAGAAAGCCGTAAAATCGAGAAAATCACATGGTGTAATAGATTGATTACCTAAGGAGATCATGTATCCATGTTTTTCTAAATCTAATGAGAATAGAGGCTAATTGGATCTCTATTAAATCTTCTATTCGCTGAAGCATCTACCATATGTGTATGACCCTCTAGGCCCGATACCGAGCTAGTCGTGAGTCTCTCCTATCAAAACTTCTTATAATATAATGAATTATTATCCCCATAATAATTCACTCGACACATCGACTATAGATATACTATGCCATAGTCCCCAGACGGTATAAGAGGGATCAAATCTATTAGACCTGTCTATCCACAATTACGTGTATCTATAGTCTCTTATCCAACTAATATCCTAGAGACTATATATTAGACATAGTACTATTAAGTAATATACGAAATCCGTCATAGTCTCGTTTTAATCAGATTCTCCGAGAGAACTCCTTCTCTCTCAATTCGAATGACCCTAGCCAAGGATTTATTTGAGCAAACAAATATGAGATATTCCTCTCGTGATATCGAGAGTGAATGATCCTCTTTGACACTCAATTACCTTCGTAAGGTTGGCTACCAATCCCGATAACCAACTATACCAGATCTGAAACTTTCTAAACTTGTAAATCTTGCATCAATGAAAGGAGTACTCATACAAGATATCTTTGGTGTCTAAGTCTAAGGACCAGATACACAATTGAGACTATAGAATCGCTGTTTGACATTAGGTATCATTAACCATACAGCATTTCATAAGCAGATCAATCAGTGAACTCATTCTCTAATGAGCACCTGTATTATATCCTTAGTGTCTCCACACAACCAATCGCCTCTATCATATGGACGGGTATACCGTTTTGTCCGATTATCTCGATGTCCATCTCGAGTAGCCTATGATCGGGATTATTTAGGATATATGTTTAAAGGTGAATCGATCTCATTATTGTGATCTCATCAAGATCTAATTCTCATTGCACAGAACCAAGAACATCACTATATATATATATATATATATATATATATATATATATATATATATATATATATATATATATAATGTGAGAATATGCCAATAATAATCATAAGCAAAAAGATTACGCAGCATGTCACACGTGCTATCACTCACATGATTGGCATGCAGGGCACCTGTAACTAGCAATTTGATCATCTGGCACTTCATCCGAATCTTTGACACATCATCCTTTCCTTCGGCATATCGCTCGATCTATCAATATATTGACTTCCTATAATACTTGATATTTGAGCGCAATACTTGATCCTTCTGGCCTGATGTTCGAACTCATGGCACAAAATCCATCCTTCGGCATGCCGACCAATCCTTTAGCATGACGTCCAATATCTGACATAATGCTTTTCCCGGCCCAACGTATGATTTTACTACATTGATAATTTGTCATCCAATGGTTCAAGTCTATGATCGAAATTTTTTTGCATCACTTATCTTAAAAGTATATTAATCCATAAATTCATTAATTTATTACATCATTAAATATGGGATTCAACACGTTTGAGAGACTAGTGCATAACAAGAAATATCTTTTCCTTCATTGGAAAGATCCACAAAAACCAATAAGGATCAAAATCATGGCAAGTTAATGCAGCATAGCAGATCAAAGTTTAACTACTCAACAATAGTGACGGAGAGGCTAGAGCAAAAGATTTAAGATTCAACAAAGGTGAGAAGATATATAGTCTGCAAAGGCTTGGACGCGAACGTCAATGGAATAAATGGGGGACAATGTCACAATTAAAGCTATAAACAGGGTGTTCATTGTAATAGTCATATATGTTTATATCTTTCGATTTTGTTCATATTTTACACAACATATAGAGGGCTAATAGTAGGCTTGGCAATATTATTTTGGTTGGCTTTGGCGATTGTTTTAAGCTTATAAATGAAAGTTATATAATATGGGCACTTGTAAGGATTTTTGTCTGTGGTAATATTTATAATTTACATTACTTATTAAATATTTACTAAAATGATTATTTGTGGATCCTATGTTAAATGTGTTTTCTAATTTATCTTCTCTTTTATAGATACTTAAGAGATCCTAAAATATTTCAAAAAGACTAATCTTTTACGAATAGACACACAATAACACTGCACAACTTAGACAAAATTAGTCTGGAAGTTCATCAACATAAGTCTTGCCGTGCATTTTGTGATGACACCTATTACTACGGTTCTTGATTGGAGTGATAGATCTTGTTGTAGTTATAATTTCAACGATATAAAGGTAAGAACCGTGTACAAATATAACTTTAAAATGATTATTTTTAGGAAAATACAATCGATCATAACATAGTGAGCATATGTATACATAAAGGGAACATAAGATTGTATTACATACAGTACCATATGGTTTCTTGATGTTCCTTGCGATCTTGTGGCTCTGAAAAATTTTAACCAACATACCTCAACAAAATCACTGAGTAACAAGTAGACGGATGTTACCAACAATGATGCGTCAACAAATATAAAGTTGAATAAGTATATAACTATATATATATATATATATATATATATCTATATATACACACATACGTGGAGGGACAAGAATAATTAATGATTTCTAAGGGACCTACAATGTTTTAAAGACTTGTAGCTTTTTTACCACCTTCTCTAGGAGATATTAAAAGACTGTTACAAAACACTGTAGGTGAAAAATCGAACTGATTGAGACCACTCCAGTAACCAAGAGATACTCCAATTATCTTGTCAAATACCCTTCTGGACATATGATAAAAGAAGTTTTTCTTGAAAACTCCTTATGTTCTAGCTTTTCCTGTTCTTCCTTTTTCTGGTGTTTTTTTATTATAAATTAAACCAAGAAAAAAGAAATATAATGACTAAATTTTAATAAACTTATTTATTTTTATAAGATTGGCATTCCTTCAGTTTATTATAACTGAAAACTAACTTTCATATTGTGTTTTGTTCACGTTTCAAATCTGTCGTTGCATCTCGTGTAGAAAAGGGATCTAGATAATCATGCAAATATTGCACATAAAAAAGTTTAAAGAAGTAATTTTATATTGTAGTTAAAAGGAAAACAATTTAAGACTCAATTATATTTTCTAATCTTATTAAGAACGATGATAACTTGAATAAATTAATTAGTGTTTTCTAACTATGGCAATATGTGGCAACATTACATCTAATCTCTCTTTAACAAAATCACATATCAATAAGTTTCATGACCTCACAACGTCCATTCGACTCAAAAGTCATACTACCTATCAATGTAAAAAAAAGGAATTAATTGCAGAGATGACATATATAAAATTAGGCTCAAAACAAGCGTTACTTGAGATATAGCAAAAGAACTTATCATGAATCCAAATTCCAGTAACAAAATGAGACTCAAATGTAATCAGAAACTAAGACATCTAATGATTTCCTCGGCTGTTTTTATCACCATATTCACCATGGACTTTGATAATGCAAGATTTTGTATCTAATATGATCATTGGGTGTTAAAAGCTAATGTTCCCAGCAGAATTGAGATGATGTCTCCAATGCAGAGCATTCAGCTCAATTTTTTTTCTCACGATTCTTTAACAATGTAAAAAGAACTAGATAACAGTTTGTTTTTACAATATGCAGATTGAGAAAAGAATGAGATTAGGATTCATCAAATCCTAGATTGATCTAAACTTCAAAACTTCCAAAGACAAGATTATCTCAACTGGATGACTTGGGAATTTTGAACTGCTTTTTCAGGAACTGAGAGGCCTCAGAATCACTTCGATGACATAAAATCCTTAGAAGAGTTTTGGAATCAGCTCCAAATTTGCTTCTGCCTCCTTGACTGACATCTTTCAAGTCGTCGATCAGAACACGTGTCTGTGAAGATATTATACACCTTGTTAGAAAAATAGAAAAGAAAAGAATGATAAATAGCAAAAAAATTCAAATTAAATACTCAAACCATTATTAGAATAGTTGGAGCAAAACTCATCTGCTCAAAGCTATAACAGGCTCTGTGCATGTTCATCTATTGATTGATTATTATTGCAAGAAGGTCTACATGTGAATTTCTCCCTCTGCTTTTCCCCAAAAACTATTACTGTTAATGATAGGATAGTCTACCAACAACACTAATCCAGCATTTTGATTGTAACCTCATATTTGTCTGGTGTGGCATTTCAAATTCCAAGTGATTTGGGCAAGAAATGTGATTGCTGCCTGTCATGAGCATGCACAAAGAAAATATAACTATGGAGATATTAATTCCATTTTAGATCTTTTGCATAACATTCATATGATAGTTATTTACTAAAGTATAATCACTATTAAAGTATAATAAAAATATCACACTACTTACTAGTAAACTATTTCACTATTACTTTCCACTGTTATCTTCTACACAAATTTACCTATCATATTTTTTGTACATATTTCATATTCAATATCGAAATATATCATACTAATTATTAATTATCATTTAACTATTATTTTCCACTATTATCTTCTATACTAATTTACGTATCATATTTTTCTTACAAATTTGTTTTGAAAAGTTAGATATCTTATATAAATGAAGGTAAAAAATATTTTGGAATATAACATTAAAATTTATTTAATATTTTTCCAGCATTTAGTTTTTCTATTTTTTTTATTTTGCAATGCTCTCTCAATCATTCCCCAACATCATCCAATTAATTAGATCCAACCAAGCCTGTCAATCTTATCATGCTGCCTATTCTATGGATCTCGCATAAAAAGGATGATCCATTGCATAAGGTGCCACTAATGTGTGACCTATGATTGTTATAAGGGCTAAAATATCATTCCAGTCCAGTAGTATTTCATGTCAAATGACAAAGTCAAATGCATTCGGGTGTAGCCAAAAGTTCTGTGGGGTTTGACTTGTTACAACATTTTTAAGGTACAAGTAGGGAAAGAAAGCCGAGATAGGACGATATTATATGCAGAAGCTATATCTATAGTAGGATAACATATGCGCAATGAAGTTTTTAAATTAAAAATGCCTACCTTATAACTGGTATTTCTCAGCGTTTCTGCTTTACACTTGTCGAGTTATGTTACTGGTATTTTATTTTTCTTGCTATCCTAACATGACAGTGAAACAAGATACCTCATAGCTAAGCAAAGTTATTACAGGTCGAACACGTGCCACCAGATTTTCGACAGTCCCTCGAGGCAACCCATCTCCACCAGATATGAAAAATTCCTGCATATCACAAAGTATCAAATTGCAGAACATTCTCCCCTTGAAGCCAATTGCTACTATGTTTCCATTGTAGGTATGAAGAGCTTCATGCAAAAGGTTCACAAAGTAAAACAAGTTGCAATTCAGAAACAAAAGTCTCTTTTTTGGCACAAAGAATGAGAATATAAGTACATTCAAGAACATCAGAAGTTTGAAGTTAAGCTTCACAAAATAATAGCAGTTTTACCAAGTTAAAACTAATTACAAACTATAGGAGATACACTGAATATATCAAGCATAATATATATTGATTCTCAGAAGCTTATTCAGAACAGATGAGGCAAATTTCTACCTTTAAGATTTCAAGATCATCTTCAATCAACTTAGCATCACTAATAAAGAAAATACGTGAAGGACCTCCATCAAGTATTACCCGCAATAAGCCATCCTACACAAAGAAAACTAGAATATAAAAACCACTCTACCATTAAGGTAATCTCCAAATTAGTATGTATGAAGTACCAATGATGCTTGGAGGAGCCCAGTGACAATGCGATCCCTGAGTGGTTCAACAATCACATCACAAAGCTGATTCAAAACCTGCAAAACCCAACAGTGGCATCAACAGTATATCAAAACTTGCACAGGGAACAAAATAAAGACCAGCTTATTTATATGATGTTAATGAGAGATGGAAAATTAAGAAGAACAATGGGGACTTTTAAGAAAGATTCATAGTAACTACATAAACAAGCACATAATATAAGGTACTGTGTCGGTTGTAGTTACAAAGTTGGTACTCAATCTGGATCATTCAAAAGGTTGATGCCATCAAAAAGGTGCACCTCCTAGATAACAGATGAATCACTTCAAGCTAAATTTTGTCAGCAATCAGAAGATATTGACTCACAAGTATATCTTTTAAGTGTTCCCCTACTTATTCCTCTTGTTAATATAATGTGAATGTCCATGTTTCTGAAAAATCTACATTCTTATATTATTATTTTTATCTTTTGATGCAAAGCTATCAACTTATTTAATTAAGGTTATGAATCAAGGAGTACAAAATGGAACGAGGCAAACAAAAGGAAATGTTATAAGTAGGATATGCATCCTGTAGACAGAAACCCACACTCCCGTGGAAAAGGAATCTTCATTATAACTTTTTTTTAACTGTTCCAAAGTTTTGTAGCAGACATTCTACTTCAAGAATTCCTTTCAGATGATCACGCTGTTCCTAGCCTCCCATATCTTCCAGAATATGCAGGTAATAAGGGCATCCCATGCAAACCTGCAGTTTGCTACAATTGTTTTTCCTCAAGCGGCTCAAAGTCATTAGGCTGATGCAATGAGTATCGATGCTTAACACATAGCCTACCTCCCTCCAGATTTGCATAGCAATCGACAATTGAGGAGAATATGAACAACAGCTCCATCTGTATGTCCACACCAGTCACAAACTGCATCTAGTTCTTGCTCATTTTTTAGGACATGAAACAGAGCAAATTACCTTTGGACTTTTCCGTAGGCTTTCCAACTGGCATATTCCCCCATAGTTCCATAATCTGTAAAAGAATGCTATTGGAGAGGAATCTATTATCACCCAATTCCACCTATTGCGCGTGTGCCCCTCAACTAACACAAAAGCATTTACTTTTTCTTTGAAGTTTGCAATTGAATTTCAATCCCATCGTGACATTATCATGTGTAACATTAAGGTTAAATGGTTAAATGCCCTTGTGGCCAAGTTTGAAAAAATTTCATTATGTTGCCATCAGGCCTCCATTTATGGATCCCTGTTTATGTGTTTGGTCCATGTCTTCTTTTTTTGGCATCGGTATTAGTGTAGCATATAGGCGAAAGCTAACATTTGTTTAATCTCAAATTTTGATGATAAAACCAATTGGTCTGTCTATAATCTAACCTATGTGTTGAAGACAAGGGATGTAGGACTAACTACGACTGGGAAAAAGCAAAACAATTAAGGAAGAATCTGTCATTGGGCCAGAGTCAAGATCGGGCATCGGGCCGGGATTCAGACGATGCGGCGGAAGATCGCCGACAGGTTGTCGGGAGCTCACCGGAAGGATGTCGAGAGTTCGTTGGAAGGATATTAGGGGCTCGCCGGGGGTTCGCCGGAAGGATGTCGGGAGTTCACCAAAAGATCAATTGACGTGCTGGACAACGAAGATTTCGTGTTGTAATTGTTTGTCTTAAGTGTCGTAGTTAGCATCTTGATTAGAGTTAGTTTTACTAACTCAATTAAGGGCCAACCGGGTCCACTTTGGATTTGATTCGAGCTCATGATAGAGCTCATTTAGTTGACTTGGAAGGAGGTCAAAATGAGGTACGACTCGAGTACGAAACAACACTGAAAAGTACTATTTTCGAGTTTCCCGATGGTAGTACCGTCGGTGGGAGGTGGTAGTACCGTCGCCACGTAGAATCTCTGGGCACTTTCGGCGATAGTACCGCCGGTGCCGGTTATGGTAATGCCCGTACCCTGAAATTTCGAGGTGTTTGATTTTTGGCTCTAATTTCTGAAGTCAATTGAGATGTATAAATACCCCAAGTAATTTTGCTTGGGATAGCAAGAAAGTGCAGGAAAAATTTGGTAAAATTCTGTTGAATTGGGTTGAGAGCTTCCCTTTTTATTTCAAGAGTGAATTATGTAAGGGAAGGGCTGAAATTGAGTTATAAAGGTTGATCTCCTGAGCCTGAGAAAAGGAGTGTAAAGGTTGTTCTCCTGAGCCCACGAAAAGAAGAAAAGTGTGTAAGGAGTAGTTAATCTTCGTCCTTAAAAGAAGATCGTTAGTGGACACCGATTGGCCTCGAGTGAAGAGGGATCGAGAGTGGACTGAACCACTATAAAAACTCTATGAGCATCTCTATTCTCTCCTTTAATTTTGCTCCTGAACTTAGTTGCTATTAACTAATTCTGAGAAAAGCACGAGCATCTTCTTTTGGTTTTCCTTTATTATTTCACTTGAATTTATTCACTCTTAACTACTTCCAAGAAAAGCTTTCAATTTCGGTTTTACTTCGAGTGACAAGTTTTTCGAACTGAGTTTTTATGACTTGCACTAATTCACCCCTCCCCTCCCCCCCCTCCCTCTTCTCCTCTTAGTGCCAACTCGATCCTAACAGTTGGTATCAGAGCCACGTTCGACTCAATTGGCCTAACACCCAGGCGAGTTTAATAGTTATTTTTGGCATTAACTAGGGTTATTCCATCACACGTCCTCCTATGTTCAATGGGACGAACTATACCTATTGGAAAACTAGAATATGGATTTTCTTGATTTCAATGGATTTTGAATTGTAGAACATTATCGAAAATGGATTTTAGAAGTCACCGAATCCTATAAATGATTGGAATGATCATGAAAGAAAGATGTTTTCTTTAAATGCCAAAGCTATGAATGTCTTGTTTTGTGCTTTAGACAAAAACAAATTTAATCGGGTTTCTACATGTGATTATGCTTTTTATATATGGCACACATTAGAAGTAACAAACAAAAACACAAGTAAATTAAAGAAATAAAAAATAAATGAAATAATACGCAAAGAAAACACGATAACAATCTTCCAAAGAACAGAAAGGATTTGACACTGAGAACACAAGAAGAACACCTTCCAAAGAACAGGAAGGATTTGATACTGAGAACACAAGAACACCTTCTAAAGATCAGGAAGGATATTGAATTGAGAACAAAAGAAAATTCCTCGAGTGAAACCTCGAGCGATGAGGACTATGACATTAAACTTATGACAAAAGAACCTAAAAAATTCATGAAAAGTAAAAAAACAAAATAAGATATTAAAAAAAAATGAACTCAAAGAAGACACGACCTCTTGCTATGAACGTAAGAAGCCGGAGCACTCCGAAGATCAAGAGGACAACCAAGAAGTGGCGAACTACGCGCTCATGGCCATTAATGATAAGGTAAGTGACTCCCAAAGCCTCTTTTACATTTGATGAGTTGCTTAATATCTTTCATGAAATACTTGATGAGTATAAAAAGATTAGTAAACTTGAAACCATGCATGAAGCATCAACACCATGTATTTCTTGCTCTAAATGTGAGACACAAGATGGATTAAAAAAGGAAAATATCATATTACAACAAACATTAAAAAATTTTAAATAAGCAATAAATCTTTAAACATGGTCCTTGCCAACAAGGGTCATGTTCATAGAAAGGAAGGTATTGACTTCATGGGTAATCATCAACAAAAGTCAACTATCTTTGTTGAAAGACCCACATTACATTCTTCACCCAAAAACAAATGTAATTTTTGTGGTAGACTTTGACATTTTACCTATAGATGCTCATTTATACGGTATAATCTACACAAGTTCGTTTCGGTTCCTAAAGGAACCATAAACAACTAAATTCCATTTGTAAAATTAGGAAGAGTCTTTCATGAGGGACCCAAAGTCAATGGGTACCTAAACCAAAACCACCTTTTTTGTAGATTTATCTCCGAATAAAAGCTCGAAACATTAAATGATATCTTGATAGTGGATCCTCAAGGCACATGACTTGAGATCTAACACACTTTTCATGCTAACTAGCCAAAACAACAAAAATAAGAAAAGCTTATTTGAATCAAGATGATGCATGGTTAAACAATTAATCTTGATTGTTGTTTTTTTCGATGATGCATAACTAGAGAATGCTAGTACAAAAAACGAATTAGAACTAAAGAACCTTAGTTATTGTTAATGAGAAACAATCTACGTTACCTTGATTGAAATTTTCCGAAAAGCGATTTGATGATGATCTTGGATGTGTTTTCATATGATGAGATAATATATTGGAGTCTACGATCTGAGATATGACACAACCTTCTTGACTCTCAAAAATATTTATCCAAACAAACCTCTTTTTATATGACTCTTAAGTTTTTTATTTTACAATTCTTCATGGTTTTGACTAAAGGAAATATCTATCTATATAAACCATGATCTTTTGAATATTATTGGCTTGTAAATGTTATGTTGGTTGATTTAAATGAAAATGTTATTGTTGAATGATATGAATAAGTTTCATTAGATTGTAAAAGTTGAATGATATTTGATTTAAATGTTATGATGGTTGAATGTTAGATGGGTTGAAATAGGTTGAATGTTGTATGTTGAATGTTAGATTATTCTTGAATTAGGAAAAACAAAAAAAGGGATAAACTAAGCATGCAAATTGCATGGTAACGCATTGCAGTAAGTCTAAAGAGTTAGACTCACTTAAGAAGTTAAAATCGTTGGAAGTAAAATAAATTAAAGCTTCTGTTCGAAAAAGTTTTAATGTGTTATATTAATGATCTTGATGATTTCTTTTGAAATGAAACTTGGTTTTAGGTTTTAAACGACAATGCATGGATTTGGCATAAAAGATAAAGGAATTTTTGTATGAAACAAATAACATAAATTGAAACACAAAAGAAAAATGCATTTTTCTTGAAAATGTCTCTATCCTATCAAGCTTTCAATAAGAAATAAAGTGATGAATCTATATATACCATTATTTTTTCTCTTGAACTACAAAAAGTGATTTTGATGAATTAAATTTGAATGTTTTTTTTTTTAAACCGAATCATGAACTTTCCCTTGATTTCTTGATTTAAGTTATCTTTTATGAGAATCAATTTTAACCTTTATGATTTCTTCTTTTTACTAAAAAGGAGATTTATGATCTTGACAATTATAATTTGAGATTTTTAATCAAGATTGTTCTTTCATTTTATTAAGAAGAATTATCTAAATGAATTATATAACTTAAGATTTATCTTGTAAGAATCCTAAGACTCATTTTCGTTATTTACCAAAAAAGGGATATTTGTTAAAATACATCATGTCGTTTAGTACTTACGAATTAATCTTTCATATTATATCCTTAATGACATGATTTTCATCATATAATCCCTTTGTACTTATGGTTGTAATTTGAAAATTGATGTAAAAGAAAAGATTTTGTACCATTGTCTTCTTCCCTTCTTTTTGAAAATTGACCAAGGGGGAGATTAAATTGTTATCTTAACAACAAGGTCATTAAATAAGGAACAATTTGTTTAGAAGAAAATTAGGAATGCTAAAACTTCCGAATGCATGAGTTGCTCTCATATCTTTCGAATTTCTCGAAATTTACATAAGATAGATTTTAAATCTTCCAAATGCATGAGTTGCTCTCATATCTTTTGGATTTCTCAAAATTTACATGAGATGATTTTAAATCTTCCAAATGCATGAGTTGCTATCATATTTTCGGATTTCTCTCTTTTGCAAATTGAGCTTCTTCTTAAAATTCAAATGAGATGATTCTAAATTTTCCGAATGCATAAGATGATTTCACATCATGTGATTCATAAACTTTTTGACTATTTGATCCTTAATGTGATGCTTTCAATGAATCCTTCCTCTTGATATTTACTAAAGAAGATATTTTGGATTTTGGGGATACTCGATCTTTTATGTGATGTTTGATATGTTATGAGCTATCTTTCAAATCCTCCCTCTTAATATTTGATTCTTGGATTCATGAATCTTTGATGCAATGCTTTCATATTTGATTTTTTTTTTTGATACTTAATCATTGATTCTTGAACTCTTTGATATACTGGACTCCTTTTCTACTTTTATATTCTTACAAAGGGGGAGAAAGAAATTTAACATGATACATGTGATTTGATGAATGTTTGTGATAAATGTTCAAATATGTGGTGAATATATCTCCTTTTTATTGATAACAAAGGGGGAGAAATGACATGATTGATGACATAATGACATAATACTAAATGTTTATTTGAATTTTTTTATCATGTGATGAACATTTGTTTAGAATGATATGTTAAACATTTCTCTTTTTTATTAATGACAAAAGGGAGAAATGATATATTGATGACAAATAATGAATATTTGTAATAAATGTTCAAATCAAGATTCA
Organism: Ensete glaucum; assembly: GCA_021527575.1. Classification (NCBI taxonomy): domain Eukaryota; kingdom Viridiplantae; phylum Streptophyta; class Magnoliopsida; order Zingiberales; family Musaceae; genus Ensete; species Ensete glaucum. Next base: position 19,701,627 of record CM038552.1, on the reverse strand, counting down.
CTGTATCGGTCCGTACCGACGTACCAAGATTTTCTCGGTACGGTATAGTACGATACCCAATATCGGATGGTACATATAGTGCATACCGCCTATTACATTATAATATAATTTAATATTTTTTATAATATAATATAAATATAAATATATTATATATTGAAAAAATAAGACTGCGACTAAGTAGAACGAGGCAGTGCCAGTCCCAATAATGGAAGACGAGGCACCACCTCGACTTCCAGCAGAAGAACGAGGTAGCGCCTTGTCCCAACAAAGGAAGACGAGACGACGCCTCGTCTTCCGACGGGAGAATGAGGTGCCGCCTCGTCTTCCAGCGTAAGAACGAGGCAGCACCTCATACTAGCGTTGGAAAACGAGCGAGGCACTGCCTCGCCATCCAGCAGAAGAACAAGGCAGTGCCTCGTCCCAACGAAGGAAGATGAGGTGCCGCCTCGTCTTCCAGCATAAGAACGAGGTAGCACCTTGTCACAGCACTGGAAGATGAAGCGCCACCTTGCCTTCTAGCAAAAGAACGAGGCATCGCCTCGTCCCAACGAAGGCAGACGAGGTGTCGCCTCGTCATAGCGCAGGAAGATGAGGCGCCGCCTTGCCATCCAGTAGAAGAACGAGGCAGCGCCTCTTCCCAGCGAAGAAAGACGAGGCGACGCCTCGTCTTCCAGTAGGTCAACAAGGCGCCACCTCATCCCAACGCAAAAAGACGAGGCACCACCTCGTCTTCTAACGTAAGAACGAGGTAGCACCTCGTCCCAGCACTAGAAGATGAGGCGCTACCTCGTCCCCGTTTCTATGTTTTATTTTTTATTTTTTAAATACATTTTTATATTTATATTATATAATATTATTTTATATAATATAATATACCACCCGATACACACTTTGGAATTCAAGTTTGCTATTTTTCAAATATAGAATATAGATAGGGGGAGTTAAGGTTAACTCCGTCATCAATTGATTATCATCATAAAAAAGGGGGAGATTGTTAAAACCAAGGTTTGCAATTTCGATCTGCCCAGACGCAATATATACCGTCTGGTTGCAGACGACCGCCGCCGCCAAAAATCGACCGTCGGCGATCGATTTTGGCCGTCGACGACCAGATTGAGGGAGAAATCGACCGTCGACGGTTGATTGAGCGAGAAAAATGGAAGAAGAAGAAGAAGAAGAGGAAAAGAAGAAAAAAAGAAAAGAGGAGAAGAAGAAGAAAGAATACCTAGCGCTCTCGCGCCGTCGTCGCCCGCGGATCACAAGCGCTTTTTCTCCCGCACGGGGAGAAAGATCGAGGCGTCGTCGCCCTTTTCTCTTTTTTTCAATATTTTAATATATTAATATTATATTATATGATATTATATTATAAAATATTTATATTGTATTTTAATATACCGGGCGGTATGCACTGTGTGTACCACCGATCTGATCGTCTGCATCGAGATGAACTCGACACCAGATACCGATAAGTCAAACCTTGGTTAAAACTCGAATTTTGATAATGAAACCAATTGGTGTGTTTATGATCTAACCTATGTGTTGGAGATAAGTGATGCAAGATTAACTACGATTGGGAAAGGCAAAACAATTAAGAAAGAATCTGTCGTTGGGCCAGAGGCAAGATTGAGCATCGGGCCGAGGTTCGGACGATGCGGTGGGAGATCGCCGGGAGTTCGGAGGTTTGCTGAGAGTTCACCGATAGGTTGTCGGGAGCTCGCCGAGAGTTCGCCGGAAGGAGATCGGGAGCTCGCCGGGGGTTCGTCGGAAGGATGTTGGGTGTTCATCAAAAGATCGATTGACGTGTCAACAAAGATTGCATTTTGTAATTGTTTATCTTAAGTGTCGCAGTTAGCATCTTGATTAGAGTTAGTTTTACTAACTCAATTAAGGGCCAATCAAGTCCACTTTGGGTTTGATTTGAGCTCATGATAGAGGTCATTTCGTTGACCTAGAAGGAGGTCAAAATAAGGTACGACTCGGGTACAAAACAATATTGAAAAGTATTACTTCCGAGTTTCCTGGTGGTAGTACCACCACCGCCTAGAATCTCTGGGCATTTTCGACGATAGTACCGATGGTGGTATCTTCCATACCCCGAAATTTTAGAGTGTTTGATTTTTTGGCTCCAATTTCTAAAGCCAATTGGAGTCTATAAATACCCCAAGTATTCTTGCTTGGGATAGCAAGAAAGTGAAAGAAAATTTTGGTAAAATTCCGTTGAATTGGGTTGAGAGCTTCCCATTTTCTTTTAAGAGTGAATTGTGTAAGGGAAGAGCTGAAATTAAGTTGTAAAGGTTGATCTCCTGAGCTTGAGAAAAGGAAAGTGTAAAGGTTATTCTCCTGAGCCTGTGAAAAGGAGAAAGGTGTGCACGGGGTAGTTGATCTTCACCATTGAAAGAATATTTTTAGTGGACACTGGTTAGCCTCGAGTGAAGAAGGATCGGGAGTGGACGTAGGTTAGGTGGACCGAACCACTATAAAAACTATGCGAGCATCTCTCTCTCCTTTAATTTTGCTCTTGAACTTAATTGCTATTAATTGATTCCGAAAAAAGCACGAGCATCTTCTTTCGGTTTTTCTTTACTATTTCACTCGAACTTAGTCGCTCTTAACTACTTCCAAGAAGAGCTTTCGGTTTCGGCTTTATTTCGAGTGAAAAGTTTTTCGAACCGAGTTTTTATCACTTACAATAATTCAACCCCCCCCCCCCCCCCCCCTAGTGCCAACTTGATTCCAACAACATTTACAATAAATACACACAAAAAACTCATGTATCTACTAGTGGAAACTAAGTGTTTTGTAACCTAGAAATAGGCCACACCAATACATCATGCCATTCCTTGGTTCTGCGCTCATTGAAGATGACAAGCATCACGAATATTGTATCTACTAGCAATTTTTTTATGGAATAAGTTGTCACAAAGGCTAAATTTTGCACTGCAGTTCCCATTCTGAAAGACAATATTGAGTCAATAAGTAATATTATAACTCTAATTCAAAAGATGGAGGTATGAGACTAAACCAAGAGTCTTGTGCAAATTATTCAACACCAACTATCTGATCATAGTTTTTTTTTAAAGAAAGATTTGATCAAACATGACTTGTACCAATTGTAATTGCACTTTCTCAAACTTAATTTCTTCTCAACCACCAAAGAGTTTCTGAATGATCCACAAATGGATAACTTACCCCATCAAAAGCATCAATAAGTACCTCCAGCCTGGCTTGAGGAACATTATGCTTATATAAATTTTCAATAAATGGCTCTCTCAAATCCCAAAAAATTATTTTTGTTCCTGAAGAAAACATATAAGTACAGTCAACAATCTATTATTGGAAACCTTTAAATTTAAGGACAGATCTAATAACATGAAATCTTACCTGAAAATTCACATATCCGGTCAATAGCTGCATTGATGTCTTTTCTGCTTCCATCAAATGCATTCTTATGGTTCACATTAAAGCTTATAGATTTCTCATTCATTGATCGTCCTAGATAAAAATTGAGAATATAATGCACTTAGTTATCTTTTCTTGCAAAAATTCTCACTATCCTGAATTGTTTGCCATTGCAGTTTGTAAACTATAGATATAAATTTATAACACAACAGCCTCATCCCATGTCTGATTCACAACTAGTCATTCCATTATGGTCAATACATTAATTACAGGAAAGTTCAAAATCAAAGCAAATCCACTCACTAGTAACTAATTAGTGTGTAACCTTTTAAATTAAAGAAAAGGCAACAAATAGCTACCACAACTAGTAGAATTAGTAGCCGACCATCTCAAAGCATGCAAGTTTCATGACCCCTGTTGACTGAAGTATTTTCATTGTCAACCAAACATTTGGAACCCAATTGTTGATACATTCGTTTGGAGTTTCAGATACTGGACTCCTATCACAGAAGCAATACTTTTTTGCTGGCTTCTTTTAGTGAAGATTTAAAGGACATTGATTTTGAGGCATCCAGATTAGACTAATTACTGTAGTATTGTGCTTAGTTTAAAATCTAGGTCTATCTACATGTGGAGAGACATCCAAAGTGAAGAAAGAGAGAGAGAGAGAGAGAGAGAGGGTGGACTACTACTACAACAACATTTAAAATGAAACGATATTTGCTAGTTTTCTTTTGAGTGCAAATTAAGGTGCAGAGAGATATCTTTTGGTTGACATCAAAGCAGCAAGGTATAACTGATCGCTGTTTGACATTGTGCCAAAATTTAAAAGCTAAGTCCATCTGCATTGTGATATTTGGAGAGACTTGTGCACCGCGGATTGATACCAATCTACTGACATGCTTACTGGAGGATATGCCCAATATAACAAGTGTATCAAGCAAGGATTGCCGTATTGGTCTGCACTAGCGTACCGAGCTCAGCTCGGTATAGTACGGTACTCAATACCGAGCGGTATGCACAGGGCATACCGCTTGGTATAATATAATCTAATCTAATCTAATCTAATATAAAAATAAAATAAGTTGAAAAATAGCATTCCTTTTCCCCACGCGGGGAGACGTTTCTTCTCCCCGCACGGGCGATTCTTCACCCGCGAGTGATGGATAGCACAAGGGAAGAGCAGCGCGACTCGAGGGATTTCCTCTCCCTCTTCTTCTACCTCTTCTTCTTTTCCCTCTTCTTCTTTCTCCCTCCCTCGACTGTTACTGCCCGAAATTGGCCGCCGGCGATCGAAATCTACCATTACCGGTCGATTTCGAGTGGTAATAGGGCGGAAACAGCCCCAATCGACGGTACCACCTGGTAATGGGCAGTCCGCGTATTGATCAGCTGACAGACTGGTACGTACCACCCGTACCGAGCAAAACACGTCGAAATGGCAATCCTTTGTATCAAGTGTTACACCCAGTATAGAACCAGACCAAGCAAAACTGCTCAGTCCACATACTAATAGCTTATCGGATCAGTAAATTTTGGTTCGTACCAACCGATATGGTCAAAAGTGATGTTCTTGTGCACAATACATAATTTAAACCAGGTCAGAAGCTCCAATTCTCTAAATTCCAACTTGAGACCAGAGTAGAATAAAAGGTAAGATTTTTTCTACTAAACCACTACATTACTAAATGTTCAACGTAACACTACTCAACTTCGCACGAAGTCAGGTCAAACCAACAATGGCTTATGTAGACCTGGCCAGATTGTAGCCACTAGCCATAGAACCTGGAAAATACTGCTTCCTTCAGACGAAAGAGGAAAGATAATTTTGTGATCTCCATTGTTTCATCAACCACACCATATTTGACTTGAGCTTTAGAGGTTATAGTTGAAGTGAGAAACATGAAGTACTTGAGGGGAATGTCCTTACAGGGAACTGGATACACCACAACATATAAACTCTACAAATATGAAGGAGCCGCATCAGCTGAAGCTTCCTACCTTCTTTACCTGAGAGATTGAAGCACATTCTTCAGATTTTCCTTTTCATTGGTAATAGAGGCAATGAATGCAATTTTCGTTCCTGGACCCATGCCAGATCCATGGCCAGAGGTACTGGTCTGGTCCATTGCGGCGTACCATGTTTCCAGTATGCCAGGACATACCATGGTATATTTGGGGGAGGAAGAAACAAGAGGAAGAAGGAAAAAAAAGGAAATGGAATATTTTGAGAAAAAGGAGAGAGGAGGAGGAAGAAGGAAGAAAAAGAAAGAGAGGGCAGCAGAGGAGATGTACCCAGTGGCATGCAGCGATGGGTGAAGTCAGTAACAAGCCAGGCACTAGTATAATATAGTGAACCAGATCGGATAATCCGGTTTGGGCTGCTCGGCCTACTGGTCAAAGGTCAGACCGATATATACTGGCCAAACCATACTGGACCAGTCACAATCCTTGGCTAAATTACAACGCAATGAAAAAATTCCAAAAACAATTGTAGCCATTACTTGAATGCAAATATTTTGATCCATTTGTCAAATATGAAAACCTATACATACTTGAAGGTTAGTCACATTGATTATTAGGAAATGTCCCTACATAATGTGCACATTCAACCTGGAAATGATCGAAGAAAATCTAGCTATTGTCCAACTCCAAGTACAACATGCAACTCAAAATTTTTCATTCCTCCAACCATGTTACAAGAAAATCCAGTAGCACAACCTTCTCCTTAAACTGATGTCTTAAAATTTGTCCTTAACCGATATGTATCAAGTGGTACTGACCGGTGCAGGCATGAATTAGCATGCAGAACACTCCTCGGACTACTAATGTCTGGTTCAATGGTTTCTACCTTGTAGACTTCCTGAACTGGGCTTACCGTCTTGTTTTTATCTGTTACAGGCCCTAAAATGAGCAATAAGCCCATTGCCTGGTCCAAAGACACCAAGAGACTCGTTGGGTTCTCTTTGAGATCCTCAAAGAGGGCTAAACAATCCTCTATCTGCCTTCTTCTCACTCTACTTTCTCTTAAATCTCTATTAATTTATAGTGGACCTAGATGATCATTTTGGTAATACGAATAAGTATATGATTACTTTTACATCAAATCTATTATGCTTAAAAATTGTTTGTGTATACATGTATTCTTTAGATACAACTTATGATCCTTGTTTCATGCATGTTTCAATTCATTATTTATTTTTTTTAAATTAAAAATCACTTAAATTTGATGAATCTTAACTTGAATTAAAAAGGAAGGAAACAATCATAAAACATGGTTCTTTTAGATTCCAACTGGTTTAGACTAACCGAAACTCACGTCCTATGGCAGTATGCATCAAGACACTGCCTCAGTATGCTGCTATGAGCCAGTCCCCATACTAGTCCGCCAATGGACCACTACAGTTCTGATAGATGAGATTTTTAACCTTGCTGCAAACAACTTTTGTGGCTATTTTTCCAAAATCTAGTGCACTAAACCTATGCTACCTTCTCATAGGCCCCTTTCATGTCTAAATAATGTGATTAATTATACACATCCTTTGAAAAAAAATTTTAAAAAGGAATTAACCCCATTTAGTCAAAACAATTTGTAAAGCAAACAATCAATAACAAAGTTTGGTAAATCATACCCTTTAAAGCGAAAGTCATTTATTATTAGTTTAGAATATTAGCAAGAAAAAAATGATAATGTCTTAACTTCCATCACCCGTAGAATAAACTGCCATGCTTTTCTAATAAATAGTTCAGGACATATCCCAAGTGTAGTAAGTGTTATGAAAAGGATGGCATAAAGAATAACGAGTACAGATGCATACTTATGCTAAAATTCTCTGGCTTCTTCCTCGTCCACCGCTCTTGAATGCTGTCTTCCAATTTATTTAATTGAGTAATCGCATACTGTTTATTGTGCAAAGTCCTTTATAAGTAACAAATTGCAACCATGTAAATCATAGAAAGAAAACCAGAAGTATCTCAGAGATGATAAACAGCAGAAAAGGCCAACAGATTTCCCTTTGTTTACCTCACAAAAAAATAAATAAAAAAACTCACAAGGGGACTGATCTACTTTCAACCCAGTACTACACTTAAAATGCCATATTGCAACAAGTTCGAACCATCTCAAGTGCATTATAAGTTTCTAATAGATGATAATTTAGAAAAAAGACTGGAAAACTTTGTAATAATGTCAAGAAGATTCTAAATTTTGTACATACAACACAAAATGTTTTGCCAAATCCATATGAAACATTCTGCCCAATCTAAATTTGACCTTCAATATGCATAAGATAGCAAGTATTTCGTGGAAGAAAAAAAGCGCATTAAAAACCCATGGGCACTACTGCACTAGATTGGTCAAAGTTTTCAACCTGGACTCAACCAAGAAACACCAAAGGTTAATGATCCTGAGATGAATCAACAATTCTCAGCACCTGATATTGCAACTAATTAAATTAAAGAATGGAATGTATTACCCTAAACACCTGCCCACAACCATGGGAGTTTAAGCCAAGGCGATCCCCTAGGAAATGGAGAGGAATAGGATTTAGATTCACATGTACTAAAACCCATGTTATAAACCATGTACTATATGTAATGCTTATATGTGTGTATAGTAGTACAATCTACACAAATGACACCTTGCTGGTAAGAATCGTGCTGAATCATCAAATCCCAAGGTATGATCATTGAACAATTAAAACTATTAAATAACTGAGAATGAAGTGTCTTTAATTCCACGGAGTAAATCCAAGAGGATCTAGGAAGAAAGATGACTTTTTGCAAGAAATCTGCATTTTAACACAATGGTATACACTACAGCAGGCACTATGATTAGTATATGAGTTCAAAACTTAAATCTTCTTTCATGTTGATTGTACTAGTTAACTGCATGAGTTCAGGCATGCAAAATATATATACCTTAAATTTAAAGAGTATAAAAAATGAAGCAATTAATATAATGAATGAAGTGAAGAACCAATATGTAGGTTGGCAACTACAGGTGACACTCAAAGTCCAAGTATTCACTGGACTAGCACAGGTATCATAAAATCAACTACACCATCATCAAAAGAAACAACAGTAGAAAATGAAATATCAAAAACAATGCAAGAACATCATATTGAAAGTTAATAGACATGATAGTATTGGCATTATTGCTCAACTTAACAAAATAAACTTTAATGCTAAAGCTTAGATACAAGGATAATAAAGGTACTCACATGTAGAGTATTCAATCGTACACAGAGTTTTATGGTTGTAAGTGAATTAATCTGATATGATTTCCTCTCATCAATCAATCTAATTTCTGTTACTTCTTTTTTTACAAAAGCCTTAATTCCAATTTCCTTCCTGTATCGTGTGAGAACAGGCTCAGGTGGTATCAGATCCTCTTTATTAACTGCAGGAACCATAGACATGAAGTTAAAGTATACAAAAGGTAAACCAAGGATAACTTGACTTGAAATCAACTTAAGTGATACAAGCAAAGATGGTTTCCACATATGACCTACCATGAACTGGTATTTCTTAATTTTCTAAAAATAGCTGTTACATAATATATTAAACAAAAAACGGACACTCTGAACATTTCAACTGCTATGTACCAAGAAGTAGGGAAATATAACAACAGTGCTATATGCCAATATGGAAGAAAATGCAGGAAAAAAATAGATAAAATTCACACAAGCAGATTGAAATAAAGTAGCATTAATTCTAATCAGATGACAAACTTAAAAACAGATATTAAACATTCCAAATCTCAAATGAATGTCAGCAATCAAAGCAGGAAGATTAAGATAAATAGTTTAAAACAAAACAAAACCAAAATTTTCTAAAGATATTAGTCTTCACCAAGGATTTCGATCTCGGGTAGCAAACCCCCACCGGTCCTCCTCACCGACTTATTTAGGAGTATTCTATCAGTCTTTACTATCATGTCTTTAGCATGAAATGAGATATTGACAACGAGCAGTTTACCAATGATCTACTGCAAGAAAATATGATGTTCTAAAACAATATCCAGACAGTTCCATGTGGAAAAAAAATAGAAAAGTTTTCACTGACATCTTAGTGGAATACTAAAACACCAGCATGATTGGTTACTACCTGTTTGATTGATAAAATTGATAAAAGTGGTAGAAGATAAGGGAAAAGAAAGTCGGGAGAGAACAGAAACCAACTAAGATATGTTTTCTTGCTCTCTTAAAACCTATTGTTATTAATTCTGTTCGTTATGTGAAAGCAGCACACACACCTTTGCTAATTTATAATCAGGAACTATGATCAAGAAGGCCATATTGAAAAACATAGAAGAAAGTCATTTCTAGGGTATCATATTAAATTCACTCTTCTATAGTCACGTAGGTAAAATAGTAGCAAAGCCATGGAACCATAGGTACTAGCATACTCATCTTGGATTTAAAGTCTTGTTCTGGTGCAAACACCTGGCAGACAAACCAGTATAACACTGGTTTGGGTCAGCATCCTGACACTACAGATTGGTCAGTAACATCCAGACTAGAGGAAAAGAGAAAAGAGGTACATCAGTGATTAAAAAAGCGCTAGGCGCCAAAAGGCCCCAGGGTCCCAAAACGCCTGAGGCGCCAGGCGCTCGCCTAGGCGCTTGCCCGAGCGAAGCGAGATGCCAAAATATAAAAAAATATACTATTTAATCTAATAATAATTTCAAATAAAAACATATTACTATTATTAAAATTTAAAATTGATATAATATGTTATTAATCTAATAAATAAAAAATATTGTTATTAGTATACTATTAACAATAAATTAATAGTATACTGTTAACAGTCCATTAACAAGTATACTGTTAATATTTAATGTACATTATATAGTATATACCGTTAATATACTATTATATTGTTAACAGTATAGTATACTGTTAATAATTAGTTAACTTAGCAGTATACTGTAGTGTTAAGTGTTAATATACTGTTAATAGTAGAAACGAGGTGACGAGCTGACCTGACCGAAGGCGAGAGGAGCGGCAGTGACAACGACGGCGGCAAGCGGCAACAATGAACAACGCGGCGGCGATGGCGGTGGCGAGCAATAGCGTAGCGATGGCGAGCAAATGATCGGCGGCGATGGCGAGCAACAACGACTGCAGTGATGGCGGCGAAGAGAAACGACAGCAACGATGGTGTCGGCGATGTAATCCAAGTGACCAAACCAGGCTCTCGGGCGCTCGGGCAAGAGCAACGAAGGCGGTACAACAGCAACGGCGAGATGCAGCGATGTAATCCCGATTCGAGATGAGGATTAGGGTTGAGTAACAAAAGATATATAGTTGTGTCAGTTGGTTCGATTAAACCAATTAACGCGAACGACCGAACTACAGCTAAAAACCTAGTTCGATCGCTGGATTAACCCGGGGCTCGCCGGCGCCGACAGGCTCGGCGCCAGCGGCCTCTTTGAAGCACGCCGCCTAGGGTTTAAGCGAGGCTCTCGGGCCTCGCCTCGCCTCGCCCGGGCGCTTAGGCGCACGCCCGAGCACCTATTTAAATCGTTGAGGTATAGAATGGGCAGTATTTAAATCGCTGAGGTATAAGCCTGTGCCACACAGTACATCTGGTACAAGGCTGGCAATCATTGGTATAGGACCAGCACTGATCGATTCAGGACAACACAGGGTCCACGCTGAGCAATTTATTTGCTTTTTTACAAACTTTTTTGACTTTTTTTTCATAACTTGGTATGTACCAACATAACAACTCTCAGTACGAATAGATAGGGTGCTGATCCGAGCCTTGACCGGTATAACACCAGTACACCAAATTGTGACCCTTGGTGATGACAGACAAGGAGTCATAGGAGAAGAGGAGGAAGCAATAGCGGCAAAGATGCGGATGAGGAGGTGACACTGATGCAGATGATGCGGCATCAACATGAACCAAGAGGCAGCACTGATGGTAACACATGAGAAGCTTGTAAAGGAGTCATAGGAGGCTGTAATAAAGGAGAAGACAGAGAAGGAGGAGGCAACAAAGGAAAAAAGATAGATGGAAAACTATCAAAATTGACTGCTAATAATAAGTACACCTATTAACAGTTGACCTTTATTAAAAAACTATAATAATAAAGAAGGGACCCAACACTGAAATAGAACGGGTAAGTTTATTTCATAGTAAGAGATCAGTACTGCTCAGTAAGCCCAATATGGTAAGCTTATCAGGTGATAAGCTGAGTTTCATATTAGACTAGGCCATGTGATAGGCATATCACTTGGTACAACTTGGTTCAATCAGCTCACCACATGGTAAGCCTAGTACAGCAAGCTTACCAAGTGTTCAGCTCACTTTTGGGTCATCTAGGGCAATCAAAAAATCCACACACTAGTCATTGAAATTTTTGCTCCTTATATTGTCATGGTTATATAGTCTTCCGAGGTCCTCTCTTGTGGCGAGCTTGCAGAAAAATAAATCCTTGTCAAAGTTCTAGCATGACAATAAAATATAGCTAATAACATTAATAACCCCAAGCCCACCACCTGGCATAATATATGCCTAAAAATCTAGGGTTTTGAGTTTTTCGGTCCTTGCTTTTTCCTATTTGCCTTATAAATATAATGTCCCTTTTATCTATGGTAGCATATATTTACTCAACATATATAAAGGTTCAATCTTTGACTTGTTAGTTGTTGGAGAACTAAAGAATCTAAGTGGTCCGATTCAAAATTGATGTTTTAGTGTCTTTTTTTCTGAAGACCTATTGTTGACAACTGTTCCTCCCTCCTCAGCCTCCTCCACTCTTCTCAGTAACATCCTCCTCCTTCTCCCCTCCTTTCTCCCTCTCTCTTTTGTTTGTGCTCACCCATATGTTGGCATACCATGTGTCAGTCCCATATGGATTCCTAGTTCCATATGGGTCTTAGACCGAGACTTGAAACCTTGATGGTGATCACTAAAATCCTAATAACATATGAAAATATGTTGGAAATTAATTTGGCTCCAGTATGGTATTTAAGTACAAATCATTTATTCAAAATCATAAAGGATTTTTTAGTAAAGGATATGACAAGAAAGAACAGAACGCATCAGTCATCAGTGTTTGAGTTTCTTTGCTGAAATTAGATATGCCAACAGAGTGATTCTATTGTATATCATTGTGATAAGACCGAATACACTGACCCCTCGGAACCTGTAATGGCAGCAGGCTCTTGCATCAGGCCACCCTTTTAAACAGAACGGAATTTCAAATATCATTGTGATTCTATTGTATTGCCTTACCCTTACAGTTACAGGTTAATGATAAGCAAGTGATCATATTAATTTATGCTCAAGATACAAAGCAATGCAAATCAAATCAACTTGATTTTCTCTGAGGAAAGTGTGTAACAGGAACTCACCTAATTTTTCTGTAACACCTTGTGTATAAATTTGAAACGTATTATCAAGACCACGACAAAGGCTGTTTAGTAATGCATCACCCATTGGTACTTTAAGAGCAAAAAATTGATCAACTGTCTGCATTTAAGAGAGTTACAAGATGAGCTGAATCTAACACTCTTGTGGGAACAATCTTTCCTAAGTTTATTTTAGAACAGAAAATGTAACTATAAAAATATGGCTATCTATAATGCAGTTATGAGTTCAGAAGGTTCAATTTAACATCACCTACTAATCAGGATACTAACAGAGAAACAAACATAACATCATATAAGAGAGTAAAAGTTTCATCACTAAATAAAAATCACAAGTTTTTTGAACATTCTATGGAAGTGTGGGACATTTTAGCATTATCCGCTGTGTATCTCATGACAAAAATTAATGTACTTCAAGTTCTGAATTTCCTGCATATAAGTTCATAAAGTTTAAACCAAGGATTCACGTACCGGTCCATACCGGTACCAACATTTTGTCAGTACTGGTACGGTGCCAATACCGAGTGGTACGCACAATGCATACCATCTAGTATATTATAATATATTTATAATATATTATATTATTATATTATATTAATATATTAATATATTATGAAAAGAAAAGAAAAAGGGGCGACATCATCGAGGCAACGTCGCCTCGATCGTTTCTCCCCGCACGGGGAGAAACCCGTGGGCGGCGATGGCGGCGACGGCTCACGAGCAATCCACGGGTGGCGACGGCACGCAGGCGGCGAGGGCAACGATGACGCGTGGGTGAGGACAACTCGAGGTACCTTTTCTCTTTCGCTTCTTCTTCTTTCTTCTTTTCTTCTTCTTCTTCTTCTTCTTCCCTTCTCGATTTCTCCTCAATCGACCGCCGACGGTTGATTTTCCCCTCAATCGACCGCCGACGGTCGCCTTTTGGCAGTACCACCCGGTAGCAGCCAGTTTGTGTATCGATCAGCTACTAGAATGGCACATACCAGGCGGTACGGGGTCTTACCCATGGGTAAGGAAAACCTTGGTTTAAACTACATAATAAGAGCTTAAAAGGCACATAAACTTGATTTCAATATTTTGAAAGCATTTTCATGACTAGGTTCAAGCCCCTATTCATCTTTTGGGTGATATATTGTGTCAAAGCTTGTTTATGTCAACATTTAGATTAATCAATAGCAAGGTTTGCTGTATCGATCGCTACCGGTACAGTACCCAATATCGAGCGGTACACACACTACATACCACTCGATACATTAAAATATTAATATAATATTTTATAATATTATATAATATAATATAATATTAAATATATATAATAAAAAAATGAGGCATAGCCTTGCCTCGCGAGAGAAACAAGGCGACGCCTCATCCCCGTAGGACGAGGCACTGCCTCGTCCCCGCGTATTAAGCGGCGCCTCGTCCTTGAGCTGGAAGACGAGGCAACGCCTGGCCCTCCCACGTAGGAAGACGAGGCACTGCCTCATCTCTCCCACATGGCGAAGCGACACCTCATTTTTTTTCTAATGTTTATATATTTATATTATATTATATATTAAATTTGTACCACCCGATATGGGGCGGTCCGCGCACCAATACCCTGTCGGACCGGTACATACCACCCGTATCGGGCGGTATAGGGCAGCACGGCAAACCTTGATCAATAGTACAATGCATGAAATTGAACACATTTAGTAAATGGCACAAGTTGTATCAACATATATGAAAGATCAAGAAAACTATTAACTTAATAGTATTAAGTGATCATATTATTCAGAATCTACAAAATGAATCAATGATATTATTATAACACTTAAAGGATCAATCGGTTTTTGTATAGACAGACAAATTTGAGGATTGTTAGAGAATGCTTGAAAAGAATTATGCAAGATATTCCAGAATTATAAGCCACTTCTGATGCTGGATTTTTTTCTCTGCATTTATACTCACAGAATACAAATTGTCTGAACTTAAGCAAAGACAATCAAAAGGAGAAACATCTTGTACTATTTTTTTGTTCAACGTACACGATGATATTACTTTAATATAGAAAAATATTTCAAGATCAAAGATTAACTCCTGTTTCACAATAAGTCAGTTAAGTGTCTGGCAGAAATAGCAAACTGCTTTTGTGAGGAACTTGATAAAAAGAAAGTAAAGTTCCATGCACTTTGGAATATTTCTAGAGAAGACACCATAACATAGCACATAAAACACAAGTTACAAGAAAATTATACAAGAAACATGCTAAGCAAGTTACCTTACTAATTTACCAACTTCATACAGTCATTACTCATATTATGGTTTACATACAAGGAACTTATATGTTAACCGACCTCTTAGAGAACTTAATAGGAGACTAATTTTTTAATTAAAATGCACAGGGACCTTTCATTGGTAGCATTTCACTAAATTATAGTTCTCTAAAAGGTTGTGTCCATGGAGCTTGGATTTGATGGAATTTGTTTCAGTTTGGTGCCCAATCATGACTGTATAACAACAAAATAACATTCTATGAATAATGTACGCTTCCCAGCATAGTGCCTATGCTACAGAGAGGAGGATCACCGCACCACCTGACCTATTTCTGTTTTATTTATATTTACAATAATTAACTTGCGTTATATGTTCTAGAAAGGATAAATTATTTTTTATAAATACTTTATAATCATTCCAAATGTAATTCATATCAGATAAAAAGATTGCATGATAGGTTGAACCTCTTCAATTATTCTGTAGACTTCAACAATGGAACTTCCATGCCGCTGTTGAGGTGATATGGGCTCCCAACCCTACAAAAGATAATTTTATGAGATTCTTGTGTATGGTATTTAAGCAAATATCAGGGTCTATGCAAGAGATCATGAAATTGATAACATAGTCATAATGTTTCATAAATGATCAAATTAAACCATGAGAAAATAGGACACTGAATTAAGCATGAATGCGCTTAGTGCCTTTACATACAATCCCAGGAACTCATAATACAAAAATGAAATAAAAATGAACAATAAGATACGCACACACTCTGGAACAAATTTTCATTATGAACCATAACAGAGTCAGAGCAGGTCAATGAAATCCATAAATCATCCCCAATATGTACAAGAAGGGCTTGATCCCATATTACACCCAATGGAATGTTTTTGTCCGACATGGAAGCCCAACTTACTGTGTGTCAAACCGCCCATGTAAATTGACATCTGTGAGTGCCTACTCTTATATTACTTATCAATTCACCAATGGGATGCATGAAAATTATAGCACGAAGCTAAACCCTTTCCCCTTCTCTTTTTTAAAATTTATGATGAAATTTCATACATTGCACTACACTCATGTAAATAAACGAGAACCTTCACAATTTTGCAAACATGATACCTACCCTTATTAGGCATATTAACTTTCATAAAAATCCTTTTAGTTGAAACTTTATGATACTCTTACAAAATTAAACATAGTTCATCAACATATAAAATGTTGGGAAGTAACCATAATATTTGAAACTTCAAGGGACATACAAGAATTCTTATATTAAGGTACATGTGAAAATGTCCCTTCTTGTTTTTTATCTCCTTCTCTGACAACTGGAGATGTAGTGGCACTAAACCTCAAAGATTTAAGATAGGTCTTACATCTAAGGTTGCAACCAGAAAGATGAACAAAATGTAAGGTTGTCGTAAAATTTCAAAAAGCACATAAAATATAATGAATTTGTTAAAGGGGGAAAAGAAAAGTATTTATATATGAAAACATGATTATTAATTTCACTCACCTGCAGAGATGTTAGAATTTAAAGTTTAAGATCCAAGAGTGATTAACCATGATGAATCAAAACGGAGCTACTAATCATGTGAGAAACCAGAACTTACATATGGAGTTGATGACCAATGTGGCTATTTTGAAGCTAGGTGCCTCTATAAGTTTGTTCTAACAAATCTAAACTAAGAGTGATCAGCCCACCTTTTCACGTGTTAACATGCGAGGTAACATGCTTTGATTCATAAATATTGCCACAAATAGGTACAGCTTTTTTTCATGTAAAAGGCTTTTAAAAGGATTGTTAGTCAACAGACAATCACACAAACCAGTAATCAGCAACTTTGTGAACAACGCATAATTTTTTATATAAATTTTATTGGAAAACTAGATACAGGTTCTGTTTCCCACCAATGACATTAAATGATGGATACGTCTGTATACATGTGTGTCCATGCATTGTGATTATTATGCAGCTACTTTAATTAGTTCATGATGCTCACATAATTTTTGTACCATTCATGATAGCAACTCAGAGTCCTATACATAGTCCACATTAACATGATTATCCAGATGATCACAATAATACATGATAGGCATATTGCATGAATGGATCAGTGCATTGATAGTGTAGATATGCACACAGGCTGACCCCTGCCGAGCAGATGAGCCTTTAATTGTCTGATTGTATCATCATCAGTCAGGTTCCCAAATCAGAAGAAAAACATTCCAACTATAAATAACATAAAGGTTTGACAAAGAAAATGTCTCCTATATCAGGTCACAGTAAAAAAGAAGAATATACATGACCGCAAATTTAAGAGAAAAGTGAGCATCCAAGAACAGGAATATATCAGGTACAGTTGGCATGGATATCAACCATTCTCATTTGGCCAGGGATGGTATATGGACTAATTTAAGCCCTCTAAATTCTAATCATCTGTATAACTAATGTCATGTACCTTGTGTGAAAAATTTATTGCTGTATTTCACATAAAATTATAATTTTTCAAGACACTCATGAACAACCAACAATCTGACAAATATTTAAACATATCATTTATGCATTTTTTTTTGCATATATTCAATTATTTGAAAGATATTCCACTATCCGGTTGTTTCATCTGAAGTGTAGATGTTCTCATACTCAAATTGGGAGATCTCAGCCATGGTTTATAATAAAGCCTATACCTTTCAACAGGGGGTAGTATGCGGGTCCAGCAGTCAAGTAGAACAGATAACAGATAATTTCATTGGGTTCTGTATGGCATGGACTGTACTGCCCAACAGTCTTATCATACCGAATGGACTGTCATAAACTTAGCTGGTTTGTCTAAGCTGCAGCACCCTTGCAATATGTGTTCGCAAAGGGTCAGCCAAGCCGTTGTGAGCAACCTGTCACGGACTTGGGATATCATTCCGCATCGCCGAACCTGTATACAAACGTATCATAATTAATGGATACCCTTGTATACATCTATGCAAGGACTGCAGCACTTCTTGCCTTCCATTAAATGGCATTTTGCAATGCATGGCCGTCAACCAGAAATCAGATCATGGTATGCAAAAATAGGATTGTTTTAGTCAACGTTTATTGCACCGCCCAAGTCAGTATGGTATTCGCAGTCCGAACCAGTTCGAATGGGGATCAAGACATGGATCGCCAGAGTTACTGTCGATATAATGCAACGTATCGTGGGTAAGTACACTGGTATGTACCAACCCGACAAATCTACAAGTCCGGTACCAAAATGGCGAACCTGGGTTTTAGTCATTTTTCCCTACGTGTGACAGTCTACCTACAACACTAACATGTTTTTACATACCATAAAACATAGAATAAAAATGTTGCAATGGCAACATGGGATTGAGTCATGCGTTGCCCATGGGAAAACACTCAAAAATATTGGAAAAACAATAGAAAACAAGACCAACAACAATAGGTCCTTATGAAGTTTTTTCAAATACTACAACTCCTTTGCTGCATCTTCAATTTTTCTTGGGCTACAATGTGCCTCTCGTCTCCCAGCTTGTTTGTTGACACTATCATTGAATAGTCACTCTCCAATGATTGACTCTAGTACGTACCGATCCCTCTAAGGAAGGAAAAGGAAAAAGACCTTCACTTTTGTGTTAACCTTAATCTTCTCATGCCAACTGATCTAGATGGATGTTTATTGGAGCTTTAATGAGCACCGTATCACATAATTTAAAGTTTTGAGGCCTTCTCCTGTGTAAAATTCAACCAACTATTCTACTTTTGAATAGCCATCGACTCCAAGTAGGTTCACATCGCTACCTTTGGTGATGACAACTACCATTGGTGAAGATGTTGTCTACTTGTCTTCTTCAATGCTCTCTTCAAAGGGGTTTTGAAGTTGCTTTTTCTAAGGTCTCTTGGGAGGAACTTTTAAGTTGCTTCTTCTAAGGTCTCTTGGAAAGGACTTTGAAGTTGCTTCTTCTAAGTTCTCTTAGAAGGGACTTTGAAGTTGCAGTGCTCCTATACTAAATAAGTAAGACAAATAAGGTACTTGGTTTTATCCATTCTCTCAAAAGTTAGAGACCAAGGTTACTTGACTTAGTCTACCCCCTTCAGGGTTGTACTCAGCACATCAAGTCAAATACTAGCCTTCATCTTCTCTTTGCTCACACTTTTGGAGCTAGAAGTGTTGTAATCCTTGAATATAGTTGGTTATCTCGCCTCATCTTTGCCATCTAACTTTTGGAACACAAGAGGTGTTGCAATCCTTGCATAGAAGCAATTCCTATACTTCACATCTTCTTTGTCATTTCACTTCAAGAATGCAACAAGTGTCATCCTGATAGGTTTGGTTGTCCCTATGGTATCACTTTTTTTTAATCATCTTTGTTGCCTATTCCTATAAGTAGAAAAAAGTACAGCATTGCATGCTTCCTACCTCGTTCATTGGTCGATCACCATTGCATCAACTCGACGTCCCTCACGTTTAGTTGATTAAAAAAAAAGGTCCTTGACACAAGTCTTATGAAGTTCATTTGGCCTCTGCCCTTCTGCCTTGTCTCGGTACCTAGAGTCGGTCACTTTATTCTGCCTAGGTACCCTTTATTGACCAGTGCACTCTCTCTTTATGAGAGCAAGGGATCAGAGATCATTTGAAAGTCCCACCTCTGTGGTACCGTAGCATTCTTTTATACCCATAGCCTTATTATCCGTTGACTCGCATTGTATCCATTTCCTTGCAATCGAATTTAGCGCTATGATATTGTGGTACTCTCTCCGAATCAACTTCCATTCTGACTAATGCGTAATTTGGCTAGTTAAGTCACTCACTCGGAAGATACACCTCTGAGATACTACATATCGCATCCACTGATATTCGTAGTCCATCAGATGCACATATAGAAGACCCACCTCTCCAATACTATGGCACTCACTCATTAAGTCTATAGTTGTTCTTCCAATGTAGATTGATTGCACACATGAAAATTCACCTCTACGATAACATGATTAAGTCCGTCTAGGACTTACTAGTGTGTTGTTTTGCCTTGAATTGGTCTAATGTGATCCCTCCGTCGCTCTATGAGCTTTAACTAGAACTCAAAGTGCAACTGTCTCTGTGGCCTCCGTTAATGAATCACAAGGCCTCCACCAACTCTAAGATCTTTTGCTAGAACTCGATCAATAGCTTTCTTTATGCGGTCTCCGCCAACACATTACAGGCCTCTAACACTTTCGATAGTGTTCGCTCCAATAGCAATTGATCTCCATCCACCCAATACTGGGCCACAAACAAAGCTTAGCTCTTAGTCAATTTGTTGCCTAGTAGCTCTCAAAGTCCATTGACTTCACTAAAGACATATGTGACATTAATCGAATTCTAAGACTACCTCTAGCACAATCGCTATACACATCACTTGTCTTACAACAACTCGAGTGCCAGCACATTATTAAATTCTTTAAAAGCACCCGGATCTGCAACCTCTTATCCTGCGCTAAGGCCTTCGGACTCCAACTTCGCCTTTGCAAGTTGAGTCAGTCCCGCTACCATCATACCTTCGTCACTAGTGTCGTCAAGCTAAAGTGTATGTATAGCAAGGTTCTTCAGATCGCTCGCATCGCTCGACACGGCGATGCGTCTTGGCAACAGGATATCGGTATGCGGACTATCAAGTGGTACGCGGTGCAACAGATACCGTCGCGGACCGCCCATCATCGGCGATCAGAAATCGGTCGATCGTTGATTTCGGCCTTCGACGATCGATTTCGGCCGTTGATGATCGATTTCGTCCGTCGATGGTCGATTTCAACCATCGGCGATCGATCTCGACCGTCGGTGGTCTATTGAGGGAGAAAAGAGGGAGATACATGATTTTCCCCGGTTCCCCGCGCAATCCGTTGCCCGCGGACGATTCTTCGCTGGCGGGCTTCCTTCTCCCCGCGTAGGGAGACAATACAAGAAAGGAGAAAGTCGCAATGTTCCTTTATCTTTAGCATTGTCTATGGGCACTCCTGAACTTGATCTCTTAATAAATCCATTGATGTATCATTTTATATGAGGTCTTGCAATGATTGCCCATCGCTCGATCGCTCCGAACCTCTTTGAAGCTTTAAGGAGCATCCATCTTTGCCATGCTTGTCCTTCGGCTTAGAAGAGAAAGTCGCAAGGTTGAGTAGGCTTGCTTCTCAAAGGCATCTCCTCCATCGTGTGTGGCCTATGCATAAAGGAAACATGAAATCTCAGGATTTATTCTCTTGGAAATGTATCCCATTGGAGCAACTGTTCTCTTCGCATACTTCTCTTAAGCAGAAAAAAAAATTTCATGCTCCATGGTGTCAAACTTCAATTGCCTTAAGATGGCCACGAATAATCCTTTGCCCGTATACAAAACCTTTGCATAAACACAAAATTCTTTTGAGTCATCAATTCCCTCACCACGAGTCCTTGCACGAACTCTTTCAATCACGGACAAAAATGTAAATAAGGTGTTCAATGAAATGTTTATGTTTGTCCATGCCTTTGGTTTGTGTATATACCTTATACAGCAAGTAGCGGTCTTGCAGTAGGCTTGGCGGCCCTAATTTGGTTTGCTTTGTGGCCAATTTTGGCTTGTAAATACGAGTGTGTCATGTAAACACTTGTGGAGACTTCGGTTTGTAATGGATCATTATCCTTTGTGTGCAACCTTTCTAAGTTTATAATGTCCATGGATGTAATTTGTATTTGGCTTTATAAAGTGTTTGCTTGAGCAGCTTGTGAATCCCGTTGGAATTGCTTCTTCTCGCTCGTTTTCTCTGTTGTAAGTCATAAGGGACCCTAGGCGATCTCGAGGAAGGCTGACCTTTGCGGACGGACATGCAAGGGTGCCGCACATCTTAGGCAAAATCAGCTAAGCCCGTGACATTTTGGTATCAAAGCGGGACACACACTCGCCATACAAACGTGGGGGACCTAGTTGGGCTGTGTGGAGGACAACCAACACGCGCAACCGTTTAGAGGAAACGGACATTGAGATATAGGGAAAGGACTCGCTCAAAGGAGCGGACATCTAGGTTTGGCATTCAGACGAATAGCCAACCCTTTGCATGAGAGACACCACGAGGACAAGCAAGCGAAGAAGAATGTGTAGCGCACAAAGATTAGGATGGCTGAGTTCAAGCTACGACTCGATGTTGGCAACCAAACTTGACAGTACTCAAGCCAAGGGGGGCGCTTGGTGAAAGATGAGACCGTGCAAAGTGGGAGGTGTTGCGCAACGACCAAAAGAGTTGTGCAAAGCTCATAGAGGTGGGAGGAATTGCTAACTCGAAGGATTCGGTATTCATGCAAGGGCTTGTACATGGACGACGGAGTGTTCGTGGCTATCCCAAAGCGCGATCGGAACTCAGCGCCATGGAGCATCAGAACTTTCTCTTCGGCATGGAAACGATACATCCGTAGGCAGCTGAAGTGTGCAACATGTTCGGCACGTTGCTAGACCTTGAAGGGGACAGTGGGGACTGTATTGGCAAAGAGTCGCAATCTAGCAAGTGCATTTGCAGGGGCAAAACAAGGCACAAGTTGTTCAGTAAGACGGAGTAGTCCAAAGGGGATGGTGGTCTCCGAAACTTCCAGTGGGAAGAATGCAAAGAGGAAAGTTGCTCCAACAGGACAAATATCCAGGAAGGATAAGTCCTAGTTCTCCAGAGGGAGAATCATGTACAATGGACCACACATATTGAGGAAGAGTTCCTCAAGGCAATAACTCCATAAAGCTCAACGGACCGAGCGAGTGACGAGGAGTCGTCGCATGATCTCGAATGAGGTGATGCATTGGTGGATGCATTTCGAGATTAAGTGGAGGAGCAATCTAAGGCAACATCATATGAAGGCACACTTAGAGTCGATGTGAAAATCGAATTCAACGGAGGGCTGACCCGTGGAATGGTAGACGTGAGGGCCACTATCAACTCAATGCAAATCGAGGAGCGGAGCGACTTAGGTGGAACTTGGTGAAGTATCCAAGCCGCATGAAGGGAGTCGACATAGAAGTTGGAATATGGAACAGAGGCACGGAGCTTTCCTTAGACAAAGGTTAAGGGCATGAACTCTTGTAGAGGCAAGATTGGGATCATGTCGTTCCATGGGTTCTTCATTCTGATGGGGTGGACTTATCTTGCATGGTGCCAAAGACAAAAGGAGCATCGAGGCACATGCACCTTACCTTAAAGATGCATTTGACGGAATAACTAAAAGTGATTCAACTTACGGAGGCGAAGTTAAGATCAGGAGACCTTAGCACGGGGCAAGAGGATGCAGAAGCAGGTACTCTTGAAGAATATGCCACAATGTTGCCATTCGAGTTGTCAGGAACAAATTGTGCATAACGGAAATTGTACTAGTAGGGGATAGAGGCCCAGGATCCAAACAATGGTGCATCAGTCCTAGCGAAGTCAGGAGACTTCAAGAGCTACTAGGCGATGGACTGTCCTAGAGCTATGCTTCGTCCGAGTGTGACCCTAGAATGGGTGGGCAAAGGTGAATTGCCAAGGGAGCGAACAAAAATCAGAAATCGTAGTCCGAGCTCATCATATAAGAATCTGAATGCAATGGAGATGTCACCAGGAGGCAACATGGTGTAGCGGATCGTGGTGGAATAGTTCGTGGCAATACAACACATGCGGAGATATCCCGTAAGGGACCTGATCATGCGGAGGTATAATCAGGAGCTACTGGGAGCTCCATATTGTTGTACGACACAACATGAAGAAGAGCTAGGATTCAGGGAGTGAATGTCGTGGTACCGCAGAGGCGGGTCTTCATGTGTGCATCGGAGCTTGCATTGGATGAAAGTTTTAGTCATCAGCATATGGGGGCTGTATACCACCGAGGAAGAAATCCAAGTGCAAGTACCAGTGAGTCCCATGGAGGGGGACGTGATCATATGAATGATCAGGAGCTACTGGGAGCTCCACTTCGGTAAACAATGCAACGGCAAGAAGGGCTGTGTATTCAAGGAGTGAATGCCATAGTACCACAAAGGCGGGTCTTCGAGTGTGCATCGAAGCTTGCATTAGATGAAAGCCTTAATCATCAGCATATAGGGGCTGTTTACCACTGAGGAAGAAGTCTAAGTGTAAGTACCAGTGAGTCCCATGGAGGGGGATGTGATCATGTGAATGATCAGGAGCTGCTTGGAGCTCCACTTCGGTGAACAATGTAACGGCAAGAAGGGCTGTGGATTCAAGGAGTGAATGCCATGGTACCGTAGAGGCGGGTCTTTCGTGTGTGCGCATCAAAGTCAGATCGATAAAACCTTGGTCATCAGCATATGGGGCTGTGTACCACCGAAGGAGAAGTCGATTGCAAGTATCAGTGAGTCCCATAGAGGGGACTAGATCATACAAAGGTATGATCGGAGCGGCTGGAGAGTTGGACTACTTCGGTGCTCACATTCATTTAAGGGAGCCGGCAAGTCAGAGGATAAAGCCGAGTAAGCGAACGTTGCTACCAAGAAAGCTAAGGAGAACAGAATCGGCATGAGCCCAGCAACAAGATGGCGAAGGCCATGCATGAGAGTTGCAGTCTGTCTTTCCATCGACTAAGGAGAACTGCTAAGAGGACATAGTGGTGTTGAAGCAGGTGGTCGAAAAGGGCGAGGAAGCGACGACGAGTCCGGAGGGGCTTAGCTACCCAAAAGCAATAGCGTCGGTTAGAAAGGAGATGGACTCGGAGGAGCGCCAGAGTGCTACAGAGGCAAATCTACCGATCTCGAAGGAAGGGACCAGATGCAAGGCAACGAATAGTAGGGCCATGGGTTTGGCAACGCCATGGTACTACAGAGGCAAGACTTTTATGGAGTCATCGATCCCTTGCTCTCATGGAGGGAGAGCATTGGTGGTAAAAGGGGTCGAGGAGGTAGAGAATGCACAGGCAAACTCCAAGTACCAAGACAGGGCGGAAGGGCAGAGGCTAAGGGACTTCATAAGACCGGTGTCGATGGGCTTCTCATCAAGATAGCCGAAAGCAAGGGACTTCGAGTTGATGCAGGAGTGCTCGACCAAGGAACGAAATAAGCACACTTTTTCTACTCTGAGAAGTAGGCGACAAAGGTGATGGAGAAGATGATACAATCACAGAGGTAACCAAGACTATCAAAGACTTACTCCAAGTTGGGGTAAACCTTTTGTTCTTTTCAGGCAAAACTTTTTGCATTTCAGAAGTTCAATGGCAGTGGGAAGGCGAATCACAGTAGCTAACTTAACGCAAGGAGTGCAAACACTTCAAGTGCTTCAAAAGTGTGAGCAAAGAGCGAGCGAATGTTAGTAACCAGCTCAATGCATGAAGTACAAACTCGAGGAGGCAGGCGAAATCGAGTAACCTTTGCCTTCTCAACTCAAGAGAATGAGCAAAACTGAGTATCTCAATTCTCTTAACTCGAGGAGGCGAGCGAAGCCAAATAACATTGCCTTCTCAACTCCTAAGATAATGGGTGAAGTCGAGTATCCCAGTTCTCTTACTTATCCCATAGAGGAACTCTGCATAAGTTCAGTGACCCTTCGAAGAATGCTTATGGAAGACAATAGTTATCAAATCCTCATCATTGGTGATCAGTACTACTGAAAGTAGATTATCCGCTTTATTTTCCAATTGAATGCTAATCGAAAGCGGGAGTAATGCGAACCTACTTGGAAGTGACAACTAAAAGTGGAAGAAGGATCAATGGACAAATATTGTGGAGGAAGGACCTCAAAAACTTCAAAGTCTACGAGGCAATGCTCGTTAAAGTTCCAACAAGCATCCATCCAGTTCAAGCAACATGAGTATACTACGATATTGGCGCATAATAAGGTAGGTCTTTTCCTGCATCAAAAGGATCCGCGAGAGTCAACAAGGATTAACACAACTCAGCCAACCCCACACCAGAGTCGGTCATTGGTGAATTGAAGCAGCATGGCGGATCGAGTTTGACTACTCAACAACAGCGACGAAGAGCAGTTGGGAGCCAAAGGACGCAAAGAGGAAGATTGAAGATTCAAAGAAATGCGAGGAGATGCGTTCTGATGGCTTCGACGAGGACGTCAAGGAATAAGTGGGGAGAATGTCATGGACAAAATGTAAACAAGGTGTTCAATGAAATGTTCCTGTTTGTCTCTGTGTACATACCTTATACAGCAAGTAGTGGGCATGCAATAGGCTTGGCGGCCCTAGTTTGGTTTGCTCTATGGCCGATTTTGACTTGTAAATACGAGTATATCTTGTAAGCATTTGTGGGGACTTGGGTCTGTAATAGACCATTATCCTTTGTGTGCAACCTTTCTGAGTTTGTAATGTCCATAGGTGTAATTTGTATTTGGCTTTATAAAGTGTTTGCTTGAGCAGTTGCTTGTGGAACCCGTTGGAATTGCTTCTTCTGGCCGTTTTCTCTGTTGTAAATCCTAAGGGACTCTAGGAGATCTCAAGGAAGGCTGACCTTTATGGACGTACACGCAAGGGTGTCGCACGACTTAGGCAAAATCAACTAAGCCCGTGACATATTGCACAAAGGAAACATGAAATCTTAGGATTTATCCTCTTAGAAATGTATCCCATTGGAGCAACTTTTCTTTTCGCATACTTCTCTTACGCAGAAAAGAAAAATTTCATGCTCCATGGTGTCAAACTTCGATTGCCTTAAGATGGCCACAAATAATCCTTTGCCCGTATACAAAGCCTTTGCATGAATACTAAATTTTTTTCAATCATCAATTCCCTCGCTATGAGTCCTTGCACGAACTCTTTCGATCACCAATTAACCATCCTCCAACTTACATGGTCTCATCCTTTGCAAAGCGCTCTCAGTCGCCTCGAGGACCGTCAAGTTAGGTTGATGATGTTGAGTTATAGCCTGAATACAGTCATCCCAACCTTTGTACGCATACGTATTCTTCCTAGCAAGCTTGTCCTTGTAGTGCTTCTTATGCGAGAGGTTGGTTGTTCAATGTCCATTCCACTAACTGACTCCATTGTCCATGTTTTTATGCTCGTTTCCCCAAATGGTCATGCTTACGGACTGCCCACCAAGCAGCCTCGTTCGGTCCTCATATTCCATGTCAAGTATTTGTTAATGTGCTTGTCCCACTCTATACTAATAGTTACAAATTTAATTGGTTTTACCTAAGCCATGCGGCACCCTTACGATATTTGCCTAAAAAAGTCACTCATAACCTCATACCATAGAGACCTACAAGGAAAAGACAAGTTAGTGGAAGTAAAACTCAAGTTCGCATAAGCAAATACTTAAGCAAACACTCGTGTTACAAAATATAAAGATGTACTTTGCAAGCTCCGAACAATCATGCAAGAAAGGATCTAACACAATCTGTTGTATATAAAGTCATTGTTCACAAGTGTCCATGCGACACCAACAGGAGATTTGGGGTGATAATCCATCATTAAGACATATAATTGAAGCTTCATTCCATTCCAATGCCACCAAAGGGGATTTGGGGTGCTAAGATAGTTAACAGCAAGATCATCAACCAGAATACAGCTCGTGGCATATGAAAAAAGGTTGTTTCGGCCACTTTTTCATGGGCGTGATGCCACTTTGCCTACAAAACACAAAAAGAAACACTACCAACGACAAAATGGGATTCACAATACTACTTCGTGACCATTATATGTTGCCTATGAGAAATCACTCGAAAATACCAAAAAACAACATAAAACAAGACCGACAATGGGTTAGAGGCATGTATCGAACGCCTTGAATGCATTGCTCTATGAGAAGATGGTAAGTAGACTGATACCAAACTATAGTCCATCCTTTTTCTTTTTATTTTCATGTTCTCTCTCTGGCCTAGGTAGTACTAAGGTATTGATTGTGTATCGACCAAAATTGTCTAGTCAATGTACCAACTAACCATCAAACTAGTAAACATAGATCACCATTGGTGAGATTGAAACCAATCCATACTGAATCATACGATTGAAACTCATCCTTGTTTTCAACTTTTTAGAGCAAAATTTTATATCATGGCACCCCCCACACAAACCCCCTAAGGTTTCCAAATAGCAACTAGCACAATATGCACTACCATTATGGTTGTCATTATGAAATGGGATTGCCAAAAAAGGACACACAACTATCAATGTCACAAAACTAACCCTTTTTATCTTGTTTGATGAGATGCAAACAAGGTGCACTAGGCAACAAAAGGAGAGGATGAAGCTTCATGATCTCAAATCCATAAATCGTACATTGATGCTAGTTAATGGTCGGATAGCCTATCAGGCCATATAGAACAACTGGTTCAAACCACACTAGAAACCCGGTTTCAAGTTGAAACCATGCAGCAAACAGTTCAGACCATGTCTGAAAATTTGTGGCACTAAAATAATTGTTTAAAAGTTCCTTCCTGGTAACACCCAGCTGCCGATCAAAAGCCTTAACCTAAGAAGTTGAGCAAAACATATGGCAAATTAGTCTTAACATATTATAAAGTCTGTGTAATTTTCACCATATTATTTCTAGGTATGCTTTTGCAGGTTCATCCCAAATACAATCTTATTGATGGTCATCATTGGTCCTAAACCAGAATTGCAGAATTTTCAATCAGATGCTTCCTATTCTTATTGATGTCCTTATCAGTAAATAATCATTCTTAACAAGAAACAACACTGCAGAAATAGATAAGTGTGTTACCAAGTATACTAAATGCAAAAAATTGCACTTTGTTACCAAAGAACTGGAATTATAGAACCATTATAAGTTAAACTTCTCAAATGACAAGAATGTCCCAAAGGAAATTTAGGAAGCTATAAATACGAGTCAGGAAGAAACCTAGTGCTTCACAGTAGATACACCAGTAAAGTTGACCTAGAGATACATAATATATGTACTGAGCCTTTTCGGCTAGTCAATTACTGAAACCGACTTACCTCCTGTTCAACAGTCCGCTTGACCCACCCTATAATTCTGTCGAGCTGTGAGTTTACCCAGCGCAATACCAAAGTACCAGATATATTCTCAACCTTAAAAAGAAAAGAGTGGCCATCAGACAATGTGTGTGAAATACTCTCTAAGACAATAAGGTGCTTCCTTACATCAAAGTCCAAACTTATGATTTATTTGGAATCATTTTTTTTATTAACAACATCATAACTATATGTATAAACAAAGACAACATAAAGAATTAAAGAAATTTTACTAATAGAATAAAGAAACAGAACATGACCTCAACACCAATGAATATCAACAAAAAACATAATTTATGTCTAGCCATTTGGGTCAAGGCTTCAGATTCCTTGAGACCATCTTTCTAGAATAAGGATAACAATGAAGATTCAAATGTTCCTTCCCATTGTTGTGTTCATATTTTGGTCTTATTATGCCTCGCATAAAATCTATAATTTGAATCAATACAAAATTTCTTGCCAATATGTAGCCATTCCCACTCATGCAAAGTGGTTGCTTTTGTTTGATTTAATGTACCTCAATGAAGCTCTTGCAGGTCTTCTTCCTCAGACATACTTTAACCACCTTATATTACCAAGTAAAACTTGTTATCATGTTCTACATTAGATTAAGTAGAGCTACGTAACCAACAATGTAAGACGTTAACACTAATGATCATATGACTTTAGTAATGGTAATCTATACAATTTTAAAGCCTATTTTAAATTTGAGAAATGACTTCTATGGAATAAACTATAAAATCACCTAATACTAGGACCAAGGTTTGACTTACCGGTCTGTACCAGTGTACCGACATATTGTCGATACTGGTATAAGACTCGTACTAGGCAATGTGTACCACCCAATATTAAAATATAATATAAATATTTTTATAATATAATATTATATAATATAATATTAAAATATTAAAATATTTAAAGAAAAGAAGAAAAGGGGGTCACCTCGATCATCTCCCTACCACCGACCATGGCGTGAGCGAAGCACACGGCGAGGCAAGGACGCAGGCGAGGTATTCTTTCTTCCCCTCTTCTTTTTTTTTTTTTCTTTTCCTCTTCTTCTTCCCTTTTCTTCCTCAATCAATTGCCGACAATCGATTTCTCTCTTAATCGACCACCGACGGTCGATTTCTTCTTCAATCGACCGCCAACGGTCGATTTTTGACGGAACCGCTCGGTAGCGGGCGGTCCGCGTACCGATAACCTGGCGGACCAATATGTACCGCCCGTACCGGGCAGTACAAGTCGAAATTGCAAACCTTAACTAGGACAATCAAATGTGGGAACCTATAATGGTCAACCATGAGGAGGGTTAGAAGAGATCGTATGTGGTACAGAATGGGGGCCAAACAAGAAAATAGCCTTGTGCCACCATCAGATGTTGATGCTGATAACAGAAGTATGAAGGAGCAAGAAAGAGCATATGGTGCCAATGAGCAGTTCTGACAGTGAATTGTCAAATATTGTGGTAGGTAGAGTGTTCAGAAATGAAGGCAGTGTGTGTGAGGAAAGTTAATAATTTAATATATTGGTCAGACTTTGGCTATCATTATTGCAACAATCAGAATGCGGTGAAATGGAAGAGTTAAAACCAAGGTTTACAAGACCATCCACTACAGTTCAATATAGGTGGTCTTTACCAGTTTCAATAGTATATTCATATGTAGACCAGGGTAAACCGGGCAATTCAAGCCGGGTGTGGGCTTGTACTAACCGATCAAGGGCTTGTTCCAACTGGTGCAAGCTTGCACCCAAGCATTCTCCCTGTTCATTTAGTAAGAAATTTAGCAGAAAAGATAAGTATATCAAATTTTATTTGTTGACTTTATATCAAATTTGATATACATATAATACTTTGTCATCTCCTCGTCCCATCCCATCCCGATATATCATAGCCATGGCAAGGCTGACTAGTACATACTGCCATTTTCATACCTTGTCACTCGGTATTGTAGTCCTTGCTGCAAACAACAAAATACGTGATATTTCTGTACTCACATAGGTTATAGTGTAAATTAGACAACATGACCAACCAAAGAGAGAATTAAAACAATTAAACTGACAAAATCAGGAGTATACCAACCTGATACAGAGCTAATCTTTTCCTGCAATAATCATCCAATCCATCCTCTCCTAGTGCAGAAGCAATTACTGACATCAAGTACTGCTCAAGACTATCAGCTACCGGGAAAACAGATACAACATCCTCTGTAAGATGCTCCGCACGATCAAGAAATGGTCTCTGAAATGACAAAGTAAAGTTCCCAGAGCTCCATTAAACAAAGGTGGGGATCAGAAAAGGAGTGCCAAAAGGTGCATTGTTATAATAGTATATTAATTTACCAACTTATTGCCATAAAATTTATGAAGCAAGGATGCAGAAACAACTGCTGCCTTTGGATGCCATCGTAATAACATTGGTGCAAACATGTTTGAATCCTTCTTTAAAAGTCTCTTTGTCTCCTCTGCCAGAGATGCCAAAACATGTTCATGCCCTGTATCTGACTTAACATCTGTAGCATGTGTGATCTGTTGAAATATATATATATATATAAAATGAGTTCATTACATCACAAAGTACAAATAAATTTGGTAAAGCTAAAATTTGTATTATCTCTAAGAGCAATTGAAAGACAAGAGAGAAAAAATTACAAAACAAAAGCTACTCCAAATTCATCCATGAATCAGCCAAAGATAATTTCAACACATTAGTTGAGAAAAAGGCATACAATTCAAATAATTCAAAGCACATTGCATATCAACCTCTAGGACATATAGCAACCTTTCAAATTATTAGAGTACCTCCAAAAATAAGTACCTAAGTATAGTTGGCCAATATTATATTTGAAGTCTTCAAGATTCACATTTGTATATAACCTAGTGAACGCTTTCCAAATTTTTAACACAAGAAATTGTACAATATAGCAAGGTTTGACTTACCGGTCCGTACCGACGTACCAAGTTTATCTCGGTACTGGAATATATCGGATGGTACGCACAATGCATACCGTCAGATATATTAAAATACAATATAATATTTTATAATATAATAATTATACACTATAATATTATATAATATAATATTAAAATATTAAAATATAAGAAAAAAAGGAGAGAAAAAGGGGTGACGTCGCCTCGATCTTTCTCCCCGCGCGGGAGAAAGAGCGCCCATGACCATGACGGCGCACGGCGGCGGAATGACGGCGAGGACCGCGCGTGGGCGATAGTATTTTTTTCTCCTCTTTTCTTTTTTTTCTTCTTTTTCCTCTTCTTCTTCTTCCTCCCTTTTTCTCGCTCAATCGACCGCTAACAGTCGATTTCTCCCTTCAATCGACCGCCGACGGTCGATTTTTATGAACCGTGGCAGGCGATCGCACCGATAACACTGCAGGCGGTAAATATCAAAATTGCAAACCTTGCAATATAGTACCTAACAGAATCCTCGCATAATTACATATCTTTATTAATACATTCATGTATCTTGTTTTAATTGGATCCAAAGCGAATGTGGATGCTTCAGATGTTACCAAACATATGGAATATTTGGTTAAATTGTGATTGAACAGATATTCTAAGATCAAATACCCTGACCAGCTGCGGATTGATGTAATCCACGAGAAACTAGAGTTATTTTAAGAAGTTTTCTTCAAGCTTGCAATTCATACCATCCAAAGTCTATGCTTCAGAGCCACTAAAGTAATTGACAGGTTAATGAATCAAACTTTTAGTTGCTTAAATAATCATTGATAGGTTGGTGAGTAAATCATGATGGACATATTTAGTAATTTAGGATTAAATGTAATTACTTGGATCTTTATGGATTATCAGTATTGCAAAGTGTAAACAGATTATTAGATTTTGAGAATACAGATTATTAAGTCACAAAACAGTGCCACATCCTTTGTCCCTATGAAGTTTCTATACTTCCCTTATTTCATCTTCTCCATTCCTTTTCACAAGATCCCACGTTCCGTGACCTTGGGCCTGTTATGCTAAATTGCTAACCATGTTTGTATCGAAGTGGTGTTTGAGAAAGAACCAATGACCGAAAAATTCACAGTTCAAAATACCAACCATGAAAATGCATGTGAGGCTCAGAGAACCTCCGAATGATGGCCTCTTTTTAATGGTCATGGTACGAGTAGGAAATTCATTTTATAAAAGTGATTCAGTAATTTAATATGGTTTTTCGTCTGACTCCTATCCTTCTGGTGCTAAAATAACAGGAAGATAAATAATAAATTTAACTTGTAAAGAAAAAGTAAACTTGAAATCCCCCAATAGTATCTCATTTCAGAATGGAAAGCAACCAATTCCTTTTTCATAAGTACAAACTAGGTCCATGGTTCTGAGCTACTAGAAGTTTATGGCACTCTCAATTATGACTTACTGTGCCATGATGATAGTGGAATGGGATTTGTATCCTGCCAAAGGATGCACATACAATCCAGCATGGGCCCTAAGTCATATCATGCTGGCTATGTATGTATGGTGGCACATTAACAACATGCTCCATGCCAGCAGAATTTAAACCCTTGATCAGAATTCAGATCTACTCCAAAAGATATAAATCATAGATAGACTATAGTCCAAGGACAATTATGTAATTTGATAGATGATAAGATGATGGAGAATCATTTTAAGATGGTATGGATATGTGCAAAAGAGACCAATAGTTAGAAAATGTGAAACATATAATATTAGTTGCATGAGAAGAAATAAAGACCTAAAACAACTATCTAAATTTTAATCCTCTTAATTTATCTAATAGTATGACTTTTTTTTACAGAGCTAAATAATGAAAAGGGACCCATGTAGTTAAAGACAGATTCTTTACAGAGATTTGTTGATGTTGTACCCAAAACTAGGCCACAATTTAGATCTGTTTACAGTTAGCATGGTAACATTCAGTTCTACAGGATCTCTCGACAGATACTTAAGTCTCTATAGTCTATATCAAGGTTTTCCATACCGCCTGGTATGGGCGGTACATACCGGTATGCAGTCCGCCTGATACCGGGTGGTACCGCAGTTTGTGGCCCGTATCGTCCGATACGGGCGATAACAGTCGAAATTCCAACCATTACATAGTATATAACGATCGAAATCAACTATTACATGGTATATAACGGTTGGAATAGACCGTTATAAAAGTATAACGGGCGAAATCGATCGATACCAGTCAGTAATAGTCAAATTTTCAACCGTTGCCGACCGTCAATCGAACTCAACCGTTACTGACCCTTAAAAGGTCAAAATCAACTGTTACAAACCCTGTAACGGTCGAAAAACCCTTTCTAACTCTATTTAAACTCACCCTTCTCCCATTTCACTTTTCACACTCACTCTTTCTCAAACTCTTACTTTCTCAAAACTATTCCTCAAAGATCGAAAAGATATATAATACTATTTTTGCCTAATTTATATTGATTTTGTTGAATCTATACCAATTTCTATCTTACAAACCCTAACCCAACTTTTTTTTCTAATTTTTCAGGTATTAAAAAAATAATATTTTTTTAATCATTAAAATATTATTTATTTGTACTGAGCTGTACCGACATACTGTACCATACCGGCCAAATCTTGGTATGCCGGTATGGACCAGTACGGCGAATCTTGGTCTATATTACGAGGTTATTATCATCATCTTCCTCAATTTTCTATTCCCATTTGTGTTATCTTCCATAGTGCTAGTCTCTTTGCAAATTCTATTGTTTTTCTCTCTATTGTCTGTTAGAGCCTACTCTCATGTGATCCATAAAGCATGTTGGAAAACAAGGATAACTAAAAGTTATTTTATAGTTAAAAATTAAAATAACAAAATCTGTGTCGCTGTCTCAGAAATAGAACAAATAAATAAAGCACTGATGATGCAAACAAGACAGGTAGTGGCAGAAAAACAGATCAGAGACAAATTTGGGAAGTAAAAGAATTAAACCAATACTTGACTTGCAATATTTACACTACAAACTTTGGGAGATCTTTGGTCTCTTTAAAAGTATCAAAATTCACAGGAAAGGAATAAAGTAGCATGTTAAAACAAATTATGGCGTTCACACGGAAGACTCACTCTTGCAAAAGCATTTTTAATAGAATTAGAAATGTATATCTCAATCTGGTCTTGATCCAACGAATCCGTTACCTGCTTCAAAAAAATACATGTCTGCATTAATTTTTTGAAAAATAATATTAATAAGAACTAAAAAATTATAATTTTTTACTAATTTTATTTGGTTTTAACATGTTTACAATTAGTATTTTTAAAATAATCAAATATGTCCTTGCATAGTAAAATCTTCTGATATGGTGAAAATCACATTGAAGGACCAGAAACAGTATTGAAATAGAACTGTAACAAAACCAACTTGTTCGTTTTCCTCGAGTAAGATCCTTCGAGTGATCATTGCTACTGTTACTATCTCTGACATAATAGATGGTCCCTGCAAGTAATATACAAGTCATCTAAAATGAGAACAGCAAAACTAAGTATGAAACACACAAGGGGGGATTCAATAAAACTAAGCAAATGCTAACCATCCAACTGCACAACAGGTTGTTAAAATAGATATCAACTCCAGAAGATCCAGTTCAGATGTAATGTGATATTAGAGTACAGTATAAAACCATCACCTGAATTGCTAGAATCAAATGAGAAGTATCCTGTTTGATAATTGATTATTCCAAAAGAATATAGCAATTTGCTATCGTTACTTCTATTACAATTTCAAAAGTCATAGAAAGATCTATATGTCCCAACTATTTGGAATCAGCTACATGCATCTTTCCTCACCATTAAGCATTCTATAACACATGGTCTCAATTTAATTAAGAGCATTCAACTTTTCATTTATAATTTTTATTAGTCTTCATAAATCTCCTTCTACATCTCTTCCACCATAAATACTAATTATCTCACACCATCTGACCATGGTATTTATATCTCATCAGGACATGTTTATACCATCTTAGGCAATACTCCCCACTTTATTGTCAGAGTTGTGCCTAATTGTTTACAATTGAAAACATTTGGTTTTCCATCTTTTCTGGTAACTCCATACATCAACATTTGTATCTTAATGGTATAAAGTTTTTGTACATATTGCTTCTTCTTAACCGTCCAACACTCATATGCATAAGAATGCCTAACCTAACAACTGTCTTATAAAATTTCTTTTAATCTAAAGCTGATAACCACACAAAACATCTAATTCTGTTCTCCACTTTAATCACCTAACTTTTATGTCATGAGTAAATATTCAACAATCTTTTCAACTTGTTGAATGATAAACACAAAATACCTAGAACTTTTACTTACAAAAAATTCTTCTCCATCCATTCTAACTACACCATCAGTTTTTTTTAGTATAAATCTCATACATTCAGCCTTAGTTATACTCTCTTTTAAAATCACTAGTTTCTAAGATTGTCTTTATGATTCAAATTTGAATTCACATCAACAAAAACAATATTATCATGAAGGTTTTTCCTATCTATGATTAGTATGCATGTCTTATTATCAATGCAAGAAAGATATGAACATAAAGCTAACCTTTGAATAAATCTTATAGCCATAGAAAACTCATTATACACTTGTCCTAGAGTTATAACACTAATGACTTCTCTATCATATGTATATATTTTTTGACATCAATATAATTAATAAATACATCATTCTATTCAATGTTGACAATAATAAATCTCTAAGAACTCTACAAAAGATTTTTAAAAATTAATAGAAACCAAATGCAAATCTTTTTTCTTCACTCTATATTTTCATTAATTGCCTTACATAAATAGCATCTATGGTTGATCTTTTCAGCATAAAACCAAATTAACTCTCAATGAAACTCATTTCAATCTTATTCCACCATCAATCATCCTGTTCCAAAGCTTTATACTGTGATTCATTTGATATTCTCCTTTATTCTTATAATTGTATAAAAAAACTATTCCTCCATTCACCAAGTATCTTTTTAATTCAAAAAATTTTGTTAAATAAACTAGTTAACCAAAATATCTGTAAATCTCCTAATTTTTTTCTAATTAGAAATGCCAAAAAGCCCTATACTCGTCTATTTTCAGCCTTTATAAAACTTCTTTTTTACATCATTTTCTCTAATTTTACAAATTAAATATATAATTGCTGAACTTATCACTGTATCAATTTCCACAGATATGTTATTCAAAAATATAATTTCTCAAACTTGTTTTCCTTTTCATATTATTAAGTATTAACAATTTTTTCTATCTTTATTCTTTAGGCACCCAAGAGGCCAATATTACCTAAATCTCTGTTTTTCTTTCTCTAACTTTAGAGATTCAAAAGATACTTTTCCACATGTTAATATCTATCTGATTATAAAACTTACTATAAGCCTCATGTCTTGTAACACTTTAGTGCCTTTTTAGTTCTTATATATCTATTATAATTCTCCTCATTTTTATACTTCTGCCAGTCATTGAAGCAAGATTTGACTTATCGGTCCGTACCGGTATACCGACATATTGTCGATACCGGTATGGTACCAGTACCGGGCGGTATGCACAGTGCATACCGCCCAATATATTAAATATAATATAATATTTTTTATAATATAATATTATATTATATTATATTAAAATATATTAAAAATATTAAAAAAATAAAAGAAAAGGGATGACGCCTCGATCTTTCTCCTTGCACTGCAGTGCAGCGGAAGGCGATCCATGACAAGCAAGAATCAGCGACGGCGCATCATGACGGAGCGAGGGCGGACGATCTGCGAGAACAGGCGCTAGGTTTTCTTCTTCTCTTCTTTTTTTCTTTTCCTCTTCTTCCCTTTTCTCCCTCAATCGACCCGATTTCTCTCTCAATCGACCGCCAATGGTCGATTTTTTACGGTAGCGGGCGGTCCGCATACCGGCAACTTGGTGGACCGGTATGTACCGTCGAAATTGCAAACCTTGCTTTAAAGTATCATCTTTTTATCAGAGTTGCTTTTTGGACATCCTCGTATTACTATCATCTCTCTCTCTCTCTTGCAGTTAACTTTACCTTATATTCTTCAAGAATCTCTTGGCTACGTTCCCAATTTTAGTAGTCATCAAAGTCCATATAATATTAATATTATTCCATCCAAGTTTCAAACCTCCGCTTTCTCCGATCTCTTTTTAAAAAGCCTTATATTATTGTCTTTCAATTTTCATCATTTAGTTCTATTAAAATTTCTTATTTTATTTATTCTCTTATTTTTTTCTAAAATATTTTTCTAATACCATCCATGTATGTTAATTAATCAAGCTTTCACCAAGAATATCTTTATAATTCTTATATGTAACTCAATCTAAAAGTCTAACTATGATTACTTCTACTGTTACAGGTAATCAAATGTTCATCTCTTTTCTTTTTGAAGTGATAATTAACAATTATGACATCATCGAATGTAACAAAATTTAGACTCATACCACCCTTTTTTTCTTGTCCCCATATCCAAAGCCTCCATGCACTCTATTGAATTGATCATGTTCTCTTCTTACATGACCAATCAAATTTGCTTCAGTTACAAGTTTTTCAGTTAAAGATATTCCATGAATAATTTGATCTAAATTTTCCTCAAATTCCCTTTTGATTTGATCATCTAGTCCAATATAAGAGGGATAAGCACTTAACATTAATTTAAAATACAGTAATTATATTCTCAAATCTTATAATTTTCTATAACATTGTCCCTAAGATCCTTATTGGCAACAAAAACTATATCATTTCTCCATTTAACTCTTGTCAAATTGTGTATCCATTACTATCAATTTCTCTGCATATTTTTTCCTTGTCACCTAGTAGCCTACAAATAAATTATGTCAATTCTTCCACTATTCTATCCTTTCTGGAAGTGTTCCTTTATACGAAGTTTGCAGCCTGATCTTTGTTGGGCTAACTTCTTTATTGCAATAATCAAAACAATAAAATTGTTGCTTATTTTGCATCACATCCAAGCACCAATGTAATGAGCTGCTTCTTGACGACCTCTTGGTCCATCCAACACTTTGGGACCCAGATGGTGAGGTGCATGGCGTTAGTTCTAGGTGACAACAAGTTGTATAATAAGAACAGTTTTCATCAATGCTTGAACTGACATTGGCAGTGTTCTTTTGATACAATTAAAGGTCTATAAGAATGTTCATTAAATTTAAGACAATTATGTTCTTTTGACATTTCTTTATCCTACAAGGCTCTCTTAAGCCGCTTTTTTAATGTACTGCAGGATAGATAGATTTTTGATGTTCCATTTTCTCTTAAGCCTACTTTTTAAATCTGTCTACCATTCATGAACAGTTAAAAGTTTCTGATTTCCTTCATATTGGTCAATGGAATAATATTATGTTTTAGCAGTGTTTTAGCTCTAACATTTGCAGGCTTATTTGTGCCTTTGAGGTAGCTCCTTCTTGTGATAACAAGTGAATATGGAAAGCTAAAATGGTTTATGAGTTTATCCTGTCTAGGGATCAACCTAGCTAGCTCTAGGGATGACTCAGTATGGCCTGAGTACTGGAAATTTCCTGCAATTCCAAGAGCCCTTATTTTTGGATGGAAACTTTTACCTAAAAGATTGTCTACATCTGTTCGATTAGCTCATTTGGTGTCGGGCATCCTCATGTGTGTTATATGTGTGGGGCTAGCTGGGATGACCAACAGCATATTTTCTTTGATTGTCCTTATGCTTGAAAGGTTTGGGGTTTTTTAAGCAGCAAGTTGGGTATGCAGTTTAGATTGTTTGCTGATTGGAAAATTGGATCTTGGGTCAACGAAACTTTGATCTCCCTAAGTATCCTCGGTGAATCCTTAGAGCTGTGATTGCTCATTGCCTATGGCTGATTTTGGAATGATATACTTCTAAATGATAAGAGGACAGGTTTTTCATCTATTGTATACATGGCAGTTTCATATAGTACAAACTGCAGTTTATTTGTGCAGTCTAAAGGAGTAAGGAAGGAGGTACAGCAAGTCAGTGGCATGGTAAATACCAGAGGTTGGATGGTTCAAGCTCATTACTGATGGGCCATTCGACGATCACAGAAGGACCGGGAAGCTGGGTATCTATGTGCAATTTTGATGGATGTATTGTTGCAGGGTGCCACTTCCTCATGGCAGGCAACTCATGGACAAATGAGTTGAAGTTAGTTAAAAGGGGCATCAAGGTTGTGAGATGTGAAGGTGTTACCAATATAGTTATATGCTAAATTGTTGGTGAATGCCTTGAAGACAATGGAAGCCCTCCTTGGTGTATTGCAAATGAAAGCAAATTTGTGCTGCATTTCTTGAACCAGTTTGAAGACTGGAAGCTGTATATGTTATTGTATCTTGAGGTCGACCGTAGCGCCCATTAGCTTGCTCAATATGCGAAGAACAGAAGGATGATTGGCATCTCAACTTTGTCATATCTTGTTCTTCGAGAAGCATGGGTTACAATGTAACAGACTTGTTTCTTCAGTAATATAATTTTGTTTTCTCTTTGGTATTAAAAATAAAAAACAGTGTGTCCAGGTGCAAGTTAATTGTAGACATGGGTTTCTCATTACTATTGTACTTTCAAGTTTCAACTCACCATGAGCTAACATATTTTATATGTTAAAGATCAAACAATAATCAGTAATACTGAAATATTGACACCTGATGAACACTAGAATCAAAAAGTTCATGTGCTGATATTATAAACAAGGGGAACGAACCTCTGAAAAATGCAGATGATAGTCGGCAAGCTTTTTATCAGCCCATTTTTTAATCGGAAATAAGAAAGACTTGAAAAATGTGAAATCTTGCCAAGCATCATCACTTTCAACTGAGCAACAGAGACTTTTCAAGTGTAACCTTTCCTGTGGACCACGTTGTTCTTTCAGGGGTATTCTCCTCAAGTGCTGAATAAGAAATTGCAGGAGTTTCTGTTCCCCTGTAATAATGAACTTAATTTTGGAAAAATAAACACAGGTTAGGCAGTTAAAAGATAAAAGATCCATGGCCAATACAACATAAATCTTGAATATGAAGAAGTCCTAAAAGAGGACAAAAAATTTAAAAATCATCATATATTACAAGTTAAGAGTCACTGATGAAATACAACTGTCACTGATGAAATATCATTAATATGATACAGTTCTGTTATTATTTACCAAAACTAAAGGGTAAGGGAGGAACCATAAGCACATATCAGGATTTGGATGGAAATACCATAAGCATTCTAATCAACCATCAATTGGGCACTAGCTGAAATGAATGATAAATCTAGGTCATTCGAGAATGACAAAAAACACAAGAAAGATAACTTTGAATATTGTACACGTAAAAACACCCTGTTCTTCACTTCAGGAATTTTTTGTATTTTTTTCCAATGAAAGGCTTCATTTTTAATATCATTTGCGTGAGAGGGTTGTTGGATCTAGATGTGCAATGTTCTTCACACCATGATTCATGGTAGATGTTGGATCTTCAAGCACCTTATACACTATTAAAAATGTGTTTATATGCAAGGTTTGCCATACTGGTCCGTACCGACATACCAAGATCAGCGCGGTATAGTACGGTACCCCGGTCTCGAGCGGTACGCACAGGCGACGTCGCCTCGTTCCTTCTCCCCATGTTGTCATGGACTTAGCTGAATTTGCCTAAGTCGTGCGGCACCCTAGCGGCATTCTCGAAGACTTAGCTAAAATTGCATGAGTCGTGGAGCAACCTTGCCCACTGTTCCCGACTTAGTTGGGATTGCCTAAGTCATGAAACACCCAAAGTGTTATCTGTCCACAAAGGGTCAGCCCACTTGCAACCTCGTGCGGTCCCGTAGGACCTGCAAACAAGAAGTTGATTAGCTTAGAAACGAGCGACGGACAAGTCCTGACGTCTCGCAAAGCGGGAAGCTATAAGCAATTCGTCGAACACCTTGAGTGCAGCAGAGAAAAGAGAGAGAGAGCAAAACAGGGCTTTAGAGGGTTGTAAGAACGGTCGCAAGTCCATAAACGACGGTTCCCAAGGTATCAAACGCAAGACAAGTTCAATTGTTGATGAAAGCCTACACCCGACATATACCCGAAGCCCCATCCAGCCCGGTGCCACCCGGGAGGTTCCAAGGTGCTGAAATGGCTGACATTTCGCACCGCTCAGAGTGGTCGCCGTAGCACACGAAAAAGACCCCAAAAACGGGGTTGTTTTGGCTCCGTGCAGCGAGCGATCATTCTGCAGCCTTCTACACTACTTTCGCTCACATTTCTTATGTAAAAACACATAAACTCAAGGCAAAACAAGCTGCCAAACATCTATACAAACAAGAAAAAGTCATGAACGGTTCGCTGAGCGAAGATGTTGCGGTTAACCGACGACCGTTCGTGACATTCTCCCCCACTTAAACTGTCGACGCCTTCGTCGACGCTTGTTGGTAGGCTTTAACGCAGGCTTCTTCATGTCGTAGGGCATCTTCTATCTCCCAACTGGCTTTTGTTCGAGGAAGCTTTTGTCACTACACCAATTACTCGATTTATTGCACTCCATTGGGTAGCTTTGTCTTGCGATCCGCCAGGATAGTTTTAACTCGCTTCTCGTAAGAGGCTCTGGTGGGGGGTAGTCGAGTTGGAACATTTCGAGAATCGTCTTGCGGATCTGAGTGGTAGGCTTTCAAGTTGCTCGCATGGAAGACGTTATGAAGTTTGAACTATGCTGGCAATTGCAACTTGTATAAGACATTGCCTACCCTGCTGATGATTGGGAATGGCCATTTATACTTGCATACCAATCCTTTGTGCACTTTGTGCCTTAAGAACTGGAGTGATGCTTCTTGGAGCTTCACCAACACCATGTCACCAACTTTGAACTCCTATGGTCGCCTTCCCAAGTCGGCCCACTTCTTCATCTTTTTGGCCGCCTTCTCCAAGTAAGCCCGCGCAATATCTGCATTACGATGTCATTCCTTTGTGAAGTGATATGCTGATGGGCTACTCCCTGTATAACCAATAACCAAGGTGTGAGGAGTCGATGACTGTTGCCCCGTATAATCTCGAAGGGGCTCTTGTTGGATGCAGAGCTCCGCTGCAAGTTATAGGAGAATTAGGCTATGTCCAACAATTTCACCCAATCTCGTTAGTTGGCACTCACATAGTGCAAGAGATATTGCTCCAACAGCGAATTGATTCTTTCAGTCTAGCCATCCGTCTGAGAGTGGAGGCTTGTGGAGAAGTATAATTTAGATCCCAACAACTTGAACAACTCGGTCCAGAATTGTCCCAAGAACCGAGAATCTCGATCACTAATGATGTTGTGTGGGACTCCCCAATACTTCACCACATTTTTCATCATCAACTTAGCCGCCTCCTCTGCTGAGCAATGTAGGGGTGCAACAATAGAATATTGCATACTTCGAAAACCAATCCGACTACCACGAGTATCGATCCAAGTCCCCCTACTACGAGCAAGCTTGATATGAAGTCCAAAGAAATGTTCTCCCATGGCCTTTCTGGTACGGGCAGCGGCTCCAAAAGTCTCACTGGCTTCTGTTGCTCTACCTTGTCCTGTTGACAAGTAAGGCATGTTCAAAAATATTCCTCCACATCTGTCCCCATCTTCGGCCAATAGAAGGACCTCTCCACGAGAGCCATTATTTGGTGGATACCCGGATGTCCAGCCCAAAGGGAATGGTGACACTCTTTCAAGAGTTCACGCCTCAAGTTATCCGCTCGTGAAACATAAATTTTGTTCCCTTTGGTGTATATGAGTCCGTCCTGGACCCAAAATTGTCGTGTCTTGCCCTCTTTGATGAGTTGCATCAGAGTTACTGCCTGAGGATCGCGGTATCAGTCCATCCCTGATCCTGGAAAGGAAGTTGGAGTGCAATTGACTTTCTTGGCCTCTGCCCTCCAACTGTATAGCATTCACTAGTTCCACTTTCCGGCTCAATGCATCAGCCACGACGTTTGCTTTTCCAGGTTTATACTCCATTACCATGTTTAACTCAGCCAAGAAGTCCTGCCATCGTGCTTGCTTTGGGGAGAGTTTCTTTTGAGTTTGGAAGTAACTCAATGCGACATTATCTGTCCTTAGCACGAATGGTGCTCCCAGAAGGTAGTGTCGCCACACTCGTAGACAGTGGATCACCGCTGTCATCTCCTTCTCATGCACAGGATATCGCCGCTCGGTGTCGTTGAGCTTGCGACTCTCTTAGGCCACTGGATGACTCTCTTGCATAAGAACTCCCCCAATAGCAAAGTCAGAAGCATCTTATGGACTCCAAAAGACTTCCCATAGTCTGGTAATCTGAGTACAGGTTCCTCTAACACAGCAGTCTTTAGGTCTTGAAATGCCACCTCACATTTGTCCGACCATCTCCAAGACTACTTCTTTAGCAACTCCGTCAACGG
This sequence comes from Ensete glaucum, assembly GCA_021527575.1. Taxonomy (NCBI): domain Eukaryota; kingdom Viridiplantae; phylum Streptophyta; class Magnoliopsida; order Zingiberales; family Musaceae; genus Ensete; species Ensete glaucum. The sequence goes on along the minus strand of CM038552.1, from coordinate 19,657,304 downwards.
AGTCGCGCGCTTTGAATATCCGGCTATGAAGCACCGTTAATAGTTGACAAACCCAAGGAAGGATCTCAACTCTGGCACCTTCTTTGGTGTTCGCTAGTCTACCACAGCTTGCACCTTAGACTTGGCCATTCAGATAGAACCATTGCCGATTCGATGCCCCAAGAATAAAATTTCCGTTTGGGCGAAGTAGCACTTTTCCCTCTTTACGAACAAGGTGTTCTCTTTAAAATTGTTCGGAGGTGCTTAACATGCTCCTCAAGTGTTTGACTATAGACGACGATATCGTCTAAGTAGATGACCACAAACTTGTCCAGATACTCCTTGAACAGTTGGTTCATTAGAGTGTAGAATGTGAACGGAGCATTGGTGAAGCCGAAAGGCATCACCAAGAACTTGAATGCTCCATACCTGCTCACACAGGTAGTGTTCACCTCATCACCTTCTGCAATGCGCACCTGCCAATACCCCGACCGAAGGTCGAGTTTGGAGAAATACTTTGTCTTGCCCAATTGATCGAACAAGTCCGCAATGAGCGGGATGGGGTACTTATTCTTCACAGTCATCCTGTTAAGGGCTCGATAATCAATACATAATCGGAGGCTCCTATCCTTGTTTCTTCTGGAAGAGGACTAGAGCTCCGAAAGGTGCTTTTGAGCTACGGATGAGACCACCGCTTAGCAGTTCATCTAACTGCTTCCTCAGTTCTGCCAACTCTGGATGTGGTCATGCGGTATGGTGGTCTTGCTAAAGGCTTAACTCCCAGCTCCAGCTCAATCCTATGATCCACGCCTCTACGTGGTGGTAGAGTTCTCGGCAACTCCGTTGGCATCACATCTAAGAACTCCTTTAGGATGTTCGCCACAACAGCAGGTTCTTGAATGGCCTCCCCATCAAGTGTCTCTAGGTTTTTAGCAGCTACAAAGATTGATTCACCTTTTCGTACCCCTTTCTTCAATTGTAAAGCCGAGAATTATTATGGGTCCTTGGTTCCTCCTCGAGAAACTAGAACCACGCAGGGATCGTCGCCTCCCATTAGACATAGGAAGTTCAGTAATGGCATTGGCACCAACTTCGTCGCGTGCATGAAATTCATTCCGAGAATCACTTGGAAGTCGTCCAATGGCACTACCATCAAGTTTGTGCTCCCGCTCCATATTTCAATCTTGATGGGGACCCCCTTTACTCGTCCAGAGATCTACTTGGCCTCCGAGTTCACAGCCTTCATACGACTTGGGCTCTTCTCCAAGATTAATCCAAGTCTCTTAGCTTCACACAATCGGCAATAAAATTGTGGGTAGCGCCCGTGTCCATTGCACGGGTTGTTCAGCCATATTAAGCTTGATGTCCACATACATCAACTTGTTGCTTTTTGCCTTCGGTGGCTTTGCCTTTGTGTTCTCCCCCACTTGACCCCGCAACACATTCAACAAACGCATTGCTCCCATCCTGGGTCTTTGCAACGCCTCACTGTCGCTACTGGATTCAGAACTGCTCAAACTAAGGGCGACAGCTTTGCCCTTGTCCGACTTGTGGGGATATATTGATGCGGTCAAAGCATTGAGTGCCTGCTTTTGTGGGCACTCCCTCACCATATGCGGTCCTCCACACAAGAAGCATCCACCAGACTTTGGGACTTTACCTTTTGGACTCCGTCCCTTATGGAAATTCTTCTTATTTTGTTCGCCCCCACGACTCCTTCGCTCGAGAGTCGTGGGTTCGGTCCCTTACCAGGCACCATATGGGGTGCCTGCTTTTGTTCGATCCCTTATGTGTGTGCCTTCGCTCCACACAAAGTCAATTAGTCTTTCTACGGCTGCAATTACCCCGACTACGTCGGTGACATTCCTCCGATGTAGTTCTTGTTGTGCCCATGGCTTCAAGCTATCGAGGAAGCTGAATAGCTTATCTTTCTCCGACATGTCCTGTATATCCAGCATCAGTGCTGAAAATTGTTTCACATAGTCTTGGATTGTTGTACTTTGGCGGAGTTGTCTCAGTTTCCTTCTTGCAACAAACTCTGTGTTCTCGGGTTCGCCACCAAAGTTTTGTATCCCCATTCAGATACATTATTACTATAGCAGCTTTGGTCTCTTCAGAATCGAGCCTTGTAGCATGAAAATATTGTTCCATGTCGAACAGGAAATTTCCAAGCTCTTTAGCATCCTTAGCACCCCCATAGCAATGCAGCTCCGGTGCCCTGAAGTTTTGTGGTGACGCAGCGCGGGTATTGTTCTCTGCCGCATCAAGAGTCCTTGTCAACACCATCACCTTAGCTGTGAGTTCTGCCACAACTTCGTGTAGATGTCGTACGGAATCTTTGGTATCCTCTGTCAATTGATCGATCAGGGATTCAACTTTCTCGATCCGAGATTCAGCTTCTTCTTGTGAGCTCTCTACCCCAAGGAGCCTTCGTTGGCCTTGGTAGAGTTCCTCCAAGCTCGCTTCAAGAACATCAAGGCGGGTTTCCGCCGTTGTCTCTCCTTGTGGCTCTTTTTCCGGATTGGCGCTCCAGATGGCGCCTCCTCCACTCGTAGAGAATACTTAACTTCACGCTCGTCTTGTTCACTGTTGCGCTCCTCATGAGCGGCTCCAACAGTTGGCGATTCACCATGATGTTTCACCATGACAAGATTGTCAATCTTCTTCCTTGTTCGTTTGAATTGCTTGCCTGCTCTGATACCACATTGTCACGGACTTAGCTGAATTTGCCTAAGTTGTGTGGCACCCTAGCGGCACTCTCGAAGACTTAGCTGAAATTGCCTAAATCGTAGAGCAACCTTACCCACTGTTCCAAGCTTAACTGGGATTGCCTACGTCATGAAACGCCAAAAGCGTTATCTGTCCGCAAAGGGTCAACCCACTTGCAACCTCGTGCAATCCCGTAGGACCTGCAAAGAAGAAGTTGATTAGCTTAGAAACGAGCGACAGACAAGTCCCAACGTCTCACAAAGTGGGAAGCTATACAACCAATTCGTCGAACACCTTGAGTGCAGCAGAGAAAAGAGAGAGAGAGCAAAACAGGACTTTAGAGGGTTGTAAGAACGATCGCAAGTCCACAAACGACGGTTCCCAAGATATTGAAAGCCAATTATTGATGAAAGCCTACGCCCGACATATTCCCAAAACCCCATCCAGCCCGGTGCTACCCAGGGGATTCCAATGTGCCGAAATGGTTGACATTTTACACCGCTCAGAGTGATCGCCGCAACACATGAAAAAAACCCAAAAATGGGGCTGTTTTGGCTCCACGCAGCAAGCGATCGTTCTGCAGCCTTCTACACTACTTTCGCTCACATTTTTTAGGTAAAAACACAAACTCAAGGCAAACAAGCTGTCAAACATCAGTACAAACAAGAAAAAGCCATGAACGGTTCGCTGAGCAAAGATGTTGCGGTTGAGCGACGACCATTCGTGACAATGTGGAGAGACGTTTCTTCTCCTAGCATGAGGAGAAGAAATCGCCCACCGACGAAGAAATCGCCCGCAGGCAATGGATCGCACTAGCGACGGATTGTGCGGGCGAAGAGCAGCGTAGACTCTAGGTATTTCTTCTCCCTCGTCTTCTTCTCCCTCTTCTTCTTTCTCCCTCCCTCCGATCAAAAATCGATCGACCGGGAAATTGATCGTTCTCCGACAACGATCGAAATCAACTGCGATCGATTACGGGTGGTAGCGAGACAACGCTACCTAGCTTGCCGATGGGCGGTCGCATCTCGATCAACTAGCGGACCATTACGTACCACCCGAGATATTGCAATCCTTGTTTGTATGTACTTTTTACCTAAATCTCATAACTCAGAAGAGTCATAGCCCTTCCCCTCTCCAATTCCAATTTGCAACCAAGCGACAGGCGGTGACCAGTAGACTCAGCTAGCTGGCAAACAGCTAGCAGGGAGAAGGCATCAGTGGTAGTGATCCAACAAGGTGGATTATTTAATCTTCTTGGTTAATCTCCCTTTCTTCTTCACCTCATCTTCCTCTCCTGTACTGCAAGATCAGCTTGATCTGGTAGCCAGCAACTGGAATATGGAAATTCTAGCAAGATTGCAAGTGATTTTGGGGTTGGGGTAGTTGGAGCAATAACTCGGCCAGATCAGGGTTGGGAATATTGGCCAAGGCCATTCAGATTTGCTAGATTAAATCACAACTGGTCAATCAGGAAAAATCTAGCTACAATCAGGAAAACCTAGTCAAAGGTCAATAAGATATAAATTTACATTTGATTAAACTTTCATGGATAAATAAATACTCAAGCTTCTTATCAGAACATTAAAATCATGTATTTACTCCTCGAAATCAAAATATTATGGGCCTTGTCAAAAGTAAATTACAAAATGTTAACGTGACCCCGTCGAAGTTACATTTGGAAATTCAGCAACATGACCCATGTTTTAGCCAGGTCCAGAGTGGCTCCCCAACAAAAAAATGCACTTTAATAATGTATAGAGACCTTTGTAGAAACTGTTTTATTGTCTCCCAATCCCAATTTGCAATATTACCTAGATATATTAAATTGAAACACAACCAAATACTTTTAGCATGATTAAATTGGATTGACAATAAATCACAATAGGCAACATGTCTCCAATGTAACTGCAGGAAAAACTTTTAGTTGCGTCACAAAATTGGTCTAATTTTAAGCATGTTTGAAATCCTTCAGGATGAATTTTATCTGTCATATGAAATCCACTAAACATTTCAAATAGAACAAAAAACAGAAGAGAAATTGAACAGACTATAAACTTAATGACACTAAGCATAAATTGGAATGGACATCCAACATAAATGGACAGCTTTTAGCAAAAAATTCCTTAAAGCCATAGCCTGGTCCAAGTGTAGTAATACAATCCATAGGGAATTTTGACCTAAAGAATCCAAATTAGTACATAACACGGAGAACACTTTGGGTGGTACGTACTTGTCCGTGAGCCTCTTGGCACACACCGCCCACTACCAGGAAGTACCAAATTTTTGACCCTGTATCGGGCAATACGAGGCCATATCAGATGGTAACGATCAAAATCCGATCGTTACCAACCTATATCAGGTTTCAAATGGTCAATTTGACCGTTGGAGATAACCTAAAGGATTTTTAAATCATTTCCTCCCTCCTCTTTCAATTCATTTCACTCTCACAATCTCTTAAACTCTCTCAAATTCTTTTTCATTTACAATCTCTCTCTTACTCTCACATTCACTCTCCTAAACTCAACAAAGCAACATTTTGTGGATTGAATCAAATTTAGGAGGCTAATTTAGAAGGATTAAGAGGAAGAACTTTTTAACCAAGAGGTATGTATTCTCTTTCTACATTTTATTGATTTATGAGATAATTAAGCCTATTGTACGTGATGTATGACTTAATATCTAATATGTTGTTTGATATGTTTTTTGATGGTAGAATAGTATTGATTAAGGAGTAATTAAGGTCTTTAATGTTATGATTAGTGTGTTTAATATTGATTTATTCAAAATTAGACACTTAATAAATCAAATGTTTATATTTCATACATATTAAAAATTGGATCATATGTTTGTGGTGGTATAATAGGTTTAATCAAGTTTTAATAAAGTTTTTTAATGTTACAATTAATGGTTTTAATAATGATTTAGCAGAAATTAGATTGATATTGAGTTAATTCAATATTTTTAATACCTATTAGGGTGTCTCACATGTTTATAGTATTGAAAGAGAAATAATTAGTGGATAATTAACTATGTTAATAGTGTGATTAGTGTATCCAATGATTCCATCGTACTTTGACCTATATTAGATCAAAATTATGTACTTAGGTCTTCTTTTGTGTTTAACATATCTATGGTGGTAAAATAAAATTAATTAAGTCCTAATAAAAATTTTTAATGCTATGATTAGTGGTTTTAATGATGATTTAATCGAAATTTGATCAATATTGGGTCAATTCAATATCTTTAATACCTATTAGGGTGCTTTAGATGTTTATAGCTTATTTGATTTAAATTTGATAGAAACATTGCACCAAAGGAACAAGCATATGATGACGCTTGGGCTCATGCCCGAAAGATTGATGGGAATACTCGTCATTAGCAATGTATTTATTGTGATCACATCGGCAATGGTAGAGGCATCACTCGAGTGAAGATGCATTTGGTTGGTGGGTATCCCGATATTACAAAATGAAAGAAGGTTCCTACGGAAGTCTGTAAATAATTTCAAAACAAGTTACAACAAGCAAGAAAAAATATAGTAAAAAAAGGCAAGAGATGAAGAATATTATAAGGCAACACAAGAACTATTTTATGATGATTATGAGGGTTGCGACGATAAAATCGACCCGGATCACACAACTAATATTTGTGCATCATTGGAGCATCAAATATATACGATGAAGCAAGGTTTGCAATTTCGATCCAGATCGTTGCGATGAGCGGTACATACCACCGCTAGGTTACCAAGACATCCGCCTGCAGTGTAAAGATAAATTTAATATATAATATTATATTATATATTATTATAATATAATATAAATATATATGCCTCGTCTTCCCGCGCGGGGACGAGGGCGAGGCGCTGCCTCGTCTTCCCACGCAAGGACGAGGCAGCGCCTCATTCGCCCGCTGGATGACAAGGCGTCGCCTCCTCTTCCGACTCGGGGATGTGGCGTCGCCTCGTCATCTAGCTTGAGGGCGTGGCAATGCCTCATCTTTCCGTGCAGACGAGGCGCCGCCTAGTTTCTCCCGTGAGGCGAGGCTATGCCTCGTTTTTTTATTTTATATATATTATATTTATTATTTAATATTATATTATAAAATATTATATTATATTTTAATGTATCGAGCGGTATGCACTGTGTGTACCATTCGATACCGCGTACTATACCGTACCAACCATATCTCGATACGCTGGTACGGACCGATATTGCGAACCTTGCGAGAAAGCAATGAGGTATCGACGACTTGACTCATAATTGAGGCATGGTTGTGGAAGTGATCTGCGCCACTAGGAATCCAAAGGTCGACCAACATGAAGCAGCCAACTGCCCTCCTCAATTAAGCCGAACTAGTAGCATGAGGCTGGGTGGACTTCGTGATTTTATGAGAGGTCTTGGCAAGACGCTCGCACCATATATTGTTGATATTAATACGCAAGCCAATCCTCCACAAACAGCAAAACAGACAAGGATTGACGATGCATATACAAAAGAGAAGAAACGGGATATTGGGAAGGCAATTAAAAAATGGTTCAACTTCCACAGGATTCTAGCAAACACAGCCTAATATTGTCATAGCATAGTCTCCTCTACTCGAAAGTTTGACACAGGGATCTAACCTCCAACACCAAAGGAGATCGACGACATGTATTTAGATAAGGAGGTGGCAGAACTAAAGGATTGGATCAAATTCTTCAAGAGGCAATGGGACGAATATAAGGTGACACTGATGTGTGACAAGTGGACAAGGCCAATAAGGATGAGTATCATCAATTTATTTATTGCAACAGATGGATGGTGCTTCATAAGTCAGTTAATTCTTCTGACAAGATTCAAGATGCAAACTATATTTAGAACTTAATAAATATCGTAATAGAGGAGATCGAACCATAGCAAGGTTTGACTTATCGGTCCGTACCGGTGTATCGAGTTCATCTCGGTACCGGTACGGTACTAGTACCAGGCGGTACGCATGGTGCATACCGTTCGGTAAATTAAAATATAATATAATATTTTTATAATATTAAATTATATTATATTATATTAAAAATTAAAAAATAGAAAAAGGGCGCCGCCGGAGAAAGAGCGCCGTGACTGGGCATGACGGCTGGCGATGGAACACGGGCGAGGACCGCGCGCAGGCGATAGGTATTTTTTCTCTTCTTTTCTTTTTTTTCCTTCTTTTTCCTCTTCTTCTTCCTCAGTTTTTCTCGCTCAATCGACCGCCGACAGTCGATTTCTCCCTCAATCGACAGTCGACGGTCGATTCCTCCCTTCAATCGACCGTCGACGGTCGATTTTGGTGGAACCATCTGTAACCGGTCCACAGATCGACAACTGGCGAAAGATGTATGCCTGCATCGGCAGAACATCGAAATTGCAAACCTTGAACTATAGTACATTGTCCAAATAGTCACCGCCAATGAAGAGAATTTCAAGAGGGTCGGTTTAAAATTGATGGGAAAAAAGAACATTGTTTTGGACTTCATATATAGCTCATTGCATAGATTTAATTCTGAAGGATATTGGCGAACTACCAATAGTTAGTGTGTCACTTGAGCACAATCAATTATAAAGTTTATATATAATCAGCATTATGTCCCAATGATTTGAAAAGTGCTAGGCGCCAAAAGGAGCCAAGGTCCCAAAACGCTCGAGGCGCTAGGCGCTCGTCAAAGCGTAGCAAGGCACTAAAATATAAAAAAATATATAATATAATTAATAAATATGATTATTTAAATAATTTATCTTGAAACCCTAATAATAATTTCAAATAAATAAATATTAGTAGTATTAAAATTAAAATAATATAGTATTAATCTAACAAATAAAAATATTGTTAATGGTATATTGTTAATATATTATTTACAGTATACTGAGTCGATGTGAGAAGAGTAGAGACCGAGGTCGATCGAGTGTGAAGTCAGATCGAGAGCAACGAACCATGAAAGTGGCGGTGGATAGGGGCAACGGAGAGCAAAGATGCGATGGCAACAAAGAACGAGAGCATAAGAGAGGTAGCGCAGAGAGAGGAAATATTGACAACGGAATCGCGAGCAGGGTTGGGGTTGAGGAAAGTCGTGAGGGGTGGTCGATATTGGTGCGTTAGTTGGTTCAATTAAACCAACTAACGCAAATGCGATCGAACCAAACCTAAAATGTTGGTTCGATCGCTGGTTTAAACCGGCGTCAAGCTGTGCAACACTTCCTCAAGCCGGACATTAAACAAGGTGCTCAGGCCTCGCCTTGTCTCGCCCGAGCACCCAGGCGAGCTCTAGAGTGCCTTTTGAAATCACTATTGGATCCACTCTTTAATGCAAAAGTATGTAAATTATGAGATACTCAAACTTGGAGTCACTCGGTTTGCTACCAATTTCATTGCCTTAATAATACCAATTTTATTGCCTTAAAGTTATAATAGTAAAAGAGGCCCTCAAGGCAATGGTCACCTCACAGGAATGGTCTGAATCTAGGTATTCGAGATCGAGCGATGGAAAAAAATAAAAGACCATTCTTTCTTCAAGATTTTGGGAGACCATGAATAAAATCATAAAAGGTGTCGAACCACTTTATGTTGTCCTCTGTAAGGTCGATATAGACAAGAGTCCACAAATGATTTATCTTAGACATATGCTAAGAAAACATTTAAAAATGATTTTAAGGCCGACCAATACTTACAGATTATTGATCGTAGGACTGAAGTTCATATGGACCAAGATATCCATAATGCAGGTAAATTCATATTCAGTGTAATTGATTCATAATTTTTTATTGTATAAAAAATTCCTACTAACAAAATTATGTCTTGCAGCGTATTATCTAAACCCGACAATTCAATTTCGGTATAGTTTTGGAATACGAAATGATTTACTATCGATACTAAAAAATGTTATTTATCGACTCTTGTCAAACACCGCTGATGCAACCGATGCTATTATGGAGGGCCAATTATTCCGAGAAACAATTGGTTCATTCCCCAACGTTGTAGTTGTATCGTATCGTTACACTATAGATCCTGGTGAGGACAAGTTACACACATATTAATTATCAACTATATTTGATATTCATTATTCGTTATGCTAATAAAATCTTATTTATATCTTTTTGCAGTCGAGTGATGGCTACAATTTGAAGATGACATACCAAATTTAAAAAATATTATCGTTCGTATATTTTCACAAACAACGACATCTAGTGGTTGCGAACTTAATTTGTCAACATTCACATTTATTCACACAAAAGTCCGCAACAAACTATCGTATAAACGGTTGGAGAAACTGATATATGTCTACTATAACATGTGGCTAAGGTTGCAGTGTGGCGAGCTGGACAAGGAGCCAGAGGAACCAGAGATTGATCCCATCGATCTCCGATTCTACAACAAAGATTCAAAGCCGATGTTAGAGTGGCTCGAAGCAGTAAAGAACCAAGAGGATCCTCTACTTGATGAGGCAGGAGATCCTCAACGTCCTTCGCGTTTTATCATCGAGGCAATAAAAGAAGAGAAAGCACATCCCTAGCAGGAGGAAAATCCCCCTTACTCAGAACGTAGCAAAAGAAGGCAGACAAGATCGAGTCAAACTGCTCCAGAAACTAGAGACACCTAATCGTCACAATCGTCTACCCATAGTACAAAGGCAAAGGCAAAGGGGAAAGCAATAGCATCAGCTGCACCGATAGAAAGAATCATCGGGCGATGAGATACCTTCACAATCGCGTTCGACAGCCCGCTTGATCCAGAGACATGGTAGTGACGTGGACTGCAACGCCTCGACTGATGATGGCGATGGCGCCAAGGAGTCGATGGTCTCGTTTACACAATTTGAGAGTAGTACATGGATTGAGAAATAGTATTTTATACAATGCCACCCAAGATTCAAATCATAGAGCTGAACGAGGTACTCATCAAGTTTATACATGGAAGGAGAAGAGGAAGCTAGTGGATGATTTTTAACAAATGCAATAGAGCCTACATGACAAAGACATAAAGCGAAGCTTATCATATTCACAGTCGTATTATGGAGAATCCTACGGCCAACAACAGTACAGTGATAGTTGGTTATGCTTCTCCAAACAACAATACGATACAGAGCAACATATTAGTAGTGAAAGTAGAAGTTCTGGCATTCACTATGCTCCGTATAAATACATGTCACCTTTGTCATTGCCTTAGGAGCCACCTCGAACACGTGATTCACGAGGATCAACCTATGACCAGTGGCACACATGTGATTCACATTGATACACCAATGGCATATGGTGTCTCAATAAACTATGTCGTAGGATCAAATTCAGGATTAGATCCGACAAACATGTCATATTGATATACATATATATAGGATCAAGGATCCCGATCCATCATCCAAAGAGTCTCGTTGTTTATTTTGGTGGTAGAATCAAGTATATCCATAGATTGATTACTTAATTCATTTGAATCTTAAAATTTAAATTATATAAAAAATAATCTGACAATTTAAATAATTTTTTTGTAGATAATTCAATATTAACGGAAGGAAGGACGATCTGAAATGAATCAAAATTACAAACCTTATGCAAGGCTACTCCTTAAAACTCGAAAAGATATATGGCTTATTTTTACCTAATTTACATTATTTTTTGCTAAAACTATACTAAATGTATATTTATTTCTAACTTCAAATCCCTATCCTAACTTTTTTTTTCTATTTTTTAGATAGTTTTCTGAGGGTTTTCAGCTATTTTAGGGGAACCGCCCGGTATGCCTTGTGGTACGCCTCGGTATGCCAATATGGACCGAAATTATGAACCTTTCTTTGATATACATGACCCTTCAATTTTGCTAAATATATAGTAATATAGCTTATCAAGTTTTATAAATATTTGTAAGCCCCATAATTTTCCCCGACAACTAAAAACCATTCAAATTTGTCATGAGGCTTAAAAGAAGGTTGTGAAATACCACAAGGTTGGTATTTTGAGAATTTAAGATACCAGGAAGGAAATACCATGTTCTAAAGTAAAAAGGCATATTACCAACAAATCTTTCTATTAATCATTTTACCTGCCGGAATAACACCCATGCGTGACATGTGTCATGAATTGTCTCTGTAATACCTAAAGTTCGCCAAGTTGACTTTAGGAATTCAAGAATTTCCTCCACCTCCTGGAATTAGAAACCAAAATAGACGTGAATAAAAGATTCATAGAAGATAAAAGCTATAGTGACAGTTTCAAATACTCCATATTCAGTGTGAAAGAGTTAACCAAAACCTCTGTAAGCTTTCCCTCATCCAAGATATCGAAAACACTAGAGAGCATTTTTTCATACAATCTAACATTAAGGGGATAGCCATCAGCCCAGTGGCATACTTCTCCAGTCAGATCACCCCGAGCTGGTCTCTCAGCAAGTGACATGGCAATTTCCCTTAGAGATCTTAGACATTCTGTACGCTGAAGTTCAGCAGCAGATGGTGGCAGTAACTGGGAAATTTAACAATGATAATCATAAACTTATATATCACCAATGACAATTTATGTAATATTATAAAATATAATTAATATAAATGGATACAGCATGTGAAACACAGAATGCACTATCCTGCCTATAGTTCAGACAAGTACACACCTCAGACTCTTCAATCTTTTTCAAAAGATTCCTGAACTCATTGGCCTTGCACCCTGATTCCCCGAATCCTACCACTGGATGATTTATAAGACCTTCTTCAAGCATATTCAGCTGAGGAAAGGAAAAATAGAAAATGAGTACACGAGCAAAATGACTTATATAGTTCAGTAAAAATGGTCAATTACCTGCCTCTTTTGCCACCGGAGAAATGCTTTCTTGTCAGAAAATTCTGTTTTTGAGACACAACACAACAGTTCCAGTGGAATCAAGAGATGATCCATTCGCTTTCCCACTCTGCCAACAAGAGCATTAAGTAAACCTTGCCTTGTTCTGATATCCATCGACTCTGAGATCTGCAAAAATTAAAAATACATATGTCAAACAAAAAGACATAAAAAATCAAGGGAAGGAAATGAACATGTTTGTAACAATAAGTTACAGAAAGGAATGGAATCTGCATGCGATGTGATGACCATATGAAAATGTTTGTAACAATAGTTTCAGATTGACCTTCTATTTTATAACTTAAACAAAGATAGGTAATATGGAAATCATTTTCATAATAAAAAAAATTCAAGGCAATTGATGTAATAGTTCTCAATGATCAGATGATCATGAGCATAATTTTCCTATAGAACACTCATTTTCCAGTTGTAACTCTGGGCCAGCTACTTACAATTACTTCAGACAAACAAATGTTATGTACTTATATAGCATGACAATTAAGCATCAAAAGAGTTCCTTTTAGAAGTTATATGTTGGAAGTCCATAAGGTTACTTAGCTGCACGTATTTCAGAACTCTGAACACAATATCAATTAAGGACAAAAGGTTGACTTTTCACAGGAACAGCAGTCTATTACTCGATATTGGAAACAAGGATATTTGTTGTAACAGGTAGATAGATATAAAAATATGATATTTACATCACATTTATAACATAGTCTTTACAAATAATTAAAAGATGAGATATAAAAAGGTAAGAAGCATGCCTCCAGCTGTGCTCGCAATATCTCTAATAGACCGACTAACCCAGCAGCACGTGGAGCTTGGGATACAATGCTTTCGTTCTTACTATGACGAAGCTTCCTCATCAATTTGGACTTCTTCTCTTTCTTTTTTTCTTTTGATGGTACTATGAGACACCTAAACAAGGCCAGGTGACCACAAAAAAGTTTAAAATGTATAACTGATAATTTGCAAAGCAAAGTATCATGTAAATAACGAAATGTTAGGGTTTTTACTAAAGGGCAAAAGAAGTTGTCAGACAATAGACATTGAATCAGCATATACCCTGATGCACCAGCAGAAGCTACGAGGATCTCATAGGCAGTTTCTCGAAGATCATCATCAGTAATACCTGAAATCACATCAAAGATTAGTAAAAGTGCCACTATTATGAGTTAGTTACTTTTCCAATAGTAGTTCTAGAACTAGGAACACATCCAACATTCTTTAACATATACATTTATATACTACATGTTACATAAAGCAAGGATTGTCATACCGGTCCATACCGACGTACCAAGCTCAGCTCGGTATGGTACGATACGCGGTGCCGAGCAGTACGCATAGGGCATACTGTACGGTATAATATAATATTATATAATATAAAAATAAAGTTAAAAAATATAAAAAGGGGCGACATCTCCGAGGCAACGTCACCTCGTTCCTTCTCCCCATGCGGGGGGATGTTTCTTCTCCCCGTGCAGGGAGAAGAAATCGCCTGCAAATGCTGGATTGTGTGAGCGTCTCAAGCAACGGATCGCACGGGTGACGGATCGACGGACTCTAGGTTTTTCTCCCTTTTCTTCTCCATCTTCTTCTTCTCCCTCCCTCGGCTGCTACTGCCCGAAATTGGCCACCGACGGTCGATTTCGGGTGGTAACGAGGAGGAAAAAGCCCCAATCGATGGTACCACCCAATAGTGGGCAGCCCACATGCTAGTCAGTTGGCGGATTGGTACGTATCGCCTGATACAGGCAGTACCGCCCGGTATTGCAAACCTTGATATAAAGTATATACTTCCAAGGCTAAACTTATTCCATAGTTCATGGTCTCCAATATGTGGTAACAATATATAGGATCTCAGACTGGTTTCATAAGAGGAAAGTTGTACAGCAAGATCTATTAAAGGTTAAGATCGCTTCCTTCTCTCTTGGCCATTCTAATGTGTACAGAATAGACAGTGGACTGATAGTGTCCATGATCATGCAATCAAATTTACAGAGGAAAAAGATTATGTGATTTTAAATTGCAGTTAGTACATTCTAATTTCACCTTCTGACAATTACTATAGGGTTATGATCAAATCTGCTGCCTCAAGGTGACGATTCCTCAGAATATGACATCATTAGCAAATCATGAAACAAGTTAGAGAACTACATTAAACACAAAAAATTATGTTATTACTTCATATTGCAGAATCACAAGCTACCTACTTTTGACTTAGACATACAAAATGTAGTGTCACCCTCTCATTTGAGTTGAACAGAAACTGTTATGCTAGTTACAGAAATCAGTCAGCAATATGATCCTTTAAATCTTTCAAGTTTTCTTACACTCTCTGCTTGATAAATAATTTGCAGAGTAGGTCCTTAGGAAAAAAAGTCCCAAAACATAGTTGCACAATGATTCAAAAACTTCCACAAGCATAGTGTGTACAAGGACAAAGTAATTAATTAATGGGGATAGAAAAAAATGAGAATATTTACTTTCAAATGTTAATTTGTCAAGCATTTTATTTTATTTAGAACTCCTAAAGGAAACTTTTTGCACAATGATCCTTGTGGGTCAGGCATTTGGGTGACATGCCACAGATAGGACCATTGTCTACTGGTATGCTCTTGGCAGTATCCTGCCTATATTAAGAAAAGTTTTTGGCACAGTACCATGCCCCAGTGCCAGTACAGGTTGTGGCACATTCTGACTTGAGATGATGCCAAGACTTAGAATGGACAAACATGAAAATGAGGACATGTAATGGAGCACTCACATGGGGTTAAAGATTTGAGCAGCTTAGGTCCAGGGCAAGGTTTGACTTACCGGTCCGTACCAGTGTACCAATATATTATCGGTACCGGTACGGTACCTATACTGGGTGGTATGCACACTAGTATATTGTCGGTACTGGTATGGTACCTGTACTGGGAGGTATGCACAGTACATACCGCCTGATATATTAAAATATAATATAATATTTTTTATAATATAATATTAATATATTAAAATATTTAAAAAAAGGGCGATGTCGCCTCCATCTTTCTCCCCGCCTGTGGGCAGCGACAGTGCACGGACGAGGACGGCACGGTATTCTTTCTTCTCCTCTTCTTTTTTCTGCTTCTCCTCTTCTTCTTCCCTTTTTTTTCCTCAATCGACCGCCAACAATCGATTTCTCCCTCAATCGACCGCCGACGATCGATTTTTGGCGGTACCATCCGGTAGCGGCCGGTCCGCATACCAGTAACCTAGCGGACCGATATATACCGCCCGTACCGGGTAGTACAGATCGAAATTGCAAACCCTGGTCCATGGTCAAAATGGCAATATCAAATCGTGGTGAATTATACCAAGCAGAAGCAAAACTAGCACGATGGTGATTGTACAAGAAACATCACCAGAAGAAATGAGATCAGGAGAAGTAACCTCACAAATTGCAAATTAACAAGAAATGGATGGAAATAAATAGACCTCAATAAAAGCATCATAGTTTATTTGTGTTATTGTCATTGGCTTAAGAAATACACAAGCTGACCAATATTGTGATGCTAACTGAAATGCCCGGATTATAAATGCATTTTGTAATCCTACTCACACAAGTTTGTTAGCCTATCAACTAAGAAAGCTGAATTGACTGACAGAAAGCAAGGCATACTTGCCACTAGAAACCAAATAATATGATGTCCTCCATTTCAAAGAAATCCTGAAACAACATCAATGAAAAAATACACATTCCAAAATGACAACTTGCTCAACAAATACCTGACAACTGGTGTACTGTCGATCAATAGGTATTAAAATGAGAATCCGATTTAAGAATGAGCAGGTCATCAATGAATGTTAGTGAAATATTTTTCCACATTTCTCCCTGTAATGCTACAAAGTGGTTGCAATAACTAGATAGCTTACAGCTAAATAGTGCAGTTAAAATCTTGTCAATCAATTTACTTTTACTAATATAAATATAAAATGCATTATTTGTCATGACCAACATTTTGTTAATAATCTAAATTTTCAACTCATTTCGGGTTCCCTAAGAAAGATCTACCCACTGAACAGATATGCCTAACCACAAATCAAAGCATGCAAGTAACAATTTCCCTAATCAACTCCTTGCACAAAATATGTCAACTTATACAAGTCAAATATTAATAAGCAAAGAATGGACATTTTTAATCAAATTACCTGTCGCAAACAAAGGCAACTGAGGAGAAATATCACCAACATCACTTGGCTGCCGTCTAGAATTCCTGAGACTATCAACTTCTTCCTCTTCTTCATCATCCTCAAAGTCATCAATATCATCTACAGTTAATTCTTGATCATGTGGAGGCTCAAATGACTCTGGTTGTGACACATTTGACATAATACATGATGATGTAGCAACTGGAATAGAAGGTGGTGCCCGACTTGGTGGTGACCCAGATGATTCAGGATTTGTGACCAAAAAGAATTCTTTCTCGGGCCCAATATTACTCTGACCAAAAACAGACATTAGATCATACCAAATAGAACAATGCCAACATGCAAGTAGTTGAAAGAAACAAAAAACAAGAAAGAATGATGATGACCAAAAAAAATATCTATGGATGTGATGGTTCTAACTCGACAAATGAGATATGTGCTGCACACACACGCAGCTCCAAAGAGAAAGAAGTGAAAAAGAAAACCCTCCTCCAATGAGGGGAAAGCACTATCCATAAAGAGAAAGAACCACTCTAACACTCGCTCTACCTTTCCATATCCCTTCATGAATAGAGGTATTTGCATGCCTATAAAGTTCAAACACTTCAAAATGCTTGACATCTCTACGTCATCTCATTTATTAAAAAGATGCATACAGATTAACTATTGCGGTCCAATGCACGCTGTTCTACCAGTGAGGAGTTGAGGGAAGGTCAATGTGAGTAGTCTTACTCCTGCAATTACAAAGGTGGTTTTTGTGACTTAACTCCTCGTCATCTAGGTCGCGAAGGATCAACCTTACTATGACATCAAGCTCATCCTCATGTGGATTAGACAGTTGCCTTTATATTTTTCATATATGTGTTGGAAGTATTTTTGAAAATTCTACTATTGTATAAATTTTGTATCATGATCATATGTTATATAAAAGAATAAGACGAAAATACATGTATTTGATACTTTGTACCAAGGTTTTCCGTGCCACGTACCGGGCGGTACATATCGGTTTGATAGTTTACCGGTATGCGGACCGACATCAAGCGTACCAGGTTCATCGTCCGATACGGGCTTGTATCGGGCGGTAACGATCGAAATTCCAACCGTTACCATCCGGTACGATTGAAAATCAACCATTACATGGTATATAACGGTCGGAATCGACTGTTACAGACGTATAACAGGCGGTAACGATCGAATTTTCGACCGTTACCGAACGTTAATGGTCGGTAATGATCAAAATCGATATGCACTGAATTCCGAAAACCTTTTCTAACTCTATTTAAACTCACCCTTCTCTCATTTCACTTTACACACTTACTCTTTCTCAAACTCTCACTTTCTCATATTCCAAACCTTCTCAACATTTCAACTCTTTTAAATTTGTGGATTGAATCGAGATAAATTTACAAAGATTAAGAGAGGAGTTTTCAATCAAGAGGTAAGTATCTAATCTTATCTTAGCTTGGTTTGTTATTTGTAGCGATGGATATGCTAGCTCCCTTATATGCAATATAGTTTCCTATGTTTTGTTCCTTGTGGAAATTTGATTACTTATACAGATTCTATAGAGTATAGACAATTTTATTGGCATATACACACTTCTATACTAGGAACAAATATGATCAATCTAGTTTAAGATGTACTGGGTCTATTAAGTTAACATAGCAGCTAATTTTGTTGATCTAATAGTTCATTTTGATTTCATTAGATCATTGAATAGACATATATGTATAATTCAAATGCTAACTTGTTTTGTCTTTTTATTTGTTGATTATACATAAACTCCTTATTCTCGAGTGATATTTTATCAATATTAGATCAATTCAACATGTTTATAGCTTATGTAATTTAAATATAATAGGAACATGGCACTAAAGGAAGTAGATGCATGGGTTCATGCCCGAAAGTTAGATGGGAACCGCCATCGTTGACAATGTTTCTATTGTGACTACATTGGTAAGGGTGGAGAAATAACTCGGGTGAAAATGCATTTGTCCTGCGAGTATCCCGATGTTACAAAATGCAATAAAGTTCTTACAGAAATCCGTAAACTATTTCAACATAAGCTTCAAGAAGCAAAAGAAGACGCATTAAAAAAGAAGGCAATAGCCGAGGAAGGCTGTGCAACAACTAGTTTATGATCAGTATGAGGGTCGTGGCGATGATGTCGACCCAGATCTCACAATTGGAATTCGTGCATCATTAGAGGATCAGTTTATGACCGATGAAGCAATGAGGCATCGAGGACCTCACTCACAATGGGAACGTGGCGATGGCAGTGGAATATAAAGGTCGGCTAGCATGAGGCAACCAACAGCTCCTACTCAATTAAGTCGAACTAGTAGCATGAGACATGGTGGACTTCATGGTTTGATGAAAGGCCTTGGTAGGAGATCTGCACCAGATATTGTTGATATCGATCTGCTAGCCTATCCTCCACAAACAGCGAAACAAAAACGGATTGATGATGCATATACAAAAGAAAAAAACGAGATATTGGGAAGGCAATTTCAAAATGGTTCAACTTTCACATAATTTCAACAAACATAGCAAAAGGTCCATATTATCAAAGCATGGTGGCCTCTATTCAAAAGTCAGGTCCAAGAATCCAACCTCCAACACCAAAGGAGATTCACAGTGTATATTTAGATGAAGAGGTGGCAGAACTAAAGGATTGGATCAAATCCTTCAAGAGACAATGGGATGAATTGGGGTGACACTGATGTGCGACAGTTGGACAGGGCCAACAAGAATGAGTATCATCAACTTTCTAATTTATTGCAATAGAAGGATAGTATTCACAAGTCAGTCAAAGCTTCCGACAAGATCCAAAATACAAACTATATCAAGAGCTTGATGGATAGTGTTATAGAGGAGATTGGACCACAGTATGTTGTGCAAATAATAACCGACGATGGAGCAAATTTCAAGAAAGCCGGTATGCAATTAATAGAAAAAAAAACATTATTTTGGACTCTATATGCAGCTCATTGCATAAATCTAATGCTGAAAGATATTGGTGAGTTGGACATAATCAAGAAGTGTGTAGCTCGAGCACAATCAATAACAAAGTTTGTATATAATCATCATTGGGTCCACGGCTTAATGCAGAAGTACGTAAATGGTGAGATACTTTGATCCGGAATCACTCGGTTTGCTACTAATTTCATTGTATTAAGATCACTACAGCAAAAGAGGAATGGCTTGAAGGCAATGGTCACCTCACAAGAGTGGTCTGATTCCAGATATTCAAAATCGAGCGATGGAAAGAAGATGGAAAAAGTCATTCTTTCCTCTAGATTTTGGGAGACCGTGGCTGAAATCATAAAAAGTATTGAACCACTTTATGTTGTTCTCCGTAAGGTTGATATGGAAAAGCACCCACAGATGTCGTATCTTAAACATATATTGAATTCAACAAGAGAGGAGGTCAGAAAAGCATTCAAAAATAATTTTAAGGCTGACCAATATATATGAATTATTGATCGTCGCATTAAAGCTCATGTGGATAAAAATATCCATAATGCAGGTAACTTCGTGTTTAGCATAATTTAATTTATATTTTTTTATAATAAAAAATTATACTAACAAAATTGTGTCTCACAGCATATTATCTAAATCCGGCAATTTAATATCAGTATGCCCTCGGAACGCATAATGATTCACTAATAGCACTAAGAAATGTTGTATATCGAATCTTGTCAAGTGTTATTGATGCAACCGAGGCTCTTACGGAGAGTCGACATTCCCGAGACACAATTGGTTCATTCTCTGATGTTATAGCTGTATTGAGTCAGTACCCTATGGATCCTGGTAAGAATAAATTACCATATTAATTACCAATTATATTTGATGTTAATTATTTGTTACACTAATAAAGTCCTATTTACTTTTCGCAGTCGAGTGGCGGATACAATTTGGAGGCAACGCACCACATCTAAGGAAGGTTGACATTCATGTACATTCACAAACAACAACATCTAGTGGTTGCGAACGTAATTGGTCAACATTTGCATTGATTCACACGAAGGTCCACAACAGACTCTCGTATAGACGATTAGAGAAACTAGTATATGTTCATTATAACATGTGGCTAAAGTTGTAATGTGCTGAGTTGGATAAGGAGCCCAAGGAACTTGATGTTGAACCCATCGACCTTCAACTCTACAATGAAGATTCAGAGCCGATGTTAGAGTGGGTCGAAGCAGCGGAAAACCAAGAGGATCCTCTACTTGATGAGGCAGGAGATCCTCAACGCCCTTCGCATTTTATTATCGAGGCAATAGAAGAAGAGGAAGCACATCCCCAATAGACGGCTCAGTCAGAACATGGCAGAAGTAGTCATTCAACATCATACACCTAATTGTCGTGATCATCCGCTCAGCGTGCAAAGACAAAACAAAAGGAAAAGGTATTAGCATCTGCCACGCCGTTGGAAAGAATAGAGTCAAGTGATGAAGCACCTTCATAATTGATCCAGGGACATGATACAAACATGGATAGCAGTTCCTCAACCGATAATGGCGGTGATGCCGGGGAGTCGTACATATCGACTACACAAGTTGATGGTGGTGCATGGACCGAGTAGTAGTTTACACATGACACACAAGACACAGATCACAGAGCTCGACAAGGTACTAGTCATGTTTATACGAGGAAGGGAAGGGGAAGGAGAAGGAGAAGGCAATGGATGAATTTGAGCATATGTGACAGAGCCTACAGGGTGTCTACACAGAACAAAGCTCATCGTATTCACAACCGTCGTATTATGAAGAATCTTACGGCCAACAACAGTACAGTGATAGTTGGTCATTCTTCTCCCATCAATAATATGATACAGAGCAACAAGTCAGTAGCGAAAGTAGAAGCTCCGCCATTCACCAATATATGCCTCAGGAGCTACCTCGAGCACATGTAATTCATGACGATCAACCTACAACCATCACCATATTGATGCACCAATGGCATACGGTGTATCAATACACTATATCGTGGGATCAATTTCAAGATTGGGTCATATTGTGGGATCAATTTCCGACAAATATATCATATTGGTATGTAGATACATAGGATTGAGGATCCCGATCCACCACCAGTAGAGGCTCGTCGTTCGTTTTGGTGGTAGAATCAACAATCAGGTATATCTATATATGTGATTATTTAATTCACTTGAATCTTAAATTTTATGGTGTAAAGAAATAATCTAACAATTCAAATCATTTTTTTACAGATAATTCAATATTAACAAAACGACGTTCTGTAATATGTACAAAACTGTTCCTCAAAGCTCGAAAAAGATATGTAACATTATTTTTGCCTAATTTACATTGATTTTGTTGAATCTATACCAAATATAAATATATTTCTATCTTAAAAACCCTAACCCAACTTTTTTTTTAATTTTTCAGGTATTAAAAAAATAATATTTTTAATCATTAAAATATTATTTTTTTGTACCACTCGATATGTCCAGGCGTACCGAGCTATACCAATGTATCGTACCGTACCAGCTAAATCTTGGTACGCCGGTATGGACCAGTACAGTGAACCTTGCTTTGTACATGTTTCATGTCCCACTTTTATAGGATTTGTCATTGGCATGTCGTTATTGTTTTGTGTCAATATCCATGCTTCATAATCGCATACTCTAAATTGATTACCATCTCAATTGGTATTCCATGATTTTCTCCTACACTACTACAACTCCATATTTTCTCAAATATTTTTTTTATTTATGGCTTTTTGAGAAGATAGACAACCCCTTTTTATAGTCACATACTCCATATTGACTAGCATCCCAATTTTTCTTTTCATGATTTTCTCCTACAACTCCACTATTTCTCTAATTTCTTTTTCTTTCTTTGGATTTAAGAAGACAAACCTTTTTAAACTTCCACCTCACCACATCTTTAGAGTGAACCTTTTTTCCTTATCCCATTATATGAAATATAAGACAGAAATATGGCTTTTGTTCATGTCAGTAGAAAGGTACTCATCAACCTTTAAAACCATACTTTTGTCGCATTACCTTCTCAAAGCTTTTGTAGTTCATTTGACATGATTTTAATGAATACGACTTTTGTCAATAGAAATATGACTTTTGTTCATGTCAGTAGAGAAGTACCTATCAACTTTTAAAACCATACTTTTGCACATTACCTTCTCAAAATTTTCATAGGTCATACTCCCAATTGACTACCATCCCAAATTTTTTTCCTTGATTTTCTCCTACACAACTCCACATATTTCTCTAATTTATTTGTTTTTTCTTTGGATTTTGAGAAGACAAATTAATTTACTTCCACCTCACCACATCTTTAGAGTGAACCTTTATCCTTATCGCATTATATGAAATATAAGATAGAAATACGACTTTTGTTTATGCCTGTAGAAAGGGTACCTATCAACTTTTAAAACCATATTTTTGTCACATTACCTTCTCAAAGTTTTCATAGTTCATTTGACATGATTTTACTGAATATGACCTTTTTCAGTAGAAACATGACTTTTGTTCATGTCAGTAGAGCTATCAACTTTTAAAACCATACTTTTGCACATTACCTTCTCAAAGTTTTCATAGTTCATTTGACATGATTTTAATGAATAGTTTAGCATGGCATGGCATAGGCCTAATGTCTACTAAAACGAGCCAAGTAATGAAAAGGAATGTCACACACACACACACACACAAACACACATACACATATGGCACAGGCCCAATGTCTACTAAAACAAGCCAAGTAATGGAAAGGAATGCACACACATGATGTCCCCTGGATCACATTTTGCCATTTACTAGCATTAAGCCCATTATTGATGGGTACACACACTTTTTGTCATTTACTAAATAAACCTATTATTGGTGGGTACACATGCACACATGTACATGATGTCCCCTGGGACACTTTTTGTCATTTACTAGCAATAAACCCATTATTGGTGAGTACACACACACACATGTACATGATGGTCCCTGGGTCACTTTTTGTCATTTACTAGCAATAAACCCATTAATGGCGGGTACTAACTAGATGTGCAATTTAATTTAATAAGCACCAGCTAGATGTGTAAATTCATTAATCAACTTTAGCACCAATTTTCAATTTTAACAAGAGGTAGCATTTTCATCTTCTGAGCACACAACTACTTGTTGTCAAGGTTTGCCTTGCGGTAAGCCCATCTCAAGCGTAATCTTGGTCCACCGGTTGACCGATATATGATCAATCGAAATCGACCGTCGGTGACATGGGAGTGTCTACTTTGTTACAGTCAACTCAAGTAAATCTTGTTGATCCCAAGGTTCGTCATATCGGTCTGTACCGGCATACCGAGAATTTTCCGGTATGGTACATTACCCGGTACCGGATGGTATGCACAATGCGTCTTGCCAGATACATTATTATAATTGAATATTTTTATAATATAATATAATATTAATATAATATATATTTAAAAAAACGAGGCAACGCCTAGTCTCAGCCCAGGTAGAACGAGGCAGCGCCTCGTCCCAACACTGGAAGACGAGGCACCACCTCTCCATCCAGCAGAAGAACAAGGCAACGCCTCATCTTCCAGCGGGAGAATGAGGCGCCACCTCGTCTTCCAGTGGGTGAAGAAGACATCATCTTGTCACAGCGTAGAAAGACGAGGACGAGACATCGCCTCGTCCCAACGCTAGAAGACGAGGACGAGGTGCCTATTCGCCTTCCAGTAGAAGAACTATTTTTGGCAGCACCTAGTCCCAACGAAGGAAGACAAGGCAACGCCTCGTCACAGCGTAGGAAGACGGGGCGCCGCCTTGTTCCCACCTCGCCTTCCAGCAGAAGAACGAGGCACTGCATCATCCCGGTGAAGGAGGACGAGGCGACGCCTCGTCTTCCAGCGGGTGAACGAGACATCGTCTCGTCATGGCGCAGGAAGGCAAGGCGTCGCCTCGTCTTCCAGCATAAGAACGAGGCAGCACCTCGTCCCAATGTTGGAAAACAAGGCACTACCTCGTCTTCACATTTTTTATCTAATTTTTTAATATATTTTTATATTTATATTTATATAATATTATTTTATATAATACAATATAATATAATATACCACCTGGTGCGCTGTCCGCTTACCGATACCCTATTAGAGTGGTACATACCGCCCGTACCAAGCGGTACAAAGCAAAATGGCAAACCTTGGTCTCATCACATAGCTACACAAATGAGTTGTGTAAGGATCAAGGTTTGGCTTACCGGTCTATCTTGATTTACCAACATATTGTCGAGTACCAGTATGGTACCGGTACCGAGCGATATGCACAGTGCATACCATCCGATATTAAAATATAATATTTTTATAATATTATATTATATTATATTATATTAAAATATTAAAAAAAGAGAAGGCTCAGCGACATCGCCTCGATCTTTCTCCCCGCGCGGGGAGACGCTCCGTCTCCTCGCGTAGGAGAAAAAGCGGCCGCGGGCACGGGCGACCCGCGGGCGACGACGGCGCGTGGGCGAGGTATTCTTTCTTCTCTGCTTCTTTTTTTCTTCTTTTCCTCTTCTTCTTCCCTTTTTCTTCCTCAATTGACCGTCGACGGTCAATTTCTCTCTCAGTCGACCCCTGACGATCGATTTCTTCTTCAATCGGCCGCCGACGGCCAAAATCGACCGCCAACGGTCAATTTTTGGCGGAACCACCCGATGGCGATTCGCGTCGTAACTGGCGGACGGTATTATACCGCCCGTCAGTCAGTTGAAATTGCAAACCTTGGTAAGGATGTCAATTAACCTATTCTACATGCTTTCTAAGCATGAGCAACAATACAAGAATTTCACAAGTTACAACATATAAACAACTACACATCCTAGCTGCTTCAATTCTGAACAAAATGCTAAAAAAATCATCTCTCAACTATGCATGTACAGAAATTCCAAAAATTAGAACTTTCATTCATAAAATCCTGCCATCTCAAAATTCCACCCTACTTTTCATCTCTCTATTGTCCTAAGATGTATTAACTCTCCAAGCCAACACCTTGAACATCTTACATATATGTCTTTTACGTACGCTATTCAGTAACTCATCCAGCACCTTGTTAAAAAAAAAACGTGAATATGCCTTAACATCTTAGAAGTTTAGGTGTCTTTTAATATCTCTATCTGCAAAGATCTTATGATTTTTCATGTAACTTTGAGCACATTGTCATGGGTAGCCAATTAGGTAACTGTTTACCAAAAAAGTTCAGCAGATCAAAATAAAAAGATTGGAGTAGTCTCCCATCTAGCATCTAGTGTGGTTGATATGCACTCCATATTACTATTATTTTTATCAGTATACTGTTTTAATCCTAAGAAGCATTAAAAGGATAATGTGATATTAACCATGTACCATAACGGGTTAACCATTTTAATAAACTATCACTTACCTTTTTTACATGAATACAAATATCACTCTGTAGTTTCACAATTTTCCTGTAGCATATATTTACTCATTAACTATTTGAAGTCACAAAATTAGTTTTTGTTTGAAATTGGTTCATGTAACTCTGAATATGTTAATATGACTTAAATATGTGTCTGCATATGCACCACTAGTTACATCTACCATGGCTTACAACCCAACATTTTATAGATTTTAAATGGGTACAATTATCATTCAATAAGTACTTAATTTGATCATAATATATGTCACCTATATATAATATAAGTATAATCACATCTTCTTTGTCTAAATATTTTAACATGAACTGAATGCGCATCTGAATATGCAACCAAATTTACATAGGCTATTCAACGCCTCAATCATGTGAAACATGTCCAGGGAATTAACAAAAAATTTAAGCTTCATCAAGAGTTGGAA
Organism: Ensete glaucum; assembly: GCA_021527575.1. Taxonomy (NCBI): domain Eukaryota; kingdom Viridiplantae; phylum Streptophyta; class Magnoliopsida; order Zingiberales; family Musaceae; genus Ensete; species Ensete glaucum. The sequence goes on along the minus strand of CM038552.1, from coordinate 19,630,764 downwards.
TATTTATCAAAAAGATGAAAGACAACAATGATACAGCATATTATGTACAAAGGTGACAAAGCTTACTGTTGCAGGATAGTCAAGACTGTCATGATAAAGCCTAATGGATTCTGAGAGATCAAGTGTTTCGCCTGCAGCATCAAAAGCTCTTTCACAATACCACTATAAATTAGCATCATAAGACAATATTGATAGTATAGTTTTGGTACCTTTCTTGGTGCAGTTAAGAACATAATCAACACTGACTTGATCTATATCTATGTCATCCAAGGAAATTGCACCTGGTGGAAGTACAACTTTCTTGATCAAGCTACCTGAAAGAATATAATTAAGAAGTATGTGGCGATCACGTCGATAGCGCTGCAGAAGCTCCAGAACATTCTCCCTGGGGCAATTTCATAATTTAATCTCATGTTGTACAGTAGCAATTAACTCAAATGATCAAGAATGCGTACTCTTCCATGGATGCAAGATGATTCTAGGGTCAAATTCTTTTTAGCATAATTGCATGACACCAGAAACTTCTTCTGTTTAGCTGCACCAATTGCATAAATTGTGAGTAGGTTAAACTGAACAGAAAAGGCAGTACAATTCAGGCAGTAGACGCCTTAAATTCAGAACTCAGAGACCAGTTTTGTCAAAACAATATTTGTAGAACACAGAATGACAGATCTCATCAGAAAAGAAACATTCTCATGGAACTTCCAGTGACAACAAGATCTTTTAGACTCCCTTGACCTTCCCCATAATCATTGGGCTGTAATGATTACTTGATATTAAGCTTAAGAAATGATCAACTGGACCCACTGGAGTATCACCAGAAAATGCTTCCGTATCAAGATAAGAAAAGGCAAACAACAATTGCTCCTAATCCAACATTTCCTGTGCCCAGATCTTTATAAATGCATCAGAAACACTACGTCGTACGAAGATATCCGTGATAAAGAAGCAGTGTAAAAGCAACAATGGACGGAAAAACCCTAGATAGAGCCCATTTCAGATCATCAGATCTCACGAACAGCCCAGTAAAATCCAGAATTATGCCAAGAAAAACCACAATGGTGGTGTATTTTCATCATAAAGCCCCAACCACGATCGAATTTCTGAAAACCAGCGTCGCATTTTCCCTAACATCCAAGATCCAGAACACACAATACCTTGCGAAGAAAAGTAAGCGAAGAAAAAAAGAGGTCCGTGATGCTAAGAGACGCTTGCATATATCATGAGGCACTCCAAATATTACGCATTACCTGTAGAATCGCACGGTAAAGATGGTTCCTTTCGATCTCGCTTGACAAGGAACGAGAAGGCGAAGCCAGAGAGGAACGATAACACGGGAAAGGAGAGAGAGGGATTGGGAAGGCATAGATTTGGGGAGGGTGAACAAAGTCGGCGCCGGACTGTAGCAATTCATTTCCCGTTTATAAGTTCACTCTCCAATCTTACCGTTCTATGATTAGATATAATAGCGGGACCCACTTAAGAAGACTGTGCTGAATTCAATTTCATGGCGGGTAGCAATGAGTAACAACTGGACAGGTGACAAAGGAAAATAGGTGGAAATGATCCAAGTCACGTGAGGAGGAGCTGTAAACGTGTCCGGGTCGACTATGTCCAAACAGGCAACACGCAATCCTACCTATCATAGAACGTGACGATTGGCTTTGGTGCTTCGGGTTTGGGTTGGAAGTTTCCCAGTGTGGCAATGATTGGATGTGTGATCTGAGAGGTCCGTAAATTTTACTGGGTAAGTTGGTGAGACTTTGGTGGCTGATCAAGTCAATCTTATATTCATTTTTTCTCTTATGATATTAAGGTTCATTTTAATTCATAAATTACTTACATCAAAAATAATTTTATATTTTAAAAATATAATATATAATTCTTTTTCGTTAAATCTGAGTTAAAGAGTGTTTTGCATATTGATTCACAATAAATTATTAATTTTAATAATATATATTTTTAAATTTTAAGAAAATATTTATTTTAACCCCTAAATTCAAGTTTAAGTAAATAAACATTAAATTATGTTATATGTTAACTTATAATAAATTATTAATATAATAACACATAATTTAAGTTAAAAAAATCATCTTGTCGAGAAAGAGGAAGCGACGGAGGTCGTAGCGACGGATCAAGGTGAAAAGACAAAGGTAAGAGAGGCTGAAAGCGAAGGTGAGGAAGAACTAGACCATCATGTCATAGGCGTAATAGGTAGGACACAAGAGAGGATGAAGTGTGAGGTAGTGGAATGTGTTGAATCTCACGATGTAGTGGGATCTCGCCGGAGAGAGATTCACCGAAGAGATCAGGAAGCTCGCTGGGAACACGTCGTGAGATCGTCGAAAGAAGATCAGAAGACTCGCCACAAGAATGCCGAAGGCTGCCGGATTGGCGGGAGTTAGGTCTTGATTATCTTGATTAGTCATTAAGTGTTATAATCATTGAGTCACAGTTAGAGTTTGAGTCCAAATTGAGTTGGATTTAGAAGGAATCCAAATCAACTCATTAAGGCAATCAGGTCCACTATTGGGGTTTGATTGAGCTCAGGTTGAACTCAATTGGTTGACCAAAGGATTGATCAACATTAGGTTCAAACCGAAATTTGAAAAATGGAGAGAACCACTTTTACGAAAATTTCGACTTGTAAACCGTCGGTGAGCGGCGGTCCCCGCCGCTCAGGTTTTCGGGCGACGGACGACGACTGACTCTCCCAGGCTAAGCAGTTAAACCACCCATGCCTAGAAATCTGGGTACTTCGGGCAGTTGAGCCGCCTAGGTCAGCGAGTGAACCGCCCGTACCTGGATTTTCTAGATGCAGTTGATTTTTGACTCTATAAATCTAAAGCAACTTGGCGCTTATAAATACCTTAAGTTTTCTTACATTCAAGATAATAAGTTTTAGGGATTATATTATAAAAAAATATTGTGTGAGAATTGTAAGAAAAAGAAAAGGGGCAAGAGAGAGAGATTAGAGTTAGAAATTTTCTCAAAATCTCCCTTGTAAGCAAAGTGTAAGGGTTTGATCTTTACCCAAAGAAGATTGGTAGTGGACATCGGTGTGCCTCAAGAAGAAGGACTCAGGAGTGGATGTAGGCTTTTAGTACTAAACCACTATAAAAATTGTGAGTGGTTCTTTGCTTTCATTGCTTACATATTTCTTGAATTGAAGCTTCTGATTTATCTCAACTCTTAGAAAGTAATGTTTTTCACGATAAGTTTATTCCTTCAAACATTACTTATCTTTCCAGTTTGATTATTAACTTAGCAACTTTTCTTTATTCAATCAATCATTTCACTAAGAATGAAAAGTTTCAGTTTCCCTATCTTAGTTTAATCGGAAAGATTTCATCTAAACCAAAAATTTACACTTGCACTAACACAACCCCCCCCCCCCCCGCCCCCGCCCCCTCTTCTTAGTGCCAATTGATCCTAACAATTAGTATCGGAGCCTCGATTTTTCTCATTTAGTTTAACACCCAAGAGAAATCGCTCTTATTAGCTTTCAAGAAGACTTTTCTATTGTTCGTCCTCCCATATTTAACGGGACGAACTACACTTATTAGAAAACTCGAATAAGAGTTTTCTTGCTTTCTTTAGACCTTGATTTATGGACTATTGTTGAAAATATATTTGAAAAGTATTCTCTTCCAATGAATAATTAGAATGATTTGGAAAAGAATATTTTCTCTTTAAATACAAAGGCTATGAATACATTGCTTTGTGCTCTTGATAAGAATGAGTTTAATAGTATTTCCACTTATGATTCGGTTTTTGATATTTGGCATACTTTGAAAATCACACATGAAAGAACAATTAATATAAATGAATCAATTAATGAAATGTCTTATAAAAATGAACTTGAAAAACACCTTCCAAAGAACAAGAAGGAATTTGAATTAATAACATATGACTCCTCGAGTGAAATCTTAAGTGATAAGGACCTTTAACTTTTGACAAATAAACTCAAAAAATTAATGAACTTAAACGTTAAAAATAATCTAAAGATGGACAAAACCTCTTGCTATGAATACAAGAAGCCAAGGAGCTCCAAAAATTAAATGCTCAACCAAGATGTTGAGAACCTTACTTTAATGACTATCGAAGATGAGGTTAGTGAGCCTTTAAATATTTTATTTTCAGAATTATCAAACATGTTTCATGATTTATTCAATGAGTTTAAAAAACTTAGCAAGTCTTTTAAACTACTTAAAGTTGATCATGATTTGTGAGTTAAAAGACTTGATGAAACGTATGACTCCTTAGCATCACATAAATCATGTTCTAAATGTGATATGCTAGATAATATTAATGAAAAGAATTACATGCTTAAAACAACACTAGAGAAATTTGAGATAGGGAATAAATCCCTAAATATGATCCTTGCCAATAAGGGTCATATTAATAATAGAAATGACATAGGCTTTGTAGGAAATGTTCAATAAAAGCCAACCATCTTTGTAAAAGGACATACATTAAATGTGCCATAAAGAATCAAGTGTAATTCTTGTAAAAAATTAGGACATAAAGACTACAAATATCGATTCAAAAAGTATAGTCCACATAAATTAATTTGGGTTCCTAAAAAATCATAAACAACTTTATACCATTAAAAAAATGGGAAGAACATGTCACGAAGGAACCAATGTTAAATGGGTACCTAAATCAAAACCTCCCATAATATAAAGTTATTTCCTAATAAGGCTAGGAGCAATAAAAATATTTTGAAAATAGATGCTCAAGTCATATTACTTGAGATCTAACACTCCTTCAAGCTTACTAGCCTAAGTAGTAACAAGAAAATTATTGAAATTAAAACTATTGACATTAAATCTTTTAATGATTCATCATTATACAATTAATCTTGATGATGCATAGCTAGAACATATAAGTATGAAAATGAACTAGAACTAAATAACCTTAGTTATTGAAAAATATATGAAATTTACATAAATGAGATTTTGATGATGATTGAATAGTAAGTTCAAAATCATTGGTTTGAATATTTGAAAAGCTATTGTTGAAATGAATGTTTGATAGTTGAATAGTTGTATATTAAGATTGAATGTGTGATGATTACTTTTGAATTCAAATATAAAATAAATAAAAATTTGAAAAGGAGTTTGTCAACTCCTTGCATTATGTGCAAAAGGGTTAAAAGTTGAAATTTAGATAGGTTGAATTTTGATTGAAGATGTTTTATGAATGATAGTGATTATGCTTAATGAATTTATATTTCAAAATTATGCATGATGATCTTTATGATTTATGGATTCTTGATCCTTGTCATAATGAAAGCTCTTTTTGATTTTAAATGAATATATATGTTTTTATTTTGCTTAAAATACAAAGACATACTTGTATGAAATAAAGGAAATACATTTTTACTTGAAAATTTCTTTATCTTATAAATCTTTCAAAAAAAGATTAATGAATCGATTATGTTATCTTTATGAATCTCTTAAACTATAAACGTGATTTTGATGATTTGATGATTTGAACTTGGATAAGTTATTATCATAATTTTTGGTACGTTTAGAAAATGAAACTTGAAATCTTTACATCAATACTTTAATTATGAAAAATCTTTGTTGAATGAGGAATGATTTGCCAAAATTAAAATTTTAAATTTTAAATACATGAGATTTTACATGATTGGATTTTTATTTTACTTAGAATTTTGAATATATAAGATTTCTTGATTACTTATGTTAAAATTTACAAATAATAAGGAGGGATAAATTTATTAACTTAAATCATGTCTTTTGGTATTCATGAATGTCTTTCCATATCAATATCTTTCTTCACATGATTTATTTTAAAACTCATGAATGATATAATTTATCACCAAAATTAGTATTTCTTAAATTTGTGATAAGTTGAAAATTGAAAGAGATTTATATTATTATGAATATTCCCTTAATTTCTTGGCTTGACTTTTAGGTTATGAGAATCACGTTATTGATCTCTATGATTTTTTATTTTTTAATAAAAAGAAAAATTTATGATTTTAACAATTTAAAATTTTATTAAGATAGTTCTTCTTTTTGATTAAAAAAATTTATCTTTGATGAATTGAGATTATCCCATAAGACTCATTTTTATTATTTACAAAAAGGGGAAAGAAACTTATTAACGAAAATATGTCTTTTGATATTCAAAAATTTGATTTTATCTTTAATGACATGATCCTCTTGTACTTTTTGCATAATTTGAATATGGATATTACAGCTCTTGCAGGCGCAATGCCTGTAGGCGCCTCCCTTGCGGGCGGGCACCACCCCTGTAGGCATTGCCTATGCCCGTAGGCATAGGTTTGATACCACTGTTGGGAAACCTCAGCGGGAGCATCACATGCGCAGCAAAAATCAAAACAAATAGGTTTTTCACGTAGATCAAATCGTCATGCAAAAGATTAGGTCACGAGAAAGCCATAAAAATTAAAAAAATCATGTCATATGATAAATTATACCTAGGGAGATCGTATATCCCTATTTTTTCAGATCCAAATAGAGATGATGAAGAAGGTCAAGTGTTCTCTCTAGCAGTATCCACATGATGAATCTCTATAGCAAACCTCCTCCAATCTAATCTCACAACTCTTGTGTAAAGGGACGGAGGAGAACAGGAGGGGGCGGCCAAAGTTGTAGTCTATCAACCATGAACCTTCCCTCCTATTTATAGAGAGCCACAAAAAATCCTAGGGTTCCTGTCTTAGTGGATATTGGATCTCCATCCAATTATCCACTAACCTTGTATTATTGGATCTCTATCCAATAATCTCCTTTGGCCTCTAATTGAGCCTCATACAAGGAGCTCATTAGTGCAAGGTCTCATCTAATTAGTATATGAGCTAATGTTCGACCATTTAGGCCCGATATCGAGCTAGCCATGAGTCACTCCTATCAGAACTCATTATGATATAGTGAATTATTATCCCTATGATAATTTACTCAACTCATCGACTATGAATATACTAGGTCACTATGCTATAGTCCCTAAATGATACATGGGGATCAAATCTATCAGACCTATTTGTCCACAGTTACCGTGTATCTATAATCTCTCTTCCAACTAATATCCCAGAGCTCGTATATTGGACATGGTACTGTCAGGTCATACATAGAATCTGTCTGAGACTCGCTCTAATCGGATTATTTGGGAGAACTCCTCTCAATCTGAATGATGCTGGCTAGAGATTTATTTGAGTAAGCATATATGAGATATTCTTCTTGTGATACCGAGAGTGGATGATTTGTTATTGACACTCAATTACTTTCGTAAGGTTGACTACTAATCCCGATAACCGATTGTACCAGATCTGAAACTTTCTAAACCTGTAAGTCTGACATTAAAAAAATAGTACTCAAACAAGACATCCTTGGTATCTTAAGTCTAAGGACTAGATACATAACTGGGACTATGAAATTGCTATCTGACATTAGTTATTATTAACCATACAACATTCCACAAGTGGATCAATTAGTAAACTCATTCTCCAATGAGCACCTGTACTATATTCTTAGTGTCTCCACACAAGTGGCTATGAGACCAGTTGCCTCCATAATATGGATGGGTATATTGTACACCAGTTTGTCCGGTTATCTCGATGTCCCTCTCGAATAACCTATGATCGGGATTATTTAAGATCTGTGTTTATAGGTGGATCTCATTATTATGATCCCATCACGATTCGATTCCTATTACATAGAATGAAAGACATCACATATATATATGTAATAGATAATATAATGCGAGGATATGTTAGTAATAATCATAAGCAAAAAGATGCGTAGCGTGTCACACGTGCCATCACTTACATGATTGGCTTGCAGGGCGCCTGCAACTAGCATAACTTGCTGCGATCTTATCGTAGTTTTCAGATTTGGGTGGCAGCCTTTCTTGCTATTGAGATGTGTTGTAGAGAGGCCCTTTGATGTTAAAATGTTGACACAAAAAGTGGAAAAAAATGTAGTAATAGTTGCTGCCCTGAAGTATGGTTGAAGGCTGCTTACAGCCTTGGCCGAGAGCATAGTTTGCTACTCTCGTGCTAGCCAAAAGCTGCATGGCCGAGAGCAGCAAGCTCTCATCCATGGTAGAGAACTCACATATAACTATGAGTCTTGGCCGCATGGCGAACCCTAGCATATAGCATTTCCTAGATGCTTGTGGTAACCTTGCAACTAGGGACTCCTTGATATAAGGGGCATCATGGCAGCCAGGGTTTATTGGCCGCCTATGGTAGGTTGTAGCCAAGGCTGTTGGCTGCAAGGAACACTTGGGGACTAGGGTTTTCTGGCCATCCAAGGTTGCCCTATGGCCAGGGATTTTTGGTCGCAAGGGTGCCCCTAGTGGATAAGGTTTCCTAGCCATATAAGGGGTCTCTTTCCTGGGGCACCCTATAGTAGGGTATCCTAAAATCTCAAAAATATAATTAATTAAATAGTTTAATTAAGTATTATTTATCTAGTGGTCTTATATAATGATATGTATATGTGATGTGATGTATGATATGAACGGATGATCATAGACCATGTGATGTGATGTGTGTATATGTTGTTATTATTATTGAAGCCTATGAGACTTTGTTTTTCTCATTTATTATAGGGCATGTATGCTTGTGATTATGATATAATTATATGAAGAGGCATGACAGGAGCATAGAGGTGCCAACAGGGCCCATGATACTGAGACTAGTGATCGCGATGCATGATGATGTGTCGAGGGGCTGACAGAATCGATGATGATGAGATAGACGTTCACAAGACATAGAGATGCACCAGTATACACATAAATCATATTATGAGTGATTGGGCCTACTAGCTCAGGCCTGATCACATTAGGTGACGGTCATAATCATCCAATGTGATATGTATATGTGATATGTGATTGATTATATACCTACTATATATATATATATTTTTTTGAATGCGATGTGGATATCTATTAAATATATATGACACAACATATTAGGAGATTGAAACAAAACTTCTCCTACAATAATATTAAGTTAGTTAGTGTGAGACTATTAGACTAACTCACATGGCCTCCCATCGTTATAGGAAGAAATTAAATCCTGACATAGGTTGAGTTGGTCAAGTCCCTCGAGGCTCACCTATCTTTACGATTTGAGGTCCTACTTACGACATAGAGATATCACTGGTGACTTAAGGACATGGTATGCTTGGTCTAGTTTCTTAAGGGTATATCATCAAATTAGACTCATCTTGTAATGATGATTATTACTTAACTAAACATTATGATTGGTCGAGTCACTTGAGGCCACTTGATGGTTCAGAGGCCAAACAAGACAGTGTGATTGGTAAGAGTTGCCTACCTTTTTGGGCTTATTATGACTGGTCGAGCCCCTCAAGGTTATAGTAAGATGTCGATTGGATCCCGATCCCCACTAGAAGTCTGTCGTTTCATGTGCCGAGGGTGTTGCGTGATTCACCAAAAAAATAATGAGAGTAGATTAAGATAGAAGTTCATATTTTAATTGCTACTTTTTTTTGTAAAATCTATATGTTATTCATTTTATACCACTCTTGTTTGTTAGAAACATGTCACTTGCAAACCCCTCTATATGGCATACTTGATGCCAACCGCCTCATTGGTCCAAACTATTGAATCTCGGATTTTGATGATGAAATCAATTAATGAATTATGAACTAATATACTTTTAAGACAAAGTGATACAGGAAAGACTTTGATCACGGACACGAACCATCACATGCAAATTGTCGAGTCAGGAGAATCAGATGTTGGGCTAATGGAGTATCATGTCAAAGATTGGATGTTGAGTCGGAGGATTGGTTGACATGCCAAAGGATAGACTTTATGCTATGAGTTTGGGCATCAGGTATTGTACTAAAAGATCGAATATTGCGGAAAGTCAACATGTCGATAGATTGGGTGATACGCCAAAGAAAAGGACAAAGTGTCACATGATCAGATGACATGTTAGAATATTAGACAATGTGTTGATTGCTTTGAGATTATGTTGAATATGTAATTGAGTGGTTAGGTCTTAATTATAGTTGTTTAGAGTCGAATTAAGTTGATATTGGGTTGAAACCTTGTAAACTTAATTTGGGGCCCATTAGGCCTGAACTAACGTTAAATTTGGCCTGATGAAAGGCAAATTTGCTAACTTAAACATGACCCAGGTGGTGGTACCACTAGGTCCAGGCGATGGTATCACCCAGGCTTTGAAAAGTACAATTTTATACTTTTTCAAGAATCCAAGTGGTGATACCGCCCCCTACAGGCGGTGGTACCACTAGGTGATAGTGGTACCACCTATTTCAGTGATAGTACTACTTGAACCCAGTATTACAAGCTCTGTTTGGTGGTATACTATCTAGTGTCGGTGGTGGTACCGCCCATATCCCAAAAAATTAGAGATTTAAAATTTTGGCTCCAAATCTAAAGTCATTGGGGATCTATAAATACCCCACTTGTTCTTGTCTGTAACAGCATAAAAAAAGGATAAAAAAGTGATAGAATCCTTAGCTAAAAGTGTTGTAAATCTTAGTGTTTGAGTCTCTTCCTCGACAAGTTTAGTGGTCATTTTAAGGAGGGTTGAGGTCTTGTGAGAAAGAGTTTATGAAGGTTCTCTCCTGAGCCTGGTAAAAGGAAAAAGTGTTGTAAGGATAGTTGATCTTCACCTGTTAGAAAAAAGATCGATAGTGAAAGCCGATGGACTTGAGAGTGAACGTAGGTCGGGGGGATTGAACCACTATAAATTGATTTGTATTTCCTTCTTGCTTTTACTTGTCACCAAATTACTTTACTCACTACTTTACTCACACTTTCAAGTGAAATGGATTTTTAATTTATATTATCAATAAAAAAATTTCAAATTAATTTTTTTTATAAGCACTAATTCACCCTCACCCCCCTCTTAGTGTCATTATGATCCTAACACAAACTACATAAATTGGCTCTACAATTTGAGAATTGTTCTCATGGTGAAAAAAATCGCATATGTCCTTGACATGATACTACCTATGCTAGAGGAAGGGGCAAGCGAGGATGAGATCGCTCGTTATATGAAGTATATATATGATTCCACTTTGGCTAAGTGCTAGATGTTGGCCTATATAACTCCTTAGCTACAAAGGCAATATAAGAGCATGGATGCCAATTCCATCATTCTTCCTCTTCACCAGCTGTTTGAGGAATAAATAAGAACTCAAAGAAATAAGATATCCAAGAGTCTCTACCAAATCAGGATAATAAAGGGGACATCGGTTTAGAACCACGTCCTAAGGATGATAGAGTGGATTGAGAAACTCATAGGTCTAGGAATGATCCTAGAGGATAACCTATGTGTTGATCTTATACTTCAGTCATTGCCATATTCTTTTTCTCAGTTCATTATAAACTTTAATATAAACAAGTTTGAAATGACTCTCCTTGAGCTCCTTAATATATTGAGGGAAGTTGAGAGCACCATCAAGAAAAAGAAGTCAGTTCTCTATATTAATGAGACTAAAAAGAAAAAGAAAGGCTAATTAATCCCTTAAGAAGGGCAAAGGTAAGGGTAAATGGGGTAAAACAAAGGTTGCTAAGAAAGACATGGTAAAGGACAAAGGTCAGTGCTTCCAATACGACAAATATGAGCATTGAAAGAGGAACTACAAAGAGTACCTTATAGAGAAGGCAAAACAAAAGCTTAGAGATGCTTCAGGTACAATTATGATTAGTCTCTATTTATTAAATTTTTATGATAACACATGGGTAGAAGATACTAAGAGTGCTTATCATATATATAATTTGTTACCGGTTCTGACAAGGCCTAGGAGACTGGTGAGAGGCGAGATGGACCTCGAGATGGATATTAGAGTAAGAATTACTATAGTGGCAATTAATGAGGTCACCCTATATCTGACTACTAGAGCTACTATTGTATTAGATGTATGTTATTACATTCCTTCTATGATCAAAAATATTATCTCTATTTCATGTTTGACAATTATGAGATATAAATTAGTTTTTTAAGAATAATAGTTATTCATTAATTTTGGATGATAAGATCATCACTAGATGAACATTGTATAATGGTTTATTTGTGCTAGATATAGCTCTACAAATTATGAATGAAAGTACGTCCAAGAGGAAATGAGATAACGTGAACAAGGAGAGTACTTAAGTTCAGAGTTCATCCATTTCCTCGGAGACCATGAGATTCTATCCCATTGGACACCTCCTTATATACTTCAGCTCAATAGTATATTAGAAAGGAGAAATCACATATTGTTAGACATGATGCGGTCTATGATGAGTTTCATCGATCTACCTATCTCATTATATTGATACATTCCGGAGACCACAGCTTACCTTTTGAATATAGTTCCATTTAAGTCAGTAGTATCTACACCATATGAGATATGGAATAAAAGAAGTTTGATCTTAAGTTGTTAAGATTTGGGCCTGCCCGCCCATATTAGAGATACAACATCGACAAGTTGGAATCAAGGATAGAGCGGTGTAAGCTCATAGGATACCTCAAGGAAACTTGTGGGTACTATTTCTGTCATTCCGAGGATCAGAAGGTCTTCACTGCCAAGAGAGCAATGTTTATTGTGAAGAAACATATTCTTTGTGGAAATAGGAGTATGAAAGAGTTGAGTGAGGTTGGGAAACCCAGCCCAAGCACCATTCCGGAGGTCGAGTCTATTCAGATACATAACACACAAGTTTCAACTTTGCATAGATCTAGCAGAGTATCTCATCAACTTGAATGATATGTGAGACATTTCAGTGGAGATCAAACTTAGGATGTTGATCCTTAAACTTACAAGGAGGCTATTATAAGTATAAACTCCGGGAAGTAGCAAGAAGCCATGAATTCTGAGATAGATTTCATATACTCCAATAAAGTTTGGAACCTTATTAATGCACTTGAGGTTATTATACCTATTAGTTGCTAGTGGATCTTCAAGAAGAAAATAAGAGTAAATGAAAAGATGGAGACCTATAAGATAAGGCTAGTGGCAGAAGGGTATCGTCAAAGATAAAGAGTTGACTATGACGAAACCTTCTCACCTGTAGCCATGTTGAAATCCATCAGAATTCTTTGGATTATTGCAACATACTATGACTATCATATCTGATAGATGAATGTGTAAACCATGTTCCTTAATGACAACCTCGAGGAAGAGATACATATGATACAACCAGAGGGATTCGTATCAAAGGATAGTCTAGATAAGGTGTGTCGGTTATCAGGTCGGGTCGAAATAAGTTTTCCAAAGTTAAAACATAAGATTTGATGAGGCTATCATATCTTATAGCTTCATTAAGAACGAAGATGAGACTTATGTGTATAAGAAGGTAAGTGAGAGTGCTATCACCTTTTTGGTGCTATATGTAGATGACATCCTAATTATTGGCGCTATCACTTTTTTCCTAGTATTTTCACCTATTTTTCCTAGTATTTTCACCTATTTTTCTTGCCTACCTAAGCAAGAATTCTGAGGGTATTTATAGACCCCAATTTGGCTTCAAATTAGAGCTAAAATTTAAACCATCTTTGAAAAATTTAAGTACTAGTGGTACTACCACCGAAAGTATCTCGAAAATAAAATTGAGGCAGTACCACCATCGACCATAGGCAGTGCTACCGTCAAAAATCCTAAAATAACACTTTTCTTATATTATTTTGTACCTGACTCATACCTCTTATTGACCCCTTTCTAGGTCAATGAAATGAGCACAACTTGAGCTCAAATTTAACCCAAAGTGGACCCGGTTATCTCTCATTGAGTTAATTTAGATTTCTCCAAATCTAACTCAATTAGAACTCAGAATACATGATGCTAACTACTATATACTAAAACATAATTATAGTCATTCTTGTTGTCGGGCACGTCAATCAATCTTCCAAACTCCTGACGAACTTTTCGGCATCCTCTAGTGAACTCCTAGTGAGTATCTCGATTATATTCTGGTGACCTTCCAACGTGCTCTTAGTGAGCTCCCGATCACCTTCTGCTAACTCCTGGCGAACTCCCAGCGAGCTTCTATTACATCGTTTGAACCTCGGCCCGATGCCCAAACTTGACTTCGGCCAAACATAAGATTGTATTATCTTTTCACCATCGTAGTTAATTCTACATCACTTTCTCTAACACACAAGTTAGATCATAAAACCCATCAATTGATTTCATTATCAAAATTTGAGATTCAATAAGGATACCCTATGCTATGTAACAAATCTCATATGATTCATAGTTTTCGGTTTTACGTTTTTTTCGTGCACTAATCATTACACGATGACATGATAAACATGAGAAACCATTTGTTTTATTTTTTTGCTATGCATGTGATGCTCTCAAGGTTTCCCAACAGCCTCCTCTAACCATTGTTGGTGGTCTTAATTTTTTAATTTAAAAAATATATATTATTATATTAATAATTTATTATAAATCAACATGCCATATGAGTAGACTCTAACGTCTCTTAACTTAGACTTAACGAAGGGACTTATATAGTATATTTTTAAAAATATAAGAGTTATTTTATATATGAGCAAAATAATAGGGGTTTAAGTGATTAATTATAAAAAGTATAGGGGCTAAAATTGATCTTTTTTAAATATATAAATTATATATATCATTATATTAATAGTTTATTATGATTCAATATTAAGTAAACTCTGACATTTATTAACTTAAACTTAATAGGAGGGACTTATATATTATTTTTTAAAAATATATGAGTTATTTTAGAAATAAATAAATCATAAGAACTTAAATGATTAAAAAGTTGGTCTCACCAAAATTTCTTTTCAACACATAATATGTCTATTGGATCTTTTTCTTTATATTTCAGTCAATTTTTATTTAAAATAGTTAATTAATTATTATGGTTTGTTTGGATCTCTCTCTTTAGGTCTTTTTCTTTATATTTTAGTCAACTTATTATTTAAAATAGTCAATTAATTATTATGGTTTGTTTGGATCTCTGTCTCTCTATATTTTATTAGAATATACTATATTCACTAAGAAGTATTATTCTTTAACTGAAAACTAGATTTCTTGATATGACATTATTAGTTGATCATAAATCTGCCAAGCCCTCTTTTGTTATTCATGAAAGATCGATAATAAGAACTAAAACTAAAAAGAAGAAAGAAGCCATAACTTGTTCATTGGAAGGCATTTGGAAGGAATAAGATGATCAAGATTTGATCAAAGTTCTATGGATGCAAGAAGAGCCAAAAAAGTTTAACGTGATTCAAACAAGTCCATACCATAAAGAGAAAGTCCAGCCTTGAAGGATTACGAAATTTAATTTATTTTTTTAGCCATGGTGGACCATATTTGGAATTATGGATAATTTTATTTTTGATTTTTTAAGGCATAATTCATGAATGGTCTACATTCATGAATTGGGAATACGAATGTTATTTAATATATTTAATTGGTCATTCTCTTTGTACTTTATCTTGCTCTATATAAACAAGGCCGACTCTCTTTGTAAAGAACAACGTAGAGAAATATCATCTTCCAATACTGGTGAGTATTTTGTTTTTAAGTTCTTACATGAACTTTAGAACTTATTGAGCTTTTTTGCTTGTGACATTAAAAAACTCTAAATCCTTGCTTTTCATTTTAACTTATCAAACTTTTTAGTTTATAACATTTAGAAAAATCAAAGTGTTATTCTAATATTTTATCATTTTTTTTTGATAAAGTGATTAGAATAGTTCCTCTTACTTCAATCTTGAACGATCTGTTTTATTTCAATTTGATGGAGGGTGTCAATTTGTATTTCATATATATCATAGCTCTGTAGCTCTTGGGGTGTATGGTTGCTGAGTTGATGATTTCCACCATTTAGTATCATAGCTCAGCTTAAGTTTGAGGTTTACATATCCATTTATTTACTATCTTTTAGCTTTTTTTTTTCTCTTCAGCATCATAGCTATAATTGTTGTTCTTCCTTCATTGTTGTACTCTTATCCTTCTTCTTTGTTTATCTATAATTTATAGTATAAAAATAAAAAAAATAAAAAGGAAAAAAATAAAAAGTAAAAAAAAGAGAGAAAAGCAAAGGATAAAAGAAAAAAGAGAAAAAAATAAAGAGAGAGAGAGAGAGAGAGAGAGAATCAAAGGTTAAAAAAAGAAAAAAAAAATGGATTCAATAAATTCTTGCAAATTATATAATTTAATCTTGTTCATTTAATTCTTGTTCCAGTTTGGAAATCTCTCTTCATTCTAGAAATTCTTTTTTCTGTTTATTTGATATTTCAATTCTAATTCTTAAATGATCTAAGTGTAATACGTACACCTTTAAATTAGCCTTTTTTTTTCTTTTTTTTTTGCTTTTATACTTACCCAATTTCACTATTCTTGAATTGTAATAATCTGAATTATTTGTTTAGGTACCTTAGTTCATCTAAGAACCCAAAGAACAAAACAAGAGAGGTGAAAGACTAGAGTAGTGAGATCAATATCCAGAAAAATCAAATCTTGAGTGAGATACTTGAGAGAGTATTGATGAGGTTATTTTAATTTTATTTTTCAGGTTTTTAACTTGTCTAAAGAAAAAGAAACGAGTTCTACATCAAATGATCTTTTGGTTCAAGCGATGCAGCAATAATTTGAATATATGTTAAAAATAATAAAAAATATAAGAGATCATCTAGAAAGGCATGATGACACAATTAATAGATTAGGACCATAATGTGGGAGACAACCTACCTTTGTCAATAATGAATATGATGGAGTAAAGACATGGATGATGACCATGTTACTCTACTTACTCAAAACATTAATCCTAGGAGACAAACTAGGAGAGGATATTTTGATGGTGTAGATAAAAATATTGGCAGCATCAAAATGAAAATTTTAACTTTTCAAGGGAAGAATAATTCAGATGTCTATTTGGAGTGGGAACAAAAAGTGGACCTCATCTTTGAATGCCACAACTACTTTGAAGAAAAAAAAGGTAAAATTAGCTACAGTTGAATTTTATGATTATATTATTATTTGGTGGGATCAATTGTGTAAAGACAAATATAGAAATGGTGAATGACCCGTGGAGATTTAGTTAGAGATGAAACAAATCTTGAGGAGGAGATTTGTCCCTAGTCATTACTATAGGGATTTGTATCAATGGCTACAAATTTTGACACAAGGTTCCATGAGTGTTAAGGAATATCACAAGGAGATGGAGATAATCATGATAAGGGCTAATGTGGAGGAAGACCATGAGGCCACCATGACTCGATTCTTAAGTGAATTAAATAAAAACATTACTGATCTTGTGGAGTTGCAACACTATGTTGAGATCGAGGACATGGTAAATATGACTATGAAGATTGAGAGGCAACTCAAAAGAAAAGGCATAAGGTATGATTCAAAACCTTATTCGATTTTTTTTGTATTCTTGAAAATCGAATTGGAGTAAAAAGGATGATAAACCCATTGTTAAGTCTAAAATTAGTGAAACTAAAGAAAAAAATGAATTAGGCAACAAGGGTAAAGGTGAGAATCAATTGAATCAAACTAGAGGCATTGAGTGTTTTAAGTGCCTTGGGCATGGACATGTGGTATGTGAATATCCTAATAAGAGAGTTATGATCATGAAAGATGAGATTGTGGAATCTGAAAGTGAGAGAGTGAATGATGATAACCTTCATCATTAGAGGATGCTTGTGATGTAGAGTATGCTAAAGGTGAAATTTTAATTGTTCAATACACACTTAGTTTGCAAAATAAAAATGATGAACAACGTGAGAATCTATTTCACACTCATTATTTGATTGCTAATAAGTTGTACAATATGATTATTAGTAGTGGAAGTTGTACAAATGTGGCAAGTACCTTGCTTATGGAGAAACTGAAATTCCCTACTATCAAACATCCAAAACCTTACAAGTTTAAATGGTTGAATGATAGTGGTATGGTGAAGGTAAATCGACAAGTGTTAGTTTCTTTCTCAATTAGTAGATATAAGGATGAAGTTTAGTGTAATATGATACCTATGTATACTGGTCACTTATTGTTGGGGAGACCATGGGAATATGATCGAAGGGTAACACATGATAGTTTCAAGAATCGTTATCCTTTGATCATGGATGGACAAAAATATCAACTTGGACCTTTACCTCCAAAGAACATTTTTGAAGACCAGATGCACATAAAACAATAGTATGAGAAGCTTGAATCTTTATTAATCAAAACTTTGGGGAGGGAGGAAAAAAAGAGAAAAAAAAATGAGTTGAGTGTTAAAAATAAGTGTTGGGAAACACAAGGGGAGAGAAAACAAGAAAGACCTGAGTGAAAGAAAATGAGTGCTTATGCTAAAATAAGTGATGCAAAGAAAGCCTTAACCATGAGGCAGCCCATACTTGTACTTATATACAAGGACATTTTGATTGCATCTAATGAAAATAACAAAAACTTGCATAGTGTTATTGTTGATCATTTATAGGAAAATGAGGATCTCTTTCCTGAGGAAGTTCTAAATAGTTTGCCACCAATTAGAGGAATTGAGCATCAAATATATTTCATTCCAGGTGCAAGTATACCAAACAAGCCATCATATAGATGCAACCCCAAAGAGACCAAGGAAATCCAAAAGCAAGTAAGTGAGCTTATGAAAGAGTTATATACAATAAAGCATGAGTCAATGTGCAATTCCTATTTTGTTGGTGCTAAAAAAAAGATGGATCTTAGTGCTGATTACAGAGTCATCAACAAAATCACGGTAAAGTATCGACATCCTATTCCTAGGCTAGATGACATGTTGGATGAATTGCATAGTTCTTATGTGTTTTCAAAAATTGAGTTAAAATCTGAATACCTTCAAATAAGAATACATGAGGGTGATGAATGAAAAATTAATTTCAAAACTAAAGATGGTTTATGAATAGTTGGTGATGCCTTTTGGCCTAACTAATGCACCTAGTACTTTCATGAGATTGATAAATCATGTTTTGTGTATTTATATTGAAAAGTTTTCGTAATTTATTTTGATGACATACTTGTGTATAACAAAAGTTTGGATGAGCATGTAACACATTTAAAAGCTATTTTTGATGTGGTTAAGAAAGAAAAGTTATATGTTAATATAAAGAAATGCACTTTCTGTACTAATGAAATTATTTGTCTTGGTTATGTTATTAATGATAAAGGAATACATGTTGATCAAGAAAAGTGAAAATAACCAAAACCCACTAGTGTTAGTGATATTAGAAGTTTTCATACTCTTGCTAGCTTTTATAGAAGATTTATTAAGGATGTTTCTACAATTGCTGCACCATTAACTGAATGCATAAAAAAGAATGTGAGATTTAGGTGGGGTAAAGAACAAGATGATGCTTTTAATTTGCTTAAAGAAAAACTTAGTTCAACACATTTGCTTACTTTACCTAACTTTGTTAAAACATTTGAGATCGTGTGTGATGCGAGTGGGATATGTATTGGAGGAGTCTTAATGCAAGAAGACAGACCCATTGCGTTCTTTAGTGAGAAGCTAAGTGGGGCAAGTCTTAACTACCCGACATATGATAAGGAGTTTAACGCTTTGGTAAGAGTGTTAGAGACATAATAGCACTATCTTTAGTACAAGAAATTCATTATACATACCGATCATGAGTCTTTGAAATATCTCAAAGGATAAGAAAAACTAAGTCATAGGCATGCAAAACTAGTGGAGTTTATTGAATCATTTCCATACACCATCAAGTACAAACAAGGTAAGGAAAATGTAATTATCGATACTCTTTCTAGAAGGTATGCTCTAATTTCTAAACTTGATGCAAAATTATTGGATTTTGAGTATATTAAAGATTTATATAATTCTGATTATGATTTTGCTAATGTTTATGGGGCATGTGAGGAAGGGGGTTTTGATAATTTTTTCAAGCATGATGGTTTTATTTTCAAAGAAAAGAAGTTGTGTATTTCTCAATGTTTAATAAGAGAATTACTTATGAGAGAGGCACATAGTGGAGGTTTAATGGGGCATTTTGGGATCAGAAAAACTTACGATGTGTTAAATGATCATTTTTTTTGCCACGCATGAAAAAAGATGTTGAGAGATTGTGTGAGAAATGCATTATTTATAAACAAGCTAAATCTAAAGTAATGCCTCATGGGTTGTATACTCCTCTTCTTATATGTAGTGACCCTTGGTTTAATATATTCATGGATTTTGTTTTGGGTTTACCTAGGTCAAAAGGAGGAAAATATTCTATTTTTGATGTTATTGACAAGTTTAGCAAGATGGCACATTTCATTTCTTGCCAAAAAATAGATGATGCAACATATGTTACAGGGTTGTTCTTCAAAGAAATTATGAGATTACATGGAATTCCAATGACAATTGTGAGTGATAGAGATGTTAAATTCCTTATCTACTTTTGAAAAATAATTTGGAGTAAGTTAGGTACAAGGTTGTTGTATTCAACCACTTACCATCCACAAACAGATGGACAAACTGAGATATTAAATAAAACTTTATCAACACTTTTAATGGTCATAATTCAAAGGAATTTAAAGAATTAGGAGGAATGTTTACCACATTGTTACAAACTTAGCTGAATTTGCCTAAGCCGTGTAGCACACTAGCGACACTCTCGAAGACTTAGCTGAAATTGCCTAAGTCGTGAAGCAACCTTGCCCACTATTTCAGACTTAGTTGAGATTACCTAAGTCATGAAATACCCAAAGCATTATCTATCCGCAAAGGGTCAGCCTTCTTATAACCTTTTACGGCCCCGTATGACCTGCAAAGAAGAAGTTAATTAGCTTAGAAACGAGCGACGGACAAGTCTCGACGTCTCACAAAGCGGGAAGCTATACAAGTAATTTGTTGAACACCTTGAGTGCAGTAGAGAAACGAGAGAAAGAGAGTGAAACAGGACTTTAGAGGGTTGTAAGAACGGTCAAAAGTCCATAAATGACAGTTCCCAAAGTATTGGACGCAATACAAGTTCAATTGTTGATGAAAACCTATGCCCAACATATACCCGAAACCCCATCCAGCCTGGTGCCACCCGAGGGGTTCCAAGGTGCTGAAATGGCTGACATTTTACACCGCTTAACGTAATCATCACAGCACGGGAAAAAGACCTAAAAATGGGGTAGTTTTGGCTCCATGTAGCGAGTGATCGTTCTACAGCCTTCTACATTACTTTCGCTCTCATTTCTTAGGTAAAAACACATAAACTGAAGGCAAAACAAGCTGCCAAATATATGTACAAATAAGAAAAGGTGACGAATAGTTTCATGGAGCGAAGATGTTGCGGTTGAGCGATGATCATTCGTGACATTCTCCCCCATTTAAACTGCCGATGCCCTCATTGACACTTGTTGGTAGGCTTTAACATGAGTTTCTTCATGTCATAGGGCATCTTCTAGCTCCCAACTAGCTTCTATTTGAGGAAGCTTTTGCCACTTCACTAAGTACTCGATTTGTTGCACTCCATTGGGTAGCTTTATCTTGCGATCCGCTAGAATAGTTTCAACTCACTTCTCGTAAGAGGCTCTGGAAGGGGGTAGTCGAGTTGGAACATTTCGAGAATTATCTTATGGATCTGAGTGGTAGGCTTTCAAATTGCTCGCATGGAAGATGTTATGAATTCTGAACTATGCTGGCAATTGTAACTTGTATGAGACATTGTCTACTCTGCTGATGATTGGGAAATGCCCTTCATACTTGCATACAAATCCTTTGTGCACTTTGTGCCTAAAGAATTGGAGTGATGCTAGTTGGAGTTTCACCAACACCATGTTATCAACTTTAAACTCTTGTAGTTTCCTTCCCAAGTCTACCCACTTCTTCATCTTTTTGCCCGTCTTCTCCAAGTAAGCCCGTGCAATATCTGCATTGTGATGCCATTCCTTTACGAAGTGATAGGCTAGTGGGCTACTCCCTATATAACCAATAACCAAAGTGTGAGGAGTTGATGACTATTGTCTTGTGATAATCTCAAAGGGGCTCTTGTTGGATGCAGAGCTTCGCTGTAAGTTATAAGAGAATTAGACTATGTCCAATAGCTTCACCCAATCTCGTTAGTTGGCACTCATGTAGTGCCGGAGATATTACTCTAAGAGCGAGTTAATTTTTTCTGTTTGGCCATCCGTTTGGGGGTGGAGGCTTATGGAGAAGTATATAATATAGATCCCAACAACTTGAACAACTCGGTCCAGAATCGTCCCAAGAACCAAGAATCTCGATCAATAATGATGTTGTGTGAGACTCCCCAATACTTTATCACATTATTTATCATCAACTTAGCCGCCTCCTCCGTTGAGTAATGTAGGGGTGCAGCAATAAATATTGCATACTTCGAAAATCGATCAACTATTACGAGTATCGATCAAAGTCCCTTTACTGTGGGCAAGCTCGATATGAAGTCCAAGGAAATACTCTCCTATGGCCTCTCTGGTACGGGCAGCAGCTCCAAAAGTCCCATTGGCTTTTGTTGCTCTATTTTGTCTTGCTGATAAGTAAGGTATGTTCGAATATATTCCTCCACATATGTCCCCATCTTCGGCCAATAGAAGGCCCTCTCTACGAGTGCCATTGTTCGGTAGATACCCGGATGTCCAACCTAAAGGGAATCGTGACACTCTTTCAAGAGTTCACGCCTCAAGTTATCTGCTTGTGGAATATAAACTCTATTCCCCTTGGTGTAGATGAGTCCCTCCTAGACCCAAAATCGTCGTACCTTGCCCTCTTTGATGAGTTGCATCGAGTTACTGCTTGAGGATCCTGGTACAGTCCATCCCTGATCTTGGAAAGGAAGTTGGAGTACAATTGACTTGCTTGGCCTCCACCCTCCAACTATATATCATTTACTAGCTCCACTTTCTGACTCAATGTATCAACCACGATGTTTACTTTTTCGAGTTTATACTTCATTACCATGTCAAACTCAGCCAAGAAGTCCTGCCATCGTGCTTGCTTTGGGGAGAATTTCTTTTGAGTTTGGAAGTAACTCAATACAACATTCTTTGTCCTTAGCACAAATGATGCTCCCAGAAGTTAGTGTCGCTACACTTGTAGACAGTGGATCACCGTTGGATATCGCCGCTCGATCTCATTGAGCTTGCGACTCTCGTAGGCCACTGGATGACCCTCTTGTATAAGAACTCCCCCAATAGCAAAGTTAGAAGCATATGTATGGACTTCAAAAGATTTTTCATAGTTTGGTAATTTGAGTACAAATTTCTCCAACACAACAGTCTTTAGGTCTTAAAATGCCACCTCACATTTGTCTGACCATCTCTAGGACTGCTCCTTCTTTAGCAACTCCGTCAATGGAGCTGCGTGCTTCGAATATCCAGCTATGAAGCACTGATAATAGTTGATGAACCCAAGGAAAGATCTCAACTCTGGCACCTTCTTTGGTGTTTAGCAGTCCGCCATAGCTTGCATCTTAGACTTATCCATTCGAATGGAACCATTGCCAATTTGATGCCCCAAGAATAAAATCTCCGTTTGGGCGAAGTAGCACTTTTCCCTCTTTACGAATAAGGTGTTCTCCCTAAGAACTTTGAAAATTGTTCGGAGGTGCTTAATATGCTCCTCAAGTGTTTGGCTATAGATGATGATATCGTCTAAGTAGACGATCACAAACTTATCCAAATACTCCTTGAATAGTTGGTTCATGAGAGTGCAAAATATAGCCGGAGCGTTGGTTAAGCCGAAAGGCATCATCAAGAACTCGAATGCTCCATACCTAGTCACACAAGTAGTCTTTGCCTCATCAACTTTTGCAATATGCACCTGCCAATACCACGACCGAAGGTCGAGTTTGGAGAAGTACTTTACCTTGCCCAATTGATCGAACAAGTCCACGATAAGAGAGATAGGGTACTTGTTCTTCACTGTCATTTTGTTGAGGGCTCGATAATCAATGCATAATTGGAGGCTCTAATCTTGTTTCTTCTAGAAGAGGACTAGAGCTTCGAAAGGTGTTTTTGAACTGCGTATGAGACCACCGCTTAGCAGTTCATCTAACTGCTTCCTCGCCCGCCAACTCTGGAGGGGCCATGTAGTATAGTGGTCTCGCTGGAGGCTTAACTCCTGGCTCCAGCTCAATCTGATGATCCACGCTTCTGCGTGGTGGTAGAGTTCTTGGTAACTCCATTGACATCACATCTGAGAACTCCTTCAGGATGTTCGCCATAATAGTAGATTCTTGAATGGCCTCCCCTTCAAGTATCTTTAGCTTCATAGTAGCTATAAAGGTTGATTCACCTTTTTGTATCACTTTCTTTAATTATAAAGCCGATATTTGTTGTAGGTCCTTGGTACCTCCTAAAGAAACTGGAACCACGTAGGGATCGTTGCCTCCCATTAGATATAGAAAGTTTAGGAACGACATTGGCACCAACTTCGCTGCATGCATAAACTCCATTCTGAGAATCACTTAGAAGTCATTCAAGGGCAGCACCATCAAGTTTGTGCTCCCGCTCCATGTTCCAATCTTGATGGAGACCCCCTTTGCTCATCCGGAGATACACTTGGCCTTTGAGTTCACAGCCTTCATATGACTTGGGCTCTTCTCCAAGATTAATCCAAGTTGCTTAGCTTCACGATCGACAGTAAAATTGTGGGTCGTACCTATGTCCACCATTGCACGGGTTGTATGGCCATTAAGCTTGATGTCCACATGCATCAACTTGCTGCTTCTTACCTTTGGTGGTTTTACCTTTGTGTTCTCCCCCACTTGACCTTGCTATGTATTCAATAAACGTATTGCTCCCATCTTGGGTCCTTGCGACGCCTTACTGTCGCTATTAGATTTAAAACTGCTCGAACTAAGGGCGATAGTTTTGCCCTTGTTTGATTTACAAGGCTAAATCAATGCAGTTAAAGCATTGAGTACCTATTTTTGTGGGCACTCCCTCACCATGTGTGGTCCTCCGCACAAGAAGCATCCACCAGATTTTTAGGACTTTACCTTTTGAGCTCGGTCCCTTATAGAAATTCTTCTTCTTTTGTTCTCCCTCAGACTCCTTCGCTCGAGAGTATTTAGTTGGGTGATTTCTCAAAGATTTTTCTTCTTTCTCAAATCCTCCGAAGAAACAAAGTCAGCTATCCTTTTCATGGCTGCAATTTTCCCGACTACGTCGGTGACATTCCTCCGATGTAGTTCTTGTTGTGCCCATGGCTTCAAGCCATCGAGGAAGCTAAATAGCTTATCTTTTTCAGACATGTCCTATATATCTAGCATTAGTGCTGAATATTATTTCATATAGTCTTGGATTGTTGTACTTTGGCGGAGTTGTCTTAGTTTCCTTCTTACGACAAACTTTGTGTTCTCAAGCAAGAACTGAGTTCTCAACTCTCGCTTCAAGTCTCCCCATGTATCCACTCGACATCAGCCTTGCTCAATCTCTTCGCAACAAGTTCTCCAACAAAGTTTTGCATCCTTATTTTGATACATTATTGCTATAGCAACTTTGGTCTCTTCAGAATCGAGCCTTGTAGCATGAAAATATTGTTCTATGTTGAACAAGAAATTTGTAAGCTTTTTGGCATCCCTAGCACCCCCATAGCAATGTGGCTCCGGTATCCTAAAGTTTTGTGGTGGCGCAACACAGGTATTGTTCCCTCTCATATCAAGAGTCCTTGTTAAGACCATCACCTTAGCCATGAGTTCTGCCACAACTTCATATAGATGTCATACAGAATCTTTGGTATCCTCTGTCAGTTGATCAATCATGGATTCAACTTTCTTGATATGAGATTTAGCTTCTTCTTGTGAGCTCTCTACACCAAGTAGTCTTCGCTGGCCTCTCGCTTCAAGAATAACAAGGCAGGTCTTTACCGTTATAAGTCTCTCATTGTGGCTCTTTTTCTAGGTTGGCGCTCCAGATGGTGCCTCCTCCACTCATGGAGAATACCTAACTTCACGCTTGTCTTGTTCATTGCCACACTCCTCATGAGCGGCTCCAACAGTTTGTGAGTGAGTTTGCACTTTGAGCTCACCTGCGGATGCTTGGAGCAAGGGTCTGGCTTACCCCATCTTGCTTGATTCACCATGATGTTTCACTATGGTGAGATTGTGAATCTTCTTTGCTTGCTTGTTTGAATTGCTTGTCGGCTCTATTACCACACTGTCATGGACTTAGCTGAATTTGCCGAAGCCATGCGGTACTCTAGCGGTACCCTCGAAGACTTAGCTAAAATTACCTAAGTCATGAAGCAATCTTGCCCACTGTTTTGGACTTAGCCAATATTGCCTAAGTCATGAAATGCCCAAAGTGTTATCTATCTGCAAAGGGTCAGCCCTCTTACAACTTCTTGCGGTCCCGTAGGACCTGCAAAGAAGAAATTGATTAGCTTAAAAATGAGTGACGGATAAGTCCCAACGTCTCACAAAGCGGGAAGCTATACAAGCAATTTGTTAAACACCTTGAGTGTAGCAGAGAAAAGAGAGAAAGAGAGTGAAACAGGACTTTAGAGGATTGTAGGAACGGTCATAAGTCCACAAACGATGGTTCCCAAGATATCAGACGCAAGACAAGCTCAATTATTAATGAAAGCTTATGCCCAACATATATCCGAAACCCCATCCAGCCCGGTGTCACTCGGAGGGTTCCAATGTGCTAAAATGGTTACATTTTGCATCACTCAGTGTGGTCACCACAGCATATGAAAAGGACCCAAAAACGGGCTGTTTTGGCTCAGCACAGTGAGCGATCGTTCTACAGCCTTCTACACTACTTTCGCTCATATTTCTTAGGTAAAAACACATAAACTCAAGGCAAAATAAGCTATTAAATATATGTACAAACAAGAAAAAGCTATGAACGGTTTGCGGAGTGAAGATGTTGCGGCTGAGCGATGACCGTTCGTGACAACATGTCGAGTTTACTTATAACAGAAGTGTGTATGCTACAACAAACCATTCCCCATTTGAAGTTGTGTACGAGTTTAATACATTAACTCCTATGGATTTGCTACCGTTACCTTTAGAAAAGGCTAATTTATGGTAAGCAAAAAGCTAATTTTGTCAAAGCATTACATGAAAGAAAGAGTCTGGACACAAATTAAAAAGAGAACTCTACAATATGAGAAACAACCTAACAAAGGTTGAAAGCAAGTATTATTTGAACATGGTGATTGGGTTTAGCTACACTTGAGGAAGGAAAGATTTCTTAGCCAAAGGAAGTTTAAACTAATACAAAGAGGAGAAGGTCAATTTAGAGTCTTTAAACAAATCAATGACAATGCATATAAGCTAGAACTACTAGGTGAGTATGGCAATATTAATGTAACCTTTAATGTTTCTGATTTATCTATGTTTGATAAAGGCATTGGTTCAAGGATGAATTATTTCGAGGAAAGGAGGAATGATATGACCCAACTAGTTGATCAAAAATCTCTCAAGGACACTTTTGTTATTTATGAAGGACCAATAACAAGAGCTAATGCTAAAAGGATGAAAAAAGTCATAACTTGTTAATTAGAAGTCATTTGGAAAGAATAAGCTGGTCAAAATTTTGTCAAAGTTCTATGGATGCAAGAAGAGCAAAAAAAGGTCAACGTGATTCAGACAAGTCCATATCATGAAGAGAAAGTCCAATCTTGAAGGAATTATGAAATTTAATCCTTTTCTTTAAGAATAACGATCATTCAACTATGGCGGACCATATTTAAAATTATAGATAATTTTATTTTAGAATTTTCAAGGCAGAATTCATGAATGGTATATATTTATGAATTGAGAATATAAATATTATTTAATATATTTAATTAGTTCATTCTCTTTGTAATTTGACTTGCTCTATATAAACAAGGTGGACTCTCTTTGTAAAGAACAACTTAGAGAAATATAATCATATTCCAACACCGGTAATTATTTTATTTTTAAGTTCTTACATGAATTTTAGAACTTATCGAGCTTTTGTGCTTGTGGCGTTCAAAAAAATCTTAAATCTTTGCTTTCCCTTTTAACTTATCAAATTTTTTAGTTTATAACGTTTAGAAAAATCAAAGTACTATTATAATCTTTTATCATTTTTTTAATAAAGTGATTAGAATAGTTCATGTTCAATCTTGAACGATCCATCTTGTTTCAATTTATTGGAGGGGTGTCAATTTGCATTTCATATATATCATAGCTCTTTAACTATTGGTGTGTATTGTTACTGAGTTGATAATTTCCATCATTTCTTCTGGACATATTAAACATATGAAAAGTCATGGCCAGTTATATTCTTGGATCTAGGTTTACAACCATTGAATACAACCCATTGAAGAAACATGAAATGTTTCATAATTAAAGTAGCATGCATACTCATAAAATAATCCACTTCAGTCATATATAACCTTGTAGATTAGTCTATCAAAATTCTGGACTCATGTTTTAAAACTTCAATCACATCTAATTTTCTGTACCAACAATGTAGTTAGGATTCTGATCCATATTTTACTGGACCATATTGGCACATCTAGTGTTGATACACATCAGGTTTCGTAAAGAACCTAAAAAATTGATAAATTAAAAAATCATTTAATTTAACATGATTCGCTTATTGATATATCGAACGTTGATACGTATTAGTATCAACATATTGTCGGAGCAACATATTGTCGGACCAATAAATTTTCTCAATTATACCGTACCGAACAATAAATATCCCTAGTTCTGATCGAATTATACTTCAATGTAAAATGTACAAATATTAGATGTCAAATAAATCTAATTCTTGTAATGTAAAGATGGTGCAAATCCTACTTATTTATATAAATAATATCTGATTATATTTGCAGAAATATCATATATTTTATTTTATTTTATTGGATACATAAAAAATCTCATGCATTTATTTACTTTGCACCAACATCTATTTTGAGCTACTAGAGAAAAATGCCTCAAGTGGCTGCCACCATGTGAGAAAAAAAAAAGGAATATATTAGAAATCAAACTAAGAGCAACATTGTAATTTTCAATTTTAGTGATCTGTCAACATAAAAAAGTCAAATAACAGTGATTCTCTTAAAATAACAGAAATAAAGCAACAGCCGACTAATTCTTTCCTAGCGCCTTTGGATATAGGATTAGAAAAAGGTTAGCCAACTAGTTATAAAATAAGATATTTCAGCTCAACTCAAAATTACTTTCATAATCCATACAAGACAAGAATTATTTTGTTAATTTGTCACCTAAGCCCCCACGCAGGGATGCAATTTTAGAGTAGATCTGTGGTACATAGAATGGATTGATATCAATCCCATGTATTTAGGAAGGGTAACATGATCTGCTTAGTGTTATTGCCTAAAGATCTAATTTTCTAAAGATCAATAAACACTAGGGTGGGGATGACATTGCTATTTCAAGCCCACCCTCTCCTCTCCTAGTGATATTGTTTTCAATGAAATAATCAATCTTGCTTGTTTTGTATAAGTAATTATCTTGTGCAAGAAAAAAAAATAGATTATTATTATATATTTAATTGAAGAAGTCATACTTGGTTATAATTGGTTTGGGACTCAATTGGTCTTATTATACTTCATTCTCCTCCTCACTTAAACGTAGCACCAGAGTGAAAATTAACTAGCAAAGATACTACTGATTCGATGCACTATAAAGGAATTAGAGAGAATCAAAGATGTTGGATATAGTATTGTATTGTTATGATAGGTTTGAACATCCTTTGTCTGATTCCAAACAAGCCAAATATCTTGCTATCATTGAAAGGTTAAAGTTGGCAAAACATTGATAATTTAATCACACCAAGTTGACAAATATCTTGCTAAAGAAACTATTTTGATGCTCGTTGATAATGTTTCAGTACCTTGGCATCTCATATCTTTTGTAAGTGACATTCGGGATCTAGCTTCTATTATAAATGTCACAAGCTTTGGGTTTTTTAACCCTAAGGAAAATAATATTTTTACACATAAAAGAACAACCACGTGGGGAGCCGAAGCGTTGTATATAGGTTTTTTTTAACACTCTCCTAATGGGTGATTAATGAAGATTTATTTTTTTACTTAAAAAAAGCAATATGTAAACATTTGTTTTTTCCCCACTTGTGCCTCCATTGAGACCTGACATCCCTTTTTTTTTCCCCCCCTTTTCTTTGAACACCAAGTGATACCATCGGTGCCAATAAAGACACAAAAACCAGTGGTGCTCTTCCTTATAGCAGGAGCTAAAACAACTTGGACAGAAATAATGGACACCAAAATTGAAGTACCTCACATACTCCAACAAACATAGCTAATTAAGTTTATTTTCCCAGCTAAGATGGCAGTCAGAGACATTCCCAGCCAAAAACGAAAAATGAAAACAAGTGGTGAGAAGCATAATCAATATACAAGTGGATAAAATGTTGGATGTCAATCATGTGTGCTACTCATTTAATGAGAAGCATCACTATATGTACAATGATTTATAGATACATGATCTCTGTCTCCGGTCTGCAATGCAGGCTTTCAGTTCCTGAAAGATGCCATTGTCTGAATCACTCCTAGTCAAGCTGTTAGACAGCAATTAAGAAAGTCCAAAAACTTCCTCTTCTTCTTCTGCATACATTCATGTTGATTTGTTCAAATGATGTGGTGTGGGGAAAGAAGCATAGCTTTTATTTGTTGAGCAAATTAGTGTGCATCAATGTCTATGTTTAGTTGCCAATAAGACATGGATGCATCAATCCTCCTTGTTATTTCAAACTATTTTCATCTTCCGATGAAGTGAAAATTTATGTAACATGAGTTTATTGTAATGGTAATACAAGAAAGTAATGAATCAACTCACACAAAAAAAAAACAGAGAAAAAAAGAAATAGCAATTGAGCTTTGTGCTGTTTTCCGAGGAGTCCATTTCTTTTTGAATTATCTGTGAATTGCTTGATCTTCTGATCCTTATATCATAACAAGTATTCAGACTACAAAGATTGAAGGATGAGCATATGAGAGTAGGTTTGCATACGAAGTTCTATATATGGGAAGAACAGACCTAACCAATGTTCATATGATTTTGTAATTAATATCCAATTACTAAGGTAAAGGACATATATAGTAGCCAACCTGTAATCATGTTTTGCTTAATGTTAATTTGATATAAAATCTAGCATGCCTAATACAAGTTAAGTTTGGCTTTAGCATTTCCTACTTGATAAAAATCACTTTCAAGAGTCAAGATGATCAGAGTTTATAATCAATTATCGACCCTTTTTGATGAACAATCAATGACAAGAAACCACTAAACACCCAAGAAACAGCTTGAAAAGGATCAAAATTTAGTTGTAGTGGCTTTCCAATATGATTTTTCTAGTTGAAACGCTTGAGCATATGCAATTTGATCAAAATTAGGAATAGAAATAATAGGCATCTATAGAACCTTTTTTTCTTTTTTTCTTTTCACTTAGACGTTCAGATGGAGAAGAAAAAATATTGATTTTTAATTTGAAACTCAACAAGAAGAGTGAGCAAAGATGGCAATTTAATTCTAATTACGAAACAAGCGAATTGGGAAAAAATAAAATAAAACAAGCCGAAGTAAATGAAGAAGAAATATACCTTGACACTGCCATCATCTTCAGGCTGTGGGACTTCGATGTGCTCCGGTTCGTTCTCAATGTCGATTCGATTCAAACGAATCTTGTGCTGTTGTCTTTTGTCAGCACGAGCTCGTGAGAACACCATGGAGTAATCTGGTGTGCCTGTCTTTTGAGCCCACCCGCCAAATTGAGGAACAGACATCGCACCATTTCTCTATAAGAAGAAAAAACATTTGCAACACTACCGTATGACAAAGAGCTGAAGTTGAACATATGCATTAACCGGAAGCAAAAGGAGGTTTGTAATTAAATTAGATGCTAGAAGGAACAAAATTTGAATTTGGTAGTGTGATTGAGTTGTGAGTATAAACTAGGGAGGCAATATGTCAAGAAGAAAAGGCAATGCAACATCTTGATGAGGTTTATATATGACAAAGAGGCTTTAAAAAGCGAAGTAATCCCAAAAGAAATTAATGTAGATAGCTATCAGGTTCTTGAAAACAAAGTAAAGTAATTTGCCCAACAAAACTGCACACGTACTTATGCATAAATTATAAGTTCCAATAGTTTTATATATAGGTGAGATGCTAAAAGGAACAAAAACTGAATTTATAAATTAGATTGAAGAAGACAAAAAAAAATGCAATATTACGATACGGTTTATGTGAAAATATTTAGATTTCAGATGCTGAAACAAGAAAAAGGAAAATAAAGTAATTTTCGTGACCCACAAAATTGCACAAGCATGAACTACAAGCATAAAGAGGTTTATAATAATATGAAATACTAAAAAGAACAAACGTCGGGTTTAGCAGCGTTGATTGAATTATGAGGATAAAATAATGTTCTAAGTTTAGATTGAAAAATAAATAACAAAAAGTGCAATATTTTGATAGGGGTAAAAGAATTTTCTATTAGTAAAATTTGAGAAAGTAGTCCCTTATGCATTAGTGATCTCATCATATACAAAGAAAAGCAGGAAAATTTATCTTATTTCAGAAGCAGGAAAGAAAGAAAATGAAAACACTCTCTCTTCAGTATATTTCTAACTAATTAATCTGCCACACAAACAAGATTGACAATAAGAAAAAGGAGCAGATGATAATTTTGTTCACCAGACAGAAATATTTGAAGACGATGTCTTTTAAAGGGAAAAATAAAAGCACATATTGGATCTGCTTTCAAAATGATTCAATGTGCTACGATAACATTCTTCCTCTTCTTCTCTTATCTTTCCGAATAAAATATTCTACTGAAATGGGAAAAGACAGAAATGGGAAAAAATAACGAAAAGAAGAGATTAATTGAACATTAAGGACAACAAGAGAGAGAGATTAATTACAATGTTCAAAGAACTCACTGAAATGGAAAGCATTGTAGGAGAGTTTTCCGATCAGTATCTTCTTCTTTGGGAACCAATGACATACCTCCTTGCCGTTCTCCATGGCTGCCTATGAGATCGAGAGATTGCAGATGCCTTCGACGTCGCTGTACGTAACCAATCTGCTCCTTCCTATGCATTTATAGATGTAGAAGCTATACACGCCAAAAACTACCTACGTACCTAACTACAAAGATAAGAATAACAATAATAATAATAATAATAATAATAACACATATCACATATATGTGCGGAGACAAAGGTTGAAGATTGACACAGTAATCTGAAAATGGAGGGTTTGTTAAAAAAAAAATTGAAATCCATGGGACATAGAATGATAATGGCTCTTTATGCCTTTAATCATTTTGTCAAGTGATCATTTTTTTTAAGTATAAATAGCATTAGTTTTACAATATATAAACCATGAATTTAACAATTGATATGGTTAAATCCAACCCTAGCATAACACATAGACTTATAGGATATGCCATGTCAGCTATTAGTAAATAGAAAGAGATTACTATATATGTCACATCAAAAAAATATCTCAAAGGATATATTCTCTAATTAAACTGATTACTGCATGATTGACAATATATAAAATGGTTTTCTCATGTCGAGATATACGATATGAACATTCAACTAATCAGTCTGTCAGAAAAACCCTTGATATAATTTTTATAAGAAACTAAATATGAAATATAAGTATTTTTCATCTTTGAACCAAAGTGGAATCACATACATGAGATATGAATGTTTTTTATATTCAAAAATATTTTTATCTCATCTAAATTTGGAATACTCAATAGCAACGCTCTCTCAATGTTACAATGCTAGAAAAATAGGTTATATTAAATTAATTTTGTTAAGTTAAATTTGTTAAATTTTGATGATAAAATCAATTAATAGGTTTTATAATCTAACTTGTATGTTAAAAGATATTAACTGCGACAGTGGGAGCTCACTGAGAGTAAAGTGATGTAGGTTTAACTACAACAGTAAAAGACATTACAATCAGATATTGGGCCGGAATCAAGTTTAAGCATCGGACCGAGGTTTAGACGATGCAATGGGAGCTCGTCGAGAGTTCGTTGGAGATTGACCGAGGTTCAACCGATGTTGTCAAGAGCTCGTCGAAAATTCATCAGAGGCATGTCGGGAAGCTCGTTAGGAGTTCGCTGATAGGTTGTCGGGAGCTCGTCGGGAGTTCATCGGAAGAATGCTCAGAGTTTGTCGGGAGTTTGCTGGAAGAAATTGAGAGCTCATTGAGGGTTCACCGGAAAGATGCCAGGAGTTCATCAGGAGTTCGTCGAGATATTAGTTGACGGTCAGACAATGAAGATTATATTTTAAGTATTGTAGTTTGTATCATAGCGAGAGTTGATTTTACTAACTCAATTAAGAGGTCATTAGATCTTAATGGGGTTAATTTGGACTTATTGTAAAAGTCATTTCAATAACTAAGTGTTAGAAAAAATACAATTTTCGAAGACATGGTCTCCAAGACGACACAGTCTTTAAAGGTGTGTCAGTGATTGAACCGCCCAGACATAGTCTCCCAGACTGTGTCAAGTGGTCGTATCGCTTAGATTGGCAGTATAACTGCTAGAACACAGTCTTCGAGACCAGCAACTCGGGAACTCTTAAAATTTGAATTTTGGCCCCAATATTAAAGCCATTTAGGGCCTATAAATACCTTAAACCCCCCATCCTTGCTTGAGGTATGCAAACATTAAGAGAAAAAACCTCGTGAAAACACTGTTATAATTCTTTGAGAGCTTCTCCTCATTTCATCTTGTGTAGTTCTTTTATTTAAGGGAGAGCTTAGAGACTTATAAAGGTTATCTTCTAAACCTGTAAAAGGAGAATAGAGTTGTAAGAGTGTAGTTGATCTTCACCCATTTGCTTCCTCTTCTTTACTCTTTATCTTCATTGATTTCTTATTTAATTGTCTACTAACTTTGCTTGTACTTTTCAAGTATCTCTACGCTTAATTGCATTTTCGATATGATTTTTATTGAGTAAATATTTAAATCGATATAAATTTATCATAAGCACTAATTCACCCCCCCTCTTAATGCCGCTTTGATCTTAATAATTGGTATCAGAGCCACGTTTCTCTTTATTTGGCTTAAAATCAAAGATGACTTTTGTTGGTAATCAAGACGAATTATACTTATTAGAAAACTCGAATGAGATTTTTTCTACTTTTTATGGATTTTGAATTATTACATATTATTGGAAGTGGTTTGAAAAATCTTCTAAACCGATGAATGAATGGAATGATTAAGAAAAGAAGACTTTCTCGTTGAATGCTAAAGTGATTAATACTTTATTTTATGCTCTTGATGAAAATGAATTTAATCGAGTTTCTTTATGCGAAACTGCGCAAGAGATTTGACACACACTCGAAGTCACACATGAAGGCAATAGTCGAGTCAAAGAGTCGAAAATTAATCTTAATATTTTGTAATCAAATTATTTCAAAACTCCTTATAAATTATGAAATAATAAAAAACTTAATATTTTGTATTTCAAAGTATTTGGTTGTAAATATTTTATTTTGAATGAAAAAGATACCTTAGGAAAGTTCAATATAAAATCTTATAAAGGCATATTTCTTGGTTATTCCTTAATTTCAAAAGTTTATCGTGCCTTTAATAAAAGAACTCTAGTAATTGAGGAATCCATCCATATTATTTTTAATGAGGTTTCCAAATTGTAGAAAATTGATTTTGATGATGATTTTGATTTTGATACTTTAAATTTGAATAATAAACCTACTCTCTAAAATAACTTAGATGCCTCTACTTCTAAGGAATCCTTACCCAAGGAATTGAAGTATGTAGATGCTCATCCTAAGGAGTTAATAATAGGAGATATATCAAAAGGTGTGCAAACTCATTCATCATTTAAGAATTTTTGTGCTAACGCTGTATTTTTATCTCAAATTGAACCAAAATGCATTGAGGAAGCCCTAAAATATGATTCTTGGGTTATTTCAATACATGAAGAGTTAAACCAATTTGAGAGAAATGAGGTGTGAGAGCTTGTTCCTAGACCTAGTGACAATTTAGTGATTGGTATTAAATAGGTCTTTAGAAACAATCAAGATAAAAATGTTATTGTGGTTAGAAACAATGCTAGATTAGTGGTCAAGGGTTCCAACTAAGAAGAATGGATCGATTATGAAGAGACATTCGCTCCTGTGCCTAAACTTGAAGCCATAAGGATGTTCCTTACTTTTACCTCTTTTAAGAATTTTAAGTTATCTCTAATGGATGTCAAAAGTGATTTCCTTAATGGTTTCATTTTCGAAGAAGTTTATGTTGAACAACCCCCTAGTTTTGAAAATGATCTTTTTTCGAATCATGTTTTCAAATTATCTAGGGCTCTTTATAGATTAAAACAAGCCCCTAGGGCTTGGTATGAAAGACTTAGATTTTTTGAAAGGCAAGGTTGATACCATATTATTTTTTAATTATTTTGAAAATAATTTTCTAGTTATTCAAATTTATGTTAACGATATTATTTTTGGTTCAACAAATGAATCCTTATGTGAATCTTTTGCTAAGAGTATGAGTCAAAAATTTAAAATGAGCCTAATGGGTGAATTAACTTTTATCTTAGGATTATAAATAAAATAATTAAATGATGGTATCTTTATAAGTTAAACTAAGTATACCTTAGATTTGTTAAAACACTTTAGTATGGATAATGCTAAGGCCATAAACACACCTATGAGCCCTCATATAAAATTAGACTTAGATAATAAAAATAAACATTTTGATCAAAAAATATATAGAAGAATGATAGGTAGTTTATTATATTTA
Source organism: Ensete glaucum (assembly GCA_021527575.1). Taxonomy (NCBI): domain Eukaryota; kingdom Viridiplantae; phylum Streptophyta; class Magnoliopsida; order Zingiberales; family Musaceae; genus Ensete; species Ensete glaucum. Next base: position 19,594,057 of record CM038552.1, on the reverse strand, counting down.
ACTGCTACTAGACCAGACATAATGTTTAGTATTGGATTGTGTGTAAGGTTTCAATCCAATCCTAAATATTTTCATTTTAAGGCAGTTATACGAATATTTAGATATTTAAAAGGAACTTTTAATTTAGGATTATGATATCCTAAGTCTAAAAATTTTGATTTGCTTGCCTATACATATGTCGATTTTGGAGGTTATAGAATAAATAGAAAAAGTACAACCAGGACATGCCAATTCTTAGGATATGTTCTTGTTTCTTGGTCTTCTAAGAAACAAAATTCGGTTGCATTATCTACAGCCGAAGCTGAGTACATAGCAGCTAGTGCATGTTGTGCACAAGTCATTTGGATGAAAAACACTTTAGAAGATTATAGAATTCACTTGAAAAATATTCTTATCAAATACGATAACACTAGTGTAATATGCTTAACTAAAAATCTCATTCAACACTCAAGGACTAAACATATTGATATTAGACATCATCACTTTATAAGAGATTATATAAATAATTATAATATATCTTTGGAACTTATTGATACTAACCATCAATTGGTTGATATCTGTACCAAGCCATTAAATGAAGTACAATTTGACTTTATTAGAAGACAGTTATGAATGTTAAACCATCCAAATGCATGATTTGTTATTTTTTAGATTTCTTGAGCTTTTGCTTGAAATTTACATGAGATGATTTTAAATATATATGTAGCTCTTATAGTCTTCTTGGAATTCTATACTTTTTGAGCTCTCATTCAAAATGATTATATTTATAATTGATATTTACAAAGAGGGAAAAAAGAATTTTAAAGTGGCATTTGTGATGCATAAAATTCTATTTTTATCTTTCTTTTTAGTTTATAAAGAAAAAATGAAGTAAATTCTAACTTTAGTCTTCTTCTTATTTTACTAATGGGGTAACTTCCTCTCTTGATATGCTAAATGTTGTTATAAATATTTAAAAAAATTGTTCAAATATAATTGAACATTTTTCCTTTTTTGTTAATGTCAAAAGGGGAGAAAGACATAATTGATGACATAAAAAAGATATTTTTTTTAGATCTTTCAAATAGTCGAAATGAATGTTGTATCATAATTGATGATATGGTTATTTTGTGAACATAATGATTGACAAATTGATTAAAATTTTTATGTAATACTAAGAAAATAAATCTTTAAAATTTTTATCATGTGGTGCTTGAATTCAAAAGTAATGGTGTTATTTTCAGATAGAACTCTTTCTACTGCTACATCTTTTATGGCTATAATCACTCTAATCAGCTAAAACATCCTCAAAATAATTGTATTAAGACCTGGGTTCCATTGCTAGAGCTATTGTGCCGTTGGTGTCGCTATATATAAGAATCGACACCTCATTGCTTAATACATAATGAACTTCTTCATCCAAACCCTTCTTTTACTACTTCTGTTATAGCAGTATACTCCGCCTTTATAGTAGAGTTAGTAGTACTATCTTGCTTGGAACTATTCTAGCTTACTGCTCCATTTTGGGTGAATATATACCCTTAGTTTGACTTGCTATCATCGATATCAGACTAGAAACTTGAGTCCCTGTAGCTCTCAACCTGGAGGTTACCTCCTCCATATACCAATTAAAAATTCTTAGTCCTTCTCAAGTACTTAAGGATGCACTTTATTATCTTCCGGTATTTCAAACTTGGATCCACTTGATACCTACTCATGACACTCAGAGCATGCACGATATCAGACCTCGTATATAACATAACATGCATGATAGACCATATCGTCGAGGCATATAGTATCTTATCGATGTCTATTATTTCTTTAAGTCTTTGGGGATATATTTATAGAAAGTGATATTCCATGTCTCATTAGTATGAGACCTCTTTTGGAATTCTTCGTATCAAACCTTTTGACAATGGAGTCTTTGTACCTAGACTGAGATAAGCCAAGCATCCTCTTGGATCTATCTCTATAGATTCGGATCCCCAAAATATAGGTTGTTTCCCCTAAGTCCTTCATAGAGAAGTTTCTGAATTGCCAAGTCTTAACTATGGAGAGCTTTCCTGCATCATTCCCATTGATTAAGATCTCATCCACATATAAAACCAAGAAGGTGATAGCACCCCCACTTATCTTTTTGATACACACAAGGCTCATTTTCATTCTGAATAAAGTCATAAGATTTGATTGCCTCATCAAATCTTATGTTCTAACTTTGGACTCTCTCTAAATATGAATCCCTCTGTTTGTATCATATATACCTCCTCCTCAAGGTTGCCATTGAGGAATACATGTTTCACATCCATTTGTCATATCTTATAGTCATCGTGTGCTATAATAGTCAGAAAAATTATGATGGATTTTAGCATAACTACAAGTGAGAAGGTCTTGTCATAGCCAACTCCTTGCCTTTGATGATAACCTTTGGCCACTAGCATTGCCTTATAAGTCTCTATCTTTCAATTTACTCCGATCTTCTTCTTGAAGATCCACTTGCAGTCGATGGGTATGATACCCTCAAGTGCATCCACAAGGTTCCAAACCTTATTAGAGTACATGGAATCCATCTCAGAATTCATGACTTCTTTCCACTTCTTTGAATCTATACTCGTAATACCCTCATCGTAGGTCTCAGGTTCAACATCCTGAGTGTCATCTCCACTGATATATCCCACATATTTTTCAGTAGAATGAGACACTCTGCTAGACCATCACAAAGTTGGAACTTGTGTGTTAGGTACTTGAAGAGACTCGGACTCTCAAATGGTGCTTGAGCTAGGTTCTCTAACCTTGCTTAACTCTATCTCACCCTACTATTTCCATAAAAAACGTGTTCCTTCTTAAGGAACATAACCCTCTTGGCAACAAAGACCTTATAGTCCTCTGGATGGTAGAAATAATCTCTCTAAGTTTTCTTAGGGTATCCCATGATCTTGCACCATTTTGTTATTGATTCTAATTTGTCGGAGTTGTCTCATAACATAGGCAGGGCAGCCCAAAATTTTAACAACCTTAATATTAGGCTTTTTTCATTTCCATATCTCTTATGGTGTAGGCACTACCGACGTAGATAAAACTCTGGCCAAATGGTAAGCTATGATTTCTATGGCATATCCCCAGAATGAGATAGGTAGGCTAGCGAAACTCATCGTGGACCGCACCATGTCTGACAGCATACAATTCCTCCTTTCTGATATACCATTGAGCTGAGGTGTATAAGGAGGTGTCCATTAGGATAGAATTCTATGGTCCTCGAGGAAATGAGTGAACTCTGTACTCAAGTACCCTCTTCATTGATCTGATCGAAAAGTCTTAATGCTCTTTCTAATCTAGTTCATTATTTCATTCTTGTATTGCCTAAATTTCTTGAAGGCTTTGGACTTGTACTTCATCAAGTACATATGTCTGTACCGAGAGAAATCATTAGTGGATGTAATGAAACATGAGTAACTACCTATAGCTTGAGTCGACATAGGACCATATACATCGCTATGTATGAGTTCCAATAACTCAGTGGCTCTCTCTCCAATTCACTAAAAGGAGAGTTGGTCAACGTTCTATGAAGGCAAGGTTCACAAGTTGTATATGACTCATAGTCGAATGGGTCTAAGTATCTATCTTTCAACAACTTTTGAATGTTGCCCCTGTGGATATAACCTAGCCTACAATGCCATAGGTATGCTTAATTCTATTAAATCTTAGATTTTGATGATGAAATCAATTGAAGGATTTATGATGTAACCTATGTGTTGGAGATAAATGATGCAGGACTAACTACGATTGTGAAAAGACAAAATAATAGAAGAAGAATCTATCATTGATCTGGAGTCAAGATTGAGCATCGGGCCGGAAGAATTGGGGATAGGCTAAAGCTTCAGACGATGCAGCAGGAGCTCGTCGAGAGTTCACCAGGAGTTCACCGAAAGGTGATCGGGAACTTGTTGGGTGTTCGTCGGAAGGATGTCGGGAGTTCGCCGAATGATCGATTGACGTGCTGGACAATGAAAATTAGTTATAATTATATTTATCTTTAAATATCATAATTAGTGTTTTAGTTAGAATTAGTTATGGAGAAATCCTATGAACTCAATTAGGGGCCAATCGGGTCTAATTTGGGTTGATTTGAACTTATAATAGAGCTCATTTCGTTGACATGGAACATAAGGTACAACTTGGGTATAAAAGAGTACTGAAAAATACTATTTCCGAGATACCTACATGGTGGTGCCATTGGTGGTCGATGGTAGTACCACCATCACCCATAATCCTAAGCTATGTTCGGTGGTGGTACCACTCGTACTCCGAAATTTCAGGATGTTTGATTTTTTGGCTCCAATTTCTAAAGCCAATTAGGGTCTATAATTACCCCAACTATTCTTGTTTGGGATAATAAGAAAGTGAACGAAATGTTTGGGAATATTCTATAAAAATTGATTGAGAGCTTCCCTTTTGTCTTTTTGAAGTATAAAGTGAGTTTAAGGGAAGAGGTGAAAAATTATAAAGGTTGTTCTCCTGAACCTATGAAAAGGAGAAAAGTGTATAAAGGGTAGTTGATCTTTGCTTTTAAAAAAGATCATTAGTGGACACCGGTGGGCCTTGACGAAGGAGGACTTGCGAGTGGATGTAGGTTAAGATTGACTGAACCACTATAAAAATTCTGTAAGCTTCTCTGAACTTGTCTTCCTTTAAATTTACTATTGATCTTAGTAGCTCATAATTAGTTCTAAGAAAAGCTCAAGCTTCTCCATTCAGTGTTGTTAAAATTGCACTTTAATTTATTTACATTTTATGAGTTCCAATAAAATGCTTTCGATTTTGATTTTACTTCAAGCAAAATTTTTCGAACCGAGTTTTATCACTTGACTAATTCACCCCCTCCCTCCCTTTCAGTGCCAACTTAATCCTAACAATTGGTATCAGAGTAAGGCTCACTCAATTGGATTAACACCCAAGTGAGTTCAAATAGCTTTTTCTAGCATTAACGAAGGTCATTTCATCACATGTCCTCTTATATTTAATGGGACAGACTACACCTATTAGAAAACTAGAATATATATTTTTTTGATTTTGATACATTTTGAATTGTGGAACATTGTCGAAAATGGATTTCAAATGTCATCTAATCCTATAAATGATTGGAATGATCATGAAAGAAAGATATTTTTTTTAAATGCCAAAGTTATAAATATTTTGTTTTGTACTTTAGATAAAAATAAATTTAATTAGGTTTTCACTTACGATTCTACTTATGATATATGGCACATATTAGAGGTCAACACATGAGGGTATAAGTAGAGTAAAGGAATAAAAAATAAATCTCCTAATTCATAGCTATGAATTGTTTAAGATGAGGCTAAGTGAAACTATTAGTGATATATATACCCGTTTTATGAATATCATCAATAGTTAAAAATCTCTTGATAAAGTTTATACTAATCTTAAACTTATTAATAAATTGAGATCTTTAATTAAAAGTTGAGACCCAAAAGCAACTACTATACAAGAGGCCAAAGATTTGAATAATTTATCTCTTGAAGAACTTATAGGGTCTCTGATGACTTATGAATTGAGTTGCAAAGCTCATGATAAAATTGAAGAACACATTCTAAAGAATAGAAAGGACATTGTATTAAGAATCAAAGAAGAATACCTTCCAGAAAATAAAGAGGACATGACACTGAGAATAATAGATGACTCTTCAAGTGAAACATCGAGTGATGAAGATAAAGATATTGCACTTCTAATAAGAAAACTCAAAAGATTCATGAAAAAGAACAAATATCATAAAAATAAAAATGAATCAGAAAAGGATAATATAATTTGTTATGAATGCAAAAAGCTAGAGCATTTCAAAAGTGAGTGCCCATAGTTGAAAAAAAGCTGCCAACTCTAAACAAGAAGAAGGCTTTCATGATAACTTAAGATGATTCAAGCTCATTAGATGATGAAGATCATAACAAAGAAGAAGTGGCTAACTACATGCTCATGACTATCAATGATGAGGTAATTGACTCACCTGAAGCCTCTTTACATTTGATGAGTTGCTTAATGATTTTTATGAATTATTTGATGAATTTAAAATAATTAGCAAAACTTATAAATCACTAAAAAATGATCATGCATTACTTGCTAGTAAATTTGAAACCTTGCATGAAGTATCAACACAATGTATTTCTTACTCTAAATGTGAGACATTAGATGCAATTAAAAAAAAAATTATATAATAACAAACCTTAGAAAAGTTTAAAATATGTAACAAATCTCTAAACATGATCCTTGCTAATAAGGCTCATGTTCATAGAAAGGAAGGTATTGGCTTTATAGGTAATACTCAGCAAAAGCCAACTATCTTCATTAAAGGACTCGCATTACATTCTTCACCTGAAAACAAAAGTAATTTTTATGGTAAACTTAGGTATTTTGCCTATAAATGCTCATTTAAAATGTATAGTTTATATAAGTTAGTTTGGCTTTCTAAAGGAACCATAAATAACTCAATATTATTAGTAAAATTAGGAAGATCTTTTCATGAGGGACCCAAAGCCAAAAAATGAGTACCTAAACCAAAACTCTCTTTCTTGTAGGTGTATCTCCAAACAAATGCTAGGAGCACAAAATGATATCTTGATAGTGGATGCTCAAGATACATGACCAGAGATCCAACTTATTTCTCTAAGGTCACTAGCCTAGACGAAGGATTTGTCACCTTCGGATACAATAACAAGGAAAAAATCATTAGGAAAGGAATCATATGTAAAAAAATCAAACCTCTTTATTTAAGATGTATTATTAGTTGATGGTTTAAAATATAATCTACTAAGCATTAGTCAATTGTGTGATAAAGGATACTTCATCAAATTTGAACCTAATGCTTGTATAATTGAAATACCATACAAAAGTAGATCCTTGATTATCTTAAGAAATAATGTGTATACTATTAACATTGAATGATGATACTTGGATTTGGCATATGAGACTAGGTTATGCTAGCATAAAACTATTAACTCAAATTTCAACTAAAGATCTAGTGAGAGGATTGTCTAACATTATTTTTGTAAAAGATAAAGTTTGTGATGCATGCCAAATAAGAAAAAAATAAAAAATAGTTTTAAATCAAAAAAATCAAATAACACCTCAAGGCCATTACAATTGATCCATATGAATTTATTTGGACCAATTGATATAATAAGCTTAGGGTAAATACACTTTTGTAATTATAGACAATTATAATAGATACACTTGGACTTACTTTTTAGCACACAAAAGTGATTGATTTAAATATTTCTTAAAATTTTACAAACAAGTTCAAAATGAAAAGGGCTTTATGATTTCAACTATACATAGTGATCACGGTAGTGAGTTTCAAAATCATGATTTTTAAAATTTTTATGAGTCAAATGGGTATAATCATAATTTCTCTACTCCAAGAATTTTTCAACAAAATGGAGTAGTTGAAAGAAAAAATAAGAGTGGCTAGAACCATGTTAAACGAAACACGATATGCTATGGTATGAATAGGGTTCTAGTAAGACCATTACTCTATAAACTCCTTATGAATTATGAAATAATAAAAGACTTAATATTTTATATTTTTTGGTTGTAAATGCTTTATCCTAAACAAAAAAGATGTCTTTGGAAAGTTTGATGCAAAATCTAATGAAGACATTTTTCTTAGTTATTCTTCAAGTTCAAAAGAAAAGAATTTTAGTCATTGAGGAATCTATACATATTGTTTTTAATAAAGTTTTCGAATTGAAAAAAGTTGATTTTGATGATAATTTTGATTTTGGTACTTTAAATTTGAATATAAATTCTCCACTCAAAAGCAACTTGGATGAATCTACTTCCAAATCCTTACCTAAGGAATGAAAGTATGTAAATACTCACCCTAAAGAGCTTGTTATTGGAGATACATCAAAAAGGGTTCAAATACATTTGTCTTTTAAATTTTTTTGAGCTAATACCATATTTTTATCTCAAATTGAACAAAAATGCATTGATGAAGCCCTAAAAGATGATTATTAGGTTGTTGCAATGCATGTGGAGTTGAATTAGTTTAAGAGAATGTAGAAGCTTATTCCTAGACCTAGTGACAATTTAGTGATTTATACTAAATGAGTCTTTATAAACAAGTAAGATGAAAATGATATCATGGTTCAAAAAAAGGCTAGATTAGTGGCTAAAGGTTTCAATCTAGAGGAAGAAATTGATTATGATAAAACCTTCGCTTTTGTGGCAAGACTTAAAGCCATAAGCATGCTTATTGCCTTTACTTTTTTTAAGAATTTTTATTTCAAATGGATGTCAAAAGTAATTTTCTTAATGGTTTCATTTATGAAGAAGTTTATATTGAACAACCCCTCAATTTTGAAAATAATCTTTTTTGAATAATGTTTATAAATTATCTAGGGCCTTTTATGGTTTTAAACAAGCCCTAAGGGCTTGATATGAGAGACTTAGTTATTTCCTTATTCAAATCAATGTTTTGAAAGCCAAGGTTGATACCACATTATTCATTAAGTATTTTAAAAATGGTTTTCTCATTATTCAAATCTATGTGGATGATATTATTTTTGGTTCTTCTAATAAATTTTTATGTGAATTTTTTGCCAAAAGTATGAGCTAAGAGTTTGAAATGAGCTTAATGGGCGAATTAATCTTTTCCTTAGGACTACAAATCAAAATTAAATGATGAAATTTTTATAGGTCAAAAATAAGTATACTTTAGATTTGTTAAAATGTTTTGGTACGGATAATGCTAATGATATAAACACACCCATGAGAACCTCTACAAAATTAGATTTGAATAATGAAGGAGAAAGTTTTGATCAAAAAATCTATAGAGGAATGATAGATAGTTTATTATATTTAACTACTACTAGACCAGACATAATGGTTAGTATTAGATTGTGTGTAAGATTTCAATCCAATCCTAAATAATTCTATTATAAGGCAGTTAAACGAATATTTAGATATTTAAAAGGAACTTTAAATTTAGGATTATAGTATCCTAAATCCAGAAATTTTGATTTAATTACCTATGCGGATGCCAATTTTGGAGGTTGTATAATAGATAGAAAGAGTACATCCGTAATATGTCAATTCTTAGGACATACACTTATTTCTTATTTTTCCAAGAAACAAAATTTGGTTGCATTATCTATAGCCGAAGCTAAGTATATAGTACAAGTGCATGTTGTGCACAAGTTATTTGGATAAAAAACACTTTAGAAGATTATGAAATTTACTTGAAAAATATTCATATTAAATATGATAATACTAGTACAATATGTTTGACAAAAAATCTCATTCAACACTCAAGAACTAAACATATTGATACGAGACATCACTTTATTAGAGTTCATATCAATAATCTTGATATATCTTTAGAATTTATTGATATAAAACATCAATTAGCTGATATTTTCATAAAGTCATTGAATGAGGACCAATTTTATTTGATTAGAAGAGAATTAGAAATATTAAATCTTCGAAATGAATGAGTTGCTATCTTAATTTTTGGATTTCTCATTTTATGTTTTTTTAAAAATTATATGAGATGATTTTGAATTTTCTGAATGCACGAGAAGATTCTTTCCTATTGAAATCTACAAGTAGAAATGTGATATTTGATCTTTCAAATTGATTTTACATCATTCATTCCTCTAGAAATCTATAAAAGAAGAAATGTGATTCATGAATCTTTTGTCTACTTGATCTTTTATGTGATGCTTTCAAATGAATCCTCCCTCTTGATATTTGATTCTTAGATTTTTGGGCATACTTGATATTTTATTTGATGCTTTTAAATGAATCCTTTTATTTGATTTTTGATATTTAATTCTTGGACTCTTGGGTATACTTGACTCCTCCCTTCTTCTTATTCTTCTTCAATTTTTTTTTTCAAAGGGGGAAAGAAATTTGATGTAGTACTTGTGATTTGACTCCTTATGTAATGAATAAATTCCTCTCTTTTTCTTTTTATTTTATAAAGAGAGAGATTGTATATTGATGATAAATGATGAATATTTATGATAAATGTTCAAATATGTGTTGAACATTTCTCCTTTTTTGTTGATGACAAAGGGGGAGAAATGATATATTTATGACATATGATATCAAAATGATAAATGTATTGTTTTAAATTTTAATCATGTGATACCAAAATAATGAATATTTGTTTTATCATGTATGGTATCATGGTGATGAATAGTTAAAACCTTGACGTTTTAGTTTTATGTATGCAATGCTCAAAGCATGTTAATATGTTGTTGGTATCATGCATGAAGTATGTTGAAATGTTTTTAAAATTACACATGTTATGATTTGAAACTCTCTGAGGATGCACAATTGACATGCTACTTTAAATTCAAAGGTGATTGTTTCTTTTGAATTCAAGTTTGCCCTATTTCAAATATGATATATAGATAAGGGGAGTTAAGGATAACTCCATCATCAATTGGTTGTTATCATCAAAAAGGAAAAGATTATTGAATCTTGAATTTTGATGATGAAATCAATTGACGGATTTATGATCTAACATATGTGTTGGAGATAAGTGATGTAGAACTAACCACGATTGTGAAAAGGCAAAGCAATTAAAGAAGAATATATCATTGGGCTAGAGTCAAGTTTGGGCATCAAGCTGGAAGAATTGGGGATAGGCCAAAACTTCGGATGATGCTTTAAAAATAGAAGCGTATCTTGAACTTGAAGGCGAGTAAGTAGATGTTTTGGAAACACAATAGAAAGATGATGCTCTTGCTTTACTAATACAAACAATTGTAAGTAGTAAATGAAGTAAGTAAGGAACACTTACAATTTATAGTGGTTCGGCCTTAACCTTGGCCTACATCCACTTCTGGAGTCATTCTCCTTGAGGCCCACCGGTGTCCACTATCGATTTCATTTGGGTGAAGACACCTTATAATTTGAACTTACAAGGGAGACTCTTTACAAGAATTTTATAACTCTTAGCTCGCTCCCTTCTCCTTTTCTTTTTCTTACAATTCACATAAGTTTTTCATAGAATTTTAATCATAGAAATTATTGTATAGAATGTAAGAAAACTTAGGGTATTTATAGGTCCCAAATGGTTTCAAAATTTAGAGCCAAAATTCAAACATATCCAAAAAATTCGAGTATTGGCGGTTTACCCATCGGTGCCGACAGTATAGCCACCGAAAGCACCCTGAAAATAGGGTATGGGCGGTTCAGCAGCCCGTAAACCTGGGCGGCGGTGGTACAATCGTCGCTTACCGGTGGTTCAGCCATCAGAATTTTCAGAAAAGTGATTCCCTCCATTTTTCGAATTCTGACTTGAACCATATGTTGACCAATTCTCTGGTCAACTAATTGAGCTCAACTTGAGCTCAGTCAAACCCCTTTAGTAGACCCGGTTGCCTCATTGAGTTGATTTAGATCTTTTCCAAATTAAAAATAATTATGACTCAATCCCTAACTATGACTCAATGATTACAACCATAATGACCATCAAGCTAAACAATGACCTAACTCTCGCTAATTCGGTAGCTTCCGACATTCTTGCGACGAGTCTTAGGGTCTTCTTTCGGTGATCTCCCAACGTGTTCCCAGTGAGCTCCTCGATCCCTTCGGCGAACTCCTAGCGAACTCCCGTGAGGTCCCACTGCATCGTTCGAACCTTAGCCCGATGCTCAAGTTTGATCTTGGCTCAACATCTGGCTGTAACTCAATTCTTCAATCGTAGTTAGGCCTGCAATACTTCCTCTAATACACACATGTTAGATTAAACACTTATCAATTGATTTTATCATCAAAATCTAAGATTTAACAATCTCTCCCTTTTTTATGATGATAATCAATTGATGATGATAATCAATTGATGATGGGAGTTAAACCTTACTCCCCCTAAATCCATGCCATTAAAAGGAAAACTTAAATTCAGGAGAACCACACACTCTTGAATTCAAGTATCATGAAGTAATTAATTTTTCAAGCAAATAATATTTTAAGGATTGCAATGAGACACTTATACATCAATAAAAATTTGCTTTTAAATTATCAAATCATCAACTTATCAATGATTTTTATAAATTTCAAAAATTTTAAAATCTCCCCTTAAGTTATTAACTATTTTTTTCGTTTGTTTATCAACAAACAAAGAGAAATGCCCTTGTTACATAAGTCATCAACATCTATTTCGCCCCCTTTGTCATCAATGAAAAAGTGAAATGTAGGGCTAAGGATTTTAAGGCACATGAGTCTTTGCTCCCCCTTTGTAAAATACGATATGAGCGATAAAGAATTTTCTTCCTCTTGTGAAAAAGAAGGAAAGAAAACAAGGGAGGAGTTGTAAAACATCATTAAGAATAGCTCTCAATTTTGTAGATGTAAATTTTGGAAAGAAAATTTTGAAGATAAGCTCAAAAATCTAAGAAGATCAAAAAATTTAGGAGCTACTCATGTATTTAAAATCATCTCATATAATTTCAAGTAAGCATAGCAAATAAATTTGTAAAATAGTAAAATATCATTTTTATGTAAATTTTCTCCCCTTTTTGTGAACAATAAGATAAAAAAAACATGGAGAGAGTTTTCAAGACATTATCACAAAAAAAAGAAACTTAATCTCAAGCAATACATATATTTTGATTATTTAGCATTCGAAGTTCTCTTCTAAGAAAATTAATTTGTTCTTCATTTTAAAGGTTTTATAAAAAATATTTGCTAATCGATGCTCAGTATTAATAAATTCTAATATCAATAAGTTTGCAACATAAAGTATTAGAAGATACTTCTAGGTAGCAAGAGTTTATAAATAAGTAAGTTCATGCCACAAGAAGGTCTTGGCGTAGAGTTGTCGTTCGATCTGCTCCATCTTAGTCATTAATTCATCTTGGCGTAACTCAATTCGTTCCGGTCATTTCACAATAGACTCATCAGAAAAAGAAGGTCTTGACTGCATCATGGGCGGTGTCTCAAGAGGATTGATAGGAGGAGATGGCTTCTCCTAAGGATAGGTGTCTCAGGTTCAGGTTCAGGTGGGGGAGAATCAGTCCTTCTAAGCAATCTAATCCATATATCATGTCTTTCAACATACCTAAATCTCCTTAAAAGATTTTTATTGATTAAATTATACCTATCTATTTTAATGATTTTTTGGAATGACTATGTCATGAGCATGTAATAGTCAAGTGATTGATCCACCATAAGGTAGTATCAAGTCCTTGGTTGCAAGATCAATCATGTTTTGCCTTATAAGATATCCAAAGCAATTATCTTGTTCCTTCATTATCCAGTACATGGTACCTAGTTCTATTTGATTCAATACATCATGGCGGAATTATTTTGGAAGTAAGATACTCATTACTATATAGTGAAGCACTTTTGTATTAAAGGGTAGCATGTGTTCACAACTTTTTAGTATAATAGCTAGATTAAGATTTTTGAAAATAGTTCCTAAAGCTTCAGAGTAAGTTACACCTATAGAGTCCATATCCCATTGTCCTCTAAAATAATAATCATTTTCTTTTGGGGATGCCTATTAGGTTACAAATTAGATTATTCGTAATATCTATGTGGTGTCACAAAAGATACGTAAAAGCTATTTCATTTTCATCTACATGCATATTGGTATAAAATAATCTAACTAATCTTGGGTAGATAGGTTCATTTACTTGAAGAATGGGTAAGACATCTGATTTGCAAACCATTGGATTGACTCTATATTTCCTAGGTCATCTAGATCAATATATTTTCCCTTATGGACACTTCTAAATTTAAGGATTGAAAATTTCATAGCATGTTCATAGGAATCAAAAATATTAGTGTCATATGTTTCTTCTAATCTCCTCTTTCCCTTGTCTCTTGAGGATCTTCTAGGGGTCATTCTACATAGATTTTGTAAGAAGAATAGTAAGAACAATTTAATAGCTTGAGAGAAGTTTTAGAGAGTTACCTTTGGTTAGATATTCTAGAGATAGGCAAAAATCCTTAGTTTTGAAGTATAGGGAGTCTTTCTTGATGTTTTAGAGGAGAAGCAAGGAGTGAAAGGGGTTTTAGAGAGGGGTGAGGGTGCTTAGGGTCGGTTTCATCATCGGCCCTAAGTGGCTTTTTATATAGTCTAGGTCTCGGTCGGTTGAACCACACATTGAGCGATTTAGCCGCACAAGGTCTAGTAGTTTAGCTGCTGAACCAGCGGTTTCACCGTTGGTACATGTTTTCCCTCTTTATTTCCCCATTTTAATTTTAACTAAAATAATATATATGTGCAATAAATAGCTCAGACTAATCAAAGCATTTAACTTGACCTTGATCATCAAAGTTCCTCTAAAATTTTAGTGATTTTTCATAAGATTTACTAACGCATCATCAATCAAGGTTATTATAATAAGATAATTAAATGAGAAACACATTTTCACATGAAATTCTCACAACAAGATATTTTTCAAACAAAATCCAATGATTTTTCTATGTTGAATGATTCTATCATGTTATAAAGAAAATTTTCTTTTAAAGAAAGAGTATTTCATATATGATCTTTAGGTTCAAAATCAATACAAATCATTAACACAAGTTAATACAACCATATAAATCAATACAATAGTCATCATTAAAATCTTTCTTTTATATATATGACTTTTATTCAAGATAACTAAACTTTCTTTGTTCTAATTATAATATACAAGGGTCATGTATCATCAAGATTAAACATAATAAAAATTTATTTTATTTTTAATAATTAATCTTGTTAGTATTTACGCTAGTTAGCTTAAAAGAGTATTAGATCTCAAGTTATATATCTTGAACATCTAAGGCATTATTTGGGGCTCCTAGCTTTAATTTGAAATAAACTTACAAAAAAGATATATTTGATTTAGGTATCCATTTTACATTGGGTCCTTCATAAAGAACTTTATCTTTCTTTTCTAATCATTTTTTATCATATGAAGTTCCTTTGGGAACCCAAACTAATTGGTGGAGACTATATTTTCTAAATAGACATTTGTTTGCCTTATATCCTAATTTTTCATAAAAAATATATTTAATTTTTAGTGGTACATTTAAGGTAGATCCTTTAACAAATATAGTTGGTTTTTGTTGAATGTTACTAACAAAGCCTATACCATTTCTTCTATTAATATGAGCCTTAATGGTAAGGATCATATTTAGGTATTTATTCTCAATTTAAATTTTTAAATATTATCTTAAGTATGATTTTTCTTTTTTAACATTATCTAGCATCTAAGTATGATTTTTCTTTTTTAACATTATCTAGCATCTCACATATAGAACATGGGTCATGAAATACTAATGAATCATGTATTTCGTTAAGTCTACTAACTAACATATCATAATCATTCTTAAGCAACTTAAAAGATTTACTAATTTTTCTAAACTCATCAAACAAATCATGGAATATATTTAATAACTCTAAAAAAAATGCTTAATGAATCACTAACTTCATCTTGGATCACCATTATCGCATATTTAGCAACTTCTTCTTTGGAGTGATTTTCTTCATCCAAAGAGCTTGAATCATCCTAAGTGACCGAAAGTACTTTCTTCTTGTATGTCGGCTTCTTCAATTGAGAACATTTATTTTTGAAATATCTCGGTTTTTTGCATTTATAGCATATGACATTATCCTTCTTCATTTCTTTTTTATTTTTATAGTTTTTTCATAAATTTTTTAAACTTTCTTGATAATAGTGCAATATCAATGTCCTCATCACTCGAGGTTTCACTTGAGGAGTCATTTATCATTCGAAGTGCTACATCCTTCCTATTCTTTAGAAGTGGTTCATCAAGCTCATCATGAGCTTTACAGTTCAATTCATATATCATGAGTAAGTCAATAAGTTCTTCAAGAGATAAGTTATTTAAATCTTTGACATCTTGTATAGTGGTTACTTTAGGATCCCAATTTTAAGATAGACATATTAAAATTTGATTACAAGTTCAAAATTTGAAAATATTTTTGAAGTGCTTTAAGGCCATTGACGACATCTATGAAACGGGTGTACATGTCTCCAATGAACTCACTTGATTTCATTCGAAACAATTCATAATTATGAACTAAAATGTTAATATTAGATTCTTTTACTCTACTAGTCTTTCCATGTGTGATTTCTAGTATTGCCAAATATTAAAAGTCGATTCACAAATAAAAATATAATTAAACTCGTTTTGTCTAGAGCACAAAACAAGACATTCATAGACTTTGCATTGAAAGAAAAATTCTTCTTTTCTAAATCATTTTACTCATTCATCAGTTTGAAAGATTTTTAAAATCCATTCTCTATAATATTCCATAAATCAAGATTCAAGGAAAGTAAGAAAATTGTCATCCAAGTTTTCCAATAAGTGCAGTTCGTCTCATTGAACATGAGAGGATGAACGATAGAAAAACCCTCTTGAAAGTCAAAAAGAGCCATTTCTCTTGGGTGTTAAACCAAAAGAGAAAAACGTTACTCTAATACAAATTGTTAGGATATATATATATATATATATATATATATATATATATGCATATATATGTATATGTATGTATATATATATATATATATATATATATATATATATATATATATATATATATATATATACTACAAGTGTATATTTTTGTTTTAAATAAAATTGTTTTGGCTTTAAGGAAGATAGTAAAATCCAAAGCTTTTTGTAATAAGTGAATGATTCAAAGAAGATTGCTAAGTTACTTGCTTATAAATTACTTAAGAAAACCTTACTTTCAAATAGTAAATGAAATCAGAAGCGTCGATATAAAATTAGTAAGCAAGGAAAGTAAAAGAAAAACTCACAAGTTTTATAGTGGTTCGACACCAACATAACTTCATCCACTCCTGAGTACTTCTTAAGACACATCGATGTCTGCTAGTGATCTTCTTTGGGTGAAGATGAAACCCTTACACTTTACTTACAAGGGAGACAAGATTACAACTCTTTGATTACTCCCTTACCATTTTTCTTTTTCTTACAATTCACACATAATATTTTCTTAGAATATAATCCTCAAAATTATTGTATAGAATGCAAGAAAAGTTAGGGTATTTATAGGCCCCAAATGGCTTCAGAAATTGGTGCCAAAAAATCAAACTCATCTAGAAAATCTAGGTACGGGCGATTCACCCACTGACCTGGGCGGGTCAACCGTCGAAGTGCCTAGATTCCTGGGTATATGTAGTTCAGCCACCTAGCTTGGGTGGTTCAGCCGCTAGCAGACGCCTGAAATCCTGGGCGGTGGCGGTACACCCATCGCTTACTAGCGATTTACCTGCCAAAATCTCCGAAAAAGTGGTTCCCTCCACTTTTCGAATTCTAGCTTAAACCTGATGTTGACTGACCCTTTGGTCAACTAATTGAGCTCAACCTAAGCTCAATCAAACCGTTTTAATAGACCTAGTTGCCTATTTGAGTTGATTTGGATTTCTTCCAAATCATACACATTTAGGACTCAATCTTAATATATGACTTAAAGATTACAATCAAGATATGACCACTAAGCTTATGACCTTACTCCCATAATCTAGCAACCTCCAACATTCCAAGTAGAGAGTCTCATGGTCTTTCTCTAGTGATCTCCCTACGTGTTCCTAGTGAGCTTCCCGATCCCTTCGACAAACTCCTAGCGAACTCCCGACGAGCTCCCACCACATCATCAAATCCTTGGCCCAATGCCTAAGCTTGTGGTCCATATTTGATTTGTAACTCCTTTTCACCATTGTGGTTAAACCTGCATGATGCTAACTATAACTTAATTAATTATAATCAACATGACCACAAATCCACTTCAA
The DNA here is from genome assembly GCA_021527575.1 of Ensete glaucum. Lineage (NCBI taxonomy): Eukaryota > Viridiplantae > Streptophyta > Magnoliopsida > Zingiberales > Musaceae > Ensete > Ensete glaucum. The sequence goes on along the minus strand of CM038552.1, from coordinate 19,576,283 downwards.
GACCTTCCCAACTCCCGGCAAGCCTATCGGCTACCCCCGATAATCTTCTGACGAGTCTTGGTCTTCTTCCAACGAATTCCCTTTGCTATCTTGGCAAGCTATCGATACCCTCAATGAGCTCCTTACGCACTCCAGGCGAGTTCCCAACCGTATCGTTCGAACCTCGGCCCAATGCTTAAACTTGACTCTGGCCAAGCTTCTGATTATCATCTTCTCTCTATCGTAGTTAATCCTACATCAATCAACTCTAACAACCTTGTTAGATCAAACACTCATCAAATGATTTTATCATCAAAATCCAAGATTTAACAATCTCCTCTTTTTGATGATGATAATCAATTGATGACATGAGTTAATCCTAACTCCCCCTAAATCCATGTCACTTAAATTTAAGAGAATCACACACTCTTAAATTTAAGTATTTTTAAGCAATCAACATTCCAAGCAAATTTCAACATGAATTTATATTAAGTTATTGAATCATGAATTTTAAAAATAATTATGCATCTATATCTAAGTATATGTTCAATATCATGTGTCATTAATATATATGATCAATATCATGTGTCATCAATCAATATCATATGTTATCAATATATATTTCTCCCCCTTTGTCATCAACAAAAAGGTGAAATATAGGGTTAAGAATTTTAAAGCACATGAGTTTTTGCTCCCCCTTTTCAAAGTAGGATATGAGTCATAAAGAATTTTCTTCCTCTTGGGAAAAAGAAGGAAAGAAAACAAGGGAGGAGGTGTAAAACATCATTAAATATAGCTCTCAATTTTATAGAGGTGAATTTCAAAATAAGCTCAAAACTCCAAGATATTTAAGGAGATTTAAAAGTTTCAGAGCTACTCATGCATTTAAAATCATCTCATGTAATTTCAAGCAAGCGTAACAAATAAATATGTAAAGTAGCAAAATATCATGTAAATTTTCTTCCTTTTTTGTGAACAATAAGATAAAAACATGGAGAGAGTTTTTACAAACATTATCACATAAAAAAACTTAATATCTTAACATCTAGATTAGCAATTCATATATTTTCATGATCTAGCATTCCTAGCTCTCAACATCAATCTTGTAGATAGAAAATTTGAAAAGAATATTTTGAATATGAGCTCAACAAATCTTTCTCATGTAAATTTCAAGAAAATATAGCAAATAAATCTGAGCAATAACTAATCATTATCTTCATGTAGATTTTTAAGATCATCATTACATGCATGATCATCATACATGATTTCACATCATCATACCTTCTCCCCCCTTTGTCATCAATAAAAGGAGAAGTGTAATTTTTAAGTTTTTGATATATGAAAGCTTAACAATTTAACAAATTTTTCATTACTTTAGAATATGCAAGTTAGTGAATTCTTTCTTCTCTTTTGAGAAGTGTAAGATAACAAATTTTTGCATCCTTTGCAATGTTCAAGTTAGCAATTTTACATCATGTAAGCTAATAAGTTTTGCTCCCCCTTTGTCATTGTCAAAAAGACGGGATGGTTACAATAGTGCAAAACTTTTTCCATTACATTATTTTTCAAATCTCATATGAAATATATCAAGAAAAATTAACATGGTGATGAGATATGCAATCAATTAAGATAAATTATGAATATCAAGAGACAAATCATAGGACAAAAAAATGATTCATACATAATAAATCTCAAGCTTTCAAGATAATGATTTATATAAAAATATCCTTTTAAATAATATGATAACACATAATAAGAGATTTTGATTCATAAAAGATTTCAAGTTATAATTTCGAGGAATCAAAATCATTATATAGACAAAAACTCATTCAATTTCAAATAATCAAAATGATCAAAAACACTTTCAAGAAATTCAAAATAAAGAGAAAAGCTAGTGATTTCTTGTTTTCACTTTTGGTTGTAAATAATGAAAATGAGTCTTAGAAGATTAAATAATCTTAATGTATTTAGGATCAATCTTAAGACATATAATTTATTTAGATATATCCTATCTTTTTAATAAAATAGAATAATGATCTTGACAAAAAGTTTCAACTTATAATTGTGAAGATCATAAATCTCTTTTTTATTAAAAAGAAAAAAATCATAGAAATCAATAACGTGATTCTCATAACATATAAGTCAAGTAAAAAAATTAAGGGAATATTTATAATAATACTAATCTCTTTCAATTTTTAACTTATTACAAATTTAAGAAATACTACTTTTGGTGATAAGTTATGTCATTCATAAGTTTTAAAATAAATCATGTTAAGAAAGATATTAATATCAAAAAACATTCATGAATATTAAAGATATAATTTAATTTAATAAATCACCTCTTAGATAATAAAATATAATCTTAATAGATCAAAGAAGAGTATTCATTTGTAAAGATATCAAATTATAGATATCAAGATCATATGTTAATTTTAAGGAATAAAAATTAGAAGATCTTGATTTATATATATGAAACTTCAAGTTTTCAAGAATATGGTTCATATGAAGATTTTAAAGTTATAGATCCAAAGAGACAAATTATGATTCATTTATATGACTTTCTTTAAACAAATTTATATAAGGATTTCAAATTATATTTTTATTAATTTATCAAGATTATGATAAAATCATCAAAATATCAATAACGTTGGATAGATTCATCAATCTCTTTTTAAAATAAAATCATTTGAAAACTTATCCAAAATTATCATAAAAAAATATTTTTTAAAAAATTCAATAAAGGCATCCTAGATTATTTTTTAATAGCTAAAGTTCTCTAATCCATTTTTGTAGTTTAAGAGATTCAACAATAATAATATTATTTTATCTCTTATTGAAGGATTAATAGGATAAAAATATTTTCAAGAATAATTGTCCTTTTTTTAAAATTTATTTTAGAAATACAAAGTTATTTAAAGTCAAAAATGAAATTTTATTAAGATCATTGCAATAAATATTTTCAAACAAAAGTGTCGATTTATTTTAAATCCAATAATTTTTATATATTGAAAGATTCTATCATATTATCAAGAAGTTTTTCTTTTAAAGATAAATGACTTTGTATATGACTTTTTAAGTTCAAATTTAATATTTAATCATTTAATCTCAAGACAACGTGCATAAATATAAGCACACAAATCAATATATTAATCATCATCAAAATCTTCCTTTCATGTTTATAATTTTTTTATCAAAGATAGCTAAACTTTCATTGTTCTAATTCTAATATGCTCTATCTATGCATCATTAATGAATCATCCATAAGATTCATTACTAATAATTTTATTTTCAATAATTTTTCTTATTATTTACTTAGGCTAGTGACTTTGAAAGATTATTAGATCTCAAGTCATGTATTTTGAGCATCTTAAACATTGTTTAGTACTCCTAACTTTGTTAGGAGACAAATTTATAATAAAGATTTAAGTACCCATTTTACATTGGGATCTATATGAAGAACTTTGTCTTTATTATCTAATGGTTCTTGGTAGTTTGTTGTTCCCTTAGGAATCCTAACTAACTTGTAAGGACTATAATTTTTAAATAGACATTTGTCGGCTTTATGTTATAATCTATCACAAAAATTATATTTTATTTTTGGTGGCAAATTTAAGGTAGGTCATTTTACAAACATGGTTGGCTTTTGTTGAATGTTTATAACAAAGCCTATGCCATTTCTTTTATTAATATGACCCTCATTAGCAAGAATCATATTTAGGGATTTGTTCCTAATTTTAAAATTTTCTATTGTTAACTTAAACATGATATTTTTTCTATAATGTTATCTAGCATTTCACATTTAGAACTACGATTATGTGATACTAATAATTCATGCATTTTTATCAACTTTACTAACTAACAAATCATATTCATTTTTAAGTAACTTAAAAGATTTGCTAAGTTTTCTAAAGTCATCAAATAAATCATATAACATGTTTAATAATTCCAAAAAAGAAATACTTAATGAATCACTGACCTCATCGTCGATGGCTATAAGAGCGAGGTTCTCCACTTCTTGGTTGTGCATTTCATCTTTGAAGCTCTTCGGCTTCTTGCGTTTATAGCAAGAGGTTTTGTCTATCTTTAGATCATTTTTAAGGTTCATGTTGATTAATTTATCCGATTTATTTGTCAAGAGTTAAAAGTCCTCATCACTCAATATTTCACTCGAGGAGTTATATGTTTTCAATTCAAATTCTTTCTTATTCTTTGGAAGGTATTCTTCAAATTTATTTTTAGAAGTATTTTATTTAATGATTCATTTAGATTAGTTATGCTTTCATATGTCATTTCTACTATATGTCATATATCGAAAGCCGAATCAAAACAAGAAACCCGATCAAATTTATTTTTATTAATTACACAATATAAGACATTCATAGTCTTTGCATTCAATGAAAATATTTATTTTTCATAATCATCCTAATCATTTATTGGATTTGATGACTTCTGAAAATCTTTTTCAATAATACACTACAAATCAACATCTATCAAATTCAAAAAGATATGCATTTATATTTTCCAAGATGTGTAGTCCATCCTATTAAATATAGGAGGACGTGAAATGAAATGTCCATCATTCATACCAAAATAAGTCATTTACTCAAATGAGTGTTAATTCAATAGGTAACTACCTTGCTTTGATACCAATTGTTGGGGGGGGGGGGGGGGGAGGGGGTGTTGTTAATTAGTGCAGTGTAAATTTTTATTTTAAATAAAAACTTTTTGGCTTTAAGCAAGATAGGAAGATCCAAAGCTTTTTATTATAAGTGAATGATTCAAAGAAGATTGCTAAGTTACTTGGTTACAAATTATTTAAAAATGAGCAATAAAATCCAAAAGATAATCAGCATCGTAAGTGAAGTGTTTAACGTGAAAACCTTACTTTTAAAGAGTAAATGAAATCAAAAGCGTCAATACAAAATTAGTAAGCTAGGAATGTAAAATAATAATTCACAAGTTTTATAGTGGTTCGACACTAATGGACCTACGTCCACTCCCGAGTCCTTCTTCGTGAGACACATCGATGTCCACTACCGATCTTCTTTAGGTAAAGATCAAACCCTTATAATTTGCTTATAAGGGAGATAAGATTATAACTCTTTGATCATTTCTTTATTCCTTTTCTTTTTCTTATAATTTACACATAATATTTTCTTAAAACATAATCCCCAAAATTATTGTATGGAATACAAAAAAGGTTGAGGTATTTATAGGCCCCAAATGACTTCAGAAATTGGAGCAAAAAAATCAAACTCACTCAAAAAATTTGGGTACGGGCGGTTCACACCGCCGACCTGGGCGGGGCAACCGTCGAAAGTGCCCAGATTCTAGGCGGGTCAACTATCGAAAGTGCCCAGATTCCTGGGCACAAGCGGTTCGGTCACACAGCCTGGGTGGTTCAGTCGCTGACAGTCACCTGAAATCCTGGGCGGCGATGATACACCCACCGCTCACTGGCGGTTTACCCGCCGAAATCTCCAGCAAAGTGGTTCTCTTCACTTTTCGAATTCCTGCTTGAACCTGATGTTGACTAACTCTTTGGTCAACCAATTGAGCTCAACTTAAGCTTAATCAAACCCTGTTAGTGGACCCGACTACCTCTTTGAGTTGATTTAGATTTCTTTCAAATCACACTCATTTAGGACTCAATTAACTTATGACTTACAAATTATAATCAAGACATGACCACCAAGCTTATGACATTACTCCTGCAATCCGGCAACCTCCGACATTCCAAGCGGTGAGTCTCACAGTCTTCATTTAGCGATCTCCTTGCACGTTCCTAGCGAGCTTCCCGATCCCTTTGGTGAACTCCTAGCAAACTCCCGACGAGCTCCCACCGCATCGTCCAATCCTTAGCCCAATGCCTAAGTTTGATCCTGGGTCCATGTCTGATCTGTAACTCATTTTCACCGTCGTGGTTAAACCTGCATGATACTAACTACAACATAATTAATTATAATCGACATGGCCACAAACCCACTTCAAGACATTCCCAACTCCCGACAAGCCTTTCGGCTACCCTCGATAATCTTTTGGTGAGTCTTGGTCTTCTTCCGGTAAACTCCCTTACGCCATCCTGGTAAGCTCCCGATACTCTCAGCGAGTTCCTGACGCACTCCAGGCGAGTTCCCAACTACATCGTCCGAACCCCGGCTCGATATTTGGACTTGACTCTGACCAAACTTCTTATTTTAATTTTCTTTCTATCGTAGTTAATCCTGCATCAATCAACCTTAATAACCTTGTTAGATCAAATACTCATTAATTAATTTCATCATCAAAATTAGAATTTAACATATATATATAATTAAATTATCTCATTATCACTAATACTATATCACTTTGGCTGTCTTATCAACTTAATACATCAGTCCAACGTCAGATTAATATGATATATGATTATACTAAATGTAATGCCTAATAATTTGATTGACACTAAATCTAATAATCCCATATAATTGTTATACCAACTAAACATCCACTTACTTCTATTCTGAAAATAATTATAAAAGTCATCACCACTCTACAACATCTTGTTATGAAGGCTGCCACAATCAAAATCTACTTTAAAAATATGATTTAGAGATAATTTGAACACAAACTTACTATTGTACCATTTTAAAATTTTGATATTTCATTCGTGTAATAACCTAGGTCTTTTAATGAAGCGCCATCTATAATTCATAGACTTAACATTGTTTGATCTTGTCTGGCCACCAAATCTCAATTTGGTTGAGACAGAAATCTTCATTAGAATCTAATCCGACCCACCAATTAGTCAAAGTCTCTCAGACTTGAGCCATCGCTATATCACCATCATTGTATTGACGCCAATCACATGAGATCTCCCTCCATCTCTCTCTCTCTATTTGTACTGACATGAACATCAAATATTTACATCATCCTGGCGCAACTGCAACGTCAGCTACCGGAAAGATTGGGATGTTGGGTCTAGTCAACAACTATTAATTAGTAAATGTGGTTCTTTGTGGTCAAATTTAATACCAGCTATGTTTTGAATCTCAAGCATCACTAATATATCATATAAATAATATATATATTATCCTGTGATATGAATTATGATATATATACTTCATAAATATGATAAATAATATATTTATATTTTTTATTTCTAAAGTGTTCTTCAAAATATTATTCTTAATATTTTATAAAATATTTACTTGAAGTATGTATACCACAATATCTGTTAGTGGACTTAAATATGAGATTAAGTAATGATAATAAGTATACATATAATGAGTAGAAGTTGCAGTTAAAATTTAATTGACCTCAAATGAATCTCAAAGCTTGAATGAGTTTGACTATGATTAACATAAGGAAGTTTAAGTTTTAACATTATGTATATAGTGGATCATAAGCTACTCAGGCATGGATGAAATAATAAAATCTAAAATAGAGATGTAAATCAAAGATGAGTTTTATATTAAATATTGAGATATATAAGTAAGATTGATGGATGACTTTAGTTCGAAAATATAATTTTTATAAAACAAATTAAACTTAATTAAAATTACTATAATATTAAAATTATATTAATAAATAATTTAAAATTAAGTCTATTGAGATTAAATCCAAGACTTCAAGATAACATTTTAAGCATCTTTATCTTATTTTGGCCTCATCTTCTTTATCAACATGATACCCCACGATCCTTTTTCTTTTTCTTGAACTATTCTATCAGCTTTTTTCATGCAGACCAATAAACCTCAGTTCAAAAGAATATTAACGTAAGAAAACCCCAATTCTTCCCTTGTTATATATACCTAGGATTTTAGTTTTATAAATTATAGCCAAATATTTTCAACTACGTTTGAGTAACAGACTTTAAATTTATTTTTGATTTTTGTATATATTTTGTATGAATCTCTTATGATTATAAAGCCTCTAGTATGATTTTGATATGAGATTAATGAAAAGAGTTATTACTTTCTTAATCTAAGATACTCAAAATCTCTTATTTTCTGATAATTAGTTCTATTTAAGCTAACTAGACCCCCTTAAGGATATAATTAGGCTCTGTCCTTAATTTTAAAAGGTTCCCTTGGGGTTCTGTTAGATTTAGCATTAAGTGAATACCACCACTATCATGAAGATATGATCTTAGTAAGATTAGACAATTCTAACTCAGCTTCAACTCAATATAATAAGTGTTGGTAGTTAAGTTAAGAGTATAATTTAACCTCAAAGTGATTTGAACTTAAATTAAAATTTGGTGTGCATTTAATTTTATAATTTTCTATTTTTTACAAATTTTCATGATAATTTAAGAACGTTTATTTAGCAAGAATAGTGAAGTAAATTTTTTTCTCAAAATTATGATGGTATGGTTGATAATGGCTAGTTCATTAATTTATAGAGTGAAATATTAAAAACGTCGTACCCCCGAATATTCATATTCAAAGGCATGAACCCATCATAAATAAAAAATATTATAATTCCTCTATTTCTAAACCTATGATCTAAACTAATATTTAAGTATACTAAAAAGAAATTTAAACTAATATTTAATTATACTAAAAAGGAATTTAAACACTGTTCATAACTTATAAAACCTGAGCAGTTTATGATCATATACCACATCACTCGATATCCACAAAACTCAAAGCCAACTTAACAAAAATATTAACCTAATATTACAAAAACTCCAATATCGGAGGTCATGTAAAGCTTTTAAATGATATATCAAATCAGCCTCATCGATAATATTTTATTATAAAATATACTTATCTAAAAATCACAATATATCAACCAACAATACTTGTCCAAAATATGAATAGATTTTCTCTGCTTTAGCCCAATTCTAACTTTTTCGAGGGTGAAAATATAAAGTTCAGTAAGTGATTGACATATCTAAGATAAAGGAGGCTAATTTCAAACAAACTTGGTATCCAAATACAAGGCAGAGATACAAAATTCATGAATATCAACCCATTAGATACATAATTATAAATGTCATTTTATTCAAAGCATATTTATTTCAAAACAAATAGAATAAAGAGTAATTGAAACATATCAATGATGTAAGAAGTATTTCAGAGCATATCAAAGGCGCATAGGATATTTTAGAGCATATTAATAGTAAACGAAACATTTCGAAACATATCAAAGGTATATAAAATGTTTCGGAATATATCAATGGCAAACAACATTTCAGAATATATCAAAGGCATATGAAATATTTTATTTCAGAGCATATCAAAGACATAAATATTTTGATTGCATATCAAAGGTGTATGAGTTATTTTAGAGTTTATCAAATGAGTAAATAAGGAACAAAAGCTCAAATATCATATCAGATATAATATTCATTTTATTCTTATCAAAAGCACACCAACAAACTCATAAGTAATGCTTTAAATATCATATCAAAGACATAGATGATGGAGTGGGATCAGACAGAATATGATATATCCATTTTTGGATGACCATCAAACAAAAGTCTCCCATGTCTTGGAGTTCCTTCCACCCACATTTGGGTGAAGTCATAGGGGGTCGACAAAGCATCGCAGGCTCTAAGCTTAAGTCTTTTTACCATTTCTGGCAAAGGTTCACATTATCCCACAAACACCAGAGTACAAAAGGATATGTAAGTAATAACATGACATATATCGGAAACACATGGGGAATAACAAAATGTACATGCTATATAAACTTTTGATAATAGATTCAGGTATGTAAATAATTGAAGGATAAGAGCATATAAGGATTCAAAATAATATTATAAGGCTCAAATGAAGAGAGGACTTTAGTTGGATCACAGATAGAATATGATTCGATATCATACCAAAAACATAGAGGGTGATATGGGATAACATACGGAATATGATCCATCCATTTCTCGATGACCATAAGACAGAAGTAGAGCATCGCGGGCTCTAAGTATAACTCTCTTTATCATTTCTATTAAAGATTCATATTATCCCATAAACACCAGAGTACAAAAGGATATGTGAGTAATAAATTTGATACACATCGGAAGCATATGTGAAATAAAGAACATACATGCGCCTATATAAAATAATATGATAAAATATAAATGTCACATAACTGATCCAGGTATATAAATTATATAAGGATAAGAGTATTCAAGATTTCAAACCAATAATATAAAGCTCAATGGAAGTAAAGATTTTAGCTAAAAATCAATTTCCAAAAGAGTGAACAAGGATAGGCAAAATCGATAAAGGTTGAATTCTGGCAGAATTTGAGAGACATATTTCATAAATTATTTGAACAACCAACCATGCTCCGAATTACTCAAGAAATGTATTCTTTGAAAGCTAAATGAATATAGTTTCAGATAGAATATGTTTCATACAAATTGAAGTTTCTAACAAAGAGTTAAAAATGATTTGGTAACAAAAGGTTATAGAACAAAAGCTTTGTTTTATAGAATTTATAAGATTAAATTCAATAAATGACTTATTAAGTATTTACATTCCAAATCACTCAATCTTATATTAAAGAAAGATATAGGTGTTTAGTTTTCAACAAAATATGTTTTGATTAAATCAGAGTTCCCAACAGGAAGTTATAAGTAGTTTAACATTAAAAGATTAGAAATTACGATCCCGATTTTGCAAAATCCATAGGGTTAATCGAAATAGAAATATAGGTAGTCATTTGGATGCTAAATTTTTTAACCTAGGTATCAACAGAAAGACCTATGAATCTATTTTTGAATAAAATATGTTTTACCATAACTTGATTTTTCAACAGAAAGTTACAAGAAATTTAAGATCAAGAGGTCAGAGATTACAAAGTCTGTTTTATAGATTCTTCAGGGTTAATTGAAACAAGAGTTTAGATAGGCACATGAACTCCAAAATTTTTAATTTTGATATCAAATGAAAAAAACCTACTAATCTACTTTCAGAATAAATAGGTTTTCCCTAAATCAGAGTTCAATGCAGAAAGTTATGTCAAAATAAGATAGAAATGTCAGAATTCATAAATTTCACAGATTCATAAATTTACAGTTGAATAAGAGAGATATCATATTCGAAGCCATAAATCTTTCAAAATCATATTAAACTGAGATGTAATCAAGGATGAAGACATTATGTAGGATGGGTTTAGAACACTTACCTTAGAAGATTTTGATCCCAAATGTGTGGATTTTGTCATCCCCAAATCTCCAAATCTTTTCTTCTCTTCTTCTTTTTCTTCTTCTTCTTCTCCTTATCAAGTGTACGTTGTAGCAAGCCTTCTCTTTTCATAATTTTTGGGTAGGTTTTCTCCTCTAATTGCTACTTAATTTTTGCTAATAATAAATATTGGTAGGTGATAAGCATGCATGGATTAAGCTTATGTGTCACCTATGCAACATGCATAAGTGACACTATCTTTAAACTAGGTAATGACATATGTCATCTCTCTTTTCTCTTCTTTTTTTTTATAACTTAATGTGAATTTTTTATAATTCATACCAAACTTTTATGTTTCACATTTAGGTATCTAGCAATAAGTTTTTAATATAAAATTATTTAATCAAAAAAATTATTAAATAAACCTCATATTTATAAATAGGTCATCATAAATAATTTATTATTAAATAAATCCTCATTAATAATTTAAAATAGATCATTATAAATATTTTAAAAATGAAGGATATTACATTCTCCCCCCTCCATAAAAGAAAAAATTTAGTCTTCTAAATTTATCAAACATCCATCGATCACTATATAATTAAAAAAGAATCTATATACTTTACATATCAAATATTAGTAATCTTGAATCATTCTTTGATATCATATCTGTCACGCCACCCAAATATTTGCGTTCGAAAGGCATGAACCCATCATAAATCAGAAATATTATAATTCCTCTATTTCTAAACTCAGGATCCAAACTAACATTTAAGGATACTGAAAAAGTATTCAAATACTGTTCATAACTTATAAGACCTGATCAATTTATAATCATATACCACATTACTCGATAATCTGTAAAACTAAAAGCTAACTTAATAAAAACATTAACCACACTTATAAATCGACTAGTGTTAGAAATCTATACGATTCTAAAACCATCAATTTACTCCAAATTCATATCATCGTAGACTAAACTTAAAATTCTAAAAACTTCACATGGGAGGTCATGCAAAACTTTTATATTATACATTAAATCAGATTCATCGATAACATTTCATTAGAAATTATACTTATACAAAAATTATAATATATCACCCAACAAAACTTGTCCAAAATCCGAATAACTTTTCTCTACCGCAGCACAATTCTAACTTTTTTCTAGAAACAAGTTAACCTGAAAAATCTATATAGCAATGGAGTGAGCATATAATGCTCAGCAAGTGACTAACATATCTAAAGCAAATGATGCTAGTTTCAAACAAACTTGATATCAAAATATAAGGCAGAGATATAGAATTCATGGATATTAGCCTATTAGATTTGGAATTATAAATGTCATTTTATTCAAAGCATATTTGGTTTAAAACAAATGGAATAAAGAGTAATTGGAGATATCAATGACGTAAGAAGTGTTTTAGAGCATATCAAAGGTGCATAGGATATTTCGGAGCATATCAATAACAAACGAAATATTTCGAAACATATCAAAGGTGTATGAAATATTTTGGAATATATCAATGGCAAATGACACATTTCGGAACATATCAAAGGCATATGAAATGTTTTGGAGCATAGTAACGACATATAAAACATATTGGAGCATATTAAAAACAAACATTTCGATTATATATCAAAGGTGTATGAGTTATTTTAGAGTTTATCAAATAAACAAATAAAGAATAGAAGCTCAAATATCATATCAGACATAATATTCATTTCATTTTTATCCAAATCACATAAATAAACTTATAAGCAATGCTTTAGATATCATATCAAAGACATAGATGGTGGAGTGGGATCAAACAAAATATGATCCATCTATTTCTGAATGACCATCAAATAGAAGTCTCTCTTATCTGGGTGAAGTCATAGGGGGCCTGTAGAGCATCGCGGGCTCTAAGCATAACTCCCTTTACCATTTTTGGTAAAGGTTCATATTATCCTAGAAACACTAGAGTAGAAAAGGACATGTGAACAATAACATGGCATATATCAGAAGCACATGTGGAATAAAAAAAATATACATGTGCTAATATGAAATAATACGATCCGATATAAACTTTTCATAACAGATTCAGGTATGCAAATAATTTAAAGCCAAGATCATATAAGTATTCAAAATAATAATATAAGGTTTAAATGAAGAGAGGACTTTAGCTGGATCACAGATAAGATATGATTTGATATCATATCAAAAATATCTAGGGTGATGTGGGATCACATGCAGAATATGGCCCATCCATTTCTCGATGACCATAAGACAGAAGTAGAACATCGAGGGCTCTAAGCATAACTCCCTTTAGCATTTCTAACAAAGGTTCACATTATCCCATAAATACTAGAGTATAAAAGGACATGTGAGCAATAAATTTGGTACACATCGGAAGTACATGTGAAATAACGAACATGCATATGCCTATACGAAACAATATGATACAAACATAAATGTCACATAATTAATTTAGGTATATAAATTATCTAAGGACAAAAGCATTCAAGATTTTAAACCAATAATATAAAGCTTAATGTAAGTAAGGATTTTAGCTAAAAATTAATTTCCAAAAGAGTAAACAATAATAGGCAAAATCGACAAAGGCTGAATTCTAGTAGAATTTAAGAGACATATTTCATAAATTATTTGAACAACCAATCATGCTCCGAATTACTCGAGAAAGGTGTTCTTAGAAAACTAAATCAATCTAGTTCAGATAGCACAAGTTTCATATAAACTTAAGTTTCTAACAAAGAGTTACAAATGATTTCGTAACCAAGGTCATAGAATAAAAGCTCTATTTTGCAGAATTTATAGGATCAAATTCAATAGATGATAGGTAAAGTATATGTATTCTAATTCATTTAATCTTGTATCTAAAGAAATATCTAGGTATTTAGTTTCCAACAAAATATGTTTGCTCAAATTATAGTTCCCAACAGAAAGTTATAAGTAGTTTAGTATTAAAAGATCATAAATTATGGTCCCTATTTTGCATAATCCATAGGGTCAATCAAAACAAAAATATAGGTAGTCATTTGGATGCTAAATCTTTCAATCTAGGTATCAACAGAAAGTTCTATGATCTATTTTCTAACAAAATTGGTTTATTTGATTTTTTAATAGAAAGTTATAAGGACTTTAGATAGGTATATGAACTCCAAAATTTCTAATTTTGATATCAAATAAAAATCTACTAATCTACTTTTAGAATAAATAAGTTTTCCCTAAATCAGAGTTCAATGTAGAAAATTATGACAAAAACAAGATAAAAGGGTCAGAATTCATAAATTTCATTGATTCATAAATTTACAACTGAATGAGAGAGATATCATGTTCCAAGCCACAAAATTTTTAAAATTATATCAAATTGAGATGTAATCAAGGATGAAGACATTATGTAGGTTGGGGTTAGAACCCTTGCCTTAGAAGATTTTGATCCCAAATGTATAGATTTGATACAAATTTCCAAATCCCCTAATCTTTTCTTCTCCTAGCCCTTCTCTTCTTCTTCTCCTTCTTAAGTGTATGTTGCAAGCAAGCCTTCTCTTTCACAATTTTTGGGTAGGTTTTTTTCTCTAATTACTACTTAATTTTGGCTAACATAAAAGTTACTAGATGGCAAACATGCATTGATGATGCTTATGTGTCACTTATACAACATGCATAAGTGGCACCATCTTTAAACTAGATAATAACACATGTCATCCCCCTTTTCTCTTCTTTTTTTATAATTTAGTGTGAATCTTTCAAAATTCATATCAAACTTTTAAATTTAATATTTAGATCCCTAGCAATAAGCTTTTAACATAAAATTATTTAATCAAAAGAATTATTAAACAAATATCATATTTACAAATAGGTCCTCATAAACAATATATTATTAAATAAATCCTCATTAATAATTTAAAATAGATTATTATAAATATTTTAAAAATAAGATATATTACAAAAAAATGATGGTGGAATTTAAATGAATTTTTATGTTTAGTATATTTTATTTTATATGAGATTTTATGATTTTTTTAAAATTATGATAATAAATTATCATAAATTAATAATTCAAGAGGTAGAGTTCTTAATTAAAGTATCTCTAATCCTATGCTCCTAATTTGATAGACATATCGCTCCCTAGCACACTTGATTATTAAGAAACATGGTCTTTCATTGACATTTTCATTTTTGAGTTCAATCGGGGAAGTATAAGTTTATTCACTATAAAATAGTAGTCGTATTATTGAATCTTAGATTTTGATAATGAAATCAATTGATGAGTTTATGGGCTCATATGCTTTTGAGATAAGTGACATAATAAATACTTCGATCATAGACTTAAACCATCGAAGGACAAATTATCGAAGTAGGAGAATCAGACATTGGGCCAGATAAGTATTATATCGAAAATTAGACATCGACCTGAAGTATCAATCGACATGCTGAAGACTGGACTTTGTGCTCGGGCACCATGTTGGAAGGATCAAGTATTGTACCAATAGATCAGATAATATGCTGAAGGAAAGGATGGTGCATCAGAGGTTTAGACGAAGTGTCATTTGATTGGATGACATGATGGAATGCTGGACAACATGCTGAAAGCTTCGTGATTATGCTGGATATGTGGTTGGATTGTTTAAGTCTTGATCGAGATCCTTTGGGGTTAAAATGTATTGGTATTGAGCCAAAATAATACCAAATTATTGAGAAAGCTAATGGGCTTGGACCAGGACTGAATTAGGCTTATTAGGAGGCAAAACTAGTGGTCTTAAGCAGGGCTAGGTAGTGGTACCACTAGGCCCAGGTTGTGGTACTGCCCGGACAACTGATAGCCACTATTTTATGCTTATTAGCACTCCTGATAGTGGTACCACCACCTGTGGTGACAATATTATCACCTAGAATTTAAATATAACAGTGGTAGTACTGTTCAAAAGTCCAAAATTATGGCATCAAAATTTACAAATATAGGATCATCCAAATCCCATAATTTTCAGTGATTTAAATTTTTTGGCTGGGATCCAAAGGTAATTGCAATTCAAGAAATAAAAGACTTGAATAACCTTCCTCTTGAAGAACTTATAAGATCTTTAATGATTTACAAAGCACATAATGAACAAGAGAAAAACCTTCCAAAGAACAAGGAGGATATTGCACAGAACCAAAGAAGACTATTTAAGCGAAAACTCAAGTGATGATGATGATGACATAACACTCATTACAAGAAGACTTGTAAAGTTAATGAAAAGGAACAAGACTAATTCTACAAGACGGGAATGTAAGAATAAATTTGAACATTTATGTAATCATATGTTATGAATGCAAAAAATTAAGACACTTCAAAAAAGAATGTCCATAACCGAAAAAGAAGTTGTCAATCTAAAAGAAAAAGAAATCATTTAAGGCAACATAGGATAAATCAAGTGCATCAAAAGATTAAGGGTAAATCAATGAAGATGAAATGATAAACTATACTTTGATGGCCTTCAATGATGATGTATTTGACTCTCCCGGAACATCTTTATCTTACGATGAATAACTTGATGTATTTCATGATTTATATAATGAACTTAAAATAGTTAGTAAAAAATATAAGTTGCTAAAAAAGGATCATGTATCTCTCTCTAATAAATTTGATCAATTAAAAAATAAGTATGACAACTATATGTCAACATCTTATACTAAATATGAAGAGTTCGAATCATTTAAGAAAGAAAATATATTTTTACAACGAACCTTAGAAAAGATTAAAATTGAAATAAGTCACTGAACATGATTCTTGCTAATTAAGATTATGTATCAAGAAAGAAGGAATTGACTTCGTAAGTAGTAACATATATCAAGAATCAACAAAATTTGTAAAAGGACCAACACTACATATTCATTTTAAAGTTAAATACAATTTCTGTGAAAAATTTGGTCATATAAATTAGTATGGGTTCCTAAATGAACAATAAATGATTTGATTCCAAAAGTCAAGAAAAGAAGATATAATTATGAAGGACTCAAAGTTAAATGGGTATCTGAAGTAAACTCATCTTTCTTGTAAGTATGTCTCCAAACAAGAGCTAAGAGCAAAAGACGAGATCTTGATAGTGATTACACAAGGCACATGACCAGAGATCCAACACACCTTTTAAAGTTTACTAGTCAAGACAGAGGATATGTCACATTCAGAGATAATAATAAAAAAAAAATTGGCATTGAAAATATTGGTAACAGATCTAATTTTTTGATTGAAGATGTTCTTTTATTAGATGATTTAAAATATAACTTAATAAGCATTAGCCAACTTTATGATAAGAGATATAATCTTTTGATCCAACACACCTCTTAAAGCTCACTAGTCGAGATAGAGGATATGTCACATTCAGAGACAATAATAAAGAAAAATTAGTTGGTATTGAAAATATTGGTGATAAATCTAATCTTTTGACTGAAGATATTCTTTTAGTAGATGGTTTAAAACATAACTTAATAAGCATTAATCAATTTTGTGATAAGGGATATAATGTTAAATTTGAATATAATGTTTGCATCATAGAAGTACCAAACAAAAAAAAAATCTAAGATTGCTTTAAGAAGTGATAATATTTATACTATTAATCTAGATAATTTTCATGATAAAACTTGCTTTTTGATTTTAAATGATGATGTATGGCTTTAACATAGGAGATTAGGACATGTAAGTACGAAACTAATCTCACAAACTAGAACTAAAGAACTTGTGAGAGAAATGCTTAAAATTAAATTTATCAAAGATAAAATTTGTAATGCGTGCTAACTAGGAAAATGCATAAAGAGTAGCTCCAAACCTAAAAACCAATTAAGTACCTCTAGACCATTACAATTAATTCATATATATTTATTTGGATCTATTAATATCAAACGTCTAGGAGGTAGAAAATATGCTTTTGTGATTATTGGTGATTATAGTAGATATACTTGGACATACTTCTTAGTATATAAAAATGATTACTTTAAATATTCTACTAAGTTTTGCAAACAAGTTCAAAATGAGAAAGGCTTTATGATTTTTTTTATTCTTAGTGATCATGGTGGTGAATTTAAAAATTATGATTTTTTAAGAATTTTTTGATTCAAATGGGTATGATTATAATTTTACTCCAAGAAATTCACAACAAAATGAAGTTATCAAAAGAACAAGATAGCAAGAACCATTCTTAATGAACATAACCTACCCAAATACTTTTGAGTCGAAGCCGTTAACATGACATGCTATACCATGAACATGGTTCTCGCAAGACCTCAATTGTCTAAAACTCCATATGAATTTTGGAACAATAAAAGATTCAACATTTCATATTTTAATATTTTTATATATAAAAATTTTATCTTAAATGAAAAAGTTATTTTAGGATAATTTGATGTAAAATTCGATGAAGGCATTTTTCTTGGATATTCCTCTCTCTAAAGCTTAATGAGTTTTCAATAAAAGAACCTTAGTTATGTTAGAATTAATCTTCCTTCAAGTCTTTTGATCTTCTCTTGGGGAACTCCCGATGCCATTCTGGCAAGCTCCCGGCGAACTCCTAGCAAGCTTGTGATACCTTCAGCAAGCTTTCGACGAACTCTGGGTAAGCCTCCAATCCCTTTGGTGAGCTCTCGACGAACTCCCGTTAAGCTTTCGGTGAGTCTCTCGATGAGTTCCCACTGCATCATCTGTACCCCTACCCGATGCCTGGACTTGACTCTGGCCTAACAATTGATTGTAACTTTCTTTCTCTGTTGTAGTTAATTCTACATCAATCATCTCTAATACACATATTAGATTAATAACTCATCAATTGATTTCATAATCAAAATATGAAATTCAACAATGTCCTCCTTTTTTATGATGATAATTAATTAATGACGAAAGTTAAACCTTAATCCCTTTAAATCCATGTCATAATCCAAATAATGTAAACTTAAATTCAAGAGAACCACACACTCTTGAATTCAAGTATCATGAAATGATTTTTCAAGTAATTTTCATCAATAATTTAAGAATGCAACGAGATACTAATACATCAATTTTAGAAATGATATAACATCAATTTCAACCAATAATGAATCATCAAATTTTCAAAGTATCTAAGATGAATTATACATCAAGCATATATTAAGTTAAAATTCTTTTCCTTAAGTCATCAATTATTTCTCCCCCTTTGTTTATCAATAAAAATAGGAGAAATATCTAATTTTATTTTTCTACATTTGTCATCAATATATCATTTCTCCCCTTTGTCATCAATATGTCATTTCTCCCCCTTTGTCATCAATGAAAATGTGAAATGTTAGAGCAAATGATTTCAAGGCACATGTGTCATTGGTCTCCCTTAGTAAAATAGGATATGAGCCATAATTTTCTCATGAAAAATTTTCTTCCCCTTTGTCATGTATTATTTTTCATATATATGTCATCAATATACTACTTCTCCCCCTTTATCATCAACAAAAAGAGGTGAAATAATGAGCAAATAATTTTATGATACATAAACTCATCTTGTGTCAAAATTTTTATATTTGTACAAAATAAATATTGATTAAATATTTAATACTTTATTGCTCCCCCTTAATAAAACATAATTTTCTTATGAAAATTTATCTTCCCTTTTTGTAAATAAGAAAGCATTAGACATAAGAAAGGGAAACGAAGAACATCATATCACAAGAATAGGGCTCAAAACCTCAATCTTATAGATGTAAATTTTAAAAAGATTATTTTAAAGGTGAGCTAAAAAAATTCAAGATCCACATATGCATTCATCTTAAGTAGAATTTCAAACACAATAACAAATCAAGAAATATAAAATATAGCAAATCATGCATTATAAAGATCATCTTATGTAAATTTTGATAAAAAACATGATTTGTAAAAGTCACAAATTGTAAATCATGTATTTCGTAAGCATTTAGAAAATTTAAAATTTAAAATTTAAAATTTTCTTCTAAGCAAATTGTTTCTCATTCAATGTTATAAGATTCATCATATCCAATTTGTTTCTAATCATCTTGATAATTTTATTTCCCTCTTTGGTCATTGTTAAAATATAATAGTATAATTTTTTTTTTACATCCATGTTCAAATTATGCCTAAAAGTATAAGGGGATCATGTCATTAAAGATTAAAAAATAATTCTAAAAGATATGATTTAATAAATTTGCCCCTCCTTTTTTGTTTGTAAACATACGTAATCATGAAATCTTATGTATTTAAAATTCTAACTAAAATAGAAATCAAATCATCCAAATTCCATGTATTTAAAATTCCTAATTTTCTTTTAAGCAAACCACTCCTCATCCAATGTTAGAAGATTTTTTATATCAAATTTTCTTCTAACCAAATTAATAATTTTGTCTTTCCCTTTTTATTGTCAAAAAATGATTATGATGATATGCTTTCTTTATGACCATAAGTACAAAGGGATCATGCCATTAGAAATGAAAGATCAAATCATAAGTACTAAAAGACATGAGTCTTAGGGGATTAAATACCCTTGATTCAACCAAGATAAATCTTAAGACAACCAAGATAAATTTAGATAAGTCTTTTTAATAAAATAGAAGAATGATCTTGATAAAGATGTCAATTATAATTGTTAAGATTATAAATCTCTCATTTATTAAAAAAGAAAATAATAGAGATTAAACATGATTCCCATAAAGAATATGTCAAGTCAAGAAATCAAGAAAATGTTCATGACAAAATAAATCTCTTTTAATTTTTAACTTATCATAAATTTAAGAAATATTAATTTTGGAGATAAGTTATACCATTCATAAATTACAAAAAAATCATGTCAAAAAAGATATTAATATCAAAAGACATTCATGAATACTAAATGACATGATTTAATTTAATAAATCTCCTCTTAGATGATAAAATGAAATCTTAAGAGATCAAAAAAGAGTCTTCATTCATAAAAATATCAAATTATAAATATCAAGATATTGAGTTAATTTCAAGGAAGAAATAATAGAAGATCTTGATTTGTATATATAAAACTTCAAGTTGTTAAGAATATTTCTTATGATTAATTTATATGATTTTCTTTGAACGAACTTGATTTATATAAGGATTTCAAGTTATAATTTTTCAACTTGTCTAGATCATGATAAAATTATCAAAATATTAATAAAGTTAGATAGATTCATCAATCTCTTTTTAAAAAATTATTTGAAAATATATTCAAAATCATCATAAAAAATCGCTATTCAAAAAATTTCAATAAAGGCTACATAGATTGTTTTGCAAAAGAAAATAACTAAAGTTCTCTAATTCATTTTTGTAGGTTAAGAGATTCAACAATAATCATATCACTTTATCTCTTATTGAATACTTGATAGGATACATACGGTTTTAAGAAGAAATATCCTGATTTTTAGTTATTTTATGTGATTTATTTCAAAAATACCTTTCTCATCAAAAACTGAGTTTCATTTATAAAAGAAAACATCAAGATCATAATAAAATATTTTCAAACAAGTAAAATATTTTTAAACATTTCAAAACTAAAAGACTAAGTATTATTTCCAAAATAAATCATCAAAATTATTATAATAAAATATTTTCAAACAAGAACTTCGATTTATTTTAATTTCAATGATTTTTCTATCTTAAGTGAGTCTAATTCTATGGACTTAGTGAAATGAGTTGCCATGCTCATTTCATTTTCATTTCTACAATATTTTAATTTTTCAAAAAATAAAAAATGAAGCATAATTTTTATCTCCCTTTTCTATATTATTGTATGCTTAAATTCTATCATTCAACAATAATCATTTATCATACAACTTATACAACTACCATAGCATTTAAATCACATAATATTTAAATCAATTATTTCATAAACTTAATAAATAATAATATAATATTTATACCATTTAATAATAGCCTTTACATTTAAACCAACATCCAAGCTAATAATTTTAAACCAATGATATCATCAAAAATAAAATTATAACTTCCCATTAAAAATAATCTTTTTCTTTCTTATTATTCATTTTTGTACTAGCATGCTTTAGTTGTGCATCATCAAGATTAATTGTTTAATCATGGACTATTTTTAATAAAAATATTTGTTATAATCGAAACAAAGATCATTAAGTTTCAATTATATTGATTCAAATAATTTTTATTTTTATTATTTTGGCTAGAGAGCTTGATAAGCGAGTTAGATCTCAAGTCATATGGTTTGAGTATCTACTATCAAGATACTATTCATTTTTGCTCCTAGCCTTGTTAGGAGACAACTCTACAAGATGGGAGGTTTTATTTTAGGTACCCATTTGAGTTTGGGTCCCTCATTAAAGATTCTTCCCATTTTCTCTAAAGGCTTGAGATCATTTATGGTTCATTTAGAAACCCAAATTAATTTGTATGGACTATACTTTTTAAATGAACATTTGTAGGCTTTATGTCCTAATTTTTTATAAAAATTACATTTAATTTGTGATGGTAAGTTTAGAGTGGGTCTTTGACGAAACTAGTTGGCTTTTGTTGAATGTTGCCAACAAAGCCTATATCTTTTTTCTTATTAACATGACCCTTATTTGCAAGGATCATGTTTAGGTATTTACTTAATATTTAAAATTTTTTTAAAGTTTGTTTTAACATGATATTTTTCTTTTTAGCTTCTTTAAACGTATCACATTTAGAGTAAGAATTGTGTGATGGTGATGCATCATGTATTTGTTCAAATTTACTAACTAAAAAATTATGCTCTTTCTTAAGTAATTTATAAGACTTACTAATTTTTGTAAACTTATCATAAAGCTCATGAAAAGAACTTAATAACTCATTAAAAATAAAAAAGCTTTAAGGTGGGTTACTTACTTCATCGTGGTTTGCTATAAGCGTGAAATTCTCTACTTCTTGATTGTGCACTTCATCTTCAGAGCACCTCGGCTTCTTGTATTCATAACAAGATGTTTTATCCAATTTAGGTTCATTTTTATAGTTTTTGTTTATTAATTTATCCGATTCATTTGTCGACGGTTCAAAGTTCTCATCATTCGAGATTTCACTCAAGGAGTCATATATTCTTTTTAGTTCAAATTTCTTCCTATTCTTTGAAAGGTATTCTTCACATTTATTTTTGAAAGTCTTTTCATTTAATAATTCATTTAAATTAATTGTGCTTTTATATATAATTTTTAATATATGCTATATATTGAAAGCCTAATCAAAATAAGAAACCTAATCAAATTTATTTTTATTAACTGCATAAAATAAAGCATTCATTGCTTTTACATTTAACAAAAAAATTTTTGTTTCCAAATTATTCCATTTGTTCGTTGGTATGAAAGATTTTTCAAAATTATTCTCTATAATGTGCCATAAATTAAAATCTATGAAAATTAAGAATATACATATCCTTGTTTTCCAATATGTATAGTCCATCCCATTGAATATGGGAGGCCATGAAATATAATGTCTCTCATTCATATTAAACAAAATCATTTACTCAAGTGGGTGTTAGTCTAATGAGTAAAATCTTGCGTTGATACCAATTGTTAGGATCAATTGGCACTAGGAGGAGGAGAGGGGGGGGGGGTGCGGTCGGTGAATTAGTGCAAATGTAAAAAATATGGTTTAAGGAAAACTTTTTATTTGGAGCAAAATAAAAAATCAGAAGTGTTTCATTAAGTAAGTAAGAAATAAACTTATCGAACGAAGTTAAGTTATGATCATGCTAAAAAAAAAAGCTCTTTATAAGAACATGCATAATTAAAACAGGTAAAGTAAATAGATGCTTACAAATTTATAGTGGTTCGGCCTCAACCTGGCTTACATGCACTTCCCGAGTCCTCTTCTTCGAGGTCCACCAGCGTCCATTATCAATCTTCTTTGGATCAAGATCAGACCCTTACACTTCCCACTCTCCTTTTCACAGGCTCAGGAGAGGAACCTTATAAACTCACAAGGGAGACTTTACAAGCTTTTCTTTTTCTTACAATTTTAGCACACTATTTTTTTACAAAATTTCTAGCTTAAAATGTTATACTAAATGCAAGAAATCTTGGGGTATTTATAGACCCCAATTGACTTCAGAAATAGAACTAAAATTTAAATATATATAAAAAATAGGGTACAGGCGATACAACCATCGGTGCCAGCGGTACAACTATTGAAAATTACTCAAAAAACTAGGCGATAGTGGTACAACCACCGCCAACCGATAGTACAATAATTGGGAATCCCGGAAAAGTGATTCAATCCACTTTCTCAATCCTGACTTGTACCTTCTATTGACCAATTCTCAAGTCAATCAATTGAGCTCAACCTGAGCTCAATCCATCCCCATAGTGGACCTGGTTTGCCTCACTTGATTTAATTTGGATTCCTTCAAAATATAACTTAAGTAAAACTTAAACCCAAACCGATGCTAACTATGATTTAATCAATTACAATCATGTGACCATCAAGTCCAACAAGACCCTATTGACTCCCGGTAAGCATTTCGGCGACCCATAACAATCTTCTGGTGAGTCTCTTATTTTTTTTCGGTGAACTCCCGATGTCATTCTAGAAAAGCTCTCGATTACCTTCGGCAAGCTCCCAGCGAACTCCCAACAAGCTTCCAATACCTTTGGCAAGCTTCCGGTGAACTTCCAGCAAGCCTTCGATCCCCTTGGCAAGCTCTCGACAAGCTTTCGATTCCTTCGACAAGCTTCTGGCGAGTCTCTCGGTGAGTTCCCACTGTATTGTTCAAACCTCGGCTCGATGTCTAGACTTGACTCTAGCCTAAAATTTGATTGTAACTGTCTTTCTTTATCATAGTTAATCCTGCATCAATCATCTCTAAGATACATGTTAGATCAATAACTTATTAATTGATTTAATTATCAAAATATGAGATTCAACAAGTTGTTGATGAATCTATCCATGTTGGTTTAATAAATCTCACGAAGTTAAGAAAAATAATTTTGATGATGATTTTGAGTTTGATAAATTAAATTTGAATGAGAATTTTACTCTCCAAAGCAACTTGGATATATCTACTTCCAAGGAAACCTTATATAAGAAATACAAGTATATAGATGCACATCTTAAGAAGCTAATTATTGGAGATACATCCAAAGGTATTCAAACTCATTCTTCATTAAAAAAATATTTGAGCAAATGCTGCATTTTTATCACAAATTGAATCTAAATACATTGACGATGCTCTTAAAGAAGACTCATGAGTCTCAATAATGCATAAAGAATTAAATCAATTTGAAAAAAATAAAGTTTGGATAATTGTTCCTAGATAAAGTGATTATTTTGTGATTGATATTAAATGAGTTTTTAGGAATAAGCAAGATGAATAAGGTGTTATAATTCAAAACAAGGCTAGATTAATGGCCAAATGTTTTTAACTAAAAAAGAAGATATAGACTATGAAGAAACATTTGCTTCTATGGCTAGACTTAAAGCAATAAGGATACTCCTTGCTTATGCATATTTTAAAAAAATTATATTATTTCAAATAGATGTTAAAGTGCTTTTCTTAAAGGTTTTACTTTCAAATAAGTTTTTGTTGGGTAACTACCTGGATTTGAAAATAATCTTTTTTCAAACTAGGTATATAAATTATCTAAGGCTCTCTGTGGATTGAAACAAGCCCTAAGGCCTGGTATAAGAGATTTAGCTCCTTTTTTATTCAGAATAATTTTTTAAAGGTAAGGTCGGCACCACACTTTTTATTAAATATTTCAAAAATAATTTTCTTATTATTTAAATTTAGGATATTATTTTTTGTTCTATAAATAAATAGTGAATTATTTTCGAAAAGTATGAGCTAAGAATTTGAAATGAGCTTAATAAATGAATTGACATTTTTCTTGGGATTATAAATTAAGCAACTATATAATAAATTTTTTATTAGTTAAACTAAGTATACTTTGGATTTATTAAAATAGTTTCATATAGATTGCTAAGGATGTTAGCACACCAATGAGTATCTCTATCAAATTAAATATGGACAATAAGGAGAATATTTTATCAAAAAGACATAAAGGTATGATAGGTAGTTTATTATATCTTATTGTAACTAGACCTGATATAATGTTTAGTATTGAGTTCTGTGCAAGATTTCAATCCAATCTTAAACAATCTCATTATAAAGTAGTTAAAAAAAAAATTAGATACCTAAAAGGAACTCTTAATATGGGATTTTGGTATTCTAAATATGAAAATTTTAATTTGATTGCTTATATTGATGTCGACTTCGTAGGATGTAGAATAGATAGAAAAAGTACCTTTATAACCTGTCAGTTCCTAGGTTATGCACTTGTTTCTTGGTCTTCTAAGAAGTAAAACTCTATCGTATTATTTATAGCTGATGATGAAAATGTAGTGGCAGATGCATATACACAAGTAATTTGGATGAAAAATACTTCGAAAAATTATAAACTTTACTTGAAAATATCCCTATAAAATATGATAATATGAGTGTAATTTATTTAATAAAGAACTCTATTCAACACTCTAGAACTAAATATATTGATATTAGACATCATTTTATTAAGAATCACTTTAGCAATTATGATATATCTTTATAATTCATTGACACCAAATATTAATTAGCAGATATTTTTACTAAACTATAGAATGAGAAACAATTCAATTTTATTAGAAGAGAATTAGGTATATTGAGTCTTTCAAATACATGAATCATAATATCTTACTAATTCTTCTCATATGATTCTTCCTTTTACTGAAGAGGAGATTTTTTTAAACAAATCATGATCTTTCACTTGATTTCTCAATATTCAATATTTGAGATTTATTTCGTATTTATTCTCTTATAATTCTTTCTTTTCACTAATGATTGAGAAAAATATTTATCCAAATGAATCATGATCTTTTATTTGATATCTTGATATTTACAACTTGAGATTTATCTTGTATGAATCAAGAACCTTTGCTATTAATTCTCCTCTACTTTTTGGTTTTCGTAAATGACTAAGAAGAGGATTTATCCAAACAAATCATGATCTTTCACTTGACTTCTCGATATTTATAACTTATATTTATTTTATATGAATCAAGATCTTTTACTATTTCTTTTTACTAAAGAAGAGATTCATCCCAATGGATCATATCTTGATTTCTTAATGTTTATGATGTGAAATTTATTTCATATGAATCCTTTGTATTCATGACTTGTATACTCCATCATAAATTGACCTCTTCTGACTTGAACTTATCTTTGATATTAATATCCTTCATGTGATATCGAAGTAGTTTCATAATTGACATATTGATGTAAATAAAGAGAAGTAGCATCATGATAACATAATATCTTTCTCTTCTTTTTGATGATGACAAAGGTGGCGAGAAAAGTAGTATCTTATATGGTTTTCCTTTTTGTTGATGACGAAGGAGAAGTAATTATAATTTTTTGATGACATAGTAATTATGTTGCACTCTTATATATATTGTATTTATTGACATTAACTTATTTTATTTATTTGAGATGTGTAACTATTTTGATATTCTAACTATGGATATGATGTGACTATTTAACTGAAATTATGTATATGATTTTTATAATTATTATTATTAAAAATCACTATGATTTATGATTAAAATTATTTTGACTTGAATTCAAAGATTAGCACTAAGAGATTATTAATTTTTGAATTAAAGTTTTTTATATTTCAAAATCCCATATAGATAAGGGAAGCCTAGTTAAAGCTCTATTATTAATTGGTTATCATCATAAAAAAGGGTAAGGTTGTTGAATATCAACTTTTGATGATGAAATCAATTGATGAATTTATGGACTAATATGCTTTAAAGATAAGTGACATAGGAAATACTTCGATCATAGACTCGAACCATCGAAGGGCAAATTATCGAAGTAGGAGAATCAAACATTGAGCCGGATAAGTATTATGTTAAAAATTGGATGTCAAGGTGAACGATTGGTTGACATGCCAAAGACTGGACTTCGTGCTCAAGCATCATTCCAGAAGGATCGATAATTGCACCAAAAGATCATATGTTGTAGGCAAGTCAATATGCCGATAGATCGAGTAATATGTCGAAGGAAATAACAATCTACTAAATGTTCGACGAAATGTCGAATGATTAGATGACATGATGGAATACTAGACAATGTGCTGAAAGCTTCATAATTGTGTCAGATGTGTGGTTAGATTGTTTAAGTCTTGATCGAGATCTTTTGGGGTCAAAATATATTGGTATTAGATCGAAACTATGCCAACTTATCGAGAAAGCTAATCGACTTGGACCAGGGCTGAATTTGGCTCATTCGGATGCCACTTAAGCAGGCATGGATGGTGGTACCACCAAGCCCAGGCGGTGGTACTGTCCAGATAGTTGATAGCCACTATTTTGTGCCTGTCAGCATTGCTGACGGTGGTATCACATGTGTAGGTGGTGGTACCGCCTGGTTCGATGGTAGTATCACCCAGAATTCAAATTTTATGATGATAGTACCACCCAAAAGTTCAAAATTGCAGCATCAAAAGTTACGATTGTAGGATCATCCAAATCCTAAAGTTTTCAATTATTTAAATTCTATGGCTCCATTTTAAAGCTATTTGGGGCTATAAAATACCCCTACCAAGGCTTTAATTAGAGCAAGAAATAGGTGGTGAAGTTTATACGAGTTGTAGCTCTCTTTGAGCATTGATTGAGTCTCTTTTTCCTCCTTGAGTTTAGAAGTGATTATCAATTTGTATGAGGTGTAAGGTCTCTTGTCAAAGAGTGAGTATGGACGTTCTCTCCTAAGCTTGTTAAAAGGAGAAGAGCTTAACAAAAGTAGGTGATCTTCGTCCGTTAGAAAGAAGATCAGTAGTGAAAGTCAGTGGCATCGAGGGTAGAGGAATCAAGAGTGAAAATAAGTTGGGACGACTAAACCACTATAAATTGGTTTGCAGTCATTCTTTTGACTGAACCACTCTTTTTGCCTATCGCATTTCCTATACGGATTTAATGATCAAACTTTTAAAATTAGTTAAATTTGTTGTAGCACTAATTCACACCCCTCTCCCTCCCCCCCCCCGCTCTTAGTGCCATCACAATCCTAACACGTATAAATTACCATATGTATGAAATATTTTGGAAAGTATATTTTGAATATTATGATTATTATGACCTAAATATGAATGTATATATTTTATAAGCTTATATACATGTATATATAATAACGTATGGTGTCGGAGTACATGAATATGTTATCACATATGATACACTTATACGCTATGACATGATGTGCGATGTGTGTGGATGCATATGTGATAGTATATGTATATATTATAACATGTAGTATAGGAAAGCATATATAATATATATATATATATATATATATATATATATATATATATATATATATATATATATATATATATAATGATGTATAGTATGGGAGTATACGTATATATTGTTAGAATCAATTAGGACTAAGAGGGGCTACAGAGGGGGGTGAATTAGTGTGAGAGTTGAAAAACCTTAGTTTTGAAAGACTTGCTCAAAATAAAACCAGAAATCAGAAGCATTTTATTTAAGTCAAGTGCATCAGCAAATAAATCTTGAACAATGCTAAGTTAATATCTTACTTAAAGAAAACCCGAGTAAAAATAAATAAACTCAAAAAGTAAAGTTAGAAGGCTCACAGTTTATAGTGGTTTGGCCAAAACTTAGCCAACGTCTACTTTTTGGAGTCCTTCTTGAGGCCCGTCGGTATCCACTAATGATCTTCTTTGGGTGAAGATCAAACCCTTACGCTACTCACTCTCTTTTTCACAAGATCAAAAGAGGAACCTTATATGTATTTCACTTATAACTCACAAGGTGAATTCTCAAGGCTTACAAGATTTTCACAAGGATTACAACCACTTTTTTGCTCACTCTCTTGCCCCCTTTATTGTTCACTTTCTTGTCAATTTTCATGCTCTGAATGTAAGAAAACTTGGGGTATTTATAGATCCTAATTGGATTCAGAAAATAAAGCTGAAAATTTAAATGTATAAGAAAAATCCAGATACGGGCATACTACTGTGGTGCTGGTGGTACTACCGCCGAAAGCCACCCTGAAAATAGAGCAACGGTGGTACTACCACTGACTTGGGCGGTACAACCACCGACCTAGATGGTACTATAGTCGCCCACTGACAATACTATCGTCGGGAATCCCAGAAAGGTGTTTTCTATATTTTTTTATTCCCGACTTGTACATTTAGTTGAACCCTTCCTAGGTCAACCAAATGAACTTAAAATGAGCTCAACCCAAACCCAAAGTAGACCTAGTTTGTCTCACTTGAGTTAATTTGGATTTCTTCTAAAATTAACTCAGTTAGAACTCAAAACAAACTATGTCTCACTAATTATAACCGTACAAGACCATCAAGTTCAATAATTGACCTAACCCCCAGCAATTTGGCAATCTCCGGTAATCTTTCGGCAAGTCTTACAATCTTCTTCCAACAATCTCCCGATGTGTTCCCACGGAGCTTCCCTATCCCATCGACAAACTCCTAGCGAACTCCCAACGGGCTCCCACTGCATCATCCGAACCTTGGCCCGATGCCTGAACTTGATTTTAACCCAATATCTGGTTGTAATTCCTTTTCTCCGTTGTAGTTAACCTTGCATTACTTTCTCTAACACACATGTTAGAAAAAAATTTATCAATTGATTTCATCATCAAAATCTGAAATTCAACAATCTCTCCCTTTTTGATGATGGCAATCAATTCATGATGGGAGTTAACATTTACTCCCCCTATGTCCATGCCATTATCCAAATAAAGTAAACTTAAATTCAAGAGAATCAAACACTCTTAAATTCAAGTATCATGATCTAACACTACAAACAATTTTCATCAATACATCAAAGATGCAACGTTACATTCATACATCAATTTCAGAAATGATATAACATCAATTTTAAATATTTTTACCTTAAGACATCAACCATCAACTCATCAAAGATTTTCAAAGCAAACAATATTACATTTAAATTCATGCATTATCATACATTAATTTAAAATTTTCCTCCTTAAGTCATTAATCATTTTCCCCCCTTTGTTTATTAACAAAAGGGAGAAATACCCATTTTACGATTTTCTACATATATCATCAATATGCTATTTCTCCTCCTTTGTCATCAACAAAAAGGTGAAATATTGAACAAATAATTTCAAGTTAGATAATCTCATCATGTGTCAAATTTTTCTATATTTATTAAAAAATAAATATTGATTATATATCTAAATATTTAGTGCATAAAGAAATTATTTCATTGCTCCCCCTTAGTAAAATAGGATAAGAGACATAATTTTCTCATTAAAAATTTTCTCCTCTTTATGAATAAGAATGAAGAAGAAACAAGGGAGGGTTGTGAAAATATCACATCACTTGTAGATGTAAATTAAGAAAGTTGTAAAATAACAAATTAAGAAAGTTATAAAATTAAGATGAACTCAAAAATCCAAGAAATCCATAAAATATTTAAAAAATATGTAAAATAACAAATTAAGAAAGTTGCACATTATACATTCGGGTGAGTTATCATTTCTAACTCTCTTATAATAAAATCAAATTATTCTTCATTTATGGTTTAGTGAAAATGTTTGCTAATTGATACTTAGTGTCAATACATTCTAAAAAGATGGCATGATTATTCACATGATCTCTAATGAAGTGATGTCTAATATCAATATATTTTATTTTTGAGTATTAAACTAGATTTTTAGTTAAACATATTGCACTAGTGTTGTTACATTTTATAGGGATATTTTTTAAATGAATTCATAATCTTATAAGGTGTTTTTCATCCAAATAACTTGGGCACAACATGCACCAGCTGCAATATATTTAGCTTCAGTTGTAGATAAGGCAACCAAATTTTGTTTCTTCAAAGACTAAGAAACAAGAGTATGCTCTAAAAATTGACATGTCTTGGTAGTACTTTTTTTATCTCTACAATCTCCAAATTTGGCATCCGTATACGTAAGTAAATCAAAGTTTTTAGATTTAGGATACGATAAATCTAAGTCAGAGGCTCCTTTTTTAAATATCTAAATATTCGTCTAACTGCCTTAAAGTGAGAAAGTTTAGGATTGGATTGAAACATTGCACATAATTTAACACTGAATATTATATTCGATCTAGTAGCAGTTAAATACAACAAGCTACTTATCATTCCTCTATAAGTTGTTTAATCAAAACTTTCTCCCTCATTATCTGTCTAATTTTATAGAAGTGCTCATGGATGTGTTTATGGCCTTAGCATTATCTATACCAAAATATTTTAACAAGTCTAAGATATACTTAGTTTGACTATAATGATACCATCATTTAATTATTTTATTTATAATCTTAAGAAAAAAGTTAATTCACCCATTAGGATTATCTTAAATTCTTGGTTCATACTCTTAGCAAAAGATTCATATAAGGATTCATTTGTTAAACTATAAATTATATCATCTACATATAAACTTTAATAGCAAGAAACTTATTTTCAAAATGCTTAAAAAATAATATGGCATCAACCTTGCCTTTCAAAAAATTATTCGAAATAAGGAAAGAGCTAAGTCATTCATACCAAACCCGAGGGGCTTGTTTCAATCCATAAAGAGCTTTAGAAAGTTTAAAAATATGATTTAGGAAAAGACTATTTCCAAAACCGGGGGATTGTTCAATACACTTCTTCAGAAATGAAACCATTAAGAAAAGTACTTTTAACATTCATTTGAAATAACTTCAAATCTTTGAAAGATGCAAAGATAAGGAGCATCCTTATGGCTTCAAGTCTAACCACAAGAGTGAAGGTTTCTTCATAATCGATCTATTCTTCTTAGTTGAAACCTTTGATTATTAATCTAATGACGATACCATTTTCATCTTGCTTGTTTTTAAAGACCTATTTAGTACCAATCACTAAATGATCACTAGGTCTAGGAACAAGCCCTCATATCTTATTTCTCTGAAATTGATTTAACTCTTCATCAAGAGTCATCTCTTAGGGCTTCATCAATATATTTTGGTTCAACTTGAGAAAGAAATGCAACATTAGTACAAATTTTTTTTTAAAAGAAGAATGAGTTTGAACACCTCTTGATGTATCTCCTATTATAAGCTCCTTAGGATGACTATTTAGATACTTCAATTCTTTAAATAAGGGTTTAAAAGTAGATTCATCCAAGTTGCTTTTAGGAGGATTATCATTGAAATTCAAAGTGCCAAAATCAAATTCATTATCAAAATCAATTTTCCTAAGTTTGAAAATCTCATTGAAAACAACATGAATAGACTCTTCAATTACTAAAGTTCTTTTATTGAATATACATTAAGCTTTTGAATTAGAAGAATAACCAAGAAAAATGTCTTCATCGAATTTTGCATCAAATTTTCCTAAGACATCCTTTTCATTTAAAAAAATTTTACAATCAATAACTTTAAAATATGAAATATTAGGTTTTTTTACCATTCATGGTTTATAAGGAGTTTTAGAGAGTAATGGTTTTACAAGAACCCTATTCATAATATAGCATGTTGTGTTAATAGCTTCGGCTCAAAAATATTTGGGTAGGGTATGTTCGTTTAACATAGTTCTAGTCATTTCTTCTAAGCTCCTATTTTTTCTTTCTACTACTCCATTTTGTTGTGAATTTCTAGGAGTAAAGAAGTTATGGATATACCTATTTGACTCATAAAATTTTTGAAACTCATTATTTTGAAATTCACCACCATGATCACTATGTATTGACAAAATTAGAAAAACAAATTTATTTTAAATAATTTTTTTAAAAATTAAAAAATCATTTTTGTGTGCTAAGAAATAAGTCTAAGTATATCTATTATAATCATCTACTATGACAAACATATATTTGCTATCTCCTAAGCTTGTAGTATCAATTGGTCCAAATAAATCTATATGGATCAATTGTAGTGGCTTAGAGATGCTTATTTGATTTTTTGACTTAAATCTACTTTTTATTTGCTTTCCTATTTGGCAAGTGTCACACATTTTATCTTTAACGAACTTAAAGCTAGGTAATCCTCTTACTAAATCTTTAGTTGAGATTTGGTTTAGTAATTTCATGCTAGCATGACCTAGTCTCCTATACATAATCAAAGCATCATTATTTAAAGCTGAAAAACATGATTTATCACAAAAATTTTCAATGTCAATAGTATACATATTATTATTTCTTAATACAATCAAAGATTTATTTTTATGTGTATTTCAATAATATAAGCATTTGATTCAAATTTAGCAATATATCCTTTATCATATAATTGTTTAATACTAAGTAGATTATGTTTCAAACTATCAACTAATAATACATCTTCAATCAAAAGGTTTGATTTTTCTTTCCCAATGATTTTACCTTTATTGTTATCTCCGAAGTTGACAACTCCTTCATTTAGGCTAGTGAGCTTAGAAAAGTAAGTTGGATCTCCTATCATGTGCCTTGAACATCCACTATCACCTAGCTTCAGTTTGGAGACAAACATATAAGAAAGATTATTTTAATTTAGGTACCCATTTTACTTTGAGTCCCTCATAAAGAGTTCTACTTAATTTAACTAGAGGTTTTTGGTTATTTATGGTTCCTTTTGAAATCTAAATTAATTTATGTGGACTATACATTCTAAATAAATACTTGTAAGCTATATGTTCTAATCTACCACAAAAGTTATATTTAATTTTTGATGGCGCGTTTAGAATGGGTCCTTTAATAAAGATAGTCGAATTTTGTTGAGTATTGCCCACAAAACCTATACTTTCTTTCCTATGAACATGATCCTTATTTGCAAGGATCATGTTTAGGGATTTATTCCATATTTTAAATTTTTCTAACATTTGTTGTAATACATGCTTTATGTTTTTCTTCAAGTTTACTAACTAGTGAATCATGCTCTTTCTTATGTAGTTTATAAGACTTGCTAATTTTTCTAAATTCATCATAAAGCTTATAAAAAATATTTAGTAATTCACTAAAAAAGATATTAAAAGACTCATATACCTCATCATGGATGGCCATAAGAGCATAGTTTACAACCACTTCCTTGATGTGGTCTTCTTCATCCGATGAGCTTGAGTCATCCCAAGTTGCCGAGAAAGCCTTCTTATATGTTGCCTTCTTATATGTTGCCTTCTTCTTCAATTGTGGACACTCACTTTTGAAATATCATAGCTTCTTGTATTCAAAACATATTATGTTATCCTTTTTCAGTTTCTTTTTATTTTTATGATTTTTATTATTTTTTATAATTTTTTTAATTTTTTTTGTCAATAGTGCAATGTCATTATCCTAATCACTTGATCTTTCACTCGAGGAGTCATCTACCGGTCTCAGTGCTAAGTCCTTCATGTTCATTGGAAAGTGTTTATCTTTAGTTCTTAGTGCCAAATCCTTCCTATTCTTTGGAAGGGGTTCTTCAAGTTTATCATGAGTTTTACAGCTTAGTTCATAAGTCATGAGTGAAATATAGGATGTTTCGCCTAAATCTTTCATGGAGAAGTTTCTAGATAGCCAAGCCTTTATTGTGAAAAACATTCTTATATCATTCCCAATGATTAGGATGTCATCCACATATAGCACTAAAAAGGTGATAGCGCTCTCACTTACCTTCCTGTACACACAAGGCTCATCTTCATTCTTAACGAAGATATAAGATCTGATCACCTCATCAAATCTTATGTTCCAGCTTCGAGAAGCTTGCTTCAAATCATAAATGGATCTAAGCAACCTGTATACTTTATCTAGACTCTCTTTGGATATGAATCCCTCTGGATGTATCATATATACTTCCTCCTAGCGGTTGCTATTGAATAATATTGTTTTGACATCCATTTGCTAGATCTCATAGTCATAGTGTGTTGCAATGGCCAAAATAATTCTAATAGACTTAAGCATAGCTACAAGTGAAAAGGTTTTGTCATAGTCAACTCCTTATCTTTGACGATATTCTTTAGCTACCAGCCTTGCTTTAGAGGTCTTTATCTTTCCATCCAGTCCAATCTTCTTCTTGAAGATCTATTTGCAGCCGATGGGTATAATACTCTCAGGTGTATCCACATGGTTCTAAACCTTGTTAGAGTACATGTAATCCATCTCAGAATTCATGGCTTCTTACCACTTCCTGGAGTCTATACTCATAATAGCCTCCTCATAGGTTTGAGGATCAATATCCCGAGAGTCATCTCCACTGATATGTCCCATATATCTTTCAGGAGAGTGAGATACTCTACTAGACCTACGTAAAATTGAAATTTGTGTGTTAGGTATATGAACAGACTCGGGCTCTGGAATGGTGCTTAAGCTAGGTTCGCCAACCTGGCTTAGTTCTATCTCACTCCTATTGTTTTCACCAAGAATATGTTCCTTCTCAAGGAACACAACTCTCTTGGCAACAATGACCTTTTAGTCCTCGGGATGATAGAAAAAATACCCACAAGTTTCCTTTGGGTATCCTACGAATGTGCATCATTCTATCATTGATTCCAACTTATCGGGGTTGTGTCTTCTAACGTAGGCAGGACAGCCTCAAATCTTAACAATCTTAAGATCGGGTTTCTTTTGTTTCCATATCTTATATGATGTAGATACTACCGACTTTGGTGGACTCTGTTCGGAAGGTAAGCTGCAGTCTCTAGGGCATACCCCTAGAATAAGATGGGTAGGTCAGCAAAACTCATCATGGACCGTACCATGTTTAACAGCGTGTGATTCCTCCTTTCTGATACACCATTAAGCTAAGGTGTATAAGGAGGTGTCCACTGGGATAAAATCTCATTATCCCTGAGGAAATGAGTGAACTCTGCACTCAAGTACTCTCATCTTGGATCAGATCAAAGAGTCTTAATACTCTTTTCAATTTAGTTTTCTATCTGATTCTTATATTCTTTGAATTTCTCAAAGGCCTCAGATTTGTACTTCATTAAGTACACGTGTCCATACCTAAAGAAATCATCAATGAATGTAATGAAATATGAGTAACCACCTATAGCCTGAGTCGACATGGGACCACATACATCATTATGTATGAGTTTCAATAACTCGGTGGCTCTCTCTCTAGTTCCACTAAAAGGAGAGTTGGTCATTTTCCCACGAAGGCAAGGTTCATAAGTTGCATATGACTCATAGTCAGATGAATCTAAGTATTCATCTTTCAACAACTATTTAATCCTTCCCTCATGTATATGACCTAGTCTATAATGTCATAGGTTTGCATTATTCACCTCATCTCTTTTCCTCTTAGACATATTTATATTCATGATATATGGAGAATTGTCTAACACATATAAGCCATTTATAAGGGTCCCTCTAGTGATAATCTCATTATTTATAATTATTGAACAACTATTATTCTCAAAAAACTAATTTATATCCACTAATTGTCAAATAAGAGATAAAATAATATTTTTGATAATAGAGGGAATAAAATAACATGCATCTAATACAATAATAGCTCCACCAAGCAGATATAGGGTGATCTCTTTGACAGCAACTGCAGCAACTCTTGCTTCATTGCACATCTTGAGATCCATCTTGCCTCTAGCCAATCTCCTACGTCTTGCCAGAACTTGCAATGAATTGCAGATATGATAAACACGCCCAATATCCAATACTCACGTGTTATCATGAAAATCTGATAAGTGAAGACTGATCATGAATATACCTGAAGCTTCTCTAAGCTTCTGTTTTGCCTTATCTACAAGGTAGTCTTTACAGTTCCTCTTCCAATGCCCGTCTTGGCCACAGTGGAAGCATTGTCCTTTATCCTTTCCCGGGTATTTCTTGGTAACCTTTGCCTTACCTGGTCTTTCTTTGCCCTTGCCTTCTTAAGAGTCTTGCTGGTCTTCCTTTTCTTTTTGGTCTAACCAATATAGAGAACTGACTTCTCCTTCTTGATGACACTCTCAACTTCCCTCAACATATTGAGGAGCTCAGGAAGAGTCACCTCAAACTTGCTCATGTTAAAATTCATGATGAAGTGAGAAAAGGAATCTAGTATAGACTGAAGTATAAGATCAACATACAGGTTATCCTCTAGGACTATTCCTAGACCTGTGAGATTCTCGATCCACTCTATCATCTTTACGACATGATTCTCAACTAATGTCCCATCTATCATCCTGGCTTGGAAGAGTCTCTTAGATATCTCATATCTTTGAGTTCTTCCCTGTTTCTTAAATAGTTGACGGAGATGAAGAAGGATAGAATCTGCATCCATGCTCTCATATTACCTTTGTAACTTAGGAGTCATGGAGGCCAACATATAATATTTTGCCAACGTAGAATCATCTATGTACTTCAAATAATGAGCGATCTCATCCTCGCTTGCCCCTTCTTCCAGCGTGGGCACAATTGTATCAAGGATGTATGCGATTTTCTCCACCGTGAGAATAATTTTTAAATTATGGAGCTAATTTGTATAGTTTGGACCAGTGAGGCGGTTGGCATCAAGTATGCCGCCTAGGGGGGTTTATAAGCGACATGTTTCTGACAAAACAAGTTATAGTAAAAAATAAATAACATGCAGATTTTACAAAAAATACTAATTAAGATATGGACTTCTATTTTAATATACTCCCATTATTTTCTTAGCGAATCACGTGACACCCTTGACACGTGAGACAGAAGTCTCCGACAGACTTCTAGTGGGGAGCGGGATCCAATTGGTGTCTTAGTGTAACCTCGAGGGACTCGACCAATTACACTAAGCCCAAAAGGTAGGCAATTCTTGCCAATCATAACTTATGATTCCTGTTATGTTCGGCTTCTGAATCATCATAGTCTCAAGGGACTCGACCAACCATGATGTTCAGTTAAGTCATCACCATCATTACAAGATGAGTCTGATTCGATGATATGCCCTCGAGGGACTCGACTAAACATACCATATCCTTAGGTCATCGGTGATATCTCTATGTCATAGGCAAGATCTCGATCACGTAGATAGGTGAGCCTCGAGGGACTCGACCAACTCAACCTATGTCATAATTCAATTTCTTCCTATAACGATGGAAGGCCACGTGGGTCAATTTTATTGCCTCACACTTACTGACTTAATATTATCTTAGGAGAGATTTTTGTATCGGTCTCCTAATATATCGTGTCACATATATACATATTTAATATATATCTACATCACATGCAAATATATATATATACATATATCTAGTAGATGTATAACACATCACATATGCAAACCACACGGGATGATCATGAGCCATCACTTAATATAATTAAGACTGAGCCAATGGACTTAATCACTCACAATAGGATCTATGTGTGCATCGGCGTATCTCCATGCCCTGTGATTGTTGATCTCATCATCATCAGTTCCGTCAGATCATGCATCACCATGTGTCGTAATCTCCCACTATGATATCATGGGTCCCACTGTAACCTTCATGCTCCCGCTATGCCTCTCCATGTAATTACAAATAATCACAGGAACGCAGGCCCGATAATAAATGAGAAAAACAGAGGCCCATAGGCCCCAATAATAATAATTATTATAATTATACATATCACAACACATAGCTCATGATCAGCCATCCACATCATACATCATATGTACATCACATCATATGTAGGATTACAATATATATAATAATTAATTAAATTATTTAATTAATTATTTTTTAAAAAATCAAGATATCCTCATAATTTCTAGAATTGTCAAGGGTATTTTCATAATTCTAGATGAGAGGACACTCCTCAAAATTTTCAGAATTATTGAGGGTATTATGGGAATCATGTACACAAGGACAGTCGAAATTTTTTTAATTCATAGGAGCAGGATCATCCTTTTCTCCAAAGGATGCCCTAACCCCTCTTTCCCTTCTCGCCACCACCTGCTGCTCAGGGCCGCCCCACCCCGTAGAGGGCCTTGGCCACGGCCAGGCCATGGGTGGCCGGCCCTGCATGGGGGCTGGCCGTGGTTGGCCGCCCCTCCTCCTCTCTGCCTTTGTTGTAAAAACGTAGCAAGAATGCATAGAACGATTCTACATGATACAATCTCATCACACGTAATTTAAAACCAATCTTTTGCACAAAAACCTTAGCTCTGATACCACTATTAGGAAACCTCAACGGGTGGATCACAAGTGCAATAGAAATAAAAACAAAAATTGGTCACCCACGCAGATCAAATAGTGGTGTAAAAGATTGGAGTCACGAGAAAAATCGTAAAAATCGGAAAACCATGATGTGTGAGAGATTGATTTTGCCTAGGGAGATAGTATCTCCTTGTATTCTAGATCCAAATGGAGAAGATGAAGGAGGTTAAGCATCCTCCTCTCTAGTGGTATCCACACGATGAATCTTTATAGCGAAACTCTTCTAATCTGATCTTGCATCTCTTACGCAAAGGGAGGGAGGAGAATGGGAGAAGGTGGCTAAAGCTATAGCCTATCAACCATGAGTCTCCCCTCCTATTTATAAAGAGCCATCAAAACCCTAGGGCTCCTTCCTTAGTGGGTTATTGGATGGTGATCCAATAACCCACTAACCTTGCATTATTGGATCTCCATCCAATAATCTCCTTAAGCCTCTAATTGGGCCTTAATCAAGAAACCCATCAGCATAGGGTCTCATCTAATGAGAATAAGGGCTAATTGGATCTTCATCCAATCCTCTATTCGCTGAAGCATCCACCATATGTGTGTGACCCTCTAGGCCCGATACCGAGCTGGCCGTGAGTCACTCCCATCAGAACTTTTTCTGATATAGTGAATTATTATCTCCATAATAATTCACTTGACTCATCGACTATGGATATACTAGGCCACTATGCCATAGTCCCTAGATGGTACGGGAGGGATCAAATCCATCAGACCAGTCTGTCCATAGTTACCATGTATCTATAATCCCTCATCCAACTAATATCCTAGAGATCATACATTAGATATAGTATTGTCAGGTCACATACGGAATTCGTCATCGTCTCGCTCTAATCGGATTCTCCCAGAGAACTCTTTCTCTTTCAATCTGAATGACCCTAGCTAGGGATTTGTCTAAGCAAACATATATGGGATATTCCCCTTGTAATGTCGAGAGTGGATGACCCTCTATTGACACTCAATTACCTTTGTAAGGTTGGATATCAATCCCGATAACCAACTATACCAAATCTGGAACTTTTCAAACCTGTAAGTATGGCGTCAAAGAAATGAGTACTTAAATAAGGCATCCTTCGTGTCTCAAGTCTAAGGACCAGATACACAACTGGGACTATAGAATTGTTGTCTGACATTAGGTATCATTAACCATACAATATTCCATAAGCGGATCAATCAGTGAACTTATTCTCTAATGAGCATATGTACTATATCCTTAGTGTCTCCACACAAGTGGCTATGAGACCAGTTGCCTCCATCATATGGACGGGTATATAGTACACCGATCTATCTGGTTATCTCAATGTCCCTCTTGAGTAACGTATGATAGGGATTATTTATGATATGTGTTTAAAAGTGAATCGATCTTATTATCGTGATCTCATCACGATCCGACTCTCATTGCACATAACCAAGGACATCACAATATATATGTAA
The DNA here is from genome assembly GCA_021527575.1 of Ensete glaucum. Taxonomy (NCBI): domain Eukaryota; kingdom Viridiplantae; phylum Streptophyta; class Magnoliopsida; order Zingiberales; family Musaceae; genus Ensete; species Ensete glaucum. Next base: position 19,534,654 of record CM038552.1, on the reverse strand, counting down.
CAGATAATGTGAGAGTATACCAATATTAATCATAAGTAAAAAGATCACACAGCATGTCATACATGTCATCACTCACGTGATTGGCTTGCAGGGCACCTATAACCAGTAGAAGAGACATGAGTGATAAAAATAAATCAGATCTCCAGATCAAACGTAGGGGACAGCGATAGATTGATTTAATCTGCAGCTAGGGTGGAAGGTAGAGGTGTGTGTTGCAACAATTATTGGAATTACTTGGGAAAGTGGAGACGGCTGAGATGGCAACAGGGGCAGCAAGATCGCTGCTCTAATACCAGATGATATAACCCCAGATGAAGCTCTATATATTTTAATCATTGAGGGGGATCAATCCTTGGAATGCTATAGGGGTTCCACACTCCTGGTAGTCGGCCACATGGCTGAATTATAGATTGATCTTGCTTGCTGGAAAGAGGTGGAGGTTACATGCTTATATAGGGCTCCAAACCCTAGCCTTAGGGGGGTGCTTCCTAAGTGAATTCTCTCTTTTGCCCTCCTACAGCTACTATACATAAATAAAGGGAGTGGCTGCCGAAGTGGCTGTACAAGCCATGCCCCTCTACTAGAAACCCTAGTCGACCAACCTAGTGAAGGGGCGACAACCAGGAAGCCCTAAGGCCCCAAAATAAATCCTAGCTATACTTCTTTATATGATAGAATTAACTAGGTGGGGTTTTATTATAATCTCACAGGGTTCTTATTAATTACTTCTAGGGTGATTAGGACTCAACTCTGCTGGAGTCCTATCAGAGGGTTGGTAGCAGAAAGCAAAGAAGGAAGTGATGTCAGTGTGAGGAGCGCCCAATGGTGGCTGTGATTAAGGAAGATTGTAGCGGAGAGCAAGGGAAGCAGCAATTGAGGCAGGGGTGCTAGCGATGGTGCCCCTCGCTATGATCGCTGTGAGATGATGACGGCTGGCAACACTGGTGGAAGATGGAAGTAGCATCGAAGACAGCGATGGAGGGCAGTAGCAATATCTCTAGCAAAGGCACAAGAGGTGGTAGGATAAGTGCGGCAGTTGCAACTTGAGCTAGGTGGCTACAATAAGATATTGGAGAAGGTGGCTATAAGATGACGAAGGAGGCGGCTGTTATGGTTGCTGAAGAGCGATCACTCGAGAAGGAAAACCAAGCACTGATGATGGGAGTAGAGGAGGGGAAAGAGCAGTGGCATTGATGGTGGAGAAACAACAGCGACTGATCATGAGATAAGATGGCAGCGGCATTGGAGCGAGCAGTAGCAGCAGGCTGTAGTGGAATAGGAAGAGAAGGAGAAGAGCAGTGGTGATAATGGAATAGATGAACAGTAATGTTGCAGGTAGCAGCAGTAAGATGGTAGGGGTAGGAATAAGGTGAGGGCAATAGAGAAGCAATGTTGGAGATGGCGGTGTCAAGCAGAAGGCAGCGACGATAGATGGATTGCAGGTGACTGATGGGGTGGGGAGTCACAGGAAACATAGGAGAAGTAGAGGAATAGCAACGGTAGCAGCGATAGGGGAGGAAGAGTGTTTGACAAGGGGTGGTTACGACTATTGGCGACAGATGGGCGCGACTGCGACAAAGGCAGCTGCAGTAGAGGTGGTTGTGACAGAGGGAAGGAGAGGCTACATAAGAGGAGCAGAAGGCAGCAGCAGCAATGCTGCTGTGCATGGGTGGAGCAGCAAGGCAGCAGAGGAGAAGAGGAAGAGGGTAGTGAGTTAGTAGTGTAGGGGAGAGGGCGTTGGGTCTGACAAGTGGTTGGCGGGCGATGAAGAGGAGGAGAGCAACAATAGTGGCTAGCGGTAGTCCTTTGACAGGATGATACTACCGACTTCAATCTTTTTCCCCTCTTTGTTATTATTTATTTTTTTTTGCCGATGATGGCTACAACAAAGATGATGAGAAACTGTAGTAAGGCATGGAAGACGGCGATAGCGATGTATATGGCAAGGGGAGCGGAAGATAGAATCACAGTAGGAACACCGATGATCGCTACTGTGATACTAATTGATAGAACCCCACAGGATTCTATCATGGATGGAGACGAAAAATTGAGGATAAACGATCACTTCGAGGGGATCAGGCCTCTTTTATCATTTTGAGGAGATCTGCCTCCTTGATCTCTATAGGGGATCGGCCCTCCTAGAGTTTTGCCTATTAGTTAAAACTCATACTTTTTCCATTCCTTCATTAATTGCTTCATGAAAGAGTTTATACCATTATTTATAGGGTACTTACTACCAAGAGCCCCTCTAAGCTTGGACTTAGAGTCCCACTAAACTTGGACTCTTAACTAAGTAATAGATTCTTAACTAAAAGTAATAATTGACTCCATCCTAATTAAAGATAAAAACCAACTCATAACTGATTCGATTGGGCTAACCCGACCCATAACTGACTCCGACTGGACAGATTAAACTCAACTCGAATTAATTATGAATAGATGGACCCAACTTAGTTAGGGTCCTAATAGTTGGTCCCGTGCTTTTAATATCCAGGAATTGAATGTCTCTATGATGCTACTGACCAACATATTAGATTTGGGGTGCCTAAATTTGGGAAAAAAAGTCAAATTTAGTATTGATATATTTTTTTTCATAACAACAACAAACAAAATAAATGAAGGGCAACATACTATGCAAAGTGGCTCCTTGACCACTGATGACTGTCCTTTACTGCTAACTAATGATGTGCACCCTCATTAACCTTCTTGATTTGGTTCATGTAATAATCAAATTCCCTTTCAATCGTTGAGAAGGTAGCTTGCCACACGAGGTCTTTCAAGACCCTACCCTTGAATTGCTTCTTGAAGTTCTTATACATGTGGTGAACACATCCTATAGTTCGCACATGACACAACCTCTGAAAATACCTCAATGAGCCCCTAAATTAACAATACATATAATATTCCAAGTAAGGTTAGTAAATAATTATAACTTATGTCACCTAAAGCATGATATAGGAAGTAGTTTAAAATACCTTTTATTGATCACTCATGAAATTCTAACCTTGTGCCTCAATTGATCCGATGTCGGATAATAGCTCTTCAAGAAACCACTTCCACTTTTCTTTTTTTTCTATGCTAGCTACCGCCCATGCTATTGGAAGCATCCCATCATTGGCATCTATTCTAATAACTATTAAAAGACCCATTTGTAACGAGTCTACAAATGATAACCATTAACTACAATTATAGGCCTACACCACTCAATGAATCCTTGCTTGCATACAGCCAATAAAAGCAACCAAACCTATTCCCATCATCTGGATTGATTCCAACCTTACATGTTGACCCTGGGTTAGTCTCTAGAATTATAGATGCATAATCCCTTAGCTTGGAAGAGTAAAATATATCCTCACCTTGAAGGATCTTTAGAGCCTTCCTCTTTGCATGATAGCATTTCTACTATATTACCTTCACATTAAATCTCCATCTCACATCATTCTTAAATGTATTATTAGGCCACTGTATGTCATCCTTCAATATGGCAAGATACTTTTGGGCCAAGAAAGAACTAGTAATTTGGTGACTAATGCCATAGCGCCCGCAATTGTGTGTGTCAGTCATCGTCTTCACTTGAAAACAATTGAGCATAGGATTAGGGCTGGCTCTAACCCTCCACCCACGCCCAACTATCATAAAAACTATAATTGCTCTTGTACTTTCATTCTTCGAATACTTGAAGTCAAAATTCTCTTGTATACTGTATTCACGTAGAATAACTCTGAAACCTCTTAATATCACTAAAGTAGTTACTAATTTTTAATGTAAGATTCTCTCTAAAATCATGATCGGAGTTAAATACTCTGAATGCAGGTTCACAATGACCCTGACTCCCAAAATCCCTAAGATGACTGTCACGCCGCCCTCTAAAATATATCATATTCGAGAGATGTGACCTTGTCTTAAAATCGATAACATTATCAACAACATAATCCATCTAGGATCCAAACAAACATTTGAGGATACTAAGAAAAATATACAGAGTCATTCAACCACTTTCATAAAAACATGTGTAAATTATAATAACTCTTCACATTCTCCTAATGAATCACACAACCGATCCAAAACCAACGCAGCTAAATATAATTCACATTCATAAAGTCCACCAATACGATAAAATCCATATGACTTTGAAAAAATAACCATATACCACCACTTCATACATTATACAACAAGTTTAACATTCGAGATCCTAAACAAGAGGGTACTTTTAAAACCATTACATAGTTACCCCACTTCAAAATACATCTAAACTTTATTTTAGACACTAGGTATACACATACAATGATAATATATTATCTAATAAAGATTTAGCGCAAGAATTTCTATCTTTCCTACTGCTTTAGCATCGTATCAAGTATTTCAATAAATGTCAAGCTAACTTGAAGAAGATTAGATAGCAACAGAGTGAGCTAAGAAGCCCAACAAATATCAAACAAGTTCAAGGCAAGGAAAAGTGTTTATAAATTGAACCTGATATAAGAATGCAAGATAGTAAATACAAAAGTTTTCAGGTTCATCTCATTTGAAGCATACGTAAATCCATAACAATCTAGGAAACGTTATTAGTGTATATATGGCAATCAAAAGTTTTGGTATGTATCAATGAGATATGAAGTTTTAAGAGTATATCAATAATACATAAAACACTTCTAAACATGTCAAGTAAACAAATAACAAACTTAAGCTCATATATCATATTTGAAGTTGGATGCATATCATTCTTATCCAAAGCATAATAGAAAACACATAAGGAAAACTCAGGATAATATATCAAATAAAACATAGAGGGTTAAGTGGAATCACAAACATAATGTGAATCATCCATTATTGAATGACTACCATACATAAGTCTCCCACGTTTGAGAGCTCCATCCACCCACATCTGAGTGAAGTCATAGGGGGTCGACAAAGCATCATAGGCCCTAAACATAACTCTCTTTACCGTTTCTGGAAAATATTCACATTATCCTACAAACACCAGAGTACAAAGGGACATGAGCAATGAATTTGGCATACAACGAAGCACATACAGAACAACGAATCATGCATGCACCATATGAAATGATATAGGGTAAAAATTGATGAATACTTGATATATATCAATGTGTAAGGGAATCAAAGACAAGGGCATCAGAGAATTTACTTTTGAAATAAATAAAGCAAGTAGAGTCAAAATCAATACAATCCCTATTCTGGCAAAATTTAGAAGTTAAGTTATAAAGTTATTTAGATAGTCAAACATGCTCCAAATTACTTTTAAAAAGTGTTATTAGAAAGATAAATTAATCTAATTTCAAATAAAATAAGTTTCATATAAATTGGAAGTATTTACAAAAAGTTATAAATGATTTGGCAGCTAAAGGTCAGGAATTATGACCCATATTTTACAAAAGCATAAGGTTTAACAAAACAAACATTTTGATAGTCATTTGGACTCCAAATCTATCAATCTTAGTATCAAATGAAAGATTTATGAGACTACTTTCTAATGAATAAAGTTTTACATAAATCAAGGACTCCAACAGAAAGATATAAGTAATACAGTAATGAAAGGTCAAGAGCTATGGATTCTATTTTATAGATTTCATATGCTCAATTGAAATAAACATTTAGGCTACCAAATAAACTCTAAATTTTTTAAAGATAGTTTCAAAAGAAAGATATTTGAATCTATTTTTGAAAAAACTAAGTTTTATCAAAATCAAATGTTTGTACTAAAAGTTACAACTTGAACAAGGTAGATAGGTCATAATCTCGAAAATATTATAGATTCACACTTAGGTAGCCAACAAAAGAGATTTCGGTTTTGTTCCAAATTTTATCTCATAATCAAGGCAAAAATAAAAATAAATTTTAGCAGGAGAAAGATAGAATACTTGTCTTTGAAGATTTTGATCCCAAAAGTGTGGATTAGAACAAAATCTCAAAACCCCCAATTCTTCTTCTTCTTCTTCTTCTTCTTCTTCTATGTTGCAGCCAAATCATATTTCTTCTCCAATTGTTAATTTTTTAAGCTAACATATGGTTTGTTAGGCAAGCATACATGCAATGTGCTTATGTGTCACTTATGCATATGCATAAGTGGCACCACTTTAAACAAGGTAGTGTTTATTATTGTTATTTTTTTAACTTAATGCAAATCTTTCACAATTCATTTCATATTTTTAAGATTCATATTTAGGTCCCTAGTAATCAACTTTCAATATAAAATTATTTAATCAAAATAATTATTAAATAAATCCTCAAATTTATAAATAGGTCCTCATAAATAATTTAAAATATATCATTACAAATATTTCAGAATAAGGGATATTACACTCTTCCCCCCCCCCCCCCCCCCGCCCTAAAATAAAAATTTAGTCCTCTAAATTTATCATACCTCTATCGTTTCATCCTCTAGCTCCCAAGTTGTTTAATCCATAGAATGATGCCTCCAAATCACTTTAACTAGAGGAATAACCCGATTCCTTAGTATCTTTTCTTTCTTATCAATAACCTGTATATGTTCTTCTACATAAGATAAGTTATCATCGATTACTATCGGCCCATACTGAATGATATGAGAAGGGTCATGAATATACTTTCTGAGCATTGAAATATGAAATATATTATGGATACAACCTAAGGATGGTGGAAAGGCAATCTTGTAAGCAACAGAACTAACCCTCTTAAGGACCTCAAATGGTCCAATATATCAAGGGCTTACTTTCATTTCTTCCCAAATCTTACCACGCCCTTGGAAGGAGAGACTTTCAAGAATACAAAATCCCCTACTTGAAACTCAATTTCTCGTCTTCTATTGTTAGCATAGTTATTTTGACGACTCAGAGCATTCTTTAGTCTATCTCTTATAATTTGAATCTTTTCGGTAGTCTCTTACATTTTATTGGTTGCTAATAATTTTCTATAGCCAACTTCCTCCCAACAAATAGGCGGTCTGCAATTATGCCTATACAAAGCTTCATAAGAAGCCATATGAATACTTGGCTAGTAACTATTATTGTAGAGAAATTCAACAAGAGAAATATCTTTATCCCACTTACCATTCCAATCTATGATATATTCTCTAAGCAAATCCTCAAGTATTTGAATTTTTCTTTCTGATTGACCATCGGTTTGAGGGTGATAAGCAGTGCTAAACTTGACTTTAGTGTTTATAGATTCCTGTAATCTTCTCCATAATCTAGAAAGGAATCTGGAGTCTCTGTCAGAGATGATCTCCTTTGGAACACCATGAAGTCTTACTATTTCACCAATATATAATTCAACAAGCCTATCCATAAAATATGACATATTGATCTGTATGAAAAGTGTCAATTTGGTTAGCCTATCAGTAATCACCCATATAGCATCATGCTTTATGGAGGTTCTGGGTAGACCTAAAATAAAATCCATAGTGATACTATCTCAATTCTATTCAGGAATATCTAAAGGTTGTAACAACCCGCCAAGTCTTTGGTGTTCAATTTTGATTTGCTAGCAAGTTAAACACTTTAATACATTACAATCTCCTTTTTTATGCCTTCCCACTAGTAATGACCTTTAAGATCTTTATACATTTTTATGCTACCCGGATGCAAGGTGAATTCAGAACTATGTATGACCTTCCTTCATAATTTGATCCTTAATAGGTCATCTGGGACATATACCCTATTTCCTATTTTTAATAGGCCATCCTCTAAAATACGAAAACCAGGCTTTGTTGCTTTTTCTACTTTCCTCAAGTAGATTAAACGTGGATCTTGTAGTTGTCCTTCTTTAATTTACTGAATAAGATCAGATTGCACCTGGATAGAGACCATTAATATCATTAAGTCTTGCTCATTCCTGATAGCATTTACATCACTATTTTCTACCAATAATCCCCATTGTTTCATAATTAGCCATAAAGTTTGTAGATTTTCTACTAAGTGCATCAACTACAACATTAGTTTTACCCGGATGATATCGGATCGTACAATTATAATCTTTTCAAATTTCTATCCATTTTTATTGTCTCATATTTAACTCCTTTTGAGTAGAGATATACTTTAGACTCTTGTGATCAGTAAATATTTCAAATTCCGCCCATATAAATAACGTCTCTAAATCTTCAGTGCAAAAATAATTTCTGCTAACTCCAAATCATGGGTTGGATAAATTAGTTCATATCTCTTCAGTTGTCTAGAAACATAAGCAATTACTTTCCCTTCTTACATCAAAACACATCTAAGGACCTTCCTTGAAGCATCGATGTAAACTACAACTCCTTTGTTACCATTAGGAATTGTGAGAATAGGAGCACTAGTCAATTTTCTTTTTAACTCCTAAAAACTTTATTCACATTCATCACCCCATTCAAATCTCACATTCTTTTGAGTTAGCTTGGTGAGGGGGTTAGCAATTCGAGAAAATCCCTCATCGAATCTCCTATAATAACCTATCATGCCCAAGAAACTTTTAACTTTTGTTACATCTGTTGGTACTTCCCACTTAACTACTACTTTAACTTTCTTTGAATCAACAGAGATGCCCTTGCTTGAAATCACATGACCTAAGAAAGCAACTTTATTTAACCAAAGCTCACATTTACTAAACTTTACATACAACTTATTTTCTCTTAGTATGGACAATACATTTCTCAAGTGCTCCTCATGCTCCAGGTGATTCCTTTAATACACTAACATATCATCAATGAATACGATAACACAATTATCCAAGAGTCGATGAAATATCCAATTCATTAATTCTATGAAAGCTGCAAGGGCATTAGTCAAACCAAAAGGTATTACTAGGAATTCATAGTGACTATATCGAGTTCTGAAAGTTGTTTTAGGGATATCTTCTTTCTTGATATTCAATTGACCTCAAATCATCAATTCTAGGTAGAGGATACTTATTTTTATCGTCGCTTGGTTCAACTGTCTATAATCAATACAAAGCCTCCATGTCCCATCCTTCTTCTTAACTAACAGTATTGGAGCACTCCTATGGTGAAACGCTAGGTCGAATAAAATATTTATCTAATAGTTCTTGTAGTTGATTTTGTTAAGATCAATTGGCACTAAGAGAGGGAGGGGGGGTGAATTAGTACAAACTAAAATTTTTCTTTCTAAAGCAAAAGCTTTTCGAATAAGATAGAATAGGAAATTCAAAGCTTTTCATTTTTAATAAAAAGAGTGAGTGATTAAAAGAGTAAGTTGTTAGGGAAGCCAAAAAGATAATCATGTTTGACGAAAAAAACTTATCATCTTGCTTTCAAGGAGTTTAGTTAAGTTAGAAGCATCAATTCAACAACATTCAAGCAATGCAAGTATGAAACACTTACAATTTTATAGTGGTTTGGTACCAATGGCCTACGTCCACTTCCGAGTCCTCCTTCTTGAGGCACATCGGCATCCACTACCAATCTTCTTTGGGTGAAGATCAAACCCTTAAACTTGAGTTTAGAAGGGAGACTAAATTTACAACTCTAAGCTCTCTCCCTTACCCCTTTTCTTTTTCCTATAATTCTCACACAATATTTTCTTAGAATATAATCCCCCCAAAAGTGTTGTTGTAAATGTAAGAAAACTTGAGGTATTTATATGCCCCAAATTGGCTTCAAAATCGGAGCCAAAATCTAATCGTATCCAAAAAATCTAGGTACGAGTGGTTTAACTACCATCAGTAGCTGGTCGCTGCCCAAATTCTGTGGTACGGTCGGTTCACCCACCACCTGGGCGATTTACCCACCAAAAACTACTACTTGCCTCCCGGATTCTGTGGTATGGGTGGTACAATTCATGAAGGTAAATTACGAAAATCCATAGACAAATTTATAGGAGAAACAATTAAAATAAAATCTCTTGATTCATCCATAAGAAATTTTAAGTTGTTGAGTTCATGATTTGTATAAAAATAAAATATTTTGATTCATAAAAGATTTCAAGTTATGATTTTAAGAAATCAAAATCATAATACTAGTTAATTTTAAAATCATCAAAATCACTTTTAAGAGATTTAAAATATAATTAATAGACTTATTAGTCTCTTGAAATGCTAGTGATTTCCTTTCTCTACTTTGTGTGAATAAGAATATAGAATCGAGATAGAGAAACAAAAATATCATATCACAAAAAATATTTAATTTTAAAAATATAAATTTTATAAATGTGAATTTCAAAATTAAGCTTAAAACTTCAAGATATTCAATGAGATTCAAAAGTTTAAGAGCTACTCATGTATTTAAAATCATCTCATGTAATTTAGATAAAAAGTATCAAGAATTTCATAAGAAGGCATGATGATAGATCAAGCTCAAATTGTAAATCAAGTATTTTGTATGCATTTAGAAAGTTCTAATTTTCTTCTAAATACTTGTTCATCATTCAATGTTTCCTTCTAATCATGTTAAAAATTGTATCTCCTACTTTTTGTTATTGTCAAGAGACAAATATGATTGCAAAATTTATTTTCATCTATGTTCAATTTATGTCAAAAAGTATAAGAGATATCATGTCATTAAAAATTCAAATCTAAAAGACATGATTTTGTTTAATAAGTTTTCTTTCCCCTCTTTTGTAAATAGTACAAATAAGTCTTCGAGGATAATTTTAATTTATCCAAGATAAATCTTTTTAATAGAAAAGAAGAATGATTTTGATAAAAATTTTAATTATTATTGTTAAGATCATAAATCTACTTTTAAAGAAAATTATAGAGATCAATAATGTGATTCTGATAACATATAAGTCAAGTCAAGAAGTTAAGGGAATATTCATGATAATGCAAAACTCATTTAATTTTTAATTTATCATAAATTTAAGAAATACTAATTTGGTGATAAGTTATAGTAAGAAGAAAGTAATAAGTAATCATGTCATCAAGAATATTATTATCAAATCATAAATGCTAAGAACATGATTTATTTTGACACTTTTCTTCATAGATAAAATTTTAAAGATTTTGAAAACTTAGGAAACAAGTAAGAAGGATCTTGATTCTTGTAGAAATATCTAGTTATAAATATTGAGAAGTCAAGATCATGTTTAGGATAAAAGGAATCTTAATAAATAAAAAGATTTAAAATTATACTTTTTAAGATTTCAAGATCATGATTTAAGTTATCAAATAATCAAAAGCTACATATCAACGAAGTTGGATAGATTCAAACATATCCATTCTTTAAAACAAAATCATTTAAAAATATATCAAAAATCACTTTTCGAAAAATTTCAATAAAGTCATCATAGATTGTCTTCCTCGAATTTCTCAAAGGCCTCAGAATTATACTTCATCAAGTATATGTGTCCATACCTAGAGAAATTATTAGTGAATGTAATGAAGTATGAGTAACCACCTATAGCCTGAGTCAACATGGGACCACATACATCACTATGTATGAGTTCCAATAACTCAGTGGCTCTCTCTCCAATTCTACTAAAAGAAGAGTTGGTCATTTTCTCACAAAGACAAGATTCGCAAGTTGCATATGACTCATAGTCTAATAGATCTAAGTATCCATCTTTTAATAACTTTGGAATCCTTCCCTCATGTATATGACCTAGCCTACAATGTCATAGGTATGTATTTTTCACCTCATCTCTTTTTCTCTTAGACATATTTATATTCATGATATGTGAAAACGTGTCTAACACATATAAGCCATTTATAAGGGTCCCTCTAGTGATGATCTCATCATCCATAATTATTAAACAACTATTATTCTTAGAAACTAACTTATATCCACTAATTATCAAATAAGAAATAAAAATAATATTTTTGATAATAGAAGGGATAAAATAGCATGCATCTAATGTAATAATAGCTCCACTAGGCAGATGTAGGATGCCTCCCCCTCCCCCTCTCCCAATAGCAACTATAGCAACTCTTGCTCTATTGCCCATTTTAAGGTCCATCTTACCTCTAGCCAGTCTCCTAGGTCTTGTCAGAATTAGCAATAAATTACAGATATGATAAGCACTCCCGGTATCCAATACGCATATGCTATCATAAAAATCTGACAAGTGAAGACTAATCATGAATATACCTAAAGCTTCTCCAAGCTTCTGTTTCGCCTTATCTGTAAGGTAGTCCTTACAATTCCTCTTTCAATTCCTATCTTGGTCGTAGTGGAAGCACTATCCTTTGTCCTTTGCCAGGTCTTTCTTAGCAACCTTTGTCTTACTTGGTCTTTCTTTACCCTTGCCCTTCTTAAGGGTCTTATTAGCATTCATTTTCCTATTAGTCTCACCTATATAGAGAACTGACTTCTCTTTCTTGATAGTACTCTCAGCTTCTCTCAACATATTGAGGAGCTCAGGTAGAGTCACTTTAAACTTGTTCATATTAAAGTTAATAATGAACTGTGAAAAGAAATCTGGTAGGGACTGAAGTATAAGATCAACATACAGGTTATCCTTTAGGACTATCTTTATACTTCACAAAGCGAGCGATCTCATCCTCGCTTGTCCTTTCCTCCAACGTGGGCATGATCATATTAAGGACATATACGATTTTCTCTTTTGGGAGAATAATTCTCAAATTACGAAGCCTTTGGACCAATAAGGTGGTTGGCATCAAGTATGCCACATAGGGGTTTTGTAAGCAACAAATAAGATATAGCGAAATTAAATAACTTATAGAGTTTACAGAAAATACTAATTAAGATATGGACTTCTATCTTAATATACTCCCACTATTTTTTTAGCAAATCACGTGACACCCTCGACATATGAGATGAAAGTCTCCGGCAAACTCCTAGTGGGGATCGGGATCTAATTGGCATCTTAGTGCAATCTTGAGAGACTCAACCAACTACAGTAAGCCCAAAAGGTAGACAACTCTTGTCAATCACAACTCCTTATGATTCTCATCATTTTCGGCCTCTGAATCATCATGGTCTCGACTACTCGACCAACCATTAAGTTCAGTTAGGTCATTATAATTGTTACAAGATAAGTCTGATTCGATGGATATGCTCTCGACTGCTCAACCAAGTCATACCATGTCCTAAGGTCACCGGTGACATATATATATCGTAGGCAAGAACTCGATCACATAGATAGGTGAGCCTCGAGTGACTCAACTAACTCAACCTATATCGGGATTCAATTTCTTCGTATAACGATGAAAGACCACGTGGGTCAATCTTATTGCCTCACACTTACCGACTTAATATTATCGTAGGAGGGGTTTTTTATTTTCTATCGATCTCCTGATATGTCATGTCACACACATACATATTTAATATATATCTACATCACATGTAAATATATATATACATATATCTAGTTAGTGAATAACACATCACACATGCAAGCCACACCGAATGATCATAAACCATCACCTAATATGATTAAGCCCGAGTCAATGGGTCCAATTACTCACAATAGGATTTATGTGTGCATCAGCACATCTCTATGCCCTGTGACTGTTGATCTCGTTATTATCGGTTCTGTCGGATCGTTCCATCATCATGTGTCGTAATCTCCCGCCATAGCATCGTGGGTCCCGTTGTCACCTCCACGCTCCCGTTGCGTCTCTCCATGTAATTACAAATAATCACATGCATGCAGGCCCGATAATAAACGAAAAAAATAGAGGCTCACAGGCCCCAATAATAATAATTATTATAATTACACACATCATATACATGGCTCATGATCATCTATCCACATCATACATTACATGTACATCACGTTATATGTAAGATTACTAGATATATTTAATAATTAATTAAACTATTTAATTAATTATTTTTTAGAAATCAGGACATGTTAAGAATTTCTAGAATCATTAAGGACATTTTTATAATTCTGGATGAGAGGATAGTCCTTGAAAATTTTAAAATTATTGAGGACATTTTTGAAATTCTGTACATGAGGACAATCCTTAGAATTTTCAAAATTCAAAGGGGCGGGATCATCCTTTTCTCAAAATGATGCCCTAACCCCTCTTGCCCCATCTCGTCGCCGCCCCGGCGTGGTGCGAGCAGCCTTTGGCTGGCCACCGCGATCGCCCCTTGCAGGCCACGGCAGCCCCTTACAGGCCCGCGGTCGCCACTTACAGTGGCCGCCCTTGGGCTGGCCACTGCTGTGCTCAGCACCGCCTGCGGCTAGCCTTGGCCGCGGCCTGGATGTGAGTGGTCGGCCCTACATAGGGGCTGGCCGTGGCTTCCCGCACCTCCTCCTCATTGCCTTTGTTGCGAAACGCAACAAGAACTTGTAGAACGATTCTACGCGATTCAATCTCATCATACGCAGTTCAAAACCAATCTTTTGCAAAAAAACCTTAGCTCTGATACCACTGTTGGGAAACCTCAGTGGGTGCATCACATGCGTAGCGAAAATCAAATAAAAACTAGTTTTCTATGCAGATCAAATCATTATGCAAAAGATTGGGGTCACGAGAAAAATCGTAAAAACTAAAAAATCGCGATGTGTGAGAGATTGATTTTACCTAGGTAGATTGTATATTCCTGTATTCTAGATCTAGATGGAGAAGATGAAGGAGGTCAAGCATCCTCCTCTCTAGCGGTATCCACACGATGGATCTCTGTAGCGAAACTCCTCCAATCTGATCTTGCAACTCTTGCTCAGAAGGAGGGAGGAGAATAGGAGGTGGTAGCTAAAGCTGCAGCCCATCAACCATGAGTCTCCTCTCTTATTTATAGAGAGCCACGAAAAACCCTAGGGCTCCTGCCTTAGTGCGTATTGGATCTTCATCCAATTATTCACTAACCTTACATTATTAGATCTCTATACAATAATCTCCTTAGGCCTCTAATTGGGCCTTAATCAAGGAGCCCATCAGCATAGGGTTTCATCTAATGAGAATAGGGGCTAATTGGATCTCTATATAATCCTTTATTCGCTGAAGCATCCACCATATGTGTGTGACCCTTTAGGCCTGATACCGAGCTTGCCGTGAGTCTCTCCCATCATAATTCCTTTTGATATAGTGAATTATTATCCCCATAATAATTCACTCGACTCATCGACTATGGACATACTAGGCCATTGTGCCATAGTCCCCAGACGATACAAGGGGATCGAATCTATCAGACCTGTCTGTCCATAGTTACCGTGTATCTATAATTCCTCATCTAACTAATATCCTAGAGATCGTATATTGGACATGGTATTGTCAGGTCATATACGGAATCCGTCAGTCTCACTCTAATCGGATTCTTCTGGAGAACTCTTTCTCTCTCATTCCGAATGACCCTGGCTAGAAATTTGTCTGAGCAAGCACATATGGGATATTTCTCTCATGATACCGACAGTGGGTGATCCTCTATTGACACTCAATTACCTTTATAAGGTTGACTACCAATCCCGATAACCAGTTGTACCAGATCTAAAACTTTCCAGACCTATAAGTCTGGCGTCAAAAAAAAGAGTACTCATATAATGCATCCTTGGTGTCTCAAGTCTAAGGACCAAATACATAATTGGGACTATGAAATCACTGTCTGACATTAGGTATCATTAACCATATAGCATTCTATAAGCGGATCAATCAGTGAACTCATTCTCCAATGAGCACCGGTACTATATCCTTAGTGTCTCCACACAAGTGACTATGAGACTAGCCGCCTCCATCATATGGATGGGTATATAGTACACCAGTCTATTCAGTTATCTCGAATAACCTATGACCGGGATTATTTAAGATCTATATTTAAAGGTAAATCCATCTCATTATCATGATCTCATCACGATCCGACTCCCATTACACATAACCAAGGACATCACAATATATATATGCAATAGATAATATAATATGAGAATATGCCAATATTAATCATAAGCAAAAAAGATCACATAGTATGTCACACGTGCCATCACTCACGTGATTAGCTTGCAGGGCACCTGTAACCAGCATGTTCGGTGCCAATATCCTATATCCACTTCCAAGTCCTCCTTGAGGCATACCGGCATCCACTACCAATCTTCTTTGGGTGAAGATCAAACCCTTACACTTGAGCTTATAAGGGAGATTAGATTTACAACTCTAAGCTCTCTCCCTTACCCCTTTTATTTTTCTTACAATTCTCACATAATATTTTCTCAGAATATAATCCCCCAAAAGTGTTATTCTGAATATAAGAAAACCTGGGGTATTTATAGGCCCTATATTGGCTTCTAAATCGGAGCTAAAATCTAATCGTATCCAAAAAGTTTAGGTACGGGCAGTTTACCCACCGACCTGGGTGGTTTACCCACCGTCAACAATTGGCTGCCACCCTGATTTTATGGTACGGGTGATTCACCTGCCACCTGGGTGATTTACCCATCGAAAGCTACTACCTGTCGCTTAGATTCTGTGGTACAGGCAGTCCAAATGTCACTCACTAGTGGATTACCCGCCGAAATTTTTGTAAAAGTGGTTCCCTCCACTTTTTGAATTTCGGCTTGACTTTTACATTGACCAGCTCTTTGGTCAATTGATTGAGCTCAACCTGAGCTCAACCAAACCCAATAGTGGATTCGATTGCCTCATTAAGTTGATTTGGATTTCTTTCAAATCCAACTCAATTAGGACTCTAACTTCTAACTACGACTCAATGATTACAATACTTAACAACTAATTAAGCCTAATTAAGATGTAACTCCCATATATTCCAGCAACATCCGACAATCTTGCAGCAACTCTTCTGGTCTTCTTTCCAACGATCTCCCTTCGCATTCCTAGCGAGCTTCCTAATTCCTTCGGTGAATCTCCTATCGAACTTTCGACGAGATCCCACTACATCATCCGAACTCGGCCCGATGCCTAGGCTTTATCTTGGCCTATCATTTAGTCATAACTTCATTGATTCTGTCATAGTTTGACCTGCATGATGTTGATTATGACTTAATTAAATATAATTATAATTATCAAAAATATCCATTACAAGACCATCCTGACTCCCGACAAGCTTTTCGGCTACCCCCGACAATCTTCCGGCGAGTCTCGGTCTTCTTTTGGCGAATTCCCTTGCACCATCCTGGCAAACTCCCGATACCCTCGGCAAGCTTCTGACACACTCTTGGCGAGTTCCCAAATGCATCGACTCGATGCATGGACTTAACTTTGGCCAATCTTGATTGTAATAATCCTTCTATCGTAATTAATCATGCATCAATCAACTCTAATAATCCTATTAGATTAATAATCTATTAATTGATTTTATCATCAAAATTTGAGATTCAATAGCTTTCTTAATTATTCTAGCTCGAATGGTGCCATTCTATAGGGAGGCTTGGATATCAGTGTTGTTCCAGGGACCATATCAATAGCAAATTCACTCTCTCTATCTAGAGATAATCTAGGCAACTCATCTCGAAAAACATCAGGGAATTCTCTGACTACCGAAATTTTATTTAAATGAGCTACTTGATTTAAATTCTCCTTTACATATATAATATAGCAAGAATAACCTTTCTGCATAAATCGATGAGCTTGAAATGCCGATATTAGGCAAGGAAGTGAGTTATGCCTAATACCCGCAAAATAAAAGATGGACTGATCTGGTATGCAAAAAGTGATTATTTTTATATAACAATCAATACTAGCATGATACGAAGATAGCCAATCCATGCCAAGTATGATATCAAAACTCTGAATCTCACGGAGAATTAAATCAGCAAGGAGTTCATGTTCTCTGATAAAAATCAAACAAGATGAATAAAATAAGTTTATTGTCAAATTATCCCCAACTATAGTAGTTACATATAACTCTAATCTAATTATTTAGGTTGAATGCCCAAGTGATAAGCAAAAGTTTATGAAACAAAAGATAGATTGGACCCGGGATCAAACAAAACCTTTACATTTTTATTAAAAATGTGAATAATATCTTCGACTATCAATTTAGAAGCCCGGGAATCATGTTCAATTATGGCATAAACTCTAGTATAGGCTGTAGTTTTCGGTGGTAGTGGCTCCTTCTTCTTATTTAGTGGGTAATCCTTTACTTTATGATCTAGTTTCCCACAAGCAAAACAGGCTCCAGTCACCCGAAAATACTTACTTGTTTCATGATTATATCCATATTTTGCACATGGCTCGATCCTCTGAGGTGGCTTTCCTTTCCCTAATCCAGACATCTTGATACCCTTATTACTATTTTTATATTCATTCACTTTCTTATTTTTATTTATAAACTTATCCTTGTAGTTCTTAACCCAAATTTTCTATATCTCCTCCAAGTATTTTTCAATTATTAAGGCCCTTTCTATTACATCAATATATGAAGTAAGTTTTAAGGCTGATATTCAACTCCTTATTGTCGGTCTTAGATCTCTCTTAAATCTTTTTGCCTTCATAATTTTGTCATCAATCATGTGAGTGGCAAATCTGGAAAGCTCAGTAAGTTTAGCTTTATCTTTTGCTACTGATAAGTTTCCCTGTATGAGATTTAAGAACTCCAATTTCTTTTGCTCCTTGATACAATCTGAAAAATATTTATCATTAAACTTTTATGTCAATACTTTCTAAGTAATGAGCTCATGGTTGATTTTACTGATTCTCTTCATTGTTCTCCACCAATGTTTAGCTTCCCTTTCCAACATGAAAGTGGCAAAAGGAATCTTCTGATCTTCAGGATAATTTAAGACATCAAATATCTTCTCTATTCACATCATCTATTATTCAGCCACCATTGGTGAGTTCACCGCTAAAACTTCAAGGACTAAGCTTTTTGAACTATTCTATTCCCAATCCAGCCTTGTTGGACTTGTTGCTACATCACATGTGTCATAGCCTAAAGGGTTTTTATAATCCCACTCAACTGATCAGAAGCCAATGTCACAGGAGAACTTAATGACCTCGTCATTCTTGCTTCTAAAATTATCAAAAGAAGAAATTTTGTTTGTCAATCATTCTGTAAAAATCACTAAACCTCAATGTATATTTTAAATATGGCATATCTACCAGTATGTCTTAGGGATCCTTAAACTATGCTATGATACCATCTCTGTCACGCCCCCCAAATTATATCACATTCGAGAGGTGTGACCTTGTCTTAAAATCAATAATATTATCAATAATATAATTCATTCAGGATCTAAATAAACATTTGAGGATACTAAGAAAAACATATAGAGCTGTTCAATCACTTTCATAAAAACATATGTAGATTATAATAACTCTTCACATTCTCCTAATGAATCACACAACTGATCCAAAACCAACACAGCTAAATATAATTCACATTCATAAAGTCCACCAATATAATAAAATCCATATGACTTTGAAAACAACTATATACCACTACTTTATATATTATATAGCAAGTTTAACATTCGAGATCCCAAACAAGAGGGTACTTTTAAAACTATTACATAGTTACCCCACTTCAAAATACATCTACAACTTTACTTTAGACACCAGGTATACATATATAATGATAACATATTATCTGATAAAGATTTAGCCGAAGAACTTCTTGCTTTCCCACTGCTTTAGCTCCGTATCAAGTATTTCAATAAATACTAAGCTAACTTTAAGAATATTAGATAGCAACAGAGTAAGCTAAGAAGCCCAACAAGTATCAAACAGGTTCAAGGCAATGAAAGGTGTTTACAAATTGAAGCTGGTATAAAAATGCAAGATAGGGAATAAAAAAGTTGAAGTATAAATAAATCCATAACAATCTAGGAAAGGTTATTGGAGCATATATGACAATCTAAAGCATTTTGGTGTGTATCAATGACATATAAAGTTTTAGGAGTATATCAATAACACATGAAACACTTCTAAACATGTCAAGTAAACAAATAACAAACTTAAGCTTATATATCATATTTGAAGTTAGATGCATATTATTCTTATCCAAAGCATACTAGGAAACACATAAGGAAAACTCAAGATAACATATCAAATAAAATATAGAGGGTTAAGTGGGATCACAAACATAATATGAATTATCCATTATCGAATGACCACCATATATAAGTCTCCCACATTTGATAGCTCCATCCACCCACGTTTAAGTGAAGTCATAGGGGGCCGACAAAGCATCACAAGCCCTAAACATAACTCCCTTTACCATTTCTGAAAAATATTCACATTATCCTATAAACACTAGAGTACAAAGAGACATAAGCAATGAATTTGACATACAACCGAAGCACATACAGAACAATGAATCATGTATGCACCATATGAAATGATATGAGGTAAAAATCGATGAATACTTAATATATATCAATGTGTAAGGGAATCAAAGACAAGAGCATTAGAGAATTCACTTTTGAAATAAATAATGCAAGTAGAGGCAAAATTAATATAATCCCTATTCTGGCAGAATTCAAAAGGCAAATTATAAAGTTATTTAGATAGTCAAACATACTCCAAATTACTTTTAAAAAGTGTTTTTAGAAATATAAATTAATCTAGTTTCAAATAAAATAAGTTTCATATAAATTGGAAGTATTTACAAAAAGTTATAAATGATTTAGCAGCTAAAGGTCAGGAATTATGATCCCTATTTTACAAAAGCATAAGGTTTAACAAAACAAACATTTTGATAGTCATTTCGACTCCAAAATTTTCAATCTTAGTATCAAATGAAAGATTTATGAGAGTATTTTCTAATGAATTAAGTTTTACATAAATCAAGGACTCCAACATAAAGATATAAGCAGTATAGTGATGAAACATCAAGAGCTATGGATTCTATTTTATAGATTTCATATGCTTAATTGAAATAAACATTTAGGCTATCAGATGAACTCTAAATTCTTCAAACATAGTTTTAAAAAAAAGATATATGAATCTATTATGTGAGTCTATTTTTGAAGAAACTAAGTTTTGTCCAAATCAGATGTTTATACTAAATAAACGTTTAGGCTACTAGATGAACTCTAAATTCTTCAAACATAGTTTTAAAAGAAAAATATGTGAATCTATTTTTGAAGAACCTAAGTTTTATCCAAATCAGATGTTTATACTAAAAGTTACACTTAAACAATGCAGATAGGTCATAATCTCAAAAATATTATAGATTCACACTTAGGTAGCCAACAAAAGAGATTTCGATTTTGTTCCAAATTTTATCTCATAATCAAGGCAAAAACAAAGATAAATTTTAGCAGGAGAAAGATAGAATACTTGTCTTTGAAGATTTTGATCCCAAAGGTGTGGATTAGATCAAAATCTCAAAAACCCCAATTCTTTTCTTCTTCTTTCCTTCTCTTCTTCTTCTTCTTTTTCTTCTTCTTCTTCTTCTTCTTCTTCTTCTTCTTCTTCTTCTTCTTCTACTCCTTCTTCTCAAGTTTATGTTACAGCCAAATCCATTTCTTCTCTAATTGCTAATTTTTTAAGCTAACATATGGGTTGTTAGGCAAGTATATATGCAATGTGCTTATGTGTCACCTATGCACATGCATAAGTGGCTCTACTTTAAACAAGGTAGTATTTATTATTATTATTTTTAACTTAATACAAATCTTTCATAATTTATGTCATATTTTTAAGATTCATATTTAGGTCCCTAGTAATCAACTTTCAATATAAAATTATTTAATCAAAATAATTATTAAACAAATCCTCAAATTTACAAATAGGTCCTCATAAATAATTTAAAAATATATCATTACAAATATTTCAGAAATAAGGGATATTACACTCTCCCCCCTTAAAATAAAAATTTAGTCCTCTAAATTTATCATACCTCTATCGTTTCATCCTCCAGCTCCCAAGTTGTTTCATTCATAGAATGATGCCTCCAAATCACTTTAACTAGAGGAATGACCCGATTCCTTAGTATCTTTTCTTTCTTATCAATAATTTGTATACATTCTTCCACATAAGATAAGAGAAGGGTCATGAATATACTTTCTGAGCATTGAAATATGAAATATATCATGGATACAACCCAAGGATGGTGGCAATGCAATCTTGTAAGCGACAAAACCAATCCTCTTAAGGACCTCAAATGGTTCAATATATCTAGGGCTTAACTTTCCATTCTTCCTAAATCTTACCATGCCCTTGGAAGTAGAGACTTTCAAGAATATATAAAATCCCCTATTTGAAACTCAATTTCTCGTCTTCTATTGTTAGCATAGCTCTTTTGACGACTCAGAGCATTTTTTAGTCTGTCTCTTATAATTTGAATCTTTTCGGTAGTCTCTTACACTTTATCGGTTGCTAACAATTTTCTATAGCCAACTTCCTCCCAACAAATAGGTGTTCTACAATTATGCCTATACAAATCTTCATAAGGAGCCATCTGAATACTAGGCTGGTAACTATTATTGTAGGGGAACTCAACAAGAGAAATATCTTTATCCCACTCACCTTTCCAATCTATGATATATTCTCTAAGCAAATCCTCAAGTATTTGAATTGTTCTTTCTGATTGGCCATCGGTTTGAGGGTGATAAGTAGTGCTAAACTTGACTTTAGTGTTTATAGATTCTTGTAATCTTCTCCATAATCTAAAAAGGAATCTAGAGTCTGTCAGAGATGATCTCCTTTGGAACACCATGAAGTCTTACTATTTCACCAATATATAATTCAACAGGCCTATCCATAAAATATGTCATTTAATCGATATGAAATGTGTCGATTTGGTTAGCCTATCAATAATCACTCATATAGTATCATGCTTTTTGGAGGTTCTGGGTAGACCTAAAACAAAATCCATGGTGATACTATCTCATTTCCATTCAGGAATATCTAAAGTTTGTAACAACCCGCCAAGTATTTGGTGTTCAATTTTGATTTGCTAGCAAGTTAAACACTTTAAAACATATATTACAATCTCTTTTTTTATGTCTCCCCACCAATAATGACCTTTAAGATCTTTATACATTTTTGTGCTACCCAGATGCAAGGTGAATTTAGAACTATGTATGACCTTCCTTCAGAATTTGATCCTTGATATCTAGGTCATCTGGGACACATACCCTATTTTCTATTTTTAATAGGCCATCCTCTGAAATATGAAAACCAAGCTTTGTTGCTTTTTCTACTTTTCTCAAGTAGATTAAATGTGGATCTCGTAGTTGTCCTTCTTTAATTTACTGAATAGGATCAGATTGAACCTAGATAGAGACCATTAATATCATTGAGTCTTACTCATTCCTGATAGCATTCACATCACTATTTTCTACCAATTATCTCCATTGTTTCATAACCAATCTAGCCATAATATTTGTAGATTTTCTACCAAGTGCATCAACTACAACATTAGCTTTACCCAGATGATATTAGATGGTACAATCATAATCTTTTAAAATTTCTATCCATCTTCGTTACCTCATATTTAACTCTTTTTGAATAAAGATATACTTTAGACTCTTGTGATCAGTAAATATTTCAAATTCTGCCCATATAAATAATATCTCTAAATCTTCAGTGCAAAAATAATTGATGCAAACTCCAAATCATGGGTTGGACAATTTAGTTCATATCTCTTCAGTTGTCTAGAAGCATAAGCAATTACTTTCCCTTCTTACATCAAAACATATCTAAGGCCCTTCCTTGAAGCATCGGTGTAAACTATAAATCCTTTGTTACCATTGGGAATTGTGAGAATAGGAGCACTAGTCAATTTTTTTTTAACTCCTAAAAACTTTATTCACATTCATCACCCCATTCAAATCTCACATTCTTTTGAGTTAGCTTGGTGAGGGGGTTAGCAATTCGAGAAAATCCCTCCTCGGATCTCCTATAATAACCTATCATGCCCAAGAAACTTTTAACTTTTGTTACATCTGTTGGTACTTCCCACTTAACTACTTCAACTTTCTTTGAATCAACATAGATGCCCTTGCCTGAAATCACATGACCTAAGAAAGCAACTTTATTTAACCAAAACTCATATTTACTAAACTTTGCATACAACTTATTTTCTCTTACTATAGACAATACAGTTCTTAAGTGCTCCTCATGCTCCAAGTGATTCCTTGAATACACTAACATATCATCAATGAATATGATAACACAATTATCCAAGAGTCGATGAAATATCCTATTCATTAATTCCATGAAAGCTGGAACGACATTAGTCAAACCAAAAGGTATTACTACGAATTTATAGTGACCATATTGAGTTCTGAAAGTTGTTTTAGGGATATCTTCTTTCTTGATATTCAATTGGCCTCAAATCATCAACTCTCGGTGGAGGATACTTATTTTTTACCGTCGCCTAGTTCAACTGTCTAAAATCAATACAAAGCCTCCATATCTTATCCTTCTTCTTAACTAACAGTATCGGAGCACTCCCATTCTGGAACGCTAGCTTTCAATTAGTACAAACTAAAATTTTTCTTTCTAAAGCAAAAGATTTTTGAATAAGATAGAATAGGAAATCCAAAGCTTTTCATTTTTAATAAAAGGAGTAAGTGATTAAAAGAGTAAGTTGTTAAAGAAGCCGAAAAGATAATCACGTTTGAGGACAAGAACTTATGGTCTTGCTTTCAAGGAGTTTAGTTAAGTTAGAAGCATCAATTCAACAACACTCAAGCAATGCAAGTATGAAACGCTTACAATTTTATAGTAGTTTGGCACCAACAGCCTACGTCCACTTTCGAATCCTCCTTCTTGAGGCACACCGGCATCCACTACGAATCTTCTTTGGGTGAAGATCAAACCCTTACACTTGAGTTTACAAGGGAGACTAGATTTATAACTCTAAGCTCTCTCTCTTACCCCTTTTCTTTTTCTTATAATTCTCACACAATATTTACTCAGAATATAATCCCCCCAAAAGTGTTGTTCTAAATGTAAAGAAACTTAGGGTATATATAAGCCCCAAATTGGCTTCAAAATCGGAGCCAAAATCTAATCGTATCCAAAAATGCAGTGCAGTGGTTTACCTACCATCGATGGTGTGAGATTATGTGGTACGAGCAGTTCACCAGCCATCTAGGCGGTTTATCCGCCAAAAACTACTACCCACCGCCCGGATTCTGTAGTATGGGTGGTCCAACTGCTGCTCACCGGCGATTTACCCATCAGAATTTTCATAAAAGTGGTTCCCTCCACTTTTCAAATTATGGCTTGACTTTTATGTTGACCAACTCTTTGGTCAACTGATTGAGCTCAACCTGAGCTCAACCAAACCCAGTAGTGGATCTGGTTACCTCATTGAGTTGATTCGGATTCTTCTATGTCAAACTCAATTAGGACTCTAACTTCTAATTATGACTCAATGATTATAACACTTAATGATCAATTAAGCCTAATTAAGACCTAACTCTCGTATATTTTGGCAACCTCTAGTAATCTTGCAGCAAGTCCTCCAGTCTTCTTTCCAGCAATCTCCCTTCGCATTCCCAATGAGCTTCCCGATTCGTTCGGTGAATCTCCTAACGAAATTCTAGCGAGATTCCACCGCATCGTTCGAACTCGGCCCGATGCCTAGGCTTTATCTTCGCCCATCATCTTGTTGTAACTTCATTGATCCTGTCATAGTTAGACCTACATGATACTAATTATGACTTAATTAAATATAATTATAATTACTAAAAATATCCATTACAAGACTATCCCAACTCATAGGAAGTTTTTCGGCTTCCCCTGATAATCTTCTGGCGAGTCTCAGTCTTCTTTTGGCGAACTCTCTTGCGCTATCCTAGCAAACTCCCGATACCATCGGCGAGCTTTTGACACACTCCTAGTGAGTTCCCAAACGCATCGACTCGATGCATGGACTTAACCTTGGCTAATCCTGATTGTAATAATCATTTTATTGTAATTAATCTTACATCAATCAACTCTAATAATCCTGTTAGATTAATAATCCATCAATTGATTTCACCATCAAAATCTGAGATTCAACAATCTCCCCCTTTTTTATGATGACAATCAATTGATGATAGGAGTTAATCCTAACTCCCCCTAAAATCATACCACTTAAATTTAAGAGAAGCACACACTTTTAAATTCAAGTTATCAACATTCTATGTAAATTTTAATATAAATTTACATCAAGTCATCAAATCATGAATTGTAAAATATCCAAGTTATATCATCAAGTGTTATCAATGAATATTTTTCAATATCATGTGTCATCAATATATATTTCTCCCCCTTTGTCATCAACAAAACGGTGAAATATAGAACTAATAATTTCAAAACACATGATGACATTACTCCCCTTAATATATGCATTAACATAGAAGACTTAAATTCAAGAAAGTCATATCCTCTTGAATTTAAGTAAATCAAACCAATAAGCATAACCTTTCAAGTATAACAAAGATTTGCTTTTTAAACTTTTCAACTTATCAAGAATTTTCAAGGATTGTCATGAAGTTAAAAATATTTGAGAATTTTTCTTCAAATCATCAAGCATATAAAATTTTCAAATCAATAAGCATAGAAAATTTTCAAGTCATAGAGTATAGAAGATTTTTAAGTCATTAGCATAGAAAATTTTTAAATCATAGAAAATTTCAAGTCATAGTGCATCGAAAATTTTCAAGTCATAGAAAATTTTAAGTCATAATGCATAGAAGATTTTTAAGTCATTGAGCATAGAAAATTTTCAAGTCATTAAGCATACATTTCTTAATAAATTTAATATATTTAAAAATTAATCTCTAGTCATCAACCACACCTTTTATAATTAATAAGTAGAGAAATATGAGAGGTATTGTTGAATCATTTCATCATGAGAAGAGCTCTTAATAAATTTTAAAATTAATATTAAGATGAGCTCAAAAGTTCAAGAGATTTAAAGACTACTTGTGTATTTCAAATATACCAAAAGTCGTCTCTTGATATATAAAATCATCTCTTGTAAATTTCAGATGTGGCACATCTTCATGCAATTTTTGAAAATAATAAGATATCAAATCATGGAGAAAGTTTTTAAAGATGTTATCACAAAAGCTTAATCTCATAAAATCTAGATTAGTAATTTATATTTTCATGATTTAGCATTTCTAGGTCTCAACCTCAATCTTATAGATATATAAAATTTGAATATAAGCTCAAGACATTGTTCAAGCTTGCAATTTTACAAGCTAACAAATTTTGCTCCCCCTTTGTCATTGTCAAAAAAAGATAGTGCAAAACTTTTCCCATTACATCATTTTTCAATATCATCACATGAAATATATCATAAAAGATTAACATAATAATGAGATGTACAATTCATGAAGGTAAATTGTGAATATCCAGAGATAAATTTATAGGATAAATAATTAAAATAAAATCTCTTGATTCATCCATAGGAAATCTGAAGTTATCGAGTTCATGACTTGTATAAAAATAAAATATTTTGATTCATAAAAAAATTTAAGTTATAATTTTAAGAGATCAAAATCATGATATCATTTAATTTCAAAATCATCAAAATCACTTTTAAGAGATTCAAAATATAATTAATAGACTTATTAGTCTCTTGAAATGTTAGTGATTTCGTTTCTCTACATTGTGTGAATAAGAATGTAGAATCAAGATAGAGAAACAAAAATATCATATCACAAGAAAATATTCAATTTTAAAGATGTAAATTTTATAGATGTGAATTTCAAAATTAAGCTCAAAACTTCAAGATATTCAAGGACATTCAAAAGTTTAAGAGCTACTCATGCATTTAAAATCATCTCATGTAATTTGGATAAAAAGCATCAAGAATTTCATAAGAAGGCATGATGATAGATAAAGCTCAAATTATAAATCAAGTATTTTGTAGGCATTTAGAAAGTTCTAATGTTCTTCTAAGCACTTGTTTATCATTCAATGTTTGCTTCTAATCATGTTAAAAAATTTATCTCCTACTTTTTGTTATTGTCAAGAGAGAAATATGATTGTATAATTTCTTTTCATCCGTTCAATTTATGTCAAAAGTATAAGAGATATCATGTCATTAAAAATTTAAATCTAAAAGACATGATTTTGTTTAATAAGTTTTCTTTCCTCTCTTTTGTAAATACTACAAATGAGTCTTAGAGGATAATCTTAATTTATTCAAGATAAATCATTTTAATAGAAAAGAAGAATGATCTTGATAAAAATTTTAATTATTATTGTTAAGATCATAAATCTCCTTTTAAAGAAAATCATAGAGATCAATAATGTGATTCTTATAACATATAAGTTAAGTTAAGAAGTTAAGGGAATTTTCATGATAATGCAAATCTCATTTAATTTTTAATTTATCACAAATTTAAGAAAAACTAATTTTGGTGATTAGTTATACTAATAAGAAAGTCATAAGTAATTGTGTCATCAAGAATATTATTATCAAATCATAAATGCCAAGAATATGATTTATTTTGACACATTTCTTCCTAGATGAAATTTTAAAGCTTTTGAAAACTTAGGAAACAAGTAAGAAAGATCTTGATTCTCGTAGAAATATCTAGTTATAAATATTGATAAGTCAATATCATATTTAGGATGAAAAGAATCTTAATAAATAAAAAGATTCAAAATTATAATTTTAAGATTTCAAGATCATGATTTCAGTTATCAAATAATCAAAAGCTACATATCAAGGAAGTTGGATAGATTCAAACATATCCATTCTTTAAAACAAAATCATTTGAAAATATATCAAGAATCACTTTTCAAAAAATTTCAATAAAGTCATCATAGATTGTTTTCCCCAAATTTCTCAAAGGCCTGAGAATTGTACTTCATCAAGTATATGTGTCCATACCTAGAGAAATCATTAGTGAATGTAATAAAGTATGAGTAACCACCTATAGCCTGAGTCAACATGGGACCACATACATCACTATGTTTGAGTTCCAATAACTTAGTGGCTCTCTCTCCAATTCCACTAAAAGAAGAGTTGGTCATTTTCCCACAAAGGCAAGGTTCGCAAGTTGCATATGACTCATAGTCTAATAGATCTAAGTATCCATCTTTTAACAACTTTTAAATCCTTCCCTCATGTATATGACCTAGCCTACAATGTTATAGGTATGCATTTTTTACCTCATCTCTTTTCCTCTTAGATATATTTATATTCATGATATGTGAAAAAGTGTCTAACACATATAAGCCATTTATAAGGGTCTCTCTAGTGATGATCTCATCATCCATAATTATTGAACAACTATTATTCTCAAAAACTAATTTATATCCATTAATTATCAAATAAAAAATAAAAATAATATTTTTGATAATATAAGGGAAAAACAGCATGCATCTAATGCAATAATAGCTCCACTAGGTAGATGTAGGATGCCTCCCCTCCCCTCCCCCCCCAAATCCCTCCCAACAGTAACTGTAGCAACTCTTGCTCCATTGCCCATTTTAAGGTCTATCTGACCTCTAGCCAGTCTTCTAGGTCTTATCAGAACTAATAACAAATTACAGATATGATAAGCACTCCTAGTATCTAATACCCATGTGCTATCATGAAAATCTGACAAGTGAAGACTGATCATGAATATACCTAAAGCTTCTCCAAGCTTCTCTTTCGCTTTATCTGTAAGGTAGTCCTTACAATTCCTCTTCTAATTCTCATCTTGGTCGTAGTGGAAGCACTGTCCTCTTAGAATGATATGCATCTAACTTTGAATGTAATATAAAATATTTTATAATTTATTTTATATTTTTAAGATTCACATTTAGGTCCCTAGCAATTAATTTTTAATATAAAATTATTTAATAAAAATAATTATTAAATAAATCCTCAAATATACAAATGGGTCCTCATAAATAATTTAAAAATATATCAATTTAAATATTTTAGAAATAAGAGATATTACATAAACTCTCTATGTCATCCTCATATTCAGACTCTACTATATTAATATTTGGAATGTTAACTTTGCAAATACATTTAGGAATATCGATATCCTCATGATAGAACCCCAATGGTTTCTATCGTGGATGAAGATGGAAAAGGGGCGGTCAATCTCTTCGAGGGGATGGGGCCTCCTAGATTACTTCAAGGGGATTTGCCTCCTAAGGTTTTGTCTTTTAGCTAAAACTAAGACTTCTTCATTCATTACTTGGTAAAAAAGTTTATACCATTATTTATAGGGCTCTACTAAGAGTCCCTCTAGGCTCCTATAGTCCACTAAACTTGGACTCTTAACTAACTGATAGAAACTCCAAGCTAAAAATAATAATCGACTCCATCCCAACCGAAGATAAAAACCAACTCTAACTAACTTATAGCTAACTCAATTTGACTCACCTGACCCATAACTAATTCCGACTGAATAGACCAATGGACCTGACCTAGCTAAGGTCCTAACAGACCCGCCACTTCAAATTAGTCTTGTCCTCAAGGCTGAGTAGTATTAGATTTCGGGAGCACTTTAATATTTGTCACACATTATGACTCTTTGATTGATTAAATAGGGTCTCCACTTGGTGTAAGTAATAGTTTGGTCTTCTCGTGCAGTTGTCATTGTAGTCTTATGGAGAACCCTTTTTACCTAATGGCTAGTGATAGTACTATATCTTCTTTTGGGGATCACTACTTTGAAGTCTTCCTAGGGCATCAAAAGAAAATCCACAAGTAGTTGTTTGCCCTATATAATTAGGTTTACCTTTGAACACTTGTCACCACAAGTTAGGATTCATCCATCAGCAATCTTGTTTTTGAATTTGGCACAATTTTCATGATCGAACTCCACATTATCAATTTTTTATTCCTCTTTAGTTAGCTCGATCGTTAGAAGCTACTCTTGTTTGTGGTCGTCTATGTTAACCACTTTGAAGTCCTCCTTTATTGATTTTTCTTGTCCATAGAAGCTTCTATTTCAGTGAGTGTTCATATTGATTTTTCTTTCATGTATGCTGATAAATGATATGACTGCTATCATGGTGCAGGGATGGCAAGCTTTAACTTCGCACCGAATCTCGGGATTAAGTATCTCAATAAATTTTCTCACTAATTGTATCTCGGACCAATCTCAGGTTTGGTTCGACAAGTGCTTAAATCTGCTATAGTACTCCTGTACTATGATAGTCTGATGGATTTTGATGAGCTGACCATTAATGCTCTTATACTATGATAGTCTGAAGCGAATCAGGAGCTCTCTCTTGAACTGTCCCCACGAAGGGACTCCGTGATAGGTCTTGTACAAATCATACCATTGGATCGCATCACCTTCAATTTGGGTGGACGATATTTCCACCATGTATTCCTCTTGAGTCCTGTGGAAATGAAAAAACTTTTCAGCACATGAGATTTAGCTGATTGGGTCTCCATCTTCTCATCTGGGAAACTCTTTGCATAGGTATCTTGTGTCTTGCCCTTGATCATACTTTTTAAGTTGTCTCCATTTGGAACTTTCACCATGTTGAGCTTTGTTGGGGCTCTTTGATCGACTTCTTCTAAATTTACGAAGGAGTTTTTATAATCTATTTTCTATACCGGCCTTGAAAGCTTTAAACTTTGCATCTAGTGCATTATCCATAGTCATTATATAGGATTATAAATTAGTGATATTTAGTTCTTTTTTGTCAAGTCAAGGGCATATGTCGTAGATGTAGTAGAACTTGGCCACAACGAGATTGCCAGCATCAGTAAGCAACAACAACGGTTGCAAGATGAGAAGGTCGCGTAGTGGGG
The DNA here is from genome assembly GCA_021527575.1 of Ensete glaucum. Classification (NCBI taxonomy): domain Eukaryota; kingdom Viridiplantae; phylum Streptophyta; class Magnoliopsida; order Zingiberales; family Musaceae; genus Ensete; species Ensete glaucum. Next base: position 19,503,195 of record CM038552.1, on the reverse strand, counting down.
TAACAGTAGTGTCCAGCTAGTAGCGAGGTTCGACGAGGAAGAGAAGTAGGGGAGCAACTAGGTCCGACGAGAAGTAGGGTCCGGTGAGGAAGAGGGTAAAAGATGAGGAAGAGGGTTCGACGAGAGGTCTTTTGGTGGTCAAGGAGGGTAAGGCTGGGAGCGACAACACTATAGAGGGGGGCGGCGGCAGCAATGGCAAAGGAGGCAAGGTTGGAGTGGCAGCTGAGGAGGAAGCAAAAGCGGGCGACAGCAGCAAGGGCTACGACAGGGAAGGACAGTGATAGCATGGGCTACAGAAGTGATGGTTGTGCGCGACTGAGGAAGGACAATGATGGTCGACGAGGAGAGGCAATAGGCAGTGCTAGATGAGGCGTTGTTGACGATGGATGGGTTGCAGGAGTGGCAGCAATGAAGTAGAGGAGGCAACGAGGAAGCAACGATAGTAGTGGGTATGGCCGGCTGGAAGCGACTAGCGGTGGTGGGTGGTAGTAGGGAAAGGGCAGCATGTGCATTAGCATTTGGAGCGGCTACTGCGGTAGGGGAGGAAGAAGGGGTATGGGGACCTCGGTGGTAGAGGAAGCATATGGAGGCAGATGGAGGCAAGGTAGTGACTGGAAGTGACTAAAGGTGATGTGTGGCAGTAGGGGAAGGGCAACAATTGCATGGGTATTTTAGGGTGATTACTACGGTAGGGTAGGAAGAAGAGGTGAGCAGACAATGATAGAGGAGTAGTAGGGGTGTCAACGACGAGCACAGGAGGAAGAAGACAACAGTTGACAATTAATAGTGGACATTGAAGAGGAAGGGAGGAACGATGACTAAGGCTGCAATTGAAGAGGAAGAAGGTAGTGGCGGCAAGCAAGGCAGCAGCAACGGTGGCGACAGCTTATGTGGGCCGCAGAGGGAGATGGGATGGTAGCAACAAAAAGGGAGGAGGTAGTGGTGTCATGAGGAGCGCCCAGCGAGTGTGGAGCAACAAGGTAGTGGCCCTATTGTTGGTGCTTCATATGGAGAGGGCCGACAATAATGGAGGAAGAGGGCAGCGACGACACTTTGTAGTGGCGGTGGGCGTCGGTCAATGGTCGTGGCCGAGGAGGAAGCGACTAGCAGTAGGGGGAAGAAAGAAGGGGGTAGCAAGGTCTGGCGGGTGGCAGCGGAGAAGGAAGCAATGGTGGATGGGGGTGATGGCAGCAATGGTGGTGTAGATGGCAAAGGGAGCGGCTGTAATTCTACAGCTCTAATACCAATTGATAGAACTCTAACGGCTTTTATATAGATGAAGATGGAAAATGGGTGATAATTGATCTCTTCGAGGGGATCAGGTCTCCTAGATCACTTCAAGGTGATCTGCCTCCTAGGGTTTTGCTTTTTGGTTAAAAGTAAGACTTCTTCTTTGATTGCTTGATAAAAGAGTTTACGTCATTATTTATAGGGCTCTGCCAAGAGTCCCTCTAGGCTTAAACTCAGAGTCAACTAAACTTGGACTTTTAATTAACTGATATAAACTCTTAACTAAAAATAATATTCGACTCCATCCTAACCGAATAAAAAAGTCAACTCTAGCCAACTCATAACTTACTCGATTGGGCTCACTCAACCCATAACTAACTCTGACTGAATAGACCAACATGATTCAGCTTGATTTAATTGGAAACCAATGGACCCGACCTACCTAGGGTCCTAACACCTCACTACTCGATGAGTTATCATTGTCCTCTATATCCTCTTCATCTGAGTCACCGTATGACCTTACATCATCTTCTTTTTCAATGTTCCCTATGTTACCACCTTCCTTAATGACATTACCACTTGTTTCATCAAAAATACTTAACATCTCTGGTAATAAATCCTCAACTGTCTCCCCACGTCTGCATGCTCTACATACACATCAACCCCCCAGATTTCTCGCACATCTGTCACCATGTTCATTAGATCCTCCTCAATCCTTAGATCTCTAACCTCGATCATAAACTCACTCTCATACTTATACATGAATCCTCTCACATGCTTATATCCGAACCTCTAACAAAAGATCTTAAAATCCATCATCATCACTCTTTCAGGATCTATATTCTCTATAGTTCTAATGACCCCATTAGCATACGTAATCTCAAGAGTACAAATCAAATTATCTCTATGATATAGGTTCACCGTAATGTCACTTATATCTTGAAATATATATAACAACAAAGAAAAGAGCAAATTAAGAAAAGAAGTAACTCTATCTGGCCAACGACTAATAAAATAACCTTTGACATTAGTATCTATTTCAATAAAATACAAAATTAACATGTGACACATATCTATATGTTCCACGCTACCGAGACAACAAGTGATAGAATTGGGTCCACTAAAATAACTATTTCTTTAACCTAATTATCTGCAGTGTAAGTAACAATCATTCACACTATCCAATGTATACATAATTTGGGACCACCATATAATAATCTGTTCATTATTATATAACTATGCATCAATCCACACAAAAACTATAAAAACTATCTCAGATAATCATGAAATTTCAGAGACCCATATAACAATAAACTTTAAATTCTAAATAAGCACACATGCAAATACAACCCAACTGAACCTAGTAGAGAAACACCAAACTACAAGAACCCAACAAAAAATTCTAACCAAGTAGAGTAATCAGAACATTAATTTTAACAACCAAACAAAGAAAAATTCTTACCATTTCAACAGAGAACCCAATGACGATAGTGAAGGAACCCAACGACGATAGTACAGGAACCTAGCGGTAGAAAACTCAAGAACAACAATCATCACAGCAAACAAATTGAGAATATCACAACAGAAGAGAAGAGAGACACAGTGAAAAGGTAAAGGGAAACTGAGATCGGAGTAGCAAAAACCAAGGCCTACAGAAGTGAAGAGAGATGGGTGTAATGAGATTGGAGAAGAAAAACATAGAGGGGATGATAGATTAGGGCTTGAGAGTATTTAGTTTTAATCCCCAAATCGAAAATAATCTTCTAAATTATTTTACTTAATAGTGTAACCTTATTTCTAATAAAGGGGATAATTTTTATGAAAAATCGTAATATGAGGGGGTCACTTATTCGAGTTTTAGAGTATGAGGATGACTTTGATTTTGAGACATAGTAAGAATAATCAATAATAATTTTAACCTAAATTTTACTTTAACTCACATCACATTAACCATATGAATTTTATTTTATTTTTATTGACATGGCAGTAATGCTCATAGAAAAATACAATATCTACATCATACTGTCCGATTAAAAAAAAATTTCTGACCATATCCGACTCAAGCATATGCAGATTAAAAAAAATAGTTTTAATCTACTAGTTTAAGTCTCGAACATCCTCCAAAATTACTTTCTAATCAAAATTGATGTTTCGACTCTAAACCGAACTTAACTCTATCATCTTGGTTTGAAGTTCAACAACTGATATTAACATTGACAATTTTTTAGGTTGTTTCTTTGGAAATTGAGAATATTTTTCATGAAGGTGTGAATCATATGGAGAGATCCACTTTGATTAGGTAACCAATGGTTGTTTCATAAATATATCACTAAATAACATGATTTCAAGACTCGTGGTCCTCCAACTGCAATTAATTCATTTAATATATCTACAAACACAGGTAAAACACTTAACTGATCATATTTCTCACATAACTCATCACATTTATATTGTCGGAACGACAAAAAAGAAGTTACCAACAGTAATATAAAAGGGAGAAACAAAAGGAAGGAACTAAAAGGCATGTTTGCGTGATCGTCCGAATCGCGTCAGACGTCTAACGAAGCATCTCCTCTACATGACACCCCACGAATCCAGCGTAGGGAAGGCCGGGAGTAGTGGATAGAAGTCGAAGTCAGGCGCGTCGGCAGGTGGTGGCGGCCCGGACGAGAAGCCTCCTCTCGGGATCCCGACGACGCCCGTATCCAGAAGAGACAACGAGGTGTCGAGCGTGGGCAGGCGGATCTGTTGCAGGGCCTCCCGGTCGTCCGCCGCGGACCGTACCGGCTCGGGCTTCACCAGTGGCTCCCCCGCGAGCCGGAACCCCGTCGCCCGCTGCACCACCTCCCGGAAGTTGGTCGGCTCGGCGGAGATGTAGGTGGTGGCCGACCGCTTCGACGCGTGCGACTTCCTCTTCGAGACCCGACCCTGCAGGGTAGGCCCGAGGGCATTCCCCCGGCGTAGGGTGGCGTCTCCGGAGGCAGAGGAGGAAGAGGGGGGAATGAATTGGTGGTGGAGGAGGAGCAGAGGGGAGGAAAGGGTGTCGGCGGAGGCGGAGGAGGAGGATGAGGTGGTGGTGGTGTCGGAGAGGGAGATCTGGAGGGCCCTGGTGACGGCCGCGTTCTCGCGGGCGGAGACCTCGCTGATCCACGCCGACTCCGAGTCGTACACCCACGGATCGAGCACCGAGCAGTTGTCCGCCATATCCCTCAACGAATTCGAGGTTGGAGAAGGGCGATCGATTGTGCTTGGAACAGAGGCGAGCGAAGGCGACTGGTGAGAGGCACGGAGGACGCGAGCAACGGGGGGAGGTCGTCGAAGCTTCTTAAAAAGGCGGTGGCGTGAGAATCCGCGTTCGTCGTGCCACGTCACACATCGCGATTCGGATAACCGCGGTCTGGTGGGAGAACACGGCGTTGACCGTCAACGACGATGACGGCACTCCCACCCGCCGCTCCCTCTACATATGGAGGGGGAACAAGAGTCCCGAATCTTTCCGTTATTTACGTCCGAAGATTGGATATCCAGTGGATATAACTAAAATGCTAATGGGTTTTCCGGTAGAAGGGCGTGAGCAATGATGTCATTACGCATACGTGACCATGCGCGTAAACAGTAGCCACGTAGACTTCGTTCGGAACGCGACACGTGCGACGCGTCAAGGGAGAGCGCCGTCCAAGTTTTGTTGTACTTTTGCGGCGGCGGACCATCACCATGCTCAGGAAGGATTGGAGCCGTCCGATTTGTCGTCAACGGCAGCCGTCGTCTGCTGCTTCACGCGTTTCGGAAACAGAAGCCGGAAGTGGAAACATGCCGGATGACAAGAAAAATGCCCAATACCAGGGGTGATCCAATCAAAGTTTCAGGAACCGGCACGGCTAATGAGGTCGATACCTGAGAGTTGGCTTTCTTCTTCTCAAAGCTCTTAGCAGATTCAGTGGAGGGGGAGGCAGCTGGGAGGTGGTACAAGGATTTGATCTGAACTGATTCGATCGCATAATTTCAAAAAATTTTATGAAGATAAAATTGATATTTATAAAAAGATATTTTAAGTGAAAATAACTATAAGGGACGCTATGTCTTAAAAAATAATTATGAGATTTATTCGATGAATTAACTTAATCTAATTAACTTATCTTGTTATAAACACAAAAAAAAAAAATTATTGGTGCCTGTTAGTTCAGATTTTGGTTGTGTAAGTTGAAGTAGGGATTTAGATTCAATCAAAATCCTTTTTAAGTTAATCTCAGTTTGAGTCATTGATTGCAAAGAACTGAACTTACAAAATTAAGTTAGGAGTCTTCCCAACAAATATCTCTCTAATGATCAACTTAATTTTATGTTTAAACTATTCAGATTAATTAAACAGTGTTAATGAAGATCCTTTCTAAGTCAATCTCAATCCAAGTCACCATTTGTAAAGTACTAAATATATAAAATTAAGTTATCTACAAATTAGTTTTGGGTTTAGACTATTCCAACTAGTTGGATAGTACTAACGAGGAGAGTCATTCTTTTTTCAAGTATGCACCTGGAGTTCTTTTCATATGTGGTCTAGAAAATTGTTATGTTTGGGATAATCTATAATTATGGTATTGGTGTGGTGTTCGTCGACCCTATTATGCACATTGACTAGTTCAAGAAGATTAGAGATGTGTTATTTGATCACATATGTCTAATGTAGGGTCGGACAGTTGACATGTGGGCCACGTGTATCTAATATAGTGATGACATGCCACTTGGCCCATCTGTCATCTATACACCATGTGTGGTCAGTGTGATGCCCAAGTGTTGTCATATGATGCCGATATATCTCCGAGTAATTCTTCATTATCACTAGCCCCTTTGCTTCTTGGGTTAATAGAGCAAACCTATTGAGCCAAGTAGCATCCTTATTTTCACCATGGATCTTAAGGATGCACATAATCAAAATGTGTGCTCAGCCTTATGATTCTGCATTATCGAAGTGCCTATTTTGACCTTTCGATTGCATGTTATTGAAATGCATCATTCAGCCTTTTGGTTGCACATATGCATTGTTTTCGCCCCATTCCTCTATGGTTGTGTTGATTCAACTACCCACCAATTCTAGAATTATATGATCTACAAAATCTTCATAATGATGTCTTGTCATGGAGTTGATGTTAGAAAAGTTTAGAGAGCATGACATGTGCATTAGAAAGTAAAAACAAAACTGGTTTCTTAAACTAATCTTATCGAATCGTCGTGCGAAGATCGAGAGCGTAAAACTCGAGAAACCAAAAACTACATATGGTGTGTAAGATGTTCTCACTTAGGGGAAATCGTATATCCCTAAGATCATAGATCCAAGTCCGTGGATGAAGGAACTCTCATAAGCTCCTCTATAGTGGTGATCCACACGATGAATGCAATTATGACGCACCTCCTCACAGCATGTTCTTTCCTCGCTTTCGCGTAATACCACGTAGCAACGAAACTAGAAGGGTTGACCGTTCTTATTATCCTCTCTCACTAAATAGGGGTTGATGGCAAGGGAGAAAAGAGGAGGCCAACAGTTAAAGGGTCCAAGCCTATAACCCTTTGAGTTTCTCTCCAATTTATAGAGAGCCCCTACTACTAATCCTAATGGATCTAGCCTTAATGGGTATTAGATTTCTATCTAATTACCACTGGCTTAATGGATATTGGGTCCATATCCAATAACCACTCTAAGTTTTATTGGATCTTACCCAATGGATCCAATAAAATAGGGGCTTATTGGCCATCTCATATCTAATCCATTTTTCATCGCATTGTCCACCATATGTGTGTGACCCTTTAAGCCTAAACTGGCCATGAGTTGCATTTGTCAGAACTCTTTCTAACTTAGTAAATTATTATCCGTATAATAATTACTCAACTCATCGATTATGAATATATTATGCCACTACATCATAATGCTGGTTACAAGTACCCTGCAAGCCAATTACATGAGCGATGACACGTGTGACACACTACATAGTTTTTTTTCATTATGATTATTATCGATATTTTCTCATATTATATATATTATCTACTGTATATATATTGTGAGTCCTTAGATCTATGCAATGAGAATCAGATCATGATGAGATCACGATAATGAAACTGATTCGTCTTTAAATATAAACCTAAATAATCCTGATTATAGGTTACTCGAGAGAGATATCAAAATAACCAGATAGACCGATGTACTATATACATATCTATATGATAGAGGTAGCTAGTCTCAAAGCCACTTGTGCGGGGACACTAAGGATACAATACAGGTACTCATTAGAGAATGAGTTTACTGATTGATCCGCTTATGGAATGTTAGATGATTGATTATACTTAACGTTGGACAATGATTTCGTAGTCCTAGTTGTGTGTCTGGTCATTAGACTTGAGACATCAAGGATTTCTTGTTTGAGTACTCCTTTCTTTGATACTAGACCTACAGGTCTGGAAAGTTTCAAATATTATACAATTGATTATCGAGATTAGTAATAATCTTTTGAAAGTAATTCACTGTCCATAGAGGATCATCCACTCTATGTACAACGAGAGAAATATCCTGTGTGCTCTCGCTCGGGCAAAATCCCTAGCCAAGGTCTTTTAGATTGAGAGAGGAGTTCTCTAGGAGAATCTAATTAGAGCGAGACTCAAATATATTTCATGTATGGCCTTATAGTACCATGCCCAATATACAATCTCTGAGATGTTAGATAGATGAGGGGCTATAGATACATGATAATTGATAATAGATATATCCAATGGATTAGATCCTATCGAATCTCAAATTTTGATGATGAAATCAATTGATGATTTATTATCTAAACTATATGTTGAGAAAAGTGATACAGGACTAACTACGATTGTGAAAAGATAAAAACAATTAAAGAATAATCATACATTGGACCAAAGTCAAAGATCGGGCATGGGTCGAAAAAATTGGGGAATACGTCGAAGGTTCAAACGATGCAGCGGAAGTTTGCTAGAAGTTTATCACGAGTTCACTAGAACATCGTCGGGAGTTTGTCGAGAGTTTGTTGGAAGTTCAATGAAAGTTTGAATGAACAATTGATATGCTAGACAATTGGAACTGGTTACATTGTAATTGTTATAGCCTTAATTATCATAGTTAGGGTTTTAATTATACTAACTTAATTAAGAGCCCATTAGGCCTTAATTAGAACTTAATTGAGATTGATATGAGCTCATTAGGGAGCTTATTTTATTGACCTGAAATGAGGTACAACCAGGTAAAGATATGGTATAGCTTTGCGTACAAAAGTACTTTTTCGGGATTCTTGGGAGGTGGTATCATTGTGTGCTGTGTAGCACTACCAGTTGGTGGTAGTACTGCTGGTCAACAATATGGTGGTACCGCTAGAGCCAAGAATCCTAGGCTCTGTTCGATGGTGGTACCGCTTGTACCTCGAAATCTCAGGTTGTTTGAATTTTTAGCACCAATTTTTGAAGTCAATTGGAGTTTATAAATACCTTAGGTGTTCTTGCTTAAAAGACTAAGAAAGTTGAATGAAAACTTCTGAAGACTCTATTATAATTACTTGAGAGTTCCCCTCCTCTTCTCTCAATGTGATTTATGTTTAAGGGATGTTTGAAAAGAAATTATAAATATTATATCTCCTAAACCTATGAAAAATGAATAGAGCTATAAGAGGGTAGTTGATCTTCACTTGTTGAAAGAAGATCAACAGTAGAAGCCAGTGACTACGATGGAGGAGGAATCAGAAGCGGACGTAGGTCACAACGATCGAATCACTCTAAACTCAATGCGCGTTTCCTTTTATGCTCTTAATTATTATTGCTTTCTTATTTAACTACTTTTAACTCTTTCCAAGACAAAATACACTTTCAATATCATTTTCATCGAATGAAATTTTAAAACTAAGGTTTTTAACAAAAACACTAAGTTACCCCCCTCCCTACCTCTCTCTCTTAGTGCCAACTCGATCTAATATCAAAGCCATGTTAACTCAATTGGATTAACACCCAAGTGAGTTTTAATGGCTTTTTCTAGCATTAACAAGGGTCACTCTATCACTCGTCCTCCTATATTCAATGAGACGGACTACATTAACTAGAAAATAAGAATGAGAATTTTTTTGATTTCTATAGATTTCGAGTTATGGAACATTATTGAAAATAGCTTTAGAAAATCTTCTAATCCAATGAATGATTGGAATGATTTTGAAAAAAAAATATTTTCTTTGAATTCCAAAGCTTATTTTGTGCCTTGGACAAAGTTGAATCTATGTGTGATTCTACATATGATATATGGTGCATACTGGAGGTCACACTTGAAGGCATAAATAGAGTAAAAAAGTCAAAAATTAATCTCTTAGTACAACATTATGAACTGTTTAAAATGAAGCCAAGTGAACCTATTGGTGACATGTACACCTAATTTACAAATGTCATCTTGGTTTGAAATCTCTTTGTAAATCTTATACTAACATTGAACTTGTAAATAAAATTTTATGATTTTTACCTAAATGCTGGGATCCAAAAGTAACTGCCATAAAGAGGCAAAGAAAATAATTTTCCACTTGAAAAACTTATAGGGTCACTGATGACCTACGAAATGACTTATAAAGCTTATGACAAACAAGAAGATAATCTTCTAAAGAATAGGAAAGATATTACACTGGGAACAAAAGAAGACTTCTTAAGTGAAAGCTCGAGTGACATTGCCCTTCTAACAAGAAAACTTAAAAAATTCATAAAAAGGAATAAAAATCATTAGAATAAAAATGAATAAAAAATGTTACGAACGCAAGAAACCAAGACACTTCAAAAATAAGGACCCACAATTGAATAAAAAGTTGCCAACTCAAAAGAAGAAGAAGACATTCAAGGCTGTTAGGATCCATTGGCATTAAGAGGGGGGGTGGGGTGAATTAGTGCAAGAGTTGAAAACTTTGGTTTAAGAAAACCTTCACTTAAAGTAAAGCAGGAAATCGATAGCATTTCTTGGAATTTGAATATGTTAGTGAATCAAACTTAAGATCGAAAATTTTTAATTTAGCCAATGAATGCTGAAATTAAATAAAGAGAGAAAAACTTCAAATTTATAGTGGTTCAACCATAACTTGGCCTATGTCCACTTTTCAATTCCTCTTCGTCGAGGCCCATTATTATCTACTATTAATCTTCTTTGGGTGAGGACCAAACCCTTACACCTCTCACTCTCATTTTCATAGGTTCAAGAGAGGAACCTTACAAGTATTTCACTTACAACTCACAAGGGAGACCTTTATAAGGATTACAATACTTTCTTATTCACTCCCTTGTCCCTTTCTTTTTCATGCACACTTTTAGCACACTTTTTTCTCAATTTTCTTGCCCAATTTCTTGCGTTTAATGCAAGAAGACTTGGGGTATTTATAAACCCCAATTGGTTTCAAAAAATAGAGCCAAAAATTTAAAAATATCTTAAAAATTTGGGTACAGGCGATACTACCATTGGCACCGATGGTACTACCATCGAAAGTTGCCTGGAAACAGGGCAATAGCGATACAACTGCTGACTTGGATGGTATGATCGCTAACCTGGGCGGTACAACGGCCGCCCACTGATGATACTACGATCGAAAATCTCAAAAAAGTGTTTCCTACACTTTTCTATTCCCGACTTGTATCTTTAGTTGACCCCTTTCCAAGTTAATCAAATGGGCTCAACTTGAGCTCAACCCAAACCTAAACCCAAACATGGATTCAGTTTCCCTCACTTAAGTTAATTTGGAATCCTTCAAAAATTAACTAATTATGACTCAAACCTAACTATGACTCACTTGATTGCAACCATACAAGACCATCAAGTTCAACAATCAACCTAACCTCTGGTAATCTGGTAAACTCTGGCAATCATTCAATAAGTCTAACGGTCTTCTTTCGATAATCTCTCAGTGTGTTCCTAATGAGCTTTCTGATCCCTTCGGTGAACTCCTAACGAACTCCCAATGAGCTCCCACTACATCGTTCGAACCTTGGCCCGATGCCCGAACTTGATTCTGGCCTAACATCTAATTTTAACTCATTTTCTCTATCACAGTTAATCTTGCATTACTTTCTCTAATATACATGTTAGATCAACAAATCATCAATTAATTTCATCATCAAACTCTAAGATTCAACAAAGGCAACTTGGGATAATTCGAGCTCATAAGAAATAGAAGAGCACAACAAAGATGAAGTGGCAAACTACATGCTAATGACTCTTAATGATGAGGTATATGACTCACCCAAAGCTTCTTTTACTTTTGATGAATTACTTAATATTTTTATAAATCATTTGATGAGTTTAAAAAGAAGAGTAAAAATTATAAATCACTTAAAAAGGATCCTGCTTACTAGTAAATTTGAAACTTTGTATAAAGCATCAATATCATGTACTCCGTGCTCTAAATGTGAAAAATTAGATGCAATAAAAAGGGAACATATATTATTACAATAAACCTTAGAAAAGTTTTAAATTAAAAATAAATCTTTAAACATGATTCTTGCTAACCAATGTAGTGTCTATAAAAAAGGACGGAATCGGTTATGTGGATAGTAATATCAACCAAAGCCAACAAAATTTGTAAAAAACTACATATTACATATTCCTCAAAAAGACAAATATAACGCTTGTGGAAGATTTGGTCATTATACCTATACATGTTCTTATAAAAATTGTATATCTCATAAATTAATTTGGGTTTCTAAAGGAACAATGAATGACTTAATGCTAAAGATCAAAAGAGATAGATCTAACCATGAAGGACCCAAAGTTAAATGGGTACATAAAGTAGAATATTTTCTTGTGTAAGTATATCTCCAAAAAATGTTATCTTGATAGTGGATACTTAGGACACATGACCGGCGATCTATTATAAATTTTAAAGTTCACTAGCTGAGACAGAGGTTTTGTCACCTTCGGAGATAATAATAAAGGAAAAAATATTGGGAAAAGAAATATAGGTAACAAATCTAACATTTTGATTGAAGATGTCTAACTAGTAGATTGCTTAAAACACAATCTACTAAGCATTAGTCAATTATGTAATAAAGGTTATAGTATAAAATTTGAATCTAATGCTTGTGTTATAGAAATACCTCACAAAAATAAATTAATGATTGCCTTAAGAACCAATAATGTAAACACTATTGATCTTGATGAATGAAACTTCTTTTTTGGCTTTAAACGATGATACATGGCTTTGATATAGAAGATTAGGCTATGCAAGCATGAAACTGATTACACAAATAACAACTAAAGAACATGCAAGAGGCATGCTTAGAATTAAGTTTGTAAAAGACAAAGTTTGTGATGCATGCTAACTAGGTAAACAAACGAAAAGTAGTTTTAAATCTAAGGATCAAGTAAGCACCTCTATACCACTACAATTAATACATATGAACTTATTTAGACTAATAAATACCACAAGTGTAGGAGGTAAGAAATATGCTTTTGTAAACGTAGATGACTATAGTCAATTTACTTGGACGTATTTTTTGGCACACAAAAATGATTGCTTTAAAAGTTTTTCAAAATTTTGTAAACTAGTTTAAAATGAAAAGAGTTTTATGATTTCATCCATTCGAAGTGATAATGGTGGTGAATTTGAAAACTATAATTTTTAAGATTTTTATGAGTTAAATGGGTATGACTACAATTTCTCCACTCTAAGAAATTTACAACAATATGGAGTTGTTGAGAGAAAAAATAAGAGACTACAAGAGATGGCAAGAACCATGTTAAATGAACATAACCTACCCAAATATTTTTATGCTGAAGCTGCTAACACGATATGTTATGTCATGAACATGATTCTCGTAAAACCACTACTTTCTAAAACTCCCTATGAATTGTGGAACAATAAAAAGCCGAATATTTCATATTTCAAAGTTTTCGGTTCTAAATATTTTATTTTGAATAAAAAAGATGTCTTAGGAAAGTTTGATGCAAAATCTGATGAAGGCATATTTCTTAGTTATTCCTTAAGTTCAAAAGCTTATCGTGCCTCTAATAAAATAACTTTATTTATTGAGGAATCCATCTATAGTGTTTTTAATGAGGTTCCTGAATTGAAGAAAATTGATTTTGATGATGATTTTGATTTTTATACTTTAAATTTGAATGAAAATTTTCATCTCCTAAACAACTTAGATGCATCTACTTCCAAGGAATCCTTATCCAAGAAATGAAAGTATATAGATGCTCATTTTAAGGAGTTAATAATTGGAGATACATCAAAAGGTATTCAAACTCGTTCATAATTTATAAATTATTATTCTAATACTACCTTTTTATCTCAAATTGAACTAAAATGCATTGACAATGCTCTAAAAGATGAATCATGGGTTCTTGCTTTACATGAGGAGTTAAATCAATTTGAGATAAATAAGGTACGAGTGCTTGTTCCTAAATCTAGTGACCATCTTGTAATTGGCACTAAATGAGTCTCTAGAAATAAGCAAGACAAATTCGGTATTACAGTTCGAAACAAGACTAGATCAGTGGCCAATGGTTTCAATCAAGATTACTATATTGATTATGGATAAACCTTCACTCTTGCGGCTAGACTTTAAGTCATAAGGATTCTCATTGCCTATGCTTCTTTTAAAAATTTCAAACTATTTCAAATGGATGTTAAAAGCATATTTCTTAATGGTTTCATTTCCAAAGAAGTTTATGTTGAACAACCACCCAGATTTGAAAATGATCTTTTTTTTAAATTATCTAAGACAATTTATGAATTGAAGCAAGTCACTAGGGCTTAATATGAGAGATTTAGCTATTTTCTTATTCAAAATAATTTTTTAAAAGGCAAGGTTGATGCCACATTGTTTATTAAGTATTTTGAAAATGATTTTCTTATTATTCAAATTTATGTTGATGATATTATTTTTATTCTTCTAATGCATCATTATGTGAATCTTTCACCAAAAGTATGAGTCAAGAATTCCAAATGAGCTTAATGAGCGAATTAACTTTTTTCTTAGGATTACAAATCAAGCAATTGAATTATGGTATTTTTATAGGTTAAATTAAGTATACTTTGGATTTGTTGAAACAATTTAATATGGATAGTGCTAAGACTATAAACACACCTATAAGTACCTCTACAAAATTGGATTTGGATAATGAAGGTAAATGTTTTGATCAAAAGATTTAAAGAGATATGATAGATAGTTTATTGTACTTTACTACCACTAGACCCGATATTATATTTAGTATTTGTGTTTGTGCTAGATTTAAATCTAATCCCAAGCAATATCACTTTAAGGTTGTTAAAAGGATTTTTAGATATTTAAAAAGAACTCCTAATCTAGGATTATGATATTCAAAATCTAAAAATTTTGAATTAATTACCTATGCCGATGTGGACTTTGCTAGATGTAGAATAGATAGAAAAAGCACATATGGAACATGCCTACTCCTAGGCCATGCACTTGTCTCTTGATCTTACATGAAACAAAATTTGGTTGCATTATCTATAGCCGAAGATGAGTATATAGCAGTAGGTGCATGTTGTGCACAAGTTATTTAGATGAAAATACTTTAGAAAATTATAAAATTCACTTGAAAAATATCCCTATAAAATGTGATAATTTTAGTGTAATATATTTAACAAAAAGTCTCATTCAACACTCTAAAACTAAACATATTGATATTAGCTATCATTTTATTAGAAATCACATCAATAACCATGATATATCTTTAGAATTTATTAATACAAAACATTAATTAGCTGATATTTTCACAAAGCTATCGACTAATGAAAATTTTGATTTTATTAGAAAAGAATTAGACATGTTAAATATTCTGAATATATAAGTTCCTCTTATAACTTTTCTTGGATTTCTTGTTTTTGTAAATTGAGTTTTCTTTTAAGATCATTTTCTATCATTCCTTCTTTGCAATTTACAAAAGAAGAAATTTGATTCATGGACTTTTGGTATACTTGATCTTTTATGTGATGTAGAATAGATAGAAAAAGCACATCTGGAACATGCCTACTCTAGGCTATGCACTTGTCCCTTGATCTTCCATGAAACAAAATTTGGTTGCATTATCTATAGCTGAAGATGAGTATATAGCAGTAGGTGCATGTTGTGCATAAGTTATTTAGATGAAAATACTTTAAAAAATTATAAAAATTCACTTAAAAATATCCCTATAAAATGTGATAATTCTAGTGTAATATATTTAACAAAAAATCCCATTCAACACTCTAAAACTAAATATATTGATATTAACCATCATTTTATTAGAAATCACATCAATAACCATGATATATCTTTAGAATTTATTAATACAAAACATCAATCAGCTGATATTTTCACAAAGCCATTGAATAAGGAACAATTTGATTTTATTAGAAAAGAATTAGGCATGTTAAATATTCTAAATATATAAGTTCCTCTTATACATTTTTTTTGGATTTCTTGTTTTTGTAAATTGAGTTTTCTTTCAAGATCATGTTCTATCATTCCTTCTCTTTGCAATTTGCAAAAGAAGAAATTTGATTCATGGATTTTGGTATACTTGATCTTTTATGTCATGATTATTTCCTATGATTCCTTCTCCTTGCAATTTACAAAAGAACAAATTTGATTCATGGACTTTTGGTATACTTGATCTTTTAGGTGATGATTATTTTCTATGAATCCTTCCTCTTTCTATTTACAAAAATAGAGCTTTGATTCATGGTCTTTCAGAACTTATAACATGATTAATATGATGAATGAATTCCTCATTTTATCTTCTTCTTCTTCTTTTTCTTCACAGAAGGAAGTAAGAAACTTGCTAGCATCTTAAGAAACGCTAAAATGCTAGCTTGCATATCTCAAGAGAACCAAAAGTGATTGCACATCTAAAGAGAAGTGCTAGTTTGCCCATTTCAAGAAGAAAAAGTTGTTATCTTGTATATCTCATGAAGCAAAAATTTTGATTAACTTTACATCTCAAAAACTTACTAGCTTGCATATTTTAAAAGTAATGTAAAACTTGCTAAAATACTTACATGGTTCAAATATTTATGGAACGTTTCTCCTCTTTGTTGATGATAAAAGGGGAGAAATGATGAATGTTTGGTATCATAAAGTAATGAATGGTATTATGCCTAAAATGATTAAAATTTTTAATGTTTTAGTATCATGATGTTATGCCCAAAATGATGTTAATCTTGGTATCATGCATGAAGTAATAAATGGTTAAAAAAAAATATTATGTATGTTATGCCCAAAATGATGTTAATCTTAGTATCATGCATGAAGTGATAAATGGTTAAAAAAAATTATCATATATGTTATGTCCAAAATGATGTTAATCTTGGTACCATGCATGAAGTGATGAATGGTTAAAAATTTTAATATTTTAGTATCACGTATGTTATACCCAAAGTGATATTGATTTATATTTAGTATCATACATGAAGTAATTGTGGATGTTATACTTTGATGGTTTGAAATTATGATGATGCACAATATATGAAATTTTGATATGATATATTGCATAGGATCACTATGATTAAAATCATTTCACTTAAATTTAAAGGTTATTATTCCTTTTAAATTCAAGTTTGCCTTATCTTGATAGAGCACATAGATATGAGAGTTAAGGTTAACTCCGTTATTAATTGATTGTTATCATCAAAAAGGGAAGATTGTTGAATCTCATATTCTAATGATGAAATCAATTGATGAATTCATGATATAACCCATGTGTTGAGAAAAGTGGTGCTGGACTAACTACGATCTTAAAAAGGCAAAATCAATTAAAGAAGAATTGGATATTGGATCGGAGTCAAAGATCGAGCATCAGACTGGAAGAATCAGGGGATACATCGAAGGTTTGGATGATACTGCAGAAGTTTGCTAGAAGATCACCGTGAGTTTGCTGGGAGTTCATTGGGAGTTCACCGAAAGTTACAATAAACAATTGATGTGCTAGATAACTGGGATTGCTTGCATTATAATTATTTTAAACTTAATTATCATAGTTAGGGTTTTAATTTGAGATAGTTTTGAGAGAAATCATACTAACTCAATTAAGGGCCTGTTCAACCTCAATTAGGCCTTAATTGAGGTTAATTTGAGTCCATTAGGAGGCTCATTTCGTTAACTTGAAAGGAGGTATAACCAGGTTAAGAGATGGTACAACTCAGAGTATGAAAAACACTAAAAAGTGCTTTTCTAGGATTCTTATGTGCTGGTACCATCAGCTACCGATAGTAGTACCACCTTTCCCAGGCGATGGTATCACCAGAGCCTAGAATCTCGGGCCGACGTTGGTATCGCCTGTACCCTGAAATCTTAGGGTGTTTTAGTTTTTGGCTCTAATTTTTTAAGCCAATTAGGATCTATAAATACCCCATGTATTCTTATATAGGAGAGTAAGAAAGTTGAATAAAAACTTATGAAAACTTATGAAAACTCTATAATTCCTTGCGAGTTTCCCTCCTCTTCTCTAAGTGTGATTTTTGTTTAAGGAGTGCTAAAAAAAATTGTAAAAGTTATCTCTTAAACCTATGAAAAGGAGAATAGAACTGTAAGAGGGTGGTTGATCTTCACCCATTGAAGGAAGATCAATAGTGATAGCCAGTGACCTCGACGGAGGAGGAATCAGAAGTGGAGACGTAGGTCACGTCGACGGAACCATTCTAAACTCGGTGTTTACGCTCTTCATTATTATTGCTTTCTGATTTAACTATTTCTAACTCTTTCTAAATCAAAGCACACTTTCAATTTCATGTTTATCGAATAAAATTTTCAAATGAGGTTTTTCATCAAAGCAGTAATTCACACACCCCCCCGCCTTAGTGCCAACTCAATCTTAATAGATCCCATGTTCCATTTGGGGACTATAGCACAGTGGCCTAGTATGTCCATAATTGATGAGTTGAGTAAATTGTTAAGGGATAACAATTCACTGAGCTAGAAGGAGTTCTGATAGGTAAAACTCACAATCAGCTCGATATTGGGCCTAGAGGGTCACACATATGGTGGATGATTTCAATGAATAGAGGATTGGATATGAGTTATCCAATAAATCCTTATTGTATTATATGAGACTTAGCATTAATGGACTCATTACATAAGGCCTAATTAGAGGCTAATTGAGATTATTGGATAGAGATCCAATAATCCAAGAAGTGAGGGCAATTGGATGGAGATCTAATACCCACCAAGGTAGGATCCATTAGAGTTTTTGGTGGCTCTCTATAAATAGGAAGTAGGGGCGGCCAACAGTGTGATCGGCTGCACCTTTGGCCACCCCCTCCTATTCTCCTCCCTTCCACCACTTCTCAACCGACCATCCTCTCTCTACTACGATAGGGTAGTGATGAAGATAGGAGACCGTCTTCCACATTTGTTGCGAGAAGGTGTGCAAGATTTATGAGCTTTTAGCTGTGATTAGATGAGCATCACTACAATGATCAATTAGAGAGGAGGACATTTGACCTTCGTAATTATATTCCATTGGATTTGAAAGTTTTAAGGATATATGATCTCCCTATGTATTAGATCTCTCACGTATTGTAGTTTTTTAGTTTTTACAGTTTTTCACGTATCAATCATTGCACGATGACGTGATAAATATAGAAAATTAGTTTTATTTTGTTTTTCTATTATGCATGTGATGCTCTCTTAGTTTTCCAACACATAGTGCTCAAACGGTACAAAGGGATCTAATCTATTGGACTTGTTTGCCCTTAATTACTATGTATCTATAGTCACTCATCTATTTAATATTCCAAAGATCATCTGCTAATGTTGTCAAACACTGATACAGAATCTATCTGAGTCTCACTCTAATCAAATTCTCCTAAAGAACTCCTCTCTAAATCCAAATGACCCTAGCTATGGATTTACTTATATAAGAACACATGAAATATTTTTCTAACAAAATCGAGAGTGGATGATCCTTTATAGACACTCAATTATATTTGTAAGGTTGGCTATCGTTCCCAATAAGTAGCTATACTATACTTGAAATTTTCAGACCCATAAGTCTGGTATTAAAAAAATGAAGTATTAAAATAAGACATCCTTAGTATCTCAAGTCTAAGGACTAGATGCACAACTGGGACTATGGAATCATTGTCTGATAATAACGTATCATTAACCATCCAACATTTCATAAATGTATCATTTTGAAAATTCATTCTTCAATAATCACCTACACTATATCCCTAGTGTTCCTATACAAATAGCTATGAGACCAACTGCATATATTATTTAGATAAATATATAGCACATTGGTCTGTCTAGTTATCTCAATGTCTCTCTTGAGTAACCTATAACTGAAAATATTTAGGGTCTATGTTTAAAGGCGAATTGGTCTCATTATCATGATCTCATCATGATCCAATTCCTATTACACAAATATAATGATATTATAATATATTCATTATACAATATAAAGTAAGAAAATATCATAATAATAACAACCAAAAAGATTATGTAGCATGTCACACGTGTCATCACTCACGTGATTGGCTTGCAAGACACTTATAACTATTATTATTAGGGCCCATGAGCCTTTGATTTTCTTATTTATTATTGGGGTGGTATGCTTGTGATTATGTTATAGTTACACAAGGAGGCACGGTGGGAGCGTGGAGATGCTAACAGGACCCATGAGGCTAAGATAGATGATTTTGATGCATTGAGATACACAACGGTGCCAATAGAACTAATGGTGATAAGATAGATGATCATAAGGCATGTAGATGTATCGATGCACACATAGATTCTGATGTGAGTGACTGGGTCTACTAGCTTGGGCTTGATCATAATAGGTTATGCTTATGTGATATGTGATTTCTTATACAACTACTAGATATGTATATATGTTTATATGCGATGTAGATATATATTAAATATGTATGTGTGTGACACATCATGTTAGAAAATTAAATTAAAATTCCGTCATATAATATAATATTAAGCTGGTAAATGTGAGGTAATTAGATTGACCCACATGACCTTCCATCTTATATGAAGAAATTATATCCCAACGTAGGTTGAGTTGGTCGAATCCCTCGAGTCTTACCTATATTATAATCGAGATCTTGCGAACGATATAAAGATGTCACTAGTGACCTGAGGATATGATATGCTTGGTCAAGTCCCCCAAGGACATATTATTAAATCAAACTCATCTTGTAATGATGGTGATGACTTAACCGAACATCATGGTTAGTCGAATCCCTCGAGGCCATGATAGTTCGCAGGCTGGATAGGACGAGAATCACAAGGAGTTGCGATCACTAGAGTTGCCTATATTTTTGGACTTAGTGTGATTGGTTGAATCCCTCGAGGTTCCTGATCCCCATTGGTAATCTATCAAGGATTTCTATTTCAAGTGCCAGAGGGTGTCATGTCATTCGCTAGTAAACTAGTGCGAGTAGATTAAGATAAAAGTGATAGTTACATGTGCCCTAGCATGTGTGACACATTACACAATCTTTTTACTTATTATTGTTGGTATTTTTCTCACTTTATGTTGCTTGTTGCATATATTGTGATACTCTTGGATTTATGCAATGGAAATTAAATCATGATGAGATCATGATAATGAGATTAATTCATCTTTAAACATAAATCCCAAATAATTCCAGTCATAGGTTACTCGAGATAGACATCGAGATACTCAGACATACTAGT
Organism: Ensete glaucum; assembly: GCA_021527575.1. Lineage (NCBI taxonomy): Eukaryota > Viridiplantae > Streptophyta > Magnoliopsida > Zingiberales > Musaceae > Ensete > Ensete glaucum. Next base: position 19,482,300 of record CM038552.1, on the reverse strand, counting down.
GTGTTGTATGCCCGTCTATATGATGGAGGCAGCTGGTCTCATAGTTACTTGTATGGGGACGCTAGAGATATAGTGCAAGTGCTCATTGGAGAATGAGTTCACTTATTGATCCACTTATAGAATGCTAGATGGTTAATAGTACCTAACATTAGATAGTGATTCTATAGTCCTAGTAGTATGTTTGGTCCTTAGACTTGAGATATCAATGATGTCTTATTTGAGTACTCCTTTCTTTGACGTTGGACTTACAAGTCTGGAAGTTTCAGATCTGGTATAGTCGGTTATCGGGAATGGTAGCCAACCTTATGAAGACAATTGAGTATCAATAGAGGATCGTCCACTGTTGGTATTACAATAGGAATATTTCATATGCTCTTGCTCAAGCAAATTCTTAACAAGGGTCGTTCTTCGAAAGAATCTAATTAAAGCAAGACTCATATTGATTCTGTATAAAGCTGATAGTGCCATGCCCGATATATGGTCTCTGTGATACTAGTGGACATGGCAACTAAGGATAGAAAAATTCAATAGATTAGATTCCCTTGTACTGATTGGTGACGGTGGCGTAGTTTGGCCCAATACGTCTATAGTCAATGAATTGAGTGAATTATTATGAGATGATAATTCATCGAGTCAGAAGGAGTTTTGAGTTAGAAGGAGTTTTGATAGATGCAACTCACGACTAGCTCCGTATTGGGCCTAGAGGGTCACACATATATGGTAGATATTGCAACGATTAGAGGTTCGGATATGAGATATCCGCGGAGCCCCTATTTTATTAGATATCTAATAAGCCTTTGTATTATTAGATCCTATGAGTGAAATTCAATAAAAGCTAATAAGATATGATTGGATAGTAATCTACTAATCCAAGAGGCTTGAGTAATTGGATGGAGATCCAGTACCTAATAGGATAGGATCTATTAGTGGTAAGTTGACAGAGACCTCTATAAATAGAAAGGGACTAAAGGGGTCATAGGCTAGATTTCATTTAGGTGCCACCTCATATTCTCCTCCCTCCCTCTCCTCCTTAGTTGACAACCCTCTTGGTGGTGCAAGAGCACAGTAAGAAGGGGCTGATGCTTCTTGATCATTGTTGTGAGGTGGTGTGTGAAGACTATAAGGATTCGCGTTACAAAGGGAGGAGCATTGCTGTATCGAGCTACCATATAGATCACCAATAGAGAGGAGGGCATTTGACCTCCTTCATTCTCTCGTTTAGATATGATTTTCTAGGGATATACGATTTTCCTAGGTAAAACATCTGGCACACAACGTGTAGTTTTTTTGGTTTTATGATTTTATCTTACGCACCAATCATCGCAAGATAATTTAATAAATATGAGAAACCAATTTTATTTTTATATTTTGTTATACATGTTATGCTCTATTAAGGTTTCTCAACAACGGTTCAGAGCTAGGTTCATCATGCGATTATTGGCTATAAACTACATGTATTGTGATGAATTCTGAAGATTATTTTCTACATAATTTGCTGTTAATTTGTCATATCTTTTGGATCTAGACAACACCTTTCCTTAGCATTAAAGGTGCTTTAGATTTATATTTTAATGTCAAAAGTGTTGAAGCAAAATATAGGAAAAAGTGCAGCAACTATTTATTGCCCTATAGTTTGGCCGAAGGTTGCTTGCAACCTTGTTCAAGAGCACAACTTGTTACTTTCGGCCTAGCTAAAGGGTGCCAGGCAAAGAGCAGCAAGCTCTTGACCCTGGTTAAGAGCTTTGATGAGGCCAAGAGTCATGGTCGCATGATGAACCCTAGCGACTAGGGTTTACTCATCGCCTGTGGTAACCCCGAGGCCTAGGAATCCTAGCCGCAAGGGCAATCCTTGCAACCAAGGGAGTCCAGGCTGACCAAGGCAACCTTGCAACTAATGAATCTTGGCTGTAAGGGAGACTTTGGTGGCTAGGGTTTCATAACCTCCTAAGGCTACCCTATGGCCAAGGACTCTTGGCCGTAGTGGTGTCCCTAGCAGCTAGGGTTCCTACCATGTGGGGCACCCAAGATAGGGTATCCCAAAAATATAATAAAATAATTAATTAAATAGTTTAATTAAATTATTATTTATCTAGTAGTCCTATATGATAATGTGTACATATGATATATGATGTAGACAGATGATCATGAATTATGTGATGTGTGTTTGTGTGACTATTATTATTATTAGGGCCTATAAGCCTATGATTTTTCTTGTTTATTTTATGGTGACGTACATGTGATTACATTATGATTACATAAGGAGGCATGACGGGAGTGTAGAGGTGCTAGCAGGACCCACGAGGCTGAGATGGATGATCGTGATGCATTGAGATGTGTAGAGGTGCCGACGGAATCGATGATGACGAGATAAATGATCACAAGGCATGGAGATGCACCGATGCACACATAGATCATGATGTAAGTGATTGGGCATATTGACTCGAGCTTGATCACATTAGGTTATGGTCCACGATCATCCGGTGTGATTATGCTTATGCGATATGTGATTGCTTATACACCTAATAGATATATATATTTGTATATGATTTTTGTATATATTAAATATGTATATGTGTGACACGTCATATTAGGAGATTGAATCAAAACTCCCTTTTAACATAATATTGAGTCGATAAGCATGATTAGATTGACCCACGTGACCTTTCATTATTATAGGAGGAAATTGAATCCTAACTTAGGTTGAGTTAGCCAGTCTCTCGAGGCTCACCTATACTATGATTCGAGATCTTGTCTATGACATAGAGATGTCACTGGTGACCTGACAATATTGTCTGCTTAGTTAAGTCTCTCGAGGGCATATCATTACATCAGACTAATCTTATAACCATGGTAATGACTTAATTGATCATTATGGTTGGTCAAGTCCCTTGAGGCCATAGTGATTCGAAGGCTAAACATGATCAGAATCATAAGGAGTTATGATTGGCAAGAGTTGCGTATCTTTTTTAGGTTCAATAAGATTGATCGAGTCCCTTGAGGTTGTACTAAGATGCCGATTGAATACTGATCCTCACTTAAAATTTGTCGAAGATTTTTGTTTCACATGTCGAAGGGTATCGTATGATTCACAGAAAAATCATGGGAGTAGATTAAGATAAAAGTCTATATCTTCATTATTTACTTTTCTACAATTTTTGCTTGTTATGAGTTTATGCTATCTCTTTGTTTGTTAGAAAGATGTCACATAAATCCCTTACATGACATACTTGATGCCCAACGCCTATATGAATTAGCTCCCAAACTACATAAATTAGCTCCAAAACTTAAGAATTATTCTTATAATGGAGAAAATCACATGTGTCCTTGATATGATTTTGCCCATGCTAGAGGAAGTGGCAAGTGAGGATGAGATCGCTCATTACGTGAAGTACATAGATGATTCCACTCTCGCTAATTATATTTACCTCTATGATGCTTGAGATATAGAGGTAGCATGAAAGCATGGATGTTAATTTCATCCTCCTTCATCTTCGTCAACTGTTTAAGGAATAGAAAAGAACTAAAAAATATAAGATATCTAAGAGTCTCTTTCATGCTAGGATAAACAAGGGGACATTGATTCAAAATCATATCCTAAGGATGATTAAGTAGATTGAGAAACTCATAAGCCTAGGAATGATCCTAGAGGATAACCTATATTTGGATCTCATACTTCAGTTTCTTCTAGACTCCTTTTCATAATTTATCATGAATTTTAATATAAATAGGCTTGTGAGCTCCTCAATACATTGAAGGTGGCTGAGAGCACGATCAAGAAAGAGAAGCTAGTAACTCTGTACATTGGTGAGACCAAAAAGAAAAGGAAGGCATACAAGTCCCTTAAGAAGGGCAAGTGAAATGGTAAACTGGGTAAGGTAAATGTTGTCAAGAAAGACTGGGTAAAAGACAAAGGCTAATGCTTTCGTTATGGCAAAGATAGACATATTAGAACCCTGTAGAGGTATTTAAGCTTGGGTTTACCTCTATAGGGGATCGACCCTCCTTAGAACTTTATAGGGGTTTCTCCCTCCTTGGTAGTTGGCCATAATGGCTGAAAAAGATTAATATATTCATGATAAAAAAGTTATGACTACAAGTGTTTATATAGGGTATCAAAACCCTAATCCTAATAAGACTCATCAAGGTAGGTGACCAATTGGGTTGATTACAAGTTTGACTTGGTTGATCCGACCCGAATCAACTCCGACTCCTAATCAGACTCCAGTTCAACCGAATCCTAACCCTACTAGGATTTGGACTGATTTATTACAATGGACTCAAATCTCCTCCTAGTCAACCTAATGTCAAGTCTAGGCCAGCCAACATGGCCCAATCTAAGGACTCAACACAATTGACTAGGACCCGACTCAACTAGGGTCCTAACATACCTGCCCTCTTCAAATCAGCCTTATCTTTGAGGCTGAGGTTCCATGATCTCTAGGTCCAAATCTGTAGCTTATCATGAGGCTTCCTTGTTACATTTGTTGTAGGCGTATCATGATCTCAAGGTTCAGCTTTGCCTTATATATCTTCATTGGTGGTAGTGTCTGGATGGTGATGAGTCGTGATCCTATGATACCATGCAATCTCTAGTTGGAACTAGAACTTTTCTTCAACTTGGGCATCAAGTGGATGGATCTGGGCTAAGTCATCCTCTCTAAAATTCTATTTGTGGTGAGATACCAGGAGGATCAATTGTAATTTTGAATTGGTGTACCGGTCCAATCCATAGGTCACGGTTCTAATATAATCCCCAATTTTATAAGGTCCAAAGTAATAGGGAGACCACTTCCTTGAGGTTCAAATTTCCTATTGGTAGAGGTGGAAGTGTAGGAAAGCTTGATCTTCAAATTTTCTTCCACTTTGAAGTTTGTTAAGAGGCTATTTCTTCTTTGCATGGGCTACCATGTGGTTGATCATTAGTAGTAGCTAGTCTTTCTTTTGAAATGGTGGTTGCCCTTTGCTATGGTCTATGATGATGAGAGCATGATCTGGCGTGAGCAGGGACTGTAATTTTTTCAGGCTTACTTCTCTTTTGTGTCGTGGATCTATATCAAGCTAAACTTTAAATTCAGTAGCAACTAGTATTCCGTTGTAGATTAGAAGCCTCAAGTGAAGTGTGGTGAAAGCCTCGGTGTGGAACAAGGGTTGGTCATCTTGCATAAGGATGACACTGATCCAAACACTTGATATGTTTGCTCCAATCACAAACCCCTAGCCATGATCTGGAAATGCTAGTATTGGTATAGATGGCATCGTGGTCAAGGACTGTAATTCCACTCGGCCAAGGGGGGTATCTTTCTTCATAGTGAGAGGGGTGATGTTCATGTTTCATTGAGTCTTGCAAATGATCCCTCTCTTACTCTGATTCTGCTACCGAAGGGACTCAATCTTCTTGTAGTCACGACTCATGGATCAGAGGTCATCATTAGGGAAGACTTCGAGCATCATGGTCCACTCTTGGGGGAAGTCGCTCGAGATCTGGCAGTGCCACATCAGAAACCATGGCAGGTTCAGTGGGATGTAGCACTTCAGAAAAAGTTTATCCCTAGAGACAAATATATAGGTATAAAGTGTCATAGTGGGGAAAAAGTGTGATCAAATATTCTGTGTCTTTGTTATCTCCTAGGCGATCCTCTTAGCTTTAGTCTTCTAAGGATATAGGCAGCAATTTGGGTGAGCATCAACTGGTGGCCAGTTCAGTATAGGGGGTCAGGCAGCCTGATAGGAGATAGTCAGTTCAGTTTGGTAGAGGTGCCTGAACTTTCAGCAAGCTGTGGGAGAGGGTTCGTGTCTTCAATCTCCCTCGGCTTCATCTCTTAAAGTTCTTAAATTTGAATTGAGAAGCTGCTGGACTCTTTTTGTGGTACCTTCTCCAAGTGTTGTGTTGCAACTGTAGTTGCATCGTTGCCTCGTTTCCCACGTAGGATCGTATGTTTCCCTTTGCTGAAAAATTACACGGTTAGCTTTGAAAAGTTTTAAGAAACATCACCTATCGTGGATAACCATTCAATACCGAGAATTACTTCATAATTGTTGAGTGGGAAGAGGAAAAAATTAACAAAGATCTTTTGGCCCTGTAAAAACAATTTTACCTGTATGCACTTTTCGTTGCACTTCAGGATTTGGCCATCAGCTACCTTGACATCAAACATGATACAATCTTTATTTTTAAGCATCAATCAGGTAACAACCTTATTGTTCATAAAGTTGTTGGTGCTCCTGGACTCGATGAGGATGGTGACAGGCCGTTGCTTATGGAATTTTTCAACTTTCATTGTTTGTGGGTTCCAATAGTTGGCTAGAGCATGAGTTATGCAATCAACCGGCTATGGGTCCTCCTTCATGTTCTCCTCATGCTCGAGGTCCTCTTCTTCATGTTTAGATTCTTTAATGGGTTCGATCATGAGAAGTCTCCCCTTTTTGCCGTAAAGTCCCTAATAGTTATTTTTCTGACTATTCCCTTGCTTGGTTAGAGAGTCTTTCAAACTTAGTCAGGTACTCCTGAACTATGGAGGTCTAATGGATTTTTGCAAGTTGACCATTGATGTCATCAAACTCGAACAGTCTGAAGCAATGTAGCAGCCTGCTCTTGAATTACCTCCATGTGGGGACTCCGTGGGTGTGCTTATACTAATTATACCATTGAATAGCTTCTCTTCCTAAATGGATGGTAGCAACATTGACCATAAAAACCTCCGGGATCCAGTGATAATGGAAGTAGCGCTCTGCGCATGAAAGCCACCAGGTCATGTCTTCGTCTTCCCATCGAGGGAAGTTTACCCTTGTGCGTCGGCATAATGAGTCTGTCACTTGTTCTTTTTTCTCCGGAGGTTCTCATTTTGATCTGGACTCTTGCCTTGTTGCGATCTCGTCGAGCTCGGTGATCGTCTCAATCTAAATTCTGCGAAGAGAGCGCATAGTCTATCTTCCATACGCGTCTCGAAGGCCTCCAACTTGGCACCAAATCCTTCGAGTTAGTAATTCCCCTCACCTCTGTGAGCTTTACACAACTCTTTAGGTCGTTGCATAACACCTCTCATTTTGCACTGTCTCATCTTTCATAAAGTAACCTCCTTGCCTTGAGTACCGTCAAGTTTGGTTATTAATGTCAAGCCATAGCTCGAACTCAGCCATCCCAATCTTTGTGCGCTATGCATTCTCCTTCGCTTGTTTACCCTCGTGGTACATCTCGCGTAAATGGTTGGCCATTCATCTGAATGTCAAACTTAGATGCCCACTCCTCTGAGCGACTCCTTTCCCTACATCTCAATGTCTATTTCCCCCAAACAGTTACGCGTTCTGGTTGTCCTCCTCACAGCCCAACTAGGTCCCCCACGTTTGTATGATGAGTGTTTTTGCGTGTGCTTATTCTACTCTGATACCACAATGTCATAGGCTTAGCTGATTTTACCTAAGCCATGTGGCACCCGTACGTGTCTGTCCGCAAAGGTTAGCCTTCCCTGGGATCTTCTAGGGTTCCTTAGGACTTACAAAAGAGAAAACGGGCCAGAAGAAGCAATTCCAACGGGATCCACAAGCAATTGCTCAAGTAAACACTTTATAAAGCCAATACAAATTACACCCATGGACATTACAAACTCAGAAAGGTTGCATACAAAGGATAATGGTCCATTACAGACCGAAATCCCCATAAATATTTACAAGAGACACTCGTATTTACAAGCTAAAATCAGCCACAAAGCAAACTAAACTAGAGCTGCCAAACTTACTGCAAGCCCGCTACTTGCTGTATAAGGTATGTACACAAACTGAAGAACATGGACAAACATGAGTATTTCATCAAACACCTTATTTACATTTTTGTCCATGATATAGTGAGCTCCTAGCGAACTCTCGGCAAGCTCTTGATTATCTTCAAGCCCCCGATCACCTTCGATGAGCTTCTGGCGATCTCCCGGTGCGTTCCCACTACATCGTCCGAACCCTAGCCCGATGCCTGAACTTGACTCTAGCCCCAACATTAGATTGTATTACCTTTTCACCATTGTAGTTATCCTGCATCACTCATCTCAAATACACAGATTAGATCATAAAACCTATCAATTGATTTTATCATTAAAATTTAATATTCAATAGAGAATTGTTCTTACAGTAGTAAAAGTCATATATGTCCTTGACATAATTATGCCCATACTGGATAAGATTGCTCGCTATGTGAAGTATATAAAAGATTTCACTTTGATAAAGTGCTATATGTTGGTCTTTATAACTCCCATGTTATAGAGGCAACATGAGAGCATGGATATCAATCCCATCATTCTTTATCTTCATCAACTATTTAAGGAGTAGGGGAAAACTAAAAGATTTAAGATATCCAAGGGCTCTTCCAAGCTAGGATGACAAAAGGGGCATCAGCTCAGAACCATATCCTAAAGATAATAGAGCGGATCGAGAAACCCATAGGTCTAGGAATAGTCCTATAGGATAACATGTGCATTGATCTTATATTTCAATCCCTTCCATATTACTTTTCACAATTCATCATAAACTTTAATATGAGCAAGTTTGAGGTGACTCTACTTGAGCTCCTCAATATGTTGAGGGAGGCTGAGAGTACCATCAAGAAAGGGAAGCTAGTTCTCTATGTTGATGAGACCAATAAGAAAAAGAAGGCTAAGAAGACTTAAGAAGGGCATGGGCAAGAGCAAACCGGGTAAGGCAAAGGTTGTCAAGGTTGTCATAACTAATATATTATCTATGAGATATTAGACAGATAAGGGACTATAGATATATAATAACAAAGAACAGACAGGTCACATGGATTATATCTCGAGTACCGTTTGGGAACTATGGTGCAGTAGTCTAGTATGTGCATAATCGATGAGTTGAGTAAATTATTATGCAATAATAATTCACTAAGTCAGAAAGAGTTCTGACAGGTAAAACTCACGGCTAACTCGAGAAATCTTATTTGGTTCTAAGTGCAAAATCCTTCTTTCACTCAGAAATCTTCTTTGGTTCTCAATGCAATATCATTCTTATTCTTTGAAAAGTTTTCCTCTTATTCGTCATATGCTTTACGAGTCATTTCATAGGTTATTAAAGACCATATGAGTTCTTCAATAGGAAAATTATTCAAGTCCTTTGCTTCTTGGATAATAGTTACTTTTGGATTTCAATATTTTAGAAGAGATCTTAAATTTTATTTACTAGTTCAAGGTTAGTATAGCATTTACTAAGAACTTTTAAACCATTGACAACATCCATAAAATGGGTGTATATGTCATCAATAATTTTGCTTGGCTTCATTTTAAATAGTTCATAAGTATGTACTAAAAGATTAATTTTTTATTCTTTTACTCTACTTATGTCTTCATGAGTAACTTCTAGTGTGTGCCAAATGTCATGTGCAGTGTCACAAGTAGAAATATGATTAAACTGATTCTTATCCAAAACACAAGACAAAGCATTCATAGTTTTAGCATTCAAGGAAAACGTTTTCATTTTAAAATAATTTCATTCATTCATTGGATTAGAAGATTTTTGAAAACCACTTTCGACATCGTTCTATAAATCAAAATCTATATAAATCAAAAAAATTCTTATTCAAGTTTTCTAGTAAGTATAGTCTATCCCATTAAACATAGGAGACAAGTGATAGAGTGTAGCCAATTAAGAGAACTTAGCTCTGATACTAATTATTAGGATCGTAATGTCACTAAGAAGGGGGAGGTGTGAATTAGTGCTTTTGTAAAAAGATATTATTTAAAAAATTTGAACAAGAATATAAATCAAAAATGTCTTTAACTTAAAAGTGCAAGTAGAAGTAGTTAGTAAAGTAAATCAATGACAAGAAAAAGTCAAATGTCATGTGAAGTATCCCAAGTAGAAACACAATTAAACTCATTTTTATCCAAAACATAAAACAAAGTATTCGTAACTTTAGCATTCAAGGAAAATATTTTCTTTTCAAAATCGTTCCATTCATTCATTTGATTAGAAGATTTTTGAAAATCACTTTCAATGACATTCTATAAATCAAAATCCATATAAATCAAGAAAATTCTCATTCGTGTTTTCCAGTAAGTATAGTCCATCCCATTAAACATAGAAAGACGAGTGATAAAGTGTAGCCAACTAAGAAAACTTGGCTCTGAAACCAATTTTTAGGATTGTAATGGCACTAAGAAGGGGTAGTGGGGAGGGTTGTTTGGGGGTGGGGTGGGTTTGAATTAATGCTTTCACAAAAAAGATCCGATTTAAAAAAGTTTAAACGAGAATATAAATTAGTAATATGTTTAACTTAAAAGTGTAAGTAAAAATAGTAAGTAAAGTAAATCAATAAACAAATGATAAGAAAATGCAAGATAGAAATGCAAACTTATTTATAGTGGTTCGGTCATCACGACCTACGTCTTCCTCTTCTCTTGAGGCCACCAGCTTTCACTATCGATTTTTGTTCCAATACGCGAAGATCAACTACCCTTGTTACAACACTTCTCCTTTTACTAGGCTCCAGAGAGAACCTTTACAAATTCTTTCTCACAAGACCTCACACCTCATTAGAATATCCGCTAAACTCAAGGAGGAGGAAGAGACTTAAATAATAAGTGTTTACAATAGTTTTAGCTCAAGGATTCTATCCCTTTTCACCCTTGTTTTTCACACTTTTTCATGCTCTTTTGTGCTTTATTAAGTAAGAATGAGTGGGGTATTTATAGATCCCCAGTGGCTTCAAAATTGGAGCCAAATTTTCCAATCTTCAATTTTTTAAGGTACTAGCAGTATCACTCCCGTCATTGGGCAATACTACTATCAAATAGAGCCTAGGAATCTAAGCTTTTGTGATACTACCATTAGTTTAGGCAGTACCACCACCACCTATGGTACCATTGTTAAGATCAATTGGCACTAAGAGGGGGGGGGGAGCGGGGGTGAATTAGTGCAAGTGTAAATTTTCAGTTTAAATGAAAACTTTTCGATTAAACCAAGATATGAAATCCGAAACTTTTTATTCTTGTGAGTGATTGAAAGAAAGTTATTAAGAAAACTAGAAAGACAAGCAACGTTTTAAAAAAAGAACTTATCGTGAAAGCTTTATATTCAAAGAGTTGAGTTAAATCGAAAGTGTCAATATAAAAATATGTAAACAATGAAAGCAAAGAAACACTCACACTTGTTATAGTGGTTCGGCACCAATGGCCTATATCCACTCCCGAGTCCTCCTTCTTGAGGCACACCCGCATCCACTACTGATCTTCTTTGGGTGAAAACCAAACCCTTACACATTGCTTATAATGAAGACTTTGAAAAAATTTCTAACTCTAAGCTCTTTCCCTTCCTTTTTCTTTTTCTTACAAATCACACTCAATTTCTTTTTCACAAAGTTTAATTGCCCAAAAAGAGTTATTGTGAATGCAATAATACTTGGGATATTTATTGACCCCAAGTAGCTTCCAAAATTGGAGCAAAAAATCAAACATACATGGAAAAACTGGGAACGGGCAGTTTACCTATCGACCTGGGCGGCTCAGCCACCCGAACACCAAGGTCCATGCGGTTTACCCACCAGCCCTGGATAGGTCAATCGTCGAAAGTACCCAGACTCCTAGGTATGGGCAGTTCAACTAGCTTGGGTGGGTTGGCCGCCCGAAAGCTTGGGTGACGACAGTACAACCACCGCTTACCGACGGTTTACCTGCCAAAATTTTCATAAAAGTAGTTCCTTAACTTTTTGAATTATAGCTTGAACCTTATATTGACTAACCCTCTGATCAACCAATTAAGCTTTGTTGGGAAATCTCAACGGGTGCATCACATGCGCTGTAGAAATCAAAACAAAAACTGGTTTCCCATGCAGATCAAATCATCGTACAAAGGATTAGAGTCGTGAGAAACATCACAAAAAATAGAAAGCCATGATATGTGAGAGATTGATTTTACCTAACAAGATCGTATATCCTTGTATTCCAGATCGAGATAGAGAAGATAAAGGAGGTCAAGCATCCTCCTCTCCAGCGGTATCTACACGATGGGTCTCTATAGCGAAACTCCTCCAATCTAATCTCGCAACTCTTGCGTAGAGGGAGGGAGGAGAATATGAGGTGGTGGTTAAAGCTGTAACCTATCAACTATGAGTCTCCCCTCCTATTTATAAAGAATCACCAAAAAAACGCTAGGGCTCCTTCCTTAGTGGGTATTGGATCTCTATCCAATTACCCACTAGTCTTGTATTATTGGATCTCTATCCAATAATCTCCTTAAGCCTCTAATTGGGCCTTAATCAAGGAGCCCATTAGCATAGGGTCTCATGTAATGAGAATAGGGGCTAATTGGATCTTCATCCAATCCTTTATTCACTGAAGCATCCACCATATGTGTGTGACCCTCTGGGCCCGATACCGAGCTGGCTGTGAGTCACTCCCATCAGAACTTATTTTGATATAGTGAATTATTATCCCCATAATAATTCACTCGACTCATCGACTATGGACATACTAGGTCACTACGCCATAGTCCCCAAACGGTATAAGGGGATCGAATCCATCAAACCTGTCTGTCCACAGTTACCATGTATTTATAATCTCTCATCCAACTAATATTCCAGAGATCGTATATTGGACATGGTACTGTCAAGTCACATACGAAATATGTTATAGTCTCACTCTAATCGAATTCTCCCAAAGAACTATTTCTCTCTCAATCCGAATAACCCTGGCCAGGGATTTATCTAAGCAAGCACATATACGATATTCCTCTCGTGATACCGAGAGTGGATGATCCTCTATTGACACTCAATTACCTTCGTAAGGTTGGCTACCAATCTTGATAACCAACTATACCAGATTTTGAACTTTCTAAACCTATAAGTCTAGCGTCAAAGAAATGAGTACTCATACAAGGTATCATTGGTGTCTCAAGTCTAAGGACCAGATAAACAATTGGGACTATAGAATCACTGTTTGACATTAGGTATCATTAACCATACAACATTCTATAAATGGATCAATCAATAAACTCATTCTCCAATGAGCACATGTACTATATCTTTAGTGTCTCCACACAAGTGGCTATAAGACTAGCCGCCTCCATCATATGGATGGGTATATAGTACACCGGTCTATTCGATTATCTCAATGTCCCTCTCGAGTAACCTATGACCGGGATTATTTAGGATTTGTGTTTAAAGGTGAATCGATTTCATTATTGTGATCTCATCATGATTTGATTCCTATTGCACAGAACCAAGGATATCACAGTATATATGCTATAGATAATATAATATGAGAATATACTAATATTAATCATAAGTAAAAAGATTATGCAGTGTGTCACGCGTGCCATCACTCACGTGATTGGCTTGTAGGGCACCTGTAACTAGCAATCTCCCACTTAACCTAAAGTCAATCACCTATGTGTCTAATCCCTATCAGAGCCCTATGACACTTAAATACAATCTGAGCTAGTAGCTTCATCAATGGATCTGCAATATTATCTTTAGATGGAACTCTTTCCATTGCTATATCTTTACGGGCTATGATCTCTCTAATCAGATGGAACCTCCTCAAAACATGCTTAAACTTCTGATGAGACCTAGGTTCTTTCACTTGAGCGGTCGCCTTGTTGAACCTCCTCAAAATGCTGCTTAGTATGACTCCCAAATCTTTGATGAACTTCTTCATCCACACCCCTTCCTTTGTTGCTTCTGCTACAGCAATATATTCTGCCTCTGTGGTCGAGTTAGCAGTAGTATCTTGCTTGGAACTCTTCCAGCTTACTGCTCCTCCATTTAGGGTGAAAACATGCCCTAAATTGGACTTGCTATCATCAATGTTGGACTGAAAACTCGAGTCTGTGTAGCCCTCAACCTGGAGGCTACCTCCTCCATATACTAGTAACAGATCCTTAGTTCTTCTCAAGTATTTAATGATACACTTTATTGCCTTCTAGTGTTCTAAACCTGGATTTGTCTGATACCTACTTGTGACACTTATAGCATATGCTATATCAGGCCTGGTACATAGCATCATATATATGATAGACCCTATCTCTGAGGCATAAGGTATCTTATCCATGTCTACCCTTTCTTCATGAGTCTTTGGGGATATACTCCTAGAAAGTGATATTTCATGTCTCATCGGTATGAGACCTCTCTTGGAATTTTTTATACTAAACCTTTTAACAATGGAGTCTATGTACCTGGACTGTGACAAACCAAGCATCCTCTTGGATCTATCTCTATAGATCTGGATCTCCAAAATATAGGATGCTTCCCTAAGTCTTTCATGGATAAGTTTCTGGATAGCCAAGCATTTACTGTAGAGAGCATTCCTACATTATTCCCGTTGATTAAGATGTCATCCACATATAGCACCGAGAAGGTGATAGCACTTTCACTTACCTTTCTGTACATACAAGGTTCATCTTCGTTCTTAACAAAGTCATAAGATCTGATCGTCTCATCAAATCTTATGTTCCAACTTCGGGAAACTTACTTTAGTCTATAAGACAAACCTGCACACTTTATCTAGACTCTCTCTGGATACAAATTCCTCTAGCTATATCATATACACCTCCTCCTCAAGGTTACTATTGAGGAATGCTGTTTTGACATCCATCTGCCAAATCTCATAGTTATATATGCTGCAATAGCTAAAAGAATTATAATAGACTTAAGCATGGTTATAGGTGAAAAGGTTTTATCATAGTCAACTCCTTACTTTGATAATATCCTTTAGTTACTAGCCTTGCCTTATAGGTCTCTACCTTTCCATCTACTCTGATCTTCTTTCTGAAGATCCACTTGCAGCTGATGGGTATGATACCCTTAAGTGCATCCATAAGGTTCCAAACCTTATTAGAGTATATGGAATCCATCTCAGAATTCATGACTTCTAGCCACTTCCTAGAGTCTATACTCATAATAGCCTCCTCATAGGTCTGAGGATCAATATCCTGAGAGTTCTCTCCACTGATATGCCCCACATATCTTTTAGGAGGCTGAGATACTATGCTAGACCTATACAAAGTTGAAATTTATGTGTTAGGTACCTGAACAGACTCGGGCTCTAAAATGGTACTTGAGCTAAGTTCTCCAACCTCGCTCAATTCTATCTCACTCCCACTATTTCCACCAAGAATGTGTTCCTTCTTAAGGAACATAGCTCTCTTGGCTCAGAATGATAGAAATAATATCCCAAAGTCTACTTAGGGTATCCCACGAACGTGCACCATTCTGTCCTTTATTCTAACTTGTCAAGGTTGTGTCTTCTAACATGGGCATGACAACCCCAAATCTTAACTATCTTAAGATTGTGATTCTTTCCTTTCTATATCTTATATAGTGTAGACACTACCAATTTTGATAGAACTCTATTCAGAAGGTAAGCTGTGGTCTTTAGGGCATACCCCTAGAATAAAATGGGTAGGCTAGCAAAACTCATCATGGACTGCACCATGTCTAACAGCATGTGATTCCTCCTTTCTGATACACCATTAAGCTGAGGTGTATAAAGAGGTGTCCATTGGGATAGAATCCCATTATCCTTGAGGAAATGGGTGAACTTCATACTCAAGTACTCTCCTTCTCGATCTGATCGAAGAGTCTTAATACTCTTTCCAATTTGGTTTTCTACCTCATTCTTATATTTCCTAAATTTCTCAAAGGCCTCAAATTTGTACTTCATTAAGTACACATGTTCATACCTAGAGAAATCATCAGTGAATGTAATAAAGTATGAGTAACCACCTATAGACAGAGTCGACATGGGACCACATACATCATTATGTATGAGTTCCAATAAATCGATAACTCTCTCTCCAGTTTCACTAAAAGGAGAGTTGGTCATCTTCCCACGAAGGCAACGTTCACAAGCTGCATATGACTCATAGTCAAATGGACCTAAGTATCCACCTTTCAGCAACTTTTGAATCATTCCCTCATATATATGATCTAGCCTACAATCCCATAAGTATGTATTATTCACCTCATCTTTTTTTTTCTTAGATATATTTATATTCATAATATGTGGAGAAGTGTCTAACACATATAAGCCATTTATAAGAGTTCCTCTAGTGATGATCTCATCATCTATAATTTTGAACAACTATTATTCTCAAAAACTAATTTATATCCACTAATTGTCAAACAAGAGATATAAATAATATTTTTGATAATAGAGGGATCAAAATAGCATGCATCTAATGCAATAATAGCTCCACCAAGCAGATATAGGGTGACCTCTCCAACAGCAACTACAGCAACTCTTGCTCCATTGCCCATCTTAAGGTTCCTCTCGCCTCTAGCCAATGTCCTAGGTTTTGTCAGAACCTGCAACGAATTACAGATATAATAAACATTCCCGGTATCCAATACCAATGTGTTATCATGAAAATCTGATAAGTGAAAACTGACCATAAATATACTTGAAGCTTCTCCAAGCTTCTGTCTCGCATTCTTTGCAAGGTAGTCCTTACAATTCCTCTTCCAATGCCCATCTTGGCCGTAGTGAAAGCACTGTCCTTTGTCCTTTGTCTCTCTTCAAAACCTTTGCCTTACCTGATCTTTCTTTACCCTTGCCTTTCTTAAGGGTCGTGCTGGTCTTCCTTTTCCAATTGGTCTCACCAATATAGAGAACTGACTTCTCTTTCTTGATGGTACTCTCAGCTTCCCTCAATATATTAAGGAGCTCAGGTAGAGTCACCTCAAACTTGTTCATATTAAAGTTAATAATGAACCGTGAAAAGGAATCTGGTAGGGACTGAAGTATAAGATTAACATACAAGTTATCCTTCATGACTATCTTTATACTTCACAAAGCAAGTGATCTCATCCTCGCTTGTCCTTTCCTCCGGCATGGGCACAATCATGTTAAAGACATATACAATTTTCTCCTCCATGAGAATAATTCTCAAATTACGGAGCCTTTAGACCAATGAGACAGTTGGCTTCAAGTATGCCACATAGGGGTTTTGCAAGCGACAAGCAAGATATAACATAAATAAATAACATACAGGCTTTACAGAAAATACTAATTAAAATATAGACTTTTATCTTAATATACTCCTGGTGAATCACGCGACACTCTCGACACGTGAGATGAAAGTCTTTGGCAGACTCCTAGTGGGGATCGAGATCCAATTGGTGTCTTAGTGCAACCTCGAGGGACTCGACCAATTACACTAAGCCTGAAAGGTAGACAACTTTTGCTAATCACAACTACTCGTGATTCCTATCATGTTTGGCCTTCAAATCATTATGGTCTCGACTGCTCGACCAATCATGAAGTTCAGTTAAGTCATCAGCATTGTTACAAGATGAGTCTGATTCGATGGATATGCTCTCGACTAATTGACCAAGTTATACCATATCCTCAAGTCACCGCTGATATCTATATGTCATAGGCAAGAACTCGATCACATAGATAAGTCAGCTTCGAGTGACTCAATCAACTCAACTTATGTCATGATTTAATTTCTTCCTATAACGATGGAAGGTCATGTGGGTCAATCTTATTGCCTCATGCTTACCGAATTAATATTATCATAGGAGGGATTTTCATTTTGTATCGATCTCCTAATATGTTATGTCACACACATATATTTTTAATATATATATATATATATATATCGCATGCAAATATGTATATATACATATATCTAGTAGTTGTATAACACATCACATATGCAAGCAATATCGGATAATCATGAGCCATCACCTTGTATGATTAAGCCCAAGTGAATGGGCCTAATCACTCACAATATGATCTATGTGTGCATCAGCACAGCTCCATATCCTATGATTGTTGTTCTCGTTATCATCGATTTCATCGGATCATCGCATCACCATGTGGCGTGATCTCCCACCACGACATCGTGGGTCCTGTTGTCACCTTCATGCTCCTGTTGCGCCTCTCCATGTAATTACAAATAATCACTAGCACATAGGTCTGACAATAAACGAGAAAAATAAAGGCTCATAGGCCCCAATAATAATAATCATAATTACATAAATCATAACACATGGCTCATAATCATCCATATACATCATACATCACATGTACATCACATCATATGTAGGATTACTAGATATATAATAATTAATTAAATTATTTAATTAATTTTTTTTGGAAATCAGGATATGCTCAGAATTTTTAGAATTATCAAGGGTATTTTCATAATTCTAGATGAGAGGACAGTCCTCAAAATTTTCAGAATTATTGAGGATATTCTGAAAATTTTATATAATAAGACAATTCTCAAAATTTCCTAAATTTAGAGGGGTATGATCATCCTTTTCTTAAAAGGATGCCCCAGCCCTCTTCCCTTCTCTCACTATGCCGCCGCCATCTTTGCTGCATAAGCGCGGCCTTCTGTTGTCGGCATGGGCATTCGCCCTGGCGGTCTTTGTTGCCCTCATGCGGCACCTCATGCGTGGGCGTTGCCCTTGTTGACAACCACTCCTACCGACAGGCCAGTGCCTTGTGGCAGCAATGGCGCATGCCGCAAGCGCCACCCACGCGACCATGCCCACATGTAGCCTGTTGGTGGCGCCCTGTGGGCCCCTGAGGAACTTTGGTCGTGGCCGACCACTCCTTTCCTCGATGTGTTTGTTGCAAAAATGCAACAAGAATGCATAGAACGATTTTACGCAATTCAATCTCATCACACATAGTTTAAAACCAATCGTTCATATAAAAACCTGGCTCTAATACCACTATTGGGAAACCTGAGCGAGTGCATCACATGCGTAGTAGAAATCAAAACAAAAACTGGTTTCCCACGTAGATCAAATCATCGTGCAAAATATTGGTGTCACAAGAAACACCGTAAAAGCCAGAAAACCATGATATGTAAGAGATTGATTTTACCTAGGGAGATCGTATATCCCTGTATTCCAGATTCGGATGGAGAAAATGAAGGAGGTTAAGCGTCCTCCTCTCTAGCAGTATCTACATGATAGATCTCTATAGCGAAACTCCTTCAATATGATCTCACAACTCTTACACAGAGGGAGGGAAGAGAATAGGAAGTGGTGGCTAAAGTTGCAGCCTATCAACTATGATTCTCCCCTCCTATTTACAGAGAGCTACAAAAAAAACCCTAGGGCTCCTTTCTTAGTGGGTATTCGATCTTCATCCAATTACCCACTAACCTTGTATTATTGGATCTCTATCTAATAATCTCCTTAGGTCTCTAATTGGGCCTTAATCAAGGAGTCCATCAGCATAGGGTCTTATCAAATGAGAATAGGGGCTAATTATCTCCATCCAATCCTCTATTTGTTGAAGCATCCACCATATGTGTGTGACCCTCTAGGCCCGATATCGGGCTGGCCATGAGTCACTCCCATTAGAACTCCTTCTAATATAATGAATTATTATCCCTATAATAATTCACTCAACTCATCGATTATAGACGTACTAGGCCACTACGCTATAGTCCCCAGATGGTACAGGGGGATCGAATCCATCGGACCTGTTTGTCCATAGTTACCATGTATCTATAATCCCTCATCCAACTAATATCCCAAAAATCGTATATTGGATTTGGTATTATCAGGTCACATATGGAATCCATCATAGTTTCGCTCTAATTGAATTCTCCCGGAGAACTCTTTCTCTCTCAATCTGAATGACCCTGGCCAGGGATTTGTCTGAGCAAGCATATATGAGATATTCCTCTCATGATACTGAGAGTGGATGGTCTTCTATTGACACTCAATTACTTTCGTAAGGTTGGCTACCAATCCCGATAATAAGTTGTACCAGATTTGAAACTTTCCAAACCTGTAAGTCTAGCGTCAAAGAAAGGAGTACTCATACAAGGCATCCTTGGTGTCTCAAGTCTAAGGACCAGATACACAACTAAGAGTATGGAATCGTTGTCTGACATTAGGTATCATTAACCATACAACATTCTATAAGTGGATCAATCAGTGAACTCATTCTCTAATAAGCAACTATCCTATATCCTTAGTATCTCCACACAAGTGGCTTTGAGACCAGTCGCCTCCATCATATAGATGGATATATAGTACACTGGTCTATCTAATTATCTTGATGTCCCTCTCTAATAACCTATGACCGGGATTATTTAGGATTTGTGTTTAAAGGTGAATCAATCTTATTATCATGATATCATCACGATCCGATTCCCATTACACAAAACCAAGGACATCACATTATATATACTATAGATAATATAATATGAGAATATACCAATATTAATTATAAGTAAAAAGATTACGTAGTGTATCACACGTGCCATCACTCACGTGATTGGCTTGCAGGGCATCTGTAACTAGTAAGCTCAACCTAAGCTCAATTAAAACCAATAGTAGACTCAGTTGCCTTATTGAGTTGATTTGGATTTCATCTAAATCCAACTCAATTAGGATTCACTTCTGACTATGTCACAACAATTACAATGCTTAAAGATCATAAGCTTAAATGAGGACCCAACTTCAGCCAATCCAATAACCTCCGGCATTCTTGCAGCAAATCATCTGATCTTCTTTCGGTGATCTCCAGGCATGCTCCCAACGAGCTTCCCGATCCCTTCGGCGAATCTCCTAGCCAACTTCGGTGAGATCTTACTATATCGTTCGAACCCCAGCCTGATGCTCAAGCTTGATCTTGGCCCATCATTTGGTTGTAACTTCATTGCTCTTGTCATAGTTAGTCCTACATGATGCTAATTACGACTTAATTAAATACAATCATAATTATCAAACATCCATTACAAGACCATCGTAACTCCCGATAAGCTTTTCGGCTATCCTCGACAATCTTCTGGTGAGTCTCGATCTTCTTCTGACGAACTCCCTTGCGCTATCCTGGCAAATTCCTGATACCCTCGGCAAACTCCCGACGCACTCATGGCGAGTTCCCAACCACATCGACCTGATGCAAGTACTTGACCTTGGCCAATCCTAATTGTAATAATCATTCTATCATAATTAATTCTGTATTAATCAATTCTAATAATTCTGTTAAATTAATAACTCATTAATTGATTTTATCATCAAAATATGAGATTTAATAATCTCTCTCTTTTTTATGATGTCAATCAATTGATGACAAGAGTTAATCCTAACTCCCCCTAAATCTATGTCACTTAAATTTAAGAGAATCATACACTCTTAAATTTAAGCAATTAATATTTTATGTAAATTTTAACATAAATTTACATCAAATCATCAAATCATAAATTTCATCAAGTCATCAAATCATAATAAGAATTATGCACTCATATCCATATCCAAGATGTCCAATCTATATCCATATCCATATCATGTGTTATCAGTGTATAGCATTAATATCATGAGTCATCAATCAATATCATATATCATCAATGTATATTTCTCCCCCTTTGTCATCAACAAAATGGTGAAATATAGGGCTAAGTATTTGAAGGCACATCAGTCTTTGCTCTCCTTTTTTAAAATATGACATGAGTCATAAATAATTTTATTCCTCTTAGAAAAAAAATAAGGGATAAGTTGTAAAACATCATTAAGAAGAGCTCTTAATAAATTTTAAAAGCAATACTTAGATGAGCTCAAAAATCTAAGTTGAAACTTATTTTAATCACATCATATCATTAAAATCAGGAGTATTATTCTAAATCATCATGTATATTTTCAACAATCAACATGCATTATCATCATACATTATATCTTCTTCCCCTTTGTCATCAACAAAAAAAAAAAAAGAAGTTCAATTAGTAGGTTTTTGATATATGAGAGCTTAGCAATTTAGTAAATTTTTCATCACTTTAGAACATGCAAGCTAGTAAGTTCTTTCTTCTCTTTTGAGAAGTGCAAGCTAGCAAATTTTTGCTTTCTTTGCATTGTTTAAGCTAGCAATTTACATCATGCAAGCAAACAAGTTTTGCTCCCCCTTTGGCATTGTAAAAAAAAAAGAGATAGTACAAAACTTTTCCCATTACATCATTTTTCAAATCATCACATGAAATATATCAATAAAAATTAACATAGTGATAAGATGTACAATTCATGAAGATATATTGTGACTCAAGAGATAAATTATAAGAGAGACAAATAAAATAAAATCTCTTGATTCATTCATAAGAAATCTCAACTTGTCAAGTTTATGATTTGTATACAAATTTCCTTTTAAATAATATAAGAACACATAATAAAAGATTTTGATTCATAAAATATTTCAAGTTGTAATTTCAAGAAATCAAAATCTCGATATAGGTAAAGAACTCATTCAATTTCAAAATTATCAAAATCACTTTCAAGAGATTCAAAATGTAATTAATAGACTTATTAGTCTCTTGAAATGTTAATAATTTCTTTTTTCCATTTTATGTGAATAAGAAGATAGAATCAAGGTAGAGAAGTGAAAAAATATCATATCACAAAAATACTCAATTTTAAAGATATAAATTTTATAGTTGTGAATTTTGAAAGTAGGTTCAAAACTTCAAGATATTGAAGGAGATTCAAAAGTTTAAGAGCTACTCATGCATTTAAAATCATCTCATGCAATTTCAAGTATAGCAAAAAAAATCATTTATTGTAAATTTTGATAAAAATATCAAGAATTTCATGGAAGAGCCAACTGGGAATTCTAGAATAAAATAAAGGAAAGGGAGACTCAGGAGTAAGCCGTAGGAGTAGTATTTACACTGTGAATTGTAAGTTTCGTTCTATATTATATAAGATAAGGTATGAGAAGACAAGTAGTCCATTCTTTCCAATAGTAGCAAGCCTTACTAGTGGTAGTTGGTTTACCGGCTTAGAGGTTGGTTCCTATAATCAGTGGTAAAAGTCCTAGTTCCACAGTTAAGGAAGAATCAAAGCAATTAGAGCGATACTTATAGACAGGAGACCCAGGCTTAGGTGCTAGGAAGTAGTAAAGCAAGGCTCTTAGGAAGGAGAGGTAGTTTGATAAGCACCAAAGTAAGGACCTCATTAAAGAATCTATTTTAGTAGCTCATTTCTTGTTGGTAGCGGCTATAAGGCATGATAGTTTATCAAACTCAAATTATTAATCAAGTATTTTGCATACATTTAGAAAGTCTTAATTTTCTTCTAAGCCATTGTTCCTCATTCAATGTTATTATATCCAAATTTACTTCTAATCATATTAATAATTTTATCTCTCCCCTTTTTTTGTCAATGTCAAGAAAGAAATATGATGGCATAATTTCTTCTTAATATTCATATACAAATTACATCAAAAAGTATAAGGTGATCATGTCATTAAAAATAAAATCAAATTTTTGAATATCAAAAGATATGATTTCGTTTAACAAGTTTCTTTCTCTTTTTTTTTGTGAACAATAAAAATGAGTCTTAGGGGATAATCTCAATTCATCTAAGATAAATCTTTTTAATAAAAAAGAATGATCTTGATAAAAATTTAATCATTATTATTAAGATCATAAATCTCCTTTTTATTAAAAAGAGAAAATTATAGAGATCAATAACATGATCCTCATAACATAAAAGTCAAGTCAAGAAATTAAGGAAATATTCATGATAATACAAATCTCTTTCAATTTTTAATTTATCATAAATTTAAGAAATATTAATTTTAGTGATAAGTTATACTAAAAAAAAGTCATAAGTAATAATGTCATAAAGAATATTATTATCAAATCATAAATGCAAAGAACATGATTTATTTTGACACATTTCTTCCTAGATGTAATTTTAAGGCTTTTGAAATCTTAGGAGATCAAAAAGAAGGCTCTTGATTCTTATAGAAATATCAAGTTATAAATATTAAGAAGTCAAGATCATGATTAAGATGAAAATTTTTCTTTAATTAAGGAAAGAAATCTTTATAAACAATCTTGATTTTATATAAAGATCCCAATTTTAATTTCTAAGATTTCATGGTCATGATTTAAGTAATCAAAATATCAATGATGTTAGATAGATTCAAACATATCCATTTTTAAAAATAAAATCATTTGAAAACATATCCAAAATCACCATCAAAAATCACTTTTCGGACAATTTCAATAAATTCATCATAGATTGTTTTCCAAAAGAAAATAATTAAAGTTTTCTAATTCATTTTTGTAGTTAAAGAGATTCAATACTAGAAGTATCATTTTATTTTTATTGAAGGATTCATGGGATGAAAATTCATTCAAAAGAATTATCCTTCTTTTGAAATTTATTTCAAGAATGAAATGACATTTAAAGTAAAAAAAAATTCATTATGATCATTACAATAAAATATTTTTAAACAAAAGCTTTGATTTATTTTTGAATCTAATGATTTTTGTATATTGGAAGATTCTATCATATTACCAAGAAGTTTTTCTTTTAAAGAAAGATGATTTCATATATGATTTTTAGGTTCAAAAACAACACAAATCATCAACACAAGTTAATACACATCAATACAATAATCATCATCAAAATCTTTTTTTCATACATATGACTTTTATTTAAGTTAACTAAACTTTCTCCTTTCTAATTCTAGCATGTTCTAGCTATGCAAAGATTATGCATCATTGAGAGCAATCAAGATTAATTATAACAAAGAATCATCCTTAAGATTCATTACCAATAATTTTATTTTCAATAATTTTTCTTTTATTTACTTAGGCTAGTGAGCTTTGAAAGAGTATTAGATCTCAAGTCATGTGTCTTGAGCATGTACTTTCAAAATATTACTTAGTGCTCCTAGCCTTATGAGGATGCAACTTTGGATTATGAGAGGTTTTGATTTAGGTACCCATTTGAGTTTCAGTCCTTCATGATATGTTATTCCCATTTTTTCTAATGGCATAAGATTGTTTATAGTTCCTTTAGGAACCTAAACTAACGTGTGGGGACTATAATTTTTAAATGAACATTTGTAAGTCATATTTCCTAATCTTCCACAAAAATTACACTTGACTTTTGATGGTAAATGTAAGGTAGGTTCTTTAATAAAATGGTTAGCTTTCGTTGGATATTACTAACAAAGTCTATGTTATTTTTTTATTAATATGACCCTTATTTGCAAGGCTCATATTTTGGGATTTGTTCCCTATTTCAAAATTTTCCAGTATAGTTTAAGCATGATATTCTCTTCTTTAACATTATCTAGAAAATCACATTTAGAACATGGTTTATGTGAACTAATGAATCATGCATTTTGTCAAGCCTTTTAACTAACAAATCATGATCAACTTTAAGCAATTTAAACGACTTGCTAAGTTTTCTAAACTCATTGAATAAATCATGAAATATATTTAATAATTCTAAAAAATATTTAAAGGCTCACTAACCTTATCTTCGATCGCCAATAAGGCATAGTTAGTCACTTCTTCTTTTGAGTTATTTTCCTTATCCGAATAGCTCGATTCATCCCAAGTAGCCAAAAGTGATTTCTTTTTTAGTGTTGGCTTCTTCTTCAAATGAGGACATTCATTCTTAAAATGTTCCCGTTTTTTGCATTCATAGCAAATAACATTGTCCTTCTTTGGTTTTTTTTTATTTTTATAGTTCTTGTTCCTTTTTATAATTTTTTTAAATGTTCTTGATAACAAAGCAATATCATGGTCCTCAACATTCAAGGTTTCACTCAAGAAGTCATTTATTGTCCGAAGTGCTACATCCTTTCTGTTATTTGGAAGGGGTTCATCAAGCTCATCATGAGCTTTACAATTTAGTTCATATGTCATAAGAGAGGCAATCAATTCTTCAAGAGGCAAGTTATTTAAGTCTTTGGTCTCTTGAATAGTGGTTACTTTAGGATCCCAATTTTTAAGTAAAGATCTCAAAATCTTACTAACTAATTCAAAATTTGAAAAATATTTTCTGAATTCTTTTAGGCCATTAATGATATTTGTGAAACGGGTGTACATGTCTCTAATGGACTCACTTGGTTTCATTCGAAACAACTCATAGTTATAAGCTAAAATACTTATCTTAGATTCTTTTACTCTACTAGTCCCCTCGTGTGTGATTTCTAGATGTGCCAAATATCAAAGACCGATTCACAAATGGAAACACGATTAAACTCATTCTTATCAAGAGCACAAAACAAGGCATTCATAACCTTGACATTTAAAGAAAAATTCTACCTTTCCAAATCAATTAGTTCATTCATTGGCTTGGAAGATTTTTTAAATTCATTCTCAATAATACTCCATAGATCAAGGTCCAAAGAGATAAGAAAAATATGCATCATTGCCTTCCAATTCGTGTAATATGTCCCATTGAATATGGAGGATATGAGATGAAATGTCCCTCATTCATGCCAAAACAAGTCATTTACTCAAGTGGATGTTAATCTAAAGAGTAAATACCTTGCTCTGATACCAATTGTTAGGATCAATTGGCACTAAGAGGAGGAGGCGGAGGAAGGGGAGGGGGCGGGGGTGGGTGGGGGGGGTGGTGGTGGTGGGTTTGTGGGGGAGGTGATGACAGGGTAAATTAGTGCAATTATAAATTTCCAAACTAGATGAAAACTTTTCGATTATCGAAAGCTTTTCATTCTTAGTGAAACAAGTGAGTGATTGAAAGAAAGTTACTAAGAAAACTAAAAAGATAAGCAACATTTGAAGAAAAGAACTTATCATGGAAACTTTGCTTTCAAAGAGTTAAGTTAAATTGGAAGCATCAATACAAAAATATATAAACAATGAAGGCAAGGAAACACTCACAATTTTTATAGTGGTTCGGCACCAATGGCCTACGTCCACTCCCGAGTCCTCCTTCTTGAGGCACACCGGCATCTATTACTGATCTTCTTTGGGTGAAAACCAAACCCTTACACTTTGCTTAAAGGGAGACTTTAAGAGAAAATTTAAAACTTTAACCTCCCTCTCACTTCTCTTTTCTTTTTCTTACAAATCACACTCAATTTCTTTTTTATATAGTTTAATTGCCTTAAATGAGTTATTGTGAATGCAAGAATAATTGAGGTATTTATAGACCCCAAATGACTTTGGAAATTAGAGCCAAAAATTAAACATACCCGGAAAAACTAGGTACGGGCGGTTTGCATGTCGATCTGAATGGTTTAGCCACCCAACACTAGGATATGGATGATTTACTCGCCGGCCCTGAGCGAGTGAACCACCGAAAGTACCCAGATTCCTGGTACGGGCGGTTCAATTGTCCATCCTGGGCAGGTAAATCGCCATCAGCCACCCGAAAGCTTCGACGGTGATGGTACACCCGTCGCTCATCGGTGGTTTACCCATCGAAATTTTTACAAAAGTGGTTCCCTCCACTTTTCGAATTCTAACTTGAATCTGATGTTAACCAACCCTCTGGTCAACTAATTGAGCTCAACTTAAGCTCAATCAAACCCCAATAGTAGACTCGATTACCTTATTGAGTTGATTTAGATTTCATCCAAATGTAACTCAATTAGGACTCACTTCTAACTACGACTCAACTATTATAATGCTTAAAAACTGCAAGCTTAAACTAAGACCTAACTTCGGTCAATCCGATAACCTTTAGTATTCTTACGGCAAGTCATCTGGTTTTCTTTCGGTGTGCTCCCGATGAGCTTCCTGATTCCTTCGACAAATCTCCTAGCCAACTTTGGCGAGATCCCACTACATCATTTGAACCCTAGCCTGATGCTCAAGCTTGATCTTGGCCCATCATATGATTGTAACTCTATTACTCCTGTCATAGTTAGTTATGCACGATGCTAATTATGACTTAATTAAATATAATCATAATTGTCAAATATCTATTACAAGACCATCCTAACTCCCGGTAAACTTTTAAGCTACCCCCGACAATCTTCTGGTGAGTCTCAGTCTTCTTCTATCAAACTCCCTTGTGCCATCCTAACAAACTCTCGATACCCTCGGTAAGCTCCCGACGCACTCTTAGCGAGTTCCCAACCGCATCGACCCAATGCATGGACTTAATATTGGCCAGTCCTGATTATAATAATCATTCTGTCATAACTAATCCTATATCAATCAATTCTAATAATCTTATTAGATCAATAACGCATCAATTAATTTTATTATTGAAATCTGAGATTCAACAACCATTGTCTAAAAGCCTAAAAATCACAAACTATGCTTTTCGGCACTCTAGGTAGTACCACTACCTAGGTCAAAATCAGATTGCTGATTTAAACTTTCATCAGCCCCAAATCAACCATGGTTCAGGCCTAACAGGCCCCAATTAATACTAACTCAATTTAACTCTAAATGATCATGATTAAGACTTAACCACCTTAGTTACAATCAAGAAGTACATTGTCCATCATTCCTGATCATCCCACACTTTGTTCGTACCTCCAACGCATGATTCCTGAACTCATGGCATGAAATTCACATGTTGTCCAATCCTTTGGCCCGACATCTAATCTTTGACATAACACTTTTCGATCTATCATCTTGCTTTGATGGATTGTCGTCCGATGGT
Organism: Ensete glaucum; assembly: GCA_021527575.1. Taxonomy (NCBI): domain Eukaryota; kingdom Viridiplantae; phylum Streptophyta; class Magnoliopsida; order Zingiberales; family Musaceae; genus Ensete; species Ensete glaucum. Next base: position 19,453,952 of record CM038552.1, on the reverse strand, counting down.
TTAAGTCTATGATTGAAGTTATTCCTACATTACTTATCTTGAAAGTATTTTAGTTCATAAATTTATCAATTGATTTTATCATCAAAATCCAAGATCCAACATTTATTTCATAAGAAGTTTATGTCAAAAAATCACTTAAATTTGAAAATAACATATCCAAATTATATTTATAAATTATTTATGGCTATCTACATGTTTAAACAAGCGCCTTGGACTTAATATAAAATACTTAGCTCTTCTTAGGGCAAAATAATTTTTAAAAAGGCAAGATCAACATCATTTTATTTATTAAATATTTTATGATGATATCTTATTATTTAAATTTATGCTAATGATATTATTTTTAGTTCTACTAATGAAACTTTATATAAATTATTTGCCAAGTGTATGATTCAAAAATATAAAATGAGCCTAATTGGTATATTAGCATTTTTCTTAGGCTTACAACTTAAATAATTTAAGGATGAAATTTTTAGCAAATCAACTAAATACCCTTAGGATCTACTTAAAAGATTTAACATAAAGAAATTCTAAAATCATCAATACACCAATGAATATACAAATAAAATTAAACATTAGTAATGATAGTAAATCTTTTAATTAAAAGCTTATATAAGTATGTTGGATACAAGTGCCCTACAAGTCAATCACACAAGTGATGATATGTATGATACGCTGCACAGCCTTTTTGCATATTATTATTACCGATATTATCTCATATTATATTATATGTTGTATATATATTATGATGTCCTTAGTTTTATGGAATGAGAATTCGATCATGATGAGATCACGATAATGAGACTGATTCATCTTTAAACAGAGATCTTAAATAATCTCGATCATAGGTTACTCGGAGAGAGAGGGGGGGGGGGGACTTTAAGATAACCAGATAGACCAGTGTACTGTATTCCCATCCATGTGATAGAGGCGGTTGGTCTCATAGTCACTCGTATGAGGACACTAAGGATATAGTACAAATACTCATTGAAGAATGAGTTCATTGATTGATTCACTTACGTAATGTTATATGGTTAATGATACATAACGTCAGATAGCGACTTCGTAGTCCTAATTATTGCTGAATATCAAAATTTGATGATGAAATCAATTGATAGATTTGTAATCTAACATATGTGTTGGAGCAAAGTGATGTAGGATTAACTATGACTATAAAAAGGTAAAATAATATGATATTGGGCCAGAGTCAAGATCAGGCATCGAGCCAGGGCTTTGGATGATGTAGCGGGAGCTCGCCGGGAGTTTGTCGAAGATGATCGGGAGCTCACCAGGAGTACGTCGGGAGATTGCTAGAAAATGATCGGTAACTCATTGGGAGTTCGCTGGAAGGATGCTAGGAAGTTCGCTGGGAGTTCGAAAGATTGATTGATATGCCAGACAACAAGAATGATTGTAATTATTTTAGTGTGTCATAATTAGCATCACAATTTGAGTTCTAATTGAGTTAGTTTTAGAGAAATCCTAACTAACTCAATTAGAGGCCAACTGGGTCCACTTTGGGTTAGATTTGAGCTCATAATAGAGCCCATTTCGTTGACCTAGAAAGGTGTTAACAAAAGGTATGACGCAAGTACAAAATAGTATAGGAAAGTATTGATCCAAGTTTTCCAATAATAGTACCATCGGTGGGCGATGGTGGTACCACCCAAACAGTAGTGGCACCACCCAAGAAGTGATAGTATCATCATCGCCTAGTTTTCTAGGGTACTTTCGACAGTAGTACTATCAGTGTCGATCATAGTACCACCCATATTTGGATTTTCTGGAGATGAGTTGAAATTTAGCTCCAATTTTTTAAATTAATTGGAGTCTATAAATACCTCATGTATTCTAGTATGGAAAGTAAGAAAGTGCTAAGATAGTGAACAAAATTTTTAGAAAAATTTTATAAAAATCAATTAAGAGTTTCCCTTGTGTCTTTCAAGTGTAAAGTGAGTTTAAGGGAAGAGGTGAAAGATTGTAAAGGTTCCTCTCCGGAACCTATGAAAAGGAGAAAAGTATAAGGGGGTGATTGATTTTCGCCCATGAAAGAAGGTCATTAGTGGACACCAGTCAGCCTTGAGGAAGGAGGACTCGGGAGTGGACATAGGTCAAGTTTTTTACCAAACCACTATAAAATATAAAGCATCTATACTCTCGTCTCTCTCTACTATTGCATTCGAATCTGATTGTTCTTAATTAGTTCAAAGAAAAGCATGAGTATCTCCTTTTGATTTTCTCTTGCTTTTGAACTTTGTCGCTCTCAACTACTTCCAAGAAAATGACTTTCAATTTTGATTTTAGTTCAAGCAAAATATTTGCACCAAGATTCTCATGTTTAAAATGAGACCAAGTGAGACTATTGGTGACATGTATACCCGCTTTACGGATGTCACCAATAGTTTAAAATCTCTTAGTAAAATTTATACTAATATTGAATTTGTTAACAAAATTTTAAGATCTTTACCTAAAAGTTAGGATCCGAAAGTAACTATTATACAAGAGGCCAAAGATTTGAACAATTTGCCTCTCGAAAAACTAATTGGGTCTCTAATGACTTATAAATGAGTTACAAAGCTCATGATAAACATGAAGAACTCCTTCCAAGGAATAGGAAGGACATTGCATTGAGAACTAAAGAAGAACATTTTCCAAAGAATAAGAAGCATATGGCACTAAGAATGATAGATAACTCCTTGAGTGAAACATCGAGTGATGAGGATAATGATATTGTATTTCTAACCAAAAAACTCAAAAAATTCATGAAAAAGAATAAATATCATAAAAATAAAAATAAATAAAAAAGATAATATAATATATTACAAATGTAAGAAGCTATGATATTTCAAAAGTGAGTGCCCGCAGATGAAAAAGAAGCTGCCAACTCCAAACAAGAAGCCCTTCACAGCAATATAGGATTATTCAAGCTTGTAAGATGATGAAGAACACAACAAAGAAAAAGTGTCTAACTACATGCTCATAGCCATCCATGATGAGATAAGTAGCTCTTCTGAAACCTCCTTTACATTCGATGAGTTGTTAAATGTCTTTCATGAATTATTTGATGAATTCAAAAAGATTAGCAAAACTTAAAAATTACTTAAAAAGAAACATGTATTACTTGCTAGTAAACTTGAAACCATGTATGAAGCATCAACATTATGTGTTTCTTGCTCTAAGTGTGAAACACTAAAGGAAAATATCATATTATAATAAAATTTTAAAAATTTAAAATAAATAATAAATCTCTAAACATGATCCTTACTAATAAGGGTTTTGTTATAGAAAGGAATGTATTTGTTTTATGGGTAACACTCAACAAAAGCCAACTATCTTCGTTAGAGGACCCACATTACACTCTTCACCCGAAATCAAATATAACTTATGTGGTAGACTTGACATTTTGCCTATAGATTCTTATTTGAAAAGTAAAGTCCACACAAGTTAGTTTGGATTCCTAAAGGAACTATAAACAACTTAATACCATTAGTAAAATTAGGAAGAGCTTTTCATTAAAAACTAAAAGTCAAATTTATACTTAAACCAAACCCTCCTTTCTTGTAAGTATGTCTCCAAACAAAGGCTAAAAGCATAAAATGGTATCTTGATAGTGGATGCTCAAGGCACATGACCGGAGATTCAACTCATTTTTCTAAGCTCACTAGCCTAAATGAAGGATTTGTCACATTCGAAGATAACAACAAGGGAAAAATCATTGGAAAAGGAACCATAGGTAACAAATCAAATCTCTTGATTGAACATATATTATTAGTTCATGACTTGAAACATAATCTATTAATTATTAGCCAATTGTATGATAAAGGATACATTATCAAATTTGAATCTAATGCTTGTATAATTGAAATACCACACAAAAATAGATCTATGATTGCTTTAAGAAGTAATAATGTGTATACTATTGACATTGATAATTTTTGTGATGAAATGTATTTTTTAAACTTGAATGATGATGCATGGATTTGCATAGGAGACTAGAACATGTTAGCATAAAACTATTAAATCAAATCTCAGCTAATTATATGATTGAATCATTGGGAAAGGAACCATAGGTAACAAATCAAACCTCTTGATTAAAGATATATTATTAGTTGATGATTTGAAATATACTCTACTAGGCATTAGCCAATTGTGTGATAAAAGATACATTATCAAATTTGAATCTAATACTTGTATAATTGAAATACCACACAAAAATAGATCTATGATTGCCTTAAGAAGTAATAATGTGTATACTATTGACATTGATAATTTTTGTGATGAAATGTGTTTTTCGACCTTGAATGATGATACACGGATTTGGTATAAGAGACTAGGACATGCTAGCATAAAACTATTATCTTAATTCGGAAATGAAACACAGGTAATAAATCAAACCTCTTGATTAAAGATATGTTATTAGTTGACAATTTGAAACATACTTTACTAAGCATTAGCCAATTGTGTGATAAAGGATACATTATCAAATTTGAATCTAATGCTTGTATAATTGAAATACCACACAAAAATAGATTTATGATTGTCTTAAGAAGTAATAGTATATATACTATTGACATTGATAATTTTTGTAACAAAATGTGTTTTTTGACCTTGAATGATAATGATTTGGCATATGAGACTAGGACATGCTAGCATAAAACTATTAAACCAAATCTCACCTAAAAATCTAGTGAGACGATTACCTAGCATTAAGTTGATCAAAAACAAAGTTTATGATCCATGCCAAATAGGAAAATAAATAAAAAATAATTTTAAATCAAAAAATCAAATAAGCACCTCTAGACCACTATAAGTGATCCATATGGATTTATTTGGACCAATTGATACTACAAACTTAGGAGGTAGCAAATACAAGTTTGTTATTGTAGACGATTATAGTAGATACACTTGAACTTATTTCTTGGCACAAAAGTAATGCTTTTAAATATTTTTTAAAATTTTGTAAACTTGTTCAAAATGAAAAGGGTTTTATGATTTCATCTATACGTATAGTTCATGGTGGTGAGTTTTAAAATTATGATTTTCAAACTTTATGTTAGTAAAATAGGTACAACCACAATTTTTCTAATCTTAGAAATCCACAATAAAATAGAATAGTGGAAAGAAAAAATTGGAGCTTACAAGAAATCGCTAGAACCATGTTAAATGAATATAGACTACCCAAATATTTTTAGGCTATAAGGCTCTTATAAAACCATTACTCTCTCAAACTTCTTGCGAATTATGAAATAATAAAATACCTAATATTTTATATTTTAAAGTTTTTTATTGTAAATGCTTTATTTAAATGAAAATGATGCCCTAGGAAAGTTTGATGTAAAATCCGATGAAGGCATTTTTCTTGGTTATTTTTCAACTTTAAAAGTTTATCGTGGTTTTACTAAAGAACATTAGTTATTAAAGAATATATTCATATCATTTTTTATGAGGTTTTCGAATTTAAAAAAAATAATTTTGATGATTTTTTTATTTTGGCACTTTAAAATTGAATAAAAATCCTCCTAAAAATAATTTGGATGAATCTACTTTCGAATCCTTATCCAAGGAATGAAAGTATATAAATACTCATCCTAAAGATCTTATAATAGGAGATACATCAAAAGGTGTTCAAAGTTCATTCCTCTTTTAAGAGTTTTTGTGCAAACGTTGCATTCTTATCTCAAATTGAACTAAAATATATTGATGAAGCCCTAAAAGATGATTCTTAGGTTATTGCAATGCATGAAGCATTAAAGAGAAATAATATGTGGAAGCTTATTCCTAGACCTAGTGACCATTTAGTGGTTGGTACTAAATGGGTCTTTAGAAACAAACAATATGACAATAGTATTGTGGTTACAAGCAAGGCTAGATTAGTGGCTAAATATTTTAACCAAGAAGAAGAAATTGATTATGTAAAGAACATTCACTCCTATGGCTAGACTTGAAGCCATAAGGATGCTCCTTCCTTTACTTCTTTTAAGAATTTCAAGTTATTTCAAATGGATGTCAAAAGTGCTTTTCTTAGTGGTTTCATTTCCGAAGAAGTTTATGTTGAACAATCCCTTAGTTTTGAAAATGATCTTTTTCTAAATCATATTTTCAAAATATCCAAGGCTCTTTATGCTTTGAAACAAGCATCTAGGGTTTAATATAAAATACTTAACTCTTTTATTATTTTAAATAATTTTTTGAAAGACAAGCTTGATACCATATTATTTATTAAATATTTTAAAAATAATTTTTTTATTATTCAAATTTATGTGGATAACATTATTTTTTGTTTTTCTAATGAATCCTTATGTGAATCTTTTACCAAGAGTTTGAAATGAGATTAATCGGTGAGTTAACTTTTTTCTTAGAATTACAAATAACATAATTAAATAATGACATATTTATAAGTCAAACTAAGTATACCTTAGACTTATTAAAACGTTTTGGTATGGACAATGCTAAGGCTATAAAAACACCCATGAGCACTTCTACGAAATTACACTTGGATAATGAAGGTGAGAATTTTAATAAAAAATTATATAGAAGAATGATAGGTAATTTGTTATATTTAACTGCTACAAGATCAGACATAATGTTTAGTGTTAGATTGTATGCAAAATTTCAATCCAACCCTAAACATTCTCATTGTATGATAATTAAATAAATATTTAGATATTTAAAAATAACTTCAAATTCAGGATTATGGTATCCTAAGTCCAAAAATTTTAATTTACTTGCCTATACGGATGTCGATCTTGGAGGTTGTAGAATAGATATAAAGAGTACAATCGGAACATGCCAATTCTTAAGATACACTCTTGTTTCTTGGTCTTCTAAGAAACCAAATTTGGTCACATTATCTACTGCCGAAGCTGAGTATATAGCAATAGGTGCATATTGTGTATAAGTTATTTGGATAAAAAATACCTTAGGAGATTATTAAATTCACTTGTAAAGTATTTCTATTAAATGCGATAATACTAGTACAATATGTTTAACTAAAAATCATATTCAACACTAAATAATGAATATATTGATATTAGGCATCACTTTATTAGAGATCACGTGAATAACCATAATATTTCTTTGGAATTTATTAATACAAAATATCAATTAGCTGATATTTTCATAAATTTATTAAATAAAGAATAATTTGATTTTATTAGAATAGAATTAGAAATGTTAAACCTTCAAAATGTTTAATTTGCTATCATATAATATTTCAGATTTATTGAGCTTCTTCTTGAAATTTACATGAAATGACTTTAAATGTATGAGTAGCTCTTATATTTTTCTTGGATTTCTTGGCTTTTAAGCTCTCTTCGAATCCTCTAGCTTAATAATTGATTGTTAGATTCTTGGATTGATGAGCTCACTTTCTAATTCTCTCTTTTAAAAAAAAAATATTTTGATTCTTGGACTCATGATTCTTTGATGCAATGCTTTCAAAGATATCCCCCCTCTTGATATTCAATTTTTTTGGGATACTTGATCTTTAATTCTTGGATTCCTATATTTGACAGCCCCCTTCTTCTTCTTCTTCTTCTTCTTCTTCTTCTTCTTCTTCTTCTTCTTATATTTTATTTAGGGGAAGAAATAAATTTGATGTAGCATTTATGATCAACAAAATCCTCTCTTTATTTTTCTTCTTATTTTACAAATGGGCAGAAATGAACTAAATTCATCTATTTATGTTGAACTGAACATTTCTCCTTTTTTGTTGATGACAAAGGGGAAGAAATGGCATAATTGATGACATAAGCTAAATGTTTAAAATGTTTATCATGTGAAATATATTTTTGGTTGAAATTTTTGTTATATGATACCAAGAAGATGAATGTTGTTAGATAAATGTTATTTTAAAAATTTTATTATGTATGTTATCATGAAAATAAATTGTTAAATTGTTAAAATTTCAATGATTAGTCAAAATGGTCAAAATTCTATACTCAAATTTATAGGTGATGGTTTCTTTTGACTTCATTTTAAATGTTTGAAATGTTTATCATATGAAATATATTTTTGATTTAAATTTTTTTCATGTGATACCAAGAAGATGAATGTTGTTAGATGAATGTTGTTTTGAAAATTTTATAATGTATGTTATCATGATAATGAATGGTTAAATTATTAAAATTTTAATGATTAGTCAAAATGGTCAAAATGCTATACTTGAATTCAAAGGTGATGATTTCTTTTGGCTTCATTTTAAATGTTTGAAATGTTTATCATGTGAAATATATTTTTTGTTGAAATTTTTATTATGTGATACCAAGAAGATGAAAATTGTTAGATAAATATTGTTTTGAAAATTGTATCATGTATGTTATTATGATAATGAATGGCTAAATTGTTAAATTTTAATGATTAGTCAAAATGGCCAAAATATTATACTCGAATTCAAATGTGATGGTTTCTTTTGAATTTAAATTTGTTTTATTTCTCTTATGGAATATAGATAAGGGAAGTTAAGGTTAACTCCATCATCAATTGGTTGACATCGTCAACAAGGGGGAGATTATTGAATCTCGAATTTTGATAATGAAATCAATTGATGAATTTGTGATCTAACCTATGTGTGGGAGCTAAGTGATGTAGGATTAACAACGACTATGAAAAGAGAAAACAATCTGATATTCGGCCGGAATTAAGATCGGATATCGGGCTAGTTCTTCGGATGATGCAACGAGAGCTCGTCGGGAGTTCACCAAGAGTTTGCCGAAGATGATCGGGAGCTCACTAGGAGAATGTTGGAAGATGATAGGAGCTCACTAAGAGTTCACCAAAAGGACCCTGGGAAGTTCGTTGGGAGATTGAAATATTAATTGACGTGTCGGATAAAAAGAATAATTATAATTATTTTAGTGTGTCATAGTTAGTATCATGATTTAAGTCCTAATTGAGATAGTTTTGGAGAAATCCTAACTAACTAAATTAGAGGCCAACCGGGTCCACTTTAGGTTAAATTTGACTTATAATAAAGCTCATTTTGTTGACCCGGAAAGCGGTCAATAGAAGGTATGACTTGGGTACAAAAGAATTAGGAAAGTACTATTCCGAGTTTTCCAACATAGTACCACCCAGGCAATGGTAGTATCATTGCCACCAGTTTTCTAGGGCACTTTCGATGGTAGTTCCACTTGTGTCGGTGGTAGTACCGCCCATATCCAAATTTTTTAGAGATGGATTGAATTTTGACTCCAATTTTTTAGGCCAATTGGGGTCTATAAGCACCCCAAGTATTCTTGTATGGAAAACAAAAATTACTAAGATAGTGAATAAAATCTTTAGGAAAATTCTATAAAAATCATTTGAGAGCTTTCCTTGTGTCCTTCAAGCATAAAATGAGTTTAAAGAAAGAGATGAAAGATTGTAAAGGTTCCTCTCCTGAACCCATGAAATGGAGAAAAATGTAAAAGGGTGCTTGATCTTCGCTCATGAAAGAAGATCATTAGTGGACACTGGTGGACCTCGATGAAGGAAGACTTGGGAGTGTACGTAGGTCAAGTTTTTGATCGAACCAATATAAAATCTATAAGCATCTCTAATCTTGCCTCTCTATACTATTGTATTTGAATCTGATTATTCTTAATTAGTTCAAAGAAAAGCATGAGTATCTTCTTTCGGTTTTCTCTTGCTTTCAAACTTTGTCGCTCTCAACTACTTCGAAGAAAAGAACTTACTTCAAGCAAAAATTAAAACCATGTTTTTTAGCACTTGTTCTTATTCATGGTGGTGAGTTTTAAAATTATGATTTTCAAACTTTATGTTAGTAAAATAGGTACAACCACAATTTCTCTAATCTTAGAAATCCACAATAAAATAGAATAGTGGAAGGAAAAATTGGAGCTTACAAGAAATTGCTAGAACCATGTTAAATGAATATAGCCTACTAAATATTTTTAGGCTATAGGGTTCTTGTAAGATCATTGCTCTCTAGAAATTCTTACGAATTATGAAATAATAAAATACCTAATATTTTATATTTTAAAGTTTTTTTATTGTAAATGCTTTATTTAAATGAAAATGATGCCCTAGGAAAGTTTGATGCAAAATCGGATGAAGGCATTTTTCTTGGTTAGTCTTCAACTTTAAAAGTTTATCGTGGTTTTAATAAAAAAACATTAGTTATTAAAGAATATATTCATATCATTTTTTATGAGGTTTTCGAATTAAAAAAAATTGATGATGTTTTTTATTTTGGCACTTTAAAATTGAATAAAAATTCTGCTAAAAATAATTTGGATGAATCTACTTCCAAATCCTTACCCAAGAAATGGAATTATAAAAATACTCATCTTAAAGATCTTATAATAGGAGATACATCAAAAGGTGTTCAAACTCATTCCTCTTTTAAGAGTTTTTGTGCTAACATTGTATTCTTATCTCAAATTGAACCAAAATGTATTGATCAAGCTCTAAACGATGATTCTTAGGTTATTGCAATGTATGAAGCATTAAAGAGAAATAAGATATGGAAGCTTGTTCCTAGACCTAGTGACCATTTAGTGGTTAGTACTAAATGGGTCTTTAGAAACAAACAAGATGAAAATAGTATCGTGGTTACAAACAAACCTAAATTAGTGGCTAAATATTTCAACGAAAAAGAAGGAATCGATTATGTAAAAACATTTACTCATATGGCTAGACTTGAAGCCATAAGGATGCTCCTTGCCTTTATTTCTTTTAAGAATTTCAAGTTATTTCAAATGGATGTCAAAAATGATTTTCTTAATCGTTTCATTTCCGAAGAAGTTTATGTTGAACAACATCTCAGTTTTGAAAATGATCTTTTTCTAAATCATATTTTCAAAATATCCAAGGCTCTTTATGGTTTGAAACAAGCCCCTAGGGTTTGATATAAAAGACTTAACTCTTTTATTATTTCAAATAATTTTTTGAAGGGCAAGATTGATACTATATTATTTATTAAATATTTTAAAAATATTTTTTTTATTATTCAAATTTATGTGGATAACATTATTTTTTATTTTTCTAGTGAATCCTTATGTGAATCTTTTACGAGTTTGAAATGAGCTTAATGGGCGAGTTAACTTTTTTCTTAGGATTACAAATAAAATAATTAAATAATGACATATTTATAAGTCAAACTAAGTATACGATAGACTTATTAAAACGTTTTAGTATGGACAATACTAAGGCTATAAACACACCCATGAGCACTTCTACGAAATTACACTTGGATAATGAAGGTAAAAATTTTAATTAAAAATCATATAGAGGAATGATAGATAGTTTGATATATTTAATTGCTACAAGATCAGACATAATGTTTAGTGTTAGATTATATGCAAGATTTCAATCCAACCCTAAACATTCTCATTCTACGATAATTAAATAATATTTATATATTTAAAAATAACTTCAAATTTAGGATTATGGTATCCTAAGTCCAAAAATTTTGATTTACTTTCCTATATGGATGTCGATCTTGGAGGTTGTAGAATAGATATAAAGAGTATAATCGGAACATGCCAATTCTTAGGATACACTCTTGTTTCTTTGTCTTCTAGGAAACCAAATTTGGTCACATTATCTAATGCCGAAGCTGAGTATATAGCAGTAGGTGCATATTGTGTATAAGTTATTTGGATAAAAAATACCTTAGGAGATTATGAAATTCACTTGTAAAGTATTTCTATTAAATGCGATAATATTAGTGCAATATGTTTAACTAAAAATTACAGTCAACACTAAAGAACGAATATATTGATATTAGGCATCACTTTATTAGAGATCACATAAATAATCATAATATTTCTTTGGAATTTATTGATACAAAATATCAATTAGCTAATATTTTCATAAATTTATTAAATGAAGAATAATTTAATTTTATTAGAAGAGAATCAAGAATGTTAAACCTTCCAAATGTTTAATTTGCTATCATATAATATTTCAGATTTATTGAGCTTCTTCTTGAAATTTACATGAGATGACATTAAATGCATGAGTAGCTCTTATGTTTTTCTCGGATTTCTTGGCTTTTAAACTTTCTTTCGAATCCTCTAACTTAATATTTGATTCTTAGATTCTTGGATTCATGAGCTCACTTTCGAATCCTCTCTTTTTTAAAAAAAAATATTTTGATTCTTGGACACATGATTCTTTGATGCAATGCTTTCAAAGATATCCCCCCTCTTGATATTCAATTTTTTTGGGATACTTGATCCTTAATTCTTGGATTCCTATATTTGACACCCCCCTTCTTCTTCTTCTTCTTCTTCTTATATTTTATTTAGGGGAATAAAGAAATTTGATGTGACATTTGTGATCAACAAAATCCTTTCTTTATTTTTCTTCTTATTTTACAAATGGAGACAAATGAACTAAATTCATGAACATTTCTCCTTTTTTGTTGATGAAGAAATGACATAATTGATGATATAAGCTAAATGTTTAAAATGTTTATCATGTGAAATATATTTTTGGTTGAATTTTTTATTATCTGATACCAAGAAGATGAATGTTGTTAGATGAATGTTATTTTAAAAATTTTATCATGTATGTTATCATGAAAATGAATGGTTAAATTGTTAAAATCTTAATGATTAGTCAAAATGGTCAAAATGCTATACTAGAATTTATAGGTGATGGTTTCTTTTGACTTCATTTTAAATGTTTGAAATGTTTATCATGTGAAATATATTTTTGGTTAAAATTTTTATCATGTGATACCAAGAAGATGAATGTTGTTAGATGAATGTTATTTTGAAAATTTTATCATGTATGTTATCATGGTAATGAATGGTTAAATTATTAAAATTTTAATGATTAGTCAAAATGGTCAAAATGCTATACTTGAATTCAAAGGTGATGATTTCTTTTGACTTCATTTTAAATGTTTTAAATGTTTATCATGTGAAATATATTTTTTGTTAAAATTTTTATTATGTGGTACCAAGAAGATGAAAATTGTTAGGTAAATGTTGTTTTGAAAATTTTATCATGTATGTTATTATGATAATGAATGGTTAAATTGTTAAATTTTAATGATTAGTCAAAATGGCCAAAATGTTACACTCGAATTCAAATGTGATGGTTTTTTTTTAATTTAAATTTGTTTTATTTCTCTTATGGCAAATAGATAGGGGAGTTAAGGTTAACTCCATCATCAATTGGTTGATATCATCAAAAGGGGGGAGATAGTTGAATCTCGGATTTTGATAATGAAATCAATTGATGAATTTGTGATCTAACCTATGTGTGGGAGCTAAGTGATGTAGGATTAACAACGACTATGAAAAGACAAAACAATCTGATATTGGGCCGGAATTAAGGTCGGACATTGGGCTAGTGCTTCGGATGATGCAGCGGGAGCTTGTCAGGAGTTCACCGAGGTTTGCCGAAGATGATCGGGAGCTCACTGGGAGAATGTTGGAAGATGATTAGGAGCTCACTAAGAGTTCACCAAAAGGACGTTGGGATGTTCATTGGGAGATTGAAATATTAATTGACGTGTCGGATAAAAAGAATAATTATAATTATTTTAGTGTGTCATAGTTAGTATCATGATTTAAGTCCTAATTGAGTTAGTTTTGGAGAAATCCTAACTAACTCAATTAGAGGCCAACCGGGTCCACTTTAGGTTAAATTTGACTTATGATAAAGCTCATTTTGTTGACCCAAAAATCGATCAATGGAAGGTATGACTCGTATACAAAAGAATTAGGAAAGTACTATTCCAAGTTTTTCGACATAGTACCACCCAAGCAATGGTAATATCATTACCGCCAGTTCGACGATAGTTCCACTGGTGTCGGCGGTAGTACCACCCGTATCCAAATTTTTCAGAGATGGGTTAAATTTTGGCTCCAATTTTTAAAGACAATTAGAGTCTATAAGCACCCCAAGTATTCTTACATGGAAAGCAAAAATTACTAAGATAGTGAATAAAATCTTTGGGAAAATTATGTAAAAATCATTTGAGAGCTTTCCTTGTGTCCTTCAAGAGTAAAGTGAGTATAAAGAAAGAGATAAAAGATTGTAAAGGTTCCTCTCCTGAACCTGTGAAAAGGAGAAAAATGTAAAAGGGTACTTGATCTTCGCCCATGAAAGAAGATCATTAGTGGACACTGGTGGGCCTCAACGAACGAAGACTTGGGAGTGGACGTAGGTCAAGTTTTTGATCGAACCAATATAAAATCTATAAGCATCTCTAATCTTGCCTCTCTCTACTATTGCATTTGAATCTGATTATTCTTAATTAGTTCAAAGAAAAGCATGAGTATCTTCTTTCGATTTTCTCTTGTTTTCAAACTTTGTCACTGTCAACTACTTTGAAGAAAAGAACTTACTTCAAGCAAAAATTTAAACCACGTTTTTTAGCACTTGTTCTAATTCACTCCCCCCCCAGTGTCAACTCGATCCTAATAGTTGTGTGTCTGATCCTTAGACTTGAGACACCAAAGATATCTTATTTGAGTACTCCTTTCTTTGACATCGAACTTACAGGTTATGAGGTTCTAGATCTGTACAATCGGTTATCGAGATTAGTAGCTAACTTTATAAAGGCAATTAAGTGTTAATAGAGAATCATCCACTCTTGGTATTACGAGAGGAATATCTCATCTGTTCTTGATCGGGCAAATCCTTAGACTGAGACTCAGATAGATTCTATATGTGACCTGACAGTACTATGCCCAATATATGGTATATGGGATATTGTATGGATAAGGGACTATAGATACACAGTAAGTAAGGATAGATAGATTTAATGTATTAGATCCCCTGTATCATCTAGGGACTATTTCGCAGTAGCCTGGTACGTCCATAGTCGATGAGTTGAGTGAATTATTATGGGATAATAATTCATTGAGTCAGAAGAAGTTTTGAAAGGTAGAACTCATAACCAACTCAGTATTGGGCCGAGAGGGCCACACACATATGATAGATATTTCAACAAGTAGAGAATTAGATATGAATTATACAATTAGTCTCTATTCTCATTTGGATGAGACCCAACATTGATGGACCCCTTGCATGAGGCCCAATTAGAGGCCAATTGAGATTATTGGATTGAAATCCAATAATCCAAAACATGAGGGTAACTAGAAGGAGATCTAACCCACTAAGGCAAGATTCATTAGGGTTTTGGTAGCTCTCTATAAATAGGAGACAGAGGTGGCCAACAAGTTGATAGGTTACATTTTTGGCCACTCCCTCCTATTCTCCTCCCTCTCTCATCTTCTTAGCTAACCGCCCTCTCCCTACTGCAAGAGGGCAATGAAGAAGATAGTAGATGTTCTTCCATGTGCACTGCAAGAAGGTGCATAAGAGTTGGGGGTTTTAGCTTCGATTAGAGGAGCATCACTATAATAATTCATCGTGTGGATACAGTTAGAGAGGAGGACATCTGACCTCCTTCGTCCCCTCTAATTGGATTTGATAGTTTTAGGGATATACGATCTCCCTAGGTAATTAAACTTACATTAGTCATAGTTTTTATTTTGCTATTTTTAGTGCACCAAGCTTTGCATAACGACACGATAAACATGGGGAACCAGTTTTGTTTTATTTCTTCACTACACATGTGATACTCTCTTATGATTTCCTAACAGTTGTGGTGGTAGTACCGGGTGGTACTAACGACAATATCACTAGTATCCCAAAATTTATGAGATTTGGATTTTTTACTCTATTCTTGAAGCCTATTGAGATATATAAATACCTACTCATGCTTGCTTGATTGAGTAACAAATTCTTGAGCATAAAAGAATTGTAAACTCTCTTTGGGTAGTGTTTGAGTTATTAGGATCGTAATGGCACTTAGTGGGGGCTAAATTACTACTATCATAAAAAGGACCTGATTTTTCAAAGTTCAATAATAAGTGAACTCTATTATAAAGGATTCCCTTTATGGAGTGCATTTCCTTATTATTGTATCGATTCGGGTACGATCCTCTCGCCCAGGGAAGCTTGGTAGAACCTACCTAATGATATTGTCGTTTTGCCACATTAGTATTAGTAGATTCATATTAGAAATGCATTTAACCAAAAGTGTAAATAAGGATAGTGAGTGAAGTAAACTAGTAAGTAATAATAGAGTCAAACAAGAGAAGGATGCAAACTAATTTATAGTGCTCCGATCATCCTGACCTACGTCTACTCCCGATTCCTCTTCCCTCGAGGTCGCTGGCTGTCACTATCGATCTTCTTTCTAACGGATGAATATCAACTACCCTTGTTACAAGCCTTCTCTTTTTATCAGGCTCAAGAGAGAACCTTTACATTAACTCTTCTCCTTTTAATAGGCTTAGGAGAGAACCTTTACACCACTCTTTTACAAGAGACATCAACCCTCCCACAACTTAGAAATAATTCTAAGCTCAAGGAGGAAGAGACTCAACCAATGCTTAAAAAGAGTTTATAACACTTTTATTCAAGAATTCTTACTTTATTAAATAAGCATGGGTGGGATATTTATAGACCTCAAAAGGCTTCAAGAATAGAGTCAAAAATTTAAATTCTCAAAATTTTGGGTACTAGAGATACTACCGTCGGCACCAGGCGGTACTACCACTAAAATAAAGCCTGAGAATATGGGCTCTGGCAATACTATCATCAACCTAGGCACTACCATTGCCACCCTGGGCGGTACCACCATATGCAAGGGGTGGTACCACAACCGATATTCCTGGAAAAACACAAATATAAAAAAGGACTCTCAGGTAGTACCACGATGATCAGGTATCATTAACCATCCTTATTCTCCAATAAGCACATTACTATATCCCTAGTGTTCCCACACAAGTAGCCTTGAGACCAACTACCTCTATCATATAGATAAGCATATAGCACATGGTTCTGTCTGGTTATTCAATGTCCTTCTCAAGTAACCTATTATCGGGATTATTTGAGATATATATTTAAAGACGAATTGGTCTCATTATCATAATATCATCATGATCCAATTCTTATTGCACAAATCCAAGGATATCACAATATATACAAATATACAACAGACAACATAAAGTGAGAAAATATCAATAATAATAAGCAAAAAAAATATGCAACGTGTCACATGTACCATCACTTACGTGATTGGCTTGTAGGGCACTTATAACTAGCATCTCATATCTGTAATTCATTGCAAGCTCTAGCAAGGCCTAGGAGATTAGCGAAAAGCGAGGTGAATCTTAGGATGGAGAATGGTGCAAAGGTTGTTGTTGTGGCTATTAGCGATGTCACCCTACATCTACTTGGTGGAGCTATTATTACATTAGAAGCATGCTATTTTGTTCCTTCTATTATCAAAAATATTATTTTTATTTTTTATTTGATAAATAATGGATACAAATTAGTTTTTAAAATAATGGTTGTTGTTCATTAATTTTTAGATGATGAGATTATCGGTAGAAGAACATTAATAAATGATCCATTTATATTAGACATTGCTCCACATGTCATGGATGTTGGTATGTCTAAGAGGAAAAGAGATGAGATGAATGATGATACTTGTGGTAGTGTAGGCTAGCTTATATCCACGAGAGAAGAATTCAAAGATTGTGGAAGGATGGATATTTAAATCTATTCATTTATGAATCATATGCAACCTGTGAATATTGCCTTCAAAAGAAATTTACCAACTCTTCTTTTAGTGGAACTAGAGAGGGAGACATTGAGTTGCTATAACTCATACAAACAAATGTATGTGATCCTATATCAACTTAGGCCATAGGTGGTTACTCATACTTTATAACATTTGTTAATGATTTCTCTATGTATGGACATGTATAGTCGATGAAGTACAAATCTAAAGCCTTCAAGAAATTTAAGAAATATAAGAATGAGATAAATAACTAGACTGGAAAGAGTATCAAGATAATCAAATCGAGAAGATGAGTACTTGAGTACACAGTTCACCTAGTTCCTCAAAGACCATGTGATCTTATCTCAATGGACTCCTCCTTATACAATGTACCTCAATGGTGTCTCAGAAAGGAGGAACTGTATAATGTTAGACATTATATGGTCCATGATGAGTTTCATCGGTCTATCGTCTCTTCCGAGGGATATGCCCTAAGATCTACAGCTTACCCTCTGAATAGAGTTTCAACTAAATTGATAATATCTACACTATATAAGATATGGAAAGCAAAGAAGCTTGATCTTAAGATTGTTAAGATTTAGAGTTGTCTTGCCCATGTTAGAAAACACAACCCCGCCAAGTTAGAATGAAAAATGGAATAGTATAAATTTATGGGATACCCAAAGGAGACTTGTGGGTACTATTTCTTTCACCCTGAGGACCAAAAGATCTTTGTTGCCAAGAGAGTGGTGTTCCTTTAAAGGAGCACATTCTTAGTGTTGTATGTGGATGACATCCTAACAATTAAGAATGATGTAGGAATGCTCTCCACTATTGAGGCTTAATAATCAAGACACTTCTCCATGAAGAATTTAGGAGAAGCATCCTATATTATGGGGATTCAGATCTATAGAGATAGACCTAAAATGATGGTTGGTTTGTCTCAGTCTAAGTATATAGACACCATTATCAAAAGGTTTGGCATGAAAAATTACAAAAGAGGTCGTATATCAATGAGGCATGGAATATCACTTTCTATGAGCATGTCCCTAAAGACTCATAAAGAAAGAGTAGACATAGATAAGATACTTTATACCTTTACGATAGGGTATATCATATATGCTATGCTATGAACCAGGCCTGATATAACACACGCTCTAAGCATCACAAGCAGATATCAAGCGGATCCTGGTTTGAAACACTGGAAAGCAGTAAAATGGATCCTTAAGTGATTGAGAAAGACTAAAGGTTTGTTACTCATATATGGAGGAGGTAGCCTCTAGGTTGAGGGCTATATGAATTCTAGTTTTCAATCTAATATCGACGATAGCAAGTTGAACTCAGGGTATATGTTCACCCTGAATGGAGGAGTAGTAAGCTAGAAGAGTTCTAAGTAAGATACTGCTATTAACTCAACCACAGAGGCAGAATATATTACTACAATAGAAGTAGCAAAGGATCGGGTTTGGATGAAGAAATTCATCACTGATCTGGGAGTTGTTAGGATCATGTTGGCACTAGGGGGGCGGGGGGGGGGGGGGATGAATTAGTGCATTCATGAAAAACCTCGGTTTGAAATTTTCATTCAATGAAAATGATATTAAAAGTGTGCTTTAACTTGGAAAGAGTTAAAAGTAGTTAAATCAAAAAGAAATAATAATGAAGAGCGTAAAAGAAAATAAACATCGAGTTTAGAATAGTTTGGTTGATGTGACCTATGTCCACTTATGATTCCTCCTACGTCAAGGTCGTTGGCTTTCACTATCGATCGTCTTTCAATTGATGAAGATCGACCACCCTCTTATAGCTATATTCTCCTTTTTATAGGTTTAGAAGATAACCTTTACAATTTTTTCGACCCTCCCTTAAATTAAAATCATATTTAGAGAAGAGGAAGGGAACTCTCAAGAAATTACAATAGAGTTTTCATAAGTTTTTGTTTAACTTTCTTGCTATCCTAAGTAAAAATACCTAGGGTATTTATAGACCCCAATTGGCTTAAAAAATTGGAGCCAAAAATTCAAACACCCCTAGATTTTGGGGTATGGAGGTACCACCATTGGCACCGACAGTACCACCACTGAACAGAGATCGGGCTTCTAGGCTCTAACAGTACTACCACCTGGGAAAGGTGGTACTACCACCGACTGACGGTACTACTATCGGTAACTGATGGTACCACTGCACAAAAATCTCGAAAAAGTACTTTTTAGTACTTTTTATATCATGAACTGCACCATCTCTTGACTTGATGGTACCTCCTTCTAGGTCAATGAAATGAGCCCTCTAATAGACTCAAATTAGTCTCCATTAAGGTTTAATTAAGACCCAATGAGTCCTTAATTGAGTTAGTATGGTTACACCTAAAACTAACTCAATTAAGCCAAACTATGACGATTATGACATAAACGATTACAAAGCTTTAATCTTATGTTGTCTGGCATGTCATTGGTTTCATTCTATCCTATGACATATTACTTGATTCATCAACATGTTGACTCCTATAACATCTGATCTTGACACAATGTCTGAATTTTTTAGCCCAATGCCCGACTCTAGCCCAATATAAGATTTTACTACTTCAGTCATTTTGCCTTTTCATGATCGAATACAGTCCTACATCACTTATCTTAAGCATAGATTAGATCATAACTTCATCAATTGATTTCATCATCAAAATCTGATATTCAATAATCTTCCTCTTTTTCATGATGACAACCAATTAATGATGGAGTTTAAACTCAACTCCCCCTATCTATATGTCATATCGAAATAAACATGAATTCATAGAATGATAGCTTTCTAATTATAATATTTTTGCATTCAAGTCATAGCAATTTTTATAAAGGTGACTTTCACACTTTTTATACATACAACATAACCACCATCATGAGTATAGCATGCATAATATCAACTCATCAAGTTTTGCTACAACATGCATACTTCAAATTATCAAAATATTAAAGTGTCATAATATCAAGAGCGAGCATGCATAATATCAACTCATCAAGTTTTGTTATACATGCATACTTCCGAATCATCATATTCTCAAAACGTCAAATTACATCAAAATATCGAAGTATATCAAAGTGTCATTAATCATTAATTCACATCATAATTACTTCTCCCGCTTTATCATCAATAAAAAGGAGAAGAGTGCAACTAACATTATTGTTTCTTTTTCTTCCCTATGTCATTATCAAAACAAGAAAGATAAGGGAAGGATTCGATGGTGCAAATTTACATTACTATTATCACATGAAATATTAAGCCATGAATCATTTCGACAAATCTCTTTTTCATAAATAACAAGAAGAAGGGATCATAAAATGTGATCTTGATTCAAAAGAAAAACTTAAGTCATAAAAATTGAAAAATCAAGATAATGATAAAAAAGGAGTTCATGCATTTGGTAGAGGTACTTTTTCATAAATTGAAAAATCTTATTTTTCATAAATATTCAGCCTTAACTGAGGATAATGTGACAGAATTTTATTTCTTAGAAGACCAAGAACAAATGCATGACTTAGAAATTGATAGGTTCTAGAGGTACTTTTTCTATCTATTCTACATCCTCCAAAGTCGGCATCAGCATAAGCAATCAAATCAAAATTTTTATATTTTGGATATCATAGTCTGAGATTTGGAGTTCTTTTTAAGTATCTAAATATTCTTTTAACTACCTTTTAATAGCATTATCTAGGATTGGACTGAAATCTTGCATATAAGCTAACACTAAACATAATATATGGTGTAGTTACAATTAGATATAGCGAATTACCTATTATTCCTAAGTTTTTTTATCAAAGCCTTCACCTTCATTGTCCATATCTAATTTTGTAGAGGTGCTCATGGGTGTGTTTATAGCTTTACCACTATCCATGTGAATTTTTTTTAATAAATCTAAAACATACTTAGTTTGACAAATGAAGGTTCGATTATTTAGTTTCTTGATTTGTAATCTTGCGAAAAAAGTTAGTTCACCCGTTAAACTCATTTTGAATTCTTGGCTCATAGTTTAGGCAAAAGATTCACATAATATCAAAAATAATATCATCAATATTAATTTAAATAATAAGAAAATTATTCTCAAAATGTTTAATAAACATTATGGTATCAACCTTGCCTTTCAAAAAATTATTTTGAATGAGAAAAGAGTTAAGTCTCTCATATCGAACCCTAGGGGCTTGCTTCAATCCATAGAGAGCCTTAAATAACTTAGAAACGTAGTTTTAGAAATATTTATTTTCAAATCCAGGTGGTTGTTCAACATAAACTTCTTCGGAAATGAAACAATTAAGAAATGTGCTTTTAACATCCATTTGAAATAATTTAAAATTTTTATAAGAAGCTGGTAGAACACCAAAGGATTCTAATGTTGGATTGATCTCTGTGGGGGATTGGCCCTCCTTGAAACTCTATAGCGATTCCTCTCTCTTAGTATTTGGCCACAAGACTTAAGAGAAAATAGGTCTATTACTTAGAAAAAGTGGTGGGCAACTACATGCTTTTATAGGACTCCAAAACCATAACCCTAGATATACTCCTACTTTTAATAAAACTCCTCCTCTCCTGACCCTAGCCGCATACTCTCCTAACCCTAGCCGACTCCCAAAAGCAAGGTGGGTGACGATTAGTTAGGGTTTTATACATGCTTCAGGTTTTATTATATTATGACTCGGTTGACTAGGACCCAACCCTACTAGGGTCCTATCAAACCCGCCCTCTTCAGATCAGCCTTATCCTCAAGGCTGAGGCTCCACGAACTCTAGGAACCTAATATTCAAGTCTTCATAGGATTCCCAGGTGGCATCTTCAGCAAGTAAATTAGTCCATTGCACCAACACTTCAAAAAAGGGGCGTCAGTGGTGCATCATGATCCTATGGTCTAGTAGTGCCTTCAACTAGATTTGGATCTCTCCATCAATAGTAGTGTCTGCAGACGGCTTTGGGCTGATTCGTTCTCTTCGAGCTTAAGTTTTAGGCAGGTCCAGTATGTAGGCTATAGCTCCAATGCACTTTGTAATCTAATAAGGTCTATAAAAGTAGGGAGACAGCTTCATGGATGCCCATGTGTTGATTGGCATTTGCTTGTAGGACTGGAATCGAAGGAAGACCCAATCTCCAATAGAGAACTCCTTTTCGCTCCTATGTGTGTCAGCCTACTGCTTCATCCTTTCTTGGATGATTGAGAGGTTGTCCTTCAGTAGTTATAAAATTTTGTCCCTGTCAATTAGCTCTCGGTCTACCTAATCTACTTTAGATATGTCAGTTACATATTCAGGAATTACAGAGGGTGGTTGGCCATACACAGCTTCAAAAGGAGTACATTTTGTTGAAGAATGATAAGTCGTGTTATGCCACCACTCAGCCTAGGGAAGCCTCTTTATCTACTCTCTTAGTTGATCATTAGTGAAGCACCTGAGATAAGTCTCCAAGCAGGGTTGAGTCCTAATCACCCTAGAAATAATCAATAAGAATCCTATGAGAATGTAATAAAACCCCACATATTCATTTATATCCTATAAAGAAGTGTGGCTAGGTTTATTTTAGGGTCTTAGGGCTTCTTGGCTACCGCCCCCTTTACTGGGCTGGTCGGCTAGGGTTTCTAGCAGAGGGGCATGATTTGTGCAGCCACTTAGGTCACCGTCCCCTTTATTTAGGCAGGGCAGCTATAGGAGGTTCAATAGGGGGAATTCACTTAGGAAGCACCCTCTAGGGCTAGGGTTTTGAGCCTTATATAAGCTTGTAGCCTCCACCTCTTTCTATCAAGTAAGAATCTATTCTATTTCAGTCTTGTTGGCCGACCCTAGGAGGGAGGAACCCCTATAATGTTCCAAGGGTTGATCCTCCTAAAAGATCAAAATCTATAGAGCTCCATTTGGGGTTCTATCATTTAGTATTAGAGCTGCATTCATGCTACATTGCTACCATCTTTATCACATCCACCCTTCTAAGCAATTTCCATAATTGCTACAAAACGCGCCTATATCTTCCACCCCAAGTCGTAGATCCATTAGTCTGTTGTTGCACCCCTCCTGGGTTGAACTAGAGATCTGGTAAAATTCCACCACCCACGATTATTCACTATTATAAATCCTTTATCTTACACATCGAATAAGCTTTTCTATCTTTTCCTCGCTGCAAATTTCTATCATCGCAATCATGATCATTATTGCAAAGGGGAAACATTGCATAAACTTTTAGCCATTTGTTTGCTTCTTGAAATTAATTTATTGCTCCTTTATTATGGATGAAATTTTTATACAATCTCATAAATCAACTTAGCTTTCATCTAAGATTGATTTATGGAAGAAATTCTTTCTGAAACCAATCTTATTGTGCTGCAATTCATCATCGCATATTGCTGAATTTTTACGATGAAAAATCTGTCTTTTATCTTTGCATCAATTTTCCTACCATTACATTGCCAGAATTTCGTCGATCTTAATTGCTGATATTACCCACATTTGAATCAAAGTTTTGCTATCAAAATTCTGCATATTATCCTTAGATTTTCTCTAGAATTCATGTCGAGAATTTATTATTTCTCCAATACAAATTCTGTTCAATAGGACAGCACGTACGTAGTATCTTCTTCGTTGAATTCTATCAGATTTCATTGCTATCTTTTTTGGTTTCTTGGACTCTCTCCTTCTCATCTTCAATTCCCAACCATCATAGCTCAAATTTCTCAGTGTTTTGCTAGAATTTTTGTTGAAAAACTATTGTTTCTTTGATGATAAGTCTACCTCTGCAAGGTAGAATACGCTGCAATGAACTTCGTCGAATTCTATCAAACATTCGCTATCATCTCTTCCAGATCTGAACCCATCTTTCCCTAACGTTCACCCTCTATCATCACAGCCCTAAATATCTTAGTCCTTCACTAAAAATTTCATTGGAAACTGTTGTTTCTTTGGCAATAATTCTGCTTCTGCGAGGATAGCATCTTCCGTAGCCAGCCTTCACCGACTTCTCCCAAACCTCTACTATCATCTACCCCAGATCTAAAATCCTCTTTCCTAACTTTCATCCACTTCCATCTTAGCCCTAAAATCCTACCAAATCATAGCCAAAACTCCACAAAATCATAACCCCACACTGCCACAAAACAAACCCCAAAAACCATAGCCTTCAATCTTTGGGCCACTAACTTTTCAGCCACCCAATCTCCCTTATCCCTTTAATTGCAGTATGCATCTCTCACTACACAACGCTGCTAGCAATGATCTCTCACTGTGATCCTCCTTGATCGTAGTTATAGTGTCATCTGTCTTAATCTAGCCATAGTAATCTTTTGCTGCCAACTGCCTCGATCGCGGCCAGCATCGAAGTGAACACGACCAATAGTGGTCTCTCACTCCATACCGCCACTGTCATCCTTTGCAATAGTCTTGCCCCATTTTCTTCCTACTGTAGTCGCACCCTTGCTGCAACTAACTCCACCTGCAACCATAAAGTTGCACCGTAGTCGCAGTCGATGCAGTTGTTGCCCTCTTCTTCCTCTATAGTCGCTGCTACCTTCTGACTCGTATCTCTTGACTGCCATATTCTAATAGATAAAAGCCACCTGAAAAATCACAGCCTTGACGACCTTGCAGCATCACCATAGAACCGCAGCTGACGTTACTATTGCTATCTTCTTCCTCCACTGTTGTTGCTACCCTTGGCTGTCATCCTTTATCAACACAGTAGCCACTTGGAGACTTCACCACTATAGCCCCGACATTTTTGCAGCACCATCATAGCAGCACTTTCTCATCATTTTATTGCCACTGCTACCTTTAACCTAAAGATTGCAACTACAATCTTCAATCAGTTATTTGACAGGTTGGATATCCCTACGTCATGGCACTGGTGGGCCTATTTGAACCCAAATTGGAGGCATTCGAGATGCGTATGGATACGAGACTATGAGCTCTCTTTGAGCAATTTAGATTGGGTCGATCATTAAGCCCAAAAAAGATAACAACATGGAGCAAATTCAGATTGCAAAAAGAACCCACTAGAGATAAGAATTGAAGTTAAGACATGGCAGCCCTACACCTCGACAACATTGATCTCCTTTGCATAACTTCAAGAAGGGCACCTCAATCAAGATGCTCAGAGCATGAGATCCACATCCCAACCAATAGCATATAAACCTTCAGTACTAATCGTTACAAGAATATTGACAAAGAACTAGTGATGATCCATCAAACCTCCACCATCCAAGAGTACCAAACTAAGTTTTAAAGGTTATATAATCAAACTTACAATTAATCTAAAAAATAGATATTGAGGACTTTCATTGAGGGCTTGAAGCGGAGATTCGGGAAGAAGTTAAAGTGCGACAGTCATACACACTTAAGGTAGTCATCTTCTTCACGCGACATCAGGAAGAGCGATTGAACTATGAAGCCCGGCGGACTAGGGTCGCTCCCCGACCAGTGGCACCAAAGCTTTCACCCCCTCCTACTGTCAACCGACCCCCTCAGTCAAAGAAATTAATAAGAGAAGACCCTCATAACGGATCGACAAAGGGCCTAGGTGGGTGTTGCGATAAACTGTGGAGCCTCGAACAAGATTATAAAGTGGAGAGACCTTTGATGATTGTGGCTAAAGAAACCAAACTTGAAGATATGGCTCTCAAGTCTAAAGAGAATGATACACCACAACCGATCACTCGCACGGTCCCTACCTTAATCGGCTATACAAACCTGTAAAAATTAAAGATCGAAGGGTTTCTCAAGAAGCAATTCGTCATCGATGACGGGAGCACACACAACTTCATGAGCAGCAAGGTTGCTGCCCATTTGATTACAGCGGGTTCAAAGTTAAGGTAGCTAACAGCCACATTCTTAAGTGCAACCAGAAGTGCCCATAGGTAAAACTGATCCTACAAGAGCAAGACGTAGTTGTTGAGTTTTTCCTCCTCTCTCTCGATGATTTTGATATAGTGCTCGACATTGATTAATTGTCCACGATCAGAGATGTTTTCTAGAATTTTTCAAACCTAACTATGAAATTTTTTAATAAAGAAAAACATGTGGTTCTACAAGGGATCCAAGCGACTATGACCACAACACAATACTGGGGGATGGTACCAAAAGAAAAATTCAGTGGTTTCTTAATTCAAATCCAAGAGTTTCAGGAGATGAAGCCAAAGGAGATTAAAGACAAGAATCCTCTCCTATAGCTTGCTGAAATTTTGGGAGTCTTCACTAAACTAAGTCTACTACTCATATCAAGATACCTAACTCCCCTATGCTAAACTAGCTAAAATTACCACCAACTGATACTGGGCTAGAATGTTGCCCACAAAAGATGGAAGCTAAGAGGGTCGCCCAAGAGATGACAGAGACATGGATTAAGTTCGGGTGTGCTTATTTCCTGCTATGACACATCCCTAGTTACTTCTGAAGTGTTACATCCCATCGAACTTACCATGGTTGCTAATACAGCACTTCCAGATCTCAGGTGACTTCTAAGACTTTCCCTAGGATTGGACCATGATGCTCAACACCTCCTTGATAATGACCTCCGATCTATGACCCCAGACCACGAGAAAATTGAGCCCCTCCTGTGGTGAAATTAGAGTAAGAGAAGGATCATTTGCAGGTCTTAGTAAAATATCATCCCTCTTAGTATTAAGAAAGATGCACCACCTTGGCCCAGTGGAACTATAGCCCTCACGACCATGATGTCGTCCATACCAAATCATGGTCATATGTTTATTATTGGAGCATACACATCCAGAGTTGGAATTAGTGTCATCCTTATGCAAGATGGTCTATGGCACGAAAGAGGAGTAAGCCTATAAGAATTGCAATCCATGCTCACGCCAGTTGGGCTCTTATCATCTTGAACCAAACTAGAGGGCAGTCACAATTCCAGAAGAAAGATTACCTATTACTAAAGACTAACCATGTGGCAACACATGCAAAGAAGAAATAGCCTCCTAAAAAACTTCAGAATGAGGATCAAGTTTTTGCTAGAACCTCAAAAGGAGCTTTATAGATTTTGATTCTTGAGGGGGATCAACCCATGGAATGCTATAGGGGTTCCTCCCTCCTAGACTCGGCACAATGTTAAAATAAAATTGATAATTGCTTGATTCAAGAGGGGGGGTAGCTACATCTTTAAATAGGGATCAAAACCCTAGCTAAGGGGGTGCTTACCTAAGTAAAATTATCCTTTTGCCCCTCCTATAGCTGACCTACCTTAATAGGAATGGAGGGCGGCTAGGTTGGCTCTATAGCTAACCTAAGCAGGGGGAAACCCTAGCCGACCAACCCAGTAAGGGAGGTGGCATCCACTAAGCCCTAAGGGCTAATCTAAACCCTAGTCATACTCCTTTATAAGATAGGAGTGGCTTTATTACAATCGAGCAGGATTTTATTGACTACTTCTTAGGGAGATTAGGACTCTACCTTGCTGGAGTCCTATCAGTTTTCCTACACCTCCAGCCCAATCAGCAGGAAACTCGAGCCTTAAGGAAGTGGTCTCCCTATTACTTTGGGCCTTGTAAAATTGAGGATCATATTGGGGCTATAACCTGGAAATCAAATCTGCATGCCAGATCAAGATTACAGTTGACCCTCTAGGTATCCAACCTCAAATGAAAATTTAAAGAAGATAACTCAGCCCAAATCCTTCCAACTAACACCCAAGTTGATGAGGAGGCCAAAGTTCAGCTAATGATTGCATGGAATCACAGGATCGTGACACATCATAATCCCATCAGTACTATTGAGGCTGGATCGCAAGAGCAGGAAATACCTACTACATATGCCACGTGGGAGTCCTATGAGGAGCTAAAGACCCAGATCTCAGAGTTTATGAATCATTAGCCTTAAGGACAAGACTGATTCAAAGAGGGCGGGCTTGATATGACTCTAGCAAGGTTGAGTCCTAATCACCCTAGAAGTAATTAATAAGAACCCTGTGAGATTGTAATAAAACCTCACCTAGTCACTTCTATCATATAAAGAAGTATGACTAGAGTTTATTTTGGGGCCTTAGGGCTTCCTGGCCATCGGCCCCTTTACTAAGCTGGTCGGCTAGGGTTTATAGCAGAGGAGAATGGCTTGTGCAACCACTTAGGTCACCACCCCCTTTATTTAGGTAAGGCGGCTATAAGAGAGGCAAAAGGGGAAATTCACTTAGGAAGCACCCCCTAGGGCTAGGGTTTTGAGCCTTATATAAGCTTGTAGCCTCTACCTCTTTTCATCAAGTAAGAATCTATTTTATTTTAGCCTTATTGGCCGACCCTAGGATGGAGGAACCCCTATAGCGTTCCAAGGGTTGAACCCCCTCAAAGATCAAAATTTATATAGCTCCATCTGGGGTTATATCAATTCACCACTTCAATATGGCCATCGGTCTACGGATGGTATGTTATGCTCATCTTTAATTTTATGCCCTGTAATTAAAAAAGTTCCGCCTGGAATTTGCTGTGAAGACCTTGTCACGATTACTTACAATAGATCTAAGCATCCCATGCAATTTAACAATATTATGCATAAATATTTGGGCAATGCTAGTAACGGTATAAGGATTTCGGACAATGCAAAAGTGGGTGTATTCGGTGAGGCGATCGACCACAAGAAGGATAGTACCTTTCCCTTGGGATGGGGGCAATCCTTTGATGAAGTCCATAGATATATCAATTGATATCGAGTCTGAAATAGGTAGCAGCTACAATTTCCTAGGGCTTGTCACTATTTCGCCTTAGTGTCACTGACGTGTGTCACACCGCGCTATAAAATTCATCAATGGTGTTCTTCATTCCTTCCAATACATTTTTTTCCTGAATCCTTTTATAGGTCCGAAGGAATCCAGAGTCCCCATCTGCTGGTGAAGAGTGCATCTCCTATAGAATGGTGTTTAAGCAGGGAGAGTTAGGCACCATCACTATACGACCCTAGTATCATAAGTCCTTCGAATCCCAATTGTAGTGTGCTATGGAGCCCAGTTCTTCCTCCAATTTCTTGATAATCTCCCAGATCTCTAGATCATTTTGCCACTCTTTCCTAATGTCTTCAAGGAGGTCATTGATCGGAAGATAGATGGCTGAAATTTCAGTATGTTTTAGTAGTCGAGAGAGCGCATCTGCAATCACATTTTGCTTTCCCTTTTTATAAGTAATTTCATAGTCATATCAAAGGAGTTACGTACCCATTTTTGCTATTCAGGAGATGAAATCTTTTGCTCTAGGAAATACTTGAGGCTCTTGTGATTGATTTTTATCTGGAAGCATTGGTCAATCAAATAGGGTCGCTATTTTGTCACCATATACACAATTGCTAGCATCTCCTTGTCATAGATCGATAGCTTAAGGAGTAAAGAAGAGAGAGTCTTGCTAGTGTAGGTGAGGGGTCGGACATCTTGCATGAGTATGGCACCAATTCCTGCTCCCGATGCATCTACTTTAATTACAAATATTTTGTTAAAATCAGGTAGCACAAGCACGGGTGTAGATGTCATCGCAGCCTTAAGGGTGTTGAAGGCTACGGTTGCTTCATCCGACCATGGGAAGGCATCGTTCTTTAGTAATGATCTTTCCATAATATTTAACAAACTTGCGGTAGTAGCCAATTTGCCCGAGAAATCCTCGCAGCGCCTTAATGTTTTTAGGCATTGGCCAGCTTTACATCGACTCGATCTTTGAAGGGTCTACCACCACTCCATCCTTCAAGATTATGTGCCCGAGATACCCCACCTTACTTTGCAAAAAGCTGCACTTTGACTATTTGACAAAAAGCGTATATTTCTAGAGAATCGACAAAGCAAGACATAAGTGACCAAGGTGGCTTTCAAACGAAGGTTTGTAAATAAGAATATCATTGAAGAAGACTAACACAAATTTACTAAGGTAAACCCAAAAAATATCATTCGTCAATCTCTAAAAAGTGAAGGGAGCATTGATGAGGTCGAAGGGCATTACAAGAAATTCATATTAGTCATTATGTATCTGAAAGGCGATCTTCAGTATTCCTCTTCGTACACCCGAATTTGATGGTACCTAAACCATAGATCTAGTTTTGTAAAGATTTGTGCTCCCCTCAACTCGTCAAGCAATTCTTCCACTACTGAGATAGGATACTTGTCTTTGATAGTAATGTTGTTGAGGGCTCGGTAGTCCATGCACATCCACCATGTTCCATCTTTCTTCCATACGAGAAGCACTAATGAAGAGTAGGGTCTAACGCTGGACCAAATGATCCTGTCTCCAACATCTCTTGGACAATCTTCTCAATCTAATCTATATTAAGGTGAGGATATCAATATGGCTGAATGTTTGCTATTGGTTTCTCTGGCAAGATCGATATGTGGTGGT
Organism: Ensete glaucum; assembly: GCA_021527575.1. Lineage (NCBI taxonomy): Eukaryota > Viridiplantae > Streptophyta > Magnoliopsida > Zingiberales > Musaceae > Ensete > Ensete glaucum. The sequence goes on along the minus strand of CM038552.1, from coordinate 19,423,086 downwards.
CATGCAGCCGAGTAGGTGGTAGACTTTTTAGTTCGGCGAAGATATCTGGAAATTTAGTAAGTAGCGAAGGAGGGTTTAGCTCTTCATTCACTATCGGTTCTTTCATCTGTAGTCATTGAAGTTGTATTAGGAAGTCGATGTGCAATTTGTGCGGCACCCTCTCCATACATTCCATAGAAACCATTGATACTTCACTTCCGGATTTTCCTTGTAGGATCACTTGTTTCCCTTGGCTGAAAAATTTCATGATTAGTTGGAAAAATTTTAGGAAACATCACCTAATGTGGATAGCTATTCGGTGTCGAGCACTACTTCATAATCATCAAGTGGTAGGAGGAAGAGGTCAACAATGATCTTTTGGCCCTACAAAACTAGTTTCACCCATTGGCACTTTTGATTGCAATTGAGGATTCGACCATCTGTAACTTTTACATCAAACCTACTACAATCTTCAATCCAGACTATCAATTGGGCAGCCACCTTATTGTCCATGAAGTTGTTAGTACTTCCTGTATCGATGAGGATGATGACGGGTTGATGCTTAAGGAACCCATCAATTTCACGGTTTACGATTTCACCTAGCCAGCTAAAGCATGTACTATGCTGACGGTCGATTGCGGTTCCTCCTCTGTATCCTTCTCCTAAAAATCAAGATTAGTATCTTTAGGTTCTGGTTCTTCAACTGGTTTGATCATCAAAAGTCTCCTCTTTTTGCAACGATGTATCATGGCTCATCACAGTGCCAACATAATCCCTTCGTAAATCTTTTGCGAAGTTCTTCTCGAGTCAACTTTTTTAGTTGGGAGGATTGTCTGGCAGTAGGGGGCCCAAAGGCTTAGGGGCTGTTGGTCGGATGGTGATCTTAATACTACGGGCGTCATTGTTCAGCCACTCCTCTTGAAGTCGAGTGAAGGAGATGGCCACCATAAGTGTGTAGGGTTGTCGTACTTTAACTTCTCCTTTGGTCTCCAACTTCAACCCTTCGATGAATGTCCCTAACAATTGCTTTTCAAACCAATCTCCAATTTGATTTGAAAGACGTTAAACTGTTATGACTCTAGCTAATTAAGTCATAATTTTAATTTAGTAAAAAGGGGATACACCATGTAAAACCCTAACTAGCCGCCACCCACTATAGTTAAAGGGGCCGACTAGGGTGAGGTTTAGAGTTTAACTAGGGTTAGGAGTCTTTATAGCCTCGGCCACTCCAAGTAAAAGTCAGCTAGGGAGTTGCTTGGAGTTGGAGTCTTTTGAGTATGAGTCCTATTATGATTTGGGGTTTAGAAGCCCCATAAATAGAATATATTCAGCCCTCTTTTCATCATCAATAAATCAAATTTCTTTGAGTCATTGTACAGAAAACCTTAGAGGAGAGAACTCTTATAGAGTTCTAGGAGGCTGATCCGCTATAGAGATCAACCCTAAGCTTATAATCTGCAAGGGTTCTAACACTTGATTTCATAGTAGCATTCTTGGCGTCTCGCTATCCTTCCTCAGTTGCCCATCATCCTTCCATAGCCATCCAAGCAATTCCCACAATTGCTTAGATCATCATTGAATTCCACCATCATCCCCAATACTATAGATCACCTTTTAATCTCCCCAAAGAATTGCATCAGCCCAAACAGCAACCTATCACAGCCACAATCCTCCACCACTGATCTTATCTTCTGCAGCCATCAAACCTTCCACTGCCTATGCCCTTGACCCATCAACAAAAAAAAGATTGAAACATCTCAGATCTGGAGACATATACAATAGCATCCGAAGATTCGATCGATGCTAAGTTGAAGGCGCTCGAATCACACATAGAGGATAAATTATGCGCTATCTTCATAGAATTCAGAATTGGCCAATTTCTGGGCCCAACAAAATTCTAGCAAGGTGAAAGTTCAGAGAGGCCTCAAGAGAAGGAAGGACAAGCCTCAAATGTGATGTAGCCACACATGCGGGTAGACTTCCCTTGATAGGAAAAAAGTGACCTGACGGGATGGCTCTCACTCGTCGAACGTTATTTTCGCTATCACCGAACACCGCAGGCTTCTATGGTGGGCATCGCTGTCATCCACCTCAAAGGAGATGTGATTCAATGACATAATTGGCTTGAATACACCCAATGAGTCTCAACGTGGATACAATTCAAAAAGCGGGCTGCTGAACCGCTTTGGATTGACTGAGTAGAACATCGATGAACAACTTGCAAAGATCCGCCAAACGTCCATGATCCAAGAATACCAAACCAAGTTAGAGACATTATCTAATCTCACTCATGATTGGTCTGACAATAATTAAAGCTCGACAGCCCCATACCTTGATGGCTACAATCTCCTTCGCCCAAATCCAAGAGAAGCAGCTCAACCAAGACATCCGAAGGACAAGGACCACCCCTAGACCAGCAATATATAAACCTTCAGCACCTTCTACTCTCAGTCGAACTTCGTTGCCAAAGAAATTGATAAGAGAATAACTTCGCGATAGATCGACGAAGGGCCTTTGTTGGCATTGCGATGAACCATGGAGCCGTAACCATCACTGCAAAAAGGGATGCCTTCTACTGATTGAACCCATTGAAGATTCAGAGGAGGAGGTCCGGGAGTATGAGGAGGAGGTCATGAAGGAAGAATAGTAGCCAGCTGACTGTACGATGCATTCTCTTGCCGGCTACGTGAACCCATAGACGATGAAAGTGGGAGGACTACTTAAATAGCAATCGATTATCATCCTCATCAATACCATGAGCACTAATAATTTTATGCATAGCAAGGTGCTCGGATGGCCATACATATTAAGGATTGTAGTAGGTTTGATGTTAAGGTCACCGATGATCTAATTTAAGGTGTGAACGCAGATGCCCACGGGTGAGATTGTTGCTACAGGATGAAGAGATAATTGTTGATTTCTTCCTCCTCTTACTCGATGATTATGATGCCATGCTTGGCATCGAATAACTGACTACATTAGGTGATGTTACCTAAAATTTTTTAAAATTAATTATGAAATTTTACAGCAAAGGGAAATAAGTGATCTTATGCGGGAAACGCGGGATCGACGTAATGATGGTTTGTATGCAATGAATGGAGAAAGTTTTACACAAAGGGAATAGTCATTTCCAGATGCAACTCCAATATCAATCTATAGGGGAGCCAACAAAAATTAAAGACTCAAACCTTCTCCAATTGCTTGCTGAATTTTCAGATGTCTTCCTCAAACCGCGCAGCTTACCTCCTACCCGATGGCATAATCATCGAATTTCGATTCTTCTGGGCAAACCACCAACAAACACTCAGCCATATCAATATCTTTACCTCCAAAAAGATGAAATAGAGAGAACTATAAAGGAGATGCTTGAAACAAGGGTCATTCGGCCAAGTTGCAGCCCCTACTCTTTACCGATGCTTCTCGTATGAAAGAAAGATAGAACATGACGAATGTGCATCGAATATCGAGCTCTCAACGGCATAACCATAAAAAAAAACCATATTCCAATAGTGGATGAATTACTTAATAAATTAAAGGGAGCATTAGTCTTCACGAAGCTGGACCTTTGATCTGGATATTATCAAATTTGAGTGCACGAAGATGACATACCGAAAACTGTCTTTCGGACGCACAATGACCACTATAAGTTTTTGGTAATGCCCTTTGGTCTCACCAATGCTCCCTCCACCTTCTAGAGCCTTATGAATGATATTTTTTGGAGTTTTCTTTATAAGTTTGTGTTGGTTTTCTTCGACAACATCCTCATTTACAGCCCTTCACTTGAAAGTTATTTTCAGCACTTACGACTTATTTTGACGATTCTTCGAGAGCATGTTCTTTTTGTCAAACAATTGAAGTGCAACTTTCTTCAATAGAAGGTGGAGTATCTTGGGTACCTTATATCAGAAGAAGGAGTGACGGTGGACCTTCTAAAATCGAGGCAATGCAAAGTTAATTGATACCAAAGAACATAAAATCGCTACGCGAGTTCCTCAGTTTGATGGGCTACTACCACGAGTTCGTCAAAGATTATGAGAAGATCAGTGCACCCCTTATATCCTTACTGAAAAAAAATAATTTCCAGTGGTCAGACAAAGTCTCCACTGCCTTCGATAATCTCAGGGCAGCCATGATGTCAACACCCATGCTAGCTCTACCTGACTTCCACAAAACTTTCGTCATTAAAGTCATTGCATCCGGAGTTGGGATCAGTGTTGTCCTCATGCAAGATGGCTGACACCTTGCTTACACTAGTAAGACATTATCTCCCTCCCATCTAAAAATCCCTATCTATAACAAGGAGATGCTCGTGATTGTGCATGCGGTGACAAAATTGAGACCTTACTTGAATGAGTGGTGCTTCCAAATAAAAACCGACCACAAGAGCCTTAAATATTTTTTGGAGCAGAAGATATCCTCCCCGAATAGCAAAAATGAGTAACAAAGCTTCTTGGGTATGATTATAAAGTAACTTATAGAAAAAGAAAAAGAAAATATTATTGAAGATGCACTTTCGCGGCTACCCGAGTAAGCTAAATTTTTGGCCATCTCCCTTCTAACCAATGGCTTTCTTAAGGACATTGGGAAGGAGTGGAGAGATGATTCAAAAATCAAGAAGGTCATCAAAAAATTAGAGAAGGAACCAAGCTCCATTTACAATTGGGATTCGTAGGACTTGCATTATAAGGGACGCATCATGCTTGTCCCGAATTCTCCTTGCATAAAAACTATCCTTCAAGAGATGCATTCCACACCAGTGGTGGAGCACTCTGGATTCCTTAGAACTTATAAAAGAATTAAGCAAAATTTTTATTAGAGAGGGATGAAAAATATTATTGCTAAATTTATAGCACAGTGTGACGTATTCCAATGATATAAAGGCAAAACAATGGCAAGCCCTAGAAAGCTGCAACCTCTACCCATCCCGAACTTGATATGGACTGATATAATAATGAACTTCATCGAAGGGCTGCCCTCATCCTAGGGAAAAGGTATAATTCTCGTTGTGGTCGATCATCTTATGAAGTATGCCCACTTTTGTGCTATCCGCAACCCCTACACCGCTTCTAGCATTGCTTGAATCTTTATGGAAAATATTGTAAAATTACATGGGATGCTAAGATCTATTATAAGTTATTGTGATATGGTCTTCACCAGCAAATTTTAGATAGAATTATTTTGATTGCAGAGCACCCAGTTGAAGATGAGCATGACGTACCATCCATAAACCAACGACCAGACCGAAGTGGTGAATTGGTGCTTAGAGACATACCTCAGATGCTTCACCAGTGGTTGGCCAAAAAAGTGGACAAAGTGGCTTCCCTGGGCTAATTGGTGGTATAACACAACTTATCATTCATTAACAAAATGTACTCCTTATAAAGCTATGTATGGTCGACCACCCTTTGTAATCCCGAAGTACGACTAGGCATATCTAAAGTAGAACTTGCAGATAGAGAGCTTAGTGACAAGGACAAAATTATGAAGTTATTAAAAGTTAATCTCTCAGCTCCCCAAGCAAGGATGAAACAACAATACGATCAACACAAAAGCGAAAGAGAGTTTTCGGTAGGAGATTAGGTCTTTCTTCGGCTCCAGCCCTATAAGCAAATATTGATCCACACCATAGCATCCATGAAGCTTTCACCATGATTCTATGGATGGTACCAAATCATAGAGCACATCAAAGCAGTGGCATACAGATTGCACATACCCATTAGCTCCAAGAACCACTTAGTTTTTTATGTGTCATGTCTGAAGCCCAAGTTAGGACAAAACAAGATGTCCTAAAGCCACCTACCGAACATTATAGCTCATAGAGAGCTCAACATCCAGCCAAGTGACATGATTGATTGTCGGCTTGTGACTTGATATCGACAACCCACTACTGAGGTGTTGGTATAGTGGATTAACTTACCTATAAAAGATACCACTAAGAGAACTATGAAGACTTGAAGATCAAATTTTTGTAGTTCATGGAGAGTCAGCCTTGAGGACAAGGCTGATTTAAAGAGGGCGAGTCTGTTAGGACTCTAGCTAATTATGTCCTAATTTTAATTAAGTAAAAAGGGGATACACCATGTAAAACCCTAATTAGTCGCCACCCACTATAGTTAAAGGGGCTGGCTAGGGTGAGGGTTAGAGTTTAACTAGGGTTAGGAGTCTTTACCAGCCACTCCAAGTAGAAGTCGGCTAGGGAGTTGTTAGGAGTTGGAGTGTTTTGAGTATGAGTCCTATTAGGAGTTGGGGTTTAAAAGCCCTATAAATAGCATATATTCAGCCCTCTTTTCATCATTAATAAATCAAATTCCTTTCAGCTATTATATAGAAAACCTTGGAGGAGGGAACCCTTATAGAGTTCCAGAAGGTCGATCCCCTATAGAGATCAACCCCAAGCTTAGAATCTATAAAGGTTCTAACAAAAACCTGGTCTGGTAATCTTGGATAATGGAGGTTTAGCGGATCTTTGCAAGTTGGTCATCGATATTTTTATATTCTGAAGGTCTGAAGCGGATTAGCAGTTCACTTTTAAATTGCCTCCATATGGGGACTCTATGAGTGTGTTCAAACTAGTCATACCACTGGATCACATCTCCTTCAATGTGTATTATAGTAATTTCCACCAGGGATGCATCTAAGGTCTTGTGATAGCGAAAATATCATTCCGTACACGAAATCTACCCGGTCGGATCTCCATCTTCCCATCTAGGGAAGTCCACCCTTATGCATGGGCACGAGGAATCTGTCGCTTGTTCTCCTTTCTCTGTGGGATTCTCCTTATGATCTAAACTCTTATCTTGCTGAGATCTCCTCGGCTCTTTGATCGACCCAATCTGAACTCCACAAAGAGGGCGCATAGTTTATCTTCCATAGATGCCTCAAAAGCTCCTAGCTTTGCATCAATCAAATCTTCTAATGCCATGGCATAGGATTCTAGATCTATAATGTTAAGATGTTTTTTTGCTATTGGGTTAAAGGTATAGATCGGTGGATGGAATGTCGGCAGGAAGAGGCAAAGATCTAGGGTAAAAGGCTACGATAGACCTCTATTTGGGGCTGTGGTTGGTGTTACTGCTTGGGCCGGCTATAGAGGATGCAAGGGGGCTATAATGGTAGCGGCTTAAGGCTAAAGGGGTGCCTTAGAGTTGATGTTAATGGTAGCAACAAGTTTGGCAGAGATCAGTTATGAATGCAACAAGAAACACTAAAAAGTATGGCAGCAGATTTTTTCATCTAAAAGATAGCAGTATTATGACGAAAGTTTCAGCAATATAACAATAGTATTTTGATGATCATAATAGTAAGAAATTGATAAAGATAGCAACAAGATAGATAAGGGTAGTGATAGTAATATGGCAGTATATGTGGCAGTAAGATTGCAACAATATCAGATGCGGCAATTGTAACAAAATTATAACAAAAACGAAAGATCAATGCAGCAATTTTGTGATGAAGATAAAAGATGATGTAGTAAGTTTGCAGTAAGGATAGATGTAGCAATTTTATGACGTAGGTAAGGATAGATGCAGCAGTGGTAAGAATTACAACAGGGGTGGAGCAATACTAGATTTGGCTGTGGATAAACGGCAACAACACCTCTAGGGTTGGCTATAGTGGGTGATGACAGTGGAGTCGACAGCGACAGCAACAGATGTGGGATCAGCTGCAATTGATGATGGTGGGGATGATGATGGCAGTAGCAAGGGTGGAGGAATAGCGAGACACCAAGAATGCTTCTCTTTCTAGATTAATCTCTGTAGGGGATCGACCCTCCTTAGAACTCTATAGGAGGTTCTTCTCTCCTGGTATTCGATAACAAGGCTGAAGAGAAAATAGAACTATAGCTTGGGAAAAGTGATGGCAGCTACATGCTTTTATAGGACTCCAAATCCCTAATCCTAGAGAGACTCCTACTTCTAGTAAATCTCCTCCTCTCCTAACCTAGCCGCCTCTCCAAACCCTAGTTAACTCCCATAAGCAAGATAAGCGGTGGCTAGTTAAGGTTTTATACATGCTTCAAGGTTTTATTACATCACAACTTGGTTGACTAGGACCCAACCCTGCTAGGGTCCTATCAGAAGCATAGGCAAAGAGCATCCTTATGACTTCAAGTCTAGCCACAGGACCGAAAGTTTCTTTATAAAGACCCATTGATTTAACTCCATTTAGTATCAAATATAAGATAGTCACTAGGTCTAGGAATAAGCATCTATACCTTATTTTGATGCATCGAAATAAGGTCCAACGAGTCCTTATAAAAGTTTGATGCAAAATCTGATGTGGCATATTTCTTAGTTATTCCTCAAGTTTAAAAGTTTATCATGTCTTTAATAAAAGAACTTTAGTTATCGTGACATCTCTATATCATAGTCAAGATCTTGATCACTTTCATAAGGCATATTTTTCATTCAAAATAAAATATTTATAACTAATAGCTTTAAAATATGAAATATTAGATTTTTTATTATTCCATAATTCATAAGGAGTTTTAGAAAATAGTGGTCTTACAAGAACCCTGTTCATGACATAACATGTTGTGTTAATGGCTTCGGCCCAAAAATATTTGGGTAAGTTATATTCATTTTGTTGGGAAACTATTAGAGCATCACATGTGTGGTAGAAGAAATAAAACAAAAATAGTTTTCTATGTATATCAAATCGTCATGCAAAGATTGTTGCATGAAAATCTATAAAATTAAGAACTGCGATACATAAGAGATTGAATACCTAGGGAGATCATATATCTTTAAAAATCCAGATTTAGATGAAGAGGATAGAGGTCAAATGTCCTCCTCTCGAGTAGTATCCATATGATAGATTGTTGTAGTGATGCTCCTCTAATCACAACCCAAAACTCGTAAATCTTGTGCACATTCTCGCAGCACCCGTGGAAGAAGATCACCTACATTCTTTGTTGCCCTCTCATAGCAGGGAAGGGTTACTCAATTAAGAAGATGAGGGAAGGAGGAGATTTGTAGGGGGCGAAAAAAGGTGCAGTCGATCACTAATGTGCTACCCCTATCTCCTATTTATAGAGAGCCACCAAAAACCCTAGGGATCCTGCCTTAGTGGGTATTGAATCTTCATCCAATTATTCACTAATTTTAATTATTGGATCACTATCTAATAATCTCAATTGGCCTCTAACTAGACCTCATGCAAGGAGCCCATTGATATTGGGTCTCATTCAATGAGAATAAGGACTAATTAGAAAACTCATATCCAATTCTCAACTCGCTGAAACATTCACTTTATGTGTGTGACCCTCTAGGCCCAAAACTGAGCTAGTCATGAGTCCTTCTTATTAGAACTCCTTCTGACTTAGTGAATTATTATCCCATAATAATTCACTTGACTCATCGACTATGGGAGTACTAGGCCACTATGCCATAGTCCCCAAATAATACAGGGGATCTAATCCATTGGACCTATCTATCCTAAGTTACTATGTATCTATAGTCCCTCATCCATTTAATATCATAGAGACCCCATATTAGGCATGGTACTGTCAGGCCACATACGAAATCTATCCGAGCCTTGCTCTAAATGGATTCTCTCAAAGAACTCCTCTCTCAATCCGAACAACCCTGGCTAGGGATTTGTCCGAGCAAGAATACATGAGATATTCCTCTTGTGATACTAAAAGTGGATGATCCTCTATTAACGCTCAATTACCTTTATAAGGTTGGCTATCAATCCTGATAACTGGTTATACCATATCTGAAACTTTCTAAACCTGTAAGTCCGACTCAAAGAAAAGAGAACTTAAACAAGGCATCCTTGGTGTTTGAAGTTTAATGAGTGGACACATAACTGAGACTATAGAATCACTATCTGATGTTAGGTATTATTAACAATATAGCATTCTGTAAGTGGATCAATTAGTGTACTCATTATTCATTGAGCACATGTATTGTATCCTTAGTGTCCCTACACAAGTGGCTTTGAGACTAGCCGCCTCTATCATATGGATGGGTATGCAATATATTGGTCTGTTCGGTTATCTTAATGTCCCTCTCAAGTAACCAATGATAGGGATTATTTAGGATTTGGGTTTAATGACATATCGATCTCATTATCATGATCTCATCATGATCCAATTTCTATTGCACAGAACCAAGGATATCATAATATATATTATTCGCATATTCACATTATGTTACCTACTGCATATATATATATATATATATATATATATATATATATATGCAGTAGATAACATAATGTGAATATGCCAATAAAAATCATAAGAAAAAAAATCATGTAGCATTTCATACGTGTCATCACTCGTGTGATTGGCTTGTAGGGCACCTGTAACTAGTAATCTCTCACTTGACCTAAAGTCAATCACATATGTATCTTATACCCATTAGACCCCTATGATGCTCAAAGATAATTTGAGACAACGGCTTCGTAAGTGGATCTGCAATGTTATTTTTGGATAGAACTCTTTACATTGTTATATTTCTACAAGCCACGATCTCTCTAATCAGTTGGAACCTCCTTAGAATAATTCTAATGAGACCTGGATTCCCTTGCTAGAGCTATCACCATATTATTGTCATTGTATATGGGAATCAGCTCCATGCAACTCGGTACTACTCTCAAATCCCTGATGAACTTCTTTATCCACACCCTTCCTTTATTTCTTTTGTTACAACAGTATACTCAGCCTTTATAGATGAGTCAGCAGTAGTATCTTGCCTAGAATTATTCTAGCTTACTACTTCTCTATTCAAGGTGAAGATATACCCTAAGATTGACTTAATATTATCGATGTCAGACTAAAAAGTCAAGTTTGTACAACCCTTAATCTAGAGGCTACCTTCTCCATATACTAGTAAAAAAATCCTTAGCCCTTCTCAAGTACTTAAGGATGTACTTTACTACTTTCAAGTGTTTCAAACTTGGATTCTCTTAATACATGCTCGTAACACTCAAAGCATGCGCTATATCAGGCCTGGTACATAGCATAGCATACATCATAGATCCTATCATTGAGATATATGGTATCTTATTCATATCTGCCCTTTCTTCAAGAGTCTTTAGAGATATACTCCTAGAAAATGATATTTCATATGTCATCAGTATGAGACCTCTTTTGAAATTTTCTATGCCAAACTTTTTAACAATGGAGTCTATGTACCTGGACTGGGACAGGCCAAGCATCCTCTTGGATCTATCTCTATATATCCAAATCTCCAAAATATAGGATGCTTCCCCTAAGTCCTTCATGGAGAAATTTTTAGATAGTCAAGCCTTAAATATGGAGAGCATTCCTACATCATTCCCAATGATTAAAATGTCATCCACAAATAGCACCAAGAAGGTAATAGTGCTCCCACTTACCTTCCTATACACACAAGGTTCATCATCGTTCTTAGCAAAGTCATAAGATCTAATCGCCTCATCAAATCTTATGTTTCAACTTTGGGAAGCTTGCTTCAATCCATAGATTGACTTGAGTAACTTACATACCTTATCTGGACTCTCTCTGAATACAAATCTCTTTAATTATAGCATATATGTCTCATCCTCGAGGTTGCCATTGAGGAATGCAGTTTTCACATCCATTTGCCAGATCTCATAATTATAGTGTGCTGCAATGGTCAAAAGAATTCTGATGAATTTTAGCATGGCTACATGTAAAAATGTCTCATCATAGTCAACTACTTGTATTTGACGATATCCTTCATCCACCAGCTTTGCCTTATAAGTCTCCACCATTCCAACTACTCCGATCTTTTTCTCGAAGATTCATTTGCAACCGACGGGTACGATACCCTTAGGTGCATCCATAAGGATCCAGACCTTATTGAAGTACATAAAATTTATCTCGGAATTCATGGCTTTTTACCACTTCCTAGAGTTTATACTTATAATAGCCTCCTCGTAGGTCTTAGGATCAACATCTTAAGAGTCCTCTCTACTTATATGTCCCACATAAATTTTAGATGGGTGAGTTACTCTGTTAGGCCTATGCAAAGTTGGAACTTGTGTGCTAGGCACCTAAACAGACTCAAGACTTTAGAATGGTGCTTGAGTCTTTCTTGGCAACCTTTGTCTTACCCGCTCTGCCCTTACCCTTGTTAAGAGACTTATACTAGCCTTTTTTTTCTTCTTAGTCTCACCAACATAGAGAACTGGCTTCTCTTTCTAGGGCAGAGTCATGTCAAAGACATACATGATCTTCTCCACCATGAGAATAATTCTCATATAGCTGCCAATCCATATGGTTTAGACCAGTAAGGTGGTTAGCATTAAGTATGCCATGTAGTGGGGTTTGCAAGTGACATGTTTCTAACAAATAAGATATAACATAAATAAATAACATATAGATTTTATAAAAAATTAATAATTAAGATACGAACTTTTATCTTAATCTACTCCTATTATTTTTCTACTGAATCATGCGACACCCTCAATATGTGAAATAGTAGTCTCCGACGGACTTCTAGTGGGGATCAAGATCTAATTGGTATCTTAGTGCAACATTGAGTGACTCGACCAATTCACTAAGCACAAAAAGATATGCACTTTTACCAATTATAATTCCTTGTGATTCTTGTCATGTTCGACCTCTGAATCATCATAGTCTCGATTGGTCGACCAACCATAAAGTTTAGTTAAATTATTACCATCATTACATAATGATATGCCCTCGAGTAACTCAACCAAGCATATCACGTCCTCAGGTCATCGGTGACATCTCTATGTCGTAGTCAAGATCTCGATCTCGATCACTTTCCTAAGGCATCTTTTTTATTCAAAATAAAATATTTATAACCAACAACTTTGAAATATGAAATATTTGGTTTTTTATTGTTCCATAATTCATAGGAAGTTTTAGAAAGTAGTGGTCTTATGAGAACCATGTTCATGAAATAACATATCGTGTTAGCGATTTTGGCCCAAAAATATTTGGGTAGGTTATGTTAATTTAACATGGTTCTTGTCATCTCTTATAAACTCCTTTTTTTTCTCTCAACAACTCTATTTTATTATGAATTTCTTAAAGTGGAGAAATTATGATCATACCCATTTAACTCATAAAAATCTTGAAAATCATGATTTTTAAATTTACCATCATTATCACTTCGAATAGATGAAATCATAAAACTCTTCATTTTAAACTAGTTTACAAAATTTTGTAAAACTTTGAAGCAATCATTTTTGTGGGCCAAAAAATGCATCCAAGTAATTTGACTATAGTCATTTACGATTATAAAAGCATATTTGATACCTCTTAGACTTATATTTATTAGTCCAAATACGTCTATATGTATTAATTGTAATGGTCTAGAAGTGCTTACTCGATTCTTAGATTTAGAACTACTCTTTGTTTGTTTACCTAGTTAGCATACATCATAACTTGATTCTTTTGTTATTATTTATGTAATCACTTTCATGCTTTTATGTCCTAATCTTATATGTCAAAGCCATGCATTATCATTTAAAGTCGAAAAATAAGTTTCATTATAAAAGTCATCAAGATCAATAGTGTACACATTATTGGTTCTGAAGATAATCATTGATTTATTTTTATGAGGTATTTCTATAACCCAAGCATTAGATTCAAATTTTATGCTATGACCCTTATCACATAATTGACAATGCTTAGTAGATTATGTTTTAAGTCATATATCAGTCAGACATCTTCAATCAAAAGGTTATATTTGTTACCTATATTTCCTTTCCCAATAATTTTTTCTTGATTATTATCTTTGAAGGTGACAAAACCTTCATCTCGGCTAGTGAACTTTAAAAATTATGATGGATCTTCGGTCACGTGCCTTGAGCATCCACTATCAAGTTATAATTTTTTGCTTATAACTTTTGTTTGGGGACATACCCACACAAAAAAAGTTTTACTTTAGGTACCTATTTAACTTTGGGTCCTTTATGGTTAGATCTATCTATTTTGATATTTGCCATTAAGTCATTAATTATTCCTTTAGGAACCCAAACTAATTTATGAGATCTATAATTTTTGTAAGGACATGTATAGGCATAATGACCAAATCTTTCACAGAAGTTACATTTATCTTTGTGAGGAATATGTAGTATAGAGCATTTTACAAATTTTATTGGCTTTGGCTGAGTATTACTACCTACATAACTGATTCTTTCCTTTTTATAGACATTACCTTGGTTGATAAGAATCATGTTTAAGGATTTATTTCTAATTTTAAACTTTTCTAAGGTTTGTTGTAATAACATATTTTCCCTTTTTATTGCATCTAACTTTTTACATTTAGAGCAAGGAGTATAAGATATTTATACTTCAAGTAAAGTTTCAAATTTACTAGTAAGTAATGCATTATCATTTTAAAGTGATTTATAATTTTTACTATTGTTTTTAAACTCTTCAAATAATTCATGAAAAACAGATAAGACCCCAACCAGGTCGGGTCCTAATCAATTGAGTCATGTCTACCGTTGAACCCTGTTGGCCGGCCTAGACCAAATGTCAAGTCAATTAGGAGTATATTCAAATAAGGAATCCAAATCCAATCAAGAGTTGGATTCGGCTAGAGTCTTAAGGGATTAAGAGTCCAAGTAAGAGTCTAAGTGGGAGTTCAATTAGAAGTTCTAAAGTAGTAGTTTAGTAGTTGGATTGGAGTCCCTATAAATAAGTGTGTAACACTTTTATTTTAATCAATGAAAGTTATTTGATTTTAGCCCTTTTATTTTGATCCCTTATAGAGTTCAAGGAGGGCCGATCCCCTAAAGCGATAGTTTGTCTTCGATAGAAATTTTTGGGTTCTTATTATATGGTATTAGAGTAGCGTTCATCTATTCCACCACTGCCCCTTCCACCTCTTGCTGCTGCTGCCACTTGCAACCCCAGATTGCAGCCGCCAACTTTCACCTCTTGTTGTTTCCACCACTAGCAATAATTTACTATAGCCATCTAACCCTAGATTGCTGATGTTGCCACCGACTTCCACCTCTTGTTGCTACCACCACTAGCAATAAATTATTGTAGCCATCTAAAACTAGATTGATGTTGTCGCCTCCTCTATCTCTATTGTTGCTGCCTCTACCACCTAGCCTAATTCTCATGCCCCTAACTCAACAACAGAAGGAGTTAAACATTATTGATCTTCAATCTTACACGATGACTTCGAGTGATACACTCAACGCAAGGTTTGAAGTTTTCGAGGTTCGCATAGATGATAAATTGTGAGCACTCTTCTATGAATTCAGAACAAGCCGATCAGAGAACCCCAATAAATCTCAGTATGAAGAAAGTTCTGATTACAAGGAGAACTAATCTAAGAAGTGTGATCAAGGGCAGGATACTTACTAGATACCCAAGTATGAGGGTAGAGTTTCCCATATGGGAAGATAAAGACCCAACCGGTTGGATATCACATGCTGAAAGATTTTTCCATTTCCATAAGACCCCAAAGGATCTAAGGTGGACATTGCTGCCATATAACTCGAAGGGGACGCAAATCAATGGTACAATTGGTTCGAGCATACACACAATGTACCCATATGGGAGTGACCCAAAAGCAGGCTACCGATCTATTTTGGGCCATCGCAGTATGAGAATACAGGTGAACAACTTGCAAAGATTTGTCAAACCTCCACCATACAAGAATATCAAAGCAAGTTTGAATGTCTCTCAAATCAAACCCGTGATTGGTCCATAAAATAATTACTAGATATATTCATCAAAAGACTCAAACCAAATATCATATGTGAAGTTAAGGCCCACCAACCGTACACCTTGATGGCTGCCATATCTTTCACCCACATTCAAGAGGAAAGTCTTAACATCGACACCCGAAAGGCCTAGATCATGAACAAGCCAGCAGCTATCAAATAGCTAGCCTCCTCTGCTACCAACTGAACCCCTATGCCAAGGAAGCTAACCCGAGAAGAACTTTGAGAGAGATCGGCCAAAGGACTTTGTTGGCACTGCGACAAATAATGGAGTAGAGATCATTGCTGCAAAAGAGGAAAACTTTTGATGATCAAGCTGATTGAAGAATGAGAAGCTAAGGACATGGATCCGGAAGTCGAGAAGGAAGACACGGAGGAAGAGGCAGAACCAGTCACTAGTACGGTTCATGCCTTAACCGGGTATGCCAACCTTCATATAATGAAAATCAAAGGACTTCTTAAACATCAACCGGTAACAATTCTGATTGATACTGGTAGCACTAACAATTTCATGGGTAATAAGGTTGCTGCCTGATTAACCTATTGGATTGAAGATTGTGATAAGTTTGACGTGAAGGTAGCATATGGTCGGATCCTAACCTGTAGCAGCAAGTGCCCGAAGGTGAGATTGATCATGTAGGGCCAAGAAATAATTGCATACTTCTTCTTACTGCCATTAGAAGATTATGAAGTGGTGCTCGACACTGAATGGCTAACAACCCTAGGTGATGTTTCCTAGAACTTCTTTGAACTCATCATGAAGTATTTCATTAATGGGAAACAGGTGATCCTATGGGGCAAACGCTAAGGCAAGGTTTCCACCGTTACAAATTAATGGATGGAAAGAGTACTTCCAAAAGTGTATATCGATTTCTTAATCCAATTGCAAAGGCTACAACTTGAAGAATTAACGGTGCAAGAAAAAAAAGCTATACTCTCTTCCTTGCTTTTTGAATTTACAGACATATTTGATAAATCGTAAGGACTTCCACTTATTTGGCTGCATGACCATGGAATTCCCATTTTGTCGGGGAAGGCTCCAACAAACGTTCGGCCATACCGGTATCCCCACTTCTAGAAGGCTGAAATAAAGAGGATTGTTAAGGAAATGCTGGATACATGGATCATCAGGCCGAGTGTTAGCTCATACTCTTCACCAGTCCTCTTAATACGAAACAAGGACAGATCATGGTGGATAAGCTACCAGATAAAGTAAAGGGAGCCCAAATCTTCACCAAACTAGACTTGCAGTCAGGCTATCATCAGATGCGGGTGCATGAAGATGACATACCAAAAACAACCTTAAGAATCCATAACGGGCACTACAAATTCCTGATAATGCCTTTCGGCCTAACCAATGCCCCCTCCATCTTTCAAAGCCTCATGAATGATATCTTTCAGGTTTATCTGCATAAGTTTGTTTTGATCTTCTTCGACGATATTATGATTTATAGCTCCTCCTTCTAAAGCTACATCTTATATTTGTGGATTGTTCTAATGACTCTATGAGAACATTACCTTTTCCTCAAAAAGTCTAAGTGCAACTTTATGTAGAGTGAGGTTAAATACATCGAGCACATAATTTCAAAGGAAGGAGTAGTGGTTGATCCTTCAAAGATTCAAGTGATGAAAGATTGGGCACTATCGAAAACAATCAAGGCTTTACAAGGATTTCTAGGGCTGACCGGCTACTATCATAAATTTGTGAAAAACTACGATAAAATCAACATTCCTCTCATGGCACTCCTAAATAAAGATGCCTTTCAAGTATTCGTATGAAGCAACTGAGGCCTTCAACTCTCTAGAGGATACGATGACTTCTACATCGGTGTAAACCCTACTCATCTTCAATAAAATGTTCGTGATCAAGTCCGAAGCTTTGGGAGCTAGTATTGGAGCTATATTAATATAGGAAGGCCGACCACTAGTATACACTAGCAAGGCTTTTTCCCTAACACATTTGAAATTTTTAGTCTATGACAAAGAAATACTAGCCATAATACATGCAGTTACAAAGTAGAGACCTTACCTGATCAGCTAGTGATTTAAAATCAAGACGGACCACAAGAGTTTGAAATATTTGATGGAGCAAAAGATTTCCTCTCCTGAGCAATAAAAATGGGTAACAAAATTGATGGGATTTGAATATGAAATTATTTATAAAAAGAGCAAATAACTTAGTTGCATATATGCTTTCTTGCCTTCCTGAGCATGCTGAATTAGCAGCCATCTCCCTCCTTGTTTGTGACCTCTTGGAAGACATCAAGAAGGAATGGCAAGGTGACTCGGATATCCAGGAGATCATCAAAAAATTAGAGGAGAGCCTTGGTTCAGTTGCGTACTACAGTTGAGACTCGAAGGATCTGCGGTACAAGGGTCGAATTATGGTGGTGTCTTATTCTCTTTGCCAAGCCACCATCCTCAAGGAGTTACACTCATCACCTATGGTTGGACATTCAGGATTTCTTCATACTTATAAAAAGGTTCATCAAATTTTATATTAAAGCGCATGAAAAAAGTCATTGGAGAATTTGTGGCTTGGTGTAACACATGCCAATAGCACAGTAAGTCTAGGAAAATTAGAGCCTCTACCTATTCTAGATTTCACTTAGACCGACATCTCTATGAAGGGTTGCCATCATCTCGAGGGAAAGGAACTATCCTTATAGTCGTAGACCGCCTGCCAAAATATGCACACTTTTATACTGTTAAAAATCCCTACACTGTTGCCAATATTGCTTGAATTTTTATAAAGAATATAGTTAAACTACATGGAATTCCCTGCTCTATTGTAAGCGATCGTGATAAAGTTTTTATCAACAAATTTTGGATGGAGCTCTTTTAGTTACAAGGCACATAATTGAAGATGAACACAGCCTATCACCTATAAACTGATGGCCAAAAGAAAGTGGTAAACATGTACTTGGAAAACTACTTTAGGTGCTTCACCAGTCACAAGATGAATGAGTGGACTATATGGCTTCCCTAGGCTGAAAGGTGGTTCAATACAACCTATCATTCATCAAACAAAAGTATCCCTTTTGAGGTTGTATATGGTCGGCCTCCACCAGCAATTACAAAATATGTGGCTGGCACATTAAAGGCAGATCAAGTAGATAAGGAGTTAATTGACAAGAATAAAATTTTGTAGCTCTTGAAAGACAACCTTACAGCCACCCAAGCAAGAATGAAATAATAAGCCGATAAGCACCAAAGTAAAAGGGAATTACCGTAGGAGATTAAGTCTTCCTTCGTCTTCAGCCACACAAGCAAACATCTATAAAGACTTGAGCCTCTATGAAGCTATCTACCTACTTTTTCGGACTACAAAGGGTTGTTGCTTACCATTAGATCTACCAATAGACTTAAAGATACATTTGGTCTTCCATGTTTCCTACCTCAAGTTGAAGCTATAAGGAGATGAATTAGTGCAAAATCACTTACCCGACATCTCTATTGATGGAGAGGTCTAGGTTCGGTCGAAGACTGTTTTGGACCATAGAATAGTGATACATTGTATATGCCCTTCAACTAAAGTATTAGTATAGTAGACCAATCTACCTACTGAGGATACTACTTGGGAGTCCTATGATGATATGAAGACGAAGTTCTTGGAGTTCATGGAGGTTTAGCCTTGAGGACAATGCTGTTTTGAAGAGGGCGGATCTAATAGGACCCTAAGCGGGTTAAGTCCTAGTCGATTGAGTCATGTCCATATTGGGCCCTATTGACCGGCCTAGATTGAATGTCAAGTCAGTTAGGAGTCTATTTAAATAAGAAATCCTAAGTCCATTCAAGAGTTAGATTCGGCTAGGAGTCTAAGGGACTAAGAGTTCAAGAGTCTAAGGGACTAAGAGTTCAAGTAAGAGTCTAAGTAGGAGTTCAATTAGGTATTCTAAAGTAGGAGTTCAATTAGGAGTCAGACTGGAGTCCCTATAAATAGGGGTGTAACACTTTTGTTTTAATTAATGAAAGTTATTTGATTTATGCCCTTGGCTAAAACCCTAGGAAGGCTGATCCCCTACAGAGATCAAGGAGGGCCAATCCCCTATAGTGATCATTTATCTTCGATAGAAATCTTTGGGTTCTATCAAAAGTATTAAGTAATTCATCAAAAATAAAAGAAGCTTCGGGTGAGTCATATACCTCATCATTAAGAGTCATTAGTGTATAGTTTATCACTTCATCTTTGTTGTGCTATTTATCTTCTAATAAGCTCGAATCATCCAAAGTTGCCTTGAATGTCTTCTTCTTTTAAGTTGGCAACTTTTTCTTTAATTATAGGCACTCATTTTTTAAGTGCCCTGGCTTCTTAATTTTGTAACAAATTATAGTGTCCTTTTTTAATCATTTTTATTCTTGTCATGAATTTCTTAAGTCTTTTTGTTAGAAGTACAATGTCATTATCTCATCACTCGAGCTTTCGCTTGAGAAGTCTTCTTTTGTTCTCAATGCAATATCTTTCCTGTTCTTTAGAAGGTTTTTCTCTTGTTCGTTATAAGCTTTACAAGTCATTTTGTAGGTCATCAATAACCCTATAAGTTCTTCGAGAGGAAAAGTATACAAATCCTTTACCTCTTACATGGTAGTTACTTTTGGATTCTAGTATTTAGGTAAAGATCTTAAAATTTTATTTAGAGAAAAGAGGAGGGGAGCTCTCAAGGAATTATAATAGAGTTTTCACAAGTTTTTATTCAACTTTCTTATTATCCCAAGGAAGAATATATGGGGTATTTATAGACCCCAATTATCTTTAAAAATAAGAGCCAAAAATTCGAACACCCCGAATCCTAGAAAAGTACTTTTAGTACTTTATATACTTGACCTAGTTGTAGCTCCTTCTAGGTCAACAAAATAAGCTTTATAATGGGCTCAAATCAGTCTCCATTAAGGCCTAATTAAGACCTAATGGGTCTTTAATTGAGTTAACATGGTTACACCAAAAACTAACTCAATTAGACTTAGACTATGACGATCATAACATAAACGATTATAAAGCTTTAATCTTGTCATTGGTTAACATGGTTAACATGGTTGTCCAGCATGTCATTAGTTCATCTGAACCCTCAATGCATCATTCTCTCTTTCTGTATATTGCTCAATTCATCAGCATGTTGACTCCTTCAACATCTGATCTTGATGCAACATCCGAATTTTTTAGCCCGATGCCCGATCTTTGATTCCGGCCCTATGTATGATTTTACTATTTTAATCATTTTGTCTTTTCATGATTGAAGATAGTCCTGCATCATGTCTCTTAAACATAGGATCATAACTTTATCAATTAATTTTATCATCAAAATCTGAGATTCAATAGGAGTTGTGCTGAGCGACAAGGAGTTGATTCCCTTATACTACGACAATAACTAGGTGCTTGCTTATATAAAGGAACACAGGCCTCATCAGAAGTCCAAGCATGTTCTAAGGAGGTTTCACATGATCAGAGAGATCATAGCTTGTGACAAAGTAGCAGCGGAAATAGTTTCATCCAAAGATAGCATTGTAGTTCGATCGACAAAGTTATTATCTCATATTGTCTTTGAGCGATGCCAAGACATGATGGGGATCAAGCATGTGGGTGATTAGCTTTAAGTCAAGTGGGAGATTGCTAGCCATAGGTGCCTTGCAAGCCAATCTTACGAGTGATGACATATATGATATACTATACACTCTTTTTGGTTATTAATATTATGATATTTTCTCACTTTATATTATTATTAGATTAATATATTATCCTTGGATCTGTGCAATGAGAATTGGATCATGATAATATCATGATAATGAGACCAATTCACCTTTAAACATAGTACCCAAATAATCCCGATCATATATTAGATCCCTCTGTACTATATGGGGACTATGGTGCATGGCCTAGTACATCCATAGTCGATGAGTTGAATGAATTGTTATGGGATAACAATTCATTGAGTTGAAAAGAGTTCTGAGTCAAAAGGAGTTATAACAAGTGCAACTCACGATCAGCTCGGTATTGGGCCTAGAAGGTCTCACACATAGATAGATGTTATGATGAGTAGAGGTTTAGATATGAAATATCTAATGAGCTCCTATTTTATTGGATATCCAGTAAGCCTTTATTTTATTAGATCCTTTGGATAAGACCCAATAAGAGCAAATAGTGATTATTGGATAAAGATCTAATAATCTAAGAGGTAAGGATAATTATAACGTTCTAGTACCCACTAGGGCAAGATCCATTAGGACTAAGTTAGGGAATAAAGGGGTCATAGGCTAGAACTAATTGGTCACCACCTCCTATTCTCCTCCCTCCCTCTCTTCCTTAGTTGACAGCCATGTTTGGGCATGAGGACAACAAGAAGGCCGACCCCTTCTTGAGTTTGGTGCAGCCTTATAGTGTACAAAGGAGAGGAAAGATCATGTTGTAAAAGGAGGAGTGTCGTCACGCCATCTATTGTGTGGATTATTGCTAGAGAGGACATCTAACCTCCTTCGTCCACGAACTTAGATCTGCGTTTTCAAGGATATACGATCTCCCCCAGGTGAGAATGTCTCACACATGTCATGCAATTTTTCAAGTTTTGCATTTTTTTATGCTCTAATCTTTACATAATGATCCGATATTAATTTCTTAGGGAACCATTTTTTTTTTCGCTATGCATGTGATGCTCCTTATGATTTTCAAACACCTTCAACTAACATTGCAGGGTAGTAACAATCGTTGCCTTTTTTTCTTATCTTGTATCAACCAATTTAATGATAAAACATCGATCATTAAATTACGCAACAAATTTAATGATTAAACCTTTCAACTGCTAGAAAGGTTGCTATCCAAACTGAGATTGACAACGAAACGCAACAAATTACGTAAAAATCAATTCTACACGATTCAATATAACACATAGTTGATAACCAATCATTGCATAATAAACCTAGCTCTGATACCAATATTGGGAAACTTTAGGGAGCATCACATGCACAACAGAAGAATAAAAATAAAATTAATTTTCTAAAATAATCATATCGAATCATCGTGCAATGATTGGGAGTGAAAAACTCAGGAAACCGAAAACTTACATGAGATATATGAGATGTTCTCACCTAGGATAAATCGTATATCCCTAAAAATATAGATCCAAGTAGGTAGAAGAAGGAGATGTCGTGCTCCCCTCTCTAGTGGTGATCCACAAGATTGATGAAGTGGCAACACACCTTCTTTTGCAACACATCCTTTTCTCACTTTCGTACACCACAATGCAACAATAATACCAGAAGAGGTTGGCCCTTCTTGCTATCCTCGCACACCAAATAGAGCTGCTGCCAAGGGAGAAAAGAGAGGGAGGAGAATAGGAGGGAGGTAGCCAAACGAGTCCAGCCTATGACACTTTGGCCTCTTTTCTATTTATAGAGAGCCCCTCTTAACTTAACCTAAATGGATCCTACCTTATTAGGTATTGGATCTCCATCTAATTACCCAAGGATAATGGATATTCGATCTCCATCCAATTATCTTAAGATTAATAGAAATTGGATCTATATCTAGATATCCTAACTAAGTCCTTATTGGGTTTCAACTAATGGATCCAATAAAGCAATAGTTTATTAGATATTTTATATTAAATCTTCTATTTATCGTGTTCTACTATATGTGTTTGACCCTCTAAGCCTAATACCGAGTTGGCCGTGAGTTGCATCTATTAGAACTCTTTCTAACACAATGAATTATCATCTCATAATAATTTACTTAACTCTTCAACTATGAACATACTATGCCCCTACACTATAGTCCCCGAACGATACAAGGGGTTCTCATCCATTGGATCTATCTGCCCTCAAAAACTATATATCAATAGTCTCTCATCCATCTAATACTATAGAGACCATATACCAAGCATGGTATTGTCAAGCCTATACGAAGTCTATCCGAGTCTCACACTAATCAAATTCTCCCAAAGAACTCATCTCTCAATCCAAATGACCCTAACTAGTTATTTGCCTGAGTGAGAATATATGAGATATTTCTCTCATAATACCGAGAGTGGATGATCATTTATTGATACTTAATTACCTTTGTAAGATTAGCTGTCATTCTCAATAACTAATTGTACCAAATCTTGATATTCTAGACCCATAAGTCTAGAATAAAAAAATAGAGTATTCAAACAAGACATCATTGGTGTATTAAAGTCTTAGGACCGGATATACAATTGTGACTATGAAATCATTATCTGATGATAAGATATTGTTTAACCATCCAGTATTTTGTAAGTGGATCATTTAGTAAACTCATTCTCCAATGAGCACATATACTATATCCCTAGTATCCTTATACTAGGGATAGGTATATATTACACTAGTCTATCTGATTATCTCGATGTTTCTCTTGACTAACCTATGACTAGGAATATTTAGGATTATTATTTAAAAATAAATTTATCTCATTATCATGATCTCATCATAATCTAATTCTCATCGCCTAGATCCATGGACATCATAATATATTTATCATCCAATATAAAGTGAAAAAATACTATAATAATAATAATAAATAAAAAGATTATGTAATGTATCACATGTGTCATCACTCATATGATTAGCTTATAGAGAACCTATAATTAGCAACTACGATAGCCGATCAAAGACCTACTATGGTGGAAGCCTGCTACCATGGAGCCACTAATCTCGATATGATGGTTGATCGAAGATCTACTATGGTGGAAGCCACTATTGCAGGAGCTTGCTACAGTAGAGCCACCAATCCTACTACGACGGTCGATCGAAGACCTGCTATGGTGGAAGCCCACTGTGACGGAGCCACCAATCCCACTATATTCGAAGATTCGCTATGGCGAAAGCCCACAATGATGAAGCCACCAATCACTACGACAATTGATCGAAGATTCGCTATGTTGAAGTCACTATGACAGAAGTCCACTACCACAGGAGCCTGCTATGATGGAACTGCTAGTTACAGGTGCCCTGCAAACCAATCACGTGAGCGATGGCACGTGTGACACATTGCGTGATCTTTTTGCTTAAGATTATTACTGGCATATTCTCACATTATATTATCTGTTGCATATATATATATTATGATGTCCTTAGTTCTTTGCAATGGAAATTGAATCGTGATGAGATCACGATAATAAGATTGATTCACCTTTAAACACAGATCCTAAATAATCCCGATCATAGGTTACTCGAGAGAGACATCGAGATAACCGGACAAATCGGTGTACTATATACCCATCCATATGATGGAGGCGGCTGGTCTCGTAGCCACTTGTATAGAGACACTAAGGATATAGTATAGGTGCTCATTAGAGAATGAGTTTACTGATTGATCTGCTAATAAAATATTATATGGTTAATGATACCTAATGTCAGACAGTAATTCTATAGTCTCAGTTATGTATTTGGTCTTTAAACTTGAGATACCAAGGATGTCTTGTTTGAGTACTCATTTCTTTGATGACAGACTTATAGGTTTGGAAACTTTCAGATCTGGTATAATTGGTATCAGGATTGGTAGTCAACCTTACGAAGTCAATTGAGTATCAATAAAGAATCATCCACTCATGGTATCACAAGAGGAATATCATGTATGTGCTTACTCAAACAAATCTCTGGCCAGGGTCATTCGGATTGAGAGAGAAAGAGTTCTCAAGTAGAATTCGATTAGAGCAAGACAAACTTATTTCGTATGTGACCTGACAATACCATGTCCAATATACGGTCTTTGAGATATTAGTTAGATGAGGGATTATAGATACACAATAATTGTAGACAGATAGGTCCGATGGATTTGATCCCCATGTACCTTTTGGGGACTATGACATAGTGGCCTAGTACGTTCATAGTCGATGAGTCGAGTGAATTATTATGGAGATAATAATTCACTATATTAGAAAAGAGTTCTGATGTAAGCGACTCACGGTCAGCTCGGTATCGGGTCTAGAGGGTCACACATATGGTGGATGCTTCAGCGAATAGAGGATTGGATATATATCCAATTAGCTCTATTTTCATTAGATGTGACCCTATGCTGATGAGCTCCTTACTTAAGGCCTAATTAGAGGTCTAAAGAGATTATTGGATAGAGATCCAATAATACAAGATTAGTGGGTTATTGGATAAAGATCCAATACCCACTAAGGCAGGACCCCTAGGGTTTTGGTGGCTCTCTATAAATAGGAGGGAAGACTCATAGTTGATAGGCTGCAGCCTTCATCCAATAACACACTAAGGCAGGACCCCTAGGGTTTTGGTGACTCTCTATAAATAGAAGGGGGGACTCATGGTTAATAGGTTGCAACATTGGCGCCCCCCTCCCCCCTCCCACCCACCCCACCCCCCCCCTCCTATTCTCCTCCCTCCCTCTACAAGAGTTGCAAGATCAGAATAGAAGAGATTCGCTGTAGAGATCCATCGTATGGATACTGTTAGAGAGGAAGACGCTTGACTTCCTTCATCCACTCCATCCAAATCTGGAATATGGGGTTATATGATCTCCCTAGATAAAATAATCTCTTACACATTGTGGTTTTTTTTATTTTTGTAGCTTTCTTAAGACTCTAATCTTTTGCACAATGATTTGATCTACGTGGAAAACTAGTTTTTTGTTTTGATTTCTACTGCGTATGTGATGCTCCCGTTGAGGTTTCCCAACAGGAGCCACCAATCCTGCTAAAATGGTTGAGCGAGGACCCACTACAGTAAAAGCACTATGGTGGAGCCACCAATCCCGTTATAGTGGTTGATCAAAGACCCACTATGGTGAAAGCCACTATAGTAGACTGAGGCCATGATAGTGAAAGCTCGATGGGCAAATAAGGCACTACGCATCTTGGATTATTGGGTTGGAAAACCCAACTCACACATCTGTTAACTGTGGAACCTCTAGTACGAGTTGGCCACAAGACTTGGCCCCGTCCCACTGGCCAAACATGCTAATGAAATCTATCCAAAAACATACGGACCATAAGTCCCGACCCCTATAAAATTAAAAATGCTAAATAACATGCCTTGAATCCTATATCGAAGCTTGAAGCATGCCTTCTAGGGGGGGATGAATGATAGGGAAAGCAATGATGCAAGCATTGCACTATTGACTCCTCCAATCATGGATGGCCACTTAGGGGTCAACACATGTGCGAGAACCTACGTCGCCCTTCTCCCATGGCCACTGACCGAGGCATGATACCTGGGAAGGTCACATGAGTCGATCATCGATATATGATAGGTAGGCTCATTCCTGTTAGGATCGTAATAGCACTAAAATGGAGGAGGGTCGAGGTGAATTAATGCTATCACAAGAAGAATTTGATTCTAAAAAGTTTGAATGAAAATATAGGTCTTATCAGTATGGGTATAGATGAGAAGGTCTTATCATAGTCAACTCCTTGCCTTTGACGATACCCATTGGTTATCAGCCTTGCCTTATAAGTCTCACCTTTCCTTTTACTCCAACCTTTTGCAACTGATGGGTCTAATACCCTCAAGTGTAACAACATAGTTCCAAACCTTATTGGAGTACATAAAATCCATCTTAGAATTCATAGCTTCTTACCACTTCTCATAGTCTATACTCATAATAGCCTCCTCGTAGGTTTGAGAATCAACATCCTAAGTGTCGTCTCCATCAATATATCCCACACATCCTTCAAGAGGATGAGATACTTGATCAGACCTATGCAAAGTTAGAACTTGTGTGTTTGGCACTTGAATAGACTTGGCCTTCGGAATGGTGCTTGAGCTAGATTCTTTAACCTCGCTCAACTCTCTCACACTCTCATTATTTCTACTAAGAATGTGTTTCTTCTTAAGGAATATAACTATCTTGAAATATGTCCCACATATCTTTCAAGAGGATAAGATACTTGGTTAGACCTATGCAAAGTTGGAACTTGTGTGTTAGGCACCTGAATAGACTTGGCTTTCGGAATGGTGCTTGAGTTAAATTCTCTAACATCACTCAACTCTATCACACTCTCATTATTTCTACCAAGAATATGTTTATTCTCAAGGAACATAACTCTCTTGGTAATAAAGATATTTTTGTCCTTGGGATGATAGATATAATATAGATAAGTTTCCTTAGGGTATCCCACGAACTTGCATCGCTCCGTCCTTAATTCTAACTTGTCGAAGTTATCTTCTAACATGGGCAGGAAAGCCTCAAATCTTAATAATCCTAACATCATGCTTCTTCTCTTTCTATATATCATATAGTGTAGATACTAATGACTTAGATGAAACTCTGTTCAGAATATAAGCTATAGTCTTCAAGGCATATCCCAAGAATGAGACGGGAAGATCGACGAAACTCATCATGGATCACACCTTGTCTAACAACATGTGATTCCTCCTTTCTAATGCACCATTGAGTTGAGGTGTATAAGGAGGTGTCTATTATGATATAATCTTATGGTCTCTGAGAAAATGGGTGAACTCTGTACTCAAGTACTCTCTTTGCTCACCTTATCACATTTTTTATTAGACGTACTCTCATTCATGATTTGTAGAGCTATATATAGCACAAGTAAATCATCATGTAACATTCCTCTAGTGATAATCTGATCATCCAAAATTAATAAATAATTATTATTCTCAAAAACTAATTTATATCTAATAACTATTAAATATGAAATATAGATAATATTTTTAATGATAGAAGGAATATAATAACATGCAACTAATGCAACAGTAGCTCCACAAACCAGATGTAGGGTGACCTCACTAATAGCAACTGTAACAACTCTTGCTCCATTACCTATCTTGAGGTTCATCTCACCTCTCATTAGTCTCCTAGGCCTTGCCAGAACCTGCAACGAATTAGAGATATCATAATCACTCCCGGTATCTAATACATATGTATTATCATAAAAATCTAACAAATAAAGACTAATCATGAATGTACCTAAAGCTTCTCCAAACTTTTGTTTTGTCTTCTCTGCAAGGTAATACTTATAGTTCATCTTTTAGTGCATATCTTTGCCAGAGTGGAAGCACTGGCCTTTGTCCTTTGCCTGGTCTTTCTTAGTAACTTTTGTCTTACCCGGTCTACCCTTCCCCTTGCCCTTCTTAAGGGACTTATCAGTTTTCCTTTTCTTTTCGATCTCACCAATATAGAGAACTAGCTTTTCTTTCTTAATGGTGCTTTCAGCTTCCCTCAATATATTGAGGAGCTCAGGGAGAGTCACCTCGAATTTGTTCATATTAAATTTCATAATGAACTAAGAAAAGGAATCTAATATGGACTAAAGTATAAGATCAATACACAAGTTATCCTCTAGGACCATTCCTAGACCTGTGAGTTTCTCAATCCACCCTATCATCCTCAGGACATGGTTCTAAACTTATATCTCATCCATCATCCTAGCTCGAAAGAAATTCTTAGATATCTCATATATCTTAGTCCTTCCTTGTTCAGTAGGCAAAGATAGAGAATGATGGAATTAGTATATATGCTTTCATATTATCTCTGTAGCTCAAGAGTCATAGAGGCTAACATATAGCAAGCCAAGATGGAATCATCTATATACTTAGCAAGCGATCTCATCCTCGCTTCCCCTTCCTCTAGCGTGGGTAAAATCATGTCAAAAACATACATAATTTTATTTATCGTAAGAATAATTCTCAAATTGCGGAGCCAATCCATATAGTTTAGACTAATGAGGTGGTTGGCATTAAGTATGTCACATAGGAGATTTACAAGCGATATGTTTCTGACAAACAAGATGTAGTATAAATGAATAACATATAGATTTTGTAGAAAATTAACAATTATGATACATATTTCTATCTTAATCTGCTCCCATCATTTTTTTGGTGAATTATACGACACCCTCAGTATGTGAAACAAAAGTCTCTGGATGACTTCTAGTGAAAATTAACCTCGAGGGATTCGACCAATCACATTAAGCCTAAAAAGGTAGGCAACTTTTGTCAATCATAACTCCTTGTGATTCCTATCATGTTCAACCTCTGAACCATCATGGTCTCGACCATCTGACTAATTATGATGTTAAGTTAAATTATCAACATTGTTATAAGATAAGTTTGATTTGATAATATACTCTCAAGGAACTCGAGGAAGCATATTATGTCCTCAGGTCACCGGTAATATCTTTATGTCATCGGTAAGATCTCGAATCACGAAGATAGGTGAGCCTCAAAGGACTCGACCAACTCAACCTATGTTGAGATTCAATTTCTTTCTATAATAATGGAGGGCCATGTGGGTCAATCTTACTGTCTCACACTTACCAACTTACTATTATTGTAGGAGAGAGTTTTGTTTCAATCTCCTAATATGTCGTGTCATATATATATATATAGTAGGTGTATAAGCAATCACATATGTATATCACACTGGATGATCATGAGCTACCACCTAATATGATCAGGCTCAAACATGTGGACCCAATCACTCATAATAAGATCTATGTGTGTATTGGCGTATTGACATATCTTCATACACTATGATCATCCATCTCATCGTCATTAGTTCTGTCAGCACCTCGACGCATCTCCATGTGTATCGATCATTCGTCTCAACATCATGGGTCCCACTGGCACCTCTACTCTCTCATTGCACCTCTTCATGTAATTACATCATAATCACATGCATATAAGCCCAATAATAGACGAAAAAAATTAAAGTCTCGTAGGCCCCAATAATAATAATAATCACACATATACACATAACATCACATGATCCATGATAATCCATATACATCAAATATCACATGTATATACAACATAATGTAGGACTACTAGATAATAAACGTTAATTAAATATTTTAATTAACTATATTTTTTGAAATTTAGGATATACAAAGAATTTTTTATATGTGAAGGGTATTTTCAAAATTTAAACATAAGAACAGACCTCGAGATTTCTTAAATTTCGAGGGGCAAAATCATTTTTTTTCTTAAAAAAACCCTAATTCTCCTCTACCGCTTTCTAATGGGCGTCCACCCTTGCGCATGCAGCTGCCATTGTGATGGCACCTCTATTGTAGGCGGCCACCGCCTTTGCCCGTAGGCAACCGCCCCTGCTGGTGGCTGTACCAATTGGTTGTCTCGCCATAAGCGATCGCCCCTACAGGGGCCATACTGATCATCCACCATATGTGTATGATCCTCTAGGCCCAATATCGAGCTGGTCGTGAGTTCCACCCGTTAGAACTCCTTCTAACACAGTAAATTATTATCTCATAATAATTCACTCAACTCATCGACTATGGACGTACTAGGCCACTACGTCATAGTCCCCAAATGGTATAGGGGATCTAATCCATTAGACTTGTCTATCCTCAATTACCATGTATCTATAGTCCCTCATATATCTAATATCTTAGGGACCATATATTGGGTATAGTACTATCATGCCTTATATGAAATCCATCCGAGTGTCACTTTAATTGGATTCTCTTAGAGAACTTTACTTTCAATCCATGTGACCTTGGCTAGGGATTTGCCTGCACAATAACACGAGATATTTCTCTTATGATATCAAGAGTATATGATCCTCTATTCACACTTAATTGCCTTTATAAGGTTGGCTATCAATCCCGATAATCGTTTATACCATATCTGAAACTTTCTAGACCTATAAGTCTGGCATCAAGGAAAAGAGTACTAAAAAAAGATATTCTTGGTATCTAAAGTCAAAGGATCAAACACACAATTGAGACTACGAAATCATTGTCTGATATTAGGTATCATTAACCATGCAACATTCTAAGTTGATCAATCAATGAACTCATTCTCTAACGAGCACTTATACTATACTCTTAGTATCCCACATGAGTGGTTCTGAGACTAACCGCCTTCATTATATGAATAGGTATACAGTACACCGGTCTACCCAGTTATCTTGATGTCTCCCCCGAGTAACTTATGACTAAGATTATTTAGAGTCAATGTTTAAAGGCGAATAGTCTTATTATCATGATCTCATCACGATCTGATTCTCATTGCATAGATCCAAGGACATTACAATATATGCAACATGTAACATAAAGTGAGAATATGACAACTATAATAAACAAAAAGGTCATGCAGCATATCATACGTGATATCACTCACGTGATTAGCTTGCAAGACACCTCTAACTAGCAAAGAGTTTCATCATTTAGTTGCTTAATTTACAATCCTAAAAAAAATATCAATTCACCAATCAAACTCATTTTAAACTATTGGCTCATATTCTTGGCAAATGATTCACATAAAGATTTATTAGTAGAACTGAAAATAATATCATCAACATAAATTTGAATAATAAAAAAAATATTTTTAAAATCTTTTATAAATAATATAGTATTGATCTTGCCCTTTAAATTTTTATTTTGAATAAAAAAAGAGCCCTAGGGGCTTGCTTCAATCCATAAAGAGCCTTAGATAATTTGTAAATATAGTTTTAAAAAATATCATTTTCAAATTCGGGTGGTTGCTCAAAATAAACTTCTTCGAAAATAAAACTATTAGGAAAGACACTTTTGATATCCATTTGAAATAATTTTAAATTCACCACCATGATCACTATAAATAGAAGAAATCATAAAATATTCTTTATTTGAACTTGTTTGCAAAACTTCGTAAAACATTTAAAACAATCACTTTTATGTGCCAAGAAATGTCCAAGTATATCTACTATAATAATCAATAATCACAAAAGTATATTTACTACCTCTTAGACTTGTGGTATCACTTGGTCTAAATAAATACATATGAATTAATTGTAATGGGCTAGAGGTAATCACTTGATATTTAGATTTAAAGCTACTCTTTATTTGTTTTCTTAGTCGACATACATTACAAAACTTATATTTGACAAATTTAATTCTAAGCATTTCTCTTACAAGTTATTTAGTTTCGATTTATGAGACCAATTTCATACTTGCATGACCTAATCTCCTATGATAAAGTTATGTGACATCGTTTAAAATTAAAAAATAAGTTTCGTCATGAAAATCATCAAGATCAATAGTATAAACATTATTGTTCCTTAAGACAATCATAGATTTATTTTTATGTGGTATATCTATAAAGCAAGTATTATATTCAAATTTAATATCATATATTTTATCACATAATTGATTAATGCTTAATAAGTTATTTTTTTAACCATCTACTAACAAAATATCTTTAATCAAAAGATTTAATTTATTACTAATTTTTTAATACTGATAATCTTTCCTTTGTTGTCTCCGAATATGATATATCCTCTATCTTGACTAATGAGCTTTGAGAATTATGTTGGATATCAGGTCATATGTCTTGAGCACTATCAATATATCATCTTTTGCTCCTAACTCTTGTTTAGAGACATACCTACAAGAAAGCGGTGTTTACTTTAAATACTCATTTAACTTTGGTCCTTCATGGTTAGATATACCTTTCTTTCTTGACTTTTGACATCAAATCATTTATTGTTCCTTTAAGAACCTAAACCAATTTATGAGAGCTATATTTTTTAAAAGAGCATGTATAAGTATAATGACAAAATCATCTACAAAAATTATATTTATCTTTAAGGGGAATATATTGTATGGGTCCTTTTATAAATTTTGTTGGCTTTTGATGAGTGTTACTACTCACAAAGCTGATTTCTTCCTTTCCATATACATAACCATGATTACTAAGAATCATGTTTAACAATTTTTGAGTGAGTGTAACTTTTCATATTTAGAGCAAGGAGTACAAGATGTTGATGTTTTATGTATAATCTTTAATATATAAAATTTACTAGGAAGTAATGCATGATCCCTTTTTAGTGAATTATATTTCTTACTAATATTTTTAAGTTCATTATACAAATCAGAAAGTACATCAAATAAATCATCATAAGATAAAAATATTTCAGAAAAGTCACGTACCTCATCATTCAAGGCCATCAATGTATAGTTTGTCACTTCGTCTTTATTGATTTATTCTTCATCTTCTGATGCACTTGATTCATCTCAAGATGCTTTAAATGCTTTCTTCTTCTTTTGGGTTGGCAACCTCTTCTTCAGTTGTGGATATTTATTTTTCAAGTGTCTGACTTCTTTAATATATTATAGTATCCTTTTTAGATTCACTTTCATTCTTATAAGTTTTATTCATTTTCATGAATTTTTTAAGTCTTCTTATAAGGAGTATAATGTCATCATTATCATCACTTGAGCTCTCGCTCGAGTAGCTTTTTTTGGTTTCAAGTGTAATATCTTTCATATTCTTTTGAAGGTTTTTCTCTTATTTATCATGTATTTTGCAAGTCATTTCATAGGTCATTAAAGATCCTATGAGTTCTTCAAGAGGAAAATTGTTCAAGTCCTTTGCTTCTTGGATAGTCGTTACTTTTGGATCCCACAACTTTTTGGAAGAGATGTTAAAATTTAATTTACCAATTCAAGGTTAGTATAACATTTACTAAGAGCTTTTAAACCATGGACAACATCCGTCAAATAAGTGTATATGTCACAAATGGTTTTGCTTGGCATCATTTTAAACAGTTCATAACTATGTACTAAAAGATTAATTTTAAATTTTTTTTACTCTACTTGTGCCTTTTTGAGTAACTTCAAGTGTGTGTCAAATATCATGTGTAGTGTCAAAAGTAGAAACACAATTAAACTTATTTTTATCAAAAGTATAAAATAAAGTGTTCATAGTTTTAACATTTAAAGAAAACATTTTATTCTCAAAATCATTTCATTCATTCATTTAAGATTAGAAGATTTTTGAAAACCACATTCAACGATATTCCATAAATTAAAATTCATTGAGAACAAGAAAATTCTCATTCGTGTTTTCCAATAAGTGTAGTCCGTCTCATTAAACATAGGAGGACGAGTGATAGAGTGACCCTTGTGATTGCCTTAAAAAATCATTAAATCTGAATTAGTGCTATCGTAATAAGAATCCGATTCTAAAATGTTCGAATGAAAATATGAATTAGAAATGTGTTTAACTTGAAAGTGTGAGTAAGAATAGTGAGTAAGTAAATTAATAAGTAGTGACAAGACAAAGAAAGAAAGAAAAAGGAAATCGATTTATAGTGGTTCAGTCGTCCAGACCTACGTCTACTCCCGATTCCTCTTCTCTCGAGGCCACAAGTTTTTATTATCGATCTTCTTTTCAATAGGCAAAGATCAACTACCCATGTTACAATCGTTCTCCTTTTACTAAGCTTAAAAGAGAACCTTTACATGAATTCTTTTTACACAAGTCCTCACACCTACTTAGAATAATCGCTAAACTCAAGGAGGAAGAGACTTAAACACTTTCAAGAGTTTACAACACTTTTAACCTCATGAATTTTTTCTTGTTCACCCTCAGTTCACACTTGCATCAAGCAAGATAAGCGAGGTATTATAGACCCCCCAAAGGCTTTAGAATTGGAGTCAGAATTTTAAATATCTGAGTTTTTAGGGTACTAGTGATACCACTGTTGTCGCTAGGGTACTATTATCAAATAGAGCTTAGGAATCTGGGCTCTGGTACTACTATTATTAGCCTAGGCTGTACCATTACTGTTAGGCAGTACCATTACTAGCAAGGGGTGGTACTGCCACCAGAATACCCAAAAAAGCACAAATAGTGCTTTTCAACTATCTAGGCAATACCACTGCCTGGGCCTAGCGGTACCACTACCTAGGCCTGCTCAAGGTCATTGAATCAATATTTCAACAGGGCTAATCAACCCTGGCTCAGGCATAATAAGCTCCTAATTAAGTTGGCATGGTTTCGACCTAATACCAACTCAATTTGACTCCAAACAACCTCAATCAAGACTTAACCACTCAATCATATATCTAGCACAATCACAAAGCAATCAACACATTATCTAGCATTTTGGCATGTCATCAGATCATTTGATACTTCAACCAAAATCTCCAACACATCATCCTTTCCTTTAATATATCATTTGATCTAGCGGCATATTGACTTCCTATAATATATGATCTTTTGGTGCAATACCATTCTGACATGATACTTGAACTCATGGAATGAAGTTCATCCTTCGGTACGTCGACCAATCCTCTGGCCCAACGTCCAATATCTAACATAATGCTTTCTTGGCCTAACGTTTGATTCTCTTGCATCGATAATTTGTCATGTGATGATTCGTGTCCTTGATCAAAGTATTTTCTGTGTTACTTATCTTGAAATCATATTAGTACATAAATTCATCACTTGATTTCTTCAGCAAAATTTGTGATTCAATAATTCCATGGTTTCCCCCTTAATTAGGTCATCAATCACCAATGACCCGTCGCTCTCAGCATGATTGCGGAAAGGCTCGCACACTTGAGTACAGGGAGCATTAATCCTAGATGACATGGACCAACTATTCTCTCAGGGCACTTGACACCAAGCCCCATTCCCTGCTTATTTCGAACGTACTCCTGCCTTGACAGATGATGTGGCCCCAATTGTCCTTCCTATGACCATCATAAAGACATATTAACTAGCTATTGACATAAATGAGCCCTTGATAGCATGAAGGGCTCTAGGGAGAGCGAGTTGATTGACCGTCCTCATCGACCAATTAAGTATATAAGCAAGCCCTAGAGTAGTGGGGGCAAGGTCATTATGGTGATCACCACTCTAGTAACTTTACTATCTTAAGGGTCAGGTCGAGAACATTCTCCAAATGCTAATTGCTTGTGCAAGGACTTTGGTGGAGCATAGGCGCACCTCGAAGCAACACTAGTCCTACCCTGAGCAAACAGGAAGCACCTCAGTCCAACACCAATCGAGTCCTCTTCCTGCTCTCCCCCACCCATGTGCCCTCTTGAAGGTCTCTTGGGTGATCCTACGCCTTTAGACCAAACCGTGACATCGACGACATTGACGACATCCATGCATTAACAACATAGATTTTTTACACCTTAAATATGGATATTATAGTGATATACTAGCTTTTATTATCAAAAGGTGATCTGTGATATATTCGAAGATATTTTTACGGTAAAAACTTTACAGTTTATTGGAATGTCCTAAACTAGAAACTCACTTTCGTCACTTATTTGAAAAAAAAAACTCTTCCATTGCTAAAGATTTTAGAAATCTACTTATATTTGGGCTGACAAATAATTTTTACATGATGCATGAGAGGTCGAACGCCTAGTGATGATCCGTGTTATGATGTTTTAGTATTATACATGGGTGCATTTTCTTGAATGAGCTCTAATCAATAATAGTAGATTCATGCACTCCCATAAGCCTACCACATTGATTAAACTGAAATATCATAATCTTTTATACTTAACATCCTCATTAAGTCCGAATATAGTCTAAAAATCAAATCCTAATGTAATGTACCTGAGACCTAGTGGTTCCATACTGTTTTATAGTACACTCTTTCCTGTTTAGACCTTCTCACATATTTAATATTAGGTTTCATCTAATATTATTTATTAACCAAACTCATTAAGAGAACTGATTTATTAATATGATACATCGAAATCTATGAATTCCAAAACACTTAAACCAAAGTTAATAATACTTGACTTATGCAACCTTATAAAATAACTCAATTTTCCTTCCCTATCAAATTAAATTGGGGTGCCAGCCATTCATAAATGACTTAGGTAAGCAATATATTTAATTTAGAATTGATTTATCACACTATTAAAATATTTGTATCAATAAATGGTTCTTTTTCCCATGTAAACAAATCTATGAACGTCGATGCATTTATCCCCTTAAAAATAATTATTCATCCCAAATATACTAATAGATTATATTGAGTTAAGCTGATAATAATTAGAGAAAAGGACTGCTGCAAGCACGTAACTTTTTCATGTCTAATATGTTAAAAAGCCTTTTCTGGTGTTAATACAAAGAAGAACACATAATTTCTTAAGGGCATTTATGTCATTCAATTGTTATTTTTATTACCAAATCACCCGCTGCCCGCATAAATAGAACGCCGGCCTTCCTCCTCTATCCTCCTTCCTCGACGAGGAAGTACGAGAGAAAGAGGAAGGGGAAGAAGACGCGGCGACTCTTTGTGGGTTTCAAGGTACTTTTCCTTCCCTGCTTTCCGGCATCTTCATCCGTTCTTGTCAGCGTTTGTTTTTGGATCTTTAATACAAAGATTCATCTCTTCTTCCTCATGGATCATCTCAATCACTTTGGTCTGGAGATCTCAGATCCAAACCCTATTTAGTCTCCCACCGATCTGATCTCCTCCATGTTCGTTGATCTTTGAGTTCTGCCTTCCTCTGATGTAGATCTGTGATCTTACGTATCTCTTTTGTGAGATCTTATATCCGTGCAACTTTAGATCTTGTTCTTCGTTTCATATGGTTCGTGTCAATGATATGGGTCTATCAGATCGGGAAGAATGGGGCTTAGTTTCGCGAAGCTATTCAGCCGCCTCTTTGCGAAGAAGGAGATGCGGATCCTGATGGTGGGGCTTGATGCCGCCGGTAAGACGACCATCTTGTACAAACTCAAGCTCGGGGAGATCGTTACCACCATACCCACCATCGGTGAGACTTATTTGCTTTCATCCTTTGTCTTCTCTATCGAGATCAATCTGATGCTACCTGGCATTGTGGTTCTTCTTTCATATAAATTTAGTATGTGTTTTCCCCTGCATTTGTCGATCTCATATCTTTCATCATCTTCATCTTTTTCTGTTTCTAGAAAGTAATTGGTTTGGTTGGCAACTCCTTAATTGTGGTGCGCTTTTTTTTTTGTTTGCTTTAACACAAGATATCATATCTCTATCTTTACAAGCTAGAAAGAGGTTCTGTTTGCCATGATTTGCTCCTGATTCTAGTCTCTATTATTAACATGGTATTGCATTACTTCATACCACATTTCCTCGTTAAGCTCCCCTCTTCCAATTGTTCTGGCTAGATGTTCTTCTGATTAGGATTCTAGGATAAAGAAGGGATAAACAACGTACTTGTTTTATGAGATTCCCACCAATATAAAGTATGCAAAGAATTAATGTACACAGTTTTATCTGCTATAAGTGGTACCACCATCCACACTCTACAGTGGTGACTTAAGGAATCATGTAGGGGCACACCTCTTGAATTTCAATCTAATTTATGAGTCATTGAAGGGATTCCAAATCTAATCACTCAAGAAAACCTTATATGAGTTCAATGTCGAGTATATGTCCTTGGCTTTTGGCATAATGGCAACATGTGAATGATATGCCTCACGTAATGATTTGTAATACATTTTTATCATATACTGGGTTACTTGCTGATTGTTGCCAAAGCATTTATCTTTTCTTTGTAGTATATTGAATATGCACTAAAATAATTGGTAGCATTGATCTTTCTTCAGAATCTTATCCATACTTGTGATTCTTATGCATTTTTTGGGGCAATGGTGCAGATTTTTTAAGTTCTAGGAGGAGAGTTTCCTGTTGTGGTTCAACTAAATACTTCTAATTCGGCTAATAGATGATCACATTCATCTTAAGTTTTAGAAATTATTTCTTGCATATTTATTATCACAAATTACAATTATGGTTTTGGATACTGCTTTTATGCATTTGTAGCTCTAGAAAGTTTTTCCCGAGTGCAACTTCCAAAAAAGTTGGATAACATGCTTGTCAACATTTTGTCCCTCTTATGCTGGAAATTGAGTTTTATTGTTTAGCCTACTGTGTAATTTTATGACCATATTGTTAGAAAAGAAGTCTAGTAACAGTGTTGTATATCTACTCTAGACACTTGTTAAACACGTCCATCAATACAGGGTTTAACGTGGAGACTGTAGAGTATAAAAATATTAGCTTCACTGTCTGGGATGTTGGTGGTCAGGATAAGGTACATCCATAGCTCTCTAAAGTTTTTCTTATTATGCATGATAATGGTTAATTTTTGCCTTCTTAGAATGTACCTGTTTTACTGATGCAGACAAGTGTTGAGTTAGGAAAATAGGTGAAATAATTTAGTGACATTGAATAATTTAGTGACATTGAATAATTTAGTGACACTGAAGTGCTACTCTTTCTGATTGTTAATTAAGAAAATTAAACAATACTAAAATTTCTTTTAATGTATAAAATTCTTGTGAACTATCGTTGGCCCATTTATGTGGCTTTTTAAAGTTTGACTGAGGTTCTGGTTATCTGGCCATGTGATAACAGATCAGACCTTTATGGAGGCATTACTTCCAGAACACCCAGGGTCTTATATTTGTTGTTGACAGCAATGACAGAGATCGTGTGATTGAAGCAAGGGATGAGCTTCACAGGATGCTTAATGAGGTAGTTCTCCATGCATACTGCCTCTAATCTTTTATCTTTGATATTGATTGTTTTTATTTAGCAGCAACTATAAAGCTGACATAATTGGATGTACTATTTATTTGCATATGGTAATGGCTTGCATGTTATACTAAAATTAGACATGTCAATCCACTTGATTAAAATTGATATTTGTAACCTAGAAATATTCCTCCGTCAAACAAATTTTTGTTAACAAGTGAAAATATCTCACTCGTAAAGGCTGTTCTTGTGTTTTCTGCAATTTCCGTCATAAATTTTGATACATATCTTGTGGATAGAAACAACATTAGATCTATATGCCACCTAAGGATGTGCACCTACCCCTTAGGTTCCTTTTTTTTTTTAACCTCTCAGCTTACTTAACCATAGGGTAAAAAGTCTCACAATGGTCCTGTAAATTAACTCCATCTCAATCATGTGCCATCCTAGAAGGAAATTATTTAGTGAGTCTTATGAATATGAAATTGAAAGATAAACATATACTTAATCAGGTATGCAATCTTTAAATTTACCAATATATTTTGTGTATTTTGATTGTGATGATTTGTCTATTTAAAGTAAGTCTTTATGATGAAAGAATGCAACGACCTAATTGTCACGGACTTAGTTGAAATTGCCTAAGTCGCGTGGCACCCTTGCGGTATAGTCACATACTTAAGCTAGAATTGCGTAAGTCGTGACATACCCTTGCTCAAATGTCTCAGACATAGCTTGGATTGCCTAAGTTAAAAAATGCCCTTACGTTATCTGTTCGTAATGGGTCTGACACGGTGATAGAACTCCAGCAGGGTTGAGTCCTAATTATCTTAGTACTAGTCAATAAAAACCCTATTAAATTGTAATAATGCCACTCCTATCTTATAAAGGAGTATGATTAGGGTTTAGATTAACGCTTAGGGCTTAATAGCCGCCACACCCCTTACTGGGTTGGTCGGCTAGGGTTTCCCCCTGCTTAGGTCGGCTATAGAGCCATTTAGCCGCCTCCTGTTCCTATTAAGGCAGGTTGGCTATAGGAGGGGCAAAGGGATAATTCTACTTAGGCAAGCACTCCCTTAGGCTAGGGTTTTGATCCCTATTTAAAGATGTAGCCCCCCCTCTTGAATCAAGCAATTATCAATTTTATTTCAACCTTGTGCTGAATCTAGGAGGGAGGAACCCCTATAGTGTTCCAAGGGTAGATCCCCCTCAAGGGTCAAAATCTATAGAGCTCCTTCTGGGGTTCTATCATCTGGTATCAGAGCAACGTTCCTGCTGCCCTGTAGCCATCATCCACGCCTCCATCTTTCAAGCAATTCCCACAATTGCTTTTTGACGATGCCTCCATCCACCGTCGCCAACCAAGCCACAGATCCATCTATCTGTTGTCGCCCCCTGCGAGATCTGGAAATCTGGTATTTTTTTATCACCTAAGCTTCTTCAATACTGTAAGATTCCTTACTTGACACGTTGAAGATTTTTCCCAAATTTTATTCGTTGCAAATTTTGTTTGTCGCAAACGTTATCTTTGTTGTGAATGTGGAACGCTGCAAAAATTTTCAGCCGTGTTTTTGCCTCTTGAAATCGGTTTATTTCTTTTCCTTTCTGGTCGAAATTTTTATACAATTCTCAAGATCAAGTTGGCTTTCATCTGGATTTGATTTCTCGAAAAAACTCCTTCTGGAATCGGTTTTCTTATGCAATCTTTGACCATCACGCAGTTTTGGAATTTTACGACGAAGGAATCCGCCTTTCGTCTTTTGCCCTATTTCCCTATTATTATGCTACCAAAATTTCATCAAACTTTTTACTGGTATTAATAACATCTGAACCAAGGGTTTTTGCATAATTTCCTTGAACTTTCCTCTAGAATTTATGTCGAGAAGTCATCGTTTCTCTAACGTAAAATTGGTTCAGCAGGACAACACATCACAACACTTTTTTTCGCTGAATTCTATCAGATTTGAGTGCTGTTTTTT
This sequence comes from Ensete glaucum, assembly GCA_021527575.1. Classification (NCBI taxonomy): domain Eukaryota; kingdom Viridiplantae; phylum Streptophyta; class Magnoliopsida; order Zingiberales; family Musaceae; genus Ensete; species Ensete glaucum. The sequence continues at coordinate 19,381,242 of CM038552.1, read as the reverse complement.
TGTGAGATTTTGGACTCTCTTTTCCTCGTCTTAAGACCCTACCATCCTCACCAAAAACCCTTCAAAACCCTACCCTAAATCGAAACCAAACAACCCCCCAAATCTGCCCTAAATCGCAACCTACTTCCATCTAAACCGATTCACCTTCCAACCTGCCACCCCCTTCTCCAAAATTCCTATGCCACTAACCCGACAACAAAAAAAAGATCTCAATATTACAGATCTAGAGGCGTATACTATGGTATCAGAGGAGGCTATTGATGCAAAGCTTGAAGCCTTTGAAAACCACATGGAAGAGAACATACGACCTCTTTTCGTCGAATTCAGCATTGGCCGACCGTCGAGCTCGAGGAAATCACAACACGGAGAAACTTCAGATCGGCGAGATGAACCTTAAGAACATGACCATATCACCTCTGATCTCAATAATCCATGCATAAAGGTTGACTTCCCTAGATGGGAAGAAGGAGACCCGGTCGGGTGGATCTCGCGCGTGGGGCGCTATTTCCAGTTCTATCGAACCGTCGACGCCACATGGGTGGAGATTGTTGCCATCCACCTCGAGGGAGATGTTATTCAATGGTTTAATTGGTTTGAGCACACCCATGGAGGACTCTCTTGGCAACGATTCAAGGAAGAATACCAAACAAGGTTTGAACATTTATCTACTCAACTGTGGATTGGTCTGAAAAACAACTTTTAGGGACTTTCATCGAGGGCCTAAAGCCGGAGATTTAGGGAAAAGTAAAGGCACGACAATCGTACACTCTTATGGCGGCGATTTCCTTTGCGCGTATTCAAGAAGAATGATTGAACCAAGAGGCACGAAGGACAAGGGTCGCTCCCCGACTAGCCATGCTGAGGCCTACAACCCCCTCTATTGCCATCCGAGACTCCACACCAAAAAAATTGACGAGGGATGAGCTTCGTGAACGATCGGCGAAAGGATTGTGTTGGAACTGTGATGAACCATGGAGCCGAGAACATCGCTGCAAAAAGGGTCGGTTCCTTGTGATTGAACCAGTGGAGGATGAGGACAATGAACCATCTGAAGAAGCCCTTGAACCTGAAGAAGAAGCCATAGAGGAAGAGTCCCAACCGATCGACTACGCAGTGCATGCATTAGCCGGCTACTCCAACCCGCAGACGATGAAAGTTGGAGGACTTCTGAAACAGTAACCCATCACTGTTCTTATCGACACGGGCAGCACAAATAACTTCCGCAACAATAAGGTTGCTACACGTTTGACGCTTCAAATCGAAGGTTGCAACATGCTCGACGTAAAGGTCGCCGACGGCTGAATCCTCAATTGCGACCAACGGTGCCTGTGGGTGAAACTGCTCCTCTAAGACCAAGAAGTGGTAGCTGATTTATTCCTCCTACCCATTGATGATTATGAAGCCGTACTCGGGATTGAATGGCTCACAATGCTAGGTGATATCTCTTGGAATTTTTCTAAATTAATTATGAAATTTTATTGCAAAGGGAGACATGTCACTTTACGAGGCAAGCACGGGAGCCATATTTCCACTGTTTCGTCGCAACGAATGGAGAAAGTTTTACACAAAGCACATGGTGGATTCTTGATGCATATCCAACAACCATCTAAGGGGGAGAATGTATAAATCTCAGATCCTAAGCTTGCCCTGTTGCTGGACGAATTCGTGGATGTTTTCTCAGAGTTGCGTGGGTTCCCCCCTAACCGGCCGCATGACTGACCACCGCATTCCTATTTTGCTAGGCAAACCTCCAGTAAACTTGCGACCATACCGCTATCCTCGCTTGCAGAAGGACGAGATCGAGAACATTGTTAAAGAGATGCTTGACACTGGGGTGATTCGTCCGAGTTGCAGCCCTTACTCCTCACCTGTGTTGCTAGTGCGCAAGAAAGATGGTACGTGGCGGATGTGCGTTGACTGTCAGGCTCTAAACGCCATCATCGTCAAGGACAAATATCTTATCCCAGTCGTATATGAACTTTTGGACGAATTAAAAGGAGCCCGAGTCTTCAGTAAATTAGATCTTCGATCCGGATACCATCAGATTCGGGTATGCACTGAGGAGATTCCAAAAACTGCATTTTGCACGCACAACGACCACTACGAGTTTTTGGTAATGCCTTTTGGACTTATAAATACTCCTTCTACCTTTCAAAGCTTGATGAATGACATCTTCCGAAGGTTTCTACGTAAATTCGTATTGGGCTTCTTTGATGATATTCTCATTTATAGCCCTACGCTTGAATATATATTTTGAGCACTTATGAACTGTTCTAACCGTTCTTTGAGAGAATACTCTTTATGTTAAACAGTCAAAGTGCAACTTCTTACAGCCTAAAGTGGAGTATCTAGGGCATATTATATCAGAGGATGGAGTGACGGTAGACTCGACAAAGATCAAGGCAATGCAAGGATGACCGAGACCTAGAAATGTAAAATCACTATGCGGCTTCCTTGGACTCACGGGCTACTACCGGAAGTTTGTGAAAGATTATGGCAAGATCAGTGCCCCACTCACGTCCCTACTCAAGAAGGACTCCTTTTTGTGGTCGGATCAAGCCTCCGTAGCCTTTGAAAGACTCCAGGCCGCCATGACGATGACGTCGGTCCTAGTGCTACCCGATTTTAGTTGAACTTTCGTGATTGAGGCCGACGCATCTGGAGTTGGAATTGGGGCTGTTCTAATGCAAGATGACGTCAACCCCTTGCCTATACCAGCAAAGCTTTATCTCTCTTACATCTTAAAATGTCTGTGTATGACAGAGAAATGCTTGCTATCGTATACGCAGTTATAAAGTAGAGACCCTACCTGATCGGTCGGCGCTTTCAGATTAAGATCGACCGCCGAAGCCTTAGATATTTCTTGGAGCAGAAAATATCCTCCCCGGAGCAGCAACAACGGGTAACTAAACTCCTTGGCTTTGATTATGAAATTATTTACCGAAAAGGAAAAGAGAATGTTGTTGTAGATGCCCTATCTCGGCTACCGGGACAAGCCGAAATTTCAGCCATCTCCCTTCCCTCCACCGACTTCCTCGACAATATTAGGGAGGAATGGAAGAATGATCCAGAAGCCCGAGCCATCATAGAAAAGTTGGAGAAAGACCCGGGGTCCATGAGTCACTAGTGGGATTCAAAGGACTTGTGCTACAAAGATCGAATTATTATTGTTCCTTCTTCCTCTTACATTCAAATTATTTTACACGAGATGCATTCTTCACCCTCAGCAGGGCACTCCGGATTTCTGAGGACTTACAAAACGGTGAAGCAAAACTTCTTTTGGAAGGGTATGAAAAAAGTAATTTATGATTATGTATCCAAATGTGATGTATGTTAGCAGCAGAAAGGCGAAATAGTGGCAAGACCGGGGAAACTATAGCCACTACCCATACTAGACTCAGCATGGACCGACATTTCTATGGATTTCATCGAGGGGCTGCCACTATCCCAAGGTAAAAGCACGATCTTTGTGGTGGTAAATCACCTAACCAAGTGTGCTCACTTCTGTACTATGAAACATCCCTATACTGCTACTAGTATTGCTCAACTTTTTGTGGAACATATAGTAAAACTGCATGGGATGCTAAGGTCGATTGTGAGCGACCGTGACAGGATATTCACAAGTAAATTTTGGACAGAGCTCTTTCATCTACAAGGCACCCAGTTGAAGATGAGCACAACCTATCATCCCAAACAGACGACCAAACAGAAGTGGTGAACAGATGCCTCGAGACATACCTACGGTGCTTCACCAGTGACCGGCCCAAAGAGTGGACAAGGTGGCTTTCTTGGGCTGAATGGTGGTACAACACGACATTTCATTCATCAACTAAATGTACCCCTTATGAGGCATTGTATGACCGATCGACCCTTGTAATACCCAGATATGTGCTTGGTTCGGGCAAAGTAGATCAGGTCGACCAAAATTTGATTAACAAGGATAAACTGCTGCAACTACTGAAAGATAATTTGAATGCCGCTCAAGCTCGCATGAAGCAACAAGCATACAACCATCAGAGTGAGCGGGAATTCGCAATGGGAGATTGGGTCTACCTTCGGCTCCAACTATACAAGCAGCTATCAATCAACGCAAGAGCATCAATGAAGTTGTCTCCACGATTTTATGGACCATACCAGATCTTAGAGCGAGTTGGGGCTGTGGCGTATAAATTAAAGCTTCCAGATGACGCTAAGATACATCCCGTCTTCCACGTGTCCTTATTAAAGGTAAAGTTGGGAGAACATGAGAAGGCCCAGACTCAACTGCCAAGCACCACTAATGATGGCGAAATCGAAGCCCAACCTGAAACTATACTTGATCGGAGGATTGTGATGCGCCGACGACGCCCTTCAACCGAAGTACTTATGAAGTGGACTAACTTACCCTTCGAAGATGTAATATGGGAGTCACACGAGGAGTTGAAGAGCCAGTTTTCAGAGTTTATGGACCCTTAACCTTGAGGACAAGGCTGATCTGAAGAGGGCGAAATTGTTTAGACAAAGTTAAAGTTGTTTCAAGATGCTTTTCTTTATGACCAAGGAATTGATTAAAAGGGTTAAATAGCAGCTATAAAGCACTTCATTTCGTAGTTCCCTATACATGAAGGGTTGTTTCATGCACTAGTACTTATTTTGTTGTTTTAGGATTAGAGAGTTTAGAATCTGATGGTATTGGCAGAAACTCTTTGAGTTCTCTCATAAACTCTGTATCTCTTGGATGCTTCCTTGAATGGTGAGTCTTTTGTTACAGTTCTATATCCTTGTTTATTATCCTTGGGGTGGTGAACTATCTTTATCGTTTTAATTTTAAACTTGGTGGTGAACTATTTATTGATTTTATATAACTTATATCCTGAGTTTATTTCTTTTCAATCCAAACAGACTTATTTCAGCAAATACAACTCGATTATCGGTTTCTTTTCTTTTTTTAAAATCTAATCCTCTTTCTCTCTTCCCTAGTATCGGTTTAGTATCAGAGTTAAAGGTTAGAGATCTTGGCAAGGCGGAATGGAAAAGATGTAATTGGTGAAGGTAGTGGCCATGAAGATGATGTTGAATCCTTGAGGTTGCAGCTACAAAGATTGCGACACAGTCTACATAAAAAAAATGAAATGAAGAACTTCAGAGTATAAACAATCAGCATGAAAATGATGCCAAAAGTTTGGTTCTGATGATGATACACCTCCTTACCCAAGGAAGTTTGGAAGATTCCAGGCAAGACGTAGAGACCAAGACGAGTGGTAGAACAAATACAACCCAAAGTTGGACATTATGGAGTTTGAATGTAAAATCAATGTTGATAACTTTGATTGGCTTAATATAGTGGAAAAAATATTTGATTTTCATGAACCACCAGAACAAAAGAATGTAAAGCTTATGACACTCAAATTCAGAAGCAATGCATCTTTTTGGTGGGAAAATTTAAAAAAACAAAGAGAACATGAGGGGAGGAGTAAGATCATGACATGAGAGAAAATGAAAAGGGAGTTGAAAAGAAAATGCTTACATGATAAACTATAGGCAAGAAATCTTTCCTAAAATCCATGATTTTAAGTAAAGAGATATTAGTGTAAAGCAGCAAAAGTTTGAAAGAGGTTCTTGATACGGGGCGAAAGATGGTTATATCAGAGGAGAAAATTTCAAGTCTACTCTCCAAAGCAAAGTAGTATGGAAGGTGCAAGACAAGATTGAAGGATCAGATGATTTGGGCATATTGCTTCAGATTGTCCAAATAAGAGGATTATTACATTTGTTGAAGAACATAATGATGGAGAAGGAAATAAAGCCAATGAAAAACCAAAATATGATGATAATGAGGAAGAGGTTACTTATGCTGATCATGGTTTGTCTTTTATGTCCTATGGTGAATGCAAGGATGAATTAGAAAGGGGTGGTCATGTTTTGGCTTTGGTAGTGATAGAGGAGAATGAACATCACAAGGAGCCACCAGTATACATCTGGAGGAGTTTCAAGACATTTATTGGAAGAGATTCCACATGGCCTTTCATCATTGAGAGACATCCAGTATCACATTGATCTTGTTTCGGGGGCTGTCCTACCTAACAAGGCAGCCTACAGAATGAGTCCCAAGGAGCATGAAGAGCTTCAAAGGAAAGTAGATGAGTTAGTGAAAAAGGAGTTGATTCGGGAGAGCAGGAGTTCTTGTGAAGTTCCAGCCTTGTTGGTGCCTAAGAAAGATGGTTCTTAGAGAATGTGTGCGGACAGTCGCGCCATCAACAAAATCACTATTGACTATCGTTTTTTCATTCCAAGGTTAGATGATTTACTTAATCAATTGTGTGGTGCTTTTATTTGCTCTAAATTGATTTGAGGAGTGGTTATCACCAAATAAGAATGAGGCCTGAAGATGAGTAAAAAATAACATTTAAAACTAGAGATGGCTTATATAAATGGTTGGTTATGCCATTTGGGCTATCTAATGCTCCTAACACTTTCATGAGATTTATGAATCATATACTTAAGCCGTGTATTGGGACTTTTGTTGTGGTTTATTTTGATGACATATTAGTGTACAACAAGAGTGAAGAAGAGCATATGAATCATCTTAAGAAGATTTTTCTTATCTTGAGGTAGCAAATGCTTTATGCTAATATGAAGAAGTGTGATTTTTTTTACTCCTAGTGTGGTATTTTTGGGATATGTTGTTTCAAAAAATAGGATCATGATGGATCAAAGTATAGTAGAAACTATTCTTAATTGGCCAACACTTGCTTCATTGCATGATGTGAGGAGTTTCCATGGTTTAACTTCCTTTTACAGAAGATTTATCAAGCAGCTTGATTGTTGCTCCAATCACCGAATACCTGAAATGTGATAAATTCAAGTGGACTAATGAGGCTGATGAAGCTTTTGAAGTATTAAAAAGAAAGGTGATCGAAGCTCTTATTTTGGTACTAACTAATTTTGATAAGGTGTTTGAGGTTGAATGTGATGCATCTAATGTGGGAATTGGTGCTATTTTGAGCCAAGAAGCAAAGCCCATTGCCTTTTTTAGTGAGAAGCTGAATGATACAAGGAGGAGATATGTTACTTATGACAAGGAGTTCTATGCCATTTATTGAGCTTTATCTCGTTGGAGTCAGTATCTTCTTGCCAAACCATTTGTCCTATATTTTGATCATGAAGTATTAAAGTTTATTAATTACTAGCACAAGCTCAACAAGAGGCATGTAGCTTGGGTGGAGCAAGGATTGTCTTACCAAGCGATAAGGTCCCGTACTAGGCGGTATGTACCGGTACGCTAGTTGATCAATACGCGGACCACCCGCTACCGAGCGGTATTGTTGAAATTGATCGTCGACGATCGATTTCGATAGTGGACGGTCGATTTCGGCCGTTGACCATCAATTGAGGGAGAAAGAAGAAGGAGAAGAAGAGGAAGAAAAATACCTCACGGCCGTTGACCATCAAACTAGGGGTCTGAGATGGTTGACATATCGTACAACACCGCGGTTTGCAGAAATCAGGCCGCGACATGTGAAAACAGAGCCGTTTTGGGCAATTTTGGCTTAGCGTGGTGAGTGGTTACACTGCAGCATTGCAGGCTATTTTCACTTATATTTCTTAGGCAAAACCACATAAAACTAAGGCAAAACAGGCTGCCAAACATCTGTACAAGCATGCAAAAGCGATGAACTATTCATTGAACAAAGACATTGCGTGTGCGTGATGACCGTTCGTGACATTCTCCCCCACTTAAACTGTCAACGCCCTCGTCGGTGCTTGTTGGTAGGCTTTGATGATGGCTTCATGTCGTAGGGCGTCTTGAGGTTCCTAATTAATTTGTTTCTGTCGGGGTAGCTTTCGCCACTTCACCAGGTATTCAGTTCGTTGCTCCGTTGGGTAGCTTTGTCTTATGATCCGCCAGAATGGTTTCAACTTACTCGTAAGAGGTTTTAGTAGGGGTAGTCGAGTTGGAACACTTCGGGAAGCATATTGGGGATTTGAGTGGTAGACTTTCAAGTCGCTTGCATGAAAGGTATTGTGAATTTTGAGCCATGTCGGCAGTTGCAACTTATAGGAGACCGTTAGGACCCTAGCTGAGTCAGGTCCTAATTGATTGAGTCGAGTCCTTAGATTGGGCCTTATTGGTCAGTCTAGACCTGACATTAGGTCGGCTAGGAGGAGATTTGAATCCATTATAATAAATCAACCCAAATCCTAGTAGGGTTAGGATTCAGTTGAACTGGAGTCGGATTAGGAATTGGAGTTGGATTCAGGTTGAGTCAACCAAATCATGCATGTAAGAAACCCTAAACTAGCCACCACCTCTATTGAAGAAGTGGTCGGTTAGGGTTCAGTGAAGAGTCCTCATGAAGAGGGGGTCTTCTAGCCACCTCCCGCCTCTTAGGAGAGGTCGGCTAGCGTTAGGAGAGGAGAGATCCATTTAGCTCTTTAGGGTTGAATAAGAAGAAAATTAGGAGTTGGAGACCCCTATAGTAGCTGGCCACATCATGGTTAGGAGTTGGAGTGGAGAGGGAGTCTTTTAAGAGTAGGAATCCTATTAGGAGTTAGGGTTTTGAGTCCCTATATAAACTCATGTAGCCACCTATTTTTTCATCATTAATAGATTAATTTCCTTTCAGTCATTGTGCAGAAAACCTTGGAGGTGGGAACCCCTATAGAGTTTCAGGAGGCCGATCCCCTATAGAGATCAACCCCAAGCTTAGAATCCGCAAAGGTTCTAACAGAGACATTGCCTACCCTAATAATCGGGAAGGGCCCTTTATACTTACGCACCAATCCTTTGTGTACTTTGTGCCTAAAGAATTAGAGTGATGTTGGTTGAAGTTTCACCAACACTAAGTCACCACCTTTGAACTCCTATGGTCGCCTTCCCAGATCTTCCCACTTCATCATCCTTTTGGTCACCTTCTCTAAGTAAGCCCGCACAAATGTCAATCCTTTGCAAAGTGATATGTCGATAGACTACTCCTCCTATGACCGAAGGTATGAGGAGTCAACGGTTGTTGTCCTGTAATAATTTTGAAGGGGCTCTTGTTGGACGTAGAGCTCCGTTGTAAGTTATAGGAGAATTGGGCAGTGTCTAACAACTTCACCAATCTCATTAGTTGCACTCACGTAGTGCCGAAGATAGCTCCAAGAGTGAATTGATTCTTTCGGTTTGGCCATCCGTTAGGGGGTGGAACTTAGATCTCAACAACTTGAATAGCTTGCTCCAGAATCATCCCAAGATTGATCACTAATGATGTTGTGCAGGAGTCCTTAATACTTCACCATATTCTTCATCATCGACTTTGCCACCTCCTTTGTTGAACAGTGTAGGGTGCAATAATGAATATAATATACTTTGAAAACAGATCGACCACCACGAGTATTGATTCGAGCCCCTCTACTGTCGGCAAGCTTGATAAGAAGTCCAAGGAAATGCTCTCCCATAGCCTTTCTAATACCGGCAGCGGCTCCAAAAGGAAATGCTCTCCCATAGCCTTTCGGTCTCCATCTTTGGCCAATAGAAGACCCTCTCCACAAGAGCTAATGATCGATGAATACTCAGATGTCCAACCCAAAAGGAATTATGATTCTCTCAAGAGTTGACGCATTAAATTGTCCACCCGTGGAACATAAACTATGTTTCGTTTGGTGTAGATGAGTCTCTCCTGGATCCAAAATCGTCGTGCCTTGCCCTCTTTGATAAGTTGTATTAGGGTTATTGCTTGAGGATATTGTATAGTCTATCCCTGATCTTGGAAAGGAAGTTAGAGTGCAATTGACTTGCTTGGCCTTCGTCTTCCAAATGTATGGTGTTCACCAGCTCCACTTTCAAGCTCAATGCATTTACCACGACATTAGCTTTTGGGCATGTATTCCATTGCAATATTGAACTCAGCCAGGAAGTCCTGCCATCGGACTTACTTTGGGGAGAGTTTCTTTTGAGTTAGAAAATAACTCAACGAGGTGTTGTTCGTCCTTAGTGCAAATCGTGCTATGAGAAAGTAGTGTCACCAAATTTGTATACAATATATCACTGTTGTCATATCATTCTCATGCACCGGATATCGTTGCTCGGCCTCGTCGAGCATGCGACTCTCATAAGCCACCGGTAATCCTCTTGCATAAGTACTCCCTTAATAGCGAAGTCTGAAGCATCTGTATGGATTTCAAAGGACTTCCCATAGTCCGACTTGAGTATTAGTTCTTCAACACAACAGTCTTTAGATCTTAGAATGCTGCTTTGCATTTGTCCGACCATCTCCAAGACTGCTCCTTCAACAACTCCGTCAGTAGAGTTGCTCGCTTCGAATATCTAGTTATGAAGCAACTCCATCAGTGGAGCTGCTCGCTTCGAATATCCAACTATTAAGATAAGAAAATTCTTCTTAAGATGATTCATATGTTCTTTCTCACTTTTGCTATACACCAATATATCATCAAAATAAACCACAACAAAAGTTCCAATGCATGCTTTAAGTATATGATTCATAAATCTCATGACAGTACTAGGAGCATTAGATAACCCAAATGACATAACCAACCATTCATACAAGTATTCTCTAGTTTTAAATGATGTTTTTCACTCATCTTCAGGCCTCATTCTTATTTGGTGATAGCCACTCCTCAAGTCAATTTTAGAAAAAATAGAAGCACCATATAATTGATCAAGTAAATCATCTAACCTTGGAATGGGAAAACGATAGTCAATAGTGATTTTGTTGATGGCACGACTGTCAACACACATTCTCCAAGAACCATCTTTCTTAGGCACCAACAAGGCTGGAACAACACAAGGACTCTTAATGGTGTAAGACCATATAAAATCTCTTCTAGTGTAATGTCTTGAAACTCCTTCAGGATTGGTTTCATGTTTGTCGGTGGCTCATTGTGATGTTCATTCTCTTTTACGACCACTAGAGCCAAAATATCACTACCCCTTTCCAATTCACCCTTACATTCACCATAGGACATAAAAGCACTAACCTCCTTCTTAGGTGCATTGATTTTAGAAGGTTGTAATGGAGCTAAAATAATCTTCTTTTCATTCACCTTAAAAGAATAAGTATGTTTATAGCCATCATATAATACCCTCCTATCATAATACCAAGGTCTGCCTAATAATAAATGACAAGCATCCGTACGAGCAACATCACACAATACTTCATCTTTATAATACTTGATAATAGAAAATTGAACTAAACATCTTTTAGTTACCTTGATGTCGTTTTATTTTTGCAGCCAATATAACTGGTAAGGATGCAGATGAGGGATTGTGTCCAACTTTAGCTTCTGCACCATCTCGAAAGATACCACATTCTCAAAGCTACCACTATCAATGATCACCAAGCACACCTTGCCATCAGAGGTACATTTAGTATGAAACATATTCTTTCTCACCCAACTTTCATCCTCAGCCACATAAGATACTTGTAAGCTGTGTTGTAATACAATAGATAAACCACGATCAGCATAAGTAACATCTTCCTCATCATCATCAGATTTTTGTATGTCATTGGCTTCATTTCCTTCTTTGTCAGTATCTTCTTCAACTAATGTAACAATCCTCCTATTTGGACAATTCGAAACAATTTACTTAAAACTATGACACTTGAAGCATCTTCGGCTATCAGGTGTAGAAGAATTATGTGGCAGTTTGCTATTGACTGATCCTTCACTCTTGTCTTGCCCCTTCGATACTATTTTGCTTTGGTGAGTAGGCTTAGAATTTTCTCCTCTCGTATAGCCATCTTTCGCCCCATATCGAGAATCCTTTTTAAACTTTTGTTGTTTCTCCACTTTTAAAGCCAGCTTACTCATATTATTCAAAGATTATTACGGTTGGAGTTGAACCACTTTGGCAATCTGATACTTCAGACCTCCTAAGTATCTTGCAATGGTCTGCTCTTCTAGTTCCATAAGCTCTCCTTATAACATAAGATTGTCGAACTCTGCTCTGTACTCCTCCACATTATGATTTTTTTGCTTAAAATCATGGATTTTCAGAAAGATTTCTTGCTTGTAGTTGTCTGGTAAGTTTTTTTTTTTCAGCTCCCTTTTCATTTTCTCTTATGTTACTTACTATCTTACTCTCCCGTTCACGTTCTCTTTGCTTCTTCAGATTTTCCCACCAAAAAGATGCATTCCTCTGAGTTTGAGTGCCACAAGCTTAACCTTCTTTTGTTCTGGTAGTTCCTGAAAATCAAATATTTTTTCTAATGTCTTGAGTCAATCAATAAAGTCGTTAATAGTGATTTTACCTTCAAATTCTGGAATATCCAACTTTGGGTTATATTTGTTCTGTCATTCATTTTGGTCTCTACGCCTTGCCTGAAATTTTTAAAACTCCATTGTGTAAGAAGGCGTATCATCATCAGAACCATACATTTAGCCAATATTTTCATGCTGATTATTTGTTCCGAAGTTCTTCAATAATTTTATTTTTTTCTTGTAGACTATGTAATAAACTTCGTAGCTCCAACTTCAAGGATTCAACGTCATCTTCATGGCCACTACCTTCATCAACTGTATCTTTTCCATTCCGTCTTGCTATGATCTCTAATACCAAACTAATACCAGGAAGGGAGAAAGAGGAATGAAATTCAAAAGGAAAAGAGAGTAACCGAAAGTCGAGTTGTAGAAAAAAAATAAACTCAGAATATAACTTGCGTAAAATGATTAAAAAGTTAACCACTAAGTTTAATGTCACAAGAGGATACATAAAATTCACCACCTTAAGTAAATTAGATAATGATACAAAACTAAATCAAAAGACTTACCACTCAAGGACGCATCCAAGAGATACAGAGTTTTAGAGAGACTCCAAAAAGCTTTTGCAAATACAAATCAGCTATCAAAAGTTCTTTCTAGTCCTAGAATATCAAAATAAGTACTAGTGCATGAAACATCCCTTCATGCATAGGGAACTACGACATTAAGTGCTTCACATCTACCAACAAACCCCTTTAATGTGTTCTTTGGTCATGAAGAAAGGTATCTTGAAATAGCTTTAACTTTGTCCAAGGAATATGCTCATGAGCTATCATTTTTGAGTGGGCTAGGTTAAAAACTCTGAAATATTATAGTGGACTATGGGGAATACCATAGGATCTGCAAGATGCATAAGTGTTATTGTAGCAAAAAGACACTCTCGTGTCACCCCTTCCTCTCTTTTCTCTTTTGCACTCAAGGTATTTGTTGAATTACTTGTAAATCTTCCTTCTTTGCAAGACGTCGAGATTTGTTCGTTGCTCGCTTTCAAACTAATTAATCTACTATTTTATTGGTCTTTTAGGACCTGCACGAGGTTGCAACTAGGCTGACCCGTTGTGGATGAATAACGTAAGCACGTTTCTTGACTTAGGCAATCCCAACTAAGTCCGAGATATTAGTATAAGGGTACTTCACGACTTAGGTAATTATGGTTAAGTTCGTGACTTTGATGTAAAGGTGTTGCACTGTCACGAACTTAGTTAGTTTTGCCTAAGTCGTGCAGCACCCTTGCGTATCCGTTCGTCAAGGTTAGCCTCCTTGAAACCTCCTATGGTCCCTTGGGATTTACAAAAGAGAAAACGGGTTAGAGAAAGCGGTTCACACGAGATCCACAAGGAACCATTTCAGTAAACACTTTATAACCAATGCAAATTACAATCATGGACTTCACAAATTTTGAACGGTCGCACACAAAGTATCATGGTCCATTATAGATCGAAATCCCCACAAGTGTCTATATGACACAACTCTTATTTACAAGCCGAAAAAGCCACGAAAGCTAACCAAACTAGGTTTGCCAAGCCTATTGCTAGCCCACTGCTTGCTGTATAAAGCATGAACGAAGACTGAAAGACACAGACATATATGAGCATTAATTGAGCACCCTGTATATATTTTTGTCCGTGACATTCTCCCCCACTTATTCCTTCGATGCCCTCGTCGAAGTTGTTGCAGACGCTGCATCTCCTTGCTTGTTGTTGAATCTTCAATCTTCTGCTCTAGTTGCAACACGCCTCTTGGCTCTCAACTGCTCTCCATCGTTGTTGTCGAGTAGTCAAACTTTGATTCGTTATGCTGCTTCAACTCACTAATGACTAACTCTAGTGTGGGGTCGATTGAGTTGTGCTGATCCTTGTTGATTCCAGTAGATCCTTCTGATGAAGGAAAAGACCTTTATTTTGCGCTAGTATTTCAAACATCTTATGACGCTTAAATTGGGTGGATGCTTGTTGGAGCTTTAACAAGTATCTTTTCGCAAACTTTAAAGTTTTTGAGTCCTTCCTCTATAAAATTTGTTTATCGATTCTTTAACTTATTTGTCGCCTCCAAGTAGGTTCGTATCACTTTCGCTTTCGATTGACCTTCTATTAGAAAATGAAGCGGACATCTATTCCCTATAGCATCGGTCACCATTGGTGAAGATGTAACAACTATTGTCTTCCATTAGGTTTCTTCGAAGGGTCTTTGAACCTGCGGAGAGCCCCTCTACTTGATAAATAAGAGAATTGAGGTACTCGGTTTCGCCCATTCTCTTAAGAGTTGAGAAGGCAAAGGTTACTTGACTTCACCCGCCTCCTCGAGGTAGTACTTCATGCATCGAGCTGGTTACTAGTCTTCGCTCGCTCTTTGCTCACACTTCTGAAGCACCCGAAATGTTTGTATTCCTTGCGTTGAGTTAGCTACTATGATTCGCTTTCTCATTGCCATTGAACTTCTGGAATGCAAGAAGTCTTGCTCGAAAAGAGCAAAATTTCACCCTAACTTGGAGCAAGTCTTGATAGTTTATCGCCTTTAGGATTGTACCGTTTTCTCCATCATCTTTGCTGTCTACTTCTCTGAGTAGGTCGAGCACTCTTGCATCAACCCAAAGTCCTCCATTTTTGGGTATCTTGATGAGAAGCCCGTTGACACCGGTCTTACAAATTTCCTTGGCCTCTGCCCTTCAACCTTTTCTTGGTACTTGGAGTTTGCCTATGTATTCTCCACCTACTCGAACCCTTTTATGACCAACGCTCTCCCTCCATGAGAGCAAGGGATCAATGACTCCACGGAAGCCCTACCTCTGCAGTACCATGGCGTTGTTAAGCCCATGGGACTACTATTCGTTGCCTCGCTGCCGCTTTCTTGATCGCCGCTGCACTATGACACCTCCGAGTCTACCTCAATTTCTGGTCGACGCTTGGCTTTTGGGCAGCTGAGCCCCTCCAGACTCGTTGTTGCTTCCTTGCCCCTTTCGACCACCTACTTCAACACCTTTGTGTTCTCCGAGCAGTTCTCCTTGGTCGATGGAAAGACATATTGCAACTCTCATGCATGGCCTCCCTCATTCTGTTGCAGGGCTCGTGCCAATTTTGTTCTCCTTAGCTTCCTTTGTAGCAACATTTGTTTAATCGGCCTTGTTCTCTGACTTGTCGAGCTCCCTTAAGTGAATATAAGCATTGGAGCAGTCCAACTCTCCAATTTCTCTGATCATACCTTTGTATAATCAAGTTCCCCCTATGGGATTCACTGGTACTTGTACTCGGGATTTTTCTTTAGTGGTACACAGCCCCCATATGTTGATGATCAAGGCTTTTATCTGATGCAAAATTTGATGCACGTATGGAAAACCCGCTTCTGCGGTACCATGACATTCACTCCTTGAATCCATAGCCCTTCTTGCCGTCATGTTGTTTACCAAAGTGGAGCTCCCAGCAACCCTTAATCATACCTTCGCATGATTAAGTCCCTTATGGGACTTTTCCTACGTGTGTTGTATTTCTCGAATTGTTCTACCATGATCCGTTGCATCATGTTGCCTCTCTTGGTGACAGCTCCATTTCATTCAGATTCTTGTGGAATGAACTCGGACTACAATCTCTCAATGTGTGGCTTCTGCCAGCGTATCATAGGGCCTTCGCCACCTTCGATTGTATTTGCTCCTTTGACAATTGACCTTCGTCCATCCATTCTCGGGCCACACTCGAACGAAGTATCGCTCTAGGACAGCCCATCGTCTAGTAGCTCTCGAAGTCCACAAACTTCGCTAAAATTAGTGCACCATTGTCTAGATCCTAGGCTTCTATCCCTCATTAGCACAATCTGTACTCTGGATCGCTTTCTTCATGACAACTCGAATGACAGCACTGTGGCATATTCTTCAAAAGTACCCGCCTCTGTGTCCTCTTGCCCCATGTTAAGGCCTTTTGGACCTAACTTCACCTCAACAAAATCACTATTGACTATCGTTTTCCCATTCCAAGGTTAGATGATTTACTTGATTAATTATATGGTGCTTCTATTTTTTCTAAAATTGACTTGAGGAGTGGCTATCACCAAATAAGAATGAGGCCTGGAGATGAGTGGAAAACATTATTTAAAACTAGAGAAGGCTTGTATGAATGGTTGGTTATGTCATTTGGGTTATCTAATGCTTCTAGTACTTTCATGAGATTTATGAATCATATACTTAAAGCATGTATTGGAACTTTTGTTGTAGTTTATTTTAATGATATATTAGTGTACAGCAAAAATGAGGAAGAACATATGAATCATCTTAAGAAGATTTTTCTTATTTTGAGGTAGCAAAAACTTTATGCTAATCTGAAGAAGTGTGAATTTTTTACTCGTAGTGTGGTGTTTCTTGGATATATTGTTTTAAAAGATGGAATCATGATGGATCAAAGTAAAGGTAGAAGCTATTCTTAACTGGCCAACACCGACTTCATTGCATGATGTGAGGAGTTTCCATGGTTTAACTTTCTTTTACAGAAGATTCATCAAGGGTTTCAGCTCGATTGTTGCTCCAATCACCGAATGCCTGAAAGGTGATAAATTCAAATGGACTAATGAGGCTGATAAAGCTTTTGAGCTATTAAAAAGAAAGGTGACCGAAGCTCCTATTTTGGTATTACCCAATTTTGACAAAGTGTTTGAGGTTGAATGTGATGCCTCCGATATGGGAATTGGTACTATTTTGAGTCAAGAATTAAAGCTCATTGCCTTTTTTAGTGACAAGCTGAATGATACAAGGAGGAAATATTCTACGTATGACAAGGAGTTCTATGCCATTTATCGAGCTTTATCTCATTGGAGTCAATATCTTCTTGCCCAGCCATTTGTTCTATATTCTGATCATGAGGCATTGAAGTTTATTAATCACCAACACAAGCTAAACAAGAGGCATGCAACTTGGGTGGAGTTCTTGCAATCTTATAACTTCACAATCAAGCATAAATCTGGTGTTCAAAATGTAGTTGCCGATGCATTGAGCAGAAAACATTATTTATTATCAGCCATGGGAGTCAAAGTAGTTGGATTTGAGACATTCAAAGATCTCTATTAGAATGATGTAGATTTCAACTCAATATGGCAGAATTGCAAATCAAGTTCTTTTCAGCAATTTATTATCTTTGATGGTTTTCTTTTTCGAGCTAATGCCTTGTGTGTTCCATCTTATTCTTTGAGACATATAATTCTAGCTGAAGCTCATGGTGGTACTTTGGGAGGACATTTTGGTAGTGACAAAACTCTAGCTCTTATTCAATCAAATTTCTATTGGCCCAAGATGTTTAGATATGTGGAGAGATTTGTGAAGCAATGCAAAGTGTATCACTTGGCAAAAACAAGATGACAAAATTCAGGTTTGTACACTCCATTGCCGGTGCCTAATGCTCTATGGGAGGATGTGAGTCTTGATTTTGTCTTGGGACTACCGAGAACTCAAAGGAACAAAGATTCTATCATGGTTGTTGTTGACAGATTCTCAAAGATGTCTCATTTTGTTCCTTGCAATAAATCAAATGATGCATCTCATATTGCTGATTTGTACTTCAAGGAGATTGTTAGATTGCATGGCATTCCAAGAACTATGGTGTCAAATCGAGATTCAAAATTTCTTAACCATTTTTGGAGGACTCTATGGAGGAAACTGGGTACGTCTTTGAATTTCAGTAGCTCTCATCATCCACAAACCGATGGGCAAACAGAGGTAACAAATAGAAGTTTGGGAAACTTGCTTAGAAGCTATGTTGGCAAGAACATTAAGCAATGGGACCTCAGTCTTCCTCAAATTGAGTTTGCTTACAATCGTTCCATGCATCATACCATTGGTAAGAGTCCTTTTGAGGTTGTTTATGGTGCTAATCATGCTGGTCCTTTGGACTTAGTCCCTTATTCTACAAATAAGCAATTTAGTGGAGATGCTAACGAGAGGGCTAAACAGATAAAGAAGCTGCATGACGATGTTAAAGCAACCATTGAGAAGGAAAATGAAAGGTACATGCAAGCAGCTAACAAACATAGAAAGCAAATGAGGTTTAATGCATGTGATCTGGTTTGAATTCATCTAAGGAAGGAGAGGTTTCCACTAGGAAAATTTGGGAAGTTGAAACCAAAGGCTGATGGTCCATTCGAAGTGCTTAAAAAAATTGGAGAGAATGCTTATGAGATTGATCTACCTGAAGAATATGGGGTATCATCAACATTCAATGTGGCTGATTTAATTCCTTATTATGGTGACCAAACAAATGAAGACTTGAGAATAAGTCTTTTTCAATCAGGGGAGATTGACATGGGAGTGTCTAATTTTTCAGAATTTTTAACCCAACCCACTCAATTTACAGCTCATAAGCATATTCCTTGGACAAAGTTACAGCTATTTCAAGATGCCTTTCTTCATAACCAAGGAATGCATAAAGGGGTTAGTTGGTAGATGTGAAGCATTTAAAGTTAGTTGGCAGTTGTGAAACATTTAATGTTATAGTTCCTTGTGTATAAAGAGATGTTTCATGCTCTAGTACTTATTTTGATATTCTAGGATGGAAAACAACTTTTTGGATAGATGATTGTATTTGCATAAGCTCTTTGGAGTCTCTAAAACTCTGTATCTCTTGGATGCGTCCTTGGGTGGTGAGTCTTTTGATTTTAGTTCTGTATCCCTGTTTAATTTCCTTGAGGTGGTGAACTTTCTGTATCCTCTTGCGATATTAAACTTGGTGGTGAACTATCTTTAACTATTTTGTGCAAGTTGTGTTTTGAGTTTGTTGGTTTCCTACAACTCAACTTTCGGGTATTCTCGTTTTTTTTCGAATTTCATTCCTCTTTCTCCCTTCCCGGTATCAAAGTGTGCCTCCGTTTGGTGTTGCCATGGGTCGCTTCCCCACTTAATCTCGTAATGGATCCACCAATGCATTATCTCATATGAGATTATGCGACAATTCCTCGTCACTCGCTCGGTCCGTTGAGCTTTGTGGAGTTGTCTTGAGGTACTCCTCAACATGTGCGGTCTATTGTAAATGATTCTCTCTCTAGAGAACCAGGACTTATCCCTCCTGGATATCTATCCTGTTAGAGTAACTTTCCTCTTCTCATCTTTCCCTCTAGAAGTTTCGAAGACCATCCCCTTGGACTACTTTATCTTGCTGAACAAATTGTGCATCATTATGCCCTTGCAAACACACTTGCTAGATTGCGACTCTTCGCCAATACAGCCCCTACTGCACCTTTTAAGGCTAGCAACATGCTAAACTTATTGTACACTTCAATCGGACGTATCCTTCCCATGCCGAAGTGAAAGTTTCAATGCTCCATGGCATCGAGTTTCGATCGCCTTGGGATGGCCGTAGACACTCTATTGTCCACATATAAGCCCATGCATGAGTACCAAATTCTTCAAGTTAGTAATTCCCCTCACCTCTGTGAGCTTTGCACAACTCTTTCGATCGTTGTGCAATCCATCCCACTTTGCACGGTCTCATCCTTTACCAAACGCCCCGCTTGACCAGAGCATCGTCAAGTTTGATTCTCAACGTCGAGTCGTAGCTCAAACTCAGCTAACCCAACTTTTGTGCGTTACGCATTCTTCCTAGCTTGCTTGTCCTCGTGGTACCTCTCGCGCAAAGGGTTGAGTATTTCTCTAAATGCCAATCTTAGATGCTCGTTCCTCTTAGCGACTCTTTTCCCTATATCTCAATGTTCGTTTCTCTCAAATGATCGCGTGTGGTGGCTGCCCTTTACACAACCCAGCTAGGTCCCTCATGTTTACATGCCAAGTGTTTCTACGTGTACTTGTCCCGCTCTGATATCAAATATCACAAACTTAGCTGGTTTTGCTTAAGTCGTGTGGCACCCTTGCGTGTCCGTCCGTAAAGGTCAGTCTCCCCAAAACCTCATATGATCCCTTAGGACTTATAAAATAGAAAATAAGTTAAAGAAAACGTTTCACATGGGATCCACAAGCAACCATTTCAGTAAACATTTTATAGCCCATGCAAATTATAACCATGGACTTCACAAGCTCTGAATGGCGCACACAAAGGATTATGGTCCATTATAGATCGAAATCTCCACAAGTGTCCATATGACACAACTCTCATTTACAAGTCGAAAATGACCACGAAGTATTAACAAAGGCCGCTAAGTCTGCTGCTAGCCCGTTATTTGCTGTACAAAGTATTAACAAAGACCGAAAGATACAAACATACATGAGCATTACATCGAGCACCTTGTTTATATTTTTATCGGTGACAACACACGACTTAGGCAATCTCAGCTAAGTCTATGACATTACACTATTATTTATACTCATTTTGACTACTTTCTTTTTTTAATTATAACTTGCATTCATATTAATCTTCTAGCACTTTCTTACCACTAGCTTACATCCATATTGAGATTGGCACTATTTTCTTGGCATGGTCCAAAACTGTAAATTTTTGTAGGCCCATCATATTGGTAAACCCTGGCTCAGCCCTTGGTTATAAGTTGATGTCCCTGTCATGTTTGATTTAAACTAATGGTACCAATAGAGTATTTTCTTTTCTTTTCTTCAAGAAAGCTATTCAGAATGTAATTGATTCTGGAAAAGGTATTTTGTAAACAATTGACTGTCTACAGTTTTGTCAGTCAATCATGCTTGACCATGGGTGGCATGATACCTGAAGTTATTGTGTATGCTTTTGCAAAGTACAAAATTTCCATGGCATATATATTATTGCTCACTTGTAAATGAAGCAAAGTGACCCATGACTGTTGTATTCATTACCAGAAAATGTAGCATCACATTGCATTCTCTTTTGATTAAATATAAATTAACATGAATAAAGTTTTGTGTAAGTTATAGGATCAAAGCATGTCTTAGAGCTTATTGACTATTATAATTTTTTCTTTTCTATCCTGGATCCTTTTCTTGGTCATTGTAGGATGAGTTGCGTGATGCTGTCTTGCTCGTGTTTGCGAACAAACAAGACCTGCCAAATGCGATGAATGCTGCTGAAATTACTGACAAGCTTGGTCTGCATTCCCTGCGTCAACGGCATTGGTATACTTTACCTCCTAAACTTTGACTTTGTTATACTAGTCCAACTATGACATTTAATAATTGCATTGAATTCTTGTCTTAGATTTTAAGCAACTAGAAATTTAGAGATGTAAATGTCCCACTTGATTAGAGAAATTGCTTAAATTAAAAACATAGTTAATTGTAGATTTATATTTAATTAGAAAAACCCGTATTAAACCCTTTTACAACAAGGTTAGAGGACGCAAATCTACATCTTCTCTATTTGTTTTATTAATTTGTGATACTGTAATGCATTCTATGTTTGCTATTTTACCACAAAAGTCTTAGCAATCGTCTAATCTTGTTTGATGACTGTTAAATAGTACAAGTCTCAGACGGATCTACCTGACAATTTTGATCTGCTGCAATTTACTCAGGTACATACAGAGCACCTGTGCCACGACTGGTGAGGGTTTATACGAGGGGCTAGATTGGCTTTCCAGCAACATAGCCAAAAAGGTACCTTTTCTTCATCTTCTACATCGTTCTGGTAAAATGTTATCATGGCTGTGGAAATTATGCATGGATTTGTTTATCCATAGATTTATCTGCTCCATGATCAAGAAAATAGTTTATTTTTTGTTTCCTTGAAAAATTTTCTTTCCAAAGCTTGTGTATTGATGGAATATTGGTCTTTTTATATATCCCAGGCTTAACTTTAATGAAGATGAAGTATCAAAAACTACTACAGTTGGATGCATTCGGTAAATTTTATGATCAACAATCTTCTAGCATTCCATTTGAAGTTATTCTACGATTGATGATGACATCTTGTTAAATTTCCATTTGAAGTCACTTTCTTTTTTTTTATATTTTGCAAAGGAAGGTTTTAATCCCAAGACTTCAACATCAAAACAGAAAATTCATGTTGGCAATAAATTATATTGAAAATTATAGTTTTGCGGCTCCACAGACGTGCTCCCAAACAATGCAAAGCAAATGATCATAAAATCTATTCGTCTAATTCTTAAATAGCAGAAAATAAAGTACAAGGAACATCAATTTGGAAGGAGGAACAAACAACCATATAATTGTACTATTATTCTGCACCTCTGTGGGTGCTTCATAATACAATTGAACATATGACGTATATTCAAATGAACTTCTGATTAGTGAAGTTGACTAGTGGTGTTGCAACCAAAATTTTCCGAGCTAAATCGTTATTACTCGATACTGTATAGAGATATATATTCGTCTTTTAAATTCCATTTTATATCCATTTTTACAAAGTAATATCTGTTCAAATGGATCAGCTTCTCAGAAGTTGGATATCATGTTTGGGAAGCCTAATAATTGGTCTGCTATCTGCAACTCCCAATTTTTGGATTTCTTAATATTGAGTACGAAGAAGCGTTGATTCACGTTAGCTAACGTGCTGGTTGTGCTATTTGTGTGTAAAGTGCATACTGCTTTTCTTATATTAGAGTTTCGAAACCTTTTGTTATATGGCCGTCTTGCAGTCAATTATCAATTTAAGAATGATTTCAGATTGGTAAACCTATTTGTATCACACGATATTATTGAATTAATAATAAAATAACAAAAGTTGAACTCTATTTTTTGACAGAGATACTTAATGGAGTAGAAAATATTGATCGATGTGTCATTCTGATGGATATCCAAATTCACATTATCAGAAATTAAAATTAATGATATTATACCAATAATTGAGATATATATTTTAATATTTACCAGTCGATCATATTTTTTTAATATAATGCATTACAAGTACCTACCTTAGCTATCACCATCTATGAAAAATTTGCTAATTGGATATATATATATATGAGAATATGTCAACAATAATCATAAGTAAAAAGATTGTGCATTGTGTCATACATGTCATCGCTCATGTGATTGGTTTGTAGGGCACCTGTAACTAGCAATGAGAAGTTAACATATTGATAGATCGGGCGTTACCCCAAAGGAAATGACGATACGATGCAGATTCGGATAAAGTGTTAGATAATTAGATGACATGCTGAAATGCTGGAC
The DNA here is from genome assembly GCA_021527575.1 of Ensete glaucum. Classification (NCBI taxonomy): domain Eukaryota; kingdom Viridiplantae; phylum Streptophyta; class Magnoliopsida; order Zingiberales; family Musaceae; genus Ensete; species Ensete glaucum. The sequence continues at coordinate 19,357,961 of CM038552.1, read as the reverse complement.
AACATGTTGATTCTATTATGATTGTGCAAGACATGTGATTGAGTGGTTAAGTCTTGATCGCGATCATTTAGAGTCGAATTAAGCTAGTATTGGGCCAAAACTATACTAACTTGATTCAGAGCCCATTGGGCCTAAATCGGGACTGAATTGGACCTAATGAATGGCCAATTCAACAACCTAGAATTGACCTAGGTGACAGTACCACTAGGTCCAAGCGGAGGTACCGGCTAGATAGCTAGAAAGGATAGTTTGTGCTTTTTTGGGCATTTCGACGATGGTGCCATCACTTGTGGATAGTGGTACCACCTAGACCAGTGGTAGTATCACCAGAGCCCAAATTCCTGAGCTCTCTTCGATGGTAGTACTGTTTAGTGCTAACGGTAGTATCGTTAATAACTTGAAACTTAGGGATTTGAAATTTTGGCTCCAATTTTAAAAGCATTGGGGCCTATAATAGCCTACTCATTCAAACTTGATGAAGCATGAATAAGTGTGAAAAAAGGATGAAAAGAGAAAGAATCCTTGAGGTTAAAGTGTTGTAAACTCTTGAAAGTGTTTTAGTCACTTCCTCCTTGAGTTTAGCAGTTATTCTTAAGAGGTCTAAGTTTTTGTGTGAAAGAGTATGTAAAGGTTATCTCCCAAGTCTAGTAAAAGGAGAAGAGTTGTAACAAGGATAGTTGATCTTCGTCCGATAGTCTTAAGAAAAAAGAGGAATCAAGAGTGGACATAGGTCAGGATGATCGAACTACTATAAATCAGTTTACATTTCCTTTCTTGCTTTTCATTATTGTTTCTTACTGATTTACTTTACTGACACTTACAAGTTAAATGCACTTTCGATTTATATTCTTGTTTGAACTTTTTCAAATTGGATCTTTTTGTGATAGCACTAATTCACCCCCCCCCCCCCCCCATTCTTAGTGCCATTATGATATTAATAGTTGGTATTAGAGCTAACTTCTCTTAGTTGGATTTACACCCAAGAAAGTCTTGGTGACTTTTTCTGGCAATCACGAGGGTCACTCTATCACTTGTCATCCTATGTTCAATGGGATGAACTATACTTACTAGAAAACATGAATAAGAATTTTCTTGATTTATATGGATTTCGATTTATAGGACATCGATGAAAGTGGTTTTCAAAAATCTTTTAATCCAATGAATGAATGGAATGATTTTGAAAAGAAAATATTTTCCTTGAAAGCTATGAATGCTTTGTTTTGTGCTTTGGATAAAAATAAGTTTAATCATGTTTCTACTTATGACACTACACATGATATTTGACACACACTAGAAGTTACTTATGAAGGCACGAGTAAAGTAAAAGAATAAAAAATTAATCTCTTGGTACATAGTTATGAATTGCTTAAAATGAAGCCAAGCGAAACTATTAGTGACTTGTACACCCGTCTTATAAATGTTATCAATGGTTTAAAAGCTCTAGGTAAATATTATACTAATATTGAATTAGTGAATAAAACTTAAGATCTCTTCCAAAATGTTAGGATCCAAAAGTAACGGCTATCCAAGAAGCAAAGAATTTGAATAAGTTTCCTTTTGAATAACTCATAGGGTCTTTAATGATCTATGAAATGACTTGTAAAGTACATTACAAAAGGAAAACCTTCCAAAGAATAGAAAAAATATTGCACTGAGAATCAAGGAAGATTCTTCGAGCGAAAGCTTAAGTGATAATCAAGATGACAAAGAACTTTTTACAAAAAAGAATTAAAAAGTTCATGAAAGGAACAAAATTTATAAGAATAAAAATAAATCTAAAAATAATACTATAATATGTTCTGAATGCAAGAAGCCATGATACTTCAAAAATAAGTGTCCACAACTAAAATAGAAGTTACCGACCCAAAAGAAGAGGAAAACATTCAAGGCAACGTGGGATGATTAAGTGCATTTGAAGATGAAGAGCAAATCAATGAAGATGACATGACAAACTATGCATTAATGGCCTTCAATAATGAGGTATATGACTCACACAAAACATATTTTTCTTATGATGAATTACTAGATGCATTTTATGATTTATTTGATGAACTTAAAAAAAGTTAGCAAAGAAATATAAATTATTAAAAAGGATCCTATATCTCTCTCTAATAAATTTGATAAATTAAAAATAATTATGATAATTGTATGTTAACATATTACATAAAATATGAAAAGTCACAACAAACTTTAGAAAAATATAAAATTAGAAAAAAATCATTAAACATGAATCTTGCCAACAAAGTTATGGATTTAGAAAGGAAAGTATTAGATTTACAAGTATGGTACATATCAAAAGCCAACTAGATTTGTAAAAGGATCCACACTATATATTCCTCCTAAAGATAAATATAATTTTTGTAGAAGATTTGATTATTATGCTTATATTTTTTCAAAAAAATATAATTCTCATAAATTAGTTTGGATTCCTAAAGGAATAATCAATTATTTGATACCAAAAGACAAAAGAGGTAGATCTAACCATGAAGGAACCAAAGTTAAATGGGTACCTAGAGCAAACACCTCTTTATTGTAGGTATCTTCCATCAAGAGCTAGGAGTAAAAGATGATATCTTGATAGTGGATGCTCAAGGCACATGAACGGTGATCCAATATAATTTTTAAAGTTCACTAGCTAAAACGGATGATATGTCACCTTCGAAGACAACAAAGAAAAGATTATCGATATTTAAAAAATTAATAATAAATCAAATCATTTGATTAAAGATGCTCCTTTAGTAGATGATTTGAAGCATAACTCATTAAGCATTAGACAATTGTGTGACAAGGGATATAATATTAACTTTGAGTCTAATGCTTGCTTCATAGACATACCATATAAGAATAAATCTATGATTGTCTTAAAAGACAATAATGTTTATATTATTAAGCTTGATGATTTTCATGACAAAACTTATTTTTTTTATTTTAAAAGATGATGTATGACTTTAGCATAGGAGATTAAAATATGTAAGTATAAAATTAATCTCACAATTTGAAACTAAAGAAGTTTAGTTATTTTCTAACCATATTGTTTTCAATGAATTTCCCAAAGGTAAGAAAAATAATTTTAATGATGATTTTGAATTTGATTAATATTTTTGAAAAGAATCATGATCTTTTATTTGATTTCTTGATATTTTTTATATATCTCGTATAAATCATGACCTTTTACTAATTATTCTCCTATGTCACCTTTTGATATTTATTAAGAATGAGATTTATTTAAACAAACTGTGATCTTCATTTCTTAATTTTTATAACTTAAGATTTATTTTATATGGATCAGGATCTTTTACTATTTGTTCTTGTGTATTTTTTTTTGTTATTTACTAAAGAGGAGATTTATCTAATGAATCATGATCTTTCACTTAACTTCTCGATATTCATGATTTAAGATTTATAGTAGATATATATGTCACCTCTTGAATCTATCTCTATAGATCCAAATCCCCAAAATTTAATATGTTTCCCCTAAATACTTCATGGAGAAGTGTCTTAAGAATAAAACATATATCATAGAGAGCATTCCTACATCACTCAATGATTAGGATGTTAGTCATATATAGCACCGAGAAGGTGATAGCGCTCACACTTACATTCATGTAGATATATGATTTATCTTCATTATTAACAAAGTAATACGTGTTGGGAAACCTTCATGATCTAACCCCCACCCCTCCAACACTTATGGCTTACACAACACCTGTTATCACAAATTCGGATTCACCCATTAGCAATCTTGTCATTAAAATATTGATATATAAAATATTAACATATATATAAATATATATACATATAAATAAATAAATAAATAAATAAATATATATATATGTATATGTATATATATATATATATATATATATATATATATATATATATATATATATATATATATATATATATATATATATATATATATATATATATATATATATATGTATATATATATACACTCTGAGATCCACCGGTGTCCACTACCAACCTTCTTTCGGTGAAGATCGAACCCTTACAGCCTTCTCTCTCCTTTTACCAGGCTTAGGATATGAACCTTACCACCTTACAAGGGAGACTTATAAGTATTATAATACTTTCCTCTCTCCCTTACCCCTTTTCTTTTTATTATAAACCTTGCACATAATTTTTCATAGAATTTCTAGCCCAAAATTGTTGTATGAAATATAAGAAAACTTGGAAGTATTTATAGGCTCCAATTGGCTTTAGGATTTGAAGCCAAAATTCAAACATATCTGGTCCTCCTTGCCTCTCATCATCTCCCTGTTTGAAGCCTTGATCTTGATCCTAATCCCAACCGCTGAAAGCCACACTAAAAATAGAGTACGGGTGGTTCAATCATCGACATGGGCGGTTTAATCACTGCTTGCTGCTCGGATTCATGGGCGACGATGATACAATCGCCCACCTGGGCAGTACAACCACCACCTGTTGCCCAAAATCCTGGGTGGTGGCGGTACAATCGCCGCTTATCGGTGAATCGCCAAGATTTTCAAAAAAGTGATTCCTTTCGCTTTTCAATCCCGACTTATACCTCTTATTGACAATTCCAAGGTCAACCAATTGAGCTTGACCTGAGCTCAATCACTCTCCAAAGGGGACCCGGTTTATCTCGATTGAGTTAATTTGGATTTCATCCAAAGTTAACTCAAGTTGGGCTCAAACCTAATGATGCTAACTATGACTAATTAATATGATCAATGTGACCATCAAGTCCAATAAGACCCTCATGACTCTCGATAAGTTTTTCGGCAACCTCTGATGATCTTCCGGTGAGCCTCTTGGTCTTCTTCCGGTGAACTCCTAACGCCATCCTAGCAAGCTCCCGATTACCTTTGGCAAGCTCCTGGTGAACTCCCAACAAGCTTCTGATGCCTTTGGCAAGCTTCTAGCGAACTCCCGACAAGCCTTTAATCCCTATGGCAAGCTTCCGGCGAACTCCTAGCAAGCTTCCGATACCTTCGGTAAGCTTTCGTCGAGTCTCTCGGTGAGTTCCCGCTACATCATCTAAACCCCGGCCCGATGCCCCGGACTTGACTCTGGCTCAATATCTGATTGTAACTTTCTTTATCTATCGTAGTTAATCCTACATCATCATCTCTAACACACATGTTAGATCAATAATCCATCAATTGATTTTATCATTAAAATTTGAGATTCAACATTTTCCCTCTTTTTGACGATGACAATCAATTGATGGCGGGAGTTAAACCTTACTCCCCCTAAATCCATGTCATGATTCAAATGAGGAAAACTTAAATTCAAGAGAACCAACCTCTCTTGAATTCAACTATCATAATATCTATTTATCAAATTTTGAAATGATATGTCATGAATTTCAAAATCATCAAATCATATATGATATTTATCTCAACCAATCATGAATCATCAAATTTTCAAAGTATATAACATAAATTATGCATCAATCATACATTAAGTTGAAGTTCTCTTCCTTAAGTCATCAATTATTTCTCCCCCTTTGTTTATCAACAAAAATAGGAGAAATATTTATTTTTTATTTTTCTACATATGTCATCAATATATCATTTCTCCCTCTTTGTCATCAACACAAAGGTGAAATGTTAGAGCAAATGATTTCAAGGCATATGTGTCAATAATTTTTTTTATGATTTTTTTTTTCTTTGTGACATGCATGTATCATTTTTGTGTCATCAAATTCACTATTTCTCCCCCTTTGTCATCATCAAAAAGAGGTGAAATAACAATCAAGTAATTTTATGATACATAAGGTCATAATGTGTCAAAGTTTTCATATTTTTATAAAATAAATTTTACATTGCTTTCCCTTAGTAAAATAGGATAAAAACCTAATTTTCTCATGAAAAATTTTCCCTGATGTAAATAAGAAAGTAGAAACAATGAAGAGGAGTTAAAAACATCATCACAAAAATAAAACTTATATCAAGCATCATAAAAGTTCATATGGCATATTTTTCTTTATTAGATATTCATCATGAATTAAAATAATCTTTGAGAAAGGAAAAATATTGTCACAAAAGGAACTTTGAATGTCAATATCAAGGTAAATCATTTTCAAAAGGTGAGCTCAAAAATCCGAGAAATAAAGAAAGAGTTAAGAGTTACTTATGCATTTAAGTTCATCTTATGTAAATTTCAAGCAAACATAGCAAATAAACCCGTAAAATAGCAAATCATCATCTTCATGTAAATTTTCCTCTCTTTTTGTTAACAAGAAGATAGAAATAAGGAAGAGGAGTGAAAAATATTATATCATAAAAATACTCAATTTTACAGATGTAAATTTTATAGATATAAATTCTGAAATCCAAGAAAAAATTAAGAGCTACGCATGTAATTTAATTCATCTTATATAAATTTCAAGCAAGGTAGCAAATCAAGCAAATCATGCATTTTCATATAAATTTTGATAAGAAGTGCAATTTATAAAGTCCAAGAAATCCAAAGAAAAATATGATAGTAAATTAAGCTCAAATTTTGAATTATACATTTTGCATGTATTTAGAAAATTTAAAATTCTAAATTTTATTCTATGTAAATTATTTCTCATTCAATGTTATCATATCCAATTTGCTTCTAATCATATTGATAATTTTATCTCTTACTTTTTGTCATTATCAAGAAAGACATATGATTGCGTAATTTTCTCTTGATATCCAAATTCAAATAACACCCATAAGTACAAATAGATCATGTCATTATAAATAAAATAAAATCTTTAAGTACCAAAAGACATGATTTTTTAATAAATCTCTCTCCTTTTTCTTTGCAATAATAAAAATGAGTCTTAGGGGATTAGATACTCTTGATTAATTCACGATAAATCTTAAAATACCCAGTTCATTTAGATAAGTCTTTTTAATAAAATAGAAGAAATATCTTAATAAAAATCTCAATTATAATTGTTAAGATCATAAATCTCAGTCAAGGAATCAAAGAAATATTCAAGATAAAACAAATCTCTTTTCAACTTATCACAAATTTAAGAAATATTAATTTTGGTGATAAGTTATACCATCCATGAGTTATAAAATGAATCATGTTAAGAAAGATATTAATATCAAAAGACTTTCATGAATACCAAAATATATAATTTAATTTAATAAATCTCCTCTTAGATGATAAAATAGAATCTTAAAAGATCTAAAAAGAGTCTCCATTCATAAAAATATCAAATTATAAATATCAAGATCATGAGTAATTTCAAGAAAGAAAAAAATAGAAGATCTTTTATATATATATGAAACTTTTTTGAACGAACTTGATTTATATAAGGATTTCAAGTTTTAATTTCTTAAGATGTCAAATTCATGATTTAAGTGATGAAATCATTAAGATATCAAAAAGGTTGAGTAGATTCATCGATCATTTTCTAAAATAAAATCATTTAAAAACATATCTAAAATCATGATAAAAAAATCGCTTTTCAAAAAATTTCAATAAAGAAAACATAGATTGTTTTCCAAAAGAAAATAGCTAAAATTTTCTAATTCATTTTTGTAGTTAAAAAGATTCAACAATAATGATATCAGTTTATCTCTTGTTGAATAAGAATTATCCTCTTTTTAGTTTGTTTCAAGAATGATTTTCAAATCAATGAATTTCTAATTAAGATCGAAATCCAAATATCATTTCAAAAGGAATCATCAAGGTTATTACTATAACACTTTAAAATGATAAAATATTTTCAAAGCAAAATTTTAACCTATCTCAGTTTCAACTTTTAAATGAGTTTAACTCTTTATATATGGTGCAAGGAGTTGACAAACTCATTTATAAATTTTTATTTGTTTCATATCCAAATTCAAAAGTAATATATCATTTAACAACACACATTCAATCTTAATAACTATTTAACAATTTAAATCAATTATTTGATAATAATATTTATATGCTAACTTAATCAAAAGCATCATAACATTTAAGTTATTCAACAATAGCCTTTGCATTTAAACCAACATCTAAGCTAATGATTTTGAACCTATTATTCAATCATCATCAAAATCTTATTTTCATAAATTTCAACATAAATATTTTTATTAACAATGATTAAGGTTCTTTAGTTCTAGTTCATTTTCATACTAGTTTGCTCTAGCTATGCATTATCAAGATTAATTATATAATCATGAATTATTTTTAATAAAAGGATTTGTTATAACAAAGATCATTAAGTTTCAAACATCTTGATTCAAATAATTTTTTTATTTTTTTTATTTTGTCTAGAGAGCTTAATAAGTAAGTTAGATCTCAAATCAAATGGCTTGAACATCCATAAGATACCATTCCATTTTACTTTTAGCCTTAATTTGGTAACAAGTCTATAAAAAAGATTTAAGTACCCATCTTACATTGGGACCCATATGAAGAACTTTGTCTTTCTTATCTAATGGTTTTTGGTAGTTTGTTGTTCATTTAGGAACCCAAACTAATTTGTAAGGACTATAATTTCTAAATAGACATTTGTTGGCTTTATGTCCTAATCTACTATGAAAATTATATTTTATTTTTGGTGGCAAGTTTAGAGTGGGTCCTTTAACAAAGGTAGTTAGCTTTTGTTGCGTATTGCCCACAAAGCCTATTCCTTTTCTCCTATTAACATGACCCTTATTGGCAAGGATCATATTAAGGGATTTATTCCCTATTTTAAAATTTTCTAATATTTGTTTTAGCATGATATTTTCTTCTTTAACACTATCTAGTATTTCACATTTAGAAAAAGGATTGTGAGATACTAATAAATCATGTATTTTATCATGTATACTAACTAACCAATCATGTTCATTCTTAAGCAACTTATTAGATTTATGAATTTTTCTAAATTTATTAAATAATTCATAAAATATATTTAATAATTTGGTAAAAGAAATACTTAAAGACTCACTTACCTCATTGTCGATGGTTATAAGCACGAGATTCTTCATTTTTTTTATTGTGCTTTTCATCTTTTGAGTGTCTCGGCTTCTTGCATTCATACCAAGTGATTTTCTCCATTTTAAGTTCATTTTTATCCATATGCATTAAATTTCTCGATTCTTTTGTTAAGAGTTTAAGTTCAAGGTTCTCATCATCGAGGTTTCACTCGAGGAGTCATGTTATTCTTAGTTCACAGTCCTTCCTGTTCTTTGGAAGGTGTTCTTTAATTTCAATTTTATGGATCATTTTATTTAATGATTCACTTGATTTAGTTGTGCTTTCGTATACGATTTTTAAATTATGCTATATATCAAAAGCCGAATCATAAGAAGAATCCCGATCAAACTCATTTTTGTTTAAAGCACAAAACAAAGCATTCATAAGTTTATTAGCATTTAAAAAAACATATGTTTTTGATGATCATTCCAATAATTTATTTGATTAGATGACTTCTGAAAACCATTTTTCATAATACACCATAAATCAAAATATAGAGAAATCAAGAAAATAAGCATTCGAAATTTTCAAGATGTGTAATCTATCCCATTGAATATAGGAGGACTTGAAATAGAATGCCACCTTGAAAATAAGGTATGGGCGGTTCAACCATCGGCATAGGCGGTCCAACCACCATCTGCTACCGAGATTCCTAGGCGGTGGCTATACAACTAATGGCCTGGGCGGTACAATCACCACCTACTGCCCGAAATCCTAGGCGGCGACAGTACAACCATCGTTTACCGATGGTACAATCGCCAGGATTTATGAAAGAATGATTTCCTTCACTTTTCTAATCCTGACTTGTACCTCCTATTGACTAATTCCCAACTCAATCAATCGAGCTCAACCTAAGCTCAATCCACTCTCCAAAGTGGACCCGGTTTGCCTCACTTGAGTTACTTTAGATTCCTTCCAAACTTAACTCAAGTTGGAATCAAACCTAATGATGCTAACTATGACTAATTAATTATAATCAATATGACCATCAAGTGCAACAAGACCCTCTTGACTCCCGGCAAGCTTTTCAGTAACCCCCGATGATCTTTCAGTGAGTCTCTTAGTCTTCTTTCGGCGAACTCCTGACGTCATTCTATAGCAACTTTTGAATTCTTCTCTCGTGTATATGACCTAGCCTACAATGCCATAGGTATGCATTGTTCACCTTATCTTTTTTCCTCTTAGATATATTTATATTCATGATGTGCGGAGAAGTGTCTAACGCATATAAGCTATATATCAAGGTCCCTCTAGTGATGATCTCATTATGCATAATTATTAAACAATTATTACTCTTAAAAATTAATTTACATTCATAATTGTCAAACAAGAGATGAAAATAATATTTTTGATAATAGAGGGAACAAAATAGCATTTATCCAATGCAATAATAGCTCCATTAGGCAGATATAGGGTGATCTCCCCAACAACAACTACAGCAATTCTTGCTCCATTGCCCATCTGAAGATCCATCTTGCCTCTAGCTAATCTCCTAGGTCTTATCAGAACCTACAATGAATTGTCGATATGATAAGCACTCCTGGTATCCAATACTCATAGTTATCATGAAATCTGACATGGAGACTGATCATGAATATATCTTAAGCTTCTTAAGCTTTTGTTTCGCCTTATCTGTAAGGTAGTCATTACAGTTCCTCTTCCAATGCCTATCTTGGCTATAGTGGAAGCACTATCCTTTGGCCTTTGTCAGATATTTCTTGGCAACCTATGCCTTTCCTGATCTTTCTTTGCCCTTGCTCTTCTTGAGAGTCTTACTGGCCTTCATGTTCTTCTTGGTCTCACCATTATAGAGAACTAGCTTCTCTTTCTTAAAGGTATTCTCAACTTCCTTCAACATATTGAAGAGCTCAGGTAGAATCACCTCAAACTTGATTATGTTAAAATTCATGATCAAATAAGAAAAAAAATCTGGTAGGGACTAAAGTATAAGATTAATACACATGTTATCCTCTAGGACAATCTATATACTTCACATAGCAAGCGATCTCATTCTCGCTTGCCCCTTCTTCCGGCATAGGCATAATTGTATAATGACGTATTTTCTCCACCATGAGAATAATTATCAAATTATGGAGCCAGTCCGTGTCGTTAGGACCAGTGAGGCGGTTGACATCAAGTATGCCACCCAGGGGGTTTATGAGTGACATGTTTCTGACAAACAAGATAGATACAAATAAACAACATATAGATTTTATGGAAAAACTAATTAATATATGGATTTCTATCTTAATGTACTCCCACTATTTTCGTTGTGAATCACGTGACACCCTCGACACGTGAGATGGAAGTCTCCGACAGACTCCTAGTAGGGATTGAGATCCAATTGGCGTCTTAATGCAATTTCGAGGGACTCGACTAATTACACTAAGCCTAAAAGGTAGACAACTCCTTGTGATTCCCGTCATATTTGTGCTGGTTACAGGTACCCTACAAGTTAATCACGTGAGTGATGACATGTGTGACACGCTATATAATCTTTTTACTTATAATTAATATTGATATATTCTCATATTATATTATTTATTACATATATATTGTAATATCCTTGGTTCTGTGCAATGGGAATCGGATCACGATGAGATCACGATAATGAGATCGATTCACCTTTAAACATAGATCCTAAATAATCCCGGTCATAGGTTACTCGAGAGGGACATTGAGATAACTGGACAGATCAGTATACTATATACCCGTCCATATGATAGAGATGGTTGGTTTCATAGCCACTTGTGTGGAGACATTAAGGATATAGTACAGGTGCTCATTGGAGAATGAGTTCACTGATTGATCCGCTTATGGAATGTTGTATGGTTAATGATACATAATGTCAGACAACGATTCCATGGTCCCAATTGTATATTTGGTCCTTAGACTTGAGACACCAAGGATGCCTTGTATGAGTACTCCTTCTTTAATGCCAGACATACAAGTTTAGAAAGTTCCAGATCTAGTACAGTTGGTTATCGGGATTGGTAGCCAACTTTACGAAGGTAATTGAGTGTCAATAGAGGATCATCTACTCTTGGTATCACGAGAGAAATATCCCATATATGCTTGCTCAGAAAAATCCAAGGGTCATTCGGATTGAGAGAGAAAGAGTTATCCGGGAGAATCCGATTAGAGCGAGACTATGACGGATTTCGTATGTGACCTGATAGTATCATGTCCAATATATGATCTCTGGGATATTAGTTAGATGAGGGATTATAGATACATGGTAACTATGGACAGACAGGTCCAACGGATTCGATCTCCTTGTACCGTCTGGGGACTATGGCGTAGTAGCCTAGTACATCCATAGTCGATGAGTCAAGTGAATTATTATGGGGATAATAATTCACTATATCAGAAGGAGCTCTGATGGGAGTGACTCACGGCCCACTCGGTATCGGGCCTAGAGGGTCACACACATATGGCAGATGCTTCAGCGAATAGAGGATTGAATGAAGATCCAATTAGCCCTTATTCTCATTAGATGAGACCCTATACTGATGGGCTCCTTGCTTAAGGCCCAATTAGAGGCCTAAGGAGACTATTGGATAGAGATCCAATAATACAAGATTAGTGGGTTATTGGATGGAGATCCAATACCCACTAAGGCATGAGCCCTATGGTTTTTTAGTGGTTCTTTATAAATAGGAGGGGAGACTCAAAGTTGATAGGCTGCAGCTTTAACCACCACCTCCTATTCTCCTCCCTCCCTCTGAGGAAGAGTTGCAAGATCAGATTGGAGAAGTTTCGTTGTAGAGATCCATTGTGTGGATACCGCTAGAGAGGAGACGCTTGACCTCCTTCATCTTCTCCATCCGGATTTGGAATACATGGATATACGATCTCCTTAGGTAAAATCAATCTCTCACATATCATGATTTTTTGATTTTTATGGTTTTTCTCGCAACCCAAATCTTTTGCATGATAATTTGACCTATGTGAAAAACTGATTTTTGTTTTGATTTTCGCTATGCATGTGATGCACCCACTGAGGTTTCCTAACAATGGTATCAGAGCCAAGGTTTTCGTGCGAAAGATTGGTTTTAAAACTGCGTGTGATGAGATTGAATCATATAGAATTGTTCTACGCATTCTTGCTGCATTTTTACAATGAAGGTAGCGAGGAGGAGGCCACCCCCACAGGCCACCACGGCCGGGCGCAGGCCGACACGACCAAGGCTCCTGCAAGGTGGTCGACCATGGCCAAGGCAGCTTAGCATGCGCGCCATGGCATGGCGCGCCACGGCCGGTTGTAGGCGTGCCAGCCGCAAGGGGTAGCCCAGTGGCTTGGCCGCCTGTAAGGGCGCTCTTGTGGGCAACACCCATGCAACGCGACACCGCCGTGAGGTGCGCCGAGGCGCAGCGCCTGCAGGGTGTTGCCACATGCATCGCCGCCAGCAAAGCAAAGAACGGCATAGTGAGGGTAAGGGAAGAGGGCTAGGGTATCCTTTTGAGAAAAGGATGATCATACCCCTTTGAATTAGGAAAATTTTGAGGATTGTCCTTGTGTGCAAAATTTTTAAAATACCCTCAACAATTCTAAAAATTTCAAGGACTATCCCCTTATCTAGAATTATGAAAATGCCCTTGACAATTCTGAAAATTCTAAGCATGTCCTGATTTTTTAAAAATAATTAATTAAATAATTTAATTAATTATTATATATATCTAGTAATCGTACATATGATGTGATGTACATGTAATGTATGATGTGGATGGATGATCATGAGCCATGTGTTGTAATGTGTGTAATTATGATTATTATTATTATTGGGACTTACGAGCCTGCGCTTTTTCTCATTTACTATTGAGCTTGCGTGCCTGTGATTATTTGTAACTACATGGAGAGACGCAGCGGGAGCGTGGAGGTCGCAGCAGGACCGACGATGCCATGGCGGGAGATCACGACGTATGGTGATGCAACGATCCGACGGAACTGATGATGACGAGATCAACAATCACAAGGCATGGAGATGCGCTAATGCACACATAGATCTTATTGTGAATGATTAGGCCCATTGGCTCAGGCTTAATCATATTAAGTGACGGCTCATGATCATTCGGTGCGGCTTGCATATGTGATGTGTTATACACCTACTAGATATATTGCCTCACGTGGCTTTCCATCGTTATAGGAAGAAATTGAATCCCAACATAGGTTGAGTTGGTCGAGTCACTCCAGGCTCACCTATATATGTGATCGAGTTCTTGCTTACGACATATATATGTCACCGGTGACCTGAGGACATGGTATGACTTGGTCGAGTAGTTGAGAGCATATCCATCAAATCAAACTTATCTTTTAATGATGGTGATGACTTAACTGAACTTTATGGTTGGTCGAGTAGTTGAGACCATGATGATTCAGAGGCCGAACATGATGGGAATCATAAGGAGTTATAATTGACAAGAGTTGTCTACGTTTTAGGCATATTGTAGTTAGTCGAGTCCCTCGAGATTGCACTAAGATGCTAATTGGATCTCGATCCCCACTACAAGTCTACCGGAGACTTTCGTTTTATATATCGAGGGTGTTACATGATTCACTAGGAAAATAATGGGAGTACATTAAGATAGAAGTCTATATCTTAATTAGTAGTTTCTGTAAAATCTGTATGTTATTTAATTTACGCTATATCTTGCTTGTCGCTTGCAAAACTCCTACGTGGCATACTTGATGCCAACCACCTCATTGGTCCAAAAGCTCCGCATTTTGAGAATTGTTCTCATATTTCATTATATTCACTGATGATTTCTCTAGGTATGGACATGTGTACTTAATGAAGTACAAATCTAAGGCCATTAAGAAATTCAGAGGATATAAGAATGAGGTAGAGAACCAAATTAGAAAGTGTATTAAAACTCTTCGATCAGATCGAGGAGGAGAGTACTTGAGTATAGAGTTTACCTATTTCCTCAGGGACAATGAGATTCTATCTTAGTGGACACCTCCTTATACACCTCAGCTCAATGGTGTATCAGAAAGGAGGAATCACATACTGTTAGACATGGTGCGATCCATGATGAGTTTCGCTGATCGACCCCCTCGTTCTGGGGGTACGCCCTAGAGACTACAGCTTATATTCTGAATAGAGTTCCATCAAAGTCGGTATTGTCTACACCATATGAGATATGGAAAGGAAAGAAGTCGGATCTTAAGGTGGTTAAGATTTGGGGCTGTCCTGCCTATGTTAAAAGACACAACCCCGATAAGTTGGAATAAAAGATAGAATGGTGCACATTCGTGGGATAACCAAAGGAAACTTATGAGTATTATTTCTATCATCTCGAAGATTGAAAGGTCTTTGTTTCCAAGAGAGCTGTATTCCTTGAGAAAGAATATATTCTTGGTGGAAACAATGGGAGTGAGACAGAATTGAGCGAGGTTGGAGAACCTAGCTCAAGCACCATTTCAGAGCCTAAGTCTGTTCAGGTACCTAACATACAAATTCTAATTTTACGTAAGTCTAGTAGAGTATCTCACTCTCCCGAAAGATATGTGGGACATATCAGTAGAGATGACTCTCAGGATATTGATCCTCAGACCTACGAGGAGGCTATTATGAGTATAGACTCCGGGAAGTGACAAGATTAAGATAGAAGTCCATATCTTAATTAGTATTTTCTATGAAGTCTGCATGTTGAAGTCTGCATGTTATTTATTTATGCTATATCTTGTTTGTCGCTTGTAAAACCCCTATGTGGCATACTTGATACCAATGATGGCTCCATAATTTGAGAATTTTTCTCAAGAAAGAGAAAATCATATATGTCCATAATATGATTGTGCCCACACTGGAGGAAATTATAAGCCAGGATGATATCACTCGCTTTCTGAAATATAAAGATAGTCCTAAAGGATAACCTGTATGTTAATCTTATACTTTAGTCCCTATCAGATTCCTTTTCAAGGTTTATTATTAACTTTAATATGAATAAGTTTGAGGTGACTCTACCTGAGCTCCTCAATATATTGAGGGAAGCTAAGAGTACCATCAAGAAAGAGAAATCAGTTCTCTATATTGGCGAGACCAATTGGAAAAGGAAGGCGAGCAAGACCCTCAAGAAGGGCAAGGGCAAAGAAAGACCGGGTAAGGCAAAGGTTGCCTAGAAAGACCTAGTAAAGGACAAAGGACAATACTTCCACTATGGCCAAGATGGGCATTGGAAGAGGAATTACAAGGACTACCTTGCAGAGAAGGCGAAACAGAAGCTTAGAGAAGCTTCAGGTATATTCATGATCAGTCTTCACTTATCAGATTTTTATGATAACTCATGGGTATTGGATACTGGGAGTGTTTATCATATCTGCAATTCGTTACAAGTTCTGGCAAGACCTAGGAGATTGGCCAGAGGTAAGATGGACCTCAAGATGGGCAATGGAGTAAGAGTTGCTATAGTTGCCGTTGGGGAGGTCACCCTATATCTGCCTGGTGGAGCTATCGTTGCATTGGATGCATGCTATTTTGTTCTCTCTATTATCAAAAATATTATATCTATCTCTTGTTTAATAATTAATAAATATAAATTAGTTTTTGAGAATAATAGTTGTTATAATTATGTATGATGAGATCAAGGGATCCACTTCTCCACACATCATGAATATAAATATGTCTAAGAGGAAAAGAGATGAGGTGAATAATGCAAACCTTTGGCATTGTAGGCTAGGTCATATACATGAGGGAAGGATTCAAAAGTTGCTGAAAGATAGATACTTAGATCCATTTGACTATGAGTCATATGCAACTTCCAAACCTTGCCTTCGTGGGAAGATGGTCAACTCTCCTTTTAGTGGAACTGGAGAGAGAGCCACTGAGTTATTAGAACTCATATATGGTGATGTATGTGGTCCCATGTCAACTCAAGCTGTAGGTGGTTACTCATACTTCATTACATTCACTAATGATTTATCTAGGTATGGACACATATACTTGATAAAGTACAAGTCCGAGACCTTTGAGAAATTCAGAGAATATAAGAATGAAGTAGAGAACTAGATTGAAAAGAGTATTAAGACTTTTCGATTAGATCGAGGAGGAAAGTACTTGAGTATGGAGTTCACCCATTTCCTCAAGGATGATAGGATTCTATCCCAGTGGATACCTCCTTATACACCTCAGCTCAATAGTTTATTAGAAAGGAGGAATCACATATTTTTAGACATGGTGCGAGCCATGATTAGTTTCGCTGACCTACCCATGTCATTTTGGGGGTACGCCCTAGAGAACGCAGTTTACCTTCTAAACAGAGTTCCAACAAAGTTGGTAGTGTCTATGTCATATGAGATATGGAAAGAAAAGAAGCTCGATCTTAAGATTGTTAAGATTTAGGGCTGTCTTGCCCATATTATAAGATACAACCCCGATAAGTTTGAATCAAGGACAGAATGGTGCACATTCGTGGGATACCTAGAGGAAACTTGTGGGTATTTTTTCTATCACCCCAAGGACAGAAAGGTCTTTGTTGCCAAGAGAGCCGTGTTCCTTAAGAAGGAACACATTCTTGATGGAAATAGTTAGAGCAAGATAGAATTGAGTGAGGTTAGAGAATCTAGCTCAAGCACCATTCCAGAGCTCAAGTTTGTTCAGGTACCTAACACACAAGTTCCAATTTTGCGTAGGTCTAGTAAAGTATCTCACCCTCCTGAAAGATATGTGGGACATATCAGTAGAGATGACTCTCAGGATGTTGATCCTCAGACCTACGAGAAGGCTATTATGAGTATAGACTCATGGAAGTGGCAAGAAGCCATGAATTCTGAGATGGATTCCATATACTCTAATAAGGTTTGGAACCTTATGGATGCATCTGAGGATATTGTACCTATCGGTTGCAAATGGATCTTCAAGAAGAAGATAGGAGTGGATGGAAAAGTAGAGTCCTATAAAGCAAGACTGGTAGCTAAAGAATATCGTTAAAGACAAGGAGTTGACTATGATGAAACCTTTTCACCTGTAGCCATGCTCAAGCCCATTAGAATTATTTTGGCCATTGCATCACACTATGACTATAAGATCTGGTAGATGGATGTTAAAACGATATTCCTCAATAGCAACTTCAAGGAGGAGATGTATATGATACAACCAGAGAGATTCATATCCAAAGAGAGTTCAGATAAAGTGTGCAAGTTACTTAGATCCATTTATGGATTAAAGTAAGCTCCCCGAAGTTAGAACATAAGATTTGATAAGGTGATCAGATCTTATGACTTCTTAAGAATGAAGATGAGCCTTGTGTATTCAAGAAGGTAATTGGGAGTGCTATCACCTTCTTGGTGCTATATTTGGATGATATCTTAATCATTGGAAATGATGTAGGAATGCTCTCCATAGTAAAAGATTGGTTATCCAGAAACTTCTCCATGAAAGACTTAGGGGAAACATCCAATATTTTGGGGATCCGAATCTATAGAGATAGATCCAAGAAGATGCTTGGCTTGTCCTAGTCCAGGTATATAGACTCCATTATCAAAAGGTTTGGCATGGATAATTTCAAGAGAGGTCTCATATCGATGAGACATATAATATTATTTTTTAGGAGTATGTCCCCAAAGACTCCTGAAGAAATGACAAACATGGATAAGATACCTTATGCCTCAATGATAGGTTCTATCATGTATGTGATGCTATGTACCAGGCCTGATATAGCACATACTCTGAGTATCACGAGCAGGTATCACGTAGATCTAGGTTTGGAACACTGAAAGGCAGTTAAGTATATCTTTAAGTACTTGAGAAGGACTAAAGATCTTTTACTAGTATATGGAGGAGGTAGCCTCAAAGTTGAGAGCTACACGGACTCGAGTTTTTAGTCCAATATTGATGATAACAAGTCAAATTCAAGGTATATTTTCACCCTAAATGGAGGAGCAGTAAGCTGGAAGAGTTTCAAGCAAGATACTACTACTGACTCAACCACAAAGGTAGAATACATTGTTGCAGCAAAAGCAACAAAGGAAGGGGTATGGATGAAGAAGTTCATAAAAAAGTTGGGAGTCGTACCAAGCAGCGTGGAACTAATTCCTATGTATTGTGATAACAATGGGGCAATCGCCCAAGCGAAGGAACCCAGGTCTCATAAAAAATCTAAGCATGTTCTGAGGAGGTTCCATCTGATTAGAGAGATCATGACTCAAAAGGATATAGCAATAGAAATAGTTCTATTCGAAGATAATATTGCAAATCCACTAACGAAGCTGTTGGCTCAGATTGTATTTGAGTATCACAGGGGTCTGATGGGAATCAAACACATAGGTGATTAGCTTTTGGTCAAGTGGGAGATTGCTGGTTACAAGTGCCCTGCAAGTCAATCACGTAAGTGATGACATGTGTGACATGCTGTGTAATCCTTTTGCTTATGATTAATATTGACATATTCTCACATTATACTATATGTAGCATATATACTGTAATGTCCTTGGTTCTGTGCAATAAGAATCGGATCGTGATAAGATCACAATAATGAGAACGATTCACCTTTAAATATATATCCTAAATAATCCCGGTCATAGGTTACTTGATAGGGACATCGAGATAACCTGACAGACTGGTGTGCTATATATTCATCAATATGATGGAGGTAGCTAATCTTATAGCCACTTGTGTGGAGACACTAAGGATATAGTGTAGGTGCTCGTTAGAGAATGAGTTCACTAATTGATTCGCTTATGGAATGCTATATAGTTAATGAAACCTAATATTAGATAGTGATTCCATAGTCCCAATTGTGTATCTGGTCCTTAGGCTTGAGACACCAAGGATGTCTTGTATAAGTACTCATATCTTTGACGCCGGACTTACAGGTTTAGAAAGTTCTGGATCTGATATAGCTGGTTATTGTGATTGGTAGCCAACCTTATGAAGGTAATTGAGTGTTAATAGAGAATCAATCACTCTCGGTATCATGAGAGGAATATCCCATATGTGCTTGCTTAGACAAATCCCTAGCCAGGGTCATTCGGATTGAGAGAGAAAGAGTTCTCTAAGAGAATCCGATTAGAGCAAGACTATGATAGATTCCGTATGTAACCTGACAATACCATATCCAATATACGATCTCTGAGATATTAATTGAATGAGGGATTATAGATATATGGTAACTATAGACAAATAGGTCCGATGGATTCGATCCCCTATGCTGGGGACTATGGCGTAGTGGCCTAGTACGTCCATAGTTGATGAGTTGAGCGAATTATTATGGGGATAATAATTCACTATATCAAAAGGAGTTCTGATGGGAGTGACTCACGGCCAACTCGGTATCGAGCCTAGAGGGTCACACACATATTGTGGATGCTTCAGCGAATAGAGGATTGGATGGAGATCCAATTAGCACATATTTTTATTAGATGAGACCTTATGCTGATGGGCTCCTTGATTAAGGCTCAATTAGAGGCCTAAGGAGATTATTGGATAGAGATCAAATAATGCAAGGTTAGTGGGTAATTGAATAGAGATCCAATACCTACTAAGGAAGGAGCCCTAGGATTTTTTTATGGCTCTCTATAAATAGGACGGGAGACTCATGGTTGATAGGCTGCAGCTTTAGCCACTACCTCCTATTCTCCTCCCTCTCTCTGTGTAAGAGTTGCGAGATTAGATTGGAAGAGTTTCACTGTAGAGATCTATCATGTAATATAGGGATATATGATCTCCCCAGGTAAAATCAATCTCTTACATATCGTGGTTTTCTAGTTTTTATAATTTTTTTTGTGACCTTAATCTTTTGCATGACGATTTGATCTACGTGGGAAATTAATTTTTATTTTGATTTTCGCTGTGCATGTGATGCACCCGCTGATGTTTCCTAACAATTGTTAGTTACAGGTATCTAAAAGCCAATCACGTGACTGAAGGCATGTGTGATACATTGCACAATCATTTTGGTTAGTATTTTTCTTATGATATTTTCTCACTTTATATTGGATAATAAATATATTATAATGTCCTTGGATATGTGCACTAAGAATTGGATCATGATGATATTATGATAAAGAGATCAATTCACTTGTAAACATGAGACCCTAAATATTTCCTATCATAGGTTTCTCGAGAAAGATATCGAGATAACCGAACAGATCGGTGTGCTAGATACCCATCCATATAATGAGGCAACTATTCTCTTAGTTATTTATGTGGGGACACTAGTGATATGGTGCAAGTGCTCATAGGAGAATGAGTTCACTAAATGATGTACTTATAGAATATTGTATGGTTAATGATACCTCATCATCAGATAATAATTTTGTAGTTTAAGTTGTCTATCTGGTCCTTAGACTTAAGACCTATGATGCCTTGTTCGAGTACTCTATTTTTTGATATTTGACTTATAGACCTGAAAGTTTCAGATCTAGTATAATCGGTTATTGGAATGGTAGCCGACCTTATAAAGGCAATTGAGTGTCAATAGAGGATCATCCACTCTCGGAGTTGTGAGAGGAATATCGCGTGTGTTCTCACTCAGGCAAATCTCTGGCCAGGGTTATTTAGATGGAGAGATGAGTTCTTTAGGAGAATCTGATAAGTGATACTCTGATGGATTTCATTTAGGCCTGATAGCACCAACCCCGATACATAATTTGGGATATTAGATGGATAATGGACTATAGATAGATGATAATTGAGGGTAGATAGGTCTAATGGATTAGATCCACCTGTATTGTCTCAGGACTATAGTGTAGTAGCCTAATACATCTATAGTCGATGAGTTGAGTGAATTATTATAGGGATAATAATTCACTGAGTCAGGAAGAGTTCTGAGTCAGAAGGGGTTCTAACAAGTGCAACTCATGGCCAACTCGATATTAGGCCTAAACGGTCACACATATATAGAGGACGACGTGATGAAAGTAGAGGATTAAGTATGAGATATCTAATAAGCCCTTATTTTATTAGTGTTGAATCTCAGATTTTGATGATAAAATTAATTGAAAAGGCAAAATGAATGAAGTAGGAAAATTAGACGTTGGGCTAGAGTCAAAGAACGGGCATTGAGCCATAAATCGGACATTGCATCAAGATCGGATGTTGTGTGAGTTAATATGCCAATGGATTGACCAATACACCAATAGAGAGCATGATGCATCGAGAGTTCAAATAAACAAATGACATATTGGATCACATGATTAACACTTCGTAATAATGATAGACCCCACAAATAAACGATCACTTCAAGAGGACCGAGCCTCCTTGATCACTTTGATAGGATCAATCTCCTTGATCTCTATAAGGGATCATGCCTCTTATGGTTTTTGCCTATTGGCTAAAACAAGACTTCTTCATTGATTGTTTCATGAAATATATTATACCATTATTTATAGCGTGCTACCAAAAGTCCCTCTAAACTTGGACTCTTAACTAATTGATAGACTCCTAATTGAAAATGATAACTGACTCCATCCTAACTAAAGATAGTAACCAACTCATAACTGGCTCGATTGGACTCACCCGACCCATAACTAACTCCGACTAAACAGACTAATATGACTAAACTTAAATTAATTATGAATCGATGGACCTAACCCTATTAGGGTCTTATCAGACCCACCCTCTTCAAATTAGCCTTATCCTTAAGGCTGAGCAGCTTTAAGCTTTGGGAGTACTTCAGTCTAGGATATTTGCCATGCATTACAACCCTTTGATCAATCAAGTAGGATCTCCACTTGGTGTAAGTAATGGATCGATCTTCTGGTGCAGTAGTTATTGTAGTCTTATGAGGACCCCTTTTTATCTAATGGCTAGTGGTGGTACTATATCTTCCTTTGAGGATCGTCACTTTGAAGTCTTCTTGGGGCTTTAAAAAGAAATCTACAAGTAGTTGTTTTCCCTGTCTAATCAGCTTTACCTTTGAGCACCTACTATCATAAATTAGGATTCGCCCATTAGTAATCTTAACTTCGAATTTGGCATAGCCTTCACGATTGGACTCCATAATATCAATTTTCATTTCCTCCTTAGTTGGTTTTATAGTCAGAAGTCGCTCTTCTTTGCGATTGTCTATGTTGACCATTTTGAAGTCCTCTTTTATTAATTTTTCTTGTTTATTGAAGCTTCTATTTCGGTAAACGTTCATATTAATTTTTCTTTTATATATGCTGGCGAATGATATGACTATTATTACGATGCGGGGATGGCGAGCTTTAACTTTGCACCGAATCTCAAGATTAAGTCCCTCAATAAATTTTCTCATCAATTGTATCTCGGACCAATCTTGGGTTATGTTCGACAAGCGCTTAAATCTGCTCTGGTACTCCTATACTATGGAAGTCTAATAGATTTTGGCAACCTGTCCATGAACATTCTTATACTATGACAGTCCAAAGCAAATCAAGAACTCTCTCTTAAACTATCCCCACGAAGGGACTCCATGATAGGTCTTGCATAAATCATACCACTATATTGCATCACTTTCGAGTTGAGTAGAAGCTATCTCCACCATTGATTCCTCCGAAGTTCTGTGAAAACAAAAAAAAATTTCAGCAAGTGAGATCCAGCCGATTGGGTCTCCATCTTCCCATCTGAGAAACTTTATGCATGGGTATTCTGTGTCTTACCCTTGATCATATTTTTTAGATATGTTCCCTTTGAGACTAGAACTTTCATAATGCTAAGATTTGTTGGGGTTCTCCGATAAACTTTTTTGAATTCATTGAAGAGTTATTATAGTCTATTCTCTATGCGGGCCTCAAAAGTGTCAAATTTTGCTTCCAATGAGTTATTGAACGCTATTGCATAGAAGTGCAGATCTGTAATCTTCAATTTCTAGTTGTGGGACTAGTGGTGATGACAAGTTCCTGATATTGCCACGTAGGTGAAAGATGGCAGCAGAAGAGATGGTAGGAGGGGTGTTAGAACCCTTGCAGATTCTAAGCTTGGGGTGATCTCTATAGGAGATCGACCTCTTTGGAACTCTAGAGGTTCCTCCCTCTAAGTTGCTACTCAATTGCTGCAGAAAATATTTATCTATTCATGAAGAAAAGTGGATGATTACAAGGCTTTTTATAGGTATTCTAAACCCTAACTCCTAATAGGAATCCTACTCCAAGACTCCTACTCTTAACAACTCCTAATGCTTATCTAAGAAGCAACCTCCAACCGACCTATCTAGGAGTGGCCGGTTGCTTATTGATTCCTAATCCAACTCTACCTTAACCCCACCTCAACTAACCCCTCTTTAACTAGGATAAGGGGTGGCTAAGTAGAGTTACGTGTGCCTACTACTTCCCTCTAATATCCTAATCTAGTCGGCCTCTTCATCTCTTAATAGGGGTTGGTTAGATAGGATTTACATGTGTGCCCTCTTTAGTGAAACTAAATTTGGACTCCTCTAACTAGAGTCCTAACAAGGGGGCACTATTTCGAGGCAGGAAGAAGAAATCACAAGGAAGGTTGTTGCCCTATTTTTGTTGTTGTATGGGTTGAGAGTGTTGCGGGTTCACGAGCGTCTGGGGCTGGAGAGGGAGGAGGCAATAACGTTAGCGTGAGGAGCGCCCAGTTGTGGCTACGACTGAGGAAGATTGTAGCGGAGAGCAAGGGAAGTAGTGGCTGAGGCGGGGGTGCTGGCAATAGTGCCCCTCATTGTGATTGCTGAGAGGTGATGATGGCTGGCAATGCTAATGGAAGATGGCATAAGTGTCGATGGCAGCGATGGAGGGTAGCAGTAGTGTCTTCGGTGAAGGCGCAGGTGATGGCAGCGGTAGGGGAAGCAGTGAAGGAGGCAGGGGAAGGAAGAGGTAACAGCGATAGCAGTGAGGGTTACTGATGGGGAGGTGTGCTGTTGATGGTTGATAGGGGTGCTGTCGATGCGATTGGGTAGCAGGAAGCAGCTGCCATAGTGGAGGACAAAGAGGACAACATGAACTAGGGGAAGCAGCGATCGAGGAGGAAGCAACAACAACAGAGGAGGGAGTGGCTAGCAATGTGGCTGCAAGCAACAGAAGGCTGAAGATGCGGTAGGGGAGGTAGCGGTGTTGACATTTGGAGACCACTGGTTGTGCTTTACCGAGGGCTTGCCGACGGTAGTGGCAGGGAGCAACGAGCGGCAGATGGGGCGGAAAAGCTGTAAGAAGCAGAGGAGAAACATAGAAATAGTGGCAATAATAATGGAATTAGTAGTGGTAGCGCGGATGGCGATGGTGGGTGACAGTAGGGGAGAGGGCATTGGCAGTGAAGGGAGGAAGATAGTGGCTAGGCAATAGAGAAGGAGGCAGTAGAGATGCGACTTGGTGTGGGTGAGGCTGTGATTGAGGAGGAGAAGAACAATGGTGGTCGGCGACAGTCCTTTGTGCTGGATGATGCTATCAACTTCAATCTTTTCGGCAGAAGGGGAGAGGGTGCTAGTAGCAAGGGGAGGAAGATGGCGGCTGGGCAGTAGAGAAGGAGGCAACAAAGTTGCAGCTTGGTCCGGGTGAGGCTGCGATTGAGGAGAGGAGGAATATAGGTGGCCGACGATAGTCCTTTGGGTAAGATGATGTTGCGGACTTCAATCTTTTCCTTTGTTCCCCTTTTCTTCTTCTTTTTTTTTTGTTGATGATGGCTACAGTAAAGATAGTGAGAAACTACAATAATGTGGTAGGTGCAATGGCAATGACGGCGATGGCGGTGTAGTTTGTGAGGGGAGCGGCTATGGAGATACAATAGGAATGCCGAAGATCGCTACTCTGATACTAATTGATAGAACCCCACAGGACACTATCATGAATGAAGATGAAAAAGGAGGATAAACAATCACTTCGAGGGGATCGGGCCTCCTTAATCACTTCGAGGAGATCTACCTCCTTGATCTCTATAGGGGATCGACCCTTCTAGGGAAAAACCTATTGACTAAAACAAGACTTCTTCACTGATTGCTTCGTGAAAGTGTTTATACCATTATTTATAGCATGCTACTAAGAGTCCCTCTAAACTTGGACTTAGAGTCCCACTAAACTTGGATCTTAACTAATTGATGGACTCCTGACTAAAAATAATATTGACTCTATCCAAACTGAAGATAATAACTAACTCCAACTAACTTGATTGGGCTCACTCGATCTATAACTCACTCCGATTAAACAGAGACTAACATGACTCAACTTGAATTAATTATAAATCGATGAACCCGACCTTGTTAGGGTCTGATCAAATAATTTGTCTAGATTAAAGTAGTTTAGAGTTTTAATTAAGTTGGCTTTGAATATAACATAAATAACTCAATTAAGAGGCCATTAGGCCTTAATTAGGGCTGATTTAGGCTTATTAGAAATCTCATTTTAGTGACTTAAGGTCAGGTAAGATAGTCTTCGAAGACAATCTTTGAAGATAGTCTTCGAGAAGATAGTCTTTAAAACTGTGCCAGGCGGTGGTACCGCCCAGGCTTAAGCGGTACTACTACCTATGCTAGCGATACTACTGTCAAAACACAATCTCTAAGGGTATGAGGCTGCCAAAACCAACCTGTGAAAAAGGAGAATAGAGTTGTAAAAGAGCATTTGATCTTCAGTGAAGATCAAGTCGCGGGATTAAACCACTATAAAATTGGTTTGTTCCTCTTCTTTACTATTTATCTTCATTGCTTTCTTATTTAATTATCTATCACCTTTGCTTCACTCTTATAAATGTCTCTAAGCTTAAAACACATTTTCAATATGGGTTTTATCAAATGAATTCTTAAATCAATGTTGTTTTCTCAAAAGCACTAATTCACCCCCTCTCTTAGTGTTGATTCAATCCTACCAATTGGTATTAAAGCAAGGTTCTCTCTATTTGGATTAAAACCTAAAAGAGATGGCTTTTGCTGACAATCAAGAGAGACTTTCTATCACTCATCCTCCCATGTCCAATGGGATGGACTATACATATTGGAAAACTTGAATGAGAATTTTTCTACTTTTTATGGATTTTAATTTATGGCATATTATTAAAAGTAGTTTCAAAAAGTCTTTCAAATCAATGAATGAAAGGAATGATTTAGAAAATAAGACTTTCTCAATGCTAAAGTGATGAACGTTTTATTTTGTGCTCTTGATAAAAATGAATTTAATCGGGTTTCCATATGTGAAACTACGCATGAGATTTAGCACACACTCAAAGTCACACATGAAGTCACTAGTAGAGTCAAAGAATCAAAACTTAATCTGTTGGTACACAGCTACGAGTTGTTTTGTATAAAACCAAGTGAGACCATTGGAGACATGTACACTTATCTTACGAATATCATCAATGGTTTAAAAGCGCTTAGTAAAAGTTTTTCTAATTTTGAACTTGTTAACAAAATATTAAGTTTCCTATCAATAAGTTAGGATCCTAAAGTAATAACAAGACAAGAATCAAATGATAATTTTAAACTTTAAGAAGTAATCGGGTCTTTGATGACCTACGAAATGACATGTATAGAACATGATGAACTCGAGAATAACCTTCCAAAGAATAGGAAGGACATAACACTTAGAACTAAGGAAGACCACTTGGGAGAGAACTCAAGTGATGATGATGATGATAATGAATTGGCCCTTCTTACAAGAAAATTTAAAAAATTCTTAAAAATGACCAAAACAAAACAAGACACCAAGAACAAAAAAGTAAACTTAAAAAGAACTAAATAATATGCTATGAATGCGAGAAGCCAAGACATTTCAAAAATGAATGCCCTCGAGTGAAGAAGAAGCAACCAAAGAAGAAGAAGATGCTCAAAACTACTCGAGACGACTCAAGTTCATCCAAAGACGAGGAGCCAACCAACCAAAAAGAAGTTACAAATTATGCATTAATGACATTTGGCAATGAGGTATGTAACCCAAACGAGTCTTCCTTATCTTATGATGAATTATTTAATATATTTAATGACTTATTTGATGATTTTAAATTAGTTAGTAAAAAGTACAAATTATTAAAGAAAGATCATGCTTCTCTTGCTAGTGAATTTGAATGAGTAAAAGATGAGTATGACGAATATATGTTAGCTTCTTGCACTAAGTGTGAAGAGCAAGATACACTTAAGAAAGAACTATTTTATTACAAGAAACATTAAAAAATTTTAGAATAGACAACAAATCCTTAAACATGATCCTTGTTAATAAGGGTCATGTTCATAGAAAGAAAAGAATTGACTTTATGAGTAACACTCAACAAAAACTAATCATCTTTGTTAACAGACTGACATTATATGGTTCATCCGGTAATAGATATAACTTTTGTGGTAAATTTGGACATTGTGCCTATAAATGTTCATTTAAAAGGTATAGTCCACACAAATTAATTTGTATTCCTAAATGAACCATAAACAACTCGATGCCATTAGTAAAATTAGATAGAATTTTTCATGAGGTACCCAAAGGCAAATGGGTACCTAAACCAAAACCACCTTTCTTGTAGGTATGTCTCCAAACAAAGGCTAGAAACATAAAATGATACCTTGATAGTAGATGCTCAAAGCACATGATTGGAGATCCAACTCATTTCTCTAAGCTTCACTAACCTAAATGAATGATTTGTCACCTTTGGAGACAACAACAAAGGAAAAATTAAACCTCTTGATTAGATATGTGTTAGTAGTTGATAGTTTGAAATATAATTTACTAAACATTAGCCAATTTGTGTGATAAAGGATACATTATCAAATTTGAATCTAATGCTTGTATAATTGAAATACCACACAAAAATAGATCTATGATTGCCTTAAGAAATAATAATATGTATACTATTGATATTGATAAGTTTTGTGATGAAATATGTTTTTCGGCCTTGAATGATAATATTTTGACATATGAGACTAAGACATGCTAGCATGAAACTATTCAACTAAATCTCAACTAAAAATCAAGTAAGAGGAATGCCTAGCATCAAGTTTATAAAAGATAAAATTTCTGATGCATGACAACTAGGAAAACAAATAAAAAATAGTTTTAAATCAAAGAATCAAATAATCACCTTTAGACCACTACAATTGATCTATATGGATTTATTTGAAGATAGTAAATGTGTATGTGTTATTATAGATGATTATAGTAGATACACTTGGATATATTTTTTAAACATATAAAAGTGATTGCTTTAAATATTTTTTTAAAATTTTATAAACTTGTTCAAAATGAAAAGGGTTGTATGATTTCATCTATTCATAGTGATCACATTGGTGAGTTTCAAAATCATGATTTTTAAAATTTTTGCAAGTCAAATGGGTGCAATCATAATTTCTCTACTCCAAGAAATCCACAACAAAATAATGTAGTTGAAAGAAAAAATAGAAGCTTACAAGAGATGGCAAGAACTATGTTAAACAAACATAGCCTACTCATATATTTTTGGGTCGAATCTATTAACACAACATGCTATGTCATGAATAGGGTTCTCGTAAAACCATTACCTTCCAAAAATCCTTATGAATTATGGAATAATAAAAAAACATAATATTTCTTATTTCAAAGTGTTTGATTATAAATGTTTTATTTTGAATGAAAAAGATATCCAAGGAATGTTTGAGCAAAATCCGATGAATGCATGTTTCTTAGTTATTCCTTAGTTTCAAAAGTTTATCATATTTTTAATAAAAGAACTCTAGTAATTAAGGAATCCATCCATATTATTTTTAATGAGGTTCCCAAATTGAAGAAAATTGATTTTGATGATGATTTTGATTTTGGTACTTTAAATTAGAATGATAAGTCTCCTCATGAAAATAACTTGGATGCATCTACTTCCAAGGAATCCTTATCCAAGGAATGGAACTATGTAGATGCTCATCCGAAAGAGCTAATAATAGAAGATATATTAAAAGGTGTTCAAACTTGTTCATCATTTAAAAATTTTCTGCTAATGCCGCATTTCTAGCTCAAATTAAACTAAAATGTATTGACGAAGCCCTAAAGATGATTCATGGGTTATTGCAATGTAAGAGGAGTTAAATCAATTTAAGAAAAATGAGGTGTAGAAGGTTATTCCTAGACCTAGTAATCATTTAATAATTTGTACTAAGTGGGTCTTTAGAAACAAGCAAGATGCACTTGGTATCGTGGTTCAGAACAAAACTAGATTAGTGGTTAAAGGTTTCAACCAAGAAGAATGTATTGATTATGAAGAAACCTTCGCTTCTGTCGCTAGAATTGAAGCCATAAAGATGCTCCTTGATATGCTTCTTTTAAAAATTTTAAACTATTTCAAATGAATATCAAAAGTAATTTTCTTAATGGGTTCATTTTAGAAGAAGTTTATGTTAAACAACCACCCAGATTTGAAAATGATCTTTTTCCAAATCATATTTTCAAATTATCTGAGGCTATTTATGGATTGAAGTAAGCCCCTAGGGCTTGGTATGAGAGACTTAGCTCTTTTCTTTTTCAAAATAATTTTTTGAAAGGTAATGTCGATACCACATTGTTTATTAAGTATTTTAAAAATAATTTTCTTATTACTCAAATTTATATTGATGACATCATTTTTTGTTATACTAATGAATCCTTATATGAATCTTTTACCAAAAGTATGAACCAATAATTTGAAATGAGCTTAATGGCAAATTAATCTTTTTCTTAGGATTACAAATCAAGTAATTAAATGATGATATTTTTATAGGTCAAACTAAGTAAACTTTGGATTTGTTAAAATGATTTACTATGTATAGTGCTAAAGCTATAAATACACTTATGAGCACCTTTACAAAATTGGATTTAGACAATGAAGGTGAAGGCTTTGATCAAAAAACTTATAGAGGAATGATAGGTAGTTTGCTATATCAAACTACAATTAGACAATATATTATATTTAGTATTATCCTATATGTAAGATTTTAGTCCAATCCTAAACAATATCATTACAATGTAGTTAAAAGAATATTTAGATACTTAAAAAAAATCCCAAATCTAGGATTATAGTATCTAAAATCTGAAAATTTTGATTTAATTGCTTATGCTTTTGTCGATTTTAGAGGATGTAGGATAAATAAAAAAAGTATCTCTGGAACCTATTAATTTAGGTCATGCACTAATCTCTTGGTCTTCTAAGAAGTAAAATACTATCGCATATCTATATCTGAAGTTGAATATGTTGTAGCAAGTGCATGTTGTGTCCAAATAATATGGATGAAAAATACTTTACAAGATTATGGACTTTGTTTTAAAGACATCCCTATAAAGTGTGACAATACGAGCACAATATGCTTATCAAAAAATCTTATTCAACATTCATGATCCAAGCATACTGATATTAGGCATCTTTTTATTAGAGATCACGTCAATAACCATGATATATCTTTAGAATTTATTGATACAAAATATTAATTAGCTGATATCTTTACAAAGCCATTGAATGAACAACAATTTGATTTTATTAAGAGAAAGATAGGTATGTTGAATCTACTAAATGCATGAACTCTTTACATATATGTTTTGATTATTATCTTGGTTTCTCAGTTTTCATGACTTAAGTTTTTCTTTTGAATCAAGATCATTTCATATAATTTCTCTTCTTGATATTTACAAAAGGAGAAATTTGTTGAAATGATTGTTAGGGCACTAGTTGAGTTGGCTCCTAGTCGATTGAGTCAAGTCCTTAGATTAGGCCCTATTGGCCAGTTAGACCTGACATTAGGTCAGTTAGGAGGAGATTTGAGTCCATTGTAATAAATCAGTCCAAATCCTAGTAGGGTTAGGATTCAGCTGAACTGGAGTCAAGTTAGAAATCCAAGTTAGGTTCGAATCAGAGTCAACCAAGTCAAGCTTGTAATAAACTCAATGGGCCACCACCTTGATGAGGGAAAGTCGGCTACGTTGAGACGAGGCAGCTAGGTTTAGAGAGAGGAGGAGTTTCACTTAGATAGAACCCTCTCTACGGTTGGTTAGGAGTTCAATTAGGAGTTGGAGTCTTGGTTGAGTTAGTTAAAGTAGGAGAGGTTTAGTAAAGTAGGAGCCCTATTAGTATTAGGGTTTTGAGACCCTATATAAACTCATATAGCCACCATTATTTTATCATCAATAGATCAATTTGCTTTTAGCCATTATGCAGCAACCCTAGGAGGGAGGAACCCTATAGAGTTCCAAGGAGGTTGATCCCCTATAGAGATCACCCCAAGCTTAGAATCTATAAGGGTTCTAACACTTGGTATTAGGGCAGCGTTCTTAGCATCTAGCTACCCTTCCACAGTCGCCCATCATCCTTCCACAACTGCCCAAGCAATTCCCATAATTGCTTAGATCATCATCAAATCCCGTTGTCATCTCCACTATCGTAGATCACCTTTTGATCTCCCTAAGAATTGCATCAGGTTCTGGTATTCTACTTACTGCTACTACAATTTAGTTTTCTTTAACCCATAAAACAAAAGTGTTCTATTTCACTACATAACTTATTGTCGCAAAGTTGTCATCTTTATGACAAAAGTTACATTGCAAAATTTAGTAGTGTACTACTGCCCTATTTTGATCTTTTTGCTATAATTTTTTTGCACAATCTTCTACAAGTTTTTTATGACAGCTTTGACACTCCTTAACAATAGATTTCCTTTTGGTTGTGTAAAAAAAATATTGATATAAACTGCTTATCTTTTACATCCAAACTGTTGGACCTTTGACGTAAAATTCAACCGCAGCACCTTCTTGTATTCCTTGATCTAGCCAAATTCCTTGCTATTGTATTCTTTCACAATTTTTTTGTAAATACTACCTTTCCCTTACTAGAGGATGTCCCTTGAGTTTTACCCAAATCCTCATCATGAACTACTAGAAAAAATTTTATGTATACTGCTGAAATGTTTTCAACAAAAAATTATACTACTATACCTTTTATCATTCTTCTTCTTACAAACCACTAAAATGCTACAATTTTGTTACGACCAATCACATCATCTTTAGGGCACCCCTCTAGCCTTAAGATATAGACATTATAGCTTTTTTAAAATTTTTACAGCCTGCCTAAACGGCAGCGTAAAGCTGCAGCCAAAACAATTGCCTACTACTTTGCTGTCGTGTTTTTGTCGAAAACTCGATGCCATATTTTATTGCCATATCCTCTTTAATAATTTGCATTGATCTAACCTTAATCATCATCTATTTCTTACTGTCAAAACCATTCCAAAACCTTTGGCATGCTATTGGAATTCTTTCATCATAAAACTGTTGTTCTTTGACTAAGAATCTGACAGCATTACCCTTCGGCATATCTTGGTGCACCAACACTCGAACCTTGCTAAACTGGTTGCTTCCCCTAACATCAATCCTAAACCTTCCTTCTTAGCCTCAAACTACTGCCATAAACATCCTTTGCAGCCTTCACAACACCCTCAAACTGTAGCACTAATGGTAACCTAAATGGCAAGCTGTCAACCCTAAACCACAACCTTGATCCATCACCCTTTTGGCCACTAATCCCTACCAAACAGGTTGCTGACATCAATAGCAACCCTAAGCCATCCCTCTAACCTTAATCCTTAGCCATCATAACCCCTATATGACCCCTACAGCAACTCCAAACCATAGCCCCAATAGTAGCCAAAAATAGCAACTTATAGTCCCGTACCGTAGCCATCTACCCTTGATTCACTACCTCTTTCGACCACCAATCCACCCAACCAATTCATATCATTGATCTAACACCAATAGAAGAATCTTAACACCATAAATCTAGGGTCTTAAGCCATGGCATCAGTAGATCTGATCAGTGTCAAGTTGGAGGCCTTTGAGATACGTTTAGAGGACAAACTACGCGCTCTCTTCGTAGAATTCAGAATTAGTCAATCTCCAAGCCTGACAAAATTACAGCAAGATAAAAGTTCAGAGAGGCCTCCCAAAAGAGAAGAATGAGCCACTGATGGGTGGACTTCCCTCGATGGGAAGAGGGAGACTCGACAGGATGGCTTTCACGTGTAGAATACTACTTAAGTTATCACCAGACACCAGAGGCTTCCATGGTGGACATCACTATCATCCACCTTAAAGGAGATGCTATACGGTGGTATAATTATTTTAAACATACCTATGGAGTTCTCACAAGGAGGCAATTCAAGAGTACTCCACTTCGGACCATCGGAGTATAAGAACACGAAAGACCAACTCATAAAGATTCACCAAACCTCAACTATATCAAACCAAGTTTGAGCATCTTTCAAATCTAACTTATGATTGGTCTGAAAAATAATTACTATGGACATTCATTGAAGGACTCAAGCTAGAAATAAGAGGATAAGTTAAAGCGTAGTAGCCTCGCACCTTGATGGCCGCAATCTCCTTCACCCGAATCCAAGAGGAGCATCTCAACCAAGATGCTCGAAGGATGAGGACCACTCCTAGACCAGCAAAATATAAACCTTTAGCACCCCCAGCTACCAATCATTCTTCGCTGCCAAAGAAATTGACGATAGAAGAACTTCACGACAGATCGGCGAAGGGCCTTTGTGCTAGTTACAGGTGCCCTGCAAGCCAATCACGTGAGTGATGACATGTGTGACACACTGCATAATCTTTTTACTTATGATTAATATTGATATATTCTTATATTATATTATTTATTACATATATATTATGATGTTCTTGGTTCTATGTAATGGGAATTGGATCGTGATGAGATTACGATAATAAGATCCATTCACTTTTAAACACAGATCCTAAATAATCCCGGTCATAGGTTACTCAGAAAGACATTGAGATAACCTGACAGATCGGTGTACTATATAGATGTCCATATGATGTAGGCGGCTGGTCTCATAGCCACTTGTGTAGAGACACTAAGGATACAATATATGTGCTCATTAGAGAATGAGTTCACTAATTAATCCGCTCATGGAATATTATATGGTTAATGATACCTAATGTCAGACAACAATTCCATGGTCCCAGTTGTATATCTGGTCCTTAGACTTGAGATACCAAGGATGCCTTGTATGAGTACTCCTTTCTTTGATGTCAAACTTGCATGTTTGCAAAGTTCCAGATCTGGTATAACTAGTTATCGAGATTGGTAGCTAACCTTACGAAGGTAATTGAGTATCAATAGAGGATCATCCACTCTCGGTATCACAAGAGGAATATCCTATATGTGCTTGCTCAAATAAATCTCTAACTAGGGTCATTCGGATTGAGAGAGAAAGAGTTCTCAAAGAAAATCTGATTAGAGCGAGATTGTGATGGATTATGTATGTGGCTTGATAGTACCATATCCAATATACGATCTTTGGGATATTAGAAGGATTGTGGGATTATAGATACACAGTATCCATGGACAGACATGTTCGATGAATTTGATCCCCCTATATCGTTTGGGGACTATGGCATAGTGGCATAGTACGTCCATAGTCAATGAGTCAAGTGAATTATTATGGGGATAATAATTCACTATATCAAAAGGAGTTCTAATGAAAATGACTCACGACCAGCTTGGTATCGAGCCTAGAGGGTCACACACATATGATGGATGCTTCAGCGAATAGAGGATTAGATGGAGATCCAATTAGTCCCAATTCTCATTAGATGAGACCCTATGCTAATGGACTCCTTGATTAGGGCCCAATTAAAGGCCTAAAGAGATTATTGGATAGAAATCCAATAATGTAAGATCAGTGGGTAATTAGATAGAGATCCAATACCTACTACGGAAGGAGCCCTAGGGTTTTGGGTGGCTCTCTATAAATAGGACGGGAGACTCATGGTTGATAGGCTGCAATTTTAGTCACTACCTCCTATTCTCCTCCCTCCCTCTGTATAAGAGTTACAAGATCAGATTGGAGGAGTTTCGCTATAAGGATCTATCGCATGGATACCGCTAGAGAGGAGGACACGTGACTTCCTTCATCTTCTCCATCCGGATCTGGAATACAGAGATATATAATCTCTCTAGGTAAAATCAATCTCTCACATATCATGGTTTTTTGGTTTTGCATTTTTTTCTCGTGACCCCAATCTTTGCATGATGATTTGATCTGCATGGGAAACCAATTTTATATTTTGATTTCCATTGCGCATGTGACGCACCCATTGACATTTCCCAACAGTGGTATCAGAGTCATGGTTTTCGTGTAAAAGATTGGTTTTAAACTATATATGACGAGATTGAATCGCATAGAATTGTTCTACATATTCTTACTGTAGGGTCGACGGCCAGCCCCCATGTAGGGTCGGCCACCCAAGGCCCCTACAAGGCGGCGCCCGGGGCCCGCAGGGAGGTCGACATGGGCGCGCAGGCGGCGCTTCTAATGTGATCGACTGCGGCCATCCCTTGCGAAAAGGATGATCCTGCCCCTTTAAATTTCAAAAATTCTGAGGATTGTCCTGGTGTTCAGAATTCTAAAAATGCTCTCAATAATTCTAGAAATTTTGAGGACTGTCCTCTCATCTTGAATTATAAAACTACCCTTGACAATTTTAAAAATTTCAAGCATGTCCTGATTTCTAAAAAATAATTAATTAAATAGTTTAATTATATATCTATTAATCCTACATATGATGTGACGTATATGTGATGTATGATGTGGATGGATGATCATGAGTGAAGTGTTGTGATGTGTATAATTATGATTATTATTATTATTAGGGCCTTTGAGCTTACGTTTTTCTCATTTATTGTTAGGCCTACATGTCTGTGATTATTTATAATTACATTTAGAGGCACAGCGGGAGCTTGGATGTGACAGTGAGACCCGCGATGCCGTGGCAGGAGATCATGACGCATAGTGATGTGACGATCTGACGGAACCGATGATGGCGAGATCAACAATCACAAGGCATGGTGATGCGCCAATACACACACAGATTCTATTATGAGTGATTAGGCCCATTGGCTCGGACTTAATCATATTAGGTGACGGCTCATGATTATCCGGTGTGGCTTGCATATATGATGGCTTACATATATATATATTAAATATATATTAAATATGTATATGTATGACACGACATATTAGGAGACCGATACAAAAACCCCTCCTAAGATAATATTAAGTCGGTAAGCGCGAGGCAATAAGATTGACCCACGTGGTCTTCCATCATTATAGGAAAAAATTGAATCATGACATATGTTAAGTTGGTCGAGTCCCTCGTGGCTCACTTATCTACATGATCGAGATCTTGCCTTTGACATAGAGATGCCACCGGTGACCTGAGGATATGGTATGCTTAGTCGAGTCCCTCAAGGGCATATCATCGAATCAGACTCATCTTGTAATGATGGTGATAACTTAACTGAACGTCATGGTTGGTCGAGTCCCTCAAGACTGATGATTCAGAAGCCAAACATGATGGGAATCATAAGGAGTTGTGATTGGCAAGAGTAACCTACCTTTTGGGCTTAGTGTAATTGGTCGAGTCTCTCAAGGTTGCACTAAGATGCCAATTGGACCTCGATCCCCACTAGAAGTCTGCTGGAGATTTTCATCTCATGTGTTGAGGGTATTGCATGATTCACCAAGAAAATAGTGAGAGTACATTAAGATATAAATCTATATCTTAATTAGTATTATCTGTAAAATCTACATGTTATTTATTTTTTTGTTATATCTTGTTTTGTTAGAAACATGTCGCTCACAAACCCCCTACGTGGCCTACTTGATGCCAACCACCTCACTGGTCCAAGCTCCACGATTTGAGAATAATATTCTCATGACGGAGAAAATCATATACATCCTTGATACAATTGTGTCCATGCCGGAAGAAGGGGCATGCGAGGATAAGATCGCTCGCTATGTGAAGTACATAGATGATTCCATGTTAGCAAAATGTTACATATTGGCCTCTATGACTCCTGAGTTACAAAGGTAACATGAGAGCATGGATGCAAATTCTATCATTCTTAATCTCCGTCAGCTATTTGAGAAACAAGGAAGAACTCAAAGATATGAGATATCTAAGAGACTCTTCCAAGCCAGGATGATAGAAGGGACATCGGTTGAGAACCATGTCCTAAAGATGATAGAGTGGATCGAGAAACTCAAAGTTCTAGGAATAGTCCTAAAGGATAACCTGTGCGTTAATCTTATACTTCAGTCCCTACTAGATTCCTTTTCTCAATTCATTAGGAATTTGAACATGAGCAAGTTTGAGGTGACTTTTCCTGAGCTCCTCAATATGTTGAGGGAAGCTGAGAGTGCCATCAAGAAGGAGAGGCCAGTTCTCTATATTGGTGAGACCAAAAGTAAAAGGAAGGCTAGCAAGACCCTTAAGAAGGGCAAGGGCAAAGAAAGATCAGGTAAGGCAAAGGTTGCCAAGAGAGACCCAACAAAGGACAAAGGATAGTGCTTCCACTACAGCCAAGATGAGCATTGGAAGAGGAACTGTAAGGACTACCTTGCAGAGAAAGCGAGACAGAAGCTTAGAGAAACTTCAAGTATATTCATAATCAGTCTTCACTTGTCAAATTTTCATGATAACATATGGGTATTGGATACTAAGAGTATTTATCGTATCTATAATTTATTACATTTTCTGGCAAGACCTAAAAGATTGACTAGAGATGAGATGGACCTTAAGATGGGCAATGAAGCAAGAGTTACTGCAATTGCTATTGGGGAGATCACCCTACATCTGCTAGTGGAGTTATTATTACATTGGATACATGCTATTTTATTCCCTCTATTATCAAAAATATTATTTTCATATTTTGTTTGACAATTAGTGGATATAAATTAGTTTTTGAGAATAATAGTTGTTCAATAATTATGGATGATGAGATCATCACTAGAGGGACCCTTATAAATGGCTTATATATGTTAGACGCTTCTCTACATATCATGAAAATAAATATGTCTAAGAGAAAAAGAGATGAGGTGCATAATGCATACCTATGGCATTGTAGGCTAGGTCATATACATGAAGGAAGGATTCAAAAGTTACTGAAAGATGGATACTTAGATCCATTTGACTATGAGTCATATACAACTTACGAATCTTTCCCTCATGAGAAGATGACCAACTCTCCTTTTAGTGGAACTAGAGAGAGAGCCACTGAGTTATTAGAACTCATACATAGTGATGTATGTGGTCCCATATCCACTCAAGCTGTAGGTGGTTACTTATACTTTATTATATTCACTGATGATTTTACTAGGTATGGACATATGTACTTAATGAAGTACAAATCCGAGGCCTTTGAGAAATTCAGAAAATATAAGAATGAGGTGAAAAATCAAATTAGAAAGAGTATTAAAACTCTTCGATCAGATTGAGGAGGAGAGTATTTGAGTACAGAGTTTATCCATTTCCTCAGGGACAATGAGATTTTATCCCAGTGGACACCTCCTTATACACCTCAGCTCAATGGTGTATTAAAAAGGAGGAATCGCACGCTGTTAGACATGGTGCAATCCATGATTAGTTTCATTGACCTACCTATCTCATTTTAGGGGTACGCCCTAGAGACTGCAGCTTATCTTCTAAACAGAATTCCATCAAAATTGATAGTGTGTACACTATATGAGATATGGAAAGGAAAGAAGCCCGATCTTAAGATTATTAAGATTTGGAGCTGTCCTGCCCATGTTAGAAGACAACCTCGATAAGTTGGAATCAAGGACAGAATTGTGCACATTCGTGGGATACCCAAAGGAAACTTGTGGGTATTATTATTTCTATCATCTCGAGGACCGAAAGAACTTTATTGCTAAATAGAATTGAGCGAGGTTGGAGAACCTAGCTCTAGCACCATTCCAGAGCCCGAGTCTGTTCAAGTACTTAACATATAAATTCTAATTTTACATGGGTCCAGTAGAGTATCTCACCCTCCTGAAAGATATGTGGGATATATCAGTGGAGATGACTCTCAGGATGTTGATCCTCAAACCTATGAGGTGGCTATTATGAGTATAGACTCCGGAAAGTGATAAGAAGCTATGAATTCTAAGATAGATTCCATGTATTCTAACAAGGTTTGGAACCTTATGGATGTACCTAAGGGTATTATACCCATCGGCTATAAATAGATCTTCAAGAATAAGATCGGAGTGGATGGAAAGATTGAGACTTATAAAGTAAGGCTGGTAGCTAAAGGATATCATCAAAGACAAGGAGTTGACTATGACGAAACCTTCTCACCTGTAAACATGCTTAAGTCAATTAGAATTATTTTGGCCATTGTAGCACACTATGACTATAAGATCTGGCAGATGGATGTCAAAACGGTATTCCTCAATGGCAATCTCGAGGAGGTGTATATGATACAACCAGAGGGATTCATATCTAAAGAGAGTCCAGATAAAGTATGCAAGTTGCTTAGATCCATTTATGGATTGAAGCAAGCTTCCTAAAGTTGGAACATAAGATTTAATAAGGTGATCAGATCTTATAACTTCGTTAAGAATGAAGATGAGCCTTGTGTGTATAGAAAGGTAAGTGGGAGCACTATCACCTTCTTGGTGCTATATGTGGATGACATCCTAGTAATTGGAAATGATGTAGGAATGCTCTTCACAGTAAAGGATGGCTATCCAGAAACTTCTTCATGAAAGACTTAGGGGGGAAGCATTTTATATTGGGGGATCCAGATCTATAGAGATAGATCCACGAGGATGCTTGGCTTGTCCCAGTCCAAGTACATAGATTCTATTGTCAAAAAGTTTAGCATGGAGAATTCTAAGAGAGGTCTCATACCGATGAGACATGGAATATCACTTTCTAGGAGTATGTCCTCAAAGACTCTTGAAGAAAGGACAAACATGGATAAGATATCTTATGCCTCAGCGATAGGGTCTATCATATATGTGATGCTATGTACTAAGACTAATATAGCATATGCTCTGAGTGTCACGAGCAGGTATCAGGCAAATCCAGGTTTAGAACATTGGAAGGCAGTAAAGTGTATCCATAAGTACTTGAGAAGGACTAAGGATCTTCTACTAGTATACGGAGGAGGTAGCCTCCAGGTTGAGGGCTACATAAACTCGAGTTTTCAATCTGAGATTGATGATAGCAAGTCAAATTCAGGATATATTTTTACCCTGAATAGAGGAGCAGTAAGCTGGAAGAGTTCCAAGCAAGATACTACTGCTGACTCGACCACAGAAATATAATATATTGTTGTAGTAGAAGCAGCAAATAAAGGAGTGTGGATGAAGAAGTTCATCAAGGATTTGGGAGTTATACCAAGCAGTGTAGAGCTGACTCCCATATATTATGACAGCGATAGCGCAATAACTCTAACAAGGGAACCCAGGTTTCATCAGGATTATTCTGAGGAGGTTCCATTTGATTAGAGTGATCATGACCTGAAAAGTATAGCAATGGAAAGAGTTCCATCCGAAGATAACATTGCAGATCTACTGATGAAGCTATTAGCTCAGATTGTATTTAAGCATCATAGGGGTCTAATGGGGATTAGACACATAGGTGATTGGCTTTTGGTCAAGTGGGAGATTACTAGTTACAGGTGCCCTACAATCCAATCACGTGAGTGATGGCACGTGTGATACACTATATAATCTTTTTGCTTATGATTAATATTAGTATATTCTCACATTATATTATTTGTTGTATATATATTGTGATGTCTTTGGTTCTATGCAATGGAAATTGGATCGTGATGAGATCACGATAATAAGATCGATTTACTTTTAAACATAGATCCTAAATAATCCTGATTATAGGTTATTCGAGAGAGACATTAAGATAATCGGACAGATCGGTATACTATATACCCATCCATATAATGGAGATGGCTGGTCTCAAAGCTACTTTTGTGGAGACACTAAGGATATAGTACAGGTGCTCATTGGAGAATGAGTTCATTGATTAATCCGCTTATAGAATGCTATATGATTAATGATACCTAATGTTAGACAATAATTCCATAGTCCCAGTTATATATATGCTCCTTCGACTTGAGATACTAAGGATGCCTTGTATGAGTACTTCTTTCTTGGATGCCAGACTTACAGGTTTGAAAAGTTTCAGATCTGGTATAGTTGGTTATCGGGATTGGTAGCCAACCTTACGAAGGCAATTGAGTGTCAATAGAGGATCATCCACTCTTAATATCATGAGAGGAATATCTCATATGTTCTTGAGAGAGAAAGAGTTCTCCGAGAGAATCTGATCAGAGCGAGACTATAACAGATTCTGTATATAGTTTAACAGCATGTCCAATATACGGTCTCTGGAATATTAGATGGATGAGGGATTATAGATATACGGTAACTATGGACAGATAGGTCAGATGAATTTGATCCCCTTGTATCGTCTGGGGACTTTGGCATAGTGGCCTAATACGTCCATAGTCGATGAGTCGAGTGAATTATTATGAGGATAATAATTCATTATATCAGAAAGAGTTCTGATGAGAGTGACTCATGGCCAGCTTGGTATCGGGCCTAGAGGGTCATACACATATGGTGGTTGCTTCAGCGAATAGAGGATTGGATGGAGATCCAATTAGCCCCTATTCTTATTAGATGAGACTATATGCTAATGGGCTCCTTGATTAAGGCCCAATTAGAGGCCTAAGAAGATTATTGGATAGAGATCCAATAATACAAGATTAGTGGGTAATTGGATGGAGATCCAATACCCACTAAGGAAGGAGCCCTAGGATTTTTGGTGGCTCTCTATAAATAGGAGGGGAGACTCATTGTTGATAGGCTGCAGCTTTAGCTACCACCTCCTATTCTCCTCCCTCCCTCTGTGCAAGAGTTGCGAGATCAGATTAGAGGAGTTTCGCTATAGAGATCTATCATGTGGATACCATTAGAGAGTAGAGCGCTTGACCTCCTTCATCTTCTCAATCCGAATCTGGAATACAGAGATATACGATCTCCCTAGGTAAAATCAATCTCTCATACATTATGGTTTTTCAATTTTATATTTTTTTCTCACGACCCCAATCTTTGCATGATGATTTGATCTGCATGAGAAACTAGTTTTATGTTTTGATTTCCGCTGTGCTTGTGATGCACCCACTGAGGTTTCCCAACACTTTGGTGGCATTAGAATGAACTTTGAAGCTGCAACCATCACTACAAAAAGGGGAAGCTTCCCATGATAGAACCTATGGAAGAATTTAAAGAAGACCTTGAACCTAAGGAGGAGAACATAAAGGAGGACCAATAGTCGACCGATTGCACGACTCATGCTATAGCCAGCCATGCAAACCCGTAAGTTATGAAAGTTAAAGAATCTCTTAGGCAGTAGCCCGTTACCATCCTCATCAAGACCAGGAGCACCAACAACTTTATGAACAACAATGTTGCTACCCAATTGATACTCTAAATTGAAGATTGCAGCAGGTTTGATGTTGAGGTAGCCGACGGTCGAATTTTGAAGTGCTATAGAAGATGTCCACGTGTGAAATTGTTATTATAGGACCAAGAAGGAAATGCTGATTTTTTCCTCCTCCATCTTGAAGATTATATGGTTGTGCTCAACATCAAATGGCTGACTATGTTAGGTGATGTTCCTTGAAATTTTTCCAAATTTATCTTTTCAGTCATGGGAAATAGGAGATCCTACGTATGAAATATGAGAGTAACATGATGACAGTTTCAGCACAACGAATGGAGAATATCTTGCATAAAGTGAATAGTGGCTTCTTAATGCAACTCCAACAGCAATAGATGAGGGAGCCACAAAAATTGAAGACCCAAACATTCTTCAATTGCTTGCTAAACTTTTAGATGTCTTTGTCAACCGCGTAGCCCACCTCCTACCTGACGGTATGACCACCAAAAACTGATCCTCCTGGATAAATCAGCAGCAAACACTTGGAAATATCATTATCCTCACCTCCAGAAAGCTGAAATAGAGAGG
Organism: Ensete glaucum; assembly: GCA_021527575.1. NCBI lineage: Eukaryota > Viridiplantae > Streptophyta > Magnoliopsida > Zingiberales > Musaceae > Ensete > Ensete glaucum. The sequence continues at coordinate 19,314,343 of CM038552.1, read as the reverse complement.
ATTGGAAATGAGATGTTTGAAATATGGGTCATCTGGCTAAGTTACAGCCCCTATTTTTTGCCAGTGCTAGCTTTACCCGACTTCGATAAAGTATTTATGATTGACACATCGGGAGCTAGAATTTGTCTTATCCATATGTCAGAAGGTCGACCCCTAGCCTACATCAGCAAAGCCCTCTCTCGATATCAATTGAAGTCATCAATCAATGATAAGAAAATGCTAACCTTTGCTTTTGTAGCTTGGCGTGATACAAGACAATAGCACAAAGGGGAAATGAAAATAAGTCCTAAAAATTACAGCCTCTACTCTCTCTAAAATCAGATCAGGCACACATTACTATGGACTCTACTAAAGGGCAGCCACCATCTCAGAGGAAAGCTTGGCTACCATTACATATGATTTCCTTAACTAAATGAGGAAATCTTGTAGATCAATTGAGGGAAATCCTCCTATCTTCACTTATATAAATTGATGATGAATCAATGAACTCAATGAGCTTTTCATTACTACTTCCTATTTCAACATGCTATCAGAGCCCCTCTCTCTCTAAGAGAGATTACCTTTCCTCGCCCTCCCTCTCTCTTTTAAGAGAGATTATCTTTTTTTTTCTTGTTGTCAAATGATAACCTCTTGCTAATGAGGAATCAGTGACACTATCTGCCATCGTTGCTGATTCGCTCCTCTATCAATGGTAGTCCTCTAAGGTCCAATGACCCAGGTGACCATCCTCTCCAGCCATACATCTGTGAAAGTCGTAGCTCACCTGCCAGATTTTCGACCATTACATCTTCAACAATGCTTCCTGCTGCCGTAGCCATTACTACAACAACAACCCCAAACCATCTGTGTAATGCAACAAATCTGTCGATTCTTCCTCCATTGACAGCAAAATTTCAGCCACCAGCATAGCCCCTCCGCTACACATGGTCAGCAAACTTGCCTCCTTCCTCTCCATCGGTGAGCTGATCCACTCTGCTTTCTACTGCCTGTAGCCTCATCCCTCATCTATCGGCGTCGTCGTCTTCTTCTGCTGGTTGCCATGCTCTGCAGCAATCACTCTCTCACTCATCTGAAATCATAGCCATCTTCTGTTCGGTAGAGAACTACAGCAACTCTTTGATCTATGTTGTTCTGCAGCTTCCCCTCTACCATCAACTGCTACTTCAAAACTCGATGGTGGTGGCATTCCAGGAGGGGAATCGAGGCCTACCTCGTCGGCCTCTCGAGGATCATCAATGTAGATTTCCCATCATCAGCGATTATTGATCTACCCCGTCAGCTTCCCATCATCTGTCGTCGGGCAACCTTCTCCACCGCTGCGCTTTCTCTCCCGGCCCCACGCTGCTATAGCCTCAGCCACCCCAAATGCTGACTCCGCTACCTCCTATAATGCTGCTACGCAGCAGCGTCGCCATCCTCTGCCGACGAAGCCCCTATTTGTTTCAGCCCTCTCTGTTTCCTACTTCCTAGCTGAGGGTGCTATATGGCTGATCACCTCCATTAGCAGAGGTGCCCTCAACAGCTCTATCCTCCCAATTGCTACTGCAGTAGGTTGGCAACAGTGTCCTATCACCGACCTCCTTCTCTGTGGCGAGAACTATTCTTCCTTCCAGTTGCATCTCAGCAGTGACATCTGATAGCATTTTCTAACCTGCACGGCCTTGCTACTCTAGCCAAAGCTATAGCCTACACTGGGACGTCGTGTGAGAGCCTTATTCTCTCCTTGTGAAGCATTAGCAGCGTCTTAGCCATGTCGCTGCTCTAAACCCTTAGTAGCTCTAACGTTGTTGCTGCCGGTGGGTGCTCGCTCTTCTGCACCCTTGGTCACCCCTTTGCCCAGCGCCAGTGTCTTCCAGCAATTGGCATTCATAGTGCACCCACCGACGCTGACTCCTGCTACCTCTCCTCCACCGATGGTAGCCCTCCACTATCCAACGACAGCTTCTTGCCTTTTCTTTTGGTATTGCCAGAACTTCTTCTATAGTGCAACAGAACCAGAGTAACCTCTACTTCTTCTGCTACAACCGCCGAACCTCCTCTTTTTACCATCGAGGTCCCCTCGCTGTGAACGCCCTCTCCTTTTGTTCGTGAGTCCTCCTAGTCTTGATATCCAAGTCCGACACCTCCATACTTGCTTTCGTTGTCCAGCGACAACTTCTACTCCATCCATTCTACTACGCCTGCCCCATGTCAGAACTCCTCTTCCTGCCATGCCTGCACCCTCCTTCACAGCCAGGCTTACATGGCCATCGAAGTCAACCGCCGTTAGACCTTCACCGCAGTTGACAACACAGCAGCCTCCTTCCTTCAGATTCATTGACATTGATTCAAGATCTATATCCTTCATAGGAGCTTCATCCTGTGAGGGCATGATAGTTTGATCTAATTGGACTACCAAACTTGGTTCCAATAGAATCATCTGCTCCTTTTCAGCTAGGCTGACATCGCCACCGAAGTTTGTTAGAAATGGAAATGAGAGAATAAAAACTTGATATTATTGATAAATGCATCATCTATTTATACAGGGATGAGGAAAGATTTTCCTCAACTAATGAAGATTTCCCTCAACTAATGAATGAGATTTACTCGTTCAGTTACAGATTTGGCGGTAGACTTAGTCAAAAGATTTTCCTCAACTAATGAGGATTTCCCTCAACTAATGAACGAGATTGGCTCGTTCAGTTATAGAGTTGGCGGTAGACTTAGTCAGCTAACATGCCCCCGCAAGATCGAGCTTCTGTCAAGGATGCCGATCTTGGACCGATGCAATAAAAAGGGCTTGCGAGCTAAAGACTTTGTGAGGGAGTCAGCAAGTTGATCAGCCGTGTGAACATGAGAAACACGAAGCTGCTGACGAGCAACTTGATCCCGCACAAAATGAAAGTCGATAGCCACATGCTTCATGCGAGAGTGAAAAACCAGGTTCGCACAGAGGTAAGTTGCACCAAGGTTATCACAATAAATAACAGGTATAGTAGAAGAAGAAACGTGAAGCTCCTTAAGCAAGTTGGAGATCCAAATGAGTTCAGCAGCAACAGCAACTATAGCTCGATATTCAGCTTCGTGACTGCAACTGCCTTTTGTTTCTTAGAACTCCGGTGATCGGATTAGCAAGAAAAACAATATAGCCAGATGTGGAGGTTCGATCGTCAACATTGCCGGCCCAATCAGCATCAGCAAAGACATGAAGCTGAGAGGGAGAATGTTTGCGAAGAAAAATACCATGATCAATAGTCCCTTTAAGATAACGCAAAACGCGTTTGACAGCAGTCCAATAGAGAGCAGATGGCCGATGCATGAACTGAGACAGTTTATTAACTGCAAAGGAAATATCCGGGCGAGTAAGGGCAAGATATTGTAGGGAGCCAACTACTTGTCGAAACTGAGTAGGGTCCGTAGCAGGACTACCATCACATAACTTTAGTGATTCACTGGAGGATAGAGGAGTGGCAACCTCTTTTGCATCCTGCATAGCCGTCTTGAATAACAAATCAAGAATATACTTTCTCTGTGAGAGAAAGAGACCAGAAGACGTAGATGTAGCCTCGACTCCGAGAAAATAATTTAGGTGACCAAGATCCTTAAGAGAGAATCGGTCGGCCAATTGCTGAATAAATGCTTGAACCGCCATAGAGTTATCACCGGTAATAATAATATCGTCCACATAAACCGGAAGATAGATAGTAAACCCATGTTGGTGGCGTAGAAAAGAGAGACATCGATTTAGAGTTAATGAAGCCAACCAAAGACAAGTAGAGACCAAGCTCGATAAGCTTGTGGAGCTGTGAAGGCCATAAATGGCTTTTCGTAATTCTGAGACATGCCGGGATCGAGGATGTATAAAACACGGAGGTCATTGCATGAAAACGTCTTGAAGTGTTCCTTGCAAAAGGCATTGTTAACATCGAGTTGGCGTAAGCACCGTTGGAGACGCCAAACTCGGATAAGCCGAATGGTAGTAGGTTTGACAACAGGACTAAATGTCTCGGTGTAGTCAAGACCGGGACGTTGATGAAAACCTTTAGCCACAAGTCGAGCTTTATAGCGAGCAATCGAGCCATCGTGGTTTCGCAATGCGATAGACCCACTTACACCCTATAATGTTTTGCGTGGGGTGAGAGGGGTGAGAGTCCATGTACCATTAAGAAGCGCATCATACTCATCACTCATGGGCGCCGTGTGAGAATTTTGGGCTTGAGTAAAAGATGATGGTTCGATAGGCTAGAGAAGAGTTGGTGCTGACATGTAAATTAAGAACTTGACGGGGTTTAAAGATACCACTTTTGGAGCGGGTTTGCATTGGATGGCTTGAGACGATAGGAGTAGCAGAGGGTAAGGATTGAGGTTGATCACTAGTGGAGGTGGACGCAGGGACTACAGAGGAACCAGGACAAGGTGAGGACAGAGGTATTGGCTCTGGAGGAGAGGAAGAAGCCGGAGAAGAAGACGAAGGAGGAATGTGCGGAATCGAAGTAACAAGTGAGTGTGGATCTTGTAGAGGCACGGGGGAGGAGGAAGATGTATTAGAGGAACTCAATGGGATGGCACAATGACCTTGATCTCGAAAGGAAAAGACAGACTCCACAAAAGTGATATGTTTGGAGACAAATACCTTAGCAGATAGAGGATCATAACACCGAAAAGTATTATGTTCAAGAGAATATCCGATGAAAATACAAGGGCGAGATCGAGGCTGCAGTTTATGAGAATTGTAGGGGCGTAACCAAGGATAACAGAATGACCAAAAACTTTTAATGTGTGTAGGTTAGGGCATTTTTGAAATAGCTTTTCAAATGGTGACTGATACTGAAGAACTGGAGTGGGCAAACGATTAATGAGGTACACCGCAGTTTGAAAGGCGACAGACCAGAAGGCAGAAGGCATAGATGCTTGATGAAGCAGAGTTAGACCAGTTTCAACAACATGACGATGTTTACGTTCGGCAGAACCAACCAGTTGAGGAGTATACGGAGGTGACTTAAGATGTTGAATACCACAAGTAGATAGATAAGATGCAAGAGCTTGATATTCACCTCCGCCATCAGAATAGATGGTTTTAATAGTAGTTTGAAAATAGTTCTCAACTAAGTTCTTAAATTTAGGGAATACAACAACGACATCGATTTTTGAAGAGGATAGAACCATGTATACTTGTAAAATAATCTACGAAGACAACATAGAATCTAAACTTGTCAAAGGAAACAACCGATGGGACCCCAAACATCGTATAAATAACCTCAAACGGCTTAGAGCAAGAAAGAGAGGAAGTACTAAAAGGTAATTGATGACTTTTATTACTAAGACAGGCATTACTGAGTAAGAACATTGTTGGATTTAAAAGCAGGAATAGAATAACGAAAACAATTTTTGTTGAATAGAGTTTGAGGATGACCAAGACGATGCCATATATCGGAGCGGTGGAAGTGTTCTTGTTGGGTGGGTGAGAAACACGGTGACGGCCATTCGTAGATGTTGTCTTTATTCAGGCCGCGAACTAGAGATGCCCCCGTGCTCAAGTCCTTAACAAGAAAATAATCAGGAAAGAACTCAATAGAAGTATGATTTTGTTGACAAAATTGAGAGACAGAAATAAGATTTCTCTTGATGTGAGGGACACACAAAACATTATGAAGTGTAAAAGGCGAGTCGTTAGAATGTAATGTCTTAGAACCAACATGAGTAATAGGGATTCGATTACCATCACCAACGATGACGTCTTCATGGCCGCCATAGCCATTATGGAGTGATAAATTCGGAGATCGAGATGATATGGTGGGAAGCGCGAATCCACAATCCAGTTAGACGGACCTTGAAGAAGCGGTGATATTTGCTTGAGGCCAAGTAGATGGTCTTTGGAAGACGCGATCGACAAACTTTGGCGATGTGACCGATTTTGTCACACAATTGATGAACAAGTTGCGAGAGATATAGGTGGGGACGAGGTGAAAAGGAAACATTTGGACGATAATTGACGGACGAAGGATATGGAGGAAGAAGTGATGGATGAAAACTCATAGTAGTGGGAGGTTGGGTGACTACACCTTTTGAAGTATTGTTGTGGTATTTACGGCTGGGCTTTTTGAGTTTTTGGGTGAACTGAGCTGTGATGGGAGGTTCTGACAAAGGTGCCAATAGCTTGGTGTTCCGCTTTAAGTAAGCTTCATAATCCGTCAGCTTGTCATAAAGTTCTTCAAAGAGGATAGGAGAGTCACGCGCCCGAATAGCAGCAGTAAGTTCTTTGTACTCAGGATTTAAGCCATTGAGCATGTGAACCAAGATCTCTTCATCGAAGAAGATGACCTATCAAAGCCGGTCATCGATAATGACTTTGATATTTTGTAAGTAATCAGCAATACAACTTCCTCTTGCTTGAGAGTCATAAGATTGGAGAGTAGTCCAAGCATGCGAGTCCGAGAGCGGTTCGCCAGTAGTCGTAACTTGTTCCATGCTTCAAGTGGTACAGAGGTCACAAGCGGAGCGATGGATCCAGCAACAGAGGCCTGAATGGCTTGGAGAATTAGTCGATCCTGCCGAAGCCATAACTTGTAGGCAGAATTGGGTACTGGGCTAGGGTCTCCTGGGACATGAATCATGGCTGGTGGACAACTAAGTGAACCGTCAACATAGCCCAATAAATCATAACCAAACAAGAGGTTAGAGAATTGAGCATGCCAAGAGGCATAATTGCCATTTTTAGATAACTTGAAGGGGATTAAAGATGCAGCATTAATGGAAATAAGACCGGACGATGAAACAGAATTATTAGTAGGAAAAGGAGTAGGGACATCAGAAGTGGATGAGAAAGACATTAGGAAATCACAAAAGCCGTTGCACAGAGTTGAGAACAGTAACACAACTGGTGACCAAGAAAAAGAAAAGAAAAAAAAGCAATTAACGGCTATAAAGTTGTAGGTAGTAGCATAGATCAAGGTGGCTAACAAACTGAATCGAATAGTGTAGAAAACACCGGTAGATACGGGAGTGAGTGGCGAATGAGAATATCCAACGGTAGTCCAATAGGTAGTGCAGGACGGAATCACGCCTTCTTGTTGGAATCTGAGACCGAAAGGGTAGAGAATGGTGGTAGCGACGTCGGCACACGAGGAGAAGCGCTCCTGCGTAGAGCTATAAACTGCTGTGGATCGGCTGGAGCTGTTTGTAGGTGATAGTAGATTTGAAAGATCCAGCAAGTAGCGTTGCCTCGGTAATGATGTAGGAGTAGAGGAGGCAGCATGTAATGGCAACTATTTTTCTATCGTTTGACAGAGAGAATAATTTCTCTTATGGCTCTGATACCATGTTAGAAATGGAAATGAGAGAATAAAAACTTGATATTGTTGATAAATGCATCGTCTATTTATACAGGGATGAGGAAAGATTTTCCTCAACTAATGAAGATTTCCCTCAACTAATGAACGAGATTTACTCGTTCGATTTGGCGGTAGACTTAGTCAAAAGATTTTCCTCAACTAATGAGGATTTCCCTCAACTAATGAACGAGATTGGCTCGTTCAGTTATAGAGTTGGCGGTAGACTTAGTCAGCTAACAAAGTCAACCGCCATCAGATCTTTACCAAGGTTGACAACACAGCGGCCTCCTTCTCAGCCAGGCTGACACCACCGTCGAAGTCAACCGCTGTAAGATCTTCATCGCGGTTGACAACACAGCGGCCTCCTTCTTTGAGATTTATTGACATTATTTCAAGATCGACATCCTTGACAAGAGCTTGATCTTGTAGGGGCATGATAGAAGATAGATAGTAGATAAGATTTTGATATGATTTTTCCAACTGAATGAGGAAATCTCGTATATCAGTTGAGGAAAATGCTCCTATCTTCACTTGTATAAATTGATGATGAATCAATAAACTCAATAGGCTTTTCTTTACTACTTCCTATTTCAATAGAAAGAAGTTTGCTATTGAAGATCGAGTCTTCCTTTATCTTGAGCCCTACCAGCAGGAATCTATGAAGACTCGAGCCTCACGGAAGTAGTCTCCTAGTTTTTTTTTTATCCTACAAAATTGAAGATCACATTAGAGCCGTAACTTGTGGATCAGATCTACACACTAACTCAAAATTACAATTGATTCTCCAGGAATCTCACCGTAAATGGAAGTTTAGAGAGGACGACTCAGCCTAGGTCCACCTACCTGAGATTTCGACTGATGGGGAGGCCCAATTCAGTTGATAATCACATGGGATCATAGGATCGTGACACATTACTGTCCAGTCACTATTGTTGATGTTGGATCGCAAGAGCAGGATGCACCTACTACAGGGGCTACGAGGGAGCCTCATGGAGCTCAGTCGTGAGGACAAGGCTGATTTGAAGAGGGCGGGGCTATTAGGACCTTAGCTGAGTCGGGTCCTAGTCAATTAAGTCGAGTCCTTAGATTAGGCCTTATTGGCTAGCTTGGACTTAACATTAGGTCGGCTAAGAGGAGATTTGAGTCTATTATAATAAATCAACTCAAATCCTAGTAGGGTTAGGATTTGGCTGAACTAGAGTCGGGTTAGGAATCCGATTGGGTTCGGGTCAGAGTCACCCAAATCAAGCTTGTAATAAACCCAATAGGCCGCCCACCTTGATGAGGGAAAGTCAGCTCGATTGAGAGGAGGCAGCTAGGGTTAGAGAGAGGAGGAGTTTCACTTAGATGAGACTCTCTCTAGGGTTGGTTAGGAGTTAGATTAGGAGTTGGAATCTTGATTGAGTTAGTTGAAGTATGAGAGGTTTAGTAAAGTAGGAGTCCTATTAGGATTAGGGTTTTGAGACCCTATATAAACTCATGTAGCCACCACTATTTTAACATTAATAGTTAAATTTGATTTTAGCCATTGTGCAGCAAACCTAGGAGGGAAGAACCTCTATAGAGTTCCAAGGAGGTCAATCCTCTATAGAGATCACACCAAGCTTAGAATCCACAACGGTTCTAACAATGATTCATGTTCTTCACAACTTGATCTTTCATGTGATGACAATTTTTTTTGCACCATTGAATCCTTTCCTTCTCTTTCTTTTCGACAATGACAAAGTGGTAGAATAATTATAAACTTGAACATCCCAAAAGAAAAGACAAAGCTTGCATGTTACATACACTTTTCTCCTTTTTGTGGATGATAAAGGGGGATAAGTTATAATGATTGAATCATGCACGTGTGATGTACTTTAAGTAAGAGAAGTTATGATGATAATTTAAAACTTGAATCATGCATGATATGATATAATTTGATGGTTTGAAATTATGCTTAAAATACTTATGATTTTATGATGCATCCAATGATATTTCAATTATAACTCAAATTATTTCGACTTGAATTCAAAGTTTATCACTCTTTTTTAATTCAAGTTTTTTTTATTACTATATGACATATAGATAGAGGAAGTTTAGTTAAACTTCATCATCAATTGATTTCATCATCAAAAAGAGAGAGATTGTTGAATCTCATATTTTGATAATGAAATCAATTGATAATGTTATGATCCAATCTGTATTCAAGAAAGTAATAGAGGCCTATCTTCGATCATGAAAAGGTAAAACAATTGAAGTAGGAAAATTAGACGTTGGGTCGGAGTCAAAGAACTGGCATCTATCGGAAAATCGAACATTGCAGTAAGATCGTATGTTGCAGGAGTCAACATGTCGATGGATCGAGCAATACACCGAAGGAGAGCATGATGCGTCGAGGGTTTAGATGAACAAATGATATGCCAGACAACACGATTAACATTTTATAATAATTTGTCTAGATCAAAGTAGTTTAGAGTTTTAATTGAATTGGGTTTGAATTTAACATAACTAACTAAATTAAGAGGCAATTAGGCCTTAATTAGGGCTGATTTAAGCTTATTACAAAGCTCATTCCAATGACCCAAGGTCTGGTAAGACACAATCTTCAAAGACAGTCTCTGAGAAAACATAATCTTCAAAACTATGTCAGCAGTGGTACCGCTTAAACATAGTATCCCAGACTGTGTTAGGCGATGGTACCACCCAGGCTAGTAGTACTACCGCCAAAACACAATCTCCAAGGGTATGAGACTGTCAAAACCTCAGAATCCCTAAAAATTTAAATTTTAGCTTCACTTTTTAATCTATTTGGGGCCAATAAATATCTCACTCATTCTTGCTTGGGCAAGCAAGAAAAGTGAGCAAAATCTTGTGAAAATATTATTGTAATTTCCTAAGAGCTCTCATTCTTTTCTCTAAGTGTAGTTTCTATTTATGGGAGAGCTGAGAGAATTGTAAAGGTTGTCTCCTAAACTTGTGAAAGGATAATAAAGCTGTAAAAGGGTAGTTGATATTCACCTATTGAGAAAAGATCAATAACAGAAGTCGATGACCTCAACGAAGGAGGAATCAAGAGTGGACGTAGGTTGGGGGGACCGAACCATTATAAAAAATTGGTTTGCTTTCTTTTTTCATTATTTATCTTCATTGCTTTCTTATTTAACTGTCTACTACCTTTGTTCACCGGAGGAAGATCGTGGGACTCACCGTAGGGAATGCCAGAGGTTACCGATTTATGAGAGCTCGTTAATTATGCTTAGTAGTTATGAATAATTGTAATCCTTAAGTCGTAGGTTAAGTTTGAGTCTGAATTGAGTATAATTTAGAAGGAATCTAAATCAACTTAAAGAGACAACCGAGTCTACTATGGGGTTTAATTAAGCTTACGTCGAACTCATTTAGTTGACCAGGGAACTGGTCAACTAATGGTTCCAGTCAAGATTGGAAAAGTGAAGAGAATCACTTTTCTGGGATTCCTAGTGGATGAACCACTAGTGAACGTCGATCGTACCATCACCGCCCAGGTTTTCGGGTGGCTAACGATGACTGAACGGCCCAGGTCGGTGGCTGAACCACCCTATCACGGATAAAAATATAAATAAGGTGTTCGACGTAATGCTCATGTTTGTCTATATCCTTCTGTTTTTATATATTTTTTATACAACAAGTAGCAGGCTTGCAATAGGCTTGGTAGCCCTAGTTTTGCTAGCTTTTATAGTCGGTTTCGACTTATAAATGGGAGTTATGTCATGTAGATACTTGTGGGGACTTCGATCTGTAATGGACCTTGATCCTTTGTATGCAATCGTTCAGAGCTTGTAAAATCCATTATTGTAATTTGTATTGGCTATATAAAGTGTTTGTTAAAGCTGCTGCTTGTGGATACCATCGGAAGTGCTTCCTCTAACCTATTTTCTCTTTTGTAGGTCCTAAGGGACACTAGGAGGTTTCGGGAAGGCTGACCTTTGCGGACGAACTCATAAGGGTGCCGCACGACTTAGGCAAAACAAGCTAAGTCCATAATAGTCTGGTATTAAAGCGGGACAAGCACATATAGAAACACTTGCCATGTAAACATAGGTGGGACCTAGCTGGGCTGCATGGAGGGCAGCCAATACGCATGATCGTTTGGGAGAAACAGACATGAAGATGTAGGGAAAGGAGTCGCACATCTATGATTGGCATTCAGATGAATGGCCAACCCTTTGCAGGAGAGGTACAATAAGGACAAGCAAGCTAGGAAGAATATGTAATATACAAAGGTTGGGATGGCTAAGTTCGAGCTACGGCTCGACGTTGGCAACCAAACTTGACGGTGCTCAAGGCAAACGGGGCGCTTCATAAAAGATGAGATAGTGCAAAGTGAGATGTGTTGCTCAATGACCGAAAGAGTTAAGCAAAGCTCATAGAGGTGAGGGGAATTGCTGACTCGAATATTTTAGTACTCATGCAAGGGCTTGTATGCAGACGATGGAGTGTTTGTGGCCATCCCAAAGTAACCGGAACTCGACGCCATGGAGCACTGAAACTTTTTCTTCGGCATGGAATGGATACGTCCATAGGAGACTGAAGTGTGTAACAAGTTCAGCATGTTGCTAGGCCTTGAAGGGTATAGCGGGGGTTGTATTGGCGAAGAGTTACAATATAGCAAGTACATTTACAGGGGCAGAATAATGCACAGATTGTTCACTAAACCAGAGTAGTCTAAGGGGATGGTGATCTCCAAAACTTCCAAAGGGAAGAATGCATAGAGGAGTAGTCTAAGGGGATGGTGATCTCCAAAACTTCCAAAGGGAAGAATGCATAGAGGAAAGTTGCTCCAACAAGATAAATATCCAGGAGGGATAGGTCTTGGTTCTCTAGAGGGAGAATCATACGTAGCAGACCGCACATGTTGAAGAAGAGTACCTCAAGACAATACCTCCACAAAGCTCAACAGATCGAGCGAGCAACGAGGAGTCATTGCATGATCTCGAATGAAGTAATGCATTGGTGGATGCATTGTGAGATCAACTGGGGGAGCGACCATGGCAACATCATACGAAGGCACACTTAAAGTCGATGTGGAAATCAAACTCAATGGAGGGCTGAACCATGGAATGATGGACCCGAGGGCCACCATTAATTTAATGCAAATTGAGAGGAGCAACTTGGGTAGAATTAGGTGAAGTATCCAGGCCATATGAAGGGAGTCGACGTAGAAGATGGAAACATGGAGCGAAAGCATAGAGATTTCCTTGGACAAAGGTCAAGGACATGAACTCTTATAGAAGCAAGAGTGGGATTATATCGTTCCATGGATTCTTCATTATGATAGGGTGGACTTATTTTGTATAGTGTCAAAGATGAAGGGAGCTTCGAGACACATGCACCTTATCTTAGAGAAGCATTTGATAGAGGGACCAAGGTGATTCAACTTACGGAGGCGAAGTTGGGATCAGAAGGCCTTAGCACAGGGTAAGAGGATGCAGAGGTGGGTACTCTTGAAGAATATGCTATAGTGCTGCCATTCGAATTGTCATGAAGAAAGTGGCGCTCAGTGAAGATTGTCTTTGGTGGGGTAGGGGGTAAAGGACCAAGATCCAGGCAATGGTGCACCAATTTTAATGAAGTCTATAGACTTCGAGAGCTACTATGTGATAGACTTTCCTAGAGCAATGTTTCATCCAAGTGTGACCTGAGAGTGGGGGGCGAAGGTTAAGTGTCAAAAGAGTGAACATAATTAGAGGTGATGGAGGCCCTATGATATGCTGGTAGAGGCCACACATTCAGAGATCGTAGTCCAAGTTCATCACATAAGAATCTGAATACAATAGAGATATCACTAGGAGGCGACATGGTATAACGGATCATGGTGGAATAATTCGGGGCAATACAACATATATGGAGATGTCCCATGAGGGACACAATCATGTGGAGGTATGATCATGAGCTACTGGGAACTTCACTTTAGTGAATAACACAACGACAAGAAGGACTATGGATTCAAGGAGTGAATGTCATGATACTGCAAAGGTAGGTCTTCCGTGTGTGTGCATCAAATCTTACATCGGATGAAAGCTTTAGTTATCAGCATATGGGGGTTATGTACCACCGAGGGAGAATTCTGAGTGCAAGTACCAAAGAGTCCCATGGAGGGGACTTGATCATACAGAGGTATGATCGAAGTGACTAGAGAGTTGGACTGCTCTAGTGCTTATATTCACTTAAGAGAGCCCGACAAGTTAGAGGACAAGGCCAAGTAAGCGAATGTTGCTACCAAGAAAACTAAGGAGAAAAGAATCGGCGTGAGTCATGCAACAAGATGGAGGAGGCCATGCATGGGTGTTGCAATCTATCTTTCCAACGACCAAGGGAAGCTGTTTGGAGAATATAGAGGTGTTGAAGCAGGCAGTCGAAAGGGGCAAGGAAGCGATAATGAGTTCAAAGGGGCTTAGCTACCCAAAAGCAAAGCATCGGTTAGAAAGGAGATGGACTTGGAGGAGTGCCATAGTGCTACAGAGGTGGATCTACCGATCATAAAAAAGGGGACGCAGATGCAAGGCAACAGATAGTAGGGCTATGGGCTCGGCAATGCCATGGTATCGCGGAGGCGAGACTTCCATAGAGTCATCGATTCCTTGATCTTATAGAAGGAGAGCATTGGTCGTAAAAGGGGCTGAGGAGGTGGAGAATATAGAGGCAAACTCCAAGCACCATGACAAGGCGGAAGGGCAGACGCCAAGAAACTTCATAAGACTGTTGTCGATTAGTTTCTCATCAAGATAGCTAAAAGTGAGAGACTTCAGGTTGATACAAGAGTACTCAACCAAGAAATGAAGATGGTAGTATGTGTTGTTATACCTTTTCTACTTAGAGGAGTAGGCAATAGAGATGATGGAGAAGATGATACAATCCTAGAGGTGACTTTACAACTATCAAAGACTTACTCCAAGTTGATGGACTCCAAATTGGGGTAAACTTTTGCTCTTTCAGACAAAACTTCTTGTATTCCAAAAGTTTGATGGCAGTGGAAAGGCGAATTACAGTAGCTAACTCAATGCAAGGAGTGCAAACACTTCGAGTGCTTCGAAAGTATGATCAAAGAGCAAGCGAAATGCTAGTAACCAGATCGATGCATGAAGTATAATCTCAAGGAGGTGGGCAAAATCAAGTAACCTTTACATTTTTAACTCAAGAGAGTGAGTGAAACCGAGTACCCTAGTTCTCGTACCTCGAGGAGGCAGGCGAAATCAAGTAACCTTTACCTTTCTCAACTCAAAGAGAATGGGCAAAACTTAGTATCTTGATTCTCTTATTTATCCAGCAGAGGAGCTCTGTATAAGTTCAATGACCCTTTGAGGAAAGCTTATGGAAGAAAAAAGTTATTGAATCCTTACCATTGGCGATCAGCACTACTGAGAGTAGATTATCCCCTTCATTTCCCAATAGAATGCCAATCAAAATTGGGAGTAACACGAACCTACTTGGAAGTGATAACTAAAGTTGAAGAAGAAATGAGCAAATCTTATAGAGGAAGGACCTCAAAAACTTTGAAGTTTGCAAAGCAATGCTTGGTAAAGCTCCAACAAGCATCCATCCAATTTAAATAACATGAGACTATGCAATACTAGCGCATAATAAAGGAAAGTCTTTTCCTTCATCAAAAAGATCCGCTAAAATCAATAAGGATCAGCATAGCTCAACCAACCCCACACAAGAGTCAGTCATTGGCGAGTTGAAGCAATATGGCGGATTAGAGTTCAATAACTCAACAACAACAATAGAGAGCAACTAGGAGCCAAGAGGCGTGTTGCAGCCAGAGCAAAAAATTTAAGATTTAGTAAAAGGTGAGGAGATGTAGCAGCTTCGATGAGGACATCGAAGAAATAAGGAGGGGAGTATATCACGGACACAAATATAAATGGGGTGTTCGGCGTAATGCTCATATTTGTCTGTGTCTTTCAAGTTTTGTACATTCTTTATACAGCAAGTAGCGGGCTTGCAGTAGGCTTAGCAGCCCAAGTTTGGCTAGCTTCGGTGATTGTTTTCAGCTTATAAATGGGAGTTGTGTCATGTAGGCACTTGTAGCGACTTCGGCCTGTAATGGACCTTAATCCTTTATGTATAATTGTTCAGAGCTTGTAAAGTCTATGGTTGTAATCTTATTGGCTATATAAAGTATTTGCTAAATCTGTTACTTGTGGAACCTATCGAAAGTGTTTCCTCTAACCCATTTTCTCTTTTGTAGGTCTTAAGGACCCTAAGAGATTTCGGGGAGACTAACCTTTACGGACATACTCGCAAGAGTGTCACACGAGTTAGGCAAAACTAGCTAAGTCTGTGATAGCCTGTACCCTATTTTCAGGCTTTTAGTGGCTACACCGCCAGCGTCGATAGGTAAGCCGCTCATACCCAGATTTTTCGGATATGTTTGAATTTTGGCTCCAAATTCTGAAGTCATTTAGGGCCTCTAAATATCCCAAGTTTTCTTTGTATTCTACACATCAATTTCTAATATTAAAATTATATAAAAAACTTGTGTGAATTATAAGAAAAAGAAACGGGAAGGAAGTCAGCTAAGAGTTGTAAAATTCTTGTAAAGAGTCTCTCTTGTATGCTCAAGTTATAAGGATTTGGTCTTCACCCAAAGGAGATTGATAGTAGATGCCGGTTTGCCTCAAGGAGGAGGACTAAGGAAGTGGACGTAGGCCAAGATTGAGGCTGAACCACTATAAGTTGTGAGTTCTCCGTGCTTATCTTGTTTACTTTTTCATATTGCTTCTAATTAGTTCATAGAAAAATATGATCTTCATCCTCACGATTTCTTAATCGGGTTCTTGATTATTTTTAACATAATACCAAAAGATGCTTCTATTATTATTTACTTCTTGGAAGAAAGACTTCAAAATCAAGCATTTTCCTTACGACGTTGCTTATCTTTTTATTTGATTTTACTTGTTCTTTCTTGAGTCATCTTTAAGTAAGAAGTTTAGCATTTATCTATAAGATTGAATTACTCACTTGAATAACAAAGCTTTTGATTTTCTTATCTTGCTTCATACGAAATGTTTATGTTAAAAGATCACTTTACACCCCCCCCCCCTCTCCCTCCTCCCCCTTCTCTTAGTACCAATTGATCCTAACAATTGATATCAGAGTAAGGTCTTACTCTATGGACTAAACACCCACTTGAGTAAATGATTTGTTTGGCATGAATGAGAGATATTTTATTTAACGTCCTCTTATGTTTATTGAGACGGATTACACGTATCGAAAAATAAAGATGCATATTTTTCTCATTTCTTTAGACCTTGATTTATGGAACACTGTAGAGAATGGATTTGGAAAATCTTTCAAACCAATGAATGAGTGGAATGATTTGGAAAGGAAGAATTTTTCTTTGAATGTTAAGGCAATGAATGTCTTAGTTTGTGCTCTTGACAAAAACAAGTTTAATCATGTTTCCGTTTGTGAATCGGCTTTTGATATTTGGCATACACTAGAAATCACACATGAGGGTACTAGTAGAGTAAAATAATCTAAAATTAATATTTTAGTTCATAATTATGAGTTGTTTTGAATGAAACCAAGTGAGTCTAGTAGAGACATATACACCCGTTTCATAAATGTTGTCAATGGACTTAAAGCTCTTTTTCTAATTTTGAATTTGTTAGTAAAATTTTAAGATATCTTCCTAAAAATTAAGATCCTAAAATAACTAATATCCAAGAGGTCAAAGATTTAAATAACTTATCTCTTGAAGAACTCATTAGATCATTAATGACTTATGAACTAAATTGTAAAGCTCATGAAGAGCTTGATAAACCCCTTCCAAAGAACAGGAAGGATGTAACACTTTAACCGATAAATGACTCTTCGAGTGAAACCTCAAGTGATGAGGACCATGATATTACACTATTATCTAGAAAGTTTAAAAAATTTATAAAAAAGAATAAGAACTATAAAAATAAAAATAAACCAAAGAAGGACAATATTATATGTTATGAATGCAAAAAAAGGGGACATTTCAAAAATGAATTTCCTCAATTGAAGAAGAAGGCGCCACACAAGAAGAAAGCACTTTTGGCAACTTGGGATGACTCAAGCTCATTGGATGAAGAAGACTAATATAAAGAAGTTGCTAACTACGCTCTAATAGCGATACAAGATGAGGTTAGTGATTCATTAAGTATTTCTTTTTTAGAATTATTAAATATGTTTCATGAATTATTTGATGAGTTTAGAAAAATTAACAAATCTTATAAGATGCTTAAAAATAAAAATGATTTGTTAATTGGTAGATTTGATGAAATGCATGATTTATTAGCATCATATAGCCCTTGTTCAGAATGTGAAATACTAGATAATGTTAAAAAAAAAATATTATGCTAAAACAATATTAGAAAAATTTTAAATTGGAAACAAATCCCTAAATATGATCCTTGCCAATAAGGATCATATTAATAGAAGAAATGGCATAGGTTTTGTTGGTAACATTCAACAAAAATCAACTATTTTTGTTAAAAGACCTACCTTAAATTTGTCACAGAAAATTAAATATAATTTTTTGTGAAAAATTAAGACAAACGGCAAACAAATGTCTATTTAGAAAATATAGTAGACATCAATTAGTTTTGGATCTCAAGAGAACTTTATACAACAAAAACTAAGACCCAATGAAAAATGGGTACCTAAATCAAAAACATCTTTCTTGTGGACTTGTCTCCAAACCAAAGCTAGGAGCCTCGAATAATGCTTTAGATGCTCAAGATATATAACTTGAGATCTAACACTCTTTCAATCTCACTAGCCTAAATACTAACAAGATTAATTATTTAGAATAAAAATAAATCTTCATTATGTTTAATCTTAATGATACATGACTGTTGTATACTATAATTAGAACAAAGAAAGTTTAGTTATCTTGAATAAAAGTTATATGTGTGAAAGGAAGATTTTGATGATGATTATTGTATTGATTTGTATGATTGTGTTGACATATGTTGATAATTTGTGTTGGTTTTGAATCTAAAAATCATAAATGAAATCATCTTTCAATTAAAAGAATTTTTTCTTGATAACATTATAGAATCATTCAACATAGAAAAATCATTTGATTTGTTTGAAACATATCTTATTTTGATGACTTCATGTAAACATGTGTTTTTCATTTAATTATCTTATTACAATAACCTTGATTGATGATGCGTTATTGAACCTTATGAAAACTCACTAAAATTTTAAAGTAACTTGGATAATCAAAGTCAAGTTAAATGCATTGATTAATCTGAACTATTTATTACACATATATATTGCTTTAGTTAAAATTAAAATGGATAAAGAAAGAGGAAAAACATGTACCAACAGTGGAACTACTGGTTCAGTGGTTGAGCTACCATACCCAGCTCGGCTGAACCGCTTAGTGTGCGGTTCAACCGATCGAAACCCAGATTATAAAAAGTCACTTAGAGCCAATAGTGAAACCAACCCTAAGCACCTCCACTCCTCTCTAAAACCTCTTCCACTCCTTCCTTCTCCTCTAAAACGCCAAAGAAGGCTCTCTATTCTTCAAAACCATGGATTTTTCCCTATTATAGAAGATCCAACTAAAGATAACTCTCCAAAATCTCATCTCTCAAGCTATTAAGTTGCTCTTACCTTTCTTCTTGCAAATCTAATGTAGAATGGCCCCTAGAAGATCCTCAAGGGACAAGGAAAAGACGAGATTAAAAAAAACCTATGACAGTGCACTTTTTTTGGTCTTATGAACATGCTATGAAATTTCCAATCCTAGAATTTAGAAGTGTCCATAAGGGAAAATATGTTGATCTAGATGACCTAAAAAACATAGAGTCGATCCATTGGTTTGTAAATCTAGGTGTCCTACCCATTATTTAAGTAAATGAACCCATCTACCCGAGATTAGTGAAATTATTTTATAACAACATGCATGTAGATGAAAATGAAATAGCTTCTATATATCTTTTGGGACACTACATAGATATTATAGATAATCTAATTTGCAACCTTGTAGGCATCCATAGAAAAAAAAAATGATTGTTATTTTAGGGGACAATGGGATATGGACTCTATAGGTGTCACATACTCTGAAGCCTTAGGAATTATTTTTGGAAATCCTAATCTGGCTATTGTACCAAAAAGTTATTAACACATGCTACCTTTTAATACAAAAATATTTTATCATATAGTAATGAGTATCTTACTTCCAAAACAATTCCATCATGATGAACTTAATCAAATGGAACTAGACACCATGTACTGGATAATGAAGGGACAAGATTATTGCTTTGGGTATCTTATTAGGCAGAATATGATTGATCTTGCAACCAATGACATGATGCTACCTTATGGTGGATTAATCACTAGACTATTACATGCTCATGACATAGTCAGTCCACAAGATGAAAAAATAATTAAAATAGATAGGTACAATATAATCAATAAGAATCTTTTAAAAAGATTTAGGTGTGTTGAAAGATATGGTATCTGGATTACATTGCCTAGAAGGATTGATTCTCCCCTACCTTAACTTGAGCCTAAGACACCTATCCCTAGAAGGATTGATTCTCCCCCACCTTAACCTGAGGCACTGTCCATGATGCAGCCAGGATCTTTTTTTATGAGTCTATTGTGAACCGGCTAGAACGAATTGAGCTACGCCAAGATAAATTAATGACTAAGATGGAGCAGATCGAACGACTGCTCTACGCTTTATCTAGGCATTTTGGGTTACCACTATCTAAGTAATTGTAATTAGTGGAACTTGATATTTTTGTACTAATCACACACTCATACTCCTTTTTAATTTACACCTTATGGTATGAACTTACTTATTTATAAACTCTTGCTACCTAGAAGTATCTTTCAATGCTTTACATTACAAACTTATTAATATTGGAATTTATTGACACTAAGCATCAATTAGCGAATATTTTTACAAAACCTTTAAATGAAGAACAAATTGATTTTTTTAGAAGAGAACTTGGAATGCTAAATCATGAAAATATATAAATTGCTAATCTAGATTTCATGAGGTTAAGTTTTGTGATAATATTTTTAAAAAACTCTCTTCATGTTTTTATCTTATAAATGGAGAAAAATTACATAAATATAATGAATTGCTACATTTGAAATTTACAAGAGATGTTTTTTGGTATCAAGAGATGATTTTTTTTTTTGCTATATCTGAATTACATAAGTAGTCTTTAAATCTCTTGGACTTTTGAGCTCATCTTAATATTTTTTTTGAAATTTATTGAAAGCTTTTCTTAATGATATAATGATTTTACAACTCCTCCCTTGTTCCTTTCCTTACTATTCACAAAGGAGAAGAAAATTTTATAATATATATTCTAAGGGGGAGTAATGGACATTAATGACACATGGATATTGATGCACATACTTGGATATTGATGCATAATTTTTTGAAATTCATACTTTGACGACTTAGATGTAAATTTTTATTAAAATTTGCTTGAAATATCAAATGTTTCATGATACTTGAATTCAAGAGTGTGATTCTCTTAAATTTAAGTTTTCTTTATTGTGGCATAGATTTAGGGGGAGTTAGGATTAACTACTATCATTAATTGATTGTCATCATAAAAATGGAGAGATTGTTGAATCTCATATTTTGATGATGAAATCAATTGTTAAGTGTTTAATCTAACATGTGTTATTAGAGGAAGTGATGCAAGTTTAACTACAATAGTGAAAAGAAATTATAGACTAGACATGGACACAGGATTAAGCTTAGGCATCAGGCCAAGGTTTGGACGATGCGGTGGGAGCTCGTCGGGAGTTCGCTAGGACTTCATCGAATATATCGGGAAGATCGCTAGGAACACGCCGGGAGATCGCCGGAGGAAGACCGTGGGACTCACTATAGGGAATGCTGGAGGTTGTCTGTTTATGGGAGTGAGGTCATTAATTAAGCTTGGTGGTCATGTATGGTTGTAATCCTTAAGTCATAAGTTAAGTTTGAGTCTGAATTGAGTGTGATTTGAAAGAAATTCAAATTAACTTAAATAGGCAACGAGGTCCACTATGGGGTTGGATTAAGCTCAGATCGAGCTCATTTAGTTGATCAAGGAAGTGGTTAACTGATGGTTCAAGTCAGGATTAGAAAAGTGAAGGGAATCACTTTTCCGGGATTCCTAACGGTTGAACCATCGGTGAGCATCGGTTGTACCATAACTGCCCAAGTTTTTAGGTGACTGTCAGTGGCTGAATAGCTAAAGTTGGCGGCTGAACCACCCGTACCCTATTTTAAGGGTGCTTTCGGCAATTGGACCGCTAGCGCCAACAAGTAAACCGCCTAGACCCAGATTTTTCTGATATGTTTGAATTTTGGTTCCAAATTCTAAAGCTATTTGGGACCTATAAATATCCCAAGTTTTCTTGCATTCTACACAAAAATTTCTTAGATTAAAATTCTGTAAAAAACTTGTGTGAATTGTAAGACAAGAAAAGAGGATGTGAGTGAGCCAGAGTTGTAAAATTCTTATAAATAGTCTCCCTTGTAAGCTCAAGTTGTAAGGATTTGATCTTCACCTAAAGGAGATCGATAATGAACACCGGTATACTTCAAGGAGGAGGACTCGGGAAGTAGACGTAGGCCAAGGTTGAGACTGAACCACCATAAGTTGTGAGTTCTCTATGCTTATCTTGTCATGTTGCTTCTAATTATTTCATAGAAAAATATGATCTTCATCCTCACGGTTTCTTAATCGGGTTCTTGATTATTTTCAACATAATACCAAAAGATGCTTCTATTATTATTTACTTTTTGAAAGCAAGGCTTCGAAATTAAGCATTTGTCTTACGACATTGCTTATCTTTTTATTCGGGTTTGCTTGTTTTTTCTTGAGTCGTCTTTAAGTAAGAAGTTTATCATTTCTCTATAAGATTGAATTACTTGCTTGAATGAAAAGCTTACAATTTTCTTATCTTGCTTCAAACGAAAAGTTTTTATTAAAAAATTAATTTACATTTGCACTAATTCACCCCCCCCCCCCCCTCTTAGTCTCAATTGATCCTAACAGTTTTATCATGAAAATCATTAAGGTCAATAAATAGTATAAATATTATGGCTCTTTAAAGCAATCATAGATTTGTTCTTATTTGGCATTTTTATGATGTAAGGATTAAATTTAAATTTAATATTATATCTCTTATCACATAATTGACTAACGCTTAATAAATTATGTTTTAAATTATCTACTTACATAACATCTTCAATCAAAAGATATGATTTATTACCAATATTTTTAATATTGATAAATTTTCCTTTATTATTGTCTCCGAGAGTAACATCTTCTTCATCTTGGCTAGTGAGCTTTGAGAAGTGCATTAGATCTCCAGTCATATACCTTGAGCATCCACTCGCAATATACTATCTTTTGCTCCTAGCTCTTGTATGGAGATATATTTATTAGAAAGGGAGGTTTGCTCTATGTACCAATTTAATTTTGGGTCCTTCATAGTTAGATCTTTCTTTCTTGACTTTTGGCATCAAACTATTTATAATTTCTTTATAAATCCTAGTTAATTTATGAGAGCTATATTTTTTTAAAAGAGCATGTATAATAACTAAATCTTCCATGAAAATTAGACTTCACTTTAAAGGGAATATGTAGTATGGGTCCTTTTATAATTTTTGTTGGCTTTTATTGAGTGTTACTACTCATGAAGCCGATTCCTTCCTTTCTATATACATAATCTTGGTTAGCAAGAATTATGTTTAATGATTTGTTTCTATTTTTTATTTTTTCTAATATTTGTTGTAATAATATATTTTCCTTTTTCAATGAATCTAACTCTTCACATTTAGTATAAGATATTAACATGAAATTGTTATACTTATTTTTTAATTTATTAAATTCATTACAAAATGATATATGATCCTTTTTTAGTAATTTATATTTCTTACCAATGTTTTATATTTTATCATCTAAATTATGAAATGTATTAAGTAATTTATCATAAAGTAAAGATGTTTTGGGAGAGTCAAATACCTCATCATTGAAGGCTATCAAAGTGTAATTTGCCACTTTATATTCATTGATTTGCTCTTCTTTTTTTGATACACTTGATTCATCTCATATTGTCTTGAATGCTTTATCTGTTTTTGGGTTAACAATTTTTTCTTCATTGTGGACACTCATTTTATGCCCTAGCTTTTTGTATTGATAACATATAATTATATCCTTTTTAGGTTCACTTTTATTATTACATTCTCATCTTATAAAATTAGTTTTGTTCTTTTTTATGAACTTTTAAATTTTCTTGTGAGGAGTGCTATGTCATCATCATCACTTGAGCTTTCGCTCGAGTAGTCTTTTTTAGTTCTAAGTGTAGTATCCTTCCTATTCTTTGCAAGATTTTCCCCTTATTTATCATGTGTTTTGCACATTATTTCACAGGTCATTAAAGATCCTATAAATTCCTCAAGAGAAAAGTTATTCAAGTTCTTTACTTCTTTGGTAACTATTACTCTTAGGTCCCAAATTTTTAGATGATATCTCAAAATCTTATTCACCAATTCAAGATTCATATAGCTTTTACCAAGAGCTTTTAAACCATTGACAACATCCATAAAAATGGTAGATATGTTACCAATAGTTTCACTTAGCTTCATTTTAAATAATTTATAACTATGTACTAAAAGATTAATTTTATATTTTTTTACTAGAGTAATACTTTCATGAGTAACTTCAAGTGTATGTTAAATATCATATGTAGTATCACAAGTAGAAATACGATTGAACTCATTTTTATCTGAAGCATAAAATAAAGCATTCATAGCTTTAGTATTTAAGTAAAATGGTTTCTTCTCAAGATCATTTCATTCATTCATCGGTTTAGAGGATCTTTGAAAATCAAATTCAATGATGTTTCAAAGATTAAAATCTAAAGAAAGCAAAAAAATTTGCATTCATGTTTTTCAATAAGTATAGTTCGTCCCATTAAATATAAGAGGACGAGTAGAGTGGCTCTCTTAATTGTTTGAGAAAGCTATTAAATCTCTCTTTAGTGTTAATTTAATTGAGAGAACAATACTCTAATACTAATTGTTAGGATTGTAATGGCACTAAGAGAAGAGGGGTGAATTAATGTTATCGTAAAAAGATACGAGTTTTCAAAGTTCAATTGATAAATTTGTATAAAAAATATGTTTAACCAAAAGTGCAAGTAATGATAGTGAGTAAGTAAATTAGTAAGTAATAATAAAACAAAGCAAGAAAAGGATGTTAACTGATTTATAGTGGTTTGGTTATTTCAACCTATGTTCATTTCTTATTCTTCTTTCCTCGAGGCCATCGACTTTCACTATTGATCTTCTTTCCAACGAGCGAAGATCAACTACCCTTGTTATAGCCCTTTTTCTTTTAACAGGCGGAGAGAACTTTTACACCTTTTATTTACAAAAGACCTCACACCTCCTTAAAATAATCTCTGAACCCAAGGAGGAAGAGACTCAAACACTATATCCAAGAGTTTTACAATACTTCAATTCTCAAGATTTCATTCTTGCATCAAGTAAGAGGGGAGTATTTATAGACTCCCAAAGGCTTTAAAAATAGAGTCAACAATTTAAATCCTTAAGATTTTGGGGCACTAGCATTACTACCATCGACGTCGGGTGGTACTACTATCAAAATAGAGCCTGAGAATTTAGGCTTTAGTGATACCTACTAGTTTCAGGTGTCCTGCAAGCCAATCACGTGAGTCATGGCACGTGTGACACGCTGTGTGATCCTTTTACTTATGATTAATATTGACATATTCTTACATTATATTATTTGTAGCATATATATTGTGATGTCCTTGGTTTTGTGCAATGGGAATCAGATCACGATGATATCACAATAATGAGATCGATTCAACTTTAAATACATATCCTAAATAATCTCGGTCATAGGTTACTCGAGAGGGACATCAAGATAACCGGATAGATCGGTGTACTATATACTCATCCATATAATGGAGGCGGCTGGTCTCATAGTACAGATGCTTATTAAAGAATGAGTTCACTAATTGATCCACTTATGGAATGTTTTATGGTTAATGATACCTAATGTCCGACAGCGATTCCATAGTCTCAATTGTGTATCTGGTCCTTTGACTTGAGACACTAAGGATGCCTTGTATAAGTACTCCTTTCTTTGATGCCAGACTTATAGGTTTGGAAAGTTTCATATCTGGTACAGTTGGTTATCGGGATTGATAGCCAACCCTATGAAAACAATTGAGTGTCAATAAAGGACCATCCACTCTCAGTATCACGAGAGGAATATCCCGTATGTACTTGCTTAGACAAATCCCTGACCAGGGTCATTTAGATTGAGAGAGAAAGAGTTCTCCAATAGAATCTGATTAAAGCAAGAGAAACTTATTTCGTATATGACCTAACAGTACTATGTCTAATATACAGTCTCTAGGATATTAGTTGGACGAGGGATCTTTCTTTGATGCTAGACTTATAGGTTTGGAAAGTTCCAGATTTGGTACAACTGGTTATCAGGATTGGTAGCTAACCTTATGAAAGCAATTAAGTGTCAATAAAGGATCATCCACTCTCGGTATTATAAGAGGAATATCCTGTATATGCTTGCTTAGACAAATCCCTGACCGGGGTCATTCAGATTGAGAGAGAAAGAGTTCTCCGATTAAAGTAAGATATATTGATTTCATATGTGACCTAATAGTACTATGTCTAATATACGGTCTCTAAGATATTAGTTGGATGAGGGATTATAGATACACAATAACTGTGGACAGATAGGTCCGATGGATTTGATCCCCCTGTACCGTTTGAGGACTATGGCGTAGTGGCCTAGTACGTCCATAGTCGATGAGTCGAGTGAATTATTATGGAGATAATAATTCACTATATCATAAGGAGTTCTGATGGGAGTGACTCATGGCCAGCTCAGTATCGGGCCTAGAGGGTCACACACATATAGTGGATGCTTCAACGAATAAAAGATTTGATGGAGATCCAATTAGCCCCTATTCTTATTAGATGAGACCCTATACAGATGGCTCCTTAGTTGAGGCCCAATTAGAAGCCTAAGAAAATTATTGGATAAAAATCTAATAATGCAAGGTTAGTGAGTAATTGGATGAAGATCCAACACCCACTAAGGCAGGAGCCCTAGGGTTTTGGTGACTCTCTATAAATAGGAGGGGAGATTTATGGTTAATAGGCTGCCGCTTTAGCCACCACCGCCTCCTATTTTTCTCCCTCCCTCTATGCAAGAGTTGCGAGATCCATCATGTGGATACCGCTAAAGAGGAGTACGCTTGACCTTCTTCATCCTCTCCATCCAGATCTGGAAATACAAGGATATACGATCTCTCTAGGTAAAATCAATCTCTCACGCATCACGATTTTTTGGTTTTTATGTTTTTCTCGTGACCCTAATCTTTTGCACTACGATTTGATCTGCGTGGGAAACCGATTTTTTTATTTTGATTTTCGTTGTGCTCGTGATACTCCCGCTGAGGTTTCCCAACAATACCACTACCATTGACGGTGAGCGATACCACCATTGGCATTCTCGAAAAAGTACAAACATTGCTTTCCGACTCTCAGGTGGTACCATCGCCTAGGCCATCTTCAGGTCACCAAATTGGCCTTCCAACAAGTCCAATCCAACCTTGGTTCAGGCCCAATGAGCTTCTAATTAAGTTGGCATGATTTTAACCTAATACCAACTCAATTTGACCCCAAATAATCTTCACTTAATCACTCAATAATATATCTAGCATAATCACGAAGGTTTCAGCGCATTGTCTAGTATTTTGACATATTCTCTGATCATCCAACACTTCGTATGAACTTCCACCATATCATCCTTGCCTCCGACATATCGCTCAATCTATTGGCATATTAACCTCCTACAACATCCGATCTTTTGGCACAATACCCGATCCTTCTGACCCGATGCCTGAACTCATTACACAAAGTCCATCCTTTGGCACGTTGATTAATCCTTCGGTCTAACATCCAATCTCTGATATGAAACTTCTCCTGCCCAATGTCTTATTTTCCTGCTTCGATAATTTGTCTTATGATGATTCGTGTCCGTGACTGAAATATTTTTTGCATCATTTTTCTCAAAAGCATATTAGTCCATAACTCATCAATTTATTTCATCATCAAAATTTGAGATTCAATAGCACTAGGATATGTAATCTTACAGGATATATAAGTTCCACTATATGAGAATATCTTATAACTCTGTTTTACAGTTTTTGAGTGTTATACTTCCGATTTTCGTATGATGATTAGATAATTTTTGTTTAAAAAACTATTTTTTTTTATGCTATTTGAGATTTCTCAACAACCAGCATCGTTGACTTCATCTTTGACAACTCTACCATTGTCTTTCATGACTACCTCATCTTCATCGTCCCTTGTCATCTTAACCCTGAGTACAACAAGTCCAACATTATCACCGTGCACAATCAATTGCACTCAGAGTGCGTAAATACTTCTGGCATATATATCATTTCTTCTGATTTTATTCTTGCAGGTTGTGGTGTATTTTTCTTCCATCTACTGACCGTACTTTGCTGCAAAAGATTATTGTGCGTTGGGAGCTGGTAGATGTGGAGATCCAACAAAGGAAGTGCATGGTCCACGCACTCGTAGAGAAGCTGATAATAAAAGATTGGGGGCCTTGAGTAGGACAGTAGAAGAACAGCACATGCACGTCCATCTTATCCGTTTGGTCCTTTTCTATAATGGTGCGAATGAGTCAGTCTCTGTTACTGCCACTTAGGTTAGCAGACCATGGTGGCGCTCCCACTCAACCAGCTCCATAGCATCTCAGAACATAGTGTATTAGAATAATATTCCTGCTCAAATCTGCAGCAGAAGACAGCAGATGTTGTTCTATACATCAAAGGGTATTCCTGCTCAAATCGCAGCAGAAGACAGCAGATGTTGTTCCATAGATTAAAGGGTATCCATTGATCCCTCTGTATAAAGTTCTCTACGAAGTAGGCTCCTAAATGCGCTGCAGGGATCTGGCTGCTCCATGGCAACCAGCCCTCCGGCCTCATGATCTCTGTAAAGATGTAATCGATGAACACTATCCTCAAATACTCTTTCCATGGTCTCCCGGGTACGTGCGATGAACCGTAAGCTTCGAGCGATAGAGTGCAAGAGACTCGTCGCCCCCGTTTATAGTGAAGTGGTCAAACATGAAGCTAGTGGATTGGGTGGGGTCGGTGTGGCCATACATAGTGATAGTGTTGGACTCGTCATGGTCGGGTTGAGTTGGCGAGGGACGGAGATGAGGCAATCATGAAAGACGATGGCGGAGTTGTCGAAGATGAAGTCGAGGATGTCGGAGATGTAGCCCGAGATGCATCGTTAGCGAAGCCTCAAAACTTCTTCAAGTTCTAACTACAGTCGTAGTCTCAAAAGCACAGCCATGGCTTCAACTCTAGGTAGTGAATTACATATAGCACCGTGGATCAGCATGCTCACGTATAGAACCAATTGCAGTGGGTGATCGTCTCCGACGGGCAAGCAGGTGCGGTGGGTGGGTAGGATCAACCAAGAGGCAGCCGACAAGTAGGTTGAAAAGAGAACAAGAGGAGAAGCTTATATGAATTTGCATAAAATTAATAATTTAAAAGATAGTAAAATTATTCTTTTATCCTCTTCATTCGTGTCCTCCGTCGAA
The DNA here is from genome assembly GCA_021527575.1 of Ensete glaucum. NCBI lineage: Eukaryota > Viridiplantae > Streptophyta > Magnoliopsida > Zingiberales > Musaceae > Ensete > Ensete glaucum. Next base: position 19,285,344 of record CM038552.1, on the reverse strand, counting down.
GAAATTAACAACATAAAAAGAATTAAGGTTAAATATTTTACTTTTATAAATATAGAGATCTTAATATTATATTTAAAGTATAATGATCGAAATTCTAATCATAATTAATTAGCAAGACGGCGAAGCAAAACTGTAAGTAGAGTCCCCTGCCCTTATTAATGCACCTAACTCATGTGGAGTGTATTATGTGAGTATAGCGAAGTAGGGATTAACCTGCCATGTCTGTGGTAGTGGGGTAACTAAAATTTAACTGGGAAGCTTGCATCCTTCGTTCGCAGAACTTGTTCTTCCATATGCATGAAACAAGATCTCTATTTTGTGTAATTTATATCATTTATGATGGTACTGACCTGTAGATTTCTTGTTACCGCCGGTGACATTGATATCATAGATCTGAGAACATGATGCTCTCAGTAACATTCTCCTGGATACTTCTTTGTTCTAGATGCATTCTTAGCTTCATCTCCTGCAGACTGTCTTTTGGAATCACTTTAATGTTGCAGCCATAACTTGTTTTGGTTGCCTGTGATGATCCACGAGAAGAGAGAGAGAGAGTGAGAACTAACAATTTCAGTATGTACAGTGTTCTTATGCCTTTATAATGCTTGCCGCAAATCAGCTCCAACTGAAGCCGTTCAAGTCAAATTTGCTGTTTGTAGCACCCTCATTGTCTTCATCAGCATTGAGATCTAGTTGTGCTGTGTAACCAGGCAGCCCAAAACTGTCTGATTGCTTTCCTCTCTCCTGGTGTTCTGCTGTTCTCTTGCCATTTGGGTCACTTCTTTCCGTTTGATGGGCATCAGAACCAGCTTCCCCTTCTCTTTCCACCTTAGGCCTCACAGGAAGTGGTGACACAAACTCTTGGACTTTGAAAGATGTCTTTTCTGAATCCCCAAACATGGATGAGGGAAAAGTCTTGTGCTCATTCAAGTAGCACCATGCGGATTGGGAACCTTCAAGCCTGGTATTCTCATGCATGTAGGTTCTCAAACTTCTGCGGAAATTGGCCATGTCATGATCCTTTTGTGATCCCTCAGATGACGTCAAGCAACTTTCTACTGAGAAATCAGCAAGTTGGGGTGGATGCACTTGGAGGGTATTCAGGGCTGGGATTTCTTCCAGACCTGTGAATGCATTGCTGAAACATTCATTTGAGACTTTGAAGACCAGTTGAGAGAGATGAACTTTGGCAGCTTCCAGTCCTGGAGACCCCAAATTCTGCTTCCCAAGTGTCTCTTGAGCCTTTTCCAGCACAGACTGCAAGTACTTCCCCTGTGCTTCTATTCTTAGTTGCAGGTGCCTTTGAACCTGTCACGGATCCATTTTGCAATCACATGCATCAATTACTCATCATGTAACAACACCAAACTATAAGGACGCCAAACAGAAAAACAAGAGGACTTAAGCGACTTCCTGAATCTTTTCTTGAAGTTTATTCGAGATATATTATTTGTTTTCTTTTGTTTAGCTTTACCAGCTTTTGAGTTAATTGTCTAACCTGTTTACATTAGTGTCAGATGTTTCTGATTTATCTCTCTCTCTCTCTCTCAGAGGAATACCAATCCAAATTTGACTTGTTCTCTTGAGTATTCCATGCTTCTACAGAGAAGCTGTTTTTCTGGTGTTTGAAGTATGTTGATACACATCCAACAAATATTTCATCAAAGCTAATTTATTTGCAGCCTTCAATTTAGTGGTCTGACACTTGTTTAATCACACGGTAATGAGTACTACCCGTATGTTCTCTTTCAACAATGTAGTGGTTGATGCATGCTTATGTCAAAAACTTGAGTTTGTGGAAGTGTGAATTAATTCAACATGATTAAACTGCATATCTATAGATATATGTTGACCAGTCCTCACCTCAAGTTGTTCTTGGAGCCTTCTTTGGACTTCAATTTGCATTTGAAGTGCTTCATTTATTGGATATGTTCTGCAATTAAGCTTATGTCAGTAAACAATCTATTGCACTTCATGGTTATTACGTTGCATGTTGCTGTTGTCTTACTTGTTTGACTGGGGAATGATGTTTGTGTTGCTCACGAGTGATCCATTGCCCTCAGTTGGTCTCTCTGCTGCAAGCTTACAACCTATAACTGTAAGATAAGAAGTCTTAGCTTGCATTTCTTTTCTTCCTGCTCTGAGAACTCAAAGCCGGATGCTGCTTCTTACCACTCTGGGTTCCATTTGATTGAGCTTGGAGATTCTTGCTAAGCCTGTACTTCTGCAATACCACAAGAACAACTCAATCTTCCAATATTACAGAAAAGAAACAAGAAAGAAGAAGAAGGAGAAGAATTCAATCAGGACCTGAAGATGGCTTTTCAGGTGATAGAGAGTTAATCCAGGAATGCCCATAAGCCTCATGACCGACTTCGGTGTAGCCTCTGCAAAATGATGAGCTTAAATTTAGACCAGAGTGCAACATGCATTTGCCATTGGATGAGAATGTTTATGTTGAATTCTGCCTTCTTTTTTGTTGTTGTTGTTGATATACTCACTATCTGCTCCACCAAGTTGATTAACTGCCTCTATGAATCTTTCATGGAGCTCGGTTGTCCACTTCAACCTAGGCTTGGCATCAGTTGATAGAACCAGTCCTGAATCCTCTGGGATACTTCCTCCTTGCAGCAACAAATGCCTCTCTGCAGGAAATGCAGTCCTAGAAGAAAGGATGTTGTTGTGTCCTTGGTGATGATGCTGATGATGATACATCTTCTGCATGTCAAAAATAGTATCGTATAGTGAGATTTCAAGAGAAAAGGGAGATGATGATTCAAACTTCTCTGCCATCGCTCCTTCTTACCTTTCTTTTCCTTGATCTAAGGAGAAGAATTATCCATCTTGGAAACCAATTGCTTCACAAGCTGCTCCTCTTGCTGGTTAGTGATGACCATGGCTCTCCCTTTATAAGGCAGATGCAAAAGAGAATTTGGAATCATTGGAACAAAATGGTTTGGCCGATCCAATCTTCACACCAAAAACTCGAAAAGAGACATCCTGTTTTGCCCTGGACCATCTGCTACAACTTTTGTTCTCACTTCTCTTATGGACTAAAGATTCTGCAGCAGCATCAATAACAGCAACTTTCTTTGTGGGAACAACTTTAGCTTGTCCCATGCGCAGGCGAATCGATCCATCGATATCCATTTTCTTTTGCGAAAGATCGATTAAAGAAAAAGGAAGAACCTCATGCTTGCCAAGAGAATTTTGGATCTCATGACATGTTCTCTAATGCTTTCAGGAGCTGCAAACTTTCCTGATTCCTCAACTGTGAGGAACTAAGCTTGATTGGTGAGTTGTACTTGTTGTGAGAGATGGATTCAATCCACAGATGCTCTCATAATAGTTGATTGATGACACAAGTCTGAGAACTCTGGTTGACTCATTGCAGCAAGAAAGCAGCAGAATTAGATACACTCTTCCTGTCAAGAACAAGAACTCTCCTGTGCATGGTGCTGCTTCTCATGGAATATGGAATAAGCATGTGATTCCCTTTTGTCTCCTTGCTAGGCATGGTATTTGTTCATCTATCACCAGAGGAAAAGGAGATAGGGGAATTCAGATGTTATCCATTGGCATGAATCCTTCTTCACTTTCAGCATTTGTTGAGGTGGGATGAAAAACAAGGAGAACAGCATACAAAGAACAATCAGTGATTTCCTCAAGGTGGTTTAGAACAGAAACATAAGTTTGGTGCATAAAATTCATATGTGAAGATGAGCTAAAGATTAATCTCACATACGGGAGTTGCGATGGTTCAGGCGGAGGGTTAAAGGGGGAGGAGGTGTTGGTTTCATATTATGCATCGTGAGTGCTGATCCTATTTTTGCTAGATGCAGGTTTTTAGAGAAAGGGAAGGTGCTGCTGTATTACTAGCAGTTTTGACGGATGGATTTTGATGAGTGGATGCGGAATCTGTGATTCATTTCTCTTATCAATATTTTGTCACATAATTTGCCTGTTCCTTGGTCCCTTAAAAATGTTATTATGTATACTTCAACCTTGTTAAACTCTTTTGATGTATATAATCTCTCCTATATATATAGGGAGAAAAATGAGATTGTTAATTAGTTGATCAGGCATCGACCCTCTCGATTGACGGGAGCGGAGTGGCCCTCTCGACCGACTTGTTTTTGCTTCACTCCGATACAACGAGCATCTTTTGTAATCAATCAACTTTAGTTTCTTTGGGAAAAAAAAAAAAAAACTCATGTACAGGAGTTGGTAGAATGAATAGATTATATCGAGAAGGGATATGCATTTGTTTATGTTCATCTACATGTGGTTCTGATTGAGAATTTATGCAGCTGAGCATCTTCATATATTTCTTCCTTTTTTTTTCTTATTGAAAGAAATATCTTCTAACTTTATTGAATATTGCATGGCCCCTTTATATTTTTTTATTAGAGAAATATCAAGACCATGCTACAAAGGCCTGTGATTTATTTGATATTCTCATTATTCCATCATTGTTTCTTACTTTTCTCTTCATAAATAAATTCATTAGTTAAAAATTCTGATTGTGTTGCCATAAGTCATAAAAGTTTAAGTTGTCATGAAAAAGCTCAATATATTTATAAGTCTTAATGTCCTTCCTTATATGCAAGTCAGTTTAGAATTGATATCTACACGAAATCCAGATATATGATGCGAGTCCAAACAAAGAATGGACATTGCATAATTATTTTAATTGAACACTCAGAAGTCTAATAAATACAAGATTCGAACTCATAATATGCTTTGGTACCTACTAAATCACCCAAAATGTTTGTCTTAACATTTCAAGACGTTATCGTTATCGATTTCTTGCAAGCAAATGCAGGACAACTATATGACTGAACATAATTAGGAATTCTGGATCTTGACGTGTTGCAGTCATCCATCTTCCTGTAATGTTCCATGTTTGTTATCAGCTCATGCATTGATCTTATGGAGACATTATTTGTAACATTCAGCAAAACAAATATCAACTGATTGGCAACTTCATCAACTTTTTCCTATATTAGATGTATCCATACTTCCAATTCTAACAAAACCATGTCATTTAAGAAACATCAAAGGCCATGATTTATACCTTAGTCTTGCTTTTAATATTGTGCAGGACAGATCTGCTACTGCCTACTGGCAATTATTAATCAGGCAGGATTTTAGGACGCTGACGCTCTTCTTCACCATTTCAGATCTGAAACTTTTTAATAGGTAAGATGGATATGATTCACTTGACATGAGTATGAGACTGGCAGCAGAAATGGCCTGTCATCATAAGATTTGCCATATCTGTGGGTCACTAAGGAGCATATTGTTTGCACTACAATCATTATCTCAGAATGTTGTATCAAGTGCTGATCATTTCCTCATTGTTCTCTTAAACAGTCATTGAAGCATATGCCCACCCGATTGAAGATTGACAAAGTTGATAGGATTCCTCTTTTTCCCTGGGAAAAAAGCAGCAGGAATATATCTGCCTTTTCTTAATGTTGTTATGTTGATTTGACAGTGGCATATGCTGTGCTCCCATCCTTGTCTCATTAGTACTTGAAGATTTCTATGTACATTAAAGAATTCCTCACGTCCCAGTTGAGATTATATATAAATGATTGTTTTTATGCAAATTATAAACAAAAATCAACAAGGAAAGATTCATACATCAGTCGCATTGAGAGAGATCACTTGCACTTATGAAAAAGCTGCTGCTCTTGATTCATTAGACTGCATTGGTGAGACCTTGTGTCTTCTCTGGTAAGTCTTTTTCTTTTTCTGCAGAAACAAGAATGGACCATCCAAACAAGTTTCACTTACTGCTTGACAATATCTCATCAGATCATGAGAAATATCTCTTGATGGTCTATTTTCATTATCCATAGAATAGCAACATCCTATTTAGTCTCAAATCAAAGATATCATCAATTCAGATTTATGTATTCTAAATCAGTGATTTAGGCTCAATATTAATCATATGTTAATTATTTTATCGAGTCAAAATGTGATAAATAATATTAGAGATGATCTAATATTGGATAATATGAGGGACTCGAGTAACAAAACACTACTTGTTAATGAACCTAAAGAACATATCATAGTATCGAATCATGCTAAGCCTCAAGTACATCATATTAAGATTTGATTTTAGATGATGTCAAACTCCTAAATATGAGATATGCTCCCATATCAAAATTTATAAGGGTTATATGAGTCTGATATAATAAATTTGAGTTTGAATATTTTGAATTATCAGTTCAAACTTAATAAATTTAATGAGTCAGCTATCCCGTCGTGGAACCAGATGGACTTAATGTTAGAAATGGAAATGAGAGAATAAAAACTTGATATTATTGATAAATGCAGATTTCCCTCAACTAATGAAGATTTCCCTCAACTAATGAACGAGATTTACTCGTTCAGTTACGCGGTAGACTTAGTCAAAAGATTTCCCTCAACTAACGAGGATTTCCCTCAACTAATGAACGAGATTGGCTCGTTCAGTTATAGAGTTGGCGGTAGACTTAGTCAGCTAACATGCCCCCGCAAGATCGAGCTTCTGTCAAGGATGCCGATCTTGGACCGATGCAATAAAAAGGGCTTGCGAGCTAAAGACTTTGTGAGGGAGTCGCAAGTTGATTCAGTGTGAACATGAGAAACACGAAGTCGAACTTGATCCCGCACAAAATGAAAGTCGATAGCCACATGCTTCATGCGAGAGTGAAAAATCGGGTTCGCACAGAGGTAAGTTGCACCAAGGTTATCACAATAAATAACAGGCAGAGTAGAAGAAGAAACGTGAAGCTCCTTAAGCAAGTTGGAGATCCAAATGAGTTCAACAGCAGCAGCAGCTATAGCTCGATATTCAACTTCAGTCGTAGACCTGGCAATTGTCTTTTGTTTCTTAGAACTCCAGCTGATCGGATTAGCACCAAGAAAAACAATATAGTCAGATGTGGAGGTTCGATCGTCAATATTGCTGGCCCAATCAGCATCAGCAAAGACATGAAGTTGAGAGGGAGAATGTTTGCGAAGAAAAATACCATGATCAATAGTCCCTTTAAGATAACGCAAAACGCGTTTGACAACAGTCCAATGGAGAGCAGATGGCCGATGCATGAACTGAGATAGTTTATTAACTGCAAAAGAAATATTCGGGCGAGTAAGGGCAAGATATTGTAGGGAGCCAACTACCTGTCGAAACTGAGTAGGGTCCGTAGCAGGACTACCATCACATAACTTCAGTGATTCACTAGAGGATAGAGGAGTGGCAACCTCTTTTGCATCCTGCATAGCCGTCTTGAATAACAAATCAAGAATATACTTTCTGTGAGAGAAAGAGACCAGAAGATGTAGATGTAGCCTCGACTCCGAGAAAATAATTTAGGTGACCAAGATCTTTAAGAGAGAATCGGTCGGCCAATTGCTGAATAAATGCTTAAACCGCCATAGAGTTATCACCAGTAATAATAATATCGTCCACATAAACCAGAAGATAGATAGTAAACTCATGTTGGTGGCATAGAAAAAGAGAGACATCAGATTTAGAGTTAATGAAGCCAACCGAAGACAAGTAGAGACCAAGCTCAGTATACCAGGCTCGTGGAGCCTAACGAAGGCCATAAATGGCTTTTCGTAATTTACAGACATGTCGGGGATACTGAGGATGTATAAAACCTGGAGGCTGTTGCATAAAAACGTCTTCAGTAAGTGTTCTTTGCAAAAAGGCATTGTTAACATCGAGTTGGCGTAAGCACCAGTCGTTGGAGACGGCCAAACTCAAGATAAGCCGAATGGTAGTAGGTTTGACGACAGGACTAAATGTCTCAGCGTAGTCAAGACCAGGACGTTGATGAAAACCTTTAGCCACAAGTCGAGCTTTATAGCGAGCAATCGAGCCATCGTGGTTTCGGTTAATCGATAGACCCACTTACACCCTATAATGTTTTGCATGGGGTGAGAGGGGTGAGAGTCCATGTACCATTACGAAGAAGCGCATCATACTCATCACTCATGGTACGCCGGTGTGAGAATTTTGGGCTTGAGTAAAGATGATGGTTCAAGATAGGCTAGAGAAGAGTTGGTGACATGTAAATTAAGAACTTGACGGGGTTTAAAGATACCACTTTTGGAGCGGGTTTGCATTGGATGGTTTGAGACGATAGGAGTAGCAGAGGGTAAGGATTGAGGTGATCACTCGGAGGGGACTACAGAGGAACCGGGACAAGGTGAGGACAGAGGCATTGGCTGGAGGAGAGGAAGAAGCGGAGAAGAAGACGAAGGAGGAATGTGCGGAATCGAAATAACAAGTGAGTGTGGATCTTATAGAGGCACGGGGGAGGAGGAAGATGTATTAGAGGAACTCAATGGGATGGCACAATGACCTTGATCTCGAAAGGAAAAGACAGACTCCACAAAAGTGACATGTCTGGAGACAAATACCTTAGCAGATAGAGGATCATAACACCGAAAAGTATTATGTTCAAGAGAATATCCGATGAAAATACAAGGGCAAGATCGAGGCTGTAGTTTATGAGAATTGTAGGGGCGTAACCAAGGATAACACAGACAGCCAAAAACTTTTAATGTGTGTAGGTTAGGGCATTTTTGAAATAGCTTTTCAAATGGTCTTGGAGTGGGAATACGATTAATGAGGTACACCGCGGTTTGAAAGGCGACAGACCAAAAGGCAAAAAGCATAGATGCTTGATGAAGCAGAGTTAGACCAGTTTCAACAACATGACGATGTTTACGTTCGGTAGAACCAACCAGTTGAGGAGTATACGGAGGTGACTTAAGATGTTGAATACTACAAGTAGATAGATAAGATGCAAGAGCTTGATATTCACCTCCGCCATCAGAATAGATGGTTTTAATAGTAGTTTGAAAATAGTTCTCAACTAAGTTCTTAAATTTAGAGAATATAATAATGACATCATATTTTTGATGAAGAGGATAAAACCATGTATACTTCATAAAATAATCTACGAAGACAACATAGAATCTAAACTTGTCAAAGGAAACAACCGATGTAGGACCCCAAACATCAGTATAAATAACCTCAAACGGCTTAGAGCAAGGAAGAGAGGAAGTACTAAAAGGTAATTGATGACTTTTATTACTAAGACAGGCATTACAGTGAGTAAGAACATTGCTGGATTTAAAAACAGGAATAGAATAACGAGAAATCAATTTTTGTTGAATAGAGTTTGAGGGATGACCAAGACGACGATGTCATATATCGACTGGAGCTGCAGTGGAAGTGTTTGTTGTGGGTTGGGTGAGAAACACGGTAGAGGCCATTCGTAGATGTTGTCTTTATTCGGGCCGCGAACTAGAGATGCCCCCATGCTCAAGTCCTTAACAAGAAAATAATCAGGAAAGAACTCAATAGAAGTATGATTTTGTTGACAAAATTGAGAGACAGAAATAAGATTTCTCTTGATATGAGGGGCACACAAAACATTATGAAGTGTAAAAGAAGAGTCGTTAGAATGTAATGTCTTAGAACCAACATGAGTAATAGGGATTCGATTACCATCACCAATGATGACGTCTTCATGGCCGCCATAGCCATTATGGAGTGATAAATTCTGGAGATCAGAGGTGATATGGTGGGAAGCGCCAGAATCCACAATCCAGTTAGACGGACCTTCAGAAGAAGCAGTCAGGATATTTGCTTGAGGCCAAGTAGATGGTGCTGGAAGACGCGATCGACAAACTTTGGCAGTGTGATCGATTTTGTCACACAATTGACAGACAACTGTTTGTAGAGACATAGGTGGGGGGCGACGAGGTGAAAAGGAAACATTTGGACGAGGACGAAGGATATGGAGGAAGAAGTGATGGATGAAAACTCATAGTAGTGGGAGGTTGGGTGACTACACCTTTTGAAGTATTGTTGTGGTATTTACGGCTGGGCTTTTTGAGTTTTGGGGTGAACTGAGCTGTGATGGGAGGTTCTGACAAAGGGGGAATAGCTTGGTGTCCCGCTTTAAGTAAGCTTCATAATCCGTCAGCTTGTCATAAAGTTCTTCAAAGAGGATAGGAGAGTCACGCGCCCGAAGAGCGGCAGTAAGTTCTTTATACTCAGGATTTAAGCCATTGAGCGTGTGAACCAATATCTCTTCATCAGTAAGAAGATGACCTATCAAAGCCAGGTCATCGATAATGACTTTGATATTTTGTAAGTAATCAGCAATACAACTTCCCTCTTGCTTGAGAGTCATAAGATTGGAGAGTAGTCCAAGCATGCGAGTCCGAGAGCGGTTCAGTAGTCGTAACTTGTTTCATGCTTCCGCGAGTGGTACGAAGGTCACAAGCGAGCGATGGATCCAGACAAGAGGCCTGAATGGCTTAGAGAATTAGTCGATCCTGAAGCCATAACTTGTAGGCGTAATCTGGGCTAGGGTCTCCTGGGACATGAATCATGGCTGGTGGACAACTAAGTGAACCGTCAACATAGCCCAATAAATCATAACCAAACAAGAGGTTAGAGAATTGAGCACACCAAGAGGCATAATTGTCATTTTTAGATAACTTAAAGGGGATTAAAGATGCAGCATTAATGGAAATAAGACCGGACGATGAAACAGAATTATTAGTAGGAAAAAGAGTAGGAACATCAGAAGTGGATGAGAAAGACATTAGGAAATCACAAAAGCCGTTGCACAGAGTTGAGAATAGTAACACAACTGGTGATCAAGAAAAAGAAAAGAAGTAAAGAAAAAGAAAAGCAATTAATGGCTATAAAGTTGTAGGTAGTAGCATAGATCAGAAGGTGGCTAACTATTTTTCTGTCGTTTGACAGAGAAAATAATTTCTCTTATGACTCCGATACCATGTTAGAAATGGAAATGAGAGAATAAAAACTTGATATTATTGATAAATGTATCGTCTATTTATACAGGGATGAGGAAAGATTTTCCTCAACTAATGAACGAGATTTACTCGTTCAGTTACAGATTTGACGGTAGACTTAGTCAAAAGATTTCCCTTAATGAGGATTTTCCTCAACTAATGAACGAGATTGGCTCATTCAGTTATAGAGTTGACGGTAAACTTAGTCACATAACACTTAATAATAGGTGAGCATCAAGGTATGGAAATCACCAACAAAAGAATAAGCTTTTTTGAGTTCCTGCAAACTTTTTACAGAATCCATGTCGAAGGAATGAAGAAAAGGCTCGAGTTAGAGGACTTTATTCCTCACTGATGCATAGAATTCTAAGGTGGATAGCATTTGTCGGTGGGTGGGGAATCTGATACTGTTCTCTTTGATGTCAACCTCGGCAAAGCTAGTGATTGGAGACTATGTTGCAGCTAAAGAGTGCTCGTAGCTTAGGATTCAAAAAGAAGGTTGGTGATCTCTCAAGCTCAAGCATTGGCTTCCTGTGTAGGATCTCTCTCTCTCTCAACTCAGATTAACATATTAATTTTCATTATATTTGGCAACTTACTTGCATAAATGATAAAGTTAACAGATGATTTCGGGATGGAAATTTGAACTGGAAGCTTACTTAGTGTTCAGTTCAGGTTACTTAGTCTGGGTTTCGTGTTGGTTTAAGGTTGACAATGACATCTCATAACTGGAAGCTTAATGTTCAGTTCAGGTTAGGTTGAGCTCTGACTACAATCTTAAATATTTCAGAAAACTAAAAATAAAATTTTAAAATATTAGAGGACTATTGTTGGTGCAATTTTTTATTACCAAATTGATGTTGGATGTCAAATCTAACCTAATTTACCAGCCTTTTACGTGGAGTCAACTCAGGTGATATCTAAAATATTGATTTGACAGTAGTATACTAGATCTACCTATCAGAAGTTAATGATTTGAAACAACACATCTAGTTAAAACATTAGTATGGTTATTATGTACCATATCCACTAATCAAAAGTTAAGTGTTTAAAACATCATCTATTAAATTTATATCTAAATATTAGTGTAACAATAGTAGAGCAGATATACCTATAAAAGATTGAGGATATGAAACCTCATCCAATAAAAAACTTATACTTAAAACATTGATCTAGTGATGATATATTATGCATGTTTGTAAAAGATTGAGATTAGCTCAGCCCAAGATCAAAGTAACAAGCAATACAATATTCTAAGGGAAGAAGAAAAGGTTGTAGAAATCTAATCAAGAAGAAAACGTTGTCTAGATTAACTCAAGAGTCTAACTTTTGTAAATGGATTTGAAGTCTAAATATTATGTCGACCTTTGTAATTTAAATATTATTATTTATCTATAGATTTCTTAGTTGCTATCGAGATGAACATGAGTAGTCAACCATACCCTTGAAAAACCAAGGACATTCATTTTTATCCACATATATTTCTCTAATTGATTTAAATTTTGTTTTTGCCAAAGAGAGCCCATCAGCTATAATTTATCCAATGTTTTTCTCATCACAGTTCATAATACTTCAATGATAACCGAGTTTAAGTTACAGTATCGTTTTACCAAAATCACAAGAATAACATATGTTGTATATAATGGGGTTACAGGAATTGGATTGGGTAAGTTCCAAGTTGGAAAGATGTATAAACATAAGCCCAAGGTTTGAACTTGTAAATTTTAGGGGATACGATTCTCTCCCATTGTTCTGCAGCTTTAATTTTAATCCAGTCATGCATGTGTCTCACATCGATGTCAACAAACAAACAAATGGAATAAATAGGTTCATACTGCTATGGAGTGAATCAACAATACACAGTCTTATCTTTTACAAGTAAAGAGTCTCCAAAACTATAGAATAAATTTTTACTAGTCTATTGTCGACATAGAATAAATCGTTGAATCATTAGTCTTATGATTACTTCTATTATGATAGATTTGATTGCTTAACTTGTTGGGATCCAGAGCTAACCTAAGTAGAATATGAGAAATTCTCACAAACTTCAGTGTTAGAAAGTATCTTGATTTTTTATAGAAATGAATCAAGGTCATGTCCGACAATAATTACTTTGATACTTAAGTAAATAAGCGAGAGGGTTAAATAAGTGCAACATTAGTTAAAGAGAGATAATTGAGACCTTACTGGAATATAAAAGTGTGTGACAGTAGTTATATAGGGTCATCGATCAGTAATTACTGGAGTATAAAAGAATTAAATATATTGAATCCATGAATTCAATTAATAAATTTATGGACTGATATGCTATAAGATAAGTAATACAAGAATAGCTTCTATCATAGACTTAGATCATCAGATGTCAATTTATCGAAATAGACGTTGGGTCAAAAAATGTCATGTCAAAGATTGGATGTCAAACCGGAGAATTGATCGATCTACGATAGGATGGACTTTATATAGAGTTCAAGCATCGGGTCAGAAGATCTGTTAGACGTTCGGATGAAGTGCCTTATGATAAGATGACATGTCAGAATGATGGACAATATGCTTCATGATCGTAATTAAAATGGTTAGGTCTTGATCGTAAACGTTTAGAGTCTTATTAAGCTGATATTGTGTTAAAATCATGCTAACTCAATTTGGAACCTATTAGGCATGAACCAAGATTGAATTAAGCCTGATGAAAGGTAATTTTTTAACCTATAAATGACATGGGTGGTGGTACTGCCTAGACTATCGAAAAGCACTATTTATGCTTTTTTGGGCTTTTTGGTGGTGGTACCGCCTAGACTGGTAATAGTACCGCTAAAGCCTAGATTTTAGGCTCTATTCCATAGTAGTACCACCCAATGCTAGTGGTGGTATTCCCAATACCCTGAAATACTATGGATTTAAAATTTTAGCTTCAATTTTAAAGCCACTAGGGGCATATAAGTACCCCACCCATTCTTGATTTATGAAGCATGAAAAAGTGTGAATAAGGGTGAACAATGAAAATTCTTGAGGTTACAAGTGTTGTAAACTCTTGAAAGTATTTGAGTCTCTTCCTCCTTGAGTTTAACATTTATTCTAATGAGATGTGAGGTCTTATGTAAAAGAGCTTAGGTAAAAGTTATTTCTTGAGCTTGATAAATGGAGAAGGGTCGTAATAAAGGTAGTTTATCTTTATCCATTGGAAAGGAGATCAATAGTGAAAGCCGGTGGCCTCAAGGGAAGAGAAATCGGGAATGAAAGTAGGTTGGGACGACCTAATTATAATAAATCAATTTGTATTTTATTTCTTGCTTTATCTTATTATTGCTTACTGATTTTCTTCATTCATTATCATTACTTACATTTTCAAGTTAAACACATTTTTTATTCATATTCTCATTCGAGTTTTTTCAAATCGGTTCATTTTGCGATAACATTAATTCATCCACCCACCTCCTCTTAATGTCATTATGATCCTAGGAATTGGTATCAGATATAATCTCTCTCAGTTCAATTAAGACCTAAGTGAGTTTTAATAGCTTTTTCTGACAATCACTAGGGCTCTATATCATTTGTTGTCCTATATTCAATGGTACATACTAGACTTATTGAAAAATACAAGTGATAATTTTATTGATTTCTATGTATTTTGATTTTTGGAATGTTATTGAATGTGATTTTAAATAATCTTCTAATATAATAAATGAATAGAATGATTTTGAAAAGAAAATATTTTTCTTAAACGCTAAAGCTATGAACGCTTTGTTTTATACAGACAAAAATGAGTTTAATCATGTTTCTACTTATGACATTGCACATAATATTTGACACACACTTGAGGTTACTCATGAAGGCACAAGTAGAGTAAAAGAATAAAAAATTAATCTTTTGATATATAGTTATAGACTGTTTAAAATGAAGCCAAGTGAAACTAGTGATGACATGTATACCCATTTTATGGATGTTGTCAATGGTTTAAAGGCTCTTAGTAAATGCTATACTAACCTTGAACTTGATAAATAAAATTTTAAGATCTCTTCTAAAAAGTTAGGATCGAAATGTAACAGCTATCCAAGAAGCAAAGGACTTGAACAATTTCTCACTTGAAGAACTTATAGAATCTTTAATGACCTATAAAATGACTTATAAAGCGCATGACAAATAAGAGAAAAACCTTCTAAAGAACGGAAAGGATATTGCATAGAGAACCAAAGAAAGACTACTCGAACAAAAGCTTAAGTGATGATGATGATGACATAGAACTCCTTACAAGAAAACTAAAAAAATTCATGAAAAAAACAAAACTCACAAGAATAAAAATAAACCTAAAAAGGATACTATTATATGTTATGAATGTATGAAGCCTAGACACTTCAAAAATGAGTATCTACAACTAAAGAATAAATTGCCAACTCAAAAGAAAAAAGCATTCAAGGCAACGTGGGATGAATTAAGTGCATCTGAAAATGAAGAGCAAATCAATGAATACGGCATAATCAACTATGCATTGATTGTCTTCAACGATGATGCATGTGACTCACTTGAAACATCTTTTTCTTATGATGAGTTAATAATGTATTTCATGATTTGTTTGATGAGCTTAAAAAAGTTAATAAGAAATATAAATTACTAAAAAAATCATTTATTTCTCTCTAATAAATTTGATAAATTAAAAAATAGGCATGATAATTGTATATTAATATCTTGCACTAAATGTGAAGAGTTATAATCATTTAAAAAATATATTATTATAATAAAATTTAAACAAATTAAAATTGGGAACAAATTATTAAATATGATTCTTGTTAAACAATGTAGTAGATTTAAAAAGAAAGGTATTAGATTCATGGTATACATCAAAAGCCAACTAGATTTGTAAAAAGATCAGCACTATATATTCCCTTAAAGATAAATATAATTTTTGTAAAAGATATAGCTCTCATAAATTAGTTTGAGTTCCTGAAGGAACAACCAGTGATTTGATGCCAAAAGTTAAGAAAATTAGATATAACTATGAAGGACTCAAAATTAAATGAGTAACTAAAGTAAACCTCTCTTTCTTGTAGGCATGTCTCTATTAAAAACTAGGAGTAAAATATAGTATCATCCAATATAATTCTTAAAGCTTACTTGCCAAAATAGAGAATATGTCATCTTTGGAGACAACAACAGAGGAAAGATTATCGACATTTGAAAAATTGGTAACAATTCAAATTTTTTGATTAAAGATGCTCATTTCGTAGATGATTTGAAACATAACTCATTAAATATTAGTCAATTGTGTGATAAGCGATAATGTTAAATTTAAATCTAATGCTTGTATCATAAAAATACCAAATAAGAATAAATCTATTATTACCTTAAGAAGCAATAATATTTATATTATTGATCTTGATGATTTTTATAACGAAACTTATTTTTCGATCTTAAACTTTGATGCATAGCTTTGGTATAGGAGATTATGACATGTAAGTACAAAATTAATCTCACAAATTAGAACTAAATAAGTATAGTAATTTTTTATCCATATTATTTATAATGAATTTCTTGAAGATAATAAAAATAATTTTGATGATGATTTTGAATTTGATTATATTTTTTAAAAAGAATCATGATCTTTTACTTGACTTTTTGATATTTCTGACATAAGATCTATCTCATATGAATCATGACATTTGATGAATTATTCTCCTATGACTCCTTTTGGTATTTATTAAGAAGTAGATTTATTCAAACAAATCATGATATGGACTTCTCAATGTTTATAAATTGAAATTTATTTTATATGAATCAAGATCTTTTACTATTTGTTCCCATATAATTTTTTTTGCTATTTACTAAAAAGGAGAGTTATCCAATGAATCATGATTTTGCACTTATCTTTTAGATATTCATGATTTGATATTTGTTTTATATTCATTCTCCTAATATTCTTTCTTTTTTCTAATGACTATGAAAATGATTTATTCAAACAAATCATTCTCTTGACTTCTCAATATTTATAACTTGAGATTTATTTTATATGAATCAGGATCCTTTACTATTTATTTTCAAAATAATATCATTCTCTTCCTTTTGATAATTACAAAAATAGAGAGAAAAGTAATGGCTTATTCATTTCTTTTTCCTTTTTTTGTTGATGACAAATGGGGAGAAGTAATAGTAATTTTTTGATGATGTGGCACTCATATGTATGTTATATTTGATGACATCAACTTATGATATTTATTTAAGATATATAGATATGATTGGGAATTATACATATGATTATTACAATAATTACAGGTTACAGGCATCCTACAAGCTAATCACATAAGTGATGGCACGTGTGACACGCTATAAGATTTTTTTGCTTATGATTATTATTGATATATTCTCACATTATATATATATATATATATATATATATATATATATATATATGTGTGTGTGTGTGTGTGTGTGTGTGTGTGTGTGATGTCGTTGGTTTTGTGTAATGGGAATCAGATCGTGATGAGATTACAATAATGAGATCGATTCACCTTTAAACATATATCTCAAATCAAAGGTTACTCGAGAGGGACATTAAGATAATAGAATAGACCGGTATACTATATACCCATCCATATGATATAGGCAGTTGGTTTTATAGCCAATTGTGTTGAGACACTAAAGATATAATTCTTGTGCTCATTGGAGAATGAGTTCATTGATTGATCTGATTTTGGAATGTTTTATGGTTAATGATACCTAATGTTAGACAATGATTCTATAGTCCTAGTTGTGTATCTATTCCTTAGATTTGAGACACCAAGGATTCCTTGTTTGAGTACTCCTTTCTTTGATGTTGGATTTATAGGTTTGGAAAGTTTCAAATTCAGTACAGTCGATTATCGAGATTAGTAGCTAATTTTATGAAGTCAATTGAGTGTCAATAAAGGATCATCCACTCTTGGTATCACGAGAAGAATATCTCATGTGTGTTTGCTTAGACAAATTCCTAGCCAGGGTCATTCCGATTAAGAGAGAAGGTGTTCTCCAAGAGAATTTGATTAGAGCAAGACTTGAATAGATTCCGTATATGGCTTGACAGTACCATATCCAATATACAGTCTCTAGGATATTATTTAGATGAGGGACTATAAATACACGATAACTGTGAATAGACATGTCTGATGAATTGATCACCCTATACCGTTTAGGGACTATAGTGCAATGGCCTAGTACATTCATAGTCGATAAATTGAGTTAATTATTATGTGTATAATAATTCACTATATCAGAAGGAGTTCTGATAGGAGTGACTCATGGCCAGCTCGATAACGGGCCTAGAGGGACACACACATATGGTGGATGCTTTAGTGAATAGAAGATTAGATAGAGATCCAATTAACCCATCCCTGCACTTATGGGCTTCTTGCATAAGGCCCAATTAGAGGCTATAGGAGATTATTGGCTAGAGATCCAATAATATATGGTTAATGGATAATTGGATGGAGATCCAATACCTACTAAGGTAAGACCCCTAGGGTTTTTGGTGCTCTCTATAAATAGGAGGGGAGACACATAGATGATAGGTTGTATCTTTAGTCACCCCCTCATATTCTCCTCCCTCCTTTTATGTAAGAGTTGCGAGAGTTGGGATTGTGATTGGAGGAGTATCGTTGTAGTTATCCATCATGTGGATACCGCTAAAGAGGAGGACGCTTGACCTCCTTCATCCTCTCTATCTGGATTTGGTAAAACAGGGATATACGATCACTTTAGGTAAATAATCTCTCAATAATATAATTTTTCAATTTTACGACTTTTTCATAACCCAATATTTTGTATGATGATTTGATCTACGTAGAAAGCCTATTTTGTTTTGATCTTTCGCTGCGCATGTGATGCTCCCGCTTGGTTTCCCAACAATAATCACTATTAAAAGTTACTATGGTTTATGATTGAAGTTGATTTGACTTGAATTTAAAGAGTTGAAAGGTTATCATATTTTTTTAAAAATTTAAGTTTATTATTATATATAAATATGGAGAGTTTAGTTAAAGCTTCCTCATTAATTAGTTGTCATCATAAAAAAGAGGGAGATTATTAAATCTCATATTTTGATGATGAAATCAATTGATGAATTTAGAAACTAATATGCTTTCAAGATAAGTAATGCAAGAATAGCTTCGATCAAGGACTTGAACCATCGGACAACAATTTATCAAAGCAAATGTTGGGCCAAAAAGCATCATGTCAAAGATTGGACATCGAGGTGGATAGATTTCATGTCATGGGGAGAGGGGGTGAATTAGTGCAAGTGTTGAAAATTTTGGTTTAAGTAAACTTTCGCTTAAAGTAAAACTGAGATCGAAAGCATTTCGTTCAAGTTGAGTAAGTGAGCAATTAAATTATTAAACAATACTAAGTGACGATCTTGCTTAAAGAAAGCTCAAGTAAGAACATGTAAATTCAAAAAGGAAAGTTAAGATATGCCCACAGTTTATAATGGTTCGGCCACAGTTGGGGGGGGGGGGGGATGGTGTGTGGGGTGTGAAGACAAAGATCGCATCACAACTAAAAGCTTTTAATTTCATAAATTTTAAAAAAATTATTTCAAAGATGGGCTAAAAAATCCGAGAAATCCAAGATCCACTTATGCATTCATCTTATGTAAATTTAAAGCAATTCAAAAAATCTGAAAAAAGTAAATCATGCATTTGAATAAGTTAGCATTCCTAGCTCTCTTCTAATAAATTATTCTTCATTTAATGACTTGGTTGTTAAGATATCAATTTTCCTTCCCTTTATGATTGTTAAAAATGAATATGATGATATAATTTTCTTTTTTACATCCATATCCTAACTACGATCATAAGTACAAAGGGATCATATCATTAAAGATCAAATTGCAAGTACTGAAAGACATGATTTCATTTAAGAAATATCTCTCATATTTTTTGTAAATAATGAAAATTAGTCTTAAGAGATTAAATAAACTTGGCTCATCCAAGATAAATTTTAAGACATCTATTTTTTTTAGATATATCTTCTTAACAAAAGAACGTTCTTAATAAAAAGTCTTAACTTATAATTGTTAAGATCATAAGTCTCCTTTTTAATAAAAAGAATAAATTATAAAGATTAAAAATCGATTTTAATAAAGAATTAAGACAAGTAAAAAGGTCAAGGAAATTTCATAAAAATATTCAATTTTCAACTTTTCATAATTTTAAGAAACACTAATTTGGTGATAAGGTATACCATTCATGAATACAAGTCAAGGATAAATCATGACATAAAGGATATCAAATCATGAATACCAAAGCTCATGATTCAATTTGACAAATCTCCTCTTATAACAACAAAGAATTTTAGGAGATCAAGTAAATAGAAAGATCTTGATTCATGTAAAAATAATCAAGTTGCAAACATTGAGAAATCAAAATCATTAATAGAATGAAGACTTTTCTTTGCAAGTTGCAAGAGAGAAAAGATAAAAGATCTTGATTCTTATGTAGTAAATTTCAAGTTATCAAGATCATGGTTCATAATGCAAAAATCTCATATTATAATATTATAAGATCAAAAAGATAAATACTTATTCATTTGGATAATTTAATTTCTTAAAATATAATAATCATAGTAAACTATCTTGATTTATATGAAGATCTCAAGTTACAATTTTCAAGATATCGAGATCATGATTTAGATAATAACTTATTCACGTTTAAATCATGAAATCATCAAAATCAAGATTTAAAAATATCATGAATAGATTCATCAATCTCTTATTGAAAATATAATAAAATAAAGATTAAAAATATTTTATGAAAAATATATTTTCTTTTTAGTTATTTCAATGTCATTTAAAGTCAAAAACTGAATTTTATTTAAAAGAGAATACATCAAGGTCATTGCAATAAAAAATTTCAAACAAGAGCTTCAATTTATTTTAATTTCAATGATTTTTCTTTCTTAAGTGAGTCTAGTATGTTATCAAGAAATTTTCCTTCTAAATTTTTTTTATTTTTCAACTATATTAGAAAATAAAGCATAATTTCATATGTATTTATAATTTTTTATTTTAAGTTTAAATTCAACATTGAATCATTCTATTCAATTTTTTCGTAAGACAACATACACTCATTTAACCATTACAAGTCAATACAAGCATATAAGCATGATCATCATCAAAATCTCTCTTTCATAAATTTGAAGGTATATAATTTTACATTAAAAATAGCTAATATCTCTCTCTTTTTTATATTATTTTAATTCATTTTTATACAAGCATGCTAAAATTAAATCAATCAATATTAATTGTTATTGGAAAATCTCAGCGAGAGCATCACATGTGCACCAGAAGATCAAAACAAAACAAGTTTTCCACGCAGATCAAATCACCATACAAAAGATTACGTCACGAGAAAGCCACAAAAATTAAAAAATTGTAATACGTGAGAGATTGATTTTACCTAGGGAGATCGTATATCACTATATTCCAGATCAGGATGGAGAGGATGAAGGAAGTCAAGCGTCTTCCTCTCTAGTGATATCCATATGATAGGTCTCTGTAGCGATACTTCTCAAATCAGATCTCGCAACTCTTGCGTACATGGAGGGAGAGAGGAGAATATGAGGGGGTGGCCAAAGGTACAACCTATCAACCATGAACCTCCCTCTTATTTATAGAGAGCCACCAAAAACCTTGGTGTTCCTGCCTTAATGGGTATTAGATCTCCATCCAATTGCCTACTAAACTTACATTATTGGATCTCTATCCAATAATATCCTTTGGCCTCTAATTGGGCCTCATGCAATGAGCACATCAATGTAGGGTCTCATCTAATGAGAATAGGGGTTAATTGGATCTCCATCCAATCCTCTATTCGCTAAAATATCCACCATTTCTCTCTAGGCCTGATATCGAGTTGGTCGTGAGTCGCTCCAATCAGAACTCCTTCTAATATAGTGAATTATTATCCTCATAATAATTCACTCGACTCACAGACTATGGACGTACTAGGCCACTAGGCTATAGTTCCCAAACGGTACAAGAGGATCAAATCTATCGAACATGTCTATCCTTAGTTACCATGTATCTATAATCCCTCATCCAACTAATATCCCAAAGACCATATATTGGATATGGTATTGTCAGGTCATATACGGAATCCGTATAAGTCTTGCTCTAATCATATTCTCTTGGAGAACTCCTCTCTCAATCCAAATGACCCTGCCTAGGGATTAGTCCGAGTAAATACATATGGGATATTTCTCTTATGATACCGAGAGTGAATGATTAAATCCTTTATTGACACTCAATTGCATTCGTAAAGTTAGCTATCAATCATGATAATTAGTTGTATCATATTTGTAACTTTTCAAACCTGTAAGTCTAGCATAAAAAAAAAGAATACTCAAATAAGACATCATTGGTGTCTCAAGTCTAAGGACCAGATACACAACTGAGACTATGAAATTATTGTATGACATTATGTATCATTAACTATACAACATTCCATAAGTTAATCAATCAGTGAACTCATTCTCCAATAAGTATTTGTACTATATCCTTAGTGTCTCCACACAAGTGGCTATGAGACCAGCGACCTCCACTATATAGACGGGTATATAATACACCAGTCTATCTAGTTAACTCAATGTCCCTCTCGAGTAACTTATAATCGAGATTATTTAGGATCTGTGTTTAAAGGTGAATTGATCTCATTATCGTGATCTTATCACGATCTGATTCCCATTGCATAGAACCAAGGGCATTACTATATATATATATATATATATATATATATATATATATATATATATATATATACAATAGATAATATAATGTAAGAATATGTTAATAATAATCAAAAGTAAAAAGATTATGCAGCATGTCACACGTGCCATCACTCATGTGATTGGCTTGTAGGGCACTTGTAACCAGTAATCTCCTACTTGCCCTAAAGCCAATCACCTATGTGTTTGATCCCTATCAGACCCTTGTGATGCTTAAATATAATCTGAGCTAATGGCTTCATTAGTGGATCTGCAATGTTATCTTCTGATGGAACTCTTTTTATTGCTATATCTTTACGAGCTATGATCTCTCTAATTAGATGGATCCTTATCAGAATAATTTTGATGAGACTTGGGTTTCCTTGCTAGAGCTATCGCTCTGTCACTATCGCTGTCACTATACATCACTATATACGAGTTCTAATAACTTAGAATATACCTAAGTAAACACATGTAGCCTGAGTCAACATGGGACCACATACATCACTATATACAAGTTCCAATAACTTAGTGGCTCTCTCTCCAGTTCCATTAAAAGGAGAATTGGTCATTTTTCCACGAAGGCAAGGTTCATAAATTGCATATGACTCATAATCAAATGGATCTAAGTATCTATCTTTCAGCAATTTTTGAATTATTCCCTTATATATATGACCTAGCCTATAACGTCATAGGTATACATTATTCACCTCATCTCTTTTCCTCTTAGACGTATTTATATTCATGATATATGGAGAATTAGCTAACATATATAAGCCATTTATTAGGATCCCTCTTGTGATGATCTCATCATCCATAATTATTGAACAACTATTGTTCTCATAAACTAATTTATATCTACTAATTGTCAAACAAGAGATAGATATAATATTTTTGATAATAGAGAGAACAAAATAGCATGCATCCAATATAATGATAACTCCACCAAGCAGATGTAGGATGACCTCCCCAATGGCAATTACAGCAACTCTTGCTCCATTGCTTATCTTGAGGTCCATCTCACCTCTGGCCAATCTCCTAGATCTTGCCAGAAATTACAACGAATTGCAGATATGATAAACACTCCCGGTATCCAATACCCATGTATTATCATGAAAATCTGACAAGTGGAGATTGATCATGAATAAACCTGAAGTTTCTTCGAGCTTTTGTTTCACCTTATCTATAAGGTAGTCCTTACTGTTTCTTTTTCAATACCTGTCTTGGTCGTAGTAGAAGCATTCTCCTTTGTCCTTTACCAAGTTTTTCTTAGTAACCTTTGCATTACTCGATCTTTCTTTATACTTACCCTTCTTAAGGGTCTTATTAGCCTTCATTTTCTTCTTGGTCTCATCAATATAGAGAACTGACTTCTCATTCTTGATGACACTCTCAGCTTCCCTCAACATATTGAGGAGCTCAGGGAGAGTCACATCAAATTTACTCATATTAAAGTTAATAATGAACTGTGAAAAGGAATATGATAGGGACTGAAGTATAAGATCAACACACAGGTTATCATCCTCTAGGACTATCTTTATACTTTACAAAGCGAGTGATCTCATCCTCACTTGTCCTTTCCTTCGGCATGGGCATAATTATATCAAGGATGTACGCAATTTTCTCCACCATGAGAATAATTCTCAATTTACGGAGCCAATCCGTGTAGTTTAGACTAGTGAGGTAGTTGACATCAAGTATGTGTCACGTCCTCCCAAATTAAATCACATTCGAGAGGTGTGACCATGTTATAAATCAATAATTTTGTAATCAGTCATAATCTATCCAGGATCCAATCAAACATTTGAGGACATCGAGAAAATATTCATACTTCAAAATTTACATATATAAAACTTGTGTAATTTATAGTCAAACATTGCATCACTCAAACATTTATGAAACTCAAAACCAACTTAACAGATATTACCCACACGTATGATTCTTCAATAAAAGAATCTATACAATCACCAAACTAACCATTTACCACAAATTCACTTCATCGTATACAACAGCCAACATTCCAAATTAACTCCAAATGTAAGAGGTCATTTAAAACTTTTACATGATACATCAATTAAATTCATTAACAACATTTCATTATACATGAAATATACTTATACAAGAATCACAATAAATCATCTGATAATACTTGCTGACAATCTGTATAGCTCTCTAGTGCCTCAGCACAATCTTAATATTCAATGAGTGTTAAGCTGACATGAAAGATTTGATAACAAAAGAGTGAGCTAGAAAGCTCAGCAAGCGTTTAACAAATTCAAGATAAGAGCGAATAACATACAAACAAGCTAGTATCAAGATACAAAGGAGATACAAGAAATTATGGATATACTTATTAGATACAAGAGTTTCAAATGTCATTTCATTCAAAACATATTTGGTTCATAATAAACGAAATACAGAATAATTAGAGCATATCAATAACGTAAACATATTTCAAAGCATATCAAGGCACATAGGACATTTTTTAAATATATCAATGGCAAATGAAACATTTTGAAACTTATCAAGGATGTAAACATATTGTGAAATATATCAATAGTGAATGGATAATATCAAAGTTTATTAAGTGAACAAATGAGAAACATAAGCTCAATATCATATCAGACATAACATTCATTTCATTCATATCCAAAGCGTATAAATAATTCAAAAGTAATGCTTTGGTTATCATATCAAAGACAATGAGGGTGCAATGGGACCATAAGCATAATATGGAACATCCATCGTTGAATGACGATCAAACGTAAGTCTCCCACGTTTGGGAGCTCTATCCACCCACGTCTAAGTGAAGCCATAGGGGCCGGCAAGAGCATAGCTGACTATGAACACAATACCCTTTACCATTTCTGGCAAAGGTCCATAAATATCCCACAAATATTGGAGTATAAAAAGACATGAGCAATAAAAGTGACATATCTCGGAAGCACATGTGGAACAACGAAATATACATGTGCCAACATGAAGCAAGTACGGTGTCAACATAAACATTCACAATTTACATTCAGATATGCAAAGCATAAAGAACAGGAATGCGTAAGAATTTAGAGCAATCATGTAAGGCTCAATTGAAGAAATGATTTTAATTGGATTATAGACAGAATATGATCCAATGGCATATCAAAAACATAGATGGTGATGTGGGATCACAAACATAATGTGGTCATCTGACCACCAAACATAATAGAGCATCACAGGTTCCAAGCATAACATAGTAGAGCATCACAGGCTTCCAGCATAACATACCCTTTACCATTTATGGCAAAGATACATAATATCCCACAAACACTAGAGTACAAAAGGACATGTGGAATAAAAATTGGCATATATCGGAAGCACATATGAAATAATGAAAAATACATGTGCCAATATGAAACAGTAAGAATTAAATATAACCATTCACATAAAGCATTTGGATAAGCAAGAAATAAGAGCTAAGAGTTCAAAGCTAGTAAAGAGGAATCTATTTCCAAAAGATAAATAAGAATAGACAAAGATTAATAAACACATGATTCCAATATAATTTAAGAGACATATAGCATAAAATATTTAGATAATCAATTATGTTTTAAATTACTCAAGATGGTATGGACAGAAGGATATACGAGTCTAGTTTCTCATGAAATAGATTTTGTATAAACCGGAGTCTCCAAAATGAAGTTATAAGCAATTCAGTGTATAATAGTCAAAATCTCGAAACTAGACTTAATTCTTTACATCTAGACAGAAAAGACATCAATTGCAAGGTTATAACAGTTCAATTGATTATATCAAAATGAATTCAAAGATTGAAATGACAATAAAAAGGATTGAAAACTTACCTTTTAAAGATGATGATCCAAAGTCATTAGACCCAAATTCTTCTTTCTTTTCCTTTTTTTTGCTTTCTTTCATTCTCTTCTCCTTGTTTTCATTATCTTATTTCTTCGTTCATAATGACAGCTCATGGAGAACTTATCAGGGGCATAATCACTTGCTAAACTCATATTCCTTCTTTATGTTTCTTTCTCCCATTGGTGTAATCAACTCTTTCTCTTTTTTTACCTATCTTCCTTTTCTCTTCTTCTTCTTCTTTCCCCAATAGCAGCCTTCTCTTCATTTTCCCTTTACTTTTCCCCTTCTATTCTTCATTTCTTCTCTCCCAGCCGCAGCCCTAGCTGCAACCTTCTCCCTCTTTTTCCTCCTTTCCTCTCTTTTCTCTCTTCTCCTTCCTCTATTCTTCTTCTCTTCCTTTTATTGTCTCTTCTTCTCTCCCCCCTTCTTCTTTCCCAGCCTCAGCTGCCAAAGCTGCAGCCCTCTTCTGCCCTTTCTCTTCTCTTCTCTCTTTCTCTTCTTCTTTCCCCCTTTCTCTTCTTTCTCTTCTCCTCTTGTTCCCTTCTCTTCCCCATCGCACAGCACCTCTTTTATCTGCAGGAAACAGAGGTGCTGCCCCCTTTCTTCCTGCCTTCTTCTCTTCTTCTCCCCCTGCCGCAGCTGCTACTGCTGCAGCCACAGCCACAGCCGCAGCCACCTCTTTTCCTCTCCTCTCCCTTCTTTCCCTTCTTCTCTTCTTCCTCTTCTTTCCTCTTCTTCTCTTCTTCCTTTCTCTTCCCCAACTCACCGCACCTCCTCTGTTTCCTCTGCAGGAAACAGAGGTGCAGCAACAACAGCAGCAACCCTCTTCCTCTGCTTCCCTCTCTTTTCCCTCTTCTTCTTCTTCTTTTCTTCCAGCTACAGCCCCTTCTTTTCTTCTCTGTTCTTCTCCTTTCCTTCTCTCACAGCTGCAGCCCCTTCTTCCTCTTTTTTTTATTATCTTCTCCTCCTCCTCTTCTTCTTCTCTTCTAGCTGCAGCCCCTTTCTTTCTTCTTCTTCCCTCTCTTTTTCCCTTTTCTTCTTCTTCTTCTCTTCTAGCTGCAGCCCCCCCTCTTCCTCTTCTTTCCCTTCTCTTCTTCTCCTCTTCTTCCCTTCTTCTCCCCCAACTCACTGCACATACTCTGTTTCCTCTGCAGAAAACAGAGGTGCAGCAACACATGCCGCAGCCTCCTTCCCCTCTTCTCCTTCTTCTCCTCTTTTCCATCTTCTCCTTCTTCTCTTCTCTTCTAGCAGCAGCCCCCTCCTTCGTCTTCTTTTTTTTTTCCAGCCGCAGCTGCAGCCCCCTTCTCATTCTTCCTCTCCTTCTCTCTCTTCTTCCTCTCCTCTCCTTCTCCTACTCTCTCTTTTCTTTTATTTTTCTCTTACTATGATGTTTTGTGTATTTTTGTATTTTAATCCTTATATTTTTTAGATTTATGATTAGATCCCAAAATTTACAGATAGGTTCTTACATTTTTCGAGAACGAGCGATTTTACAGTATATCATGCAGGAGGTTTATGAGTGATATGTTTATGATAAACAAGATATAGTATAAACAAATAATATGTATATTTTATAGAAAAACTAATTAAGATATTAACTTCTATATTAATGTACTTCCATTATTTTCCTAGTGAATCACGCAACACACTCGACACGTTAGACAAAAGTCTTCGGTAGATTCATAATGGGGATCAGGATTCAATTAGCATCTTAGTGCAACCTCGAGGGACTCGACCAATTACACTAAGCCCAAAAGGTCTATTGTCAATCACAACTTCTTGTGATTCATATCATATTCTACCTTTGAATCATTATGGTCTCGAGGGACTCGAACAACCATGATATTCAGTTAAGTCATCACCATCGTTACAAGATGATTCTGATTTGATGATATGCCCTCAAGGGATTCGACCAAGCATATCATGTCCTCAGGTCACCGGTGACATCTTTATGTCATAAGCAAGATCTCGATCACATAGATAGGTGAGCCTCGAGAAACTCAACCAACTCAACCTATGTCATGATTCAATTTCTTCTTATAATGATGGAAGACTATATGGATCGATCTTATTGCCTCATGCTTACCGACTTAATATTATCGTAAGAGAGGTTTTTGTTTCGTATCAGTCTCCTAATATGTTGTGTCACGCACACACATATTTAATATACATCTATATTGCATGTGTGTGTATATATATAGTAGGTGTAACATATCACATATGCAAGCCACACCGAATGATCATGAGCCATCACCTAATATGATTAAGCCTAAGCTAATAGGCCTAATCATTCATAATATGATCTATATGTGCATCGACGCATCTCCATGCCTTATGATTGTTGATCTTGTTATCATTGGTTTCATCGGATCCTTGTCGCATCACCATGCGTCGTGATATCCCACCACGATATTGTGGGTCCCACTATCACCTTCATGCTTCTGTCGTACCTCTCTATCTAATTATAAAATAATTACAAGTAGACAGACCTAATAATAAACGAGAAAAATGAAATCTCGCAGGCCCTAAGAATAATAATAATAATAATCACAATTATACACATCACAACACATGACTCATAATTATCCATCGATATTATACATCACATCATATGTAGGATTACTCGATATATAATAATTAATTAAACTATTTAATTAATTATTTTTTGAGAAATCAAGACATGCTCGGAATTTTTAAAATTATCCAGGGCATTTTCAAAATTCAAGACAAAAGAATAGTCTTTGAAATTTTTAGAATTATTGAGGGTATTTTGAAAATTTTGTATACGAGGATAATACTTAAAATTTTCTGAATTTAGAGAGGCAAAAAAGTTTTTTTCCCAAAAG
The DNA here is from genome assembly GCA_021527575.1 of Ensete glaucum. Lineage (NCBI taxonomy): Eukaryota > Viridiplantae > Streptophyta > Magnoliopsida > Zingiberales > Musaceae > Ensete > Ensete glaucum. The sequence continues at coordinate 19,256,080 of CM038552.1, read as the reverse complement.
GAAACCCTAACCCCTCTTGCCACCTTCCAGTTGGCTACTGTCGCCTGCCCTATGTAGCGGCAGTGCTGTGTGCCATTAGAGGCCATCTTGCTCACGGGTGGCTACCCCTACGGTAGGCGTCGCTGCCCTCGGTGGGCTGACGAGCGATACGTGAAAGATTGATTTTACCTAGAGAGATCGTATATCCCTATATTCCAGATCTGGATAGAGAGGCTGAAGGAAGTCAAGCATCTTCCTCTCTAATGATCTCCACATGATAGATATTTGTAGTGATACTCCTCCAATTAGATCTCGCAACTCTTGCACACAGGGTGGGAGAGAGGAGAATAGGAGGGGGCGGCCAAAGCTGCAGCCTATCAACCATGGACCTGCCTCCTATTTATAGAAAGCTACAAAAAACCCTAGGGTTCCTACCGTAGTGGGTATTAGATCTCCATCCAATTACCTACTAACATTGCATTATTGGATCTCTATCCAATAATCTCCTTTGGCCTCTAATTGAGCCTCATGTAAGGAGCTCATCTATGTATGGTCTTATATAATGAGAATAAGGCTAATTGAATCTCCATCCAATCTTGTATTCACTGAAGCATCCACCATATGTGTGTGACCCTCTATGCCCGATACCAAGCTGGCTGCGAGTCGCTCCCATCAGAACTTCTTCTGATATAGTGAATTATTATCTCTAGAATAATTCATTCGACTCATCGACTATGGACGTACTATGCCACTACGTCATAGTCCTCAAACGATATAAGGGGATCTATCAGACTTGTCTATCTTAAGTTATCGTATATCTATAATCCCTTATCCAACTAATATCCTAGAGACTGTATATTGGATATGGTACTGTCAGGTCACATACGAAATTTGTCTGAGTCTCATTCTAATCACCCAAAAAACTCATTCTCTCTCAATCCAATTGATCGTAGCCAGAGATTTATCTGAGTAAGCATATATGAGATATTTCTCTCATGATACCGAGAGTGGATAATCCTTTATTGACACTCAATTGCTTTCGTAAGGTTGGCTACCAATCCCGATAACTAATTGTATCAAATCGGAAACTTTCCAAACATATAAGTCTGGCTTCAAAGAAAGAAATACTCAAACAAGGCATCCTTGATGTCTCAAGTTTAAGGATCAGATATACAACTAGGGCTATAGAATTATAGTCTGACATTATGTATCATTAACCATACAACATTCTATAAGTAGATCAATTAGTGAACTCATTCTCCAATAAGCACTTGTACTATATCCTTAGTGTCTCCACACAAGTGGCTATGAGACCAACCACTTCCATGATATGGATGGGTATATAGGACATTAGTCTATTTGGTTATCTCAATGTCCCACTCAAGTAACCTATGACCGAGATTATTTATGATTTATATTTAAACATGAATCGATCTCATTATCGTGATTTCATCACGATCCGATTCATATTGTACAGAATCAAAGATATCACAATATATATACAGTAGATAATATAATATTAGAATATATCAATAATAATCATAGGCAAAAAGATCGTGCAGCGTGTCACACATGTCATCACTCACGTGATTGGTTTGCAGGACACCTATAACCAGCAATCTTCCACTTGACCGAAAGCCAATCACATATATGTCTGATCCCCATCAGACCCATGTGATGCTCAAATACAATCTGATCCAGTAGCTTTGTTAGTGGATTTGCAGTGTTATCTTCAGATAAAACTCTTTCCATTGCTATATCCTTATGATTTATTGTCTCTCTATTCAGATGGAACCTCCTCAGAATAATTTTGATGAGACCTAGGTTCCTTTGCTAGAGGTATCACCCTATCACTATTGTAGTATATGAGAATTAACTCCACGTTGCTTGGAACGACTCCTAAATCATGATGAACTTCTTTATCAATACCCCTTCTTTTACTACTTCTGCTGCAGCAATGTATTTCACCACTGTGATCGAGTCAATAATAGTATCTTACTTGGAACTATTCTAGCTTACTGCTCCTCCATTCAAGGTAAAAACATACCCTGAATTTGACTTACTATCATCAATGTCAGACTAGAAACCTGAGTCCATATAGCCCTCAACCTGGAGGCTACCTTCTTCATATACTAGTAAAAGATCCTTAGTCCTTCTCAAGTACTTAAGGATGCACTTTACTGACTTCTAGTGTTCTAAACTTGGATCCGCCTGATACCTGCTTGTGACACTCAGAACATGCACTATATAGGCCTAGTATATAGCATAACATATATGATATACCCTATTGGTGAGGCATAGGGTATCCTATTCATGTCTACCCTTTCTTTAGGAGTGTTTGGGGACAAACTCCTAGAAAGCGATATTCCATATCTTATCGGTATGAGGCCTCTCTTAGAATTCCTCATGCCCATCTTTTGATAATAGAGCTATATACATGGATTGGGATAAGCCAAACATCCTCTTGGATTTATCTCTATAGATCCGAATTCCCAAAATATAAGATGCTTCTCCTAAGTCCTTCATGGAGAATTTTTTGGATAACCAACCCTTTACTAAGGAGAGCATTCCTACATCATTCCCAATGATTAGGATGTCATCCATATACAATACCAAGAAGGTGATAACGCTCCCACTTATCTTCTTGTATACACAAGGCTCATCTTCGTTCTTAACGAAGTTATAAGATCTGATCGCCTCATCAAATTTTATGTTCCAACTTCATGAAGCTAGCTTCAACCCATAAATGGATCTAAGCAACCTGTACACTTATATGGACTCTCTCTAGATTCGAATCCTTTTGGCTGTATCATATATACCTCCTCCTTGCAGTTGTCATTGGGGAATGCTATTTTCACATCCATCTGCCATATCTCATAGTTATAGTGTGCTACAATGGCCAAAGAATTCTAATGGATTTAAGTATGACTACAGGGAAAAGGTTTCGTCACAGTCAACTCCTTCCTTTTATGATATTCTTTAGCTATCAATCTTGCCTTATAGGTCTCCACCTTTCTTCTTCAAGATCCATTTGCAACCGATGGGTATGATACCCTCAGGTGCAACCACAAGGTTCTAAACCTTGTTAGAGTACATAGAATCCATCTCAGAATTCATGGCTTCTTTCCCGAAGTCTATACTCATAATAGCCTCTTCGTAGGTCTAAAGATCAATATTCTAAGAGTCCTCTCCACTGATATATCTCATATATCTTTCAAGAGGGTGAGATACTGTGCTAGACCTGCACAAAGTTGGAACTTGTATGCTAGATACTTGAACAAACTCAGACTATAAAATTGTGCTTGAGCTAGGATCTCCAACCTCGCTCAACTCTCTCACTCCACTGTTTCCACCAAGAATATGCTCATTCTCAAGAAACACAGCTCTTTTAGCAAAAAAGATCTTATAGTCCTCGGGATGATAGAAATAGTACCATAAAGTCTCATTAGTGTATCCTACGAGCGTACACCATTCTGTCCTTGATTCCAACTTATTCAGGGTTGTGTCTTATAACGTGGGCAAGATAGCCTTAAATCTTAATCACCTTAAGATCAGACTTCTTTTCTTTCCATATCTCATATGGTGTAGAGATTAACGACTTTGTTGGAACTCTGTTCAGAAGGTAAGCTACAGTCTCTAAGGTGTATCCCCAGAATGAACAAGTAGGTCAACAAAACTCATCATAGACCACACCATGTCTAACACCGTATAATTCCTCCTTATACATCATTGAGCTAAAGTGTGTATGGAGGTGTCCATTGGGATAAAATCTCATGGTCCCTGAAGAAATGAGTGAATTTTATATTGAAGTACTCTCCTCCTCAATCTGATCGAAGAGTCTTAATACTGTTTCCAATCTGGTTCTCTATTTCATTCTTATATTCTCTGAATTTCTCAAAGGCCTCATACTTGTACTTCATCAAGTATATGTCTATACCTAGAGACATCATCAGTGAATGTAATGAAGTATGAGTAACCACCTATAGCTTGAGTCGACATGGGACTACATACATTACTATGTGTGAGCTCCAATAACTCAATGTCTCTCTCTCCAGTTTCACTAAAAGGAGAGTTGGTCATTTTACCATGAAGGCAAGGTTCGCAAGTTGCATATGACTCATAGTCAAATAGATCTAAGCATCTATCTTTCAACAGCAACTTTTGAGTCCTCTCATGTATATGACTTAGCCTATAATGTCATAGGTATGCATTGTTCACCTCATCTCTTTTACTCTTAGACATATTTATATTCGTGATGTATGGAGAATTGTCTAACACATATAAGTCATTTATCAGGGTCCCTCTAGTGATGATCTCATCATCCATAATTATCGAATAACTATTATTCTGAAAAACTAATTTATATCTACTAATTTTTAAATAAGAAATAAAAATAATATTTTTGATAATAGAGGGAACAAAATAACATGTATCCAATGCACTAATAGCTCCATTAGGCAGATGTAGGGTGACCTCCCCAATAGCAATTCTAGCAACTTTTACTCCATTATCCATCTTGAGGTCCATCTCGCTTCTAGCCAATCTATTAGGTCTTGTCAGAATCTGTAATTAATTATATATATGACAAGCACTCTCGGACTCGAATACCTATATGTTATTATGAAAATCTGACATATATATTATCCTCTAAGACTATCTTTATACTTCACAAAGTGAGTGGTCTCATCTTCGCTTGAGCTTTCCTCCAGCGTGAGCATAATCATGTAAGGACATATATGATTTTCTCTATCGTGAGAATAATTATGAAATTATGGAGCTAATCCATGTAGTTAGGATCAATGAGGTAGTTGACATCAAGTATGTCACGCATGGGGTTTGCGAGCACCATGTTTAAGATACCTTTTGGAGGAGGCGGCGACTAAAACGTGCAAACTGCACAATGAGAAAAAGAGAGAAAGAAAAGAGAGAGAGAGAAAAAGCCTTGGCAAGAGGATCGAACGGTAGAACTTTGTCAGTTTTGACTCAAATTTTATGTGAAAAAACCTTGCAATAACGGTATTAATTTATCGTTTACCCTCTCTATGATGGTTTTCTAATATATCCACTTAGTGAGTTTTGATCTTTCTTATTGTGAGATCCATTAATATTGATGATGATATACTATTGGTGAACCAAGATATATGTTCTTGATGTAATTGTGATCTTCTAGTTATTCTAGAGAAGTTTTATTATAAGTCTATTATCCTATTTAGTGATAGTAGAAGTTTGGGTGGACTACGATGCATGATTTTTTTCGCATTAAATTTTTCACGTTAAAAATCTGGTAATAAATTATTTTTAGTTAATTTATTACTTTATCATATATCTTATTTTGATTAATATCTGTTTTTGGTAATAAGTTGATAATTTTGATTAGAAACTCATTTTAATATACAAAGAAAAAATATTATTTCACATTCAATGAATTTTTCTCAACATAATTAAGGTTAAAACAATATGAATCAGTCCATTATTCTCTACTTAGTTTTATTGGGACAGTTTTAGATTACCTAATTTCATCCACTTATTATTACTGTTATTTATTAAGTGGAGTCAAAAATGACAAAGAGAAGTAGCAAGGTAACATATTTCTATACTTATACTGTACTTGAAACCTCTCTGCCTAAAACTGATCTCTCTTAGCACCAACCTTTACGGATGAAAGTAAAGCATAAAACCGTTTTTGTCTGGTCGCCAACTAGAAACTCTAATAAACTCCCTTCCCTAACGCAAGCTGCATTCCGAGATACTTCTCTTTAACCTAGCGCCGGGGATTAGTTTCAAAACCTTACTTTCAACAAATCGTACAGCTTCCTGATTTAATCTCTTCTTCCAAAATGACACCTGCTTAACCTCTTCTTCAATAAGTACCAGTTTATTCTATATGCGACTTTATTCTTTCTACTCTATCTGGCAAACCCCTTGTCACTTACTAGCGCACTGCAGATTCTCAAAACAGCTGCTGATACTGATCCTTTTGACTCTTAAACGCGAAAGTAAATTATTGCTGACTAACATATATTATTACTTTAATTCAATCACGGGTATAGGCAACCTATGAAACAATAATAAGCATTAGTGCCATTATTTGTTGTCCTGTAACCAAAGAAAAGAAGAGGGGCATCTTGGAAAGTCACCTAACACAGCATTGCTCGCATCGAACCTATATTATATTGCCCTAGCGCCCATAAGAGAAAAAGGCTTGCACTTTTTATTTTAGAGTTTATATCTATTATAAGATTATCCTAATTCTCGATAAATTTTTTTGGCTATCTTCGATAATCTTTCGACGAGTTTCGATCTTCTTCTAGCGAACTTTCTTGTGTCATCCTAACAAGCTCCCGATACCCTCGGTGAGCTCTCGACGTACTCCTGACGAGTTCCCAACCACTTCGTCCAAATCCCAGCATGATGCATGGACTTGATCTTGGTCAGTCCTGATTATAATAATTTTTCTGTTGTGATTAATCCTGCATCAATAAACTCTAACAACATATGTTAGATCAATAACCCATCAATTGATTTTATCATCAAAATTCGAGATTCAACAGAATGGAGCTGAAAGTCAAGGTTGAGATTGTTATTCATAAAGGCAGGAGGTAGCATATCCAAACCTTTGTTTGCTTTCTTGTTATACTGATTACCTTTTCATTTTAATTTCTAACTGACCTGAGTTGTGAAGGTTGGTCTTGGCACCTTCTCTTCATGCTTTAAATATGTCTCGTAGTTACTCAACTTATCATGAAGTTCTTTGAACGATATTGGTGAGTCGTGTGCTCGAATTGCGGCTTCCAATTCCTTGAATTTGCCTCTCAGGCTATTGAGAGTGTGGATGAGAACTTCATCATCACTGAGAGAATGACCTATCAAAACCAAGTCATCAATGATAACTTTGATATTTTGTAGATAATCAATGATAGTATTTCTCTCTTGCTTTGTGTTCATTAGATTGGAGAGGAGGCCGGGCATGCGAGTATGCAAGCGATTTGCCAATGTAGTTTGTAACTTGCACCATGCCTCTATAGTAGTAGCACAGGAAGATATGAGTAGGGTAACAAATCCAGTGATAGAGGCTTAAATTGCATGAAGAATGAGACGATCTTGGTGTAACCATAATTTATGATCCGGATTTGGTACTAGATTTGCTATCTCTGGGATGTTGATCATTGTTGGTGAACAACTGAAAGATCCGTCAACATAACCTAATAGGTCATATCCAAAGAGAAGATTAGAAAATTGAGCACGCTAGGATGCGTAATTACCTCCGTTAGATAATTTGAAAGGGATGAGAGCTGTAGCATTAATGGAGATGAGCCCTATATTCTGAGAAGTGCTATTGCTCCCTAAGAGGACAATGACAGGAACGTTAGAGATAGATGATGAAGATATTGAGTGGAAAAATACCAATCACTGTGTCAGCTTCAAGAAGGTGATGAGAACAAGCTGGTTCTTGATTTGGATAGGGGAATAAGAACCACCCCCTAATTATACTGTCTCAAGGGCGTAGCAACCAAACAAAGGAGATGTGTTAGCTGTTGGGCTATGAAGAAGTGAGGAGCGTAATGGAAGCAGTAGAGCAGCTAGATCTGGAAGATGAGGGCTGCAGCATAGGGGAAGGGGCTGCGATGCAAGGAAATAATGCCTTCCTCGCGGGTTCTCAACAAGGAATGGGAGCCCTGGGCAGAGGTTATTGGACTGAAAGAGGAGGGAAGCAGGTGCTGTAGGTCACCAAAATAAGGAAGAATAAGCTCTGACACTGGTTTCGAAGCTGGCTAATTACTACTACTGTGCTGGTATAGCGCCGAGGGGAAGCAGCGAAGGAATGTTTAGGAGCAACCGCAAAGCTACTGTTGTCTACTAGAGAGGGAGCTATCTATCACTAAAATAATCTAGAAAGTTACTGGGTGCTAGAGGTATCCTTGTTCAACATGGTGGGATGGTGCAACAAAGGGGTGCTCGAAGGAAGGGGCGATCGCTTGGTGTAGATCAGGCGGTGATGGATGTGATCTGCCCGAGTGCAGTAATGGCAGAGGAAGGATCGAGGGGCTATCACTTATAGAGGGGAGTGTTAAGATCAATTGGCACTAAGAGGAGGAGGAGGAGGAGAGGGGGTGGGGTGAATTAGTGCAAGTGTAAATTTTTTGTTTTAAACAAAAATATTTCAATTTAAGCATGATAGGAAGATCCAAAGCTTGTTGTTCAAATAAGCAAGCAAATAATAAGAAGATTGCTAAGTTACTTGCTTACTAATTACTTAAGAAATAGTAAGAAAATATGAAAGATAAGAAATATCGTAAGTGAAATATTTGTTTTTAAAGAGTAAACAAGATCAGAAGCGTTAATAAGGAAAGCAAAAGATGAAATCATAATTTTTATAGTCGTTCGGCACCAACAGCCTACGTCCACTCCTGAGTTCTTCTTGAGGCACACCGACATTCACTACCTATCTTCTGTGGATGAAGACCAAACCCTTATATTTTACTTATAAGGAAGACAAGATTACACTATTTGATCACTCCCTTACCCCTTTTCTTTTTCTTACAATTCTCACATAATATTTTCTCAGAATATAATCCCCAAAATTATTCTGTTGAATGCATGAAAACTTGGGGTATTTATAGGTCCCAAGTGGCTTCAGATTTTTGGAGCCAAAAATCAAACATATCCGAAAAAATCAGGTACGGGCGATTTACCCACCGACCTGGGTGGCTCTACTGCCCAAACACTAGGGTATGGGTGGTTTACCCGTCGGCCCTAGGCGAGTCAACCGCCGAAAGTACCCAGATTCCTAGGTACGGATGGTTCAACTGCCCAGCCTGGGCGGGTCAGTCATCATTAGTCGCTCGAAATCTTGGGCGGTGATGGTACACCCGCCGCTCATCGACGGTTTACCCGTCGGAATTTTCACAAAAGTGGTTCCCTCTACTTTTCAAATTTCAGCTTGAACCTGATATTGACCAACCCTCTGGTCAACCAGTTGAGCTCAATTAAACTCCAATAGTGAACCCGGTTGCCTTATTGAGTTGATTTAGATTTCATCCAAATCCAACTCAATTAGGACTCACTTCTAACTACGACTCAACGATTACAACTCTTAAAGACCACAAGCTTAAACTAAGACCCAGCTTCTGCCAAACTGGTAACCTCTAGCATTCTTGCGGCAAGTCATCCGGTGTTCTTCCGGCAATCTCCTGGCGTGTTCCCAACGAGTTTCACGATCCCTTCGGTGAATCTCCTAGCGAACTTCGGTGAGATCCTACTACATCGTCTGAACCCCGGCTCGATGCTCAAGCTTGATCTTGGCCCATCATTTGGTTATAATTCTATTGCTCTTGTCATAGTTAGTCCTTCATGATGCTAATTATGACTTAATTAAATATAATCATAATTGTCAAATATCTATTATAAGACCATCCTAACTCCCGGCAAGCTTTTCGACTACCTCCGATAATCTTCCGGTGAGTCTCGGTCTTCTTCTTGTGAACTCCCTTGCGCTATCCTAGCAAACTCCCAATACTCTCAGTGAGCTCCCGACACACTCCTGGCGAGTTCCTAACCGTATCGACCTGATGCATGGACTTGACCTTGGGAAATCCTGATTTTAATAATTATTCTATCGTAAATAATCCTGCATCAATCAATTTATAACAATCCATGTTAAATAAAAATCTCATCAATTGATTTCATTATCAAAATCCAAGATTCAACAGGGAGGGCATCCCGACCACCATGGGTTGCAGGGTTGTTGTTCTTGTCCAACTCTAAGATGTTGAGAAAGTACGAGATGCTGCCAAGTTCTGCGTAGGGAGGGTATGTGACAGTACTGGATGATGCTAAAGGTAAAGAGAACAACAACCTTCTCGAGATGACGGACAACAGAGAGGGGGGTGGCGTCACTGATCATTGAGAAGCGGCTACTATCACCGTGTTTCCCTTCTTGCTGAAGTGGCAGGGAGATTGCAATCGTGAAGGGATAAAGAGCGGCAGTATTTGATCGAGTTTAGTGGTTGAGTGCAGCAGTTGGAAAGGAGGGAGGGAGAGTAGCCCTCGGTACAGAAGGCAGACTATGAAAGCATGAGGAAGAAACAGTTGACAATGGAAACAGGGGCTGTGATCGGTAGTAGAAGGCGTAGAGAGACGCAACAACAGCAGAGAGGAGGGAGTCAGGAAAGGGGCAGTAGTTGAAGATGGTGCCGATGGGAGAGACAGAGATGGGGTCGGTTGCCTCATGGAAAAACTGGCATTTGTTGCAAAGGGGAGTTAAATGTGCGTTAGCCGTTGCGGAAGCGCTTTTGTTCAAACTCATATTAGCATTTCACTTTGTCACACTCAACAATGCACCTCGCATTGATCAACTATATTAGACTCAAACTCACGTTAGCAACTCCTAAACTCCAACTCTCATAGGCACAACCCTGCCTTAAACAAAATGAAGGACAAGCTATAGGAGGAGTAGGTCGACTATGCGTAAAAGCGCTTGCAGACTGTGTTTGTTGTCTCTGGGTGGCGAAGGAGTTAGATCTAATATGAGAGCTTCTCCGGTTAAAGAATTCCATACTAACCTATCAACACTAGATTCAATTCCATTCTTTTATTACTTACAACACAGGCCCTACTTAGTTGCGTGCTTGATAAGTCTAAAGTAAAGTTAGATAAATTGATTTCAACCCCGGCCCGGTGACCGGTCCATATAAGGCACCTTTTGTCGAGATATACTTTAATTAACATAACTTTACGATTCTCTTACTTAGATATAAGCGACACTGTCAACTGGAACAAAACCACTAGCTACTTCATCTGTTGAAACTTGTTCTGTACCCGATCCCTTGCTACTTATAATTCTTGAATTCACTATCCTTGAGGAGGATAGGAAGCACATAAATAAACATGACTTGTAATTTCTCTTAGTCAAGCTGACCTGAACTTCAAGCGAATAACTTTCCTCTCTCGTTGACAAGGAGTTTTAGCCTACAACATCGAGATACTTGACTACAATAGTTGAATTACCAACCAAGGGAAAGAAAAGCCACCCTTATTTAAAATAATTTAAATAGTTAAGATTGATTAAGGAATTAAGATTTGATAAAATGAAAGATAAAGATTTAGATCTAATTTAGTTTAGATGATGATGAGATTAGTTTAAATGAGGATGAGCTTTATTTAGATGTAATAGATTTTTTAGTATTTTAAAATATCTATATTCTATCTTTTAATCAATATAAATATATGCTTTTGGATCATTCTAAAGGCACCAAAGATGATGCACTGAAGACTGCAGATTGAAAGTACTCATAGTGTTATCTACTATTCTCTTTTCCTTCTCCCTAAAGTTCGTGGTATCAGAGCCTCATTCAAAGAAAATCAAGATGAATACATCAGTCAAAAAGAAGGGAAGACTAGTAGATCCAAAAAAAAAAAAAAAAAAAAGAGAAGATGGCAAACCTTGCATTAAGTGTTTCTTATCAACTTCTTCCTATCTTCAAAGGTGATAATTATCAATTTTTGACTATTAAGATAAAAAATTTATTTATTTCACATGGATTATAGAATTTGGTAGAAGATGGTTTTGTTGAGTATGATATGTAGGATCCTAATATTACAAAAGATAAAAAAAATCAGATGAAGAAAAATATACAACAAAATACAAGGGCCCTTTATATGTTACAACAAGCAATAGATGATTCTCTATTTCCCAGAATCATGATGGCAATAACATCAACAGAAGCATAGAAGATATTAAAAAATATATTTGGAGGCACATAAAAGGTAAAAATTTCAAAGCTTCAAATTCTTCGACGTGAATGTGAGACTCCTATGATGAAAAATTCTAAATCTATTGCTGATTTCTTCTCAAAAATTTCTTCTATTGTAAATCAAATGAGATCTTATGGTAAAAATCTAAAAGATCAAACTGTAGTAGAAAAAGTTTTATGAAGTTTATTTTTAAAATTTGATATGATCTTACTGCTATAGAAGAAGCTAAAGATACAAGTACATTATCTATTAATGAATTAATGGACTCCCTTTTAGTTCATGAACAAAAAGTGAACAGATCTTCAGATGAAACTTTGGAATATTCTTTTCAAATAAAGATAGATCAAAAGAAGGATCAAAAAGAGAATTCAGAAATCAGATGTTAAGGGAGAGATTAAAAGGACAGAGGATGAGGCCGATCAAATGAAGGTAATAAAGAAACTCGATAATATTTTTATTACAAAAAATTAGACATATTAAAAAAAAATTATTGGTACAAAAATAAAAATCTAAATGTTCGTCTATATTCTTATTGTGAAAAATATAATCATCTTAAAAAATACTATTGAAACAAAAAATCAAATAAACTATCATGAGAAAAATAATGATGACAAATGAGATGAAGAGAATATTCTTTTTATAGTATCTGATAATGAATATTCTCGATCTGTTTGATTTTTTGGATAGATGCAATAATTATATGATAGGGGATAAAAGTTTGTTTCAGAAACTTGATTTAGTCAAATCTACTATACAGATGGGAAATGATAATAAGGTTCAGGTTAAAGTAAAATGAATAGTAGTTGTGAAGACCAAATCTGGTAAAAAAATTATTGATGATGTGTTGTTTATTTTTAATTTAAAATAAAATCTTATTAGTATAGGATAACTAATGAGAAAAGAATATTATGTTATTTTTATGATTAAAAATAGCTGATTTATGATAATAAAATTAAAAAATTGATAGCAACTACAAGGATGATAAAAAATAAAAGTGTTTCCCTTATTATTTTCAGATTTTGCCACTCCTATTGATGAATCGACATTATAGAAAAAAATTATGATCATCTAAATTTTTGTAGATCTATGTAAATTATCTCAGATGGTGCAGGTCATGATAATTAAAAAACTATAATTGATAAAACACATGCACAAAAAAAGGATGAGATCTCAAACTCCAAGGACAACAATGAAGATACACACACAGAGATGGTGTAAATTTCTGATAATATGAAGAAAGCTAAAAGAAAGAAAAGGAAAATGAAGCTTCCGCATTCAAAGGGATTCGATACTACAAGAAAATTGTCAATTTATAGATCTAAGATCTATGGACAGAGGAAAATGTCAAGTTTTGATTTCAGGTCAGAAGTTCTCAAAGATCTATGGATAGAGAAAAACATAAGACAACTACTGCAGCAACGAAGATCATCTTGCCAACATCTTCACAAAATTTTGGCTAAAAAAATATTTCTTGAAAAATAATTTTAAATTATAACTACTTGAGTTAATGGGGTGTGTTGGAAATAAGTTAAGTAGTTAAGATTGATTAAGGAGTTAAAGATTTAATAAAATGAAAGATAAAGATTTAGATCTAATTTAGTTTAGATGATGATGAGATTAGTTTAAATGAGGGTGAAATTTATTTAGATGTGATTGATGTTTTAGTATTTTAAAATATTTATATTCTATCTTTTAATCAATATAAATAGATGTTCTTGGATCATTCCAAAGACATCAAAGATTGTGAGCACTGAAGACTATAGATTAAAAATACTCCTAATATTATTTACTATTTTTTCTCTTTTTTTTCCTTAAATTATGTAGAAAAGCCAATAACCCCAACTCCCTTAATAGAGACCTGAGCCTTTCTTTAGGACATAAACGGTTGTCTTTCTTTTGTTTAAGACAGAGGATACACTAAAATGATAGCCGATAAAGATCATTTCATACCTGAAAAGCTGTTGTTGAATGAGCCTATTGAGCCCAAGAACAAAGGGACTTGTAACTCGTTGAATCATCTAATCTATCTTGGCCTTTGAGCACATGTATATATGTGTGGAATATTACTTATTTATATTCTATAGGTTAACTAGGTTAATAATAATTCTATTCTTCAATTCAAACTGAAAGGACTGCTTCCGGTGCTAGTGAGTTCAGTCACTAAGGTCAACCAGGCTATTTGTTTTGAAGTGAGGTTTCAATCATAGGGAGAGATTCTTTTGTTGCCAGTTCCATAATCATATAAATCCTGAGACGGATCAAAGAAGTAAGCTATAACAAATTGGCTCCTCAAGTAGAGTGAGCGGAGGAATAAAGTAGTGCGACCCAACACATAATGCTAGTGAGTTCAAGAACTACTTGGTCCAGTTCTAGTATCTTCAGTAAACTATCTTTATTGTGGAGTATCCTTCTCCGGCACACCTGTCTGTAGTGCTTGTTACTAAGTGTGGTTAATAAAGTGGAGTGTTTTAGGTTGTATAATAAAAAAGTATTGGCGAGGTATAAAAGAATAAAGTAGAGCGAACGGTGGCTCCTTGCCAATATATATATATATATATATATATATATATATATATATAAGCCGAATGCCCGGAATAAAATCAGCATCAGCTGTTCGCAAGTCAGCATCAGTGAACTCTTCGATTCCTCTGTGTTAAAAGGCGGGTTAGGTTGAGAGAGATTAATTCTTTGTTGCCCCTTATATTAGAGTCGATCAACTGCACATGATGCATTAGATTTTTAATTAGATTATAAAGAGATATATGTTGAAGTTGATAAGAAGAAAGGATAGAGTTAGCAAAGAGTAGAAGAAGACTAAATCTTCTATATTTCTCTCAATATTTTTATAATTTCATAAACTCTATATTTTTTATGACTCAACATATGGGATTTATATAGTTCCCCAAGATATATTACATTTATACAGATTTATGCAGTAAGAATGAATCGTTCTTTCAATAAACTCTTTCAAGAATCAATAACCAATTTGACTTGTCCTTCAATAAATATTTTCTCTTGAAGAAATGAAACTTTCTTCTGATGAAATTAATCTATTCATAATAATTGTACAAGTTTAATTCTAATATCCGCCCCCCCGCCCCTAAACTTCTTCCATCCAACATGCCAAGTTTTCTTCGAAGATGTTGAAATGTTTCAATTTTGAGAGGTTTTGTAAAAATATCAACTACTTATTCACTTGTCTTGACATAGTGTAACTTAACTTCTTTGTTTTTGACATGATCTCTTATAAAATAAAATCTTGTGTTGACATGCTTTGATCTTTCATGGTAGACTGGATTCTTGGCTAAGGCAATAGTTGATTTATTATCAATATAAATTTTGGTTGACTTCTCCTGTGGCATATGAAGTTTCTGAAGCAATCTTCTTAGCTATATTACATGACAAACACAAGAAGATGCTGCTATGTATTCTGCTTCATAACTTGATAGAGCAACTATATATTGTTTTTTGAAGACCAAGTAAATGTAGCTCCACCAAAATAAAATATAAATCCAGTTATACTCCTTCGATCATCGTAACTTCCAACCCAATCACTATCACTATATCCAATAAGATCCATTCCTTTTGATGATGAATAGAATATTTCATACTCAATTGATCCTTTAATATATCGTAAAATTCTTTTAGCGACATTTAAATGAGAAGTTTTAGGAGATTTCATGTATATACTTATTAAACCAACTCCAAATAATATATCAGGTCAAGTGCATATCAAATATCTTAAACATCCAACTAGACTTTTGTAATAAGTTGGATTAATATATTTACCTTCATCTTCTTTGGTCAACTTGGTGCCATACTCAATAGGTGTGTCTGTAGGATAACAATTTTCTATAGAAAACTTCTTTAGAACCTCTTTTGCATAATTTCCTTATGAAATAAAAATTTCTTCTTTGTTTTGTATAATTTCAATACCAAGGAAATAAGACATTAAGCCCAAGTCAGTCATCTCAAACTCCTTCTTCATAGAGTATTTAAAATCTTTAATCATGGAGCTACTACTGCTTGTAAATATTAGATCATCTATATATAGGCATACAAACATGATATCTCCATCAATGTTAGATTTTGTATAGAGATCATGTTCATATGGACATTTAGAAAATCCGTTTTGAATAAAATAAGCATCTATTCGAGAATTTCATGCTCGTGGGGCTTGTTTAAGCCCATAAAGAACTCTCTTTAACTTGTATACTTTGTCTTCTTATTCATAAATAATAAAACCAGGGGGTTGTTGAACATATACCTCTTCTTCAAGAACTTCGTTAAGGAATACTGATTTGACATCCATTTATAAAATTTTTCATGTCATTTGAGCTGTTAGGGAGATGAGTAATCTTACTGTCTCTAATTGAGCAACTGGTGCGAACACTTCTTCATAGTCGATCCCATATTGTTGTTTATATCCTTTTGCAACCAATCGTGCTTTATATTTCTCCACTTCTCCTTGTGCATTTTTTTTTGTTTTGAAGATCCACTTAACAGCGATCGCTTGGTGGTCTTCTGGAAGTGTAGTAAGCTCCCATATATCATTTTTATTGATTACATTAATCTCCTCCTTCATAGTTTATCTCCATTTTTCTTCTTTACAAGCTTCTTCAAAAGTTAATGGATCATATCCTACAAAAAAACAAAATAGAGAAAGTTCATCATTGTTAGTATCAATTCTCTGAGTCACATCATATAGCTCCTGGATCGGTCTTGTCCTTCTTATAATCGGACTTCTTGAATCATGTGACCTAGCTGATCGCGGTGATGATTCTAGTAAAGCCTCTTCTGTGCTTGCTTGTATTATATCATCCTCTTCTGATGATATAGCTTTCCTATGTTGTTCATTACTTTTCCAGTCCCAAATCAGTTGTTCATTAAACTCAACATCTCTAGACATCACAACTTTATTTGTGATAGGATTATAGAGTTTGTATCCACTGAAGTTCTCAGCATAACCTAATAAAATGCATTTCTGACTTTTATCTTCCAAGTTTTGTTCTTTTTTCTTCTGGTATCTTGGCAAATGCAACACTTCCAAAAATTCTTAAATGATCAACTCTTGGTTTCTATAGGCTCCATACTTCTTCTAGTGTAGAATTACCAATTTGCTTTGTTAGAAACCTGTTAAGCAAATAAACTGCACAAACAACAGCATCTCCCAAAATTCTTTAGGAATATTTCTTTCCTTTAACATGCATCGGACCATATTAAGTATAGTCCTATTTTTCCTTTCTGAAACACCATTTTGTTGAGATGTGTATGATATAGTAAATTGATGTAAAATTTTATTATTTTTACAAAAACTTTCAAATTCATTTGATGTATATTCACCACATTTATCTGTTCGTAAATATTTAATCTTGCAACCACTTTGTCTTTCAACTAAGTCTTTAAATTCTTTGAATTTAACTAACACTTTTTTCTTTTCCTTTAAAATATAGACCCAAGTTTTGCCACTATGATCATCACTGAAGGCAAGAAAATACCTGCTTCCTGCAAGTGATATTGAGCTAATAGGGCCACAAACATCCGAGTGTACCAGATCAAGTCGATGTAATTTTTTATTTTACTGATTTTGAAAGGCTTTCTTTCTTGCTTACCCATAACACATACTTCACATAATTTTGATGGGCGGTCAATTCTTGACATTACTGTCACCATATTAAACTTCTCTAGAAGTTTTAAAGCTTCAAAATTTAAATGTGCATATCTAAGATGTCATAATGTAGAAATGTCCTCAATATCAATCTTAAAACAACTTGATCGATCAAAAATGTATAAATGTAGAGAAAACATTCTATTCTTCATCATTTTCACATGTGAGATTAATGTCTTAGTCTTATCATAAATTGAAAGAGTCATATCTTTCATCTCAATATTATAATCTTTTTTAAATAATTGTCCCAAGCTAAGAATATTATTTTCCATATCAGGCATATAATAAACATTTGAAATGCATAACTCTTTGTCATTATGGAGTCCAAGAACAATTTTATCTTTACCTCTTACTAGTCTTTGAGATAGATCACCAAATGTAATATTTCCAGAATAGCTTATATCCATTTCTGAAAATAATTCTTTAATGCCACACATGTGATTTGAAGCTCTTGTATCTAGATACTATGTCATAGACTGATCTTCCTTCAAATTATCATAAGTCATTAATAAAACTTGATTTTTATTCTTCTCTTTTTTTTCAATAAAATTTGCCTTATCACCTTGATTGTTAGGATTATAATAGCATTCAAAGGAGTAATGCTCATACCTTTTGCAAATATAGCATTGTATTTCAGACCTTTTAGAAATTTTGTCACGTCCATAGCCTTGGCCACGTCCTCGACCATAACCTCGGCCTCTTTGGCTAGAATTTTCTCTACCTCCTTCATTGTTTGGAGATTCTTGATAGGTCTGATTTCTGCTACCTCTTCCTCTTTGTCCATGACCTCTTCCTCTTTGAAAATTTGATTCACCTTTATTTTCAAGAGTAAGTTTAGTCTGTAGTGTTTGTTCCACAGTTTTTTTCTTCTGCTCTTTTTATAATCCTTTGTTCATGAACTTGAAGGAAATTCATAAGTTGTTCTAAAGACATTTCTTCTAAATCTTTAGACTCTTCAATCGCAACAACAATAAAATCAAATTTTGAATCTAGTGAACTTAGTATCTTTTCTATCACTCTTTGATCACTTATTTGTTCACCATTTCTTCTTATTTGATGAACAATAAAAATAACTTTTGTGAAATAATCAGAAATAGTTTCAGAGGTACCTTGTTGTAATTTTTCAAAATCGGCTCGTAAAACTTGTAGACGGAGTTTTTTTACCTTATCAACACCACCAAATGCTTTTTGAAGCATTTCCCAAGCCTCTTTTGAAGTATTTGCTGGAGCGATAATCTCGAACATCGTATCATCAAACCCTTGGTAGATTGTGAACAAGGCCTTTTTCTCCTTATTTATTCTATCTTTGAGTTGCTCTTTTGCTTTTGCATTCATCGCTCCTTCTGCTATACTTAGTTCAACAAATCCATCTTCTACAAACTCCCATACATCTTGGGAGTCTAGAAGAACCTTCATTTGGATGCACCATATGTTATAATTTTCTTTTGTCAATCTAGGGATTTGGAGTTGGAAGGTGCTTAGGATGAAGCCATAGCTCTGATACCAATTGTTGAAGTTGATAGGAAAAAATAATAGAGTTAGCACACTAAGGAAGAATAAGAGAAGACTAAATCTTCTGTATTTCTCTCAATATTTTTATAATTTCACAAACTCTATATTTTTTATGACTCAACATATGGGATTTATATAGTTCCCTAAGATACATTACATTTAGCAGATTTATGCAGTAATAATGAATCTTTCTTTTAATAAAATTTCTTAAGAATCAATAACCAATTTAACTTGTATTCCCATAAATATTTTTTTTTAAAGAAATGAACCTTTATTCTCATATAATATATATTAAATAAGAAAAAAAAAATTTGATGGCATATTAAACTGAATTACCTCGGGAAAGTTCAATTGCATCTTTTAGGCCCGAGTTCCATTACTGCGAGAAGATCTGAAGCCCAGTTTCATCTTTCATGCGAGTGAGGGTGCTAGTGTTGCGGTTCAAAAGCGGGACAGGACAATCATATAGTTGACTTTTGCGTTAGGAATTAGCTTGTGCATTGAGCCAGCAGTCATAGGTAAGGTTGTTATTATCCCACCCACCATATAATAAATACAAAAAAAATCTACGGAACAAGAATAAGATAAAAGGAGTTTGAACAGAAAATACTTTCTTTTCCGCTCACTCTTTCCACTTAAGTGTGACGCAGCAAAGCAAGCCATTCCATCAAACAAGACTGAAGAGCCACCAGAGCCAGCAACTAAAACTAAAGAAGTCTAAAAACCAGCAACTGGCTACTAAGTAAAAGTAAAGCATTAAAGACAGTTTCTCTTCAGTAACAGTTTCCTCTTCAATAAAACAAACAGAAACATCATTTACTAATATAGCTCCCCATATCTTTATTCTTATTCAGCTGACTTGTGTGCACTGTTAATTATTTATCAGATACAAAGTAGAACAGAAATCGACTGATATTAAGTACTTATGGGTTCTGGAACTCATACACTTGTTTGTTGAAGAGAGCGCACTCCACACAGCTTGAGGGTAAGTAAAGAGGCAAAGAAAGGTCTAACTATGTTTTTAAGAAGAAATAAATGAACTTTAGCAGCCCTAAACTCGCTAAGCCAAATAAACACCAAAAACAGGACTTTCCACTTCCACTTTACCTTCGGAACCACACTCAACGAGCTTCTTTCTCACTTTTGATTCTGTTTCTTTAAACCCCTCCGTAAAAGCTGAGATTGAAAACTGACATACATAGGACTTGGTAACTCGATAGTAAGAAAGGATAGAATTGTCACATTAAAAAAGAGTGAAAGAGTATGAGAAGATTCAATTTTATAAATTTTTCTCAATATTTTTTTAGTAATTTTATAAATTTTATATTTTTGATGATTCAACACATGGGGTTTATACAGTCTCCAAAAATATATTACATTAATGTGCTAAGAATAAATCTCTCTTTTTTAATTAATTTAAATTTTTCTTCCATAAATATTTTCTCTTGATAAAATAAACATTTCTTGTGATGAAATTAATCTCTTTATGATACTTAAACAAATTTAATTTCAACATTCTCTCATCTTAAACTTGTTTCATCTAACATTTGAGACACTTTGTAAGTATATCGACCACTTGTTCACTTGTCTTGGCATGATGTAACTTCACTTTTTTGTTTTTGACATGATCTCTTATAAAATTAAATCTTGTATCGATATGCTTCGATCTTTCATGGTAGACTAGATTCTTGGCTAAGACAATAGATAATTTATTATCAACATAATTCTTGGTTGACTTTTCCTGTAACATATGAAGTTCCTAGAGTAATCTTCTTATCCATATTACATGACAAATATAAGAAGATAATGCTATATATTCTGCTTCATAACTTGACTTGATAGTACAAAGATATACTTTTTTTTTTAAAGACCAAGTAAATGTAGTTTCACCAAAATAAAATATAAAACCAGTTGTACTCTTTTGATCGTCATAACTTTCGACCCAATCATTATCACTATATCTAATTAGATCTAGTCTTTTTTATGATGAATAGAATATTCTATACTCAATTGTTCCTTTAATATATCGGAAAATTCTTTTAGTGATATTTAATTGAGAAAGTCTTAGGAGTTTCCACGTATCTACTTATTAAACCAACTCCAAAAAGTATATCAAGCCGAGTGCATGTCAAATACCTTAAATATCCAACTAAACTTTTATAATAAGTTGGATTAATATATTTACCTTCGCTTTCCTTCGTCAACTTAGTATCATACTCAATAGGTGTATATGTAGAATGACAATCTTCGATGGAGAACTTCTTTAGAATCTCTTTTATATAATTTCCTTATGAGATAAAATTTCTTTATCTTGTGTAACTTCAATACCAAGAAAATAAGTCATTTGACCCAAGTCAATCATCTTAAACTTCTTCTTAGAAACTTAAAATCTTTAATCATAAAGCTACAATTATCTGTAAATATTAAATCATCTGCGTATATGTAGACAAACATGATATTTCCATCAGAGTTAGATTTCATATAGAGAGCATATTCATGTGGATATTTAGAAAAATTATTTTAAATAAAATAAGTATTTATCTGAGAATTCCATGCTTGTGGGGCTTATTTAAGCCCATAAAGAGCTCTCTTTAACTTATATACTTTGTCTTCTTCTTCATAAATGATAAAACCAGGGGGCTATTGAATATATATATATTCTTCAAGAACTCTATTAAGAAATACTGATTTGGCATCCATTTATAAAATTTTTCATTTCATTTGAGTTGCTAGGGAGATAAGTAATCTTACTGTCTCCAATCGAGCAACTAGTGCAAATATTTCTTCATAGTCGATCACCTTTGTGACTAAACGTGCTTTATATTTCTTCACCTCTCGTGCATTTCCTTTTGTTTTAAAGATTCACTTAACATCAATCGCTTGGTGGTCTTCAGGAAGTGTAGTAAGCTCTCATGTATCATTTTATTGATAGCATGAATCTCCTCCTTCATAGCTTATCTCCATTTTTCTTTTTTATAAGCTTCTTCAAAAGTTAATGGATCATATCTTGTAAAAATATAAAATAAAGAAAGTTCATCATTGTTAGTATCAAGTCTTTGAGTCACATCATATAGCTCCGGAATTGGTATTGTCCTTCTTATAATCAGACTTTTGGAATCATGTGACCTAGCTGATCTCGGTGATTAATCTGGAAAAAACTCTTTTGTGCTTATGTGTATTATATCATCCTATTCTGACGATATAGCTTTCTTATATTGTTCATTATTTTTCCAGTCTCAAATCTGTTGTTCATTAAAATCAACATCTGTTAACAACACAACTTTATTTGTGATAGGATTGTAGAATTTGTAACCATTGAAATTCTCAACATAACCTAACAAAATATATTTCTAATTTTTATCTTTAATTTTTGTTCTCTTTTCTTCTGGTATCTTGGCAAATGCAATTCTTCCAAAAATTTTGAAATGATCGACTCTTGGTTTCTGTAAGCTCCATACTTCTTATGGTGTAAAATTACATATTCGCTTTATTGGAAACATGCTAAGTAAATAAACTGCACAAGCAACAACATCTCCCCAGAATTTTTTAGAAATTTTTCTTTTCTTTAACATGCATCGGCCCATAATAAGTATAGTCATATGACACTATTTTGTTGAGGTGTGTATTACATAGTAAATTGATGTAGAATTATATTATTTCTATAAAAATTTTTAAATTCATTTAATGTATATTCACCACCTCTATTTGTTCGTAAACATTTAATCTTCCAGCCACTTTGTCTTTCAACCAAGTTTTAAAATTTCTTAAATTTGTTTAGGACTTTTTTCTTTCCCTTTAAAATATAGACCCAAGTTTTACCACTATGATCATCAATGAAGGTAAGAAAATACCTACTTTATCCAAGTGATACTAGACTGATAGGGCCACAAACATTCGAGTGTACCAGATCAAGTCAATGTCATGCTCTTTTTGTTCTTCTGATTTTGAAAGACTTTCTTTCTTACTTACCCATAACACATACTTCACATAATCTTGATCGGCGATCAATTTTTGACATTCTTA
The DNA here is from genome assembly GCA_021527575.1 of Ensete glaucum. Lineage (NCBI taxonomy): Eukaryota > Viridiplantae > Streptophyta > Magnoliopsida > Zingiberales > Musaceae > Ensete > Ensete glaucum. Next base: position 19,233,144 of record CM038552.1, on the reverse strand, counting down.
TTACCATATTAAACTTATTTATAAGTTTTAAAGCCTCAAAATTTAAGTATGCATATCTAAGATGCTAATATAGAAATGTCCTCAATATTAATCTTAAAATAATTTGATCGATCAAAAATACATAAAATTAGATAAAACATTCTATTATTCACCATTTTCACATGTGAGATTAATATCTTATTTTTATCATAAATTGAAAGAGTCATGTCTTTCATCTAAATATTATAACCTTTTTCAAGTAATTATCTCAAATTTAAAATATTATTTTTCATATCAAACACATAATAAATATTTGAAATATATATATTTTTATCATTATTGAGTCCAAGAATAATTTTATCTTTGCCTCTTACTGGTCACAAATCACCAAATGTAATATTCCTAAAATAACTTATATCCATTTTTGACAATAATTCTTTAATGCTACACATGTGATTTGAAGCTCATATATTAGATACTATGTCATAGAAATTGTTACAAGTCATTAGCAAAACTTGATTTTCATTCTTCTCTTTTTTTTCAATAAAATTTTCCTGATATCCTTGATTGTTAGGATTATAATAGCAATCAAAGGAGTAATGTCCACATCTTTTGAAAACATAGCATTGTATTTAAGACCTTTTAGAATTTTTGCCATGTCTATAGCCTCGACCACATCCACTACCATAACCTCGACCTCTTTGGCTAGAATTTTCTCCACCACCTTCATTATTTTGAGATTCTTGATTGGTTTGATTTATACAACATCTTCCTTTTTGAAAATTTGATTCACCTTTATTTTCAAGAGTAAGCTTGGTTTATAGTGCTTGTTCTATTGTTTTTATCTTTTGCTTTTTTTTGCAATCCTTTGTTCATAAACTTGAAGGGAACCCATAAGTTGTTCTAGAAATATATATTTCAAATCTTTAAATTCTTCGATCGTAATAATAATAAAATCAAATTTGGGATCTAGTGATCTTAGTATATTTTCTATTACTCTTTGATCACTTATTTGTTCACTATTTCTTCTCATTTGATGAACAATAGAAATGATTTTTGTGAAATACTCCGAAATAGTTTAAGAAGTACTTTACTGTAATTTTTTAAAATTGGCTCATAAAACTTGTAGATGAAGTTTTTTTTACCTTATCAACACCACCAAATGCTTTTTGAAGCATTTTCCAAGCCTCTTTTGAAGTATTTGTTGGAGCGATGATCTCGAACATTATATTATCAAGCCCTTGGTAGATCATGAACAAAGCCCTTTTTCTTTTCTTCCTTTTATCTTGGAGTTGCTTTCTTGCTTCTGCATTCATTCCTCATTTTTCTGCTGGACTTGGTTCAACAAATCCATCTTTTATAAACTTACATACATCTTGAGAGCATAGAAGAACCTTCATTTGGATGCATCATATGTTATAATTTTTCTTTGTCAATTTAGAGAGCTGGAGTTGTAAGATGCTTGAGGATGAAGCCATAGCTCTGATACCAATTGTTGAAACTCGATAGGAAGAAGGGATATAGTTATCACACTAAGAAAGAGTAGGAGAAGACTAAATCTTTTGAATTTCTCTCAAATTTTATAATAATTTTATAAACTTTATATTTTTATGACCCAACATATGGAATTTATATAGTCTCCAAAAATATATTACATTAATGTACTAAGAATAAATATCTCTTTTTAAAAAATTCTTTCAAGAATTAATAATCAATTTGACTCGTACTTTCATAAATATTATCTCTTAATGAAATAAACCTTTGATATGATAAAATCAATCTCTTTATAATAATTGGATAAGTTTAATTCCAATAATAACGTTATTATGAGACGATATCCTTTCATGATCGTTTAGAGTGTTAGAGGAGTGCATGTGCCTCACTCAATTCTCGGACTGTAGTAACCACTTGCACACCTTTCTTTTTCCCCTTGATTATACTTTTGGTTACTCTGAGCTGCTTCCTTTTCATCTAAATCTACTGATGGATCCCTAATGCCTTTCACCGTTAAAAGTAACTGCTCTTTCCTGCCTTTCATCGATAGGTAGCTTCAACACTATCTATCCCCCCTTATCTTAAAAAAGATGTTGTGTCATGGGCACGGAAGACTTCCAACGTGTTGATTCGAAGTACATAGAATCGGGGAGAGGCTAAAGGTTATTTCCGAGCTTCAAATACGACGGGATGAATTGATTATCACTGTTTTTTCATTGGTTCTCATGGAAGTGAAGATATATAGGTTTGTTTGTGTGCTGTTAAACAGGTTTATGGTCTCCGCCCCTTATATTAGTAGGTGGTAAGTAGGGGCAACATATCTACTTCTCAACAGTGATCGGCAGGCACGCACAGTCTTTATTCCACATGAATTGGAATGTGAATAATCTTCAAGAATGACTGTTTATGGCAAAGGACGATGCCCACGCTTCAGGTCGATCAGAAATCAAATACACAAGGAAGCTCTCTCTAGTGCTTAAGGATTTATAGTCATTTAAGGGTTGTAGTCTCTGATAACACTATGGATGGGACTAATATTTATTCAGCCTACCTAATCTAGCTAATTATGTAGACAACTGAGGTAACAAACATTATTATACTATGATTTGATTTCCTATTTAACAACCCCTTAGGAAGGAACTTGAATGGTTGTTTCAAAATATAGGATGACTTTGCTGTGTTTCTAGCTCTCAAATCTCCTATAAATATCTAAACAAAATTAGATCTAAATCTTTATCTTTTATTTTATCAAATCCTAACTCCTTAATCAATCTTAACTATTTCAATTATTTCCAACACACCCCCATAATTCAAGTAGTTATAATTTAAAATTATTTTTGAAGAAATATTTTTTTCACCAAAATTTTCATGAAGATAAGCTACTATAGACTCCATTTTGTTTGACATAAAGCCAATGATAACTATTCTCAATATGCTAAATGCAAGCATACAATTGATACGACAAAACAATCACCTCTATCTACTTATTTATTGAGTTAGCGCTGGATAAGCACAGAACGAAACGACCACTTTGACACCTTACTCTCGCTTTTCCCTACCTATTCCTTTGCCTAGCCCATTCACTTGGCTTGCATTACCTTATCTTAGCCCGATAGAGTACTAAAGTAGAGAGCATGTTAGGTTGGAGTGCTTTTGCCTCTCGCCATAGCTATTTGTATACAAGTAAAAAAATTATGGGCTTGATGCTAGTCTACGAAAGAAGAGAGGTGCCCAAATAAAACAGAAACGGGAAAGTGGACAACATTAGATATAGTTAAAAGATCAGGAGCTGTGCGCTCGAGTCTTGGCAATGAAGTTTGTGTTGTTGGTTTGGTTCTTAAATGTCTGCTCGAGTGTTATCTGCGAGAGAAAGAGATACATCATAGGATAAGAAACCTGCCTCATGAGGTTGGTCTTACTTCATCGTTGAGAAAGAGCAATGAACGTCCACTACAATCATCAAGTTCCCTTCCAATCTTGTTCACGTATTGGCGACGAAAAGTGAATCAAGTATCAAAAGTAGTAGGGGAGGTGAGTTCTCATATGTAGTGGCGTGTTGTCAGCCTTTTCCTGGTCCTAGTTCAATTCCTTTTATTGTGAGTTCAATTGCTATTAATAGCAGTTCCATTCTTTGGTGCCCGGTTGCTACCCTTATCATTGGTAAGTAGCATCGGCCTTGCCAGTAGAAATATAAGTCAACTTAATAAGCAATTAAATAATAAAGAAAACAACTAAGTAGGGGGCATAGAGCGCATACTTAAAAGAAGTGAAATAATATGTTGATCAGAACCAAACTTATAGCAATCAGAATTAAGGTACGCCTTTAAGTATGTAGTTTCCCTTTTCCTGTACCTTTGCCTTTAAGCTAACTCCTCCTTTCTTTGATGTTAGTCCGCCCTTGAAAACTAACACTAGTGCTTTGAATACTTTATCTTATAAAATAAGTAATTGAACCGGTGCTCACAAGGAGTCCTATAACAACCAACCTCGAAATAGAGAATACAAAATCTAATGAAAAAAGTAGAACAGTTCCCATTAATACTATCTTACATATAATACAAGTACCGAGTGTCGGAATGGAAATAAGGGTATCGGGAGTTAAATACTGCTTCTAAGACTTTTGCTAGTGCTGACAACAATCAAGTCAAACTCAACAATAGTCGTACAGTTAGTATTGGGTAATAGTAATGAAATGAGATAAGGACTTATCAGGTAGCTAGTAATTCTCATCAATAGTAGTAGTCCGCTTCTTTATTCTTGTCTTGTATTGATTGTGAGAAGCAGCAGTTTCGGTCCCAGAGCTAGTAGTTGGATTCCTTATTCCCATTTCAAGTATGAAAGGTTACTTTTAAATTCCCCGTTGTTAGTTGGATTCCAGTTAGTGGGTTTAGAGCTAGATAACAGGAGCTTCATTGCCAGTTGATGTAAGATAAGAAGTATTAATGCCCTGGTTCGGTCTTGCTTGTGTTCATGCAAGTCATTATTCATAGCATAAGTATTAGAGAAACAGTAGTGCCAGGTTTCTCCTATAAGCTATAAGATAAAGTACTAGAGGTGTGGGGCAGTGTTCCAATCTTGTTATCATTGATTTCAACCTACATTAATGGGCGGGGCTATTCTGTAACTAACAATCAGGAGTTAGTGCGCAGAGAGGTAGTTTTTTAAGCTAGGACATTGAAGACGGGCGGGCAACTAGGAGAGAGCAAGGGAGGCTTGGGCGTAGCAGTTCAATTTGTAGCTTTCGTTCTAGTATACCGAGCCAGGGGTCCATTCTTGTTAGCCCCTGTCGCACCCCCTGACTTGGGCTTTTCATTTTTGATTCTTGCCTTTGATCTATGTTCTACTGCCCATATTCTGTGTGTGCGCCTCAACTTTTGATTCTTTTATTTATTATAATAGTAATGCAATACCGATAAGTAGGAAAGTAAAGTTCTAAGATAAGTAAGGGTATACTGATCAACAAGGTGGTACGAGTGATAGCTGGGAAGAGTTAGCTTGTGCCTACTGGTTTAGTTCAATAGATGGTATTTCATTATTGCCGCCTAAGGTCTTGTCAGCTGTGTTTTCAGTCTTTTGTTCTTATTGCTGGTATTGTAGTTCCCGATCTTTATCCTTATCTTTGTTGGATTCACGGTATATCCTTACTTACTTGTTTGATTTTAGTTATTAGTAGTAGATAGCTCAAGTTCCATTCTTTGGCTTACAAGCTTGATTCTTACTTATTCGTTCAAGATACAAAAGAGATTAGTGTGAAATGAACTGTAACATCACTAATTTGGTTTTTATGGGAAATCCACTATCGAATACAACTAATTCGAGCTTTTAATGTATTTTCTGCCTATACAAAATCTGTACATAATTGCAGTAAGGAGCATGGACAAGCGGGAATGAAAGCCGTATTTTATGGGAGACTCTAAATATGAAATGAAGTACTTTGAGCGCAAGTAGGGAAAGGCATTAGCACTCCAACCTGTGGGCTACAGTGGCACCCTACTAACTACATATAGCAACTTAGGCCACTAGGAATATGCTTAGCGTAGTATGCTTAGCGCAGTCTAATATTCATATAACTCACAACTAATATAAGAGATTAACAAAATAGAGCACTTAAGTTCAAATAATATATGCCCTAAACCAGAAGTAAGCTAAATATGGGAAGCCCTCACTAACGCGAGCTTATGTTGCTTGTTCCCCAAAACAAAACACTAAGGAAAATGCCTAATACTAAGCTAAGTAAGAGAATGACCCATGAATATGAAAAACACTTATATAAAAAGGTTATGGAAAGCAATAAGTTCGTTTTGAAGCAAAGCAAAATAGTAGTCATATGTCAGCTCTTAGCTCTTATATCAAATTAGAATAATATTGGATTTTCTTATATTCTTCACTATGTAAGTAAGAGTGTTGTATATTTGAATAGTTATGTTACTCTCTTATGCAGTCATGTTACTCTTTTCTATCATATGTGCAAAAGATTCCATTTTAGGTTGCTCCGTATAGTGAGTATCATAGGCCCAACTCCATTTACTGCTCCCAACTCTCTCTCTCTCTCTCTTTACTGCTAGGTTAATGACGGCCCAAGAAACTAGTCCAGATTTATAGGGGGTTAAGCACAAGTCCTTTTGTCGTATCGGCGTTTAGGAGTTATGCACAAGTCCTTTCTTCGTCGTCGGCGCCGGGCAACTTATACCTATTTGGATATTATACATTGCAGCCTTTGCTTGTTTGCTTGTTCCATAGCTTGTTCCTAATCTTACAGAATAGATTGGAACTACACACCACTTATTGCTGCTAGTTCCCTTGCTTTAATTAAATTATCTTTATGGGCATAAAACCTATACTATCAACGGAATAGGCATACGTTGCACTTGTAGGAGGACATAGGCAAGAAGCACCGTGCATAGAATGAAAATAATCTACAACCGCATAGCTTTCCTTAGTAGCATCATATGGCTCTGCTCCACTTATTACTACTGGCTTTAAGAACGAATGAATAGGCACACCCCAGGAAATAAAGTCCAAGAATACTAGCATATCGGCACTAAACTCTAGGAACTCCGCCAGGCATCCCAATGCTAGACTTGCAGGAAGGATAGAAGCGGAGGGAGTAAGGTACCCTAAAGAAAGGACAGAGACATAGGCAACAGAGCACAGCTTATTAAGGGACATAGGCAGCCGAACCTTTTACAAATCTGTAACTCGACTTGATAAGGTAGAGGCACCCTTTACTGTTGAATAGAATTAATACGTTGCACCGTTACTTCTTCTTTTGACGTTGCTTGTTCCGTTGCTTATTCATTTTCTGTAGCTTCTTATAGTTTTGTTGTCGTTGTGCTTACTAACGTTGTGCAAAGGGCGCTTCTGATCAATAGGAATCCGTTTCTTCCATTTTACAAGGACGAACTCTCAGGGTGGGTGCGTTCACTTGTTTGCTAGTTACCCTTGCTTGGTCTCCTTACTCTGAGGTGGAGACACCGTTATCCATACGTACTCATTGGATAATTGGAAAGAATTCATTATAGTAGGCGTAGGGGAGCTTACAGGCCAGTGGTGAAGTAACAAGTCCCTAAACTCACTCCGTTGCTTTGCTTTTGCTTTCTTACTTCACTTGTTTATTGCTTCCTTTAATCACTCACATTATATTATAGGCGCTTACTTTACTAACCCGCTTAATTAGTAGTTGTTCCCCGAACACAATCAATAATAAAAGACTACTTTCTTCCCTTGCTTATTGAAACCTCACTGCATTCCTGCTTTGCTTTTGATTCCTTTACACTGTAGAGAAGAGAAGGCAGGAGAGGAGATAATGATGCTATATATCAGTGTTTGAAATTAGAGAACAAGCTATCAGTATAAGAAAGAAAAGAAAGAACAGGTTATCAGTATAAGAAATGAGATAACAAGCAAACACACAACGGAACAAGAGCTCCGTAAGCGAACGGAAGCCCTTGTGCTAATACTTTGTTGAGTGTAGAAAGACGTCGTGTGTCAGAAGGAGTTCAACAGTTTTCAGTTTAGGCCAATGCTCAGTAAACCCAGGAAATATATAGGACTACCTACGTTAGCACCCCTGAGAGTAAGCGCTAGCTATAGGCTTTTGTCGTTGCTTTACAATCTCTTCTTTTTTGCCGTTGCTTATTCGAGTGCAAAAGCAAAATAGAGAGTGCACCACTTATGGTCTGCCTAACAGCGCAACGTAAATAAGTGTTAGCACATTGCTTATTCTATCCAAAGTTGGAGATTCTCTTTCACAGCTTCTTTTTCTAGGTTATGAGATACTTTCTACTTCTCCTGTATTAACAACATCAACACGAGCCAGCCGCAGCCAGCTTTGCAGCCTTTCCCTTTTCCATTAAGCCAAGCCCTACCCAAAGAATGAGTTGAACTGCTAAACCACTAACTCCCTAACGTCTGGTTGCTCCTCTTTCGCACTTGCTTGTTCACATGTATAATCCATATTAGGAAGCAAAGCAGTAACGCTGTGTTCAACAAGTAAGGAGCTTTTTTTTAGCTGACTAAGTCTACCGCCAACTCTATAATTGAACGAGCCAATCTCGTTCATTAGTTGAGGGAAATCCTCATTAGTTGAGGGAAATCTTTTGACTAAGTCTACTGTCAAATCTGAGGGAAATCTTCATTAGTTGAGGAAAATCTTTTCTCATCCCTGTATAAATAGACGATGCATTTATCAATAATATCAAGTTATCATTCTCTCATTTCAATTTCTAACATGGTATCAGAGCCATAAGAGAAATTATTCTCTCTGTCAAACGACAGAAAAATAGTTGCCATTACATGCTGCCTCATCTACTGCTATCTCATTACCGAGGCAACGCTACTTGCTGGATCTTTCAAATCTACTATCACCGCAAAGCCCACCGATCCACAGCTTTATAGCTCACGTAGAGCGCTTCTCGTGCCGACGCCGCTACCACCGTTCTCCGCCTTCGTGTATTCCAACAAGAAGGCGTGATTCCCATCGCTGCACTGTACCTATTGAGTACCGTTGGATATTCTCATTCGCCACTCACTCCGTATCTACCGGTGTTTTCTACACTATTCGATTCGTTTTGTTAGCCACCTTCCGATCTATGCTACTACCTACAACTTTATAGCCATTAATTGCTTTTCTTTTCTTTTCTTCTTTTCCTTTTCTTGGTCACCGGTGTTATCGTTCTCAACTCCGTAGACTTTTGTGATTTCCTAATGTCTTTCTCATCCACTTCTGATGTCCCTACTCTTTTTCCTACTAATTCTGTTTCATCGTCCGGTCTTATTTCCATTAATGCTGCATCTTTAATCCCCTTTAAGTTATCTAAAAATGGCAATTATGCCTCTTGGCGTGCTCAATTCTCTAACCTCTTGATTGGTTATGATTTATTGGGCTATGTTGACGGTTCACTTAGTTGTCCACCAGCCATGATTCATGTCCCAGGAGACCCTAGCCCAAGACAACCGCTTACAAGTTATGGCGAGATCGACTAATCCTCCAAGCCATTCAGCCTCTGCTGGATCCATCGCTCCTTGTGACCTCCTGCACCGGAAGCATGGAACAAGTTACAGACTACTCTGGCGAACCGCTCTCGGACTCGCATGCTTGGACTACTCTCCAATCTTATGACTCTCAAGCAAGAGGGAAGTTGTATTGCTGATTACTTACAAAATATCAAAGTCATTATCGATGACCTGGCTTTGATAGGTCATCTTCTTACTGATGAAGAGATACTGGTTCACACGCTCAATGGCTTAAATCCTGAGTACAAAGAACTTACTGCTGCTCTTCGGGCGCGTGACTCTCCTATCCTCTTTGAAGAACTTTATGACAAGCTGACGGATTATGAAGCTTACTTAAAGCGGGACACCAAGCTATCGGGACCTTTGTCAGAACCTCCCATCACTTTCACCCAATAACTCAAAAAGCCCAGCCGTAAATACCACAATAATACTTCAAAAGGTGTAGTCACCCAACCTCCCACTACTATGAGTTTTCATCCATCACTTCTTCCTCCATATCCTTCGTCCGTCAATTCTCGTCCAAATGTTTCCTTTTCACCTCGTCGCCCCCCACCTATGTCTCTGCAACCAGTTGTCTGTCAATTGTGTGACAAAATCGGTCACACTGCCAAAGTTTGTCGATCGCGTCTTCCAGCACCATCTACTTGGCCTCAAGCAAATATCCTGACTGCTTCTTCTGAAGGTCCGTCTAATTGGATTGTGGATTCCGCGCTTCCCACCATATCACCTCTGATCTCCAGAATTTATCACTCCATAATGGCTATGGCGGCCATGAAGACGTCATCGTTGGTGATGGTAATCGAATCCCTATTACTCATGTTGGTTCTAAGACATTACATTCTAACGACTCTTCTTTTACACTTCATAATGTTTTGTGTGCCCCTCACATCAAGAGAAATCTTATTTCTGTTTCTCAATTTTGTCAACAAAATCATACTTCTATTGAGTTATTTCCTGATTATTTTCTTGTTAAGGACTTGAGCACGGGGGCATCTCTAGTTCGCGGCCCGAATAAAGACAACATCTACGAATGACCGTCTACCGTGTTTCTCACCCACAAACACTTCCACAGCTCAATGATATATGGCATCGTCGTCTTGGTCATCCCTTAAACTCTATTCAACAAAAATTACTTTCTCGTTATTCTATTCCTGCTTTTAAATCCAAAGAATGTTCTTACTCACGTAATGCTTGTCTTAGTAATAAAAGTCATCAATTACCTTTTAGTACTTCCTCTCTTTCTTGCTCTAAGCCGTTTGAGGTTATTTATCGATGTTTGGGATCCCGCATCGGTTGTTTCCTTTGACAAGTTTAGATTCTATGTTGTCTTCGAGATTATTTTACAGTATACATGGTTCTATCCTCTTCAAAAATCGATGTCGTTGTTGTATTCTCTAAATTTAAGAACTTAGTTGAGAACTATTTTCAAACTACTATTAAAACCATCTATTCGATGGCGGAGGTGAATATCAAGCTCTTGCATCTTATCTATCTACTTGTGGTATTCAACATCTTAAGTCACCTCCGTATACTCCTCAATCGGTTGGTTCGAACGTAAACATCGTCATATTGTTGAAACCTGGTCTAACTCGCTTCATCAAGCATCTATGCCTTCGCCTTCAGTGCTCAAACGGTGTACCTCATTAATCGTATGCCCACTCAGCTTCTTCAAGACTCACCATTTGAAAAGCTATTTCAAAATGCCCTAACCTACACACATTAAAAGTTTTGGTACGTGTTATCCTTGGTTACGCCCTACAATTCTCATAAACCGCAACCTCGATCTCGCCTTGTATTTTCATCGGATATTCTCTTGAACATAATACTTTTCTGTTATGATCCTCTATCTACTAAGGTATTTGTCTCCGGACATGTCACTTTTGTGGAGTCTGTCTTTCCTTTCGAGATCAAGGTCATTGTGCCATCCCATTGAGTTCCTCTACTACATCTTCCTCCTCCCGTTCCTCTACAAGATCCACACTCACTTGTTATTTCGATTCCGCACATTCCTCCTTCGTCTTCTTCTCGGCTTCTTCCTCTCCTCCAGCCAATGCCTCTGTCCTCACCTTGTCCTGGTTCCTCTGTAGTCCTGTGTCCACCTCCACTAGTGATCACCCTCAATCCTTACCCTCCGCTACTCCTATCGTCTCAAGCCATCCAATGCAAACCCGCTCCAAAAGTGGTATCTTTAAACCCCGTCAAGTTCTTAATTTACATGTCACCAACTCTTCTCTAGCCTCTCGAACCATCATCTTTTACTCAAGCCCAAAATTCTCACACGGCTACCATGAGTGATGAGTATGATGCGCTTCTTCGTAATGGTACATGGACTCTCACCCCTCTCACCCCACGCAAAACATTATAGGGTGTAAGTGGGTCTATCGCATTAAGCGAAACCACGATGGCTCGATTGCTCGCTATAAAGTTCGACTTGTGGCTAAGGGTTTTCATCAACGTCCCGGTCTTGACTACACCGAGACATTTAGTCCGTCGTCAAACCTACTACCATTCGGCTTATCCCGAGTTTGTCTCCAACGCGGTGCTTACGCCAACTCGATGTTAACAATGCCTTTTGCAAGGAACACTTCAAGACGTTTTCATGCAATGCCTCCGTGTTTTATACATCCTCGGATCCCATGTCTCAGAATTACGAAAAGCCATTTATGTCAGCTCCACGAGCCCGGTATCGAGCTTGGTCTCTACTTGTCTTGATTGGCTTCATTAACTCTAAATCGATGTCTCTCTTTTCACGCCACCAACATGGGTTTACTATCTATCTTCTAGTTTATGTGGATGATATTATTATTACCGGTGATAACTCTATGGCGGTTCAAGCATTTATTCAGAATTGGCCGATTCTCTCTTAAGGATCTTGGTCACCTAAATTATTTTCTGAGTCGAGGCTACATCTACGTCTTGGTCTCTTTCTCTCACGAGAAAGTATATTCTTGATTTGTTGTTCAAGACGGCTATGCAGGATGCAAAAGAGGTTGCCACTCCTCTATCCTCCAATGAATCACGGTTATGTGATGGTAGTCCCGCTACGGACCCTACTCGGTTCGACGGTAGTTGGCTCCCTACAATATCTTGCCCTTACTCGACCGGATATTTCCTTTGCGTTAATAAACTCTCGTTCATGCATCACCACCGCTCTCCATTGATCACAAACGCGTTTTGCGTTATCTTAAAGGGACTATTGATCATGGTATTTTTCTTCGCAAACATTCTCCTCTCAACTTCATGTCTTGATCGCCGAATGTTGATCGAACCTCCACATCCGCTATATTGTTTTTCTTGGTGCTAATCCGATCGGTTGGAGTTCTAAGAAACAAAAGATGCGTGTCTACGATCGTCGAATATCGAGCTATAGCTGCCGTCTTGAACTCATTTGGATCTCCAACTTGCTTAAGGAGCTTCACGTTTCTTCTTCTACTGTTATTTATTGTGATAACCTTGGTGCAACTTACCTCTGCGAACCCGGTTTTCACTCGCATGAAGCATGTGGCTATCGATTTTCATTTTGTGCGGGATCAAGTTGCTCGTCGCCGTGTTTCTCATGTTCACACCGTGATCAACTTGCGACTCCCTCACAAAGTCTTTAGCTCGCAAGCCCTTTTTATTGCATCGGTCCAAGATCGGCATCCTTGATGAAGCTCAATCTTGCGGGGGCATGTTAGCTGACTAAGTCTACCGCCAACTCTATAACTGAACGAGCCAATCTCGTTCATTAGTTGAGGGAAATCCTCATTAGTTGAGGGAAATCTTTTGACTAAGTCTACTGTCAAATCTGAGGGAAATCTTCATTAGTTGAGGGAAATCTTTTCTAGACGATGCATTTATCAATAATATCAAGTTATCATTCTCTCATTTCAATTTCTAACACTTTTTACCCTATGACATGCTACTATGCTAAATTCAATGAAACAAGCCTAAATGTCTTACTGAGTTCGTCTAAGTCAAAGGAAAGCAAGCAGTTGCATGTTAGGAATTGAGTTCAGTTCACCTGAGTTAGTGCTAGTGAGCTTTGGAGTTTCGTTAGTTTCGCTGTTGGGTTACTTTCCTTCCCGCTGAAGATCCTTCTTCTGATCTCTAAGGTTGACCTATGCCTATACCTCTGTCGTCTAGTGTTGGATTCTACCGCCTCTGATCCAATGGTATATAAGTTTGTCAAAATCTTTACCAGTAAAACAGAACTCTACTCGTATTCAGGCAGGACATATGCTGGTTTCCTTGTCGACTCGACCTCTACTTTCAGTTCATCATTTCATCTTTATAGCGTCTTGTATTCAGTAAAGGAAGATAGACTTATTTGATTTGGGAACTTGTCAACTCTCTTAGCGAGCGGAACTGCTTTATATACTGATCCGACGAACAATGAATAAGAAGCTAGAGAGCTTGGGGCTTAATCCCCTCCTGATCTATCTGAAGATCGAGTTTGGCTTACTTGATACAACAGACCCGATTGCATTTGTACTTGCACTAGCACCAACACCTTTATACCTTTACTTTCAAACTGAGCTTGCTGGTTACCTTTCTGCGATGCGACACTAGCACCAAAAGAAACAAGCAGGACTTTCACTTGCGCCAATAACTCTCCACTTGGATTTATAGACTTACCTTCTCACTGGCCCAACTGTACTCCATTTTTGGTATCTATCGGCCGTAGAAAAATACATTTTTGAAGCTTGTAACATTGCCATTAAAGAAACTTCGTGTCCCGCTCTAGCAAGTATACAGGGTTTCTTCTTGTTGTCCGGGTGCTAAATCGTAGATAGAATAAACTAACAGTTTCAAGATCTTTCACATGGGGAAGAATCTAAAGCTAGGGAAGTCTACTCGATTTGAAGCTACAGATGTATATGCCCAGTCGGAGTTAGAGAGTCATAAGGTGAGGAAGTCGAGGTAGGTGCTTGTTAGCGCCCATACTAAGTGAGTGAGTGGCTAAAGTATAAGTTTCGAATGATTTGTTGAACGTCGGTCGTGAAAAGTCGATTTGTGCTTCTGCTTCTGATCTTGGGTGTTAGAGATCCAAAAGTCAGTATCCTTCTATACTGTTCCTACCCATACTAAAAGGTTATTGTTCCTAGTAGGCTACAAAGAAATAAGTCCTACCTGTCTCGGTGCTGTCCCTCTATTGTTGTTTGCTATGCGCTAATAGCTAATCAATTCCATTGTTGTTGCACATCCGGAAAAGAAAGCTGTCAAATATCCATATATTATATAGCATCTCTAAATTGATTGTCAATTCTGAATTATTGCCAGAGCGGAACGAGGTATAGGTGTATAGGTGGGTATAGAAGAGTATCCATATGAGAATGGTGGTTCCTCCACTAATCAAATGGTTCTTCCCCCCGAAAAATGGATTCCTCCTTGTCTCAGTGCAAAAGTAATAATTGAGGAATACAACTGTCAAAAAGGAATACATAGTGGAATTTAGATCTCTGATTACCAGCTCTATCTCAATACACACTAGATCATACCTTATTCTAAGTAGTATTTAGGTTTATTGTTATATATGTAATAGTCAAATTATTATACTAGGTTGGTTAAGAGCACCACATGTATGGTGGGTTAGCCTCTTTCATAGGTAGGGGAGTGGGGAATTCTAATATTCCTCCGTCGATACTGCATCTTCTCTCTAAGCAAAAAGACAAGTAACTGACAAAAAAAGTAACTACTAGCCAAGCGACGGGACAAGCAATGGGCAAGCAGCGACATACAGACAAGCAGTTGACCAGGCAAGCGGACGCCAAGACGACAAGCTACTACTAAATTAATACTATTAGAATTATGCGAGCTAGTGCTGACAGGACTATAGCTTAGAGGCAAGCCTTTCATTCTCACTCAAGAGTCAACTGGCTTTGGACACAGGTGCAGATCAACAGCTACTGTAGAAACAAGATCAACTCCTTAACTCGCTACTCACTCCGCTTCGAATTCAGGATCAATTACTTTACTTCCTTTGCTCCCCTTTACAATATGAGGTTGTATTAAGGGGTTCTATTTCCATAGTTTTGGGGCAAGAGTGCATTTCATGTTTTTTGAGCTTATGTCACAAGGATTGTTACTATTAGTTGGATTCATTCATATAGAAGATACACTTCGAGCTACGCCTCGATCTCTGCTACCGGTTGTGGTTATGCCTTTGTGGTCAGCCCAAGCCAATAAGGGAATAGTCAAACTCAACCTGCTACCTGCTTCGATGCATCAATTTCTCAATAAACAAATAGGGCAACTCCGGTTAGACCTTAATTCAACTGTGCTCTCATTTCTATGGTCGGGGCTTCTTTGTCTTTTCCTTTGATGCTTGCTCGCTCTCATCGAATTTGTAAGATCCCTTCCTTGCCTCTGTTATCGAGTGCCTCACCAACAGTCTCTTGATCCAAAAATAGGTCTTCATCACCTATGGAGTAAAGTGAATAAGGCTGTAACGTAAGAAAAAGGAGGTTCCCACATAAAAAGGTTTCGTAGCTAAGGGGCAGTATAGTGGAATGGAATCATCAAATCTGGGGCCACAACCAATTATCTCGCTTTCTCTTGCTTTCCCTCCCATCCGCAACCGGTCGATGACAATCATGTCTCTGATAAGGGGCCTTACTCCTCCAGTTATCGATTTCTTCCCCAAGCACGGAGATATTCTTTCTTCTGCCTTTCCTACTAACTAGCTCTTCGCCTCTTCTTATGCTCTCCAACCACTAATAGTTAGCCTACACCTCCCTTCGGTTCATTCTACCCCACTTGCTTTCTATGACTACTAATCCCAAGGCTGACTACTATTCTCTCACTACTTATTTGGATTGTAGTTACTGAACTGGCCTTAATATAAAGAAAGAAATTGCTACGGATAAGGCTCCCCACCAACGATCCTTTAACTAAGTCTCACCGTCTACTTCCTTAGCCTGCTCCGCCTTACTTTTGTCCTTGAGCGACTGATCTCGTATCTGTATTTGTATCTGCCCCAGCAGCCCGAAGAGTGGAGCGGAGAAGAAGGAGCCATAGAATCCACTACTCTAGATAATAAGTCAGACTCTAATTCGCACATAGGAGTGAAAAGAACAAGTAGCGGGGACTTTCCACTAGAACTAATTCAACTATAACATCAGAATTGGGGTCAGCGGGGCTAATACCATAATTTTAGGTCTAAGTCTCTGAGCTAAGGGCATGTCCAAGCAACGGGCAAAGCAAGCAAAGGAATAAGAAAACAACGTCGGAACCGCTACCTATACGCTGACAACAATACTGGATCTGTTAACTAGCAATTAAATTCGTAAGTCAAAGAACACCTTGTAGTCCTCGGATTCTTCTACCACTATCAGTAAGAGTTGAGCCACCAATCTGTATCCTTGCTTCTTAGGGCGCTAAGCTGACTTTGCTTTTCAACCTACTACATTAGAGTGCAATCACTAGCTATAGGCCTGCTCTACTGATATCAATTCTCCATCCATTGGTGCCAAAACTTCACTGACTTATGCACTTTGTAACATCTTCCTCGTCAATTGCCAGCACTTATATTCTTTAGTTCGATTCCTAGGTTTCCTTCCCGACCTACCATAATAAATATCATCTATTAAGATAGAACTGATGAAAGAGACTATAGCGGTAGAGTAGCCACTAGTGGAGGAATCAGGCTTAGCTAAAGGTTAGCCTCACAAGAAGTCAAAAGTCAGAAAGATAGCTAGAGTTGAAAGCAAACCTTGGTAGCAGTAGCTCCACCTCTTTCTAGTAGCAATTTCAGCCTTACCAGTAATAGTTGAATTCCCGATTGTGAGTTATCATAGTAAAAGCACTAGTTCCCCAGTTCTCTTATACCGAATAAGTAGTTCGATTCTAATAAGTATTGTATCCATGACCTTTTCTTTTCTTATGGAATAAGTCTTTATGACTAGATCATATGCCAGATAAGAAGCAACAGATGAAGCAGTTCGAGGAAAGCCTACGAACGAGATCATAAGAAGGAGAAAGCCCAGACTTCAGTATTAGAGTAGTTGGAAATGATGTTTCTGTTATACTTTCATCTGTATCAGCAGTTAGAGTGGATCCAACAGTAGAGGTAGAGACCGGAAAAACCAAATCATTAAGTACTGGCTCTAGCCCCAACACATAATACACGCGTTGGCAATCAGTGTCATCCATGATTGAATCAGAGCTAGAAATAGGAGCTGGCAATTCTATTGCAGTTTGAAATGATAGTAGTAGTTCAGAGACTTAATAGGTAGGGGCAATTGGCGGACTTACTTCTTTCTTTGTTTCTGACTTATGCGCCTAAGAGCTTGTGGCTACTATACCAATAATACCTTAGCTCGGAACTAGGGCTAGCACTACTGTTTCTAAGGTCCGACTACTGCTAATCAGAATTGACCCAAAGTTTCTAAGGCCGCGTAACTACCCTACTTATGGGAGAATCCAAAAAGGAATAGAAAAGACCCATATGATACAGCACCCAGAGAGGGAAGAAACATACTAATCTCAGGACAGGAGAAAAGGAATCAATAGAGGAATAAAGAACCCAATTGCTAACTATTAGAATAAACCCAGTGCTCTATCTATTATACTTGAACTAAGAACTAGGGCACAAACATAACCTAAAGACTTTGACTTGTACTAATCAAACCTAAACACTTCCTAATGAGGCTATTCAACAGGGAATCTAACTCCTACTACTACCTGTAGGTCTGCTACTACTGCCTCCAGTATCTTTACTTATAATAGAGAATTAAAGCACTACTGACAAGACTTCTCTTCCTAGTGCTGGGCTTCTTTTGCTATTGATCTCAGGGCTTACTCTCCTGGCTATTAGGCTTTACTTGATTTTCTCTTATTCTAAAATTGATTACTTGAGTTCTATAACCACGGATCCAGAGCCTGTCACTACTTACTACTATTCTTGTACTAATTGCCTAATTCCTGTAGTCCATACCCTAATTCTGACTTTTGATTATTCTTAGGCTTACTTATGCCCTATTCATTCTATGTATTGATAGTTGGAGTCTGCCTTCACTGACCTCAAAGCTACCTTGCCTATTTGCCTTTGGCTTGCTTCTTTCAAACTACCTCTCCTATCTCCACATCTAAGCAGACCTAACCTAATTACTCCCCTAGGCAGTTAGTCTCGAGCTCTTGCCTTCGAGCCCTGTATCTTAGCCTTTCTTTGTCCCCTCTATCTCAGTACTGGGCCCCTGCCCCTACCTTGTTAGTGAAAGAATCCATTGCCCCATTTAAGCACTTTATTAAGGAATAGGTAATGGCACCGGTGACAAACAGACTATAGAGCTAGGTTGCGTTAAATACTTTAACTCAAAACGGTGGATCCAACGTAAGAAAGGAACTTGTGCTTCTTAGAGTAGGGCCACTGATCCACATCTTTGCTTTTATATCCCAAACCTAACTTATTTGTGAAAACCTTACTCGCCAGTAGCCCAACGAGCCTAACTTTTTCAACAACTTATTAGTTTAAGTAGTATGCCTCCCTACCTTTACAACTGAAACTACCCTCCTTACTAACTTTCCTGCTTTTGAGTTGGAGTACGCCTATCCTCTATCTAGTTTTGCTTGTATTAATATAAAAACTACCATACTCTCCTTGGATAGTGCCAATTCTCTTACGTAGCTTTCCGAGCACCGTCCCTAGAATGTAGTCTACTTCCTTTCCTTGCTAGCCAACACATCTATGATTATTACCCTCCTCGACGTATCCTTAGCCTAGCCACTTATAAGCTTATACTTATACTTGTTTGGTTCTTATGCACCAGATATAGATACGAGTATGAGTAATAACTACCATAAAACAGCCGACAAGCGCCTTAGCCTCCTCATCTGATTCTCACACCTCCGTCTATTATTCTTTAAAAGCTGCAACTATAACTACTCCCGCTTACAAATCCCTATTTATGACTCTGGATATAGTATGTTCTCCAGCGGATTCCCTCAACTCGTATTCCTTACTTATGGGTTCTTTAACTCTTACCACTTCTTTATTCTGTTGCTGTAACAATACTTTCAATCTGGACCAATACTTTCTCATACCCGACAAAGAAAAACTGAATCGCCAACAATGGCAACTAGTTCTTCTCTAGCTTATGCTTTATCATATCATGTTTATGATCTTGTCGACTAAACCCCCCTTCCCCTATTGAATTACATTTAATATCTCTTGTACCAGTAATAGAATCATGTCAATACCCTGCTTCCCCTACTTCAGATACATCTCCTGCTGATTCTCTTAAAACTGAGTCGGGGCCTGTCTGGCAGTACTTAGCGCTTTAGTAAACTAAACAAATACTTGATTTTCTATTGAGAGCTAAGTGGAGAGCCGAATTGAGTTAGCAGAGAAGAACAAAAGATACGTATTACTTATCGCTACTCTTATAGTTGAGTATAGATACTATAGTAATTAGTTTAGTTACCTCTCATTGCCTTTAGTCTGCTTTTTCTTCTTTTCATTTCGAAATTCAATATTCTTTTATTATATATTAGAGTTGGGTTCCTTAAGCAGCGCCGCTATACTCTTTT
Source organism: Ensete glaucum (assembly GCA_021527575.1). NCBI lineage: Eukaryota > Viridiplantae > Streptophyta > Magnoliopsida > Zingiberales > Musaceae > Ensete > Ensete glaucum. The sequence continues at coordinate 19,213,647 of CM038552.1, read as the reverse complement.
TGGATTCCACATTAAAGCTATGGTCTTGTTGGTCACTGTTGAATTACTACTGTCGAGTTCTGTATTTACTACTTGAGATTGAGTTATGTATTTTCCTACTTAAATGTTAGAACTATGCCCGGTATACTGTACCATGTATTGAATTCCCCAGTTATTGGAGTGGGGAAGCCCTGGCAGCACTACTTTGACTCGCATTGGGGTCATTCTTTTACGACTTAGTGAAATTATGGCATATCCAATAAAGAGATTAGTTTCATAAAACTCACTCTAGCAACACTTATTTGGTTTTATAGCAAATCCCTCCCCATCATGTCATACCTAATAGAGCTTCTAATGCAGCTAAAGCTGATACTTTATAAACCCAAGCACCTAACACTGCCCAACCCTTTCTTCTGTGTTCCGGTCCGAGACTCCTAAGTTCCAATCTTTATTGTCCGTTTCTTCTTTGTTCTGTTTATTCTATTGGGCTCTTCTTAAACTGCTAACTCCTGGGCCCAAGTTGTTGTCTTAGAAGCACCAGGTGTGTTCTTACTTAATGGATTGGATCCGACCCTAGGACCAAAGCTCTAGAGACATTAGTTGCACTCTTACAATTATTTATTGGATTCTTACTTGCTTAGTTGGGTTTTGTAGTTAATAGTTCATTTTCGGTTTCTAGTGAAATACATGCTACTATACTATAGGATAATAGAATCATTATTATGAGTCAACTGAATAATGACAAGCAAAGTAATATAATTAGATACAGGAGTGGTGGACATCAATTGGAACTGGAGAATGTAGGGCATTAGTGAAACAATGAAAGTATTGATTTGTAGGATTGGATTAAGGACAACTTATTTATAAGATGGGTGAGTAGCGCTAGTCTCGTATGTAGAGCAGGGTTCGAGGACACCAGCTAAAGAATTAGTTTAGGGCGGAAGTCTTGTTAGCCTTACCAGTTGTAGTTGACCGAATACATAGTCAAAGAATAAAGTGCAGTAGTAGCAGATTTATAGGCCAGTACAGGAGAGCCATGTCAAGTGGGTTCGTTAATCCATATTTGTATGTCGTAGTGCTAGTTTAGGAGTTAATCAATTCAGACTTAAATACAGGAATGCTAGTTTAAAGAATGACCAGATAATACTGATGGATATAGGGATGGGCACGCCTTAAAGTCATTAGTTTTAGAATGAGAGAAAGGTTAGTAAGCCCTAGCAACAGTGAAGGTAGGTTGAGAGCAAAGAGTAGGTTTTATGCCTAGGATCTCGTACCTATGAGTAAATCCTATATTATAAGATAAAGTATGAGGAATCAGCAGTTTCAGTATTAGAAACAGAAGTTCCAGTTTCAAAGTCAGTAGCGTTATAGACTTCTGGATAAGGGCTCGGTCTAGACTGCCCCGTGGAATCAATAACCCAAGTATTTCTTTTAAGGATTAGAATCGAACAGGCCTATAAAGGATAGAACCAATGCTGTCAAGACTAGGTCTGCCGCTACACTCTTTTAGTGGTCAATTCAATTCCACTCTTATCCTATAGTAATAACTTCTCATCTTATAGTAGTAACCTCTCATCTTATGGTAGTAACCTCTCATCCTAAAGGAAAGGAAAGAGAACTGGGGTAGCTACTTATTCTATGACACCCCTCTAAAACTCTATTGTCAACGCTACCTGATCTAGCTTCTGTTTCAAAACCAGTAATTGAACTTATGGATGAAACTCTCAATACTAAATGCGCTAAATGACTTACTATGTTGTACAATAAAATATGTCAACTAAATGCGCTATATGACTTGCTTGTTCTAAGAGTGAGTACTCTAGATGTAGTACCAGATATAAGTACAGAACGTTTCTCGTAGTGGGCGCTTTAGCATCTGTATTTGAGTATAGTGATGTTGCGGCAAGCGGAAAGGGAAGTACACCTTTTGAATTGAAGGATCTGGCTTTGAAGCGTGGTAAGTGAATAAGTTTCATCTACGATCGATGGAAGCAAAACCAAGTTTTTGGTTATGGGAGACTTAACTCAAATAGGGCAAGGTTATTCTACTGCTGACAACTTAATCGATTAACTACTTCTTGTAGACCTCGGCTAAGGCTTATGATTTCATTGACCCCATCTACGGATTAACCTTTCACCTTACTTTTTTTTCTTGTTGAACAAATAGGCAGGCGCATGTGCATCCCTCACTCTACTTTCAGAACCACTTGTTGTACTTAACCGAGATACAACACTTGAACCCAAAGAAACTCAAACAGAGCCACTTGCTGCAGTGGGATCAAACTAAGTTACAAGATCAGAAGCTGTGCAGTATAAGGTGAAGCATCTCTTGACTCTTACTCTTAAATAAAGCAACTATTTCTTTTTATCTGTGTTTGCTGGCATAGAGAATGTCCTTGCATGGAGCTCTCTTAATGCGACGTATTATTCGTTACTTATTGAGTTAAAGGCATAATTGAGTACTGACTTTGAAACGAGATGTACTTCAGATTAGTATCTTTTAGTTCCGAGGGAAGGGCATCGCAATAAGCTGGAGATGGTATGATGCGATACGCTTATGATGCTGAGGCCAAGCGCTTAGATGAAATACAATATGGCAATTGAATAATAGGATCAGATGGTCAAGGCGCCACATAACTCTTTTGGTAAAAGATGGTATAAGATGGGGGCTGCGATACCTACAATCTAACTACAGAGGGTGGTGGATAGGAGTGAGAAACTTATGTGAAAAGGATGAGAAGTGGTAGCACCGTTCTGATAAGTATTAATACAATTCTTTGCCTTAGTTGATTCGTTTTCTTATTTTACCCTAGTTGAGTTCCCTTGTGGAGTGGGGCAGTATCCAAGCCCTTAGAGCCCCATTCCATTCTCTTACTGTTGAGTTGGATTCCAGCTAGTATTGATTTGATTCCATATTTCAATAATAAGTTTAAGAGTGAAGGCAGTAGAGTAAGGCCTAAGCTCCAAGTAAAGGAACCAAGTAAGGCTCGGTATGTCAACCCGAATTTCAGTCATCAGTTTAAGCTTTAGAGTTAAGAGATAAGGGCTACATGACAGGCCAATAGCCGTGATAGTAAGAGAAGGAAGTTGACATCAACAGATAGGACATTGAGATCAGTAGGGGGTTTAGTTAAGGGTTATCATATTAGAAGAAGAAGCTTAAGCCCTATAGCTATAGTTCTGGTAATAAGCCTAAGGGTCTGTATCAGCAACTAGAGAGTGAAAGGTGGGCTTAGAAGTAGTAGTCATAGCTTGAAAGCAATGGATTACATAATAAAATACATGGTTATTAAATAATTAATGGAAGTAAAGAGGAGCCCACTAAGCCCTATAGTAAAGAAGTCAGATTTAGATGTAGATGTGAGGAAGGACAGACTAGGATAAGGGAAAACTAGGTTTGATATTTGTGGTGGAAGTATTTGTTTGGAGCATAGGTCTTGCTAGTAGAGGAATCAGATTTAGATGCCCAGGTATCATATCATCAGACCGAGAAGCCAAGATAGTAAGTAAGCCCAGTAGTGAGTGGAGCAAGGTTCAACTCCCATTACTAGAATCATTGGTACCGAGGCTTCAATGGGGCCTAACAAGACTCTCAACTTGATATTGGCCTGTGACTCATACCTTTCACTCTCCCTACTCTTGATACTGAATTATGTATTAATGGCTTTAGTATGTCATTCCCTGGTTAAAGCCCTGCTTGTTAGCTTAGATCTACTACTCGTTAGGGACCCTGCTATAGGACAGGATAAAATCCAACCTCATAAGTAAGGCTAGTCGAAAGCAAAAGATGAAATCAACCTAGTGAGAAAAAGAATCAACTTGTGGGGGCTCTTTCTTATCCTCTCCTCTGTATTAAAAGAATGCATGTGACAATCCAAAGAATAGAAATAAGTAAACCAAACCTAATAAGTAAACAAACCCTATGTAAAGAATTTATCTACTTGCCTATGAGACTGTTCCACATATTCTCTTAAGGAAAAGATCTAGCCTTTGACTTGCTTCTGTCGTTCTCACTATCCTTACTTCAAATATGATATTTCTACTAATAAGAATCGAGTAGGACCTGGTAAGACTTTAACTACTCCACAGACTTATGAGAGTCTAGACCACATAAAAATGTCAGTAATAAGTATTCGAATTGGAGTTAGTAGTTACTTGGCCCTAGTGTATGCATCAATTCTTCTTGTTAGTAGTCGTGTAAGAGCGAAAGAGGTGAAATACAAACTTTGAGTAAGGAGCGGGAGGCTAATAGAAAGAAGTGTCAAACCCTAAACCCAACTACAAAATTGATGACAGTGAGGGAAGTTGTAAAGCGAGGTCAGCTCCAGGCTATCTTACGATGCTGAGAATAGGGCTTAAGCTCTATAGAAGGGCAGCTTTAGCTGTCGATGGCGGATAAAAGAATAACAAGATGATGGCTTAGATCGGAATACTTAAACTAAGAGGCAAGGGGCAGCCCTATTCACATTCAGTGTAGTATTGCTAGCCCGGTTTCTATTCTTATAGATATAGTAGTTGAATTCGTTAGTGCACTACTTTATTCTTATTTTCTATACTTTCATTACTATTTTTGTATACTATAGTCACTATCTAGATTCACAATTATTCAATCCAATTCCTTGGGACAGGACATTCCGCTACTTACCTGACAAGTGCCCTATCTCTTCTCTTCTCTTACCCGCCTCTTAATACTTTGACACAGCATCATCCCTTTCTTTTGTCAACCTCGTATTGAAGTTGAAGTTAATACCAAATTACTTGATACCATGTTTCGCCTAACCTTGTAGTGGCGTGGGAATTCTCTTCTACTTTTTCGGATTCCTGAACTTCCACTCGAACAACATTAGCTTCAAAGCCAGTAATTATTCCGGAGTTTTCACCCTGTTTTCAGTTCCTTCTTGCAAACTACAGACTTATGCACTAACACCTTCATATGATTCCACTAGAACTCGACTTGAAGACGAAACTGGACTTATTGCTTGGGCAAAGTATATGAAGTCGAAAGATTACCCCATCCATACCCATCTCCCTTTGCTTATTTGCTTGTTCCTTGTCAAAAAGTCAAATCCGTAGTAAAAGAATGAACTTACACTTATGCTGATACAAAAACATTTTATACCCCATTGCAAACAGGGATTCCTTGAGAACAGAAACATTATTTCCTTGCCCAGCTTCCCTGGTACTTGTCCAACTCTGCTCCGTGAGCGTGAGAAAGGATATAAGGCTTTTTGATATAGGATTGAAGTAAAGCACTACAGAATCCAAATCCAGATAATAATCAAAGTCAAAAACAAAACTTGTGTTGAACCAACAATACAGTAACCATACAAGAATCCGACTACTGCGTCCGAGGCTTACTTACCCCTCACAATCTTACTAGCCCCCTATTACTATTGATTGCAGTCTGCCATCCTTACATCCAAATCTGTCTTTACTGCCTGTAGGTCTTACTCTCCTTTATTTTGTTCTGCGCTACAAACTATTATACATAAGAATAAGTAGATCAATGGCGCATCCCCAGTCGATATAGGGAATTCGACTCAACACAGTAAGAGACTTATAGAAATACCAACCAGAACGAACTGATCGATAGTCAATCTTACTCACTGCACCGGAAAGGAAAACCGACTCAGTATCCCACCGAGGAAAGTCTTTCGCTCTGGATTTCGCACCTTAGCTGCCATTCTTGACTTTACTATGTATCATATTAGTTTTAGACCTTAGCTCATAACTCACATAGAACCAATGTAAACTCAACAAGACTTACCCTACTACCCATTAGCTTGCCAGACTTTCTCCTAATCTTACTAGCCATACCTAAATTATGTCGCTACTACATTGGATGCTCTCACTACTAACTTCCTATGAGCCTCACTACCCTTTGTATCCCTAAGGTAAGTATTAATATCCTTATCGACCTAGCGCTCCATCCCCATACTACTTATCTCTATTCCGTATTTCCTAGTTTAGTTGAGAGCTGATGTCTTGTTAGCTGGGTTCGATTCTCTCTTTTGAGTAGATTCTACCTGTGGAAGTCCTATTGTTGGTATCGGTTCAAGCCCTATTAGTAGTAGTGAAAGTCATATTATTGATTAGTATATTCCCTATTGGTGAGGTAAGTCTTTTAAGTCGTAGTTTCTTATGATTAGCAGTAGGGTTGTTCCCAAAGTTGGTGAGGTAAGTGCCCTAGTAGCAGCTCAATTACATCGACTCTAGGTTCGAGTTAAGGTATTAATAGCAGTGCTTGTAGTCAGCAGATCATTTTTTCTATGGGTTTCACCTAAGCCGCTATGCTTTTTCCCACTCTTTCACGGTGATAGACAGTCTTGTCTCTTTGGGGTCGAGTTACACGAAAGGAAAGATGGTGGGGAATGACTGAGATGAGATAAAGTATTAGGAAAGGCCAGGCCTACAGTAATATATGTTTTAGAGTTTCAAGAGTTAGGGTGAGGCTGCCAATATTCTGTTCTTCAAGTAGGGAGTATTAAGTGTTTTTACAGTATTATGTCTGTACAGTCTTAGGTATTCTAAATTAGTTAAGCTAGATGAAATTCAATTCTGTATTGGCAAGGTAACAAGCCATCGTGCTAACATGAGTTTTAAAAGCAAACAGAAGGTGATGAATGAGTTCCTGACGTGACGCGAGCGGGCCCTATAAGTGCAACAATTAGTATTAGAAGCTTAGGGAGTTCGGAATTGAGTAAGGGAGTCTAACGTTCGGATTCCTCCATTCGTAATTAAAGGAAGGAGTAAGTTGAAAATTCACCATCATTATGCATTAGTCAGTTTCGAGCACCATTCACTCTCTCTAATCAAAGGAAACAGCAGCAAAAAGAAATCCAAAGAACAGTCGTAACTAGTGTAGTAGAGCCTACGCCTGCTGTGAGGTGAGAGTGATGTTAGGAAAGGTTGACTCCGTTAGCAGTTAGTATGGGTCATTCATTCGAAAATCCTGTCTGTTTTCATTAGCTTACGTTAAGTACGCGAGTTCTTTGTCCGCCTCAATTGTTTTCTGAAGTTAAGTGAGTTTGCCAGCAAGCCAAAGTGCGTTAGTGGATTAGTTTCTGGGGGTGTGTTACTCAATTATGGAATATGATTTCCAATTCAATTAAAACAAGCAAGTGGGAGAGAACAAGAAACAGGGCCATAATTCTCTTCCTTCTTTATTCATAGCGCTAGGGAGTTCGCCTTACCTTAATTCAATATTCTTTGATTTTTCGTGGTACTTTTTAGGATACTTTTGTTTTAGGTGGGTGGTAATTATTAGCTGACTAAGTCTACCGCCAACTCTATAACTGAACGAGCCAATCTCGTTCATTAGTTGAGGGAAATCCTCATTAGTTGAGGGAAATCTTTTGACTAAGTCTACCGCATCGAACGAGTAAATCTCGTTCATTAGTTGAGGGAAATCTTCATTAGTTGAGGAAAATCTTTCCTCATCCCCGTATAAATAGACGATGCATTTATCAATAATATCAAGTTTTTATTCTCTCATTTCCATTTCTAACATGGTATCAGAGCCATAAGAGAAATTATTCTCTCAAACACGAAAAATAGTTGCCATTACATGCTGCCTCCTCTACTCCTACATCATTACCGAGGCAACGCTACTTGCCGGATCTTTCAAATCTACTATCACCTACAAACAGCTCCAGCCGATCCACAGCAGTTTATAGCTCTACGCAGGAGCGCTTCTCCTCGTGTGCCGACGTCGCTACCACCATTCTCTACCCTTTCGGTTCAGATTCCAACAAGAAGGCGTGATTCCCATCTGGCACTGTACCTATTAGACTACCGTTGGATATTCTCATTCGCCACTCACTCCGTATCTACCGGTGTTTTCTACACTATTCTGTTCAGTTCAGTTTTGTTAGCCACCTTCTGATCTATGCTACTATCTATAACTTTATAGCCGTTAATTGCTTTTCTTTTTTTTTTTCTTTTCTTTTTCTTGGTCACCAGTTGTGTTACTGTTCTCAACTCTGTGCAACGGCTTTTGTGATTTCCTAATGTCTTTCTCATCCACTTCTGATGTCCCTACTCCTTTTCCTACTAATAATTCTGTTTCATCGTCCGGTCTTATTTCTATTAATGCTGCATCTTTAATCCCCTTCAAGTTATCTAAAAATGACAATTATGCCTCTTGGCGTGCTCAATTCTCTAACCTCTTATTTGGTTATGATTTATTGGGCTATGTTGACAGTTCACTTAGTTGTCCACCAGCCATGATTCATGTCCCAGGAGACCTTAGCCCAGTACCCAATTCTGCCTACAAGTTATGGCTTCGGCAGGATCGACTAATTCTCCAAGCCATTCAGGCCTCTGTTGCTGGATCCATCGCTCCGCTTGTGACCTCCTGTACCACTTCTGCGGAAGCATGGAACAAGTTACAGACTACCCTGGCGAACCGCTCTCGGACTCGCATGCTTGGACTACTCTCCAATCTTATGACTCTCAAGCAAGAGGGAAGTTGTATTGCTGATTACTTACAAAATATCAAAGTCATTATCGATGACCTGGCTTTGATAGGTCATCTTCTTACTGATGAAGAGATACTGGTTCACACGCTCAATGGCTTAAATCCTGAGTACAAAGAACTTACTGCTGCTCTTCGGGCGCGTGACTCTCATATCCTCTTTGAAGAACTTTATGACAAGTCGACGGATTATGAAGCTTACTTAAAGCGGGACACCAAGCTATCGGGACCTTTGTCGAACCTCCCATCACACGTTCACCCAAAAACTCAAAAGCCCAACAGTAAATACCACAACAATACTTCAAAAGGTGTAGTCACCCAACCTCCCACTACTATGAGTTTTATCCATCACTTCTTCCTCCATATCCTTCATCCACAATTATCGTCCAAATGTTTCCTTTTCACCTCGCCCCCACCTATATCTCGCAACCTTATCATCAATTGTGTGACAAAATCGGTCCTGCGCCAAAGTTTGTCGATCGCGTCTTCCAAAGACCATCTACTTGGCCTCAAGCAAATATCTGACGCTTCAAGGTCCGTCTAACTGGATTGTGGATTCTGGCGCTTCCCACCATATCACCTCTGATCTCCAGAATTTATCACTCCATAATGGCTATGGCGGCCATGAAGACGTCATCGTTGGTGATGGTAATCGAATCCCTATTACTCATGTTGGTTCTAAGACATTACATTCTAACGACTCGTCTTTTACACTTCATAATGTTTTGTGTGCCCCTCACATCAAGAGAAATCTTATTTCTGTCTCTCAATTTTGTCAACAAAATCATACTTCTATTGAGTTCTTTCCTGATTATTTTCTTGTTAAGGACTTGAGCACGGGGGCATCTCTAGTTCGCGGCCTGAATAAAGACAACATCTACGAATGGCCGTCTACCGTGTTTCTCACCCAGCCCACAGCAAACACTTCCACTGCAGCTCCAGTCGATATATGGCATCGTCGTCTTGGTCATCCCTCAAACTCTATTCAACAAAAATTGCTTTCTCGTTATTCTATTCCTGTTTTTAAATCCAGCAATGTTCTTACTCACTAATGCCTGTCTTAGTAATAAAAGTCATCAATTACCTTTTAGTACTTCCTCTCTTTCTTGCTCTAAGCCGTTTGAGGTTATTTATACTGATATTTGGGGTCCTGCATCGGTTGTTTCCTTTAACAAGTTTAGATTCTATGTTGTCTTCGTAGATTATTTTACGAAGTATACATGGTTCTATCCTCTTCGTCAAAAATCTGATGTCGTTGTTGTATTCCCTAAATTTAAGAACTTAGTTGAGAACTATTTTCAAACTACTATTAAAACCATCTATTCTGATGGCGGAGGTGAATATCAAGCTCTTGCATCTTATCTATCTACTTGTGGTATTCAACATCTTAAGTCACCTCCGTATACTCCTCAACTGGTTGGTTCTGCCGAACGTAAACATCGTCATGTTGTTGAAACTGGTCTAACTCTGCTTCATCAAGCATCTATGCCTTCTGCCTTCTGGTCTGTCGCCTTTCAAACTGCGGTGTACCTCATTAATCGTTTGCCCACTCCAGTTCTTCAGTATCAGTCACCATTTGAAAAGCTATTTCAAAAATGCCCTAACCTACACACATTAAAAGTTTTTGGCTGTCTGTGTTATCCTTGGTTACGCCCCTACAATTCTCATAAACTGCAGCCTCGATCTCGCCCTTGTATTTTCATCGGATATTCTCTTGAACATAATACTTTTCGGTGTTATGATCCTCTATCTGCTAAGGTATTTGTCTCCAGACATGTCACTTTTGTGGAGTCTGTCTTTCCCTTTCGAGATCAAGGTCATTGTGCCATCCCATTGAGTTCCTCTAATACATCTTCCTCCTCCCCCGTGCCTCTACAAGATCCACACTCACTTGTTACTTCGATTCCGCACATTCCTCCTTCGTCTTCTTCTCCGGCTTCTTCCTCTCCTCCAGAGCCAATACCTCTGTCCTCACCTTGTCCTGGTTCCTCTGTAGTCCCTGCGTCCACCTCCACTAGTGATCACCCTCAATACCCTCTGCTACTCCTATCGTCTCAAGCCATCCAATGCAAACCCGCTCCAAAAGTGGTATCTTTAAACCCCGTCAAGTTCTTAATTTACATGTCAGCACCAACTCTTCTCTAGCCAATCGAACCATCATCTTTTACTCAAGCCCAAGAATTCTCCTGGCGTCTGACCATGAGTGATGAGTATGATGCGCTTCTTCGTAATGGTACATGAACTCTCACCCCCTCTCACCCCACGCAAAACATTATAGGGTGTAAGTGGGTCTATCGCATTAAGCGAAACCCTGATGGCTCGATTGCTCGCTATAAAGCTCGACTTGTGGCTAAAGGTTTTCATCAACGTCCCGGTCTTGACTACACCGAGACATTTAGTCTGTTGTCAAACCTACTACCATTCGGCTTATCCGAGTTTGGTCTCCAACGGCGGTGCTTACGCCAACTCGATGTTAACAATGCCTTTTGCAAGGAACACTTCAAGACATTTTCATGCAACCTCCGTGTTTTATACATCCTCGATCCGGCATGTCAGAATTACGAAAAGCCATTTATGGCCTTCGAGCTCCACGAGCGGTATCGAGCTTGGTCTCTACTTGTCTTTGGTTGGCTTCATTAACTCTAAATCTGATGTCTCTCTTTTCTACGCCACCAACATGGGTTTACTATCTATCTTCTGGTTTATGTGGACGATATTATTATTACGGTGATAACTCTATGGCGGTTCAAGCATTTATTCAGAATTGGCCGATTCTCTCTTAAGGATCTTGGTCACCTAAATTATTTTCTCGAGTCGAGGCTACATCTACGTCTTGGTCTCTTTCTCTCACAGAAAGTATATTCTTGATTTGTTATTCAAGACGGCTATGCAGGATGCAAAAGAGGTTGCCACTCCTCTATCCTCCGTGAATCACCGAAGTTATGTGATGGTAGTCCCCTACGGACCCTACTCGGTTCGACAAGTAGTTGGCTCCCTACAATATCTTGCCCTTACTCGCCGGATATTTTCTTTGCGTTAATAAACTGTCTCGGTTCATGCATCGCCATCGCTCTCCATTGATCACAAACGCGCGTTTTGCGTTATCTTAAAGGGACTATTGATCATGGTATTTTTCTTCGCAAACATTCTCCTCTCGCCTTCATGTCTTTCTTGATCTTGATTGGGCAATGTTGACGATCGAACCTCCACATCCGCTATATTGTTTTTCTTGGTGCTAATCCGATCGGTTGGAGTTCTAAGAAACAAAAGACAGTTGCCAGTCTCGATTGAATATCGAGCTATAGCTGCTGCGAACTCATTTGGATCTCCAACTTGCTTAAGGAGCTTCACGTTTCTTCTTCTACTCTTATTTATTGTGATAACCTTGGTGCAACTTACTTCTGTGCGAACCCGGTTTTTCACTCTCGCATGAAGCATGTGGCTATCGACTTTCATTTTGTGTGGGATCAAGTTGCTCGTCAGCAGCTACGTGTTTCTCATGTTCACACGGCTGATCAACTTGCTGACTCCCTCACAAAGTCTTTAGCTCGCAAGCCCTTTTTATTGCATCGGTCCAAGATCGGTATCCTTGACAGAAGCTCGATCTTGCGGGGGCATGTTAGCTGACTAAGTCTACCGCCAACTCTATAACTGAACAAGCCAATCTCGTTCATTAGTTGAGGAAAATCCTCATTAGTTGAGGGAAATCTTTTGACTAAGTCTACCGAATCAGAATCGAACGAGTAAATCTCGTTCATTAGTTGAGGGAAATCTTCATTAGTTGAGGAAAATCTTTCCTCATCCCTGTATAAATAGACGATACATTTATCAATAATATCAAGTTTTTATTCTCTCATTTCCATTTCTAACGGTAATAATCTTAGCTAATTACTATAAGGCCGAGGTACAGTCCAGGGTGTAGATATAAAATTCCTTAAGAGTAACCAGGAAAACAAGCAAGGATGGACTAGTTAGTTTTAAAGCAATGCTTTGTTTTGGTACTCTATTACATTATTGATTACATGTTATTATTACATTATTGGTTTGGTGCACAACATTATATTCTCTTTTTTCCTACAATTAATGAATTCTGACTATTCCTATCCTATTGATCAGAAGCATCCAGTGGAGGGCCAGTAGAAACTATTCTGCTACTAAGCGAAGGAGTATCAGGTGTTGTTACCGAATTGAGATTATGTGTCTCCTAAACCGCCAACAACCAAATTATGTCTATAGTGGATGCACTAAAAGGTAAACTTAGAAAAAGAGACACTTCATGGATACTTGGCAACGAATGCATTCATTATTCATAACAGAATAGTTTCTGCAGTCTGATAGTTCCCAACGAAGAAAGTACTCGTTCCGTGGAATTGACAGTGTGTAGAGAGTAGTTTATGTAGTCGACTAAGTGCTAATGTGAGCTGCTTTTCGTGGTGTCTCTATTCGTTCGTAGCGTCAAGTAAGTAAGTAATGCTTTTCTTTTTACGTGATTCTAAAAGAAATAATAATGCTCTCTGTTTTTATGTTATTATAAGGAAGAAAGGTTGGTTGGCTTTTGAAACTATTATTGTTTCGAGGAAGAAAGGTGTCCGTCCTTGAAACTATTGTTGTTCCGGTGCGCCTTAGCATTATTCCTAGATAAACACACCCCCTTGTGTCCTTCTTTTGAAACAACTTATTGTTCTGGTGGCACCTTACCTTTTCTTCTTAGAAACTCCTTGTGTGGTAGCAAACTTATTATTGTGGTGCACTAATACTTACTATCCATTTATTTACACGTTAGTGAGTGGCGCGAGTTCATGCTGATAAGGGTAAACGGCGATAAGAGAATTGAGTTCCCATGTTATTAGAGTTACCAAACAGATGCCTGATATCCATATTATGTGTGCTGTGTTACTTGAATTCTGAAATCAATCTGTAATAAGTTAAGTGTTTCATTACGCAAAGACTCGCTTAACGGAGAGTTCGAGTCGCCCGAAGAAAAGAATTTCCACTTCCTGTTCGTATAGCATTAACCTAGCTCTAAAAAAGATTAGGCATGACTTAACGCTGGACCTGCTCTATCTATTCCATCTTAAATACAATAACTCCACTTTCTTTCTTACTTTACTTACGCACTGCTTCTTCTTTCCTATACTGATTTGATTCTTCTCTAACCTGGGAAGTCTTAGTTTAAAGGAATATCTCTATTCTCTAACCTGGGCTGGGAAGTATTAATTGAAGGAAGATCTCTCTTATCGAGCATATAGAGTCAAGAATGGAGTCAAAAGACAACATAGATAGCTTCCCTTTCTGTGGAATCTTACCTATTACTTGCAGAACCGAGATTAGAGTAAGTCTTCTCAAGCACCCGACCCCCGACTTGAACTACACTTTCCTGTCCCGCTTCGTTGCTTGCTGCCGATCCCCCAAAACAATACTTAGCTAGTACTGATTCACTTTCATACCCGCTCTGCTCTGTTCGTTGCCAACACAGACGAAAGGTATACATTCCTTTTCCCGCTTCGCTTGTGGGTTCCCTTGCGCAATGGCTAACTAAACTGTCTGCTAAAGAATGAATGGAATCTCTTATCTTTTTCATAGAAATTATTAGGAATTGAGGAGTTCACTTTAGCCTTGTCAACTCATACTGCATTTTCTCTTTCGAGCTTAGCTTCCCTTTTGCCGACCTTACTTCTACTTATAATTGAGTGCTGCTCTCTTGCACAACTTATAACTGAGTGCTCTCTTGCACAATGGGGTATGTCATTATTGAAATACGGAGCAGCAGCATTGAGTATGTGCTGGTTTTGGCTATCCAATTGATTCCACTGTCACTGTTCTTTCAGGCGCTAAAGCAGAATGCGATTTCAATATGATTGAGGTGCTCCATATGATAGGAATACACCTCCATTTTGTTAGCGCACTTGTTTATTCCCCCGACTCAGCTTTCCGTTTTCATAATACCAACAAAACTCGAGGGATAACTTTGTTTGCTACTGGGGGTTGTATACTCGGGAAAGCTTTCAACCAGACGCGGTTATTACTTACTTTACTAATGCGTTACACAAGCGGCTGTTACTTTAGGCATAGTTGCTTGTCGATTCTCAATCCGGTATGAAAGCCCCCATCCGGTTGGTGTTCGAGCCTAAATGAAACTACAAATAAGGTGGAGCAGTAAGGTGACTACTTTATTAGCATATATATTCCACTTATGCACTAAATGAAACTAACAAAGAATATAATTGAGGAGCACGAACTGGGTTGGTAACCAACATCTATCATACCTAGCTTATTCTTCTGTTACTTCTGATACTGTTGAAGATTTTTCTACTGCTGCAAGATCCTTATTCCCGCACTCCTTCCTCAACCAGACGACTTTTACCCCACCGAACTCGACTTGAAGACAGAATAGAACCTGCTCTTGTTGCTGACTTAGCGTTTGCTAGTTCTTTTGCCAACCTCTCCTTATTAAGAGCCCACATCTCAGCATCGTAAGCCCCAGCTCTACAATTCGCTGACCTTACTTTATAGTGGAATTCTGATTAGTATTAGTTTCCTTCATAGGGTGTATATACTACTATTGAGTTCGATTCTATAGTTGACTCCTTGATTCGTACTGGACTAAAAAACCTATCTCTTTGCTTTGCTCGGAGAAAGCATGTAATTAATGTAATAAGGACTTAAGACCAAAAAGGGCAGGCTAATATTTAGTAAAGCAAGGGCTTAGGCGTAGTAAAAGTCACAAGTAAGATCCACTCAGCTACTCCGGATTGTATGATTGATACACCAACAAGTGAGATGTACTACTCCAATAAGTAAGGCTCGGTCATTAGGGAAGCAAATAAGGCTTTGACTGTTGGGTTCGATTCCATTGAGGGGTAGTGTTTATAGCCAGTCAAGTCAGAATGATAGACGGGAAGGCAGGCTTAGACCTTAACACACAAAGAAAGAGTTGTGAGACAATGTTTCAATCTGATAGTTAGTAAGTATCATCATCAATACAATAGCACATGGATAGTATCAATACAATAGAATTTAGGAGTAACTATAGTACTAATAAGAGCATAGCGCATCAACACAGGGCAATAGAATAAGAAAGATAATTAATAGAAGGAACGAAACAACTGCTTCTAATGCTGTAGTGCTTGACTCTGTATTTGGAGTTGGCTTCCTCTGCTTTAGTTTGGGGCTGCTACTTGACTTATGAATCCAATTCTGATTTGTATTAGTTGAAAGATCCGATGTTTCCCCCGCAATTACAGAACTGAGAAAGAGACATAGATTGAGTGTAGAGGTATTGAGACTTAGACCTGAGATCGGTTAGATGGGAGTAGAATAAAGAATAAGGGTATGAATTTTGGAGATAGAAGATATGTTATGATTCAAGTAGTGATAGACTCATGAGTGGTTGTTGGTTTCCCCATTAGTGAGGCAATTTTAAGTTATGAGTTTAAGTATGAGAAGCAGTACCCATATTCTCTATCCATCTTTTCGTTAGCGTCAGTAGTAGAAATCTGTATCTACCAATAGTTGTATTCTGAAAAGCACTAGTGGTGAGGCTAATAGGCGGGGGCCTTGGATAGGCTAACTGGTGGTAGTGCTAGTTTAAGAGGTAGCCTAGTAGCTAGGGTTGTTGGTCAAAAAGTCGTGTTTGGATTCTCTGTTAAGAGCTATGATCTTGTTGACATCAATATAAGATTGGAGTTCTAGATCTAGGCCTACTTCCTGTGTTTATAGGCTGACTTTCCTGTCGCTAAGACTATATACTTATACATTGATATTGCTAATATTTTGATTGATTCAATTCTTATATTAGTAGTATAATCCCTAGTTTCAGTGGTAGTATCCTTAGCCCATCTTATAAATAAGCTGCCCTTACTGTCATAGTTAACTTCTGAAATGACTACTTGGATCTACCTACTCGCTCCCCACAATTCCATACTACTAAGTGGAATTCCCTATTTGTGCCTATTGTCCCATTATCCTTATAGCTAGTACTGTATTGTATAACTGGTAATGATAACAAGACTAAAGCCGCTTACCTCTAAGGCTCAAAAGGTGTAGTTAGAATTAGATCGAGGAAAAGAAAAGCGAAGACTCATGGTTAAGGGCGCCGGACTCGAGCTAACAAGCAAGAAAGCAAGTCAAAGTAGTAAGTTTGAACCTATGTCCTAGCTGTTTGATTCACTTAAGTAACTTACCGCTACTGGGATCTAGAGAAACTCGTTCTACTGTACCTTAGCCCCAAACTACTACTTTTAAGATTGTCCTTCCTGCCTATTAGTCTTTTATTTGTTATTTGTATCTTACCTGTACTTATTTATTATCTTATCATAATAGTAATAGTAGAATGCCATGTGTTTTATTGCTTTAATATGATATATAATCGTAGCCCCCTGAACGCATACTAAAACATAGGCATTAAAGACGGGAGCAGTAGACTTAGATAGTGCCCAGTGAGGTTGTATAATCAATAGAAGGGGAATTGAGACCTACAGTATCGGTTTTAGAGACAGGAAAGGAAGCCCCTAGTCCTAGTTAAGGAAGCAAGATCAGTAGCATCAGGAGTCATTGTGGTTTCATCATTATTCCATAATAATAAGAAGAAAAGATCAGAATTGGAATGAAAGGGCGGAGATACAATTAGTGTTCGACCCTCCTAGCTAAATCCTCTTGTCCACTTGTTTGCTCTTAAACCAGCTAGTACTCTTTCTAGCCAACCTAGCCTAGTGCTTACTACTTTTAGAATGGATTTTTTGACTTAGCCCAGTACCACACTTGGAGATAGAATAAGTAACTAACCCATGAGTTAACGTCATGCTCCATTCGGAAAATATTACTTTAGTTTGTTTTGAGTTGATACCAGAGTCAGGAGTAGATGCCACAGAGGTGGTATCTTGTTGTTGGCTTGGCACCGAGAGAAGATGTTGTGGAAGTGAGGCGCAGGGAAAGTATCCAACATTAGATGTGGGAGTAGAAGCGGGAAGGGAGGAATGCATTCACTTGGATCCATACTTGGTGCTCATTCTACGGCTACTAGTTTTGATTCTTTGACTTAAAGTAAAGGGTTGATTCCAACGAGGTAGGTTCGAGTTCCGGTGCTAACACCCTGAGTAGGATAATGACCTAAACCATACTACTCTTATTATAGATGCACTAGCCTCGTCTACTAGGGTAATACATGAGAATTAATGGTTGCATTATTATACGTAAACAAAATACCGACATTAATTGTTGAATAAATAGGTCAACTCATAATTAGGTAAGCACCCTAACAAGTAGTACAATCATTATTATCTCCCGGGGGAGGGGCGAACCTAGTTAGAATGATATCAAAGTAGCTGATCCAAACTTATAAGCATTGAAAGCAGTTCTGTTTGTTCAGTGTCGTAAGTGAGATGTGAGATCAGTATCGAAAATGACATTTTAGTTGAAAAGTGATACAAGTAAGAGTGAAAAGCAGGAAGGGCAGCTTTAGGTACAGTAAAGCCGAAATCAAAACAAGTAGAGGTGCACTTAGATAAGGGAGTGGCAAGATGAGATAGAGCTAGTTCAGTGATCCTAGTAGTTGTTAGTTTCAAAGCAAAGATACGAGTAAGCAGTTCCAGTTTGATAGCTCGGATCTTGTTTTAGAGCTGAGGTAGTAAGGTTTAGCGCTACCACCGGTGAGTAAGACTGGACCGTTAATAGTGAATTATGAATATTGATAAGGGCATGTCATTATCAAGGCAAAGAATCAGAGACAGGTGTGGCAGGTACAAGTACAAGGCTGAAGAGAGGGGATACATTAGTAAGAGATCAGATGCAGAGTGGTCTTTAGAAGAAAAGTAAGTAATATAAGTTTAAGAGTTAGTAGTTGCATTCTTTTACTTATTGGGGTCATTCCTGTTCTTTTGTGCTAAGTAGACGAGTCTTGCTGTTATTAGATTAGTTCGATCTTTGCTATCCGTAGCTAGGATACTGGTCTCCCCTATAAGATCGTTAAGTCCAATAGTGAGAATAGAGAATGATTTGTAAAGGTACAAGAATAAGAGCAGTAAGAGCGCGGTAGCAGTGGGTGTATGTATTCCAATCAGTACTAGTACTATTTAGCTTCTTGTCTGTGAGGGACGTTTGTCAGCCTTTGTTGTAGCCGTTGCACTCTTCCCGGCGTAATATTAAGTCTTGATAGCCCCAGTTACATTGTGCATTGTAAGCTCAATTCTGATACTCCCTCGTTTCGGTGCTGTGCCTATTGGTGAGCCTCGGCAGTTGTGTTTTCATTCTCAAACTGTCCAGTTCCACTCTTGAAACCCCCGGTAGCCGTGGTAGCCATGTTAGGACTCCTTGTGCCAAGTATAAAGCTTAGAAGCACTCACTTCAGTCTTGCCATCACTAGCTCAAGTCCTGTTAGGTGGGCAGTTAATTCGTATTTCGAGGTCGGTTCCTGTCCTGTAAGTATCAATATGATAAATAAGCCCTCTTATCAGTAGGTTGTTTCTATTTCTCTATGCGCTGGGGTCGTACCTATTCATTCTATTCTATATTATATAAGAGACAGTATTGGTTTGAGATCGGTGGCAGTGTGTCAGTTTGCAACTAACTAGTAGAAGGCTAATCGGCTTGAATAAACTTAGCAAGATGTTAGATCAGTAGCGCAAGGCTTTGAATAGAGGATAGCACGCCTTAGAGACCGGAAAGGTAGCTTCAGTTCCCAAGAGGCCAGGCCAGGCTAATATTTATACGTGTAAGGCTATTTGACAGCTGTTCTATTCTTCTACATTATGCTTTTGCTTCTTAGTTACAAGTGAAAGTACTGATGCTTCTTAGTTACAAGTGAAAGTATTGCTAACATTGGTTCAACTCTTGTTGGTATTGATTTCATTTTTTGTATTAGTAGTCGGATTGCCCATTTAGAGCTACAGTCCTATTGAGTTCACATTGGTTTCTGCCTTTAAAGCACTGGCTGCATCCTCCTACTTATTAGTTAGATTCTCATGGGTCCCATGGTTAAAGGAGATCCATATCAGTAGCTAAAGCCTTAGGTGCAGGAACGCTAGGCTAAAAGAAAGGGAAGTCAGTTTCAGAATCCTAATAAGTAGATAAGTCTGATCATCCTATAAACTAATTCTAAGACTCCTTGGCTGGTTAGTTCAATCCACTACTCTACTGGCAGGGCTAATATCGCTACCACAAAGGATCAAGCTAGTGCTACCTATCCTTGTTTTCATAACTATAGAAGGGGAGATCATCTAACAATAAGGAATGCAATAAGCAAGGTAGGAGACATAAGCTAGTATACAACACAAAGCAAGACTCGAAGATAGGAATGTGAAGCTAGTAGTTGGTAATTGCGTAGTTAGAATTTTTTATATGAATGCTCAAGTAAGGTTCTAGATCAGTAACTACATAATGGATAGTAAGCCTAGGATCCTAGTTGAAGCCTAAAAGCGAGTAGGGACATACTAAACCTATCAATATTAATTAAAAGACAAGAAATTTCCACAACTAAACAAGGCAGAGAGGCACGAGTAGAAGAATCCAAGTCTATGGCTAGTAAGGTTGAATCAGTATCTTTAGAATAAGAGTTAGGAACTCCGGACTATCAGTTTAGGAGAAATTAATTGAGGAGTTAAGGCAAGGATCTGAGTAAGCGGTGCAGAAATAAAAGTAAGTAAAGCAATACTAATAGGCAATAAGGACAGAAGCTTGGGTTTGTTTTCAAGTAAGACTAAATCGTTCTTTAGTTTTGGATAGGGAATTTGCATCCGGAATAGCATACCCCAGCAATAAGGAATGTCAGGTCTGGGTCTACACATAAATCTATGTAGATACAATTTAAAGGCAAGGAAAGTAAGACTAGAGGGAGGTAGTTCATTTCTTTGTTCCTCTTTCGATTCTTAGTAATAGTAACGGTGGTTATTTGATTCCCCGTTTCTTATTCCATTTGTTAGATGCGTTGGGTCGCGTACTAGACATTCTTCTATTCCCAGGTTCTAACTCATTCCTACTTTACTTACCTCACTCTAATGCTTACTGTTCCAAGCCTCATAGCTCGTATACAAAGGCAGGTAGCTCGTATACAAAGACAGAGGGATCCCCCGAACTCAACAGTTGAGATGTGCCTGTACTGTTCACATTCTTTTACTTGGGCTATTATCTTTGTCTGAGGGCATACATCCTTCTTTCCCGCCTGCTGCTTAGGTCTGCTACTGATGAGTTGTTCTCTTACTTATACCACTATTGGTCTTAGAGCGGAGGTGAAAGTCAAGGGATAAATGTAAGTATACAATCAGCAACAAAAGAGGCAAGTAGCAGAATTAGAATGCAATGAAAGTAAAGATGGTAACAATAAGATGAAGCAAAGGACTTCAAGGGACAACTACAAGGATAAGAGAAAGGAATGCCGGACATCAGTGGAAGTTTCATAGATAGTAAGGGTAGTGTCAGCTATCTGGCAGCAGTTCCGTTCGAGAATTAGGTTGGTGCTAGTTTAGTAGCAAGGCATACAGGAAACAACTAAGTGGCAGCAAGGCATACAAGAAACAACTAAGGGAGTAGAAGCGTAGAAGCAGGAGTTTCAGTTAGAAAGTAAGATTTTAGATCTCCATGAGTTAATAGAAAGTAAGGGTTGAGGGCATTAGTGAAAAGGATAAAAGTCAGTAATTACAGGGAAGTAGCAAGCCTTGTTAGCACATATTCTATTCTATATTCTAATAATGAAAAGTATCATGCTCTGTGCGCTCTCTTCATTTTCAAAGGGCGTAAGGTCAACCTAAAAGATAGGAAAAGTAGACTAGTAGTTAGGGAAGGTAGAGTGAAATAATAGAAAACAGTCGACACTACGCGCATTGGGGCAATGATGTAGCATGATGTAGCATTATGGGATGGTACATCGACGTACCCACCACAATCTCATTCTTTTGTTTACCTGGTTGATTCTAGAATGAGGTCCCCACATGTAAGCCTTGAGTAGCTGAGTTCTATTCTATCAGGTAGTAGCCAATTCCAATGTGATTATAATAAGAGAATAGCTCCAGAAGTAATAGAACCAAACTAAGCAGTAGAGTTATGATCGAGGCACGTTACAAGATTACTAGTAGCTTATCAGAGGGTGGTTGCCTCAACTCTTTATTTATTTATTTCATCTTATAGCCGGTAGTCGAACTTTAAGAGAAAGTAAAGACAAGCTCACAGGCACATAGAAATAAGGATATGAGATCAGGAAAGTAATACTTAACCCAAGAAGAGGAATAGGGAAGAGCCAGCTATGAATTTCAATATGAAAAATGGTAGTGAACAAACTGATCTAAAGTAAAGTAAGCCTAAGAACGAGATAGTAGAGCGAAAGAGCTAAAGAAAGTATTGTTAGGGCACTAGACATATCTTACCCAAGAAGACATAGCCTTAAGGACGGTAAAGACATGCCTTGAGGGCATTGATTCATATGTTGATTCCGGAGTTTCAAAGTTAAATGTGGAAGTTGGCTTGGTGGGTCTGCTTTGCAAGTTGGCTATTCTATTCATAGATGTGCCAGCCTCATACTCATAGGCAACAAAGTAAGGTTAGCTTTTTTATGAGTGGTATGAGATGGGTTGAGATGGGAGCTGGTGCCTGACTACAGCTCAAGAAAGAAAGTAAGCTGGAGTGGGTAAGAGTCACATTCTTTTTTTGTCCGCGGTAGCCTTATTCTTGTTAGTAGTGGTATCAACCTTGTTAGCAGAAGTTTCGTCTTGTTATCTTGGCTGGTTCCATTACTCCTTAGTTGACTTCTAATTACTATTACTTATATTCTATATGACTAAGAGGACTACACGGAGTGAAAGAGGTAAACTATAGATTTTAGATCAGTAGCCGAAGACCTTATTACTGATTTTGTTCTTTTTATTAGTAGATCCATTCTATACCCATTACTCGATTACTGTAGAGCTATGCATGGTACCCTTACTTATAAGCTTTTACTTACCTGTTCGGTTCTGATGGCTACTCCTATTAATTTAGTACTGGTGCCGACTCCTAAGAGTATATTACTAGATACGCTGGCCCGTACGACACCCACTACATAAATACTATAGATCCTAGTCTCATAACTTGTTACCAAAGAATGGTAGTCAGGAAAGCAATGCTAATATGTAGTAAAGTCAAACCTATAGATGGTAAAGTAATATTGATAGGGGCAAATAGCGGAATGAGGTTTAGATAAGTACCTACTAGAGTGAAAGGCGGGAGAGGTGATCAAAGTCCCCGTTCTGAGTCCTCTTCTTATTAGTTGAATTACGTGTTTCGAGTTCAATCCTTATGGGTATTGACCCCTACTAGAGTAATTCCCTACTCTTTCTTCTACTCTTGTTAGTACAGGAACCATACTTAGACTAGGGGGATATAGGCCCATAGATAGTAGAGTGAGAGTGAAAGGCATGAAAGCGGAGCTAACGCTAAAAAGTATGAAGAAAAGTTCTAGTTCTAAGGAAGCAAGGTAGGCTTAAAAGCAGTAGCAACGTCCTATAGTCAAGGGTCTTAGAATCCAAGCCAAGAAAGGGCTGCTTTAAGCTCAGCAGTCAAAGGAAAGGTAGCAAGACTAACAAATGAAATATATAATTTAAGTAAGTGGGGGCAAGCTAAAAGCCACAGGGCATACAAGCAGTAAAGATCTAGACCAGTGGGGGAAGTCTTATCGGCATAGGGAGCAGTCTCATCCACATTCGGAGCAGTCTCATTCGCGGTAGTCGGTTTCCCAGTGCGTAAGGGGAGAGAATCCATTCTGATTGGTGGTGATATCAATTCTGTGGATTGGTACTTTCCGTATTGCTTTACTTATGCGAAGGCCCTATGACCTCTATACTGATTCTCGAGTTGAGTTATAAGGTGTGAGATCTAGACCATCAGCTAGAGAATGAAAAGCAGTCGTTTGGGTTTGAAGGCAAGGAGAAGTAGGGTCATACTACTAAGCACTAAATAAGTGAGCGGTTTCCGGCTAAGACCTAGGGCTAGGGTAGCTGTCCAGAGTCCTCGGGGAGGAGAGCAGACCCAACCTCATAACCTAGAGTAGAGTCCTGTTAGCAGCGAAGTATGAATACATACTTCAAAGGGGGAGTTATAGACTTCAAGCAAGGGGCGGATGCCTTCGAGGAGGGAGTTCCAGACTTACTATGCCAATTCAAAATTAATACTTTAGTGCAGAGCCTAAGTGCATAGGGGGGCAAAAGATAGAATCAACCTAAGGAGCATGCTTAAGCTATCAATGCAGAATTCAAGGTATAAGGGAGAGTTTAGTTCGGATGGATGCGCTAACTGCCAGCGAATAAGGTTTGGAGACAATAAAGAGCAACTCTCCGCTACATTCTCTGTCGCGACACTAAATAGCTCCCTACCGAAAAGAGCATAGCGGAGTTGAGTGTCCTCCGCACAGAAAGAGTGGAGCGGCGCTGAAAGAGCGTAGCGGCGCTGAAAGAGCGTAGCGGCACTGAAAGAGCGTAGCGGCACTGCCGTGCAGTGTTAGTAGCTGCTTGCCTGAGCGGCCCTCCTAGCTGTTGAGTGGCCCTCCGCGCAATAGAGTTGCTTGGCGTTGCGCAACATTAGTAGTTGCTTAGTGCTTGGCCGTTAGTAGTTGCTTGGCCATTAGCTGCCGCACAACATTAGTCGTTGTTTGGCGCTTGGCGCTGCGCAACGTTAGTAGCTGCTTGCCTGAGCGGCCCTCCGCGCAACAGAGTTGCTTTGCGCTTGGTTTCATCTTATAATGACTTGTTTGCTCTTCTTTCTTTTATTATTCAATGCCTTATTTCATTAACTTATATTTCTCATATTTTAATGGGGACTCCATTTTCTAGTATTTGATTAGGGTGAAAAATTATAATACCTTTCATCGACAACACCCACCGCAATGCAAACTATATCTTCATAGTCTTAAGGAATTCCACTCAAAAGTCATAAGTAGAATGAAACCAAGTAGTCAACTCCAAACTTTGACTCCGAAACTCCTATCTCCCAGCTTGACTGTCCTGTCTTTTAGCCTTGCCTTTGACTCAGCTACTCCTTGATCTCAATCTTTCCTACTTTTTAAGTGCCTAATATAGTGAGAAGTACCTATGGGATTCTACTTAGTGGTAATTCGAGTCTATTATTCCCTAGTGCCATTATAGCTTTGAGTTGTATTAATTATTTGAAGATCAAGTATTGAGGTAAGCAAGGGCAGGCTACAACATCGAAAACATAGGATCTGGATCAGTAGTCTTAGTATCAAAGCAAGGGTTATTGGATTGGTACGTAGAGTTGGAGTCAAGAGATATAGTCTGAGATGCATTAGTGCATGGGTTGTTTCTAGTGGTCGGATAAGGAGTTATAGAATCTAAGTAGGGGAGTCAATCTTGTTCCCCGTGAGTTTATTCTCGCCAGTAGCTATTTTCTTCTCGTCCCTATGATAGTGATATGGTGATCCAAAGAGAGATACATAATTCTATCAAAAGTACGGTAAGACCAAAGGCCAGCAGAAATAGAATCTAAGAGATGATAAAGCAAGAATCGGGGTCAGTATGAGAAGCCCCAGTTTCAAGTTAAAGCTCTGTTGATGCTAGTTCAAGTATGAAAAGTAAAAGCACTAGTTCCGTTTGCATGAGTAGTGGCCCATCTTATATCATCTCAGCAGTCAAAAGAGTGGAGCAGCACTGAAGAATCAATTTGCTCTTTGTCTCCGGGAGGCTTTGAAGTGTCGTCCTGTCCTCTCTTGTTACTTTAATCTATACATTGTTGTGTATAGCTTCATTCTCCTCTTTCTGCTCTAAGTCAACCAGTATCGTATAGAGCGCAGCGGGCCAGGCAGTAAGTCAAAGAGTGAACTTATTAGGGAACCCGTAGTTTAAAGAGAATCTGCTAGAGAAAGATCTTAAGCTGTATCAAATCAAGTTGGCGCAGCTGGCGAGTGGGTAATCTTCAAGGGTAGGATAGAGTCTGGAATTGTTGTTTATGGAGTTCTGCTTGAATCTAGAGTTTTATCCATATTGGGTAACGAGCGGGTCTGAAAGTGAAGCAGTAAGAGTTAAGTCTAGGTGTACTAAATAAAGTAGATATAGGTGATAAGAGAATACGCTGTAAGAGTAAGAGGAAAGTCTCCAAGATAGGATGCTGGATCAAGATATGAAATAGTTTCGAGGAATGAAATCAGTGTCGAGTATTGTTGATTCATAAAGTGAAGTTACGGGTTGGGGCAGAATCTCTTTCCGAAGTTGATGCTGCTGATCCTTTTGTACTTGCTTTACTTTTCTCTTATGTAGAAGCCGAATCTAAGTTCTCAACTACAAGCGGTTCTGTTCTAGCTTCTTCGTCAAAAGCAAAATGCAGTAGTGATAGTTTCGGTTGCAAAGAAAGTATAGTTAAGGTGGGAATCAATTTCTTAAGAAGCATAAGATGTATCATCAGCTGTTCAATTCCATTCTTTTTCTGTTTAAAATGCAAGTATTGTTCCAGATTCAAGTATTGCTCGGTGCTTGGTTGGATTTGAACCTCCATCCCATCCCCTTGTTATATGGTTCTTACTTCATAATTGAATTCCTTATTGAAATTGAATGAAAGTGCCGTTCTCACCTTTTGTTTTGAGAGAGTTTCATTCATACTTTAGAACTTAAGCTCACAATTCTTAGTAAGCTGAGTAGCAGTAAGTAAAGTAAGTGTAAAACTACAGTCTATGTCGAGTCGACAACTTGGACAAAGGGCAATCAGTCCATTCTCATCTCATCGCCAACTCCTGTTAGCACAACAACAAAGAATTATATGACTTTCCATGACACCAAATCAACCACAGGAATCTATCAAGAAAAACACTTGGTATACATCAGAGTAAATAACACGGGAACAAGTTTTGTTTTCGCCTGTTGCAAGCAAGTACTTATGATAGGTCCAAAAGCATTGAAAGAGCACTTGGGGAGGCTTTATAGGGAATTTCAGCCAAAAGAGATGGACCCTAGGTTAAAGTTAGCAAGAGGGCTGTTGCTACACTGGTTCAATTCCAAGTTGATTGGTAGATTTGCTAGTTGTTAATTCCATATGAAGTCACGAGTCTAAGAGCGAACCTAAGAAATAGATACAGTAAGGACAACTTCAAAGTCATTAGTTAAAGAAATAAAGTAGTAGAGAAGCCTCGTATTGAATTCAAGAAGAGAAGGTTCATTATAAAGAACAAAAGTTGGATAAAAGACTTTAGGGAGAGTCTAGCACCCTGTGGACTATTGCTTGCTTCTAGTACTTGAGCTCGAAACTCAGAATTTACTACTATCTGACAAGACCCTAGCTGCTAACAAGTAATCCAACTCATAAGTAAGAGAATGCAATGGGAAAGTCAGGATTGAGCCACAATATAATAAGCCTCTAGGGGAAGGAGCGGTAGTTTGAAAACATGGATAGTAAGCCCGAAAAGTAGAGAAAAGAAGTAAATGAAATAAGAGAACTAAGTTTAACTAGTAAATAAAGAACTCAATAAAGTAGTAAGGAAAAGAGCACAATGCAGACTTCAAATACTTGGTTGGTTTCCTAGTTTCGAGTTCTCATAGTAAAAGCACTAGTTCAATCCCGTGTTACAAGCAAAAGGATGAGAAGCACTGATTGTAGTTGAGACCAAGGAAAGAAATACTGATGCGTAGTGGAGTAAGCCTCTAACCCCCCCAAAAGAGGGTAGGTTCGAGTACGATCTAGGCCAGTAATGGGCTAATAGTGTTGGCAGAGTGTCATAAATGTAATTTGTTTCACAAAGTCAAGGACCTAAGCTAAAGCAGGGGAATTGGATTCAGTAGTACAAACAAGCACTAAAGAAGGGAGTGGCGTACCCACATGCAAGACTCTCAGAAAGAAGGGTGGGTACGACTTAGGATGAGGGGATGCTAATTGAGGATCTAGTTTCCGATGAAGCAATGCAAGATGTCAGGAAGGAGTATCAGACCAACAACCAAGAAAGGTAGACTTAAATACAGTGTAGCAAGAATGGGGGCAGGCCCGGAGCTATTAGTTAAAGAATTCAAGGGCAGGTAGTTTAGATCCGAGGTAAGTAGGGAAAGGCTAATACTATAAGCAAAGAAGGAGTTTCAAGGAAATCAATACAGATTAGTTGGTCGGGAAGACAGACTAACAGCCAGCAGAGTCAAACTAAAGACAAGATGCGGATGTCGATACACTAAACCCCAACAGATAAAGTTTCATTAATGAAAGTAATAGTTGGTGTCTTGGGTCGGTATGCCAGCCAAGATTCAAGGTGTAGCTCTGTGAATTAATTATTTGATTACTACTAGCAGAGAATGTTTAAACACATTAAACTAAGTGAATAATGCATTGAGTCATTTGTTTTAGAATGAGATAAATAGAGCTACTAGACTTAAGTCGAGGGGCGGAAAGAGTTAGAGCCAGGAAAGGTAGTTGGAAATCGCGGCCCAAGAGAGGTCTTTAACATCAGAATGAAAGTCATGGGTGGAAGGCTAACTGCACCTATGCACCTGCCCGGGCAGAGAAAATAAGGTCCAGTAGCAGTAGGCTTGTTATCAGTAGATTGGTTCTATCTCTGTGGGCATCATGTCGGCACTTATTCTCAATCATTGTATGTTGGATTGTACCCATTACTATACATACTACTTGGGCGCTAGCGGATCCATCCTATCCGGTGTCCTCTCCAGTTCCATCTTTTGATTACTGCTATTATTCTATATCCTTCTGAAATATACTATTATTCTATTGTTTTGTGAAATACACTCTTATAACGATCGAGCCTTACTGCCTATTAGTCTGAACCCACGGATCTCAGCTAACAAACAGGGCTTTACAGTAGATGTGGACTCTCACTAGGGGAAAGAAGGCTTGGCTCCGGTATAGAAGATAGAAGAGCGGCAGTGCTCTAGTTGAATCCTTTAGAAGATAGTTTGGAATGAGATACAGAAGTGGACGAGACATGTCCAATTGTGTATCTGGTCCTTCTCCGACAAGTATAGGCATCAGAATAAAGCCCTTCTCCTTGAAATATATAATCTAGCAATACTTTCTCCCATTTGTCATTATTAAAAAGAAAAGAATAAGACAATGTTACAATTCATTTCCCTTTACATCAATTTTCAAATCATGACAAATATTAATAAATACAAATAAATTTACATTAATATTTTAATCATAAAAAATAAAAGATCAAGTCATGAATGCCAAAAGACCATGAGTCATTTTTGACAAATCTCTTCTTTTGTAAATAGAAAAAATGATATGAAACGATCTTAATTTAAAAAGAGAACTCAAGTCATAAAAAACGAGTAATCATGATAATGATTCAAAAAATGTGTAAGAAGAATTTATGCATTTGAGAGTTTTAACATGACTAAGTTTAACATTCAATGTTCTAATCATAACATAAGATATACAAACATAAATACAAAAGAATCATATGAAAATCATGACATAAAAGATATTAATATAAAAGATCAAGAAATATCAATTCGTGAATACCAAAAGACATGATTCATTTTGACAAATCTCCTCTTAAATAACAAAAAAAAAATCTTAGAAGATCAATTAATGAAAAATTATTGATTCATATAAAATTTAAAGTGTCAAGTGTAAGATTTGGATAAAAATTCAATCAAATTCAAATCATTAAATCAACAAAATCACTTTTAATAGATTCAAAATGACATAAATAGATTAAACAATGACTAAGGATCTCTTGTTGAAAAATTGAAACGCTTTTAGAGATAGAGAAATTTTTTAAAAAAATTCATTCCCTTTTTAGTTGTGATTGATTTCATAGAAGCATGCTCAAGTCTTTTAAAACAATGCATCATTTTTCAAAATCAAAAAACAACCTTTATCACAAAAATCTTAGACATTTAGGCATAAACTATCTTCAATCAAAAGATTTATTAAAACAAAAAAATCATCAAGTTTTAATGATATATATATATATATATATATATATTTTAACAAAAATTATATTTTTTACTAATCTTTTTCATCAAATAATTAATGAAAAGCATCAAATAATTTATTGTAAGGTAAAAGAGATTTGCTTGATTTATTTACCTCATTGTTGTGAGCCTCATCTTCACTTACATGCACCTTATCTTCGGATGCACTTGATTCATCCGAGGTTACCTTAAGTGTATTATTTTTCTTTTGCAGCTTCTTTTTTAATTTGGGACATTCACTTTTGAAGTGCCTCGACTGATTACATTCATAGCAAGTTATTGTGTTCATTTTTAGTTCATTTTTATTCTTATATTCATCTTTTATGAATTTTTTAAAACTATTTGTGAAGAGTTCGAGGTCATCCTCGTCACTTGAGCTTTCACTCAAGTAGTCTTCCTTTGTTCTAAGTGCAAAGTCCTTGTTCTTTGGAAGGTTGTTTGTATATCCATCATATGCTATACATGCTATTTCATAGGTCACTAATGACCTGATAAATTCTTTAAGTGGATAAACAATTGAAGTCTTTTGCTTTTTATATGGCAGTGACTTTTGGATCTCAATTTTTAGGAATGGATCTTAGAATTTTATTAACGAGTTTGAGGTTAGAAAAAATTTTGATAATTGGTTTTAAACCATTGACAACATCCATAAAATGGGTGTATATGTCTCCAATATTTTTGCTTGGTGTACACGCCCTCTTATATTTAATGGGACATAATACACCAATTGAAAAACAAGAATATGGATTTTTTAATTTTGATAAATTTTGAATTGTGGAACATTGTCGAAAATAGATTTTAGAAGTCATCCAATCCTATATGATTGGAATGATCATGAAAGAAAGATATTTTCCTTAAATACCAAAGCTATGAATGCTTTATTTTGCACTTTAGGCAAAAATGAATTTAACCGAGTTTCTACTACATTTTGCTTATTGTTAGGATCAAAGCAACAGGGGGTTGAGGGTTGAGTTAGTGCTTATGGAAAATCTACGCTGATTTAAATATTCACTCAATAAAAATCATATCGAAAATATGTTTAAGCGTAGAGATGTTTATAAGAGTGCAAGCAGAGGTAATAGACAGTTAAATAAGAAAGAAATGAAGATATAGGGCAAAGAAGAGGAAGCAAACTGATTTTATAGTAGTTCGGTCTCGTAACCTACGTCTACTCCGATTCCTCCTCCGTTGAAGTCACCAGCTTCCACTATTGATCTTCCACTATCCTTTTATAGATTTAGGAGATAACCTTTACATGTCTCTGAGCTCTCCCTTAAACAAAAAAACTACACAAGATGAAATGAGGAAAAGATCTTAAGGAATATAATAATATTTTTAAAATGTTTTTGCTCTTAATGCTTGCATACCTCAAGCAAGGGGGGGAGGGTGTTGGGGGGTTAGGTTTATAGGCCCCAAATGACTTCAATATTGGATCAAAAATTTAAATTTTAAGAGCTCCTGGGGTGCTAGTCTCGAAGATTGTGTTCTGGCGATTGTACCACCAGTCTAGGTGATACGATCGCCTGATACACCTTCGAAGACTATGTTGTCTTGAAAACCATATATTCGAAGATCGTGTCTTTTCTAACGCTGGATTACTGAATTGACTTTTTATAATAAGTCCAAATCAGTCTCAATTAAGGCCTAATGACTTCTTAATTGAGTTATTAAAACTAACTCTCACTGTGATGCTAACTACAATACCTAAAACGCAATCTTTATTGTTCGACCATCAACTGATCTCTCGGAGAACTCCTAATAAACTCCCGACATCCTTCCCGTGAACCCTCGGCAAGCTCATGATTTCTTCCGACGAACTCCTGACGAACTCCCAGCATTCTTTCGATGAACTCCTGGTGAGCTCCTGACAACCTGTTGGCGAACTCTCGAGAAACTTCCCGACAAACCTTTAGTGAGTTCTCGGTGAGCTCCCGACAACATAATCCTAACCTTAGTTGACCTCCGTTGAACTCTCGGTGAGCTCCTATTGTGTCATCCAAACCTCGGCCCGATGCTCGAACTTGACTCCGACCCAACATCTGATTACAATGCCCTTTACTGTCCAAGTTAATCCTGCATCACTTTCTTTAACACATAATTTAGATCATAAAACTCATCAATTGATTTCATCATCAAAATCCGAGATTCAACAATCTCTCCTTTTTTGATGATGACAACCAATTGATGACGGGAGTTAACCGTAATAACCCCTATATATATACCATAGGATAAATAAAACAAACTTGAATTTAAAAGTGCCATCACTCTTGAATTCAAGCATTTTGATAATTTTCACAATTTAACCATACATGATATCATACATGATAAAATTTTTAAAGATTCATTTTCTTGGTATCACATAAAATTTTAATCATTATATTCACAAAATAACAATGTCATCAATCATGATATAACATCAATCATTATATTTATAAGATAATCATGTCATCAATTATTATACAAAAAAATATTCATTTCAACCATTTGAAAGATCTCAAAACAAATATATTTCTTATGTCCCTTTGTCATCAACAAAAAGGAGAAATGATCAATTATATTTGAATAATTTTTTAAATATTTATCATAACATTTAGCACATAAAGAGAGGAAGTTAGTCCATTACTCCCCTTTAGTAAAATAAGAAGAAGACTAAAGTTAGA
Organism: Ensete glaucum; assembly: GCA_021527575.1. Taxonomy (NCBI): domain Eukaryota; kingdom Viridiplantae; phylum Streptophyta; class Magnoliopsida; order Zingiberales; family Musaceae; genus Ensete; species Ensete glaucum. The sequence goes on along the minus strand of CM038552.1, from coordinate 19,181,650 downwards.
ATTTGCCTCATTTTTTTGTAAAATAAAAAGAAAGATAAAGATAGAATTTTATGCATCACAAATGCCACATCAAATTTCTTTTCTCCCTCTTTGTAAATATCAATTATAAATAAAATCATTTTGAAAGAGAGCTTAAAAAGCTGAGAAGTCCAAGAAGACTATAATAGCTACTCATGATCAAGTCATGTCCTAATGACTTCGTTAGAGTTTTCTCTTTTTGTAAGTCTGTGGGATTTTAGGAGATCTAAGGGAGGGCTGACCTTTGCGGACGGGCACGCATGGAGGCCGCACGGCTTAGGAAAAATCAGCTAAGCCTATGACAATATCAGAGCGGGATAAGCACACACAGAAACACTTGCCATACAAATGTGGGGGACCTAGCTAGGCTGTGTGGAGGACGGACACCGTTTGGGGGAAACAGACATTGAGATGTAGGGAAATGAGTCGCTCAGAGGAGCGGGCATCCTGGTTTGGCATTCAAGGAATAGCCAACCCCTTTGCACGAGAGGCACTACGAGGACAAGCAAGCGAAGAAGAATGCGTAGCACACAAAGATTGGGATGGTTGAGTTTGAGCTATAGCTCGACGTTGGCAACCAAACTTGATGGTGCTTAAGGCAAAGCACGACGCTTGGTGAAAGATGAGACCGTGCAAGGTGGGAGGTGTTGTGTAACGACCGAAAGAGTTGTGCAAAGCTCACAGAGGTGAGGGGAATTGCTAACTCGAAGGATTCGGACCTCATGCAAGGGCTTGTACAAGGATGACGGAGTGTTCGTGGCCATCCCAAGGCGCGATTAGAACTCGGCGCCATAGAGCATCAGAACTTTCTCTTTGACATGGAAAGGATATGTCCGTAGGTGGCTAAAATGTGCAACAAGTTCCGCATGTTACTAGACCTTGAAGGGTGCAGTGGAGACTGTATTGGAGAAGGGTCGCAATCTAGCAAGTACATTTGTGGGGGCAGAACAAAGTTCGAGTTCAGCAAGATGGAGTAGTCCAAAGGGGATGATGGTCTCCGAAACTTCCAGTGGGAAGTATGTAAAGAGAAAAGTTGCTCCAGCAGGACAGATATCCAGGAGAGATAAGTCCTAGTTCTCTAGTGGGAGAATCATGTGCAACGCACATATTGAGGAAGAGTTTCTCAAGGTTATATCTCCATAAAGCTCAACGGACCGAGTGAGCGGCGAAGAGTCGCATGATCTCGAATGAGGTAATGCATTGGTGGATGCATTTCGAGATCAAGTGGGGGAGCAATCCAAGGCAACATCATATGAAGGCACACTTAGAGTCGATGCAGAAATCAAACTCAACAGAGGGCTGACCCGTGGAATGGTGGACGCGAGGGCCACTATCAACTCAGTGCAAATCGAGGAGCAGAGTGACTTGGGTGGAACTCGGTGAAGTATCCAAGTCGCATGAAGGGAGTCGACATAGAAGATGGAACATGAAGCGGAGGCACGAAGCTTTCCTTAAACAGAGGTCAAGGGCATGAACTCTTGTAGAGGCAAGAGTGGGATCATGTCATTCCATAGGTTCTTCATTATGATGGGACAGACTTATTTTGCATGGTGCCAAAGATGAAGGGAGCTTCAAGGCACATGCAAGCTACCTCAGAGATACATTTGATGGAGTAACTAAGGTGATTCAACTTGCAGAGGCAAAGTTAGGATCATGAGACCTTAGTACGGGGCAAGACGACGCAGAGACAGGTACTTTTAAAGAATTTACCACAGTGTTGCCATTTGAGTTGTCAGGAACAAGAGGTGCATAACAAGATTGTGTTGGTAGGGGATAGAGGCCCAAGATCCAAACAATGGTGCACCAACTCTAGCGAAGTCAGAGGACTTCAGGAGCTACTAGGCGACGGACTGTCCTAGAGCTATACTTCGTCCAGGTATGACCCAAGAGTAGGTGGACGAAGGAGAATTGCCAAGGGAGCGAACTAAAAATCGGAGATGGCGGAGGCCCTACGATGTGTTAGCAGAGGCCACACGTGGAGAAGTCGTAATCCGAGTTCATCACACGAGAATCTGTATGCAATGGAGATGTCACCAGGAGGCGTCATGGTGCAGCGGATCGTAGTGGAATAGTTTGTGGCAATGCAATATAGGCAATCTTGTCCCGTGAGGGACAAAGATCATGCGGAGGTATGATCAGGAGTTACTGGGAGCTCCACTTTGGTGTACAACATAACAAGAAGAAGGGCTATGGATTCAAGGAGTGAATGTCGTAGTACCGCAGAGGCGGGTCTTTGTGTGTGCATCGAAGCTTGCATTGGATGAAAGCCTTAGTCATCAGCATATGGGAGTTGTATACCACCGAGGAAGAAGTCCAGGCACAAGTACCAGTGAGTCCCGTGAGGGACAAAGATCATGCGGAGGTATGATCAGGAGTTACTGGGAGCTCCACTTTAGTGTACAACACAACAAGAAGAAGGACTATGGATTCAAGGAGTGAATGTCGTAGTACCGCAGAGGTGGGTCTTCGTGTGTGCATCGAAGCTTGCATTGGATGAAAGCCTTAGTCATCAGCGTATGGGAGCTGTATACTATTGAGGAAGAAGTCCAAGTGCAAGTACTAGTGAGTCCCATGGAGGGGGACGTGATCATGTGAATAATCAAGAGCTGCTGGGAGCTCCATTTCGGTGAACAATGCAACGGCAAGAAGGGCTGTGGATTCAAGGAGTGAATGTCACAGTACCGCAGAGGCGGGTCTTCCGTGTGTATGTATCGAAACTTGCATCAGATGAAAGCCTTGATCGTCAACATATGGGGGCTATGTACCACCGAGAGAGTAGTCAGATTGCAAGTACCAGTGAGTCTCATAGAGGAGATTGATTAATCGGAGTAGCTAGAGATTTGGACTACTTCAGTGCTCACATTCACTTAAGGGAGTCCGGCAAGTCAGAGGACAAGGCCGAGAAAGCGAATGTTGCTACCAAGGAATCTAAGGAGAACAGAATCGGTGCAAGTCCTGCAACAAGATGGCGAAGGCCATGCATGAGAGTTGCAGTCTATCTCTCCATCGACCAAGGAGAACTGCTAGGAGGACACAATAGTGTCAAAGCAAGTGGTCGAAAGGGGCGAGGAAGCGATGACGAGTCTAGCGGGGCTCAGCTACCCAAAAGAAAAGCGTCGGTTAGAAAGGAGGTGGACTCGGAGGAGCTCCACAGTGTCACAGAGGCAGATCTACCAATTGCGAAGGAAGGGATGAAGATGTAAGATAACGAATAGTAGTGCTATGGGCTTGGCAGCACCATGGTACCGCAGATGCGGGACTTCCATGAAGTCATCGATCCCTTGCTCTCATGGAGGGAGAGCATTGGTTGTAAAAGGGGCCAAGGAGGTGGAGAATGCAGAGACAAACTCCAAGTACCAAGATAAGGCAGAAGGGCAGAGGCCAAGAAACTTCATAAGACCGATGTCGATAGGCTTCTTATCCAGATAGCCGAAATTAAGGGACTTCGGGTTGATGCAGGAGTGCTCGACCAAGGAACGAAGTAGGCAGTATATGGTACTGTACCTTTCTACTCAAGAGGAGTAGGCAGCAAAGGTGATGGAGAAGACGGTACAATCCCAAAGGCGACCAGATCTGTCAAAGACTTACTCCAAGTTGGGGGATTCCAAGTTGGGGTAAACTTTTTGCTCTTTTTGAGCAAAACTTCTTACATTCCAGAAGTTCAATGACAGTGGAAAGGCGAATCACAGTAGCTAACCCAACACAAGGAGTGCAACCACTTCAAGTGCTTCAGAAGTGTGAGCAAAGAACGGGCGAATGTTAGTAACCAGCTCAATGCATGAAATACAAACTCAAGGAGGCAGGTGAAATCGAGTAACCTTTGCCTTCTCAACTCGAGAGAATGGGCGAAACCGAGTATCCTAATTCTCTTAACTCGATGAGGTGAGCGAAGCTAAGTAACCTTACCTTCTCTACTACGAAGAGAACGGGTGAAGGCAATATGTCGAAGAAAAGGATGATGCATCGAAGGTTCGAATGAAGTGCCAAATGATTGGATGACATGATGGAATACTAGACAACATGTTGAAAGCTTCGTGATTGTGCCGAAAATGTGGTTAGATTGTTTATATCTTGATCAAGGTCTTTTGGGGTCAAATTATGTTGGTATTAAGCCGAAATCCTGCCAACTTATTGAGAAACTAATTGGGCTTGAACTAGGACCAAGTTGAGCTCATTAAAGGCCAAATCAATGGCCTTGAGTAGCCCTAGGTGTTGGTACTGCTAGGCCCAGGTGGTGGTACCGCGTAGACAACCAATAGCCAATATTTTGTGCTTGTTAGTATAGGCGGTGGTACGAGCTAGGGCGATAGCATTACTACCTAGAATTTAAATTTTGTGGTGATAGTACCATCCGAAAGTCCAAAATTATGGTATCAAAAGTTGCGACTGCAGGATCATCCAAATCTGAAATTTTTTATCATCTAAATTTTTTGGCTCCATTTTAAAGCCATTTGTGGCTATAAATACTCCCACCATTGTGAATTTTGTAAGGTTTGAGAAACCATCAGAGCATCACACGTATAGTGGAAGAAATAAAACAAAAATAGTTTTCTATATATATCAAATCATCGTGCAAATATTGATACACAAAAAGTCCTCAAAGTAAAAAACTACGATATGTGAGAGTTGCCTATGGAGATTCCAGATCTAGATAGAGAGGATGAAGATGGTTAAACGTCCTCCTCTTTAGCGATATCCATATAATAGATCATTGTAGTGATGCTCCTCCAATCATAGCCCAAAAGTCGCAACTCTTGCCACCTTCTCATAGCATTCGTGGAAGAAAAGATATACTATCTTCTTTACTTCCCTCTGGTAATAGGGAGAGATTGGCCGACTAAGATGATGAGGGAGGGAGGAGAATAGAAGGGGGCAGCCAAAGGTGCATGCAACCTATCACTAATATGTCGCCCTTGCCTCCTATTTATAGAGAGCCACCAAGAAACTCTAGTAGATCCTGCCTTAGTAGATGTTGGATCTTCATATAATTATCTACTAATCTTGAATTCTTAGATCTCTATCTAATAATCTTAATTAGCCTATAATTGGGCCTCATCTAATGATCCATCAATGTTGAGTCTCATCCAATGACAATAGGGGCTAATTGGATAACTCATATCTAATCCTCTACTCACTGAAATATTCATCATATGTGTATGACCCTCTAGGCCCAACACCAAACTAGCCATCAGTTCTCCCATCAAAACTTCTTATGACTTAGCGAATTATTATCTTAAAATAATTCACTCGAGTCATCGACTATGGACGTATAAATGTATTGTGCCATAGTCCCCAAACGGTATAAGGGATCTTATCCATTAGACCTGTCTATCCTCAGTTACCGTGTATCTATAGTCCCTCATCTATCTAATATCTCAGAGACTATCTATTAGATATGATACTATTAGGCTACAAACGGAATCCATCCGAGTCTTGCTCTAATCGGATTCTCCTAAAGAACTCCTTCTCTCTTAATTCGAACGATCCTGGCTAGGAATTTGTCTGAGCAAGAATATATGTGATATTCCTCTCATTATATCAACAGTGAATGATCTTCTATTGACACTCAATTGCCTTCATAAGATTGGCTACCAATCCTGATAACTAGATGTAACAAATCTAGAACTTTTTAAACCTGTAAGTCTGGTGTCAAAGAAAAGAGTACCCTAACAAGACATCATTGGTGTCTTAAGTTTAAAGACTAGACACACAACTGAGACAAACAAAATCACTATCTGATAATAGATATCGTTAACCATATAGTATGTCATAAGCAGATCAATCAGTGAACTCATTCTCCAATAAGCACCTGTACTATATTCTTAGTGTCCCAACACAAGTGGCTATAAGACCAGTTGCCTCCATCATATGGATGAGTGTACAGTACACCAGTCCGTCTGGTTATCCCGATATCCCTCTCGAGTAACTGGGATTATTTAGGATCTGTGTCTAAAAGTGAAGCAGTCTTATTATCGTTATCTCATCATGAATTGATTCTCATTACATAGAACCAAGGACATCATAATATATATATATATATATATATATATATATATATATATATATATATATATATATATATATATATATATATATATATATAACATATAATATAATCTGAGAATATACCAATAATAATCATAAGCAAAAAGATCACACAGTATGTCACACGTGTCATCACTCACGTGATTGGCTTACAGGGCACTTGTAACTAGCAATCTCCCACTTGACCTAAAATCAATCACTTATGTGTCTGATCCTTATCAGACTTCTATAACGTTTAAAGATAATTTAAGCTATCGGCTTTGTCAATAGTTTTATAATGTTATCTTCAGAGGGATCTCTTTCCATTGCTACATCTTTACAGGCTATGATCTCTTTAATCAGTTGGAACCTCCTCAAAATAATTCTGATGAGACCTGGGTTCCCCACTAGGGATATCAACTCGTTGGTGTCACTATATATTGGAATCAATACCATGCTACTTGATATAACTCTGAAATCCCTAATTAACTTCTTCATCCACACCCCTTCCTTTACTACTTCTGCTGTAGCAATATAACCTGCTTCTATGGTCAAGTCAGTAGTAGTATCTTTCTTGGAACTCTTCTAACTTATTGCTCCTCTATTCAGGGTGAAGACATGCCTTGAGTTCGACTTGCTATCATCGATATCAGATTGGAAAGTTAAGCCCATGTTTTCCTTTCTGGAGGCTACCTCCTCCATATATAAATAAAAGATCCTTAGTCATTCTTAAGTACTTAATGATACACTTTACTGCCTTTCAGTGTGCTAAACCTGGATCTGTTTGATACCTGCTCGCGACACTCAGAGCATATGCAATATCAAGCCTGGTACATAGCATAACATATAAGATAGACCCTATCATTGAGGCATAGGATATCATATCCAATGCTCCCCATTCTTCAAGAATCTTTGGGGACATACTCCTAGAAAGTGAGTGATATTCTATGTCTCATCGATATGAGATCTCTCTTAGAATTCGCCATGCCAAACCTTTTGACAATGAAGTTTATGTACCTGGACCGGGACAAGCCAAACATCCTCTTGGATCTATCTCTGTATATCTGGCTCCCCAAAATATAGGATGCTTCCCCTAAGTCCTTCATTGAGAAATTTCTAGATAATTATACCTTAACCATGGAGAGCATTCCTACATCATTCATAATGATTAGGATGTCATCCACATATAACACCAAGAAGGTGATAGCGCTCCCACTTACATTCCTGTACACGCAAGGCTCATCTTCGTTCTTTACAAAGTCATAAGATATGATCGCATCATCAAATCTTATGTTCCAACTTTAGGAAGCTTGCTTTAGTTCATAAATGGACTTGAGCTACCTGCATACCTTATTTGGACTCTCTCTGGTTATGAATCTCTCTAATTGTATCATACACACCTCCTCCTCGATGTTGCCTTTGAGGAATATAATTTTCACATGTATCTTCCAGATCTCATAACCATAGTGTGCTGCAATAGCCAAAAGAATTATAATGGATTTTAGCATGGTTATGGGTGACATGGTTTCATCATAATCAACTCTTTGCCTTTGATGATATTCTTTGGCCACCAGCCTTGCTTTATAGGTCTCCACCTTTTTTATCTACTCTGATCTTCTTCTTGAAGATCTATTTACAACCAATGAGTAATGATACCCTCCGGTGCATCCACAAGGTTCCAAACATTATTAGAGTACATGATATCCATCTCAGAATTCATGGTTTCTTATCACTTCTTGGAGACTATACTCAATAATAGCCTCCTTGTAGGTCTGAGAATCAATATCCTGAGATTCCTCTCTATTGATATATCCCACATATCTTTCAAGAGGGTGAGCTACTCTACTAGATCTGTGCAAAGTTGAAACTTATGTGGTAGGTACCTGCTTGAACTCTAGAATGGTGCTTGAGCTAGGTTCTCCATCCTCGCCCAACTCTATCTCACTACCACTGTTTTCACCAAGGACATGTTTCTTCTCAAGAAACATAGCTTTCTTGACAACAAAGACCATTTGGTCCTTGGGATGATAGAATAATATCTATAAATTTTCTTAGGGTATCCCACGAACTTGCACCATTCTACCCTTGATTCCAGCTTATTAGTGTTATATCTCCTAACGTAAGCAGGGCAACCCCATATCTTAACAACCTTAAGATCAAGTTTCTTCCCTTTCCATATCTCATATGGTGTAGACTCTACCGACATAGATGAAACTCTATTTAGAAAGTAAGCTGCAGTCTCCAGGGTGTATCCTTAGAATGAGATGGGTAGGCTAGTAAAATTCATCATGGACTGCACCATATTTAACAATGTGTGATTCCTCCTTTCTAATACACCATTAAAAACTAATGTATATAAGGAGGTGTCAATTGGGACAGAATTCTATTGTCCTTGAGGAAATTAGTGAACTTTGTACTCAAATACTCTCATCTTTGATCTGATCGAACAGTCTTAATACTCTTTCTAATTTGATTCTCCACTTTATTCTTATATTCCCTAAATTTCTTAAATGCTTCAGACTTGTACTTCAGCAAGTACATGTGTCCATACCTAGAGAAATCGTCAGCAAATATAATGAAGTATGAGTAACCATATATAGCCTGAATTGATATGAGACTACATACATCACTATGTATAAGTCCCAATAACTCAGTAACTCTCTCTCCAGTTCCACTAAAAGGATAGTTGGCCAAGTTTTCATAAAGGGAATGTTCGTAAGTTGCATACGACTCACAGTCGAATGGATCTAACTATTCATCTTTCAGTAACTTTTGAATCATTCCTTTATAGATATGACCTAGTTTACAATGCTATAGGTATGCCTCGTGCACCTCATCTTACTTTCTCTTGGATATATTTACATTTATGATATATAGAGAATTATCTAACACATATAAATCATTTATTATGGTCCCTCCAATGACGATCTCATCATCTATAATTAATGAACAACTATTATTCTCAAAAACTAATTTATATCTACTAATTATCAAACAAGAAATGAAAATAATATTTTTGATAATAGAGGAAATGTAATAGCATGTATCCAATGCAATAGTAGCTCCACTAGGAAGATGTAGGGTGACCTCACCAACAGCAACTATAACAACTCTTGCTCCATTGCCTATCTTGAGGCCTATCTCACCTCTAGCCAGTCTCCTAGATCTTATCAGAATCTGCAACGAGTTACAGATATGATAAATACTCTCAATATCTAATACCCATGTGTTATCATAAAAATCTAACAAATAGAGACTAATCATGAATATACCTGAAGCTTTTTCAAGCTTCTGTTTCGTCTTCTCTATAAGATAATCTTTGCAGTTTCTCTTCCAGTGCTCGTCTTTGTCACGGTGGAAGCATTGGCCTTTGTCATTAGCCAAGTATTTCTTGGCAACCTTTGCCTTACCTAATCTGCCCTTGCCCTTGCCCTGATTAAGGGATTTATCAGCCTTCTTTTTCTTTTTGGTCTTACCAACATAGAGAACTGGCTACTCTTCCTAGGATAGAGTCATGTCAAGGACATACACGATTTTTTTAGCCATAAGAATAATTCTCAAATAACAAAGTCAATCCATGTAGTTTGGACCAGTAAGGTGGTTGGCATCAAGTATACCATGTATCGGGTTTGCAAGCGATATGATTTTAACAAACAAGATGTAGCATAAGTAAATAATATGCATATTTTATAAAAAAATTAATAATTAAGATATGGACTTTTATCTTAATCTGCTCTCACTATTTTTTTTATAAATCACACGACACCCTAGACAGACTTCTAGTAGGGATCGGGATTCAATCGACATCTTAGTGTAACCTCGAGGAACTCAACCAATCATAATAAGCTTAAAAAAGATAGGCAACTCTTAACAATCATAACACCTTATGATTCTCATCATATTCGGCCTCTGAATCATCATGGTCTCAATTGCTTGACTAACTTTGAAGTTCAGTTAAGTCGTCACCATCATTACAAGATGAGTTTGATTTAATGATATGCCCTCGAGTGACTCGAGCAAACATACCATGTCCTCAAGTCATCGATGATATCTCTATGTCGTAAGCAAGATCTCGATCACAAAGATAGGTATGCCTCGAATGACTCGACTTACTCAACCTGTGTCATAATTCAATTTCTTCCTATAACAATGGAAGGTCAATCTTATTACCTCATATTTACCGACTTAATATTACAATAGGAGGGGGTTTTGTTTGTTTGGTATCAACTTTCTATTATGTTGTGTCACACAGATACATATTTAATATATATATCTACATCATACACACATATATATATATATCTAGTAGGCATATTATCAATATGTATACCATACTAGATGATCATGAGTCATCACCTAATATGATTAGGCCCAAGCCAATGGGCCTAATCACTTATAATAAGATTTATGTGTGTATCAATGTATCTCTATGCCCTATGATCATCATTCTCATTATTATCTATTATGTCAGATCCTGGTTGCATCACTATGCATTGCGATTGCTCGCCATGGCATCATAGGTCCTGCACACCTCCACGCTTCCATCTGTGCCTCTTGTGTAATTACAATATAATCACAAGCATGCAGGCCCGACAATAAACGAGAAAAACAAAGGCTTGAAAGTCCCAAAAATAATAAAAATAATCATATTTAAAGACTTTACAACACATAACTCACGATCATCCGTCCATATCATACATCACATATACATATTATCATGTAAGACTACTAGATAATTAATTATTAATTAAATTATCTAATTAATTATTTTTCTGGAAAATGGGATACGCCAAGAATTTCTAGCATTGTCAAGGGCATTTTCAAAATTATGGACAAAATGATAGACCTCAAAATTTCTTAAATTCTGAGGGGTAGTAAATTCTTTTTGACACCAAATTCTCACATATCTTTCAGGATGGTGAAATATTCTACTATACTTGCGCAAAGTTGGAACTTGTGTGCTAGGTACCTGAACAGACTGTAGAACTGGCTACTCTTCCTAGGATAGAGTCATGTCAAGGACATACACGATTTTTTTAGCCATAAGAATAATTCTCAAATAACAAAGTCAATCCATGTAGTTTGGACCAGTAAGGTGGTTGGCATCAAGTATACCATGTATCGGGTTTACAAGCGATATGATTTTAACAAACAAGATGTAGCATAAGTAAATAATATGCATATTTTATAAAAAAATTAATAATTAAGATATGGACTTTTATCTTAATCTGCTCTCACTATTTTTTTTATAAATCACACGACACCCTAGACAGACTTCTAGTAGGGATCGAGATTCAATCGACATCTTAGTGTAACCTCGAGGAACTCAACCAATCATAATAAGCTTAAAAAAGATAGGCAACTCTTAACAATCATAACACCTTATAATTCTCATCATATTCGGCCTCTGAATCATCATGGTCTCAATTGCTTGACTAACTTTGAAGTTCAGTTAAGTCGTCACCATCATTACAAGATGAGTTTGATTTAATGATATGCCCTCGAGTGACTCGAGCAAACATACCATGTCCTCAAGTCATCGATGATATCTCTATGTCGTAAGCAAGATCTCGATCACAAAGATAGGTATGCCTCGAATGACTCGACTTACTCAACCTGTGTCATAATTCAATTTCTTCCTATAACAATGGAAGGTCATGTGGGTCAATCTTATTACCTCATATTTACCGACTTAATATTACAATAGGAGGGGGTTTTGTTTGTTTGGTATCAACTTTCTATTATGTTGTGTCACACAGATACATATTTAATATATATATCTACATCATACACACATATATATATATCTAGTAGGCATATTATCAATATGTATACCATACTAGATGATCATGAGTCATCACCTAATATGATTAGGCCCAAGCCAATGGGCCTAATCACTTATAATAAGATTTATGTGTGTATCAACGTATCTCTATGCCCTATGATCATCATTCTCATTATTATCTATTATGTCAGATCCTGGTTGCATCACTATGCATTGCGATTGCTCGCCATGGCATCATAGGTCCCGCACACCTCCACGCTTCCATCTGTGCCTCTTGTGTAATTACAATATAATCACAAGCATGCAGGCCCGACAATAAACGAGAAAAACAAAGGCTCGAAAGTCCCAAAAATAATAAAAATAATCATATTTAAAGACTTTACAACACATAACTCACGATCATCCGTCCATATCATACATCACATATACATATTATCATGTAAGACTACTAGATAATTAATTATTAATTAAATTATCTAATTAATTATTTTCTGGAAAATGGGATACGCCAAGAATTTCTAGCATTGTCAAGGGCATTTTCAAAATTATGGACAAAATGATAGACCTCAAAATTTCTTAAATTCTGAGGGGTAGTAAATTCTTTTTGACACCAAATTCTCACATATCTTTCAGGATGGTGAAATATTCTACTATACTTGCGCAAAGTTGGAACTTGTGTGCTAGGTACCTGAACAGACTGTAGAATAGTGCTTGAGCTAGGTTCTACAACCTTGCTCAACTTTATATCACTCCCACTATTTACACCAAGAATGTGTTCCTTCTCAAGGAACATAACTCTCTTAACAACAAAGACCTTTGGATCCTCAGGATAATAAAAATTATACCCCAAGGTCCCCTTAGGGTATCTCATGAACGTGCCTTGTTCCAACTAGTTAGAGTTGTGTCTTTTAATATGGGTAGGATAACCTCAAATCTTAACCACCGTAAGATCGGGTTTCTTTCCTTTTTATATCTCATTTGGTGTGGATACTATCAACTTTATGAAACTCTATTCAAAAGATAAGTTGTAGTCTCTAGGGCGTATCCCCATTATAAGATGGATAGGTCAGTGAAACTCATCATGGATCGCACTATGTTTAATAGTATGTGATTCCTCCTTTCTAATACACCATTGAGTTGAGGTGTATAAGGAGGTGTCATGGGATAGAATCCTATGGTCCTTGAGGAAATAAGTAAACTCCTACTCAAGTATTCTCCTCCTCGATTGGATAAAGAGTCTTAATACTCTTTCTAATCTTATTCTCTACCTCATTCTTACATTTTCTGCATTTTTCAAAGGCCTCAGACTTGTATTTTATCAAGTACATGTGTCCATACTTAGAGAAATCATTAGTGAATGTACTGAAGTTTGAGTAACCACTTATAGTCTGAGTTGATATGAGACCACATACATCACTATGTATAAGTTCCAATAACTCAATGGCTCTCTCTCCAGTTCCACTAAAAGGAGAGTTGGTCATCTTCCCATGAAAGCAAGGTTCACAAGTGTTGAATCTCAGATTTTAAGGATGAATTTAATTGATGGGTTATTGATCTAACATGTGTGTTAGAGATGATGATGCAAGATTAACTATGATAGAGAAAGAAAGTTATAATCAGATATTGCGCCAGAGTCAAGTTTGGGGCATCGGGCCAGGGTTCGGACAATGTAGCGGGAACTCACTGCGAGACTCACCAGAAGCTTGCCGAAGGTATCAAAAATTTGCAATGAGTTCGTCGGGAGCTCACCGAAGGGATTAGAGGCTTGTCGGGAGTTTGTCGGAAGTTTACCGAAGGTATCATAAGCTTGCTAGATCGCTGGGAGCTTGCCGAAGGTGATCGGGAGCTTGCCAAGATAGCATTGGGAGTTCGCCGAAAGATCATCAGGGATTACCAAAAAGCTTGTCAGGAGTTAAGAGGGTCTTGTTAGACTTGATGGTCACATTGATTGTAATTAATTAGTCATAGTTAGCATCACTAAGGTTGAGTCCTATTTGAGTTAGATTTGGATGAGATCCAAATTAACTCAAGTGAGGCTAACCGGGTCCACTATAGAGAGTGGATTGAGCCCAGGTTAATCTCAATTGGTTGACCTAAAAATTGGCCAACATAAGGTATAAGTCAGAATTAGAAAAGTAAAAGGAATCACTTTTCCGGATTTTTCGACGGTTGTACCGCCACCGCCCAAGATTTTGGGCAACAGGCGACGGTTATACCATTGTCGTCTGGGAATCTGGGCAGCAAGAGATGGTTGGACAACCCAAGTCAATAGTTGAACCACCCGTACCCTGTTTTTAGAGTAGCTTTCGGCGGTTGTGCTGCTCGTACCTAGATTTTTCAGATACATTTGAATTTTGACTCCAAATCCTGAAGCCAATTGGGGCCTATAAATACGCCAAGTTTTCTTGCATTACAAACAATAATTTTGGGCTAGAAATTCTGTGAAAAAGTATGTGCAAGATTTGTAACAAAAAGAAAACGGGTCAAGGAGAGAGGAAAGTGTTGTAACACTTGTAAATCTCTCTTGTAAGGTTGTTAGGTTCATCTCTAAAGCTTAGTAAAAAGAGAGAGGAAACTGTAAGGGTTTAATCTTCACCCAAAGGACGTTGATAGTGGACGTCGGTGAGCCTCGTAGAAGAGGACTCGGGAGTGGACGTAGGCTAGATTGAGGCCGAACTACTATAAATGTGAGTGTGCTTTAATTACTTTGATTTTACTTTTAATTTCTCTTAAACACTTGATAGTTAGATACAAAATTTTAATCTCTCAACTTCTCTTAAATCGACTCTTAATCAGTTTTATCGAAATATCAAAAGAAGTTTCCGTTGTTCACTTTTTACTTTACGAAAGAAAGATTTTTAATCAAGCACTATCTCTCTTGCACTAATTCGGCTCTTAATGCCAAGTGATTTCTCTTAAGCACTTGAATTAGTATCTCTTAAGTGTTTTAAATCGGCTCTTAGTGCCAATTGATCCTAACAATTGGTATCAGAGCAAGGTACTTACTCCTTGGACTAACACCTACTTAAGTAAATGGCTTTATTTGGCATGAATGAGGGACATTCTATTTCATATCCTCCCATGTTCAATGGGATGGATCACACATATTGGAAAATCTGAATACGTATCTTTTTTATTTCGATAATTTTGATTTATGATGTATTGTTGAAAAAGGTTTTTAGAAGTCATCCAATCTAATAAATGATTAGAATGATTATGAAAAATATATGTTTTCTTTAAATATAAAAGCAATGAATGCTTTTTTTTATGCACTTGATAAAAATAAATTTGATCGGATTTCTTATTTTGATTTGGCTTTCCATATATGGCATATATTAGAAATGACACGTGAAAGTACAACTAAATCAAGTGAATTATTAAATGAAATGATCCATAAACATAAACTTGAAGAACACCTTCCAAAGAATAGGAAGGATTATGAACAGAGAATGACATATGACTCATCGAGTGAAACCTCGAGTGATGAAAACCTCTTGTTATGAACGCAAGAAGCCGAGATGCTCCAAAGATGAAGAGTACAATCAAGAAGAAGAAGTGAATCTCGCGCATATGACCATTGATAATGAGGTAAGTGAATCTTTAAATATTTTTTAAAATTATTAAATATGTTTCATGAATTATTGATGAATTTAAAAAAATAGTAAATCTTATAAGTTGCTTAAGAATGAACATAATTTGTTAGTTAGTAGATTTGATCTAATGCATGATACATTATCATTACATAATCTTTACTCTAAATGTGAAATGCTAGATGATGTTAAAGAGAAAAATATCATGCTTAAATAAATATTAAAAAAATTAAAATAGGGAATAAATCCCCTAATACGATCATTGCTAATAAGAGTCATGCTAATAGAAGAAAGGGTATAGGCTTTGTTGGTAACACTCAACAAAAGTC
The DNA here is from genome assembly GCA_021527575.1 of Ensete glaucum. Classification (NCBI taxonomy): domain Eukaryota; kingdom Viridiplantae; phylum Streptophyta; class Magnoliopsida; order Zingiberales; family Musaceae; genus Ensete; species Ensete glaucum. The sequence continues at coordinate 19,165,904 of CM038552.1, read as the reverse complement.
AACCATTTTTATTAAAGGACCTACCTTAAATTTATCATCAAAAGTTAAATATAATTTATATAAAAAATTAGGATATACAGCCAATAAATATTTATTTAGAAATTATAGTCCTCACAAATTAGTTTGGATTCCCAAAGGAACTATAAACAATCAAAAATCATTAGATAAGAAAGATAAATTTTTTCATGAAGGACCCAATGTAAAATGAGTACCTTAACCGAGACCCCCCATACTATAAACTTGTCTCCTAACAAAGCTATGAGCACTAAATAATGTTTTGAAGATAGATATTCAAGATATATAACTTGAGATCAGACGTTTTTTAAGCTCACTAGCCTAAGTAATAACAAAAATAATTGTTCAAAATAAAATTATTGATAATGAATCTTCGGATGATTCATTAACCTTGATTGCTCTCAATGATGCATGACTTTTTACGCAGCTAGAACATGCTAAATTAGAACAAAGAAAGTTTATTACAAAATTATCTAAGTTGAAATATATAAAAGAGATATTTTGATGATAATTATGCTTGTATTAACTTGTAATGTTTAAAAGAGTGTATATTGTCTTAAGATAAAATTGAATGAAATGATTAAATCCTGAATTTAAACTTAAAAAATTATATATATGAAATCATATGATATTTCTAATATGGTTGAAAAATTTTAAAAATTAAATGAGAAGAAAAATTTCTTGGTAACATATTAGACTCAATTAATAAACAAAAATCATTAGATTGAAAATATACAAAAGATTTTGTTTGAAAATATCTTGTTGTAATAATCATAATGATTTTGTTTTAAAATATTTTACTCATATGAAAATTTAATATTGTAATCATCTTGATGAAACTTAGCTTTTGACTTTAAATGACATTGCATAAGGCCTTGTTGAAATAAATTTCATAAGTTAAAACAACTAAAAAGGATGTTAATTCTTCTTAAAAATATTTTTAACTTATCAATCTTCAAAAAGAGATAAAATGATACTATTATTTTTGAATCTCTTACAAAATGAATTAGAGAACTTTAGTTATTTTCTTTTGAAAGACAATCTAAATTGCCTTCATTGAAATTTTTGAAAAAGTGATTTTTGATAATAATTTTGGATATATTTACATTCTTTTTAAAAGTGATTAATGAATTTATCCAATGTTATTTTGATTTTGATGATTTGATAATTTAAATCATGATCTTGAAATCTTGAAAATTATAATTTGAGATCTTTATATAAACTAAGATCGTTTTACTAAAATTCATTCCCTTTATTAAAGAGAAGTTTATAAATGAATCACAATTTATCTTTTTCTAAGTATAACATGAATCTTTTTATATACAATGATCTTGATGATTTAAAATCACATATATAAATTGAGATCCTATATTTTCATATCTTATCTTGTAAAATCATGATCTTAATTTCTAGATATTTATAACTTAATTTTGCTTAAAAATTGATCTCTTAAAATTTCTTTTGATATCTAAGAGGAGAGATGTTAAATTGAATCATAATTTTTAGTATTCATAATTTGATGTCTTTCGTGTCTTAATTTATAACTCTCTTGTATTCATGAATGACATATTCTATTACCTTAAGCTTTTTTTTACTAGTCGTTATGATCTTAAAATTTGGTACTATTGTATTTTAATTGTTACTTTGTCAATGACCAAGGGAGAGATTTTGTAATAATGAAATTAAATACTTTGGCTATGAAAAACCCACATTGGATGAGGGGCAATTTGCTATAAAAAATAAAAAATTTTAAATACATGAGATTTGCATGATTGGATTTCTATTTTACTTGGAACTTTAAATACATAAAAATTTGTGAGTTCGTGTATTGAAATTCATAAACAAAAAGGAGGGACAAATTAATTAAATCATGTCTTTTGGATTTGAATTTTTATTTTTAATGAAATGATACCCTTATATACTTTTGGATATAATTAAAACATTGATGTAAAAAAGAAAAATTATACTATCACATTTCTTGACAATGACAAAAAGTGGGAGATAAAATTATCATTATGATTATAAACAAATTGGAAATGATAACATTGAATAAGAAACAATTTGCTTAGAAGAAAATTTAAAATTTTCTAAATACATGCAAGAGGCATAATTCACAATTTGAGCTTAATGTATTATCATATTCTTTTTGGAATTCTTATCAAAATTTACATGAGAGGATATTCAAAATGCATGATTTGCTATATTTCAGATTTTTTGATTTACTATTGCGTTTAAAATTCTATATAAGATTAATACATAAGTGGATCTTGGATTTCTTAGATTTTTGAGCTCATCTTTAAAATAATCTTTTTAAAATTTACATCTATAAGATTGAGGTTGAAGAGCTAGGGGTGCTAAACCATGAGATTGCTTGAATTGCTTGATTTGCCACTCATTTGAAATAAAATGAATTAAATTGAATGGGTAGCTCTTAATCTTTCTTAGATTTCAGAATCTATAAGATTTAGGCCTATTTTTGTGATGATATTTTTCACTCTCCTTCCCTATTTCTACTTTCTTGTTTACAAAAAGTGAAGAAAATTTATATAAAGATGATGCTTTGCTATTTACGGGTTTATTTGCTATGTTTACTTGAAATTTATATGAAATAATTTTAAATGCATGAGTAGCTCTTAAATTTTTTAATCTTTTTGGATTTCTTGGATTTTTGAGCTCTTTCAAAAAGGATTTATCTTGATATTGACATTCAAAGTTCCTTTTGTGATAATATTTTTATCCTTTTTCAAAGATCATTTTAATTCATGATGAATATCTAACAAAGAAAAATATGTAACATGAACTTTTATGATGCTTGATATAAGTTCTATTTTTGTGATGATGTTTTTTAACTACCCTCCATTGTTTCTACTTTCTTATTTAAAGGAAAAATTTTCATGAGAAAATTAAGTTTTTATCCTATTTTACTAAGGGAGCGTAATGTAAAATTTATTTTAGAAAAATATGAAAACTTTGACACATGATGACCTTATGTATCATAAAATTACTTGCTTGTTATTTCACCTCTTTTGATGATGACAAAGGGGGAAAAATAGTGAATTTATAACACAACATGCATGTGAAAAAAAAAAATTCATGAGAAAATTATTGACACATGTGCCTTGAAATCATTTGCTATAACATTTTTTACTTTTTTGCTAATAAGAAAGGAAGAGAAATGATATATTGATGACACATGTAGAAAATTAGAAAAATAGATATTTTTTCCTATTTTTGTTGATAAACAAAGGAAGAGGAATAATTGATGACTTAAGGAAGAGATCTTTAACTTAATGTACGATCGATGCATAATTCATGTTATATACTTTGAAAATTTGATGATTCATGATTGGTTAAGATAAATATCATGTATCATGTATGATTTGATGATTTTGAAATTCATGATATATCATTTCAAAATTTGATAAATGGATGTTATGATACTTGAATTCAATAGTGGTTGGTTCTCTTGAATTTAAGTTTGTCTTATTTGGATCATGGCATGGATATAGGGGGAGTAAGGTTTAACTCCTATGATCAATTGATTGTCATAATCAAAAGGGGGAAGATTGTTGAATCTCGGATTTTGATGATGAAATCAATTAATGGGTTATTGATCTAACATGTGTGATAGAGATGATGATGCAGGATTAACTACGATAAAGAAAGAAAGTTATAATCAGATGTTGGGCTAGAGTCAAGTATGATGCATCAAGTTGATGTTCAGACAGTGCTATGGGAACTCGCCGAGAGACTCGTCGGAAGCTTGCCGAAGGTATCGGCAGCTCGCCGAAGGGATCGAAGGCTTGCTGAGAGCTCGTCGGAAGCTTGCCGAAGTTATCAGAAGCTTGCTGAGAGTTCATCGGGAGCTTGTTGAAGGTGATCAGGAGCTTGCTATGATGACGTCGGGAGTTTGTCGGAAGAACACCAAGAGATTCATTAGAAGATCATCGGGAGTTATCGAAAAGCTTGCCAGGAGTTAGGAGGGTCTTGTTGGACTTGATGGTCACATTGATTGTAATTAATTAGTCATAGTTACCATCGTTAAGGTTGAATCCTTTTTGAGTTAGATTTGGATGAGATCCAAATTAACTCAAGTGATGCTTACTAGGTCCACTATGGAGAGCGGATTGAGCTCAAGTTGAGCTCAATTGGTTGATCTAAAAATTGATCAAAATGAGGTACAAGTCAGAATTGAAAAAGTAAAGAGAATCACTTTTTTGGATTTTTGGACGGTTGTACTGCTAGTAAGAGATGGTTATACCACCGCCGCCTAGGATATCAAGCAATAGGCGACAGTTGTACTGCCCATGCCAATGATTATCGTCACCAGAATCCGGAGGGTGATGCTTGGACCCAGCGGTTGAACCATTTGTATCCTGTTTTGGGTAGCCTTACGGTACTGCACCGGATTGTACCTTGCATCAATTTTTCATATATGTTTGAATTTTAACTCCAAATCCTGAAGCCAATTGGGGCCTATAAATACCCTAAGTTTTCTTGAATTTCAAACAATAATTTTAGGGTAAAAATTTTGTGACAAATTATGTGTAAGATTTATACGAAAAAGAAAAGGGGTAAAAGCGAGAGGAAAGTATTGTAGTACTTGTAGATCTCTTTTGTAATATTGTAAGGTTCACCTCTTAAGCCTGGTAAAAGGAGAGAGAAAACTATAAGGGTTTTGATCTTCACCCAAAGAGGGTTGATAGTGAACGTCAGTGGGCTCCGGAGAAGAGGACTCGGAAGTGGACGTAGGCCAGGTTGAGGCCGAACCACTATAAATGTGAGTGTGCTTTAATTGCTTTCAATTTACTTTTGATTTCTCTTAAATACTTGATAGTTAGATACGAAGTTTCAATCTCTCAACTTCTTTTAAATCAGTTCTTAATCAGTTTTATCGAAATATCAAAAGAAGATTTCATTGTTCACTCTTTATTTTACAAAAGAACGATTTTTAATCAAGCACTATCTCTCTTGCACTAATTCCCTCCCCCCCCCACCTCTTAGTGCCAATTGATTGTATATGACTCATAGTCAAATTGATCTAAGTAACCATCTTTCAATAGCTATTGAAGTATATGACTTAACCTACAATGTCATAGGTATGTATTGTTCACCTCATCTCTTTTCCTCTTGGACATATTTATATTCATAATGTATGGAGAAGTTTTCAACACATATAAGCCATTTATCAGGGTCCCTCTAGTGATGATCTCTTCATCTATAATTATTGAATAACTATTGTTCTAAAAAACTAATTTATATCCACTAATTATTAAACATGAGATGGAATTAATATTTTTTGATAATAGAGGGAACAAAATAACGTGCATCCAATGCAATGATAGCTCCACATATAGGATAACCTCCCCAACGACAACTGTAGCAGCTCTTGCTCCATTGCCCATCTTGAGGTCTATCTTGCCTCTGGCCAAGCTCCTAGATTTTGCCAAAACCTGTAAAGAATTATAGATATGATAAGCACTCTCGGTATCCAATACCTATGTGTTATCTTAAATATCTGATAAGTAGAGACTAATCATGAATATACCTGAAGCTTCTCCAAACTTATGTTTTGCCTTGTCTGCAAGTTAAATCCTTATAGTTCCTCTTCTAGTGTCTGTCTTTGCCATAGTGGGAGCACTGTCCTTTATCCTTTGTTGAGTCTTTCTTGGTAATTTTTGTGTTACCTGATCTTTATTTGCCCTTATCGTTCTTAAGGGTCTTACTAGCCTTCCTTTTTTTCTTGGTCTCACCAATATAGAGAATTGACTTCTCTTTCTTGATGGCACTCTCAACTTTCCCCAACATATTGAGGAGCTCATAGAGAGTCACCTTAAACTTGCACATGTTAAAATTTGTGATGAAGTGAGAAAAGAAATCGAGCAGGGACTGAAGTCTAAGATCAATGCACAGTTTATCCTTTAGGACTATTCTTTGACCTGTGAGTTTCTCGATTGACTCTATCATCTTTAGGACATGGTTCTAAATCGATGTCTCTTCTGTTATCTTAGCGTGGAAGAGACTCTTAGATATCTCATATCTTTGAGTTCTTCCCTATTTCTCAAATAGCTGGCGGAGATATAAAAGGATAGAACTGACATTCGTGCTCTCATATTGCCTTTGTAACTCAGGAGTCATGAAGGTCAATGACTCATCTATATACATTACAAAGCAAGCGATCTCATCCTCGCTTGCCCTTTTTTCTGACGTAGGCATAATTATATCAAATATGTACATGATTTTCTTCGTGGAGAGAATAATTCTAAAATTGTGAAGCCAATCCTTGTAGTTAGGACCAGTGAGGTGGTTCGCATCAAGTATGCCACGTAGGAGATTTGTGAATGATATATTTCTAATAAACAAGATACAACACAAATAAATAACATGTAGATTTTATAGAAAAATTAATTAAGATATGAACTTTCATCTTAATGTACTACCACTATTTTCCTAGCGAATCATGCAATACCGTCAGCACATGAAATGAAAGTCCCCAGCAGACTTCTAGTGGGGATCAAGATTTAATCGGTGTCTTAGTGCAACCTCGAGTGACTCAACTAATTATATTAAGCCCGAAAGGTAGACAACACTTGCCGATCACAACTTTTTATGATTCTTGTCACTTTTGGCCTCTGAATCATCATGGTCTTGATTGCTCGACCAATTATGAAATTTAGTTAAGTCATCACCATCATTATAAAATGAGTCTGTGTCAATGATATGCTCTCTAGTGACTCGACCAAGTATACCATATCCTCAGTTCACTAGTGACATCTCTATATTGCAGGCAAGATCTTGATCACGAAGATAGATGAGCCTTGAGTGACTCAACTAACTCAACCTATGTCGTGATTAAATTTCTTCCTATAACGATGGAAGGCCAGTTGGGTCAACCTTATTATCTTACGCTCACTGATTTAATATTATCGAAAGAGGAGTTTTTGTTTTGTATCGATCTCTTAATATGTCGTGTCACACACATATTTAATGATATCTACATCGTATGTATATATATATATATATATATATATATATATAGCTCGAGCAAGTAGGCCTAATCACTCACAATAGGATCTATGTGTGCATCGACACATCTCTATGCTCTGTGATTGTTGATCTTGTTATCATCAATTCCGTCGGATCACAATATTGTGGGTCCCACTATCACCTCCACGCTCTCGTTGTGCCTCTTTGTGTAATTACAAAATAAACATAGGCACGCAGGCCCGACAATAAACGAGAAAAATTATTGACTCACAGGCCCCATTAATAATAATAATCACATGAACACACATCATATGACTCATGATCATCCATCCACATCAGACATCACATATACACATTACATCATATATAGGATTACTAGATATATAATAATTAATTAAACTATTTAATTAATTATTTTTATAATTTTTATGATACCACCATAAGGTTCCTAAAATGGCATATTGAGACTCCTTGTGCAGCTAGGAAACCCTAGCCACTAGGAGTCCCTTGCGGTTAGGAGACCTTGGCCATAGGGGAACCTGGGAGGCTAGGAAACCCTACTCCCCAAGGAACTCTTTTGCAGCCCTCTCAATAGCTGCAATCTGCCATGGGCAGTCAGCACACCTTGGCCACCCAAAACACCCCTTGTGGCTAGGAAACCCTAGCAACAGGGTTACCTACAACGGTCATGAAACCTTGGCCGCCAGGGTTGCCCATGCAGCCATGACCCTTGGCTACATGGGAGGTTATTGCAAGCTCTCGGCCTTGCAACCTTCGGTCGTGCCATAGGGCATCAATTGATGCTGCCCTTTTTACCTTTCATTGTGCCAATAATTTTGACATTAAAGCACCTTAGAACACCTCTCTACATCACCTTTTTAAGCAAGAAAAAACATTATCTAGATCTAATTAACCATGAAAAATTACAGTAAGGTACTGATAGGACCCTAGTAGGGTTGGATCCTATTCAATTAAGTAGCAATTAACAAAAACCCTGAGAGATTGTAATAAACCCCACCTAGCCGCCTACTATCTTATAAAGCAGGTTGGCTAAGGTTTAATCTTGGAGCCTTAGGGCTTCCTGCTAGTTACAGGTGTCCTGCAAGCCAATCACGTAAGTGATGACACGTGTGACACACTGTGTAATCTTTTTGTTTATGATTAATATTGACATATTCTTACATTATATTATTTATTACATATATATTGTGATGTCCTTGGTTCTGTGCAATGAGAATCAGATCATGATGAGATCATGATAAAGTGATCGATTCACCTTTAAACACATATCCTAAATAATCTCAGTCATAGGTTCCTCAAGAGGGACATCGAGATAACTGGACAGATCAGTATATTATATACCCATCCATATGATGGAGGCGGCTGGTCTCATAGTCACTTATGTGAAGACACTAAAGATATAGTACAAGTGCTCATTGGAGAATGAGTTCATTAATTGATCCGCTTATGGAATGTTGTATGGTTAATGATACATAATGTCAGACAATAATTCTATAGTCCATATCCGGTTCTTAGACTTGAGACACCTGTCTTGTATGAGTACTCCTTTAACTGACGCCAGATCTATAGGTTTGGAAAGTTCCAGATCTGGTACAACTGGTTATCGGGATTGGTAGCCAACCTTACGAAAGTAATTGAGTGTCAATAGAGGATCATCCACTCTTAGTATCACAAGAGGAATATCTCATATGTGCTTGCTCAGACAAATCCCAAGCCAGGGTCATTCGGATTGAGAGAGAGAAAATTCTCCGAGAGAATCTGATTAGAGCAAGACTATAACGGATTCTGTATGTGGCCTAACAGTACCATGTCCAATATACGATCTCTGGGATATTAGTTGGATGAGAGATTATAGATACATGGTAACTGTGGACAGACAGGTCTGATGGATTTGATCCCCTGTGTATCGTTTGGGGACTATGGCGTAGTGGCCTAGTACGTCTATAGTCGAGGAGTCGAGTGAATTATTATGGAGATAAACTTTTACTATATCAGAAGGAGTTCTGATGGGAGTGACTCACGACTAGCTCGGTATCAGGCCTAGAGAGTCACACACATATGGTGGATGCGTCAGCAAATAGATGATTGGATGAAGATCCAATTAGCTCTTATTCTCATTAGATGAGACTATATGCTGATGGGCTCCTTGATTAAGGCCCAATTAGAGGCCTCACTATATCAGAAGGAGTTCTGATGTGAGTGACTCACGACTAGCTCGGTATCAGGCCTAGAGAGTCACACACATATAGTAGATGCATCAGCGAATAGAGGATTGGATGAAGATCCAATTAGCCCATATTCTCATTAGATGAGACTCTATGCTGATGGGCTCCTTGATTAAGGCCCAATTAGAGGCCTAAGGAGATTATTGGATAGAGATCCAATTATGCAAAGTTAGTGGGTAATTAGATGAAGATCCAATATCCACTAAGGCAGGAGCCCTAGGGTTTTTAGTGGTTCTCTATATATAGGAGGGAAGACTCATGGTTAAGAGATTGCAACTTTAGCCACCACCTCCTATTCTCCTCCCTCCCTCTGCGCAAGAATTACAAGATCAGATTGGAGGAGTTTCACTATAGAGATCCATCGTATGGATACCGCTAGAGAGGAGGATGTTTGACCTTCTTAATTTTCTTTATCCGGATCTGAAATATAGGGATATGTGATCTCCCTAGATAAAATCAATCTCTTATACATCATGTTTTTTTTATTCTTCTCATGACCCCAATCTTTTGCATAATGATTTGATCTGCGTGGAAAACTAATTTTTATTTTGATTTCCGCTGCGTATGTGATGCTCCCGTTGAGGTTTCCCAACACTTCCTAGACGCTGCCCTCCCTTATTGGGTAGGTCGACTAGGGTTTAAGCGGGGGACACATGGCTTGTTGCAACCACCTAGCCACTGCCCCCTTATTGGGCAAGTTGGCTAGGGAGGAGGGGTAATAAAGGGATTTAGCTTTCGGAGTAGCCTCCCTAGGGTTAGGGTTTGGAGCCCTGTATAAGCATGTAGCCTCCACCAATTTTGAATTAAGCAAGAGATCAATTTCCTTTTAGCCTTGTGGCCGACTACCTAGAAGGAAGGAACCCCTACAATGTTCCAAGGTTGATCCCCCTTTAAAAGATCAATCTGTGTTAGAAATCCTGTGGGATTTTATTATATGATATCAGAGCATCAACAGTGATATCAGAGCCAAGATTTTCATGCGAAAAATTGATTTTAAATTGTATGTAATGAGATTGAATTGTGTAGAATCATTCTACGTGTCCATGCTGCGTTTTCACAACGAAGGTAGCGAGGAGGAGGGCGACCACCACGGCGGCCCCACGGGGCCGTGGCCAAGGCCCTGCAGGCGCGCCATGGCGAGGCCGGCCGCAAGGGAGGCCGGTGCGGTAGTAGCTGCAAGGGAGGCCGGCCGCTCGTAGGCGCAACCAGGCGCTGCGGGCACAATTGGTCGGCCACCGTGAGGCGCCGCACACACCCGCAGCGTGTGCAAAGGGGACCGATTGCGGCGCCGCAAGGGCGCCACTCGCGGCCAACCCTGCCACTAACAGGGGTGAAGGCGCCGACCGCAGGGGTGGTCGCCTGGCAGGGTGGTTGCCGGTGGGCAAGGGCAGCAACGACGCGTCGCCAACGTAGATGAGGCAAGAGGGGTTATGACATCCTTTTGAGAAAATGATGATCTTACCCCTTTATATTTCAAAAATTTTGAGGATTGTCCTCATGTTTTAGAATTTCAAAAACCCTCAATAATTTTAAAAATTCTAAGGACTATCCTCTCATCCAGAATTACAAAAATATCCTTGATAATTCTAAAAATTTTGAGCATATCCTAATTTCTAAAAAATAATTAATAAAATAATTTAATTAATTATTATGTATATCTAGTAATCCTATATATGATATGATATACATGTGATGTACGATGTGGATGGATGATCATGAGCCAAGTGTTGTGATGTGTATAATTGTGATTATTATTATTATTGGGACCTACGAGCCTACGTTTTTCTAGTTTATTGTTGGGCCTATGTGCTTGTGATTATTTATAATTACATGGAGAGGCGCAGCGGGAGCGTGGAGATAACAACGGGACCCCACGATGCTGTGGCAGGAGATCACGATGCACAATGATGCGACGATCCGACAGAACCAATGATGACGAGATCAACAATCACAAGGCATGGAGATACGCCAATGTACACATAAATCCTATTATGAGTGATTAGGCCCATTAACTTCGACTTAATCATATTAAGTGACAGCTCATGATCATCCAATGTGGCGTGTATATGTGATATGTTATACACCTACTAGATATATATATATATATATATATATATATATATATATATATATATATATATATATATATATACATGTGATGTAGATATATATTAAATATGTATATATATAACACAACATATTAGGAGACCGATACAAAAACCCCTCCTAAGATAATATTAAGTTGGTAAGTGTGAGGCAATAAAATTGACCCACGTGGCCTTCCATCGTTATAGGAAGAAATTGAATCACGACATAAGTTGAGTTGATCGAGTCCCTTGATGCTCACCTATCTACGTGATCGAGATCTTGCCTATGACATAGAGATGTCACCGGTGCCCTGAGGACATGGTAGGCTTGGTCGAGTCCCTCGAGGGCATATCATCGAATCATACTCATCTTGTAATGATGGTGATGACTTAACTGAACGATATGGTTGGTCGAGTCCTTCGAGACTATGATGATTCAAAGGCTGAACATGACAGGAATCACAAGGAGTTGTGATTAGCAAGAGTTGCCTACCTTTTGGACTTAGTGTAATTAGTCGAGTCCCTCAAGGTTGCACTAAGACGCCAATTGGATCTGGATCCCCACTAGGAGTCTGCCGGAGACTTCTATCTCACGTGTCGAGAGTGTCGCGTGATTCGATAAGAAAATAGTGGGAGTACATTAAGATAGAAGTTCATATCTTAATTAGTATTTTCTGTAAAATCTGCATGTTATTTAATTTATGTTATATCTTGCTTGTCGCTTGCAAAAGTCATACGTGGCATCAAAGCATACTTGATGCCAACCACCCCATTAGTCCAAAAGCTCCGCTATTTGATAATTATTCTCACGGAAGAGAAAATCATATATGTCCTTAATATGATTGTGACTACGCTGGAGGAAAGGATAAACGAGGATGAGATCGCTCGCTTTGTGAAGTATATAGATAGTCCTAAAGAATAACCAGTGCATTGATCTTATACTTCAGTCCCTACCAGATTCTTTTTCTCACTTCGTCATACTTGCAAGGATTGAAATACTTGTAAGGTTATAATAATTCAGTTGATTAATAATAAGACAAAAATAAGATTAGAATACTTGCAATGTTATAACAGTTCAATTGATCATATCAAGATAAAAACAAAGATAGAAGCAAGAATTGAAATACTTGTAAGGTTATAACAATTCAGTTGATCAATAACAAGATAAAAGCAAGACTAGAATAATTGCCTTTCAATGATTTCGATTTAAAGTCATTAAGCCCTAATTATTCTCTTTCTTTTTTTTCTATGCTTTCTTTCATTTTCTCCTCCTTGTTTTCTTATTTCTTTCCTCTTTCACAACTATAGCTCATGGATAACGTAAAAGGGATACAATCACCTATTCAATCGCAGCCTTCTTTTTCTTCTTTATTTTTTTTCATTTTTTTTATTTTTCTTCTTTCCCCCGGCAGCAGCTTTTCCCTATTACTTTTCCCCTTCTGTTCTTCCTTTCTTCTCTCCCAGCCACAGCCCTAGCTACAGCCTTCTCTCCTTTTTTCTCCTTTCCTCTCTTTTCCCTCTTCTCCTTCGTCTATTCTTCTTCTCTTCTTAACTCCCCCCTTCTTCTTTCCCAGCCGCAGCTGCCATAGCTGCAGCCCTGTTCTTCCCTTTCTCTTCTCTTCTTCTCTCTTCATCTTCTTCTTTCCCCCTTTCTCTTCTTTCTGTTCTCCTCTTCTTCTCTCTTCCTCTTCTTCTTTCCCCCTTTCTCTGCAGGAAAACAGAGGTGCTGCCCCCTTTCTTCCTTCCTTCTTTCCTTTCTCTTCCTCTTCCTCCCACTTCTTCTTTCCCTCTTCTTCTTTCCCTACAGCAGCTGCCACAGTTGCAGCAACAGCCATAGCCACCCCTTTCTCTTCTTCTAGCTGAAGCCGCCTTCTTCCTCCCCTCTTCTTTTCCTTTCCTTCTCTTACAGCCGTAGCCCCTTCTCTTCTTCCTCGCCTTCTCTTCTTCTTCTCCTTTCCCAACCGCAGTTGCCACTGCCCCAGCCCCAGCCGCAGCTGCAGCCCCCTTCCTCTCCTTCTTCTTCTCTTCTTCCCTTCTCTTCTCTTCTAGCTGCATCCCTTGCCGCAGCCTGCTTTCTCCTTTCATCTTCTTCACTCTCTCTTCTTCTTCTCTTCCTCCTTTCCTTCTCCTCCACTTCTCTTCCCCAAAAACGCAGCTATCTCGCCTCTATTTCCCTTCTTCTTCTTCCTCTCTTTTTCCCCTTCCTTTATTCTCTTCTCCTTCCCTTCCTTATCACCACCGCTTCTTCTCTTCTCTTCTCCTCTGTTTCCTTCTAGAAACAGTCATGTAGAACGTGGTGGAAGGTGAATAAGAATCGTACAATTTTCTTTTTCCTTTTTTTTACAATTTTATATTTTAGTCCTTGAAAATTTATAAAAAAATTCTCAAATCTTATGAATAAATCTATTAAATCCTTATATTTTATAAACAAATTTTTATATTTATAATTAAGTCATTATTAATAATTTTAAAATATATTTTTACATAATTTTAAATAAAAAATATTACACTCTCTCCTTCTTATAAAAAAATTTAATCCTTTAAATTTGTTATATCTCAATCATTAAACATATAAACTTTTTTTTTCCTCGTATAGTTTTCAAATTATTTCTTCCATAAAATGATGTTTCCAATGATGCCTTCAAGTCTCAGTAGATCTTTTGAAACTCGACTTCAATCCTCAAGTAAACTCGACTTCAATCTTCAAGTAAACTAAATGTGGATCTTATCATTGTAACACTTTTTGGTTCTTTAATTGTTAATAGCCTAACCTCATATCAATCTTAGAGAATACATGTATATCCTAAAATTCAAACAAATCATCAATTTACGGTAAAGGATACTTTTTCCTTTTTATCACTTGATTCAACTATCTACATTTTATACAAAGTCTCAATATTTCATTCCTTTTTAATATCACTTGGTGAGATTTCATTCCTTTTTAATATCACTTGGTGAGATCATGGATTGAATGAAAAACTTATCAAATAGTTCTTATACTTACTTCTTTAATTCCACTAACTTGAGTAGTGTCATGAGATAGGAAGGCTCAATTATCTAGATTATCTCCAAGACCAAATCAATAGCAATGTCACCGTTTCTATTTGGAGGTGAATCAAACAAGGAGGTGAAATCATATCGAATACGTGATAATCAATCTGGAGTGTTAATATCAAACAAGGATGTGAATCATGTTGAATACTCTCAAAATAAAAGATGACTGATCTGGTACACAAAAGTGATCATTTTTGTATAACAATCTATACTGACATGATAGGAACAATAATCAATCCATACCATGTATAATATCAAAATCTCAGATCTCAGAGAGAATCAAATCAATAAGAAATTGATATTCTCTAATAGAAATCAAACAAGATGACCAAATCAAGTTTGTTGTCAAAAAATACTCAATAGGTAAAGTCATACATAACATATAACCCAGTGGTCAAGATCAAATGCATAAATGATAATCAAAATATTATCAACATAAGATCAATTAGTACTAGAGTTAAACAAAACTCTTACCTTTCAGTTAGGAACATGAATGACAACTTTGACTACTGATTTCACAAACTCTAAAATCATATTCATTGATAGCTTACACTCCGTATGCGCCGATGACCTAGGAGGCAGTAACACTTTTTTCATATTTAATGGACAATCTTTTTCTTTATGATCTAATTTTTCACAAACAAAATCGGCTCTAGTCACCCAAATACACTTGTGTATTTCATAAATTAATCCACATATTACATGACTTAGTTCTTAATGGTAACTTTCCTTTCCCAAATCTAGATACATTGACTTTCTTGTCATCACTTTCTGGTCCATTTCCTCTCATACCCTTGTTGGTAAATTTATTTTTGCTATTCTTGTTCCTGATATCCAGAAATTCTCTATATTATTTTTTAGTAGTGCTTAACTTCTCCTTTCAATATAAAGGATGTAAAAAAAATCTTTTAAACATTAGGGTAATTTAAGACATTAATTATTTTTTCCTTTCACATTATCCATTATTCTGCCACCATTATATCAAGTTCACCATAGAAACAAGAAAAAACTAAGCTTCTTAAATTATTCAATTCCCCATCCATTCTAACTTAATATCCCCGATCAACCTTTTTATCCCACATAATCACCCAAGACGATTAAGCAAGAGTACTATATGTTCTCATCATCCTAGATTCCTAAAAGACAACAAGAAAATTTTCACCAATCACCATAAAATTTACTAAACCTTAATATATTATGTATATCAACATATCAAATCTCGATAATCCTCAAATCAGGCTCTGATACCACCTCTGTCACGCCCCCTGAATTATATCACATTCAAGAGGTATGACCATGTCATAAATCGATAATTTTGTAATCATCACAATCCATCCAGGATCCAATTAAACATTTAAGGATATCAAGAAAATATTCATTCTTCAAAATTCACATATATAAAATATGTGCAATTTATAAACATACATCGCATCACTCAAACATCTATGAAACCCAAAGCCAACTTAACAGATATTAACCACACTTATAATTCATCAATGAAGAAATCTATATAATCACCAAACTAACCATTTATCATAAATTTACTTCATCGTAGATAACACCCAGCATTCCAAATTAACTCCAAATGTAAGAGATCATTTAAAACTTTTACATGATACATCAATCAAATTCATCGACAACATTTCATTACACACGAAATATACTTATACAGGAACCACAACAAATCATCTGATAATACTTGCCAACAATCTGTATAGCTCTCTACTGCCTCAACACAATCTTCACATTCAATGAGTGTCAAGCTGACCTGAAAGATTTGATAACAAAGGAGTGAGCTATAAAGATCAGCAAGCGTTTAACAAATCTAAGATAAGAGTGAATGACATATAAACAAGCTGGTATCAAGATACAAACCAGAGATACAAGAATTTATGGATATCAACTCATTAGATACAGGAGTTCAAATGTCATTTCATTCAAAACATATTTGGTTCATAACAAACGAAATATAGAGTAATTAGAGCATATCAATGACATAAACATATTTCGAAGCATATCAAGGCACATAGGACATTTTCGAAACATATCAATGGCAAATGGAACATTTCAGAACATATCAATAGCAATTAAAATATTTCGGAATATAAAAATGACATATAGAACATTTCGAAGCATGTCAATGACATAAACATATTGCGAAGCATATCAATGATGAATGGATAATCTCAAAGCTTATCAAGTGAACAAATGAGGAACATAAGCTTAATATCATATCAGACATAATATTCATTTCATTTTTATCCAAAGTGCACAAATAATTCAAAAGCAATGCTTTGGATATCATATCAAAGATAATGAGGATGAAGTGGGGCCATAAGCATAATGTGGAACATCCATCGCTGAATGACCACTAAACATAAGTCTCCTATGTTTGGAAGCTCCATCCACCCACGTTTGAGTGAAGTCATAGGGGCCGGCAAGAGCATAGCTAGCTCTGAACACAATACCCTTTACCATTTCTAGCAAAGGTCAATAAATAACCCACAAACACCAGAGTACAAAAGGACATGAGCAATAAAAATGGCATATCTCAGAATCACATGCGGAACAACGAAATATACATGTGCCAACATAAAGAAAGTACGGTGTCAACATAAACATTCACAATTTACATTCAGATACGCAAAGCATAAAGAACAGGAATGCATCAAAATTAAGAGCAATAATGTAAGGCTCAATTGAAGAAATGATTTTGATTGGATTATAGACAGAATATGATCCGATGGTATATCAAAAACATAGATGGTGATGTGGGATCACAAACATAATGTGGTCCATCTAACAACCAAACATAATAGAGCATCATAAGCTCCAAGCATAATATACCATTTATCATTTCTAGTAAAGGTCCATAATATCCCACAAACACCAGAGTATAAAAGGATAGATGCAATAAAAATGGGCATATATCGAAAGCACATGCGGAATAATGAAAAATACATGTGCCAATATAAAACAGTAAGATGTAAAATAAAGTTTCACATAGAGCATTTGGATAGGCAAGGAATAAGAGTTAAGAGTTTAAAGCTCAATTGAAGAAGAATCTATTTTCAAAAGATAAACAACAAGAGGCAAAGATCAACAAACACATGATTCTAATAGAATTTTAAGAGACATATAACATAAAACATTTAGACAATTAATTATACTCCAAATTACTCAAGATGGTATGGACAAAAGGGTATGTGAGTCTAATTTCTCATGAAATAGATTTTGCATAAATCGAAGTTTCCAACATGAAGTTACAAGCAATTAAGCGAACAAAAGTCAGAATATCAAAAGTAGACTGAAGTCTTTACATCCAAGCAAGAAAAATTTCAATTGCAAGGTTGTAACAATCAATTGAATCATATCAAGATGAATACAAAGATTGAAATGCCAATGCAAAAGAATTTAGACATTTACAAGGTTATAATAGCTCAATTTATCGTATCAAGATACAATCAAAGATAGAGAGTGCAATAGGAAAGATTATGACACTTGCAAGATCATAATAATTCAATGGATCATAACAAGATAGAAGTAAGGCTAGGACACTTACAAGGTTATAACAGTTTAATTGATCATATCAAGATAAAATCAAGGATTGAAATACTTGCAAGGTTATAACAATTCAGTTGATCAATAATAAGATAAAAGCAAGACTAGGATACTTGCAAGGTTATAATAGTTCAATTGATTATATCAAGATAAAGTCAAAGCTATAAGTAAGGATTGAAATACTTGTAAGGTTATAACAATTCAGTTGATCAATAATAAGATAAAAGTAAGTCTAGGACATTTGCAAGATTATAACAATTCAATTGATCATATAAAGATAAAAGCAAAGATAGAAGCAAGAATTAAAATACTTGCAAGGTTATATCAATTAAGTTGATCAATAACAAGATAAAAACAAGACTAGAACACTTGTCTTTCAATGATTTCGATTCAAATTCATTAACCCCCAATTCTTCTTTCTTTTATTTCTATGCTTTCTTTCATTCTCTCCTCCCTATTTTATTATCTTCTTTTCTCTTTCATAATTACACCTCAAGAACCTTTTTTTTTTCCTTCCTTCCTTTCTTCTTTTTTTTTTCTTCTTTTTGTATTCTTCTTCCCCCGTGCATCCCACGTGCAGCAGCCTTCTCTTATTTTCCCCTTTACTTTTCCCCTTCTATTCTTACTTTCTTCTCTCCCAGCCGCAGCCCTAGCTGCAGCCTTCTCCCCCTTTTTCCTCCTTTCCTCTCTTGTCCCTCTTCTCCTTCCTCTATTCTTATTCTATTCTTTTTAATTTTCTCTTCTTCTCTCCCCCCTCCCTTCCTTCTTTCCCAGCCGCAGCTGCCATAGCTGCAGCCCTCTTCTTCCCTTTCTCTTCTCTTCTTCTCTCTTCCTCTTCTTCTTCCCCCCCCCCCCTTCCTTCTTTCCCAGCCGCAACGGGATTCTATTAGGTATGTAGAAAATAATTTATGTATATTAATCTCATCATACGTAGTTTAATACTAATCTTTTATATAAACAACTTTGGCTCTAATACCACTACTAGGAAACCAAGTGGAAACACCAATACGTAGTGTAAGATCAAAACAAAATTAGTTTCCCAAGTAGCTCAAAATCATCGTGCAAAGATTGGTGCGAGAAAAATCACAAAACTAAAAAGCTGCATCATGTGTGAGATTGTTTAACTAGGGAGATCATATATCCCTATTTTTTCAGATCCGGATAGAAAAGATGAAGGAGGTTAAGTGTCCTTGATAGAACCCCAAAAGGAGCTCTATAGATTTTGATCCTTGAGGGGGATCAACGCTTGGAACACTGTATGAGTTCCTCCCTCCTAGATTCGACACAAGGCTAAAATAAAATTGATAATTACTTAATAAAAAGAGGTGGAGACTACATGCTTATATAGGGCTCCAAACCTTAGCCCTAGGGGGTGCTTGTCTAACTAAAATTATCCTTTTGCCCCTTCTATAGCCTACCTGCCTTAGAGGGAACATGTGACGACTAGGTTGGCTCTATAGCTAACCTAAGTAGGGAGAAACCCTAGCCTACCAACCCAGTAAGGGGGTGGCGGCCATTAAGCCCTAAGGACTAATCTAAATCCTAGTCATACTCCTTTATAAGATAGGATTGACTTTATTATAGTCTAGTAGGGTTTTATTGACTACTTCCAGGTAGATTAGGACTCAACCCTACTGGAGTCCTATCAAACTCATCCTCTTAAAATCAGCCTTGTCTTTAAGGCTAAAATTCCATGAACTCAGGGAATAGAGTCTTTAGCTTCGCATCAGCTTGGGTGTTAGTTAGAAGGACTTGAGCTGAGTCGTCATCTTTAAATTTCCATTTGAAATTGGATACTTGGAGGATCAATTGTAATTTTGATTCGGTGCACGGATCTTATCTCCAAGTTAAGGCCCTAATATAATCCCTAATTTTACAAGGCCTAAAGAAATAGGGAGACCACTTTCTTGAGGCTTAAATTTCGTGTTAGTGGAGCTGGAGATGAAGGGAGACTTGATCTTTCTCAAGAAAATTTCTTCTGCTCTGGCATTTTTTAGGAGGAAGTTTCTTCATTGCATGGGCTGCCATGTGGTTGCTCTGTAATAGTAGTCGTGCCTTCTTTTAGAGTGAGGGCTGTCCTCTGATAAAATCTCTAGTAGTGTGAGCCCGATCTAAGTCTGAGGTGGGTAGAAGTAGTGATTTTTCAAGGCCCATTTCACTTCTTCGTGCTGTTGACCATCTTGCATGAGGATGGTGCTGACCCCCGCTTTGGATGTGTCTGCTCCAATAATAAACATCTGGCTGTGATTTAGTGTGGATGACATCGTGGTCATGAGGGCTATAGTTCCACTCGGCCAAGGTGGTGCATCTTTCTTTATAATGAGAAGGATGATGTTCATGCTTCATTGAGTCCTACGAATGGTCCTTCCCCTTTTCTAATTTCGCAACTAGAGGGGCTCAATTTTCTTACGGTCTCGGGTCGTAGATTGGAGGTCATCATCAAGAAAGTCTTTAAGCATCATGATCTAATCCTAGGGAAAGTTATGGAAGTCATTTGAGATCAGGAACCATGGTGAGTTCGACGGGATGTAACACTTTAGAAGTAGCTTATCTCTGGGGAAAAGGATATAGAGATGTGTCGTAGTGGGAAATAAGCATAGACGAACAATCCATGTCTCTATTATCTCTTGGATGACCCTTTTCTCTTCACCTTTCGAGGTTGTAGGAAGTAATATGACTGAGCAACAACTAGTAGAAGTTTCAGTCTGTTCAACATAGGGTGGTCGGACAACTTTAGAGGAGGTAATCAGCTTGCAAAATCACTGGATTTTTCTTTTGGTACCCCCTCCAAGTGTTGTGTTGTGGTTGTAGTAGCTGGTCTCCCTCATAGAGTCACTTGCTTTCCTTTTCCGAAAAATTTCATAGTGAACTTAAAAAAGTTTCGAAAAATATCTCCAATCGTGGATAACCAATCAATGTCAAGTACTATATCAAAACCATCAAGAGGGATGAGGAAAAAATCAACAACTATATCTTGCTCATGTATGATCAGTTTTACCCGTGGGCACTTCTGGTTGCACTTCAGAATTTGGCTGTTAGCTACCTTGACTTCGAACCCGTTGTAATCTTCTTTTTAGAGCATTAAGTGGGCAGCAACCTTACTGCTTATAAAGTTATGTGTGCTCTTAGCGTCGATGAGGATGATAACAAACTATTGCTCAAGAAACCCTTCGATCTTCAATTTTTACAGGTTGGTATAGCCAGCTAAGGTAGGGACCGTGCGGGTGGCTGGTGGTGGTGTCTCCTCATTGGGCTCGAGAATCTTCAAATTTGGGTTCTTTAGTGGGCACAATTATTAGCGGTGTCTCCTTTTTACATTTATGTTCTAGGCTCTACAGTTTATCACAATACCCATAGAGGCCCTTTGTCGATCCATCATGAACGTCTTCTCTTGTTAATTTATGTGGCTGAGGGGGTCGATTGATAGTAGGAGGAGGTGAATGCTTTAGTCTCGCTAGTTAGGGAGCAACTCTAGTCTTCCAAGCTTCATAGTTCAATCGTTCCTCTTGATGTCGCGCAAAAGAGATGGCTGCCTTAAGTGTGTACGGCTATCACGGTTTAACTTCTTCCTGAATCTCCGACTTTAAGCTCTCAATAAAAGTCCTCAATATCTATTTTTCAAACTAATCATAAGTTTGATTAGATAACCTTTCAAACATGGTTTGGTACTCTTGGATGATGGAGGTTTGATGGATCATCACTAGTTCTTCACTAAGGTTCTTTTTACAATCCAAATTTCACCATGTTGTGATCTTATTAGGCTCTATGATCAGCCCAATCTAAACTCCTCAAAGAGAGCGCATAATTTAACATCCATACGTGTCTCGAGAGCCTGTAATTTGGCTTCGAATAAGCCCACTGATGTCATAGCATAAGGATCTCCAACCAGATTTTCAGATCAAATGTAGGGGGGCAATAACAGATTGATTTGATCTACGATTGGGGTGGAAGGTAGAAGCGTGTATCACAGCAATTGTGGGAATTGCTTGGGAAGGTGGAGGCGGCTGAGATGGCTACAGGGGCAACAAGATTGCTGCTCTGATACCAGATGATAGAATCATAAAAGGAGCTCTATAGATTTTGATCCTTGAGGAGGATCAACCGTTGGAACACTATAGGGGTTCCTCCATCCTAGACTCAGCACAAGGCTGAAATAAAATTGATAATTGCTTAATAAAAAGAGGTGGAGGCTATATGCTTATATAGGATTCCAAACCCTAGGCCTAGGGGATACTTGCCTAACTAAAATTATCCTTTTGCCCCTTCTATAGCATACCTACCTTAGAGGGAATAGGTGGTGGCTAGGTTGGCTCTATAGTCGACCTAAGTAGGGGGAAACCTTAGCCTACCAACCCAGTAAGGGGGACGGTGGTTACTAAGCCCTAAGGGCTAATCTAAACCCTAGCCATACTCCTTTATAAGATATAAGTGACTTTATTACAATCTAGTAGAGTTTTATTGACTACTTCTAGGGAGATTAGGACTCAACCCTGCTTGAGTCCTATCAGTCCTCCTCTCTAGTAGTATTCACATGATGGATCATTACAGCGATACTCCTCTAATCACAGCCTCAAGTCCTATAACTTTTACGCAACTTCTCATAACAAACTTAAAGAACATCATCTATCTTCTTCGCTGTCCTCTCACGCTTGAGAGGAGCTGGTCGACTGAAAAGGTGAGGGAGAGGAGGAGAATAAGAGGGGGCTGCCAAGGGTGTATCATATTAACTATGTGTGTCACCCCTCTTATTTATAGAGAGCCACCCATAAAATCCCCAAGGGATCCTACCTTAGTGGGTATTAGATCTCCATCCACTTATCCAATAATCTTATTTGGCCTCTAATTGGACTTTATGCAAGGAGCTCATTAATGTAAAGTCTTATCTGATGAGAACAAGGGCTAATTGGATAACTCATATCCAATCCTCTACTTACTGAAGCATCCACCATATGTGTGTGACCCTCTACACCCGATACCGAGCTAGCCATGTGTCGTTCTCATTAGAACTCCTTATGTTATAGTAAATTATTATCCCCATAATAATTCACTCGACTCATCGACTATGGACGTACTAGGCCATTATGCCATAGTCCTCAAACATTACACACGGATCAAATCCATCGGACCTATCTGTCTACAGTTATCGTGTAACTATAGTCCCTCATCCTACTAATATCCTAGAGACTATATACTGATTATAGTATATCAGGCCATATATGGAATCTATCCGAGTCTCGCTCTAATTGGATTCTCCCTGTGAACTCCTTCTATCTCACTTCGAATGACCCTAGTCAGGAATTTGTCTGACCAAACATATAAGAGATATTCGTCTCTCGATACTAAGAGTGAATGATCCTTTATTGACACTCAATTGCCTTCGTAAAGTTAGCTAACAATTCTAGTAACTGATTGTACCAGATCTGAAACTCTCCAAACCTGTAAGTCCAGCTTCAAAGAAATGAGTACTCAAATACAACATCCTTGGTGTTAGAAGTCTAAGGACCGGATGCACAATTAAGACTACGAAATCATTATCTGACATTAGATATCATTAACCATAAAATATTTCGTAAGTGGATTAGTTAGTGAACTCATTATCCAATGAGCACATGTACTGTAACGTTAGTGTCCCTATACAAGTGGTTGTGAGACCAACCACCTCTATCATATGGATGGGTATACAGTACATACGTCTGTTTGGCTATCTCAATGTCTCTCTCGAGTAATCTATGATCGGGATGATTTGGGATATGTGTTTAAAGGCGAATCGATCTCATTATTGTGATCTCATCATGATCCGATTCCTATTGCACAGAACCAAGGGCATCAAAATATATATATGTAATAAATAATATAATATGAGAATATACCAATAATAATCATAAGTAAAAAGATTATGCAACATGTCACACATGCCATCACTTACGTGATTGGCTTGTTGGGCACCTGTAACCAACAGTACTGTTAGGCCACATACGAAATTCGTCCAAGTCTTACTCTAATCATATTCTCTCAGAGAACTTCTCTCTCAATCCGAACAACCCTAGCTAGAGATTTGTTTGAACAAGAACACATAAGATATTTCTCTCATAATATCGAGAGTGGATAATTCTCTATTGACACTTAATTGTCTTCATAAGATTAGCTACCAAACCCAATAACCGATTATACCAGATCTAAAATTTTTCAGATATGTAAGTCTGGTGTCAAAGAAATAGTACTCAAACAAGATATTCTTAGTATCTCAAGTTTAAGGACCACACACACAATTGTGACTATGAAATCACTGTCTAACGATAGGTATCATTAACCATATATTATTCCATAAAGTGAATCAATTAGTGCATTCATTCTCCAATAAGCAACTTGTAGTGTATCCTCAGTGTCTCCACCCAAGTGGCTATAAGACTAATTGCCTCTATCATATGAATGAGTATATAGTACACTAGTCTGTCCTGTTATCTCGATGTCCCTTTTGAATAACCTATGACAGAGATTATTTAGGATTTATGTTTAAAGGTGAATTAGTCATATTCTCATGATCTCATCATGATTTGATTCACATTGCACAGAACCAAGCATATCACAATATATATGCAATAGAAAATATAATGTGAGAATATGCCAATAATAATCATAAGCAAAAAGATCATATAGTATGTCACACGTATCATCACTTATGTGATTGGCTTGCAAGGCACCTGTAACCAGCATAAGGGTTGTAGCTCTCTTTCAGCATTGGTTGAGTCTCTTCCTTCTTCTTGAGTTTAGAAGTGATTCTAAGTTATAAGAGGTGTGAGGTCTCTTGTTAAAGAGTGAGTGTGGAGATTCTCTCCTTAGCCTATTAAAAGGAGAAGAGTTGTAACAAGGATAGTTGATCTACACCCATTAGAAAGAAGATCGGTAGTGAATGCCAATGGCCTCAAAGGAAGAAAAATCAGGAGTGGACGTAGATCACGACGACCGAATCACTATAAATTAATTTACATTCTTCTTTCTCTTGCCTTGATTTGTTATTGCATTCTGATTTAATTACTCACAACCCTTACTCGCTCTTTTTGCTAATTGCATTTATAATATGATTTTTTCGATCGAACTTTAAAATCAGTTAAATTTGCTATAGCTCTAATTCATCTCCCACCTCCTCCCCCCCTTAGTGCTATTATGATTCTAACTGGAAACACAACCATTGTCTTTACCTTCTCCTAGACCTGGTAACACTAAAGTACCTTAGTCTAACCCAACCAGTGCTAGTGAATCTCTTACCGCTTATACCAACAACAAAACCTAACAATCCCATAGCCCCTAGACATCCAATGACAATATACTCCAAAAGTAGTATTTTTAAATCACATCAAGTCCTTGACCTATATGCTATCACAAAATCCTCACCTAAGACTATTGTGTTAGGATCGTGTTAGCACTAAGAGAGGGGGGTGAATTAGTACTTTTGAAAAACTTTCATCGATCTGAAAAATTATTTGATAAAGCTTATATTGAAAAGCATTTAAACTTGAACCATTTGTAGTAATGTAATAAGTAAGTAAAGCAATTTGTAAAGTAATTAAACATGTAAAGAAGAGAAGGCTAATAAGACTCCAGTAGGGTTGAGTCTTAATCATCTTAGTACTAGTCAATAAACATACTGTTAGATTGTAATAAAGCCACTCCTCCTATCTTATAAAGGAGTATGGCTAGGGTTTAGATTAACCCTTAGGGCTTACTGGGTTGGTCGGCTAGGGTGGTATAGAGCCAACTTAGCCGCCCCCTATTCCTATTAAGGCAGGTCGACTATAGGAGGGGCAAAGGGATAATTTTAGTTAGGCAAGCATCCCCTTAGGCTAAGGTTTTAATTCTTATTTAAAGATGTAGCTGCCTCTCTCTTGAATCAAGCAATCTATAATTTTATTTCAGCCTTATGCCGAGTCTGAGAGGGAGGAACCCCTACAGCGTTCCAAGGGTTGATCCCCATCAAGGGTCAAAATCCATAGAGCTTCTTCTAGGGTTCTATCATCTAGTATTAGAGCTATGTTTCTACTACCCTATAGCCATCTCAGATGCCTCCATCTTTCCAAGCAATTTCCATGATTACTTTTGACGTCACCTCCACCGTCGCCCACCAAGCTGCAGATCCATCAATCTGCTGCTGTCCCTTGTGTCAATAACATAAATCTGGTAAAAAAATCCAAAGCCCATGCCTTTACTACTATTAATCCTTTATCTTATATATGGATGAAGATTTTCCAAAAGTTTTCTTGCTACAAAATTTTACTGTCACAAACGTTATCATTGTTGCAAAGGTGAAATACTGTAGAAATTTTTAGCTGATTATTGCCTCTTGAAACTAAACTTTTATTTATCCTTTTTGGCCAAAATTTTTACACAATCCTAAAGATCAACTTGGCTTTCATTTGGGATTGATTTCTTGAAAAAATTTCTTCTGGAACTAGTTTTCTTATGCAATCTTTCACTAGTATGTAGTTCTAAAATTTTTATGATGAAAGATCTACCTTTCGTCTTTTGCCCTATTTCTTTACTGTTAAACTTTTTATTGGCATTCTCAACATCTAAACTAAGGGTTTCTATATAATTTTCTTGAACTTTTCTCTGGAAATTATGTCGAGAAGTCATCATTTCTCTGATATAAAATCTGTTCGGTAGGACTGCACATCGTATCACTTTTTTTTGTCAAATTCTATCAACTTTAAGTTCTATTTTTTGTGAGATTTTAGATCACTTTTCCTCATCACCAAACCCTACCATTCTCACTAAAACCCTTTCAAAACCTTACCCTAAATTAAAACCAAATAGCCACCCAAATTAGCCATAAACCATAGTCTACTCCCATCTAAATCGATTCACCTTCCAACCGGCCACCCCTTCTCCAAAATTCTTATGCCACTAACCCGACAATAAAAGAAAGATCTCAATATAATAGATCTAGAGGTATCCATCATGGCATCAGAGGAGGCCATCAATACCAAGTTTAAAGCCTTTGAAAGCCGTATAGAGGAGAAGATGTGACCTTTATTCGCCAAATTCAGCATTGACCGACCGTCAAGCCTGAGGAAGTCACACTATGGAAGACTTCAGATCAGCGAGATGATCCTCAAGAGCATGGACACATCACCTCTGCTACCAAAAATCCATGCATGAAGGTTGATTTCCCAAGATGGGAAGAAGGAGACCCGATCGGATAGATCTTGCTCGCGGAGTGCTATTTTCGGTTCTACCAAACCACCGACACTACATGGGTGGAGATTACTACCATACACCTCGAGGGAGATGCTATTCAGTGGTTCAATTAGTTTGAACATACCCATAGAGGACTCTCTTGATAGCGATTCAAGGAAGAACTACTAAACCACTTCGGACCAACTGATTTTGACAACATTGACGGACAATTGGCAAAGATTCATCAAACCTCTATAATACAAGAATATCAAACTGCTAGTTACATATGTCTTGCAAGCCAATCACATGAGTGATGGCATACGTGATACACTGCATAATCTTTTTGCTTATGATTAATATTTGTATATTCTCACATTATATTATTTGTTGTATATATATTGTGATGTCCTTAGTTTTGTGCAATGGGAGTCGGATCATGATGAGATCACGATAAATAGATTGATTTACCTTTAAACATAAATCTTAAATAATCTCGGTCATAGGTTGAGAGGGACATTGAGATAACCAGATAAATCAATGTATTATATACTCGTCCATATGATGGAGGCGTCTGGTCTCACAGCCACTTGTGTAGAGACACTAAGGATATAGTACATGTGCTAATCAGAGAATGAGTTTACTGATTGACCTGCTTATGGAATGCTATATGGTTAATGATACCTAATGTTAAATAGCGATTCCATAGACATGGTACGGTCCATGATGAGTTTCGTTGGCCTAACTGTCTCATTCTGGGGGTATGCTCTAGAGACTGTAGGTTACCTTTTGAACAAAGTTCCATCAAAGTCGACAGTGTCTACACCATATGAGATATGAAAAGGAAAGATGTCTGATCTTAAGATTATTAAGATTTGGGACTGTCCTGTCCACGTTAGAAGACACAACTCTGATAAGTTGGAATCAAGAACAGAATGATGCATATTCGTGGGATACCCAAAGAAAACTTATGGATATCATTTCTTTCATCCCAAGGACCGAAAGGTCTTTGTTGCCAAGAGAGTCGTGTTCCTTGAGAAGGAACACATTCTTGGTGGAAACAGTAGAAGTGAGATAGACTTGAACGAGGTTGGAGAACCTAGCTCAAGCACCATTTCAGAGCCCGAGTTTGTTCAGGTACCTAACATACAAATTTTAATTTTACATAGGTCTATTAGAGTATCTCACACTCCTAAAAGATATGTGGGGCATATCAGTAGAGATGACTCTCAGGATATTGATCCTCAGACCTATGAGGAGGCTATAGTGAGTATAGACTTTGGGAAGTGACAAGAAGCTATGAATTTTGAGATGGATTCTATGTACTCTAATAAGGTTTGGAACCTTGTGGATGCACTTGAGGGTATTATACCCATCAGCTGCAAATGGATCTTTAAAAAGAAGATCAGAGTTGATGGAAAGGTAGTGACCTATAAAGCAAGGCTGGTAGCTAAAGGATATCGTCAAAGATAATGAGTTGACTGTGACGAAACCTTTTCACCTGTAGCTATGCTTAAGTCTATTAGAATTATTTTGGTCATTGCAGCACACTATGACTATGAGATCTGGCAGATGGATATCAAAACGATATTCCTCAATGACAACCTCAAGGAGGAAGGGTATATGATACAGCCAGAGGGATTCGTATCTAAAGACAATCTAGATAAAGTGTACAGGTTGCTTAGATCCATTTATGGATTGAAAGAAGCTTCCCAAAGTTAGAACATAAGATTTGATGTGGTGATCAGAACTTTTAACTTTGTTAAGAATGAAGATGAGCCTTGTGTATATAGGAAGGTAAGTGGAAATGCTATCACCTTCTTGATGCTATATGTGGATGACATCCTAATCATTGGGAATGCTCTCTACAGTAAACGCTTGGTTATACAGAAACTTCTCTATAAAAGACTTAGGGGAAGCATCCTGTATTTTAGGGATCCAGATCTATAGAGATAAATCCAAAAGGATACTTGGCTTGTCCCACTCTAGACACATAGACTTTATTGTCAAAAGGTTTGGCATGAAGAATTCCAAGAGAGGTCTCATATTGATGAGACATGAAATATCAATTTCTAGGAGCATGTCCCCAAAGACTCCTGAAGAAAGGGCAGACATAGATAAGATACCTTATGCCTCAGCGATAGGGTCTATCATGTATGCGATACTATGTACCAGGCATGATATAGCACATACTTTGAGTATCACGAGCAGGTATCAGGCAGATCGAGGTTTAGAACACTGGAAGGCAGCAAAATGTATCCTTAAGTACTTAAGAAGGACTAAGGATCATTTACTAGTATATGGAGGAGGTAGCCTCTAGGTTGAGGGCTACATAGACTCGAGTTTTCAATCCGACATTGATGATAGCAAGTTAAATTCAAGGTATGTTTTCACCTTAAATGGAGGAGTAGTAAGTTAGAAGAGGTGCTAGTTACAGGTGCCCTGCAAACCAATCACGTGAGTGATGACACGCGTGACACACTACGTAATCTTTTTGCTTATTATTAATATTGATATATTCTCACATTATATTATTTGTTGCATATATATTATGATGTCCTTGGTTCTGTGCAATGGGAATCAGATCGTGATAAAATCATGATAATGAGATCGATTCACCTTTAAACACAGATCCTAAATAATCCTGGTCATAGGTTACTCGAGAGGGACATTAAGATAACCGGATAGATCGGTGTACTATATACCCATCTATATGATGAAAGCAGTTGGTCTCATAACCACTTGTATGGAGACACTAAGGATATAGTACAGGTGCTCATTAGAGAATGAGTTCACTGATTAATCCATTTATGGAATGCTGTATGGTTAATGATACATAATGTCAGACAGCGATTTCATAGTCCCAGTTGTGTATCTAGTCATTAGACTTGAGAAACCAAGGATGCCTTATATGAGTACTCCTTTCTTTGACGTCAGACTTACAGATTTGGAAAGTTTTAGATATGGTACAGTTAGTTATCGGGATTGATAGCCAACCTTACGAATATAATTGAGTGTCAATAGAGGATCATCAACTCTCGGTATCACGGAAGGAATATCCTATATGTGCTTGCTCAGACAAATCCTTGGCTAGGGTCATTCAGATTGAGAGAGAAATAGATCTCTGGAAGAATATGATTAGAGCGAGATTATGATGGATTTCGTATGTAACCTGACAGTACTATATCCAATATACGATCTCTGAGATATTAGTTGGATGAGGGATTATAGATACACGGTAACTATAGGCAGACGGGTTCGATGGATTTGATCCCCCATGTACCATTTGGGGACTATGGCATAGTGGCCTAGTACGTCCATAGTCGATGAGTCGAGTGAATTATTATGAGGATAATAATTCACTATATCAGAAGGAGTTCTGATAAGAGTGACTCACGGCCAGCTCCGTATCGGGCCTAGAGGGTCACACACATATGATGGATGCTTCAGCGAATAGAGGATTGGATGAAGATCCAATTAGCCCCTATTCTCATTAGATAGAACTCTATGCTGATGAGCTCCTTGATTAAGGCCCAATTAGAGGTCTGAGGAGATTATTGGATAGAGATCCAATAATGCAAGGTTAGTGGGTAAGTGGATGGAGATTCAATACTCACTAAGGTAGGAGCCCTAGGGTTTTTAGTGGCTCTCTATAAATAGGAAGAGAGACTCATGGCTGATAGGCTACAGCTTTAGCCACCACCTCCTATTCTTCTCCCTCCTTCTGTGCAAGAGTTGTGAGATCAGATTGGAGGAGTTTCACTATAGAGATCCATTGTGTGGATACCGCTAGAGAGGAGTTTGACCTCCTTCATCTTCTCCATTCAGATCTGGAATACAAGGATATACGATCTCCATAGGTAAAATCAATCTCTCACATATCGTGTTTTTTCAATTTTTACGATCTTTTCTCATGACCCTAATCTTTTGCACAACGATTTGATCTGCGTGGGAAATCAGTTTTTATTTTGATTTCCGCTGTGCATGTGATACTCCCACTGAGATTTCCCAACACAAATAAGGTTTGAGCATTTATCTAAATAAATTGAGAATTGGTTTGAGAAATAACTTTTAGGTACTTTTATTGAGGGCATAAAGCTAGAGAACCGAGGAGAAGTAAAGGCACGGCAACCGTACACACATGATAACAATTTCCTTCGCGTGTATCCAGGAAGAACGATTGAACCTTGAGGTATGAAGGACAATGGTCGCTCCCCGACCAGCTATGCCAAGGCCTACTACCCCCTCTACCGCTATCCAAGCCCTCGCACTAAAAAAGTTGATAAGAGATGAGCTTCATGAACGATCGGCCAATGGGTTGTGTTGGCATTGCGACGAACCATAGAGCCATGAACATCACTGCAGAAAGGGCTAACTCCTCATGATTGAATCAATGGAGGATGAGGATAATGAAACATCTAAAGAAGCCCTTGAATCTGAAGAAGAAGCCATGGAGGAAAAGTCCCAACCGGCTGATAGTGCACACATTGGCCGGCTAATTCAACCCGCAGATGATGAAAGTTGGAGGACTTCTAAAACAGCAACCCATCACCATTCTCATTGAAATGGGCAATATAAATAACTTCCTCAATAGTAAGGTTGCTACATGTTTGGCACTTTAAATTGAAAGTTGCAACAAGTTTAATGTAAAAGTCGCTGGAATCTTCAATTGCGACCAATGGTGCCCGCGGGTGAAACTACTCCTCCAAGACCAATAAGTGGTAGCTGATTTCTTCCTCCTACCCATCGATGATTATGAAGCTGTACTCATGATCAAATGACTCACAACACTAGGTGATATTTCCTGAAAATTTTCTAAATTAATCATAAAATTTTTATTGCAAAGGGAGATAGATCATGTTACGAGGCAAGCGCAGGAACCAAATTTCTACCGTTTCATTGCAACGAATGGAGAAAGTTTTGCATAAAGCACATGGTGGATTTTTGATGTATATCTAGCAGCCATATAAAAGGAGAATATACAAAATTCAGATCTTAAGCTTGCCCTCTTGTTGGATGAATTCGAGGACATTTTCACGGAGCCGCGCAAGCTGCCCCCTAACCGATTGCATGACCACTGTATTCCTATTAAAATGAATTAAAAATTGATAACAAGAAGGTTAAGACATCTAGATTTTGAAAAATGAAAGTTATCATAAAAGACTCAAATATGTGCAAAATGTATGTTAAATCATGAAATAAGTTAGTCTTTTCGAGGGTATTGAGCATTTTTTACTAGTAGAAAGTTAGATCATAAAGTAAAATATTATCTTTTGAACAAGAAGAAAGAGCCACTAGCTCTTAGATCATCGAAAGAGCCACTAGCTCTTTATCAACTCATGCCATAGTGTATGCTATCATTGAATACGATTCTAGAGCTTCTAAGTTAGTTGTCGAAAGTATCATTCATGTTTTATATTAGAAATAAAAATATATATTTTTATCTTTGTTTCAATCTATCTTTTGTATCATAATATTTTGTTTGTCACTTGGGCATTCAACATAGACCACTAAATTATATACTATATATAACAATAACTATCAGGGATTCTTTACAATAGACTTGTTATTTCCATCTTATCTTATTTATATTAGAAAATACGAACTTCTTACTGATTTGGTTCTCCTAGAGATTTCAAAATTTTATATTATACTTAGCATGGATTGGCTATCTTCCTATCATGCTAGAGTATATTATTAAACAATAGTGATCACTTTTTGCATATTAGATTAGCCCTATCGAATCTCATATTTTGATGATGAAATCAATTGATGAGTTTTATGATCTAACTTGTATTAGAGAAAGTGATGCAGGATTAACTACCATGGTGAAAAAGAATTACAATCAGATGTTGGGCCGGAGTCAAGTTCGAGCATCGGGCCAAAATTCAAACGATGTAGTGGGAGCTTACCAGGGAGTTCGCCAAAGGTGATTAGGAAGCTCGCTTGGAGTACGCCGAGAGTTCATCAGAAGATGACCAAGAGACTCATTGGAAGTTCACCGGACGATGCTGGGAAGATCACCAGGATATAGGAAAGTCATTTGACATGTTGGTCAAAAATTATTATAATTGTGTAGTGAGTCATAGTTAGTATCATAAATTGAGTTCTAATTGAGTTAGATTTAGAAAAATATAAATTAACTAAATGTGAGACAACCAGGTCCACTTTGGGTTAAACTTGAGCTCAAGATTGAGCTCATTTTATTGACTTGGAAAGGGGTCAATAGGAGATACAAGTCGAGTATGCAAAAAAAAATTGAAAGTACCTTTTGTGAGATTCTTGATGGTGGTACTATCGGTGGGTGGTGGTGGTACTGCCCAAGTGGCGGTAGTACCATCGCTGCCCCTATTTTCGAGGCTCTTTCAGTAGTAGTACCATCGGCGCTGGTGGTAGTACTGACCAACACCCGATTTTTTCTTGGATTGGTTTAGTTTTGGCTTCATTTTTTGAAGCTAATTAAGGCATATAAATATGCCAAATATTCTTGCATTTGAAAGAAAGAAAGTGCACAAAAAAGGGTAAAAACTATGTGAAAATATTATAAAATTTGAGAGTTTTCCTTTAGTGCTTCAAGTGTTAAGTGAGTCTAAAGGAAGAGATAAAATCTTGTAAAAGGTTCCTCTCATGAACCTATGAAAAAGAGAGAAGTGTAAGGGGTTTGGTCTTTACCCATGGAAGAAGATCTTTAGTTGACTCCGGTGGGCCTTGACAAAAGAGGACTCCAAAAAGTGGATGTAGGTCAAGTTTTGGCCAAACCACTATAAAATATGAGCATCTATACTCTTGACTCTTCTATTGTATTTAAATTTAATTATTCTTAATTAGTTCAAAGAATATTTATAAATCGCTCTCCAACTTATTTGCTTTTAA
Organism: Ensete glaucum; assembly: GCA_021527575.1. Lineage (NCBI taxonomy): Eukaryota > Viridiplantae > Streptophyta > Magnoliopsida > Zingiberales > Musaceae > Ensete > Ensete glaucum. The sequence goes on along the minus strand of CM038552.1, from coordinate 19,131,910 downwards.
CTACTTCTAAGAAATAATTTTGATTTTGATTTTACTTCAAACAAAATTTTTTAAACCAAGATTTTAGCACTTGTATAATTCAGCCCCCATAACCAACCCCCACACCCCCCCTTCCCCTCTTCTTTTAGTGCTAACTTGATCATAATTAGAGCCTGTTACACTCGATTGGATTAACACCCAAGTGAGTTAATGGTTTCTTTTGCCATAAACGAGGGACACTCTATCACATGTTCTCTCATATTTAATGGGATGGATTACACTTATTGGAAAACCAGAATGCATATATTTTTTTATTTCTATAGATTTTGATTTATGGCACATTGTGAAAATTGATTTTGAAAAATCTTCCAAACCAATAAACGAATGGAATGATTTGGAAAAGATGACTTTCTATTAGAATGCTAAAACGATCAATGCTTTATTTTATACTCTTGATAAAAATAAGTTTAATCAGGTTTTTATATGTGAAACTGCACACGAAATTTGGCACACAGTCAAAATCACACACGAAGGCACTAGACGAGTCAAAGAGTCTAAAATTAATCTTTTTAGTGTATAGCTATGAGTTGTCTTGTATGAAACCAAGTGAGACTATTTGGGACATATACACCCATTTTATGGATATCGTCAATGGTCTAAAAGCACTTAGTAAAAGTTTTTCTAACTTTTAACTTGTTAATAAGATATTAAGATCCCTTCTAAAAAGTTAGGATCCTAAAGTAACAAAATTTAAGAAGAAAAAGACCTAAGTAATTTTTCACATGAAGAACTTATTAGATCTTTGATGACTTATGAAATAAGCTGTAAAGCTCATGATGAACTTAAGGAATACTTTCTGAAGAACAGAAAGGATATTACCTTAAGAAGTAAAGATGAAAACTTAGAAAGGAAAATATCATATTGTAACAAACTTTAGAAAAATTTAAAATAAGATATAAAACATGATCCTTGCAAATATTAGTCATATTTATAGAAAAGAAGGTATTAACTTTATAAGTAACTCTCAACAAAAGTCAACTATCTTCGTTAGAAGACTTACATTAAACTCTTCACCTAAATCTCAATGTAATTTTTATGGTAATCTAGGACATTTGTCTATAAGTCTTCATTTAGAAAGTATAGTCTATATAAATTATTTTGGGTTCCTAAAGGAACCATAAACAACACAATGTCCTTAGTTAAATTAGGTAGAGCTTTTCATAAGGGACCCAAAATCAAATAGGTACCTAAATTAAAATAATCTTTCTTATAGGTTTGTCTCCAAACAATTGTTAGGAGCACAACATGGTACCTTGATAGTGGATGCATATGATTGGAGATCCAACTTAATTTTTTAAGCTCACTAGCCTAAATGAAGGAGTTGTCACCTTCGGAGACAACAACAAGGAAAAAAATCATTGGGAAAGGAACTATAAGTAACAAATCAAGCCTTTTGATTGAATATATACTATTAGTTGATAATTTGAAATATAATCTATTAAGAATTAACCAATTGTGTGATAAAGGATATATTGTTAAATTTAAATCAAATACTTATATAATTAAAATATCACACAAAAATAAATATATTAGTGTCTTAAGAAATAAAAATGTGTATACTATTGATATTGAAAATTTTTGTGATGAAATATAATTTTCAACTTTGAATGATGATGCTTGGGTTTACCATAGAAGACTATGTCATGCTAGTATGAAACTATTAAATCAAATCTTAACTAAAGATTTAGTAAGAGGATTACCTAGCATTAAATTCGTCAAAGACAAAGTTTGTGATATTTGCCAAATAGGAAAGTAATTAAAAAGTAGTTTTAAGTCAAAAAATCAAATAAACACATCTAGATCACTACAACTGATCTATATGGATTTATTTGGATCAATTGATACTGCAAGCTTAGGAGGTAGCAAATACGCATTGTCATTATAGAGGATTATAGTAAATATACTTGGACTTACTTATTGGCACAAAAAAGTGATTTTTTAAAATATTTTTTAAAATTTTACAAACTTGTTCAAAATAAAAAAGGCTTTATAATTTCATCAATATGTAATGATCATGGTGGTGAGTCTTAAAATAATGATTTTCAAATTTTTTGTGAGTCAAATGGATTCAACTATAATTTCTCTACTCCTAGAAATACATAACAAAATAGAGTAGTGGAAAGAAAAAATAGGAGATTACAAGAAATGGCTAGGACTATATTAAACAAACATAGCCTACCCAAATATTTTTAGGTCAAAGCTGTTAACACGATATGTTATGTTATGAATAAGATTCTTGTAAGACCATTACTCTCTAAAACTCCATATGAAGTGTGGAATGGTAAAAAACCCAATATTTCATATTTTAAGACTTTTGGTTGTAAATGCTTCATTTTAAATGAAAAGAATGCCTTAGGAAAATTTGATATAAAATCTAATGAAGGTATTTTTCTTGGTTATTCTTTTACTTCAAAAGTTTATTGTGTTTTTAATAAAAGAATATTAGTCATTAAAGAATCTATTCATGTCATTTTTAATGAGATTTTTAAATTTAAGAAAATTAATTTTGATGATGATTTGATTTTAGTACTTTAAATTTGAATGAATATCCTCCTAAAAGCAACATGGATAAATCTATTTCCAAATCCTAAGCTAAGGAATGGAAATATGTAAATTCTTATCCTGATGAGCTTATAATATGAGATACATCAAAAGCTGTTTGAATTCATTCTTTTAAAATTTTTTATGCTAATACCACATTTCTATCTCAAATTGAACCAAAATGCATTGATGAAACCCTTAAAAATGATTCATGGGTTATTGCAATGAATGAAGAGTTGAACCAATTTGAGATAAATAAGGTGTGGGAGGGAGCTTGTTCCTAGACCTAGTGACCATTTAGTGATTGGTACTAAATGAGTCTTTAGAAACAAGTAAGATAAAAATGGTATCATGGTTATAAATAAGGATAGATTAGTGGCTAAGGGTTTCAACCAAGAAGAATGATCGATTATGAAGAGACCTTTGCTCTTGTGGTTGTTTTCGAATCATATTTAAATTATCTAAAGCTCTTTATGGGTTAAAAAATAATATGAAAGAATTAGCTCTTTCCTTATTTAAAATAATTTTTTGAAAGACAAGGTTGATACCACATTATTTGTTAAGTATTTTAAAAATTATTTTCTTATTATTCAAATTTATGTTGATGGTATTAGCCAAGAATTTGAAATGAGCCTAATGGGTGAATTAATTTTTTTCTTAGGATTATAAATAAATTATGGTATCTTTATAAGTCAAACCAAGTATACCTTAGATTTATTAAAACGTCTTGGTATAGATAATGCTAAGGCCATAAACACACCCATAAGCACTTCTACAAAATTAGACTTGAATAATAAAGGTGAAAATTTTGATCAAAAAACATATAGAGGAATGATAGGTAGTTTATTATATTTAACTGCTAGTAGACCGGACATCATATCTAGTGTTAGATAGTGTGCAAGGTTTCAATCCAATCTTAAATATTCTCATTTTAAGGTAGTTAAATAAATTTTTAGATATTTAAAAGGAACTCATAATTTAGGATTATGGTATCGTAAGCCCAATATCGAACAACTTTGATTTACTCGCCTATACGGATGCTGATTTTAGAGGTTATATTATATATATGAAGAGTACAATCAGAACATGTCAATTCTTAGGACATGCTCTTGTTTCTTGATCTTCCAAGAAACAAAATTTGGTTGCATTATCTACAGTCGAGAAGTTGAGTATATAGCAACTAGTGTATATTATGCATAAATCTTTTTCAGTATCCTCAAATGTTAGTTTGGATCCTAAATTCAGATTATTAATAAATTATAATATATTTCTAATTTATGATAGGTTCAGCCTTTCAAATGCATATATATTCAGGGGGCATGACATTATCGATGCTGATTGGGTAGAAAATTTTAATGATAGAATATCCACGTCGGGATATATTATCTTTCTTAGAGCTAATCCAATCAATTAGAGTTCTAAGAAGCAGAAGACAATCGCATGGTCTACAACTTAAAACTGAATATCATGTTAACACTACTGCTATTGTAGAATTCAATTGGGTAATAAATTTACTCAAGGAACTTAACTTCAGCTCCACCGTTACTCTTACAATATATTATGAAAATGTCGGAGCTACTTACCTATGTGCCAATCCAATATTCCGTTCACACATGAAATATATTACCATCGACTTTCACTTTATATGAGATCAAATTGTCAGACATCAACTACGTGTTTCTCAAGTCCATACAACTGATTAACTAGCAAACTCACTCACGAAGCCTCTTGTTCATGAACTATTTTCATTGTATTGATCTAAGATCGATATCCTTGATAGGAGCACCATCTTGTGGGGACATAATAGTAAGTAAGATTTTCTCAATTACATAAGAAAATCTACTGGCCTATCGAGAAAAATCCTCCCTCTTTACTTGTATAAATAGGTAACATCATATCAGTAAACTCCAATCAACTTTATCTTCATATTTTACTAAATCAAAGAGATTAATCACTCATCAAATGGAGATAACTGCCAAAGTATTTTTTTTTTTTCTGTGCAATCTACTGAGAGTATTTAACATAGACATTTTGAATGCCCTTTTTAAGGTTTGGCTTCAATTCTAATGAAGTGTAATATTATAATGAGCTCTCATGGTTAATTCAACACTTGTAGAGCAAAATTTCATGTTTGTCATCAAGAAGCTGTCTCTAACTTAAGGACCGGAATGGATTCATAGCTTCAAATTAAATATACAGATATTATTAGACATTGTGTTATCCTTTTTTGTCTAATGTAATATATCACATATTGAGGTTGGTCTAATGAGTTGTCATGGTTAATTCAGTACTGTTGTAAAGCAAAATTTCATGTATCTCATCAAGTAGCTGTCTCTCGCTAACTTAAACGCAGAATGAATTCATAAATTCGAAACAAATATACAGATTTTATTATACACTATTATATCCCTAGTTATGTCTAATGTATGCATTGTTACAGTTATTAAGATAAAGGCAATGTTGAAAACTAGGCCATTGCTGAAAATTAGAATATTGCCCCAGCATTTATTAAGCCAATATTTTAAAATTTTATTTATATTTTAATTTTTTTAAAGCTATTTGTTACTTTTTTTTATAATTTAATTGAGATATAATTACATCAAATTATTTTATATTTTTTGCTTAATTAAATATTTTAATTTTATAAACTAGCTAAGATTTATATAATTATAAATCAATCTTGAGAGTTCGATTTACTTTGCTTGCAGAAATTCAATACCTTGTGAAATTTCATTTTCAAATCTTTAGACAATCGCATCATGGCGATGGGATTGTCAAGCTCTACAAGTCTTTAGTCCAATCATGCCTAAAGCTACATACTCTCAGTTAATTCTTTTTTTATTATATCATATGAATATTTTATTTAAATATTATCCACGTCATCAAGTATATCAGTCTTGAAGAAAAGATTCATTATATTCAACATTCAACACTAATTTAGCACTCGACATTTTTCATTTTTCTATAGATCTCAATCTAAATATTCATTTGTCTTTTTTTTTTGGACACTTCGATTTTTTTTTTTTTCTGGAGGTTTGATTATCTCGCTCTCCTTACTCGGACGTGCTCTAGTACATAGTTCATTTTTCTCTTGAAAAAAATTTATACAGTCAACAATTAATTCAAAGATGACATGTCTCCATAAAAGATATCTTAGTATTTAAATTAAGAGATCGAGTCTGAATTGATGATGTCTGATATGCATTCTAATTATCAAAATTGGATCAGACTAGATAAAGAAAAAAAATTAAGAATCAGATCTTTAATTGATTTAACTATATATATATATATATATATATATATATATTCACCATTTTGTGCTCGCCAAAATTATGTATCTCTTAACCTTAGAAAAAGATGGAAGGCACTCCCCCGCCTTTTAAGCTCGTCAAAGAAACTTATCTTTAGTTGCAGTGACAACGGCCCGCCCAAGATCAAGCCCTACCATTCATCTTAACCGTCGTCATCGTTGTCGTTAACCCAAATTTAGATGGCTCACCTGTGGCGTCTTTGCCGCCCTACCTAACTTTCCTAAAATTACCTTAACACCTTGTCGGAACCCAATCTCCCCGTTATAGTACCCAGCTATATGTCCTGTGATATTTACCGTCGTTCCCAGATCATAATACAACGAAGGCCCCCGCCAGATAGTAACGCGTGGATAGACTGGTGTAAGCATGGGTGTTTTCCACTGCTTTAAGATAATCGCCTCACTTTTAGTGTGATATGAGGCCTCCAAAGTCATTTCCCGAGAGCGATCGAAACAGATGTACTACTACTGCATATCATCCGACGAAATCGACGAAACCGTCGTTATAAATGTCGTCTCCCCTCTGCTAATCTCCCGTTCCCAAACCCCCATAATGAAAGAAATCTAACAATAGTGATTTCAGATCGTTGGCTGTAGATCTCGGCCATGGCCTACCGGACGTTGGAGATCACCTTGGTCTCGGCCAAGGGTCTCAAGGACGTCAACCTCTTTTTCAAAATGGCCGTCTACGCCGTGGTCTCCATCTCCGATAACCGTCGGACACGGCAGCGCACGCCGCCTGACCGCGAGGGCGGCCGCAACCCTTCCTGGAACTCTACTCTCCACCTTATCATCCCCGCCGACGGCGACCTCGCCTGCCAGTTCCTCCACATCCTCCTCCGCACCAAGCGCGTCCTCGGAGATCGCGACGTGGGCGAGGTCCGCGTCCTGCTTCCAGAGCTCCTCTCTGGGGCCGGCGACGGCCCAACATCCGTCCAGTTCGTCAGCTACCAGGTTCACAGGGTGACCTCCGGAAAACCCAAGGGCATTCTCAACTTCTCCTACAAGCTTAGCGAGCGCGTCGCCGTTTCCGTCTCGGAGGCCCCCACGTATCAGCCTTCTACCACAGCGTACCCCACGGCTGCCACTACTGTGCCGTACCCTCCACCACCTCTTCCTCCTCCTACATCAAACGCAGACGAGCCCGTTATGGCGTACCCGGCAGGGACAAGCTCAGCCGCCTACGCAGCACACGGCGTGGCCGCGCCGCCGTATGGGTTTGGATACCCGCCCGTGGGTTACGGGTACGGATACCCTTCAGCAGGGCACGGATACGGGTATGGGGCAGCTCTGCCACAGGCGGTACAAGCACAAAGGGATAACAAGATGGGGATGGGTATGGGAGCAGGGTTAGTCGGTGGTGCGCTTGGCGGGCTTATGGTCGGGGATATGATGTCCGATGCTGCTGCTGCGTACGACGCCGGCTATGGCGATGGATTCGACCCTGCCGGTAGCTTTTGACATGTAGGAATCTTCCTCACTTGTGTCGAAACACATCTGCAGTTATCACTTCCCATGTCGCAACAAATATTATTGCGACTTTTATTTGTCCTAATAAACTGAGACGAGTACAAGTATATGTTTGCTTTGAGTTCCATGTTTATAGAACATGAATGACTTTTATTTTAAAGGCATTTCATGTTCTTTCCAACGCTTCCCTAGTCTTGATATTATAGCATGTAAATGTAAATAAAAAAGCAAAATGATTATTCATAAACACTATCTGTCTACAACAAATTCAACTTTCAATTACTTTGTTTGGTTTTTTCAAGTAAAATTATATTAGCTAAATTATAAAATTACAAGAAGAATCTTATGGATAGAAATTGATCGGATTGAGAGGGTCGTCACTTTTCTTTCTAGAAAAATATATGTTTGGTCAATTAGCATACGTGATTAACCAATTAATAGTCTTATTTTCTTTGTTACAAAGATTACTAAAATGATCAATAACTTCAATTAGTTTTTTTAGGATTAAGATTCATTTTAGCTCTTGTGATTTTGGCTATTGACTATTTAAACACTTATGATTTGCTCAAATATAAAATAATCTTTATATTTTCATAAACGTAACATATAAGTTTATCTCGTCAAGTCTGAGTTAATAGATGTTAGAGTCTACTTACGTAGTATGTTGACTCATAATAAATTAATTAATAGAATGATATATATATATATATATATATATATTAAGTTTAAAAAAGAAGTAAGATTCATTTTAGCCCTGTGATTTTGGTTATGGATCTCTTAAACTCTTATGATTTACTCGTGTCTAAAGAAACCCATACATTTTCAAACATGTAGCATATATGTCACTCTCATCAAGTCCGAGCTAACAAATGTTAAAGTATACTTACATGATATACTGACTCACAATATATCATTAATATAATAATATATATAATTTAAGTTAAAAAAGGGTTAAGATCCATTTTATTAAGGAAGATGATGCAACAGAGGCAGTAGCTATAAAGGAAGGTGGAGAGGTAGAGTTACATGAGGTCGAAGGCAGAGGTGAGGGAGAGTTGGATCACCACATCATAGACACAATAAATGGGGGCACAGGAGAGGACGAAGTGGGAGGTAGTGGGTAGGAAGATGCCTAGGAGGAGAAAGAGGGATTAGGAGACCACTACATGCCTAGCGTTGAATTAGTTGATGCTGTTAGGACCGAGTTGGCACTAAGAGTGGTGGGGGGTGAATTAGTGCAAGTGCAAGGTGTACTCGGCTTGAAAAATATGCTTGAAGTGAAAATCGAGCATTTTTCACAAGATCAAGTTAAAGAGTAAGTCAACTTAACAACGAATGAAGAATTTTGATTTAGCTATGGAATGCTAAAATAAAAATCAAGTAAAGAAGGCTCACAAACTTTATAGTGGTTTGGTCAAAAGCTAGACCTATGTCTACTTCCCGAGTCCTCCTTCATCGAGGCCCGTCGATGTCTACTTATGATCTTCTTTCATGGGTGAAGATCAAAACCCCTTACACTTTTCTCCTTTTCGTAAGTTTAGGAGATAACCTTTACATTTCTCTTAGCCCTCCCTTAAACAAAAAGTACACTTAACGAAAAGAGGAGAAGCTCTCAAGGAATTACAACAACGTTTTCACAAGTTTTTTACTCTTGATTCTTGCATCCTCAAGCAAGAATGGATAGGGTATTTATAGGCCCCAAATGAGTTTTAAGAATGGAGCCAAAATTCTAGGAGACTATGTCTTCTCAGAGATTATGTCTTCGAAGAATGTGTATTTTTGGAGACTATCTTTTATAATATTGGATTAACAAAATGAGCACAACCTAAGCTCAAATCTAACCCAAAGTAGACCTGGTTGATTCACATTGAGTTAATTTGAATTTATCTAAATCTAACTTAATTAAGACTCAGTTACGGTGCTAACTACGATACTTCACAATTATAATCGTTCTTGTCCAGTATATCAATTGATCTTCTGAAGTCATGGCGAACTTCTCGCTCTAACGAACTCGGTGAGTCTCTTAATCATCTTCAGGTGAACTCTCGACGTACTCCTAGTGAGTTCCTGATCACCTTCGGTAAACTCTTGGCGAACTCCCGACAAGCTCCTATTGATGCCCGAAATTGACTCCAGCCTAATATTAGATTGTATTATCTTTTTACCATCGTAGTTAATCCTACATCACTCATCTCTAATATATATGTTAGATCATAAAATCCATCAATTGATTTCATCATCAAAATTTGAGATTCAATAATCTCTCCCTTTTTTATGATGACAATCAATTGATGACAAGAGTTAACCTTAACTCTCCCTATGTATATGTCATAGGATAAATAGAGTAAATTTATTCAAAAAAACTCGTAACTTTTGAATTCAAGTATAGTATTTTGTAATATTAAAATTTTCATAATTTAACCATTCATGATACAATACATGATAAAATTTTCAAAGCATTCATCTTCTTAATATTATATGATAAATAATTTTAATGAATATATTTCACATAATAAATATTTAAAACATTCACTTTATGATATTATACATGATAAAATTTTCATAACAACATTCATCTTCTTGGTATCACATAAAAATTTTAAACATTTTAAAGATTTCAAAATAAATGTTTCTCTTATGTCATTTCTCCCCCTTTGTCATCACCAAAAATGAGAAATGGCCAATTATATTGAATATTTTTTTAAAAAATATTTATCACAACAACATTTAGCACATAAAGAGAGAAAGTTAGTCCATTACTCACTCTTAGTAAAATAAGAAGAAGACTAGTGATATAATTTAATTTATTTTTCTCCCTTTATAAAATAAGATAGAAGAAGAAGAAAGACCAGGGGATCAAAGATCCAAAAATCAAGTATCCTAAAAAAAAAGCAAATATCAAGAGGAGGAGGAGGAGCGGGGGGGGGAGGATACATTTGAAAATATTTCATCAAAGATTTAAAAGATCTATTAATCGAAATATTATTTCTTAAGAAAGAGGATTTAAAGGAGAGCTCATGAATCTTATCACAAAAAAAAATTTGAATCATATTTTCTCTTTTGTAAATGTCAAGAGGAAAGAATCACTTTGAGTGAGAGCTCAAAAAACCGATTAATTAGAGAAGAACTATAAGAGCTACTCATTGCATTTAGAAGATCATCTCATGTAATATCAAGAGATGATAGCAAACCATGCGTTTGGAAGATTTAAAATCATCTTATGTAGATTTTTATAAGAAGCTCAATTTACAAAATTTAAGAAATCTGAAAAAAAATGATAGCAAATCAAGCTCAATTAGCAAATCATGCATTTCTCATGTGTTCAGAAAATTTAAAATTTTTAATTTTCTTCTAATCAAATTATTCCTCGTTTAATGATTTTCTTGCAAGATAGCAATTTTATCATATCTAATTCTCTTCTTTGTTTATCATGTCTAATTTAATTGCTCCTCATTCAATGTTAGAAGATTTATCATATCCAATTCTTTTCTTATAAAATGAAATTATTTTTCATTTAAAGAATTTGTTGTTAAGATAGCAATTTAATCCCCTCCAAGGTCATTGCCAAAAAGAAGGAAAGAATATAATAGCATAAAATTAATTTTTAAGTCATCGACAAATATATATAAAGGGGTTATATAATAAAAATCATGTCATTAAGGAAATAATATGAAAGATCAATTCATAAATACCAAAATACACAATTTACTTTGTTAAATCTCTCTAATTTTGTAAATAACAAATATGAGCCTTAGGAGAGTAGTAATCTTAATTTATTTAAGATAAATCTTAAGACATATATTTCAATTAGATAATTCTTCTTAATAAAATGAAAGAATGATCTTAATTAAAAATCTTAAATTATAATTATTAAGATCATAAATCTCCTTTTTATTAAAATAAAAAAATCAGATAGATTAAAAATGATTCCCATAAAGGATAAGTCAAGTGAATAAGTCGACAGAAAGTTTACAAAAAAAAATCTCATTCGATTTTCAACTCATCATAAATTTAAAAAATATTAATTTGATGATAGGGTATACTATTTATGAATATAAGAAATTTATAAATAAATTATGTCATTAAGCATATTAATATCAATTCATGAATACCAAAAGATATAATTTAATTTTGATAAATCTACTCTTAGATGACACAAACAAAAGAATATTAGGAGATCAATTAATAAGAATGATCTTAATTCATATAAATAATTTTCTTCAATAAAATAAAAAAATTCTAGTAAATGATCTTGATTTATATAAAGATTCTAAATTATGATTTTTAAGATGTCAAGATCATGATAAGAAATTTTCTATAGTAAGTTGCATAGAAGAAAAGATAAAGATATTGATTTATGTGTAGAAAATTTCAAGTTATCAATATCATGGTTCATAATGAAAATATCAAGTTATAAGATCATAAATATCCTTTTGGTAAAAATAAAATTATAGATATAAAAAAGTTAATTCTTATAAAAGATATCTCAAGTGAAAAGATCACGGGAAATTTTATGATTTGGTTGGAAAAGAAATCTTATTCAAATTTCAAGGATCAAAATTATTTTTGTAGTTCAAGAGATTTAACAATAATGGTATCACTTTATCTCTTATTGAAAACTTAATTGAGAAATTTTCAAAAAAAAACTTTCCTCTTTTTAATTGTTCCAATTCATGTGATTTGTTTCAAGAATATCTTCAATTTTTATTCCAAATTCATACATTGATTGTCATTTAAAACCCAGTATCATTTTAAAAAGAAATCATTAAGATCATTACAATAAAATAGTTTCAAATAAGTAAAACACTTTCAAACATTTAAAACTAGAAACAAAGTATTATTTCCAAAAGAAATCATAAAATAATTTCAAACAAAAGCTATGATTTATTTTAATTTTAATGATTTTCTTTCTTACATGAGTATAACTCTTTAGACTTAGTGAAATAAGTTACCATGCTCATTTCAAAAGAAAATTATTTATTTTACTTTATTTCAACTCCAAATTTAAGAATGATCTAATATTTAATCATGCAACATATTTCAAATTAATATACAACCCATCTAATATAACATTCAATTTAATCATTAAACATACAAGCTAATAATTTTCATTTAAGTGATCAATCTTATCTAAAGTCAACATACAACCCATTTATCATTTCAATCATCATACTCAAATCAATCATTCAATATATATGCCAATAATATTCAAAAGATCATGGTTTATTTAGATAGATATTTCTTTTGGTCAAATCCATGAAGAATCAAAAGAAAAAAAAAACTTAGACTCATAAAAAAATGGTTTATTTAGATAAATATTTTGAGAGTAAGAAGGTTGTTTTATATAAAATACCTCTCAAATCGTAGAAACCAATATATTATAAAAAATTATATAAAAACACATAAAAGATCATCATCAAAATTATTTTTCGGAAAATTTCAATTGATACAACATAGATAATTTCTCACTATAATATAGCTAAGATTTTAAGTTTTAATTTTTGTACTAACATGCTCTAGTTTTCCATACAAAATCCTTTCATTATTGAAAAACAATTAAGATTAATTATATAACCATGAATCATCAAAAGATTTATTTTTAATAATTTTAATTCTAATATTATTATTATTATTGTTTAGGCTAGTGAGCTTGAAATGAATGTTAGATCTCAAGTCATGTGCCTTAATCATCATTTATCAAAATACCATTTTTGTGCTCCTAGTCTTGGTTTAGAGACAAACCTATAATAAAAGAGGTTTTGGTTTAGGTGCCCATTTGACTTTTAGTCCCTTAAGAAAAGCTCTACCTAATTTAACTAAGGGCATTGTGTTGTTTATGGTTCTTTTAGGAACCCAAATCAACTTATGTAGACTACTTTCTAAATAGGCACCTATAGGTAAAGTGTCCACATCTATCAGAAAAATTATATTTGTTCTCGGGTGAAGATTATAATGTAAATCATCTAATGAAGGTAGTTGGCTTTTGTTGATTGTTACTAATAAAGCCAATACCTTCTTTCCTATAAACATGACCCCTATTGGCAAGGATCATATTTAGAGATTTATTACCTATTTTAAAATTTTCTATAGTTTGTTGTAGTATAATATATATATTTTTAATTGCCTCTAATGACTCACATTTAGAACAAGAAATACATGATGTTGATGCTTCATGTATGTTTTTAATTTTTCTAACAAGTAATACATGTTGCTTCTTAAGCAATATAAGTTTTACTAAGCTTCTTAAATTTATCAAATAGTTCATAAACATATTTAACAATTCATCAAAAGTAAAGAAAGCTTCAGGTGAGTTTCTTACCTCATCATTGATGGCCATAAGCACGTAATCATCGACTTCTTCTTAGTTGTACTCTTTATCTTCGGAGTGCCTCGGCTTCTTGCATTCATAGCAAGAAGTTATGTTCATTTTAAGTTTATTTTTTATGTTATTTTATTCATCTTCATTAATTTATTTGTTTTTTGGGTCATAAGTTCAAATTTATAGTCCTCATTACTCGAGGTTTTACTCAATGAGTTATGTATTGTTTTCAGTGTCAAGTCCTTATTATTCTTTGGAAGGTGTTCATCTTTGGTTCTCAAGGCAATATCCTTTATATTCTTTAGAAGATGTTCTTCAAGTTCATTATTACAAGTTATTTCATTTATTTTTTATTCCTTTAATTTAGTTATGCTTTCGTATGTAACTTCTAAAGTATGTCATATATCAAAAGTGGAATCACAAGTATAAACCCGATTAAACTCATTTTTATCTAAAGCGTAACTTCAAAGCATTCAGAGCTTTGGCATTTAATGAAAACATATGTCTTTAATAATCATTCGAATCATTTATATGATGATTTTTGAAAAATATTTTTAACAATGTTCCATAAATCAAAATCCAACAAAATAAAAAAAATCTACATTATAGTTTTCCAATAAGGATAGTTCGTCCCATTGAACATTGGAGGACGTATAATACATTGACCCTCATTAATGCCAAAAGAAGTCATTAACTCTCTTGAGTGTTAATCCAATCGAGTGTAACCGATTCTGATACCAAGTATTAGGACCGAGTTGGCACTAAGAGGGGGGAAGGGTGAATTAGTGCAAGTACAAGGTATTTTCTCAAAATCAAGTTAGAGACCAATTAAACTTAAGAACAAACGAAGAATCTCGATTTAGCTATGGAATACTAAAATAAAAAGCAAGTAAAGAAGGCTTATAGAGTTTATAGTGGTCTTGTCAAAAGCTTGACCTACATCAAATTCCCGAGTCCTCCTTCATCGAGGCCCGTCGGTGTCCACTAATGATCTTCTTATACGGGTGAAGATCAAAATCCCTTACAATTTTCTCCTTTTCATAGGTTCGGAAGATAACTTTTATAATTCTCTTAGCCCTCCCTTGAACAAAAATTACACTTAATGAAAAGAGGGGGAACTCTCAAGAAATTATAATAGTGTTTTTACAAGTTTTTCACTCTTGATTCTTGCATCCTCAAGCAAGAATGAGTGGGGTATTATAGGCCCCAAATGGCTTCAAGAATGGAGCCAAAATTCTCAAAGACTATATCTTCTCAAAAACTATCTTCTTGGAGACTATGTCTTCGAAGAACGTGTCTTCTTGGAGTATGTGTCTTCGGAGAATGTGTCTTCTCAGAGACTGTCTTTGAAGACTATATCTTTCTTGACCTTGGGTTAATGAAATAAGCTTAACTTAAGCTCTAATCTAACCCAAAGTGGACCTGGTTGCTTTATATTATGTTAATTTAGATTTCTCCAAATCTAACTTAATTATGACTCAATTATGATGATAACTACAACAAACTACATAATTATAATCGTTCTTGTCAAGCATGTCAATTAATCTTTTGAACGCTCGGTGAATTTCTTGGCATCCTCCGACGAGCTCCCTATGAGTCTCTTGATCATCTTTCGACGAACTCCCAGCATGCTCCCAACAAGCTCTCGATCACTTTTGGCAAACTCCTAGGAACTCCCGAAGAGCTCGCATTATATTTTTCGAACCCCAGCCCGATGCCTGAACTTGACTCCAGCTTAACATTAGATTATATTACCTTTTCACCATTATAGTAATCCTGCATCACTCATCTCTAACACACAGGTTAGATCACAAAACCCATCAATTGATTTTATCATCAAAATATGAGATTCAACATATGCATATCCACCTGAGGCAGGATCGAAAACTCCTGAGCTTATCGTCAGTGTGGGAGAGGCTACATACATATAACACCTTGCTATATAATGACAAGTTGCTGCTTCTATTGATGGTCACTTCCACGATAATGCCTCCTCCACAGCATACCACATTGACTTGACGGAAGAGGCTTATATATTATATTTTAAAATATAAAGATTATTTTAGACATAATTAAACCATAAAGGCTTAAGTAGTCCATGGTCAAAACCATAGGGGGCTAAAATAGATTTTAACCCTTTTTTTTTAAAACTTGATAGTGTTATAGGTACCGTTGACTGATAAGTCAGCCCGATCAATTCTCTACCAAAGGTGCAATCTCACCCTGGTGCTCATTCTTAACTGACAAAGGGGTTTGAGATAGGTGTAGTGGTGCAGCAAAGGCTGTTCCATGGTGCAAATCTGACTCAAAGCAGCTTCAGTAAATGAATAGTGGTCCTCCGAGATATAGGGTTTCTCCTCCGAAGGTTGGACCATCCTGGCATCCTTAGGTAACGAGCGAGTGACCCTGCATGCTAGGCCGACACCAGGCTTGCCTAGTGTGACCCCTCCGATGCTTAAATCAAAAGAGAAAAAACACAGTGGCATAGTGTGTGTTCATCCCCCTCAACATGAGTTAGGGGATTCCTTTTATACCTGGTCTATAGACTTTCCTTATCATTTGGCCTGAGATGAGATCAGCCTAACAACTTGATCGTTTTGACTTCTAATAAGATAGGATGGTTATGATCAACCACTGGTGCTATTCTTTGAGACACGCTTATGGTTATTTTAGAGCTGATGATGTAAAGCTCTTCTTAGGTATCAATGTCCATGTCAAATGAGATAGCATATACTAAATTTATCATAATGATTTATTGTGAGTTAATATATCATGTAAGTAATTTCTAATATTTGTTAACTCAGACTTGACAGGAGGGGCTTATATGTTACGTTTTTAAACATGTAGAGATTATTTTAGACACAGATAAATCATACGGATCTAAGTGATTCATGACCAAAACTAAAAAGGCTAAAATGGACATTAATTCTGTTAGCTATTGAACGAAGCTAAGTTATGATTATGCTAAAAGAAAGCTCCATATAAGAACATGTATAATTTAAAATAACAAAATAGAGAAATACTCATAGATTTATAGTGGTTCAGCCTCAATCTAGCCTACATCCACTCCCTAGTCCTCTTCTCGGAGGTCCACCGATGTCTACTACTTATCTTCTTTGAGTGAAGACTAAACCCTTACAGGCTTTCAACTCAAGGGAGACTTCTTACAAGAAATACAACACTTGGCTCACTCCCTTCCCCCTTTTCTTTTTCTGACACTCTTTTAACACCTAATTTTTCATACAATTTCTAGTCCAATTGTTTGATAGGACTCTAGTAGTGTTGAGTCCTAATCACCCTAGAAGTAGTTAATAAAAACCCTATATGATTGTAATAAAATCTCACCTAGCCATTTTTATCATATAGAAGTATAACAAGGGTTTAGAATGAAGCCTTAGGGCTTAGTGGCTATCGCCCCCTTTATTGGGCTTGTAGGCCAGGGTTTCCCTCAACTAGGTCAGCTATAGGAGGGTAAAAGGATAAATTTACTTAGGCAAGCACCCCATGGGCTAGGATTTAGAACCTTATATAATGTAGTTGTCGCCTCTCTTTTATCAAGCAAGAATCATCTTTTATTTAGTCTTATGCCAAGTTCTAGGAGTGAGGAATCATTATAGCATTCCAAGGGTTGATCCGCCTCTAAGATCAAAATCTATAGAGCTCCTTCTAGGGTTCTATCATCTGGTATCAGAGCAGTGTTCCTACTGCTCTTGCTGCCATCTCTACCACCCCCACCTTCCTAAGTAATTCCTACAATTGCTGCAACACACATCTCCACCTTCCACCCAAGCCAGAAATCAAATCAATCTGCTGCTACCCCCTGCATTGGAAATTAGAGATATGGTATATTTTCATCACCCATGCCTATTTGCTAGCTATTCCTTTATGTTATATATTGAAGAGGTTTTCCCATACTTGTAAATTTCAACCGTTGTAAACATTATTGTTATTGCGAAGGTGAAACACTACATAAATTTTCAGCCACCTATTTTCCTCTTGAAACTGGTTTTATGCTCCCCTATTTTGGCCAAAATTTTTATATGATTTCATAGATCGTCTTAGCCCTCATCTAAGATCAATCTCTAAAAGGAATTCTCTCTAAAACCGGTTCTATTGTGCTCTAATTCTTCATCACATATTGCTGGAATTTTTACAATAAAGAATCTGCCCTCCATCTTTTCCCCTATTTCCCTATTGTTACTCTTCCGAAATTTTATCAAACTATTTACTAATATTAACCACATATGAACCGAGGAGTTGTAAATATTTTCCTTGAGTTTTCCTCTGAGATTTATGTCTAAAATTCATCATTTCTTCGACGTAAAATCTGTTCAGCAGGACAGCACATTACAACACCTTTCTTTATCGAATTCTATCAAATTTGAGTGCTATCTTTTATGGGTTTTTGGACCCTCTTTTTCTTATTTGCAAACCCTACCATCCTCACCAAGAACCCCTCCAAACTGCACCCTAAACCAATCCCGAACATCCACTCAAATCAGCCCTAAATCATAGCCTACTTCCATCAAATCGATCCACCTACCTAACCAGCCCCTCTTTATCAAAACCTCTCATGCCCCTAACATGAAAATAGAAAAAGGATCTCAACATTATAGATCTAGAGGCATACATCACGACATCGGATGAGGCCATTAACACCAAGTTTGAAGCCTTTGAATGCCACATAGAGGAGAAGATGTGATCCCTTTTTGCCAAATTCAGCATGGGCCGACCACCTAGCCCAAAGAAATCACAACAAGGAGAAACTTTAGATTGGAGAGATAATCCTTAAGAGCATGGTCACATCATCCTTGATCCAAACAATTCACGCATGAAGGTTGACTTCCCTAGATAGGAAGAAGGAGACCGGAATGGATGGATTGCACGTGTTGTCACAAGCTTAGCTGATTTTGCCTAAGCCGTGCAGCACCCATGCATGTCCGTCCACAAAGGTCAGCCCTCCTCGAGATCTCCTAAAATCCCACAGACTTGCAAAAGAGAAAACGGGCCAGAAGAAGCAATTCTCACGGGATCCACAAGCAACTGCTCAAGAAAAACACTTTATAAAGCCAAAATACAAATTACACCCATGGACATTACAAACTCAGAGAGGTTGCACACAAAGGATAATGGTCCACTACAGACCGAAGTCCCCATAAGTGCTTATAAGACACACTTGTATTTACAAGCCAAACTTGGCCATAAAGTAAATTAAACTAGGGCTGCTAAGCCTACTGCAAGCCCGCTTTTTGTTGTACAAGATATGTACCTAAACTGAAGGACACGGACTAACACAAGCATTTCATCGAACACCTTGTTTACATTATTGTCCGTGACATTCTCCCCCACTTATTCCTTCGACGTCCTCGTCGAAGCCACTGTAGACGCTGCATTTCCTTGCTGAATCTTTAATCTTCGCTGTGGCTGCAACACGCCTTTGGCTCCTAGCCGCTCTCCGCCACTGTTGTTGAGTAGTCAAACTCTAATCCGCCATGCTGCTTTAACTCACCAATGACTGAATATGGTGTGGGGTTGGCTGAGTTGTGCTGATCCTTGTTGGTTCTCGCGGATCCCTCTGATGAAGGAAAAGACCTACCTTATTATGTGCCAGTATCACAGTATACTCATATTGCTTGAACTGGGTAGATGCTTGTTGGAGCTTTAACGAGCATCGCATCATAAACTTTAAAGTTTTTAAGGTCCTTTCTCCATAATGTTTGCCCATTGAACCTTCTTCCGCTGTTAGTTGTCACTTCCAAGTATGTTCGCATCACTCCCTCTTAGTTAATTGGAAAATAAAGTGGAAAAACTACTCTCAATAGCATTGATTACTAATGGTGAGGATTTGACAACCATTGTCTTCCATAAGCTTTCTTTGAAGGGTCACTGAACTTGTGCAGAGCTCCCCTGCTTGGATAAGTAAGAGAACTAGGGTACTTGACTTCACCCATTCTCTTCATAGTTGAGAAGGTAAGGTTACTTGGCTTCACTCACCTCCTCGAGTTAAGAGAATTGGGGTACTCGGTTTTGCCCATTCTCTCGAGTTGAGAAGGCAAAGGTTACTCAATTTCGCCTGGCAAAGGTTACTTGATTTTGCCTGCCTCCTCGAGTTTGTACTTCATGCATTAAGCTGGGTACTAACATTCGCCTGCTCTTTGCTCACACTTCTGAAGCACTTGAGGTGGTTGCACTCCTTGCGTTGGGTTAGCTACTATGATTCGCCTTCCCACTGCCATTGAACTTCTGGAATGCAAGAAGTTTTGCCCAAAAATAGCAAAAAGTTTACCCCAACTTGGAGTCCCCCAACTTGGAGCAAGTCTTTGATAGATCTGGTCGCCTTTGGGATTATACCATCTTCTCCATCACCTTTGTCGCCTACTCCTCTTGAGTAGAAAGGTACAGTACCATGTACTGTCTATTTCGTTCCTTGGTCGATTACTCCTGCATCAACCCGAAGTCCCTTAATTTCGGCTATCTGTATGAGAAGCCCATCGACATCGATCTTATGAAGTTTCTTGACCTCTGCCCTTCTACCTCATCTTAGTACTTGGAGTTTGCCTCTGCATTCTCCACATTCTTGGCCCCTTTTACGACCAATGCTGTCCCTTCATAAGAGCAAGGGATCGATGACTTCACGAAAATCCCGCATCTGTGGTACCATGGCGCTGCCAAGCCCATAGCACTACTATCTATTACCTTGCATCTTCATCCCTTCCTTCGCGATCGGTAGATCTGCCTCTGTGGCACTGTGGAGCTCCTCCGAGTCCACCTCCTCTCTAACCGATGCTTTTCTTTTGGGTAGTTGAGCCCCGTTGGACTCTGCCGCCTCGCCTTTCGACCACCTGCTTCGACACTACTATGTCCTCCTAGCAGTTCTCCTTGGTCGATGGAGAGACAGACTGTAACTCTCATGCATGGCCTCCGCCATCTTGTTGCAGGGCTCGCGCCGATTCTGTTCTCCTTAGCTTCCTTGGTAGCAACGTTTGCTTACTCGGCCTTGTCCTCTGACTTGCCGGGCTCCCTTAAGTGAATATGAGCACTGAAGCAGTCCAACTCTCCAACTGCTCCGATTAATCAAGTCCCCTCCATGGGACTCACTGGTACTTGCAATCTGACTACTCTCTCGATGGTACACAGCCCCCATATGCTGACGACCAAGGCTTTCATCTGATGCAAGCTTTGATGCATACACACGGAAGACCCGCCTCTGTGGTACTGTGGCATTCACTCCTTGAATCCACATCCCTTCTTGTCGTTGCATTTTTCACCGAAGTGGAGCTCCCAGCAGCTCCTGATCATTCACATGATCATGTCCCCCTCCATGGGACTCACTGGTACGTGCACTTGGACTTCTTCCTCGATGGTATATAGCTCCCATATGCTGATGACTAAGGCTTTCATCCAATGCAAGCTTTGATGCACACACGAAGACCCACCTCTGCGGTACTACAACATTCACTCCTTGAATCCATAGCCATTCTTCTTGTTGTGTCGTACACTAAAGTGGAGCTCCCAGTAACTCTTGATCATACCTCCGTATGATTGTTGTCCCTCACGGGACAATATTGCCTGTATTGCATTGCCACGAACTATTCCACCATGATCCACTGCACCATGTCGCCTCCTGGTGACATCTTCATTGCATACAGATTCTCATGTGATAAACTCGGAGTACGACTTCTCCACGTGTGGCCTCTGCCAACACATCATAGGGCCTCTGCCATCTCCGACTTTTAGTTCGCTCCCTAGGCAATTCCCCTTCGTCCGCGCACTTGGGTTACACCTGGACGAAGCATAGCTCTAGGACAGTCCGTCGCCTAGGAGCTCCTGAAGTCCCCTGACTTCGCTAGAGTTGGTGCACCATTATCTGGATCTTGGGCCTCTATCCCCTACTAGCACAATCTTGATATGCACCTCTTGTTCCTGACAACTTGAACAGCAACACTATGGCATATTCTTCAAGAGTACCCGCCTCTGCGTCCTCTTGCCCCGTACTAAGGTCTCATGATCATAACTTTGCCACCGCAAGTTGAATCACCTTAGTTACTCCATCAAATGCATCTCTGAGGTAGCTTGCATGTGCCTTGAAGCTCCCTTCATCTTTGGCACCATGCAAAATAAGTCTGTCCCATCAGAATGAAGAACCCATGGAACGACATGATCCCACTCTTGCCTCTACAAGAGTTCATGCCCTTGACCTCTGTCCAAGGAAAGCTCCGTGCCTCCGCTCCATGTTCCATCTTCTATGTCGACTCCCTTCATGCGGCTTGGATACTTCACCGAGTTCCACCCAAGTCGCTCTGCTCCTCGATTTGCATTGAGTTGATAGTGGCCCTCACATCCACCATTCCACGGTCCCCGTTGAGTTCGACGCCTCGACTCTAAGTGTGCCTTCATATGATGTTGCCTTGGATTACTCCCCCACTTGATCTCGAAATGCATCCACCAATGCATTACCTCCTTCGAGATCATGCGACAACTCTTCGTCGCTCACTCGGTCCATTGAGCTTTATGGAGATATAACCTTGAGAAACTCTTCCTCAATATGTGCAGTCCGTTGCACATGATTCTCCCACTAGAGAACTAGGACTTATCTCTCCTGGATATCTGTCCTGCTGGAGCAACTTTTCTCTTTACATACTTCCCACTGGAAGTTTCGGAGACCATCATCCCCTTTGGACTACTCCGTCTTGCTGAACTCGAGCTTTGTTCTGCCCCCACAAATGTACTTGCTAGATTGCGACCCTTCTCCAATACAGTCTCCACTGCACCCTTCAAGGTCTAGTAACATGCGGAACTTGTTGCACATTTTAGCCACCTACGGATATATCCTTTCCATGTCAAAGAGAAAGTTCTGATGCTCCATGGCGCTGAGTTCTAATCGCGCCTTGGGATGGCCATGAACACTCCGTCATCCTTGTACAAGCCCTTGCATGAGGTCCGAATCCTTCGAGTTAGCAATTCCCCTCACCTCTGTGAGCTTTGCACAACTCTTTCGGTCGTTACACAACACCTCCCACCTTGCACGGTCTCATCTTTCACCAAGCGCCGTGCTTTGCCTTAAGCACCATCAAGTTTGGTTGCCAACGTCGAGCTATAGCTCAAACTCAACCATCCCAATCTTTGTGTGCTACGCATTCTTCTTCGCTTGCTTGTCCTCGTGGTGCCTCTCGTGCAAAGGGGTTGGCTATTCCTTGAATGCCAAACCAGGATGCCCGCTCCTCTGAGCGACTCATTTCCCTACATCTCAATGTCTGTTTCCCCCAAACGGTTGCGGGTGCTGACTGTCCTCCACACAGCCTAGCTAGGTCCCCCACATTTGTATGGCAAGTGTTTCTGTGTGTGCTTATCCCGCTCTGATATTGTCATGGGCTTAGCTGATTTTTCCTAAGCCGTGCGGCATCCATGCGTGCCCGTCCGCAAAGGTCAGCCCTCCCTTAGATCTCCTAAAATCCCATAGACTTACAAAAAGAGAAAACGGGCCAGAAGAAGCAATTCCCATGGGATCCACAAGCAACTGCTCAAGAAAAACACTTTATAAAGCCAAAATACAAATTACACCCATGGACATTACAAACTCAGAGAGGTTGTACACAAAGGATAATGGTCCACTACAGACCGAAGTCCCCACAAGTGCTTATAAGACACACTTGTATTTACAAGCCAAACTTGGCCATAAAGCAAATCAAACTAGGGCTGCTAAGCCTACTACAAGCCTGCTTCTTATTGTAGGAGATATGTACCTAAACCGAAGGACACAGACTAACACAAGCATTTCATCGAACACCTTATTTACATTGTTGTCTGTGACAGTGTGGAGCGTTATTTTCAGTTCTACCTAGCCGCCGATGCTACAAGGGTAGAGATTACTGCCATCCACCTCGAGGGAGACACTATTAAGTGGTTCAATTAATTTGAGCATACTCATGGAGGTCTCTCTTGGTAGCGATTCAAGGAAGGACTACTAAATCGCTTCAGACTAACTGATTTCCACAACATCGACGGACAATTGGTGATGATTCGGTAAACCTCTATAATACACTAATGCTAAATAAGGTTTAAACATTTATCTAATCAAAGTATGGATTAGTTTGAAAAGTAACTTTTAGAGACTTTTATTGAGGGCCTAAAGTCAGAGATTCAAGGAGAAATAAAGGCGCGACAATAGTACACTCTTATGGCAGTGATTTCCTTCACAAGAATCTAAGAAGAACGATTGAACACGAAGTACAAAGGACAAGGGTCACTCCCTGACCAACCATGCCGAAGCCTTCAGCCCCCTCTACTACCATCCGAGCCCCCACTCTAAAAAAATTAACAAGAGATGAGCTTCGTGAATGATCGACAAAGGGGTTGTGTTGACACTATGATGAATCATGGAGCTGAGAACATCTCTGCAAAAAGGGTTGGCTCCTCATGATTGAACCAATAGAGGATAAGGATAGCAAACCATTTGAAGAAAGCCTCAAGCCTAAAGATAAAGCCATAGAGGAAGAGCCCCAAGCGGCTGACCATGCAGTGCACATGCTGGCCGACTACTCTAACCCACAGACGATGAAAGTTGGAGGACTCCTTAAATAGCAACTCGTCACCATTCTTATAGATACGGACAACACCAATAACTTCTTCAACAGTAATGTTACTACATGTATGGTACTTCAAATAAAAGGTTGCAATAATTTTAACGTAAAGGTCATCGACAACTGAATCCTCAATTGTGACCAACGATGCCCACGTGTAAAATTGCTCCTAAAAGACCAAAATGGTAGTCAATTTCTTCCTCCTACTCATCAATGACTATGAAGCTATGCTTGGAAATGAATAGCTCATAAAATTAGGTGACATCTCTTGGAATTTCTCTAAATTAATCATGAAGTTTTATTGTAGGGAAAGACAGGTCACATTGCGAGGTAAGTGCAGGAGCCATATTTCCACCGTTTCGACACAACGAATTAAAAAGGTGCTACAAAAAATAAATGGTGGATTTTTAATGTATATCCAGTAGCCATTAAAGGAGAAAAAAGTGTAAAATTCATATCCTAAGCTTGTCCTATTATTGGACGAATTCATGGATATTTTCACGGAGTCGCATGGGCTGCTCCTTAACCAGCCGCATAATCATCACATCCCTATATTGCCGGGCAAACCTCCAGCAAATTTGAGACCATACCACTATCCTCACTTGCAGAAGGGCAAGATTGAGAACATCATTAAGGAAATGCTTGACATCGGAGTGATTCGACGAAGCTATAGCCCTTACTCCTCGTCGGTGTTGCTAATGCATAAGAAGGATGATACATGATGGATGTGCATTGATTACCGGGCTTTGAACACCATCATCGTCAAAGACAAATACCCTATACCAGTAGTAGATAAGCTTTTGGATGAACTAAAAGGAGACCGAGTCTTCACTAAATTGGATATCTATTCTGGATACCATCAGATTCAGGTATGCATTGAAAATGTTTTGAAAACTATATTCCGCACGCATAATGACCACTATGAGGTTTTGGTAATGCCCTTCGAACTTACAAATGCTCCTTCTACTTTTCCAAACTTGATGAACGATATTTTTCAGAGGTTTCTACTCAAGTTCGTGTTGGTATTTTCTGATAATATTCTTATTTATAGGCCTACATTTGATATGTAATTTTCAGCACTTGTGAATTGTTTTAACAATCATTCGGGAGAATACCCTTTATGTTAAACAATAAAAGTGTAGCTTTTTACAGGATAAAGTGGAGTATCTATGACACATTATATTAGAGGATGGAGTGGTGGTAGACCCAACAAAGATTGAAGTAATGCAAGGATGGCCAAAACTTATAAACACAAAATCGCTGCAAGGCTTCCTTGGACTCATGGGCTACTATCAAAAATTCATGAAAGATTATGGCAAGATCAGTGCCCTACTCACATCCCTACTAAAGAAAAACTCCTTCTTATAGTTGGATAAAGCTTCCACAGCCTTTGAACGACTCAAGGCAACTATGATGATGACGTCGGTTCTAGCACTGCCTGATTTCAGCCGCACCTTCGTGATTAAGGCCGACGCATCAGAGTCAGAATTGGGGCTGTTCTAATGTAAGATGGCCGATCTCTTACTTACACCAGCAAAGCTTTGTCTCTCTTCTATCTTAAAATATTTGTGTATGATAAAGAAATGCTTGTCATCATACACGCCATCACGAAGTGAAGACCCTACTTGATCGGCCCATGCTTCCAGATTAAGACTAATGAGTGAAGCCTCAAGTATTTTTTAGAGCAGAAAATATCTTTCCCAAAGTAACAACGATAGGTAACTAAACTTCTTGGCATTGATTATGAAATTATTTATTGAAAGGGGAAAGAGAATTTTGTTGCAGATGCTCTATATTAGCTACCGGGACAAGCCAAAGTTTCAGCCATCTCCCTTCCCTCCACTGACTTCCTTAAAGATATTAGAGAGGAGCGAAAGAGCAGCCTAGAAACCTGAGGTATCATATAAAAATTGGAGAAGAATCTGGGTTCCATGGGCTACTACACTTGGGATTCGAAGGACTTGCACTACAAAGACCGAATTGTGATTGTTCCTTCTTCCCCTTGCATCAAAATTATTTTGCATGAGTTGTACTCTTCACCTTCAGCATAGCACTTCGGATTTCTAAGAACATTTAAGAGGGTGAAGCAAAAATTCTTTTGGAGGGGCATGAAAAGATCGATTTATAATTATGTATCTAACTGTGATGTATGCCAACAGCAAAAAGGTGAAACGATAGCTAGTCCGGGAAAACTACAACCACTACCTATACTGGACTCAACATGGACTGACATCTCCATGGACTTCATTAAAAGGCTACCACCATCTCAAGGTAAAACATGATCTTTGTGGTGGTAGATCATCTAACCAAATATGCTCATATATGTACTATGAGATATCCTTATACTGCTGCTAGTATTGCTCAACTTTTTATGAAAAATATTATAAAACTGCATGGGATGCCAAGGTCGATTATGAGTAATAGTGATAGGGTGTTTACAAGTAAATTTTTGACCGAGATCTTCCAAATATAAGGCACCCAATCGAAGATGAGAAGAGTCTATCATCCACAGATGGATGGCCAAATAGAAGTGGTGAACAGATGCCTCGAGACTTACTTACGGTGCTTCACCAATGACCGACCGAAAGAGTGAACAAGGTGGCTTCCTTAGGCCGAATGGTGGTACAACCCAACTTATCATTCATCAACTAAATGTATCTCCTATGAGGCATTGTATGGCCAACCACCCCCTGTAATACCTAAATATGTAATTGGTACAACCAAAGTGGATCAGGTCGACCAAAACTTAATTGATAGAGACAAGCTTCTATAGCTACTGAAAGATAACCTAACTGCTACCCAAGCCCACATGAAGCAATAAGCAGACACTCACTGGAGCGAGCGAGAATTTTTAGTAGGAGATTGAGTCTACCTTCACCTACAACCATACAAGCAACTGTTAATCGACACCAGAGCATCGATGAAGCTATCTCCATGATTCTATGGACCATATCAGATTTTCGAGTGTATTGGGGTTGTGGCTACAAATTAAAGCTCCCAGATGATGCTAAGATCCATCCTGTCTTCTATGTATCCTTGCTAAAGCCGAAATTAGGAGAACATGAGTTGGTTTAGACTCAACTACCGAGCACTACTAATGATGGTGAGATTCAAGCTCAACCTGAAGCTATACTTGATCGAAGGATTGTGATGCACCATCGACGCCCTTGAACTGAAGTACTCATGAATTGGAATAATTTACCATCTGAAGATGCAACGTGGGAGTCTTACAAGAAGCTTAAGAGCTGGTTCCCAAAGTTTTTGGACCCTTAGTCTTGAGGACAAGGCTGATTCAATAAGGGCAGACTTGATAGGATTCTAGTAAGGTTGAATCCTAATCACCCTAGAAGTAATCAATAAAAATCTTATGAGATTGTAATAAAACCTCACCTAGCCACTTCTATCTATAAAGAAGTGTGGCTAGGGTTTAGATTGCGGCCTTAGGGCTTAGTGGCTGCTACGCCCTTTACTAGGCTGGTCAGCCAGGGTTTCCCTCAGCTAGATCGACTATAGGAGGGCAAAAGGATAATTTTACTTAGGCTAGCACCCCATAGACGAGGGTTTAGAACCCTTTATAATGATGTAGCCACCCCTCTCTTTTATCAAGCAAGAATCATCTTTTATTCAGCCTTGTGCCGAGTTCTAGGAGGGAGGAACCCCTATAGCGTTCTAAGGGTTGATCTCCCTTAAAGATCAAAATCCATAGAGCTCCTTCTGGGATTCTATCATTATTATATAAAAACCTATACTAAATATAAAAAAACTTAGGATATTTATAGGCCCTAATTAGCTTTAGGACTTGGAGCCAAAATTCAAACAAACCTGAAAAATCTATGTACAGGTGGTACAACCACCTAAAGCCATTTTAAAAATAGGGTACAGGTAGTACAATTGCCAACTTGGATGGTCTAATCGCCACTTACAGCCCAAATTCCTGGGTGACACTAATACAACCATCGGCCTAGGCATTATAACCATTCCTTGCTACCCAAATTCCTGGGTGGTGGCAATACAACTGTTGCTCATCGACGGTATAACCGCTAGGATTTTCAAAAAAGTGATTTCCTTCATTTTTTCAATCTAGACTTAAAACTCATATTGACCAATTTCCAGGTCAACTAATTGAGCTCAACTTAAGCTCAATCCACTCTCCATAATGGACCCAGTTTGCCTCACTTGAGTTAATTTAGATTCCTTCTAAATTTAACTCAAGTCGGACTCAAACCTAATAATGGTAACTACGACTAATGAATTACAATCAATGTGACCATCAAGTCCAACAAGACTCTCCTAACTCTCGATAAGCTTTTTAGCAACCCCCGACGATCTTTTGGTGAGTCTCTTGGTCTTTTTTTGGTGAACTCCTGATGCCATCCTGGCAAGCTCCTGATCACGTTCGGCAAGCTCCCGACGAACTCCCAGTAAGCTTCTGTTACCTTCGGCAAGCTTCCGGTGAACTCCCGACAAGCCTATGATCCCTTCGACGAGCTCTCGATGAACTCCTGATAAGCTTCCGATACCTTCGGCAAGCTTCCGGCGAGCCTCTCGGTGAGTTTCCATTGTATCGTCCGAACCCCGGCTTGACGCCCCGGACTTGACTCTGGCCCAACATCTGATTGTAACTTTCTTTCTCTGTCATAGTTAATCCTGCATCATTATATTTAACACACATGTTAGATCAATAACCCATCAATTGATTTCATCATCAAAATATGAGATTCAATAAATCTAATTTTTTATCATTTAACAGATAAAAATAACCTTGCATAGGATCCGCACAAGTATATTCAAGTCCAACTCCACGTGAATCATCTTGACTCCATCTTAAGTAGCAATCTGTAAACCATCCTTGACAACTACCACCTCGAAAACAAAAGACACTCCCCTACCTACACCCAACAAATAGAGGTTCACTAATATCATTTCTTAAAATAAACCCTACACCTCCATTTTCCTTGTCCTTAACAAAACCATCACAATTAAGTTTCATCCATCCCATTTGAGACCTACTCTAAGACACTGACCTTTAGATTAGCCCATACCCAATACAATTCGAGGGTTGGCCATGTCAGAAGCCAGGACCAATGTAACTACCTTATAGAAGATACCATGCTTAGAAATAGATTCATGCTTAAAAGATAGGCTCATTCCTATCCCTCCATAATTAAAGCAGTGGCAATTATAACTCCAAAAAGCAAACCGGGACCTCCCTCTACAAGTTTTAAGCAACAAAAAAGACACAATTGGTAATGCACACACCTTGATACCAGGGAAGAGAGAAAGAGGTACAAATTTTGAAAAAAAAAAAAAGAAACCAATAGTCGAGTTACAGAAAAGAAACAAACTCAGGATAGAATATATATAAAATCGATAAATAGTTCATCACTAAGTTTAAAATCACAAAGGGATATAAAAAATTCACCACCCAAGGATATTAAACAAGGATACAAAACTATAACAAAAAACTCACCACTTATGGAATCATCCAAGAGATACAGAGTTTAAGAGAGAACTTAAATAACATCTGCCAATATCATCATATTCTAAACTTCTTTCTAATCCTAAAACACCAAACTAAGTACTACTATATGAAACAACCTTCATGCAAAGGAAACTAGGAAATAAAGTGCTTTACATCTGTTAACTAACCTCTTTAATGCATTCCTTGGTCATGAAGAAAAGCAACTTAAAATAATTTTAACTTTCTACCTTTCAAACCACCTATTAAGGAAGCAGCCATTATGAGTTGTAGAGAATACGATGGGATCAACAAGATTTACTTGAGCTAACTGTAGCAAAGTACATACTCCCGTGTCAATCTACCCTAGTTAAAAAAGATTTATCCTCAAGTCCTTATTTGTTCCAACCACATGATAAGGATTAAAATCAACCATATTAAATGTTGAGAATACCACATAATCTTCAGGTAGCTTCATCTCACAAGCATTCTTATCGATTCTCTTAAGCATATTTTGGACTATTAGTCTTTGGTTTCAATTTCCCAAATTTGTTTAGTGGTAACCTCTTCTTCCATAGATAAATCTAAATCAAATCACCTATATTAAACTCCTTATGCTTTATGTGTTTGTTGGCAACATGCATATACCTCTCATTTTGATTTTTAATGATTGCTTTAACTTTCTCATGCAACTTCTTTATCGACTTAGTCCTCTCATCGGCAATTTTACTTAATTACTTAGTTGTAGAATGAGGAACCAAATCCAAAGGATCTATAGGATTAACCCTTGAATAAGATCAACATGATGCTGGTTGTCTCTCAGAGGTGGAATGTTATGTAGGATCTCTTTCAGTACAATATCTTGGAACTCCTCTAGGATTGGTTTCATGATTAATAGTGGATCCTTGTGTTGTGCAATCTCAACTAAATCCAAAAGATCTATAGGATTGGCAATCAGAATAAGATAAATGTGATGCTGGTTGTCTGTCAAAGATGGAAGGTTATGTGGGATATCTTCCGACATAACATCTTGAAACTCCTTCAGGATTGGTTTCATGATTGCTGGTGGCTCCTTGTGTTGTTCATTGTACTTTACTACTACTAGAGCCAAAACATGACCACCCCTTTCTAATTCACCTTGCATTAACCATAGGAAATAAAAGACCAACCATGATCAACATAAGTAACTTCTAATTCACCTTGCATTCACTATAGAGTTCTAAGGAGGCTGGTCCCCTATAGAGATCAAACCAAGCTTGGAATCTATAAGGGTTCTAACACTTGGTATTAGAGTAGCATTATTGGTATCTCACTACCCTCCTATAGCCACCCATCATCCTTCCACAGCCTCCTAAAGAAATTCCCACAATTGCTTATATCGTCGCCAAATTCCGTCGTTATCTCTACTACCATAGATCATCTTTTGATCTCCCCAAAAAATTGCATCATGTTTTAGTATTCTACTTTACTACCACTGTAATTTGGTTATCCTTAAACCAAAAAAACCAAAAAGTATTCATCTATTACGTTGCACAAATCTTCGTCACAAAGTTATTATCTTTACGGTGAAAGTTACGCTATAGAATTCAATCGCATAGTACTACATTGTTTTGATCTTGCTATCACTATTTTCTGCCCAGTCTTTTATGAGTTTTTCATGATGGTTTTAACACTCATTCACATTAGATTTCCTTTTGCTTTTGTGAAAAATTATCAATATAAATCATTAATCTTTTATGTCTAAACTGCTAAAATTTTTGACATAAAATTCTACTACTGCTGTACTTTTTGGTGTTTCTTGCTGCATACACGCCTAATCTTGGCCCAACTTCATTATTATTATTCATCTGATTGTTGTCCTTGTAGGTTTTTTGCTATCATAATCCTTTAAAACATTACTGGAACTTTTGTCGCAAAACTACTATTCTCGATGAAAAATTCTGTAGCAACATCTTTGGCACTTCTTGCCATAGCCCTACCATACTGGTTGTTGCTACCCACAGCAACCCTAAACCATATTCCTAACCTTAAACCACTATCTTCAAACCCCCGTTGTAACCCCCACAGCAACCTCAAACTGCAGTATCAACTACACCTCCAACAATAGCCAATCGACGCAGAATTCAAAAGCACTACCTTTCGGTGGTTTTTGCTGCACCCATATATGATGCTTATCAAAATTTTTACTATCACCCACATCACCCTTAAGGCACCTTTCTAGCCCTAAGATACAGCTATCGTACCCTAATTTCAATCCTTATGGTCGGCTCGAACAAAAACATAAATTGTAGCCCAAACCATAGCTTATCGTAGTTGCAACCTTGATCTATCACCTTTCCAGCCACAAATCCCTACCAAATCTATTGCTGTCATCAACAACAACCCTAAGCCATCCCTCTAACCTTAAACCTCGGCCATCATACCTCCTATACGGCCCCTATTATAGCTCCAAACATAGCCCCAATAGTAATAAAAAATAGTAACTTTTTAGCCCTAAACCACAGCCATCTAACATTAATCCACCACCTCTTTCGGCCACCAATCCACCCAACCAATTCATACCCTTGACCCAATAGCAAAAGAAGGATCTTGACATTATAGAGTTGGAGTCTTAAGCCATGGCATTAATAGATCTGATCGTGCCAAGTTGGAGGTGCTTGAATCACGGCTTGAATCACGCATGGAGGACATATTGCATGCTTTATTTGCAGAATTTAGAATTGAATAATCTCTGAGCCTAAAAAATTCTAGCAAGGTGAAAGTATAGAGAGGTCTCTAGAGAAGGAAGAATAAGCCTCATATGTGATGCAGCCATGTATGAGGGTGGACTTCACTCGATGGGAAGAATGAGACCTAACGGGATAGCTTTCGCACACAAAATGCTACTTCCATTATCACCGAACACCGGAGGCTTCCATGGTGGACATTATTGTCATCCACCTTGAAGGAGATACAATTTAATGGTATAATTGGCTTGAATACATTGAAGGAGTCCCGATATATAGACAATTTAAAAGCAAGTTGCCGATCCGCTTTGGACTGACTAAGTACAAGAACATCGACAAACAACTTGCAAAGATCCAACAAACCTCCATGATCCAAGAATATCATACCAAGTTTGAGAGATTATCTAACATTACTCATGATTGGTCAGACAAATAATTATTAGGGACATTCATTGAAGGACTCAAGCTAGAAATAAGAGGAGAAGTTAATATGTGGCAGCTCCACACCTTGATGGCCGCAATCTCCTTCGCCCAAATCCAAGAAGAGTGGCTCAACCAAGATACTTAAAGGACGAGGACCACTCCTAGACCAGCAACATATAAACCTTCAGTACCCTTTGCTCTCAATCGTCCCTCACTGCCAAAGAAATTGATGAAAGATAAACTTCACGATAAATCGGCGAAGGGCCTTTGTTGGCACTACAACGAACTGTGGAGCCGTGACCGTCGTTGTAAAAAGGGACACCTTCTACTTATTGAACCCATTGAAGCTTTAGAGGAGGAGGATCATGAGGAGGAGGTCATGGAGGAAGAACAATAGCCAGCCAATTGTATGATGCATGCTCTTGCCGACTATACGAACCCGTATAGGATGAAAGTGGGAGGACTACTTCTAGGGAGATTAGAATTCAACCATATTGGAGTCCTATCAAACTCGCCCTCTTAACATTAGCCTTGTTCTCAAGGCTGAGGGTCTATGAACTTTGGGAACCGGGTCTTTAGCTCCTCATCAGCTTGGGTGTCAGTTGGAAGAATTTGAGCTGAGTTGTCATCTTTAAATTTCCATTTGAGGTAGGATACCTAGAGGATTAACTGTAATTTTAATCTAGTGCACGGATCTGACCTCCATGTTAGGGCCCCAATGTGATTCTCAATTTTACAAGGCCTAAAGAAATAGGGAGACCACTTTCTTGAGACTTGAATTTCGTGTTGGTGGAGATAAAGATGAAAGGGGACTTGATCTTTCTTAGGAAATTTTCTTCTACTCCGGCGTTTGTCATGGGGAAGTCTCTTTATTACATAGGCTGTCATGTGGTTGCTCTGTAATAGTAGTTATGCCTTCTTTTGGAATGAGGGTTGTCCTCTGATAAAATCTCTAGTGGTGTGAGCCTAATCTGAGTCTAAGGTGGGTAGGAGTGGTGATTTTTTGGGCTTATTTTTCACTTCTTTGTGCTATTGACTATCTTACATTATGATGGTACTGACCCCACTCTAGATATGTATGCTCCAATAATAAACATATGGCCATGATTCGGTGTGAACGACATCATGGTCATAAGGGCTATAGTTTCACTCCGTCAAGGTGGTGCATCTTTCTTTATAATGATAGGGATGATGTTCATACTCCTCCTTTTCTGATTTTGCCACTAGAGGAGCTCAATTTTCTTGCAGTCTTGGGTCATATATCAGAGGTCATCATTAAGGAAGTCTTTAAGTATCATAGTCCAATCCTAGGAAAAGTGGAAGCCACCTGAGATTAGCAATCATGGTGAGTTCGACGAGATGTAATACTTTAGAAGTAGCTTATCTCCGGGGAAAAAGATGTAGAGATGTGTCATAGCAGAAAATAAGCATGGCCGAATAATCTATGTCTCTATCATCTCTTAGATGACCCTTTTATCTTTGACCTTCTAAGGTTGTAGGAAGCAATCTGGCCAAGCAACAACTAGTAGAAGTTTCAGTCTATTCAGTATAGGGGGGTCGGACAGTTTCAGAGGAGATAATAGGCTCGGTTCGGTGGAGATGCCTAAAATTTCAGCAAGTTGTGGGAGAGGGTTCTTATCTTCAATCTCATGAAACCCTTGAATTTGAATTGGGAGACCACTAGATTTTTCTTTTGGTACCTCCTCCAAGTGTTGTGTTGTGGTTGTAGTCGATGGACTCCCTCATAGAGTCACCTGCATTCATTTTCTGAAAAATTTCATGGTTAGCTTCAAAAAATTTCAGAAAATATCTCCAATCATGGATATCCAATCAATGCTAAGCACTATATCAAAATCATCAAGAGGGAGGAAAAATCAACAACTATGTCTTGCTCCTGTAGGATCAGTTTTACCCGCGGGCACTTATGGTTGTACTTCACAATTTGGCCATTAGTTACCTTGACTTCGAATAAGTTGTAATCTTCCTTTTGGAGCATTAAGTGGGCAGCAACTTTACTGATCATAAAGTTGTGTGTGCTCCCGACGTCGATGAGGATGATTACGGACTATTGCTCGAGAAACCCTTTGATCTTTAATTTTTATAGGTTGGTGTAGCCATATAAGGTAGGGACCATACAAGTGGTTGGTTGTTGTATATCCTTCTCCTTGGGCTCGAGAGTCATATCTTCAAGTTTGAGTTCTTCAGTGGGCACAATCATCTGCGGTGTCTCCTTTTTACATTTGTGTTATAAGCTCTATAGTTTATCACAACACCCATATAGGTCCTTTGTCGATCTGTCATGAAGGGCTTCTCTTGTTAATTTCTGTGGCTGAGGGGGTCGACTGATAGTAGGAGGAGGTGAAAGCTTTGGTGCCGCTGGTCGGGGAGCAACTCTAGTCTTTCGAGCTTCATAGTTCAATCGCTCCTCTTGATGTCGTGCAAAGGAGATGGCTGCCTTAAATGTGTACGGCTATCGCACTTTAACTTCTTCCTGAATCTCCAGCTTCAAGCCCTTAATAAAAGTCCTTAATATATGTATTTCGGACTAATTACAAATTTGATTAAATAACCTTTCAAACCTGGTTTGGTACTCTTGGATGGTGAAGATGACAGATCATCTCTGGTTCTTCACTAAGGTTCTTTTTACAATCCAAATTTACACCGTGTTATGATCTTATTGGGCTTGGTGATTGGCACAATCTAAACTCCTCAAAGAGAGTGCATAATTTAACATCCATACATGTCTCAAGAGCCTCCAATTTGGCTTCAAATAAACCCATTGACGTCATGACGTAAGGATCTCCAACCTATCAAATCAAATCGATTAAAGAGTATAGCTACAATCTTCAGGTTGAAGGTGGCAACGACAGTGATGTCGGGGCTGTGGTGGTGAAGTCTCCAAGTGGAGGATGGCAGCCAAGGGTAGCAACAACGGTGGAGGAATAAAATGGCAGTAGTAACATCAACTGCGGTCCTTTGGTGATACTGCAATGTTGACCATGTAATGTCGTTAAGGTTGTGATTTTTTAGGTAACTGATATTTGTCGGAAGATGGCCACCAAGAGATCTGAGTTGGAAGACAGCAGCGATACTAGAGGAAGAAGAGGGCAGCAGCAACGTCGGCTATGGTGTGACTTTGTGGCTGCAGGTGGCGTCTGTTGCAACAAGGGTGTGGCTGCAATAGGAGGAAGATTGGGCAGTGATGTAGACGACTATTGCAGAGGAGGGAAGTAACGGTATGGAGTGAAAGACAACTAATGTTGTGTTCAATTTGTTGCTGGCCACGATCAAGATAGTTGGTAGCGAATGATTATTATGGGCTGTGATATAAACATATTACTGTGAAAAATCGCTATTGGCTGCGATCAAGGAGGATGGCAGCAAGAGGTCATTGTTGGTAGCATTGGGTAGCAAAAGATGCATGCTACAGTTGTAGGGATAAGGGAGATTAGGCAGCTGAAATGTTGGTGGATCGAAGGCTTTGGTTTTTGGGTACGGTTTGTGGCTATTTTAGGTGTGATTTAGGGCTATGGTTTTATAGAGTTTAGGCTACGAATTGGTATGGTTAGGACTATGATAGCAGTAGATAAAGATTAGAAAAATAGATTTTAGATCTATGATAAATGGTAGTAAAGGTAGTGTATCGGTAAGAAAAGATAGCCGAAAAGGTAAGTTGATCGATAAGGAAGTAGGCTGCGGTTAGGGCTGATTAGGATGGTTGTTTGGATATGGTTTTGTTATGGTTTTTTAGTGAGTAACAGTAGGAATTGAAGATGAGAGGGGGAGTCTTAAATCTAAAAAAGATGACAGTGAGATCCGATAAAATTTTAATGAAAGATCGCTGCGGTATATGCTATACTATAGAGCAGAATTCCTATTGAAGAAGCAGCAGTTTCTCAACGTTAATTCCAGCAAAGTTCTGAGAAATTTATAGATAATTTTAATATCAGAATATCGGTTCAGATGGTGATAGTAGTAGTAATATCTATTAAGAAAATTTTGGCAATGTAACGGTAGAAAAATTATTACAAACAAGATCACAGAATTCTCATCGTAAAATTTCAACATTGCATGATAAAGGATTGTAGTGCTATAAGTCCCGATCTAGAAGGAGTTTTTTTCAATGATTAGTCTTAGATGAAAGCTAAGACGATTTATGAATTTGTGTAAAAATTTTAGCCAAAAAGGATGAACAAAAGTTCAGTTTCAAAATACTAATAGGCGGAGGGCAGATTCTTAGTCATAAAAATTCTATGGCTTGGTGGGCGACGATGGATGGAAGCAACGTAAAAAGCAATTGTGGGAATTGCTTGGGAAGGTCGAGGCGGTTGAGATGGCTATAGGGCAACAGGAACGTGACTTTGATACCAGATAATAGAACTTTAAATGAAGCTCTATAGATTTTGATCTTTGAGGGGGATCAACCCTTAGAACCCTATAGGGGTTCCTCCCTCCTAGTAGTCGGCCATATAGCTGAATTGTAGATTGATCTTGCTTGATAAAAAGAGGTGGAGACTACATGCTTATATAGGTTTCCAAACCTTAGCCCTAGGGGGTGCTTGCTTAACTAAAATTATATTTTTGTCCCTTCTATAGCCTACCTACCTTAGAGGAAACAGATGACCACTAGGTTGGCTCTATAGCTGACCTAAGCAGGGGGAAACCCTGGTTGACCAGCCCAGTAAAGGGGGCGGCAGCTACTAAACCTTAAGGCCCTAATCTAAACCCTAACCACATTTCTTTATAAGATAAAAGTGGCTAAGTAGGATTTTATTACAATCTCATAGGGGTTTATTGACTACTTCTAGGGAGATTAGGATTTAACCTTACTGAAGTCCTATCACGGTGCCCACAGGAGCGGCGACCTACAGTGCGGCGCCCACCCACAACAATGGCCGCCTGCAGGCACATCGCCCGTGGGCTCACCCACAGCGATGGCCATGCGAGGGGGCATTGCCAGCCCGCAAGGGCTGCCGCTCAAGGGCAGTAGCACCCGATCATAGGCAGAGGTGACCGCCAGCGGCATGCAACACCGTCGCATGCGTGGCAATGGCGACGACGACGATGGTTATAGGATAAGGGTAGAAGGGGAGGGCTAGGACATCCTTTTGAGAAAAAAAGATGATTATGCCCCTTGAAATTTAAGAAATTACAAGGACTGTCCTGTGCCTAGAACACTGAAAACACTTTCAATAATTCTAAAAATTTCGAGGACTATCCGTCTATCTAAAATTTCAAAAATATCCTTAGTAATTCTAGAATTTCTGAGCATATCCTGATTTTCAAAGAAATAATTAATTGAATAGTTTAATTAATATATCTAGTAATACTACATATGATATGATGTGTACATGTGATATATGATGTGAATAGATAATCATAAGTCATGTGTTATGATGTGTGTAAATGATGATTATTATTATTAGGGCCTACGAGCCTTTGTTTTTTTTTGTTTATTGTCAGGCCTATGTACTTATGATTATCTGTAATTACCTAGAGAGGCACGGCGGAAGCGTAGCGGTAACAACGGAATCCACGATGCTGTGCAGGAAATCACGATGCATGGTAATACGATGAGGATCCAACGGAACCGATGATGACGAGATCAACGATCACAGGGCATAGAGATGCGTCGATGCATACGTAGATCCTATTGTGAGTGATTAGGCCCATTGGCTCGAGCTTAATCATATTATGTGACGGCTCATAATCATTCAGTGTGGCTTGCATATATGATATATTATACACCTACTAGATATATATATATATATATATATACATGCGATGTAGATATATATTAAATATGTATGTATGACATGACATATTAGGAGACCGATACAAAACAAACACCCCTCCTATGATAATATTAAGTTAGTAAGTGTGAGGCAATAAGATTGACCCAAGTGGCCTTCTATCTTTATAGGAAGAAATTGAATCACGACATAGGTTGAGTTAGTCAAGTCACTCGAATCTCACCTATCTACGTGATCGAATTCTTACCTACGATATATATATGTCACCGGTGACCTTAGGACATAGTACAACTTGGTCGAGCAGTCGAGAGCATATCCATCGAATCAGACTCATTTTGTAATGATGGTGATGACTTAACTAAACTTCATGGTTGGTCAAGAAATTGAGACCATGATGATTCAGAGGCTGAACATGATGGGAATCATAAGTTGTTGTGATTGGCAAGAGTTGCCTACCTATTGAGCTTAGTTAATGATGGTGATGACTTAACTAAACTTCATGGTTGGTCAAGCAGTTGAGACCATGATGATTCGAAGGCTGAAAATGACATGAATCATAAGGAGTTGTGATTGGCAAGAGTTGCCTACCGGTTGGGCTTAGTGTAATTGTTCGAGTCCCTCGAGGTTGCACTAAGATGTTGATTGGATCCCGATCCCCACTAGGAGTCTGTCGGAGACTTTCGTCTCACACGTCGAGGGTGTCGCATGGTTCGCTAGGAAAATAATGGGAGTACATTAAGATAGAAGTCCATATCTTAATTAGTATTTTTTTAATTATCAATAGGAAGGCTGAAATAAAATTACCAATAGGAAATGGGAGTACATTAACATAGAAGACCTCCTAGATTCAGTACAAGGCTGAAATAGAATTAATAATTGCTTGATTCAAGAGGGGGGGTGGCTACATCTTGAAATAGGGATCAAAACCCTAGCCTAAGGGGCTGCTTGCCTAAGTAAAATTATCCCTTTGCCCCTCCTATAGCCGAACTGCCTTAATAGGAACAAGGGGTGGCTAGGTTGGCTCTATAGTCGACCTAAGCAAGGGGGAACCCTAGCCGACCAACCTAGTAAGGGAGGTGGAGGCCACTAAGCCCTAAGGGCTAATCTAAACCCTAGCTATACTCCTTTATAAGATAGAAGTGGCTTTATTATAATCTAATAGGGTTTTATTGGCTACTTCTTAGGCAGATTAGGACTCAACCCTATTAGAGTCCTATCAAACCCGTCCTCTTAAAATCAGCCTTGTCCTCAAGGTTGAGGTTCCATGAACTCAGAGAATCGGGTCTTCAGCTATTATTAACTGAACTTTGGCCTTTTCATTAGTTGGGTATTAGTTGGAAGGATTTGGACTGAGTCATCTTCTTTAAATTTCTATTTGAGGTGGGATACCCAACGGATCAACTATAATCTTGATCTAGTGTAAGGATCTGATCTCCAGGTTAGGGCTCCAATATGGTTCCCAATTTTACAAGGCCCAAAGAAATAGGGAGACCACTTCCTTAAGGCTCGAGTTTCCTGTTGATTGGGCTAGAGGAGTACGAAAACTTGATCTTCAATTTTTCATCCATTCTCACGTTTGTCAGGAGGCCATTTCTTCTTTGCATGTGCTGGCGTGAGCATGGATTATAAATCTTTTGGGCTTACTCCTCTTTCGTGCCATAAACCAACTTACATATAGGTGACGCCGGTCCCAACTCTGAATGTGTCTGCTCTAAGTACGAACATATTGCCACGTTCAGGTAATGCTAGCATCGATATAGATGGCATCATGGTTGTGGGTGTCATGTGGATGCCTTTCTCCTATTCCTTCTTACAATCATGGGCCATGGATCTGAGGTCATCATCAGGGAAGACTTTTAGCATCATGGTCCGCTCCTCGGTGAAGTCGTGGAAGTAGCCCGAGATAAGGGAGCACTATATCAGAACCCATAGCTGGTTCAGTAGAATATGGCACTTCAGGAAGAGCTTATCCCTGCAGACAAAGAAAAATTTTTTTTGGATATAAAGTGTCATTGCAAGGGAAGGTTATGGTCGAATGATCCGTGTCTCTCGCGTCTCCTGGACAATCTTTTTAGCTTTGGTCCTTTGAAAATATGGACAACAATATAGCTGAATATATGCTAGTGGTTCCCCTTGTAAGACCAACATATGGGGGTCGTGTAGTTTGGTAGAAAGGAGTCGGCTCGGTTCAGTAGACGTGCCTGAGATTTCAAAAATTCTTAAAGAGAATCTGTATACAATGGGGATGTCACCAGGATGCAATATGGTGCAGCAGATCGTGGTGTAGTAGTTCGTGGCAATGCAACACAAGTGATCATATCTCGTGAGGGACATGATCATGCGAAGGTATGATCAAGAGTTACTGGGAGCTCCACTTTGGTGTACACCACAACAAGAAGAAGGACTATGGATTCAAGGAGTGAATGTCATGGTATCATAAAGGCGGGTCTTTGTGTGTGCATCTAAGCTTGCATTAGATGAAAGCCTTAGTCATTAGCATATGGGGGCTGTATACCACCGAGGAAGAAGTCCAAGTGCAAGTACCAAGGAGTCCCATGGAGGGGGACATGATCATGTGAATGATCAAGAGCTATTGGGAGCTCCACTTCAGTGAACAATGCAACGGCAAGAAGAGCTGTGGATTCAAGGGGTGAATGCCATGGTACCGTAGAGGCGGGTCTTCCGTGTGTGCATAACGAAGCTTGCATTAGATGAAAGCCTTGGTTATCAGCATATGGGGGCTATCTATCACCAAGGGAGAAGTCAAATTGCAAGTACCAGTGAGTCCTATAGTGGGGATTTGATTATACAAAGGTATGATTAGAGCGGTTGGAGAATTGGACTGCTTCAGTACTTACATTCGCTTAAGGGAACCCAACAAGTCAGAGGATAAGACCACGTAAGCAAACATTGCTACCAAGAAAGCTAAGGAGAATAGAATTGACGCGAGCCCTACAATAAGATGGTGGAGGCCATGCATGAGAGTTGTAGTCTATCTTTTCATCGACCAAGGAGAACTACTAGGAGGACACATTAGTGTTAAAGCAGGTGGTTTAAAGGGGTGAAGAAGCGACAACAAGTCCAGTGGGGCTTAGCTACTCAAAAGCAAAGCATTAGTTAGAAAGGAGGTGGACTCAGAGGAGCACCACAGTGCCGTAAAGGCGGATCTACTGATCGCGAAGGAAGGGATGAAGATGCAAGGTAATGGATAGTAGGGCTATGGGCTTAGCAGCACCATGGTACCACAGAGGTGGGACTTCCGTGGAGTCATCAATCCCTTGCTCTCATGGTGGGAGAGTGTTGGTCGTAAAAGGGGCCGAGGAGGTAGAGAATGCAAAGGCAAACTCCAAGTACCAAGACAAGGGGGAAGGGATGAGGCCAAGGAACTTCATAAGACCAGTGTCAATGGACTCCTCATCAAGATAGTTGAAAGCGAGGGACTTCGGGTTGATACAGGAGTGCTCGACCAAGGAACGAAGTAGGCAGTACGTGGTACTATACCTTTTCTACTAAGAGGAGTAGGCGACAAAGGTGATGGAGAAGATGGTACAATCCCAGAGGTGACCAAAACTATCAAAAACTTACTCCAAGTTGGGGGACTCCAAGTTAAGGTAAACTTTTTGCTCTTTTCGAGCAAAACTTCTTACATTCCAGAAGTTCAATGGTAGTGGGAAGGTGAATCACAGTAGCTAACTTAACACAAGAAGTGTAAACACTTTTAGTGCTTCAGAAGTGTGAGCAAAAAGCAGGCGAATGTTAGTACGCAGCTTAATGCATGAAGTATAAACTCAAGGAGACAAGCGAAATCGAGTAACCTTTGCCTTCTCAACTCAGGAGAATCGGCAAAACTGAGTACCCAAATTCTCTTAACTCGAGAAGGTGAGCAAAGCCAAGTAGCCTTGCCTTCTCAACTACTAAGAGAATGGGTGAAGTCAAGTATCCCAGTTCTCTTACTTATCTAGCAAAGGAGCTATATATAAGTTCAGCGACCCTTCAAAGAAAGCTTATGGAAGATAATAGTTATCAAATCATCACCATTGGTGATCAGTACTATTGAGAATAGATTATCCACTTCATTTCCCAATTGAATGGCAATCGAAAGCGGGAGAGATACGAACCTACTTAGAAGTGACAACTAAACATGGAAGAATGATCAATGGATAAATATTATGGAGGAAAGATGATAAGACCCCAAAAGGAGTTATATAGATTTGGATCCTTAAGGGGGATCAACCCTTGGAACGCTGTAGGGGTTCCTCCTTCTTAGATTTGGCACAAGGCTGAAATAAAATTGATAATTGCTTGATTCAAGAGAGGGGGTAGCTACATCATTATATATTGATCAAAACCCTAGACTAAGGGGGTGCTTACCTAAGTAAAATTATTCCTTTGCCCCTCTTATAGCTAACCTGCCTTAATAGGAACAGGGGGCCACTAGGTTGGCTTTATAGC
Source organism: Ensete glaucum (assembly GCA_021527575.1). Taxonomy (NCBI): domain Eukaryota; kingdom Viridiplantae; phylum Streptophyta; class Magnoliopsida; order Zingiberales; family Musaceae; genus Ensete; species Ensete glaucum. Next base: position 19,088,839 of record CM038552.1, on the reverse strand, counting down.
CGACCTAAGCAGGGGGAAACTCTAGCCAACCAACCCAGTAAGGGGGCGATAGCCACTAAGCCCTAAGAATATTACTTAGCGCACTAACCATTAAAGCACTGTTGCTATTGTTTACATTACAGTACTTAATCCATCAAGCAGGAATCCAATCACTGTGGTAACAGGAATGCAAAAGGACCCCGAGCAATCAAACCTGACCTTGTAAGTGAGAGTATGTCCCTCCGCGATTCTTACTATCCTGTCTCAGAACTCAATGATGCGTAACTACACACTTGCCTCTGAGACTTAGTTTGCATTTACTCATATTAATCATATGATCCAGGTTTTTGACTCATATCTAGAATATTACTTAGCGCATCCAGTCATAGACTCTACTCAGTGCAATTCCTATTTATGAGTTGGATTCTGTATCTGTTTCTTAGCAGTTAAGTAAGTAATTATTGTATATTAGAATTGGGTTATCATATGTTTATTTGCTATTAACTACAAGAGTAGAACCCGATACTGAAGCTATCAAATAGGAATTGATCCCATAGGGGCAAGGAGCCAACTAGTCTAAGTCCTGGCAAGACTGCTACTTCCTCCTATTAGTCTAACTTTGCTGCAGCTCAGTCTGCTTCTACTTACCCTACGACAATTATAATACATTACCCCCAACCGCACCCCTACCCCTATTATTGCTGCTATGTCGATCAAGTCTGCCCTGGTTTACTTTCATTATTTGTTTCACATTGGGTTCTTTCTCTCTCCTTACTTCAACTCCGAACGCTGGGGCTGCTCTTGCTCTTAATTATCGTACCAATACAAGTTCCATGATTATTGTCGTTGGTGAATTTCGGGTGCTCCATTCCTGTTGGCATTATTGGAATTACTATTTGCTTGTTCGATTCCTTTTGTTGTAAGTCCACATTCCTGTAATTAGAGTAGTTGAGTTACCGGGCTCGAGTAAAAGTATGAGTTATACAAGTAAGTATTTCAGGGTAGTAGTAGAGCCTAGTAGCTTCCGTTCTGATTGGCAGCAGTTATAGGTTAGTTCTCCAAGCAAGCAAGGCGCAGTGGTATCATTCTCTTATTCCGGGGAAGTCTTAGTTCCACGCTATAGTCCTGTTAGTTTTAGTGAAAGCCTTGCAGCTTTTGTAGTAGTTCGGTTCTTGCCAGCAAGAGCAGTATTCAATAATGATAGACAGGAGTCACAACCCCATAGATAGTAGTGGCATTCTTTTTCTCCAGTGGTTCCATTCTCCTAGTTGGTTCCATTCCCCTAGTTTCCCCCACAGATCCTTACTTCTTTGATTCACTGAGTGCGCCTGCTTGATGATTCTCCGTACGAGCTGTATTCTTACTTGCTAGCTAAGTAGGGTGTTATACTTATTCCCTGGATTCCGTTACTGCTGAGTGAAACTCCAATTTGCGAGTTTGATTACCCGATGCACCTGCTCATTCTTAGTCTTAGGGAGCTACATTCTAATTAGTATTCTGCCTTCTTTCTTTCATTCCGACCTCTGTTTCTACTCTATCAATCAGGTAGTGTTGAGTTCGAACTTCTCTTCTGTATTTCATTCCGTGCAAGGGGTTTTACTAATGTCTTTCATTCTGAGGCGTAGGCGAGTTCTGATTAAGCAAAGGCCAAATATGGATTAGGATACAAAGAGCTAGTCCGGCCTTACTTTAAAGTGCAATTTGTATACTCACCACAAGCCTTAGCCCTAAATGCTACTCCTTGAAATTATTACTTCAAAAGTGTATTCTCGCAGCACTGAGTGCGATTCTGAACATGCGCCCAACAAACGACGTTCCTTCCATTACTTTACTACTGGATTGAATTCCTTAGTCATGGTTTCATTACTACTACTACGACTGGCATATAGTTCATCCATCATCGTAGAATGAAAGAAGGGAGTGGAAGAGCCAAGCTAATAAGCAAGGAAAGTAAGTTAAGTTGACTTAGGCTCTGTCGGAAGGGTCTATGTAATTGGTTAGCTGGTATAGGATAAGTGACTGAGATGCTAACAGCTGCCGCTCGTATTTGATTATTTAACTAATGACTGCAGCTCTCCTTCCAAGGACGAAATCACTACTAATAGGACCACCTTAGCTCATGGGGGAATCCAACTCATAAGTCTAAGACCTAAGCTAATGTAGGGAACAGGTGCTACAAGACCTTACTAAACCAGAACTAAACTAGCACTATTAGATCGACATCACGCTTTCCGCATGATGCTCGAACTGCTTTAAGAACCTCGGTGCGGTGATTAACTTCTTTACTTTCCATTGAATTTGTAGTGTACTCTCCGTCCTTGGTTACCAATATCCAGCTAATGTAAGTGAAACGAGCAGACGGACATTCTCCACGCGATCTCATCAATGAAACTAGAAGAACTACACTTTCACCGCGCTTAAAAGCAAGTACTATATTCTTTTCTTCCTTTAGCTGCTCCATAACTCGGCTTTTATCGAACACAACACCGATTCGCTTCTTCTCTTTAACAACTCCCTCCGTTAGCGAACTCCATTCTTAGTCTTTGGACCACTACAAGTCGGGCTTAGCCTTTCACTCTATCTATTCACAGGACCGCATACAAACAAGTATAATATCTTCTTTTTGTAGCGCATAGGAATAACCCGGGCCCGGAATCCAATCTTGGGCGAGTCAATAACAGGCGATTTAACTCTTTCTTGCTTCAAAGCCTGTATATCTTCTTTCTGCCCCAAAGTAAACTATATACACAAATCGAAGGACACAGACAAACATGAGCATTTCATCAAACACCTTATTTATATTTTTATTAGTGACAACATGGCTTAAGCAAAATCAGCTAAGCTCGTGACATTATGGTATCAAAATGGGATAACATACACAGAAACACTTGCCATATAAACATGGGGGACCCAGCTGGGCTGTATGGTGGACAGCCAGCACGCGCAATCGTTTGGGCGAAATGGATATTGAGATGTAGGGAAAGAAGTCGCTCAAAGGAGCGGACATCTAGGTTGGACATTCAGAGAAATGACCAACCCTTTATGCGAGAGACATCATGAGGACAAGCAAGCAAGGTAGAATGCGTAACGCACAAAGATTGGGATGGCTGAGTTCGAGCTATGGCTCGACATTGGCAACCAAACATAACGGTGCTCAAGGCAAAGCATGGTGCTTGGTGAAAGATGAGACAGTGTAAATTGGGTTGTGTTGCTCAATGATCGTAAGAGTTATGCAAAGCTCACAGTAGTGAGGGGAATTACTAACTCAAAGATTCGATACTTATATAGGGCTTATACATAGACGATAGAGTGTTCATGGTCATGCCAAGGCGTGATCGGAACTCGACGCCATGGAGCATCAGAACTTTCTCTTCGACATGGAAAGGATATGTTCGTAGGCGGCTGAAATGTGCAACGAGTATGACATATCGCTAGACATTAAAAGGTGCAATGGGGACTATATTGTAAAGAGTCACAATCTAGCAAGTGTATTTACGGGGGCAGAACAAGGCACAAGTTGTTCAGCAAGACGAAGTAGTCCAAAGAGGATGGTGGTCTCCGAAACTTCCAATGAGAGGAATATATAGGAAAGTTGCCCTAACAAGACAGATATCTAGGAGGGATAAGTCATAGTTCTCTAGAGGGAGAATAATGTGCAATGGACCATATATATTGAGGAAGAGTTCCTCAAGGCTATATCTTCACAAAGCTCAATAGACTGAGCGAGTGATGAGGAATCATCGTATGATCTCGAATGAGGTAATGCATTGGTGGATGCATTTCGAGATCAAGTGGGGGAGCAATCCAAGGCAACATCATATGAAGGCACACTTAGAGTCGATGTGAAATTTAAACTCAACGGATGGTTGACCCGTGGAATGGTGGATGCGAGGTCCACTATCAATTTAATACAAATCGAGGAGCGGAGCGACTTGGGTGGAACTCGGTGAAGTATCCAAGTCGTATGAAGGGAGTCAACATAGAAGATGGAACATGGAGCGGAGGCACGAAGCTTTCCTTGGATAGAGGTCAAGGCATGAACTCTTGTAGAGGAAAGAGTGGGATCATGTCGATTCATGGGTTCTTCATTCTGATGGGGCGAACTTATCTTGCATGCTGCCAAAGACAAAGGGAGCTTCGAGGCATATGCAAGTTACCTCAAAGAAGTATTTGATGGGGTAACTAAGATGATTCAACTTGTAGCACAAAGTTGGGATCATGAGACCTTAGCACGGAGAAAGCAGACACAGAGGCGGGTACTCTTGAAGAATATGCCACAATGTTGTCATTCGAGTTGTTAGGAACAAGTGGTGCATAGTGGAGATTGTGTTGGTAAGGGATAGAGGCCCGGGATCTAGACAATGGTGCACTAATTCTAGCGAAGTCGAGGGACTTTAAGAGCTACTAAGTAATGAACTATCCTAGAGCTATGCTTTATCTGGGTGGATGAAAGTGAATTGCCAAGGGAGCAAACAAAAAATCGGAGATGGCTGAGGCCCTACGATGTGGTGGCAGAGGCCACATATGGAGAAGCCTTAGTTTGAGTTCATCACACAAAAATCTATATGCAATGGAGATGTCACCAGGAGGCGACATGGTGCAGAGGATCGTGGTGGAGTAGTTCATGGCAATGTAACACAGGCGATCATGTCCCGTGAGGGTCATGATCATGTGGAGGTATGATCAGGAGTTATTGGAAGCTCCACTTTGGTGTACAACACAACAAGAAGGACTATGGATTCAATGAGTGAATGTCATGGTATCGCAGAGGTGGGTCTTCGTGTATGTATCGGAGCTTGCATTGGATGAAAGCCTTAGTTATTAGCATATAGAGGTTGTATACCACCGAGGAAGAAGTCCAAGTGTAAGTACTAGACAGTCCCATGGAGGGGGATGTGATCATGTGAATAATCAGGAGCTGTTGGGACCTCCACTTCGGTGAACAATGCAATGGCACAAAGGGCTGTGGATTTAAGGGGTAAATGCCATGGTACCGTAGAGGCGGGTCTTCCGTGTGTGTGCAATGAAGCTTGCATCAGGTGAAAGCCATGGTCATCAGCATATGGGGGCTATGTACCACTAAGGGAGAAGTCAGATTACAAGTACTAGTGAGTCCCATGGAGGTGATTTGATTATACAAAGGTATAATCGAAGCAGCTAGAGAGTTAGACTACTTCAGTACTTACATTTGCTTAAGGGATCTCGATAAGTCAGAGGACAAGATCGAGTAAGCGAATATTGCTACTAAGGAAGCTAAGGAGAATAGAATTGGTGTGAGCCCGACAACAAGATGGCAGAGGTCATGCATGAGAGTTGCAGTTTGTCTTTCCAATGACCAAGGAGAAATGCTAGGAGGACATAGTAGTGTTGAAGCAAGTGGTCGAAAGGGGCGAGGAAGCGACGACGAGTCCAGTAGAGCTCAGCTACCCAAAAGCAAAGCATCAGTTAGAAAGGAGGTGGACTCGGAGGAGCACCACAGTGCCACAGAGGCGGATCTACCGATCACGAAGGAAGGGATGAAGATGTAAGGTAATGGATAGTAGGACTATAGGCTTAGCAACACTATGGTGCCATAGAGGCGGGACTTCTGTGAAGTCATCGATCCCTTGCTCTCACAGAGGGAGAGCATTGGTCATAAAAGGGTCCAAGGAGGTGGAGAATGCAAAGGCAAACTCCAAGTACCAATACAGGGTGGAAGGGTGAAGGCCAAGGAACTTCATAAGACTAGTGTCGATAGACTTCTCTTCAAGATAGCTGAAAGCGAGGGACTTCGGGTTGATGCAAGAGTACTTGATCAAGGAACGAAGTAGGCAGTATGCGGTACTGTACCTTTTCTACTCAGAAGAGTAGGCAGCAAAGGTGATGGAGAAGATGGTACAATCCCAGAGGTGACCAGAACTAACAAACATTCTATCTAGTTCTCATGCAATAAACAACTCTACATGCTAGGTATTCCTATCTAATTATTTTTGCACTATAAATATATACCTTGTTCTGGTGTACATACTGTAGCATAGCTTTTAGAAAATTAGTAGAAATCTGATCCGTATCGCTCGTGTCTCCTAGATAATCTTTTTAGCTTCGGTGCTCTAAAAATGTGGACAACAATATGACCGAATATATGTTGGTGGTTCCCCTTGTAAGACCAAAATACAGGGCTCGTATAGTCTGATATGAAGGAGTCAGCTTGGTTCAGTGGACGTGCCTGAGATTTCAGCGAGCTTCTCCAAGTACTGTGTCGAGATCATCTTTTCTTTATTCTCTCCTTTCCTACATAAGGTCACCTATTTTTTTTTGTCATTCATAAGGTCGTTGGAGCTCCTGGTGTTGGCGAGGATGGTGATGAGCTGATGCTTGATCATCAATGTCCAATATCTGTGGTGGCATGAAAGGTTCAAGTGATTGATTATGATTTTTCCTTCATATCCTTCTCCTCGGACTTGAAAGTCATATCTTTGAGTTTGGGTTCTTCAGTGGGCTCAACCAACAGAGGCCTCTCTTTTTTACAATGGTGGTTTTGGCTCCACAATTTATTATAATGCCAACATAAGCCCTTTGCCAATCTGTCATAAAACTCTTCTCTTGTTAACTTTTTCGGCTGAGGTGACAGGCTGGTGGTAGATGGGGTCGAGAGTCTCTATGTTGCTGGTCGTGTGACGGCTTTGGTCCTCCAAGCATCTTGGTTCAACTTGTCTTCGTGTAGTCGTACGAAGGAGATGGCTACCTTAATTGTGTACGATTGTTGCACTTTAACTTCTTCTTGAATCTCTGGCTTCAAGCCCTTAATGAAAATCCTTAATATCTATTTTTCAGACCAATCACGAGTTTAATTAGTTAACCTTTCAAACCTGATTTGGTACTCTTAGATGGTAGAGGTTTGACGAATCTTCATTGGTTCTTCATCAAGGTTCTTATAATTGATTGGTACTGAAGGTTTATATTCTTTTGGTTGGGATGTGGCTCTCATGCTTTGAGCATCTTGATTGAGGTACCCTTCTTGAAGTTGTATAAAGGAGATCGACATCGTCAAGGTGTAGGGCTATCATGTCTTATCCTAGCTTCTTATCTCTAATGGGTTCTTTTATCTCTAATGGGTTCTTTTTGCAATCAGAATTTGCTCTATGTTGTGATATTCTTAGGCTTGGTGATCATCCCAATCTAAACTTCTCAAAGAGAGCGCATAATTTAGCATCCACACATGTCTCAAAAGCCTCTAATTTGGCTTCGAATAATCCCGGTGATGTCATGATGTAAGGATCTCCGACCTATCAAACAAACCAACTGAAAAGTGTAGCTGTAATTTTCAGGTTAAAAGGCAGTGAATGGCAGCAATGTCGGGACTGCAGGGGTAAAGTCTCTAAGTGGAGGATGGTAGCCAAGGGTAGCAGCGATGATGGAGGAAGAAGAGGGCAACAACCACATTGGTTGCAACTGCGCTGCGACTTCATGGCTGCAAGTGGCATCGGTTGCAGCAAGGGTGCAACTGCAATAGGAGGAAGACGGGGCAGCGATATATATGACTGTTGCAGAGGAGGACAGTAGCGGTATGGAATGAGAGATGGCTGTAGTTGCATTCAATTTGTTGTTGGTCACGATCAAGATAGTTGGCAGCAAACGATTATTGCAGGCTGTGATATAAACAAATTACAGCGAAAGATCGCTGATGGTAGCTTTTTGTCGCAAGGATTACTGTTGGTTGTGATCAACGAGGATGGTAGAAAGAGGTCACTATTGCCAGCATTGGGTAGTGAAAGATGCATGCTGCAGTTAAAGGGATAAGGGAGATTGGGCGGCTAAAAGATTGGTAGACCAAAGGCTTCGGTTTTTTGGTGCGGTTTGTGGCTGTTTTGGGTGCGATTTGGGGCTGCGATTTTGTAGACTTTAGGCTATGAATTTATTTTAGGGTTGAGATAGTTGTAGATGAAAGTTAGAGAAATATATTTTAGTTCTATAATAGATGGCAACAAAGGTAGGTGTATCAGTAAGGAAAGTTGACTGAAAAGATAAGTGGATCGATAAGGAAGTAGGCTACGGTTAGGGCTGATTTGGGTGGTTATTTGGTTTCAGTTTAGGGTAGGGTTTTGAAGGATTTTTAGTAAGGATGGTAGGGTTTGGTGATGAGGAAAAGAGAGTCTAAAATCTCACAAAAAATAGCACTTAAATCCGATAGAATTCAACGAAGAAAAGTGTAGCAATGTGTAGTCCTGCCGAACAGATTTTACATTGGAGAAATGATGACTTCTCAATGCAATTTCTAGAGGAAAGTTCAATGAAATTATACAAAAACCCTTGATTTAGATGTTGAAAATACTAATAAAAAGTTTGATGAAATTTTTGCAGCATAAAAGTAGGGAAATAGGGCAAAAGACGAAAGGTAGATCCTTCATCATAAAAATTCTAGAACTACGTGCTGGTGAAAGATTATATAAGAAAATCGATTCTATAATGAATTTCTTAAGAAATTAATCTCAGATGAAAGCCAAGTTAATCTTTGGAATTGCCTAAAAATTTTGGCCAAAAAGGATCAACAAACGTTTGGTTTCAAGAGACCAATAAATAGAAGATAGATTCTCCATCATAAAATTTTAGCACTGTGTAACAAAGAATCACAGTGCTATAAGTCCGGATCCAGAAGGAGTTTTTTTATGAGATTAGTCTTATATGAAAGCTAAGATAATCTATGAAATTATATAAAAGTTTTAGCTAAAAAGGATGAATAAAAGTTCAGTTCCAAGAAGTAACAATCAGTTGAAAATTTCTACAGTATTTCACCTTCATAATGATGATAATGTTTGTGGTGGTAAAATTTTATAGTAAGGAAATTTTAGAAAAACTTCTCCCACATATAAGATAGAGGAATAGCAGTACAAAAGGCATGGGCTTTAGAATTTTTACCAGATCTTTGATATTGATATAGAGGAAGACAGCAGATTAATGGATCTGCAACTTGGTAGGTGACGATGGAGGCGACGTCAAAAGTAATTGGGGGAATTACTTAGGAAGGTGGAGGCATGGATGATAGCTATAGGGATAGCAAGATTACTACTCTGATACCAAATGATAGAACCCCGGAAGGAGCTATATAGATTTTGACCCTTGAGGAGGATCAACCCTTAGAACGCTACAAGGGTTCCTCCCTCCTAGATTCGGCACAAGACTGAAATAAAATTGATAATTGCTTGATTCAAGAGGGGGGGCAGCTACATCTTTAAATAGGGATCAAAACCCTTATCTAAGTAAAATTACCCCTTTACCCCTCCCATAGACGACTTGCCTTAATAGGAATAGGGGCGGCTCGGTTGGCTCTATAGCCGACCTAAGCAAGGGGGAACCCTGGTCGACCAACCCAGTAAGGGAGGTAGCGGCCACTAAGCCCTAAGGGCTAATCTAAACCCTAGCTATACTCCTTTATAAGATAGGAGTGGCTTTATTATAATATAATAGGGTTTTATTGACTACTTAGGGAGATTAGGACTCAACCCTATTGGAGTCCTATCAATGTACTTAATAAAGTACAAATCTGAAGCCTTTGAGAAATTCAAAGAATATAAGGAGGTGAAGAATCAAATTTGAAAGAGTATTAAGACTCGTCGATCAGATCGAGGACGAGAGTACTTGAGTATGGAGTTCACACATTTCCTCAGGGACAATGAGATCCTATCCCAACGGACACCTTCTTATACACCTCAGCTCAATGGTGTATCAAAAAGGAGGAACCACACACTGTTCGATATGGTGCAGTCCATGATAAGTTTTGCTAACCTACCCATCTCATTCTAGGGGTACGCCCTAAAGACTGCAGCTTACCTTCTGAACAGAGTTCCATCAAAGTCAGTAGTGTCTACACCAAATGAGATGTGGAAAGGAAAAAAGCTCGATCTTAAGGTGGTTAAGATTTAAGACTATCCTATCGACGTTATAAGACACAATCTTGATAAGTTGGAATCAAGGCTGGAACGATGCACATTCATGGATACCCTAAGGAGACTTTCGGGTATTACTTCTATCATCCCAAGGACCGAAAGGTCTTTATTGCCAAGAGAGTTGTGTTCCTTGAGAAGGAACATATTCTTGGTGGAAACAGTGGGAGTGAGATAGAGTTGAACGAGGTTGGAGAACCTAGCTTAAGCACCATTCTAGAGTCCAAGTTTGTTTAGGTACCTAACACCCAAGTTCTAACTTTGTATAGGACATATCAGTGAAGAGGACTCTTAGGATATTGATCCTCAGACCTACAAGGAGGCTATTATGAGTATAGACTCCGGGAAGTGGCAAGAAGCCATGAATTCTGAGATGGATTCTATATACTCTAACAGGGTTTGGAACCTTATGGATACACCTTAGGGTATCATACCCATCAGCTGCAAATAGATCTTTAAGAAGAAGATCAGAGTAGATGAAAAGGTAGACAAGACTAGTAGCTAAAGGATACCATTAAAGACAAGGAGTTGACTATGATGAAACATTTTCACTTGCAGCCATGCTTAAATCCATTAGAATTCTTTTGGCCATTGCAATATACTATGACTATAAGATCTGGCAGATGGATGTAAAAACGACATTCCTCAATGACAACCTCAAGGATAAGATGTATATGATATAGCCAGAGGTATTTATATACATAGAGAGTCTAGATAAAGTGTGTAGGCTATTCATATCCATTTATGGATTGAAGCAAGCTTCCCGAAGTTGAAACATAAGATTTGATAAGGCGATCAGATCTTATGACTTCGTTAAGAACATAGATAAGCCTTGTATGTACAGGAAGGTAAGTGGGAGTGCTATCACCTTCTTAGTGTTATATGTGGATGACATCCTAATCATTGAGAATTATGTAGTAATGCTCTATATAGTAAAGACATGACTATCTAGAAACTTCTCCATAAAGGACTTAGGGGAAGCATCCTATATTTTGGGGATTCGGATCTATAAAGATAGATCTAAGAGGATGTTTGACTTGTCTCAGTCTAGGTATATTGACTCATTTGTCAAAAGATTTGGCATAAAAAATTTCAAGAGAGGTCTTATACCGATGAGACATGAAATATCACTTTCTAGGAGTATATCCCAGAGACTCCCGAAGAAAGGGCAGACATGGATAGGATACACTATATCTCAATAATAGGGTCTATCATGTATGCTATGCTATGTATCAGGCCTGATATAGCATATTCTCTGAGTGTCATGAGCAGGTATCAGGCGGATCCAAGTTTGGGACACTGGAAGGCAGTAAAGTATATCCTTAAGTAATTGAGAATGACTAAGTATTTTTTATTGGTATATGAAGAATGTAGCCTCTAGGTTGAGGGCTACACGGACTCGAGTTTTCATTTTGACATTGATGATAGCAAGTCAAACTTAGGATATATTTTCACCCTGAATAGAGTAGTAAGCTGGAAGAGTTCCAAGCAAAATACTATTGCTGACTCGACCACATAGGTGAATACATTGCTACAGCAAAAGCAGTAAAAGAAGGGGTGTGAATGAAGAAATTCATCATGGATTTGGGAGTCGTACCAAGTAGCATGGAGCTGACTCCCATATAGTACGATAGCAATAGGACGATGGCCCAAGTAAGGGAACCCAAGTCTCATTAGAATTATTCTAAGGAGGTTTCAATTGATTAGAGCGATTATGACCCATAAAGATATAACAATGGAAAGAGTTTCATCTGAAGATAATATTATAGATCCACTAATGAAGCCGTTGGCTCATATTGTATTTGAGTGTCATAAGGATCTGATGGGGATCAGATAAATAGGTGATCGGCTTTAGGTCAAGTGGGAGATTGCTGGTTACAGGTACCCTACAAGCCAAACACTGAGTGATGACACTTGTGACACGTTGTGTGATCTTCTTTCTTATGATTAATATTGGCATATTCTCATATTATATTATCTATAGCATATATATTGTGATGTCCTTGGTTCTATGCAATAGGAATTGGATCATGATAAGATCACGATAATGAGATTAATTCATATTTAAATACAGATCCTAAATAATCTTGGTTATAAGTTACTTGAGAGGGACATCGAGATAACCGGACAAACCGATATATTATATACTCATCCATATGATGGAGGTGGTTGGTCTCACAGCCACTTGTGTGAAGATACTAAAGATATAGTACAGGTACTCATCCAATTATAGAATGTTGTATGGTTAATTATACCTAATGTTAGAGAGCGTTTCCATAGTTCCATTTGTGTATTTGGTCCTTTGACTTGAGACACCAATGATGCATTATATGGGTACTCATTTCTTTGACGCCAGACTTATAGGTTTGGAAAGTTCCAGATCTGGTACAACTGGTTATCAGGATTGGTAGCCGACCTTACGAAGGTAATTGAGTGTCAATAAAGGATTATCCACTCTCGGTATTACGAGAGGAATATCCCATATATGCTTGCTCAGATAAATCCCTAGCCAAGGTCATTTAGATTGAGAGAGAAGGAGTTCTCCATGAGAATCTGATTAGAGCGAGACTATAATGGATTCTGTATATGACCTAACAGTACCATATCCAATATACGGTCACTAGGATATTAATTGGATAAGAGATTATAGATACACGATAATTTTGGATAGACAAGTCTGATGGATTTGATCCCCCTGTACCGTCTGGAGACTATGGCGTAGTGGCCTAGTACGTCCATAGTCGATGAGTCAAGTGAATTGTTATAGGGATAATAATTCACTATATTAAAAGGAGTTCTAAAGGGAGTGGCTCACGACCTGCTCGGTATCGGGCCTAGAGGGTCACACACATATGGTGGATGCTTCAGCGAATAGAGGATTGGATGGAGATCCAATTAGTTGGGGAGGAGGATGCTTGACCTCTTTCATCCTCTCTATCCGGATTTGGAAATACAGGGATATACAATCTCCCTAGGTAATTAATCTATCACATGATGTGGTTTTATCGATTTTTATGGCTTTCTTGCGACCCCAATTTTTTGCATGATGATTTGATCTGCATGGAAAACTAGTTTTTGTTTTAATTTTCACTGCACATGTGATACTCCTGCTAAGGTTTTCCAATAATTGTATCTCTATCTACAATAGAAACCCAAGGGTTCCTATCACACATAGTTTAAAAGTCAATCTTTTACACGAGTAACCTGGCTCTGATACCACTGTTGAGAAACCCAATGGGAGCATCACATGCATAGTGGAAGAAAATAAAACAAAATAGGTTTATCATGTATATCAAATCGTCATGCAAAGATTAGTGAGTAAAAAACCCGCAAAAATGAAAACTACAATACATGAGAGATTATTACATAGGGAGATCGTATAGCCCTGAAAGTCCAGATCCAAATAGAGAGGATGAAGAAGGTCAAACATCCTTCTCTTTAGTGGCATCCACACTATGGATTATTGTAGCAATGCTCCTACAATTGCAACCCAAAAGCTCGCAACTCTTGCATAGACGGAGAGAGGAGAATGGGAGGGGGCGACCAAAGGTGCAGCCTATCACTGTTATGCAACCCCTGCCTCTTATTCATAAAAAGCCACCAAAAACCCTAGTGGATTCTACCTTAGTGGGTATTAGATCTCAATCCAATTACCTACTAATCTTGGATTATTTAGTCTATATCCAAGAATCTCAATTAATCTCTATTTGGGCCCCTTACAAAGAGCCCATCAATGTTGGGTCTCATCCAATAAGAACATGGGCGAATTTGATAACTCATATCCAATCCTCTACTCGCTGAAACATTTACCATATATGTGTGACCCTCTAGGCCTAATACTGAGCTAGTCATGAGTCATATCTATCATAATTCACTCGACTTATCGACTATAGATGTACTAGGCCACTATGCCATAGTCCCTATATGGTACAGGAGATCTTATCCATTGGACCTATCTATCCTCAGTTACTATGTATCTATAATTTCTTATTCATCTAAAAGATTGTGCACTATGTCACACGTGTCATCACTGATATGATTGGTTTGCAGGGCACTTATAACCAGCAATTGGGCCCGTTAAAGGGCCAAATCAATAGCCTAATATAAGCTTAGGTAGTGATACTGCTAAGCCACCGCCTGAGTTAGCTGATAAGCACAAATGATGCTTGTCAGTACTGCTGACGATAGTACCACCTAGGACGATAGTAGCACTACCCAAAATTCAAAAATTATCGAGGCAGTGTCACTTAAAGTTCCAAAATTATGATGTCAAAAGTTACAATGATAGTACCACCATGTATTAGTGGTAGTACCACCCGTAACTCAAAATTTTAGAGATTTAAATTTTTTTGGCTCTATTTTCTAACCCTTGTAGAGCTTAGAAATGCCCCATTAAGGATTGGTTGATGAGGTATTAAATTTTAAGCTAATGAAGAAGGGTTGTAACTCTCTCTTTGAGCATTATTTGAGTCTCTTCCTCTTTCTTAAGTTTAGTGATAATTCCAAGTTGTAAGAGATGAGAGATATTGTAAAAAAGTGAGCATGGAGGTTCTCTCCTAAGCCTCTTAAAAGAAGAAAAGCTATAACTATTGGTTATAGGCACCCTGCAAGCCAGTCACGTGAGTGATGACACGTATGACACGCTTCATAGTCTTTTTATATTATTTTAATTATCAATATTTTCTCATATTATATTATCTGTTGTATATATATTGTGATGTCATTGGTTTTCGATCATGATAAGATCATAATAATTAGACTGATTTACTTTTAAACATAGATCCTAAATAATCTCGATCATATGTTATTCGAGAAAGTCATAAGACAACCAGATAGAGTGATGTACTGTATACTCATCCAGATGATGGAAGTGGCTGGTCTCACAACCACTCGTGTGGGACCACTATGGGTATAGTACAGGTGATCATTAGAGAATGAATTTACTTATTGATCCGTTTACGGACTAGGTATGGTTAATGATAACTAATGTTAGATAACAATTCCATAGTCTCAGTTGTGTGTCTAGTCCTTAGACTTGAGACACCAAGGATGTCTTATTTGAGTATTTCTTTCTTTGACACCGAACTTATAAGTCTATAAAGTTTCAAATTTGGTACAACCGATTATCTAGATTGGTAGCCAACCTTACGAAGACAATTAAGTGTCAATAGAGGATCATCTGCTCTCAGTATCATGAGAGGAATATCTCGTGTATTATCACTCAAGCAAATCCTTGGCTAGGATCGTTCGAATTAAAAGAGAATGAGTTCTCCGGGATAATCTAATTAGTATGAGACTCAGACAAATTTCGTATGTAGCCTAATAGTACTATGCCCAATATATAATCTCTGGGATATTAGATTGATGAGGGGCTATAGATACATGGCAACTGAAGATAGACAGGTCCAATGAATTTGATCCCCTGTACCATTTGGGGACTATGACATAGTAGCCTAGTACGTCTATAATCGATTAGTCGAGTAAATTATTATAGGATAATAATTCACTAAATTAGAAGGAGTTCTGATAGGAGGAACTCATGGCCAGCTCGATATTAGACCTAGAGGGTCACATACATATGGTGGATGTTTCAACGAGTAGAGGATTGTATATGGGCTATTCAATTAGCCCCTGTTCTCATTAGATAAGACCTAATATTGATGGACTCCTTACATGAGGCTCAACTAGAGGTCAATTGAGATTATTGGATAGAGATCCAATAATCCAAGCAGAGTGGATAATTGGATGGAGATATAATATACACGGATCCATTAGGATTTTTGATGGTTCTTAATAAATAGAAGGCAAGGGTGACATCATAGTGATAGGCTATAAATTTGGCCGCCCTCTCCTATTCTCCTCCCTCCCTCATCTTCTCAACTGACCAGCCCCTCCCTGCTATGAGAGGATAGTGATGAAGATAGCAGATCTTCTTTTATGAGTGCTGTGAGAATGTGTGTGCAAGAGTTGAGGTTTTTTTTACTATGATTGGAGGAGCATCGCTGTGACGTTCCATCTTGTGAATATCGCTAAAGAGGAGGACATTTGACCTCCTTCATCCTCTCTATCTAGATATGAAATTTCAAGGATATACGATCTCCTTAGATAATCAATCTCTCACATATCGTAGTTTTCGATTTTGCATTTTCTTCGAGCAACAATCTTTGCATGACGACATCAAAACTATAGGAAACCAGTTTTGTTTTGTTCTTCCACTATACATGTGATGTTCTTTTATGGTTTTCCTACAATTAACAAGGGTAGTTGATCTTCCTCTATTAGAAAGAAGATATGTAGTGATTGATCCCTTGAGGCTAGATTTCCATGAAGTCATTGATCCCTTGCTCTCATAAATGGAGAGTGTTAGTTGCGAAAGGGGTCGAGGAGGTGGAGAATGGAGAGGCAAACTCCAAATACTAAGACAAGGCAGAAGGGCAGAGTCTAAGAAACTTTATAATACTGGTGTCAACGGGCTTCTCATCAAGATAGCTAAAAGTGGAAAACTTTTGGTTGATGTAGGAGTGCTCAACAAAGGAATGAAGTAGACAGTTTGTGGTGTTTTACCTTTTTTACTCAGAGGAGTAGGCGGTAAGGATGATAGAGAAGACAGTACAATGCCAAAGGTGACTAAAACTATCAAAAACTTACTCAAAGTTGAGGTAAAATTTTGCTCTTTTTAAGCAAAACTTATAGAAGTTTGATGGCAGAGAGAAGACAAATCATAGTAGCTAACTCAACGCAAGGAGCGCAAACACTTCAAGTACTTCGGAAGTGTAAGCAAAGAGCGAGCGAAGACTAGTAACCAGCTTGATGCATGAAGTACAACCTCGAGGAGGCGAGTGAAGTCAAGTAACTTTGCCTTCTCAACTCCTAAGAGAATGGGCGAAATCGAGTATCAAAGTTCTCTTATTTATCCAATAGAGGAGCTTTACATAAGTTCAAAGACCCTTCAAAGAAATCTATTAAAAGACGAGTTATCAAATCCTTATCATTGGTGATCAGTGCTACTGAGAGTAGATTGTCCACTTCATTTCCCAATAAAATGTCAATCAAAAGTGAAAGTGATGTGAACTTACTTAAAAGTGACAACTAAGTTAAAGAAGAATTGATGGGTAAATTTTTTAAAGGAAGGACCTCAAAAACTTCAAAGTCTACAAGGTGATACTCGTTAAAGCTCCAACAAGCATCCACCCAGTTTAAGCAGCATGAGACGTTTGAGATACTAGCACAAAATAAGGAAGGTCTTTTTTTTATTAAAAGGATCTGCAATAATCAATAAAGATCAGCACAACTCAACCAACCCCACACCTAGTCAGTCATTGACGAGTTGAAGCAGTATGGCGGATCAGAGTTCGACTACACAACAACAGCGGTAAAGAACAGTTGGGAGCCAAGAGACATATTAGAGCTAGAGTAGAAGATCAAAGATTCAAAAACAGGCGAGGAGATGTAGTATTTGCAGCAGCTTCGATGAGGATATCGAAGGAATAAGTGGGAGAGAATGTTATGGACAAAAATATAAACAAAGCGTTCGACATAATGCTCATGTTTGTCCGTGTCTTTTGATTTTTGGACATACTTTGTACAGTAAGTAGCAGGCTTATAGTAGGCTTGGCAGCCCTAGTTTGGATAGCTTTCATGGCTGATTTTGGTTTATAAATGAGAGTTATATCATGTGTACACTTACGGGGACTTCGATATGTAAGGACCTTGATCTTTTGTGTGTAATCGTTCAGAGCTTATAAAGTCCATAGTTATAATTTGTATTAGCTATATAAAGTGTTTGCTATAGTGGTTGCTTGTGGATCCCATCAAAAATGCTTTCTCTAACCCGTTTTCTCTTTTGTAGATCATAAGGGACCCTAGGAGGTTTTGGGGAGGCTGACCTTTATAGACTAACATGTAAGGGTGCCACACGACTTAGGCAAAACTAACTAAGTTCATAACGGATGGTATCAGAGTAGGACAAGCACATGTAAAAACACTTGTCATGCAAATGTGGGGGACCTAGCTGGGCTACATTAAGGGCAACTAGCATGCATGATCGTTTGGGAGAAACAAACACGAAATTGTAGGGAAAAAAGTCACTTAGAGAAGTGGGCATCCATGATTGACCTTCAAAGGAATGACCAATCCTTTGCTCAAGAGGCACTATGAGGATAAGCAAGCTAGAAAGAATTTATAGCCCATAAAGATTAGGATGGTTGAGTTCAAGCTATAGCTCGATGTTGGCAATTAAACTTGACGGTTCTTAAGACAAGCGGGGCATTTAGTAAAATATGAGACAGTGTAAAGTGGGGTTTATTGCACAACAACCGAAAGAGTTATGCAAAGCTCACAAAAGTAAGAGGAATTACTAACTTAAAAAATTCGGTATTTTTGTAAGGGCTTGTATACATACGATAGAGTATTCGTGGCCATCCCAAAGCGGTCGAAACTCAATGCTATAGAGCATTGAAACTTCCTCTTTGGAATGAAAAGGATATGTTCGAAGGAGACTAAAGTGAGCAACAAGTTCAACACATTTATAGGCCTTAAAGGGTGCAACGGGTGCTGTATTGGCGAAGAGTCAATCTAGCAAGCGCATTTACAGGATGGCAGAATAATGCACAGATTATTCAATAAGACAGAGTAGTCCAATGGGATATTAGTCTCTGAAACTTTTAAAGAGAAGAATGTAAAGAGGAAAGTTGCTCCAACATGATATATATCCAGGAGGGATAGGTCCTGATTCTCTAGAGGGAGAATTATGTACAGCGGATCACACATATTAAGAAAGAGTATTGCAAGACAATATCTCTACAAAGCTAGAAGACCAAGCGAGCAACGATGAGTCATCACATGATCTCAAATGAGGTAATGCATTGGTGGATGAATTACGAGATTAAATAGGGTAGTGCCTATGGAAACATCATATAAAGGAACATTTCGAATCGATGTGAAGATCAGACTCAATGGAGGGTTGACCCATGGAATGGTGGGTGTGAGGGCCACCATCAACTCAATGCAAATTGAGAGACAGAGCAACATGGATGGAACTTGGTGAAGTATCAAAGCCGCATGAAGGGAGTCGACATAGAAGATGGAACATGGAGCGGAGGCACAGAGCTTTTCTTGGATAGAGGTCAAGGACATGAACTCTTATAGAGGCAAGAGTGGGATCATGTTATTCTATAGGTTCTTCATTCTGATGGGGCAGACTCATCTTGCATGGTACCAAAGATGAAGGAGGTTTTGAGGCACATGCACATTGTCTGAGAGATATATTTAACGAAGGAACTAAGGTGATTCAATTTATTGAGGCAAAAGTTATTATCAGAAGGCCTTAGTACTGGTCAAGAGGATGTAGAGGCGGATACTCTTGGAGAATATATCATAATGCTGTCATTCGGGTTGTCATGAAGAAAGTGATGCACAATAGAGATTGTATTGGTAGGGGATAGAGGCCTAAGATCCAAATAATGATGCACTAATTTCAGCAAAGTCGGTGGACTATCTTAGAGCGATGCTTCATCCAAGTATGACCTGAGAATGGGTGGGCAAAGGTGAATTGCCAAAGGAGCAAACACAATTGGAGGTGGCGGAGGCCCTACGATATGCTAGCAGATGTCATACATTAAGAGATCATAGTTCGAGTCCATCACACAAGAATATGAATGCAATAGAGATGTCACCAGAAGGCGACATGGGGTAGTGGATCATGGTGGAATAGTTTGAGGCAATACAACAGATGCAGGAGAAGTCCCGTGAGGGATGAGATCATGCGGAGGTATAATCATGAGCTACTGGGAACTCCACTTTGGAGAACAACACAATAGCAAGAAAAGTTATGGATTCAATGAGTGAATACCATGGTACCGCAGTGGCAGGTCTTCCATGTGTATACATCGAATCTTGCATTGAATAGAAGCCTTAGTCATCGGCATATGAGGGTTATATACTACCGAGGGAGAACTCCGAGTGCAAGTACCAACGAGTCCCATAGGAGGGACTTGCTTATACAAAGGTATGATCGAAGCGACTAAATAGTTGGACTGCTTCAGTACTCACATTCGCTTAAGTGAGCCCGGCAAGTCAGAGGACAAGGCCTAGTAAGCGAACATTGCTACCAAGGAAGCTAAGGAGAACAAAATCAGTGCGAGCCCTGTATCAAGGTGGCGGAGGCCATGTATGAGAGTTGCAATCTATTTTTCGATTAACTAGGGGAAACTGCTTAGAGAACACATGAGTGTTGAAGCAAGCGGTCGAAAAGGGCGAGGAAGTGACGATGAGTCCAAAGAGACTCAGGTACCTAAGAGCAAAATATTGGTCAGAAAGAAGAAAAACTCTGAGGAGTGTCACGGTACCATAGAGGCGGATCTACCGATCACAAAGAAAGGGACTAAATACAAGACAATGAATAGTAGGGCTATGAGCTTAGCAACGCCATGGTACCACAAAGGTGGGACTTCCATGGAGTCATCAATCGCTTACTCTCATGGAGGGAGAGCATTAGTCATGAAAGGGGCCAAGAAGGTGGAGAATGCAGAGGCAAACTCCAAGTACTAGGACAAGGTAGAAGGGTAGAGGCCAATGAACTCCATAAGATCAGTGTCAATGAGCTTCTCATCAAGATAGCCGAAAGTGAGAAACTTTAGGTTGATGAAGGAGTGCTTAACCAAGGAATAAAGTAAACAGTACGTGATATTGTACCTTTTCTATGAAGAGGAGTAGGAAGTAAGGATGATGGAGAAGATGGTACAATCCCAAAGGTGACCAAAACTATCAGAGACTTGTTCTATATTGGGGTGAAATTTTGCTCTTTTTGAGCAAAACTTCTTACATTCCAGAAGTTCGATGGCAGAGAGAAGGCGAATTACAGTAGCTAACTCAATGCAAGGATTGCAAACACTTCAAGTGCTTCAAAAGTGTGAGCAAAGAGCGAGCGAAGACTAGTAACCAGCTCGATGTATGAAGTACAACCTCAATAAGGTGAGTGAAGTCAAGTACCTTTGCCTTCTCAACTCCTAAGAGAAGGGGCGAAACTAAGTACCCCAGTTCTCTTATTTATCCAGTAAAGGAGCTCTACACAAGTTAAAAGACTCTTTAAAGAAATCTAATGGAAGACGAGTTGTCAAGTCCTCGCCATTGGTAATCAGTGCTATTGAGAGTAGATTGTCCACTTTATTTCCTAACATAATATCAATCGAAAGCGAAAATGATGCGAACTACTTAGAAATAACAACTATGTTGAAGAAGAATTAATGGGCAAATTTTATGAAGGAAGTATCTCAAAAACTTCAAAGTTTATAAGGTGATGCTCGTTAAAGCTCCAACAAGCATCCACCCAATTTAAGCAACATGAGACGTTTAAGATACTAGCGTAAAACAAGGAAGGTCTTTTCTTTTATCAAAAAGATCCGTAAGAATCAACAAGGATCAACACAACTTAGTCGACCCCACCTAGGTCAGTCATTAGCAAGTTGAAGTAGCATGGCGGATTAGAGTTTGACTACTCAACAATAGTGGCAGAGAGCAGTTGGGAGCCAAGAGGCATGTTGCAGCAAAAGTAGAAGATTGAAAATTCAACAAAAGGTGAGAAGATGCAACATCTAAGTGGTTTCAACGATGACATCGAAGGAATAAGTGGGGGAGAATATGATAGGACTCCAGCAGGGTTAAGTCCTAATCTCCCTATAAGTAGTTAATAAAACCCTGCTAGATTGTAATAAAGCCACTCATACCTTATAAAGGAGTATGGCTAGGGTTTAGATTAGCCCTTAGAGCTTAGTGGCCGTCACCCCCTTACTGGGTTGGTTGGCCAGATTTTCCCCCTGCTTAGTGTCACGGGCTTAACTGATTTTGTCAAAGCCGTGCGGCACCCATGCGTGTCCGTCCGTAAAGGTCAGCCCTCCCCGAGATCCCCTAAAGTCCATTAGACTTATAAAAAGAGAAAATGGGCTAGAAGAAGTAATTCCCATAGGATCCACAAGCAACTGCTCAAGAAAACACTTTATAAAGTCAAATACAAATTACACCCATGGACATTACAAACTCAGAGAGGTTGCACACAGAGGATAATGGTCCATTATAAACCAAAGTCCCCACAAGTGCTTATAAGACATACTTGTATTTACAAGCCAAACTTGGTCATAAAGCAAAATAAACTAGGGTTGCTAAGCTTACTGCAAGTCTGCTTCTTGTTGTACAAGATACGTACCTAAACCGAAGGACACGGACTAACACAAGCATTTCATCGAACACTTTGTTTACATTGTTGTCTGTGACATTCTCCCCCACTTATTCCTTCGACGTCCGCATCGAAGCTACTATAGATGCTGCATCTCCTTGCATTCTACTGAATCTTCAATCTTCTGCTTTGGCTACAACACGCCCCGCTGGCTCCTAGCTGCTCTTCGCCGCTGTTGTTGAGTAGTCGAACTCTGATCTGCCATGTTGCTTTAACTCACCAATGACTGAATCTGGTGTGGGGTTGGCTGAGTTATGCTGATCCTTGTTGGTTCTCGTGGATCCCTCTGATGAAGGGAAAGACATGCCTTATTATGCGTCAGTATCCCAGTATACTCATATTGCTTGAACTAGGTAGATGCTTGTTGGAGCTTTAACGAGTATCGCCTCGTAGACTTTGAAGTTTTTAAGGTCCTTTCTCCATAATATTTGTCCATTGAACCTTCTTCCACTGCTAGTTGTCACTTCCAAGTATGTTCGCATCACTCCCGCTTTCGATTAGTTAATTGGGAAATGAAGTGAAAAATCTACTCTCAGTAGTACTGATCACCAACAGTGAGGATTTGACAACTATTGTCTTCCATAAGCTTTCTTTGAAGGGTCACTGAACTTATACAGAGCTCCTCTAGATAAATAAAAGCACTGGGATACTTGACTTCACCCATTCTCTTCGTAGTTGAGAAGGTAAGGTTACTTGGCTTCGCTCACCTCCTTGAGTTAAGAGAATTGGGGTACTCAGTTTCGCCCATTCTATTGAGTGGAGAAGGCAAAGGTTACTTAATTTTGCCTACCTCCTCAAGTTAGTGCTTCATGCATTGAGCTGGTTACTAACATTTGCCCGCTCTTTGCTCACACTTCTGAAGCACTTGAAGTGTTTTCACTCCTTGCGTTGAGTTAGCTACTGTGATTTGTCTTCTCACCACCATTGAACTTCTGGAATGCAAGAAGTTTTGCTCGAAAAGAGCAAAAGGTTTACCCCAACTTAGAGTCTCCCAACTTAGAGTAAGTCTTTGATAGATCTGGTCGCCTTTGGGATTGTACCGTCTTCTCCATCACCTTTGTCGCCTATTTCTCTGAGTAGAAAGGTATAGTACAGTGTACTGCCTATTTCGTTCCTTGGTCGAGCACTCCTGCATCAACCCGAAGTCCCTTAATTTCGGCTATCTTGATGAGAAGCCCATCGACATCGGTCTTAAGAAGTTTCTTGACCTCTGCCCTTCTGCTCTGTCTTGGTACTTGGAGATTGCCTTTGCATTCTCCACCTTCTCGGCCCCTTTTACGACCAATGCTCTCCCTCCTTGAAAGCAAGGGATCGATGACTCCACGAAGTCCCGCATCTGCGGTACCATGGTGCTGCCAAGCCCATAGCACTACTCTCCGTTATCTTGCATCTTCATCCCTTCCTTCACAATCGGTAGATCTGCCTCTGTGGCACTCTGGTGCTTCTCTGAGTCCACATTTCTAACCGACGCTTTGCTTTTAGGTACCTAAGCCCTACTGGACTCGTCGTCGCTTCCTCGCTCCTTTCGACTACCTGCTTCGACTCCACTGTGTCCTCCTAGCAGTTCTCCTTGGTTGATGGAAAGACAGACTGCAACTCTCATGCATGGCCTCCGCCATCTTGTTGTAGGGCTCGCGTCGATTCTATTCTCCTTAGCTTTCTCGGTAGCAACGTTTGCTTACTCGGCTTTGTCCTTTGACTTGTCGGGCTCCCTTAAATGAATGTGAGCATTGAAGCAGTCCAACTCTCCAACTGCTCTGATTATACCTTAGTATAATCAAGTCCCCTCTATGGGACTCACTGGTACTTACAATCTGACTACTCTCTCAGTGGTACACAGTTCCCATATGCTGACGACCAAGGCTTTCATCTGATGCAAGCTTCGATGCATACACACGGAAGACCCGCCTTTGTGGTACTATGACATTCACTCCTTGAATCCACAACCCTTCTTGTCGTTGCATTGTTCACTGAAGTGGAGGTCCCAGTAGCTCCTGATCATCCACATGATCATATCCCCCTCCATGGGACTCACTGGTACTTGCACTTGGACTTCTTCCTCGGTGGTATACAGCTCCCATACGCTGATGACTAAGGCTTTCATCCAATGCAAGTTTTGATGCACACACGAAGACCCGCCTCGCCTGTACTATGACATTCACTCCTTGAATCCATAGCCCTTCTTCTTGTTGTGTCGTACACCAAAGTGGAGCTCCCAGTAACTCCTAATCATACCTCCGCATGATTTTTGTCTCTTACGGGACAACATTGCCTGTATTGCATTACCACGAACTATTCCATCACGATCTGCTGCACCATGTCACCTCCTGGTGATATCTCCATTGCATACAGATTCTCATGTGATGAACTCGAACTATGACTTCTCCACGTGTGGCCTCTGCCAATACATCGTAGGGCCTCTGCCATCTCCGACTTTTAGTTCGCTCCCTTGGCAATTCCACTTCGTCCGCCCACTTGGGTTACACTTGGACGAAGCATAGCTCTAGAACAGTCCGTCGCCTAGGAGCTCCTGAAGTCCCCTGACTTCGCTAGAGTTGGTGCACCATTATCTGGATCTTGGGTCTCTATCCCCTACCAGCACAATCTTGCTATGCACCTCTTGTTCCTGACAACTTGAATAGTAACACTGTGGCATATTCTTCAAGAGTACCCGCCTCTGCATCCTCTTGCCCCATACTAAAGTCTAATGATCCTAACTTTACCTCCGCAAGTTGAATCACCTTAGTTACTCCATCAAATACATCTCTGAGGTAGCTTGCATGTGCCTTGAAGCTCCCTTCATCTTTGGCACTATGCAAAATAAGTCTGTCCCATCAGAATAAAGAACCCATGGAACGACATGATCCCACTCTTGCCTCTACAAGAGTTCATGCCCTTGACCTCTATCTAAGGAAAGCTCTGTGCCTCCGCTCCATGTTCCATCTTCTATGTCGACTCCCTTCATGAGGCTTGGATACTTCACCGAGTTCCACCCAAGTCGCTCTGCTCCTTGATTTGCATTAAGTTGATAGTGGCCCTCATGTCCACCATTCCACGGGTCAGCCCTATGTTGAGTTTGATTTCTGCATCGACTCTAAGTGTGCCTTCATATGATGTTGCCTTGGATTGCTCCCCTACTTGATCTCGAAATGCATCCACCAATGCATTACCTCCTTCGAGATCATGCGATGACTCTTTGTTGCTCACTCGATCCGTTAAGCTTTGTGGAGATATCGTCTTGAGGAACTCTTTCTCAATATGTGCAGTCTGTTACACATGATTCTCCCACTAGAGAACTAAGACTTATCCCTCCTAGATATCTATCCTGCTGGAGCAACTTTTCTCTTTACATACTTTCCACTAGAAGTTTTGGAGACCACCATCCCCGTTGGACTACTCCATCTTGCTAAACAACTTGTGTCTTGTTCTGCCCCCGCAAATGCAGTTACTAGATTGCGACCCTTTGCCAATACAGTCTCCACTGCACCCTTCAAGGTCTAGTAATATGCTGAACTTGTTGCACATTTCAGCCGCCTACAGACATATCCTTTTTATGTCGAAGAGAAAGTTCTTATGCTCCATGGCGCCGAGTTTCGATCACGCTTTGGGATGGCCACGAACACTTTGTCGTCCATGTACAAGCCCTTGCATGAGTTCCGAATCCTTCGAGTTAGCAATTTCCCTCACCTCTGTGAGCTTTGCACAACTCTTTCAGTCGTTACGTAACAACTCCTATCTTGCACGGTCTCATCTTTCACCAAGTGCCCCGCTTTGCCTTGAGCACCGTCAAGTTTGGTTGCCAACGTCGAGCTATAGCTCAAACTCAATCATCACAATCTTTATATGCTACGCATTCTTCTTCGCTTACTTGTCCTCGTGGTGCCTCTCACACAAAGGGGTTGGCCATTCCTCTAAATGCCAAACCTGGATGCTCACTCCTCTAAGCGACTCCTTTCCCTACATCTCAATGTCCATTTTCCCCCAAACAGTTACGCATGTTGGCTGTCCTCCACACAGTCGAGCTAGGTCCCCCACATTTGTATGGAAAGTGATTCTGTGTGTGCTTGTCCCGCTCTAATACCACATTGTCACGGGCTTAGCTGATTTGGCCAAAGCCGTGTGGCACCCATGCGTGTCCGTCCGCAAAGGTCAACCCTTCCCGAGATCCCCTAAAGTCCCTTAGACTTACAAAAAGAGAAAATGGGCTAGAAGAAGCAAATCTCACGGGATCCACAAGCAACTGCTCAAGAAAACACTTTATAAAGTTAAATACAAATTACCTCCATGGACATTACAAACTCAGAGAGGTTGCACACAACGGATAATGGTCCATTACAGACTGAAGTCCCCACAAGTGCTTATAAGACATACTTGTATTTACAAGCCAAACTTGACCATATAGCAAAACAAACTAGGGCTGTTAAGCCTACTACAAGCACACTTCTTGTTGTACAAGATATGTACCTAAACCGAAGGACACAGACTAACACAAGCATTTCATTGAATACCTTGTTTACATTGTTATCCATGACACTAGGTTGGCTATAGAGCAAACCTAGTCACCCTCTGTTCCTATTAAGGTAGGTTGGCTATATGATGGGCAAAGGGATAATTTTACTTAGGTAAGCACTCTCTTAGGCTAGGGTTTTGATCCCTATATAATGATGTAGCAGCTCCTCTCTTGAATCAAGCAATTATCAATTTTATTTTAGTCTTGTATCGAGTCTAGGAGGGAGGAACCCCTATTGCATTCCAAGGGTTGATCCTCCTTAAGAATCAAAATCTATATAGCTCCTTCTGGGGTTCTATCACCTAGTATCAAAGTAATGATCTTGCTACCCCTATAGCCATCTCAGTTGCCTCTACCTTTCCAAGCAATTCCTATAATTGCTACGACACGCGCCTCCACCTTCCACCCCAATAGCAGATTAAATCAGTCTATCGTTGCCCCCGATATTTGATCTGAAATTCTGGTATATTTTTATTATCCACACATCTTCAATACTACAAGATTCCTTACTTTATATGTTGAAGATTTTTTTTCAAATTTTATCCACTGTAAATTTTGTTCGTCGTAAATGTTATCATCATTGTAAAGGCGAAACGCTGCAGAAATTTTCAGTCGATTGTTGCTTCTTAAAACTAAACTTTTTCCTTTTTGGTTAAAACTTTTATATAATTTTATAAATTATCTTAGCTTTCATCTAAAACTGATCTCATGAAAAAACTCCTTCTAGATATGGACTTATAGCACTGTAATTCTTCATTGCATAGTATTAAAATTTTATAATGTAGAATCTGTCTTCCATCTATTGGCCTCTTGAAATCAAACTTCTGTTCATCCTTTTCGGCTAAAATTTTTACATAATTTTTAAGATCAAGTTGACTTTTATCTGAATTTAATTTCATAAAAAACTCCTTCTAGAACTAGTTGTTTTGTGCAATCTTTGACCATCATGTAGTTCTAAAATTTTAAGATGAAGGAATCTACCTTTCATCTTTTACCCTATTTCTCTACTGTTATGCTGCCAAAATTTTGTCAAACTTTTTACTGGTATTAACAATATCTGAACCAAGAGTTTATGTATAATTTCCTTAAACTTTCCTCTAGAATTCATGTCGAGAAGTCATCGTTTCTCTGACGTAAAATTAGTTCAGCAGGATAGCACATCATAACACTTCTTTTCACCAAATTCTATTAGATTTGAGTGCTATTTTTTGTGAGATTTTGAACTCTTTTTTCCTCATCTCCAAACCCTACCATCCTCACTAAAAACCTTTTTAAATATTATCCTAAACCGAATCCAAATAGCCCCCAAATCAGCCATTTAAATTAGCCTACTTCCTTATCGATCCACTTACCTTTTTAGACAACTTTCCTTACCGAGACATCTACCTTTGCTGCCATCTATCCTAGATCTAAAATCTATTTTCCTAACCTTAATCTATTGCTATCATAGTCCTAAAACCACACCAATTCATAGCCTAAAATCTACAAAATTGTAGCCCCAAATTTACCCTAAACCACAGCCTACTTCCATCCAAACCAATTCACCTTCCAACCGGCCACCCCCTTCTCCAAAATTTTCATACCACTAACCCGATAACAGAATAAAGATCTTAATATTATAGATTTAGAGGTGTATACTATGGCATCAAAGGAGGCTATCGATGTAAAGCTTGAAGCCTTTGGAAATTGCATGGAAGAGAAGATGCGATCTCTTTTCGTCAAATTCAGCATTGACCGACTATCGAACCCGAGGAAATCACAACACATAGAAACTTCAGATCGGTGAGATGATCCTTAAGAATATGACCACATCACCTCTGATCTTAATAATTATGCATGAAGGTTGACTTCCCTAGATGGGAAGAAGGAGACCCGATCAGGTAGATCTCTTGCACGGAGCACTATTTTTGGTTCTACCGAACCGCCAATGCCATACGGGTGGAGATTGCTACCATCCACCATGAGAGAGATGTTATTTAGTAGTTTAGTTAGTTTAAGTACACCCATGGAGGACTCTTTTAGCAACGATTCAAGGAAGGACTACTAGACTGCTTCGGACCAACCAATTTCAACAACATCGACGGACAATTGGCGAAGATTCGTTAAACCTCTATAATACAAGAATATCAAATAAGGTTTAAGCATTTATCTAACTAAACTGAGAATTGGTCTGAGAAATAACTTTTAGGTACTTTTATTAAGGGCCTAAAGCCAAAGATCTGAAGAGAAGTAAAGGCGCGACAATCGTACACTCTTATGGCGGTGATTTCCTTTGTGCATATCCAGGAAGAACAATTGAACCACAAGGTACAAAGGCCAAGGGTCGCTCCCCGACTAGCCATGTCGAGGCCTACTACCCCCTCTATTACCATCCAAGCGCCTGCACTAAAAAAGTTGACAAGAGATGAGCTTCGCGAACGATCAGCCAAGGAGTTGTGTTGGCATTATGATGAACCGTGGAGCCGTAAACATCACTATAAAAAGGGTCGGATCCTTATGATTGAACCAGCAGAGGATAAGGACAATGAAACATCTGAAGAAGCTCTTGAACCTAAAGAAGAAGCCATGGAGGAAGAGTTCCAACTGGCCAACTATGTAGTGCACGCATTGGTCGACTATTCCAACCCACAGATGATAAAAGTTGGAGGACTTCAAAAATAGCAACTCATCACTATTCTCATCAACATGGGTAGCACCAATAACTTCCTCAATAGTAAGGTTACTGTATGTTTGGCACTTTAAATCTAAGGTTGCAACAAGTTTGATGTAAAGGTCACCGACGACCGAATCTTTAATTACGACCAATGGTGCCCGCGGGTGAAACTACTCCTCCAAGACCAAGAAGTGGTAGCCGATTTCTTCCTCTTACCTATTGATGATTATAAAGCTATACTCAGGATCGAATGGCTCACAACACTAGGTGATATCTCCTGAAATTTTTCTAAATTAATTATGAAATTTTATTGCAAAGGGAGACAGGTCACGTTATGAGGCAAGCGCGGGAGCCAAATTTCCACCATTTCATCACAACAAATGGAGAAAGTTTTATATAAAGCATATGGTCAATTCTAGATGCATATTTAGTAGCCATTTATGGGGGAGAACATATAAAACTCAAATCCTAAGCTTACCCTATGCCTGAACGAATTCGCGGATGTTTTCTTAGAGTTGTGTGGGCTGCCCCCTAACCAGCTGCATGACCATTGCATTCCTATTTTGCTAGGCAAACCTCTAGCAAATTTATGATACCACTATCCTCACTTGTAGAAGGACAAGATCGAGAACATTGTTAAAGAGATGCTTGACACCGGGGTGATTCGATCGAGCTACAGCCCTTACTCCTCACCGGTGTTGCAGTGCGCAAGAAAGATAGTACGTGGCGGATGTGCATTGACTACCAAGCTCTAAATGCCATCACCATCAAGGATAAATATCCTATCCCATTTGCAGATGAACTCTTGGATGAATTAAAAGGAGCCCGAGTCCTTACTAAATTGGATCTCCTATCTGGATACCATCAGATTCGGGTATACACTTAAGATATTCTGAAAACTGCATTTCGCACGCATAACGACCACTACGAGTTTCTGGTAATGCCTTTTGAACTTACGAATGCTCCTTCTAATTTTCAAAGCCTGATGAATGACATCTTCCGGAGTTTTCTATGTAAGTTAGTATTGGTATTCTTTGATAATATTCTCATTTATAACCCTTCGCTTGATATACATTCTCAGCACTACGAACTGTTCTAACGATTCTTTAGGAGAATACTCTTTATGTTAAATAGTTAAAGTGCAACTTCTTACAGTGTAAATTAGAGTATCTTGGGCACATTATATTAGAGGATGGAGTGGCAATGAACCCGATAAAGATCGAGGCAATGCAAGGATAGTTGAGACTTGTAAACGTACAATCATTATATGGTTTCCTTGGACTCACGGGCTACTACTAAAATTTTGTGAAAGATTATGGCAAGATCAGTGCCCTACTCATATCCTTACTAAAGAAAGACTCCATCTTATGGTCAGATAAAGCCTCTGCAGCCTTCAAACAACTTAAGGCAGCCATGACGGTGACGTTGGTCCTAGCGCTACCCAATTTTGATCGTACTTTAGTCATTGAGAATGATGCGTCAGGAATTGGAATTTGGGCTATTCTTATGCAAGATGGTCAACTCCTAATTTACACTGAGGCTTTCCCCACACTTCATATGAGGTTTTTATAGGAGATACTAATTACTACCAAATTTAAAATATAGTTGGATATAGGTCCATGGCACGAAAGAGGAGCTAAACTAGAAGAATTGTAATCCATGCTCACACTAGATTGGGCTCTCATCATCCTAAATCATACCAGAGGGCAGTCACCATTCAGAAGAAAGATTGACTATCACTAAAGACTAACCATATGGTTGCCCATGCAAGGAAGAAACTTTCCCCTAACAAACGCCAAAGCAGAAGAAAGTTTCTAGAGAAAGATCAAGTCCCTCTTCATTTCCAACTCCACCAACATGAAATTCAAAACTCAAGAAAGTGGTCTCCCTATTTCTTTAGACCTTACAAAATTAGGGACCATATTAAGGCCTAACCTGGAGATCAGATCCGTGCACCAGATCAAAATTACAGTTGATCCTCTAAGTATCCTACCTCAAATAAAAATTTAAAGACGATGACTTAGCTCAAGTTCTTCCAACTAACACCCAAACTGATGAGGAGCTGAAGACTCAGTTCCCTGAGTTCATAGAACTTCAGTCTTGAGGATAAAGTTGATTTTAAGAGGGCGGGTTTGATAGGACTCCAACATGATTGAGTCCTAATCTCCCTCGAAGTATCAATAAAACTCTACTAGATTGTAATAGTCACTCCTATCTTATAAAGGAGTATGGCTAGGGTTTCGATTAGCCCTTAGGGCTTAATGGCTATCGCCCCCTTACTGGGTTGGTTAGCTAGAGTTTTCCCCTGCTTAGGTCGACTATAGAGCCAACCTGGTCACCCCCTGTTCCTATTAAGGTAGGTAGACTATAGGAGAGGCAAAGGGGTAATTTTACTTAGGCAAGCACCCCCTTATGCTAGGGTTTTGATCCCTATATAATGATGTAGCCGCCCCCTCTCTTGAGTCAAGCAATTATCAATTTTATTTCAACCTTGTGTCGAGTCTAGGAGGGAGGAACCCTATAGCATTCCAAGGGTTGATCCTCTTCAAGGATCAAAATCTATAGAGCTCCTTCTGAGGTTCTATCAGAATGTCAGAACAAAATATAAATAAGGTGTTCGACGTAATGCTCATGGTTGTCCATGTCTTTCGGTGTTTGTACATGTTTTGTATAGCAAGTAGAAGGCTTGCAGTAGGCTTGGTAGCCCTAGTTTGGTTAGCTTTCGTGGCTGGTTTTGATTTGTAAATAAGAGTTGTGTAATGTAGACACTTATGGGGGACTTCAATCTGTAATAGACCTTGATCCTTTGTGTGTAACTATTCAAAGCTTGTAAAGTCCATTGTTGTAATTTGTATTTGCTATATAAAGTGTTTGCTATAGTAGCTAATTGTGAATCCCAGGGAAATGCTTTCTCTAACATGTTTTCTCTTTTATAGGTCTTAAGGGACTCTATGAGGTTTTGGGGAGTCTGACCTTTGTGGATAGATATGCAAGGATATCGCACGACTCAGGAAAAACCAGTTAAGTTCGTGATAGATTGGAGAAGCATCGTTGTAATAATCCATTATGTGAATACCGCTAGAGAGGGGGACATCTGACCTCCTTCATCCTCTCTAATTGCACCAATTTTTGCACGATAACATGATAAACTTGGGAAACCGATTTTATTTTATTTTTCTACTACACATGTGATGTTCTCTCATAGTTTCCTAATAGATTTAGTACCTAATAGGATAGGAACCATTAGGATTATGTTGATAAAGCTCTTTATAAATAGGAGAGGGACCAAAGGGTCATGGGCTAGACGCTTATTATTCTCCTACTTGTCACGAATGGTCGTCATGCAATAGCAACATCTTTGCTCAGCAAACTATTCATTGCTTTTTCTTATTTATATAGATGTTTGATAGTTTGTTTTACCTTGATTTTATGTATTTTAGCATACGAAATGGGAGCGAAAATAGTATAGAATGTTATAGAATGACCACTCTCTACGAGGAGCCAAAACTGCCCAAAACAGCTCCATTTTGGAGCATTTTTCATGTGCTGTAGTGATCACTCTGAGCGGCATAAAATGTCAACCATCTCAGCACCTTGGAACCCCCTGGGTGGCACTAAATAGGATGGGGCTTCGGGTACATGTCGGGCATAGGCTTTCATCAATAATTGAACTTATCTTGCATCTGATACCTTGGGAACTATCGTTTGTGGACTTATGACCATTCTTACAACTCTCTAAAGTCCTATTTCGCTCTCTTTCTTTCTTTTCTCTGCTGCACTCAAGGTGTTCGATGAATTGCTTGTATAGCTTCCCTCTTTGTGAGATATTAGGACTTGTCTGTCACTCGTTTCTAAGCTAATCAACTTCTTCTTTGCAAGTCCTAAGGACCCACACGAGGTTATAAGTCCAAAATAGCAGGGAAGGTTGTTTCACAACTTAGGTAATTTCAGCTAAATCTTCACGAGTGCTGCTTGGGTAACGCATCGCTTAGGCAAATTCAACTAAGTCCGTGACAATGTGGTATAAGAGCAGGTAAGCAATTCAAATGAATAGTGAAGAAGATTCATAATCTAGCTATGGTGAAATACCATGGTGAATCAAGCAAGATGGGGCAAGCCGGATCCTTGCTCCAAGCAGCTATAGGTGGCTACAGGTGTAAACTCACTCATAAACTATTGGAGTCACTCATGAGGAGCGTGATAGTGAACAAGATGAGCATGAAGTTGGGTATTCTCCACGAGCGGAGGAGGCACCATCTAAAGCGTCAATCGGAAAAGGAGCCACAAGGAGAGACTTATAACGGAAACCTACCTCGATGTTCTTGAAATGAGCTTCGAGGAACTCTACAATGCCAACAAAGGCTCCTTGGGGTAGAGAGCTCACAAGAATAAGCTATTGAGAAACCTCAGTGGGAGCATCACATGCGTAGTAGAAATCAAAATAAGAAATTATTTCCCACACAGATCAAATAATCGTGTAAAAGATTAGGGTCGTAAGAAAAATATAAAAATCAAAAAATCACAATACATGAGAGATTGATTTTACTTAGGGAGATCGTATATCCTTGTATTTCCAGATCTGGATGGAGATGATGAAGAAGGTCAAGCATCCTCCTCTCTAGTGGTATCCACACGATGGATCTCTGTAGTGAAACTCATCCAATCTGATCTTGCAACTCTTGCCTAGAGGGAGGGAGGAGAATAGGAGGTGGTGGCTAAAGTTGCAGCCTATCAACCATGAGTCTCCCCTCCTATTTATAAAGAGCCACCAAATATATGGCTCCTGCCTTTGTGGGTATTGAATCTTCATCCAATTATCCGTTAACCTTAGATTATTAGATATCTATCCAATAATCTCCTTAAGCCTCTAATTGGGGCTCAATCAAGGAGCCTATCAGCATAGGGTCTCATCTGATGAGAAAATGGGCTAATTAGATCTTCATCCAATCCTCTATTCGCTGAAGCATCCACCATATATGTGTAATCCTCTAGGCCTAATATCGAGCTGCCGTGAGTCGTTCCCATCATAACTCTTTCTGATATAGTGAATTATTATCTCCATAATAATTCACTCGACTCATCGACTATAGACGTACTAGGCCACTACGCCATAATCCCTAGACAGTACAGGGGGATCAAATCCATTAGACCTATCTATCCACAGTTACTGTGTATCTATAATCCCTCATCCAACTAATATCTCAGAGATCATATATTGGATATGGTACTGTCAGGTCACATACGAAATCAGTTTGTCTTACTCTAATCAGATTTTATTGGAGAAATCTTTCTCTCTCAATTCGGATGACCCTAGCCAAGGATCCTCTATTGACACTTAATTGGCTTCGTAAGATTGGCTATCAATCCCGATAACCAACTGTATCAGATCTGAAACTTTTTATACCTATATGTTTGGCGTAAAAGAAAGGAATACTCATACAAGACATCCTTGGTGTCTCAAGTCAAAGGACCAGATACACAACTGGGACTATGGAATCACTATCTAACATTAAGTATCATTAACCATACAGCATTCCATAAGCAGATTAATCAGTGAACTCATTCTCCAATGAGCATTTGTACTATATCCTTAGTGTCTCCACATAAGTGGCTATGAGACCAGCCGCCTCCATCATATGGACTAGTATATAGTACACTGGTATATCCGGTTATCTCGATGTCCCTCTCGAGTAACCTATAATCGGGATTATTCAGGATCTATATTTAAAAATGAATCAATCTTATTATCATAATCTCATCACGATCTGATTCCTATTGCACAGAACCAAGGACATCACAATATATATACAATAGATAATATAATAAGATAATATACTAATAATAATCATAAGTAAAAATATCGTACAGCGTGTCACACATGCCATCACTCATGTGATTGGCTTGCAGGGCACCTGTAACCAGTAATCTCCCACTTGACCTAAAGCTAATCACCTATGTGTTTGATCCCCATCAGATCCCCGTGGCGCTTAAATATAATATGAGCCAACGGTTACGTCAGTGGATCTGTAATGTTATCTTCGGATGGAACTCTTTCCATTACTATATCTTTATGGGTCATGATTACTCTAATCAGATAGAACCTCCTCAAAATAATTCTGATGAGACCTGGGTTCCTTTGCTAGAGCTATCTTCAAATGGAACTCTTTCCATTACTATATCTTTCAGGAAAATGAGGTACATTGCTAGACCTACGTAAAGTTAGAATTTGTGTGTTAGGTACTTGAATAGACTCAGGCTCTAGAATGGTGCTTGAGCTAGGTTCTCCAACCTTGCTCAACTCCATCTCACTCCTATTGTTTCCACCAAGAATGTGTTCATTCTCAAGGAACACATCTCTCTTGGCAACAAAGACTTTTCAGTCCTGATAATGATAGAAGTAATACCCCAAAGTCTCCTTAGGGTATCCCACGAACGTGCACCGTTCCGTCCTTGATTCCAACTTGTTGGGGTTGTGTCCTCTAACGTGGGCAGGACAACCCCAAATCTTAACCACCTTAAGATCGAGTATATTTTCTTTTCATATCTTATATGGTGTAAGTAGGACAGCCCTAAATCTTAACACTACCAACTTTGATGGAACTCTGTTCAGAAGGTAAGCTGCAGTCTCTAGGGCGTACCCCCAGAATGAGACGGGTAGGTCAGTGAAACTCATCATGGATCGCACCATGTCTAACAGCATGTGATTCCTCCTTTCTGATATACTATTGAGCTGAGGTGTATAAGAAGGTATCTACTGGGATAGAATCCTATTGTCCCTAAAGAAATGGGTGAACTTTATACTCAAGTAATCTCCTCCTCAATCTAATCGAAGAGTCTTAATACTCTTTCCAATTTGGTTCTCCACCTCATTCTTATATTCACTGAATTTCTTAAAGGCCTCATATTTGTATTTCATCAAGTACACGTGTACATACCTAGAGAAATTATCAGTGAATGTAATGAAGTATGAGTAACCACCTATAGCTTGAGTCGACATAGGATCACATACATCACTATGTATGAGTTCTAATAACTCAGTGGCTCCCTCTCCAGTTCCACTAAAAGGAGAGTTGGTCATCTTCCCATGAAGGCAAGGTTCGCAAGTAACATATGACTCATAGTCAAATGGATCTAAGTATCCATCTTTTAGTAACTCTTGAATCCTTCCCTAATGTATATAACCTATGCATTATTCATCTCATCTCTTTTCCTCTTAGACATATTTATATTCATGATGTGTGGAGAAGTGTCTAACACATATAAGCCATTTATAAAGGTCCCTCTAGTGATGATCTCATCTTCCATAATTATTGAATAACTATTATTCTCAAAAACTAATTTATATCTACTAATTGTCAAACAAGAGATGGAAATAATATTTTTGATAATGGAAAGGATAAAATAGCATGCATATAATGCAATAATAGCTCCATCAAGTAGATGTAGGATGACCTCCCCAACAGCAATTATAGCAACTCTTGTTCCATTGCCCATCTTGAGGTTCATCTCCCCTCCAATCTCTTAGGTCTTGCTAGAACTTACAATGAATTGTAGATATGATAAGTACTCTCATATCCAAAACCCATGTGTTATCATGAAATTCTAACAAGTGAAGATTGATCATGAATATATCTGAAGCTTCTCCAAGCTTCTGTTTCACCTTCTCTATAAGGTAGTTCTCACAGTTCCTCTTCTAATGCTCATCTTGGCAGTAGTGGAAGCACTATCTTTTTGTCCTTTGTCGGTTCTTTCTTAACAACCTTTGCCTTACGTGGTCTTCATTTGCCCTTACCCTTCTTAAGGATCTTATTGGCCTTCCTTTTCTTTTTGGTCTCACCAATATAGAGAATGAGCTTCTCCTTCTTGATGGCACTCTCAGCTTCTCTCAACATATTGAGGAGCTCAGGGAGAGTCACCTTAAACTTGCTCATGTTAAAATTCATGATGAAATGAGAAAAAAAATCTGGTAGGGACTAAAGTATAAGATCAACACACAAGTTATCCTCTAGGACTATCTTTATACTTTACAAAGTGAGCGATCTCATCCTCACTTATCCTTTCCTCCGGCATGGGAACAATCGTGTTAAGGACATTTGCAATTTTCTTCGCAGTGAGAACAATTCTCAAATTACGAAGCCAATCTGTGTAGTTTGGACCAGTGAGGCGATTGGCATTAAGTATACCACGCAGTATATTTAAGAGCGACATGTTTCTAACAAATAAGATATATCACAAATAAATAACATGTACATTTTACATAAAATACTAATTAAGATATAGACTTCTATCTTAATGTACTCCTACTATTTTCCTAGCGAATCACGTGACACCCTCGACATGTGAATCGGAAGTCTCCGACAAACTCCTAATGGGGATCGCGATTCAATCAGCATCTTAGTGCAATCTCGAGGGACTCGACCAATTATATTAAGCCCAAAAGGTAGGCAACCCTTGCCAATCACAACTCCTTGTGATTCCCTTCATGTTCAACCTATGAATTATCGTGGTCTCGACTGCTTGACCAACTATGAAGTTCAGTTAAGTCATCACTATCGTTACAAGATGATTATGATTCAATGAATATGCTCCTGACTACTCGACCAAGTTATACCATGTCCTCAGGTCACCGATGACATTTATATATCATAGGCAAGAACTCGATCACGTAGATAGGTGAGCCTTGAGTGACTCGACCAACTTAACCTATGTCATTATTCAATTTCTTCCTATAATGATGGAAGGTCACGTGGGTCAATCTTATTACTTCACACTTATTAACTTAATATTAATGTAGGAGGGGTTTTTTTATTTTGTATCAGTCACCTAATATATCATGTCACACACATATATATTTAATATATATCTACATCGCATGCAAATATATATACTGGTGTATCACACATCCATATGCAAGCCACACCGGATGATCATGAGTCGTAACCTAATATGATTAAGCCTGAGCCAATAGGCATAATCACTCACAATAGGATCTATGTGCATTGGTGCATCTCCATGCCTTGATTGTTGATCTCGTCATCATCGGTTCCGTCGGATCCGCGTCACATCATTACGTAGGCCCGACAATAAACGAGAAAAATGGAGGCTCGCAAGCCCCAATAATAATAATAATAATAATAATAATAATAATAATAATAATAATAATAATAATAATAATAATCACAATTACACATATCACAACACATGGCTCATGATCATCCATCAACATCATACATCCACATATACATCACATCATATGTAGGATTACTAGATATATATAATAATTAATTAAATTATTTATTTAATTATTTTTTAGAAATCATGACATGCTCAGAATTTTCAGAATTATCAAGGGTATTTTTAAAATTCTAGATGAGAGGACAGTCCTCGAAATTTTTAAAATTATTAAGGGCATTTAAGAAATTTTATAAAATGGGATAGATGCCCTAGCCCATTTTATCAAATTCTAAGGGGCATAATCATCCTTTTCTCAAAAAGATGCCCTAGCCCTCCCCTTCTGCCCTCATCCAGCGGTCGCTATAGTTGTCGTACAAGCAACGGTGTTGCGTACCATTGGCACCCCTCTTTGCGGTAGGCGTTGCTACCCCTGTAGGCACCAACCATGCCCGCGAGTGGTCGTGCTTGCTGGCGGTTGCCCCTTATGGGCTAGTCGCGGGCGGCCACCTTTGCAGGTAGCCTTAGCCGCAGTCAATCGCCCTTATAGGGGCATGGCCGAGGGTGGCCACCCCTGTAGGGGGCCTGCCATGGCCGGTAACCCCTGTAGGTGGCCTGGCCGTGGCTGGCCGCCCCTCCTCGCTACGTTCAATACAAAAACGTAGCAAAAATACGTAGAACGATTCTACATGATTCAATCTCATCACACGTAGTTTAAAACTAATCATTTGTACGAAAACCTTGGTTCTAATACCACTGTTGGGAAACCTCAGCGGGAGCATCACATGCGCAGCAAAAATCAAAACAAAAAAATGGTTTCCCATGTAGATCAAATTGTCATGCAAAATATTGAGGTCACGAGAAAAATATAAAAAAATAAAAAATCACGATGCATGATAGATTGATTTTACCTAGGGAGATCGTACATCCATGTATTTTCATATTCAGATAGAGAGGATGAAGGAGATCAAGTATCCTCCTCTCTAGCGGTATCTACACGATGGATATCTGCAACGAAACTCCTCTAGTCTGATCTCACAACTCTTGCGCAGAGGAAGGGAGGAGAATAGGAGGCAATAGCTAAAGTTGTAGTCTATCAACCATAAATCTTCCCTCCTATTTATAGAGAGCCACCAAAACCCTAGGGCTCCTGCCTCAGTGGATATTAGATCTTCATCCAATTACTCACTAATATTGTATTATTGGATCTATATCCAATAATCTTCTTAGGCCTCTAATTGGATCTCAATCATGGAGCCCATCAGCATAGGATCTCATCTAATGAGAACAGGGGCCAATTAGATCTTCATCCAATCCTCTATTCACTAAAGCATCCACCATATGTGTATGACCCTCTATGCTCGATATCGAGCTGGCCATGAGTTACTTCCATCAGAACTCCTTCTAATATAGTGAATTATGATCTCTATAATAATTCACTTGACTCATCGACTATGGACGTATTAAGCTACTATGCCATAGTCCGCAAACGGTACAAGGGGATCAAATCCATCGGACCTATCTGTCCACAGTTATCGTATATCTATAATCCCTCATCCAACTAATATCCTAGAGATAGTATATTGGACATGGTACTATCAGGTCACATATGAAATCAGTTTGTCTTACTCTAATCAAATTCTACCGGAGAACTCTTTCTCTTTCAATCTGAATGACCCTGGCTAGGGATTTGTCTGAGTAAGAACATATAAAATATTCCTCTCATGATACCAAGAGTGGATGATTCTCTATTGACACTCAATTGCCTTCGTAAGATTGGCCACCAATCCCAATAACTAGTTGTACTAGATCAGAAATTTTCCAAACTTATACATCTTGCATCAAAGAAAAGAGTACTCATACAATATATCATTGGTGTCTTAAGTTAAAGGATCAAATATACAACTGGAACTATAGAATCACTGTTTGACATTAGTTATCTTTAACCATACAACATTCCATAAGCAGATCAATCTGTGAACTCATTCTCCAATAAGCACTTGCACTATAACCTTAGTGCCTCCACACAAGTGGCTATGAGACCAATCGCCTCCATCATATGGACAAATATATAGTATACTAATCTGTCCGGTTATCTCAATGTCCCTCTTGAGTAACATATAACCAAGATTACTTAGGATCTATGTTTAAAGGTGAATCGATCTCATTATGATCCAATTCCCATTACACAGAACCAAGGATATCACAATATATATGCAACAGATAATATAACGTGAGAATATGCTAATAATAATCATAAGTAAAAAAGATTACACAGCATGTCACACATGCCATCACTTATGTGATTGGCTTGCAGGGCACATGTAACTAGTAGAAGCTGAATCTTGGATTGAGAAAGTTGAATCCCTAGTTGACCGATTGACGGAGGACACCAAAGACTCCATACAACGTCTACACAAAGTTGTGGCGGAACTTACGGCTAAGGTGATGGTGTTAACAAGGAGTCTTGATGCGAAAAGGAACAATACCCATGCTGCGCCACCACAAAGCTTCAGGGCACCAGAGTCGTATTGCTCTAGGAGTGCTAGGGATGCCAAAGAGCTTGAAAAATTTTTGTTCGACATGGAACAATATTTTCGTGCTACGAGACTTGATTCTAAAGAAACCAAAGTTACTATAGTAATAATGTATCTGAATGGAGATGTAAAACTTTGGTGGTGAATGACAGGACTCCAATAGGGTTGAGTCCTAATCTCCAAAGAAGTAATCAATAAAACCCTATGAGATTATAATAAAACCCTACCTAGCCACTTCTATCCTATAAAGAAGTGTGGTTAGGGTTTAGATTGAGGCCTTAGGGTTTAGTAGCCGTCGCCCCCTTTACTAGCCTAGTCGGTCAGGGTTTCCCCCTACTTAGGTCGACTATAGAGCCAAGCTAGCCACCACTTATTCCCTCTAAGACAAGTAGGCTATATAAGGGGCAAAATAATAATTTTAGTTAGGCAAGCACCCCTTAAGGCTAGGGTTTGGGGCCCTATATAAGCATGTAGCCTCTACCTCTTTTTATTAAGTAATTATTAATTTTATTTCAGCCTTGTGTCGAATTTAGGAGGGAGGAACCCCTATAGTGTTCCAAGGGTTGATCCCCCTCAATGGTCAAAATCTATAGAGCTCCTTCTAGGGTTCTATCATCTAGTATCAGAGCTATGTTCTTGCTGCCCTGTAGTCATCTCAGCCACCTTCATCTTCCAAGCAATTCCCATAATTGCTTTTAACGTCACCTCCATCCATCGTCGCCCACCAAGCCGCAGATCCATCAATCTACTATCGTCCTCTGCGTCAACATCATAGATCTGGAGATCTGATATATTTTTATCACCCATGCCTCTTTAATACTATAAGATCCTTTACCCTACACATTAAAGAATTTCTCCAAAGTTTATTTGTAGCAAATGTCATCATTGTTACTTAGGTGAAACGTTGTAAAAATTTTCAGTCATATATTTGCCTTTTGAAACTAGGTTATTTCTTCTCCTTTTTGGCCAAAATTTTCACACAATTCCATAAATCAACTTAGCTTTCATTTGAGATTGATTTCTAGAAAAAACTCCTTCTGGAACTAGTTTTATTATGTCTTCTTTCATAATTATACAGTGCTGAAATTTTTATGATGAAGAATTTACCCTCCGTATATTGGCATCCTGAAACCAAACTTTTGTTCATCCTTTTTGGCCAAATTTTTTAGACAAATTCATAGATCATCTTTGCTTTCATCTAAGACTAATCTCTAGAAAAAACTCCTTCTGGATCTGAACTTATAGTGCTGTAATTCTTCATCATATAGTGCTAAAATTTTACAATGAGAATTATGTTATCTTGTTTGCAAAAATTTTCGTACCATTATGCTGCCAAAATTTTCTTGATCTACATTACTACTACTGTCATTATCTGAACCAAGATTCTGATATTAAAATTCTCTATAAATTTCTCATATTTTTGCTGGAATTAATGTTGAGAAACTACTGCTTCTTCGACGGAAATTTTGTTCAGTAGTACAACGTATACCGCAATGATCTTTTGTCAAAATTTTATCAGATCTCACTGCCATCTTTTCCATATTTGAGACTCCCCCTCTCATCTTCAATTCCTACTATTACTCCCCAAGAAACCCTAACAAAACCATAGTCAAATAGTCATCCCAATCAACCCTAACCATAGCCTACTTCCTTATTGATCCACTTACTTTTTCAGCCACCTTTCCTTACCAATACACCTACCATTGCTGCCATCTATCCCAAATCTAAAATCTATTTCTCTAACCTTTATTTATTACTATCATAGCCCTAAAACCACACCAATTCATATCCTAACTCTACAAAATCACAGCCCCAAATCACACCCAAAACAGCCATAAACCGCACCCAAAAACCGAAGCCTTGGGTCCACTAACCTTTCAGCCGTCCAATCTCCATTATACCTTCAACCACAGCATGCATCTTTCACTGCCCAACACTACCAACAGTGACCTCTTGCTACCATCCTCCTTGATCATAGTCAATAGTGATTCTTGCAGCAAAAAGCTATCAACAGTGATCTTTTGTTGCAATCTGTTTACATCGCAACCCGCAACAATCGTTCGCTGCCAACTATCTTGATCGTGGCTAGCAACAAATTGAACACAATAGCAGCCATCTCTTACTCCATACTATTGTTGCCCTCCTCTGCAATAACCGTGTACATCGCTGCCCCGTCTTCCTCCTATTGCAGCTGCACCCTTGCTGCAACCGATGCCATCTACAACCATGAGGTCGCACCACAGCCACAACCGACATTGTTGCTGCCCTCTTCTTCCTCTGCCATTGTTGCTGCCTTTCGACTTAGATCTCTTGGCTGCCATCTTCTGACAAATATAAGCCACCTAAAAAATCACAGCCTCGATGACATTGCAACGTCAATATTGCAACATCACCGAAGCACCGCAGTCGACGTTACTGCTGCCAGTTTCTTCCTCCACCATTACTGCTACCCTTGGCTGCCATCCTCCATTTGGAGACTTCACCACCGCAGCCCCGACATGTTACCATTGCTGCCTTCAACTTGAAGATTGTAGCTACACTCTTTAATCGGTTTGATTTGACAAGTTAGAGATCCTTATGTCATGACAACGATAGGCTTATTCGAAGCCAAATTGGATGCTTTTGAGATACGTATGGATGTTAAATTATGCACTCTCTTTGAGGAGTTTAGATTGGATTGATCACCGAGCCTAATAAGATCACAACGTGATGCAAATTTAGATTGTAAAAAGAACCTTAGCGAAGAACTAGTGATGATTCGTCAAACCTCCACCATCCAAGAGTATAAAACTAGGTTTAAAAGGTTATCTAATCAA
Source organism: Ensete glaucum (assembly GCA_021527575.1). NCBI lineage: Eukaryota > Viridiplantae > Streptophyta > Magnoliopsida > Zingiberales > Musaceae > Ensete > Ensete glaucum. The sequence goes on along the minus strand of CM038552.1, from coordinate 19,045,024 downwards.
ACTTATGATTGGTCTGAAAAACAGATATTGAGGACTTTTATTAAGGGCTTGAAGTCGAAGATTCAGAAAGAAGTTAAAGCGTGATAGCTGTACATACTTAAGGTAGCTATCTCCTTTGCATGACATCAAGAGGAGCGATTGAACTATGAAGCTCGGAAGACTAGAGTTGCTCCCCGACCAGTGACACCAAAACTTTCACCTCCTCCTACTATCAGCTGACCCCTCAGCCACAGAAATTAATAAGAGAAGACCTTCATGACAGATCGACAATGGGTCTCTGTAAAAAGGAGCTTATAACACAAATGTAAAAAGGAGCCATAGAAATTATGGAGCCTAGAACACAAATGTAAAAAAGAGACATCACTGATGATTGTGCTCACTGAAGAACCCAAACTTGAAGATATGACTCTCGAGCCTAAGGAGAATGATACACCATAACTGGCCACCCGCACGGTCCCTACCTTAGTCGGCTACACCAACCTGCAAATATTGAAGATTGAAGGGTTTCTCAACAGTCCGTTATACACACAACTTTATGGGCAGTAAGGTTGTTGCCCACTTAATGCTCCAAAAAGAAGATTATAATAGGTTCGAAGTCAAGGTAGCTAACGGTCAAATTCTGAAGTGCAACCAGAAGTGCTCGTGGGTAAAATTGATCCTACAGGAGCAAGACGTTGTTGCTGATTTTTTTCTTCCTCCCTCTTGATGGTTTCGATATAGTGCTTGGCATTGATAGGTTGTCCACAATTGGAGATGTTTTCTAGAATTTCTCGAAGCTACCCATGAAATTTTTTAAAAAAGAAAAGCAGGTGATTCTACGAGGGAGCCCAGCGACTACAACTACAATACAACACTTAGAGGGGGTACCGAAAGAAAAATCTAGTGGTTTCCTAATTCAAATTCAAGGATTTCAGGAGATTGAAGATAAGAATCCTCTCCCATAGCTTGCTAAAATTTTGGACATCTCTGCCAAACCGAGCCAATTACCTCCTCTAAAGCTGTCCGACCCCCCTATGTTGAATAGGCCGAAACTTCTACCAGTTGTTACTCAGCCAGATTACTTCCTACAACCTCAGAAGATCAAAGAGAAAAGGGTCGTCTAAGAGATGATAGAGATATAAATTGTTCAGCCATACATATTTCCCGCTACGACACAACCCTACATCCTTTTCCCCAGAGATAAGCTACTTATAAAATGTTACGTCCCGTCGAACTCACCATGGTTGCTGATCTCAGGTGACTTCTATGACTTTCCCTAAGATCGAACCATGATGCTTAAAGACTTTCTTGATAATGACCTCCAATCTATGGCCCAAGACCATGAGAAAATTGAGCCCCTCTAGTAGTGAAATCAGAAAATGGGAAGGATCATTTGTAGAACTCAACAAAGCATGAACATCATCCCTCTCATTATAAAGAAAGATGCACCACCTTGTCCGAGCGGAACTATAACCCTCAAAATCACGATGTCGTCCATACCAAATCGTAACCAGATTTTTATTATTGGAGCAGACATATCCAGAGTTCGGGTCAACACCATCCTTATCCAAGATGGTCAATGGCATGAAGAAGTGAAAATAGGCCCGAAAAATCATTACTCCTATCCACCTTAGACTCAGATCAGGCTCATACCAGTAGAGATTTTCTTAGAGGACAGCCCTCACTCCAAAAGAATGCACGACTACTATTACAGAGCAACTATGTGGCAGCCCATACAAGAAAGAAACTTCCTCGTGTCAAATGCTGAAGCAGAATAAAGTTTCCTGAGAAAGATCAAGTCCCCTTCATCTCCAGCTCCACCAGCACAAAATTCAAACCTCAAGAAAGTGGTCTTCCTATTTCTTTGGGCCTTGCAAAATTGGGGATCACATTGGGGCCCTAATATAGAGATCAGATCCGTATACCAGATCAAGATTATAGTTGATCCTCCAATTGTCCCACCTCAAATGAAAATTTAAAAAAGATAACTCAGCCCAAATCCTTCCAACTAACACCCAAGCTGATGAGGAGGTCAAAGTTCAGTTGATGATAGCATGAGAATCATATGAGGAGTTAAAGACCTGGTTCCCTGAGTTTATGGAACCTCAGCCTTGAGGACAAGGCTAATTTTAAGAGGGCAGGTTTGATAAGACTCCAGCAGGGTTGAGTCCTAATCTTCCTAGAAGTAATTAATAAAACATTGTGAGATTGTAATAAAACCCCACCTAGCTATTTTTATCCTATAAAGAAGTGTGGTGAGAGTTTAGATTAGGGCCTTAGGGTTTAGCATCCACTACCCCCTTTACTGGGCTAGTCGGCCAGGGTTTCTGCCTACTTAGGTCGGCTATAGAGCCAACTTAGCCGTCACCTATTCCCTCTAAGGCAGGTAGGCTATAAAAGGGGTAAAATGGTAATTTTAGTTAGGCAAGCACCCCCTAAAGCTAGGGTTTAGAGCCCTATATAAGCATGTAGCCTCTACCTATTTTTATTAAGCAATTATCAATTTTATTTCAGTCTTATGCCAAATCTAGGAGGGAGGAATCCCTACAGCGTTCTAGGGATTGATCTCCCTCAAGAGTCAAAATCTATAGAGCTCCTTCTGAGGTTCTATCAGCAAACCCGCTAGGAGGAGATCCAGCAAGGCCGATGTCGAGTTGATACATAGGAAGACTTGAAGTGAGAGTTGAGAACTCGGTTCTTGCTCGAGAACACAGAGTTTGTCATAAGAAGGAAACTGAGGCAACTCCGCCAAAGTACATTAATCTGAGACTATGTGAAATAGTTTTTAGCACTAATGCTGGATATATAGGATATGTCCGATAAGGATAAGCTATTCAGCTTCCTCGATGGCTTGAAGCCATCGGCACAATAAGAACTATATTAGAGGAATATCACCGACGTAGTCATGGCAATTGCAGCCACAGAAAGGCTAACTGACTTTGTTTCTTCGGAGGATTTAAGAAAGAAGAAATAATCTTCGAGAAATTACTCAACAAAATGCTCTCAAGCAAAGGAGTCCGGGGGCGAACAAAAGAAGAAGAATTTCTACAAAGGACCAAGCTCAAAAGGTAAAGTCTCAAAGTCTAGTGGATGTTTCTTATGTGGAGGACCGCACATGGTGAGGGAGTGCCCAAAAAGCAAACACTTAATGCTTTAACTACATCAATATATCCCCACAAGTTGGACAAGGGCAAAGTTATCACCCTTAATTCGAGTAGTTCTGAATTTAGTTGCGATAGTTGAGGCGTCGTAAGGACCTAGGATGGGAGCAATGCATTTGTTGAAAGCATTATGGGGTCAAGTGGGGGAGAACACAAAGGCAAAATCACTGAAGGCAGGAAGCAATGAGTTAGTGTATGTGGACATTAAGCTTAATGGCCGAACAACCCATGTAATGGTGGACATAGGTGCTACCCATAATTTTATTGCCGATCATGAAGCTAAGTGAATTAGTCTAATCTTGGAAAAAAACCCAAGTCGTATGAAGGCTGTGAACTCAGAGGCCAAGCGGATCTCTGGATAAGCAAAGAGGGTCCCTATCAAGATCGAAATATGGAGTGGGAGCACAAACTTGATGGCGATGCTATTGGATGACTTTCAAGTGATTCTCAGAATGGAGTTCATGCACGCAGTGAAGTTTGTGCCAATGCATCCTAAACTTCCTATGTCTAATGGGAGACAACGATCCCTACGTGATTCTAGTTTCTCGAGGAGGAACCAAGGACCCATAATAAATCTCGGCTTTACAATTGAAAAAAGGGGTACAAAAAGGTTAATCAACCTTTGTAGCTGCTATAAAGCTAGAGACACTTGATAGAGAGGCCATTCAAAAACCTGCCGTAGTGGCGAATATCCTAAAGGAGTTCTCAGATGTGATGCCAATGGAGTTGCCTAGAACTCTACTACCACACAAAGGCATGGATCATCAGATTGAGCTGGAGCCAGAAGTTAAGCCTCCAGCTAGACCACTATACTATATGGCCCCTCCAGAGTTAATAGAACTCAGAAAGAAGTTAGATGAACTACTAAGCTGTGGTCTTATCTGCAGCTCAAAAGCACTTTTTAGAGCTCTAGTCCTCTTCTATAAGAAACAAGATGGGAGCCTCTGATTACGTATTGATTATTGAGCCCTCAACAAGGTGATGGTAAGAACATGTACCCTATCCCGCTCATCGCAGACTTGTTCGATCATTTAGCCAAAGCAAAGTACTTCTCCAAACTTGAATTTCGGTCGGGATATTGGTAGGTGCGCATTGCAGAAGGTGATAAGGCAAAGACTACTTGTGTGACCTGGTATGGAGCATTTGAGTTCTTGGTGATGCCTTTCGGCTTAACCAATGCTCCGACCACATTTTACACTCTAAAGATAAATTATTTAAGGAGTATTTGGATAAGTTTGTAGTTGTCTACTTAGACGATATAGTCGTTTATAACTAAACACTTGAGGAGCATGTTGAGCACCTTCGGATAATCTTCAAAGTTGTCAGGGAGAACACTTTATTCATGAAGAGGGAGAAGTGCTACTTTGCTTACACAAAAATTTTATTCTTGGGGCATTGAATCAGTAATAGTTCCATCCAAATGGATAAGTCTAAGGTACAAGCTGTGGTGGACTGGCAAACACCAAAGAAGGTGCTTGAGTTGAGATCCTTCCTTGGGTTTGTTAACTATTATCGGCACTTCATAGCTGGATATTCGAAGCGCACAGCTTTGCTAATAGAATTGCTAAAGGAGTAGTCTTAGAGATGATCAGACAAATGTGAAGCGATACTTCAAGACCTAAAGACTACTGTGTTAGAGGAACCTCTACTCAGATTACCAAACTATAGGAAGTCTTTTGAAGTCTATATAGATGCTTCGGACTTTGCTATTAAGAGAGTTCTTATGCAAGAGGGTCATCCAGTGACCTACGAGAGTCGCAAGCTCAACATGACCGAGCAGTGATATCCTGTGCATGAGAAGGAGATGACAACGATGGTCCACTATCTACGAGTGTGGCGACACTACCTTTTAGGAGCACCATTCGTGCTAAGGACAAATAATGTCGCATTGAGTTACTTCTAAATTTAAAAGAAACTCTCTCCAAAGCAAGCACAGTGGCCAGACTTCTTGGTTGAGTTTGACATAGTAATAGAGTATAAGCTCAGAAAGGCAAACGTCGTGGCTGATGTATTGAGCTGGAAAGTGGATCTAGTGAATGTTATATAATTGGATGGCAGAGACCAAGTAAGTTAATTGCACTCCAACTTCCTTTCCAAGATCAAGGATAGATTGTACTACGATCCTCAAGCAGCAACCCTGATGCAACTCATCAAAGATGACAAGGCACGATGATTTTAGGTCTAAAAGGGACTCATCTATACAAAAGGGAATAAAGTTTATATTCCATGAGCGAACAAATTGAGGTGTGAACTTGTAAAAGAGTATCATGATTCCCTTTGGGTGGGACATCTAGGTATTCACCAAATAATGGCTCTCGTGGAGAGGGCTTTCTATTGGCTAAAGATGAGGACTGATATGGAGAACTATGTTCGAACATACCTTACTTGTTAACAAGATAAGGTAGAGCAGCGGAAGCTGGTGGGTCTTTTGGAACTGCTACCCATTCCAAAAAGGCCATGGGAGAGTATTTCCTTAGACTTCATATCAAACTTACTCGCAGTAGGGGGACTTGGATCGATACTCATGGTAGTCGATCGATTTTTGAAGTATACAACATTCATTGTTGTACCCCTATATTGCTCAGCAGAGGAGGTGGCTAAGTTGATGATGAACAATGTGATGAAGTATTAGGGAGTCCCACACAACATCATTAGTGATCAAGATTCTTAATTCTTAGGATGATTCTAAACCGAGTTGTCCAAGCTATTGACATTTAAATTATACTTCTCCATAAGCCTCCACCCTCATACAGATAGCCAGACTGAAAGAATTAATTCACTCTTGCAGCAATATCTCTAGTACTATATGAGTGACAACCAACAAGATTAGATGAAGTTGTTGTACATAGCCCAATTCTCCTACAACTTGCGACGGAGCTCTACATCCAATAAGAGCCCTTCAAGATTATTACGGGACAACAGCCATTAACTCCTTGCACTTTGGTTATTGGTTATACAGGGAGTAGCCCATCAGCATATCACTTCACAAAGGAATGACATCATAATGCAGATATTGCACAAGCTTACTTAGAGAAGATGGTAAAAAAGATAAAGAAGTGGGCTGACTTAGGAATGCGACCACAGGAGTTTAAAGTTTATGACATGATATTGGTGAAGCTCCAACCAGCATCACTCCAGTTCTTTGGGCATAAAGTGCATAAAGGATTAGTACACAAGTATGAAGGGTCATTCCCAATCATCAACAGGGTAGGCAATGTCTCATACAAGTTATAACTGCTAGCATGGCTCAGACTTCATAACGTCTTTCATGCGAGCAACTTAAAAGCTTACCACTTAGATTTGCAAGATGATTCTTGAAATATTCCAACTTGACTATCCCCCCCCCCACTAGAGCCTCTGATAGAACCCCAGAAAGAGCTATAGTTTTTAACCCTTGAGGGGGATCAACCCTTAGAATGCTGTAGGGGTTTCTCCCTCCTAGACTCAGCATAAGACTGAAATAAAATAGATGATTGCTTGAGGGGGGTGACTACATCTTTAAATAGGGATCAAAACCCTAGCCTAAAGGGGTGCTTGCCTAAGTAGAATTACCCCTTTACCCCTCCTATAGCCAACCTATCTTAATAGGAATATGAGGCAGCTAAGTGGCTTTATAGCCAACCTAAGCAGGGGGAAACCCTAGCTGACCAACCCAGTAAGGGGTGTGGCAGCTACTAAGCCCTAAGGGCTAATTTGGACCCTAGTCATAGTCTTTTATAAGATAGGAGTGGCTTTATTATAGTCTAATAAGGTTTTTATTGACTAGTACCAAGATGATTAGGACTCAACCCTACTAGAGTCCTATTAAGTCCGCCCTCTTCAGATCAGCTTTGTCCTCAAGGCTGAGGGTCATAAACTCTAGAAACTGGATCTTCAACTCCTTATGTGACTCTCATGCTATTATTAACTGAACTTTGGCCTCCTCCTCAGCTGGGTATTAGTTGGAAGGATTTTGGCTGAGTCATCTTCTTTAAATTTCCATTTGAGGTTGGATACCTGGAGGATCAATTGTAATTTTGATCTGGTGCACGAATTTAATCTCCAGGTTAGGGCCCCAATGTGATCCTCAATTTTACAACACCCAAAGAAATAGAGAGACCACTTCTTTAAGGCTCGAGTTTCCTGCTGATCGGGCTGGGGGTGTAGAAAAACTCGATCTTTAATTTTTTGTCCATTCTGAAGTTTGTTGGGAGGTCGTTTCTTCTTTGCATATGTTGCCATATGGTTAGTCTTTAGTGATAGCCAATCTTTATTTTGAAATGGTGACAGCCCTGGTCTAGTTCAGGATGATGAGAGCCTAATTTGGCATAAGTATGGATTGTAATTCTTTAAGTTGTACTCCTCTTTCGTGCTATGGACTTGTATCCAACCATATTTTAAATTTGGTAGTAATTAGTATCTCCTGTAAAAACCTCGTACGAAGTGTGGAGGAAGCCTCGATGTAAATTAGGAGTTGACCATCTTGCATAAGAATAGCCCCAATTCCAACTCCTGACACATCGACTTCAATGACAAAAGTGCGACCGAAATCGGGCAGCGCTAGGACTGACGTCATCGTCATGGCTACCTTGAATCATTCGAAGGCTGCGGAGGCTTTATCTGACCACAAGAAGGAGTCTTTCATTAGTAAAGATATGAGCGGGACACTAATCTTGCCATAATCTTTCATAAAATTTTGGTAGTAGCCTGTGGGTCTAAGGAAATTGCGTAGTGATTGTACATTTATAGGTTTTGGCCATCCTTGCATTGCCTCGATATTTGTCGGGCCCACTGCCACTCCATCCTCTAATATAATATACCCAAGATACTCCACTTTATCCGGTAAGAAGTCGCACTTTGACTGTTTAACATAAAGAGTATTCTCCCGAAGAATCGTTAAAACAGTTCGTAAGTGCTGAAAATGTATATCAAGCGTAAGGCTATAAATGATAATATCATCAAAGAATACCAATACGAACTTGCATAGAAAACTCCAGAAGATCTCATTTATCAGGCTTTGGAAAGTAGAAGGAGCATTCGTAAGTCCAAAAGGCATTACCAGAAACTCGTAGTGGCCGTTATGCGTGTGAAATATAATTTTTAGAATATCTTCAGTGCATATCCGAATCTGATGGTATCCGGATCAAAGATCCAATTTAGTGAAGACTCGGGCTCCTTTTAATTCGTCCAAGAGATCATCATCTTTATTGCGCACTAGCAACACCGGTGAGGAGTAAGGGCTACAACTCAATCGAATCACCCCGGTGTCAAGCATCTCTTTAACAATATTCTCAATCTTGTCCTTCTACAAGTAAGGATACTGATATAATCATAAATTTGCTAGAGGTTTACCTGGTAAAATAGGAATATGGTGGTCATGCGGCCGGTTAGGGGGCAGCCTGCGTAGCTCCAAGAAAACATCCATAAATTCTTTCAGGCAAAGGGCAAGTATAGGATCTGAGTTTTGTACGTTCTCCCCCATAGATGGCTGCAGAATATGCATCAAGAATCCACTATATGCTTTGTGCAAAACTTTCTTCATTCGTTATAATGAAATGAGGGAAATTTGGCTCCCGTGCTTGCCTCGTAATGTGACCTTTCTCCCTTTGTAATAAAATTTCATGATTAATTTAGAAAACTTTTAGGAGATATCACCTAGTGTTATAAGCCATTCGATCCTGAGTACGGCTTCATAATCATCGATGGGTAGGAGAAAAAAATTAGCTACCACTTCTTAGTTTTGGAGGAGTAGTTTCACCCACGGGCACCGTTGGTCGCAATTAAAGATTCGATCGTCGATGACCTTTACATCAAGCTTGTTGCAACCTTCGATTTGAAGTGTTAAACATGCAACAACCTTACTATTGAGGAAGTTATTGGTGCTACATGTGTCAATGAGAACGGTGATGGGTTGTTGTTTTAGAAGTCCTCCAACTTTCATCATCTGCGGGTTAGAGTAGCCGGCCAATGCGTGCATTGCGTAGTCAGCCGGTTGGGACTCTTACTCCATGGCTTCTTCTTTAGGTTCAAGGACTTCTTTAGATGTTTCATTATCCTCATTCTCTGCTAGTTCAATCATGAGGAGCCGAACCTTTTTGCAGTGATGTTCACGGCTCCACAGTTTGTCGTAATGCCAACACAACTCCTTGGCCGATTGTTCGCGAAGCTCGTCTCTTGTCAACTTTTTTTAGTGCAGGGGCTTCAATGGTAATAGAGGGGACAATAGGCCTTGGCATGGCTGGTTGGAGAGTGACCCTTGTCCTTCATACCTCGTGGTTCAATTATTCTTCCTGGATACACGCGAAGGAAATCGTCGCCATAAGAGTGTACGGTTGCCATGCCTTTACTTCTCCTCGGATCTCCGGCTTTAGGCCCTCGATAGAAGTATATAAAGTTATTTCTCAGATTAATTCTTAGTTTGGTTACATAAACACTCAAACCTTGTTTAGTATTCTTGTATTATAGATGTTTGACGAATCTTTGCCAATTATCCATCGATGTTGTCGAAATCAGTTGGTCCGAAGTGGTTTAGTAGTCCTTCCTTAAATTATTGCTAAGTGAGTCCTCCATGGGTGTGCTCAAACCAATTAAACCACTGAATAGCATCTCCTTAGCATCTCCTTCAAGGTGGATGGTAGCAATCTCCACCCATGTGGCATCGGCAGTTCGATAGAACCAAAAATAGCGCTCCGCGCATGAGATCCACCCGATCAGGTCTCCTTCTTCCCATCTAGGGAAGTCAACCTTCATGCATAGATTATTGAGATTAGAGGTGAAGTGGCCATGTTCTTAAAGATTGTCTCGTCGATCTAAAGTTTCTCCGTGTTGTGATTTCCTTGGGCTTGACGGTCGGCTAATGTTGAATTCGACGAAAATGGATCACATCTTCGCTTCCATACGATTTTCAAAGGCTTCAAACTTTGCATCGATAGCCTCCTCTAATGCCATAGTATATGCCTCTAGATCTGTAGTATTGAGACCTTTTTTCTATTGTTAAGTTAGTGGCATGGGAATCTTGGAGAAGGGGGTGGTCGATTGGAAGGTGAATCGGTCTGGATGAAAGTAGGCTACGGTTTAAGATAGATTTAGGGGGCTATTTTAATAGAACCCCAGAAGGAGCTCTATAGATTTTAATCCTTGAGGGGGATCAACCCTTGGAACACTATAGGGGTTCCTCCCTCCTAGATTTGGGACAAGGCTGAAATAAAATTGATAATTGCTTGATTCAAGAGAGGGGACGACTGTATTATTATATGGGGATCAAAACCCTAGCCTAAGGGGGTACTTGCCTAAGTAAAATTATCACTTTGTCCCTCATATAGCCAACCTACCTTAATAGGAACAGTGGGTGACTAGGTTGGCTCTATAGCCGACCTAAGTAGGGGGAACTCTAGCCAACCAACCCAGTAAGGGGGCGACGGCTACAAGCCCTAAGAGCTAATCTAAACCCTAGTTATACTCCTTTATAAGATAGGAGTGGCTTTATTATAATCTAGTAGGGTTTTATTGACTACTTCTAGGGAGATTAAGAGTTAACCTTGCTGGAGTCCTATCAAACCCGTCCTCTTAAAATCAACCTTGTTCTCAAGGCTAAAGTTCCATGAACTCAAGGAACCGAGTCTTCAGCTAATCATCAACTTGGGTGTCAGTTAGAAGAACTTGAGATGAGTCATTGTCTTTATATTCCATTTGAGGTGGGATACTTAGAGGATCAACTGTAATTTTGATCTGGTGCATGGATCTGATCTCCAACCTGGGCCCCAATATGATTCCCAATTTTGCAAAGCCTAAAGAAATAGGGAGGCCACTTTCTTGAGGCTTGAATTTTATGCTGGTGGAGTTGGAAATGAAAGGAGACTTGATCTTTCTCAAGAAACTTTCTTCTGCTTTGGTGTTTATCAAGGGAAAGTTTCTTCCTTGCATGGGCTGCCACATAGTTAGTCTTTAGTAATAGCCAATCTTTCTTCTAGATTGGTGACTATCCTCTGGTATGGTTCAGAATGATGAGAGCCCAATCTGGCATGAGCATAGATTGCAATGCTTCTAGTTTAACTCCTCTTTCGTATCATGGACCTGTATCCAACCATATTTTAAATTTGATAGTAATTAGTATCCCCTGTAAAAACCTCGTATGAAGTGTGGGGGAAGCCTCGGTGTAAATTAGGAGTCGACCATCTTGCATAAGAATAGTCCAAATTCTAACTTCTGATGCATTGACCTCAATAATCAAAGTGTAGCCAAAATCGCGTAGCACTAAGACCGACATCATCGTCATGACTGTCTTGAGTCATTTGAAGACTATGGAGGCTTTATCCGACTATAAGAAGGAGTCTTTCTTCAGTAAGGACGTGAGCAGGGCACTGATCTTACCATAAACTTTCACAAAATTTTGGTAGTAGCTTATGAGTCCAAGGAAACCACATAATGATTGTATGTTTGTAGGTCTTGGTCATCCTTGCATTGCCTCGATCTTTGTCGGGTCCACTACCACTCCATCCTCTAATATAATGTGCCTAAGATACTCCAATTTATGCTGTAAGAAGCTACACTTTGACTATTTAACATAAGGAGTATTCTCCCGGAGAATCGTTAGAATGGTTCGTAAGTGTTGAATATGTATATCAAGCGTAGGGCTATAAATAGGAATATCATCAAAGAATACCAAGACGAACTTGTGTAAAAAACTTCAGAAGATGTCATTCATCAGGTGTTAGAAATTAAAAGGAGCATTTATAAGTCCGAAATGCATTACCAGAAACTTGTAGTGGTCATTATGTATGCGGAATGCAGTTTTAAGAATATCATTAGTGCATACCCAAATCTGATGGTATCCGGATCGGAGATCCAATTTATTGAGAACTTATGCTCCTTTTAATTCATCCAAGAGTTCATCTACGAATGGGATCTGATATTAATTTTTGACGATGATGGCATTTAGAGCCCGATAGTCAACGCACATTTACCACATACCATCTTTTTTGTACACTAGCAACACCGGTGAGGAGTAAGGGCTGCAGCTCAGTTGAATCACCCCGATGTCAAGCATCTCTTTAAAAATGTTCTTGATCTTATCCTTCTATAAGTGAGGATAGTGGTATGATCATAAATTTGCTAGAGATTTGTCTGGTAAAATGGGAATGCAGTAGTCATACGGTCGGTTAGGGAGCAGCCCGCACAGCTCCAAGAAAACATCCACGAATTTATTTGGGCAAAGGGAAAGCTTAGGATATGAGTTTTGTATATTCTACCCCATAGATGGCTGTTAAATATGCATCAAGAATCCATCATGTGCTTTGTGCAAAACTTTATCCATTTGTTGTGACAAAACGGTAGAAATTTGGCTCCCGTGCTTGCCTTGTGACGTGACCTGTCTCCCTTTGTAATAAAATTTTATGATTAATTTAGAAAAATTCTAGGAGATATCACTTAGTGTTGTGAACCATTCGATCTTGAGTAAGGCATCATAATCATCGATGGATAGAGGAAAGAAATCAGCTACCATTTCTTGGTCTTGGAGGAGTAGTTTCACCCGTGAGCACCATTGGTCGTAATTAAGGATTCGATCGTCAATGACCTTTACGTCAAACTTGTTACAACCTTTAATTTGAAGCGTCAAATGTGCAGCAACCTTACTATTGAGGAAGTTATTGGTGCTGCCCCTATTAATGAGAACGATGATGAGTTGTTGTTTTAGAAGTCCACCAACTTTCATCATATGCGGATTGGAATAGCCGGCCAATGCGCACACTGTGTAGTTGGCCTATTGGGACTCTTCCTCATAGCTTCTTCTTTAGGTTCAAGGGCTTCTTCAGATGTTTCATTGTCCTCATCCTCTGCTGGTTCAATCACGAGGAGCCGATCCTTTTTGTAGTGATGTTCGCGGCTCCACGATTTGTCGTAATGCCAACACAACTCCATAGCCGATCGTTCGTGAAACTTGTCTCTTGTCAACTTTTTGGTGCAAAGGCTTGGATGGTAGTAGAGGGGGCAGTAGGCCTCGACATGGCTGGTTAGGGAGTAACCCTTGTCCTTTGTACCTCGTGGATCAATTGTTCTTCCTAGATACGTGCGAAGGAAATCACCGCCATAAGAGTGTATGGTTGTCGCACCTTTACTTCTCCACGGATCTCTAGCTTTAGGCCCTCTATAAAAGTACCTAAAAATTGGTTCTCAGATCAATTCTCAGTTTGGTTAGATAAACGCTTAAACCTTGTTTAGTATTCTTATATTGTAGAGGTTTGACGAATCTTTACCAATTGTCCATCGATGTTGTTGAAATCGATTGGTCCGAAGCGGTCTAGTAGTCTTTCCTTAAATCACTGTCAAGAGAGTCATCTATGGGTGTGCTTAAACCAATTAAACCACTGAATAACATCTCCCTCAAGGCGGATGGTAGCAATCTCCACCCGTGTGGCGTCGATGATTCGATAGAACCTAAAATAGTGCGTGCGAGATCCACCCGATCGGGTCTCTTTCTTCCAATCTAGAGAAGTCAACCTTCATGCATGGATTATTGAGATCAGATATGATATAGCCATATTCTTGAGGATCGTCTCATCAATCTGAAGTTTTTTCGTGTTGTGATTTCCTCGGGTTCGATAGTTGGCTAATGCTGAATTTGGTGAAAAGGGATCGCATCTTCTCTTCCATGCGGTTTCCAAAGGCTTCAAGCTTTGCATCGATAGCCTCCTCTGATACCATAGTATACACATCTAGATTTGTAATATTGAGATCATTTTTTGTTGTAAGGTTAGTGGCATGGGAATTTTAGAGAAGGGGGTGGCCGGTTGGAAGGTGAATCGGTTTGGATAGAAGTATGCTATAGTTTATGGCAGATTTGGGGCTGCAATTTTGTGGAGTTTAGGCTATAAATTAGTGTGGTTTTAGGACTGTGATAGTAGTAAATGAAGGTTAGGAAAACAGATTTTAGATCTAGGATAGATGGCAGCAAAGGTAGGTGTCTCGGTAAGGAAAGTTGGCTAAAAAGGTAAGTGGATCGATAAGGAAGTAGGCTGATTTGGGTGGTTGATTTAGGGGCTATTTGGATTCTATTTAGGGTAATATTTAGAAGAGTTTTTGATGAGGATGGTAGGGTTTGGAGATGAGAAAAAGAGAGTCTGAAATCCCACAAGAAAATAGCACTCAAATCTGATAGAATTCAGTGAAAAGAAGTGTTACGATGTGCTGTCCTACTGAACCAATTTTACGTTAGAGAAATGATGACTTCTTAATGTAAATTCTAGAGAAAAGTTCAAAAAATATATATAAAAACTCTTGGTTTAGATATTATTAATACCAGTAAAAAGTTTGACAAAATTTTGGTAGCATAATAGTAGGGAAATAGGGCAAAAGACGAAAGGTAGATTCCTTTGTCATAAAATTCTAGAACTGCATAATGGTCAAAGATTGCATAAAAAAACTAGTTTCAAAAGGAGTTTTTCTATAAATCAAATCAAGATGAAAGCCAACATGATCTTGAGAATTGTATAAAATTTTCAACCAAAAAGGATGAATAAAAGTTCAATTTCAAGAGGCCAATAGATGAAAGGCAGATTCCACATTATAAAATTATAGTACTATGCAATGAAGAATCGCAGTACTATAAGTCCAGATCCAGAAGGATTTATTTTACAAGATTAGTCTTAGATGAAAGCTAAGACAATCTATGAAATTATATAAAAGTTTCAACCAAAAATGATGATTAAAAGTTTAGTTTCAAGAAGCAACTATCGGTTGAAAATTTTCAGCATTTCACCTTTGCAACAATGATAACGTTTGCGACGAACGAAATTTGCACTAGATAAAATTTGAGAAAAATCTTTAATATGTAAAGTAAGGAATATTGCTGTAATGAAGAGGCATGGATGATAAAAATATATCAGATTTCTAGATCAAATGTAGGGGTAGCAGCAGATTAATTTGATATATGGTTGGGGTGAAAGGTGGAGGCACGTCTCACAGTAATTGTGAGAATTGCTTGGGAAGGTGGAGGCGCGGATGATGGCTACAGGGGCAGCAAGATCACTACTCTGATACTAGATGATAGAACCCTAAAAGGAGCTCTATCGATTTTGATCCTTGAGGGGGATCAACCCTTGGAACGCTATAGGGGTTCCTCCCTCCTAGACTCGCCACAAGGTTAAAATAAAATTAATAATTACTTGATTCAAGAGGAGGGGCGGCTATATCATTATAAAGAGATCAAAACCCTAGCCTAAGGGGGTGCTTGCTTAAATAAAATTATCTCTTTGCCCCTCATATAGCTAACCTGCCTTAATAGGAATAGGTAGTAACTAGGTTGGCTCTATAGCCGACCTAAGTAGGGGAAAACTCTGGCCAACCAACCCAGTAAGGGAGCGACGACCACTAAGTCCTAAGGGCTAATCTAAACCCTAGCTATACTCCTTTATAAGATAGGAGTGGCTTTATTACAATCTAGCAGAGTTTTATTGACTACTTCTAGGGAGATTAGGACTCAACCCTACTGGAGTCCTATCATGTTTGGTTTCAATTTAGGGTAGGATTTTGAAGGTTTTTTGGTAAGGATAATAGGGTTCTGAGATAAAGAAAAGAGAGTCCAAAATCTCACAAAAAATAGCACTCAAATTTGATAGAATTCGACAAAAGAAAGTGTTGTGATGTGCCATCCTGCTGAATCGATTTTACATTAGAGACACGATGACTTCTCAACATAAATTCAAAAGGAAAGTTCAAGAAAATTATACAAAAACTCTTGGGTCAGATGTTGTTAATACCAGTAAAACATTTGATAAAATTTTGGTAGCATAACAATAGGGAAATAGGGCAAAAGATGAAAGGTAGATTCCTTTATCATAAAATTTTAGAACTGCATGATGGTTAAAGATTGCACAAGAAAACCAATTATAAAAGGTTTTTTTTTAAGAAATGAAATCCCGATGTAAGATAACTTGATCTTGAGAATTATATAAAAATTTAGCCAGAAAGGAGAAGGAATAAGCTGGTTTCAAAAAGCAAAAATACGGTTGAAAATTTCTGCAACATTCCACCTTGTAACAACGACAACATTTATGACAAACGAAATTTGTAGCAGATAAAATTTGGAAAAAATCTTTAATTTGTAAAGTAAAGAATCTTGTAATATTGAAAAGGCATGGATGATAAAAAAAAAATCAGATTTCTAGATCAAACACAGGGGGCAGTGATAGGCTGATTTGATCTACGGTTGGGTAGAAGGTGGAGGCGCGTGTCACAGCAATTGTGCAAATTGCTTGGGAAGGTGGAGGCATGGATGACAGTTACAGGGGTAGCAAGATCACTACTCTGATACCATATGATAGAACCCTAAAAGGAGCTCTATAGTTTTTTACCCTTGAGGGGGATCAACCCTTCGAATGCTATAGGGGTTCCTCCCTCCTAGACTTAGCACAAGGCTGAAATAAAATAGATAATTGCTTGATTTAAGAGGGGGGGGGGGCGATTACATCTTTAAATAGGGATCAAAACCTAAGCCTAAGGGGGTACTTGCCTAAGTAGAATATCCTTTTGCCCCTCCTATAGCCAATCTGCCTTAATAGGAATAGGAGGCGGCTAAGTGGCTCTATAGTCGACCTAAGCAGGGGGAATCCCTAGCCGACCAATCCAGTAAAGGGTGTGACAGATACTAAGCCGTAAGGACTGATCTAGACCCTAGCCATACTCCTTTATAAGATATGAGTGGCTTTATTACAATCTAATAGGATTTTTATTGATTAGTACTAAGATGATTAGGGCTCAACTCTGTTAGGTCCTATTAGCCTCCTGCGAGAAGCGAGTTGAAACTATTCTGGAGGATCACAAGATAAAGCTACCTAATGGAGTGAACCAAATTATGTACTTGGCGAAGTGGCAAAAGCTTCCTCAAATAGAAGCTAGTTAGGAGCCAGAAGACACCCTATGACATGACGAAGCCCACGTCAAAGCCTACCAACAAGTATCGACGAGGGCATTGACAGTTTAAGTATGGAAGAATGTTATGAATGATCGTCGCTCAACTGCAACATCTTCACTCAGTGAAGTATTCATTACTTTTTCTTATTTGTATAGATGTTTGGCAGCTTATTTTGTCATAATTTTATGTGTTTTGGCATAAGAAATAGAAGCAAAAGTAGTCTAGAATATTGTAGAACGATCGCTCGTTATGCGGAGCCAAAACTACATAAAACAGCTCTGTTTTGAGGTATTTTTCACATGATGTGGTGATCGATTTGAGCAGCATGAAATGTCAGCCATCTCAGCACCTTGGAACCCCCGAGTAGCACCATGGGCTTCGAGTATATGTCGGGCATAGGCTTTGATAGAACCCCAGAATGAGCTCTATAAATTTTGATCCTTGAGGGGGATCAACCCTTGGAACGCTGCAGGGGTTCCTCCCTCCTAGACTCAGCACAAGGCTGAATTAAAATTGTAGATTGCTTGATTCAAGAGAAGGGCAGCTACATTATTATATAGGGATCAAAACCCTATCTTAAGGGGATACTTGCCTAAGTAAAATTATCCCTTTGCCCCTCTTATAGCTAATCTACCTTAATAGGAACAGGGGGCGACTAGGTTGCCTCTATAGTTGACCTAAGTAAGGAAAACCCTGACCAACCAACCCAGTAAGGGGGGTGACAGCCACTAAGCCCTAAGGGCTAATCTAAACCCTAGTCATACTCCTTCATAAGATAGGAATGACTTTATTACAATCTAGTAGGGTTTTATTGACTACTTCTAGGGAGATTAACACTCAATCCTGTTGGAGTCATATCAAACTCGTCCTTTTAAAATCAGCCTTGTCCTCAAGACTGAAGTTCCATGAACTCAGGGAATTGGATCTTTAACTCCTTATTAACTTGGGTGTTAGTTGGAAGAACTTGAGCTAAGTCATCGTCTTTAAATTTCCATTTGAGGTAGGATACCCGGCAGATCAACTGTAATCTTGATCTGGTGCACGGATCTAATCTCTAGGTTAGGGCCCCAATGTGATCCCCAATTTTACAAGGCTCAAATAAATAGGGAGACCACTTCCTTAAAACTCAAGTTTCCTGTTGATCCGAATGGAGGTGTAAGAAAACTTGATCTTCAATTTTTCATCCATTCTAAAGTTTGTCGGGAGGTCATTTCTTCTTTGCTTGTGCTGGCGTAAGCATGGATTATAATTCTTTTAGGCTTACTCCTCTTTCGTGCCATGGACCTGTATCCAGCCAAATTTTAAATTTGGTAGTAATGAATATCCCCTTTAAAAATCTCGTATGAAGTGTCGGGGAAGCCTTGATGTGAATTAGGAGACCATCTTGTATAAGGGTGACACCGATCCCAACTTTGGATGTGTCTGCTCCAAGTATGAATATATTACCATGTTCAAGTAATACTAGCATCAATATAGATACTTGACGTCCTCGTCAAGGCCGTACATATCCCAGATCGAACCCTAGCATGGAGCATGTGAGGCTTAGTCCAGTGGTGGCTCCACGCTGTGACATAACCACAGGTAGCCCTTTCCTTCCCTCACCATGCCCGAATACTAGGTCAGCTCTGATACCAAATGTCACGACCCGGGTTGATGAGCTAACTATCCCGACAACTTTAGTTTTGGCCTCAACCACGGCCAAAACGCTCGAGCCGGGAGTTACCAGTAGTACACTCATCAACCCACATAAGGCATACATATGTTCCCACATTTCCAATGTGGGACTAAGGGGTGTTACAGAAGCCATCAATATCCAATATCTATGGTGGAGTATAAAAAGTGCGGGCGTCTAATTGCGGTTTTTCCTTTATATCCTTCTCCTCGAACTCGAGAGCCATATCTTTGTGTTTAGGTTCTTCAGTGGGCTCAACCAATAGAGGTCTGTCTTTTTTACAGTGGTGGTCTCAGCTCCACAGTTTATTGCAATGCTAACATAGGCCCTTTGTTGATCTGTCATGAAATTCTTTTCTTATTAACTTTTTCGGCTGAGGTGATCGGCTGGTGATAGATGAGGCCGAGAGTCTCTATGCTGCTAATCATATGGTTGCTTTAGTACTTTGAGTATCTTGGTTCAGCCTATCTTCGTGTAGTCATGCAAAGGAGATGGCTACCTTAAGTGTGTACGATTGTCATGCTGTAACTTCTTCTTGAATCTCCGGCTTCAAGCCCTTAATGAAAGTCCTCAATATCTGTTTTTTAGACCAATCACAAATTTGATTAGTTAACCTTTCAAACCTGATTTGGTACTCTTAGATGGTAGAGGTTTGATGGATCTTCGTTAGTTCTTCATTAAGATTCTTATAATTGATTGGTGCTGAAGATTTATATACTTTTGGTTGGGATGTAGCTCCCATGCTCTGAGCATCTTGATTGAGGTGCCCTTCTTGAAGGTGTACAAAGGAGATTGACGTCATCGAGGTGTAGGGATGTCATGTCTTATCCTTGTTTCTTGTCTTTGATGGGTTCTTTTTGCAATTAGAATTTATTCCATGTTATGATCTTCTTGGGCTCAGTGATCAACCCAATCTAAACTCCTCGAAGAGAGCACATAATTTAGCATATATACACGTCTCGAAAGCCTCCAATTTGGCTTCGAATAAACCCAGCGATGTCATGACGTAAGGATCTCTAACCTGTCAAACAAACCGACTGAAAAGTATAGCTACAATTTTCAGGTTGAAGGCAGTAATGTCGGGACTACGGGGGTGAAGTCTCCAAGTGGAGGATGGAAGCCAAGGGTAGCAACGATGATGGAGGAAGAAGAGGGCAGCAGTAACATCGGTTACGACTGCACCACGACTTCGTGGCTACAAGTGGCGTCAGTTGCAGTAAAGGTGCAGCTGCAATAGGAGGAAGACGGGGCAGTGATGTATACAGCTATTGCAAAGGAGGGCAGCAGTAGTATGGAGTGAGAGATGGCTACTATTGTGTTCAATTTATTGCCAGCTACGATCAAGATAGTTGGCAGCGAAAGATTATTATGGGCTATGATGTAAATAAATTAAAACGAAAGATCGCTGCTGGTAGCTTTTTACTACAAGGATCGCTATTGACTATGATCAAGGAGGATGGCAGTAAAAGATTGATGTTGGTGGCATTAGGCAGTGAAAGATACATGCTGCAGTTGAAGGGATAAGGGAGATTGGGCGGTTGAAAGATTGGTGGACCGAAGGCTTCGATTTTTGGGTATGGTTTGTGGTTGTTTTAGGTGCAATTTGGAGCTATGGTTTTATAGAGTTTAGGCTACGATGGTGTGGTTTTAGGGCTGTGATAGTAGTAGATGAAGGTTAGGGAAATAGATTTTAGATCTGGGATAGATGATAGCAAAGGTAGGTGTATCGGTAAGGAAAGTTGGTAGAAAAGTTAAGTGGATCGATATGAAAGTAGGCTACGGTTAGGACTGATTTGGGTGGCTATTTGGTTTTGGTTTATGGTAGGTTTCTAAAGGGTTTTTAGTAAGAATGATAGGGTTTGGTGATAAGGAAAAGAGAGTTTGAAATCCCATAAAAAATAGCACTCAAATCCAATAGAATTTGACGATAAAAGGTGCAGCAATGTGCAGTCCTACCGAATAGATTTTACATCAGAGAAACAATGACTTCTTGACATAATTTCTAAAGAGAAGTTTAAGAAAATTATACAAAAACCCTTAGTTTAGATATTGGGAATACCAGTAAAAAGTTTGATGAAATTTTGGCAGCATGATAGTAGGGAAACAGGGCAAAAGATGAAAGGTAGATCCTTCATTGTAAAAATTCTAGAACTATGTGCTAGTGAAATATTGCACAAGAAAACCAGTTCTAGAAGGAATTTTTTTGAGAAATCAATCCCAGATGAAAGCCAAGTTGATCTGAAATTGTATAAAAACTTTAGCCAAAAAGGATGGACAAAAGTTTGGTTTCAAGAGCCCAATAAACGGAAGGCAGATTCTCCATCATAAACTTTTAGCACTACGCAACAAAGAATCGCAGCACTATAAGTCTAGATCCAGAAGGAGTTTTTTTATAAGATCAATCTTAAATGAAAGCTAAGATAATCTATAAAATTATATAAAAGTTTTAGCCAAAAAGAATGATTAAAAGTTTAGTTCCAAGAATCAAAAATCGGTTGAAAATTTTTATAGCGTTTTGCCTTCACAACGATGATAATATTTACGATGGTAAAATTTTATAGCAAGGAAATTTTGAAAAAACTAGCAAGAGGCATGGACTTTAGAGTTTTACCAGATCTTTGATGTTGACACAAAGGAAGGTAGCAGATTGATGGATTTGCGGCTTAGTGGGCAACGATGGAGGTGACATCAAAAGCAATTATGAGAATTGCTTGGAAAGGTGGAGGCATGGATGATGGCTACAGGGGAAACAAGATCATTACTCTGATATCATATGATAGAACCCTAGAAGAAGCTCTATAGATTTTGATTCTTGAGGGGGATTAACCCTTAAAATGCAGTAGGGGTTTCTCCCTCCTAGACTCGGCACAAAGCTGAATTAAAGTTGTAGATTGTTTGATTCAAGAGAGGGGGTGGCTACATCATTATATAGGGATCAAAACCCTAGCCTAAGAGTGTGCTTGCCTAAGTAAGATTATTCCTTTGCCCCTCTTATAGTTAACCTACCTTAATAGGAATAGGGGGCGGCTAGATTGGCTCTATAGCTGACCTAAGCAAGGGAAGCTCTAGCCAACCAACCCAGTAAGGGGGGCGGCGACCACTAAGCCCTAAAGACTAATCTAAACCCTAGTCATACTCCTTTATAAGATAGAAATAATTTTATTACAATCTAATAGGGTTTTATTGACTACTTCTAGGGAGATTAGGACTCAACCCTGTTGGAGTACTATCAGGCTTTCATCAACAATTGAACTTGTCTTATGTCTGATACATTAGGAATCGTCATTTGTGGACTTGTGACCAATCTTGCAACCCTCTAAAGTCTTGTTTTGCTCTTTTCTCTATTACACTCAAGGTGTTCGACGAATTGCTTGTACAACTTCCCTCTTTATAAGACGTTGGGACTTGTCCGTCGCTTATTTATAAGCTAATCGACTTCTCATTGGCAGGTCCTATGGGACCCACATGAGGTTATAAGTGGGTTGACCCTTTATGGACAAATAATGTTCTGGGCATTTCATGACTTAGGCAATCCCGGCTAAGTCCAAAATAGTCGACAAGGTTGCTTCATGACTTAGGCAGTTTCAGCTAAGTCTTTAAGAGTGTTGCTAGGGTGCCACATAGCTTAAGCAAATTTAGCTAAGTCCGTGATATACCACTATCTCATCTTCAGTCATTAGCTCCCTTTAGTGGTGCATGAGGATAGTAAGAAGGGGTGCAAGGTGGTGCAAAAAACTATAAGGATTTACAATGCGAAAGGAGGAGCGTCACTGCTTCATTTATCATGTAGATTACTACTAGAGAGGAGGACACTTGACCTCATTCATCCACGGACTTAGGTCTATGATTTCAGGGATATACAATCTCCCCTATATCATGGACTTAGTTGAATTTGCCTAAGCCATGTGGCACCCTTGCGACAAACATGTAGACTTAGCTGAAATTACCTAAGTCGTGAAGTAACCTTTACCTAATGTTCTGAACTTAGTTGGAATTGCCTAAGTCATGAAACGCCAAAGCGTATTTGCTCGCAAAGGGTCAGCCAAATTATAACCTCGTGCGGGTCCCGAAGGACTTGCAAAAAGAGAAGTTGACTAATTTTGAAGACGAGCGACAAGCAAGTCCCGACGTCTCACAAAGAGGGCAGCTCTTACACGTAATTCATCAAACACCTTAAGTGCAATAGAAAAAGAGAGAAAAAGAATGAAACATAACTTTAGAGGGCTGTAAGAACGATCGTAAGTCCATAAACGATGGTTCCCAAGGGTGTCGAATGTAAAATACTTTAGTTTCTTTTGAGTGCTCATGCCCGATTATTATCTCGAAGTCCTATCCAGTCCTGTGCCACATGGGGGGTTCCAGAGGACTAAGATGACTGACATTTCATGCCACTCAAAAAGCTTACCGCAGTATGTAAAAATGGCCCAAAATTGGGCACTTTTAGGTTGTTTTGGTTCTACACACTTAACGATCATTTTACAACCTTCCAGATTATTTCTGCTCATATTTCTTAGGCAAAAATACTTAAAAATAAGGCAAAATAGGTTGTTAAACAATTGTACAAGGAAGCAAAAGCGATGGATGGTCTATTGAGCGAAGGTGATGCGGTTGAGTGATGATTATCCATGACATTCTCCCCCACTTAAACTATTGACGCCCTCGTCGATGCTTGTTAGTAGGCTTTGATCTTCATATCGTAGGGCATCTTCTAGTTCCCAACTAGCTTCTGTTCGGTGAAGCTTTTGCCACTTCACTAAGTACTTCATTTGTTCTGCTCTGTTGGATAACTTAGTCTTTTAATCCTCTAGAATAGTCACAACTTGCTTCTCATAGGAAGCTCTGATGGGAGGTAGACGAGTTGAAATATTTCGTGAAGTATCTTACGGATATGAATGGTAGGCTTTCAAGTTGCTTGCATGGAAGATATTATGAATTTTGAGCCATGTTGGCAACTGCAACTTGTAAGAGACATTGCCTACTCTACTGATAATTAGGAAAGGTCCTTCATACTTGTGCACTAATCCTTTGTGCACTTTGTATCTAAAGCTGGAGTGATGCTGGTTGGAGCTTTACCAATACCAAGTCACTAACACCAAGTCACCAACTTTAAACTCATGTGGTCGTCTTCCCAAGTCTGCCCACTTCTTCATCTTTTTGGCTACCTTCTCCAAGTAGGCCGGAGTAATATATGTATTTCGATGTCATTCCTTTGTAAAGTGATATGCTGCCCATATAACTGATAGCCAATGTGTAAGGAGTCGACGATTATTATATTGTGATAATCTCAAAGGGGCTCTTGTTGGATGCAGAGCACCGCTGCAAGTTGTAGGAGAATTAGGCTATGTCCAACAGCTTCACCTAATCTCATTGGTTGGCACTCACATAGTGTTGAAGATATTGCTCCAAGAGTGAGTTGATTCTTTCTATTTAACCATCTATTTGGGGGTGGAGGCTTGTGGAGAAGTATAACTTAGATCCCAGCATCTTAAATAGCTCGGTCTAGAATCATCCCAAGAACCAAGAATCTTGATCACTAATGATGTTGTATGAGACTCTCCAATACTTCACCACATTCTTCATCATCAACTTGGTCACCTCCTCTACTAAAAAAATGTAGGGGTGAAGTGATGAACATTGCATGCTTCAAAAACTGATCGACAACCATGAGTATCGATCTAAGTCCCCTACTACGGGTAAGCTTGATATGAAGTCTAAAGAAATGCTCTTTCATGACCTTTCTGGTATGGGCAGTGGCTCCAAAAGCCCTACCAGCTTCTGCTGCTCTACTTTATTCTATTGGCAAGTAAGGCATATTTGAACATAATCTTTCATATCTGTCCCCATCTTTGATCAATAGAAGGCCCTCTCCATGAAAGCCATTATCCGATGAATGCCCAGATGTCCTACCCAAAGGGAATCGTGACACTCTCTCAAAAATTTATATCTCAAGTTGTCCGCTCGTAGAACATAAACTCTATTCTCTTTGGTGTAGATGAGTCCCTCTTGGACCCAAAATTATCGTGTCTTGCCTTCTTTGATGAGTTGCATTAGGGTTACTGCTTGAGGATCACTGTACAGTCCATCCTTGATTCTGGAAAGAAAGTTAGAGTGCAACTGACTAGCTTGGCCTCCACCTTCTAACTGTATAGCGTTCACCAGTTCCACTTTTTCGGCTCGATGCATTAGCCATGACATTTGTCTTTCCAGGCTTGTACTTCATTACCATGTTAAACTCGGCCTAGAAGTCCTGCCATCATGCTTATTTTTGGGATAGTTTCTTTTGAGTCTGGAAGTAACTCAATATGACATTGTCCGTCCTTAGCACGAATGGTGCTCCCAAAAGGTAGTGTTATCAGACTCGTAGACAGTTGACCACCGCTGTCATCTCCTCATGCACCGGATATCGCCGCTCGGTCTTATTGAGCTTGCGACTCTCGTAGGCCACTGGATGACTCTCTTGCATAAGTACTCCCCCAATAGTAAAGTCAGAAGCATCTGTATGGACTTTATAAGGTTTCTCATAATTTGGTAATTTGAGTAATGGTTCTTCTAACATGACAGTCTTTAGATCTTAAAAAGTCATTTCACACTTATTTGACCATCTCCAAGACTGCTCCTTCTTTAACAACTCTGTCAGTGCAATTGCGAGCTTCAAATATATAGAAATGAAGCGCCAATAATAGTTGATGAAACTAAAGAAGGATCTCAGCTTAGGTACCTTCTT
Source organism: Ensete glaucum (assembly GCA_021527575.1). Lineage (NCBI taxonomy): Eukaryota > Viridiplantae > Streptophyta > Magnoliopsida > Zingiberales > Musaceae > Ensete > Ensete glaucum. Next base: position 19,019,600 of record CM038552.1, on the reverse strand, counting down.
TGGTGTTCGCTATTCTGCCACAGCTTGCACCTTTGACTCGTCCATCCAAATGGAATTACCACCGATTCGATGCCTCAAGAATAGAATTTCTATCTATGCAAAGTATCACTTCTCCCTCTTCACAAATAAGGTGTTCTTCCTAAGAACTCTAAAGATTATCCGAAGGTGTTAAACATGCTCCTTGAGCGTCTGATATAGATGATGATATTTTTTAAGTAGACGACCACAAACTTGTCTAAATACTCTTTAAAAAACTGGTTTATTAGAGTACAGAATGTAGCCGGAGCATTGATTAAGCTGAAAGATATCACCAGAACGTTCCATACTTGGTCATACAGTTAGTCTTCACTTGATCACCTTCGGCAATGCGCACTTGCCAATATCTCAACCGAAGGTCGAGTTTGGAGAAATACTTAGCCTTGTCCAGTTGATCGAACAAATCCACGATGAGGAGAATAGGATATTTGTTCTTCACCATCACTTTGTTCAGGGCTCGATAGTCGACACATAATCGGAGGCTCCCATCTTGTTTCTTCTGAAAGAGAACTGGAACTCTGAATGGTGCCTTTGAACTATGGATGAGACCACTGCTTAGCAATTCATCTAATTGCTTCCTTAGTTCTGCTAACTCTGGAGGGGCTACGTGGTATGGTGGTCTCGTTAGAGGCTTAACTCCCGGCTCTAACTCAATATTATAATCCATGCCTCTATGTGGTGGTAGAGTCTTCGATAACTCGGGTGGCATGACGTCTATGAACTCCTTCGATAACTCGAGTGGTAGAGTCTTCATAGCAGCCGTGAAAGTTAATTCACCTTTTTGCGCCCCTTTCTTCAATTATAGTGCCGATATTTACTGTGGGTCCTTGGTTCTCCATTGAGAAATTGGAACCACGTAGGGGTCGTCATCTCCCATTAAGCATAAAGAGTTAAGAATGACATCGACGCTAACTTTGCTGCGTGTATGAACTCCATTCCAAGAATCACTTGGAAGTCATCCAATGGCACCATCATCATGTTTGTGCACCTGCTCCACGTTCTAATATTGATAGGGACCCCCTTTGCTAGTCCAGAGATCTACTTGGCCTTCAAGTTCACAGCCTTCATGCGACTTGGGTTCTTCTCTAAGACAAGTCCAAGTCGCTTTGCTTCACGATTGGCAATAAAGTTGTGGGTAGCTCCTGTGTCCGCCATTGCAATGGTTGTTCGGCCATTAAGCTTGATGTCCACATACATCAGCTTGCTACTTGCTGCCTTCTGTGTCATTATCTTTGTTCTCTCCCCCACTTGACCCTATAATGTATTTAACAAATGCATCGCTCTCATTCGGGGCACTTACGACTCCTTGCTATCGCTGTTGGATTCAGAACTGCTCAAACTAAAGGCAATGACTTTGCTCTTGTCCGACTTGTGGGGGTGTATTGATGTCATTAAAGGTTGAGTGCTTGCTTTTGCGAGCACTCCCTCACCATGTGCGGTCCTCCGCACAAGAAGCATCTGCCAGATTTTGAGGCTTTGCTTTCGAGCTTGGTCCCTTGTGGAAGCTTTTCTTTTTTTGTTCGCCCCCAGACTCCTTTATATGAGAGTATTTTACTGGGCAATTTCTCAAGGATTGTTTCTTCTTTCCCAAGTCCTCCAAAGAAACAAAATCAGTTAGCCTTTTTACGGTTGCAATTGCCCCGACCATATTGGTGAAATTCCTTCGATTCAATTATTGTTGTGCCCATGGCTTCAAGTTATCGAGGAAGCTGAATAGTTTGTTCTTTTTGGACATATCTTGTATATCCAACATCAGTGCCAAAAATTACTTCACAAAGTCTCAGATAGTAATACTTTGGTTGAGTTGTCTTAGTTTCCTTCTTACGATGAACTCTGTGTTGTTGGGCAAAAATTGAGTTCTCAACTCATGTTTAAAGTCTTCCCATATATCCACTCGGCATCAGCCTTGTTGGATCTCTTCCCAACGGGTTCGCCACTAAAGTTTTGCATCTCCATTCAAATACATGGTTGCTATAGAAACTTTGGGTTCCTCCAAATCGGGCCTCGTAGCACGAAAATATTGTTCTATTTAAACAGGAAATTCTCGAGCTCTTTAGCATCTCTAGCATCCCCATAGCAATGCGGCTCTGGTGCTTTGAAGCTTTGTGGCGGTGTAGTGCGGGTATTGTTCCCTCTCACATTAAGAGTTCTAGTGAGCAACGTCACTTTGGTCGGGAGTTTCGCCACTACTTCATATAGATGTCATATGAAGTCTTTAGTGTCCTCCGTCAGTTGGTCGACCAAGGACTTAATCTTGTCGATTCGAGATTCAGCTTCTTCTTGCGAGCTCTCTACCCCAAGGAGCCTCCTTGGCCTTGGTAGAGTTCTCCAAGCTTACTTCAAGAACATGGAGGCGGGTTTCCACTGATGAAAGTCTCTCATTATGGCTCTTTTTTTCAATTGGTGCATCAGATTATGCTTCATCCGCTCGCGGAGAGTATCCAACTTCATACTCATCATGTTCACTGTCGCGCTCCTCATGAGTGGCTTCAACAGTTTGTGAGTGAGTTTGCACTTGCAGCCCACTTGCGGCTGCTTGGAGCAAAAGTCCGGCTTGCCCCATCTTGCTTGATTCACCATGGTGGTTCGCCATGGTGAGATTGTGAATCCTCTTCGCTTGTTTGAATTACTTGCCTGCTTTGATACCACAATATCATGGACTTAGATGAATTTGCCTAAGCCGTGTGACACCTTTGCGGTAAACTTGTAGACTTAGCTGGAATTGCCTAAATCGTGAAGCAACATTTGCCTAATATTCTGAACTTAGTTGGGATTGCCTAAGTCATGAAACGCCAAAGTGTATTTGCCCGTAAAGCGTCAGCCTAATTACAATCTCGTGCGGGTCCCGAAGGACCTGCAAAAAGAGAAGTTGATTAGTCTTGAAGACGAGCGATAGATAAGTTCCAACATCATGCAAAGAGGGTAGCTCCTAAAAGCAATTTGTCAAACATCTTAAGTATAATAGAAAAAGAGAGAAAGAGAGCAAACCATACTTTAAAGGACTGTAAGAACAGTCACAAGTCCACAAACGATGGTTCCCAAGGGTGTCGAACATAAAACACTTCAATTTCTTTTAAGTGCTCATGCCCGACTACTATTCTGAAGCCCCATCTAGCCCTGTGCCACCCGGGGGGTTCCAAAGGACTGATATGGCTGACATTTCATTCCACTCAAAAAGCTTGTTGCAGCACACGAAAATGGCCCAAAACTAGGTTGTTTTGGGCTATTTTGGTTATGTATACTGAACAGTCATTCTGCAGCCTTCCAGACTATTTCTGCTCATATTTCGTAGGCAAAGACACTTAAAAACAAGGCAAAACAAACTGCCAAACAACTATACAAGGAAGCAAAAATGACAAACAGTTAGTTGAGCGAAGGTGATGCGGTTTAGTGATGATCGTCTGTGAGCTTCATTTGCCATGTGGATTACTGCTAAAGATGAGGACACTCTACCTCCTTCATCCATGGACTTAGGTCTATTATTTCAGGGATATACGATCTCCCCTAGATAAGAACGTCTTATATATATAATATAGTTTTTCGGTTTCATAAGTTTTTCTCTCCCAATCATCGCACGATAATCATATATGATTTTTTTGACAAACCAATTTTGTTTTGTTCTTTCGTTGTGCATGTGATGCTCCTGAGAGTTTCCCAGATGTAGAATAATAGCGGAGGAGGAAGAGGAGGCAAAGTAGTGTGGCACTAATGTAAATTCTTCACCTCCCTCCTCTTCCTCCTCCAGCGTTGATGCAAATACATCACCACTCTGCCTTCTATTCCTTCTCGTCGTTGATGTTCGGATCGACATTGGCAAGGCCGATTACCATATCGTTATTGCCGATTACCACTACAACAATCACCCACGACATCACTATCTGCCACCAGCTTTAAAGTTACTTTTTGCCATCATTTTCATGCCATTCATCGATGTGTTATCAAGTGCTATATCTTTTGTTATTAAAATTGATAATGTTAGGATAAATGAGATTGAATATTTTGATTTCATTAATATATGGACTTCAATGTAAATTTATTAAGTCTAGGAACCAGAATACTAGAGAGATCTAATTCTAGAGTGTACTCTATATTTAGCCTATCACTATTATTAAAATTATTTTTTTATCTATTATTTTTATGTTATTCATGCATGTAATATCATACTGTATCTTTTGTTGATAAGGTCGATGACGTTTAAGGTAAATGAGATTAAATATTTTACTTTTATAATTATAGTGATTTAAATATATTTTTTTTAAATTTATGGATCGGAATGTTAAAGTGGTCTACCAAGAAATAATTTATAATTAGCCGCACATGAGCTTATACTTAGCCCCACACGAGCTTATACTTTTTAATATGATTTATTTATAAATTGGTCTTTGCTCCTTGTTAAGTATGAATTATATGAAATGCTGGGTATGACTATCGAATTCGTTCTTGTATCTTGATCCTTATATGTTATATGGTTTGTCATCCTTAGTGAATATAATAATCACTTGCTAAACCTAACTTTATTGCTATATACAATTTTCAAATTAACTTGTTTCTCACACTAATGTTAGATTTTTTAGGTCAGGACAGTGGAATGCTATGTGACAAGTCTTTTGATAATTTAGTATGATGTTCTTATAAAAGAGCAGTTTGCTTATAATATTATAAAAAATATGAATTTCTGTGCTTTTGTAAATGTCAAAAAATATTATGTTTTGGAAGTTTAGAATATTAAATCTAAAATTTTCATGTTTATGTAAATTTGTGATGAATGATAGACTTTATATTTATGTTACTTCGTTAATCTTGTGAATTTATAAGTGATTCTTATTAATTTTAAATTGACTTTGTATCTTATGGAGTTATTAAGTAATATATTGAATGATTATAAATTATAAATTTTATAGTGTGCGTTAAATGTTTTGGATATTATTAGATTTTATGTTTTAGATTCTGGATTTAGATTATGATCTCTTGAAAAAATTTAAAAAATAGTTTTTTAAAAATCATCCTACTTGTATTTTTAATTTGATTATGGAATGGTACTCCTTACTAGAAATCACCCAGAAAAAAAGTTTAATATTCATCTGATTCGTTAAACCCCACCTCGTATAACAAATTATAATATAAAGCACAATTTTAATTGATTAAGAAGACTAAATAACGATAAGATGCTAATATCATGGTATAGCAAACCATTGAGTTGTCGGTCCAAACTAAATCCAACCTCGGCCCCACTCATGTTCGCACCGATCTGTTGAATCGTTCAGACCCTATTTCTAGGGGTCGCTCGCCCTCGAAACCCTACGATTCGTAGGAATACTGAAGGCCGCTTCTCTCGCGGCTTGTGGATCGTCTCCTGTGTCCCCTTGCTCTCCGAGGTCGTTCTGGTAGCCGCTCCCTCAGTGTCCCTCTCCTGTTCTCATCTTGCTTCTTGCAACCACCCTAGCGCAAGGGTTCGGAGGTCTTTCAGACAACTTTCTTTGCATCGTAACATTCAATAACTTGATTAAAGTCTCTTTCGATTTGGTTGGGGTTTAGCCTTGGCTGTTCCCAATTTTTTGTTGCTAAGATGAATGCCTTTCATGATCCTTTCCCCGTTTACCTGATGTGTTGCGGCAATCGTGAAACATGATTAGTTATCGAGGAAGATGGCAACCTCTGAGGGCGAGGTCAGCCGATTGTTTCGGATCAGACGGACGGTGATGCAGATGCTGAGGGACCGAGGATACCTTGTCGCTGCTGCTAAAGACATCGACATAAACATGCGCCAGTTCTTGGAGAAATATGGGGAGAACCCTAAGCGGGATGAGCTTGTTATCAATAAGCAAAAGAAGAACGACAACAGCGATCAGGTCCATCACTTTCTTATCTTCGATTGTGGATGTTCTTGGGAAAGAAAATTACTGGGTCTTTCCTTTCTATAGATAATTATCTTGTTGACATGCTTTAGGTCTTCTCTTTTTGTATTTTATTGTCTTTGTTTTGCAATGGTTGCAGTTGCAACGAATACCAGGCTTCTGTTATTTTCTTTGCATCAGCCAATTACATCTTTTGTTTATGGTGATGAAGTTGTCACTATCTTATTATATTGTTTCTTGATTTGATAATTAGGAAAAGTTCTATTATAGGCTTCTTCTATATCATTGTTTTTAAGCAGTCAACCTTTTGCACTCTATGTGGTTAATTCCTCCTTTGTTGGTATTTTTTTTGTTTGATTAATCTGTACCTTGTTGAACTTAATTTTACGGATCCTCAAATATTTGGAAGTGTCTTCTAAGGATCATTTTTGACCCATTTAAAATTTTGAAATGGCTTAAAATGTCCAAAATCCTGGCTTCAAAGAGGCATCGCCAAGGTGCTCGCCCGAGCCCAGGCGCCGGGCACTTCGAGCGGGCGCTCGGCTTATACCAAGCGACAATAGCGCTGTCCTTATTGTGGAATGCCGGGTTCATGCAACACTGTCTCTGTCGTGGAACGTCGGGTTCTGGCAAAGAGGAGGAACAAGAGGAAGAGGAGGGGGAAATGGACCTTCGTTCGAGAGCGGTGAGACGGGTGGCTCGATAAACAGGAGCAGCACTGTTGCAACGACCATGACACACGACGACGATGGTTCCTCTCTCTCCATAGCTCGAGCACTTTGGACGCTAGCAAAGCGGGGAACCGAGAGGGGCGTGGTACATTCCTTGACTGTGAACGAGTGAATGAAGAGTGAGATTGAGAGGTGGTGTGTGTGTATTTGGGCGGATGAAGTAGGCACACCCGCTCTCTCTCTCTCTCTCCTCAGATAGAGCAACAGTAGCTGCACACATACTCCTGCTACTGTAGCATACCGCTGCTCTGCACACCTACTCCTACTACTCTCCTACTCCTGCTGCTGTAGCAATTGTAGAGAGCAGCAGTAGCTGCACACCTACTCCTGTTGCTATAGCATACTATTGCTCTCCTACTCCTGCTGCTGCAGCATACTATTGCTCTCCTACTCCCTCGCGACATACTACTCTCTTACTCCATCGCAACAATAATATCGACGATGAATGGCAGAATATTGCCCTGCAGTTGCACACCTACTCCTGTTGCTGCAGCAATAATATCACTGATGAAAATGGGAGGAGTAATGCAATGTAACAGCAAAGGACAAACAAAAGTGAAGAAGAAGAAATATAGCCAAACAGAGACCCGATTATTACATCAAACTTTTAACGTCTTTGCTCATGTATATAATAATAAGCACGAAAGAAATAATAATAATAAAATCACCCGTTAGTGCTGAGAAGAGGGATGGATTGGATGGCTCCTCTCTCTCCATAGCTCGAGCAACAGTAATTATATATATATATATATTATATTTATTAATTATATTATATATATTTTTTATTTTAGTGCCTCATTTTGCTCGGGCGAGCGCCTTGCGCCTCAGGCGTTTTGGGACATTGGTGCTTTTTGGTGCCTAGCGCTTTTTAAATCATCGGTTCACTTTGTGCAAGACTTTCTCCATTCGCTGCGTGCAATTCATTGTTACGTCGCTCTCGCGTTTCCCCTGCAGAATCACCTGTTTCCCATGGTTGAAAAATTTCATGATAAATTTAGAAATATTCCAGGGAACATCGCCTAATGTAGTCAACCATTTGATGTCGAGTACGACCTTATAATAATTAAGAGGAAGGAGGGAAAAATATGTAATGATCCATTGGCCATATAGAAACAATTTCTCCTGTGAGTATTTTAAAATTCGATTGTCGGCGATCTCAACATCAAACCTGGTGTAATCTTCACTTTGGAGCATCAATTGGGCAGCGATCTTGCTGTTCATAAAGTTGTTGGTGCTCCTGGTCTTGATGAGGACGGTGGCGGGCTGCTACTTAAGAGATTCTTCAACTTCCATTACTTATGGGTTCGCATGGTCGACTAGAGTGTGAGTCGTGCAATCGGTCGGTTGCGGGTCCTCCTTTGTGTTCTCCTTAGGTTCAAGGTCCTCTTCTTCAGATTCTTGAATAGGTTCTATCATGGAAAGCTTCCCATTTTTGCAGCGATGGTTGCGGCTCCAAAGTTCGTTGCAATGCCAACAAAGGCCCTTCATCGATCTATCGCGAAGTTCTTCTCTCGTTAATTTCTTTGGCAACGAAGGATGACTTGGAGCAGCGAGTACAGGAGGTTTATATATTGCTGGTATAGGAGTGGTTCTCATCCTCTGAGCGTCTTGGTTGAGCCGTTCCTATTGGATTCGGGCGAAAGAGATTGCGGTTGTAATGGTGTGGGGTTGTCGTGCTTTAATCTCTCCTTTAATCTCCGGCTTGAGTCATTTTATGAACGTCCCTAATAATTGTCTATCAGTCGAATCACGAGCGAGGTAGGATAACTTCTCAAACTTGGTTTGGTATTCTTGGATCGTGGAGGCTTGTCGGATCTTCGCAAGTTGGCCGTCAATATTTTCATACTCCGTTGGTCAAAAGTGGTTCAGTAACACATTCTTGAATTGTATCCATGTCGGGGCCCCATGGGTGTATTCAAGCCAATTGTACCATCGAATTGCATCTCTTTTGAGGTGGTTGACAACAATGTCCACCATGGAATCCTCCGATATTCGGTAATAGTGGAAGTAGCATTCGATGCACGAAATCCATCCTGTCGCGTCTCCTTTCCATCGAGGGAAGTCCACCCTCTTGCATGGCTGTATCATGTCTGAGGGCTGTCCCTCCTTCTATGGAGTCTTTGAACTTTCTCCTTACTGGAATTTTGTTGGACTCAGGGATCGTCCAATTTTGAATTCTGCAAATAAAGCGCACAATTTGTCCTCTAAGTGTGATTCAAGTCGTGATTTAAACACCTCCAACTTGGCATTGATTGAACCTTGAGATGCCATTGCGTGTGCCTCTGGATCTGAGATGTCAAAATCCTTCTCTTGTTGTTGGGTCAGCGGTATGAAACGTTGGGGTGGATTGGTGGCCAAAAGGGATGATGGATCATGGGTAGATGGCTGCGGTTTGGGGTTGACAGGTTGCTGTTTTTTGGTTGTTGTTGGGGTTGTGATTTAGGGTTGTTGTAGGGATCGTATAGGGGGTATAATGGCTGATGTTTAAGGTTAAAGGAATGATTTAGGGTTGCTATTGATGACAATAACGTATTTGGTAGGGATCAAAGATTACGGAAAGGTGTTGCGATAGATTTTTATGTTTAAAAGGCAGCAGTTTGTACGTAAAAGATCAGCGGTTTATATCAACAATTTTTCGATGAAACCAAAAGGAAATCCTCTGTTAAAGAGTGCCAAAGCCATCATAAAAAACTTGTGGAAGATTGGATAGAAAAATTATGGCAGCAAGATAAAAAACAGGGCAGTAGTATGTGGCTGAAATTTGCAGCATAATTTTCATCGTAAAGATGATAACTTTGCGACGGAAACATTTTGTAGCAAGCAATTTTTTGCAGCAAGACGAGGATGCAATGTATTACAACAAGGAATAGATGATGATGAAAGCCAAGCCGATGTCAAATACAGAGAAGAATATGACATTGAAATATCAGCAAGAAGATAGTGTTAGGTTGAATTTTGCAGCGTAACTTTCGTCGTAAAGATGGAGACTTTGCGATGAAAAGTTTATGCAGAGAGATAAGAACAATTTTTGTGGGTTTTTGGAATAAGGATAACTAATTTGCAGCAGCAGTAAGGTAGGAAACCAGAACTTGTTGCAATTCGTGGGGAGATCAAAAGATGATTTGCGGTAGTGGAGATGACGGTGGAATTCGACGATGATCTAAGCAATTGTGGGAGTATGATGGGCGGCTGTGGAAGGGCAGCGAGACGCCAAGAACGTTGCTTTGATACCAAGTGTAAGAACCCTTGCTTTCTAAGCTTGGGGTGATCTCTATAGGGGATCGGCCTCCTTGGAACTCTATAGGGGTTTCTTCTTCTTTGGTTTTTTGCACAAAGGTTGAAAAGAAATTGATATATTGATGATGAAAAGAGGGGAGAATACAAGCTATTTATAGGGCTTCTAAACCCTAATTCTTAATAGGACTCTTACTCCAACAAACTTTTACTTCTAATCAACTTCTACTCCAAGTAAACCAAGACTCCTCTTCCCCTCTACTCCTAACCCCTAGCCAACTCCTAACCATGATGTGGCTGGTGGCTATAGGGGTCTCCAACTCTTAATTTTATTATTATTCTACCCTAGAGAAAGTCTAAGCTAAGTGGTACTCTCCCCCTCTTACCCTAGCTGGTCTCTCTTAAGAGGAGGCGGCGGCTAGGAGACTCCCATCCCATAAGGACTCCTTCCTAACCCTAGCCAACCACTTCTTTACCGGGGGTGTCGGTTAGATTAGGGTTTATTACATTCATGATTCAATTGACTGTGACCCGTATCCAACTCTGCTCCTAATCAAACTCTAGTTCAGCTGAATCCTAACCCTACTAGGATTTGAGTTGATTTATTACAATAAACTCATATCTTCTCCTAGCCGACCTAATGTCAGGTCTAGGTTTGCCAACAAGGCCCAATCTAAGGACTCGACTCAAATTGACTAGGATTCAACTCAGTTGGGTTCCTAATATTATACAAAGAAAAAATCCAAGATAAATTAGAATGAACAAACAAGAAGTTTTTGGATCTATTATTCAATAAAATGGAAACATTGATAATATATAGTCCATAGAGTAATCGTTGGGTGTCCTTCAGGTTATAATAAAAATTAATATGGTTACTATTATAAAATAAATATTACATTAGTAGATGGATAGATTTGAAAGGTCAAATGTGCTTTAACAAAGTGATTTCTACTACTCACACTAGGTTTCATCCTTGTGCAATGGATGGATCGACGATTTTGTAGGGAAAAGAACTTAGGTTGTGTTAAAAATATTGCATTTTTGAAAATCAAGACATGCAAATTAATTTTATTAAAACTGTGATGTAGACCATAGGATTGCATGGTCTTGACCCATACCAAGCATGGTGACTTACACCAAACACTGAATCAGATTTCTATTGATGGGGTCTCCTTGTGAGTTGATTGTGACTTAGTAAAGTTGGTGACTTTGATGAGTCAACTTGAGTTTAGAGTCAACTCAAGAGTACTCATATAAAAGATCAGAAAGCAAAAAGCAAAAATCATATAGAAGATCAAAAAGTAAAAAATTGATGAGTCATACTCTCTACTGTCTAGATACCTGAAATGACTCTTCAGGTTTGTCCCTACTGCTGTTGTTGTTGCTGCCATCGTTGGTCCAACCCTTCCACCTCTGCTTCACCACTTCTCATTGTCGCTATGCATGTCAAGATACCTCCTTTAATCATATAGAAGATCAAAAAGTAAAAAGCTTGAGTCATACCTTTCACTATTCAGATGCGTGAAATGACTCTTCAGGTTTGTCCCTTCTGTTGTCATCATTGCTGCCATCGTTGGTCCAACCCTTCCACCTCTGCTTCACCACTTCTCGCTGTCGCTATGCAGGTCAAGCCACCTCCTTTATGCCACTACAACAAGTCGATCTTTTTTCTTCTACTAGTACTCTCCTCTCTGTCCTTTTATGTTCTCTAGTTCTCTACTCTTTCTTCCCCTCCCATTACTCATTTCTTGTTCTCTCCCCTCAGCTCCGAACCCCTCGTCCCCCTCTTTTATACTCTCCTCTCCTATTTCCCTCTCTTACCCTCGTTTTTTCTCTTGATGTTATTACCTGGATGTTAGATACCTTGAGATAGTACTTTTTGTTTGGATGAAGATTGGTGTGTGTGGCGGTCATATTCAGATGGTTTGTAGTAAGCATTTTATGATGATCTGAAATGGAACACTTGTAGTCGGTGATAGATGGCAAAATTACTCCATGAATGAATGCATAATTTTGTATATATTCCTGGTGGAGTGTTTATGGGCAACTCAACAAGCCTTTGCTTCCAAGTAATAATAAAATTATCTTTCGTTGGGGGAATGTCAAGCATTGCTACTTTCATAATATGGATCCTAGGATTTAGGCTTAGGAAAACATTTGTATTCTTAATGTGCATTTGGATAAGGAAGTTTGAGTGAATGTGTAGTTGTGGAATATTTTTAGTGTTTGCTAAACAATAGATGAAAATTGTTTCTTAAATATACATTAACGTGAGTGTTGTTTGGTAAACTTATATTTTAAAAGTCCATTGAATATTATGTGACAAATTTACCTTTTTAATATTTTGAATACTTAGTCAAAAATAAATATATATTTTTTATTCAAATTAATAATAAATAAATAAAATAAATAAATGAATGTATGCACTTTTATAAAAAATTCATATGACCTAGACATATAATACATAGAAATATAATCATATAAATAAATAAAACCTTTGTGAATAAATAAATAAATAAAATTATCTTATAGAAGACATAAGTCATGTTAGTTTTTCTCTAAATCATGTTGGTAATTTTGTGTTTTTAGGTAATGTGATAGGGTACTTTGGGAAATTGAAAAATCACATTATGTTGGAATGTTAATTCTACCTTGAGGTAGCAGTAACATTTGCAATACAACATCAAGACCAAATGCGATTTGGAAAAAAAATTACCAAACACTGAATCATATTTGAAATGTGCATTGGCCCTCAATACACATTTCAAATGTGTTTCTAAATGCACTCTTAGAGGGTGATATTTTGAGTTGAAATTCAGAAGATTGCTGAAATTTTAGTTCTATTCCAATAAATTTATTTTGAATAAACTATCAAATCCTTATTAAAATCTCAATACTCTTTTGTGTCCCTCAGTTATTGCACATTAGTTTAATGTAATGACTTTACATGCTCATGTAGGTCCCTTTGCCAAGTTGACTTCTTATAATAAGATGGGGTTCATCAAGGTCTCACTTGGGAAACTCAATTTTCGGTATCAGACCTATGTTGTCCATGGGCGGGCTAATATGGGCGCGGTAAGTGTTGGCATAACGATGTGCTGATACTTTCTGTGGTATCGAGAAGAGGTAAGGGGTGGGGGATGGGGAAGGAGAAAATAATGATTTGACGATGGGCAGTGGCTAATGCAAGCAATGAGCGGGTGGGTTTGCAAGTCTCGGTCACTCACGACTTGCGTCCTAGGGACTTTAAAACTGTAAGATGCTCGGCAGCTTAAAACTTGCGTATAAAAATATAGGGATTGAACCACTTGAAAAGGTGGTCCACATTACTATTAATGCCTGGACCAGAAAACATGGTTTGGTATGAACCCATCTGCGTGAAGATTGAGTTTTGTGGTCTCATTATCTGTCTATTTTCAACATAGGTCTACTTAAGGTATGGCATCCAGCTTGGGTTCTATTGTAATTTTGCTTAAAAAATTTCAGGGCTTTCTTGGACAAATGGCTATAGGAAGTGTACCAATTTGGGTTTCTTATCACTAATAAAATGTCAAATAACCTTTGTTAAAATAAGGCAGCTAAAAGTATTTTAAGCTTTATTGTGACTAAAATTCCTTAATTGCAAGCTAGAGAACCAGTTTCTAGACAAGTTTGAAGTCCAACACATACTTGACTATCTACTTTTGTAAGTCTTAAATAAATTAAGTTGTGATCAGTGATTTAAAAAAGCGCTCGGGCGCTTGTTGAGGTGCTCGGGTGAGGCGAGGTGAGGCTTGAGTGCCTCGTTTCTACTCTAGGCCGACGCGCTTCAAAAAGGCGCCACCTGGGCTTGAGTGAGAGCCCAGGCATCAGGCACTTCAAGCGAGTGCCTAGGTTAAACTAGGCAATCGAACCAGGATTTTAGGTTTGGTTCGATCGCAATTTGCGTTAGTTGGTTCAATGGAACCAACTAACGCATTGGTATTAGTTCTCTGCACGAGTCTTACCCAACCGTAATCTACTCACGACCTGCTCCTGCTGTCGCTGTCGTTCCATGTCGCGTCTCTCCGCTGTCCTTGTCGTTCGATGCCACCTCTCTCCATTGCTGTTGCCGCTATTGCTCTTCGCTATCGTTGTTGCTCTTCGCTGCTGCTCTCTGCTATCGCTCGATGCTGCCTCTCTTTGCTGCTGTTGCTGTTGTTGCTACTGCTACAACCTCGATCTCTACTTTCACACTTTCTTATATCGATTCAAATTGTTAAAGTATATTAGCAGTTATTATTAATAATATACTGTTATACTGTTAGAAGTATGTTTACAATGTGTTATTGTCAACCTCAAAGCGCCTAGTTCCTCGCGCATTTTCGGACATTGGTGCCTTTTGGCGCCTAGCGCTTTTTAAATAACTGTTGTGATGATATCATTTTTATAGAAGTTTTTGTTGATTTTAAGCAAGTAGTTCTTTTTGTTGGATATATTGTATTCTTTATTGTGATTGATAGTTTTTTCCAGAGTGATCTACAGTTAATGTTGATTGATTTGTCTAGCATTTTTACTCTCTTTAACGTATTTTCTTCTCAGCCTTTGGAAATTGGTTTATGGATTCTCACCTGCACACATGCAGAAACTAGTTCTTGTGCATTTTTGCATACTGTTTTTGTATTTGAATCTTCATGGTTAGTCATGTCCACTTATTTTGTTATTAAAGCTCCAATTGTTACTTGGTGATTCATTTTGTGTGTCTCTGTAGAATGTTCTAGGATCCTATATGATCTGTCTGTTATGACTTTGCGACTAATAATGTCTTGACCAAGATTTTAATCATCATAACTAATTTACAACACCACATTTATGTTTCTCACTTCATGATAGCAGATTTATGTCTTTTTTCCAAGTGAAGCAAAGGTTGGTGTAAAACAAATAAAGCAGTATGTTGAACGTATGAAACAAGAGAACGTGTTTAGAGCAATATTAGTCGTTCAACAAAATCTAACTCCGTTTGCAAGATCATCCCTGCAAGAAGCATCTCAGAAGTATCATTTGGAGGTCTTTCAGGTATATCATTTCCTCTTTTGCAATTCTAATCGCTACATGATAACAATCTTATATTGGTTTAAGTTTAAATTTATTATTTGTAAGTTTAAATTTTCTTTTGGCATATTTCTTTTTTGTTTGTTTTGTTTTAATTTTTTAGCTAAGTGTATTGCTTGATTTTTGTCTTATAATATTAAAAAACAGGAGTCGGAGCTTCTTGTGAATATCAAGGACCATGTTCTTGTTCCGGAGCATCAGGTTTTGACAAGTGAGGAAAAGAAGACATTGCTGGAGCGTTATACGCTGAAGGAAACTCAGGTAGCCAAGATTGATAAAAAAATAATATACTTATGTTGGTAAAACTGATGTTGGCTTATTTGATGCATTTGCAAGTATCCTAGCATCATTAATTAGTTTCTGACAAGTTCTTAAATTGGTGTTATAATGCTTACATAGGAACTTTGTTATTATAAGCATGCATATGGCTAAAAGAGCTGGAGTTATGTCTTGAGACATTGTTTTGGTGGCCTTAACTTCAGCTTACAAAGTCACTTTGTGCAACATCAAACAATTCTCATAATTGATCTGATGATATTATCTTTACAAAAGAACTCATCATACTAAGCATGTCAGAGATTACATTAAATGATATATATAGCTATTCTTAGTTAACCTGTAGACTTATGGTGTTTACTGATCTTTTTGACTTATCCTTTGTTTGAACCTTGAATTCCTCTTTTTGCCCAGGTTGTCTTGAACTCGTGGTAGCCTTCTTGTTACTGATGCCATCAATCATAGTTCTATATTAAATTATTCAGACTTGTTTTTTGGGGCATTTTGATATATGTTTTCATGAATCTAGTTGTTTGTCATCAAGTTTTTTCTCTGTCATTATCTGTCATGAACTCCAAAAACTTGATAATGAAATTCTTCATTTCTCATCAAGAATGGCCACACATTTGAATGTCCATGGATTAGCACTTGATAACTGTTCACTAGAGAATTTATTTGATAGATCTATAAGCCAACCTTGTCAATTTCGGACCTTGTCTCGGATGAAAGAGAAAAGTGTTGCATGGTTATTGATAGCTAATGTAAAATTACCTTGTATCATGAATATGGATCTTAATCACTTTAAGTTATCATTTGGAGGTGAAGTGAGGGACCTCTACTACAGTTAAAGTTGGAAGGGTGGATTGAAGGTCGTTTTGGAAGTGGTCTATAATATCGTTGCCCAATTGTGGTATGTTAGAACCCTTCTGGATTCTAAGCCTGGGGATTGATCTCTATAGGGGATCAACCTTCTGGAACTCTATAGGGGTTCCCTCCTCCAAAGTATTCAGCCAAGGGCTGAAAAAAGAGATCGATCTACTTATAAAAAGAAGTGGTGGCTACATATGTTTATATAGGGTTTCAAAACTCTAACTCCTAATAGGACTCCTACTTTTAATAGACTGTATCTCTCATCAACTCTTAAACCCTAGCCAATTAGTGTGGTCGGTGGCTATAGGGGATTCTTACTCAATTTAAACTCCTCCCTAACCCACCTCTTCAATTAAGGGGAGTGGTGGCTAATTTAGGGTTATATGACTTGTGACTTCTGTGCCTTAATAAATTTAGGATCCGACTCAGCTAGGGTCCTAACAGACCCGTGCTTTTCAAGTTAGCTTTGTCCTCAAGGCTGAGGCTTCATGAACTCCGGGAATTTGATATTCAAGTCTTCATAGTCCTCCCATGTGGTATGTTTTACGGGTAAGCTTGTCGATTGCACTGACACCTCAGTAGTGGGACGTCGACAATAAGTCATGATCTGACGATCAATGATGGCTCTCGGTTGGATCTGGAGTTCTCCAGGGGCTGTAGTGTCGACAGGTGACTCTGGGCCATCTCGTTCTGTCCAAGTTTGGGCTTCAGGCATGATACATAAAAAACTAGGTGGATCCTAGAGCTTGCTAGTAGGTCCAGCTTGTATGCCATTGCTCTAATGCGCTCCGTGATCTGGTAGAGTATGAAGAAACATGGTGAGAGCTTTATGGATGCTCTAGTGTGGATGAATGTTTGTTTGTAGGGTTGGAGCCGAAGGAAGACCTAATCTTCCACTAAAAATTCTCTTTCATTTTTGTGCATATCGTGTTGTTGTTTCATCCTTGCCTAGGCCATCGAGAAATTATCCTTAATTTTAGAATTTTGTTCTTGCCCCTGAGCTCCCTGTCTACTTGATCTACTTTAGATGAGCTGATTATATATTTTGGGATTACAGGTGGTGGTCGGTCATATACTGCTTCATAAGGAGTGTATTTAGTGGAAGAATTGATAAGTCGTATTATACCACCACTTGGCCTAAGGGAGCCACTTCGTCCATTCTTTTGGTCGATCACTAGTGAAGCATTTGAGGTATGTCTCTAAGCACCTGTTCACCACTTCGGTCTGGTCGTCGGTTTGTAGATGGTATGCGGTGCTCATCTTCAGTTTGGTGACCTGTAACTGAAATAGTTCTATCCAAAATTTGTTGGTGAAGACCCTGTCACAGTCACTTACAATAGATCTAGACATCCCATGCAATTTTACAATATTTCCTATGAAGATTCGAGCAATGCTAGTGGCAGACTAAGGGTTGTGGACGACGTAAAAGTGGGCATATTTCGTGAGACGGTTGACCACGACGAGGATTGGAAGTCCATTGATATATTGGTCTACACTGAGTCCAGTATATGTAGAGGTTATAGCTTTTCAGGGCTTGCCACTGTTTTACCTTTATGTCGTTGGCATGTGTTGCATTGCGCTATAAATTCAGCAATAGCGTTCTTCATCCCTTTCTAATAAAAGTTTTGCTTAATTCTCTTGTAAGTTCGAAGGAACCCGGAGTGTCCCGTCGTTGGTGTGGAATGCATTTCTTGCAGGATGATCTTTATACAAGGGGAATTTGACACTAGTATTATGCGTCCCTTATAGTGTAAGTCATTTGAGTCCCAATTGTACTTCCTATAATTTTTTGAATGGTCTCCCTAATCTCTGAATCATCTCGCCATTCCTTCTTGATGTCTTCGAGGAAGTCGATCGGAAGAGAGATGGTCGAAAATTTAGCTTGCTTGGGTAGTCGAGAGATCGCGTCTTCAACCATATTTTCTTTCCCCTTTTTGTAAGTTATTTTGTAATCATATCCAAGAAGCTTTATTACCCATTTTTGTTGCTCGGGGGAGGATATCTTTTGCTCTACAAAGTTTTTGATGCTCTTGTGGTTGGTTTTTATTTAAAATCTTTGGTCGATCATGTAAGTTCTCTATTTTGTCATTGTGTACACAATCGCGAGCATCTCCTTATCGTAGATGAACATTTTCACGTGGGAAGGAGATAATGCCTTGCTGATATAGGTGAGGGGTTGGTCTTCTTGCATGAGGATGGCTCCGATCCCAACTCCCGATGCATCCTCTTCAATGATAAAAGTTTTGTCGAAGTCGGGTAGTGTTAGCATGGATGTAGATGTCATGGCTGTCTTGAGAGCATCAAAGGTAGTAGAGGCTTTGTCCGAGCACTGAAAAGCATCCTTTTTCAGTAATAATGTGAGGGCGACATTGATCTTTTCATAATCCTTGACGAACTTGCGGTAGTAGCCCGTCAGTCCGAGAAAACCGCGCAGCGCCTTTATGTTCTTAGGTGTCGGCCAGCTTTGTATTGCCTCAATTTTTGAGGGGTCTACCGCTACGCCTTCCTCTGAGATGATGTGCCCAAGATACTCCACCTTCTATTGTAGAAAGCTACATTTCGATTGTTTGACAGAAAGAGTATGCTCTCGAAGAAACATTAAAATAAGTCATAAGTGGTGAAGGTGATTTTCAAGTGAAGGGCTGTAAATAAGGATGTCGCCAAAGAAAACCAGTACGAACTTACAAAGATCTCTGCATGAGGCTCTGAAAGGTGGAGGGAGCATTGATGAAACCAAAGGGCATTACCAAAAATTCATAGTGGTTATTATGTGTTCGAAAGGCGGTCTTCGGTATATCTTCTTCACGCACCCGAATTTGATGATATCTGGATTGCAGATCCAGCTTTGTAAAGACTTGTGCTCCCTTTAATTCATCGAGTAATTTATCCACCACCGGAATAGGATATTTGCCCTTGACTGTTATGTTGTTATGAGCTTGGTAGTCTATGCACATTCACCACGTTTTGTCTTTCTTGTGTACAAGGAGCACCGACGAAGAATGGGGGTTGCAACTTGGTTGAATGACCCTTGTTTTAAGCATTTAATGTACAATCCTCTCTATTTCGACCTTCTCGAGGTGAGGATAATGGTATGGTTGAGTGTTAGTTGGCGGTTTGCCCGGTAGGATCGGAATCCGGTGGTCGTGCAGTTGGGTAGGAGGTAGACTGCACGGTTCGGTGAAGACATTTGAAAATTCAGCAAGCAATTGGAGAACGTTTAGCTCTTCGATTATTTGCGTTGAAATCGTCGTCATGTCGCTCCCGCGTTTCTCGCGTAGGATCACCTGTTTCCCTTTGCTAAAAATTTCATGATTTTTAAAAAATTCTAGGAAACATCTCCTAGTGTAGTCAGCCATTCGATGCCGAGCACCGCCCTATAATCATCGAGGGGGGGGGGAGGAAGAAATCAGCAATGATTTCTTGGTCCTGTAGCATCAACTTCACGCTCGGGTATTTTTGATCGCACTTCAAAATTTGACCGTCGGCAACTTTAATGTCAAACCTGATGCAATCTTCAATATGAAGCGCCATTCGTGCAACAACCTTGCTGTTCATGAAATTATTGGTGCTTTCGATATTGATGAGAATGGTGATTGGCTGTTGTTTGAGTAATCCTCCAACTTCCATCGTCTGCAGGTTCATGTAGCCGATAAGAGCATGCACCATACAATCGGTCGATTGTGGATCTTCCTCTGTGACCTCCTCGTGCTCGTGGTCCTCCTCTTCATGTTTTGAATCGTCGATGGGTTCAATCAGAAGAAGTCGTCCCCTCATGCAGTGATGGTCGTGGCTCCACGGTTTGTCATAATGCCAACATTGGCCCTTTGTTGATTTGTCGTGAAGTTCTTCTTTTGTCAATTTTTTCAGCTGTAAGGGATGGCTGAAAGTGGATGGTGCTGGAGGGTTGTACACTGCTGGTCGAGGTGTGGTTCTCGTCCTTCGAACATTGTCGCTCCTCTTGGATTCGGGCGAAGGAGATTGCAGCCATCAAGGTGTATTGCTGTCGCGCTTTTACTTATCTCCGGCTTGAGTCCTTTGATGAATGTCCCTAATAATTGCTTCTAAGACCAATCACGTGCTTGGTTATATAATCTCTCAAACCTGGTATGATATTCTTGGATTGTGGAGGTTTGTCAGGTCTTTGCGAGTTAACTGTCGATGTTCTTGTATTTGGACAGTCCAAAGCGAATCAGTACCTCACTCTTGAATTGTCTCTACGTTGGGACTCCTTGGGTGTGGTCAAGCCAATTGTACCATTGTATTGCATTTCTCTTGAGGTGGATGACAACGATGTCCACCATGGAAGCCTCTGGTGTCCGATGATAGCGGAAGTAGTGTCTTGCACGCGAAAGCCATCCCGTCGGGTCTCCCTCTTCCCATTGAGGGAAGTCCACGCTCATGTGTGGTTGCGTTGAATTCGTGGCTTGTTCTTTCTTCTCGAGAGGCCTCTTTTTATGATCTGAACTTTCACCCTGCTGTGATTTTGTCAAACTTGAAGATCGGCCAATTTTGAATTCTGCGAGTATGGCACGTAGTTTGTCCTTGATGCCCGATTCGTACGCCTCCAACTTGGCATCGATCAAATCTTCTGATGCCATTGCATATGTATCTTGATTTGAAATATTACGATCCGGGCATAGGTTGGAGAGATTGATGGTTGCGGAGGATAAGGGTGGGAGATGGAAGGCAACGGTCATGATAGGCTGCGGTTTGGGTTGCAATTTACGCTATAGTTTGGGTCGGCTGCAAAGATTGAAAGTAGGCTTATGACAGCTGCGGATTAGGTTTAGAAGGGTGCCTTAAGGGTGATATGGGTGGTAGTAACAAATTTGGTAGGATTTGGTGGTGCATGCACTGAAGAATGACAAAACGTATATCGGTAGAATTTTTTGTTGAAAATTTTAGCAGTTTGACGATGAAAATTCCAACGATGTTTTGGAGTATTATGACAGCAAAAAACCCATAAGGATAGCAGCAAGATAGATAAGAGTAGTGACAGCAACAAATTTGGCAAAAGATCGATTGTGTATGCAGTAAGAAACATCGAAAAGATGCAGCGGCAGATTTTTACGTCTAAATTTCAACAGTTTAGACGTAAATGTTTCAGCAGTTTGTATCAAGAATTTTTACGTAGAACCCAAAAGAAATTCGCTGATCAGAAACGCCAAAGCCGTTGTAAAAATACATAGAAGATTTGGCAATAAAATAGTGGCAGCAAGATCAAAGTAGAGCAGTAGTATGCGGCTGAAATTTGTAGCGTAACTTTCATCGTTAAGGTGGTAACTTTGGATTACAAGTTTGTGCAGTGTAATAGGGTAACACTTTTCTTGGGTTTTGGATTTAGGATAACTAAATTGTAACAGTAGTAAGGTAGATTACCAGAACCTGATGCAATTCTTGTGGGGACTGTAGGGGTGATCTGCGACAGTGGTGATGACAATGGAGTTGGCGACGATCTTAGCAATTGTGGGAATTGCTTGGGCGGTTAAATGAAGATAATGGGCGGCTGTGGAAGGGCAGCAAAGCACCAAGGAACGCTGCTCTTATACCAAGTGTTAGAACCCTGGTGGATTCTAAGCTTGGGGATTGATCTCTATAGGGGATTGGCCTCCTGGAACTCTATAGGGGTTTCCTTTTCTAAAACATTCGGCCAAGGGTTGAAAAAAGAGATTGATCTATTGATAAAAAAGAAGTGGTGGCTATATGTGTTTATATAGGGTCTTAAGACCCTAACTCCTAATATGACTCCTACTTTTAATAGACTCTATCTCTCATCAACTCCTAACCCCTAGCCAACTAATGTGGCTAGCGGCTATAGTAGACTCTTACTCAATTTAAACTCCTCCCAAACCCTAGCCAACCTCTTCAATTAAGGTGAGTGGCAGCTAATTTAGCGTTACATGACTCATGACTCCTATGCCTTAATAAATTTAGAACCCGACTCAGCTAGGGTTGTAATAGAACGTCTTCGCCGAATCGCACAGTTTACCACCTACACGACTGCACGACCATCAGATTCCGATCCTACCAGGCAAACCACCAGCTAATTCTCGGCCATATCGTTATCCTCACCTCCAGAAGGTCGAAATAGAGAGGATTGTACATAAGATGCTTGAAAAAGGGGCCAAGTTGCAACCTTTTTCTTCGTCGGTGCTCCTTGTACGTAAGAAAGATGGAACATGGCTAATGTGCATAGACTATCGAGCTCTCAACGGCTTAACGGTCAAGGACAAGTATCATATTCTAATGGTGGATGAATTATTCAATGAATTAAAGGGAGCATAAGTCTTCACAAAGCTGGATATGCGGTCCAGATATCATCAAATCCGGGTGCGTGAAGAAGATATACCGAAGATCACCTTTCGGATGCACAACGACCACTATGAATTTTTGGTAATGCCCTTCGGTCTCACCAATGCTCCCTCCACCTTTTAGAGCCTCATGAATGATATTTTTTGAAGTTATTTTTGTAAGTTCGTACTGGTTTTCTTCGACGATATCCTTATTTACATCCCTTCACTTGAAAGTCACCTTCATCACTTATGACTTGTTTTGACGATTCTTCGGGAGTATACTCTTTTTGTCAAACAATCGAAATGCAGTTTTTTACAACAGAAGGTGGAGTATCTTGGGCACATCATCTCGGAGGAAGGTGTAGCGGTAGACCCCTCAAAAATCGAGGCAATGCAAAGCTGGTCGACACCTGAAAAGGGGTTGTACAATTTTCTCGGACTGACGGGCTATTATCGCAAGTTCGTCAAGGATTATAGAAAGATCAACGCCCCCTCTCACATCATTGCTGAAAAAGTATGCTTTTTAGTGGTCGGACAAAGCCTCCGTTGCCTTCAACGTTCTCAAGACAACCATGACTTTTACACCCGTGTTAGCATTGCTTGACCTCGACAAAAACTTTTATCATTGAAGTGGATGCATCGGGAGTTGGGATCGGCACCGTCCTCATACAAGGTCGACCCCTTGCCTACACCAGCAATGCATTGTCTTCTTCCCACCTAAAAATGTCCATCTACGGTAAGGAGATGCTCATGATTGTGCACGCGGTGATAAAATTGAGACCTTACCTGATCGATCGACGCTTTTAACTAAAGACCGACCATAAGAGCCTTAAATACTTTGTGGAGCAGAAGATATCTTTCCCCGAGCAGCAAAAATGGGTAACAAAACTTCTTGGATATGATTACGAAATATAAAAAGGGAAAAGAAAATGTGGTTGCAAATGCGCTCTCTCGATTACCCGAGCAAGTTGAATTTTCAGCCATCTCTCTTTCGATCAGCGACTTCCTCGAAGACATCAGGAGGGAATGGGGTGATGATCCAGAGATTAGGGAGACCATTAAAAAAATTAAAGGAAGAACCAGGCTCTGTGGCGTAGTACAATTGGGACTCGAAGGACTTACGCTATAAGGGACACATAGTACTAGTGTCGAATTTTCCTTGTATAAAGATCATTCTACAAGAGATGTATTCCACACCAATGGCTAGGCACTCCGGATTTGTTCAAAGTTCCAAGAGAATTAAGTCAAACTTTTATTGGAAAGGGATGAAGAATGCTATTGCGGAACTTATAGCGTAGTGCGACATATGCCAATGACAAGCCTTGGAAAGCTACAACCTCTACCATATCGGACTCGATATGGATCGATATATCAATGGACTTCATCGAAGGGCTACCCTCATCCCAAGGAAAAGGTACAATCCTCATAGTGGTCGATCGTCTCACGAAATATGCCCACTTTTGCGTCGTTCGTAACTCTTACACCGTCACTAGCATTGCTCGAGTCTTCATGGGAAATATTATAAAATTGCATGGAATGCCTAGATCTATTGTAAGTGATCGTGACAAAGTCTTCACCAGCCAATTTTGGACAAAACTCTTTCAGTTACAGGGCGCTAAACTGAAGATGAGCATGACATATCATCCAAAAACTAACAGCCAGATCGAAGTGGTGAACATGTGCTTAAAGACATACCTCAGATGCTTCACCAGTGATCGGCTAAAAGAATGGACGAAGTGGCTCTCTTGGGCTGAGTGGTGGTATAATATGACTTTTCATTCTTCCACTAAATGCACTCCTTATGAAGCAGTATATGGTCAACCACTACCTGTAATCCAAAATTATGTAATCGGCTCATCTAAAGTAGATCGGGTAGACAGGGAGCTCAGAGACATGGATAAAATTCTAACATTGTTTAAGAATAATCTCTCAGCGGCCCAGGCAAGGAGAAAAAAGTAGCACGATATGCACAAAAGTGAAAATTTTTAGTGGGAGATTAGGTCTTCCTTCTGCTTCAGCCCTTCAAACATACATCCATTCACACTAGAGCATCCATGAATCTCTCACCACGTTTCTTCGGACCCTTTTAGATCATCGAGCACATTAAAGCAGTGACAAACAGGCTGGACCTATCCAAAAGCTCCATGATCCACCTAATTTTTCATGTGTCATGCCTGAAGCCCAAACTTGGACAGAACGAGACGGCCAAAGTCACCTGTCAGACACTACAGCCCATAGAGAACTCCAGATCCAGTCGAGAGCCATCATTGATCGTCGAATCGTGACTCGTTGTCGACGTCCCACTAATGAGGTGTTGGTATAGTGGACAAACTTACCCACAAAATATGCCACATGGGAGGACTATGAAGACTTGAATATCAAATTCCCGGAGTTCATGGAGCCTCAGCCTTGAGGGCAAGGCTGAATTGAAAAGGGGTCTGTTAGGACCCTACCTGAGTCGGGTCTTAAATTTATTAAGGTACAGGAGTCATGAGTTGTGTAACCCTAAACTTGTCGCCACTCCCCTTAATTGAAGAGGTCGACTAAGGTTAGGGAGGAGTTTAAATTGAGTAGGAGTCCTTCATAGCCGCCGGCCACACTAGTTGGCTAGGGGTTAGGAGTTGATGAGAGATGGAGTCTATTAAAAGCAAGACTCATATTAGGAGTTTGGGTTTTGAGACTCTATATAAAGAAATGTATTCACCACTCCTTTTAAATCAATAGATCAATCTTTTTTTTCAGCCCTTGGCTGAATGCTTTGGAGGAGGAACCCCTGTAGAGTTCCAGTAGGTTGATCGCTTATGGAGATGAATCCCCAGGCTTAGAATCCGTAAGGGTTCTAACACTTGGTATTAGATGAGTTTAAAGTTGGAAGGGTGGACGTGAAGGTTGCTTTGGAAGTGGTCTATAATATTGTTGCCTAGCTGTGGTACGAGATTGGCAAGGCTTCTTTTATTGTTTTGGGTTAATGCGAATTAGGAAATTAGTTCAAGATCAAAGGATTGAATAAGCAACTTAGAATCTACAAACGCTTTTATGAAAAATACTAATCTTGCTGGATACAATAACCAGAACAATAATCAACATAATTTGTTTTCAGTAAGACTAAGTGAAAACATCTTAAGTACACATTGTAGATATTGTTTGGTATCTTGAAAAAGTTATGACACAGAAATGTTGTAGATATTGTTTCAGACCAGGATATTAAGGACACCTTGCAAGGTAAAGAGATTTGGTGATGATGTTATAATTTTAAAATTTGTATTCATCTAGGAGACTTTAAATTTTATAAGTACTTATGA
This sequence comes from Ensete glaucum, assembly GCA_021527575.1. NCBI lineage: Eukaryota > Viridiplantae > Streptophyta > Magnoliopsida > Zingiberales > Musaceae > Ensete > Ensete glaucum. The sequence continues at coordinate 18,993,933 of CM038552.1, read as the reverse complement.
TTCTCAAATTGGACTATATGAACAAACCAAAAGACAATGCTCGAAAAAATTAGACAAGATTATTGAAGGAATGCCTTAAATTGAGAAACATATTATTGGATGGGATTTGAATGGACGTGTCAAAAAATAGTGGATTTAATGGAGTCCATGGGGGGCTTGGAATATAGGGAGAGAAATGGTTTGATTTTAAATTTTACTATATATACTTAGTTTGATGAACATTTGATTACTTTTGTAAGTGACCATATTTTTAGTTACAATATTTTCTCTTCAGAAAAGTAGATAGAATTATGTATAAGGATTGTAAATTTGTGCTTGGTAAAAGGTGAATGAATGGACATAGAGAGTCTAAATGAAGTTTGTGCTTGGTGTAAATTTGTGCTTGGTGTATTTTATTTATTAATGATTTTGTTTCAGTTAGAGAGTCTAAATGAAGTTTTAAAATTTTAGTTATGGACACAAACCTTTGATACTAAATGTTTTTTAATTAAGTAGGACTAAGATTAATTTAGAAAAATTGACAACAATAAGGTTTGCCTTTTCGGGTACCAGACCTGTTTCCTGTATGTACCAGTGTACTAACACATGATATGTCAGTATACCTATGTTTCAACAAGGAAGAAAAAGAGGGTGAAAAGGAAGGGGTGGTGGAGGAATAGAAGGAGAAAAGAAGGGGAGGAGAGGAGGAAGGAGAAAATCAGAAGAACAGGAGAAGTGCAGCAGTAGCACACCTAGGAAGGCAGCAGTAGCATCACAATGGTGAAGAGGCAGTGTCACTGCAGCATCGCAGCAGCGAGGGCTGCGACATCATCCGCGAGAAGAGGGCTCACGTTCGTGAGCCCTAATTTTCTATTTTTTTACTGCTGAAATGGATTAGGGCCAACCACTTTTTGGTTTTTTACTATTTTAATCGGATTGTCAAAAACGATGGTGGTTTGAGTATCAGTCCACGCTTGGACTGGTATGTACCTCTCGTATTGTATATTGAGATAATTTCTTCAAGTATTTTGGATCGATTATTCAACAAAATGGAGATATTGGTGAATATATTGTTCATAGAATAAAATATATAGGTTGAAATGGATATATAGATGAAGGGAGGTTTGTGTTATCACATTATAAGATAATTGTTTGGTTATGGATGCTCTATGAATCCAAGTATCGAACATTGAGAAATCATACATGCAAAGACAAGATGAGGAAGAACATTCAAGATGGTTTAGATAAGTGTTAAGGAGAGTGTTGTTAGAGGCAGTATATAAAAAGCGTTAGGCGCCAAGGTCCCAAAATGCTTGAGGCGCTAGGCGCCTGCGTAAAATATAAAAAATACATAATACAATTAATAAATATAATTATTTAAATAAAAAATAATATTAAATTAAAAAATCTAAAAACATGTTATTAAATAAATAAATATTAGTATTATTAAAATTAAAATTAAAATAATATATTATTCATCTAATAAATAAAAAATATTATTATCAGTATGCTGTTAACAGTATACTATTAACAATACATTAATAGTATACTATTAATATATAGTATACTACTGTTAACTTATTGTTAACAGTATACTGTTAATAGTAGATAGGCGAGGTGGTTGACTTCGAGAAAGCTACTTCGAGAGCAGCGAAAGCGGCGGCAGTAGTGGTAATGGTGAGCAGCGGTAGTGGTAGCGGCGAGCAGTGACAGCAGCGAGCGGCGGCAGCGATAGCGATGACGACGAAGAGCAGCGACAGCGACGACAGCGAGAGACGACAGAGAGAGGAGTGGTAGCGGACAATGGCGGGCAGCGATAGCAGCGAGCGGCGACAACAGAGTCAGCGGTGTAATCGCGATTCGCGAGTGGGACTAGGGTTGAGGAAGCAATTATTGATGCGTTAGTTGGTTCGATTGAACCAACCAACGCGAATTCGATCGAACCAAGTTAAAAGCTTGGTTCGCCTCGCCTGGTTTAACCCGGGCGCTCGCCCGTAGCTTGGTTCGCCTTGCCTGGTTTAACCCGCCGTAGCTTGGTTCGCCTCGCTTGGTTTAACCCGGGCACTCGCCCGAAGCGTTCAGCGCCTGGGCTTGGGCGAGCGCCTCTTTAAAACGCGTCGCTTGGAGATCGAGCGAGGCGCTCGGGCCTCGCCGAGTGCCTTTTGCAATCGCTGGTAAGAGGAGGTGAGAAGATTAATTTTAGTGGTACGTGAATAGGTATATGGAGATTTGTGAAAGTATTTTTAATTAAAATGTCTGCATTTAAAATATTTTTTTGGCTTGCCCATGATGTGAATGATTTTTGAAAAATATACATAATAATTGGCATATGTTTTGATATATTTGTAATATAATATGGAAAATTATTTATGAAATTTTATTATGAGGAATTTTCTTGTCGGTTGGGTTGGGTGAGGTGATTGTGGGGTACAAGTGATATTGTCCTCTCCTTGTGCCACTCAGGTTCTTTTTATAAAAATACCAAATTCGTTCTGTTTTTGGTCAGAGCTAATTAAACCTGACCAGATCAAAACCCCTTGGTGTACCATGGATGAAGGTTGAAATTATCAAATGGGTTGTTCCCACACTTTTCTTTTCTTCTCTCTTTATGTAGTCATTGGCTTCCTCTCTCCGTTATTATTGTTGCAAACCAGCTAGAGTTGGCCAAATTTTAGTTTTATGACTGTTGATGTTGATTGATGGATTCTAAATGATATTTTGCATTAAAGCTGAGAATTTAATCAAAATTGGATGAGCCTATGATAATATTGATATAGATTATGTTAGTTTTGAAATCAGATTCTGCCGTGAACTTTGGATCAGAGAATTTTATTTGAATCTCAATCTAAGTTGCAGGGTTGCATGTTTCTATGCTCAGATGAAAATTGGAAAGCTCAATTCTTTGATCTGATTTTATGCATCCCCCTAAGTAGAAAAGCAAGTTTGACAACCTTCTTTTCATATGTAAGAGCAAGCAGGACATCCCAGGGAAATTTCTGTTAATTCATTTGTCTCTTTTTTTTGTTGTTTTGACGTAATCATGTACTATTGCCTTTATCATTTATAACTTTGTATTGTTATGTTGTGGATTACAAAATCCCAATGATTCAATTGACTATAGAACCAAAGATATTCCAAGAAAGAAAACAGATCATTTTGCAGTATCTAAAAGTTTGAAAGATAATGACGTTGTGTGGGTCCGGAGAATTGTGCCTCCAGATCTTGAAAATTGTGAGCTGTGGGATGAAGACATTGTAAGTTTGTGGTCTCATTTCATAATGAAGATGTGATATTTTGTTTTCTGCAGAAGTGATTAAACCACATACTGGTGTAATCCAGCCAGTTACTGTAGTCAAAATTAGTCTATTTATGTTAGATTGAGTCAATTTACTTGTTTATCATTGGACTAAAGGGTGGCAGGAGTAGTTTTGGTCTCTAATCCTTTTTGTATATGCTTGTTTTAAATTTGAACTAGAGGATAAGATCAAGATGAGGAGTGTATGCATATGATATATGAGAAGATTGACATAAAAAACTGATTTGGTGTGAATAAGCATTTATTTTATGTACTATTTGCCATATTGTTATTTCTGATTGTTTTTCTCTTTCAGCTTCCTCGAATCCAAGTTACAGATCCAATAGCAAGATATTATGGCCTAAAGCGCGGACAGGTTGTAAAGATCATCCGACCTAGTGAGACTGCGGGCAGATATGTGACCTATCGATATGTTGTATGAGATGTTTCAGATGCCTGCTGCTGTAAAGATATGCTGGTAGCTGACGTAATTTGCTTTTTTTTATCTGTTTTGAAAGATTATCATAAGCTTTCCAGATGTGCAATTTCTATTTAGGTGTCGGCTGTCAAGGACAACTTTCCTTCATAGTGCAGCCTAAGAATTTCTTTGGTTATTAGTTTTCAGTGATATGGAATGATAGTTTGGGCAGGAACATGCTCTTCCATGGAACCAATTTGCATGAGAAATTATGTTGACCGAGACCTAGCGAGCATAAACATGAGAAAATTAACAAACTTTGCTGTAAGATCAGTGTGATCTTACAACAAAATTAGCCAAGTGTTCAGAGTAATAATTTTGAGTCAGCCAAGATCAGTCTGATCTTGTATAAAGTTAGTGAATTTGAAATTCATAATTTTTTCATCATAGTTATTGGAGTACATAATACCATTCTAATGAACAATTTCATCTTTTAGTTTGCCGAAATCATTATAAATAACTAATTTAAACTATAAAAATTGATAAAATGTTCAATCTTGCTTTCATATTTGATTTCAAAGTTATCGAGTGAATTTGGATGATTTAGGTGTAAGATTATACATTGATTTTGAATAATATGTTAAAATAGTATAAATTGAAGTCTAATTTTTTCTATATGAAAAATATATAAATATTATATCAGTACAGTGAAATTTCTTTTGGGTCATTCCAGATAACAGAGCCTTAATTGATCCAAAAAGTAGTTTTGACACAATTTCAACCCATATTATATTCTTGTATCAAGTTGTTGTGATATGTTTTATATGTATTTACTTCTGAAACAAACTTGAATAATTTGTTTTTTTACCAGCTTTTCTAATCTAAACATGGAAACTGCAAAGTGCAAATGACTAGTATCAGCTATAGGTTAAAGGCGTTAAAATTTTATGTCAACTATTGTCTTAACAGAATTAGCTATCACAAACTAATTAAGATTGTGTGTCGAAAGTATACTTTATGTGAGAAATTTGTATCAGTTCAATATATCAAGCATGAAAATTGAAATTAAAACATGGGATACACAACATACGATCGAGGGACAAAGTAAGCACCAAACACAGAAGCGACCTCTTAGTCGCCCTACAAGCGAAGCCGTATAGGTTAATGTGCTGTTTGAAAATTGATAATGAAGATTCGGGTTGTTTAACTAGAAAATTTTCATTCAAAATTTTATTTTATGCTTGTTTTTGTGCCGGGAAGTACCAAATCCACTCGATTCAGAATATACTAAATTTTATAAAAAACTGTGTCTAGGTGTCTCTGAAAATTTTTTCGATGCATAAATTAGCATCGTTTATGTATTGTCAACCAAATGTTGAATACTTTAGTTCTGAATGTATCAAAACGTGAGAGTCATTTTATAACGAGATTTCGATCATTATATTGAAAAATATGCCTTAATATCAGGGAGGCTACACACCTTTCCTAATTTCAAGTGAGATTGTGCTATATCAAATACAGGTGCAATTACAATATTAGAGAAATGACACCATATAAACTGCATGACATTGATGTGTTAGTCGCATAGTGTCGGAGTGTTAGATCTATGACATCGAGGTGCTAGCCTCATGATATCGAAATGTTCCCTAAGTCTTAGGATATCAGACATGTGACAATGAGGCATCGAAGATGCCAGTCTTCCATCTCAATAACTGTATGCATTAAGGAAAGATGTATAGGAATTATACTACACAAATCATAAGAATACTAGAGAAAGATCATTCGATCTCTTCGAACTAATGAGTATTTCTTGTGAAGAAAAATATATCAGATGGTACTAGAGAAAGATTACGAGGATGACAAAATGAAAGAAGTCAAATATAAGATAAGGGATAAGTTGAGAGAACAAAAGGTTATGATAAGATTTGAACCACAAGAGATAAGTTGACAAGCGAGTTGATTCACATATGAAAGTAAGGAGGTCAACCTAAACCCATTCACCTTAAACGGATTGAAAATTACAAGAAACCCATTATACTTGGATTGAACTGGGCTGAAACCAAATGATGTAATACAGATGACCAACAAGACCATAGGCGAACTTAAAATCACACTAGTTGTATGCCTTGTGTTTGTTCGATGAATAAACAAATGTTCCTATCTCACTCACTTCTTCAACTAATCTAACTGAAATTAAAATGGACGAATTATAGAGAACATCTCTTTTTTGGTTTTTCATGGGATGGGAAGCAGCTGTTTTTGGTATTTCTCAAAAGATGCTTTTATTATTCTTAGTCTCCAAGATACCTTTGGCATAATAGTAGCTTTCATTTATTTACGAAGTGGTCCAAACTAGTCTACGAATTTTGGATTGACAATCTAATTTTCTCAGCTATCTTTGTAGATCGGTTGATAGGGGTTTGATCGGTTGTAGATCGGATAAACAAAAAAGGGTTGGCTGATAGATATGATGGACACTGGGAAAAGACGATAACGGCTTTTGAAAAAATTAAGAAGAGGTTTCTCCTGCCTGATAAAGAAAAAGAGAGGGGGATTTTGTTCGAGAATTCGCCCAATTAAAATGATACAGAAAAGATGCCCATGAACGTTTTTGTTCTGGAAGAGTCATGGGAAAGGATGAGGGAGAACTAAGGCACCACGTGTTGATCGCCGGGACGCATCAACACCCCGCGTGTTGGTGTTCGTGGGACACGCCTTCTCCTCGTGCAATCAGCTACTGGTGTCTCCAGCACCTGGCAAATCGGTGGTGTTCCATGTGCCCTCCCCGCCCCACCCAACCTTCCATCTTTTCTCTCCTCCCTTCAACCCTATCGTCCATAAAAATACGCACATTCGGAATCAGATATATATATATATATATATATATATATATAGAGAGAGAGAGAGAGAGAGAGAGATCAAATCCAAGCGTGTAATGCATAGAAGCAAATCAATGATTCTGCCACCACCGTATTCTGCTCTACCAAGCATACGAAGAGGAAGACCATGTCCCAACAACCCAACTGCTCCTCCATGGGAAGTAATCCAGCTACTATCCCAACGGCTAGACTCCAAGTCCCTGGCGGTTGCCTCTTGTGTCTCCAAATCTTGGTACGCCATCTTCTCTTCCGAACACCTATGGAAGCCCATCTGCCACTCCCACTTCCCCTCCTCCCTCCACTTGACCACTGCCAATCCCTCCGTTTCTCATCGCCATCTCTTTCTGCTTCTACACGCTGCGTCGAAGCGGCGTCTCGTGATCCGCTCCCCGCCCCTCCTGTCGCTCCGCCACCTTGTTTTCATGGTCGACGTTTTCCACGGCGACGCGCCCGTGCTGTCTCTGGCCATTACCGGAGAAGAGCTCGAGTCACTCCACGGGATCTTCCGATTCCAGGTGCGAATCGGTGAAGTCTATCGACGTGGAGAGGTTGATGCTCGCGAGGAGCTGAGGGTGGTGTGGATGGTGGTGACGAAGGAATGCCGAGAGGCCTTCACTTTGATCGATTGTGTGGGCAAGGGTACGTCGGTTGGGAGCAACGAGTTGTGGTTCTCGGAGAAGTTGCCGTGTCCATCGTCGTGTTACTGCTCTGCGACCATGGATTTAGCTCACCTCGAGGCAGAAGTGCTTATTGAGCTTTGCTGTGACCATGATGGAGCTAAGAAAAGGGTAGCAAAGGTAAGCTTCGGTTTGATGAATAGCAGGGCTTGGAGGTACCTAAAAGTGGCTGATGGTCTGCTATATTTGCAATCTTTTCTTTTGCCTTGGAGGCATTAGCACGCGATCAATCTACTATTCTGACTTCTGTATGCGTATTTTTTTTTCTAGGCCGTAGTAACTACGTGCCACTACCGAACGTAAGACAGGGTTACGGTGTTTTGTTGTTCGGACTGCTACCTTTTGTCCTTTGAAGAAACTCGTTTTAAGAGCTTTTCCGATGAAGTGTCGGGGAATATATAATTTTATTATAAATGATTCCGATTGATTGTCGAGTTGAACCATAATTTTGAGGATGCCAAAAACAGTTGCCTTTTATCATCCTCCTACTTGGTCGTGCGTTTTTGCTTCCAGGTGAACGGTAGTTCCCTGTTGAACAAGTAACATGTTGTATAGTACGGGTGTATGTTGAATAAAAGCTAAATATCGATAGCAATTTATAGATTCATGTTCGTAGGGGGTAATATAAATATTTACTTTTACCTCTCTGTCAGAGATGTTTTGTAATTTTAATATCTCAATTTAAATCATTAAGGAAATATTATTTTTTTAATTCATGGTACCCTTGGATACGAAAGTCTCAAAAGTCTGCATCTTCTTAACTCTGTCACAATTTTGAGTCTTTTCCGTAAAGATGAGGCAGTCTTAGCTTTTGTTAATACGTTCTTGGTTATTCTAACTTCGGTTATATCCTTGAATTCATGTAAGAGTGATCGATTTTATTATTATTATTATTATTATTTATTGATTCTCATAAAAACTGATTATTGATCAGAGTGGTTCTCATTATTAAAGAGTTTTATCAGAATACTATTTTTTGACGAAAAGATGTATTTATCACTTAGTTATACTTTTTACTAAATGTAATTATTTATATTTAATCATCGATTTATGCAAATTCTATCATTTAAGATGTTTCCATTGTGCTGATTGCTCCTTCTTTTACAGCCTTATGCCCATCTAAAAAATTGTCACACTAAATTATAGCAACCCGAACGAAACAAAGGAATCATTGCAGAAAATCCAAGTCGATGGAAAATAGGAAGACCATTGAAACACAAAGCAGGTGGAGATCACATCTGACTAAAAGTATTCTCGTGGAATAACGGTACCTGTGTTTATAACATGCTCATATAAAATCACCATGAAAAAACTAAATGCATGAAAAGAAATCGTAGCATCTTAGAAAAGTTGGACCATCATAACGTTCTTATACCACAACATTGTAGCCTAGATCAAAGGCAACATTGAAGTTCCAGGTGCATTAAGACAATACCATCGAAATTTTAAGTTTTGTTGCTGGATTTTATATTAAGACAATATAAAATCAGCCTGATTGGGAAGAGATCAGAAAATCAGGAGGGGGTTGATTGCATTTGCTTTGGGGCGTTCCTCGGGCTCCTCTTCTTTTGGGATATGTAGAGGAATTCTACACAAAGACCACGTCGATATGGGGATGCTCGACGTAACACCTTTAATGATCAAGTCAGTGTATCGATCGAGATGGTCTAAAAAGTGTAATATTTTGAGTTAGAGAGTCTGCGACTGGTCTCCTGAGTCGGGATACTGAACTCGGGCAAAAACTGACGAACCGACCGAGATATTGAACTCGGGCAAAAACTGGTGAACTAGCAGAGATACTGAACTCAGGCAAAAGTTGATGGACAGGTCGAGATATTGAACTTGGGCAAAAACTAGCGGACTGTAGAGATATTGAACTAGGGCAAAAAACTAATGAACTGACCGAGATATTAAACTCGGGAAAAGACTGATGGACCGGTCGAGATACTAAACTTGGGCAAATACTGGTGGACTGGCCGAGATGCGTAACTCGAGCAAAAACTCGTGGACTAGCCAAGATGTTAAATTCGAGCAAAGATTGATGGTGGCCGAGGGATGCCACAAGCGCTTTGCGTCGATTGTGTGTGAGGTTTTGTCATGTTGTCGATTTTGTCGTATACACTGCACTGACCTGTCGTGTCAGTTAATGGGTATCAGGTGTGATCTCGCACCTGATGCTGTGATTTCCTTGGCGTCACCCAAGATTTTGCATTTGACGTTGTGATTTCCTATGCCACATGGTGCGCTGTTTATGTGTGACGTGTTTTTCCCCCTCCTGTTTTTTAGCGCATTCAATACGACTCTTGGGTTCCCCAAGCGAAGTCGTTTCGCTGCCTCGGGGAGTGTCGCTTCGAGTGGAAGTCCTCATTTATAAGGCTCGCACCGTCGGCTAGAGAGGTCTTACTTCATCTCTGCTCATGTCTCCACTTTGCTTCTTAGTGTTTAATCTCTTGGTCCCTGTCATTGCCTGACCCTTTGGTTGTCTTTTGCTAGATCAGGTCAGAATGACCTCTTCAATGTCCTCCTCCTCCTCCTCCTCCTCTTCTTCTTCTTCTTCTTCTTCTTCTTCTTCTTCTTCTTCTTCTTCTTCTTCTTTGTCTTGGTCGAGTTCTTTCTTAGTTCCCTCACCCAAGGCGGGGGGTGGACGACTTGACAGCCCCGAGGTCGGGACATCAGGTTCATCCTCGGGTGTGATGACCCCAATGGACGTAAAGGCCTTGAAGGCCTTGGAGATAATGAAGTTGTGCCACGACTTCAACTCAGCCGTGGCCAAAGATCGCCATCCAAGAGCGGTATAGCATCCCAGATAAGTATGTTCTACATGCTCTGTTGCCTGGGCAATGTCCCAATGACCCATACTCGAACGGGTTCAGTGTTTGACGACCCCCTCTAGGTGGGGTTGCGGTTCCCATTCCACCCCGTGATCGAGGAGTGTCTCGAGTGGTCGTGGATCTCGTCGTGCCAAGTAGCTCCCAATTGGTGGCGCTACATGATTGCATTCCTCGGGGAATGCTAAGGGGTGGGTATTATCCCATTCCGTGACATGTCCATGACATGCGTTCTTTTATATAAGAGTCAGGGTGGCTACTATCGAACCGCTCAGACTGATTTCAATGTCGGAGGGGCTCCTTCCAATAACAAAGATTGGAAAGCCTGATATTTGTTTATTGGCGGTCGGGGGTGGGGCTTTCACCTCGAATGGTCGGCTCATTCGTGAGCAATGTCCCTCCTTATCTCTCTGATGAGGAGTCCGTCCTAGTCGAGAGGCTAAAGGGGATTCTTTCCTCCTCTCGGGCAATTAAGGATATGACCGAGCGATGGTTGGTTGAGGCAGGTCTGAGCCCGACCCTTCAGGGTACATTGTTTTCCCCTCTGTCTTCCTAACATGTCTATATGCTATCCTTGCGAATTCTAACCTTTTTGTTAGGATGCAGATATGATGAACCTTGAGGCATTGAGGGGTATGTCGAGGGTTGGCTCTAGGCGTCCGGGGACCATCGCGCGGACCTCTACACCTCAGGAAACACTAGCTACTCTTCTGTCTCCTCCCGAAATCCAAGAGGTTCCTTCCGAGGCCGTGACGAAGTGGTTCGCTGAAGCAACAACAAAGCGACTATGCGAAGAGATCGCCCAACCTAATAAGCGTGTGAAGGTGCTGACCAACAGGCACAAATCTAGCCATTAGGAAAGGAGCCCAAAGTCCCGTCCACCCAAAGGGAAGGAGCCAACCGAGCCAACCAGAGAAGCAGCGGTAGCTATGACTTAGCGATTGAAGTCAATGAGGGAATTGTGACATACTCCCATTGCAGATAAGAATGAGGGCCACCATGCCCTTCGCATGATCGACCTACCACCGACGGACCCCGATGCCCCCATGGCACCACGCTGGTCGATGCTGAAGAACTCATCTAAGGTCTCGCTGGATGGGGCCTCATCAGCAGAATATGAGAGGGGGGTCTTGCTTTTCTGCCTAGCGTCTGACCTGTATGCTTTGCTGTTCGAGGTCTTGATTGTGCAAGTAGTGAAATCGCTGGTGTTTGTAAGTATCTCCTTGATTTCATCAACTTGACTTCTCTTCCATGCATCATTAATACTACTTGATGGCCTTGGTCAACAACGTGCACGACGTGGGTCGGGTCATGTCCGTGATGGATAATAAGGTGGCCGAGCTCTACAAGGAAATCAAAGAGTTTAAGGCGGGGTTTGGGCCCGAGGCAATCGCGACAACCAAGCAGCGTGCCGTTGACTTCCAGGTTAAAGCCGAGCAATTGATTGCCAACTCGAAGAGGCCACTCGGTAACTTGAAGCATCAGAGAGGGAGCTCAATGAATCCCGCTTCCTTCTCGGTGACACGCAACAACAACTCATGGAAGTTCAGGCCCGAGGTCGAGTGATGGAGGATGACCTGCTGAAGTTGGCTCGTGATTTGGAAGCCCTGAAAATCAAGCTGCCACTGAAAGTCATCAGCGAGTACAAGGAGTCACTCGGCTTCCAGATGGGCTTATAACGGATCAAGCAATTGTCATATGAATATGGATACCAGGTCACTCTGGCTCGATTCTGAGCTTGGTATCCCGACCTAGAAGTCGAGGTGGATCCATTCACGATCCTACCCGAAGACTCGAATGTTCTGATGGAGGTAGAGCAACCGTTTGATGACTCCTTGCCTCCCGAAGACTAGGATGCACCTTTTCTTCTTACCTTTTAGTCTATCGGGCATTATTTTGTGTTCTGGTCGCCCTACCTCATTTTGTAATTTTTTGCTTATCGGGTGTTACTTCGGTCTTGCCACTCAACTAATCATGTAATGCTTTTTTGATGAATGCAAACCCATTTCCATCAATCAATAACTGTAAGTTACACGTACATCTTTCTTAAATTTGATATGTGCTAAGTTCTCGGCAATGGCTTCCTTTCCATCATGGCCAAGGTGTAAATTTTTATTCGGATAGTGCTAATAACACGATAAGGTTCTTCCCAGTTCGGGGCCAACTTACCCCAGGCACGTGTCGAGTCACTAACCTCGGCTTTACGCAGAACCAGGTCGCCCATCATAATCTACTGAGGATGTACTTTGGAGTTGTACAGCTTCATGATAGCTTTCTTGTATGTGAGAGCTTTTTGGTGCACCTCGACCCGTCGTTCTTCCAGCAAGTCAAGGTTCTCTCGAAATTGCTTGTCTAAGACTTGTTCCTCATAGAATTTGACCCGATAGGTGGGGTAGACCACCTCAGATGGAAGGATGGCCTCAATGTCAAAAGCGAGGCTGAAAGGTGACTCTTCGGTCGGGGTCTTCGGGGTCATCCAAGAAGCCCATAGGATGCTTGGAAGCTCATCCACCCAAGCGACTTGTGCCCCAGTGACTCTTCTCCGCAAGCCCTCGAGTATTGTTCGGTTCATGACCTCGGTGAGCCTGTTAGCTTGGGGGTGTGCGACCTACCTGAACTTCAACTGGATTCTGTAGTTCTAGAAGAAGGACTTGAATTTGAGATTGTTGAACTGAGTCCCATTGTCGATGATGGTCTTTGGGATGCCGAACCTAGTGATGATGTTTCTCCAAACAAACCCCTTGACTTGCTTCTCGGTAATGGATGCTAAGGGCTTAGCCTTGATCCATTTGGTAAAGTAATCAACTCTGACTATCAAAAATCTTCGTTGCCCTGGGCAGGGGGAGGGCAAATGGGCCAAGGAGGTCCATTCCTCACAGCGCGAAGGGCCACGCTTCTAGCATTGCTCGCACTTCTAAACAAAGGCTCGAGCATCTCGGCTCATGGTCGGCTAGTAGTATCCTTGCTGTAGGATTTTGAATGCCAGTGTTTGGGCACTGATATGCTCCCCACATATCCCCTCATGGATCTCAGCTATGTTGGTTTGGGCCCCGGTCAGGGACATGCAATGTAGTAAAGGTTGGCTGAAGGTTCTTTGATATAGCCATCCATTGACCATGTAGTATGAAGCCTCGACTTGCCTGATCCATCGTGCAGTCACTTTATCTTCGTGCAGCTAGTCGTCTTTCTTGTAGCGGAGTATCTCATCGATCCAATTGTGTTTGACCTCGATCGTGGCCACCTCAGGGGTGCTAATGGTCGGTCTGAAGAGATTTGCCATCTCAGACTCCTTCTCATAGCCGCATGTAGAGGCTAATCATGCTAGTGTGTCAGTTTGTGTGTTATCGGTCTGTGACACCTTTGCAATAGTGAAATGCCTGAAGGCACTGATGAGCTGACATGCCTTGGTGAGGTACTTGATCATGGACTCTTCTCGGGCCTCGTATTCCCCGCCGACTTATTCCGTGACTAGCTACGAGTTGGTGAAGACCTTGATTTCCTTCATATGCGGCTCAACGACTAACCTCAGCCCGACTAGCAACGTTTTGTATTTCGCTTCATTGTTCATTGTTTGTGGTTTTGAACTCGAGGTAGAGTGCATGCTCATACAGCTGGTCGGGGGGACCTTTCAGGATGAGTCTGACTCCATCCCTCTCGGCGTTGGTCAATCCAACAACGTGCAGCATTCACACCGACCTGCGTTGGGATGGGCATGTGGGAGATGCCAGCTCCGAGATGAAGTTGACAACTATGTGGGCCTTGATCGTTGTCCTTGGGGTGTATTGGAGGTCGAACTCCCTGATCTCGACTGACCATTTGAGCATCTGACCTGCCACATCTAATTTGGAGAGAACTTGATGGAGAGGTTAGTCGATGATCACCTAAATGGGATGTGCTTGCAAGTAGGGCCTCAACTTCCTTGTTGCGAGGACTAGTGCTAGGGCCAACTTTTCGATCAGAGGGTAGCGTTTCTCGAGACCGTTGAGAATATGACTGGAGTAGTACATCGGTTGTTACTTTTCCCTATCAAGCTTGACCTGAATCGAACTAACGGTAGATTCGGACGCCACAAGATATAGTCCGAGGGTCTCCCCCGGAATGACCGAGGCAAGTTGTGAGTGTTAAATATTAGATTTTGATGATAAAATCAATTGATGAGTTTTATAATCTAACTTATATGTTAGAGATGAGTGATGCAGTTAAGTTCGGGCACCGAGTCAAGGTTTGGATGATGTAGTGGGAACTCACCGAAGGTAATCAGGAGCTTGTCGGAAGTGCACCGGGAGTTCGCTAGAAGATGATCAAGAAACTCACCGGGAGTTCGTCGGAGGATGCCGAGAAGTTCGCCAGGAGTTTAGAAGATCGATTGACATGCCGGGGAACTAGAATAATTGTAATTATGTCTTAGTGTGTCATAGATATCATCGTAATTGAGTCCTAATTGAGTTAGATTTGGAGAAATCCAAATTAACTCAATGTGAGGCAACTAGGTCCACTTTGGTTTAGGATTCAGGCTCAGGTTGAGCTCATTTTATTGACCTGAATGAGATCAATAGGTGGTGGTATCATCGAGAAGACACAGTCTCCGAGAAGACATTGTCTCCGAGAAGACACTGTCTCCTAGAAGACAGTCTCCGAAAAGACAAAGTCTCCTAAAAGACACAATCTTCGAGAATTTTGGCTCTACTGTTGAAGCCATTTGGAGTATATAAATACCCCACCCATTCTTACTTGAGATGCAAGAATCAAGAGAAAAAAACTTATGAAATGTTGTTGTAATTCCTTGAGGGCTCACCCTCATTTCTTCTTCTGTAGCTTTTGATTAAGGGAGAGCTAAGAAAATTATAAAGGTTATCTCTTGAACTTCTAAAAAGAGAATAGAGTTGTAAGAGGGGTGTTTGATCTTCACCAGTTGAAAAAGTTCAGGAGTAGAAGCCGGTGATCTTGAGTGAAGAGGAATCGAGAGTGAACATAGGTCAAGGGGACCGAACCACTATAAATATATGGTGTGCATCTCTTTCTTGCTTTTCATTACTATTGCTCTTGGATTTGATATTAACTAGTTCCAAGTTAAAGCACTTTCAATATCAGTTTTCTTCGAATAAAAATTTTTTTAAATCAAAGTTTTTCACTTAGCACTAATTCAGTCCTCTTAATGCCAACTCGATCCTAATAATTGGTATCAAAGTAGGTTTTACGCAATTGGATTAATACCCAAGCGAGTAAATGACTTCTTTTGGCATAAATGAGGGACACTATCACGCATCCTCTCATATTTAATGGGACAAAATACATATTTTGAAAAACTCGAATGAGAATTTTTCTACATTCTATGAATTTTAATTTATGACATATTATCAAAAATAGTTTTTAGAAGTTATCCAATCCGATAAATGATGGAATGATAATGAAAAACAAATGATTTTCTTAAATACCAAAGCTATGAATGTTCTGTTTTATGCTTTAGATAAAACTGAATTTAATCTAGTTTTTGCTTTTGTTTGGACTTCTGATAAATGACACACATTAGAAATCACACACAAAAGCATAAGTAAAATAAAGAAATAAAAAATAATTAAAATAACTTGTAAATATGAACAATAAGAACACCTTCCAAAGAAAAAGAAAGATACTAAACTGAGAACACAAGAACAACACCTTCGAAAGAACACGAAGGAAATTGAACTGAAAATAATAGATGACTCATCAAGTGAAACCTCAAGTGATGAGAACTATAAATTTAAACTTATGACAAAAGAACTAGATAAATTAATAAAAATAAATAAATAATATAAAAATAAACTTAAATTGGGCAAAACCTCTTGCTATGAATGCAAGAAGTAAAGACACTCCGAAGATAAAAAACACAACCAAGAAGAAGTGGAGAATCTCACACTCATGGCCATCCATGATGAGGTAAGTAACTCACTTGAAGCTTCATTTACTTTTGATAAGTTATTAAATGCCTTTCATGAATTATTTGATGAGTTTAAAAAACTTAGCAAAACTTATAAATCACTCAAAAAAGATCATGCATTACTTTCTAATAAATTTGAAAATATGAATGATGCATTAACATCATGTACTTCTTGCTCGAAATGTGAAATGCTAGACGAAATTAAAAAGGAAAATGCCATATTAAAACAAACCTTAGAAAAGTTTAAGATAGACAACAAATCCCTAAACATGATCCTTGCTAATAAGGATCATGTTCATAAGGAAGGTATTGGCTTTGTGGGTAATACTCGTCAAAAGCCAACTAATTTATTAGCGAACATACATTACTCTCTTCTCCAAAACTTAAATGTAATTTTTGTAATAGATTAGGATATTTTTCTTATAAATGTTCATTTAGAAAGTGCTGGTTACAGGTGCCCTACAAGCCAATCACGTGAGTGATGGCACATGTTTTTTGCTTATGATTAATATTGGTATATTCTCATATTATATTATTTGTTTACATATATATATATATATATATATATATATATATATATATATATATATATTGTGATGTCCTTGGTTCTGTGCAATGGGAATCGGATTATGATGAGATCACGATAATGAGATTGATTCACTTTTAAACATAGATCCTAAATAATCTTGGTCATAGGTTACTCGAGAGGGACATCGAGATAATTGGACAGACCGGTGTACTATATACTCGTCCATATAATGGAGGCGAATGGTCTCATAGTCACTTGTGTGGAGACACTAAGGATATAGTACAGGTGCTCATTGGAGAATGAGTTCACTGATTGATCCGCTTATGGAATGTTATATGGTTAATGATACCTAATGTCAAACAGTGATTCCATAGTCCTAGTTGTGTATCTGGTCCTTAGACTAGAGATACCAAGGATGCCTTGTATGAGTACTCCTTTCTTTAACTCCAGACTTATAGGTTTGGAAAGTTCCAGATCTGGTACAATTGGTTACCAAGATTGGTAGCCAACCTTACAAAGGCAATTGAATATCAATAAAGGATCATCCGCTCTCGATATCATGAGAGGAATATCCCATATATGCTTGCTTAGACAAATCCCTGGCTAGGGTCATTGAGATTGAGAGAGAAAGAGTTCCCTGGGAGAATCCGATTAGAGCGAGACTATAACGGATTCTGTATGTGACCTGACAATACCATGTTCAATATACGATCTCTGGGATATTAGTTGGATGAGGGATTATAGATACACAGTAATTGTAGATAGACAAGTCCGACGGATTTGATCCCCCCTATACTATTTTGGGACTATGGTGTAGTAGCCTAGTACGTCCATAGTCGATGAGTTGAGTGAATTATTATGAGGATAATAATTCACTATATTAGAAGGAGTTCTGATGAGAGCGACTCACGGCTAGCTCGTTATCAGGCCTAGAGAGTTACACACATATGGTGGATGCTTTAGCAAATAGAAGATTGGATGGAGATCCAATTGACCCCTATTCTCATTAGATGAGACCCTATGTTGATGGGCTCCTTACTTAAGGCCCAATTAGAGGCCTAAGGAGATTATTGGATAGAGATCCAATAATGCAAGGTTAGTGCGTTATTAGATGGAGATCCAATACCCACTAAAGCAGGAGCCCTTGGGTTTTTGGTGGCTCTTTATAAATAGGAGGGGAGACTCATGGTTGATAAGCTGCAGGTTTAGCCACCACCTCCTATTCTCCTCTCTCCCTCTATGCAAGAGTTGCAAGATCAGATTGGAGGAGTTTCGCTGCAGAGATCCATCGTGTGGATACCGCTAGAGAGGAGGATGCTTGACCTCCTTCATCTTCTCCATCTGAATTTGGAATACAGGGATATACAAGCTCCCTAGGTAAAATCAATCTCTCACACATCATGATTTTATCGATTTTTACATTTTTCTCGCGATCCCAATCTTTTGCACGACGATTTAATCTGCGTAGAAAACCAGTATTTTGTTTTAATTTCTGCTGTGCATGTGATGCACCCGCTGAGGTTTTCCAATAGTGGTATCAGAGCCAAGGTTTTCGTGTGAAAATTGATTTTAAACTGCATGTGATGAGATTGTATCATGTAGAATTGTTTTACGCATTCTTGCTACGTTTTCGCAGTGAAGGTAGTGAGGAGGAGGGCGGCCCCGTGCAGGTAGGCCACCACGGCCGAGGCCTCGGCCAAGGGCGTGGTCTGGCAGTCGCTGGCGAGGCCAGCCGCAGGCGACTCGCGAGGCGGTGCCTGGCGCCGCCACGGCCATTCCTACCGCTAGTAGGCGGCGCGGTGGCCGGTAGGGAGGCGGGCAGCAGCCATCGCCACGCAGCGGCGACGGCGGTGGCGATGGCGTAGAGGGGAAAGAGGGGTTAGGGCATCCATTGGAGAAAAGGATGATCCTACCCCTATGAATTTAGAAAATTATGAGGACTATCCTTGTGTACATAATTTTCATAATGCCCTTAATAATTCTAAAAATTTTAAGAACTATCCTCTCATCCAGAATACTAAAAATGCCCTTGACAATTCTGAAAATTCTGAGCATATCCTGATTTTCAGAAAAATAATTAATTAAATAGTTTAATTAATTATTATATATATCTAGTAATCCTATATATGATGTGATGTACATATGATATATGATGTAGATGGATGATCATGAGTCATGTGTTGTTGTGATATGTGTAATTATGATTATTATTATTATTGGGGCCTGGGTGCCTCCTTTTTTCTCATTTATTGCCAGGCCTGGGTGCTTGTGATTATTTATAATTACATGGAAAGGCACGGCGGGAGCATGAAGGTGACAACGGGACCCACGATGCTATAGCGGGAGATTACAATGCATGATGATGAGATGGTCTGATGAAACTGATGATGACGAGATCAACAATCACAGGGCATAGAGATGCGTCGATGCACACATAAATCCTATTGTGAGTGATTAGGCCCATTGGCTCGGGCTTAATCATATTAGGTGATGGCTCATGATCATCCGGTGTGGCTTGCATGTGTGATGTGTTATACACCTACTAGATATATGTATATATATATTTACATGCGAAATAGATATATATTAAATATGTATGTGTGTAACACGACATATTAGAAGACCGATAGAAAATAAAAATCCCTCTCACAATAATATTAAGTTGGTGAGCGTGAAGTAATAAGATTGACCAACATGACTTTCCATCGTTCTAGGAAGAAATTGAATCTCGATATAGGTTGAGTTGGTTGAGTCACTCGAGGCTCACCTATCTACGTGATCGAGTTCTTGCCTACAACATATATATGTCACCAGTGATCTGAGGACATGATATGACTTGGTCAAGCAGTCGAGAGCATATCCATCGAATCAGACTCATCTTGTAACGATGGTGATAACTTAACTGAACTTCATGGTTGGTCGAGCAGTCAAGACCATGATAATTCAGAGGCCGAACATGACGAGAATCACAAGGAGTTGTGATTGACAAGAGTTGTCTACCTTTTGGGCTTAGTGTAGTTGGTCGAGTCTCTCGATATTGTACTAATATGTCAATTGGATCTCGATCCCCACAAGGAGTATGCTGGAGACTTTCGTCTCACGTGTCGACGGTGTCGCGTGATTCGCTAGGAAAATAGTGGGAGTATATTAAGATAGAAGTCCATATCTTAGTTAGTATTTTCTGTAAAATCTGTATATTATTTATTTTCGCTATATCTTGTTTGTCGCTTGTAAAACCCCTATGTGGCATATTTAATGCTAACTGCCTCATTGGTCTAAAGGCTCTATAATTTGAGAACTATTCTTATGAAAGAGAAAATTGTATATGTCCTTAATACGATTGTGCCCACGTTAGAGGAAATGATAAGTGAGGATGAGATCGCTCGCTTTGTGAAAAATAAAGATAGTCTTAAAGAATAACCTGTATGTTAATCTTATATTTCAGTCCCTACAAGATTCCTTTTTACAGTTCATTATTAACTTTAATATGAACAAGTTTGAGGTGACTATACCTGAGCTCCTCAATATGTTGAGGGAAGTTGAGAGTACCATCAAGAAAGAGAAGTCAGTTATCTATATTGGTGAGACTAATAGGAAAAAGAATGCTAGTAAGACCCTTAAGAAGGGCAAGGGCAAAGAAAGACCAGGTAAGGCAAAGGTTGTTAAAAAAGACCTGGCAAAGGACATTGCTTCCACTACGACCAAAATGGGAATTGGAAGAGGAATTGTAAGGACTATCGTGCAGATAAGGCGAAACTGAAGCTTGGAGAAGCTTCAGGTATATTCACGATCAGTCTTCACTTGTCAGATTTTCATGATAACACATATGTATTGGATACCGGGAGTGCTTATCATATTTGTAATTCGTTGCAAATTCTGACAAGACCTAGGAGACTGGCTAGAGGCGAGATGGACCTCAAAATGGGTACTGGAGCAAGAGTTGCTACAATTACTATTGGGGGGGGGGGCATCCTATATCTGCCTAGTGGAGCTATTATTGTATTAGATGCATGCTATTTTGTCCCTTCTATTATCAAAAATATTATTTTCATTTATTGTTTGACAATTAATGTATATAAATTAGTTTTTGAGAATAATAGTTATTCAATAATTATGGATAATGAGATCATCACTAGAGGTACCCTTATAAATAGCTTATATGTGTTAGACACTTCTTCACATATCATGAATATAAATATATCTAAGAGAAAAAGAGATGAGGTGAAAAATGCATACCTATAGTATTGTAAGCTAGGTCATATATATGAGGGAAAGATTTAAAAGTTGCTAAAAGATGCATACTTAGATCCATTTGACTATGAGTCATATGCAACTTGTGAACCTTGCTTTCGTAGAAGAATGATCGACTCTTCTTTTAGTGGAACTAGAGAGAGAGCCACTGAGTTATTGGAACTCATACATAGTAATGTATGTGGTCCCATGTTGACTCAGGATATAGGTGGTTACTCATACTTCATTACATTTACTAATGATTTCTCTATGTACGGACATATGTACTTAATGAAATACAAATTTGAGGCCTTTGAGAAATTTGGGGAATATAAAAATGAGGTGGAGAACCAGATTGGAATGAGTATTAAAACTCTTCGATTAAATCGAGGAGGAGAGTACATGAGTATAGAGTTCACCCATTTCCTCAGGGACAATGGGATTCTATTCCAGTGGACACCTCTATATACACCTTAGCTCAATGGTGTATCAAAAAGGAGGAATTACATGCTATTAGACATGGTGCGGTCCATGATGAATTTCCCTGACCTACCTGTCTCATTCTGGGGGTACGCCCTAGAGACCACAGCTTACCTTCTGATGAGAGTTCCATCAAAGTTGGTAGTGTCTATATACCATGGAAAGAAAAGAAGCCCGATCTTAAGGTGGTTAAAATTTGGGGTTGTCGTGCCTATGTTAGAAGACACAACCCCGACAAGTTGGAATCAAGGACGGAAAGGTGCATGTTTGTGGGATACCCTAAGAAGACTTTGGGATATTATTTCTATCATCCCGAGGATCGAAAGGTCTTTGTTGCCAAGAGAGTTGTATTCCTTGAGAAGGAACACATTCTTGGTAGAAATAGTGGGAGTAAGATAGAATTGAGCGAGGTTGAAGAACCTAGCTCGAGCACCATTCTAGAGCTCGAGTCTGTTTAGGTACCTAACACACAAATTCTAACTTTTCGTAGGTCTAATAGAGTATCTCACCCTCTTGAAAGATATGTAGGGCATATCAATGGAGATGACTCTTAGAATGTTGATCCTTAGACCTATGAGGAGGCTATTATGAGTATAGACTCTAGAAAGTGGTAAGAAGCCATAAATTCTGAGATGGATTTCATATACTCTAACAAGGTTTGGAACCTTATGGATGCACTTGAGTGCATTGTGCACATAAGCTGCAAATGGATCTTCAAGAAGAAGATCGGAGTGGATGGAAAGGTAGAGAGCTATAAAGCAAGGCTGGTAGCTAAAAGATATCGTCAAAGACAAGGAGTTGACTATGATGAAGCCTTTTCACTTGTAGTGATGCTTATGTCTATTAGAATTATTTTGACCATTGCAGCACACTATGACTATGAGATCTGACAAATATTTGTCAAAATGGTATTCCTCAATGGTAACCTCGAGGAGGAGGTATATATGATACAACTAGAGGGATTCGTATCCAAAGAGAGTCTAGATAAAGTGTGCAGGATGCTTAGATCCATTTATGGATTGAAGCAAACTTTCTGAAGTTAGAATATAAGATTTGATGAGGTGATCAGATCTTATGACTTCGTTAAGAATGAAGATGAGCCTTGTGCGTATAGGAAGGTAAGTGGGAGTGCTATCACCTTCTTGGTGCTATATGTTGATGACATCCTAATCATTAAAAATGATGTAGGAATGCTCTC
Source organism: Ensete glaucum (assembly GCA_021527575.1). Taxonomy (NCBI): domain Eukaryota; kingdom Viridiplantae; phylum Streptophyta; class Magnoliopsida; order Zingiberales; family Musaceae; genus Ensete; species Ensete glaucum. The sequence continues at coordinate 18,971,503 of CM038552.1, read as the reverse complement.
CATAATAAATGCTTCACTATCCATAAACTTCTCAATGGAAGACTTAGGGGGAAGTATCCTATATTTTGGGGATCTGGATCTATAGAGATAGATCCAAAAAGATACTTGGCTTGTCCCAGTCTAGGTACATAGAATCTATTGTCAAAAGGTTTGGCATGGAGAATTCCAAGAGAGGTTTTATACCGATGAGACATGAAATATCATTTTCTAGGAGTATGTTCCCAAAAACTTGTGAAGAAAGGGCATACATGGATAAGATACCTTATGCCTCAGTGATAGGGTTTATCATGTATGTAATGCTATTTACCATGCCTAATATAGCACATGTTCTGAGTGTCAAGAGTAGGTATTAGGCAGATCCAGGTTTAGAACATTGGAAGGCAGTAAAGTATATCCTTAAGTACTTGAGAAAGACTAAGGATATTTTACTAGTATATGGAGGAGGTAGCCTATAGGTTGAGGGCTACACAAACTCTAGTTTTCAGTCTAACATTGATGATAGTAAGTCAAATTCAAGGTATGTTTTCACCTTGAATGGAGGAGCAGTAAGCCGTAAGAGTTCCAAGTAAGATACTACTGTTGACTCAACCACAGAGGTTGAATACATTGCTGCAGCAGAAGCAGCAAAGGAAGGGGTATGGATGAAGAAGTTCATCAAAGATTTGGGAGTCATACCAAGTAGCGTGGAGCTAACTCCCATATATTATGACAACGACAGGGTGATAACCCTAGCAAGGGAACCCAAGTCTCATCAGAATTGTTCTGAAGAGTTTCATCTAATTAGAGTGATCATGACCCATAAAGATATAACAATAGAAAGAGTTCCATCTGAAGATAACATTGCAGATCCAATGACGAAGCCATTGGCTCAGATTGTATTTGAGTGTCACAGGGGTTTGATAGGGATCAGACACATAGGTGATTGACTTTAGGTCAAGTGGGAGATTGCTGGTTATAAGTGCCATGCAAGCCAATCACGTAAGTGATGACACGTGTGACACGCTGTGTGATCTTTTTTGCTTATGATTAATATTGACATATTCTCACATTATATTATCTGTTGCATATATATATATATATATATATATATATATATATATATATATACATATACATATATTGTGATGTCCTTGGTTTTGTGAAATGGGAATCAGATCATGATGAGATCATGATAAGGACATTGATTCACTTTTAAATACAGATCCTAAATAATCCCGGTGGTAGGTTATTCGAGAGGGACATTGAGATAACCGGATAGACCGGTGTACTATATACCCGTCCATATAATGGAGGCGGCTGGTCCCATAGTAACTTTTGTGGAGACACTAAGGATATAGTACAGGTGCTCATTGGAGAATGAGTTCACTGATTGATCCTCTTATGAAATGCTATATGGTTAATGATACCTAATGTCAAACAGTGATTCCATAGTCCTAGTTGTGTATCTGGTCCTTAGACTTAAGACACCAAGGATGCCTTGTATGAGTACTCCTTTCTTTGATGTCATACTTACAAGTTTGGAAAGTTTCAGATCTGGTACAACTGGTTATCGGGATTTGTAGCTAACCTTATGAAGAAAATTGAGTATCAATAGAGGATCATCCACTCTCGATATCATGAGAGAAATATCCCATATGTGCTTGATTCAGATAAATCCCTGGCCAGGGTCATTGGATTGAGAGAAAAAGAGTTCTCCGGGAGAATCTGATTAGAGTGAGACTATAATGGATTCCGTATGTGACCTGACAGTACCATGTCTAATATACGGTCTCTGGAATATTAGTTAGATAAGATAGATACACGATAACTTTAAACAGACAGGTCCGATGGATTTGATCCCCCTTGTACTGTCTGAGGACTATAGTGTAGTGGCATGGTACGTCCATAGTCGATGAGTCGAGTGAATTATTATGGGGTTAATAATTCGCTATATCAGAAGGAGTTCTGATGGGAGCGACTCACGACCAACTCAATATCGGGCCTAGAGGGTCACACATATATGATGGATACTTCAGTGAATAGAGGATTAGATGAAAATCTAATTAGCCTCTATTCTCATTAGATGAGACCCTATGCTGATGGGCTTCCTTGCTTAAGACCTAATTAGTGGTCTAAGAAGATTATTGGATAGAGATCCAATAATGCAAGGTTAGTGGGTTATTGGATGAAGATCCAATACCTACTAAGGCAGGAGCCCTAGGGTTTTTGGTGGCTCTCTATAAATAGGAGGGGAGACTCATGGTTGATAGGCTGCAGCTTTAGCCACCACCTCCTATTCTTATGATTGATAGGTTGTGCAAGAGTTGTGAGATCAGATTAGAAGAGTTTCACTACAAAGATTATCGTGTGGATACCATTAGAGAGGACACTTGACCTCCTTCATCTTCTCCATCCGGATTTAGAATACAAGGATATACGATCTCCCTAGGTAAAATCAATCTCCCACACATCGTAATTTTATTGATTTTTATGTTTTTCTCGCGACCCCAATCTTTTACACGACGATTTGATCTGCGTGGAAAATCAGTATTTTGTTTTGATTTCCGCTGCGCATGTGATGCACCCGCTGAGGTTTCTCAACAAAAAGTATAGTTCACATAAGTTGATTTGGATTCCTAAAGGAACTATAAATAACCAAATGCCTTTAATTAAATTTGGTAGAGCTTTTTATGAGGGACCCAAAGTCAAATGGGTACATAAATCAAAACCCCTCATATTGTAGATTTGTCTTATAACAAAGGCTATGAATATTAAATAGTATCTTGAAAGTAGTTGCTTAAGACATATAACTTGAGATTTAAAACACTTTTCAGTTCACTAGCCTAAATAATAGTAATAATAAAAATTATTGGAATTAAAATTATTGGCAATAAATCTTCTGATAGTTCATTGTTATATAATAAATCTTGATTATGTTTTGATGATGCTAGTACACAAATGAAAACCTTAATTATTGTTGATGGAAAATTATCTACGTTGAAATTTTTCTTAAAAGGGATTTTGATGATGTTTTGTTGGTTGATTTAAATGTAAATACTAATGTAAATGATTGATTTGAAATATGTTTGAATGTTGTATGATTGAATATTAGATCATTCTTGAATTAGGGTTTGAAATAAAGTAAAAAATATAAAATAAGCATGGTAACTCTTTTCACTAAGTCTAAAGAGTTAGACTCACTTAAAAAAGAAAAATGATTAGAATTAAAATTAATCAAAGCTTTTTTTTGAAAATATTTTATGGTAATAATCTTGATGTCTTCTTTTGGAAATGATACTTAGTTTTTAGTTTTAAAATGATTGAAAATATTTTATTTAAAAATATTTTATTATAATGATCTTTATGATTTTTTTTATAAATGAAACTAATTTTAAATGACAATCAATGCATGGATTTGTCATAAAAGTTGAAAGAATTTTTGTATAAAACAAATCACATGAATTGAAACAACTAAAAAGAGGAAAAATTTTTCTTTGAAAATTATCTATATGAAACAAGATCCTTCCTATTATTTGATCTCATAAGTTTTTTTTGACCTAAAGGAAATTTATCAAAGTAAATCATATCTTTTGATATTTATGATTTTATACTAATATCCTTCATGATTTATTTTTTTCTTATATTCATGAATGGTATATATACCCTATCACCAAATTAATATTTCTTAAAATTATGATAATTTGAAAATTGAATATTTTTTTATTAATCTTCCCTTGACCTCTTAACTTGACTTATCCTTTATGGAAATCATTTTTAACTTCTATGATTTCTTTTTTTAATAAAAAAGAGATTTATGTTCTTAACAATTATAATTTAAGAATTTTAATCAAGATCATTCTTTCATTTTATTAAAATAAATTATCTAAATGAATTGATATGTCTTAAGATTTATCTTGAATAAATCAAGATTATTTATTCTTCTAAGACTCATTTTTATTATTTAAAAAAAGAGAGATTTACTAAAATAAATCATATCTTTTAATACTTATGATTTGATCTTTCATTTTAATAACATGATCCCTTTGTACTTATGATTGTAATTAGAAGGTGGATGTAAAAGAAAAATTATCCAATCATATTCCTTTTTGACAATAAGAAAAGGAGAGAAAATTGTTATCTTAACAACAAAGAGAATGAATGAGGAACAACTTAATTTTATTAGAAGAAACTTAGGAATGTTTAACTTCTAAATACATGATTTGCTACCATATTTTTTAGATTTCTTATTTTTTGTAAAATGAGTTTCTTCTTGAAATTTACATGAATCTTGCGAATGCACGAGATAGTTCTTTCCTCTTGAAATTTACAAGTAGAAATGTGATTTTTGATCTTTTAAAATGAATTCACATCATTCTTTTCTCTTGTAATATATAAAAGAAAATATGTGAGTTAAGAAGCTTTGTGATACTTGATATGTGATTCATGAGCTCTCTTTTGAATCCTCTCTCTTAACATTTGATGCTTGAATTCTTGGATTTATGAGCTTTATTTTGAATCCTTCCTCTTAAAAAAAATAAAATATTTTGATTCGTGGATTTGTGAATCCCCCCTCTTAATAATTGATTTTTTTATGATACCTGATTTTTGGATCTTTGACACCCCCCTCCCATTCTTATTCTTCTTCTATTTTATTTATAAAGGGAGAGAAAGCAATTTGATACGAAATGGATTAAAATATATTCTTATTTTACTAAGGGGGAGAAATAGACTAAATTTCTTTCTTTATATACTAAATGTTGTGATAAATGATTAATAATGTTCAAATATAAGTTGAGCATTTCTCTTTTTGTTGATGACAAAAGAAGATAAATGATATAATTGATGACATAAGAAATGTTTAAAGATATTTGAAATATTTGAAATTTTCATGTGATACCAAGAAGATGAATGCTTTTAAAATTTGTCATGTATAGCATCATGAATAGTTAATTTTATCAAAAATACTTGAATTCAATAGTGATGGTTTATTTTTAATTCAAGTTTGTTATATTTATCCTATGACAAATATAGAGGCGGAGTTAAAGTTTACTCCCCCATCAATTGGTTGTCATCATCAAAAAGAGGAAGATTGTTAAATCTTAGATTTTGATGATAAAATCAATTGATAAGTTTTATGATCTAATTTATGTATTAGAGATGAGTGATGTAGGATTAACTATGTCGGTGAAAAGGTAATTACAATTTAATGTTGGGTCGGAGTCAAGTTCGGGTATCGGACCGGGGTTCGGACAGTGTAGTGGGAATTCGTCACAAGCTCGCCGAAGGTGATCAGGGGCTTGTCAGGAGTTCGCCGGGAGCTTGCCGAAGGTGATCGGGAGCTTACTAGGAGTTCATCGGGAGTTCATCAAAGGTGATCGGGAGCTTACTGGGAGGGCACCGGGAGTTTGTTGGAAGGTGATCGTGAGCTTATCAGGAGTGCACCAAGAGTTTGCTGGAAGATGATTGAGTAACTCACCGAGAGTTCATCGGAGGATGCTGGGAAGTTTGCTAGGAGTTTGGAAGATCGATTGACATGCTGGGCAACTATAATGATTGTAATTATATCTTAGTGTGTCATAGTTTGCATCATAATTAAGTCATAATTGAGTTAGATTTGTAGGAATCCAAATTAACTCAATGTGAGGTAACCGGGTCCACTTTGGGTTAGGATTTTAGCTTAGGTTAAGCTTATTTTGTTGATTGGAATGGGGTTAACAAGTGGTGGTATCATCGAGAAGATAGTCTCCGAGAAGATACGATCTCTGAGAAGACAATCTCCGAGAAGGCATAATCTCCGAGAAAATAAAATCTCCTAGAAGGCACAATCTCCGAAAAAATAAAATCTCCTAGAAGACATAGTCCTCGAGAAGATATAGTCTTTGAGAATTTTGGCTCCATTATTGAAGTCATTTAGGACCTATAAATACCCCACATATTCTTACTTGAGATACAAGAATCAAGAGCGACAAACTTATGAAAACACTGTTATAATTCCTTGAGAGCTCCCCCTCATTTCTTCTTGTATAGTTTTTGTTTAAAGGAGAATTGAGAGAATTGTAAAGGTTATCTCCTGAACCTATAAAAGAAGAATAGAGCTGTAAGAGGGATGTTGAATCTTTGCTATTGAAAAAGATCGAGTGGAAGCCAGTGACCTCGAGTGAAGAGGAATCGGGAGTGGACGTAGGTTAAGGGACCGAACCACTATAAAAATAGAGTGTGCATCTTTTTCTTGCATTTCATTACTATTGCTCTTAGATTTGATTACTTATTAACTAGTTCTAATTTAAAGTACTTTCAATATCAATTTTCTTCAAATGAAAAGTTTTTAAAACTAAAGTTTTTCACTTAGCACTAATTCACTCGCCCCCCCTCTTAGTGCCAACTTGATCCTAACAATGGGAGCCATGCGAGATGAGACTTCAGTTGCTGGAAAACTTCCTCGCACTCAGGAGTCTAGTTGAAATCTTTAGCATATTTTAGGGCTCGGAAGAAAGGTAGACTCTTAGTCGCTCACGTAGACCTCCTCATAAGTCGTTAGACCTCTTTGATAATCTGAGGTGATTGCATCCTTGTAATCACCCCCACTTTCTCAGGATTAGCATCGATTCTATACTGGTGTATGACAAAGCCAAGAAATTTACCTAATGAAACTCTAAACACACACTTAGCTAGGTTGAGCCTCATCTTATACTTTTTCAATGTCTGGAATGTCTCGGCGAGATCCGAGAGGTGGGTGCTGCTGAGCCTACTTTTGATGATTATGTTATTGATGTAAACTTTTGTGTTTCTCCCAATCTAGTCCTTGAATATATGGTTGACCATTTGCTAGTAGGTGGCTCCAGCATTTTTGAGTCGGAACATTATCGCTTTGTAGTAATAAGTGCCTTGGTGGGTGATGAAAGTAGTGATTTCCTAATTTCCTGGTGCTATTTGGATTTGGTTTTAGCCCGAGAATGTGTCCATGAACGAAAGTAGCTCGTGGCCCAAGGTGGAATCCACTAATTATCAATCATTAAGAGAGGGTAATAGTCTTTCGAGCATGCTCGATTGAGGTCCATATAATCAATATACATGCGTCAGCTTCTATTAGTCTTTTTAACTACTATAACATTGGACAGCCAAATCGGGTATTTGACCTCCATAATGAAACTTGGTATTGAATATCAAATTTTGATAATAAAATCAATTAATGAGTTTTATGATCTAACTTGTGTGTTCGAGAAATGATTAACTATGATGGTAAAAAGGTATTACAATCAGATATTAGGCCAGAGTCAAGTTCGGGCATCGTGCCGAGTTTCGGACGATACAGTGAGAGCTCTTCGAGAGTTCATCGGAGGTTGATCGAGGTTCTGATGATGTTGTCGGGAGCTCACCGAGAGCTCACTAGAGGTTTGCTAGGAAGTTCGTCGGGAGTTCACCGACAAGCTGTCGGGAGCTCACCGAAAGTTCGCTGGAAGGATGCTGGGAGTTCACTGAAGGGAGCTCGCTGGGAGTTTACTAGAAGGATGTCGAGAGTTCACCAGGAGTTTGTCGAGTGATCAATTGATAATCAGATAACAAAAATTATGTTTAAAGTATCATAATTAGCATCATAATGAGAGTTAGTTTTATTAACTCAACTAAGAGACCATTAGGCCTTAATTGGGGTTGATTTGAACTTATTAGAAATGTCATTTTAGTAACCCAAGGTTATGTAAGGCACGATCTTTGAAGACATAATCTCCGAGAAGATATATTTTTTATTAGACATAATCTCCTAGAAGACATAGTCTCTAAGAAGACACAATCTCCTAGAAGACAGTCTCCAAGAAAACACAATCTCCTAGAAAACAATCTTTAATAATTTCGCCTCCATTCTTGAAGCCATTTGGGGTCTATAAATACTCCATCTATTCTTACTTAATGATGTAAGAATCAAGAGTGAAAAACTTGTGAAAACACTATTGTAATTTCTTGAGAGCTCCCCCTCATTTCTTCTTATGTAGTTTTTGTTTAAGGAAGAGCTGAGAGAATTGTAAATGTTATCTCCTGAATCTGCAGAAGGAGAATAGAGCTGTAAGAGGGGTGTTTGATCTTCACCTATTTAAAAAGATCATGAGTGGAAGCCTGTGGCCTCGAGTAAAGAGGAATCAAGAGTGGACGTAGGTCAAAGGGACCAAACCACTATAAAAATCTAGTGTGCATCTCTTTCTTGTCTTTCATTACTATTACTCTTGGATTTAATTGCTTATTAACTAGGTTTAAGTTAAAGCACTTTCAATATCAATTTTCTTCAAATAAAATTTTTTTTAAATTGATGTTTCTCACTTAGCACTAATTCACTCCCCCTCTTAGTGCCAACTTGATCATAACAGTTGGTATCAGAGTAGGTTACTCAATTGGATTAACACCCAAGTGAGTAAATGACTTCTTTTGGCATAAATTAGGAACACTCTATCACACATCATCTCATGTTTGATGGATCGATTACACATTGAAAAACTTGAATGAGAATTTTCCTACTTTATATAGATTTTGATTTATGACATATTGTCGAAAATAGTTTTCAGAAGTCATCCAATCCAATAATTGATTCGAATGATCATGAAAAATAAATATTTTTCTTAAATGCCAAAGCTATGAATGTTTTGTTTTACACTTTAGATAAAACTGAATTTAATCAAGTTTTTGCTTGTGTTTCAGCTTTTGATATATAGCACACACTAGAAATCACACACGAAAGCACAAGGAAAATAAAGAAATAAAAATAATTAAAATGACTTGTAAAGATGAATAGGAAAAACACCTTCAAAAGAACATGAAGGATACCGAACTAAGAACACAAGAATAACACCTTCCAAAGTACAGGAAGGAAATTAAATTGAGAACAATAGATGTCTCCTTGAGTAAAACCTCGAGTGATAAGCACTATAAATTTGAACCTATGACAAAAGAATTAAATAAATTAATAAAAATAAATAAAAACATAAAAATGAATTTAAATTAGGTAAAACCTCTTGCTATGAATACAATAAGCCTATGCACTCTAAAGATAAAAATTACAGCCAAGAAGAAATGGAGAATCTCGTGCTCATGGCTAGCCACGATGAGGTAAATAACTAAACTGAAGCTTCCTTTACATTCATAAGTTATTAAATACCTTTCATAAATTATTCGACGAGTTTAGAAAGCTTAACAAAACTTATAAATCACTCAAAAAGGATTATGTATTACTTTTTAGTAAATTTAAAAATATGAATGATGTATCAACATCATGTACTTTTTGCTTGAAATGTGAAATACTAGATGAAATTAAAAAGAAAAATATCATATTAAAACAAACCTTAGAAAAGTTTAAGATAGGTAACAAGTCTCTAAACATAGTCCTTGCTAATAAGAGTCATGTTCATAAAGAAGGTTTTGGATTTGTGGGTAATACTCATCAAAAGTCAATTATCTTTCTTAGCGGACCTACATTACACTCTTCTCTGAAACTCAAATGTAATTTTTGTGGTAGATAGGACATTTTGCTTATAAGTGTTCATTTAAAAGTATAGTTCACATAAGTTGATTTGGGTTCCTAAATGAACCATTAACAACTAAATGCCTTTAGTTAAATTAGATAGAGCTTTTCATGAAGGACCCAAAGTCAAATTGGTACCTAAACCAAAACCCCCCTCTCTTATAGGTTTGTCTTCTAACTAAGGCTTGGAGCACTAAATGGTGTCTTGATAGTGGATGCTCAAGGAACATGACTTGAGATCTAAAATACTTTTCAAGCTCACTAACCTAAACAACAATAATAAGAAAATTTATTGGAATTAAAATTATTGGTAGTAAATACTTTTAAAGTTCATGATTGTTTTTTTGATGATGTATAGCTTATGCATAGTTAGAGCATACTAGTACAAAAATGAACTATAATAAAGAACCTTAGTTATTTTTGATGAAAAATTATCTATGTTGAAATTTTTCAGAAAAGGGACCTTGATGATATTATATTGGTTGATTTAAATGTAGTTTTTAATGTTGAATGATTGACTTGTAAAAGTTTAATGATGATTGATTTGAATGTTGTGATGGTTGTATGTTGAAATAGGTTGTTTGTTGTTGAATGTTCAATTATTCTTGAATTTGAGCTTAAAATAAAATAAAATAAGAGAGAAAAATCGTACTTTATTTTTTAATATTTTTAAAAAATTAAAATTATTTTTTTTAAAAAAAATAAAAATTGCATGATAACTCATTTCACTAAGTCTAAAGATTTGACTCACTTAAGAAAGAAAAATCATTCAAATTAAAATATATCAATGCTGTTATTTGAAAATATTTTATGATCTCTTTTGGAAATGATACTTGGTTTTCAATTTTAAAAAACTAAAGATGTTTTACTTATTTAAAAATATTTTAATGTAATAATCTTGATGATTTTTAAAATAAAATTAGGTTTTAAATGACAATCAATGCATGAATTTGACATAAAAGTTGAAGTAATTTTTATATAAAACAAATCACATGGATTGAAACAACTAAAAAGAGGAAAATTTTTTCTTTAAAAATTTCTCAATCAAGTTTTTTCAATAAGAGATAAAGTGATATCATTATTGTTGAATCTCTTGAACTACAAAGATGATTTTGATAATCAAAATTTGAATGAGATTTTTTCCTAATCAAATCAATAACTTTCTCATGATTTTTTGATTTGAGGCATCTTTTATGGAAATCAAATTTTTTACTTCTATATATTTTTGAGGAGGCTTATTATCTTATAACTTGAGATTTTCATTAAGAAATATGATATTGATAACTTAAAATTTCCTATATATAAATCAAGATCTTTTATATTTTCTCTTATGCAACTTATCATAGAAAGGTCTTATCATGATTTTGACATCTTGAAAATCATAATTTGAGACCTTTATATAAATCAATATCATTCACTATGACTCTTTCATTTTATTAAAGAAAACTATCTATATGAAACAATATCCTTCTTATTATTTGATCTCATAAATTTTTTTGACCTAAAAGAAAATTTATCAAATTAAATAATATCTTTTGGTATTTATGTTTGATATTAATATCCTTCATAACATGATTTATTTATGACTTTTTTATATTCATAAATAGTATACCTTATCACCAAATTAATATTTTTTAAATTTGTGATGAGTTGAAAATTGAATGAATTTTTTTTTTTGGACCTTTCATTAACTTATTCACTTGACTTATCCTTTATGGAAATCATTTTTAACCTATATGATTTCTTCTTTTTAATAAAAGAGAGATTTATGATTTTAATAATTATAATTTGAGATTTTTAATCAAGATTATTCTTCTTTTTTATTAAGAAGAATTATCTGAATTAATTATATGTCGTAAGATTTATTTTGAATGAATTAAGATTATTTACTCTCGTAAGACTCATTTTTGTTATTTATAAAAAAAAGTGGAGATTTATTAAAATAAATCATGTCTTTTAGTACTTGTGAATTGATCTTTCATATTATATTCTTAATGACATGATTTTCATTATATAACCCTTTTATATATATTTGTCAATGACTTGAAAATAAATTTTGCACTATTATATTCTTCCCTTCTTTTTAACAATGACCAAGGTGTAAGATTATGTGACCCTTTATTAATTGAATAAGATATATTATAGATTATTTGGATTCTGATAAAAGATATTAGTCAATATTAAATAAAGTTCATATTATATTGGGATATTTTAGGGGATGCCCTTGATGGAAGGAACTCTCATAATAACTTACCCTATATCCTCTGCTCTCGCATATAAATAGATAGGACCTACTATAAACCCAATACACGACACAACAAAGAACGACAAAGGGGTGAATAGATCAAGAGATTACATTTATCCTCTTGATCTCCCAAAACCATCAATTAAGATGGTCCTATGAAAGGATAGGAAGAGAGGAGAAGGGGTCTAGATCTATTCTAGTTCCTCTTGCAGATCGATACCTCGACGTTATTCAGATCCGACGGGTGGTGCTCTTGAAGATCTAATTGGATCTCAATTAGATAACATCTAAAGGTACGTATCATAAACAGATCTAGTATTATTTGATTTCAATCCTGGCATAATAGTTTTTTTCGCATAATAGTTTGTATGATTATAGTTTTTATGCCAACAATTGATATCAGAGCCAAGTTTGAGATAAAAAATATTAGATATTATTTTTATTTACGATGCATTGATCTGAATATTTTATTGGTCTGTTTTTCTATCTGTTAATTTTAATCGTTTGCTTGCGAACGATTCTTGATTGTTGTTGTGTGTTAAGGACGTAGCAATCTTACCGCATTTTTGGCCGGATCTGCCTGCGGTAATGGCGTGTGTGCACAGGCCGACCGTCAGGCCGGCTGAGGGTGGGTCAGGCGCGAGAGGTCGCGCGACGACCTCACACGCCAGGCGGCAGTGTGATGCGGCCCAAGGCCCACGATCAAGGACGCAATGCGGTCGGCGATGTGGGCGAGGAGGCTAGGGTTTTCCTTAACAAAATTATAGTTTTGCCATTAAATCAAAAAATTACAGTTTTACCATTATGCTCAAATTACAGTTTTGTCATTCACCGAAATTATAATTTTATCCTTCGGTTGAATAGGATTATTTATATTTTTACCCTTGTAATTTATTAACCTTATAATCTTAAAAAAAACCTATAATTCTTTTATATATATATATATATAGATTTTTTGAATTACAGTTTTGTCATTATAAAATTGAGAAATTTTGGTTATTTTCTCAATTATAAAAATTAATTAATATATAATCTAATAAGATTTAATTATGATTATATTTTTAATTATTTAATTATTATATTTTATTTTTGATCAATTTATTTAATTAGACTTATGGGCTTCTCCAAGTAAATAAAATTAATCAGTTAAAAAATTATAAATTATTATTTCTTTATAGTTTTCTCATATGAATTATTAATTTCATGTGTTAAATATAATTATTGATTTTTAGATATTTATTTAGTTATTTGCATGCAAATATTAGTAATTATCAAATAATATTTATTTTTCACATAAATGCATGATTTATGTATTATCATGATTACAATTATCATATGAGTTTTTTTCTACTGATTAAGTGTTCAATAATTATTATGGTTGTTATCATATTATTGAACTGTCTCAGCATGAAGTAGTTTAAATGAATTTGATGAATATTATTTGTAGTTCATCTCCTTAAGTTATACCTGACCGGTAGCTGCCAAAGTAGCCTGGGATGGTAGGCTTATAGGATATGAAATACAATTAAAGTCTTGTCATTCATAAGACAATTTGTATATTATATTACTGCATTGATCTTGTAGTAACCAAAGTGGCCTAAATCAATGATTTATAAAATTACATTGAGGAACAAGTCCCCAATGACATTAAAGAAATAATATTCAAAATTACATGCATAATTAGGAGATTTAGATAATCTCAAAAGATAATCTATCTCAAATAATTATGTGATGGGGTAGGATGCTACTGTTTTTGATATCCTTGCAGTTTAGAATTGTATACCCAAAGGTAGCAAAACTATTCCATAAGGATAGTATCAGTCCTCTATAAATGATCTTGTGTGAACGCTAGATATGTCAATATTTTTACCCAGCAGTTAAATATTGATGATATAAATAGTTCATCATATTTTGGTAAAACTCAAAGCATTAATATTATTTTATATTCTGCAGTGGTATTTCCGTCCATACATTCTCATACTTCTAGTGTCTCTGTACTCTCTGGATCAAATTATTTAGAATGGTTAGAACACGTGCAATTTATATTGGGCGTACTAGATCTTAATTTAGCATTGCTTGTTAAAAAGCCCATAGAATTAACTGATAAAATTACTGTGGAACAAGTCAATGAAATGAAGACTTGGGAAAGATCTGATAGGCTAAGTTTAACGTTCATAAAGATGACAATTGCAAATAATATAAAGACTTCATTACCGGTTGCATCTAGCGCACGTGAATATTTAAAGGTTATTGAAGACAGATTTAAATTTGTTAATAAGTTATTGGCTGGCACATCCAGCCCTGTGCCACCCGAGGGGTTCCAGGGTGCTGAGATGGTTGACGTTTTACACCGCTTATCGCGGTCGCCGCAGCATGCAAAACGGCCCAAAAACAGGCCAAAACTAGTCGTTTTTGGCCTCCCGAGGCGGCGGATCGAATGAAGCAAGGGACAGAACCTTCCCTGCTATACGAAAGCCCCATCCAGCCCTGTGCCACCCGGGGGGTTCCAGGGTGCCGAGATGACTAACGTTTCGCACCGCTCATCGGGGTCACCGTAGCACGCGAAAACGGCCCAAAAATAGGCCAAAACTGGCCGTTTTTGGCCGGGCTTGGCAGAATCAGCAAGGAAATAAGACTCTATTGAGCTTGACTCTAGTCCGACTTTGTGAAATGACTTGAGAGGTGTAGGATAAGTGGGAGCCGGTTCGCCGGTGGAAGTAAAATACCACTACTTTTAACGTTATTTTACTAATGAAAGAACTGACAACAGTTGAGTATGATGGAACTCGAGGAATTCAGGATATATATATATATATATATATATATATATATATATACACAAAGAAAAGGATCCTAAAGTGGCATAAAAAGATTTGGTGATAAATGAAAAATCAACATTGATTGCTAAAAAATTGATTCCTGCTAAATGATTATATGAGATTGTTGACCTGATTTATATATATTTAGAACATTTTCAATAAAATAATGGGATTGTGGAGGTGTTTAATAATAATTTCTAATATTTTTACATACTTGTGCAAAAATTGCTGGCACTGATGTTCCCAATGCCTGCTCTTTTGTGAATTGCTGTTCTCCCAAGGTCATCGGATTCATTGTGCTGTCCTACAGTAGTCTCTGTCTGCTTCACCATAACAGTGGTTTCAAACGAATCTGATGCGCAATGATCTCGACCATGGAGGTAAGGACGAACTAATAAAGTTGAGGTCTTATGAAAGTTTATTGATATAATTACTATTTTTATAGATTAGAGAAGATAATATTTTTTTAACCAATCAATAAGATTTTTTTGTAAAATCTAAAAAATCTTATCTACTATCATATCTCCGTAAGATTGAGTTTTTGTCAAGGATGCTGATCTTGAACCGATGCAATGATATGAGCAAGAGACTTCATGAGTGAGTCTACTAGTTGATTAGTCGTATGTATGTAAGAAACATGTAGTTGATGTCTAACAACCTAATCTCATACAAAGTAAAAATCGATAATAATGTGTTTCATTCATGAGTCGAACACTAGATTGACGTATAGGTAGATGGTTCTGACATTATCATAATATATTGTAAGAGTAATAGTGGAGTTGATATTAAGTTTCTTGAGTAGATTCGTGATCCAATTGAGTTATGCAGTAGCGATAACAATGGCATGGTATTCAGTTTCAGTTGTAGACCGAGTGACTGTCTTTTGCTTATTAGAACTCCGATTGATAGGATTAGCTCAAAGGAAGACAATATACCCCAACATGGATATTTTATCATCAAAGTTTCTTATCTAATAAGCACTAACAAAGGCATGAAGATGAATTAAGGAGTGTTTATGGAGAAAAATATCATTAAGTGTCCTTTTAAGATATTGCAAGATTTGTTTGACTACATACCTATGCATAGTATATGATTGATGCATGAATTGTGATAATTTATTGATTATAAATGAGATATTTGGATGAGTAAGAGCTAAATAATATAAGGAGCCAAGTACTTATCGGTGTTAAGTAGGGTCTGTAGAAGGGCTTCCATCACATAATTTGAGTGATTCACTAGTAGAGAGGAGAGTTGTAACTTTTCAGTATATATGTTCATTTTGATAATAATCTTGAATATATTTTCTTTATGATAGGAAGAGTTCTGAAGATGTATATGTTGCTTCCACTTCTAGAAAGTGCTAGAAAATCATAAGTGCATAACAAAAAAATAAAACAAAAGGTTTCTCATATTTATAATGTCATTGTGCAAACAGTTGGTGCACAGAATAACACAAAACAAAAAATAATTTCAAAACAATTTCCATCAATACATCAAAGATGCAACATTATATCAATTTCAAATTCTCCCAACTAAGCTATCAATATTATTTTTTATTAATATTCTATATTTTTCATCAATATATCATTTCTCCCCCTTTATCATCAACAACAAGGTGAAATATTGATCAAATAATTTCAAGATAAATGTTCATAATATTTTAAGTTTCTCCCATTTGTTATCAACAAAATGAGAAGTATTGATTAGATATCTAAACATTCAATATATGAAAATTTTATTTTGTTGCTACCCCTTAGTAATATAGAATGAAAGGTAAAATTTTCTCATCAAAAATTTTTCTTCCTCTTTGTGAATAAAATAGAAGAAGAAATGATGGGGGGAGGTAAAATCAAATATCCAAGCAATTAGAGTCCTAAAGATATTAAGTGGAGAGGAAATAATTAAAATATTTATAAAGGATCATAAAAATCTCATCACAAAGAAGAGCTTTGAATCTAAATCTTATTAATGTCAATTTGAAAGAGAATTATTTCGAAGATAAGCTCAAAAATCTGATAAATCTAAGAGCTACTTATGTATTCATCTTATGTAAATTTTAAACATAAATAACAAATCAAGAAATTCGAAACATAGCAAATCATACATTTTTAAAGATCATCTCATGTAAATTTTAATAAGAAGCTTAAATTTATAAACGTCCAAAAATCCAAAAGAAAATTTATATGTACTTAGAAAATTGTTTTATATGTACTTAGAAAATTTAAAATTCTAAATTTGCTTCTAAGCAAATTATTCCTCATTCAATGTTATAAGATTCATCATATCCAATTTTTTTCTAATCATATTAATAATTATATCTTCTCCTTTGGTTATTATAAAAAAAAAGAATATGATAGTATAATTTTGCTTTTACATCCATATCCTAATTATGACTATAAGTACAAGGAAATTATGTCATGAAGGATGAAAAATCAAATTATAAGTACCAAAAGACGTGATTTCTTTTAAGAATTATCTTCCCCCTATTTTTTCTTTGTAAATAATAAAAATTAGTCTTAGCTGATTAAATAATCTTAATTCATTCAAGATAAATTTTAAGACACCTAATCCATTTAGATAAATCTTTTTAATAAGATAATAGAATAATCTTGATAAAAAATTTAATTATAATTATTAAGATCATAAATCTCTTTTTTTTTACTAAACAGAGAAAATCATAGAGATTAAATATAATTCCCATAAAGGATAAGTCAAAGTGAAAAAATAAAGAAAATATTCATGATAAAACAAATCTTACATATTTAAAATTCCTAATTTTCTTTTAGCCAAATTGATCTGTTATTAATCAAAGTATTAATTTCGTTATTGCATAATATCACTTTTGTCTCCCCCTTGGTCATTGTTAAAGCAAGAGTTAAAATATAATAGTACAGAATTAATTTTAAGATCATAACAAATAGTATGAAAAATCTCAAAGTAATAGAATGTATCATTCATGAATATAAGAGAGTCATCAATCATGACAAGAAAGATATCAATTTGTGAATGCTAAAGGTCATGATTCAATTTGATATCTCTTCTTTTAGATAAATAAAAGAAATTTTAAAGATCAATTTTGTAAGTAAAATCTTAGTTTATAAAAATTATCAAGTTATAAATATCAAGAAATTAAAATCATGATTTTGTAAAATGAGATATGGAAATACAGAATCTCATTTTATATGTAAGTGATTTCAAATCATTAAGGTTATTGTTTAATAAAAATTCATGTTATAGTTCCAAAAAGACAAACTTATGATTCAGTTATAAAATTTTCTTTAATAAAGGGAAGAAATCTTAGTAAATGATCTTGGTTTATATCAAAATCTCAAATTATAATTTTCAAGATTTCAAGGTCATTATTTGGATAAGAATCTTTTTAAATTTAAATCATCAAATTATTTTTGTAGTTTAAAAGATTCAAGAATAATGATATCATTTTATCTCTTGTTGAAAGATTGATAGGATAAAAATATTTTCAAAAAGTCTCCTTTTTAGTTGTTTCATGTGATCTATTTTACGAATACTTTTCAAATCCATAAATTATCATTTAAGACCAGAAACCAAATTTTATTCTAGAAGAAATCATCAAGGTTATTATTATAACACATCAAAACAATAAACCTGTCTTCAAAACAAAAAATTAACCTATCTCAATTCCAACATTTAAATGAGTCTAACTCTTTACACATAGTACAAAGAGTTGACAAACTTATTTCCAAATTCTTTGTTCAAATTCAAAATTGATCTATCATTCAATTATACAATCTTCTTTAGGTCAACATATAACCCATCTAATGTTTTAATTATTCACACCAATAATTTTTAATCTATCATTAAAATCTCTTTTTCTATAAATTTCAACATAGATAATTATGTATTAAAAATAACTAAATTTTCTTTATTCTAATTTAAGCATGCTCTAGCTATGCAAAAGTCATGCATTGAGAGCAATCAAAATTAATTATAATAATGAATCATCCAAAGATTTATTACAAATAATTTTATTTCTAATATTTTTTTTTGTTATTATTTAGGCTAGTGAGCTTGAAAGAGTATTATATCTTAAGTCATATTCCTTGAGTATCAACTTTCAAGACATAAATTAGTGTTCATAGTCTTATTATGAGACAAATTTATAATATAGGAGGTTTTGGTTTAGGTACCCATTTGAGTTTGGGTCCCTCATGAAAGGTTCTTCCTATTTTCTCTAATGACTTGAGGTTGTCTATGGTTCCTTTAGGAACTCAAATTAATTTATGTGGACTATATTTTCTAATTGAACACCTATAGGCAAAGTGTCCATATCTACCATAAAAATTACATCTATTTTCAAACAAACAGTGTAATGTGGATCTTCTAGAAAAGGTAGTTGGCTTTTGATGAGTATTGCTCACTACGCCAATGCCTTCCTTCCTATGAACATGACCCTTATTTGCGTGGATCATGTTTAGGGATTTATTATATATTTTTAATTATTCTAAAATTTGTTTTAACATGATATTTTCTTTTTTAACTACTTCTAATGTTTTACATTTAGAGCAAGAATTGTGTGATGGTGATGCATCATGTATTTCTTCAAGTTTACTAACTAATGATGCATGCTGTTACTAGTTACAGGTGCCTTGTAAGTTAATCAAGTGAGTGATAACACATATGACATGTTGCGCGATCTTTTTGCTTATGATTATTATTAGCATATTCTCACATTATATTACCTATTGCACATATATATTGTAATATCCTTGGTTTTGTACAAGGGGATCAGATCGTGATGAGATCATAATAATGAGATCGATTCACCTTTAAACAGATCTTAAATAATCCCGATCATAGGTGACTCGAGAGGGATATTGAGATAACTGGACAGATCGGTGTACTATATACCCATCCATATGATGGAGGTGGTTGATCTCATAGCCACTTATGTGGAGACGCTAAGGATATAGTGCAGGTGCTTATTGGAGAATAAGTTCACTGATTGATCTACTTATGAAATATTGTATGGTTAATGATACATAATATCAGACAACAATTCCATAGTCCCAATTGTGTGTTTGATCCTTAGACTTGAGACATCAATAATGTCTTATTTGAGTACTCCTTTCTTTGACACCAGACTTACATGTTTTAAAAGTTCCAAATCTGGTACTATTAGGATCGAGTTGGCACTTGTTGAATCTCAGATTTTGATGATGAAATCAATTGATGGGTTATTGATCTAACATGATTGTTAGAATTGATTGATGTATGATTATTACAATTAGGATTGGCTAAGGTCAAGTCCATGTATCGGGTCGATGTGGTTGGGAACTCGCCAGGAGTGCTTTGAGAGCTCACCGAGGGTATCGGAAGTTTGCTAGGATGACGCAAGAGAGTTCTCCAGAAGAAGACTGAGACTCATTGGAAGATTGTCGAGGATAGCCGAAAAGCATACCAGGAGTTAAGATGGTCTTATAATAGATATTTAATAATTATAATTATATTTAATTAAGTCATAATTAGCATTATACAGGACTAATTATGATAGGAGCAATAGAGGTACAACAAGATAATGGGCCAAGATCAAGCTTGAGCATCGCGCCGGGGTTCAAACGATGTAGTGGGATCTCATCGGAGTTTGCTAGGAGATTCGTCGAATTGATCGGAAAGCTTGCTGGGAGCATGTTAGGAGATCACCGGAAGAAGACTGGATAACTTATCGCAAGAATGCTGGAGGTCACCGGATTGGCAGAAGTTGGATCTTAGTTTAAGCTTGTGGTCTTTAAGCATTGTAATCATTGAGTCATAGTTAAAAGTGAGTCCTAATTGAGTTGGATTTAGATGAAATTCAAATCAACTCAATAAGGCAATTAGGTCCATTATTGGGATTTGATTGAGCTCAAGTTGAGCTCAATTGGTTGACCAGAGGGTTGCTCAACATCAGGTTCAAGTTGGAATTAGAAAAGTGGAGGGAACCACTTTTGTGAAAATTGTAACGAGTAAACTGCCGGTGAGCGGCGGGTGTACCATCACTACCCAGGCTTTCGGGTAGCTAACGACAGTTGACCCACCCAGGCTGGGCAGTTCAACCTACTGGTTACAGGTGCCCTACAAGCTAATCATATGAATAATGGCACGTGTGACATGCTGTGTGATCTTTTTTCTTATGATTAATATTGATATATTCTCATATTATATTATCTGTAGCATATATATTGTGATGTCCTTGGTTTTCTATACAATGGGAATCGAATTGTGATGAGATCACGATAATGAGATTTATTCACCTTTAAACACATATCTTAAATAATCCTGGTCATAGGTTACTCGAGAGGAACATCGAGATAACCGGACAGACCGGTGTACTATATATCCATCCATATAATGGAGGCAATTGGTCTCATAGCCACTTGCATGGAGATAATAAAAAAATAGTATAAGTGCTCATTGGAGAATGAGTTCACTAATTGATCTGCATATGGAATACTATATGGTTGATGATACCTAATGTCAGACAGCAATTCCATAGTCCTAGTTGTCTATCTGGTCCTTTGACTTGAGAAATCAAGGATGCCTTGTATGAGTACTCTTTTCTTTGACACCAGACTTACAGGTTCGGAAAGTTTCAAATCTGGTACGACTAGTTATCGGGATTGGTAGCTAACTTTACGAAGGCAATTGAGTGTCAATAGAGGATCATCCATCTTGGTATCATGAGAGAAATATCTCATATATGCTTACTCAAATAAATCCCTGGCCAGCGTCATTCGGATTGAGAGAGAAAGAGTTTTCCGGGAGAATCCGAGTAGAGCGAGACTATGATGGATTATGTATGTAACCTGACAGTACCATATCCAATATATGGTCTCTGGAATATTAGTTGGATGAGGGATTATAGATACACGGTAACTATAGACAGACAAGTTCGATGGATTTGGTCCCCCCTTTACCGTCTGGGGACTATGGCGTAGTGGCTTAGTACGTCCAATAGGGGCGGCAGCGCCAGCCGTAGGGGTGGCCGCCTCTTGGCAGGGTGGCTATCGATGAGCAAGGGCAGCCATCGCCTGCGCAGGGTTAGCAGTGGCAGCAACAGCGGCACAGATGGGGCAAGAGGGGTTATGACATCTTTTTGAGAAAAGGATAATCCTGCCCCTTTAAATTTTAAAAATTTCGAGGACTATCCTCTCATCCAGAATTATAAAAATACCCTTAATAATTTTAAAAATTCTGAGCATGTCCTGATTTTAAGAAAATAATTAATTAAATAATTTAATTAATTATTATATATATCTAGTAATCCTACATATGATGTGATGTACATGTGATGTATGATGTGGATGGATAATCATGAGCCAAGTGTTGTGATGTGTGTAATTATGATTATGATTATTATTGAGGCTTACGAGCCTATATTTTTTTCTCGTTTATTGTTGGGCCTACATGCCTATGATTATTTGTAATTACATAAAGAGGTGCAACGGGAGCATGGAGATTACAGCGGGACTCACGATGCCGTGGCGGGATATCACGATGCATGGTGATGTGACAATCCGATGGAACTAATGATGACGAGATCAACAATTATAGGGCATGGAGATGCGCCAATGCACACATAGATCCTATTGTGGGTGATTATACCCATTGGCTCGGGCTTAATCATATTAGATGACAGCTCATGATCCTCCGGTATGGCTTGCATATATGATGTGTTATACACCTACTAGATATATGTATATATGTGTGTGTGTGTATATATATATATATATATATATATATATATTTGCATGCGATGTAGATATATATTAAATATGTATGTGTGTGACACAACATATTAGGAGACCGATATAAAAACCCCTCCTAAGATAATATTAAGTCGGTAAGCATGAGGCAATAAGATTGACCCACGTGGCCTTCCATCATTATAGGAAAAAATTGAATGACGACATAGATTGAGTTGGTCGAGTCTCTCGAGGCTTATTTATCTACGTGATCGAGATCTTGCCTATAATATAGTAATGTCACTAGTGACATGAGGACATGGTATGTTTGGTCGAGTCCCTCGAGGGCATATCATCGAATCAGACTCATCTTGTAACGATGGTGATGACTTAACTGAACATCATAGTTGGTTGAGTCCCTCGAGACTATGATGATTCAAAGGGCGAACATGACGGGAATCACAAGGAGTTATGATTGGCAAGAGTTGCTTACCTATTGGGCTTAGTGTAATTGGTCGAGTCCCTCGAGGTTGTACTAAGACGCTAATTGGATCACGATCCCCACTAGGAGTCTGCCAGAGACATCCGTCTCATGTGTCGAGGGTGTCGCGTGATTCGCTAAGAAAATAGTGGGAGCATATTAAGATAGAAGCTCATATCTTAATTAGTATTTTCTACAAAATCTGCATGTTATTTATTTTTTGCTATATCTTATTTTGTTAAAAACATGTCACTCACAAACCCCCTATGTGGCATACTTGATGCCAACTCGCGTACGTCCTTGATATAATTGTGCCCATGCAAGAAGAAGGGGTAAGCGAGGATGAGATCACTTACTATATGAAGTACATAGATAATTTTACATTGGCAAAATGTTACATGTTGGCCTCTATGACTCTTGAGTTATAGAGGTAACATGAGAGCATGGATCCAGATTCTATCATTCTTCATCTCTGCTAGTTGTTTGAGAAATAGGGAAAAACTCAAAGATATGAGATATCTAAAAGACTCTTTCAAACCAGGATGATAAAAGGGACATCAATTGAGAACTATGTCCTAAAGATGATAGAGTGGATCGAGAAACTCACAGGTCTAGTAATAGTCCTAGAGGATAACCTGTGCATTGATCTTATACTTCAATCCCTACCAGATTCTTTTTCTCACTTTATCATGAATTTTAACATAAGCAAGTTTGAGGTGACTCTCCCTAAGCTCCTCAATATGTTGAGGGAAGTTGAGAGTGCCATTAAGAAGGAGAAGCTAGTTCTCTATATTGGTGAGACCATAAATAAAATGAAGGCAAGCAAGAACCTTAAGAAGGGCAAGGGTAAAGAAAGACCAGGTGAGGTAAAGGTTACCAAGAGATACCCGAGAAAGGACAAAGGACAGTGCTTCCACTATGGCCAAGATGCGCATTGGAAGAGGAACTGTAAGGACTATCGTAGAGAAGGCGAGGAAGCTTGGAGAGAAGCTTATTATATTCATGATCACTTGTCGATTTTTTTTCATGATAACACATGGATATTAGAAAGAGTGAGTATTTATCATATCCGTTTTTCATTTTCGAGATCTAGGAGATTGGCTAGAGGCGAGATGGACCTCAAGATGGGCAATGGAGCAAGAGTTGCTGCAATTGCTGTTGGAGAGGTCACCCTACATCTGCTTGGTGGAGCTATTATTGCATTAGATGCATGCTATTTTGATCCCTCTACTATCAAAAATATTATTTCTATCTCTTATTTAATAATTAGAGGATATAAATTAGTTTTTGAGAATAATAGTTGTTCAATAATTATGGATAATGAGATCATCACTAAAGGACCCCAATAAATGACTTATATGTGTTAGACACTTCTCCACATATCATGAACATAAATATGTCTAAGAGGAAAAGAGATGAGGTGAAAAATGCATACTTATGACATTGTAGGCTAGGTCATATACATGAGGGAATGATTCAAAAGTTAATGAAAGATGGATACTTAGATCCATTTGACTATGAGATATATGCAAAACATATGCAACTTGTGAACCTTGCCTTCGTGGGAAGATGACCAACTCTCATTTTAGTGAAACTAAAGAAAGAACCACCGAGTTATTGGAACTTATATATAGTGATGTATGTGGTCCTATGTTGACTTAGGCTATAGATGGTTACTCATACTTCATTACATTCACTAATGATTTCTTTAGGTATGAACATGTATTTAATGAAGTACAAATCTGAGGCCTTCGAGAAGTTCAGGGAACATAAGAATTAGATAGAGAACCAAATTAGAAAGAGTATTAAGACTCTTCAATCAGATCGAGGAGAAAAGTACTTGAGTACAAAGTTTACCCATTTCCTCAGGGACAATGGGATTCAATCATAGTGGACACCTCCTTATACACCTCAGCTCAATGGTGTATCAGAAAGGAGGAATCACATGTTGTTAGATATAATGCGGTCCATTATGAGTTTTGCTGACCTACCCGTCTCATTCTCGGGGAACGCCCTAGAGACTACAACCTACCTTCTTAGCATAGTTCCATCAAAGTCGGTATTGTCTACACCATATGACATATGAAAAGGAAAGAAGCCCGATCTTAAGATTATTAAGATTTGGGACTGTCCTACCTACGTTAGAAGACAACCCTGATAATTTAGAATCAAGGACATAATGGTGCACACTCGTGGGATACCTAAAGGAAACTTATGGGTATTATTTCTATCATCTTGAGGACCGAAAGATCTTTGTTGCTAAGAGAGCTGTGTTCCTTGAGAAAGAACATATTCTTGGTGGAAACAGTGGGAGTGAGATAGAATTAAGCGAGGTTGGAGAACCTAGCTCAAGCACCATTCCATAGCCCAAGTCTGTTCAGGTACCTAACACACAAATTTTAATTTTACATATGTCTAGTAGAGTATCTCAACCTCCTAAAAGATATGTGGGACATATAAGTAGAGATGATTCTCAGGATGTTGATCGTCAGACCTATGAGGAGGCTATTTTGGGTATAGACTCTGGGAAGTGGTAAGAAGCCATGAATTCTTAGATGGATTTTATGTACTCTGACAAGGTTTTGAACCTTATGGATGCACCTGAGGGTATTGCACCTATCGGCTACAAATGGATCTTCAAGAAGAAGATCAGAGTGGATGGAAAAGTAGGGACCTATAAAGCAAGGCTAGTAGCTAAAGGATATCGTCAAAGATAAGGAGTTGATTATGATGAAACCTTTTTATCTATAGCCATGCTTAAGTCTATTAGAATTATTTTGGCCATTACAACATACTATGACTATGAGATCTGGCAGAAGGATGTCAAAATAGTATTTCTTAGTGGCAACCTCGAGGAGGAGATATATATGATATAGTCAGAGGGATTTGTATCCAAAGAGAGTCCAGATAAAGTGTGCAGGTTGCTTAGATCCATTTATGGATTGAAGCAAACTTCCCGAAGTTCAAACATAAGATTTGATGAGGTGATCAGATCTTATGACCTCATTAAGAATGAATATGAGCCTTGTATGTACATAAAGGTTAGTGAAAGCGCTGTCACCTTCTTGATGTCATATATAAATAATATCCTAATCATTGGGAATGGTGTAGGAATGATCTCCACAATAAAGACTTGGCTATCTAGAAACTTCTCTATTAAAGACTTAGGGGAAGCATCCTATATTTTGGGGATTCGGATATATAGAGATAGATCTAAAAGGATGCTTGGCTTGTCTTAGTCTAGGTACATAGACTCCATTGTCAAAAGGTTTGGCATAGAAAATTACAAGAGACGTCTCATACTGATAAGATATAAAATATCACTTTCTAGAAGTATGTCCCCAAAGACTCCTGAAGAAAGTGCATACATGAATAAAATACCTTATGCCTCAACGATAGGATCTATCATGTATGCGATGCTATGTACCAGGCTTAATATAGTACATGTTCTGAGTATCACAAGTAGGTATCAAGCAGATCCAGGTTTAGAATACTAGAAGGTAGTAAAGTGTATCCTCAAGTATTTGAGAAGGACTAAGGATCTTTTACTAGTATATGGAGGAGGTAGTCTCTAGGTTGAGGGTTACATGGACTCGAGTTTTCAGTTTGACATTGACGAGACAATTCAAATTTAGGATATGTTTTCACCCTAAATGGAGGAGCAATAAGCTGGAAGAGTTTTAAGCAAGATACTACTACTGACTCGACCACAGAGGTGGAATACAGTACTGCAGCAGAAGCAGCAAAGGAAGGGGTGTGGATGAAGAAGTTCATCAAGGATTTGGGAGTCATACCAAGCAGCGTGGAGCTGACTCCCATATATTGTGACAGCGATAAGGCGATAACTCTAACAAAGGAGCCTAGGTCTCATTATAATTATTCTGAGGAGGTTCCATCTGATTAGAACGACCATGACCTGAAAAGATATAGCAATGAAAAGAGTTCCATCTGAAGATAATATTGCAGATCCACTAACGAAGCCGCTGGCTCAGATTATATTTGAGTGTAATAAGGGATGGGGATCAAACACATCGGTGATTTGCTTTTGGTCAAGTGGGACATTGTTGGTTATAGGTGCCCTGCAAGCCAATCACGTGTGAGACACTATGTGATCTTTTTGCTTATGATTAATATTGACATATTCTCACATTATATTATCTGTAGCATATATATTATGATGTCCTTGGTTCTGTGCAATGGGAACCGAATCATGATGTGATCACGATAATAAAATTGATTTACCTTTAAACACAGATTCTAAATAATCCTAGTCATAGGTTACTTGAGAGGGACATCGAGATAACCAAACAAACTGGTGTACTATATACCCATCCATATGATGGAGACTATTGGTCTCACAGCCACTTATATGGAGACACTAAGTTTATAGTGCAGGTGCTCATTGGAGAATAAGTTCACCGATTGATCCTCTTGTGGAATACTATATGGTTGATGATACCTAATGTCAAACAGTGATTCTATAGTCCCAGTTGTGTATCTGGTCCTTTGACTTGAGACACCAAGGATGCCTTATATGAGTACTCCTTTCTTTGACGCCAGACTTACAGGTTTAGAAAGTTTTAGATCTGGTACAACTGGTTATCAGGATTGGTAGCCAACCTTACAAAGGTAATTGATGTCAATAGAGGATCATCCACTCTCGGTATTACTAGAGGAATATCCCATATGTGCTTGCTCGAACAAATCCCTGGCCAAGGTCATTCGGTTTGAGAGATGAAGAGTTCTCTGAGAGAATCCGATTAGAGCGAGACTATGACAGATTCTGTATATGACATGACAGTATCATGTCCAATATACGGTCTATGAGATATTAGTTGGATGAGGGATTATAGATACATGATAACTGTAGATAGATAGATCTGATGGATTTGATCTCTCCTTTACCGTCTGGGGACTATGGTGTAGTGGCCTAGTATGTCCATAGTCGATGAGTCGAGTGAATTATTATACGGATAATAATTAACTATACCAGAAGGAGTTCTAATGGGAGTGACTTACGACTAGCTCGGTATTGAGCCTAGAGGTTCACACACATATGGTGGATGCTTTAACAAATAGAGGATTGGATGGAGATCCAATTAGCCCCTATTCTCATTAGATGAGACTTTATGCTAATGGGCTCCTTGATTAAGGCCTAATTAATGGCCTAACGAGATTATTGGATATAGATCCAATAATGTAAGATTAGTGGGTAATTGCATGGAGATCCAATACCCACTAAGGCAGGATCTCTAGGGTTTTTGATGGCTCTTTATAAATAAGAGAGGAGACTTATGGTTGATAGGTTGCAGCTTTAGCCACCACCTCCTATTCTCCACCCTCCCCTTGTGCAAGAGTTACGAGATTAGATTGGAGGAGTTTCGCTGCAGATATCTATCTTGTGGATACCGCTAGAGAGGAGGACGCTTAACCTCCATCTTCTTTATTCGGATCTGGAATACAGAGATATACGATCTCCTTAGGTAAAATCAATCTCTCATACATTGCGGTTTTATCGATTTTTATATTTTTCTCGTGACCCCAATATTTTGTATAATGATTTGATCTGCATGGAAAATCAATTTTTGTTTTAATTTTCACTATGCATTTGATACACCCACTGAGGTTTCCCAACAGAACCGCCTGTACCCAGGAATCTGGGTACTTTCGATAGTTGACCCACCCAGGCCGGTGGGTGAACCACCCATACCCGGATTTTTAGGATACGGTTGGATGTTAGCTCCAATTTTGAAGCCAATTTAGGGCCTATAAATACCCCAAGTTTTCTTACATTTTATATAATAATTTTTAGGGATTATATTCTGAGAAAATATTGTGTGAAAATTGTAAGAAAAAGAAAAGGGGTAAGAGAGTGATCAAAGAGAGTAATCTTGTCTCCCTTGTATGCAAAGTGCAAGGGTTTGGTCTTCACCCAAGATCGATAGTAGATGCCGGTGTGCCTCAAGGACTCTGGAGTGGACGTAGGCCGTTAGCACCAAAGCACTATAAAAATTGTGAGTGTTTCCTACTTTCATTGCTTACATATTTTTGTATTGATGCTTCCGATTTAGCTCAACTCTTTGAAAGCAAAGTTCTCACGATAAGTTCTTTCCTTCAAATGTTGCTTATCTTTTCAGTTTGCTTATTAACTTACCAACTTTTTTTTAATCACTCACTCATTTCACTAAGAACAAAAAACTTCAGATTTTCCATCTTAGTTTAATTGAAAAGTTTTCATTTAAACTAAAAATTTATACTTGCACTAATTCACCCCCCCCCCCTCTTAGTGCTAATTGATCCTAATAATTAGTATCAAAGCCTCGATTTTTTAATTTGGTTTAACACTCAAGAGAAATGGATCTTATTGACTTTCAAGAGGGGTTTTCTATCATTCATCATCCCATGTTCAATGGGATGGACTACATTTATTGGAAAACTCGGATAAGAGTTTTCTTGCTTTTTTTAGACCTTGATTTATAAATTATTATTGAAAACAAATTTGAAAAGTCTTCTCTTCTAATGAACAATTGGAATGATTTGGAGAAGAAGATTTTCTCTTTAAATGCCAAGGCTATAAATGTCCTGTTTTGCGCCTTAGATAAAAATAAATTTAATTGGGTTTCTTGTTGTGATTCGACTTTTGAAATTTGGCTTACATTGAAATTGACACATAACAACACAATTAATTTAAATGACTCACTAAATGAAATATCACACAAAAATGAATATGAAGAACACCTTCCAAAGAACAGGAAGGATTGTAAACTGAGAATGACATATGACTTCTCGAGTAAAATCTCGAGTGATGAGAACCTTGGACATGAGCTTTTAACAAATAAATATGAAAAATTAATGAATTTGAACCTTAAAAATAATCTAAAGATGGATAAAACCTCTTGTTATGAACACAAGAAGTCGAGACGCTCTGAAAATGAAGAACATAATTAAGAAGAAGTGGAAGATCTCACGCTTGTGGCCAACCACGATGAGGTAAGTAACCACCCCGAAAGCTCTCTTACTTTAATAAGTTATTACTTTATTTTCATGAGCTCTATGATAAATTTAGAAAGATTAGCAAATCTTATAAATTACTTAAGGAAGAGCATGCATCATTAGTTAGTAAACTTGATGAAATGCATGAAGTAGCACCATCATACAATACGTGCACCAAACATGAAACCTTGCATGATAATTTACCATCATACAATTTTAGTTCTAAGTGTGAAATACTAGACAACATTAAAGAAGAAAATATCATGCTTAAGATAATATTAAAAAAATTTTAAATTGGTAATAAATCCTTAAATATGATCCTTGCCAATAAGGGTCATATTAATAGAAGAAATGAAATAGGTTTTGTGGGCAATACCCAACAAAGCCAACTATTTTTGTTAAATACCAACAAAAGCCAACTATTTTTATTAAAGGACCAACATTAAATGTGCCACCAAGAATTAAGTGTAATTTTTGTGGCAGATTATAACATATAGCTTACAAATGTCCATTCAAAAACTATAATCCTTACAAGTTAATTTGGATTCTTAAAGGAACCATAAACAATCTTATGTCATTAGAGAAAATGAGAAGAACATGTCATGAAGGACCCAATGTTAAATGGGTACCTAAATCAAAACCTTAAACAAGACTAGGAGTAACAAAAATATTTTGAAAGTAGATGCTCAAGTCATATTAGTCGAGATCTAATACTCCTTCAAGCTTACTAGCCTAAGTAGTAATAAGAAAATTATTAAAATTAAAATTATTGATAATGAATCTTTTAGTGGTTCATCATTATATAATTAATATTGATGATGCAGAGCTAGAGTATACAAGTATGAAAATGAATTAGAACCAAAGAATCTTAGTTATTGAAGAATATATTTTGAGTGAATGCTAAAATCATTGGCTTGTTTAAATGTAAAGACTGTTGTGGTTCAAATATTGACAAAGTTTATGGAATGATTGATTTAAATAATTGAAATGCTATGATTGAATGATTGTGTTGAATGATATAATTTTAGCATAGAACTATATAGAAAAGGGAGAGAAAAATCATGCTTCATTGTCTAGTATTTTTGTAAATTAAAAATATATTTAATGAGAATGAAATGAGTATGGTACCTCATTACACTAAGTCCAAAAATCATTAGAATTGAAATAAATTAAAGTTTTCATTTGAAAATATTTTTATTACAATGATGTTGATAAAATTATGTTTTTGACTTTAAATGACATTGCATTCTTGAAATAAATTTCAAAAGAAGGACAATTATTCTTGAAATAATTTTTATTTTATTAATCCTTCAACAAGAGACAAAATAATACTATTATTGTTGAATCTCTTAAACTAAAAATGGAATAGAGAATTTTAACTATTGAAAAATAATCTATGATGCTTTCATTGAATTTTTCAGAAAGTGAATTTTGATGATGATTTTGGATAAATTTTCAAATAATTTTATTTTAAAAGAGATTAATGAATCGGTTATGTTATTTTTATGACTCTCTTGAACTATGAAAGTGATCTTGATAATTTGTTGATTTGAACTTGAATAAATTATTATCATGCTTTTGATAAGTTTAGAAAAATAAAACTTGAAGATCTTGTATTTTATCATCTAAGAAGAGATTTATTAAATTATATGTCTTTAATATTCATGAATGTCTTTTGATATCAATATTTATCTTGATATGATTTACTTTAAGACTCATGAATGACATAACTTATCACCAAGATTAGTATTTCTTAAATTTGTGATAAGTTAAGAATTGAAAGAGATTTGTATTATCATGAATATTCTCTTAATTTCTTGACTTGACTTATATATTATGAGAATCACATTATTGATCTCTATAATTTTCTCTTTTAAATAAAAATATAATTTATGATCTTAACAATATTAATTAAAATTATTATTAAGATCATTATTCTTTATTAAAAAGATTTATCTTGGATGAATTGAGATTATCCCCTAAGACTCATTTTATTATTCACAAAAAAAAGGGGAAAGAAACTTATTAAACGAAATAATATCTTTTGATATTCAAAAATTTAATTTTATCTTTAACGACATGATCTCCTTGTACTTGACATAATTTGAATATGAATTTTAAGAAGAAATTATGCCATCATATTTCTTTCTTGATAATAATAAAAAAAGGAGAGATAAAATTATTAATATGATTAGAAGTAAATTAGATATGATGACCTTGAATGAGAAATAATTTGCTTGGAAGAAAATTTAAAATTTTCTAAATACATGTAAAGTACTTGATTTACAATTTGAGTTTGATTTACTATCAATGCTTCTTATGAAATTCTTAATATTTTTATCAAAATTTATAATAGATGATTTTTTATTATACTTAAAATTACATGAGATGATTTTAAATGCATAAGTAGCTCTTAAACTCTTGAATCTCCTTGAATATCTTAAGGTTTTGAGCTTAATTTCAAAATTCACATCTATAAAATTTACATCTTTAAAATTGAGTATTTTTGTAATATGATATTTTTTATTTTCCTATCTTGATTCTACCTTCTTGCTCACACATGTGGAGAAACAAAATCACTAACATTTCAAGAGACTAATAAGTCTATTAATTATATTTTAAATATCTTGAAAGTGAATTTGATGATTTTGAAATTGAATGAGTGATTTATCTATATCGTGGTTTGATTTCTTGGAATTATAACTTCAAATTTTTTATGAATCAAAATTTTTTATTATGTGTCTTTGTATTATTTAAAAGGAGATTTTTATACAAATCATGAACTTGACAACTTAAAATTTCTTATGGATAAATCAAGAGATTTTATTTATTTCTTCTGTGACTTGTCTCTTGATATTCATAATTTATTTTCATAAATTGAATATCTCATTACCATGTTAATTTTTCTTGATATATTTCATGTGATGATTGATATATTTCTTGATTTATTTCTTGAAAATACTATAATGAGAAAAGTTTTGTACTATTCTAACCATCCCTTTTTTTTTACAACAACAAAGGGAGAGTAAAACTTGTTAGCTTATAAAATTGCTAGCTTGAATAATACAAAGGAAACAAATATTTGCTAGCTTACACTTCTCAAAATAGAAGAATGAATTCACTGGCTTGCATATTCTAAAGTAATGAAAAATTTATTAAATTGCTAAGTTTTCATATATCAAAAACTTGCTAATTGTACATCTCTTTTTGTTGATGACAAAGACGGAGAAGATATAATGATGTGAAATAATATATGACGATGCATGTAATGATGATTTTAGAAATCTACATAAAGATAATGATTCGTTATTGTTCGGATTTATTTGCTATATTTTCTTAAAATTTATATGAGAAAAATTTGTTGAGTTCATATTCAAAATTTTATATATACAAGATTAAGGTTGAGACCTAGAAATGTTAAATAATAAAAATATATAAATTATTAATATCGATTTTATGAAATGAAGTCTTTTTGTGATAATATTTTTTAAAAAACTTTCTCCATGATTTTATCATATTATTTTTAGAAAAGGGAGAACAAAAATTACATGAAGATCTGCCAAATTTGAAATTTACAAGAGATAATTTTTTATATTAAGAGATGACTTTTGCTATATTTAAAATACATAAGGAATCTTTAAACCTCTAGAACTTTTGAGCTCATCTTAGTATTACTTTTAAAATTTATTAAGAGCTCTTCTCTATGATGAAATGATTCAACAACACCTCCCTTATTTCTCTCCTTATTAAACGAAAAAAAAATTTTATAATGCATATACTAAGGGGGATTAATGTCATCCTATGCTTTGAAATTATTAGCTATATTTTACCTTTTTGTTGATGATAAAAGGGGAGAAATACATATTGATGACACATGACCTTGTTAAAATACATGGATATCTTGGATAAGGATATGAATTAGATATCTTGGATATAGATGCTTAATTCCTTTTTGCTCATGATTTGATGACTTGATGCAAATTTGTATAAAATATTGATTGCTTGAATTTAAGAGTGTGTGATTCTCTTAAATTAAAGTGGCATAGATTTAGAGAGAGTCAGGATTAACTCCTATCATCAATTGATTGTCATCATAAAAAAGGAGAAGATTGTTGAATCTCAGATTTTGATGATGAAATCAATTGATGGATTATTGATCTAACAGGATTGTTAGAATTTATTGATGCATGATTAATTATGACAGAATGGTTATTACAATCAGGATTGACTAAGGTCAAGTCTATGCATCATGTCGATGCGGTTGGGAACTCGCAAGGAGTGCGTCGGGAGCTCGCCAAGGGTATCAGGAGTTGGCTAGGATGGCGCAAGGGAGTTCGCTATAAGAAGATCGAGACTTGCTAGAAGATTATCAGGAGTAGCCGAAAAGCTTGTCATGAGTTAGGATGGTCTTGTAATGAATGTCTAGCACTTATAATTGTATTTAATTAAGTCATAATTAGTACCGTGCAGGACTAACTATGATAGGAGCAATAGAGTTACTGTTGGAAAACCTCAGTGGGTGCATCACATACGTAGTGGAAATCAAAATAAAGACTCATTTCCCATGCATATCAAATCGTCATGCAAAACATTGGGGTCACGAGAAAAATGTAAAAACCGATAAAACCACGATGTGTGAAAGATTGATTTTACCTAAGGAGATCATATATCCCTGTATTCCAAATCCGGATGGAGAAGATGAAGGATGTCATGCGTCCTCCTCTCTAGCGGTATCCACATAATGGATCTCTGCAGCGAAACTCCTCCAATCTGATATCATAACTCTTACACAAAGGGAGGGAGGAGAATAAGAGGTGGTGGCTAAAGTTAGAACCTATCAACCATGAGTCTCTCCTCCTATTTATAGAGAGCCACCAAAAAATCTTAGGGCTCCTGCCTTAGTGGATATTGGATCTCCATCCAATTACCCACTAATATTACATTATTGGAAATATATCTAATAATCTTCTTAGGCCTCTAATTAGGCCTTAATTAAGGAGCCCATCAGTATAGTCTCATTTAATGAGAATATGGGCTAATTGGATCTCCATCAAATCCTCTATTCGCTATAACATACACCATATGTGTGTGACCCTCTAGGCCCGATAAGAGCTGGCCGTGAGTCACTCCCATCAGAACTCCTTATGATATAGTGAATTATTATCTTCATAATAATTCACTCGACTCATCGACTATGGACGTACTAGGCCACTACGCCATAGTTCCCAGACGGTACAGGGGAGGATCAAATCCATTAGACCTATCTGTCCATAATTACCATGTATCTATAATCCCTCATCCAACTAATATCCTAAAGACTGTATATTAGACATAGTACTATCAGGCCATATACAGAATCCATCATAGTATCGCTCTAATCGAATTCTCTTGGAGAACTCTTTCTCAATCTGAATAACCCTGGCCAGGGATTTGTCTGAGCAAGTATATATGGAATAATCTTCTTGTGATACCGAGAGTGGATGATCCTCTATTGACACTCAATTGCCTTCGTAAGGTTGGCTAACAATCTCGATAACCAGCTATACCAGATTTGGAACTTTCTAAACCTGTAAGTCTGATGTCAAAGAAAGGAGTACTCATACAAGGCATCCTTGGTGTCTCAAGTCAAAGGACCAGATACACAACTGGGACTATGAGATCACTGTCCGACATTAGGTATCATCAACCATACAATATTACATAAGCGGATCAATCAGTGAACTCATTCTCCAATGAGTACCTGTATTATACACTTGGTGTCTCCACACAAGTGGCTATGAGACTAGTCACCTCCATCATAGGGATAGGTATATAGTACACCGGTTTGTCCGGTTATCTCAATGTCCCTCTCGAGTAACCTATGATCGAGATTATTTAGGATCTGTGTTTAAAGGTGAATCAATCTCATTATCATGATCTCGTCACAATCCGATTCTCATTACACAGAACCAAGGACATCACAATATATATGCAATAGATAATATAATGTAAGAATATGTCAATATTAATCATAAGCAAAAAGATCACATAGTATGTCATACGTGTCATCACTCACGTGATTGGCTTGCAGGGCACCTATAACTAGCAATCTCCTACTTGACCAAAAGCCAATCACCTATGTGTCTGATCCCCATCAGACCCTTGTGATGCTCAAATATAATCTGAGCCAGCGGCTTTGTTAGTGGATCTGCAATATTATCTTCAGATGGAACTCTTTCCATTGCTATATCTTTTCGGGTCATGACTATTCTAATCAGATAGAACCTCCTCAGAATAATTATGATAAGACCTGGGCTCCCTTGTTAGAGTTATTGCCCTGTCGCTATCATAATATATGGGAGTCAGCTCCATGCTGCTTGATATGACTCCCAAATCTTTGATGAACTTCTTCATCCACACCCTTTCCTTTGTTGCTTCTGCTACAATAATGTAATTCGCCTCTGTGGTCGAGTCAGTAGTAGTATCTTGCTTGGAACTCTTCTAGCTTACTGCTCCTCTATTTAGGGTCAAAACATATCCTAAATTTGAATTACTATCATCAATGTCAAACTGAAAACTCGAGTCCATGTAGCCCTCAATCTAGAGACTACCTCCTCCATATACCAATAAAAGATCCTTAGTCCTTCTCAAGTACTTGAGGATACACTTTATTACCTTCTAATATTCTAAACCTGGATCTGCCTGATACCTGCTCGTGACACTCAGAGCATGTGCTATATCAGGCTTGGTATATAGCATCATACACATGATATACCCTATCGCTGAGGCATAAGGTATCTTATCTATGTCTACCCTTTCTTTAGGAGTCTTTGGGGACATACTCCAAGAAAGTGATATTCCATGTCTCATCGGTATGAGGCATCTCTTGGAATTCTTTATGCCAAACCTTTTGACAATGGAGTATATGTACCTGGATTGGGACAAGCCAAGCATCCTCTTGGATCTATCTCTATAGATCCAGATCCCTAAAATATAGGATGCTTCCCCTAATTCTTTCATAGAGAAGTTTCTAGATAGCCAAGCCTTTATTATAGAGAGCATTCCTAGATCATTCCCAATGATTTGGATGTCATTCATATATAGTACCAAGAAGGTGATAGCGCTCCTACTTACCTTCCTATATACACAAGGCTCATCTTCATTCTTAACAAAGTTAATAAGATCTGATCACCTCATCAAATCTTATGTTCCAACTTTAGGAAGCTTGATTCAATCCATAAATGGATCTAAGTAACTTGCATACTTTATCTGGGCTCTCTTTGGATACAAATCCCTCTAGCTGTATCATATACACCTCCTCCTCAAGGTTGCTATTGAGGAATGCTATTTTGACATCCATCTGTCAGATCTCATAGTCATAGTGTAATGTAATGACTAAAATAATTCTAATGGACTTAAGCATGGCTACAAGTGAAAAGCTTTCATCATAATCAATTCCTTATCTTTGATGACATCCTTTAGCTACCAGCCTTGCTTCATAGGTCTCTACCTTTTCATCCACTCCAATCTTCTTCCTGAAGATCCATTTGTAACCGATGGGTACACCCTTAGGTGCATCAATAAGGTTCCAAACCTTCTTAGAGTATAGGGAATCCATCTCAGAATTCATGGCTTCTTGCCACTTCCCAGAGTTTATATTCATAATAGCCTCCTCGTAGGTCTGAGGATCAGCATCTTGAGAGTCGTTTTCACTAATATGTCTCATATATCTTTCAAGAGGGTGAGCTGCTCTACTAGACCTACGTAAAATTAGAATTTGTATGTTAGGTACCTGAACAGACTCGGGCTCTTGAATGGTGCTTGAGATAGGTTCTCCAACCTCGCTCAATTCTATCTCACTCTCACTGTTTCCACCAAGTATGCGTTCCTTCTCAAGGAACATAGCTCTCTTGGCAATAAAGGCTTTTCGGTCCTCGGGATAATAGAAATAATACCCAAAAGTTTTGTTTAGGTATCCCACGAGTGTGTACCATTATGTCTTTGATTCCAACTTATCGGGGTTGTGTCTTCTAACGTAGGTAGGACAGTCCTAAATCTTAACAATCTTAAGATCGAGCTTCTTTCATTTTTATATGTTATATGGTGTAGACACTACTGACTTTGATGGAACTCTGTTAAGAATGTAGGCTGCAGTCTCTAGGGCGTAACCCTAGAATAAGATGGGTAGGTCAGCGAAACTCATCATGCACCACACTATGTCTAACAGCGAGCGATTCCTCCTTTCTAATACACCATTGAGCTGAGGTATATACGGAGGTATCCATTGAGACAAAATCTCATTGTCCTTGAGAAAATGGGTGAACTCCGTACTCAAGAACTCTCCTCATCGATTTGATTAAAGAGTCTTAATACTCTTTCCAATTTGGTTCTTTACCTCATTCTTATATTCCCTGAATTTCTCGAACACCTCAGATTTATACTTCATTAAGTACACATATCCATACCTAAAGAAATCATCAATGAATGTAATGAAGTATGAGTAACAACCTATAGCCTAAGTCGACATGAGATCATATACATCACTATGTTTAAGTTTCAATAACTCGGTGGCTCTCTCTAGTTTCACTAAAATGAGAGTTGGTCATCTTCGTATGAAGGTAAGGTTTACAAGTTACATATGTCTCATAGTCAAATGGATTTAAGTATCCATCTTTTAGTAACTTTTGAATCTTTCCATCATGTATATGACCTAGCCTACAATGCCATAGGTATGTATTATTCACCTCATCTCTTTTCCTTTTAGACATATTTATATTCATGATATGTGGAGAACTATCTAACACATATAAGTCATTTATAAGGGTCCCTCTAGTGATAATCTCATCATCCATAATTATTGAACAATAATTATTCTGAAAAACTAATTTATATCCATTAATTGTCAAATAAGAGATAGAAATAATATTTTTGATAATAGAGAGAACAAAATAGCATGCATCTGATGCAATAATAGCTCCACCAGGCAGATGTAGGGTGACCTCTCCATCAGCAACTGCAGCAACTCTTGCTCCATTACCTATCTTGAGGTATATCTCGCCTCTAGCCATTCTCCTAGGTCTTGCCAGAATCTGTAATGAATTACAGATATGATAAACACTCTCGATATCCAATACCCATGCATTATTATAAAAATATGATAAGTGGAGACTGATCATGAATATACTTGAAGCTTCTCTAAGCTTCTGTCTCGCCTTCTCTGTAAGGTAGTCCTTACAGTTACTCTTCTAATGCTCGTCTTAGCCATAGTAGAAGTACTATCCTTTACCAGGTCTCTCTTAGCAACCTTTTCTTTACCTAATCTTTCTTTGCCCTTGCCCTTCTTAAGGGTCTTTACTAGCCTTCCTTTTCCTATTGGTCTCACCAATATAGAGAACTGACTTCTCTTTCTTAATGGTACTTTCAGCTCCCCTCGACATATTGAGGAGCTCAAGTAAAGTCATCTCAAACTTGTTCATATTAAAGTTAATAATGAATAGTGAAAAGGAATATGGTAGGGACTTAAGTATAAGATCAACATACAGGTTATCCTTTAGGACTATCTTTATACTTCACAAAGTGAGCAATCTCACCCTTGCTTGTCTTTTCCTCTAGCGTGGGCATAATCGTGTTAAGGACATATACAATTTTCTCTTTCGTGAGAACAATTCTCAAATTGTGGAGCATTTGGACTAATAAGGCGGTTGGTATCAAGTATAACACATAGGGGTTTTACAAGTGACAAATAAGATATAGTGCAAATAAATAATATGCAGACTTTACAAAAAATACTAATTAAGATTTGAACTTTTATCTTAATGTACTCCCACTATTTTTCTAGTGAATCACGCGACACCCTCGACACGTGAGATGAAAGTCTCCGACAGACTCCTAGTGGGGATCGGGATCTAATTAGCATCTTAGTGCAACCTCGAGGGACTAGACCAATTACACTAAGCCCAAAAGGTAAGTAACTCTTGCTAATCACAACTTATTGTGAGTACCATCACGTTCGACCTCTGAATCATCATGGTCTCGAGGGACTCAATCAACCATGATATTCAGTTAAGTCATCACCATCATTACAAGATGAGTCTGATTTGATGATATGCCCTCGAGAGACTCGACAAAGCATACCATGTCCTCAGGTCACCGATGACATCTCTATGTCATAGGTAAGAATTCGATCACGTAGATAGGTGAGCCTTGAAGGACTAGATTAACTCAACCTATCTCATGATTCAATTTCTTCCTATAACGATGGAAAATCACATGGGGTCAATCTTATTACCTCATGTTTACCGACTTAATATTATCGTAGGAGGGGTTTTTGTTTCATATCGGTCTCCTAATATGTCGTGTCATATATATGCGTATTTAATATATATCTACATCGTATGCAAATACATATATACATATATCTAGTATGTGTATAACATATTACATATGCAAGCCACACCGGATGATCATGAGCCGTCAACTAATATGATTAAGCCTGAGCCAATGGGCCTAATAACTCACAATAGGATCTATGTGTGTATCAATGCATCTCCATGCCTTGTGATTGTTGACCTTATCATCATCGGTTCCGTCGCATCACCATACGTTGTAATCTCCCACCACGGAATCGTGAGTCCCACTGTCACCTCCACGCTCCCGCTATGTCCCTCTATGTAATTACAAATAATTATAGGCACGCACGCCCCGATAATAATAATAATAATAATAATAATAATCACAACTACACACATTACAATACATAGCTCATGATCATCCATCCACATCATACATCACATGTACATCACATCATATCTAGGATTACTAGATATATATAATAATTAATTAAATTATTTAATTAATTATTTTTTTGGAAATCAAGACATGCTTGAAATTTTTAGAATTATCAAGGGCATTTTCATAATTCTGGATTAGAGGACAGTCCTCAAAATTTTTAGAATTATTGAGGGTATTATGAGAATTATGTACATAAGGATAGTCCTCGAATTTTTTTGAATTTATAGGGGCAAGATTATCCTTTTCTCCAAAGGATGTCATAACCCCTCTTTCCCCTTTTGCGCCATTGCCGTCACCACTACTGCCGACAACGGCTGCCCTTGCCCTGGCGTCGTCGCCAAGGGTGGCCACCCTACAGCCGTCACCCACGCCACCGCTGTTCTTGTGTTCGCAGTTCAATATCCTCCTTGTTCTTTGGAATGTATTTTTCTTGTTCATCTTTACAAGTTATTTTAATTATTTTTTATTCCTTTATTTTACTTGTGCTTTCGTATGAGATTTCTAATGTGTGCCATATATCAAAAGCCAAAACAAAAGTAGAAACCAGATTAAGTTCAGTTTTATCTAAAGCGCAAAACAAAGTAT
Source organism: Ensete glaucum (assembly GCA_021527575.1). Classification (NCBI taxonomy): domain Eukaryota; kingdom Viridiplantae; phylum Streptophyta; class Magnoliopsida; order Zingiberales; family Musaceae; genus Ensete; species Ensete glaucum. The sequence continues at coordinate 18,930,426 of CM038552.1, read as the reverse complement.
TCATAGCTTTGGCATTTAAGGAAAATATTTATTTTTCATGATCATTCCAATCATTTATCATATTGGATGACTTCTGAAAGTCATTTTCGACAATATGCCATAAATTAAAATCCATATAAAGTAAAAAAATTCTCATTTGAGTTTTCTAATATGTGTAATCCGTCCCATTAAACATTGGAGGATGTGTGATAGAGTGTCCCTCATTTATGTCAAAAGAAGTCATTTACTCACTTGGGTGTTAATCCAATTAAGTAAAACCTGCTTTGATACCAACTATTAAGATCGAGTTGATAATAAGAGAGGCGGCGGTTGAATTAGTGCTAAGTAAAAAACTTCAATTTGAAAAACTTTTCATTCGAAGAAAACTAATATTGAAAGTGCTTTAACTTAGAACTAGTTAATAAGCAATTAAATCCAAGACCAATAGTAATAAAAGGCAAGGAAGAGATGCACACCAGATTTTTATAATGGTTCAGTCCCCTTGACCTATGTCTACTCCCGATTCCTTTTCACTCAAGGCCACCAACTTCCACTCCTGATCTTTTTCAACAGTAGAAGATTAAACACCCCTGATATAACTCTATTCTCCTTTTATAGGTTTAGGAGATAACCTTTACAATTCTCTCAACTCTCTCTTAAACAAAAACTACACAAGAAGAAATGAGGGGGAGCTCTTAAGGAATTACAACAATGTTTTCACAAGTTTTTTACTCTCGATTCTAGCATTCTTAAGCAAGAACGGGTGGGGTATTTATAGGCCCTAAATGACTTTAAGAATGGAGCCAAATTCTCGAAGATTATGTCTTCTAGGAGACTGTCTTCTTAAAGATTGTGTCTTCTAGGAGACTATCTTCTCGGAGATTATGTTTTCTCAAAGACTATGTTTTTAAGGAGATTGTCTTCTAGGATGTTGTCTTTTAGAAGACTATGTTATCTCGGAGACTATGTTTTCGAAGACTGTGCCTTACATAACCTTCAATTACTGAAATGACTTTTCTAATAAGTCCAAGTTAGCCCCAATTAAGGCCTAATGAACTCTTAATTAAGTTAGTACAACTAACTCTCAATACGACACTTAACATAAAATCTTCATTGGTCAATCGTCAATTGATCTCTCAGCGAACTCCTAGCATCCTTCCAGTAAACCCCCGACGAGTTCCCGATTCCCTTTGGCAAACTCCGATGAACTCCTAGCATCCTTTTAGTGAACTCTCGATGAGCTCTCGACAACCTATCGACGAACTCCTGACGAACTTCTTGGGAAAGCTCTAGTGAGCTCTCGATGAGCTCTTGACAATATTGTCTGAACCTCGATCGATCTCCGGTGAACTTTAGGTGAGCTCTTATTACGTTGTTCGAACCTCGGGCCCAATGCCCGAACTTGACTCCGGCCCAACATCTTATTGTAATGCCTTTTTATTATCATAGTTAATTCTGTATCACTTTCTCTAACGCACAAGTTAGACCATAAAATCCATCAATTGATTTTATCATCAAAATATGAGATTCAATAGGCACAATTAGTTATCGAGATTGGTAACCAACCTTACGAGGGCAATTGAGTGCTAATAAAGGATCATCTACTCTCGGTATCGCGAGAGGAATATCCCATATGTGCTTACATAGATAAATCCCTAGCCAAGGTCATTTGGATTAAGAGAGGAGTTCTCCAGGAGAATCCAATTAGAGTGTGACTCAAACAGATTCCATATATGACCTGATAGTACTATATCTAATATACGATCTTTAGGATATTAGTTAGATGAGAGATTATTAGTACATGATAAATATGGATAAATAAGTCCGATGGATTTGATTCCCCTATACCATTTGGGGACTATGGCGTAGTGGCTTAGTACGTCTATAATTAATAAGTCAAGTGAATTATTATGGAGATACTAATTTCCTATATCAAAATGAGTTCTGATGGGAGTAACTCATAGCCAGTTCGGTACTGGGCCTAGAGAGTCACACACATATGGTGGATACTTTAGTGAATAGAGGATTGTATGAAGATCCAATTACCCCCTATTCTCATTAGATGGGACCCTGCACTGAAGGGCTCCTTGCATGAGGCTCAATTAGAGGCCTAAGGAGATTATTGAATAGAGATCCAATAATACAAGATTAATGGATTATTGGATGGAGATCTAATACCTACTAAGGTAGGACCCCTAGGGTTCTTTGGTGGCTCTCTATAAATAGAGGGGAGACTCCCAGTTGATAGGCTACAGCTTTGGTCAATCCCTCGTATTCTCCTCTCTCCCTTTATACAAGAGTTGCGAGATCTGATTGGAGGAGTTTCACTATAGAGATCCATCGTGTGAATAGTGCTAGAGAGGAGGATGCTTGACCTTCTTCATCCTCTTCATCTGGATCTAGAAAAATAAGGATATACGATCTACCTAGGTAATCATTCTCTCACGATGCTATTTTTTAGTTTTGTGATTTTCTCATGACCCAATCTTTTGCATGATAATTTGATCTGTGTGGAAAACCTGTCTTATTTTGATCTTCCACTACGTATATGATGCTCTTGTTGAGGTTTCCCAACAGCTCTTTCTTAAGTAATTTATATCACAAGGGTTGTCGCCTGAGGGCAATAGCATCCGCCCATGGGCAAGGGCAGCTGCTGCATGCGCAGCGGCGGTGGCGGCATAGTGAGGGCAAGGGCTAGGGTTAGGGTTTCTTTTCAGTAAATAGATGTTTCTGCCCCTTGGAATTTGAGAAATACTAGGGTTTGTCCTATACCTAGAATACCAAAAACACTCTAAAAAATTTTAGAAATTTTGAGGACTGTCCTTTTATCTAAAATTTCAAAAATGCTCTTGACAATTCTAAAAATTTCTAACATGTCTTGATTTCTAAAAAAATAATTAATTAAATAGTTTAATTAATGATTATGTGATGTGATGTGATGATGTAGATGGATGATCATGAGTCATGTATTGTGATGTGTGTAATTATGATGATTATTATTATTATTAGGGCCTGTGAGCCTTCATTTTTCTCGTTTATTGTCAGGCCTGCATGCTTGTAATTATTTTATAATTACATGGAGAGGCACAGTGGGAGCATGGAGATGATAGTAGGACCCACGATGCCGTGGCCGAAGATCACGATACATGGTGATGCGATGAGGATCCGATGAAATCGATGATGATGAGATCAAAGATCACAAGGCATAGAGATGCACCTATGCACACATAGATCCTATTGTAAGTGATTAGGTCTATTGGCTTGGGCTTACTCATATTAGGACGACTAATGATTATTCGGTGTGGCTTACATATGTGATGTGTTATACACCTTATATATGTATATATATATGTATATATATATATATGTATATGTATATATATGTATATGTATATATATATATATACATATATATATATGTATACATATACATATATGTATACATATATATATACATATATATATATATGATGTAGATATATATTAAATATGTATGTGTGTGACATATGACCGATACAAAACAAAAACCCCTCCTACAATAATATTAAGTTGATAAGCATGAGGTAATAAGATTGACCCACGTGGCCTTCCATCATTATAGGAAGAAATTGAATCACGACATAGGTTGAGTTAGTCGAGTCCCTTGAGACCTATCTACATGATCAATATCTTGCCTATGACATAGAAATGTTACCGGTGACCTGAGGATATGGTATACTTGGTCGAGTCCCTCGAGGGCATATCATCAAATCAAACTCATCTTGTAACGATGGTGATAACTTAATTGAACATCATTGTTAGTCGAGTCCCTCGAGACCATGATGATTTGAAGGCTGAATATGATAGAAATTATAAGGAGTTATGATTGGCAAGAGTTGCTTCCCTTTTGGGCTTAGTATAATTGGTCGAGTCCCTTGAGGTTGCATTAAGATGCCAATTGGATCCCGATCTCCACTAGGAGTCTATCGGAGACTTTCGTCTAATGTGTCCAGGGTGTCGTATGATTTACTAGGAAAATAGTAGGAGTACATTAAGGTAGAAGTCCATATCTTAATTAGTTTTTCTGTAAAATGTGTAACTTATTTATTTGTGCTATATCTTATTTATCATAAATATGTCGCTCGTAAACCCTGTGTGGCATACTTTATGCCAACCGCCTCACTAGTCCTAACTACATGGATCGGCTCTGTAATTTGAGAATTATTCTCACAACGGAGAAAATCGCTTACGTTCTTGATATAATTATGCCCACACTAGAAGAAGGGGCAAGCAAGGATGAGATGATCACTATATGAAATATATAGATAATTCGATATTGGTAAAATGTTATATGTTAGCCTCCATGACTCCTGAGTTACAGAGCCAACATGAGAACTTGAATGCAGATTCTATCTTTCTTCATCTGCGCCAGCTATTTGAGAAATAGGGAAGAACTCAAAGCTATGAGATATCTAAGAGAGTCTTCCAAGCCAGGATGACAGAAGGACATCAGTTAAGAACCATGTCCTAAAGATGATAGAGTGGATCAAGAAACTCATAGATCTAGAAATAGTCCTAGAGGATAACCTGTGTATTGATCTTATACTTCAATCCCTACTAGATTCTTTTTCTCACTTCATCATGAATTTTAACATAAGCAAGTTTAAGGTGACTCTCCCTGAGCTCCTCAATATGTTGAGGGAAGCTGAGAGTGCCATCAAGAAGGAAAAGTCAGTTTTCTATATTGGTGAGATCAAGAAAAAAAAGAAGGCTAATAAGACGCTTAAGAAGGGCAAGGGTAAAGAAAGACTAAGTAAGACAAAGGTTGCTAAGAAAACCTAACAAAGGACAAAGGACAGTGCTTCCACTATGAGCAAGATAGGCATTGGAAGAGGAAATGTAAGAATTACCTTGCAGATAAGGTGAAACAAAAGCTTAGAGAAGCTTCAAGTATATTCATGATCAGTCTTCACTTGTTAGATTTTCATGATAACACATGAGTATTAGATACCGGGAGTGCTTATCATATCTGCAATTCATTGCAGTTTCTGGCAAGACCTAGGAGATTGGCCAGAGGCGAGATGGACCCCAAGATGGGTAATAGAGTAAGAGTTGTTGTAGTTATTATTAGGGAGGTTAGCCTACATCTGCCTAGTGGAGCTATTATTGCATTAGATGCTTGCTATTTTATCCCTTTTTTATCAAAAACATGATTTTCATCTCTTGTTTGACAATTAGTTGATATAAATTAGTTTTTGAGAATAATAGTTGGTCAATAATTATAGATGATGAGATCATCACTAGACGGACCCTGATAAATGACTTATATATGTTAGACACTTCTTTATATATCATGAATATAAATACGTATAAAAGAAAAAAGATTAAGTGAAAAATGCATATCTATGATATTATAGGCTAGGTCATATATATGAGGGAAGAATTTAAAAGTTACTAAAAGATGGATACATAGATCCATTTAACTATGAGATATATGTAACTTCTGAACCTTGCCTTCGTGAGAAGATGACCAACTCTTCTTTTAGTGGAACTGGAGAAAGAGCTATTGAGTTATTAGAAATCATGCATAGTGATGTATATGGTCCTTTGTCGACTCAGGCTATAAGTGGTTACTTATACTTCATTACATTCACTGATGATTTCTCTTGGGATGGACATATGTACTTAATGAAGTACAAGTCTGAGGCCTTTGAAAAATTCAGGGAATATAGAGGTAGAGAACCAGATTGGAAAGAGAATTAAGAATATTCGATCAGATCGAGTAGGAGAATACTTGAGTACAAAGTTCACCCATTTCCTCAAGGACAATGAGATTCTATCCCAGTGGACACCTCCTTATACACCTCAGCTCAATGGCGTATTAGAAAGGAGAAATCACACGTTATTAGATATGGTGTGGTCTATGATGAGTTTCACTGACCTACCCATCTCATTCTAGAGATATGCCCTAGAGACTACAGCTTACCTTCTGAACAGAGCTCCATTAAAATTAGTAGTGTCTACACTATATAAGATATAGAAAGGAAAGAAATCCGATCTTAAGATGGTTAAACTTTGGGGCTATCCTGCCCACATTAAAAGACATAATTCCCACAAGTTGGAATCAATGATAGAATGATGCAAGTTCGTGGGATACTCTAAGGAAACTTGTGGGTATTATTTCTATCATTTTGAGGATCGAAAGGTCTTTATTGCCAAAAGAGTTATGTTTCTTAAGAAGGAACACATTCTTGGTGAAAATAGTGGGAGTGAGATAGAGTTGAGTATGGTAGTTACAGGTGCCCTGCAAGCCAATCACGTGAGTGATGACACATGTGACACATTACATGATCTTTTTATTTATGATTAATATTGACATATTCTCACATTATATATATATATATATATATATATATATATATATATATATATATATATATATATATATATATATTGTGATGTCCTTATTTACGTGCAATGAGAATCGGATCGTGATGAGATCATGATAATGACATCGATTCACCTTTAATCATATATCCTAAATAATCCCAGTCATAGGTTACTCGAGAGAGATATCGAGATAATTAGACAGATTGGTGTACTATATACCCGTCCATATGATGGGGGAGGCTGGTCTCATAGCCACTTGTGTGGAGATACTAAGGATATATTACAAGTGCTCATTGGAGAATGAGTTCGCTGATTGATCCGCTTATTAAATGTTGTATGGTTGATGATACCGAATGTCAGACATCAATTCCATAGTCACAGTTGTGTATTTAGTCCTTTGACTTGAGACACCAAGGAGACCTTGTATAAGTACTCCTTTCTTTGATGCCAGACTTACAAGTTTAGAATGTTTTAGATCTGGTACAACTGGTTATCGGTATTGGTAGCCAACCTTATGAAGGTAATTGAGTATCAATAAAGAATCATCCACTCTCAATATTATAAGAGGAATATCTCATATGTGCTTGCTTTGACAACTCCCTAGCCAGGGTCATTCGGATTGAGAGAGAAAGAGTTCTCTTATAGAATCTGATTAAAGTAAGACAAACTGATTTCGTGTGTGACCTGACAGTACCATATCTAATATATGGTTTCTAAGATATTAGTTGAATGAGAGATTATAGATACACGGTAATTGTGGACAGACAGGTCCGATGGACTTGATTCTCCCTGTACCGGTCTGGGCACTATGACATAGTGGCCTAATACGTCCATAGTCGATGAGTCAAGTGAATTATTATAGGGATAATAATTCACTATATCAGAAGAAGTGCTGATGGGAGTGACTCACGGCCAGCTAGGTATCAGCCCTAGAGGGTCACATACATATGGCGGATGCTTCAGCAAATAGAAGATTGGATAGAGACCTAATTAGCCTCTATTTTTATTAGATGAGACTCTATATTGATGGGCTCCTTGATTAAGGTGATCAAGTCCATTTATGGACTAAAGAAAACTTCTCAAAGTTAAAACATAAGATTTGATGAGGCGATCAGATCTTATGATTTTGTTAAGAATGAAGATGAGCCATATGTGTACAAGTAGGTAAGTGGGAGCACTATCACCTTCTTGATATTGTATGTGGATGACATCCTAATCATTTGGAATAGTTTAAGAATGATCTCCATAGTAAAGGCTTAACTATATAGAAACTTCTCTATGAAATACTTAGGGAAAGCATCCTATATTTTGGGGATCCAGATCTATAGAGATAGATCCAAGAGGATGCTTGGCTTATCCCAATCTAGGTACATAGACTCTATTATCAAATGGTTTGGCATGAAAAATTTGAAGAGAAGCCTCATACCGATGAGTCATGGAATATCACTTTCTAGGTGTATGTCCCCAAAGACTCCTAAAGAAATGACAGACATGGATATGATACCTTATGCCTCAGTGATAGAGTCTATCATATATATTTATACTATGTATTATTCCTGATGTAGTACATGCTCTGAGTGTCACGAGCAGGTATTAGGTAGATCTAGGTTTAGAATACTGGAAGACAATAAAGTATATCCTTAAGTACTTGAGCAGGACTAAGGATCTTTTACTGGTATATAGAGGAGGTAGCCTCCAAGTTGAGGGCTACATAGACTTGAGTTTCTAATCTGACATCGATGATAGCAAGTCAAACTTAGGGTATATTTTGACCTTGAATGGAGGAGCAATAAGTTGGAAGAGTTCCAAATAAGATACTACTACTGACTCGACCACAAAGGCGGAATATATTGCTGCAGTAGAACCAACAAAGGAAGGAGTGTGGATGAAAAAGTTCATTAGGGATTTGGGAGCCGTACTAAGCAGCATGGAGTTGATTCCCATATACTGCTACAACGATAGGGTGATAGCTCTAGTAAGGGAACCCAGGTCTTATCAGAATTATTATGAGGAGGTTCCACTTAATTAGAGAGATCATAGCCTGAAAGGATATAGCAATGAAAATAGTTCCATCAAAAGATGACATTACAGATCCACTGAAGAAGCCATTTGCTCAGATTGTATTTGAGTATCACAGGGGCTGATGGGGATCAGACACATAGGTAATTGGCCTTTGGTCAAGTGGGAGATTGTTGGTTACAGGTGCCCTGCAAGCCAATCACATGAGTGATGGCATATGTGACATGCTGCGTGATCGTTTTTGCTTATGATTATTATTGGCAGATTCTCACATTATATTATCTGATGCCATATATATTGTGATGTCCTTAGCTTTATGCAATGGGAATCAGTTCGTGATAAGATTATAATAATAAGATCGATTCACCTTTAAACATAGATCCTAAATAATCCCGATCATAGGTTACTCGAGAGGGACATCGAGATAACTGGACGAACCGGTGTACTATATACTCATCCATATAATGGAGGCGGCTAGTCTCATAGCCACTTGTGTGGAGACACTAAGGATATAGTATAGTTGCTCATTAGAGAATGAGTTCATTGATTGATCCACTTATGGAATGTTGTATGGTTAATAATACATAATGTCAGACAGTAATTCCATAGTCCTAATTGTGTGTCTGGTCCTTAGACTTAAGAAACCAATGATACCTTATTTAAGTACTCTTTTCTTTGACGCCAGACTTACAGGTTTGGAAGTTTCAAATCTAGTACAATCGGTTATCGGGATTGGTAGCTAATCTTACGAAGGCAATGGAGTGTCAATAAAGGATTATATACTCTTAGTATTATGAGAGGAATATCCTTTATATGCATGCTCAGATAAATCCCTGGCCATAGTCATTCAAATTGAGAGAGAAGGAGTTTTCTAAGAGAATCCGATTAGAGCAAGACTTAGATTGATTCCATATGTGACCTAATAGTATTATGCCCAATATACGGTCTCTCGGATATTAGTTAGATGAGGGATTATAGATATACGGTAAATATGGATAAATAGATCCGATGGATTCAATCCCCTTGTATCGTCTGGGGACTATGGCGTTGTGACCTAGTACGTCTATAGTCGATGAGTTGAGTAAATTATTATGGAGATAATAATTCACTATATCAGAATTAGTTATGATGGGAGTAACTCATGATCAGCTCGATATCGGGCCTAGAGGGTCACGCACATATGGTGGATGCTTCAGCGAATAGAGGATTAGATGGAGATCCAATTAACCCTTATTCTCATTAGATGAGACCCTGCACTGATAGGTTCCTTGTATAGGACCCAATTAGAGGCCTATGGAGGTTATTAAATAGAAATCCAATAATGCAAGGTTAATAGGTTATTGGATGGAGATCCAATACCCACTAAGGCAGGACCCCTAGAGTTTTTTGGTGGCTCTTTATAAATAGAGGGTAGGCTCTTAGTTGATAGGCTATAGCTTTAGCCAACCCCTCATATTCTCATCCCTCACTCTGTGTAAGAGTTGCGAGATCTAATTGGAAGAGTTTTGTTGCAAAGATCCATCGTGTGGATATTGCTAGAGAGTGATAGGACTCCAACGGGGTTGAGTCCTAATCATTTTTGTACTAGTCAATAAAAACCCTGTTAGATTGTAATAAAGCCACTTCTATCTTATAAAAGAGTATGGCTAGGGTTTAGATTAGCCCTTAGGGCTTAGTAGTCGTCACACCCCTTATTGGGTTAGTTAGCCGCCTCCTGTTCCTATTAAAGTAGGTTAGCTATAGGAGGGGCAAAGGGATAATTTTACTTGAGCAAGCACCCCCTTAGGCTAGGGTTTTGATCCCTATTTAAAGATGTAGCTGCCCACCCTCTTGAATCAAGCAATCTATAATTTTACTTCAGCCTTGTGTCGAGTCTAGGAGGGAGAAACCCCTATAGCATTCCAAGGGTTGATCCCCCTTAAGGATCAAAATCTATGGAGCTCCTTTTGGGGTCTTATCATTTGGTATCAGAGTAGTAATCTTGCTGCCCTTGTAGCTGTCATCCATGCCTCCACCTTCCCAAGCAATTCCCACAATTGCTGCAACACGCGTCTCCACCTTCCACCTAAGCCGCAGATCAAATCAATCTGTCGCTGCCCCCTATGTTTGATATGGAAATCTAGTTTTTTGAATCATCTATGCCTCTTCAATATTGCAAGATTCCTTATTATACATGTTGAAGATTTTTTCCAAATTTTAGCCACTGCAAATTTCATTCGTCGTAAATGTTATCATTGTTGCAAAGGCGAAATGCTGTAGATATTTTCAGCCAATTGTTACTTCTTGAAACTAAACTTTTAATCATCTTTTTTGGCTGAAACTTTTATAAAATTTCATAGATTATCTTAGCTTTCATCTAAGACTAATTTTATAAAAAAACTCCTTTTGGATCTTGACTAATAGTGTTGTGATTCTTCATCGCGCAATGCTAAAATTTTAATATGGAGAATCTGCCTTCCGTCCATTGGCCTCTTGAAACCAAACTTTTGTTCATCCTTTTTGGCTAAAATTTTTACATAATTCTCAAGATCAAGTTGGCTTTCATTTGGATTTGATTTCATAAAAAACTCCTTTTAGAACCGGTTTTCTTGTACAATCTTTCATCATCACGTAGTTCTAGAATTTTACGATGAAGGAATCTGCTTGACATCTTTTGCTCTATTTCCCTATTGTTATGCTGCCAAAATTTTGTCAAAGTTTCTACTGGTATTGACAACATCTATACCAAGGGTTTCTATATAATTTTATTAAACTTTCCTCTGGAATTTATGTTAAGAAGTCATTGTTTCTCCGACATAAAATCGGTTCAGTAGGACAGCACATCGCAACACTTCTATTCACCGAATTCTATCAGATTTGAGTGCTATTTTTTGTGAGATTTTAGACTCTCTTTTCCTCATCTCCAAACCCTACCATCCTCACTAAAAACCTTCTAAATATTACTCTAAACTAAATCTAAACAGCCTCCCAAATTAGCCACCTAAATCAGCCTACTTCCTTATCGATCCACTTAACTTTTTAGCCAACTTTCCTTACCGAGACACCTACCTTAGCTGCCATCTATCCCAGATCTAAAATTTATTTTCCTAACCTTCATCTACTACTATCATAGCCCTAAAACCATACCAATTTGCAGCCTAAACTCCACAAAACCGTAGCCCCAAATCAGCCACCCAAATCAACCTATTCCTATCCAAACCACTTCACCTTCCAACTGGCCACACCCTTCTCCAAAATTCTCATGCCAGTAACCCGATAATAGAAAAAAGATCTCAACATTATAAATCTAGAGGCATGTACTATGGTATCAGAGGAGACTATCGATGCAAAGCTTGAAGCCTTTAAATACCGAATGGAAGAGAAGATGTGATCCCTTTTTGTCGAATTCAGCATTGGCCAACTGTCAAGCTTGAGGAAATCACAACACGGAGAAACTTCAGATCAATGAGATGATCCTCAAGAATATGGCCACATCACCTTTAATCTTAATAATCTATGCATGAAGGTTAACTTTCCTAGATGGGAAGAAGGAGACCCGATCGTGTGTATCTTGCGCGCGGAGCGCTATTTTCAGTTCTACCGAACCACCGACGCCACACGGGTAGAGATTGCTGCCATCGACCTTGAGAGAGATGTTATTCAGTGGTTTAATTGGTTTAAGCACACCCATAGAGGACTCTCTTGGCAGTGATTCAAGGAAGGACTACTAAACCGCTTCGGACCAACCGATTTCAACAACATCGATGGACAATTGGCAAAGATTCATCAAACCTCTATAATATAAGAATACCAAACAAGGTTTGAATATTTATCTAACCAAACTAAGAATTAGTCTAAGAAACAACTTTTAGGTACTTTTATCGAGGGCCTAAAGCTGGAGATCCGAGGAGAAGTAATGGCGCCACCGTACACTCTTATGGCAGCGATTTTCTTCACGTGTATCCAGGAAGAACAATTGAACCATGAGATACGAAGGACAAGGGTCGCTCCCTGATCAGCCATGCTGAGGCCTACTGCTCCCTCTACTACTATCCAAGCCCCCGCACCAAAAAAGTTGACAAGAGATGAGCTTCGCAAACGATCGGCCAAGGGATTGTGTTGGCATCACGATGAACCGTGGAGCCGTGAACATCACTACAAAAAGGGCCAACTCCTCATGATTGAACCGGCAGACGATAAGGACAATAAAACATTTGAAGAAGCCCTTGAACCTAAAGAAAAAACTATGGAGGAAGAGTCCCAAGTGGCCAACTACGTAGTGCACGCATTAGCCGGCTATTCCAACCCACAGATGATGAAAGTTGGAGGACTTCTAAAACAACAACCCATCACCATTGTCATCGACACAGGCAGCGCTAATAACTTCCTCTATAGTAAGGTTGCTGCATGTTTGGCACTTCAAATTGAAGGTTGTAAGAAGTTTGATGTAAAGGTTGTTGACGATCGAATTTTTAATTGCGACCAACGGTTCCTGCGAGTGAAACTACTCCTCCAAGACCAAGAAGTGGTAGCTGATTTCTTCCTCCTACCCATTGATGATTAGAGGGAATCTAAATTAACTCAAGTGAGTTAAGTTTAGTATCAGTTTAGTATCAGTTTAGTATCAGTTTAGTATCGAGTCATAATTGAGTTAAGTTTAGAGGGAATCTAAATTAACTCAAGTGAGGCAAACTGAGTCCATGTTTGGGTTTAGATTGAGCTCAGGTTGAGCTTATTTGGTTGACCTTGAAATGTGTCAACTGAAGGTATAAGTCGAAAATAGAAAAGTGAAGGAACCACTTTTTCGAGATTCTCGACGGTAGTACCATTAGTGGGTGATAGTTATACCGGCAAAGTTAACGATCATACCACCCATGTCGGTGGTTGTACCACCATCTCCCTATTTTTAAGGTAGCTTTGGGTAGTAGTATCTTCGGCACCGACGGTTGTATCGCTGGCACCGGCTGTTGCATCGCCCGTACCCAGATTTTTCGGATATATTTGAATTTTTGGCTCTATTTTCTTAAGCAAATTGGGGTCTACAAATACCCCAAGTCTTCTTGCATTGAGCATATATAATTGGCCAAAAAAACTAAGCAAAATAGTATGCTAAAAGTGTGTAAGAAAAAGAAAGGGGACAAGGGAGTGAGCAAGAAAGTGTTGTAATCTTTATAGAGGTCTCCCATGGAGTTGTAAGTATAATACTTATAAGGTTCCTCTCCTGAGCCTATGAAAAGGAGAGTGGAAAGTGTAAGGGTTTGGTCTTTACCCAAAGAAGATCGATAATGGATATCAGTAGATCTCAACAAAGAGGACTCGAGAAGTGGACGTAGGCCAAGTTATGGTCGAACCACTACAAATCTGTGAGCTTATCTACTCTTATCTTTTATATTGCATTTAATTGTTCTTAACTAATTTGAAGAAAGACAAGAGCATGATCTTTTGACTTTAATTTAAATCATTTGCTTATTCACTTTCAATGAAGTCTAAGAAATATTTACGATTTCTTATTTACTTCAAGCAATAATATTTTTCATCCCTTCCCAATAAATATTTTGCTTAATTCTCTTATAGGTTCTAAGGAACTCAGAATGCTCGGCCGCGAGTGTAGAATGCATCTCTTGAAGGATAGTCTTTATACAACTAAAATTTAGTGCAAGTATAATGCGTCCCTTATAGCATAGGACTTTTGAGTCCCAACTGCAATGAGCCATGGAACCTGGTTCTTCCTCCAATTTCTTTATGATCTTGCTGGTTCCTGGATCATCTTGTCATTCTTTCCTAATGTCCTTAAGGAAGTTGCTGGTCTGAAGTGAAACAACGAAAATTCAGCTTGCTCGGGTAGTCATGAAAGCGCATCTGCAACAATATTCTCTTTCTCCTTTTTATAAATTATTTCATAATCATATCCAAGAAGCTTTATTATCCATTTCTACTGCTTAAGGGAAGATATCTTCTGCACTAAAAAATATTTCAATCTCTTATGATTGGTCTTGATTTGGTAGCGTCACCCGATTAAGTACGGTCTCCACTTAGCCACCGCGTGCACAATCGCAAACATCTCCTTGTCATAAATAGTCATTTTGAGGTAGGAATGAGATAAAGGCTTGCTTGTATATGCTAGGGGGCAGCCATCTTGCATTAACATAGCACCTATTCCCACTCCGGAGGCATCGGCTTCAATAACAAAAGTCTTGTCGAAGTCGGGTAGTGCTAGCATGGGCATTATCGTCATTACGATCTTAAGTTCGTTGAAGGCGGTGGAGGCTCTATCTGACCATTGGAAAGCATTTCATTTTTAGCAAGAAAGTACGAGGCACACTGATCTTCCCATGGTCTTTTATGAACTTGCGGTAGTAGCCTGTTAAGCTGGGAAAGTCATGCAATGATTTTACATTTCTTGGGGTCTTCCAGTTCTGCATTGCTTTAATTTTAGAAGGGTCCACCGCCATTCCTTCCTCTAATATGATATGCCCAAGATACTCCACCTTCTGCTAAAGAAAGCTACACTTTGATTTTTTGACAAAAAGGACATGCTCTTGAAGAATTGTTAAAATAAGTCACAAGTGCTCAAAATGACTTTTAATAGAAGGGCTGCAGATAAGGATGTCATCAAAGAAAAATAATATAAACTTACAAAGAAAATTCTGGAAGATATCATTCATAAGGCTCTAGAAGGTGGAGGGAGCATTAGTGAGATCGAAGGGCATTACCAGAAATTCGTAGTGGTCGTTATGCGTCCAAAAGGCTATTTTCGGTATGTCTTCTTCACATACTCGTATCTAACGATATCCGAATCAAAGGTCTAGCTTTGTGAAGATTTGTGCTCCCCTTAATTCATCAAGCAATTCATCTACTATTGGAATATGATACTTGTCCATGACAATTACACTATTGAGAGCTCTGTAGTCGATGCACATTCATCATGTTCCATCCTTCTTTCATACAAGGAGTATCAGTGAAGAGTAGTGGTTGTAACTAGGTCTAATGACTCCTGTTTCGAGCATCTCCTTCACAATCCTTTCCATTTCATCCTTCTATAGACGAGGGTATTGATATGGTCGAGTATTTGCTGGAGGTCTGCCCGAAGAATTGGTATCCGATGATCATGCTGGTGGCTAGGAGGTGGGTTGCGCGGTTCATCAAATACATTTGAAAATTCAGCAAGCAAGGGAAGTAGATTTAGGTCTTCAACTTCGGTTGCCTCCCCATGGATTGCTGCTCAAGTTGTACTAAGAAGCCGCTACATATTTTATGCAAGACTTTCTTCATTTATCATGTGCAAATCGTTGATATGTTGCTCCCTCGTTTGTCGTGCAGTGCCACCTATTTTCCCTGGCTGCAAAACTTTATGATTAATTTTAAAAAATTTCAGGAAATATCACCTAATGTTGTTAGCTATTCGATGCCAAGCATGGGTTCATAATCATCAAGAGGGAGGAGGAAAAAATTTATAATTATTTCTTGATCCTACAGCAAAAGCTTCACCTATGGCAGCCCCGTACCATAGCTGTTGTAATTTCCTTCACCCGAACACAAGAAGAGTGGCTCACTAAGATTTTGTTGGACTCAGTAGTTGTCTAATTTTGAACTCCGCGAACAAAACGCCCAGTTTGTCCTCCAAGCGCGATTTGAGCCGTGATTCAAGCTGAGATCCCAATACTTTAAACTTGACATTAATTGGATCTTGGGAAGCCATAGCATATGCTTATAGATTAGATATATCCTTGTCTTTTTTTTGTTGATGGGTCAATGGCATGGGTGGTGGAAGATTCAGACAATCGGTTGGTGATAGAAGGGTTCGGTTGCAATGGTTTTCTATTTTAGGCTATGGTTTTTAGGGGTGTTAGGGTTATAAAAATAGATCATGATGGTTACGTCTTAAACCTAGAGGAATGCCCTAAAGACATCTTTGGTGGTGGCAGTGAGATGGTTGGGTTTTGGTGGGTTAAGAAGAAGAAGAAGGACAAAGGTGATGCAGCAGATTTTTCATCAAAGAAATTCCAACAGTAAAGACGTAATTTTTTCCAGAAATTTTTAATAAAAATTTAAGTGAAACTTAAGGGGAATCTTTTGGTAAGGAAGAGGTAGTGCTGATAAAAATTTCATGGAAAGAAATAATAGCAATTGGTTCAGCAAAATCGAAGATCACAAAAAAGTACAATAGCAAATTTTTACGTCTAAACTATAGCAGATTAGATGTAAAAGATGAGTAGGTTATCTTGATGATTTTGTAATGAAACCAAAGGAAGATCTGAGATAGGAAGTTATAAAGCTGTAGTGGAAATTTCATAGAAATTTGATCAATAAACACACAGTAGCAAATCAAACAGTAAAGGGTATGCGGCTGGAATTTTGCGATGTAACTTTCATTATAAAGATGGAAACTTTACGACGAAAAGTTTATGCAGCAAATAAGAATAATTTTTTTTTATTTTTTTATTTTTTAATAGAGATAATTAAATTACAATAGCAGTAAGATAGGAAATCATAACCTGTTGCAATTCACAGAGAGATCAATGGATAATTTACAGTAGTGGAGATGACGATGAAATTTGGTGACGATCTTCAAGCAATTGTGGGAATTGCTTGGGATGACAATAGAGGGCTGATGGATGGTTGTAAAAGGGCAGCAAGACACCATGAATATTGCTCTGATACCAAGTGTTAGAACCCTAATGGATTCTAAGCTCAGGGGCGATCATTATAGGGGATCGACCTCCTTAGAACTATATAGGGTTTACCTCCTCCAACTTGCTACTCAAAGGCTGCAAAAAATACTCTTCTATTGATGATAAAAAGTGGAGGATTACAAGATTATTTATAGGCCTTCTAACCCTAGTTCCTAAGATGACTCATACTTTAAGACTTCTGCTCCTAACCAACTCCTAAAACATCTCTTAATGCAACTCTAAGTCTAACCTCCAACTGGCCCATCTAGAGGTGGCCGGTTGCTTTATTATTTCCTAATCCTATTCTAACTTAATCCTCTCCTCAACCAACTCCCTCTTTAACTAAGATAAAGGGTGGTTAATTAAGGTAACATGCATCTTACTCTCCCTTCAAATATCTTCCTCAACTAATCCTAACCTTGCTGGCCTCCTTACTTTCCTTAATAGGGGTCGGCTAGATAGGATTTACATGAATGCCCTTAGATTTTATATGATTGCCCTCTTTAATGAAACTAAATTAGGATTCCCTAGCTAGAGTACTAATAAATAATCATCAACAAAAGCCAACTATCTTCCTTAAAGGACCCACTTTAAACTATTCATCTAAAATTAGATTCAACTTTAGTGGTATATTAGGACATATAGCTTATAAGTGTTCGTTTATAAAATATAGTTCACATAAATTAATTTGGATATCTAAAGAAACCATAAACAACCTCAAGTTATTAGAGAAAATAGGAAGAACCTTTCATGAGAGACCCAAGGGTAGGGGCAAAAAGGAATGATATTTTGATAATGGATGCTCAAGCCATATGACTTAAGATCTAACTCACTTATCAAGCTCTCTAGCTAAAATGATAAAAATAAGAAAAAAATATTTGAATCAAGATGATTGAAACTTACTAATCTTTGTTTCCATTATAACAAATCTTTTTACTAAAAATAGTTCATGATGATGCATAGCTAGAGTATGCTTAGTTATTTTTAATTCAAAATTATCTAATTGAAAATTTATGAAAAAAGGGATTTTGATGATAGATTAAAAATTATTGGAGTGAATTATTGAAATGTTGGATGGGTTATATGTTGACCTAAAGCATGTTGTATAATTGAATGATAGATTACTTTGAATTTAAACACAGAATAAATAAAAATTTGAAAATAAGTTTATCAACTCCTTGCACTATATGTACAGAATTAGATTCTTCTAAATGTTGGAATTAAGATAGGTTGAATTTTTATTTTAAAGATGTTTTATTATTTTGATGTAATATAATAATGACCTTGATGATTTCTTCTAGAATAAAATTTGGTTTTTGTTCTTAAATGATAATTCATTGATTTGAAAAGTATTCTTGAAACAAATCACATGAAATGACTAAAAAGGAGGATAATTCTTCTTGAAAATATTTTTATCCTATCAAACCTTCAACAAGAAATAAAATGATATTATTATTATTGAATCTCTTAAACTATAAATATGATTTTTATTATTAAAATTTGAATGAAATTTTTCTTAACTAAATCATGAATATTCCCATGATTTATTGACTTGAGAAATCTCTTATGGGAATCAAAATGCTAATTTCTTTGATCTTTATTATTAATTACTATTTAGAAGATTTAAGATCTTATAACTAGAGATTGTTCATATGAACTATTTTAGTGAAGTTTCCTATATACGAATCAAGATCTTTTATCTTTTCTCCTTTGCAACTTACTCATGATCTTGGTTTTTATTACTTGATAAATGAAGACCTTTCTTATTATTTGATCTCCTAAGAATTCTTTTTATTATCTAAGAAGAGATTTATTAAAATAAGTTATTTCAATTAGTATTCATGATTTGATATTAATGTCCTTCATGATATGATTATTTATTACTTCCTTCTTAGTATAACTTATCATCAAAATTAATATTTCTTAAATTTGTGATAAGTTAAAAATTATATGAGATTTGTTTTATCAAGAATATTTCCTTGATTTCTTGATTTGACTTATCCTTTATGGGAATCACATTTAATCTCTATAATTTTTTAATAAAAAAGATATTTATGATCTTAACAATTATAATTGAGATTTTTTATCAAGATTATTCTTCTATTTTATTAAAAAGATTTATCCAAATGAATTGGGTGTCTTAAGATTTATCTTGAATGAATTAAGATTATTTAATCCTCTAAGACTTATTATTTATAAGAAAAAAAAGGGAGATAATTCTTAAAAGAAATTGTATCTTTTGGTACTTACAATTTGATTTTTTATCCTTAATGACATGATCCCTTTGTACTTATGGTCGTAATTATGATATAGATGTAAAAAGAAAAATTATACTATCATATTCTTTTTTTATAATGAACAAAGGGGGAGATAAAATTATCAATATGATTAAAGGAAAATTAAAAACGATGAAACTTATAACATTGAATGAGGAACAATTTGCTTAGAAAAAAATTTAGAATTTTAAATTTTCTAAATACATGATTTATAATTTGAGCTTGATTTACTATCATATTTTTTTAGATTTCTTGACATTTACAAATTGAGCTTCTTATCAAAATTTATATGATATGATCTTCAAATACATGATTTATTATTTTTGATTTTTTGAATTGCTTGAAAGTTATTTAAGATGAATGCATGAGTAGCCCTTGGATTTATTGGATATTGAGATCATCTTCGAAATAATATTTTTGAAATTTACGTCTATAAGATATTAAGAGCTTTTCTTAGTGATGTTTGTCTTTACACCTCCCTCCTCCCTTGTTTCTTCATTTTTTTCTTATTCATAAAGGGGAAGAAAAATTTTCATGAGAAAATTATGTCTCTTATCCTATTTTACTACGTGAGAGCAATGATACACTAAATTTGTAGATATATAATCAATATTTTACAAATGAAAAGAAATTTGACACATGATGAGATTATGTGGCTTGAAATTATTTGCTCAAAATTTCACTTTTTGGTTGATGAGAAAGGGGGAGAAATGGCTTATTGATGACATATATAGAAAAATGGTAAAATGAGTATTTCTCTTTTTTGTTGATAAATAAAAGGGAAGAAATAATTAATGACTTAAAGGGGGAGATTTTTAAATAAATATATGACTGATGTATAAAATAAAATTTGTATACTTGAAAATCTTTGTTGATTTGATAACTTAAGGTAAAATATTTGATGTTACATCATTTGAGAAGTTGATAAATGAATGTTACATTGCATTATTTGATGTAAATTGTTCGAAAAATTATATTATGATACTTAAATTCAAGAGTGGTTGGTTCAGCTGAATTTAAGTTTACTCCATTTGAATTATGGCATGGACAAAGGGGGAGTTAAGGTTAACTCCTGTCATCAATTGGTTATCATCATCAAAAGGGGGAGATTGTTGAATCTTGAATTTTAATGATGAAATCAATTGATCGGTTTGTTGATCTAACATATATGTTAGAGATGAATAATGCAAGATTAACTATGATAAGGCAATACAATCAGGTGTTGGGCTGGAGTCAAGTTCGGGCATCGGGCTGGGGTTCGGATGATACAGTGAGAACTCGTCGAGAGATCACCAGAAGTTTGCCAAAGGTATCGGGGGCTTGTTGAGAGTTCACCAGAAGCTCATGGAAGGTATCGAGGGCTTGTTGGGAGTTCATCGGGAGCTCTCCAAAGGTGATCAAGAGCTTGTCGGGATGTGTCGGGGGTTCACCAGAAGATAACCAAGACTCATCGAGAGTTCGTCGGAGGTTACCCGGAAGATCGCCGAGAGTTGGGAAGTCACTTGACACATTAGTCAAATTGATTGTATTTGTATGCCTTAGTATGTCATAGTTAGCATCAGTCTAGTGTCGAATCTTAATTGAGTTAAGTTTAGAAGGAGTCCAAATTAACTCAAGTGAGGTAAACTGGGTCCACATTTGGATTTGAATTGAGCTCAGATTGATCTCATCTGGTTGACCTTAAAAGGGGTAAACTGAAGGTACAAGTCGGGAATAAAAAAGTGGAGGAATCACTTTTTCGAGATTCTTGGTGATAGTACCGTCGGTGGGCAATGGTTGTACCACCCAGGTTGGCGATCGTACCACCCAGGTTGATAGTTGTACAGTCATGCCCTATTTTCATGATAGCTTTTGGTGGTAATACCATCGGTGCTGGCGGTTGTACTGCTAGTACTCAAATTTTCAAATAGTTTAAATTTTTGTCTTTATTTTCTAAAGCCAATTAGGGTCTTCTTACATTGAGCATATGTAATTTGGCAAGAAAACTGAGAAAAATAGTATGCTAAAAGCGTGCAAGAAAAATAAATGGGATAAGGGAGTGAACAAATTATTGGAATCTTTGTAGAGGTCTCCCTTGTGAGTTATAAGTGTAATACTTGTAAGGTTCCTCTCTTGAGCTTATGAAAAAGAGAGTGAAAAGTGTAAAGGTTTGGTCTTCATCCGAAGAAGATAGATAGTGGACACTAGTGGACCTCGATGAAGAGAACTTGAGTAGTGGACGTAGGCCAAGTTGTGGCCAAACCACTATAAATCTATGAGCTTCTCTACTCTTTTCTTTTTTATTCCATTTAATTATTCTTAATTAGTTTGAAGGAAGGCAATAGCATCATCATATTGCAACTTTGTTTTAAATCGTTTGCTTATTCGCTTTTAATGAAGTCCAAGAAATGGTTCTAATTTCTTTTGTACTTAAAGCAAGTTTTTCAAATCGATTTAAAACAAAGTTGAAATATTAGTTCTTGGTCTCACTAATATAGAGAACTGGCTTCTCTTTCTTGATGATGCTCTCAGCTTCCCTCAACATAATGAGGAGCTCAGGGAGAGTTACCTCAAACTTGTTCATATTGAAGTTGATAATGAACTGAGAAAAGGAATATGGTAGGGATTAAAGTATAAGATCAGCACACAAGTTATCCTCTAAGACAATTCCTAGACCTGTGAATTTCTCAATCCACTCTATCATCTTGAGGATATGGTTCTGAACTGATGTCACCTCTATCATCCTAGCTCGGAAGAGACTTTTTGATATCTTATATCTCTGAGTTCTTCCTTGTTCCTTAAATAGCTAGCGAAGATGAAGAATGATAAAATTTACATCTATGCTCATATTTCTTTTATAGCTTAGGAGTCATAGAGGCCAACATATAGTGCTTAGCCAAAGTGAAATTGTTTATATACTTTACGTAGCGAATGATGTCATCCTCGCTTGCTTCTTCCTCTGGAATGGGTAAAATCGTGTCAAGGACATGAGATTTTCTCCACTATGAGAATAATTCTTAAATTACGAAGCCAATCTATATAGTCTGGACTAGTGAAGTGGTTGGTATCAAGTATGCTATGTAGGGGGTTTACAAGAGACATGTTTCTGATGAACAAAATGTTGCATAAATGAATAACATACAGATTTTACGGAAAAGTAACAATTAAGATATAAACTTCTATTTTAATCTACTCCCACTATTTTTTTGATGAATCATGTGACACCCTCAGCACGTAAAATAAAATTTACTAGTGGACTTTTAGTGGGGATCAAGATCCAGTCGGCATCTTAGTTTAACCTCGAGGGTCTCGACCAATCACATTAAGCACAAAAAGTAGACAACTCATGTCAATCATAACTGTTAGGATCGTAATTTCACTAAGAGAGGGGGGGGTAGTGGGGTGGGGTTGTGTGTGTGGGGGTGGGGGATGGGGTAAATTAATGCTATAGTAAACAGACCTAATTTGAAATCGAAATTCATTTAACTTAAAAGTATGAGTAAAGTAGTGAATAAGGTAAATCATTAAGTAAATGACAAGTAAAAGGAAGAACAAAATGCAAACTAATTTATAGTGTTGCGGTCGTGCTGACCTACATCCACTCCCGATTCCTCTTCACTCGAGGTTATCAGCTTTCACTACCAATCTTCTTTCCGACGGGCAAAGATAACTACCCTTACAACACTTCTCCTTTTACCAAGCTCAAGAGAGAACTTTTATAAATTCTTTCTCATAAGACCTCAACCCTCCATAGAATGACCACTGAACTTGAGGAAGAAGAGACTCAAACACTAAGAGTTAGCAACACTTTTTCCTCGAGAATTCTTTCTCTTTTCACTCCTTTTTTCACCCTTATTTATGTTTTATCAAGCAAGAATGAGAGAGGTATTTATAGATCCTCAATGACTTTAAACTTGGAGCCAAGATTTTAAATCCTTAGGTTTTCATGGTACTAATGGTACCACCGCCTATACTAGGTGGTACTACCGTCGAACATAGCCTAAAATCTTGGGCTCTAGCAGTACTACCATTGGAATAGGCTGTACCACCACTGCCTAGCGATACTATCACTGAAATAAGCAGTACCACCATTGTCTAGTGGCGGTACCACCACCAAAAAAGCTGGAAAAGTATAAAATTATGCTTTTCATAGTCTGGGCAGTTCCACTGCCCATGTCATACTTAGGTTGCTAATTTGGCCTTTTATCAAGTCCAACTCAGCCCTAATTTATGCCCAATGGGTCCTAAATCAAGTTAGCATGGTTTCAGTCCAAGACCAACTTTATTCGACTCTAAATGACTATGATTAAATGTTAGGAAACCTCAATGGGTGCATCACATACGTAGTGAAAATTAAAACAAAAACTGGTTTCCCACACAGATCAAATTATCATGCAAAAGATTAGGATCATGAGAAAAATCAAAAAAACCAAAAAACCATGATGTGTGAGAGATTGATTTTATCTAGGGAGATCATATATCCCTGTATTCCAGATCCGGATGGAGAAGATGAAGGAGGTTAAGCGTCCTCCTTTTTAGTGGTATCCATACGATGAATCTCTGTAGCGAAACTCCTCCAATCTGATCTCGCAACTCTTGTGCAGAGGGAGGGAGGAGAATAGGAGGTGATAGCTAAAGCTGTAGCCTATCAACCATGAGTCTCCCCTCCTATTTATAGAGAGCTACCTCCTTCCTTAGTGGGTATTGGATCTCTATCCAATTACCCACTAACTGTGCATTATTAGATCTCTATTCAATAATCTCCTTAGGCCTCTAATTGAAACTTAATCAAGGAGCCCATCAGCATAGGGTCTCATCTAATGAGAATAGGGGCTAATTAGATCTTCATCCAATCCTCTATTCGCTGAAGCATCCACCATATGTGTGTGACCCTCTAGGCCCGATACCAAGCTGGTCGTGAGTCACTCTCATCAGAACTCCTTCTGATATAGTGAATTATTATCCTCATAATAATTCACTTGACTTATCGACTATTAATGTACTAGGTCACAATGCCATAGTCCCTAAACGGTATAGGGGGATCAAATCCATTAGACCTGTTTGTCTATAATTACCGTGTATCTATAATCCTTCATCCAACTAATATCCCAGAGATCGTACATTGGACATGCTACTATCAAGTCATATACGGAATCCATTATAGTCTCGCTCTAATCGGATTCTCATAGAGAATTCTTTCTCTCTCAATTCGAATGACCCTAGTCAGAGATTTATCTGAGCAAGGACATATAGGATATTCCTCTCATGATATCGAGAGTGGATGATCCTCTATTAACACTCAATTGCCTTTGTAAGGTTGGCTACCAATTCTGATAACCAACTATACTAGATCTGAAATTCTTCAAACCTGTAAGTCTAGCATCAAAGAAAGGAGTACTCATACAAGACATCCTTGGTGTCTCAAGTCTAAGAATTAGATACACAACTGGGACTATGGAATCACTATCTGACATTAGGTATCATTAACCATACAGCATTTCATAAGTGGATCAATCAGTGAACTCATTCTCTAATGAGCACTTGTACTATATCCTAGTGTCTGCACACAAGTGGCTATGAAACTAGCTACCTCCATCATATAGATGGGTATATAGTACACCGGTCTGTCCGGTTATCTCGATGTCCATCTCAAGTAACCTATGACCGGGATTATTTAGGATCTGTATTTAAAGGTCAATCGATCTCATTATCGTGATCTCATCACGATTCGATTCCCATTACACAGAACCAAGGATATCACAGTATATATGCTACAGATAATATAATATGAGAATATGTCAATATTAATCATAAGCAAAAAGATCACATAGCGTGTCACACATGCCATCACTCACGTGATTGGCTTGTAGGTCACTTATAACCAGCAATCTCCCACTTGACCAAAAGTCAATCACCTATGTGTTTGGTCCTTATCAGACCACTGTGATGCTCAAATACAATCTAAGCGAATAGCTTCCTCAGTGGATCTGTAATGTTATCTTCGGATGAAACTCTTTCCATTGATATATCTTTATGGGCTATGATCTCTCTAATCAAATGGAACCTTCTCAGAACATGCTTAGAATTCTGATGAGACCTGAATTCCTTTGCTTGAGCGATTACCCCATTATTGTTGTAGTAAATGAGAATTGGTTCCACGCTGCTTAGTATGACTCCTAAATCTTTAATAAACTTCTTCATCCACACCCCTTCCTTTGCTACTTCTGCTGCAGCAATATATTTTACCTCTGTGGTCGAGTTAGCAGTAGGATCTTGCTTGGAACTCTTCCAGCTTATTGTTCCTCCATTTAGGGTGAAAACATACCTTGAATTTGACTTATTATCATTAATGTCAGACTAAAAACTCGAGTCCGTGTAGCCCTCAACCTAGAGGCTACCTCCTCCATATACTAGTAAAAGATCCTTAGTCCTTCTCAAGTACTTAAGGATATACTTTACTGCCCTCCATTGTTCTAAACATACCTCTCTTGGAACAAGGCTCATCTTCATTCTTAACAAAGTCATAAGATCTAATCACCTCATTTTAGATATGAATCTCTCTATACTTAAGCATAGCTATAGGTGAAAAGGTTTCGTCATAGTCAACTCCTTGTCTTTGGTAATATCCTTTAACTACCAGCCTTGCTTTATACTTCATTAAGTACACGTGTCCATACCTAAAGAAATCATCAATGAATGTAATGAAGTATGAGTAATCACCTATATCCTAAGTCGATATGGGACTATATACATTACTATATATGAGTTCCAATGACTCGGTGGCTCTCTCTCTAGTTCCACTAAAATGAGAGTTGGTCATCTTCCCACGAAGGCAAGATTCGCAAGTTGCATATGACTTATAATCAAATTGATCTAAGTATCCATCTTTCAGTAATTTTTGAATCCTTCTCTCATGTATATGACCTAGCCTACAATTTCATAGGTATGCATTATTCACTTCATCTCTTTTCCTCAGACATATTTATATTCATGATATATGGAGAAGTGTCTAACACATATAAGCCATTTATAAGGGTCCCTCTAGTGATGATCTTATCATCCATAATTAAACAACTATTATTATCAAAGACTAATTTATATCCACTAATTATCAAACAAGATATAGAAATAATATTTTTGATAATAAAGGAAATAAAATATCATACATCTAATGCAATAATAGCTCCACCAAGCAGATGTGGGGTGACCTCTCCAACAGCAACTATAGCAACTCTTGCTCCATTACCTATCTTGAGGTCCATCTCACCTCTAGCCAATCTCCTAGTTCTTACTAGAACTAACAACGAATTGCAGATATGATAAACACTCCCGGTATCCAATACCCATGTGTTATCATAAAAATTTGACAAGTGGATATTGGTCATGAATATACCTGAAGCTTCTCCAAGCTTCTATTTCACATTATTTGTAAGGTAGTCCTTACAATTCCTCTTCCAATACCCATCTTGGCCGCAATGGAAGTACTGTCCTTTGCCAAGTCTCTCTTGGCAACTTTGCCTTACCTGGTCTTTCTTTGCCCTTACCCTTCTTAGGGTCTTGCCAACCTTCCTTTTCTTTTTTGTCTCACCAATATAGAGAACTGGCTTCTCCTTCTTGATGGCACTCTCAACTTCCCTCAACATATTGAGGAGCTTAGGGAGAGTCACCTCAAACTTGCTCATGTTAAAATTTATGATGAAGTAAGAAAAGGAATCTAGTAGGGACTGAAGTATAAGATCAACGCATAGGTTATCCTCTAGGACTATTCTTAGACCTGTGAGTTTCTCGATCCACTCTATAATCTTTAGGAAATGGTTCTCAACCGATGTCCCTTCTATCATCCTAGCTTGGAAGAGTCTCTTAGATATCTTATATCTTTGAGTTCTTCCCTGTTCCTCAAAAATCTAGCGAAGATAAAGAAGGATAGAATCTGCATCCATGCTCTCATGTTGTCTATGTAACTCGGGAGTTATGAAGGCCAATATATAACATTTTGTCAATGTGGAATCATCTATGTACTTCACATAGTGAGCGATCTCATCTTCGTTTGCCCCTTCTTCCAACGTAAGCACGATTGTATCAAAGACGTATGTGATTTTCTCAGTCGTGAGAATAATTTTTAAATTATGGAGTTAATCTGTATAGTTTGGACTAGTGAGGCGATTGGCATCAAGTATGCCACGTAGGGGATTTTCAAGCGACAAACAAGATATAGCGTAAGTTAAATAACATGTAGATTTTACAGAAAATACTAATTAAGATATGAACTTCTATCTTAATATACTCCCACTATTTTCCGAGTGAATCACATGATACCCTCAACACAAAAGATGAAAGTCTCCGACAGACTCCTAGTGGGGATTGGGATCCAATTGGCGTCTTAGCGCAACCTCGAGGGACTCGACCAATTACACTAAGCCTAAAAGATAGGCAACTCTTGCCAATCACAACTCCTTGTGATTCCCATCACGTTCGACCTCTGAATCATCATGGTCTCAAGGGACTCGACCAACTATGATATTCAGTTAAGTCATCACCATCATTATAAGATGAGTTTAATTTGATGGTATGCCCTTGAGGGACTAGACCAAGCATACCATGTCCTCAGGTCACCGATAACATCTCTATGTCATAATTAAGAACTCAATCACATAGATAGGTGAGCCTCGAGGGACTCGACCAACTCAACCTATGTCATGATTTAATTTCTTCATATAACGATGGAAGGCCACATGCGTCAATCTTATTACCTCATGCTTACCGACTTAATATTATCGTATGAGGGGTTTTTGTTTCGTATCGGTCTCCTAATATGTTGTGTCACACACATACATATTTAATATATATCTATATCACATGTAAATATATATATATCTAGTAGGTGTATAATATATCACATATGCAAGCCACATCGGATGATCATTAGCTGTCACCTAGTATGATTAAGCATGAGCCAATGGGCCTAATCACTCACAATAGGATCTATATGTGCATCGGTGCATCTCCATGCCCTGTGATTATTGATCTAGTCATCATCGGTTCCGTTGGATCATCGCATCACCACGTGTTGTAATCTCCCGTCATGGCATCATGGGTCCTGCTATCACTTCCATGTAATTACAAATAATCATAATTACGTAGGCCTGATAATAATAAGAAAAATGAAGGCTCGCAGGCCCCAATAATAATAATAATCATAATTATACATATTATATCACATGGCTCATGATCATCCATCCATATCATATATCATATGTACATCACATCATATATTGGATTACTAGATATATATAATAGTTAATTAAACTATTTAATTAATTATTTTTCTAAAAATCAAGATATGCTTAGAATTTTAGGAATTGTCAAGGGTATTTTCATAATTTTGAATGAGAGGATGGTCCTCAAAATTTCTAGAATTGTCGAGAGTATTTAGGAAATTTTATACACTAGGACAGTCCTCGAAATTTTCTAAATTTAGAGGGGCAAAATAGTTTTTTTTCAAAAGGAATGCCCTAGCTCCTTTCAAAAGGAATGCCCTAGCTCCTCCTCTTCCCTCTCTGCGCCGCCGCCATTGCTACCCCTACGTAGGCGACAGGCGCTGCCCCTGCAATCGCTACGCTACAAGCGGCCATGCCCGCAAGCGCCTACCACCCCCTGTGTAGGGGGCCTTGGCTGCAGCCAGTCGCCCCTTTGCAGGGGGACTTGGCCACAACCGGTCACCCCCTTGCAGGTGGCCAGGCCGTGGCAAGCCGCCCTTGAAGGAGGCCTGGCCGTGGCTAGCCGCCCATCCTCCTCCTCACTGCGTTTGCTGTGAAAATGTAATAAGAACATGTAAAATAATTCTATGCGATTTAATCTCATCACAGCCAATCTTTCACATAAAAACCTTGGCTCTGATATCACTATTGGGAAACCTCAACAAGTGCATCACATATGTAGTAGAAATCAAAACAAAAACTGGTTTCCCACGTAGATCAAATCATTGTGCAAACGATTGGGATCGCGAGAAAAACCGAGAAACTACAATGTGTGAGAAATTGATTTTACCTAGGGAGATCATATATCCTTGTATTACAGATCCGAATGGAGAAGATGAAGGAGGTCATGCGTCCTCCTCTCTAGCGATATCCATTCGATGGATCTCTGCAGCAAAACTCCTCCAATCTAATCTCGCAACTCTTACTCAGAGGGAGGGAGGAGAATAGGAGGTGATAGCTAAAGTTGCAGCCTATCAACCATAAGTCTCATCTCCTATTTATAGAGAGCCACCAAAAAAACCTAGGGTTCCTTCCTTAGTAGTTATTGGATCTCCATCCAATTACCCAATAACCTTACATTATTGGATCTCTATCCAATAATCTCCTTAGGCCTTTAATTGGGTCTTAATCAAGGAGTCCATCAGTTTAAGATCTCATCTAATGAGAATAAGAGCTAATTAGATCTTCATCCAATCCTCTATTCGCTGAAGCATCCATCATATGTGTGTGAATCTCTAGGCCCGATACTGAGCTAGCCATGAATCACTCCCATTAGAACTCCTTCTGATATAGTGAATTATTATCCCCATAATAATTCACTCAACTTATCGATTATGGACGTAGTAGGCCACTACGCCATAGTCCCCAGATGGTACAGGAGGATCGAATCCATTAAACATGTCTATCCATAGTTACCGTGTATCTATGATCCCTTATCCAACTAATATCTCAGATACCGTATATTGGACATGGTACTGTCAGGTCACATACGAAATCTGTCATAGTCTCGCTCTAATCGGATTCTAACAGAGAACTCTTTCTCCCTCAATCCGAATGACCTTGGCCAAGAATTTGTCTGAACAAGCACATATAGGATATTCCTCTCATGATACCGAGAGTGGATGATCCTCTATTGACACTCAATTACCTTCGTAAGGTTGGCTACCAATCCCAATAACCAACTGTACTAAATCTGGAACTTTCTAAACTTGTAAGTTTAGCGTCAAAGAAACGAATATTCATGCAAGGCATCCTTGGTGTCTCAAGTCTAAGGACTAGATACACAATTGGGACTATGGAATCGCTATCTTACATTATATATCATTAACCATATAGTATTTCATAAGTGGATCAATCAGTGAACTCATTCTCCAATGAGCACTTGTACTATATCCTAGTGTCTCCACACAAGTGGCTATGAAACCAGCCGCCTCCATCATATATATGGGTATATAGTACACCGGTCTATCCGGTTATCTTGATGTCCCTCTCAAGTAACCTATTACCGGGATTATTTAGGATCTGTATTTAAATGTCAATCGATCTCATTATCGTGATCTCATCACGATTCGATTCCCAATGCACAGAACCAAGGACATCATGATATATATGATACAAATAATATAATGTGAGAATATACCAATATTAATTATAAGTAAAAAGATCACATAGTGTGTCACACGTGCCATCACTCACGTGATTGGCTTGTTGGGCACTTGTAACCAGCATCAAGACCAAACCACTCAATCACAAATCCAGCACAAACACAAAATAATCTGTAGGTTGTTCAGCATCCCGCCATGTCATCTGATCATCTAGCACTTTGTCCAAACCTTTGGTGCATATATATATATATATATATATATATATATATATATATATATATATATATATATATATATATATATATATATATGTATATGTATATATATATATGTATATGTTTATATGTATATATATGTATGTGTGTATATATATATATATATATGTACTAGTTTAATTAATTATTTAAATAGTTTAATTATATATGTATATATACATATATATATATATACATACATATATACGTACATATATATACATAAATATATATATATATATGAATATATATATATATATGAATATATATATGTATGTATGTATGTATGTATGTATATAATTAAATTATTAAATTAATTATATCTTATGTACACATCATCATGTAGGACTACTAGATAAATAATAATTAATTAAATTATTTAAATAATTATATTTTAAAAAATTTTGGGATACCCTACCATAGGGTGCCCTATATGGCAAGAAAATGACCCCTTATGTGGCTAGGAAACCTAGCCATTAGAGGCACCCCTGCAGCTAGGAGTCCCTAGCCATAGGGCAACCTTTGGCTGCCAGGAAACCCTAGTCCCCAAGATGTTCCTTATAGCCAACATCCTTAGCTACAACCTACAATTGCTGGCCAACAAACCCTGGTCGCCATGCTGCACCTTTTAGCCAGGAGTCCCTAGCTATAGAGTTAGCAAAGGCGGCTAGGAAACCCTAGGCGCAAGGGTTCTCCCTGTGACCAAGACTCCTTGGTCGCTTGGGATACTCAGCCATGGCTGAGAGTAGCATGTTCTTCTTTCTGTCATGCTGGTTTTTGGCCAAGCCAAGAGCATCAAAAGATGCTCTCGGCCAAGGCTCCAATTAACCTTCGTCCAATCTACAGGGCAGCAATAGTTCTTACCTTTTTTCTCCCTTTCATGTCAATAATTTTAATGTCAAAGGGCCTTTCTACAACACTTCTTAACAGTGAGAAAGGTTGTTGTCTAGATCTAAAAACTATGACAAGATTACATTATGTTATATAGAAAATAATCTATACATTTCAATCTCATCACACGCAGAAAACTCAATCATTGCACAAGTAACCTAGCTCTTATACTACTATTGGAAACCATGAGAGTATCACATGCGCAGTGAAAAAATAAAAGAAAAGGTTTCCCACGTTTATCATGTCATCATGCATTGTGCAAAATAATGCAAAACTGAAAACTGTGAATCATGTGAGATATATTAACTAAGGAGATCGTATATCCCTAAAACTTTTAGATCTAGTAAGAGAGAATGAAGGAGGTTAGATATATACCTCTCAGTGGTATCCACACAATGGATCGATGTAACAATGCTCCTCAAATCATAGCCAAAAGCTCACAATTTTTATGCACCTCCTTACAATGAATGTGGAAGAACTCCTTTCTTCTTCACTGTCTTCATGCAGTAGGGAGAAGGGTGGTTGGCTAAGAAGAAATGAGAGAGAGAGAGGAGAATAGGAGGGGGTAGCCAAAGATGTAGATTGTCACCTTGGTTTACCGCCCCTACCTCCTATTTATAGAGAGTCTCCTAAACTCTAATGGATCCTGCCTTAGTGAATATTGGATCTTTATCCAATTATGTAGACCTCTTAGATTATTAGATGTCTATCCAATAATCTTAATTCACCTCTAATTAGGTCTCATGCAAAGAGTCCATTAATGTTAGGTCTCATCAAATGACAACAATGGCATATTGGATAACTCATATCCAATCCTCTACTCGTTATAATCATCCACTATATGTGTGTGACTCTTTAGACCTAATACCGAGTTGGTCGTGAGTTCTACCTATCAGAACTCTTTCTGGCTTAATGAATTGTTATGTTATAACAATTCATTCAATTTATTGACCATAGACGTACTAGGCCACTATGTCATAGTCCTCATACGGTATAGGAGATCTAATCCATTGGACCTATTTATCCTCAATTACCATGTATCTATAGTCTCTCATTCATCTAATATCCAGAGACTGTATATTGGGTATGATATTGTTAAGCCACATACAGAATATATTCGAGTCTTGCTCTAATCATATTCTTTCGGAAAACTCCTTTCTCTCAATTCGAACAATCCTAGCTAGGGATTTGCCTAAGCGATAACACATAAGATATTCCTCTCATAATACTAAGATTGGATGATCATCTATAGACACTCAATTATTATTGTAAGGTTAGCTACCAATCCTGATAACTAATTGTACCAGATCTAAAACTTTCTAGACCTATAAGTCTGACATTAAAGAAAGAAGTACTTAAATAAGGCATCCTTAGTGTCTCAAGTCTATGGACCACAAATGAGACTACGAAATTATTGTCTGATGTTAGGTATCATTAACCATCTAGCATTCCATAAATGGATCAATCGGTGAACTTATTCTCCAATAAGCACCTGTATTGTACTCTAGTGTCTCCACATAAGCAGTTATATGACTAATCGCCTTCATCATATGAATGGATATATAGTACACATGTTTGTCTGGTTATCTCGATGTCCCTCTTGAGTAACCTATAATTGGGGTTATCTATGATTTATGTTCAAAAGTGAATTGATCTTATATTATGATCTCATCAAGATTTGATTCTCATTGCACAAATATAAGGACATCACAATATATGCAACATGCAACATAAAGTGAGAATATGTCAATAATAATAATAAGTAAAAAGATCATGTAGTGTGTCACCAGCAAAAAGTAACTTAAGGTTCCTAGATCCTGGAAGGAGAATCAATCTGCCAATTGTATGAGGAATGCTTGGATCTTCATAGGATTATTACTTGTGATAATTATGTCATCCACATACACTAGAAGATATATTATACCTTCATTTATTATCGTAGAAATAATGAGCTATCAGGCTTGGTGTTGATAAAACCATTTGATGTCTAAAACAAGCTAAGTTCATTGTACCAGACTCTTGGAGCTTGATAAAGTTCATAAATAGCTTTTTGTAGTTTGCAAATATGCCTTGGATAATGAGGATGGATGAAGTCAAGAAATTATTGCATAAAGATGTCTTTAGTTAGAGTCCCCTATAAAAAGGCATTGTTAATATCCAATTGTCATAAGTGCCAGCCCTTTGAGATGCCCAAACTAGGTACAAGTCAGATTATTATAGGTTTAATAATGAGACAAAATATCTTTGTGAAATCAACACTAGGTCATTGATAAAACCCTTTAGCTATTATACATGCTTTATATCAGACAACAAATTCATTTGGGTTCCACTTAATTTGAAAGACTCACTTATACCTGATAATATTTTATATGTGATGAAAGGGTATAAGGGTCTCTATAGAGTTATAAAGGAGGGATCATATTCTTAGCTCATGGATTTACGCCAGTATAAAGATTTTTGGGTTTGAGTAATTGTGATGGGTTTAATATTCTCAGGTGAGGATTTTGTGATAGCATATAAGTTAAAGACTTGACATGGTTTAAAAATATCATTTTTAGAGCGTGTTATCATTAGATGTCCAAGGGCTATGGGATTGTTAGGTTATGTTGTTAGTATAAGCGGTGGAGAGTCACTAGCATAGGCCATGTTAGACTGAGGTACTTCAGTGTCATTGGGTTTAGGAGAAGGCAAAAATAGTTGTTGTGTTTCCGAGGGCATTGCTTCATCAATAGGGGAAACTTGTGAAGAAGAGAGTGGAGACGTAATAGATAGAGTGAGGAGTTGTTGAACTGGAGTAACAAGAGAGTGTGGATCCAGAGGGAAAGGACTAGACGGTATTATAGGAGGCTTGGTTGATGGGATCAAAGGTCTACTCTGGTGATGTATGGTTATTGGAGTGGGTTGCACTGCAGGAGACTCATGGTTTTGAAAAGGAATGGTAGACTCCACAAAAATAATGTGATATGATATAAAGACTTATTGAGTATAGGGGTCATAACATTGAAAAGTATTATGTTCAAGAGAGTATCCTATGAAAATACAAGGCTTAAATCTTGGTGTTATCTTATGTGAGGCATAGGAACATAGCTATGGATAACATAAACAACTAAATACTTAGAGTTTCTAAAGATTTGAAAGTTTATGAAATAATTTTTTAAATTGTGACTGATATTGTAGGATTGGAGTAAGCATACGATTAATGAGATAGACTATAGTTTGAAAGACTATTGACCAAAAGGTTGGTGGCATAGACTACGATTGGAGTAAGCATACGATTAATGAGATAGACTATAGTTTGAAAGACTATTGACCAAAAGGTTGGTGGCATAGAGGCTTGATGTAGAAGTGTTAGACCAGTTTCAAATATATGTAAACTAAAACAAGTTCTTGACCAACTTTCTTGTTACGATCTCAGTTCAGATTTGATGAGCTAACTTTCCTGATAGCTTTAGTTTAGCCCAACTACTGGCCAAAATGCTTAAGCTAGGAGTTAACAATAGTACACTCATTAACCCTCATAAGACATTTATATGTTCCCACTTTTCCAATATGGGACTAAGGGGTGTTACATTTCTAAAGTAAGTAAAGATTATTAGAACTTTCCTAATAGCTTTAGTTTAGCCCAACTACTGGCCAAAATGCTTGAGCTAGAAGTTAACAATAGTACACTCATTAACCCTCATAAGACATTCATATGTTCCCACTTTTTCAATATGGGACTAAGGGGTGTTACATTTTTAAAGTCAGTAAAGATTATTAGAACTTCATATTTATGACGAAAAAGATATAACCATGCATACTTAGTGAAATAGTCTACGAAAATGATAAAATTTAAACTTGTCAAAAGAAATGGTTAGGGCAGGGTCCTAGACATCGGTAAGCAATCTATAATTCTTATTGTGAAGACGAGCATCATAGTGAGTTATAATACTACTTTATTTAAAAGTAGATAGAGTATAATAATAAAATAATTTTTGCTAGATAGAGGACAAGGGATGACTAAGATGACGATGCCACATGTCAATTGGAGCGGTAGCTGAAAAGTTAACAGTGAGCTGGGTTATTTATGGAGCTGATAGCCACTCATAGATATTGTTTTTATTCTGGCCTCGGACCAAGGATACCCCTATGCTCAAATCCTTAACAAGAAAAGTCAGGAAAAAATTAATTGAAGTATTATTTTGTTTATAGAATTGAGAATTAAAAATTAAGTTTCATTTAATGTGTGGTGCACACAGAACATCATTAGGTGTAAAAGTTATAGTATGTGAATTAAGCATTGTGGAACCAGTATAAGTAATAGGGATTTATTTACCATAACTGATGATGATGTCTTCATTTCCATCATTATTATTGTTTATGGATAAGTTCTGTAAATTAGACGTGATATGATGAGAGGCACTAAAGTTCATAATCCAATTATGTTGACTAATAGTTATAGTAGTCATAAGAATCACTTGAAGTCAATTTGATGGAGCAGGAAGTTTGGGTCAAGATCGATAGACTTTTACGGAATGCCCAATTTTATCACACAACTGGTAGATGACTCTTTATTGATTTGTGTGGGCAGAATCACATGCCTAAAAGTTGCTACCTTGATAATTGTTAAAGTGGTGATTGAAATATTAAGGATGTGGAGGAGGAGAGGTTTGGTTGGTGCCTATAGGTTCAGGAGGCATCTGGCGAGACCTTTATTAATGTTTTTATTATACTGGTTGCTTTTCCTCTTAGATTTTTGACTAACTTGAGCTATGATGGTTGGTCCGCCTAGTAACCTATCCTCATACTTTAAATATGTTTTATAGTTAATCAACTTATCATATAGTTTTTCAAACGACATCAATGAATCAAGTGCCCGAATTGCTATCACTAATTCCTTGTACTCAGGGTGTGGACTATAACTTTTTCGTTATGAGGGAATGACCTATCAGAGTCAAATAATTACTATTGCTAATTATATTTTATAGATAATTAGTAATAGTATTTTTCTCTTATTTTATTTTCATTAGACTTAAGACGAGACTGAGTATAAGAGTGCATGAGCGATTTGCTAAGATGGTTTGTAACTTGCATCATGTTTCTGTAGTAGTGGCACATGAAGATATGAATAAGGTGATGAATCTAGCGACTAAGGCTTGAATTACTTGGAGGATAAGATGATCATGACATTACCAAAATTTATGGACCGGATTTAGTATTAGGCCAGGTTCTCCTGGAATGTTGATCATCCCTAGTGGATAATTATAACTAAATAGAATATTGAAAAATTATGCACGCCAAGATGTATAGTTATAGCGTTTGAATAATTTGAAGAAGATTAGAGTTATAGCATTGATGTATAATTTCCCCTGCAGGAGTCGCTTCTTGGGCAGGTGGTGGCATTGGTGAAAAGGCAAGATTGCAACCTCCAAAGGAGAAGTAGCAGCAAAGATCTATTGGTGGAGGAAGAATATATAAGTCTATGCTACGGCTGCAGGTTTGTGAGAGAATTGCAGTTTGTGCTGTAGATATGTGTTGTGGCTGCAATGTTCGTGAGTCGTAGGGAGGAGAGTGCTGGAGTGGTATGGGGCGGAGAGCGTGATGGGGCTGAGGTGAGGCGACGTTTCTTCCTCCATTCTGCTTCTCTATTATGCTGCCCAAAACTCTCACCTTTCTTCATTGAGGGAGAAGGTTTGCCTCTACCTCCATAAGAAAAAGGTGGGGGCACTTGTGTTCTATCATTAGAGTGGCAATGAAGAAACAAGGCCGTCGAGCAGCGACGGATGTTGATATAAATAAGAGAGGAGATTGAGAAGAAAATGAAGTGCACGCCTTTATTCCTTCGCTCGTACCTATTTATACAAGAAGAGAGAAGATTAAAAGATTAGGTGTTGAGGATTTTCCTCAACAGTCTAACCATTCGGTTACAATAACTTTATCTTTTAACATGCCCCCACAAGATCGATCTCCTATCAAGGATGTCGATCTTGGACCGATGAAGTGAAAATAACTTGTGGGAGAGTGGCTTCGTGAGGGAGTCCACCAGTTGATCTACCGTGTGAACATGAGAAATACGTAATTGATAATTCATCACTTGATCTTGTACAGAGTGAAAGTCAATTGCTATATGTTTCACATGAGAGTGAAACACTAGATTAGCACATAAGTAGGTAGCCCCAACATTATTACAGTATATTGTATGAGTAACAGAAAAGCGGATGTCAATTTCTTTGAGTAGATTCATTATCCAATTAAGTTCGGCAGCTACGGTTGCAATAGAGTGATACCCAAGATGTTAACCCAGGAGGAAGTAGCCACTCAAGATGCAGCAAAGGTTAAAAGTGGAAGGAGTCCTGTGAAAGTGCCACTACTAAAACCAAAGGAAGCCTTGTAGAAGGCTTGATCGGGTAGCAACAGGAAAGGAAGATAGGACGGGGTAGTAAAGGGCTTGGCTTTGGCATGAGCAGAGGATCATTCTTTGATCTGGAGTGAAGACAGCAATGGGTGGAAGAGATTAGATCGTCCTCTGATTTGCAGAGTGCTACGGTAGGGGACAACGAGTGTTGTAGCAGGGAAGGAAGATGGGACGGGACAGTAAAGGGCTTGGCTTCGACATGAGCAAAGGATCATCCTCTGATATGGAGAGAAGATAGCGGTGGGTGAAGAGATACTGGCGGCGGGTGGAAGGTCTACAAATCATCCTCTGATCTGTAGTGTGTTGCAACAGGGGACGATAGCGCGGTTGTGTGGTGGCAACGCGGTTGCATGGTAGTAGTGGCTGGAAGTGACTGCGGCTCTATTTTTGTCAAGAAATAGAGAACTGACGATGGCGCAAGAGTCGACATCAACTTGCTCTTTGCTGGGAGAGAGAGACAATGTGTAGTCTTCTCTTCACTGAGAGAAAAAGAGAGACACTCGACCGACGACTGGGAGGAGAGACAATGGGTAGTCGACAGAAAGATTCAAAGACTGCAGGGAAGATCCAACGACTGTTAGGAAGATCGGTGTTGATCTAGTGTTGGTTCTTGTCCAACACGATGGCAGTAGGTCTGGAAAGGAAGAAGAGCCCTCGCTACATCGATGAGAAGATGGAGGAGCTATCGAAGGAGAAGAAGGATGCAAAAATGCCTTTGGTTTTATTGCTACTGTTTGCTTGTGGAAGAAGCAGCAATTGAGGAGGCGTTGCTTGGTCTGCGGCACGTAGATGAGGCAGGCAATGGCGAGGGATGTGCTGTCACAGTGAAGAAATGAAATCTCTCTTATAGAGAGCGGTGCTCTGATACCATGATAGAAATGAGAGAGGAGATTGAAAAGAAAATGAAGTACACACCTTTATTCCTCAACAATCTAATCATTTGGTTATAACAACTTTATCTTTTAATAGATGTGACCAGGTTGGTGTGAGTGATGACCCTGACATCACAAGTTCACTACTGAGGACAATAGAGAGATAGAGGTAGTGAGGATTGGTGAAGAGGCTATGGTGGAGGAGGACCTACGAGGGATGGGAATGGCTTGGCGAGATGTGGCCGAGGAAGAACAGAGACAGCCCAGATGACACCGCGAAGTCTAGCATGGTGATTAGTGAGCCTTGGAATTGCCGAGGGTGGCACAGGTGATGGATGGACTATTGAGTTGTGGTTGGTTGGGTAGTAGCAGTTGTAGGATGTGTCCGATGGCCGACTTCAGAGTTGCAAAGAAGCATTGTAGTCACTGTTGGGAAGAAAGCAAGGTGGTAGGACATCCATCGTTGTCTCAAATCAACATCATCGGAGGTGGGCCTACGCAGAGGAGGAAGCCCAGGGAGATCGACAATGAAAGCCGCCTTCCGTGTTCTGGAGTCTAGTGGCTGTTCTGCAGAAGTCAAGTGGAAGATGAGGGCAGGGGCAGATTGACGGTGATGGGCAGTACAATTGGACACAAAGCGGTGGGGTAGGCTCATTGTGAATGGTAACATCTTCAAGTGAGAAATTGGCCATAGTGAGGAGGATCCGATGGTGAAGAGGATGTTGCGGGGCTGGAAAGATGCTTCTTTCCACGAGGAGGATGTTGCTAGACCGTGCAGCGATAGAACTCGGGGGCGAGGGGGAGGTATAAGGAAGGGTCAGGAGCAACGAGGGCGAGCTCACAGAAGGCGTTGATGGCGGCGGACAGGGAGAGGCAACCACCGAGGGGCTTGAAGATGATAGGGCAATTGGCAGTGGGTGAGAGAGAAGAACGTAGCCACTCACCGGTGAGGAGATGTTGTAGGAACTTCTTGAAGTATTCGATGGGGTTGCTAGGGGCGAATGAGTGACTGACATAGAAGATGGAAGCGTCAGAGAGCAATTGAGGTTCTTCATCAAAAGATTGATGTAGGCAAGTCATTCTAATATCATGATAAAGTGAAACATGATTTCGAAGCTTGATGAAAGTTTATTGATATAGTCACTATTTATACATATTAGAAAAAAAATTTTCTCAACAAAATTCTTTCGTACAATTAAGAAAATCTTATCAGTTATCATAGTGCAATTAAGAAAATCTTATCAGCTTTCGTGAAGTTCTTGCTAGGCAAGTCCGGGAATATTGCTCGGCGTCAGTAACCTTAACAGAAAGAGACGTTGTTGCTTTTGGAATTGGCACCGAGAGACTGCTCAAAGGAAGGAACGAAGCAGCTAATCATTATTACATTAAACTAAGTTCTCCTTTTCACCGAGAGAATTAATTCCATATATCTTATTTACCCTTCGCTGCTTTATGTTGATTTTGCAGAATAAAATTACTTGGGTGATTAATTGTCAGTTGACAGGAAGATGCAATTCGTGGTGATAAATTGTGGATGATAGATTTAGCATTTCAGCCACTGACTGGAAGCAAAACTTTCCTGTAGAGACATTTCATTATAAGCAGCATCAATTTTAAAATGACTTTCAAATATCAAGTCATGTATGTTATATATCAAGAAATGGGCAATTTTGATGGTTCATCATGGCCATCAGACTGCATTCTTCGAAGGCTTGCCTACAGCAACGTGACAGATTATGCATCAGATTGCTTTTTTATATGCCTTGATTGACTACTACTGGAAAGAGAATTAGAAATGGCAGGATAAATTGCTGGAAAGAGAATTAAAATTTTGATTCTAAGATGAGAGAGGTGCATCTAAATGGAGCAGCAAGACGCATGAATTCCTGTGGCCATTACTTTTAGACCTCCAGCTCAGGCTTTCAGTGAAAAAGCAACATAACTCAATAAAAGCTTAAGCTGCAATCTTTGGTGAGCTGTTACATAAACAAATGGAGGTCAATGGAGACAGCCAGTGCTAGTTGACAGCATGTACTAGTTGAAACTTGAAATCAAACGGGAAAATATCCGATTAACCAAAAATTTCTTTCATTTTCTGCTTTGAGAATGGTTAACTGATGCTATAGCTTACAGACTAGTTGATATCCTTGATGAACTAGCATAAAATTGCAGCTATCTTTCAGCTCAATTGACACAAAAGGCAACAAAATCATTCTCCAGATGTCAAAGAATAGAAACTGGCTGAAATAATGAAACTATTTATATTGATATAAAAAATTATAATTATATAAATTATTATGTGAAAAAATTATTATGTCAAGATTTAAAATCAAATAATACGAGATCTGTTATAATGTGTACTTTTAGATGTCATCTAATTGAGATCCAATTAGATCTTCAAGAGCATCGCTTGTCGAATCTTAATAACGTTGAATATCGACCTATAAGGAGAACTAGAATGGATCTAGACCCCTTATCCTCTCTTCCTATCCTTTTACAGTATCACTGTAATTGATGGTTTTGGGAAGATTGGAGAATAATCGTAATCTCTCTAATTTTGTTCCCTACTGTCGTTCTGTGTTTTTTCCGTCCTTTAGGTTTATCTTAGATCCTGTCTATTTATAGACGAGAGTAGAGGGTTTAGGGTAAGTATTATGAGAGTTCCTTCCATCAAGGGTATCCCCTAAAATATCCCAATATAATATGGACTTTATTTAATATTGACTAATATCTTTTATTAGAATCCAAATAATTCATAATATATCTTATTCAATTAATATAAAGGGCCACAAAATCTTACATTCTCCGTCCATTAATTGATAAGATATAAAAGATATCCAAAATCAAAATAAACTAAACAAAATAAAATTTATTTGAAAATAATTTTATATAATTAGATTCTGAAAATTTTGTAAAGCATTTTATACATGGCCATGTTTTTCAAAATAAGTTAATAAGTCCAATAAGTACAATAATACTATATTCAGTCGAACTATCAATGTGAGTCATAGCGGTTGTATGTCATTAATGTCACATTTCCTTCTATGTACTATAATACTGTTAGTATTTCCTTATATAGTCTATAATGACCCTTGTAATTTATCTTGTCAAGACAATCCTATTTCTTGCATTCAACTATAATCATAAACATAAACAGGATAGCAGAAACAAATAACTTTAATTATGTAAAAGAAATGTCAATAATAGCATCTACTTAAATATTCATCACCATATCCTTTATGGTTTGCTCATAAGCCCCATTCTAAAAATATGTTCTTTAAATATTTTACACTACAAAGCTTTAGTAAATGGATCAACAATCATCATAGTGGTGCTTAAATTTTTAATTAATATTTATTATTTCTGGACTCTTTCTTTGACCACCAAGTACTACACTAGAGTATTAATATTTATTATCTCAATATGCTTGGAACCACTAGAGTACTTGTCATTCTTAGAGAAGAAAACTGCTATAGTATTATCATAAAATATCTTTAACGGCTTGATAATTGAGTCAACCACACCAAGTCCTGAGATAAAATTTTGTACCTATAAAGCTTGATTTGTGGCCTCAAAACATGTCACAAATTCAGCTTCCATCGTAGATGATGCAATAGGTGATTGTTTTACATTTTTCCAAGACATTGCCCCACTAGCCAACATGAACACAAATCCTGAAGTGGATTTCCTACTATCAAGGTAATTTACAAAATTAACATCTTAATATCCCGTTATTTCAAGCTGATCTGATTTCCTATATGTGAGCATATAATCTTTTGTCCCTTGTAGATATCTCATTACTTTCTTTGTAGCTTTCCAATGTTTCATTCTTGGGTTACTCTGGTATCTACCCAACATTGCTATTACAAAACTGATATCTGGCCTTGTACAAATTTGAGTATATAATAGAATTTCAATTATGCACCCATAAGGAATATTCTTCATTTGATTTTTTTCTAAGTCATTTTTTGAGCACTGGTTTTGGCTGAATTTTTTACCTCTAATAATAGGTGTATCATTTAGCTTTACAAAGCTGCATATTAAACCTTTCTAAGATACGATTAATATAATCTTTCTGAGATAATCCTAATAAACTTTGAGATCTGACCCTAAATATCTTAATACTAATAACATAGGATGCCTCATTCATATCAACCATCTTAAAGTTTTTGTTGAGAAATATCTTGGTTTCGTGTAACAAATCAAGATCACTACTAGCAAACAATATATCATCTATATATAAGACCAATATAATAAACTTATTC
Source organism: Ensete glaucum (assembly GCA_021527575.1). Lineage (NCBI taxonomy): Eukaryota > Viridiplantae > Streptophyta > Magnoliopsida > Zingiberales > Musaceae > Ensete > Ensete glaucum. The sequence continues at coordinate 18,887,115 of CM038552.1, read as the reverse complement.
CCACTAACCTTCAGATATATACACTGATCAACAATATTTTTCTTAAATCCGAAAGAAGTAATAGTATCATGAAACTTTATATATCATTGTCTGGAAGCTTGTTTAAGGTCATAAATTGATTTCTTAAGTTTGCAAACCCAACTTTCCTTTCGTTTTTCTATGAATCCTTCAGGTTGTTCCATATAGATTTCTTCATCTAGATTCTCATTCAGAAATGATGTTTTCACATCTATTTGACGTAACTCAAGATCATAATGAGCTACTAATGTCATTATGATTCTCAATAAGTCCTTTTGAGAAACTGGAGAAAAGGTCTCATGGTAGTCAATGTTTTCCTTTTGAGAAAAACCTTTGGCCATAAGTCTGGCTTTATATCATTCAATATTACCTACAGAGTCACGTTTAGTCTTAAAAACTCATTTATAACTAACTCTTTTATAATTATTGGGCAATTCAACGAGTTTCCAAATATCACTCTGGTCCATTGATTTTAACTCATATTTCATTGTATCATACCATTTTTCAGAATTATTACTTTCTATAACTTGTGAAAACGATAAGGGGTCACTTTTCATTCCTATATCAAAATATGATTATTGCAGATATACCACATAATCATCAGAAATAACATGTTTTCTTTTTCTTTGAGATCTTCTCAAATTTGTCAATTGTGATTGTTCTACAAGACTATCAGTGGCGACATCAACATCTTGTGAGAATTCACCAATATTATTTTGTTGTTCATCCTCATCAATTCTCTCATTGATTTGAGGAATAATAATTTCTCGAATATAGGATAATACAAGAGAAGAAGGTTGAATCTCCTCAATATCAAAATTAATCCTTCGAGACTTTTGACTCTCACTGATTTCGTCATTTTCTAAAAATTTTACATTATCAGACTCTACTATCCTCATATTATGATTAGAGCAATAAAATCTGTATCCCTTAGATCTTTCTAGGTAACTAATAAAATATCCAAAAATTATTCTTAGATACAATTTCTTTACATATGGATTGAATACTCTTATCTCTGCAAGACACCCCCAAATATGTAAATGTCTCAAACTGGGTTTCTTACCAGTCCATAACTCAATTGAAGTTGATGGAACTGACTTACTAGGAATCATGTTCAGGATATACATAGTTGTCCTAAGAGCATTACCCCACATTGACTCAAGTATAGAGGAATAACTCATCATGCTCATAATTATATCCATAAGAGTATGATTTCGCCTTTCAGTAACACCGTTCTGCTGTGGCACACCTAGTAATGCATACTAAGCACAAATACCTCGTTGTTCTAGGAATCTAGCAAAAGGACCAATATTCTGATCAGAGTCATCATATCTGCTATAAAACTAACCACCCCTGTCACATCTGATAATTTTAACTTTTATATCTAATTGTCTCTCGACCTCATTTATATACACTTTAAGAATGTCAATGGCCTGAGACTTTTCATGTATTAGATAAACATAGCTATATCTGGACAGATCATCTATAAATGTAATGAAATACCTTTCTCCACTAAAACAAGAAATATGGAGTGATCCACAGATATCAGTATAAATAATTTTAAAAAGTTATTTACTTCTTGTGGCATTTTTTTTTGTATGCTTAGTTTGCTTTCCTTTAATGTAATATATGCATACATCAAAATCAATGAAGTCTAAATTTTTTAAAATATTATCCTTCGCTAATCTTTTAATTCTTTCCTTGGAGATATGCCCCAAACCTCTATGTCATAATATAGAAGATATTTCATTACTGAAATTATATTTCATTCCAATACTTAATTTGTAGGGTTAATAATGTATTTGTAAACTCAAGATTCAAATTAATTCTATACAAACCATCACACAGAATTCCATAACCAACTTTTATTTAAATCATAAAATATACTGAGTTTAATTTTACCAAAAGAAATACAATATCTTAACTGATATTAATTCTAGATAGAAAAATAAAATTTTTAGAAATTGTAGGAATAAAACATGTCTTTCAGATCCATCAGATGACATGTCTCTAGGCGTAAGCGATAAGTCCCTACTGATATCACTTTTGCTTTGAGACGATTTCCCATAATTATAAATCTTTCATGTTCTTTTGGTTTCTGGATTGAAAGAAATCCATGCATATTATTAGTAACATGAGTTAAAGCACCAGAATCAATCCACCATGTATTAGAAGGAACTTCTGCAATGTTGGATTCAAGATATACAAAGGTTGAGTTTATACCTTTCTTTTTGAACCAAATTCTACGTTTAATATAGTACTTCTTTACATGTCCTTTCTTACTCCAAAAAAAGTACTTTAATGTACTAACTTTCTTTTCAATAGTCTATCTAACACTTTCAGACCCAGCAAATTTCTTCAATAGATGATGCTTCGATTTTCTTTTCTTGTTACTAACTCCTTGAGTAGTAGTCAATATATTATATGAACTTTTCTGCCTTAATCTTAATTTTTTCTGAACATACATACTAGTTAACTCATTCAAGTCCCACTTATCCTTATTTGTATATAGTGAATCTTGAATAGGCCAAACTGAGAAGGAAGAGAATTAAGAATGAACTTCATAAGGAAAGATTCATCAATATTCATTTCCAACGTCTTAAGTTTTACAGCTTTGTCAGCTATATTGAGGATGTGATCCTGAATTCCTCGAGTACCATCATATTGAGCTGTATGTAGTTAGTTCTTTCATAATGTGCTAACCAATAACTCATCAACAGATTTAAATCTATCTTCAATAACCTTTAAATATTCACGTGCGCTAGATGCAACCGGTAATGAAGTCTTTATATTATTTGTAATTGTCATCCTTATGAACATTAAATTGAGCCTATCATATCTTTCCCAAGCCTTCATTTCATTAACTTGTTCTATAGTACTTTTATCAGTTAATTCTATAGGCTTTTCAACAAGCAATGCCAAATCAAGATCTAATATGCCTAATGTAAATTGTACATGCTCTAACCATTCTGAATAATTTGATACAAAGAGTACAGGAACACTAGAAGCATGAGAATGTATGGACGGGAATACCACTGTAGAATATAAAATAACATTAATACTTTGAGTTTTACTAAAATATAATGAACTATTGATATCATCAATATTTAACCTTTGGGTAAAAATATTGACATATCTAGTATTCACTCAAGATCATTTATGGAGGACTGATACTATCCTTGTAGAATAATTTTGCTACCTTTGGGTATACAATTCTAAACTACAAAAATATCTAAAACAATATCATCATACCCCGATCACATAATTATTTGAAATAGATTATCCTTTGAGATTATCTAAATCTCCTAATTATACATTCAATTTTGAATATTATTTCATTAATGTCATTGAGGACTTGTTCCTTAATGTAATTTTATAAATCATTGATCTAGGCCACTTTGGCGACTACAAGACCAATGCAGTAATATAAAATATAAATTAAATTATTCTATCAATAACAAGACTTTAATTATATTTCATATCATACAAGTCTAACATCCCAGGCTACGTTGGCAGCTACCGGTCAGGTATAACTTAAGGAGATGAACTATAAATAATATTCATTAAGTTCATTTGAACTAATTTATGCTAAAACAGTTCAATAATAAAATAATTATTGAACACTTAATCAGTAGGAAAAAACTCATATGATAACTATAATCATGATAATACATAAATCATGCATTCATGTGAAAAATAAATATTATTTCATAATTATTAATATTTGTATGTGAATAACTAAATAAATATCCAAGAAATAATAATTGGATTTAACACATATAATTAATAATTCATATAAGAAAACTTATAAAGAAATAATAATTTATAATTTTATAAAATTAAATAAGTTGATCAAAATAAAATATAATCAATAAATAATCAAAATATAATCATGATTAACTTTTATTAGATTATATATTGATCAATTTTATAATTGAGAATAAATCATAATTTCTCAATTTTACAGGTAAAACTATAATTCCAAAAGGATATAAAAATAATTATATATTTATAAAAGATTATAGGATTAATAAAACACAAAAATTGTAAAACTATAAATAATCCTATTCAGCCAAAGTATAAAACTGTAATTTCAATGAATGATAAAACTTAAATTTGAGCATAATGGCAAAACTATAATTTTTTCACTTAATGGTAAAACAATAATTTTTCATTTAATGGTAAAATTATAATTTTCCACTTAATGGTAAAACTGTAATTTTTTTAAAAAAACCCCTAATTCCTCCCTTCTGCCGTGGCCAACGGCTGCGAAGCGATTTATCATGCGTCACTAGCATGCGGTGCAGCACCGATCGTCGCACGAGGCCACTAGCATCTTGCCGCTGGCGCGAGGTCGCCACTGCGCGCCTTTTTCGCACGTGGTCGCCACTTGATGCTGTGGTCACCGTTGGTAGACCTGCGCGACCGCTGATGCGACCGCCCACGCACGACCATCCCGCCCGCCCAGTCGCCGATAGCGTGACCACCGTCTCTCGCCTGCACACATGTTGTTGAGATTGCAAGGCGATTCCCAAAACGCAACAAGATTGCTACGTCTTTTCCACGATGTACAACAACCATCAAGAATCATTCGCAAGCAAATGATTAAAATTAACAGATAAGAAAATAGATCAATAAGATATTCAGATCAACACATTGCAAAAAAAAAATAGATCTAATATTTTTAATCTCAAAACCTAGGCTCTGATACCAATTGTTAGCATAAAAAACTATAATTATGTAAACTATTATATGGAAAAACTATTATGCCAGGATTTGAAATCAAATAATACGAGATCTATTATGATACATACCTTTCGATGTCATCTGATTGAGATCCAATTAGATCTTCAAGAGCACCGCTTGTCGGATCTGAATAACGTCAAATATCGATCTGCAAATAGAACTAGAATGGATCTAGACCTCTTTTCCTCTCTTCCTATCCTTTCACAGGACCACTGTAATTGATGGTTTTGGAAAGATTGAGAGAATAACCGTAATCTCTCTAACTCTATTCTCTATTATTGTTCTATGTATTTTCCGTACTTTAGGTTTATAATAAGTTCTGCCTATTTATAGACGATAGCAGAGGATATAAGATAAGTTATTAAGAGAGTTACTTCTATCAACGACATCCCCTAAAATATTTTAATATAATATAATTTTATTTAATATTAACTAATATCTTTTATTAGAATCTAAATAATTTATAATATGTATTATTCAATTAATAGAATATCACATAATATTACACTTATATCTCCGAAAACAAGTGAACGATCGAAACGATACATAAAAACAGCATACACTCGAGAATGCTGTGTACATCTCTACGATTTTAATACTCCCTGTGATCACACTACAGCTGCACGTGACTTGCTGAAACCTCACACCTCTTTATAGGAAAAGGAAGGAGGAGAAATTTGATGTATGCACACACTGGGTGGGCAGCAATGGAATCAGAGAGACCGTGGTCTTTCTTGGTTGTACACCGGGAATCAGGATCACAGTTAGAGCTTTCGGGACTGGTAGAGCTCCAACCTGGTCATGGCCTCCGGTAACAGTTCGTCCACCCGCAAGTCCTGCACCAGCTGCGCCTGCTTGGAAGCCCAGGAAAGCGTGTTGAGCACCTCGGCGTCCGCGAGTTCCTGGCTGTCAGGCACATGCTTGGCAATGTAACACAGGAGGATCAAAGCCTCGACCTGCACCTGTTCTCCCAGGTACACTAGCTGTATCAGGTGCCTCGCACCTCCGGCGTCAATGATAGCCTGGGAATGGTTAACGTGCAGATAATTCTCGGTGCAGGCAAACTTAGTGAGCGCGATCGCTGCCTCTCTCATGACCGCCACCTCCTTCTCGTCGAGCAAGCGAACCAGAGGGGCGATGATCCGCGTCTCGGTCGCTCGGAACGTTCTCGACAAGCAGCCCAACGCCGTGACGCTGGGTATGAGCAGGTCGTTGTAATCCCCCTTCTCGACGATTTGCAGAAACTGGTCAATGACCGCCTTCGATGCCGAGGAATTGGGCCTGAACGCGGACCGCCGCAGGTCCGCACTGTGCTCTGCCATGCGGGCGATTTCCATCAATGCCATTGCAGAATTGCATCGAACATCTCCTGCGCCTTTCTCCAGGAGCACCGCGAAGCAGAGGAGGGCTCGGGACTCGGTGATGATCCTGCAGATGTCGGCATTGCCCTTGGCGAGCTGCCACAGGGCCTTGGCTGCCATGGCCTTCATGTTGGCCTTGGTGCTGGGGTCCTCCATTTCCCTCGCCCTGTTGCCGGACCCCGACAAAGAATGCTGATGGGGCTTCCAGGGCACGGTTGCGCTACCGGTGCTAGTGCTGTTTTGGTTCTGGGCGGCTTTGCTGGACTTGGCGGAGGCCACTGTGGATTGCACTACGGAATGGAATTGATTGCTTTTGGACTGGCCTTGTGCCCCCTCAGGATGCGGGAACGGAGTCCGTTCGTTGCCGTCGTCGAGGGGGGAAGCAGACGCGGCAGCCTTGTTGGCGAGGACGACGGAGTGGATGGACATGGCCTTGGACGGCACGGAGTATTTGCTGTGCTCTTCGACGGTCTCGAAGGCGAGGTGGCCAACGAGGAGGCGGACAACGTTGTTCTTAGCGAAGACGTCCTGGCAATTGGAATCGTTGGCGGCGAGCTCGGCGACAGCCCACGCGACAACGGCCTGGACCTTCATGGGTCCGTCCTTGAGGACCTTGGCAAACGCGGAGCAGACCCCAGCGACCACGAGGTAGTCGACGCTCTCCGCATCGCGGCCAAGGAGGCCGAGGGCTCGAGCGGCGTTCTCTTGCCCCTCCGCCTTGCCATCCTTCAGGAGTCGTAGGAGGGGAGCGACGCCATCCTCCTCGATGATGAGCTTGGCGAAGTGCTGGTTGTCGCGGGCGAGGGAGACGAGAGCGGCCGCGGCCTCGGAGCGGGCGTCAGGTTGACCGGTGTGGAGCGTGGCGATGTTGCTCCAGATGAGGGTGAGGATGGGCTCGTTCTGGGCGATGGGACACAGGCCGTGGAGCAGGCCGCCATCGTCGTCGTCGTCCCCAGCCGGCGCGGAGACGCGGAGGAGCCAGGAGACATCGGCGACGGAATTGTCGATTTGGGTGCACATCTTGGCGAAGGCGGCGCCGGGGGTGATGCTGAAGACGCGGTGCATCAGGCCGCGGTTGCGGCATCGGTCGACGAGGGCCAGGGCCTTGCCGAGGACCTGCTCGGTATCGTCCATGATGCGGCGGGCAGGGCGCTCGTAGAGCTCGGTGCGGGCGGCCTGCCGGAGTAAGGCCACGAGCTTGTCCGCCCGGGCCTTCAGCTCCAAGCACTCCTGCTTGTTCGTCTGGGCGTCGCCCGCCCACTTACTTACTTGGTCAGCCAGCTGGATTGGCTTCGCCAGGATCTGCTTCATCCCGTCTGCCATCTCCCAATTTCCCTTCTCTGTTTCCGGGAAGAGGATGGAAAGGTTGCTCAACCAAGGACTCGACGCTTCTCCTCTTGTTTACTTCTCTTAATCTTTCTCCAGGCGCAGCAGAGGAGGGAGAGACAGCGGGAAGAGAGGAGGGGGGAGAAGCCGATTAGGGTAGGAACGTGTTTTCTTTCCCTCTCGCCTCTCGATTGGCCTCTGATGGTTAGCTGGAGGAAAGACTTCGCAGGGTCAATGCTCTGCGGCTGCTGTTTACTACTTGCCAACTGCTGCATCCCTCGGCCCCTTCAGATTCACCCGTTTTCGTACCTGCCGAGGCGGATGGCTTGTCTTGCATTGGCCCCGCCGAGTTGAATTCCCATCACTGAGGGAGACGGCCGAACGGGTCACGAAGAACTGGTGGTAGGAAAACAGATTATTTTAAATATAATTTGAATATTATATTAAAAATGTTTAAGTATTGATACAGGGAGTATTAACAATTTTAATATTTATATGATGTTAATATAATTTTTAAAATTTCGAAAATATCTTATGATTTTATCTAAAATTATAATATTATTAACATGATTTGGTGAGAAATCAATGTGATTTATATTTTATAAAATTAATATATATTTTTTATATTTATTGATATGATTATATTTTATTTATTATATATTTGGATCAGATGAATTTTTTACAAGATCACATACATTCATTTTAAATAAACACACATTTAAAAGATAGTTTTCATATATTATTTATCAAAGCATTTCATAATAACATATTCATTTAAAATTTTTTTCTTCAACTTCATATTAAAAATATAAATATCTGGTAAACACTAAGTAGGTAGGTCACAAAGCTTGGAGAGAACGAGTGGTGGGATAATAAGACGCAATTGATGTAGTAGGTAACTAAGTTAGATTTTATTTAATTTGGAACGCAATTCGATCCCATTTCGATCCGATCAATATTCGTGTATAAGAGACAACCCATCACATTCAATTAAAATCGGATTTTAGACCAATTGAGGTTGAAAATATCCGATCAAGAATCTAAAATTGATTCACAAAATAGTTGACCTGATTTAGTCCTACCCGTATAGGAAAGAGAAATTTGAAACCGAGGAAATCAATAATAATAAAAATATATATCAAAAAAAGAAAAAAATATGTTCAAAATCAAAAATTTATATGGAAAAAATCAAATACATAAAATATCTTTTGAGATAATTCAAACCTACATCCGAAACCCATTTTATAATCTCTCACATACGACTAAGAAACATTTCTCTCAACTACCTCACTCATTAAAGAAAACCCTAGGAGCATAGAATTAGTTTTTTCTCTATACCTCACACTGTCATTAAAACCTTGAGATATATATTTAATTTAATTTAATTCTTAATCATAAACGTAATTCTTAAATTATTTTAAATCTAATTATTATCTGAATCTAATTAGTACTCTTAAAATATTTACCAACCATAATATCCATTTACGATTGGATTCGGAACCAATCAATCTTGATCCCTGCGAGTACACACACGAGCTTGGTTCTTGAGGAGAAGAGAGTAGGAGCGGATCGGGTGGTAGACATTATTGCAATATCAGAATTTGATTTGTCACCCTACCTAATCAGTTTCTAACCTATTCAAAACTCTATTTCTTTTTAATAAAACATCAGAAATCTAATACAACCCAAGTTATTCATATATCATAGCACAACATGGAATAAAATTCGTCGGCCATTGAGCTCTTCGTATCGCAACAATTGTCTTAATTTTTAGCAAAATCAGCTAATTATTGTGCCCTCAATTGTCGAAATGAATCAAGAATCTTGATGTTCACCAGTGCGTGTGCGTCATATCGATCATATATTTTTTTTTCTTTTGACAGCATCTTTAATCCCTTAGTCAATACATAGTGCTAGTATAACAGACGGTTGTCTTTCTTTGAAATATAGTGATTTTATATATACTCAAACATCACTATCGTGTCATGGCATATTAACTACTATTATTATGTTTCAATCGAAAGATAATGATTTTATATATTATCATAACTTAGAAAAGGCTCTGTTGTTATTCTTTTCCTCCAAAGTACCTTTGTATTGAATTAATTTAACTTTGATATTAACTATCTTGAACCGATCCGGATTGGTTATACCGATTTAATTAAATGAATTAAAAAATAAGATAAAATATACCAGAATAATTGAGAATACTTTTGTTATTAAAAAAACATTTTACTGGAGAAAATAACTTTGGGATGCCCCAGAAAATATAAAAACCAACAAGATGGACTTCTATAAGAGAATCGCCAGGGCATTTTATGTGTCACAGCATCATTTGAGCCTAAAATCTATTATTTATAAGGCTGCTGATCTTATTTGTGTTTGGAAGACATGCCTACATTATGCATTTAAATATGTCATGCATTAAATACTATATATGAATGGTACTTCAATAATTATTTATGTCTAATTTTGCATATATTTAATATATTATTTATGTCTTTTGTATGATTGAGATTCTGAAAATGTCGTGTATGACTAGCCTGATCTTAAGGTATAAAAAATAATATGAAGAAAAGATGTGGATCCCATCGTACTTGTATATTTTAATTGACTTTCAAATAAATTTAGATAAAAAAATAGATAATTTTAAGATAAGTGATGTGAGAAATACTTTGATCACGGATACGAACCATCACAGGATAAATTATTGAAGTAGGAGAATCAGATATTGGGCTATAGGAGTTTTATGTTAGAGATTGGACATTGGGCTGGAGGATTACTCGACGTCAAATGATCGATTTCGTGCTATGAGATCAAGCATCAGGCCAAAAGGATCGAGTATTATGCCAAAATATCGGATGTTGTGGGAAGTCAATAAGCCAATAGATTGTGTGATACGCGGAAGGAGAAGATGATGCATCGGAGGTTCGGATGAAGTGCTAGATGATTAGATGACATACTGGAATGTTGGCTAATATGATGATTGTTTCGTGATTGTATTAGATATGTGATTGAGTGGTTAAGTCTTGATTGAGATTGTTTGGAGTAAAATTGAGTTGGTATTATGATAGATAGTTTTAAGATAAGTGATGTAGAAAATACTTTGATCATGGACATGAACTATCAAAGGATAAATTATCGAAGCAGGAGAATCAAAAGTTAGGCTAGAGGAGTTAATGTTAGAGATTGGACATCGAGTTAGAGGATTAGCCGACATGTCAAATGATGGATTTCGTGCCATGAGATCGGGCATCAGGTCGAAAGTACCAGATATTATGCTAAAATATCAGGTGTTGTGAGAAGTCAACATGTCAATGGAGGGTGATATGTCGAAGGAAAAGATGATATGCCAGAGCGAATAAAGTATCGGATGATCAGATGACATATCGAAATGCTGGACAATGTACTAATTGCTTTGTGATTATGCTAGATATGTGATTCAGTGGTTAAGTCTTGATCGAGGTTGTTTGGAGTCAAATTGAGTTGGTATTAGATTAAAACTTTACCAACTCAATTAGAAGCTCATTGGGCCTAAACCAGGGTTGAATTGGGCCTATTGGAAGGCTAACTCGATGACTTGAAACAGACCTGGGTAGTGGTACTTCCAAACCCAAGCGATGGTACCACCCAAAGAGTCGAAAAGCATTATTTGTGCTTTTTAGAGACTTCTGATGGTAATATTGTCCATGACCAATAGTGGTACCACCTAGGTCGGTTGTGGTACCACTAGAGCCTAGAATCCTAGGCTCTGTTCAGCGGTAAAACTGTCCAGTGCTGACGGTGATACCACTAGTATCCTAAAATCTCAAGGATTTAAATATTTGACTCTATTTTTGAAATCTTTGAGGGTCTGTAAATACCTCACTAATACTTGCTTGATAGAGTAAGAATTCTTGAGGTTAGGTATTATAAACTCTCTTTGAGCTTGGTTGAGCTTCTTTCTCCTTGAGTTTAGAAGTGTTTCTAAGTTGTAGAAGGGTTAAGGTCTCTTGTAAAGGAGAGGTGTAAATGTTCTCTCCTGAGTCTTTTAAAAGGAGAAGAAGTGTAAAGCTTCTCTACAAAGCCTGTTAAAAGGAGAAGGGTCATAATAAGGGTAGCTGATCTTCGCTCGTTGGAAGAAGATCGGTAGTAAAAATCTATGGCTTCAAGGGAAGAGGAATCAGAAGTGGACTTAGGTCGGAAAGACCGAACCACTATAAATTGATTTGTTTTCTCTTACCTTTGCTTTGTCATTGCATATTGATTTACTTACTCACTAACTTTGCTTACACTTTTAGTTAAACACACTTTTGACATGGATTTTATTAATCGAATTTAAAAAACTAGATTTCTTTTGCCATAGGACTAATTCACTCCCCCTCTTATTCTAGTTACGATCTTAACAATTTGTATCAGACTTGGTTCTCTCAGTTAGATTAATACCAAAGAGAGATTTAATAGGTTTTTCTAGCAATTAAGTTAGTCACTCAATCACTTATCATTCTATGTTCAATGGAACATACTACACTTATTGGAAAACACGATGAGGGTTTTCTTGATTTCTATGGATTTTGATTTATGAAATATCGTTGAATGTGATTTTCAAAAATCTTCTAAACCGATGAATGAATGAAACAATTTTGAGAAGAAAATATTTTCCTTAAATGTTAAAACTATGAATGATTTGTCTTATGCTTTAGACAAAAATGAGTTTAATCGTGATTCTACTTATGACGCTACACATGTGATTTGACATTCACTTGACGTTACTTATGAAGGCACAATAAAAGAATCTAAAATTAATCTTTTAGAACATAGTTATGAATTGTTTAAAATGAAGCTAAGTGAAACCATATGTGACATGTACACTTATTTTACGGATGTTATCAATAGTTTAAAAGCTCTTGGTAAAAACTATACTAATCTTGAATTATTTAATAAGATTTTAAGATCTCTTCCAAAAAGTTGGGATCCAAAAATAATGGCTACCAAGAAGCAAATGACTTGAACAAATTTCCTCTTGAAGAACTCATACGATCTTTAATGACCTATGAAATGACTTAAAAAGCATATAATGAATAAGAGGAAAACCTTTCGAAGAATAGGAAGGATATTATACTTAGAACTAAAGAAGGTTACTCGAGCAAAAGCTCAAGTGATGATGATGACATGGCGAACTATGCTTTATTGATAGCCTCCAACGATGAGGTATTTGACTCACCCGAAACATCTTTATCTTATGATGAATTATTTGATGCATTTCATGATTTATATGATGAACTTAAAAAGATTAGTAAGAATTATAATTCACTAATAAAGGATCATGAATTACTTACTAATAAATTTGATATATTAAAAGTTATGCATGAAACATCAACATCTTGTACTTCTTGCTCTAAATATGAAGAGTTAGACTCACTCAAAAAGAAAAATATGTTATTATAACAAATATTAAAAAATTTTAAAATATTAAAATATGATTCTTACTAACTAAGATTATGTACATAGAAATGAAGGAATTAGCTTCATAACTTAACAAAAGTAAACAAAATTTATAAAATGACCAACACTATATATTCTCCCTAAAGTTAAATATAAGTTTTGTGAAAGATTTAGTTATTATTCTTATATAAGCTCTCTTAAAAAATATAATTCTCTTAAATTAGTTTGGGTTCCTAAGGAACCATAAACTATTTGATGTCAAAAGTTAAGAAAGAAAGATATAACCATGAAGGACCTAAAGTTATATGAGTACTTAGAGCAAACCTCTCCTTTTTTGTAGGTATTTTTAGGACCGCAATGTCACTAACAGTGGAAATATAAACCAATTTATAGTGGTTAGGTCGGCCTAACCTACGTTAACTCTCGATTCCTCTTCTCATGACCAATCTTCTTTATAATAGGCGAAGATCAACTACCCTTACAACACTTTCTCCTTTTTACCAAGCTCAGGAGAGAACTTTTACAAAGTCTTTCTTACATGACCTCAACCCTCCTTAGAATGACCATTAAACTTGAGGAAGAAGTGACTGAACAACTAAGAGTTTATAACACTTTTAACTCAAAGATTCTATTATTTTTCACTCCTTTTTTCATTCTTATTTGTGCTCTCTTTTGTGCTTCAACAAGCAAGAATGGGTGGGGTATTTATTGATCCCAAATGACTTTAAAATTGGAGCCAAAACTTTAAATCCCGGGTTTTCCGGGGTACTAGCAGCACCACCATCAGCACTAAGCAGTACAACCACTGAGCAGAGTTCGGAATACTAAGCTCTAGTGGTACTATCATCGGACTATACGATACTACCATCGCATGGTGGTACCACCATTGGCAGGGGGCGGTACCATCGCTTGGATTACCGAAAAGGCACAAAACGGTGCTTTCCAAGCCTAGACAGTACCGCCACCTAGACCTGGTAGTACCATCGCCTAGGTCATTTTTAAGTCAGTAATTTTGCCTTTCATTAGGCCCAATTTAACTTTGGTTCATGTCGAATGGGCCTTACATCAAGTTGGCATGGTTACAATCCAATACCAGCTTAATTCAACTCTAAATGATCATGATTAAGACCTAACCATCTTAATTACAAACATAAAACTTTTAGCACATTGTCCACCATTCTGGTATGTCCTTTGATCATTTAGCACTTCATCTAAACTTTCGACACATCTTCTAACTTGATACTCGAACTCTGCATAAAGTCTATCCTACCGCATATCAACCAATCTTCCGACCCGATGTCCAATCTTTGACATGATATATTTCTGCCCAACGTTTTACTTCGATAAATTTCATTTTGATGGTTTAAGTCCATGATCAAAGTTTTTCTGCATTGCTCATCCTAAAAGCATAATAGTTCATAAATTTATTAATTGATTTCATCATCAAAACTCAGGATTCAACATTCTTCCCCTTTTTGATGATGATAACTAATTGATAATAGAGTTTTATCTAAACTCTCCCTGTCTATATACCATCAAGAACTTGAATTTTTAAGAAAGCATGATAACATTTAAACTTCTTGAATTAAAGTCAAAACTACTTTAATCATAAGTTATAGTGTAAGAATCATATCCATACATCTCAAATATCATAATTTAATGTCATCAAATATAACATGTCAATGAAAGATATCATCAAAAAGTTACCACTACTCTATTTTTGTCATCAACAAAAAGAGAAAAAAGAAATGAGGATGTCATTTACTTTTCTTCTCTTCGTTTGTTATTATTAAAAGGAAAAGAATGATATCATAATACTACTTCTTCATTTATATTATTGTGCCAATGAAGTATATTTTTATAAAAAAAATATCATATGACATAAATCTCGCATCATTCATGACAATAAATTAATAATGAAAAACTGAGAAGAATTATGATTCATATATTTGAAAGACTCAACATGCCTAATTCTCTTCTATGAAATCAAATTGTTCCTCATTTAGTGGTTTAGTAAAAATATCTGTCAATTGATGTTTTGTGTCAATAAAATATAAAGATATATCATGATTGATAATATTATCTCCAATAAAATGATGTTTGATATTAATATGTTTAGTCCTCGTGTATTGAATAGGGTTCTTTGATAAACAAATTACACTTATGTTATCACATTTTATATGTATATTTATCAAGTAAAGTCCATAATCTTCTAAAGTACTATTCTTTAATATTACTTATGCACAACATGCATCTGCCACTATATATTCAGCCTCGGCTGTGGTTAATGCGATAGAATTTTTTCTTCTTGGAAGACCAAAAAACAAGTACATGACATATGAATTGATATATTACAGAGGTACTTTTTTATCTATTTTACATCGTACAAAGTCAACATCAGTATATGCAATCAAATCAAAATTTTTAGATTTTAGATATCATCATCCTATATTTGGAGCTCATTTTAAGTATATAAATATTTTTTAATTATTTTATAATGAGATTATTTAGGATTGGACTGAAATCTTAAACAAAGTCCAACACTAAGTATTATATTAGGTCTAATTGTAGTAAAATATAATAAGCTCTCTATTATACCTCTATAAGTCCTTTGATCAAAGCATTCACCTTCATTATTTATATCTAATTTTGTAGAAGTGATCATTAGTGTATTAATGACCTTAGCACTATCCATGTGAAAATCTTTTTAAGAAATCTAAAGCATACTTAGTTTAACCAATAAAAATTCGATCGTTGAGTTGCTTAATTTACAATCCTAAGAAAAATATCAATTCACCCATCAAATTCATTTCGAATTCTTGGCTCAAATTTTTAGCAAATGATTCATATTAGATTCATTAGTAGAACTGAAAATGATATCATCAACATAAATTTGAATAAAAATTATTTTAAAATATTTAATAAATAATATGGTATCGATCTTACCTTTCAAAAAATTATTTTGAATAAGAAAAGAGTGAAGTCTCTTATACCAAACCCTAGGGGCTTAATTCAATTCATAGAGAGCCTTAGATAATTTGTAAACATGGTTTGAAAAAAGGATCATTTTTAAATTTGGGTGGTTGTTCAACAGAAACTTATTTAGAAATAAAACTATTAAGCAAATTACTTTTGACATCTATTTGAAATAATTTAATTTTTTAAAAGAAGCATAGGTAAAGAGTATCATTATGGCTTCAAGTCTTGCCATAAGAGCGAAGGTTTCTTTATAATCTGTACATTTTTCTTAGTTTAAACCTTTAGCTATTAATCTAGCCTTGTTCCGAACCACGATAGCTTGTTTATCTTGCTTATTCCTAAAGATTCATTTAGTGCTAATCATAATATGATCACTAGGTTTAAGAATAAGCTTCCAAACCTTATTTCTTTCAAATTGATTTGATTCTTCATGCATTGCCAAGACCCATGAGTTATCTTTAAGAGCATCATCAATGCATTGAGGTTCAATTTGAGATTAAAAAAAAATAGTATTTTTATAAATATTTTGAAGTGAAAAATAAGTTTGAATATCTTTTGATGTATCTCTAATGATTAGCTCTTTAAGATGAGCATCTTGACATACTTTCATTCCTTGAGCAATGTATATTTGGAAGTAAATATATCCAAGTTGCTTTGAAGAGGAGATTTCTCATTCAAATTCAAAACATTAAACTCAAAATCATCATCAAAATTATCTTTCTTAACTTCGAGAAACTCATTAAAAACAACATGGAAGATTATTCAATAATTAATGTTCTTTTATTAAAAACTAAAAAATCTTTAGAAATGGAGTAATATCTAAGAAAAATATCTTTATCAGATTTTGCATCAAATTTTCTTAAGGCATCCTTTCCATTTAAAATAAAATATTTATAATAAAAATTTTAAAATATAAAATATTGAGTCTTTTATTGTTTCATAATTCATAAGTAGTTTTGGATAATAGAGGTCTTATGAGAACCCTATTCATGACATAGCATGTCAGTTAACGACTTTGGCCCAAAAGTATTTGGGTAGGCCATGTTCATTAAGCATGGATCTTGTCATCTCTTGTAAACTCATATTCTCTCTCAACAATTCTATTTTGTTATCAATTTCTTGGAGTAGAGAAATTATGGTTATACTAATTAGAATCACAAAATTCTTAAAAATCATGATTTTTAAATTCATCGCCATGATTACTATGAATAAAAACATCATAAAACCTTTTTCATTTTGAACTTATTTACAAAACTTTGAAAATATTTAAAATAATCACTTTTATATACCAAGAAGTATGTCAAAGTAAATCTAATATAATCATTAATAATTATAAAAAAATATTTACTACCTCTTAGACTTTTAATTGGTCTAAATAAATCTATATGAATCAGTTGTAATGGTATAGAGGTGCTGACTTAATTTTTGGGTTTAAAGCTACTCTTTATTTGTTTTCCTAGTTGACATGCATCACAAATCTTATCTTTGACAAATTTAATCCCGTTGAATCTTGAAATTTTATGATAAAATCAATTAATGAGTTTTATGATCTAACTTGTGTGTTAGAGAAAGTGATGTAGGATTAACTACGATAGTGAAAAGGTAATACAATTTGATGTTGGGCTGGAGTCAAGTTCGGGCATTGGGCTGGGGTTCGGATGATGCAGTAGGAGCTCATCGGAAGTTCGCTGAAGGTAATTGGCAACTCACTGGGAGCATGCTGGGACTTCATCGAAAGATGATCGAGAGACTCACTAGGAGTTCACCAGAGGATGCCGGGAAGTTTGTCGGGAGTTTAGAAAATTGACTGACGCGCCGAACAATAAGAACGATTGCAATTGTATCTTAGTATATCATAATTAGCATCGTGTGTTTTAAGTCCTAATTGAATCAGATTTGGAGAAATCTAAATTAACTTAATGAGAGGCAACCGGGTCCACTTTGGGTTAGGATTTGAGCTTAGGTCACGCTTATTTCGTTGACCTAGAAAGAGGTTAACAAGAGATAAAAGTCGAGTATAAAACTATATAAAAAGTATAGTTTTTAGGATTCCCAACGACAGTACCACTGATGGGTAGTGGTAGTACCACCCAGTAGCGGTGGTACCGCCATAGGCTATAATACTGTCAGTGCCGATTGTAGTACTGCCCCACCGTCTAGGTTTTCGAGCAACTTTCAATGGTAGTACTATCAATGCCGATGGTAATACCACCTATACTTGAATTTTTCAGAGAAGGTTGAATGGCTCTAATTTTTGAGCCAATTGGATCAATAAATACCTCAAGTATTATTATATGGAAAGGCAAGAATGTGAAAGAACATTTTGGTAAAATTCTATTAAATTGGGTTGAAAGCTTCCCTTTTTCTTTTAAGAGTGAATTGTATAAGGAAAGGGCTAAAATTGTGTTGAAAAAATTGATCTTCTGAGCCTGAGAAAAAGAGTGTAAAAGTTATTCTCTTGAGCCTATGAAAAGAAGAAAGGTATAATGGGTGTTTGATCTTCGATTATGAAAGAAGATCGATAATGGACACCGGTTGATCTCAAGTGATAAGGGATCAGGAGTGGATGTAGGTCAAAGTTTTGATCGAACTATTATAAAATCTATTAGCATCTCTACCCTTGCCTATCTTTACTATTGCATTCGAATTTAATTATTCTTAAGTAGTTTTAAGAAAAGCACGAGTAACTTCTTTCAGTTTTCTCTTTACTACTGTTCTTGAACTTTATTGTTCTCAACTACTTCCAAGAAAAGAACTTATGATTTTAGTTTTACTTCAAGCAAATTTTTTCAAACTTAGTCTTTTAGCGCTTGCACTAATTCACCCCCCCGCATCCCCCCCCCCCCAAGTGCCAACTCGATCCTAGCAATCCTAAGTATTCCTCTTATAAGTTCTTTAGTTCCAATTTATTAGATTAATTTCATGCTTGCATGACCTAATCTTCTATGCCAAAGCCATGCATCATTGTTTAAATCTGAAAAATAGGTTCCGTCATAAAAATCATCAAGATCAATGGTATAAATTTTATTGTTCCTTAACATAATCATGTATTTATTTTTACGTGGTATATATACAATACATGTATTAGATTCAAATTTAATATTATATCTTCTATCACACAATTGACCAATGCTTATTATGTTTTAAACCATCAACTAACAAAACATCTTCAATCAATAGGTTTAATTTGTTATCTTAAAGCACCGTCGGCTTTTTCGATAAGCAAGGGAACACCAAGGGCGCTCCCTACTAGTAGACTATAATCCATAAATTCGATTTCTCCTACTCCGACCTATATTCCCGATACCGATAATCTTCCCTTTGTTGTTGCCTCCGAAGGTAACATACCCTTTATCTCAGCTAGTGAGCTTTAAAAATTATGTTGGATCTTCGATTATGTACCTTAAGCATCCACTATCAAGATACTACCTTTTACTCTAAGCTTTTGTTTGGCGATATACCTACGAAAAAGAGGGGTTTACTTTAGGTGCCCATTTAACTTTAAGTCCTTTATGATTAAATCTACCTTTTTTTACTTTTGGCATCAAGTCGTTGATTATTTCTTTAGAAACCTAAACTAATTTATGTAAGCTATATTTTTTAAAAGAACATGTATAAGCATAACAACCAAATCTTTCACAAAAAATATATTTTTCTTTAGAGGGAATATGTAATGTCGATCCTTTTACAAATTTTGTTGGCTTTTGATGAGTGTTACTACTTAGAAAGCTAATTCCTTCATTTCTATAAACACAACATTGATTAGCAAGAATCATGTTTAATAATTTATTTCTAATAATTTTGATGTTTTATATAAAGTTTCAAATTTACTAGTAAGTAATGCATGATCCTTTTTTAGTGATTTATATTTCTTACAAACCTTTTTCAGCTCATCAAATAAATCATGAAATACATTAAGTAATTCATCATAAGAAAAAGATGCTTCGGGTGAGTCATACACCTCATCATTAAAGGCCACCAAAGCGTAGTTTGCCATTTTATCTTTGTTGATAGATTCTTTATCCTTTGATGCACTCAAATCATCCCAAGTTGCTTTGAATGCTTTTTTCTTCTTTTGAGTCGATAACTTCTTCTTCGGTTGTGGATACTCAATTTTGAAGTGCCCTACCTTTTTGTATTCATAGCATATTATAATATCCTTTTTAGATTTATTTTTATTTTTATGATATTTGTTCCTTTTAGTGAATTTTTTAAGTCTTCTTATTAGAAATGCAATGTCATTATCCTCATTAGTTGAGTTTTCGCTCAAGGAATCTTCTTTGGTTTTATCCTTCATGTTCTTTGGAAGGTTTTTCTCTTATTCATCTTGTGCTTTACAAATCATTTCATAGGTCATTAAAGATCGTATGAGTTCTTTAAGATGAAAATTATTCAAGTCCTTTACCTCTTTGATAGTAGTTACTTTTAAATCCCAACATTTCAGAAGAGATCTTAAAATTTTATTCACTAATTCAAGGTTAGTATAACATTTACCATGAGCTTTTAAATCATTAACTATTGAATTTTAGATTTTGATGATGAAATCAATTGATGAGTTATTGATCTAATATGCATGTTAGAGATGATTGACATAAGATTAACTACGATAGAGAAAGAAATTTGCAATCAGATGTTGGGCCAGAGCAAAGTCCGGGCATTGGGCCAGGGTTCAGACGATGCAGCGAGAACTCACTGAGAGACTTGCTAAAAGCTTGCCGAAGGTATCAGAAGCATCAATTTAGGCTTCAGTTCTACTTGAGTTAGATTTGCAAGGAATCCAATTAACTCAAGTGACGCAAACCGGGTCCACATTTAGGATTGGATTGAGCTCAGATTGAGCTCAATTAGTTGACCTGGAAAGGGGACGAATGAAAGTACAAGTCAGGATTGAAAAAATAAAGAGAATCACTTTTCCAGGATTCTCAGCGGTTGTATCGCTAGTGGGTGATGGTTGTATCGTTCAGGTTGACAATTATACCGCTCAGGTTGGCAGTTGATTGAGTCTAGGGGAAGTGAGAAGCACTTAAGGGAAGCAAGTTTGATCGGGTTTCTTTTTGTGATTCGACTTTTGATATATGACATAAATTAAAAATCACATATAAAAGCATAACTAAATTAAATAAATCATTAAATAAAATAATTTGTAAAAATAAACTTGAAGAACACCTTCCAAAGAATAGGAAGAAAAGGACTTTGAGAACACAAGAACAAAACCTTTCAAAGAACATAAAGGGTTGTGAACTGAGAATGATATATGACTCATTGAGTGAAACCTCGAGTGATGAGAATCTTGAACTTGAACTCTTGACAAATGAACTAGATAAATTAATGAACAAAAATCATAAAGATGAGCTTACATTAGACAAAACTTCTTGCTATGAACGCAAGAAGTCAAGGCGCTCCGAAGATGAAGTGCACAACTAAGAAGTGGAGAATTTCGTGCTTGTGGCTAACCATAAGTAATTCCTCCAATGTCTCATTTACTGATGAATTATCAAATGCTTTTCATGAGCTTTATGATGAATTTAGAATGATTGGCAAATCCTATAACCTACTTTAAAAAGAGCATGCATCACTAGTTAGTAAACTTAATGAAATGCATGAAGTAGCACCATCATACAATTCATGCACTAAACATGAAACTTTGAATGATGCATCAACATCATGTTTTTCTTGTTCTAAGTGTGAGTCACTAGAGGTAATTATACAAAAAAATAACATACAACAACAAACTCTAAAAAGGCTTAAGATAGACAATAAATCTCTAAACATAATTCATATTGATAAGGGTCATGTTTATAAGGAAGGTATTGGCATTATGAGTAATACTCATCAAAAGCCAACTACCTTTATTAGAAGATCCACATTACACTTTTTGCCTGAAAATAGATGTAATTTTTATGGTAGGTGTGGACACTTTGCTTATAAGTGTTCATTTAGAAAATATAGTCTACATAAATTAATTTGGGTTCCTAAAGGAACCATAAACAACCTCAAGCCATTAGTGAAAATGGGAAGAACCTTTTATAAGGGACCCAAACTCAAATGGTACCTAAACCAAAACCCCCCATCTTATAGATTGTCTCCTAACAAGGCTAGGAGCACTAAATAATGTTTTGAATGTAGATGCTCAAGGCATATAACTTGAGATCTAACAATCTTTCAAGCTCACTAGACTAAGTAAATAACAAGAAAAGAATATTGGTAATGAATCTTTGGATGATTCATAATTAATCTTAATTGCTCTCAATAGTGCATGACTTTTGTTAGTTAGAGCATGCTAAAAGAACAAAGAAAGTTCAGCTATTTTTAATAAAAAATTATATACATAAAAGGGAGATTTTGATGATGATTATGCTTGTATTGACATGTAATGGTTAAATGAGTGTATGTTATCTTGAGATAAAATTGAATGAAATGATTAAATATTAAATTTAAACTTAAAAAAAAATATATATAAAATTATGCTTTATTTTCTAATTTGGTTGAAAAATTAAAAAAATTAAATAAGAAGGAAAATTTCTTGGTAACATAGGAGACTCATTAATAAAGAAAAATCGTTAGATTGAAAATAAACTAAAAGATTTTGTTTGAAAATATCTTGTTGTAATAATCATAATGATTTCATTTGAAAATATTTTAATCGTTTGAAAATTTCATATTGTAATGACCTTGATGATGTTACGTTAATGTTAGTGTTGAAAAAGTGACTTAAAAAATGATTGAATGGTTATTGTCGAAAGTTAGAATTTGAGCATAAAATAAAAATGAAAAAAAGGGAGAGAAAAATCATGCATTATTTTCTAGTCTTTTAAAAAATTAAAAATATTTTTGAAATGAAAATAAAATGAGCATGGTAACTCATTTCAAAAAGTCTAAAGAGTTAGACTCACTTAAGAAAGAAAATTCATTGGAATTAAGATAAATCGAAGCTCTTGTTTGAAAATATTTTATTAATTTTGATGATTTCTTTGGAAGTAATACTTGATTTTTCAGTTTTGAAATGTTTAAAAATATTTATTAAGATTGGGGTCTTAAGATTTATCTTGAATGAATTAAGATTATCCCCGAAGACTTCTCATTATTTACAAAAAAAGGGGAAAGATAATTCCTGAAAGAAATCATGTCGTTTGGTACTTACAATTTGATTTTTCATCCTTAATGATATGATCCTTTTATGCTTATAGTCGTAACTAGGGTATGGATGTCAAAAGAAAAATTATAGGATCATATTCTTTTTTGATAATGAACAAAGGAGGAGATAAAATTATTAATATAATTATAAGAAAATTGGATATGATGAATCTTGTAACATTGAATGAGGAACAATTTGCTTAGAAGAAAATTTAGAATTTTAAATTTTTAAAATACATGTGAAATGCATGATTTATAATTTGAGCTTGATTCACTATCATATTTTCTTTTAAAATTCTTGACATTTACAAATTGAGCTTATTATCAAAATTTATATGAGATGATATTTAAAATGAATGATTTGCTATTTGCTACTTTTACTTATAATTTATATGAGATGAATTTAAATGTATGAGTAGCTCTTAGTTCTTCTTGGATTTCTTGGATTTTTGAGCTCACCTTCGAAATTAACATTTATAAGATTTAGATTCAAAGCTTTCTTTGTGATAAGATTGTTATGATCCTTGATAAATATTTTGAGTATCCCTCCCTAGTTAATATTTGTTCTTTTGGATACTAAATTTTTGGATCCTTAACACCCCTTCCTTGTTTCTTCTTCCTTATTATTCAAAAAGAGTAAGAAAAATTTTCATAAGAAAATTATGTTTTACTAAGGGGGAGCAATGTAAAATTTAATTAATATTTATTTTATATAAAGATGAAAAATTTGACATATGATGAGTTTATGTATCTTGAAATTATTTTATTATTATTTCACCTCTTTTTGTTGATGACAAAGGGGGAGAAATAGTATATAGTTAAAATTTGAATAGATATATAAAAAAAATAGTATATTGATGACATATATGTGAAAAATAATATATATATCACAAAGGGGAAGAAAATCTTTCATGAGAATATTATTGCTTATATTCTACTTTACTAAGGGGAGGAATAAGACATATGCTTTAAAATTATTTGTTCTATATTTCACCTTTTTGTTGATGACAAAGGAGGAGAAACAAATACTGATAACATATGTAAGAAAAATTGTAACATGGGCATTTCTCTTTGTTTGTTAATAAACAAAGGGAAGAAATGATTAATGACTTAAGGGGAGATTTTCAAATATATGACTGATGCATAATTTTAAAATTCATGTTATATACTTTGAAAATCTTGAGTTGATAACTTAAAGCAAAATCTTTGTTGAAATTGATGTTATATTATTTCTGAAATTGATGTATGAGTGTCTCATTGCATCCTTGAAATATTGATGAAAATTGCTTGAAAAATCATTTCATGATAGTAAAATTCTAGAGTGTGTGGTTCTCTTGAATTTAAGTTTACATTATTTAGATTATGACATGGATTTAGGGGGATTATGGTTTAACTCCTATCATAAATTGGTTGTCATCATAAAAAAGGAAAGATTATTGAATCTCAGATTTTTATGATGAAATTAATTGATAGTTATTGATCTAATATGTGTGTTAGAGATGATTGATGTAGAATTAACTACGATAGAGAAAGAAAGCTACAATCATATGAAGGGTCAGAGTCAAGTCTGGACATCAGACCGGGGTTCAGACAATGCAGTGGGAACTCGTCGAGAGACTCGTCAGAAGCATGCCGAAGGCATCGAAGCTTGTTGAGAGTTCGTGGGGAGCTCGCCGAAGGGATCAAGGCTTGCCGAGAGTTCGTTGGAGGCTTACTGAAGGTATTAGAAGCTTGCAAGGAGGTTACCGAAGGTAATTGGGAGCTTGCTAGGATAGTATTCAGAGTTCGCCGGAAGAAGACCAAGAGACTCGTCGGAAGATCGTCAGGGGTTATCGAAATGCTTACGGGACTCAGGAGGGTCTTGTTGGACTTAATGGTCACATGATTATAATTGATTAAGTCGTAGTTAGCATCAGTTTGGGTTTAAGTTCTACTTGAGTTAGATTTGGAAGGAATCCAAATTAACTCAAGTGAGACAAACTAGGTCCACATTTGGGATTGGATTAAGCCTAGGTTGAGCTCAATTGGTTGACTTGGAAAGGAGTCAACTAAAAGTACAAGTCAGGGTTGGAAAAGTGAATAGAATCACTTTTTCGAGATTCACAATGGTTGTACCACCATTGCCCAATTTTTGAGGTAGCTTTCGGTGGTTGTACCACTCGTACCTAGATTTTTCAGATACGTTTGAATTTTGGCTCCATGTCTGAAGCCAACTGGGGTCTATAAATATCCCAAGTTTTCTTGCTTGAAAAAGCAAGGGTGGTGAATGAAATAGTAGGTTAACATTCTGTTAAAGAGTTGTAAAAATTGAGAGCTTCCCTTGAGTGCTTTAAATTGTAAATCGAGTCTAAAGTAAGTGAGAAACTCTTATAAAGGTTCCTTTCCTAAACCTGTGAAAAGGAGAGAGTGGGAACTGTAAGAGTTTAATCTTCACCCAAAGAAGATTTGTAGTGGACTCTTGTAGATCTCGACGAAGAGGATTCGGGAAGTGAACGTAGGCTAAGATTGTGGCAGAACCACTATAAATATGTGAGCACATCTTTATGTTGCCTTTTTGATTATGCTTGTTCTTATGCAGAGCTTTCCTTTAGCAAGATCATAACTTAGCTTCGTTCAATAAACTTATTGATCACTTGAAAAATGAAAAGCTTTTGATTTTTGGTTTTGCTCTAAATGAAAAGTTTTTCATAAATCATATTTTTTACACTTGCACTAATTCAACTCCCTCTCTTAGTGCCAATTGATCCTAACATTAACAATATTTATAAAATAGGTATATATGTCACCAATGGTTTCGCTTGGCTTCATTTTAAACAATTCATAACTATGTGTGAAGAGCTTAATTTTTAACTCTTTTACTCTGCTTGTGCCTTTATGTGTGACTTCTAGTATGTGCTAAATGTCATGTACAATGTCACATGTAGAAACATGATCAAACTGATTTTTATCCAGAGCACAAAACAAAGCCTTCATAGCTTTAGTATTCAATGAAAACATTTGCTTTTTAAAAGCATTCCAATCATTCATTGGATTAGAAGATTTTTAAAAATTATTTTTGATAGCGTTCCACAATTCGAAATCAATAGAAATTAAAAAAAATTCTTATTTGTATTTTCCAATACGTGTAGTCCATCCTATTAAATATAGGAGGACGAGTGATAGAGTGACCCTCGTGATTGCTAGAAAAAGCCATTACTCAATTGGGTATTAATTCAACTAAGAGAACCTGCCTCTGATATCAACTATTAGGACCGTAATGACACTAAGAGGGGGGGTGAATTAGTGCTTAATGAAAAAAGATCCGATTTAAGATCTTTCGACGAGAATATGAATTGAAAATCTGTTTAACTTGAAAGCATGAGTAAAGTAAATCATTAAGCAAATGATAAGTAGAAACAAGAAGGATATATAAACTGATTTATAGTGGTTCGGTCATCCCAACCTACGTCTACTCTTGATTCCTCTTCTCTCAAGGCCATTGACTTTCACTACCGATCTTCTTTCTAACGGATGAATATCAACTACCCTTGCAATACTTTCTTCTTTTTATTAAGCTTAGGAGAGAACCTTTACAAACTCTTTTTCACAATATCTCAACCCTCCTTAGAATGACCACTAAACTTGAGGAGGAAGAGACTTAAACACTAAGAGTTTACAACACTTTTAGCTCAAGGAGTCTATTACTTTTTCACCTTTTTTTCATACTTATTTATGCACTCTTTCATGCTTCAGTAATGAAGAATGGGTGGGGTATTTATAGATCCTAAATTGTTTCAAAATTGGAGCTAAAATTTTAAATCTCTGGGTTTTCGGGGTACTAGTGGTACCACCACCAATGCTGGGTGGTACTATCGCCGAACAGAGCCTATAATACTAGGCTCTATATTTTCCATTCATATAGAAATTAAAAAAAATTCGCATTCATATTTTCTAGTAAGTATAGTCTGTCCCATTGAATATATGAGGATGAGTGATAGAATGACTCTCGTGATTGTTAGAAAAAGCCATTACTCACTTGGATATTAATTCAACTAAGAGAACAAGAATATGAATCGAAAATCTGTTTAACTTGAAAGCATGAGTAAAGTAGTGGGTAAAGTAAATCAATAAGCAAATGATAAGTAGAAACAAGAAGGATATGTAAATTGATTTATAGTGGTTCAGTCGTCCCGACCTACGTCCACTCCCGATTCGTCTTCTCTCAAGGCCACAAACTTTCACTACCGATCTTTTTTCCAATGGAAAAATATCAACTACCCTTACAATACTTTCTTCTTTTTACTAAGTTCAAAAGAGAACCTTTACAAACTCTTTCTCACAATATCTGAACCCTCCTTAGAGTGACCACTAAACTTGAGGAGGAAGAGACTTAAACACCAAGAGTTTATAATACTTTTAGCTTAAGGATTCTATTATTTTTTCACCATTTTTCATACTTATTTATGCTCTCTTTCATGTTTCAGTAAACAAGAATGGGTGAGGTATTTATAGATCCTAAATGGCTTCAAAATTGGAGCCATAACTTTAAATTTTCAGGTTTTTAGGGTACTGGCAGTACCACTACCGATGCTGGGTGGTACGAACACCGAACATAACTGAGAATACTAGGCTCTAGTGGTACTACCATTAGACTAGGTGATATGACCATTGGCAAGGGGTGGTACCACCGCTTGGATTATAAGAAAAGCATAAAATAGTGCTTTTCATAGCTTGGACGGTAACACCACTTGGACTTGGCGGTACCACCGCCCAGGTCAACAATTTTACCTTTCATTAGACCCAGTTTAACCCTAGTTCAGGCCCAATGGGTCCCAAATTAAGTTGGTGTGGCTATGTCCCAATACCAGCTTAATTTGACTCTAAACGATCATGATTAAGACCTAACTATCTTAATTATAAATATAAAGCTTTCAGCACGTTGTCCATCATTCTGGCATGTCAACTGATCATCTGACACTTTATCTGAACCTCCGATGCATCTTCTGACGTAATGCCTGAACTCCGCACAAAGTCTATCCTACCACATGTTGACCAATCCTCTGGCTCGACATCTAATCTTTCACATGATGCTTTTCAGCCCAACGTCTTGCTTCGATAGATTGCCTCCGATGGTTCAAGTCTATGATAAAATTTTTTCTACATTACTCATCTTGAAAGCATATTAGTTCATAAATTCATCAATTGATTTTATCATTAAAATTTAAGATTCAACATGTATGTCTCCATACAAGAGCTAAGAGCAAAAGATAGTATCTTGATATTGGATGCTTAAGGCATATGACTGAAGATTCAACATAATTATCAAAGGTCACTAGCTAAGACGAAGGATATGTCACCTTCGGAGACAACAAAAATGGAAAGATAATTGATATTTAAAAAATTGATAACAAATCAAATCTTTTAATTAAAGATGTTGTGTTAGTATGGTTTAAAACATAACTTATTAAGCATTAGTTAATTGTATGATAAGATATATAATATTAAATTTAAATCTAATGCATGCATAATAGAAATACTAAATAAAAATAATTCTATAATTATTTTAAGAAATGATAATGTTTATGCTATTAATCTTAATAATTTTCATGATAAAACTTGCTTTTTAATTTTAAACGATGATGCATAGCTTTAGCGTATGTTATTATGATATGCAAGTATGAAATTAATCTCACAAATTGAAACTAAAAATTTTTTAGTTATTTTTTAATTTTATAGGAATCTACCTATTGGGAAACCTTCTTAGGAGCATCGCACGTGTAACAAAAAAAAACAAATAAAAGGTCTCCCATGTTAGTCAAATCATCATACAATGATTTGTGTATGAAAAAAAATTCGTAAAACTAAAAAATTTGCGCATTGTGTATTAGATGTTTTACCTATAGAGAACGTATATCCCTAAAAACCTAGATCCAAAAGGAGAGGATTAAGGAGGTTAGATGTCATCATCTCTAGCGGTATCATTAACCATCAAATATTCTATAAGCAGATCATCAGTGAATTCATTCTCTAATGAGCATTAGTACTATACTCTTAGTGCCCTCACATGAGTATGTATGAGACCAACTGCCTTCATTATATGGATGAGTATACAATACACCATTCTTTTCGGTTATCTCAATATACCTCTCAAGTAATCTATAACCGGGATTATTTTGGATTTGTGTTTAAAGGAAAATTGATCTCATTATCGTGATCTCATTACAATCCAATTTCTATTGCACAGATCTAAGGACATCACAATATATATGTAACAAATAATATATATAATATGAGAAAATATCAACAATAATAATTATGTAAAAAGATTATGCAGCATGTCACATATGTCATCACTCATGTGATTGACTTGCTAGGCACCTATACCTATAACCAACAATCTCCCACTTGACTTAAAGCCAATCACCTATGTGTCTGATCCCCATTAGACCTTTGTGATACTCAAATACAATCTGAGACAGTGGCTTCATTAGTGGATCTACAATGTTATCTTCTGATGAAATTCTTTCTATTGCTACATCTT
The DNA here is from genome assembly GCA_021527575.1 of Ensete glaucum. Lineage (NCBI taxonomy): Eukaryota > Viridiplantae > Streptophyta > Magnoliopsida > Zingiberales > Musaceae > Ensete > Ensete glaucum. The sequence goes on along the minus strand of CM038552.1, from coordinate 18,857,607 downwards.
TATGAGCTACGATCTCTCTAATTATGTGGAATCTTCTTATAATGTACTTGGACTTCTAATAAAACTTGGGTTCCTTTACTTGAACATGATAAAATAAGAGGGAAAGAAGAAAGCTTGCTTTATTTCCATGATTCATCATCAATTTATATACTTTGAAGATGAGGATTTTTCACAACAGATTAATAACATCTAAATCTTATATATACTAAACTCTCATCTTATCTCATCTCATCTAATCTTATCTGTTAATATGCCCTCGCAAGAGTGAACTCTTATCAAGGATGTCAATCTTAGATCTATGCAATGAAAATATCATATAATCTTGTTTGTTGATCGCCCTGTTGTTGTCATAATATATGGGAATTGGCTCTCTACTACTCGGTATGACTCTTAAATCCTCGATGAACTTCTTGCTGGTTATAGGCTCCCTACAAGCTAATCACATGAGTGATGACATGTATAACACACTGCACAATCTTTTTGCTTATGATTAATATTGGCATTTTTCACATTATATTATCTATTGAATATATATATTGTGGTGTCCTTAGTTCTATGCAATAAGAATCGGATAGTGATGAGATCACGATAATGGGATTGATTCACCTTTAAATACAGATCCTAAATGATCCTGATTATAGGTTGCTTGAGAGGGACATTGATATAATTAGATAGATCGGTGTACTATATACCTTTTCATATGAAAGAGGCGGTTGGTCTCATAGCCACTTGTGTGGAGATACTAAGGATATAATACATGTGCTCATTAGAGAATGAGTTCACTGATTAATTCGCTTATGAAATACTGTATAGTTGATGATGCCTAATGTCAGACAGCGATTCCATAGTCCCAATTGTGTATCTAGTCCTTTGACTTAAGACACCAAGGATGCCTTGTATAAGTACTCATTTCTTTGACGCCAGACTTATAGGTTTGGAAAGTTCTAGATCTGTTACAGTTGGTTATCGAGATTGGTAGCCAACTTTACGAAGGTAATTAAGTGTCAATAAAGGATCATCCACTCTCGATATCGTTAAAGGAATATCCCGTATATGTTTACTCAGACAAATCCTTGGCTAGAGTCATTCAGATTGAGAGAGAAAGAGTTCTCCAGTAGAATCTGATTAGAGCAAGAAAAACTGATTCGGTATGTGACTTGACAGTACCATGTCCAATATATGATCTCTAGGATATTAGTTGGATGAGGGATTATAGATATGCGGTAACTATGGATAGACATGTCCGATAAATTTGATCCCCCTGTACCATCTGAGGACTATAGCGTAGTGGTCTAGTACATTCATAGTTGATGAGTCAAGTGAATTATTATGGAGATAATAATTCACTATATCAGAAGGAGTTCTGATGGGAGCGACTCACGACTAGCTCGGTATCGGGCCTAGAGGATCACATACATATGATGGATACTTCAGCGTATAGAGGATGTGATGGAGATCCAATTAGCCCCTATTCTTATTAGATGAGACCCTATACTAATGGGCTCCTTAGTTAAGGCCCAATTGGAGGCCTAAGGAGATTATTGGATAGAGATCAAATAATGTAAGATTAGTGGGTATTGGATCTCCATCCAATTACCCACTAAGGCAGGGGCCCTAGGGTTTTTGGTGCCTCTCTATAAATAGGAGGGGTGACTCATGGTTGATAGGTTACAGCTTTGGCCTCCCCCTCCTATTCTCCTTCCTCCCTCTGCGCAAAAGTTGCGAGTCGAGATTGGAGGAGTTTTGCTATAGAGATTCATTATGTGGATACCGCTAGAGAGGAGTACGTTTGACCTCCATCCTCTCTATCCGGATCTGGAATATAGGGATATACGATCTCCCTAGGTAACCAATCTCTCACCCATGATGCGATTTTTTGGTTTTATTTTTTTCTCATGACCCTAATCTTTTGCACGATGATTTGATCTGTGTGAAAAACTAATTTTTTGTTTTGATTTTCGTTGCACATGTGATGCACCCACTGAGATTTCCCAACAGTGGTATCAGAGCCAAGGTTTTCATGTGAAATATTAGTTTTAAACTGCGTGTGATGAGATTGAATCACGTAGAATCATTCTATGCATGCTTGCTACTTTTTCGCAGCGAAAGTAACGAGGAAAAGAGGCAGCCGACCATGGCCAGGCCTTTTGCAAGGGCAGTCGACCACGACCACACCCCTTGCGGTGGCGGCCACGCTGCGGGGGGCCAAGGCGTGGTGCCGCTAGCAAAGGTGACACATCCGTTCGCGGAACACAGCGATCGGTAGCGGCCACCAAGGTTAGCCGGCCACCCTGCCGGCGGGTGGCGACAATGAAGGCAAAGAGGACTAGGGGCTTTTTTAAAAAAAAGATAATTATGCCCCTCATAATTTGAGAAATTTTATTTCTGTCCCACTTTACATAATTTCCAAAATGCCCTCAATAATTTTAAGAATTCTGAGGACTATCCTCCCTTCTAGAATTCTGAAAGTGCCCTCAACAATTTTGAAAATTCTGAGGACTGTCCTCGTATTCAGATATAAAAATACCCTTGATAAAAATAAATAATTAAATAATTTAATTAATTATTATATATATCTAGTAATCCTATATATGATGTATGATGTGGATGGATGATCATGAGTCATGTATTGTGATGTGTGTAATTATGATTATTATTATTATTGGGGCTTGCGAGCCTCCGTTTTTCTCGTTTATTATCGGGCCTGCGTGTTTGGGATTATTTGTAATTACATGAAAAGGTGCGACGGGAGTGTGGAGGTGATAACATAACCCATGATGCTATGGTGGGAGATTACGACGCATGGTGATGAGACAATCCGACGAAACTAATGATGACGAGATCAACAATCATAGGGCATGAAGATGCACCGATGCACACATAGATCCTATTGTGAGTGATAAGGCTCATTGGCTTGGGTTTAATCATATTAGGTGACGACTCATGATCATCCGGTGTGGCTTACATTAGTGATGTCTTATACACCTACTAGATATATGTATATATACATATATATATTTGCATGCGATGTAGATATATATTAAATATATATACGTGTGACATGACATATTAGGAGACCGATATGAAATAAAAACCTCTCCTACGATAATATTAAGTCGGTAAGCGTGAGGCAATAAGATTGACCCACGTGGCCTTCTATCGTTATAGGAAGAAATTGAATCACGACATAGGCTGAGTTGGTCGAGGCTCACCTATCTAGGTGATCGAAATCTTGCCTACAACATATAGATGTCATCGGTGACTTGAGGACATGGTATGCTTGGTCGAGTCCCTCGAGGGCATATCATCGAATCAGACTCATCTTGTAACGATGACTTAACTAAACATTATGGTTAGTCGAGTCCTTCGAGACCATGATGATTTAGAGGTCGAACATGACGAGAATTAGAAGAATTGTGATTGGCAAGAGTTGCCTACATTTTAGGCTTAGTGTAATTGGTCGAGTCCCTCGAGATTGCACTAAGATGTCGATTGGATCCCGATCCCCACTAGAAGTCTGCTAGAGACTTTCGTTTCACGTGTCGAGGGTGTCGCATGATTCGCTAGGAAAATGACGGAAGTACATTAAGATAAAAGTCCATATTTTAATTAGTATTTTCTATAAAATCAGCATGTTATTTAATTTACGCTATATCTTGTTTGTCGCTTACAAACCCCCTACGTGGCATACTTGATGCCAACCGCCTCATTAGTCCAAAGGCTCCATAATTTGAGAATTGTTCTTACGGAGGAGAAAATCCTATATGTCCTTAACATGATTGTGCCCACACCGAAGGAAAGGATAAGCAAGGATGAGATCACTTGCTTTGTGAAGTATATAGATAGTCCTAGATGATAACTTGTATGTTGATCTTATACTTCAATCCCTATCAGATTCCTTTTATAATTCATATAAACAAGTTTGAGGTGACTCTACCTAAACTCTTCAATATGTTGATAGAAGCTAAGAGCACTATTAAGAAAGAGAAGCTAGTTCTCTATATTGGTGAGACCAAAAAGAAAGGGAAGGCCAGTAAGACCTTTAAGAAGGGCAAGGGTAAAGAAAGACCAGGTAAGGCAAAAAAGTTGCTAAGAAAGACCCGACAAAGGACCAAGGACAGTGCTTCCACTACGGCCAAGACGGGCGCTGGAAGAGGAACTATAAGGACTGCCTTGTAGATAAGACAAAACCGAAGCTTAGAGAAGCTTCAGGTATATTCATGACCAGTTTCTACTTGTCAGATTTTTATAATAACACATGGGTATTGGATATCGGGAGTGCTTATCATATCTGCAATTCATTACAGGTTGTGGCAAGACCTAGGAGATTGGCCAGAGGCGAGATGGACCTCAAGATGGGCAATGGAGCAAGAGTTGTTGCAATTGCTGTTGGGGAGATCACCCTACATCTGCCTAGTGGAGCTATTATTGCATTGGATGTATGCTATTTTGGTCGCTTTATTATCAAAAATATTATTTTCATCTCTTGTTTGACAATTAATGGATATAAATTAATTTTTGAGAATAATAGTTGTTCAATAATTATGGATGATGAGATCATCACTAGAGGGACCCTTATAAATGACTTATATATGTCAGACACTTCTCCACATATCATGAATATAAATATATCTAAGATGAAAAAGGATGAGGTGAATAATATATACCTATGACGTTGTAGGCTAAGTCATATACATGAGGTAAGAATTCAAAAGTTGTTGAAAGATAAAAACTTAGATCCATTTGACTATGAGTCATATGTAACTTGTGAACCTTGTCTTCGTGAGAAGATGACCAACTCTCCTTTTAGTGGAACTGGAGAGAGAGAGCCACTGAGTTATTGGAACTCATACATAGTGATGTATGTGGTCCCATGTTGACTCAGGTTGTAGGTGATTACTCATACTTCATTACATTCACTGATGATTTTTCTTGGTATGGACACATGTACTTGATAAAGTACAAGTTTGAGGCCTTTGAGAAATTCAGGCAATATAAGAATGAGATGGAGAACCAAATTAGAAAGAGTATTAAGGCCCTTTGATCAAATCGAGGAGGAGACCGCCGACAGGGCGGCGTCGGCGCAGTGAAGGCAAAGAGGACTAGGGCTTTTAAAAAAAAAGATAATTTTACCCGTCATAATTTGAGAAATTCTATTTCTATCCCACTTTATAAAATTTTCAAAATGCCCTCAATAATTTTAAGAATTCTGAGGACTATCCTCCCTTTCAGAATTCTGAAAGTGCCCTCAACAATTCTGAAAATTCTGAGGACTATCCTCTCGTCCAGAATTATAAAAATACCCTTGATAAAAATAAATAATTAAAAATTTTAATTAATTATTATATATATCTAGTAATCCTACATATGATGTATGATGTGGATGGATTATCATGAGCCATGTATTGTGATGTGTGTAATTATGATTATTATTATTATTGGGGCTTGCGAGCCTCTATTTTTCTCGTTTATTACCGGGCTTGCGTGTTTGGGATTATTTGTAATTACATGGAAAGGCGTGACGGGAGCGTGGAGGTGATAGCGGGACCCATGATGCCATGGTGGTAGATTACGACGCATGGTGATGAGACGATCTGAATAAACTAATGATAACGAGATCAACAATCATAGGGCATGAAGATGCACCGATGCACACATAGATCCTATTGTGAGTGATTAGGCTCATTAGCTTGGGTTTAATCATATTAGGTGATGGCTCATGATCATCAGGTGTTGCTTGCATTTGTGATGTCTTATACACCTACTAGATATATATACATATACATATACATACATATATATATATATATTTACATGCGATGTAGATATATACTAAATATATATGCATGTGACATGACATATTAGGAGACCAATATGAAACAAAAACCCCTCCTACGATAATATTAAGTCGGTAAGCGTGACGTAACAAGATTGAGCCACGTGGCCTTCCATCGTTATAGAAAGAAATTGAATCACGATATAGGCTGAGTTGGTCGAGGCTCACCTATCTAGGTGATCGAAATCTTACTTACAACATAGAGATGTTATCGGTGACTTGAGGACATGATATACTTGATCGAGTCTCTAGAGGGCATATCATCGAATCAGACTCATCTTGTAACGATGACTTAACTAAACATTATGGTTACTCGAGTCCTTCGAGACCATGATGATTTAGAGGTCGTACATGATGAAAATTACAAGGAGTTGTGATTGGCAAGAGTTGCCTACCTTTTGGGCTTAGTGTAATTGGTCGAGTCCCTCAAGATTGCACTAAGATGTCGATTGGATCCTGATCCCCACTAGGAGTCTGCCAGAGATTTTCGTTTCACGTGTCGAGGGTGTCGCGTGATTCACTAGGAAAATGATGGGAGTACATTAAGATAGAAGTCCATATTTAATTAATATTTTCTATAAAATCTACATGTTATTTAATTTATGCTATATCTTGTTTGTCACTTGCAAACCCCCTACGTGGCATACTTGATGCCAACCGCCTCATTGGTCTAAAGGCTTCACAATTTGAGAATTGTTCTCACGGAGGAGAAAATCCTATATGTCCTTAACATGATTGTGCCAACGCCGAAGGAAAGGGTAAGCAAGGATGAGATCGCTTGCTTTATGAAGTATATAGATAGTCCTAGATGATAACTTGTATGTTGATCTTATGCTTCAATCCCTATCAGATTCCTTTTATAGTTCATATAAACAAGTTTGAGGTGACTCTAACAAAACTCTTCAATATGTTGAGGGAAGCTGAGAGCACTATCAAGAAAGAAAAGCCAGTTCTCTATATTAGTGAGACCAAAAAGAAAGGGAAGCCAGCAAGATCTTTAAGAAGGGCAAGGGTAAAGAAAGACTAGGTAAGGCAAAAAAGTTGCTAAGAAAAACCCGACAAAGGACAAAGGACAATGCTTCCACTATGGCCAAGACGGGCATTGGAAGAGGAACTATAAGGACTGCCTTGTAGATAAGGCAAAACCGAAGCTTAGAGAAGCTTCAGGTATATTCATGACCAGTTTCTACTTGTCAGATTTTCATAATAACACATGGGTATTGGATATCGGGAGTGCTTATCATATCTGTAATTCATTACAGGTTTTGGCAAGACCTAGGAGATTGGCCAGAGGTGAGATGGACCTCAAGATAGGCAATGAAGCAAGAGTTGCTGCAATTGATGTTGTGGAGGTCACCCTACATCTGCCTAGTGGAGCTATTATTGCATTGGATGTATGCTATTTTGTTCCCTTTATTATCAAAAATATTATTTTCATCTCTTATTTGACAATTAATGGATATAAATTAGTTTTTGAGAATAATAGTTGTTTAATAGTTATGGATGATGAGATCATCACTAGATGGACCCTTATAAATGGCTTATATATGTTAGACACTTCTCCACACATCATGAATATAAATATGTCTAAAAGGAAAAGAGATGAGGTGAATAATACATACTTATGGCGTTGTAGGCTTGGTCATATACATGAGGTAAGGATTCAAAAGTTGTTAAAAGATAAAAACTTAGATCCATTTGACTATGAGTCATATGTAACTTGCGAACCTTGTCTTCATGGGAAGATGATCAACTCTCCTTTTAGTGGACTAGAGAGAGAGAGCCACTGAATTTTTAAAACTCATACTTAGTGTGGTCCTATGTCGACTCAGGTTTTAGGTAATTACTCATACTTCATTACATTCATTGATGATTTTTCTAGGTATGGACATATGTACTTGATAAAGTACAAGTTCAAGGCCTTTGAGAAATTCAGGGAATATAAGAATGAGGTGGAGAACTAAATTAGAAAGAGTATTAAGGCCCTTTCATCAAATCGAGGAGGAGAGTACTTGAGTATGAAGTTCACCCATTTCCTCAGGGATAATGAGATTCTATCCCAATGGACACCTCCTTATACATCTCAGCTCAATGGTGTATCAGAAAGGAGGAATCATACACTATTAGACATGGTACGATGCATGATGAGTTTCGTTGACCTATTCGTCTTATTATGGGGATATGCCCTAGAGATCGTAACTTACCTTCTGAATAGAGTTCCATCAAAATCGGTAGTGTTTACACCATATGAGATATGGAAAGGAAAGAAGTCCAATCTTAAGGTAGTTAAGATTTGGGGCTGTCCTACCCATGTTAAAATATACAACCCTAATAAGTTGAAATCAAGGACGCAACGGTGCACATTCGTGGAATACCCTATGGAGACTTTTAAGTATTATTTCTATCATCCCGAGGATCGAAAGGTCTATGTTGCCAAGAGAGCTGTGTTCCTTGAGAAGGAACATATTCTTGGTGGAAACAGTGAGAGTGAGATAGAATTGAGCGAGGTTGGAGAACCTAGCTCAAGCATCATTCCAAAGCCCGAGTCTATTCAGGTGCCTAACACACAAATTCCAACTTTGCATAGGTCTAGCAGAGTATCTCACCCTCCTGAAAGATATGTGAGACATATCAGTGGAGAGGACTCTCAGGATGTTGATCCTCAAACCTACGAGGAGGCTATTATGAGTATAGACTCCGGGAAGTGGTAAAAAGCCATGAATTCTGAGATGGATTCCATGTACTCTAACAAGGTTTGAAACCTTATAGATACGCATGAGGGTATCGTACCCATCGGCTGCAAGTGGATCTTCAAAAAGAAGATCGGAGTAGATGGAAAGGTAGAGACCTATAAGGCAAGGCCAGTAGCTAAAGGATATCGTCAAAGATAAGGAGTTGACAATGATAAAACCTTTTCACTTGTAGTCATGCTTAACTCCGTTAGAATTCTTTTGGCTATTGCAGCACACTATAACTATGAGATCTGACAGATGGATGTCAAAATGATATTTCCTTAATGACAACCTCGAGGATGAGGTGTATATGATATAGCTAGAGAGATCCGTATCCAGAGAGAGTCTAGATAAAGTGTGCAGGTTGTTTAAGTCCATTTATGGACTAAAGCAAGCTTCCCAAAATTAAAACATAAGATTTGATGAGACAATCATATCTTATGACTTCGTTAAGAACGAAGATGAGCCTTGTGTGTACAGGAAGGTAAGTGGGAGTGTTATCACCTTCTTAGTATTGTATATGGATGACATCCTAATCATTGGGAATGATATAGGAATGCTCTCCACAGTAAAGACTTGGCTATCTAGAAACTTCTCCATGAAAGACTAAGGGGAAGCATCCTATATTTTGGGGATCCGGATCTATAGAGATAGATCCAAGAGGATGTTTGGCTTGTCCCAGTCTAGGTACATAGACTCCATTGTCAAAAGGTTTAACATGGAGAATTCCAAGAGAGGTCTTATACCGATAAGACATAAAATATCACTTTCTAGGAGTATGTCCCCAAAGACTCCTGAAGAAAGCGCAAACATGGATAAGATACCTTATACCTCAGTAATAGAGTCTATCATGTATGCTATGCTATGTATCTGGCCTGATATAGCACATGCTCTGACTGTCACGAGCAGGTATCAGGCGGATCCAGGTTTGGAACATTGGAAGGCAGTAAAGTGTATCCTTAAGTACTTGAGAAAGACTAAGGATCTTTTACTGGTATACAGAGAAGGTAGCCTCCAGGTTGAGGGCTACACGGACTCGAGTTTTCAGTCTGACATTGTTGATAGCAAGTCAAACTCAGGGTATATTTTCACCCTGAATGAAGGAACAATAAGCTAGAAGAGTTCCAAGTAAGATACTATTGTTGACTTGACCATAGAAGCGAAATGCATTATTACAACAGAAGCAACAAAAGAAGGGGTATAGATGAAGAAGTTCATAATGATATGGGAGTTGTACCAAGCAATGTAGAGTTGATTCCCATACATTGTGACAGCGACAAGGCGATAACTCTAGTAAGGGAACCTAGGTCTCATCAGAATTGATCTGAGGAGGTTCCATATAATTAGAGCAATCATGACCCAAAAAGATATAACAATGGAAAGAGTTTCATCTAAAGATAACATTGCAGATTCATTGTCGAAGCCACTGGCTCAGATTGTATTTGAGCGTCACAAGAGTCTGATGGGGATTAGACATATAGGTGATTGGCTTTAGGTCAAGTGGGAGATTGCTGATTACAGGTGCCCTACAAGCTAATCACGTGAGTGATGACACGTGTGACACGTTGCACAATCTTTTTGCTTACAATTAATATTGACATTTCTCACATTATATTATCTGTTGAATATATATATTATAGTATCCTTGGTTATGTGCAATGAGAATCATATAGTGATGAGATCATGATAATAAGATCGATTCACCTTTAAACACAGATCCTAAATGATCCTGATCATAGGTTACTTGAGAGAGACATCAAGATAATCAGATAGATCAGTATACTATATACCCGTTCATATAATGGAAGCGGCTGGTCTCATAACCACTTGTGTTGAGATACTAAGGATATAGTATAGGTGTTATTTGGAGAATGAGTTCACTGATTGATCTGCTTATGAAATGTTGTATGGTTGATGATGACTACTGTGAGACAGTGATTCCATAGTCTCAGTTGTATATCTGGTCCTTTGACTTGAGATACTAAGGATGTCTTGTATGAGTACTCCTTTCTTGACGCTAGATTTATAGGTTTGGAAAGTATTAGATCTAATACAACTGGTTATCGGGATTGGTAGCCAACCTTATGAAGGCAATTGAGTGTCAATAAAGGATCATCCACTCTCAATATCACTGGAGGAATATCCCGTATATGTTTACTCAGACAAATCCCTAGCCAGGGTTATTTGGATTGAAAGAGAAATAGTTCTCCAATAGAATCCAATTAGAGCAAGACAAACCGATTCTATATATGACCTGATAATACCATGTCCAATATACGGTCTTTGAGATATTAGTTAGATAAGAGATTATAGATACACGATAACTGTGGACAGACAGGTCTGATAGATTTGATCCCATTGTACCGTCTAGGGACTATGGTGTAGTGGCCTAGTACGTTTATAGTCGATGAGTCAAGTGAATTATTATGGGGATAATAATTCACGATATCATAAGGAGTTCTAATGGGAGCGACCCACAGCCAGCTTGTTATCGGGCCTAGAGGGTCACACACATATGATGGATGCTTCAGCGAATGGAGGATTGAATGAAGATCCAATTAGCCCCTATTCTTATTAGATGAGACCCTATATTGATGGGCTCCTTGCTTAAGGCCCAATTAAAGGCCTAAGAAGATTATTAAATAGAGATCTAATAATATAAGGTTAGTGGGTTATTGGATGGAGATCCAATACCCACTAAGGTAGGAGCCCTAGGGTTTTTGGTGGCTCTCTATAAATAGGAGGGGAGACTCATGGTTAATAGGCTGCAGCTTTGACCTCTCCTTCATATTCTCCTTCCTCTGTGCAAGAGTTGCGAGTCGAGATTAGAGGAGTTTTGCTGCAGAGATCCATCGTGTGGACACCGCTAGAGAGAAGGACACTTGACCTCCTTCATCCTTTTCATCCGGATCTGGAATACAAGGATATATGATCTCCTTAGGTAACCAATCTCTCACACATGATGTAGTTTTTGGTTTTTCATTTTTTTCTCGTGACCCCAATCTTTTGCACGATAATTTGATCTGCGTGGGAAACCAATTTTTTGTTTTGATTTCCGCTATGCATGTGATACACCCGCTGAGGTTTTCCAACACTTCTTCATCTAGACTCCTTTCCTACTTCTGCTGTAGTAAGGTATTCTACCTCTATGGTCGAGTCAATAGTAGTATCTTGCTTGGAACTCTTCCAGCTTGCTGCTCCTCAATTTAGGGTGAAGACATATCCTGAGTTCGACTTACTATTATTGTCATTAGATTGGAAACTCGAGTCCATGTAGCCCTCGACCTGGAGGCTACATCCTCTGTATATCAATAAAAGATCCTTAGTCCTTCTTAATTACTTAAGGATGCACTTTATTGTCTTCTAGTGTTCCAAATATGGATTTGCTTGATACCTGCTCATCACATTCAAAGGATGTGCTATATCACGCATGGTATATAGCATAACATATAGACCATATCACTAAGGCATAGGTATCCTATCTATATTTTTGGAGTCTTTGAAGATATAATCATAGAAAGTGATATTCCATATCTTATTAGTATGAGACATCTCTTGAAATTTTTCTTGCCAATATTTTGACAATGGAGTCTATGTACCTGGAGTGATATAAGCTAAGCATCCTCTTAGATATATCTTTATAGATCTGAATCCCCAAAATATAAGATGATTTCCCTAGGTCCTTCATAGAGAAGTTTTTGGATATCAAGTTCCTGCATCATTCTCAATGATCAAGATGTCATCCACATATAGCACCAAAAAGGTTGATAGCGCTCCCACTTACCTTCTTGTATACACAAGGCTCATCTACATTCTTGACGAAACCATAACATCTTATCACCTTAAATCTTATGTTCCAACTTTAGGAAGCTTGCTTCAGTCCATAGATAGACTTGAGCAGCCTACACACCGTATTTGGACTCTCCTTAGATACGAATCCCTTAGGTTGTATCATATACACCTTCTCCTTAATGTTGCCATTAAGGAATATAGTTTTAACATCCATCTACCAGATCTCATAGTCATAGTATGTTGCAATAGCCAAAAGAATTTTGATGAATTTCAACATGACTATGGGTAAGAAGTTTCATCATAGTCAACTCATTGCCCTTAACGATACCCTTTAGCCACCAACCATGCTTTATAGGTCGCCACCTATCCATCTACACTAATCTTCTTCTTGAAGATCCATTCGTAACCGATATGTACCCTCAGGTACATCAATAAGGTTCCAAACCTTATTGGAATACATTGAATCTATCTTAGAATTCGTGACTGATTATCACTTCCTAAAGTCTATACTTATAATAGCCTTCTGGTAGGTCTGAAGATCAACATCCTATATTGTATCTACTGATATATCTCACGTATCTTTTAGGAGAATGAGATACTCTACCAGACCTATGCAAAGTAAGAACTTGTGTGTTAGGTACCTGAATAGACTCAGCCTATAGAATGGTGCTTGAGCTAGGTTTTCCAACCTCACCCAACTCTATCATGCTCCACTATTTCCACTAAGAATGTGTTCCTTCTCAAAAAATACTACTCTCTTGACAACAAAGATCTTTTGGTCCTTAGGATAATTGAAATAATACTCACAAGTTTTCTTAGGGAATCTCATGAACTTGTACCGCTCCGTCTTTGATTCTAACTTATTGAGATTATATCTTCTAACGTTGGTAGGGCAGCCCAAAATCTAAACAACCTTAAGATCGAGTTTCTTCTCTTTCCATATTTTACATGGTGTAGATATTACTGACCTAGAATGAGATGGGTATGTCGATGAAACTAATCATGTACCACACCATGTCTAATAGTGTGATTACTCATTTCTAATACACCATTGAGCTGAGGTGTATAAGGAGGTATCCATTGGGATAGAATCCCATAGTCTATAAGGAAATGGATGAACTCTATGCTCAAGTACTCTCCTTGATCCGATTAAAGAGCCTTAATACTCTTTCTAGTTTGGTTCTCTACTTTATTCTTATATTCCCTGAATTTCTCGAAGGCTTTGGACTTGTACTTCACCAAGTACATATGTCCAAACTTGAAGAAAGTATCAATTTAAGTAATAAAGTAAGAGTAACCACCTATGGCTTGAGTCGACATGGGCCCACACATATTGTTATGTATGAGTTCCATTAACTCAGTGGCTCTCTCTTCAATTCCTCTAAATAGAGAGTTACTCACCTTCACACGATGGCAAGGTTCATAAGTTGTATATACTCATAGTCAAATGGATCTAGGTATCCATCATTTAGCAACTTTTGAATCCTTCCCTCGTGGATATGACCTAGCCTACAATACCATAGGTTTTCACTGTTTACCTCATCTCGTTTCCTCTTGGACATACTTACATTCATGATATGTATGTTGAATATCAGATTTTGATAATGAAATCAATTAATGAGTTATTGATCTAACGTCGATTGTTAGAAGTTGATTGATGCAGGATTAACTATGATAGATAGAATGTGACAATTATGTTTAGACAAAGTCAAGTCCACACATTGGGCTGGGGTTCAGATGGTGCGGTTGGGAACTCACCAAAAGTGTGTGGAAGCTTGCCGATGGTATAAGGAACTTGTTTGGATGGTGCAAAGGAGTTCACTAGAAGAAGACCGAGACTCGCCGGAAGATTATTAAGGGTAGCTGAAAGGCTTGTCATAAACATCAGGGCAAATATACTTATATAAGAACCACGATAAATCATCCGATAATACTTGTCAAACAATCTGTTTAGCTCTGCACTACCTCAGCACAAGTTTAACATTCAATGAGTGTCAAGTTGACCTGAAAGAGTTGATAACAAAGGAGTGAGCTAGAAAGCTCAGCAAGCGTTTAACAAATCCAAGATAAGAGCGAATGACATACAAACAAGCTGGTATCAAGATACAAAGTAGAGATACAAAAATTCATGGATATCAATCCAATAGATACAGGAGTTCAAATGTCATTTCATTCAGAATATATTTGGTTCATAACAAACGGAATATAGAGTATTTGGAGCATATCAATGACGTAAACATATTTCGAAGCATATCAAGGCACATAGGACATTCTTGGAACATATCAATGGCAAATGAAATATTTCAGAATATATCAATGGAGTATGACATGTTTCAGAATATATCAAGAGCAATTGAAATAGTAGAATATGTCGAAGTATGTCGAGGATGTAAACATATTGCTAAGCATATCAATGGTGAATAGATAATTTCAGAACTTAGCAGATAAATAGATAAGGAACAGAAGATCATAAATCGAATCAAATATAACATACATTCTATTCTTATCCAAAGCACATATATGAACTCATAAGCAATACATTGGATATCATATCAAAAATATGAAGGATGAAGTGGGATACAGACAGAATATGATTCATCCATTTCTAAATGACCGTCAGACAAAAGTCTCCCACGTTTGGGAGCTCCATCCATCCACGTCTGGGTGAAGTCAGAAGGGGCCGACAGAGCATCGCGGGCTCAAAGCATAACTCCCTTTACCATTTCTGGCAAATGTTCACATTATCCCACAAACACCAGAATACAAAAGGACATGAGCAATAAAAGTGGTATATATCAGAAGCACATGCGAAACAATGAAATATACATGTACCAAAATGAAGCAATATGATGTCAACATAAACATTCACAATTTGTAGTCTGATATGCAAAGAATAAAGGACAAGGGTGTATAAGAATTCAAAGCAATAATATAAGGCTCAATGGAAGAAAAGACTTTAATTAGATCATAGACAGAATATTATCCGATGACATATCAAAAATATAGATGGTGAAGTAGGATCATAAACATAATGTGGTCCATCTGACCGCCAAACATAATAGAGCATCATAGGCTCCAAGCATAACATACCCTTTACCATTTCTGGCAAAGGTCAAGAAAGTATCCCACAAATACTAAAGTACAAAAGGACAAGTGCAATAAAATGGTTATGTATTGGAAGCATATGCGAAATAATAAAAAATACATGTGCCAATAAGAAATAATAAGATGTAAACATAAACTTTCACATAGAGCAATCGAAATAGGTAAGGAATAAGAGTTAAGAGTTCAAAGCTAAATTGAAAGACGAATCCATTTCCAAAAGGTAAACAAGAATAGACAAAGATCAACAAACACATGATTCCAATAGAATTTAAGAAGCATATAGCATGAAATATTTAGACAACCAATTATGCTCCAAATTACTCAAGATGGTATGGACAAAATGATATACAAATCTAGTTTCTCGTGAAATAGATTTTGTATAAATCGGAGTTTCCAACATAAAGTTATGAGCAATTAAGCGAACAAAAGTTAGAATATCGAAACTAGACTCAAGTCTGTACATCCAAGCAGGAAAAATATTAATTGCAAGATTGTAACAATCAATTGAATCTTATCAAGATGAATACAAAGATTGAGATGCCAATATTTACATCCAAGCAGGAAAGAGATTAATTTCAAGGTTATAACAATCAATTAAATCTTATCAAGATGAATACAAAGATTGAGATGACAATACAAAAGGATTGAGACATTTGAAATGTTATAATAGCTCAATTAATCATAACTAGGACATTTACAAAATTATGTTAATTCGGTCAATTATATCAAGATAAAAGTTGGATGGTAATACGAAAGGGTTAAAATATTTACCTTTCAATGATTTTGATCCCAAATCCTTAAACCCAACGTATTCTCTTTCTTTTATTTTTTTGATTTCTTTCCTTCTCTTTTCCGTATTTTATTATCTTCTTTCTTCCATCACACATACAACTTGTGTAGAATGTATGCTTCTTGCTTCTTCTTCTTCTTCTTCTTCTTTCTTCTTCTTCTTTCCCCAGCAACAACCTCATCTTCTTTTCCCCTTCTATTCTTCTCTTCTTTCTTTTCTCCCAGCCGCAGCCCTAGCTGCAGCCTTATCCCTCTTTTTCCTCCTTTCTCTTCTTTCTTTTCTCCTCTTCTTCCTCTTCCTTCCTTTTCTTCTTTCCTCTTCTTCTTTTCCTGCCGCAGCTGCCACAGCCGCAGCCACCCCTTTCCTCTCCTTTCCCTTCTTTCCCTTCTTCTCTCCGCGTCTTCTCTTCTTCATTTCTCTTCCCCAACTCACTGCACCTCCTCTGTTTCCTCTGCAGCAAACAGAGGTGCAGCAGCAACAGCTGCAACCTCCTTCTTCCCTTCCTATTCTTCCCTCTTCTTCTCCGCTTCTTCCTTTCTTCTTCTCTTTTAGCTACAGCCCTAGCCGCAGCTTCCATTTTCTTTTCTCTTCCTTTTTCTTTCTTCTCCTCTTTACTTTCTCCACCGACGCACCTCCTCTGCAAAAAGGCAGAGAAGAGCAGCCCCATCTCTTCTCCTCTCTTTCCCTCTTCTTTTTCTCCTCCACTCTTCCCTTCTTCTTTTCTTCTACCTGCAGCCCCTTCTTTGCTTCCTTCCCACTTCTTTTCCCAGCCGCAGCTGCCACAGCCCGCTGCAGCTCCTTCCTCTCTTTCTTGTTCAATTCTTCTTCTACTCTTCTTCTCTTCTTCCCTTCTCTTCCCCAATTAACTGCACCTCCTCTGTTTCCTCTGCAGGAAACAGAGGTGCTGCAATAAGCGGCCGCCCTAACGCAGCCTCCTCTTGCGGAAGCATAGGGCCGCAGCCCCTTCTCTTCTCGTCTCTTTCCTTTTCTTCTTCCTCTATTCCCTTCTTCTTTCCCAACTTACTGCTGCTCCTCTGTTTCATCTGCAGGAAACATAGGTGCAGCAGCAACACTAGCTGCATCCTCTTCTTCTTCTTCTTCTCTTCTCCCCTTCTTATTCTTCCTTTCTTCCTCCTTATTCCTTCCTCTTCTTCTTTCCCAACTGCAGCTGCCGCAGCCCCAACCGCAGCTGCAGCCCTTTCACTTCTTCCTCTCCTCCTCTTCTTCTTCTTCTTCTCTTCTTCCCTAATCCTCCCCTTTCCCTTCTTCTCTTCTCCTTCCCTTCCTTATCACCACCGCCTCTCCTCTCCCGTTTCCCTCGGTACACATTCATATAAAGGCCGGTGGACGGCGGCTCAGAACAGCACTTTTCCCTTCCTTTTTTTTTCATTTTTTTTATGATTTTATATTTTAGTTATCGAAAGATTTATATGCACGATTTATAATTAGATCTTTATATAATTACAGAGTTGACATAGTTTCAATCCGATACTAACTCAATTTGACACCATATAATCTCGATCAAGACTTAACCACTGAATGACATATCTAGTACAATCACTAAGCAATTAACATATTGTCCAGCATGTCGGTATATCATTAATCATCTGTCACTTTGTTTGAACCTCCAACGCATGACGCAAAGTCAATCATTAGGCACGTCTACAAATCCACTTATTTGGATCATAATGACATTAAGAGGGGGGTTGAATTAGTGCTATCTAAAAAAAAGTTATGATTTCAAAAAGTTTGAAAAAGAATATGAATCAAAAATATATTAAATCAAAAGTACAAGTGAAGATAGTGTGTAAAATAAATCAATAATCAATAATAAGACAAAGCAAGGAAGGAAATGCAAATCAATTTATAGTGGTTCGGTCATCCATACCTATGTCCACTCCTGATTCCTTTTCTCTCGAAGTCATCGACTTTCACTACTGATTTTATTTCCAACGAACGAAGATCAACTACCCTTATTACAACCCTTCTCCTTTTACTAGGTTTAGGAAAGAACCTTTATACAAACTTTTTCACAAAAGAGCTCTCACCTCCTTAGATTAACTGTAAAACTCAATAAGGAAGAGACTTAAACACTTTCAAGAGTTCACAACACTTTTAACCTCAAGGATTCTTTCTCTTTTCACCCTTTGTTCATACTTATTCATGCTTCTATCAAGTAAAAATGAATTGGGTATTTATAGACCCCAAATGATTCATAATTGGAATCAAAATTTCAAATCTCTGATTTTTCGTGATACTAGCGATACTACCACCGAAGCCGGATAATACTACCATCGAATAGAACTTGGGAATTTGGGCTCTAGTGGCACTACCACAATGTAGGCGGTACCACCATTGCTTGTGGTACCACCATTGACAAGGGGCATTACCACTGCCATAGTACCCAAAAAAGCACAAACAGTGCTTTTCGACTGTTTGGATAGTGCCACCGTCAGGGCCTAGTAGTACCACCATCTAGGCCAATTCTAGGTCACTAAATTGGCCTTCCATTAGACCCAACTCAGCCCTTGATTAGGCCCAATGAGCTCCAAATCAAGTTAGCATAGTTTTGATCCAGTACTAGCTTAATTTGACTCTAAACGACCATGATCAAGACGTAACCACTTTAATTACAATCACGAAGCTTTCAACATGTTGTCCAGCATACTAGCATGTCATTTGATCATCTGACACTTCGTCTAATCCTCTAACACATCCTTCGACCTGATGGCCGAACTCATGGCATGAAATCCATCCTACCGCACGTCGACCAATCCTCTGGCCCGATGTCCAATTTTTGATATGATGATTTACGACTTGACGTCTACTTTGATAATTTGCCTTCCTATAGTTCGAGTCGATGATCAAAGTTTTTCCTATATTACTTATCTTAAAGTATATTAGTTTGTAAATTCATCAATTAATTTTATTATCAAAATCCGGGATTCAACAATCTCCTCCTTTTTGATAATGACAATCAATTGATGATGAAGTTTTAATTAAACTCCCCATATATATATGTCATTATAAACTTGAATTTTTAAAGAAAAATGATAACTTTTCAACTCTTTGAGTTCAAGTCAAAACGATATTAATTATAAATCATAGCGACATTCAATAGTAATTATTGCAAAAATCATATGCATAATTTCATATCATATACATACTTTAAAATAGTTATATATCTCAAATAAATATCATAAGTTATTATCATCAAATACAACATGCATATGAGTGCTACATCATATAAAAAAATTTACCAATACTTCTCACCTTTATCATCAACAAAAAGAGAAAAAAGAAATACATAAGTCACTACTTTTCTCTCCCTCTTTGTCATTATCAAAAAGAAGAGAATGATATCATTTTATCATGGTGCTACTTTTCTTCATTTATATCAATGTGCCAATAAAGGATATTATTACAAAGGAGTCATATGACATAAATCTCACATCATAAACATCAAGAAATCAAGATAATGATCCAATGATAAAAAAATAAGAGAAATCATGAAATTAAGATAATGGTTCAATATGCCTAATTTTCTTCTCCTTCAAAGTGGATGACAATGATGTTCACCATGGAATCCTCCAGTGTTTGGTAATAGCGAAAGTAATATTCGACAGTAAAATTCATCCCATCGGGTCTCCTTCTTCTTATCGACGGAAGTCCACTCTCATGCATGACTGTATCATATCCAAGAGTTGTTCCTCCTTCTCTGAAGTCCTCACTAAACTTTCTCTTTGCTGAAATTTTTTTGGGCTCAAAGATCGACCCAATCCGAATTTGGTAAATAAGACACAATCTGTCCTCTAGATTTAAGTCGTGGTTTAAGTGCCTCCAACTTGGCTCCGAATATATTTTCCAATGATATGATGTAAAACTCAAAATTTATTGTGATAAGGTCATTCTCTTACTAACGGATCACTGGTATGGATTGGTTGGGTGGATTGGTGTCTGAAAAGGATAGATATCTCAAGGCGAAAGATGTGGTAGGCTGTTGTTTATTGCAATTGCTGCTATTTTTTGGGATAGCTACGGATTCTGGAAATAGGTTATGATGATTGTGTCTTAAGGCTAGAGGGGTGCCCTAAATATGACATGGGTGGCAGCAATAATTTTGGTAAGGATTAGATATGGGTGCAGCAAAAAACATTAAAAGGTAGTGCAATAGAATTCTACGTCGATAAGCTGCGATAGGTCGCTATTTTAGGCTATGGTTTTAAGTGTTGTTTGGGTTATAGAAATAGGTTATGATGGTAGCATCATAAAGCTAAAAGGGTTCCCTAAAGATGTTGCGTTGGTGGCAGCAAGATGTCAATGAAATATGAAGATATATCATGATTGCTAACATGATCCCTAATAAAATAATATCTAATATCAATTTGTTTAGTCCTAAAGTATTGAATAGGGTTCTTTGTTAAACAAATTATACTTGTATAATCACATTTTATAGGAATATTTTTTAGGTAAAGTCCATGATCTTCCAAAGTACTATTTATCCAAATTACTTGTGCACAGCATGCACCTACTAGTATATATTCAGCTTTAGCTGTTGACAATGCACTAGAGTTTTACTTTTTGGAAGACTAAAAAACAAGTGCATAACCTAGGAATTGACATGTTCTAGAGGTACTTTTCTATTTATTCTACATTCTACAAAATCAACATCGTATGGAATTAAAATTTTTAGATTTTAAATATCATAATCCTAAATTTGAAATTCCTTTTAAATATCTAAACTACTCTATAATGAGATTGATTGGGATTTGATTTAAATCTTGCACAAAGTCCAACATTAAATAATATATTAGGTCTTGGTGCAAGCATCAATGATTGGAGAACCAACCGAGGAGTTGAAGGATGTACTTGTAAAGAGGAAGCTCCACCCATGGAGGCCAACCAAATAAGATCCCTCGACCATGGATAAGCAACTCCCTTCAGAATATTATAATGGAATCTAGGTGGTTACAACTCTACCAAACACCAGAAGTCGATCGCCTAAGTTCCCAACCTAGTAGCCGATATCCCGAGTTTTGGAAAACCTCAACGGGTGCATCACATATGCAGCGAAAATCAAAATATAAAATCAGTTTTCCATGCAGATCAAATCATTGTGCAAAGAATGGGGTCGCGAGAAAAAATACAAAACTGAAAAATCACGATGTGTGAAAGATTGATTTTACCTAAGGAGATCGTATATCCCTGTATTCTAGATCTGGATGGAGAAGATGAAGGAGGTCAAGCATCTACCTCTCTAACGGTATCCACACGATGGATCTCTATAGCGGAACTCTTCCAATCTGATCTCACAACTCTTGCACAGAGGTAGGGAGGAGAATAGGAGGTGGTGGCCAAAGCTATAGCCTATAAACTATGAGTCTCCTCTCCTATTTATAGAGAGCCATCAAAAACACTAGGGCTCCTGCCTTAGTGGGTACTGGATCTTTATCTAATTACCCACTAAACTTATATTATTAGATCTATATCCAATAATCTCCTTAGGTCTCTAATTGGGCCTTAATCAAGAGGCCCATTAGTATAGAGTCTCATCTAATAAGAATAGGGGCTAATTGGATCTTCATCCAATTTTTTATTCGCTGAAGCATCCATCATATGTGTGTGACCCTCTAGGCCCGATACCGAGCTGGCCATGATCACTCCCATCAGAACTTCTTCTAATATAGTGAATTATTATCTCCATAATAATTCACTAGACTTATCGACCATGGACGTACTAGGCCACTACGCTATAGTCCCCGGATGGTACAGGAGGGATTAAATCCATCAGACCTGTTTGTCCACAGTTACCATGTATCTATAATCCCTCATCCAACTAATATCTCAGAGACTATATATTGGACATGGTACTGTCAGGCCACATACAAAATTCGTCATAGTCTCGCTCTAATCAGATTCTCTCAGAGAACTCTTTTTCTCTCAATCCGAATAACCCTGGCCAAGGATTTGTTTGAGCAACCACATATAGGATATTTCTCTCATGATATCGAGAGTGGATGATCCTCTATTGACACTTAATTACCTTCATAAGGTTGGCTACCAATCCCGATAACTAGTTGTACCAGATCTGGAACTTTTCAAACATGTAAGTCTGGCATCAAAGAAAAGAGTATTTATAAAAGACATCCTTGGTGTCTCAAGTCTAAGGACTAGATACACAACTGGGACTATGGAATCGTTGTCTAACATTATGTATCATTAACCATATAGAATTTCATAAGCGGATCAATTAGTGAACTCATTCTCCAACAAGCACCTATACTATATTCTTAGTGTCTCTACACAAGTGGTTATGAGACCAGCTGCCTCCATCATATGGATGGCTATGTAATTCACTGATCTATCCGGTTATCTTAATATCCGTCTCAAGTAACCTATGATCGGGATTATTTAGGATATGTGTTTAAAGGTGAATTGATCTCATTATCATGATTTCATCATGATCCGATTCCCATTTTACAGAACTAAGGATATCACAACATATATGCAATAAATAATATAATATGAGAATACACCAATATTAATCATAAGTAAAAAGATTACGTAGTGTGTCACATGTGCCATCACTCACGTGATTGGCTTGCAGGGCACCTGTAACTAGCAATCTACCACTAAAGAGGAGGATGCTTGACCTCCTTCATCTTCTCCATCTGGATCTGGAATACAGAGATATACGATCTCCCTAGGTAAAATCAATCTTTCACACATCATGGTTTTCTAGTTTTATATTTTTTTCTCGCGACCCAATCTTTACACGACGATTTGATTTCGTGGGAAACTGATTTTATGTTTTGATTTTCGTAGTGCATATGATGCACCCGTTGAGGTTTCCCAACAGTGGTATCAGAGCCAAGGTTTTTGTGTGAAAGATTGGTTTTAAACTACGTGTGATGAGATTAAATCATGTAGAATTGTTCTATGCATTTTTGATGCATTTTCGCAATGAAGGCAGCAAGGAGGAGGGGCGGCCAGCCGCGGCCAGCCCCCATGCATGGCCGACCACCCACCAGCCCCTTGCAAGGGAGGTCGCTCGCGTCAAGCAGAGGCGGCGCTGCGGCACGGACGGCCACAAGGGTGGCTCGAGGGCACAGCAGGCACACTGTCGCGATAGTGGTCGTGGCAAGGGCAGGCATAGGGTAGCAGGCAATGCGGTGAGATGGGGTAAGAGGGCTTAGGGCATCCTTTTAAAATAAAGGACGATCTTGCCCCTTTAAATTTAAAAAAATTTAAGGACTGTCCTCGTGTTCAGAATTCCAAAAATGTCCTTAATAATTTTAGAAAATTTAAGGACTGTCTTCTCATCTAAAATTATAAAAATACCCTTGATAATTCTAAAAATTTTGAGCATATCCTGATTTCCAAATAAATTAATTAATTAAATAGTTTAATTAATTATTATATATCTAGTAATCCTATATATGATGTGATGTACATGTGATGTTTGATGTAGATGGATGATCATGAGCCAAGTGTTGTGATATGTAATTATGATTATTATTATTATTAGGGCCTACGAGCCTGCGTTTTTCTCGTTTATTGTTGGGCCTGCATGCTTATGATTATTTGTAATTATATGGAGAGGCACAGCGGGAGCATGAAGGTGACGGTAGGACCCACAATGCCATAGTGGGAGATCACGATGCATAGTGATGCGATGATCCGACGGAATCGATGATGACGAGATCAACAATCACAGGGCATGGAGATGCGCAAATGCACACATAGATCCTATTGTGAGTGATTAGACCCATTGGCTCAGGCTTAATCATATTAGGTGACGGCTCATGATCATCCGGTGTGGCTTCATCTGTGATGTGTTATACACATACTTGATATATGTATATATATATATTTACATGTGATGTAGATATACATTAAATATGTATGTATGTGACACGACATATTATGAGACCGATACAAAAACCACTCCTATGATAATATTAAGTCGGTAAGCGTGAGGCAATAAGATTGACCCATGTGGCCTTCCATCATTATAGGAAGAAATTGAATCACGACATAGGTTGAGTTAGTCGAGTCCCTCGAGGCTCACCTATCTACGTGATTGAGATCTTACCTATGACATAGAGATGTCATTAGTGACCTGAGGATATGGTATGCTTGGTCGAGTCCCTCGAGGGCATATCATCGAATCAGACTCATCTTGTAACGATAGTGATGACTTAACTGAACGTCATGGTTGGTCGAGTCCCTCGAGACTATGATAATTTAGAGGCCGAACATGATAGAAATCACAAGGAGTTATGATTGGCAAGAGTTGCCAACCTTTTGGGCTTAGTGTAATTAGTCAAGTCCCTCGAGGTTGCACTAAGACGCCAATTGGATCCCGATTCCTACTAGGAGTCTGTCGGAGACTTCCATCTCACATGTCGAGGGTGTCCCATGATTCGCTAAGAAAATAGTGGGAGTACATTAAGATAGAATTCCATATCTTAATTAGTATTTTCTATAAAATCTGTATGTTATTTAATTTATCCTATATCTTGCTTGTCGCTTGCAAGACCCCTATGTGGCATACTTGATGCCAACCACCTCATTGGTCCAAAAGCTCTGTAATTTGAGAATTGTTCTCACGGAAGAGAAAATCGTATATGTCCTTAATATGATTGTGCCTATACTAGAGGAAAGGATAAACGAGGATGAGATCGCTCACTTTGTGAAGTATATAGATAGTCCTAAAGGATAACCTATGTGTTGATCTTATACTTTAGTCCATACCGAATTCCTTTTCTCATTTCATCATGAATTTTAACATGAGTAAGTTTGAGGTGACCCTCCCTGAGCTCCTCAATATGTTGAGGGAAGCTGAGAGTGCCATCAAGAAGGAGAAGCTAGTTCTCTATATTGGTGAGACCAAAAAGAAAAAGAAGGCCAGCAAGACCCTTAAGAAGAGCAAGGGCAAAGAAAGACCAGGTAAGACAAAGGTTGCTAAAAAATACCTGGGAAAGGACAAAGGATAATGCTTTCATTATGGCCAAGATGGATATTGGAAGAGGAACTGTAAGGACTACCTTGCAGAGAAGGCGAGACAGAAGCTTGGAGAAGCTTCAAGTATATTCATGATCAATCTCCACTTGTCAGATTTTCATGATAACACATGGGTATTGGATACCGGGAGTGTTTATCATATTTGCAATTCGCTGCAAGTTCTAGCAAGACCTAGGAGATTAGCTAGAGGCGAGATGGACCTTAAGATGAGCAATGGAGTAAGAGTTGCTACAGTTGCTGTTGGAGAGGTCACCCTACATCTGCCTGGTGGAGCTATTATTGCATTAGATGCATGCTATTTTGTTCCCTCTTTTATCAAAAATATTATTTTATCTCTTATTTAACAATTAGTGGATATAAATTAGTTTTTGAGAATAATAGTTATTCAATAATTATAGATGATGAGATCATTACTAGAGGGACCCTTATAAATGACTTATATGTGTTAGACATTTCTCCACATATCATGAATATAAATATGTCTAAGAGGAAAAGAGATAAGGTGAATAATACATACCTATGACATTATGAACTAGGTCATATACATGAGGGAAGGATTCAAAAGTTGTTGAAAGATGGATACTTAGATCCATTTGACTATGAGTCATATATAACTTGTGAACCTTGCCTTCGTGGGAAAATGACCAACTCTCCTTTTAGTAGATCTAGAGAGAGAGCCACTGACTTATTGAAACTCATACATACTGATGTATGTGGTCCCATGTCGACTCAAGCTATAAGTGGTTACTCATACTTCATTACATTCATTGATGATTTCTCTAAGTATAGACACATGTACTTAATAAAGTACAAATTTGAGGCCTATGAGAAATTTAGGAAATATAAGAATAAGGTAGAGAACCAAATTGGAAAGCGTATTAGTACACTTTGATTAGATCGAGGAGGAGAGTACTTGAGTACGAAGTTCATATATTTCCTCAAGGACAATGAGAATCTATCTAAGTAGACACCTTCTTATATACCTCAGCTCAATGGTATATCAGAAAGGAGGAATCGCACGCTGTTAGACATGGTGTAGTCTATGATGACTTTTACTGACCTACCCATTTCATTATAGGGGTACGCCCTAGAGATTGCAGCTTACCTTCTGAACAGAGTTTCGTAAAGTCGGTAGTGTTTACACCATATGAGATATGAAAAGGAAAGAAGCCTGATCTTAAGATTGTTAAGATTTAGGGTTGTCCTGCCCACGTTAGAAGATATAATCCCGATAAGTTGGAATCAAGGATAGAATGGTGCACATTCATGGGATACCCAAAGAAAACTTGTGAGTATTATTTCTATCATCCCGAGGACCGAAAGGTCTTTGTTGCCAAGATAGATATGTTTCTTGAGAAGGAACACATTCTTGGTGGAAATAGTGAGAGTGAGATAGAATTGAGCGAGGTTGGAGAACCTAACTCAAGCACCATTCGAGAGCCCGAGTCTATTCAGGTACCTAACACACAAGTTTCAACTTTACATAAGTCTAATAGAGTATCTCACCCTCCTAAAAGATATGTGGGACATATCAGTGAAGATGACTCTCAAGATATTGATCCTTAAACCTACGAGGAGGCTATTATGAGTATAGACTTCGAAAAGTTGCAAGAAGCCATGAATTTTGAGATGGATTCCATGTACTCTAACAAGGTTTGGAATCTTGTGGATGCACCTGAGGGTATTGTACCCATCGGCTGTAAATGGATCTTCAAGAAGAAGATCGGAGTGGATGGAAACGTAGAGACCTATAAAGCAAGGCGGGTAGCTAAAGGATATCGTCAAAGATAAGGAGTTAACTATGACGGAACCTTTTCACCTGTAGCTATGCTTAAGTCCATTAGAATTATTTGGCCATTGCACCACACTATGACTATGAGATTTGGCAGATGGATGTCAAAACGATATTCCTCAATGGCAACCTCGAGGAAGAGGTGTATATGATACAACCAGAGGGATTCATATCTAAAGAGAGTTCATATAAAGTATGCAAGTTACTTAGATCCATTTATGGATTGAAGCAAGCTTCCCGAAGTTGGAACATAAGATTTGATGAGGTGATCAATATTGGTATATTATCATATTATATTATTTATTGTATATATATTGTGATGTCCTTGGTTCTGTGCAATGGGAATTGGATCGTGATGAGATCACGATAATGAGATCGATCCACCTTTAAACACAGATCCTAAATAATCCCGATCATAGATTACTCGAGAGAGACATTGAGATAACCAGATAGATCGATGTACTATATACTTATCCATATGATGGAAGCAGTTGGTCTCACAGCCACTTGTGTGGAGACACTAAGGATATAGTACAGGTGCTTATTGGAGAATGAGTCCTCTGATTGATCCACTTATGGAATGTTGTATGGTTAATGACACCTAATGTTATATAGCGATCCCATAGTCCCAGTTGTGTATCTAGTCCTTAGACTTAAGACACCAAGGATACATTGTATGAGTACTCCTTTCTTTCATGTTAGACTTACAGGTTTGGAAAGTTCCAGATCTGGTACAGTTGGTTATCGGGATTGGTAGCTAACCTTACGAAGCCAATTAAGTATCAATAGAGGATCATCTACTCTCAGTATCATGAGAGGAATATCCCATATATGCTTACTCAGACAAATTATTAGCCAGTGTCATTCGGATTAAGAGAGAAAGAGTTCTCCGAGAGAATCCGATTAGAGTGAGACTATGATGGATTCTGTATGTGGCATGATAGTACCATGTCCGATATATAGTCTCTGAGATATTAGTTGAATGAAAGATTATATATACAAGATAACTGTGGACAGAAAGGTCCAATGGATTTGATCCCTCCTGTACTATCTGGGGACTATGGCGTAGTGGCCTAGTACGTCCATAGTCAATAAGTCAAGTGAATTATTATAGGGATAATAATTCACTATATTAGAAGAAGTTCTAATGAGAGTGACTCACAACCAACTCGGTATCGGGCCTAGAGGGTCACGCACATATGGTGGATGCTTCAATGAATAGAGGATTAGATGGAGATCCAATTAGCACCTATTCTCATTAGATGAGACTCTATGTTGATAGGCTCCTTGATTAAGACTCAATTAGAGGCCTAAGGAGATTATTAGATAATGATCAAATTATGTAAGGTTAGTGGGTAATTGGATGAAGATCCAATACCCACTAAGGCAAGAGCCCTAGGGTTTTTGGTGGCTTTCTATAAATAGAAGGGGAGACTCATGACTAATAGGCTGCAGCTTTAGCCACTACCTCCTATTCTCCTCCCTCCCTCTGTGCACGAGTTACGAGATCAGACTGGAGGAGTTTTGCTACAGAGATCCATCGTGTGGATAATGTTAGAGAGGAGGACACTTGACCTCCTTCATCTTCTTCATATGGATTTGAAATATAGGGATATACGACCTCCCTAAGTAAAATCAATCTCTCACACATCATGGTTTTTTGATTTTACATTTTTTCTCGTGACCCCAATCTTTATACGATGATTTGATCTACATGGGAAACCAATTTTATGTTTTGATTTTCGTTACGCATGTGATGCACCCTATGAGGTTTTCTAACACCGAGGAGCCTGCACATTTCTCAGGTGCCAACGAAGAGTCCTCGAGTACCCATGTGTACGGGCAGGACCAGACCGAGGTGATATTTCAGCCTCAGTACATTAAATGTATAACACACCCATTGATAATTTGGGTATGATAAAAGGGAACAAAGGTCTATATAGAGTTATAAAAGAGTGCATCATATTCTTCACAGATAGCTTTATGCCAGAGTAGATATTTTTGGGCCTAAATAATGAGGTGGGTTCAATGGTTTCAAGTGAGGATTTTGTGCTAGCATGTAGGTTAATGACTTAGTGTGGTTTAAAAATACCACTTTTGGAGTGCATTGTCATTGGATGTCTAGGGGCATTAGATTGTGTTTGTGGCATAAGTGATGGAGAGTCATGAGCATGATATGAATTTGGTCGAGGGACATCAGTGGCACTAGATCTACGAGAAGGTAAAGATAGGGGTTGGGACTCTAAGAGTAGTGCCTCAATAGTAGGAAAAACTTGTCGAGAAGCAACAGATAGAGCGAGAAGCTGCTGAATTGGAGGTACAATAGAGTGTGATCCCAGATGGTGTGGTGGGAGGCTTGATCGACGGGATTGAAGGTGCATGCCAGTGATGTATAGTTACTGGAGTTAGTTGTACTATAAAATACTCATGGTCGTGAAAATAAAAGGTAGACTCCACAAAAGTAATGTGACATGATATAAAAACTTTTTTAGTATATGAGTCATATCATTAAAAAGCATTATGGTCAAGAGAATAATCTTTGAAAACATAAGGCTTAGGTCTTGGTGTCAACTTATGAGAGGCATAGGGACGTAGCCATGGATAACATAATCAACCAAAGACTTTGAGTTTTTGAAGATCTGGAAGATTGTGAAATAGGTTTTCAAATGGAGACGAAAATTGGAGGACTAGAGTGGGCATACGATTAATGAGATAGACTACAGTTTGAAAGGCTATTGGCCAAAACATTAATGGCATGGAGGCTTGACATAGAAGTGTCAGACCAGTTTCAATAATATACTGATGTTTTAGGCAAAGCCAACTAATTGAAGAGTATGTGAGGGTGACTTGAGGTATTATATACCATAAGGTGATAAACAAAATATGAGTGCTTTGTATTCACCACCACCATTAGAGTAAACTGTTTTAATTGTAGACTAAAAGAAGTTCTCAACCAACTTTTGGAAGTTGGTAAAGATTGTTGAAACTTTAGATTTATGATGGAGAGGATATAACTATATGTACTTAGTATACGAAAATGATATAAAATCAAAATTTGTCAAAATAAATGGTTGGAGTAGGACCCCAAATATTATATAAATAATTATAAAAGGTTGAGAATAGGAGATAGAGGAGGTTCCAAAGGGCAATCGATAACTTTTATAACTAAGACAAACATCATGGCTAGCTATGTTGCAACGAGAATTAAAAATAGGAAGAGAATAATGAGAAAATTAATTTATGCTGGATAGAGGACGAGGGATGACCAAGGTGATGATGCCACACGGTAATTAGAACTGCAACTGAAGAGTGAATAGTATGCTAGGTTATTTGTGGAGCTGATGGCCACTCTTAAATGTTATCTTTATTCTCGCCACAAACCAATGATGCCCCCGTGGTCAAATCCTTAATAAGAAAGAAGTCAAGAAAGAATTTAATAGAACTATTATTTTATGTACAAAATTGAGAAATAGAATTGAGGTTTCGTTTAATTTGTGGTACACACAGAACATCATCGAGTGTAGAAGTGTTGGTGTGTGAATTAAGCATTGTGGAACCATTATGAGTAATGGGAGTCCTTTACCATTACCAATGATGATGTCTTCATTTCCACCATAGTTATGTAGATGGACAAGTTCTATTGGTCATAGGTGATATGATGAGAAGCCCTAAAGTCCATGATCTAATTAGGCTGATTGGTAGATAGAGTAGTCATGAGATTTGCTTGAGGCTAATTAGATAGAACTGAAAGTTGAGGTTAAGATCAAGAGACTTTTACAGAGTGTCTGATTTTATCACACAACTAACAGACAACTCATTGATTTGTGTAGGCAAGACACCATGGCTAGTAGATGCCCACATGATAGTTGTTGATGTTGGGAGTGAAATATGGAGGATGTGGAGGAGGGGAGTTTTGGTTGGTGCTCATAGATTCAGTAAGTATCCTAACCAAACCTTTGTTGGCTTTCTTATTATACTAATTACCTTTTCTCTTGTATTTTTGACTGACTTGAGTTGTGGTGGTTGGTCCTGACAATCTCTCTTCATGCTTCAAATATGTCTCATAGTCAATCAATTTGTCATATAGTTCTTCGAACGATATTGGTGAGTCACATGCATGTATTGTGGTTACCAGTTCCTTAAACTCATCTCCCAAGCCATTGAGAGTGTGAACGAGGACTTCCTCATCACTAAGGGAATGACCTATGAAAGCCAGGTCATCAATAATAACTTTCATTTTGTGTAGATAATCGACGATAGTACTTTTTTCCTTTAGCTTTGTTTTCATTAAATTAGAGAGGAGGCCGAGCATGCGAGTGTGGGAACGATTTGCTAGGGTAGTTTGTAACTTGTACCATGCTTCAACAGTAGTAGTACAGGAAGATATGAGTGGAGCAATGGAAGCTTGAATTGCTTAGAGAATGAGATGATCTTAGTATAACCATAGTTTGTGATCTAGATTTGGTAGTGGACCAGGCACACCTGGGACATTGATCATCGTTGGTGGATAACTAAAAAAACTATCGATGTAACCTAATAGATCATATCCAAATAGTAGATTAGAAAATTAAGCATGCTAGGACGTATAGTAGTCACCTTTAGATAATTTGAAAGGGATGAAAGTTCAACATTGATGAAGATGAACCCTATATTTTTAGAAGTGCTATGTTCCCTATGGGGATAGTAATGAGAACGTGAGAGAAAGATGATGATGCTATTGTAAGGATATGTATTGATCTGTGTAAGAAAGAGAGAAATCAGGTTGCAGCTCTATCCATCTGCGGAGATCAGATTAAAGATTTTGATGACCAGTTCAGTGAAGGATGGGTCTATACTTTGATAGCTAACGCTTGTCCAATGATTAGATTAGCAGCTGTAGATGTTCGAGTGGTGGCAGCTCATGCACACTCCTCTTGCATGCCTACTACGTTGTTCCTTGAGTCGACTGCAGCTTTAGATGTTGATAATAAATGTAGTAGTCCAAATATGGATCAATACAGCAGTGTCTTTTCCCATAATGATTGTTTTTGGTGTCTCAATTACTGTCAGAGTTGTAGTCTAAAACACCAAAATCTAGCAAGGATGGCTGACTCCAGTGATCGCAGCCGTTAGAGAAGAAGATGTAGAATAGGTGGGGAAGAGATGCCTCCGGTACCACTGTTGCTGCTTGTGGAAGGAGCCATGAAGGTGGAAGAGTAGCAGAGAGGACTTGGGGATGTAGATGTCGACCTTCTGGCAATGATGCAGTGGCCAAGGAAGCCGCAAAGAGAAGAAAGCAGCTTCACTAGTAGAAGATGTCGTAGGAACTCGGTTATCCTAAGGCATTGAGTATCTCATCCATGTATGCCTTTTCTTCAGGAGTCTTTGCAGACATACTCCTAGAAAGTAATATTTCATATATCATTAGTATGAGACATCTCTTGAAATTTTTCATATCAAACCTTTTGACAATAGAGTCTATGTATATGGACTTGGACAAACCATACATCATCTTGGATATATCTATATAGATCCGAATCCCCCAAAATGTAGGATGTTTCTCCTAAGTCCTTCATGGAAAAGTTTTTAGATAGCCAAGTCTTAGCTATGGAGAGCATTCCAATATCATTCCCAATGATTAGGATGTCATCCACATACAACACCAAGAAGGTGATAGTGCTTCCACTTACTCTCTTGTATACACGTCTTATATTCGTTCTTATCGAAGTCATAAGCTATGGTCGCCTCATCAAATCTTATACTCCAACTTAGGAAGCTTGTTTCATCCATAGATGAATCTAAACAACCTGCACAACTTATCTAGACTATCATTAGATACGAATCACTCTAGTTGTATTATATACACCTCCTCTAGATTATCATTGAGGAATACGATTTTCATATCCATCTACCAGATCTCATAGTCATAGTGTGTTGTAATAGCCTAGAGAATTCTGATGGATTTCAGTGACTATGGGTGAGAAAGTTTTATCATAGTTAGTTTCTTACCTTTGATGATACTGTTTGACCACCAACCTTGCCTTATAGGTCTCCATCTTTTTATTTACTCTAATCTTCTTCTTAAGGATCCACTTGTAGTCGATATGTATGATACCCTTAAGTGCATCCACAAGGTTTCAAACCTTGTTGGAGTACATAGAATCCATCTCAGAATTCATGGCTTCTTATCACTTTTTGGAGTCTATACTCATAATAGCATCATCATATATCTGAGGATCAACATCCTGAGTGTCCTCTCCACTAATATATCTCATAGATATTTCATGAGGGTGAGATACTTTACTAGACCTATGCAAAATTTGAACTTGTGTGCTAGTTACCTGAACAAACTCGACCTCTAGAATGGTGCCTATGCTAGGTTTTCCAAACTCGCTCAACTCTATTACACTCCTAGTGTTTCCACCAAGAACATGTTCCTTCTCAAGGAACACAACCCTCTTAGCAACAAAGACCTTTAGATCTTTAGGATAATAGAAATAATACCCCTATGTTTCCTTGGGGTAACCCATAAACTTACACCATTCCTTTTTTTATTACACCTTGTAGGGGTTGTGTCTTCTAATGTGGCAGGGCAGTCTCAAATTCTAACAACCTTAAGATCAGGCTTTTTTTCTTTTTAATATCTCATATGGCGTAGACACTACCGATATAGATGAAACTATATTCAAAAGGTAAGCTATTGTCTCCAGGACGTATCCCTAAAATGAGACAGGTAGGTCGGTGAAACTCATCATGGACTACACCATGTCTAATAGTGTATGATTCTTCCTTTCTAATACACCATTGAGCTAAAGCATATAAGGAGGTACTTTTTGGGATAAAATCCCATGGTCTTTAAGAATAGGTGAATTATGTACTGAAGTACTCTTCTTGTTCACCTCATCTTATTTCCACTTGAACGCACTTTCATTTATGATCTATGGAGCTATATTATGTAATATTCCTATAGTGATAATCTAATAATCCAAAATTAATAAATCATTATTATTCTTAAAAACTAATTTATATCTAGTAACTGTTAAACAAAAAATGGTAATAATATTTTTGATAATAGAGAGAATATAATATCATGCATCTAATGCAATGGTAGCTCAACTAAGCAGATATAGGGTGACCTCATCAATAGCAATTGTTAGAAAATCCAGCGGGAGCATCATAAGGATAGTGAAAGAAAGAAAACAAAACAAGTTTCCCATAAATACTATGTCTTCATGCAAATATTAGTGCGTGAAAAACTAGAAAATTAAAAACTATGATGTATGAGAGATTGATTACCTAGAGATATCGTATATCCCAAAAAATCCAAATCCGCATCCTCCTCTCTAGCAATATCTAAATGATGGATCGTTGTAGTGATGCTCCTCCAATCGCAGCCCAAAATTCGTAACTCTTGCGCACCTTCTCGCAATACTCATGGAAGAAGATCACCTACCTTCTTTGCTGCACTCTCACAATAGGAAAGGGCTAGTCGATTGAGAAGTTGAGGGAGGAAGGAGAATATGAGGTGGCAACCAAAGGTGTGCAGCTAATTATTGTGTCATCCTTGCCTCTTATTTATAGAGAGTCACCAAAAACCTAATGGATCTTATCTTAGTAGATATTGGATCTCCATCCAATTACACTCACACCTAAGATTATTGGATCTCTATCCAATAATTTAAATTTACCTCTAATTGGGTTCATGTAAGGGATCCATCAATGTTGGGTCTCAACCAATGAGATCAAAGGCTCCAATCCTCTACTCACTAAAACATCCACGATATGTTTGTGACCTTCTAGGTCCAA
Source organism: Ensete glaucum (assembly GCA_021527575.1). NCBI lineage: Eukaryota > Viridiplantae > Streptophyta > Magnoliopsida > Zingiberales > Musaceae > Ensete > Ensete glaucum. The sequence goes on along the minus strand of CM038552.1, from coordinate 18,822,748 downwards.
TATTGAGCTAGCCGTGAGTCATACCTATCAAAACTCCTTCTGACTCAGTGAATTACTATCTTATAATAATTCACTCAACTCATCGACTATGGACATACTAAACAGTATAAAGGATTTTATCCATTAGACCTATCTATCTTCAATTATTGAATATCTATAGTCCCTTATCCATATAATATCCTAGAAATCATATATTAGATATAGTACTATCATGCCTCATACAAAATCTATTCAAGTCTCGCTCTCATCTGAGTCTCCCAGAGAACTCATTCTCTCTTAATCCGAACGACCCTAACTGAGGATTTATCCAAGCAATAACACATGGGATATTTCTCTCATGATACCAATGGAGAATGATTCTCTATTAATACTCAATTGTCTTCATAAGTTTGGCTACCAATCTCGATAATTGATTGTACCAGATCTAAAATTTTTGAAACCTATAAGCCCAACATCAAAGAAAGGAGTACTCAAACAATACATCCTTGGTGTCTCAAATCTAAGGACCGACGCACAATTGGAACTATGAAATCACTGTCTGACATTAGGTATTATTAACCATCCAGCATTTTGTAACATATCAATTAATGAACTTATTCTCTAATGACCACCTGTATTGTATCCTTAGTGCCCTTACACGAGTGGCTATGAGACTAGCCACCTCCATCATATGAAGAGGTATATAGTACACCAGTTTATCCGTTTATCTCAATATCCCTTTCGAGTAACCTATGATCGGATTATTTAGGGTCTATGTTTAAAGGTGAATCAGTCTCATTATCGTGATTTCATCATGATCTGATTCTTATTGCATATATCCAAAAACATCACAAGATATATATATTTAATATATAATATAATATGAGAATATACCAATAAAGTAATGTAAAAAGATAATATAGTATATATATATATTCAATAGATAATATAATATGAGAATATACTAATAAATTAATATAAAAAGACTATGCAGTGTGTCACATGTGTCATCACTCACATGATTGGCTTATAGGGCACATATAACTAGCAATCTCCCACTTGACCTAAAGCCACTCACCTAATCTGATCCCCATCAGACCCCTGTGACGCTCAAAGACAGTCTGAGCCAATGGCTTTGTTAGTGTATCTGTAATATTATCTTTAGATAGAACTCTTCATTATTACATCTTTTCGGACTATGATCTCTCTTATCAGGTGAAATATCCTCAGAACGTGCTTAGACTTATGATGAGACCTGGGTATCTTTGCTTGAGTAATCGCCCAATGGTTGTTGCAGTATATGGGAATCGGCTCCACGTTGCTTGGTATGACTCTCAAATCCCTGATGAACTTCTTTATCCACACCCCTTCCTTTGTTGCTTCTATTACAGTGGTAGTATCTTGCTTGAAACTCCTTCAACTTACTGCTACTTCATTCAGGGTGAACACATACCTTGAGTTTGACTTGCTATTATCGATATCAGAATGGAACCTTGAGTCTGTGTAACCCTCAACCTAGAGGCTACCTCGTCTATATACTAGTAAAAGATCCTTAGTCCTTCTTAAGTACTTAAGGTATTCTTTATTACCTTCTAATATTCTAAACATGCCTAAGACCTACTTGTGACACTCAAAGCATGCATAATATCAGGTCTGGTACATAGCATAACAAATATAATAGACCTTATTACTGAAATATAGGGTATCCTATACATGTCTACCCTTTTTTAAGGAGTCTTTGGGGACATACTCCTAGAAAGTGATATTTCATGTCTCATCTTTATGAGACCTTTCTTAGAATTTTTCATGCAAAATATTTTGATGATGGAGTCTTTGTACATAGATTAGGATAAGTCAAATATCCTCTTAGATCTATCTTTATAGATTTAAATCCCCAAAATGTAGGATGCTTCCCCTAAGTACTTCATGGAGAAGCTTCTAGATAGTCAAGCCTTAACTATATAGAGCATTCCTACATTCCCAATGATTAGGATGCCATCTACATAAAACACCAAAAATGTGATAGCATTGTAACTTACCTTCCTGTACACACAAAGCTCATCATTATTCTTAGCGAAGTCATAAGATCTGATCGTTTCATCAAATCTTATATTCCAACTTTGTGAAGCTTGCTTTGGTCTATGGATGGACCTTAGAAACATGTACACCTTATCTGGACTCTCTTCGGATACAAATCCCTCTAGCTATATCATATACACCTTCTCCTCAAATTTGTCATTAAGGAATACAGTTTCTACATCTATATGTCAGATCTCATAGTCATGATATGCTGCAATAGCCAAAAGAATTATGATAGATTTTAGTATGGCTATAGGTGAGAAGGTCTCATCATAGTCAACCCCTTGCCTTTTACAATATCCTTTGGCCATCAACCTTGCCTTATAGTTCTCCATCTTTCCATCTACTCTGATATTTTCTTAAAAATCCATTTGTAGTTGATGGGTACAATACTCTCAGGTGTATCCATAAGGTTCCAAACTTTGTTGGAGTATATGAAATCCAATTCAAAATTCATGGCTTCTTACCACTTCTAGAAGTCTATACTCATAATAGCCTCCTTGTAGATCTGAGGATCAACATCCTTAGTGTCATGTCCTCTCCACTGATATATTTCACGTATCTTTCAGGAGGGTGAGATACTCTGTTAGACCTATGTAAAGTGGGAACTTGCGTGCTAGGTACCTGAATAGATTTAAACTCTATAATGGTGCTTTAGCTATATTCTCCAACCTTGCTCAACTCTATCTCACTCCCACTATTTCTGCCAAGAACATATTCCTTCTCAAGGAACACAACCCTTTTAGCAATAAAGACCTTGTGGTCCTCGAGATAATAGAAATAATATCCCAAAGTTTTCTTGAGGTATCCCATAAACTTGCACCATTCCGTCGTCGATTCTACCTTGTTGGGGTTGTATCTTCTAACTTAGGCAGGGAAGCCCCAAATCTTAATAATATTAAGATCATGCTTCTTCCTTTTCTATATCTAATATAGTGTAGACACTACTAACCTAGATAAAACTCTATTCAGAAGGTAAGTTGTGAGTCTCCATGGCGTATCCCTGAATGAGACAGGTAGGTCGATGAATCTTATCATACACTATACCATATCTAACAACAAATGATCCCTCCTTTCTGATACACCATTGAGCTGAGGTGTATAAGGAGGCATACACTGGGATAGAATCTCATGATCCTTGAAGAAATGGGTGAACTCTATGCTCAAGTACTCTCATCATCGATCTAATTAAAGAGTCTTAATACTCTTTCTAATATGGTTTCTCTACTTTATGCTCATATTTCCTGAATTTCTTAAAGGCCTCGGACTTGTACTTTATCAAGTATACATGTCAATACCTAGAGAAATCGTTAGTGAATGTAATAAGGTACGAGTAACCACCTATAGCCTAAGTCAACATAGGACCATATACATGGCTATGTGTAAGTTCCAATAACTCAATGACTCTCTCTCCAATTCTACTAAAAGGAGAGTTGGTCAACTTTCTAGAAAGGCAAGGTTCGCAAGTTGCATATAACTCATAGTTGAATGGATCTAATTATCTATCTTTCAGTAACTTTTGGATCCTTCTATTATGGATATGACCTAGCTTACAATGTCATAGATATGCATCGTTCACCTCATCTCGTTCCTCTTGGACGTACTTACATTCATGATGTGTGGAGAAATATCTAGCATATATAAGCCATTAATCAAGGTCCCTCTTAGTATAATCTCATCATCCAAAATTATTAAATAACTATTATTCTCAAAAATTGATTTATATTCACTAATTGTCAAACAAAAAATAAAAATAATGTTTTGATAATAGAGCGAATAATAGCATATATCTAATATAATAGTAGCTCCACCAGGCAGATGTAGGGTGACTTCGCCAATGATAACTGCAGTAATTGTTGCTCTATTGCCCATCTTGAGGTTCATCTTGCCTCTTGCCAATCTCCTAGACTTTGCCAAAACCTGCAACAAATTACAAATATGATAAGCACTCCCGGTATCCAATACCCATCTATTATCATAATAATCTAACATATTGAGACTAATCATGAATATACCTGAAGCTTCTCTAAGCTTTTGGTTTGCCTTCTCTGCAAGATAATCCTTATAGTTCCTCTTCTAGTGCCCATCTTTGCCATAGTGGAAGAACTAGCCTTTGTCCGTGGCAGGGTCTTTCTTGGCAATATTTGCTTTACCCAATTTGCCCTTGCCCATGCCCTTCATAAGGGTCTTATTAGCCTTCCTTTTCTTCTTGGTCTCACCAATATAGAAAACTGACTTCTCTTTCTTGGGTAGAGTTGTGTCAATGACATACGTGATTTTCTTTATCATAAGAATAATTTTTTAAATTGTAGAGCCAATTCGTATAGTTTGGACCAATAAGGTGGTTGGCATCAAGTATGTCACACAAGGGGTTTACAAGCGACATGTTTCGACAAGATATAGCATAAATGAATAGCATATAAATTTTATAATTCCTCAAATTACAGAGTCAATCCGTATAGTTTGGAATAATTCTTCTATCTTAATTAAGATTGGGATCTAATCAACGTCTTAGTGTAACCTTGAGGGACTCAACCAATGACACTAAGATGAAAAAGGTAGGTAATCCTTACCAATCAAAAGCCTTTGTGATTCTTATCTATTCAGCCTCCGAACCATCATGGTCTCAAGGGACTTGACCAACTATGATGTTCAATTAAGTTATCACCATCATTAATAAATGAGTTTGATTTGATGATATGTCCTCGAAGGACTCAGTCAAACATACCATGTCCTCAGGTCATCAGTGACATCTTTATGTCGTAGGTAAGATCTCGAACTATGTAGATAAGTGAGGCTCGAGGTTCCGACCAACTCACCTATGTCGTGATTCAATTTCTTCTAAGAATGAAGGAAGACCATGTGAGTCAATCTTAATACCTCACGCTCACTGACTTAATATTATCATAGGAGGGCTTTTTGTTTTGTTTTATTTTGGTCTCCTAATATATTATGTCACACATATACATATTTAATATATATATACATCACACACACACACACATATGTATATAGTAGGTGTATAATCACATATCATATATGCTACATCGGATTATCATGAATCATCATCTAATGTGATTAGGATGAGTCAATGGGCCCAATCACTCATAATAGGATCTATGTATATATCGATGCATCTCCATTCCTTGTGATCATCCTTCTCGACATCATGGATTCCGTCGGATCCTCGGTGCATCTCCATGCGTCATGATCATCCATCACGATATCGTGGGTCTCGTTGATACCTCAACGCTCTCACTGCACCTCTTTGTGTAATTACAACATAATCACAAGCATATAGACCTGATAATAAATAAGAAAAATAGAGGCTCGCAGGCTCCAATAATAATAATAATCATATATACACACATCACAACACATGGCTCAAGATTATCTGCCCACTTTATACATCGCATGTACACATCATCATGTAGGACTACTAGATAAATAATAAACTATTTAATTAATTATTTTTTCTAAAGATTAAGATATGCTAAGAATTTCTAAAATTATTATGGGTATTTTTGAAATTCTAGATAGAAAGATAAACCTTAGAATTTCTCAAATTTTAAGGGGCAGAATCGTTCTTTTATACAAAAGAAACCCTAATTCTCCTTCTGCCCTATTCTTGCAGTAGCCACTGTCACCCTTGCATGGGTGGCTGGCACCGTTGCCATCGGGCAGACGCCCTTGTGAGCGGGTGCTGCTCCAGCAGGCAGGCGTCGTCCCTGTAGGGGCCTTCCTACGGGGCCATGCCCATAGGTGACCTGGCCATAGGGATCGCCCATGTAGGTTGCTTGGCCATAAGCCGTCGCCCTTGCAGGGGGTCTGGCCATGAGCTCCACCCCTACAAGCAGCCACCTCGTAGTGGTTGCTCCTCGCCCACAGGCAGCTTGCTTGTGGAAGCTACCTTAGCAGCCAATCGCTACAAGAATGCGTAAAACAATTCTACATGATTTAATCTCATCATATACAGTTTAAAAGCCAATCTTTTGCACTGATATCACTATTGAGAACCCAATGGGAGCATCAAATGTGCATCATAAGAAAGAAAACAAAATAGGTTTCCCACGTATATCAAGTCATCGTGCAAAGATTGGTGTGAAAGAAACCTGTCAAACCAAAAATTACGATGTATGAGAGATCGATTATCTAAGGAGATTGCATATCCTAAAATTCTAGATCTAGATAGAAAGGATGAAAAAGGCCAAACGTCCTCCTCTCTAATAGTATTGTTAGAACCCTTGCCGATTCTAAGCTTTGGGTGATCTCTATAGGGGATCAACCTCCTTGGAACTCTATAGGGGCTCCTCCCTCCTTGGTTTTATGCTACATAAGCTAAAAGATAATTGATCTATTGATAATGAAAGAGAGAAGGAATACAAGGCTATTTATTGAGCTACTAAACCCCAACTCCTAATAGAATTCCTACTTAAGACTCTTACTCCTAACAACTTCTAACAACTCCTACTCCAACTCTAAGAAGCAACTCTTACTTCCAACAACTCTAGCTCCAACTCTAAGAAGCAACCTCCAAACGAATTTTAATCATATTCTAACTTAACCCCTCCTCAACTAACCCCTCTTTAACTAGGATAAGAGGTGGTTAATTAGGGTGACATGTATCTTATTCTTCCCTTAAAATCTCTTTCTCTCAACTAATCCTAACCTAGCTGACCTCCTCACCTCTTTAATAGGGGTCGGCTAGATAAGATTTACATGAATGCACTTAGGATTTATATATTTACCCTTTTCAATGAAACTAAATTAGGACTCTCCTAGCTAGAGTCATAACAGACCCACCCTTTTCAAATCAGCCTTGTCCTCAATACTGAGCTCCATGTCTCTGGGTCATAAACTGTAACTCCTCACGAGGGTCCCTCGTAGCCCTATAGTAGGCACATCTTATTCTTGGGGTCCAGCATCAACAGTAGTGACTTGATGATGATGTGTCGCGATCTTGTGATCTCATATAATCATCAACTGAATTTGGGCCTCCTCATCAACTTGGGTGTTAGGTGGATAAGTCAGGGCTGAGTTGTCATCTCTAAACTTCCATTTTCGATGAGATTCTTGGAGGATGAGTTGTAATTTTAAATTAGTGCGCAAGTCCAATTTCAAAATTTATGGCTCAAATATGATCTCCAATTTTGTAGGGTCCAAAGAAATGAGGAGACCACTTCCGTGAAGCTCAAGTCTTCATAAATTCCTGTTGGTAAGGATAAATATGGAGAAAGACTCTATCTTTAATAACAAACTTTCTTCTACTCTAGTGTTTGTCGAGCGGTTGTTTCTTTCTTATCGGGGCTGGTGTGTGGTTGTTCTTTATTGATAGCCAGGTCTTCCTCTGTGATTGTAGATGCCTTCTAGTAAATTCCATGGTAAGGTGAGCTCGATTTGAGTTTGGAAGGAGTAGAAGCTATAATTTTTTGAGACTTACTTTCATCTCCTCTTCGTGTTGTTGTCCTGCATTATACCAAGCAACAAATTCAACAAAGGTTAGCATTCCCTCATAGTTGATTGGTAGCTTCAAGTGATTTAGAGTGAGGGCCTTACTGATGTAGGCTAGGAGTCGGCCATCTTGCATGTGTATAACATAATTTCTAGCTCTCGATGCATCAATAATAAGTACTTTGTTGTAGTCGGGTAAAGCTAGCACAAGCGAAGAGTAGGAGCTACAACTTGGTTGTATGACCCATGTTTCAAGCATCTCATCTTTAATCCTCTCTATTTCAGCTTTCTAGAGATGATGATAATGATATGGCTAAGAGTTTGCTACTAGCTTGCCTGGGAGAATCAGAATTTGGTGGTTATGTCGGCGGTTAGAAAGTAGGCTACATGGTTTGATGAAAATATCTAAAAATTCAGCAAATAATTAGAGTATATTTGTTGGCTCCCCCATAGAGTGCTGCTAAAGTTATATTAGAAAGTCATTATTTTCTTTGTTTAAAACTTTCTCCATTAGTTGTGTGCAAGTTGTCGTTACATCACTCTCATGTTTCGTGCATAGGATCTCATGTTCCTCATGGCTGAAAATTTTCATAATAAATTTAAAAAATTTCAAGGAACATCACCTAGCATAGACAGCCATTTGATGTTGAGCATGACATCATAATCATCAAGAGAAAGGTAGAAGAAATCAATGAGTATCTCTTGGTCCTATCGTAACAATTTCACCTGCGGACATCTTTCGTCGCACTTCAAAATTTGGCCGTCAGTGACCTCAACATTTAACCTACTACATTCTTCATTTTGGAGCATTAATTGGGCAACAATATTGTTATTCATAAAGTTTTTGGTGCTAGTGGTGTTAATAAGAACGGTGATCGGTTGTTGCTTTAGAAGTCCTCCCACTTTCATCATTTGCAGGTTCGCATAGCCGGCAAGAGCATGCATTGTAAAATCAATCAGCTATAGTTCTTCATCTGTGACCTCTTCCTCATGCTTCTAGATCTCCTCCTCTACATCTTCAAGAGGTTCAATTAATAGGAGGCAACTCTTTTTGCAGTGATGATTGTGGTTCTACAGTTTGTTGCAATGTCTACAAAGACCCTTTGTCGATCGATCGCATAGTTCTTTTCTTGTCATTTTCTTTGGCAGCAAAGGATGGCTAGAAGTAGAAGGAGATTCATATGCTATAGGTCTATGGGTGGTTCTCATCCTCCGAGCATCTTGGTTGAGCCATTCCTCTTGTACTTGGGTGAAAGAAATTATAGCCATTACGGTTCGGGGTTGCCGTGCCTTAACCTCTCCTTTAATCTTCAGCTTGAGCCCCTCGATGAATGTCCCTAATAGTTATCGATCAGTCTAATCACAAGCAAGGTAAGATAATTCCTCAAACCTAGTTTGGTATTCTTGGATCATGGAGCTTTGTCGGATCTTGGCAAGTTGTTCGTTGATATTCTCATTCTTGGTCGGCCCAAAGTGGTTCAATAATGCGTGCTTAAATTGTATCTACATCGGAGTCCCATGGATGTATTCAAACCAATTGTACTATCATACAGTATCTCCTTCAAGGTAGATGATAGTGGTGTCCACTATGAAATCCTTCGGTGTTTGGTGATAACGGAAGTAACGTTCAACGTGTGAAATCCATCCCGTTGGGTCTCCTTCTTCCCATCGAGGGAAGTCCACCCTCATGCATGGCTGAAGTATATCCAAAGACTATCCCTCCTTCTCTTGATGCCTCTCTAAACTCTCTCCTTGCTGAAATTTGGTTAGACTCGGTGGTTGTCCAATTTTGAACTCTGTGAACAAAGCGCGTAGTTTGTCCTCCAAGCATGATTTGAGCTATGATTCAAGTCGAGATTCCCATGCTTCAAACTTGACATTAATTAGATCTTCGGAAGCCATGGCATATGCCTATAGATCAAATATGTCCTTGTCCTTTTTTCTATTGATGGGTCAATGGCATGGGTGGTGGAAGATTCAGACAATCGGTTGGTGATAGAAAGGTTTGGCTGCAATGATTTTCTATTTTGGATTATGATTATTGGGGGTGTTAGGGTTATGAAAATAGGTTATGATAGCTGCATCTTTAAGCTAGAAGGATACCCTAAAGATATCTTGGATGATGGCAGCAAGATAGTTGGGTTTCAGTGGATTTAAGAAGAGGAAGAAAGACAAAGGTGCAACAATAGATTTTTCATCGAAAAAATTTCAGCAGTGAAGACATAATTTTTTTCAGAAATTCTTAATGAAAATTTAAGTGAAACTTAACTAGAATCTATTGGTAAGGGAGAAGCAATATCATTCAAAATTTTATAGAAGGAAACAACAGCAAAATGTGTGGCAAAATCAAAGATTACGAGAAGGTGTTGCTACAGAATTTTTTCAGCGAAAGATTTCAGTAGTATAGTCAAAAAAATTTTGTAGTAGTTCATAACAAGGAATTGAGTAAAACTTAATGGAAATCTACTAGCAAGGGAAAGATAATACTATCAAAAAATTTTGGAAGAAATTGACAGCAAAAGTTTTGATAAGATCCAGGAATACAAGAAGGTATTGTGGTAGAATTTTTTCATCAAAAGATTTTAATAGTATAGATAAGATTTTTTTCCAATAGTTTAAATCAAGGATTTGAATAAAACTCAAGGAGAATCTACTAGTAAGGGAAAGGTAATGCTAATAAAAAATTTGTTGAAGAAAATGGCAGCAAAATGTTCAGCAAAATTGAAGATCATAGGAAGGTACTGTAGCATATTTTTATGTCTAAAGTATAGTAGATTGGATGTAAAAGATTAGCAATTTATATTACAAATTTTTCGATGAAACCAAAAGAAAATCCAAAGATAGGAAGTGCTAAATCCGTCATAAAAATTTTGTAGAGATTGGATCAGTAAAAACATAGCAACAAATCAAATAGTCAAGGGTGTGCAGTTGGAATTCTACAACATAACTTTCATCATAAAGAAGAAAACTTTACGACGAAAATTTGTGCAGCAAAATAGGAACGAACTTTTGATTTTTTTTTTTTTGGAATAAGGATAACAAAATTGCAGTAGCAGTAAGGTAGAAAATTAGAACCTATTGCAATTCATAGGAAGATCAAAGGATGATCTGCGATAGTGGAGATGACGACAGAATTAGATGACAATCTTTACGTAATTATGAAAATTACTTTGGATAGCTGTGGAAGGATGATGGATGGCTGTGGAAGGGCAGTGAGATGCCAAGAATGCTACTCTAATACCAAGTATTAGAATCCTTACTGATTCTAAGCTTGGGGTGATCTCTATAGGGGATCAGCCTCCTTGGAACTCTATAAGGGTTCCTCCATCCTTGATTTTCTGTTACATGAGCTGAAAGATAATTAATCTATTGATAATAAAAGAGGGAAGAATACAAGGCTATTTATAGGTCTACTAAACTCCAACTCCTAATAGAACTCCTACTTAAGACTCCTACTCCTAACAACTTCTAACAACTACTCCAACTCTAAGAAGCGACTCCTACTTCCAACAACTCCAACTCCAACTCTAAGAAGCAACCTCTAAACTAATCCTAATCCTATCTAACTTAACCCCTTCTCAACCAACCCCTCTTTAACTAGGATAAGAGATGGTTAATTAGGGTGATATGTATCTTATTCTTCCCTCAAAATATCTTCCTCCCAAGTAATCCTAACCTAGCTAGCCTCCTCACTTCTTTAATAGGGGTCGACTAGATAAAATTTATATAAATGCCCTTAGAATTTACATATTTATCCTCTTTAATGAAACTAAATTAAGACTCTCCTAGCTAGAGTCCTAACAAGTATCCACACGATGGATCGTTGTAATGATGCTCCTCCAATGCAGCCTAAAACTTATAACTCTTATACACCTTCTTGTAGCACTCATGGAAGAAGATCACCTATCTTCTTCACTGCCCTCTCACAACAGGGAAGGGTTGATCGACTGAGAAGATGAGGGAGGGAGGAGAATAGGAGGGGGTGGCTAAAGGTACAACCTTTTACTATTGTGTGTGCCCCTGCCTCTCATTTATAGAGAGCCACCAAAAATCCTAGTGAATCCTGCAATAGTAGGCATTGGATATCCATCCAATTACCCTCACTCCTAGGATTATTGGATCTCTATCCAATAATCTCTATCGGCATATAATTAGGCCTCATGCAAGGGATCCATCAATTTTGGGTCAGATCCAATGAGATCAGGGGGCTAATTTGATAACTCATATCTAATTCTCTACTCGCTAAAACATCAACTATATATATGTGACCCTCTGGGCCCAATATCAAGCTAGCCGTGAGTCTTACATATCAGAACTCCTTTTGACTCTATGAATTATTATCTCATAATAATTTATTCAACTTATCCATTATGGACATACTAGGCCACTACACCATAGTCCTCAAATAGTATAGGGGATCTTATCAATTGGACCTTTTTATCCTTAGTTACTATGTATCTATAGTCTGTCATCCATTTAATATCCCAGAGGTCATATATTGGACACGGTCCTATTAGGCCTCGTACGAAATCTGTTCGAGTCTTGCTCTAATCGGATTATCCCAAAGAACTCCTTCTCTCTCAATTTGAACGACCCTAATCGATGATTTTTCTAAGCAATAACACATGGGATATTTCTCTCATGATACTAAGAGTGGATGATCCTCTTTTGACACTCAATCGTCTTCATAAAGTTGGCTATCAATCATGATAATCGATTATACTAGATCTGAAATATTTTAGACTTATAAGTCCGACGTTAAAGAAAAGAGTACAAGATATACAAGGTATCCTTGGTATCTCAAGTCTAAGGACAAGATATACAACCGAGACTACAAAATTGATATCTGATGATAAGTATAATTAACCATCCAACATTCCGTAAGTAGATCAATTAGTGAACTTATTCTCCAATGATCACTTATACTATACAGTTAGTGTCCCCACATAAGTTGCTATTAGACTGACCACTTCCATTATATGGACAGGTATACAGTAACCGATCTGTTCGATTATCTTGATGTCCCTCTAGAGTAACCTATGATCGGGATTATTTATGATCCGTGTTTAACGGTAAATCGGTCTTATTATCATGATCTCATCATGATTTGATTCCCATTACAAGATCCAAGGACATCACACACTATATATATATATATATATATATTCAACATATAATGTAATATGAGAATATGCCAATGATAATAATATAAAAAAACTTTGCAGCTTGTCACTTGTGCCATTACTCACGTTATTAGCATGCAGGGCACTTGTAAGTAGCGGCAACTATAGCTACTCTTGCTTCATTGCCCATCTTGAGGTTCATCTTGCCTCTTGCTAGTCTTCTATGTCTTGCCAGAATCTGTAATGAATTTCAGATATGATAAGTACTCCCGGTATCTAATACCCATGTGTTATTATACAAATCTAACAAATGAAAACTAATAAAGAATGTACTTGAAGCTTCTCCTTGCTTCTATTTCACTTTCTCTTTAATGTAATCTTTATAGTTCCTCTTCCAATACCTATATTTATTGTAGTGGATGCATTGGTCTTTGTTTTCTTTGCAACCTTTGTATTACCTGGTCTACCCTTGCTCTTGCCCTTGCCCTTGCCCTTTTTAAGGGTCTTATCAGCCTTCCTTTTCTTCTTGGTCTCACCAATATAGAGAATGGGCTTATCTTTCTTAATGGTGTACTTAGCTTCGCTCAACATATTAGGCAGCTCAAGGAGAGTCACCTCAAACATGTTCATATTAAAGTTTATTATGAATTGTGAAAAGGAATCTAGTACGGACTAAAGTGTTAGATCAACACATGGGTCATAAGCCATCCTCTAGGACTATTCCTAGACCTATGAGTCTCTTGATCCACTTTATCATCTTCAGAATATTGTTCTAAACCGATATCCCTTCTATCATCCTAGCTTGGAAGAGACTATTGGATATCTCATACCTCTGAGTTCTTCCCTGTTCTTTAAAAAATTGGCGAAGATGGAGAAGGATGAAATTGACATCTATGCTTTAATGTTGCCTCTATAACTCAAGAGTCATGGAGGCCAACATATATCACTTTGTCAAAGTGAAATTATCTATATACTTCATATAACGAGTGATCTTATCCTTGCTTACCCCTTCCTCTATTGTGGATAGAATCGTGTTAAGGATATATATTATTTTCTTCGCCATGAGAACAATTCTCAAATTATGTAAAATTGTGAAGCCAATTCGTGTAGTTTGGACTAGTGAGGTGGTTGGCATCAAGTATGCCATGCAGGGGGTTTGCAAGTGACATGTTTCTTATAAAAAGATGTAGTGTAAATGAATAATATCTAGATTTTTATAGAAAACTAATTAACATATGAGCTTTTATCTTAATCAACTCCCACTATTTGTTTGGTGAATCACACAACACCCTCATCACGTGAAACGAAAGTCTCTGATAAGCTTCTAGTAGGGATCGAGATTCAATCAGCATTTTAGTGTAATCTTGAGGGACTCGACCAATCACACTAAGCCCAAAAAGCTAGCCAACTCTTTCCAATCATAACTACTTGTGATTCACATCTTGTTCGGTCTTTGAACTATCATGGTCTCAAGAGACTCGACCAACCATGATGTTTAATTAAGTTATCACCATCATTATAAGATGAGTCTGATTTGATGATATGCTCTTGAGGGACTCAACTAAGCATACCATGTCCTTAGGTCACCGGTGACATCTCTATATCGTAGGCAAGATCTCGAATCGAGAAGATAGGTGAGCCTTGAGGGACTCAACCAAGTTAACCTATGTCGGGATTCAATTTTCTCCTATAATGATGAAAGGCCATATGGGTTAATCTTATTGCTTCATATTTTCCAACTTAATATTATTGTAAGAGGGGTTTTGTTTTGATCTCCTAATATGTCGTGTCACACATATATATTTAATATATATCTACATCACATGCAATATATATATATATATGCATACATATATATATATATATATATATATATATATATATATATATATATATATATATATATGCATATATATATGTATGTATATATACATGTATATATATATGGATATATATATGTATATATTAGGTTTATCAACATATATCACATATGCATACCACACCGGATGACCATAAATTGTTATATAATGTGATTAGGCCCTAGCCAGTGGGCCCAATCATTTATAATAAGATCTATGTGTGTATCGATGCTTCTCTATGCCTTATGATCATCGATCTTGTTATTATCGATTCCGTCAAGTCCTCAACACATCTCCATGCATTACGATCGTCCATCATGGTCCTACGGGTCCCATGATAGGATTCCAACAGGGTTGAGTCCTAATCTCCCTAAGAAGTAGTCAATAAAACCCTGCTATATTATAATAAAGCCACTCGTATCTTATAAAGGAGTATGGCTAGGGTTTAGATTAGTCCTTAGGGCTTAGTGGCCGCCACCTCCCTTACTGGGTTGGTCGGCCAGGGTTTCCCCCTGCTTAAGTCGGCTATAGAGCCAACCTAGCCACCCCTTATTCCTATTAAGGTAGGTTGGCTATAAGAGGGGTAAATGAGTAATTTTACTTAGGCAAGCACCTCCTTAGGCTAGGGTTTTGATCCCTATTTAAAGATGTAGCCACCCCCCCCCCTCTTGAAGTAAGCAATTATAAATTTTATTTTAGCCTTGTTCCGAGTTTAGGAGGGAGGAACCCCTATAGCATTTCAAGGGTTGATTGCACTCAATGATCAAAACCTATAGAGCTCCTTTTGGGGTTCTATCATCTGGTATCAGAACAGCGATCTTGCTGCCCCTTTAGCTGTCATCCACACCTCTACCTTCCCAAGCAATTCCTATAATTGCGTTTGACGTCGCCTCCATCGTCACTCACTAAGTCACAGATCCATCAATCTATTACCTTCCTCTACGTCAATATCAAAGATCTGGTAAAAACTCTAAAGCCCACACCTTTTCTATTACTATTCCTCTATCTTATATATGGGAGAAGTTTTTCCAAAATTTCCTTATTGCAAAATTTTACCATCGCAAACGTTATCATTATTGCAAAGGTGAAATGCTACAAAAACTTTTAACTAATTATTGCTTCTTGGAACTGAACTTTTAATTATCCTTTTTGGCTAAAATTTTTATATAATTTTGTAGATAGTCTTAGCTTTCATCTAAGACTAATCTCATAAAAAAACTCCTTCTAGATCCAGACTTATAGTGCTGCAATTCTTCTTCGCATAGTGCTAAAATTTTATGATGGAGAATCTGCCTTCCATCTATTGGCCTCTTGAAACTAAACTTTTATTCATCCTTTTTGGCCAAAATTTTTGTATAATTCCAAAGATCAAATTAGCTTTCATCTGGGATTGATTTCTTAAAAAAATTCTTTTGACATTGATTTTCTTGTGTAATCTTTCACCGGCACGCAGTTGTAGAATTTTTACGATGAAGGATCTACCTTTCATCTTTTGCCCTATTTCCCTATTGTTATGCTGCCAAAATTTTGCCAAACTTTTTACTAGTATTCCCAACATTTAAACCAAGGTTTTTATATAATTTCCTTGAATTTTCCTTTGGAAATTATGTCAAGAAGTTATTGTTTCTTCGATGTAAAATATGTTCGGCATGACTACACATCGCAACACTTTTTTTCATCGAATTCTATTAGATTTGAGTGTTATTTTTTGTAGAATTTCAGACTCTTTTTTCCTCATCACCAAACCCTACCATCCTTACCAAAAATCTTTCAAAACTCTATCCTAAACTGAAACCAAACAGCCACCCAAATTAGCCATAATCGTAGCCTACTTCCTTATCGATCCACTTACCTTTTCAACCAACTTTCTTTACCAATACTATTTCACTAAACTACCTTTGCTGCCATCTACCCCAGATCTAAAATCTATTTCACTAACCTTCATCTACTGCTATCACAGCCTAAAACCACACCAATTTGCAACATAAACTCTACAAAACCGCAACCCTAAATCATACCCAAAATAGCCACAAATCGCACCCAGAAACCGAAGCCTTCGGTCCACCAATCTTTCAGCCACCCAATCTCCCGTATCCCTTCAATCGGAACATGCATCTTTCACTGCCCAACATTGCCAATAATGACCTCTTGCTGCCATCCTCCTTTATCACAACTAGTAATGATCCTTACGGTAAAAAGCTACCAACAACGATCTTTCGCTGTAATTTGTTTACATCGCAGTCTGCAACAATCATTCGCTGTCAACTATCTTGATCGCGATTAGTAACAAATTGAATATAATAGCAGCTATCTCTCACTCCATACCACTGCTGCCTCCTCTGTAACAACTATGTACATCACTGCCCCGCCCCATCTTTCTCCTATTGCAGCCGCACCCTTGCTGCAACTGATGCCACTTGCAGCCACGAAGTTGTAGCGCAGTCACAACCGATGTTGCTGCTGCCCTCTTCTTCCTCCACCATCATTGCTACCCTTGGCTGCCATCCTCCACTTGAAGACTTTACCCCTATAGTCCCGACATTACTGCCATTCACTGCCTTCAACCTGAAAATTGCAGCTAAACTTTTCAGTCGATTTGTTTGATAGGTTGGAGATCCTTACATCATGACATCGCTAAGCTTAATCAAAGCCAAATTGGAGGCTTTCAAGATGCGTATGGATACTAAATTATGCAGTCTCTTTGAGGAGTTTAGATTGGGTCGATCACCAAGCCCAAGAAGATCACAACATGGAGCAAATTCTGATTGCAAAAAAAACCTATCAGGGATAACAAGCGAGGATAAGACATAGCAGCCCTATACCTCGACAACGTCGATCTCCTTTGTACAACTTCAAGAAGGGTACCTCAATCAAGATGCTCAAAGCATGAGAGCCACATCCCAACCAAAAGCATATAAACCTTCAGCACCAATCAATTACAAGAACCTTAATGAAGAATTAACGAAGATCTATCAAATCTTTACCATCCAAGAGTACCAAATCAGGTTTGAAAGGTTATCTAATCAAACTCATGATTGGTCTAAAAAATAGATATTGAGGACTTTCATTGAAGGCTTGAAGCTGGAGATTCAAGAATAAGTTAAAGCGCAACAATTGTACATACTTAAGGCAGCTATCTCCTTCGCACGACTACACGAAGATAGGCTGAACTAATATGCTCGAAGGACCAAAGCCACCGCACAACCAGCAGCACAGAGACTCTCAGCCCCATCTACCACCAGTTGGTTACCTTAGCCAAAAAAGATAACAAGAGAAGAGTTTCATGATAGATCAGCAAAGGGCCTATGTTGGCATTGTAATAAACTATGGAGCCGATACCACTATTATAAAAAAGAGAGACCTCTATTGGTTGAGCTCATTGAAGAACGCAAACTCAAAGATATGGCTCTTGAGTCTGAGGAGAAGGATATGAAGGAAAAAACACAATCAACCGCCTGCCCCCTTCATGCTCCACCACAGATATTGGACATTGATGGCTTCATCAAGCATCAGCCCGTTACCATCCTCTCCAACACTAGGAGCTCCAACAACCTTATGAATGACAAAAGAAAACATGTGACCTTATGTGGGAAAGGAGAGAATGAAGAAAAGATGATCTCGACACAGTGCTTGGAGAAGCTCGCCGAAATCTCAAGCATGTCCGCTGAACCGAGCCGACTCCTTCCTACCAGACTGCACAACCTTGAATGTTGGTCTTACAAGAGGAACCACTAGCACATATTCTGTCATATTGCTATCTACATTTTCAGAGGATCGAAGCTAACAAGATCATTTGGGAGATGCGAGAGATACAGATCATTCAACCACAACCTTCCTTTATAATGACACTTTATCTCCAAAAACTTTACCTCTTTGTCTGCATAGAGAAGCTCTTCCTGAAGTTTCATATTCAACTGAACTAGCTATGGGTTTTGATGTAGTGCTCCCTTATCTCGGGCTACTTCCATGACTTCATCGAGGAGCGGACCATTATGCTAAAAGTCTTCCTTGATGATAACCTCAGATCCATGATCCACGATCGCAAGAAGGAATAGGAGAAAGGCATCCACATGACCCCCACAACCATGATGCAATCTATATCGATGCTAGTATTTCCTAAATGAGGCAATGTATTTATACTTAGAGAAGACACATCCAAAGCTGGGATCGGCGTCACCCTTATGCAAGATGGTCAACTCCTAATTCACACTGAGGCTTCCCCCATACTTCACATGAGAGTTTAAAGGGGATACTCATTACTACCAAATTTAAAATTTGGTTGGATAAAGGTCCATAGCACAAAAGAGGAGTAAGCCCAAAAGAATTACAATCCATGTTCATGCCAGCATATGCAAAGAAGAAATGGCCTCCCGACAAACTTCAGAATGGACGAAAAATTGCAGATCGAGTTTTCTTACACCTACAGCCTTATTAGTAGGAAACTTGAGCCTTAAGGAAGTGGTCTCCCTATTATTTTGGGCCTTACAAAATTGGGGACCACATTGGAGCTCTAACCTGAAGATCAGATTCACGCACCAGATCAAGATTACAGTTGATGCGTTGGGTATCTCACCTCAAATCGAAATTTAAAGAAGATGACTCAGCCCAAATCCTTCCAACTAACACCCCAGCTGATGAAGAGGCCAAAGTTCAATTGATAATATCATGAGAATTATATGAGGAGCTAAAGACCTAGTTCCTCGAGTTCATAAAATCTCAGTCTTGAGGACAAGGTTGATTTTAAGAGGGCGGGTTTGATAGGACTCCAGCAGGGTTGAGTCCTAATCTCCCTAAAAAGTAGTCAATAAAACCCTGCTAGATTGTAATAAATCCACTCTTATCTTATAGAAGTGTATGGCTAAGGTTTAGATTAGCCCTTAGGGCTTAGTGGCCGCCACCACCCTTACTAGGTTGGTCGGCCAAGGTTTTCCCCTACTTACGTCAGCTATAGAGCCAACCTAGCTGCCCCCTATTCATATTAAGGTAGGTCAGCTATAGAAGGGGCAAAGGGATAATTTTACTTAGGCAAGCACCCCCTTAGGCTAAGATTTTGATCCCTATTTAAAGATGTAGCTGCCTCCCCTCTTGAAGCAAGTAATTATCAATTTTATTTCAGTCTTGTGCCGAGTCTAAGAGGGAGGAACCCCTATAGCATTCCCAGAGTTGATCCCCCTCAAGGATCAAAATCTATAGAAGTCCTTCTGGGGTTCTATCATACCACTGATGCCTCGATGCTCTTATCATGCCTCTTCATGTAATTACAACATAATCATCAGTATGCAGGCTCGATAATAAATGAGAGAGTTGGAGGCTCGCAAGCCCAGTAATAATAATAATCATATATACACACACATCACAACATTGTTGGGAAACCTACAGCGGGTGCATCACATGCGCAGCAAAAATCAAAACAAAAATCGATTTCTTACGTAGATTAAATCGTGCAAAGGATTAGGGTCGCAAGAAAAATGCAAAAATCGATAAAATCGCGATGTGTGAGAGATTGATTTTACCTAGGGAGATTGTATATCCCTGTATTCCAGATCCAGATGGAGAAGATGAAGGAGGTCAAGCGTCCTTCTCTCTAGCGGTATCCACACAACGGATCTCTGTAGTGAAACTCCTCCAATATGATCTTGAAAGTCTTGCTCAGAGGGAGAGAGGAGAATAGGAGGTGGTGGCTAAAGTTACAGCCTATCAACCAAGAGTCTTCCTCCTATTTATAGAGAGCCACCAAAAAACCCTAGGGCTCCTACCTTAGTGGGTATTGGATCTTCATCCAATAATCCACTAACCTTGCATTATTGGATCTCTATCCAATAATCTCCTTAGGCCTCTAATTGGGCCTTAAGCAAGGAGCCCATTAGAGGGTCTCATCTAATAAGAATAGGGGCTAATTGAATCTCCATCCAATCCTCTATTCGCTAAAGCATTCACCACATGTATATGACCTTTTAGGCCCGATACGGAGCTGGTCGTGAGTCTCTCCTATCAGAACTCCTTCTAGTATAGTAAATTATTATCCCCATAATAATTCACTCGACTCATCGACTATGGATGTACTAGGCCACTACGCCATAGTCCCTAGACGGTACAAGGGGATCGAATCCATCGGACCTGTCTGTCCACAGTTACCATATATCCATAATCCCTCATCCAACTAATATCCCAGAGACTGTATATTGGATATGGTACTATCATGTCATATACAGAATCAATTTATCTTGCTCTAATCGGATTCTACCGGAGAACTCCTTCTCTCTCAATCCGAATGACCCTAGCCAAGGATTTGTCTAAGCAAGCACATATGAGATATTCCTCTCATGATACCGAGAGTAGATAAATCCTCTATTGACACTCAATTACCTTCATAAGGTTGACTACCAATCCTGGTAACCAGTTGAACCAGATCTGGAGCTTTCCAAACCTGTAAGTCTGGTGTCGAAGAAAGGAGTACTCATACAAGGCATCCTTGGTGTCTCAAGTCCAAGGACCAAATACACAACTGGGACTGTGGAATTGCTATCTGATATTAGGTATCATTAACCATACAGTATTTCCTAAGCGGATCAATCAATGAACTCATTCTCCAATGAGCACCTATACTATATCCTTAGTGTCTCCACACAAGTGGCTATGAGACCAGCCGCCTCCATCATATGGATAGGTATGTATACACTGGTCTGTCCAGTTATCTTGATGTCCCTCTCGAGTAACCTATGGCCGAGATTATTTAGGATCTGTGTTTAAAGATGAATCAATCTCATTATCGTGATCTCATCACGATTCAATTCCCTTTGCACAAAACCAAGGACATCACAATATATATAAAATAAATAATATAATATGAGAATATGTCAATATTAATCATAAGCAAAAAGATTACGTAGTGTGTCACACATGCCATCACTCACGTGATTGGCTTGCTGGGCACCTGTAACTAGCAATCTCCCACTTGACCAAAAGCCAATCACCTATGTGTCTGATCCCTATTAGACCCTTGTGACGCTCAAATATAATCTGAGCTAGTGGCTTCGTCAGTAGATCTGTAATGTTATCTTCGGATAAAACTATTTCCATTGCTATATCTTTTCAGGTCATGATCGCTCTAATCAGATGGAACCTCCTCAGAATAATTCTGATGAGACTTGGATTCCCTTGCTAGAGTTATCACCCTGTCGCTGTCACAATATATGGGAGTCAGCTCCATGCTACTTGGTATGACTCCTAAATCCTTGATGAACTTCTTCATCCACACCCCTTTCTCTGCTGCTTCTGCTGTAGCAATGTATTCTGCCTCTATGGTCGAGTCAGTAGTAGTATCTTGCTTGGAACTCTTCCAGCTTACTACTCCTACATTTAGGATGAGAACATACCTTGAATTTGACTTGCTATCATCAATATCGGATTGAAACTCGAGTCCGTGTAGCCCTTACCCTGGAGGCTACCTCCTCCATATACTAGTAAAAGATCCTTAGTCCTACTCAAGTACTTAAGGATACATTTTACTGCCTTCTAATACTCTAAACCTGGATCTGCCTGATACCTACTCATGATACTCAGAGCATATGCTATATTAGGCCTGACACATAGCATTGTATATATGATAGATCTTATCACTGAGGCATAAGGTATCTTATCCATGTTTGCCCTTTCTTCAGGAGTCTTTGGGGACATATTCCTAGAAAGTGATATTTTATGTCTCATCGGTATGAGACCTCTCTTGGAATTTTCATGCCAAACCTTTTGACAATGTAGTTTATATACCTAGACTAGGATAAGCCAAGTATCCTTTTGGATCTATCTCTATAGATTCGGATCCCCAAAATATAGGATGCTTCCCCCTAAGTCTTTCATGGAGAAGTTTCTAGATAGCCAAGTCTTTACTGTTGAGAGCATTCCTACATCATTCTCAATGATTAAGATCTCATCTACATATAGCACCAAGAAGGTGATAGTGCTTCTACATACCTTCCTATACACACAAGGCTCATCTTCATTCTTAAAGAAGTCATAAGATCTGATCACCTCATCAAATCTTGTGTTCCAACTTCAAGAAGCTTGCTTCAATCCATAAATGGATCTAAGCAACCTGCACACTTTATCTAGATTCTCTTTAGACACGAATCCCTCTGGTTTTATCATATACACCTCTTCCCCAAGGTTGTCATTAAGGAATACTGTTTTGATATCCATCTGCCAGATCTCATAGTCATAGTGTGCTGCAATGGCCAAAATGATTCTAATGGACTTAAGCATGACTACAGGTGAAAAGGTTTCGTCATAGTCAACTCCTTATCTTTGACGATATCCTTTAGCTACCAACCTTACTTTATAGGTCTCTACCTTTCCATCCGCTCTGTTCTTTTTCATAAAGATCCATTTGAAGCCGATGGGTACAATACCCTCAGGTGCATCTACAAGATTCCAAACCTTGTTAGAGTACATGGGATACATCTCAGAATTCATGGCTTCTTGCCACTTCCCGGAGCCTATACTCATAATAGCCTCCTCGTAGGTTTGAGGATCAACATCCTAAGAGTCATCTCTACTGCTATATCCTATATATCTTTCAGGATGGTGAGATACTCTACTAGTCCTATATAAATTTAGAATTTGTGTGTTATGTACCTAAACAGACTCTAGCTCTAGAATGGTGCTTGAGTTAGGTTCTTCAACCTCGCTCAATTCTATCTCACTCCCACTATTTCCACCAAGAATATGTTCTTTTTCAAGGAACATAACTCTCTTGGCAATAAAAACTATTCAGTCCTCAGGATGATAGAAATAATACCCACAAGTTTTCTTTGGGTATCTCACGAATATGCACCATTTTGTCCTTGTTTCCAACTTATCAGGATTATGTCTTCTAACGTGGGTAGGATAGCCCCAAATCTTAATAATTTTAAGATCAAGCTTCTTTTCTTTCCATATCTCATATGGTGTAGACACTACCGACTTTGATAGAACTCTGTTCAGAAAGTAAGCTGCAGTCTCTAGGGCATACCCCTAGAATGAGATCGGTAGGTCAACAAAACTCATCATGGATCGTACCATGTCTAACAGTGTGTGATTCCTCCTTTCTGATACACCATTGAGCTGAGATGTATAAGGAGGTGTCCACTGGGATAGAATCTCATTGTCCCTGAGGAAATGGGTGAACTCCATACTCAAGTACTCTCCTCCTCAATTTGATCGAAGAGTCTTAATACTCTTTCCAATTTAGTTCTCTATCTCATTCTTATATTCCCTGGATTTCTCGAAGGCCTCAGATTTGTACTTCATTAAGTATACGTGTCCATACCTAGAGAAATCATCAATGAATGTAATGAAGTATGAGTAACCACCTATAGCTTAAGTCGACATGGGACCACATATATCACTATGTATAAGTTCTAATAACTCGGTGGCTCTCACTCCAATTCCATTAAAAGGAGAGTTGGTCATCTTCCCACGAAAGCAAGGTTCATAAGTTGCATGTCTCATAGTCAAATGGATCTAAGTATCCATCTTTCAGCAACTTTTGAATCTTTCTCTCATGTATATGACCTAGCCTACAAAGTCATAGGTATGCATTATTCACCTCATCTCTTTTCCTCTTAGACATATTTATATTCATGATATGTAGATAAGTGTCTAACATATATAAGCCATTTATTAGGGTCATTCTAGTGATGATTTTATCATCCATAATTATTGAACAACTATTGTTCTCAAAAACTAATTTATATCCACTAATTATCAAACAAGAGATAGAAATAATATTTTCGATAATAGAGGAAACA
The DNA here is from genome assembly GCA_021527575.1 of Ensete glaucum. Classification (NCBI taxonomy): domain Eukaryota; kingdom Viridiplantae; phylum Streptophyta; class Magnoliopsida; order Zingiberales; family Musaceae; genus Ensete; species Ensete glaucum. The sequence goes on along the minus strand of CM038552.1, from coordinate 18,798,472 downwards.
AAATAGCATGCATCTAATATGATAATAGCTTCACCAGGCAGATGTAGGGTGACCTCTGCAACAACAACTGTAGTAACTCTTGCTCCATTGCCTATCTTGAAGTCCATCTCGCCTCTAGCCAATCTCTTAGGTCTTGCTAGAACCTGCAACGAATTGTAGATATGATAAACACTCCTGGTATCCAATACCCATGTGTTATAATGAAAATCTGAAAAGTTGAGACTGATCATGAATATACTTGAAGCTTATCCAAGCTTTTGTTTTGCCTTATCTGTAAGGTAGTCCTTACAGTTCCTCTTCCAGTGCCCGTCTTGGCCACAGTAGAAGCATTGTCCTTTGTCCTTTCCTGAGTATTTCTTGGTAACCTTTGCCTTACCTGGTCTTTCTTTGCCTTTGCCCTTCTTAAGGGTCTTGTTGGCCTTTCTTTTCTTTTTGGTCTCACCAATATAGAGAACTGGCTTCTCCTTCTTGATGGCACTCTCAGCTTCCCTCAACATATTGAGGAGCTCAGGGAGAGTCACCTCAAACTTGCTCATGTTAAAATTTATGATGAAGTGAGAAAAGGAATCTGGTAGGGACTGAAATATAAGATCAATACACAGATTATCTTCTAGGACTATTCCTAGACTTGTGAGTTTCTCGATCCACTCTATCATCTTTAGGACATGGTTCTCAACCGATGTCCCTTCTATCATCTTAGCTTGGAAGAGTTTCTTAGATATCTCATATCTTTGAGTTCTTCCCTATTTCTCAAACAGATGGCAGAGATGAAGAAGGATAGAATCTGCATCCATGCTCTCATATTGCCTTTGTAACTCAGGAGTCATGGAGGCCAACATGTAACATTTTGCTAACATGGAATTATCTATGTATATCACATAGCGAGCGATCTCATCCTCGCTTACTCTTTCTTTTGGTGTGGGCAAGATCGTATCAAGGACATATGTGATTTTCTCCGATGTGAGAACAATTCTCAAATTATGGAGCCAATCCGTATAGTTTGGACCAGTGAGGCGGTTGGTATCAAGTATGCCACGTAGGGGGGTTTGTGAGCGATATGTTTCTGGCAAAACGAGATATAGCAAAAATAAATAACATGTAGATTTTGTAGAAAATACTAATTAAGATATGAACTTCTATCTTAATGTGCTCCTACTATTTTCTTAACGAATCACGCGACACCCTCGACACGTGAGACGAAAGTCTCCGGCAGACTCCTAGTGGGGATCGAGATACAATTGGTGTTTTAGTGCAACCTCGGGACTCGACCAATTGGTACATTACATCATGATCATCCATCTAAATCATACACCACATGTACATTACATCATATGTAGGATTACTAGATATATATATAGTAACTAATTAAATTATTTAATTAATTATTTTTTTGGAAATCAGGATATGCTCGAAATTTTCAGAATTATTAAGGGTATTTTTATTATTCTAGATGAGAGGACAATCCTCAAGATTTCTAGAATTATTGAGGGCATTTTCAGAATTTTGTACATAAGGACAGTCCTTAATTTTTAAAAACCAAAGGGGCAGGATCGTCCTTTTCTCAAAAGGATGCCCTACCATCTCCTTGCCCCCATCTAAGCCGCTACCTCGCAGTGGTAGTGCACGCCGCGTGGGCCGCCTTGTAGCAAGCGCCGCCGAGCACCGCGGGGCAGCCTGCCGGGCGTTGCCCCTCTTGGTGACCGCTCTTGCAAGCGGTAAACTTGACCGTGGGGTTGCCCTTGCGGCCTTAGGCAACCGCCACTGCGGCGTGGGCCCGCCTGCGATCACACCACGGGTGCCCTTGCGGCCCCGTGCCGTCGTGCCTGGCCGCCCTGGTGGCCGCCTCAGGGGCACACCGCCGCCTTTGTAGGGGGCCTTGGCTGCAACCGAATGCCCTTGTAGGGGCTCCAGCCGCCTTGTGGGGGCCTTGTCAGCGTGGTGACCCTTGTAAGGGGACTAGCCATGGCCATGCCCTACGCCTTGCAAGGGCTTGCTTCGCTGTGAAAATGTAGCAAGAATGCATAGAACAATTCTACGCGATTCAATCTTATCACATGCAGTTTAAAACCAATTTTTCGCATGAAAACCTTGGCTTTGATACCACTATTGGGAAACCTACAGCGGGTGCATCACATGCATAGCGAAAATCAAAATAAAAACCGGTTTCCCATGCAGATCAAATCATCATGCAAAAGATTGGGGTGTGAGAAAAACATAAAAACCGATAAAATCGCGATGTGTGACAGATTGATTTTACCTAGGGAGATTGTATATCCCTGTATTCTAGATACGGATGGAGAAGATGAAGGAGGTCAAGCGTCCTCCTCTCTAGTGGTATCCACACGATAGATCTTTGCAGCGAAACTCCTCCAATCTGATCTTGTAACTCTTGCTCAGAGGGAGGGAGGAGAATAGAAGGTGGTGGCTAAAGTTGCAGCCTATCAACCAAGAGTCTCCCCTCCTATTTATAGAGAGCCACCAAAAAACCCTAGGGCTCCTGCCTTAGTGGGTATTAGATCTTTATCGAATAACCCACTAACCTTGCATTATTGGATATTTTTCTATCCAATAATCTCCTTAGGCCTCTAATTGGGCCTTAAGCAAGGAGCCCATCAGCATAGGTCTCATTTAATGATAATAGGGGCTAATTGGATCTCCATCCAATTCTCTATTTGCTAAAGCATCCACTATAAGTGTATGACCCTCTAGGCCCGATACCGAGCTGGCCGTGAGTCTCTCCCATCAGAACTCCTTCTGATATAGTGAATTGTTATCCCCATAATAATTCACTCGACTCATCGACTATAGATGTACTAGGCCACTACGCCATAGTCCCCAAATGATACAGGGGGATCGAATCTATCGGACCTATCTGTCACGTTATCATGTATCTATAATCCCTCATCCAACTAATATCCCAGAGATCGTATATTGGATATGGTACTATCAGATCACATACAGAATCAGTTTATCTTGCTCTAATCGGATTCTACCACAGAACTCCTTCTCTCTCAATCCAAATGACCCTGGCCAGGGATTTGTCTAAGCAAGCATATATGGGATATTCCTCTCGTGATACCGAGAGTGGATAATCCTCTATTGACACTCAATTTCCTTCGTTAGGTTGGCTACTAATCTCGATAACTAGCTGTACCAGATCTTGAGCTTTCCAAGGCATCCTTGGTGTCTCAAGTCCAAGGACCAGATACACAACTAGGACTGTGGAATCACTGTCTGACATTAGGTATCATGAACCATACAGCATTCCATAAGCGGATCAATAAGTGAACTCATTCTCCAATGAGCACCTGTACTATATCCTTAGTATCTCTACACAAGTGGCTATGAGACCAGTCGCTTCCATCATATGGACGGGTGTATAGTATACCGATCTGTCCGGTTATCTCGATGTCCCTCTCGAGTAACCTATGACTGAGATTATTTAGAATTTATGTTTAAAGGTGAATCAATCTCATTATCGTGATCTCATCACGATTCGATTCTCATTGCATAGAACCAAAGACATCACAATATATATGTAACAAATAATATAATGTGAGAATATACTAATATTAATAATAAGCAAAAAGATCACACAGTTTGTCACACGTGCCATCACTCACGTGATTGACTTACAGGGCACCTGTAACTAGCAAACACATGGTTCATGATTATTCATCCACATCATACATCACATGTACACATCATCATGTAGGACTATTATATAATTAATAATTAATTAAACTATATAATTAATTATTTTTAGAATTTTTAAGAGACCCTACCATAGGGTTCCTAATATAGTAGGAAAAATGACTCTTTATGTGGCTAGGAAATCATAGTCGCTAGGAGCATCCGTGTGGCCTAGAGTCCCTGGCTATTGGATAACCTTGGGTGGCCAGGAAGCCCTGGTCCCCAAGTAGTCCCTTTGCAACCAACCAATCCTTGTGGCCAGGAGTCCTTAGCTACAGGGTTACCTCCGACGGTTAGTAAACCTTGGCTGCCAAGGTCCCTGATGCGGCCAGGACTCCTGACCGCAGAGGGAGGTGCTGCCATGGCTGAGAGCTTGTTGTTCTCGGCCATGCTACCTTTGGCCAGGAGGATGTAAAACACTTCCATTTCTTTGAGTGCTCATGCCCGACTAATATCCCGAAGCCCCATCGGCTAAGGTAGTAAGCAGCCTTTGGCCATGCCGCAAGGCAGCAATAGTTGTTGCTCTTTCCCCTCCTCTTTGTGTCAACAATTTTGACATCAAAGGACCTCAAAAGACCATTCTATAGCACCTCTCTATAATAAGAAAATGTGCTATCTAGATATGAAAACTATAAAAAAATCCCAGCAAGGTACACAGAAAATAATTTATGCATTTACAATCTCATCACAAGCAGTTTAAAAGCTAATATTTGCACGAGCAACCTAGCTCTGTACCACCATCCAGAAACCATGAGAGAGGATCACATGTGCAGTAGAAAAATATAACAAAATTACTTTCTCATTTTTATCATATTGTCGTGCAAAGATCGATGCACGAAAAACATAAAAATCAAAAACTGCGACTAGTGTGAGATTGATTACCTAGGATGATCGTATATCTTTGAAACTTTTAGATCCAATTAGAGAGGATGGAGGAGGTTAGATGTCCTCCTCTCTAGCAGTATACATATGATGGATTATTACAATCATATCCAAAACCATGCAACTCTTGCATACCTTCTATAAGCGAACGTGAAAGACGATCTTCTATCTTCTTCGCTACTCTCTCATAGCAAGGAGTGGGTGGTTGGTGTTGGGATACCCAGTGGGAGTATCATGTGTGTAATGGAAGAAAGAAAACAAAAATAGGTTTACCAACATATATCAAGTCATCGTGCAAAGATTGGTGTGCGAAAAAGTCGCAAAACTGAAAACTGTGACATGTGAGAGATTGATTACCTAGGGAGATCGTATATCCCTCAAATTCCAGATCTTGATGGAGAGGATGAAGGAGGTCATATGTCCTCCTCTCAAGTGGTATCCACATGATGGATCGTTTCAGCGATGCTCCTCTAATCGCAGCCTACAACTCGCAACTATTGCGCACTTTCTCGCAGAACTCGTGGAAGAAGATTATCTATTTTCTTTGTTGCCCTCTTGCAGTGAAGGGCTTGTCGGTTGAGAAGATGAGGGAGAGAGGAGAATAGGAGGGGGTGGCCAAAGGTATAGCCTATTACTATTGTGTTGCCCCTAGCTCTTACTTATAGAGAGCCACCAAAAACCCTAGTGGACTCTACCTTAGTAGGTATTGGATCTCCATTCAATTACTCTCACTCCTAGGATTATTGGATCTCTATCTAATAATCTTAGTTGGCCTCTAATTGGGTCTCATCCAATGAGAATAGGGGCTAATTGGATAACTCATATCCAATCCTCTACTTACTGAAACATCCACCATATGGGTGTGACCCTCAAGGCCTAATATTAAGTTAGCCATGAGTTCTACCTATCAGAACTCCTTCTAACTCAGTGAATTATTATCTCAAAATAATTCACTTAACTCATCGACTATGGACGTACTAGGCCACTACACCATAGTCCCCAGATGGTATAGGGGATCTAATCCATTGGACTTGTCTGTCCTTTGTTATCATATATCCATGGTCACCCATCAATCTAATATCCCAGAGACTATATATTTGGCATGGTACTATCATACCTCATACAGAATCCATCCAAGTCTCACTATAATCAAATTCTCCCAAAGAACTCATTCTCTCTCAATTCGAATGACCCCGACCAAGGATTTGTTCGAGCGATAATACACATGATATTTCTGTTAGGATATTGAGAGTAGATAATCCTCTATTGACACTCAATTACCTTCTTAAGGTTGGCCACCAATCCTGATAACTGACTATATCAAATATGAAACTTTTTGGACCTATAAGTCCGACGTCAAAGAAAGGAATACACGAACAAAGCATTCTTAGTATCTCAAATCTAAGGACAAGATACACAACAAGGACTATGAAATCACTATTCGAAGTTAGGTATCATTAACCATCAAGCATTTTATAAGTGGATCAATCAGTAAACTCATTCTCCAATTAGCACCTATATTGTACCCTTAGTGTCTCCACACATGTGGCTGTGAGACCAGCCGCCTCCATTATATATATAGGTATACATTACACTAGTCTATATGATTATCTCAATATCACTTTCAAGTAACTTATGACTGAGATTATTTAGGATTTATGTCTAAAAGTGAATCGATCTCATTATCATAATCTCATCACGATCCGATTTTCATTATACAAAATCAATGACATCACAATATATATGTAATATATAATATAATATGAGAATATATCAATAATAATAATAATGTAAAAGGACTATGCAGCATATCACATGTGCCATCACTCACATGATTGGCTTGCAGGACACCTATTGCTGGTTATAGGAGCCCTATAAGCCAATCACGTGAGTAATGGCATATGTGACACGCTGCGTGATATTTTTACTTATGATTATTAATAACATATTCTTACATTATATTATCTATTGCATATATATTGTGATGTCTTTGGTTTTGTACAATCGGAATCGGATCATGATGAGATCATGATAATGAGATTGATTCACCTTTTAATGTAGATCCTAAATAATCCTGGTCATAGGTTACTCGAGAGGGACATCGAGATAAACCGGACAGACCGATGTACTATATACCTATCCATATAATAGAGGCAGCTGGTCTCATAGCTAGTTGTGTAGAGACACTAAGGATATAGTACATATGCTCATTGAAGAATGAGTTTACTGATTGATCCACTTATAAAATGTTATATGGTTAATGATACCTAATATCAGACAACGATTCCATAGTCCCAATTGTGCATTTGATTCTTAGACTTCAGTCACCAAAGATGCCTTGTTTGAGTACTCCTTTCTTTGACACAAAACTTACATATTTGGAAAGTTTTAGATCTAGTACAGTTGATTATCGGGATTGGTAGCCAACCTTACGAAGAAAATTGAGTGTCAATAAAGGATCATCCACTCTTGGTATCACGAGAGAAATATCCCATGTGTTTTTGCTTAGAAAAATCTCTAGCTAGGGTCATTCAAATTGAGAGAAAAGGTGCTCTCCTAGAGAAATCCGATTAGAGCAAGACTCAGAATAATTCCATATGTGGCCTGACAGTACCATGTCCAATATACGATTTTTATGATATTAGTTGGATGAGAGATTATAGATACATGGTAATTGTAGACAGATAGGTCTGATGGATTGGATACCCTTATACCATCTAGGGACTATGGCGTAGTGGCCTAGTACATCCATAGTCGATGAGTCGATGTTAGAACCCTTACGGATTCTAAGCTTGGGGTGATCTCTATAGGGGATCGGTTTCCTTAGAACTCTATAGGGGTTCCTCTCTTAGTTTTCAGCACAAAGGCTGAATGATAATTAATCTATTGATGATGAAAAGAGGGGAGAATATAAGTTATTTATAGGGCTTCTAAACCTTAACTCCTAATAGGACTCACACTCCAACAAACTCCAACTCCTACTCCATGTAAACTAAGACTTCTCTTTCCCTCAACTCCTAACCCCTAGCCAACTCCCAACCATGATGTGGTTGGTGGCTATAGGAGTCTCTACTCTTAATTTTATTCTTATTCCACCCTAGAGAGAGTCTAAGCTAAGTGGAACTCTCCCCCTCTTGCTCTAGCTGACCTCTCTTAAGAGGAGGAGGTGGCTAGGAGACTTTCATCCCATAAGGACTCCTCCCTAACCCTAGCCAACCACTTCTTTAGTAGGGGGTGGTGGCTAGATTAGGGTTTATTACATTCATGACTTCATTGACTCTAATCTGTATCCAACTCTAACTCCTAATGAAACTCTAGTTCACCCAAATCATAACCCTACTAGGATTTAGACTAATTTATTATAATAAAATCAAATCTTCTCCTAACAACCTAATGTCATGTCTAGGTTAGCCAATAAGGTCGAATCTAATAACTCGACTCAATCGACTAGGATCTGACTCAGCTAGAGTCTTAACAGATCTGTCCTCTTTAAATCAGTCTTATCCTTAAGGCTGAGCTCATCTCCGGGTCCTGACCTAGAACTCCTTATGAGGCTCCCTAGTAGCCCTATAGTAGGCACATCCAGCTCTTGCGATCCAGCATTAGCAGTAGTGACTGGATGATGATTCTTGATTCTGTGATCCTATGCAATCATTAGCTGAACCTAGGCCTCCTCATCAGTCAAAATATTAGGTGGGTGGGCCTGGGCTGAGTCATCCTCTCTAAACTTTCATTTGCGGTGAGATTCCTGGAGGATCAGTTGTAATTTTGAATTAGTGCGCAGATCTGATCCACAAGTTATGGCTCTAATGTTGTCACTAATTTAGTAGGGTCCAAAGAAACTGGGAGACCACTTCTGAGAGGCTCGACTCTTCATAGATTCCTGCTGGTAGGGCTGAAGATAAAGGAAGACATGATCTTCAATAGCAAACTTTCTTCTACTCTAGCGTTTGTTAGGCGGTTGTTTCTTTTTGGCATGGGTTGGCATGTGGTTGTTCTCTAATGGTAGCCAGACTTTCCTCTAAGAAGGTGGTTGTCCTCTAGTAGAGTCCATGATAATGTGAGCTTGATCTACATTTGTAGGGAGTAGAAGCTGTAATTTTTCAAGACTTATTTTTATCTCATCTTTGTGTCGTTGTCCTATATCATGCCAAGCCATAAATTAAGCAATAATTAGCATCTCCTCATCGTAGATTGATAGTTTCAGGTGATATAGAGAGAGGGCTTTACTGACGTAGGTTAGGGGTCGACCATCTTGCATGAGGACAATACAAATTCTATTTCCCAATGCGTCAATCACAAACACTTTGTTGGAGTCGGGTAGAGCTAGCGTCGGTGAAGTGTAGGGGCTGCAACATGGTCGAATGACCCTTGTTTCAAGTATCTCTTTTACAATCCTCTGTAATTCATCAGTTTGGAGATGAGGATAATGATATGGCTAAGTGTTTATTGGTGGTTTGTCCAAAAGAATCGAAATTCGATAATCATGCCATCGAGTAAGAGGTAGGCTGCATGGTTCGACGAAGACATCTGAAAATTCAGCAAGCAATTAGAGAAGGTTTAGATCTTCAATTTTTGTTGGCTCTCTCATATGTTGCTACTGGATATGTATTAGGAAGCCACTGTTCACTTGTGCAACACTTTCTCCATTTGCTGCATTGAAATTATCGTCACGTTGCTCCCGCGTTTCCTATGTAGGATCACCTATTTCCCATGACTAAAAAAGTTCTTGATAAATTTAAATTTTTTTTAGAAAACATCACCTAACATAGTCAACCATTTGATGTTGATCACAAACTCATAATCGTCAAGCAAGAGGAGGAAGAAATCTATAATTATTTATTGGTCCTACAACAACAACTTTACCCATGGGCACCTGCAATCGCACATTAAAATTCATCCATCGGTGACCTTAACATCAAACCTGCTACAATCCTCGATATGTAAGGCCATCTAAATAGCAACCTTGCTATTTATGATATTATTAGTGCTCTTGGTGTAAATGAGAATGGTGATTGGTTGCTATTTAAGTAGTCCTCCCACTTTCAACATATGCGGGTTTACGTAGCCAACAAGAGCATGCATCGTACAATCAGCCAGCTGCTATTCTTCCTCCGTGACCTCCTCCTTATGCTATTGGACCTTCTCTAAATTTTCAATGGGTTCAATCAGAAGAAGGCATCCCTTTTTGCAGCGATGGTTGTGGCTCTATGGTTTGTCACAATGCTAACAAAGGTCCTTCGCCGATCTGTCGCGAAATTCTTCTCTCGTCAATTTCTTTGGCAGCGAAGGATGGCTGGGAGCAGGGGGTTGCTGGAGGTTTATATGTTGCTAGTCTACGAGTAGTTCTCATCCTCCAAGTATCTTGGTTGAGCCGCTCCTCTTAGATTTGGGCGAAGGAGATTAAGGCAATCACGGTGCAAGGCTGCCGCACTTTAACCTCTCCTTTAACTTTTAGTTTGAGTTCTTCTATGAATATCTCTAATAATTATTTGTCAGAATAATCACAAGTGAGATAAGTTAATTATCAAATATGGTCTAGTATTTGTGGATCGTGGAGGTTTGTCAAATCTTCGCGAGTTGTTCATTGATATTTTTGTACTTAGTCGGTCCAAAGTGGTTCAGCAATATGCATTTGAATTGTATCCACGTTAGGACTCAATGGGTGTATTCAAGCCAATTGTACCATTGAATTGTATCTACTTTGAAGTGGTTGATAGTAGTGTCCACCATGAAATCCTCTAATATTCAGTAATAGTGGAAGTAGCATTCGGCATGCGAAATCTATACCTTCAGGTCTCCTTCTTCCCATCGAGGGAAGTTCACCCTCATGCATGGTTGTATCATGTCTAAGGGCTATCTCTCCTTCCTCGAAGGCCTCTCTGAACTTTCTCCTTGCTGAAATTTTATTGGGCTCGAAGATTGTCCCAATTTGAATTCGACGAATAAAGCGCGTAGTTTGTCCTCCAAGCGTGATTCAAGCCATGATTCAAACGCATTCAACTTGGCATCGACTGAATCTTGAGATGGCATTGCGTATGCCTCCAGATCTGAGATGCCAAGATTTTCTCCTACTCTTGGGTCAGTGGTATGAAACGATTAGGTAGATTGGTGGTTGAAAAGGATGGTGGATCATGGGTAAATGGCTATAGTTTGGGGCTAACAGGGTGCTACTGGGGCTTTGATTTAGAGCTGTTGTAGAGGTTGTATAGGGTGTATGATGGCTAAGGTTTAATATTAGAGGAATGGTTTAGGATTGTTATTGATGACAATAATGGATTTGGTAGGGATCGGGTGTGGATGCAACAAGTAGTACCGAAGGTAGTGCAACAAAATTTTTCGTCAAAGAGGGTGCTATTGATGTTGCTATTTGGGGTTGTTGTAGAGGTTGTAAGGGGCGTTTGGTGATAGAGTTTTAGGGTTAGAGGGGTGGCTTAGGGTTGCTGTTGATGGCAGCAACCGGTTTGGTAGGGATTTGTGGCCACGGAAGACAAGATCGATGGTGGAGGGTTGTGGCTACGATGGGTCACTATTTTGGGTTATGATTTTGGGTGCTATTAGGGTTATGGAAATAGTTTATGATAGCAGCATCTTAAGGCTAGAGGGATGCCCTAAAGATGACATGGTTGGTGGTAGCAAGATTGGTAGGGTTTTGAAGATTTAGGAGAAGAACAACAAAGGTACAGTAACAAAATTTTTTATCAAAAAATTTCAATAGTATAAATGTAATTTTTTCTAGCGGTTCAAAATAAGGATTCGAGTAAAACTCAATGGGAATCCACTGGTTAGGGAAAGTAATATCAACAAAATTTTTATGGAAGAATATGATAGTAAAAGATTTGGTAAGATCAAAGATTACGAAAAGGTGCTACGATAGATTTTTACATCTAAAAGGTAGCTGCTTGGACATAAAAGATCAACGGTTTATATTAACAATTTTTTTATGAGACTAAAAGGAAATCTACTATTAAAGAGTGCCAAAGCCATTATAAAAAACTTATGGAATATTAGATAGAAAAATCATACAAGAAAGATCAAAACAGGTAGTGGTATGTGGCTAAATTCTACAGCACAACTTTCATCGTAAAGATGGAAACTTTGCGACAAAGAGTTTATGCAGTGAGATACGAAAATTTTTTTTGATTTTTGGGATGAAGGATAACTAAATTACACTAGTAGTAAGATAGGAAACTAGAACCTGTTGCAATTCATGGGGAGATCAAAAGATAATCTGCGATAGTGGAGATGACGACAGAATTTGGTGACGATCAAAACAATTGTGGGAATTGCTTGGACGATTGTGGAAGGATGATGGGTGGCTGTGGAAAGATAGTGAGAATGTTGCTCTGGTACCAAGTGTTGGAATCCTTGTGGATTCTAAGCTTAGGGTGATCTCTATAGGGGATCAGCCTCCTTGGAATTCTATAGGGGTTCCTCCTTCCTTAGTTTTCAATACAAAGGCTGAAAGATAATTAATCTATTGATGATGAAAGGAGGGAAGAATACAAGTTATTTATAGGGCTTGTAAACCCTAACTCGTAATATGACTCCTACTCCAACAAACTCTGACTCCTACTCTAAGTAAACTAAGACTCCTCTTCCCCTCAACTCCTAACCCCCAGCCAACTCCTAACCATGATGTGGTTGGTGGCTATAGGGGTCTCTAATCCTAATGTTATTGTTATTATACCCTAGAGAGAGTCCAAGCTAAGTGGAACCCTCCCACTCTTGCCCTAGCTGGCTTCTCTTAAGAGGAGGAGGCAGCTAGGAGACTCCCATCCCATAAGGACTCCTCCCTAATCCTAGTCAACCACTTCTTTACTTGGGGTAACAGCTAGATTATAGTTTATTACATTCAATCAATTAACTTTGACCCATATCCAACTCTGACTCCTAATTAGACTCTAAAATCTATTTCCCTAACCTTCATCTACTACTATCACAGCCCTAAAACGACACTAATTCGTAGCCCAAACTCCATAAAACTGTAGCCCCAAATCACATCCAAAATAGCCACAAACCGCACCCAAAAATCGAAGCCTTCGGTCCACCAATCTTTCAGTTGCCCAATCTCCCTTATTCCTTCAACCACAATATGCATCTTTTATTGCCCAATGTTGCCAACAGCGACCTCTTGCTGCCATCCTCCTTGATCATATCATAGCCAGTAACGATCCTTGCATTAAAAAGCTACCAGCAGCAATCTTTCGCTGTAATTTATTTACATCATAGCCCGCAACAATCGTTCACTGCCAACTAATTTGATTGCGGCCAACAACAAATTAAACACAATAGCAGTCGTCTCTCGCTCCATACTACTGCTGCCCTCCTCCGCAACAGCCGTGTACATCATTGCCCCGTCTTCCTTCTATTGCAGCTGCACCCTTGCTGCAACCATTGCCACTTGCAGCCATGAAGTCATAGCGCTGGTGCAACCGATGTTGCTGCTACCCTCTTCTTCCTCAATCATCGCCACTACCTTCCAATTCAGATATCTTGGCTACCATATTCTGACATATATCATCCACTTAAAAAAATCATAGCCTCAATTGCATTGCAGCATTAACATTGCAGAATCACCGAAAACCACAACCGACATTGCAGCTGCCATCTTCTTCCTCCACCGTCGCTACTACCCTTGGCTACCATCCTTCACTTTGAGACTTCACCCCCGTAGTCCCGACATTACTTCCATTCACTGCCTTTAACCTGAAAATTACAGCTACAATTTTCAATCGGTCTGTTTGACAGGTTGGAGATCCTTACGTCATGAAATCACTGGGCTTATTCGAAGCTAAATTGGAGGCTTTCGAGATGTGTATGGATGCTAAATTATATGCTCTCTTCGAAGAGTTAAGATTGGATCGATCACCAAGCCCAAGAAGATCACAACATGGAGCAAATTCTGATTACAAAAAGAACCCATCAGAGATAAGAAGCAAGGATAAGACATGGTAGCCCTACACCTCGACGACATCGATCTCCTTTATACGACTTCAAGAATGGCACTTAAATCAAGATGCTCAGAGTATGAGAGCCACATCCCAACCAAAAGCATATAAACCTTCGGCACTAATCAATTACAAGAACCTTAACAAAGAACTAACAAACATCCATCATACCTCTACCATCCATGAGTACAAAATCAGGTTTGAAAGGTTAACTAATCAAATTTCTAAGTGGTCTAAAAAATAGATATTGAGGACTTCCATTGAGGGCTTGAAGCCAGAGATTCAAGAAGAAGTTAAAGCGGGATAACCGTACATACTTAAGGCAGCCATCTCCTTCGCACGACTATTTGAAGATAGTTTGAACCAAGATGCTCGGAGGACCAAAGCCACCGCACAACCAATAGCACAATGACTCTCGGCCCCATCTACCACTAGTCGATCACATCAGCCAAAAAAGTTAATAAGAGAAGAGCTTGGTGACAGATCAGCAAAGAGCCTATGTTGGCATTGTAATAAACTGTAAGGCCGATACCACCTTTGTAAAAAAGAGAGACCTCTATTGATTGAGCCCACTGAAGAACCAAAACTCAAAGATATGACTCTCGAGTCCGAGGAGAAGGATATGAAGGAAAAACTACAATCGGCCACCCGCACCTTTCATGCTCCACCACAGATATTAGACATTGATGGCTTCATCAAGCATCAGCCCATCACCATCCTCGCTGACACAAGGACCTTTAAACACAGATCCTAAATAATCTCAGTCATAGGTTACTCAACAGGAACATTGAGATAACTGGATAGATCGGTATACTATATACCCGTCTATATGATGGAGGCGGCTAGTCTCATAGCCAAATGTGTGGAGACACTATGGATATAGATCAGGTGCTCATTAGAGAATGAGTTCACTAATTGATCCGCTTATAGAATGTTGTATGGTTAATGATACCTAATGTCAGATAGCAATTCCATAGTCCTAGTTGTGTATCTGATCCTTAGACTTAAGACACCAAGGATGCCTTGTATGAGTACTCCTTTCTTTGATGTCAGACTTACAAGTTTGAAAAGTTTTAGATCTGGTATAACTGATTATCGGCATTGGTAGCCAACCTTACGAAGGTAATTGAGTGTCAATAGAGGATCATCCACTCTTGCTATCACGAGAGGAATATCCCATATATGCTTTCTCAGATAAAACCCTGGCCAGGGTTATTCGGATTGAGAGAGAATGAGTTCTCAGGTAGAATCTGAATAAAGCAAGACAAACTGATTCCGTATATGACCTGACAATACAATGTCCAATATATGGTCTATGGGATATTATTTAGATGAGGGATTATACATACATGGTAACTGTGGACAGACAGGTCCGACGAATTTGATCCCTCTATACCGTGGGGACTATGGCATACTGGCCTAGTACATTCATAGTCGATGAGTTGAGTAAATTATTATGAGGATAATAATTTACTATATCAGAAGGAGTTCTGATGGGTGTGACTCATGACCAGCTCGGTATCGGGCCTAGAGGGTCATACATATATGGTGGATGCTTCAGCGAATAGAAGATAAGATGAAGATCCAATTAGCCCATATTCTTATTAGATGAGACCCTATGCTGATGGGCTCCTTAAGACCCAATTATAGGCCTAAGGAGATTATTGGATAAAGATCCAATAATGCAAGATTAGTGGGTTATTGGATAGAGATCCAACACCCACTAAGGCAGGATCCTTAGGGTTTTTATAAATAGGAGGGGAGACTCATGGTTGATAGGCTGCAGCTTTAGCCACCACCTCTTATTCTCCTCCCTCTGAGCAAGAGTTGCAAGATCAGATTGGAGGAGTTTTGCTATAGAGATCCATCATGTGGATACCGCTTGAGAGGAGGATGCTTGACCTCCTTCATCTTCTCTACACGGATCTGGCATACAGGGATATACGATCTCCCTAGGTAAAATCAATCACTCATACATTGCGATTTTTTTTATTTTTGTAGTTTCTCTCACGACCCCAATCTTTTGCACGATGATTTGATCTGCATATGAAACTAAATTTTGTTTTGATTTTCGCTGCGTGTGTGATACACCCGCTGAGGTTTCCCAATATATATTAGCACTTAGGGCTTAGTAGCCGTCACCTCCTTACTGGGTTGGTCGGCCAAGGTTTCCCCCTACTTAGGTCGGCTATAGAGCCAACCTAGCCGCCCCCTATTCCTATTAAGATAGGTTGACTATAGGAGGGGTAAAGGGATAATTTTACTTAGGCAAGCACCCCCTTGGACTAGGGTTTTGATCCTTATTTAAAGATGTAACCGCCCCCCCTCTTGAATCAAGCAATCTATAATTTTATTTCAGCCTTGTGCCAAATCTAGAAGGGAGAAACCCCTATAGCATTCGAAGGGTTGATCCCCCTCAAGGGTCAAAATCTATAGAGCTCCTTCTGGGGTTCTATCACTCTCCTTTTAGTAGAACTAGAGAGAGAGTCACTTAAGTCATTGGAACTTGTACATAGTGATGTATCTGGTCCCATATCGACTCAGGCTGTAGGTGGTTACTCATACTTCATTTTATTCATTGATGACTTCTCTAGGTATAGACACGTGTACTTGATGAAGTACAAGTCCGAGGCCTTTGAGAAGTTCAGGGAATATAAGAGTGAGGTAGAGAACCAGATAAGAAAGACTATTAAGACTCTTCGATTAGATCAAGGAGGAGAATAATTGAGTATGAAGTTCATTCATTTCCTTAGGGACAATGGGATTCTATCCCAATGGACATCTCCTTATATACCTCAGCTCAATGGTGTATTAGCTAGGAGAAACTACATGTTATTAGATATGGTGTGATCCATGTGAGTTTTACTAACCTACCCGTCTCATTTTAGGGATATGACCTAGAGACCACAACTTACCTTTTAAACAGAGTTCTATCAAAGTTGGTAGTGTCTACACCATATAAGATATGATAAGGAAAGAAGTTCGATCTTAAGGTGGTTAAGATTTGGGGCTATACTACCCATACTAAAAGACACAATCCTGATAAGTTGGAATCAAGGACAGAATGGTACAGGTTCGTGGCATACCATTAGGAAACTTTTGGATATTATTTCTGTCATCCTGAGGACCGAAAGGTCTTTATTACCTAGAGAGCTATGTTCCTTGAGAAGGAACACATTCTTGGTGGAAATAGTAAGTGTGAGATAGAGTTGAGCAAGGTTAGAGAACCTAGCTCAAGCACCATGCCAGAGTCTGAGTCTGTTCAAGTACCTAGCACATAAGTTATAACTTTGTGTAGGTATAGTAGAGTATCTCACCCTCATGAAAGATATGTGGGACATATCAGTATAAAGGATTCTTAGGATATTTCTCAATGGCAACCTCGAGAAGGAAGTGTATATAATATAGCCATAAAAGGATTCGTATCTAGATAAAGTGTGCAGGCTGCAAAGATCCATTTATGGATTGAAGCAAGCTTTCCGAAGTTGGAACATAAGATTTGATGAGGTGATCAGATCTTATGACTTCGTTAAGAATGAAGATGAGCCTTGTGTATACAGGAAGGTAAGTGGGAGCACTATCACCTTCTTAGTGCTATATGTGGATGACATCCTAATCATTGGGAATGATGTAGGAATGCTCTCCACAGTAAAGGCTTGGCTATCGAGAAATTTCTTCATGAAAGACTTAGGGGAAGCATCCTATATTTTAGGGATCTGGATCTATAGAGATAGATCGAAGAGGATGCTTGGCTTGTCCCAGTCCAGGTACATAGACTCCATTGTCAAAAGGTTTGACATGGAGAATTCCAAGAGAGGTCTCATACCGATGAGACATGAAATATCACTTTCTATGAGTATGTTCCCAAGAACTCCTGAAGAAAGGACAGACATGGATAGGATACCCTATGCCTTAGCAATAGGGTCTATCATATATGTTATGTTATATATCAAGCCTGATATAATGCATGCTTTGAGTGTCATGAGCAGGTATCAAGCGAATCTAGGTTTAGAACATTGGAAGGTAATAAAGTATATCCATAATTACTTGAGAAGGAATAAGGATCTTTTACTGGTATATGAAGAAGGTAACCTCCAGGTTGAGGGCTATATGGACTCGAGTTTCCAGTCTAACATTAATGACGGTAAGTCAAACTCAGGGTATGTTTTCACCCTGAATAAAGGAGCAATAAGTTGGAAGAGTTCCAAGCAAGATACTATTGCTAACTCAACCATAGAGGCGAAATATATTGCTGCAGCAGAAACAGCAAAAGAAGGGGTGTGGATGAAGAAGTTCATCAAGGATTTGGGAGTCATACTAAGTAGCTTAGAGCCGATTCCCATATACTATAACAGTGACAGGGTGATAGCTCTAACGAGGGAACCCAGGTCTCATCAAAATTATTCTAAGGAGGCTTCACTAAATTAGAGAGATTATAGCTCAAAAAGATATAACAATGGAAAGAGTTTCGTTCGAAGATAACATTGAAGATCTACCGACGAAGCCCTTGGCTCAGGTTGCATTTGAGCATCATAGGGATCTGATTGGCATCAGGCACATTAGTGATTCGCTCTAGGACAAGTGGGAGATTGCTTGTTATAGGTGCCTTGCAAGCCAATCATGTGAGTGATGACACGTGTGACACGCTGCGTGATCTTTTTACTTATAATTATTATTGGCATAGTCTCACACTATATTATATATTGCATATATATTATGATATCCTTTGCTTTGTGCAATGGGAATCAAATCGTGATGAGATCACGATAATAAGATCGATTCACCTTTAAACACAAATCCTAAATAATTTCGGTCATAAGTTACTCGAGAGGGACATCGAGATAACTAGGCAAATCGATATTCTATATACCCATCCATATGATGGAGGTGGCTAGTCTCATAGCCACTTATGTGGAGATACTAAGGATAGAGTACAGGTGCTCATTAGAGAATGAGTTCACTGATTGATCTGCTTATAGAATATTGTATGGTTAATGATGTCAAATGTTAGAAAGTGATTCCATAGTCCTAATTATACATTTAGTCCTTAGACTTGAAACATCAAAGATGCTTTGATTAAGTACTCCTATTTTGGCGTCAGACTTACAGGTTTGGAAAGTTCCAGATCTGGTACAATCGGTTATCGGGATTAATAGCCAAAATTATGAAGATAATTGATTGTCAATAAAGGATCATCTACTCTCGATATTGTGAGAGGAATATCTCATGTGTGCTTGCTCAGACAAATCCTTGGCCAAGGTCATTCGGATTGAGAGAGAATGTGTCTCCGAGAGAATCCGATTATAGCAAGACTCAAAAGGATTTTGTATGTAGCTTGATAGTACCATATCCAATATATGGTCTCTATGATATTAGTTGGATAAGGGATTATAGATACATGATAACTGTGGACAGATAGATTTGATGGATTTGATCCCCCTATACTGTCCGGGGACTATGGCGTAGTGGTCTAGTATATCCATAGTCGATGAATCGAGTGAATTATTATAGAGATAATAATTTACTATATCAAAATGAGTTATGATAGGAGCGACTCACAGTTAGCTTGGTATCGAGCCTAGAAGGTCACATGCATATGGTGGATACTTCAGTGACCAGAGGATTAGATGGAGATCTAATTAGCCTCTATTCTCATTAGATGAGACCCTGTACTGGTGGGCTTCTTGCATGAGGCCCAATTAGAGGCCAAAGGAGATTATTACATAGATCCAATAATATAATGTTAGTGGGTAATTGGATGAAGATCCAATACCCAGTAAGGCAGAAATCCTAGGGTTTTTAGTGGCTCTCTATAAATAGGAGGAGAGGCTCATGGTTGATAAGTTACAGCTTTGGCCACACCCTCCTATTCTCCTCCCTCCCTCAGTACAAAAGTTGCGAGACCTGAGATTACGCATGGAGGAGTTTCGTTGTAGCTATTCATTATGTGGATACCACTAGAGAGGAAGACGCTTGACCTCCTACATGGTTTACATCCGAATTTGGAAAAATATGGATATACGGTCTCCCTAGGTAAACAATCTCTCACACGATATAGTTTTTCGATTTTGTGATTTTCTCGCAACCTAATCTTTTGCACGATGATTTGATCTCCATGGGAAACCTGTTTTATTTTGATCTTCCGCTGCGCATTTGATGCTCCCGCTGAGATTTCCTAACACATATAACCAACAATGTCCCACTTGACCTAAAGTCAATCACCTATATGTATGATCCTAATCAAACTCTTGTGATGCTCAAAGATAGTTTGAGCTAGTGACTTTGTCAATAGATCTGTAATGTTATCTTCGAATAACTCTTTCCATTTCTATATCTTTATAGGCCACTATCTCTCTAATCAGTTGGAACCTCCATCTCAGAATAATTATAATGAGACCGTGGTTCCCTTGCTAGAGTTATCACCCTATTCTTACTGTAATATATAAGAATTGGATCCTCACTACTTGGTACAACTCCCAAGTCCCCGATGAACTTCTTCATCTACTCTCCTTCTTTTGTTACTTGTGCTGTAAGAATGTACTCTGCCTCTATAGTCGAGTCAGTAGTAGTATCTTGCTTGAAACTTTTTCAGCATATTGCTCTTCCATTAAGGGTGTAGATATACCCAGATTTTGACTTGCTATCATCGATGTTGGATTGTCTTCCAGTATTCCAAACCTGGATCTACCTAACACCTACTCGTGACACTTAGAGAATGCATTATATCATGCTTGGTACATACCATAACATATATGATAGACCTTATCGATTGAGACATAGGGTATCCTATCCATATCTATTATTTCTTTAGGTGTCTTTGGAGATATACTCTTGGAAAGTGATATCCACGTCTCATCGGTATGAGACCTCTCTTAGAATTTTTCATACTAAATCTTTTAATGGTGGAGTTTATGTACTTGGACTAGGACAAAACAAGCATCCTCTTGGATTTATCTCTATAGATCCAAATCCTTAAAATGTATGATACATTCCCTAAGTCCTTCATGGAGAAGTTTCTAGATAGTCAAACCTTAAATGTGGAGAGTATTCATATATAATTTTCAATGATTAGGATGTCATCCACATATAGCACCAAGAAGGTGATAGCGCTCCCACTAACCTTCCTGTACACACAAGGCTCATCTTCATTCTTAACAAAGTCATAAGATCTAATCGCATCATCAAATCTTATGTTCAAACTTCAAGAAGCTTACTTCAGTCCATAGTTGGACCTGAGCAGCCTGCACACTTTATCTAGGCTCTCTCTAGATATGAATCACTTTGGATATATCATATACACCTTCTCCTCGAGGTTGTTATTGATGAATGTAGTTTTCATATCTATCTGTCAAATCTTATAGTCATAGTGTGCTATAATGGCCAAAAGAATTTTGATGGATTTTAGCATAGCTACAGGTGAGGAGGTCTCGTCATAGTCAACTTCTTGCCTTTAACGATATCCTTTGGCCACCAGCCTTGCCTTATAGGTTTCCAACTTTCTATTTACTCTGATCTTCTTCTTGAAGATCCATTTGCAGCCGATGGTATGATACCCTCAGGTGCATCCATAAGGTTCCAAATCTTGTTGGAGTACATGGAATCCATCTCAAAATTCATGGTTTCTTACCACTTTTCGGAGTCTATATTTATAATAGCCTCCTCACAGGTCTGAAGATCATCATCCTGAGTGTCTTCTCCACTGATATGTCCCACATATTATTTAGGAGGGTGAGATACTCTGCTAGCCTACATAAAGTTAGAATTTGTGTGCTTGGTACTTGAATAGACTCAAACTCTCGAATGGTGCTTGAGCTAGGTTCTCCAACATTGTTCAACTCAATCTCACTCCCACTGTTTCTACTAAAAACATATTCTTTCTTAAAGAACATAACACTCTTAGAAATAAAGACCTTCTGGCCCTTAGAATGATAGAAATAATATCCCAAAGTTTCCTTAGGGTATCCCACAAATTTGTATATTCTGTCCTCGATTCAAACTTATCGGGGTTGTATCTTCTAACGTGGGCAAGGTAGCCGCAAATCTTAATAACCTTAAGATTGGGTTTCTTTTCTTTCCATATCTCATATAGTGTGGACACTATCGACCTAGATGGAACTCTATTTGAAAGGTAAGATGTAGTCTTTAGGGCATATCTCCAAAATAAGATAGGTAGATCAACGAAACTCATTAAGGACCGCACCATGTCTAACAGCATATAATTACTTCTTTCTAATACACAATTGAGTTAAGATATATAAGGAGGCATCCATCGAGATAGAATCTCATGGTCCTTGAGGAAATGGGTGAACGCTATGCTGGTTATAGGTGCCCTGCAAGCCAATCACATGAGTGATGGCACATGTGACACGTTACGTGATCTTTTTGCTTATGATTATTATTAGCATATTCTTATATTATATTATCTGTTGCATATATATATATTGTGATGTCCTTGGTTCTGCGAAATCGGAATTAGATTTCATATGTGACCTGACAATATCATGTCCAATATACGATCTTTGAGATATTAATTGGATGAGAGATTGTAGATACACGATAACTATAGACAGATAGGTATAATGGATTTGATCCCCCTGTACCATCTCGGACTATGGCATAGTGGCCTAGTATGTCCATAGTCGATAAGTCAAGTGAATTATTATAGAGATAATAATTCACTATATTAGAAGGAGTTTTGATGGGAACGACTCACGGCCAGCTCAGTATCGGGCCTTGAGGGTCACACACATATAATGGATGCTTCAGTGAATAGAGGATTGGATAGAGATTCAATTAGTACCTATTCTCATTAGATGAGACCCTGCACTAATGGGCTCCTTACATGAGGCCCAATTAGAGGCCAAAGGGGATTATTGGATAAAGATCTAATAATGCAAGGTTAGTGAATAATTGGATGTAGATCTAATACCCACTAAGGTAGGACCACTAGGGTTTTTTGGTAGCTCTCTATAAATAGGAGAGGGAGGTACATAGTTGATAGGCTACAGCTTTAGCCACCCCCTCATATTATCATCCCTCAAATCTACGCAAGAGTTGCGAGAATTGAGATTACGATTGGAGGAGTATCGTTGTAGCAATCCATTGTGTGGATACTGCTAGAGAGGAAGACACTTGACCTCTTCATCCTCTTCAGCCAGCTCTAGAAAAATAGTATATATGATCTCCATAGGTAAATAATCTCTCATACGATGCAGTTTTTTAATTTTGCAGCTTTCTCGCTACCCAATCTTTTGCACGATGATTTGATCTATGTGAGAAACCTATTTTGTTTGATCTTCTGCTGTGCATGTGATGCTTCCGCTTGGTTTTCCAACAGCGGTATCAGAGCCAAGGTTGTTTGTGTAAAAATTTGTTTTAAACTACGTGTGATGAGATTGAATCGTGTAGAATCATTCTACGCATTTGTTGTAGAAATTGGCACTGATGCCAGCGCTACTTGCAAGCTGAGGGGTGGCCACCTGCATGCTGTCTACTTGCAGGGGTAGCGAGCTACGGCCAGGCCACCTATAGGGTGGTCGGCTGTAGCTATGCCCCTATAGAGGCGATCGTCTGCTACCAAGGCCCCTTGCAAGGGACAACCAGTTGCGGCAGGTGCGGGCAACTCTCCATGGCTAGAACATAAGGCGATCGGCTGCGGGCGCAAAGAGGAAGTGCTACAATGGCGGCCGCCTATAGGGCGATCGCTCGGAAGGGCTATTGCCTACAAGGGCGGCTGCTCACAAGAGCGGTCGTAAGCAGGGGTAGTGCCCACAAGGGCGGTGCCTATGGATGTGTCGCCTGCAGGCACGGTGCTTGCCCGTAGGGGAGGTCGCCCGATGGTAGCAGCGGTCGCCCATGGGTAAGGGCAGCCACCTCCTGCGCAGTGGCAGCGATGACACAATAAGAGCAAGGCCAGTAGGTTTAGGGTTTCTTTTCGGTAAATGGACATTTCTACCCCTAAAAATTTAAGAAATTTTAAGGCTTGTCCTATGCTCAAAATATTAAAAATGCCCTCAATAATTTTTAAAATTTTGAGGACTATCCTTTTGTCTAAAATTTCTAAAATACCCTTGATAATTATGGAAATTCCTAATATATCTTGATTTTAGAAAAATAATAAATTAAATAGCTTAAGTAATTACTATCTAATAATCCTATATGTGATGTGATGTACATGTGATGTATGATGTGGATGATTGATCATAAGTCACATGATATGGTGTGTGTAATTATGATTGTTATTATTATTATTGAGGCCTACGAGCCTCTATTTTTTCTCGTCTATTGTCGGGCATGCATACCTATGATTATTTTATAATTACATGGAGAGGCGCGATGAGAGCGTGGAGGTGACATCATGACCCACGATGCTTTGGCGAGAGATCACGATGCATGGTGATACAACGAGGATCCGATGGAACCGATGATGATGAGATCAATGGTTACTGCACCAATGTACACATAGATCCTATTATGAGTGATTAGTCCCATTGGCTCAGGCTTAATCATATTAGGTGACAGCTCATGAACATCCAGTGTGTCTTGCATATATGATGTGTTATACACCTAATATATATATAGTAGGAGATTGATACGAAACAAAAAAAACCCTCTTGCGATAATATTAAGTAGGTAATCATGAGACAATAAGATTGACCCATGTGGCCTTCCATCATTATAGGAAGAAACTCAATCATGACATAAGTTGAGTTGGTCGAGTCCCTCGAGACTCATCTATATATGTGATAGACTTCCTGCCTATGACATATAAATGTCACTAATAACCTAAGGACATGGTATGACTTGGTCGAGCAGTCGAGAGTTTATCAATCGAATCAAACTCATCTTGTAACGATGGTGATGGCTTAACTGAACTTCATGGTTAGTCGAGCAATCGAGACCATGATTGATGATTCAAAGGCTAAACATAACAAGAATCATAAGAAGTGATTGACAAGAGTTATCTACCTTTTGGGCTTAATGTAATTAGTCGAGTCTCTTGAGGTTGCTTTAAGATGACAATTGGATCCCGATCCCCACTAAGAGTCTACGGAGACTTCCGACTCATGTGTCGAGGGTGTCGTATGATTCACTAGGAAAATAGTGGGAGTACATTAAGATAGAAGTCCATATCTTAATTAGTTTTTCTGTAAAATCTACATGTTATTTATTTGTGCTATATCTTGTTTGTCATAAACATGTCACTGACAAACCCCCTATGTGGCACTTGATGCCAACTGCCTCACTATCCTAACTACACGGATTGGCTCCACAATTTGAGAATTGTTCTCATGATAGAGAAAATCGTGTATGTCCTTAACATGATTATGCCACGCCGGAGGAAAGGACAAGCGAGGATAAGATCGCTCGCTTTGTGAAGTATATAGATAGTCCTAGAGGATAACCTGTATGTTGATCTTATACTTCAGTCCCTACTAGATTCCTTTTCACGGTTCATATGAACAAGTTTGAGGTGACTCTACCTAAGCTCCTCAATATGTTGAGGGAAATTTAGAGCACCATTAAAAAAGAGAAGCTAGTTCTGTGTACTGGTGAGACCAATAAGAAAAGGAAGGCCATTAAGACCCTTAAGAAGGGCAATGGTAAAGAAAGACCAGGTAAGGCAAAGGATGCTAAGGAAGACTCGATAAAGGATAAAGGATAGTACTTCCACTATGACCAAAACAGACACTCGAAGAGGAAATATAAGGACTACCTTATAGATAAGGCGAAATAGAAGCTTAGAGAAACTTCAGGTATATTCATGATCAGTCTTCACTTATCAGATTTTCATGATAACACATTATTGGATACCAAGAGTATTTATTATATCTACAATTTGTTTTGACCAGCGGTAAGATGGACCTCAAGATGGGTAATAGAGCAAGAGTTACTGCAGTTACTATTGGGGATATCACCCTACATCTGCTAGGTGGAACTATTATTACATTGGATGCATGCTATTTTGTTTCCTCTATTATCAAAAAATTTATTTTCATCTTTTGTTTGACAATTAATGGATAAAAATTAGTTTTTAAGAATAATAGTTATTCAATAATTATAGATGATAAGATCATCACTAGAGGGACACTGATAAATGACTTATATATGTTAGATACTTCTCCACACATCATGAATATAAATGCATCTAAGAGGAAAAGAGATGAGGTGAATAATGCATACCTATGACATTGTAGGCTAGGTCATATACATGAGAGAAGGCTTCAAAAATTGCTGAAAGATGGATACTTAGATCCATTTGACTATGAGTCGTATGCAAGACTCAAACGGGTTCCGTATGTGACCTGACAGTACCATGTCTAATATACGATCTCTAGGATATTAGTTGGATGAGAGATTATAGATATATAGTAACTATGGACAGATAGATCCGATGGATTTGATCCCTCTGTACTGTGTAGGGACTATAGTGTAGTGGCCTAGTACGTCCATAGTCGATGAGTCAAGTGAACTATTATGAAGATAATAATTCACTATATCAGGAGTTCTGATGGGAGCGACTCACGGCTAGCTCGGTATCAAGTCTAGAGGGTCATACACATATGATGGATGCTTCAGCAAATAGAGAAAAGGATAGACATCCAATTAGCTCATATTCTCATTAGATGAGACCCTGCACTAATGGACTCCTTATATGAGACCCAATTAGAGGCCAACGATGATTATTAGATAGGGATCCAATAATACAAGTTTAGTAGGTAATTAAATGGTGATCTAATACCCACTAAGGCAAGACCCTTAGGGTTTTTTTGTGGCTCTCTATAAATAGGAGGGGAGGCACATAGTTGATAGGCTGTAGCTTTGGCCACCCCCTCTTATTCTCCTCCCTCCTTCTGTACAAGAGTTGTGAGACCTGGGATTATAATTGCAAGAGTATCGCTACATCGATCCATCGTGTGGATACTGCTAAAGAGGAGAACACTTTACCTCCTTCATTCTCTCTATCTGGACCTAGAAAAACAAGGATATACGATCTCCCTAAGTAAATAATCTCTCACATAATGCGATTTTTTGGTTTTGTGACTTTCTTGCGACCTAATATTTTGCATGACGATTTGATCTACGTGGAAAACCTATTTTATTTTGATCTTCCACTACGTATGTGATACTCTCGCTTGGTTTCCAAACACTCTCTACTCAAGTACTCTTATACTCAATCTGATCGAAGAGTCTTAATATTCTTTTCAATCTAGTCATCTACATCATTCTTATATTCCCTAAATTTCTCGAAGGCCTCAGACTTGTATTTTTTTAAGTACACGTGTCCATACCTACAGAAGTTGTCAGTGAATGTAATGAAGTATAGGTAACCACCTATAGCTTGAGTCGACATAGGACCATATACATCACTATGTATAAGTTCCAACAACTCAGTGGCTCTCTCTCGAGTTCCACTAAAAGGAGAGTTGATCAACTTTTTACGAAGGCAAGGTTCGTAAGTTGCATTTAACTTATAGTAAAATAGATCTAAGTATCTATCTTTTAGCATCTTTTGAATCCTTCTTTCGTGGTTATGAAATAGCCTAAAATGCCATAGGTATTCGTTGTTCACCTCATCTTATTTTCTATTGGACGTATTTACATTCATGATGTGTAGATAAATATCTAGCACATATAAGCCATTAATCAAGGTCCCTCTTATGATGATCTCATCATCTAAAATTAACAAATAACTATTATTCTCAAAAACTAATTTATATCTACTAATTATCAAACAAGAAATAAAAATAATATTATTGATAATAGAGGGAACATAATAGAATGTATCTAATGTAATGGTAGCTCCACTGGGTAGATGTAGGGTGACCTCGCCAATAGCAACTGTAGCAACTCTTACTCCATTACCCATCTTGAGGTCCATCTTGTTAACTGTATAGTTCCCTAACTAAACGAGAAGATCTCATTTATAAGTTGAGGGAAATCCTACGTCCAACTCTATATAAATATATGTGGAAACATATACCAAATGTGCCATTTGATCATCATCTCTACTTTTATCATGGTATCAGATCTGCTTTCCTAGAGCAAGCTCTCTTCTCACTATCAAATGATAGAAAATCCCTCCTCAGTCGAGAATCAGAACTAGAAACCATGGCACTCTTTGCCTCGAGCGACCCATCTCACTCGCTGGTGACCCAACTCACGCCGCCTTCCTCCACCACTTTGCGTGGCTCAACAATGTTGACATCAGCCATATCCCTTTCTTCCTTCCCTGCTACTACTCTAGATCCTGCTTCAGTGTGATTACCTACTCAGATCTCTTCGCTACCTATCAATATACACTCACATCTAGCAGCGACAACCGACGGAGGCAACTCTATGCTGGTTTGGAATTTTCTTTCTTTTTAATACCTCATCGCTTAAGTAGTATTGTCTTCCTAAGTCCACCTCCTAACCCGTGCGTTCTCTTGATTTCTCCTCGGCTATTATCTTACGATTCCCAATCGTCTTCCTCAGCTACCTTTGATGCTCCAACTCTCTTTCCTATTGGCAATACCTCTCTGCTTCCAATACTTATTTCCATCAATGTTGCCTCCCTAATCCCCTTTAAGTCATCCAAAGGCAGCAACTATGCGTCCTGGCATACTCAATTCTATAATCTTTTTATTTTGTTATGATTTATTAGGTTATATTGATGGTTCTCTTAGTTATCCACTAGTAATGATCCATGTTCCAAGAGAACCCACCCTAATACCAAATTTAGCCCAACCTACAAGCTATGGTTACATCAAGATTGACTCATTCTACAAGCAATTCAAGCCTCTATTTCTAGATCCATCGCCCCGCTTATGTCAACATGTGCTACTTCTGCGGAAGCTTGGACCAAGTTATAAACTATCTTAGTAAATCGCTTGAGGACTCGCATGCTTGGACTACTCTCCAGTCTTATGAATTTAATTAAACAGGAGGGAAGTACTGTTGCCAACTACTTTAAGGTATTTCACAAACGTCCTAATCTAAAAACATTAAAAGTATTTGGTTGTCTATGTTATCCATGGTTACGTCCCTATAATTGCCATAAAATGCAATATCAATCTTGCCCTTATATTTCATCGAATACTTTCTTGAACATAATACCTTCCGGTGTTATGACCCTCACACTGCTAAAGTCTTTGTTTCCAGACATGTCACTTTTGTAGAGTTTGTCTTTCCCTTTCGGGATCAGAGGTAATCTATCATCTCATTGAATTCCTCTCACACATCTTCATCCTCCCACATATATCTATCGAATCCACACTCTCTTGTCACTTCTGTTCCACAGCTTCCTCCTACGATTCTATATCTTCCTGTGTAATTGCCTCTAGAACCACAGCCTTAGTCTTCACCTCACCTGGATACTTATGCCATCCTTTCACCTTACTCAACCTATGATAACCCTCTGCCATTACCCACCAATAATACTATTACAACTTCCCGGCATCCAATGCAAACTCATTGCAAGAGTGGTGTCTTTAAATCACGTCAAGTTCTTGACTTACATATTAGCACTAAAACTTCCCTCGACTCTGCTGAACCGACTTCTTTTACTCAGGCCTAAAATCTCCCCATTGGTGTAAATCTATGTGTAAGGAGTATGATGCTCTCCTTTGTAATGCTACATGGACCCTTACCCCTTCTGACTCTATACAAAACATCATCGGGTGCAAGTGGGTCTCCTGAATTAAGCAGAACCCCAATGGTTCGATTTCTCGCTATAAGGCATGACTTGTGACTAAAGGATTTCATCAACAACTCAATGTTGACTATACCGAGACATTTAATCCTATTGTCAACCCTACTACAATCCGACTTATCCTAAGTCTGGCAATCTCCAAAGGCTGGTGTTTACACCAATTAAATATTAACAATGCCTTTTTACAAGGGACTCTCACTGAAGATGTCTTCATGGAGCAATCTCTTGGCTTTATACATCCTCAATATCCACGACATCTTTATAAACTCTAAAATGCCATTTATGGACTCTGTTAGGCTCTACGAGCCTGGTACACTGAACTTGGTCTATTCTTATATTCAATTGGCTTCATCAACTCTAAGTCTGATGTCTCCCTATTTCTACGCCAACAACATGGGGGCACCATCTATCTTCTAGTCTATGTGAACGATATTCTTATCACAGGTGATAACTCTATAGAGGTTCAAGAGTTTATTAAGCAATTGGCTAATCGTTTCTCTCTTAAAGATCTTAGCAACCTGAGTTATTTTCTCGGTGTCGAGACTATGTTTGCATCTTCTGGCCGCTTTCTTTTACAGAGAAAGTACATTTAGGATTTGCTATTCAAGATGAATATGTAGGATGTAAAAGAAGTTACCACTCCCCTATCTACTAGTGAATCACTCAAGTTATGTGATGGTAGTCCTGCTACAAACCCTACTCAGTATCGACAGGTAGTTGGCTCCTTATAATATCTAGCCCTTACCCATCCAGATGCCTCCTTTACAATTAATAAATTATCATAGTTTATGCATCAACCATCTATTTTGCACTGGACTACTGTCATACGCATTATGTGTTATCTTAAGAGGACTATCGATCATAATATTTTTCTTCACAAAAACTCTCCCTCTCAACTTCATGCTTTTGCCGATGTTGATTAGGTCAGAAATGTTGATGAAAGAATCTTTACCTCAAAATATATTATTTTTCTAGGTGCTAATCCAATCAGCTAGAGCTCTAAGAAATAAAAGACAATTGCCCGATCTATAATTAAACCTGAATATCATGTTATTGCTACCACTACTACTGAACTTAATTGGATCACCAACTTGCTTAAGGAGCTTCACATTCCCTCTGATTCTGCATCTGTTATTTATTGTGATAACATCAGTGCCACTTACTTTGTGCCAATCTAGTCTTCCACTCCCGCATGAAGCATGTTGCTATTGATTTCTATTTCGTATGAGATTAAGTCGTCTGTTAGTAGCTTCGTGTTTCTCATGTACATATGGTTGATCAACTCACACTCCCTAACGAAATCTCTAGCCTATAAACTCTTTTCCTTACATCGATCCAAGATCAACGTCCATGACAAGAGCTCGATCTTGTGGGGGCATATTAGCTGTACAGATTTCTCTAACTGAATGAGAAGATCTCATTCATCAATTAAGGGAAATCCTATGTCCAACTCTGTATAAATACATGTGGAAACAATATACCAAGTGTGCCATTTGATCATCATCTCTACTTTTATCATATCTCACCACTTTCTAGTCTCCTAAGCTTTGCCAAAATCTGTGACAAATTATAGATATGATAAGTACTCTTAGTATCCAATATCCATGTGTTATCATAATGATCTGATAAATGGAGACCAATCATGAATGTACGTAAAGTTCCTATAAGCTTTTATTTCACCTTCTCTACAAGGTAATCCTTACAATTCCTCTTCCAGTGTTGGTCTTTGCTGTAGTGGAAGCCTCACCAATTTAGAGAACTGACTTCTCTTTCTTGATGGTGCTCTCAGTTTCCCTCAACATATTGAGGAGCTCAGGTAGAGTCACCTTAAACTTGTTCATATTGAAGTTCATAATGAATTGTAAAAAGGAATCTAGCAGGGAATAAAGTATAAGATTAACACAAGGTTTTCCTCTAGGACTATTCCTAGACCTTTGAGTTTATTGATTCATTCTATCATATTTAGGACATGGTTCTAAATCGATGCCCCTTTTGTCATCCTAGTTTGGAAGAGACTCATGGATATCTCATATCTTTGAGTTCTTCTTTATTCTTCAAAT
This sequence comes from Ensete glaucum, assembly GCA_021527575.1. Lineage (NCBI taxonomy): Eukaryota > Viridiplantae > Streptophyta > Magnoliopsida > Zingiberales > Musaceae > Ensete > Ensete glaucum. The sequence continues at coordinate 18,767,192 of CM038552.1, read as the reverse complement.
AGCTGGTGAAGATGAAGAAGGATGGAATTGACATCCATGCTCTCACGTTGCCTCTATAACACAGGAGTCATGATGGCTAACATATAGCACTTTACCATGGTGGAATCATCTATATATTTCACATAGCGAGCAAACTCATCCAAGGCTTGCCCCTTCCTTCAGTGTGGGCACAATCATATCAAGGACATATATAATTTTCTTCATCTGAGAATGATTCTCAAATTTCGAAGCCAATCTATATAGTTTAAACTAGTGAGATAGTTGGTATCAAGTATAATATGTAGGGGGTTTGCAAGTGACATGTTTCTAACAAACAAGATATAGCATGAATTAATAATAAGTAGATTTTATAAAAAAATTAATTATGATACGGACTTCTATCTTGATCTACTCCCACTAATTTCCTAGCGAATCATATGACACCTTCGGCACATGAAACGGAAGTCTCCAATAAACTTCTAGTGGGGATTCGGATCCAATCGACATCTTAGTGTAACCTTAAGGGACTCAACCAATCATACTAAGCCCAAAAAGGTAGGCAACTCTTGCTAATCATAACTCCTTGTGATTCATATCCTATTTGGCCTCCAAACCATCATGGTCTCTAGGGACACGACTAACCATGATATTCAGTTAAGTCATCACCATCATTACTAGATAAGTCTGATTTGATGATATACCCTTGAGGCACTCAATCAAACATACCATGTCCTCAGGTCATCAGTAACATCTCTATGTCATAGGCAAGTTCTCAAACAACGTAGATAGGTGAGTCTTGAGAGACTTGACCAACTCAACCTATGTCGTGATTCAATTTCTTTCTATAATGATAGAAGGCCACGTGGTTAATCTTATTGTCTCACATTTACCAACTTAATATTATCATAAGAGGGGTTTTATTTTGTTTCGATCTCCTAATATGTCGTGTCACACATAAACATATTTAATATATATCTACATCGTATGTATATATATATATATACATATATCTAGTGTATAATCATATCACATATGCCACATTGGATGACCATGAACCGTCACTTAATGTAATTAGGCCCGAGTTAGTGGGCCAATCACTCACAATAAGGTATATCTATATATCGACACATCTCGATGCCACGTGATCGTCCTTCTCGTCATTGTCAGTTCCATTGGATCCGTTGTGAATCTCTATGAATCGCGTCCCCCGTCATGGCATCATGGATCCCACTGACACCTCCATGCTCTCGTCACGCCTCTTCGTATAATTACAACATAAACACAAGCACAAATGCCTAACAATAAATGAGAAAAAGGAGGCTCACAAGACCTACTAATAATAATCGCATACACACACATCACAACACATAGCTCATGATCATCCATCCACATCATATATCATATATACAAACATCATCATGTAAGACTACTAGATAAATAATAATTAATTAAACTATTTAATTAATTATTTTTAGAATTTGGGACATGCCAAGAATTTTTAGAATTATTAAGGTTATTTTAGGAATTTTAAAAAGGACAACCCTCAAAATTTCTTAAATTTTGAGGCGTAGAATCATCCTTTTATAGAAAATCCTAATCCCTTTGCCCAATCCAATAGGCCGCTGCAATCATCGTCACTACGCAGGCAGCAATGTGATAGGACTCCAATAGGGTTGAGTCCTAATCTCCCTAGAAGTAGTCAATAAAACTCTGCTAGATTGTAATAAAGTCACTCCTATCTTATAAAGGAGTATGGCTAGGGTTTAGATTAGCCCTTATGGGTTAAAAGTTGTCGCCCCCCTTACTGGGCAAGTCGGCTAGGGTTTCCCCCTGTTTACGTCGGCTATAGAGCCAACCTAGTCGCCCCTTGTTCCTATTAAGGATAATTTCACCTAGATAAGTGCCCCTTGGGCTAGGACTTTGATCCCTATTTAAGATGTAGCCACCCCTCTTTGAAAGCAAGCAATTATCATCTTCAATTTAGCTTTTGTGCTACGTCTAGGAGGGAGGAAACCCTATAGCATTCCAAGGGTTGATCCCCCTCAAGGATCAAAATCTATAGGGCTCCTTCTTGAGTCTTATCATCTTGTATCAGAGCTACATTCCTGTAGCCCTATAGCCATCTTAGCCGCCTCCACCTTCCCAAGCAATTCCCACAATTGCTATGACATGCGCCTCCACCTTCCACCCTAGCAACAGATCAAATCAATCTACCACTACCCCGTGTGTTTGATCTAGAAATTTGGTATTTTTTATCATCCACGCCTCTTCAAGACTACAAGATTCCTTACTTTACATATTGAAGATTTTTTCCAAATTTTATCCATTGTAAAATTCGTTCATTGCAAACGTTATCATCATTATAAAGACGAAACACTGCAAAAATTTTTAGCCGATTGTTGATTATTAAAACTAAACTTTTAGTTGTCCGTTTTGCTGAAACTTTTATACAATTTCATAGATCATCTTAGTTTTTATCTAAGACTGATCTCGTGAAGAAACTCCTTTTGGATCTGGACTTATAGTACTGCGATTCTTTGTTACACAAGAAATTTTTTTTATATGCGTAATCTTCCGTATATTGGTCACTTGAAACCAAACTTTTTTTCCCCCTTTTTGCAAAATTTTTAAGATCAAGTTGACTTTCATCTGGATTTGATTTCACAAAAAAAACTCCTTCTGGAACTGGTTTTCTTGTGCAATCTTTGACTATTAAGTAATTCTAGAATTTTATGATAAAGGAATCTGTCTTTCATCTTTTACCCTATTTCCCTACCGTTATGCTGTCAAAATTTTATCAAAATTTTTATGGTATTGACAACATCTAAACCAAGGGTTTTTGCATAATTTTCTTAAACTTTCTCCTGAAATTTATGTTGAGAAATCATCATTTCTCTGACGTAAAAGCTGGTTCAGTAGGACATCACTTCTTTCCACCGAATTCTATCAGATTTAAGTGCTAATTTTTGCGGCATTTTAGACTCTCCTTTTCTCATCACCAAACCCTACCATCTTTACCAAAAACCCTTCAAAACTTGACCCTAAACCAAATCCAAATAGCCCCAAATCAGCCACCTAAATCAACCTACTTCCTTATCGATTCACTTATCTTTTTAGAAAACTTTTCTTACCGAGACACCTACCTTTACTGTCATCTATCCCAGATCTAAAACCTATTTTCCTAACCTTCATCTACTACTATCATAGCCCTAAAAACATACCAATTTGCAGCCTAAACTCTATAAAACCATAGCCCTAAATCTGCCCTAAACCGCAACCTACTTCCACCCAAACCAAATCCACCTTCCAATCGGCCACCCCTTCTCCAAAATTCTCATACCACTAACCCAACAACAGAAAAAAGATCTCAATGTTACAGATCTTAAGGTGTATACTATGGCATCGGAGGAGGCTATCAATGCAAAGCTTGAAGCCTTTGGAAATCACATGGAAGAGAAGATGCGATCCCTTTTCATCGAATTCAGCATTGGCCGATTGTCGAACCCGAGGAAATCACAATACAGAGAAACTTTAGATCAACAAAATGATCCTCAAGAATATGGCCATATCACCTTTGATCTCAATAATCCATGCATGAAGGTTGACTTCCCTAGATGGGAAGAAGGAGACCCGATCGAGTGGATCTCGCGCGCGAAGCGCTATTTTCGGTTCTACCAAATCGTCGACGCCACACGGGTAGAGATTACTGCCATCCATCTCAAGGGAGATGCTATTTAATGGTTTAATTGATTTAAGCACACCCATAGAGGACTCTCTTGGCAGCGATTCAAGGAAGGACTACTAGACCGCTTCAGACCAATCGATTTCAACAACATCGATAGACAATTGGCAAAGATTCGTCAAACCTCTATAATACAAGAATACCAAATAAGGTTTGAGCATTTATCTAACCAAACTAAGAATTGGTCTAAGAAACAACTTTTATGTACTTTTATCAAGGGCCTAAAGCCAGTGATCTGAGGAATAGTAAAGGTGCGGCAAACATACACTCTTATAGCGACGATTTCCTTCGCACGTATCCAGGAAGAACAATTGAACCATGAGGTACAAAGGACAAGGGTCGCTCCCCGACCAGCCATGCTAAGGCCTACTACTCCCTCTACTACCATCCAAGCCCCTGCACCAAAAAAGTTGACAAGAGACGAGCTTCGCGAACGATCGACCAAGGAATTGTGTTAGCATTGCAACGAACTGTGGAGCCGCGAACATCACTGCAAAAAGGGTTGGCTTCTCGTAAGTGAACCAATGGAGGATGAGGACAATGAAACATCAGAAAAAGCCCTTGAACCTAAAGAAGAAGCCATAGAGGAAGAGTCCCAACCGGCCAATTATGCAGTGCACGCATTGGCCGGCTATTCCAACCCACAGATGATGAAAGTTGGAGGACTTCTAAAATAGCAACTCATCACTGTTCTAATCGACACAGGCAGCACTAATAACTTCCTCAACAGTAAGGTTGCTGCACATTTGGAGCTTCAAATTGAAGGTTGCAATAAGTTTGACGTAAAGGTCGCTGACGGTCGAATCTTTAATCACGACCAAAGATGCCCGCGGGTAAAACTACTCCTCCAAGATCAAGAAGTGGTAGCTGATTTCTTCGTCCTACCCATCGATGATTATGAAGCCATACTTGGGATCAAATGGCTCACAACACTAGGTGATTTCTCTTGGAATTTTTCTAAATTAATCATGAAATTTTATTGCAAAGGGAGACAGGTCATGTTACGAGGCAAGTGCGGGAGGCAAATTTTCATCATTTCATCTTGCACAAAGTGTTTCATTTTCACGGAGCCGTGCGAGCTGCCCCCTAACCGGCAGTATGACCACCATATTCCTATTCTGCAGGGCAAACCTCCAGCAAATTTGCATCCATATTGCTACCCTCACTTACATAAGGATGAGATCGAGAGCATCGTTAAAGAGATGCTAGACACTGGGATAATTCAACTGAGTTGCAGCCCTTATTCTTCACTGGTGTTGCTAGTGCGCAAGAAGGATGGTACATGGCGGATGTGCATTGATTATCGGGCCTTGAACGCTATCACCGTCAAGGAGAAATATCTTATACCCATCGTAGATGAGCTCTTAGATGAATTAAAAGGAGCCCGAGTCTGCACTAAACTAGATCTCCGTTCTGGTTATCACCAGATTCAGGTATGCATTGAAGACATTCCGAAAACTGCATTCCGCACGTATAATGACCACTACGAGTTTCTGGTAATGCCTATTAGACTTATAAATGCTCCTACTTTCTAAAGCCTGATGGACATCTTCCGGAGTTTTCTATGTAAGTTCGTATTAGTGTTCTTTGATGATATCCTCATTATAGCCCTATGCTTGATATATATTTTTAGCACTTACGAACTGTTCTAACAATTCTCCGGGACAATGCTCTTTATGTGAAATAGTCAAAGTGTAGTTTCTTATAGTGTAAACTAGAGTATCTTGGGTATATTATATTAGAGGATAGAGTGGTGGTAGACCCGATGAATATCGAGGCAATGCAAGGATGGTTGAGATCTACAAACGTACAATCATTACGTGGTTTCCTTGGACTCACGGGCTACTACCAAAATTTTATGAAAGATTATGTCAAGATCAGTACCTCGCTCACATCCTTACTAAATAAAGACTCCTACTTGTGGTCGGATAAAGCCTCCGCAACCTTCAAGCGACTCAAGGCAGCCATGACGATGACGTCGGTCCTAGTGCTGCACTTTGGTCCTTGAGGCTGATGCGTCAGGAGTTGAAATTTGGGCTATTCTTATGCAGGATAGTCAACTCCTAATTTATACCGAAGCTTCCCCTACACTTCATATGAGGTTTTTATAGGAGATACTAATTACTACCAAATTTAAAATATGGTTGGATACAGGACCATGGCACGAAAGAGGAGTTAAACTAGAAGAATTGCCATCCATGCTCATGCCAAATTGGGCTCTCATCATCCTGAACCATACTAGAGAGTAATCACCATTCCAAAAGAAAGATTGGCTATCACTAAAGACTAACCATGTGGCAACCTATGCAAGGAAAAAACTTCCCCCTGACAAATGCTGAAGCAAAAGAAAATTTTCTGAGAAAGATCAAGTCCCCCTACATCTCCAGCTCCACCAGCATGAAATTCAAGCATCAAGAAATTGGTCTCCCTATTTCTTTAGGCTTTGCAAAATTGGGGATCATATTAGGGCCCCAACCTGGAAATCAGATCCGTGTACCAGATCAAAATTACAGTTAATCCTCCAAGTATCCCACCTCAAATGGAAATTTAAAGACGACGACTCAGTTCAAGTTCTTCCAACTGACATCCAAGTTGATGAGGACCTGAAGACCCGATTCCCTAAGTTCATGGAACTTCAGCCTTGACGACAAGATTGATTTTAAGAGGGCGGGTTTGATAAGACTCCAGCAGGGTTGAGTCCAAATCTCCCTAGAAGTAGTCAATAAAACCCTGCTAGATTATAATAAAGTCACTCCTATCTTATAAAGAAGTATGGCTAGGGTTTAGATTAGCCCTTATGGCTTAAAAGTCGTCGCTCCCCTTACTACGCAAGTAAGCTAGGGTTTTCCCTGCTTAGGTCGGCTATAGAGCCAACCTAGCCACCCCCTTGTGCCTATTAAGGTAGGATGGCTATAGGAGGGGTAAAAAGATAATTTCATCCAGATAAGTTCCCCCTTGGGCTAGGACTTTGATCCCTATTTAAGATGTAGTTGCCCCTCTCTTTGAAAGCAAGCAATTATCATCTTCAATTCAGCCTTTGTGTTGAGTCTAGGAGGGAGGAACCCCTATAGCGTTCCAAGGGTTGATCCCCCTCAAGGATCAAAATCTATAGGGCTCCTTCTGGGGTCTTATCACAATGCTATGTGTTGCCGACGATTGTCTCTGCGGGTGAACATCACTACCCTAGCGGGCAAGTGGGCGAGTGCCGCTTTCTTTAGGCGCCCTCACGAGCCGCACAGCCGCCCATGTGACCATGCCCGGCGCCCCTCTGGTAGCCTGAACATGAGCCATCACCTCTACAAGGGGCCTAGCCATGGTAACCACCCTTGTAGGTAGCCAGCCTGCAGGTGGCCACCCCTCGCCCATAGGCAGCTTGTTTGTGAATCTACCTTTGAGGCCAATCGCTATAAGAATGCGTAGAATAATTCTACGTGATTCAATCTCATCACATGAAATTCAAAAGCCAATCTTTTGCATAAGCAACCTGACTCTGATACCACTGTTGGGAAACCCAACGGGCGTATCACATACGCAGTGAAAGAAAGAAAACAAAAACAAGTTTCTCACATATATCAAGTTGTCATGCAAAGATTGATGCGTGATAAACTCGTAAAATCGAAAACTACAATATATGAGAGATTGATTACCTAGGGAGATCGTATATCTCTCAAATTCCTGATCCAAATGGAGAGGATAAAGGAGGTCCAATATTTTCCCCTTTAGTGATATCCACTTGATAAATCGTTTCAATGATGCTCCTTCAATCGCAGCCCAAAACTTATAATTCTTGCGCACCTTCTCGTAGCACTCGTGGAGGAAGATCACCTATCTTCTTCACTACCCTCTCGTAGCAAGGAAAGGCTGGTCAGCTGTGAAGATGAGGGAGCGAGGAGAATATGAGGGGGTGACCAAAGGTATAACCTATCACTATTGTATCGCCGCCCTTGCCTCCTACTTATAGAGAGCCACCAAAAACCCTAGTGGATCATGCCTTAGTAGGTATTGGATCTTTATCCAATTACCCTCACTCCTAAGATCTCTATCTAATAATTTTAATTGGCTTCTAATTGGGTCCTATGTAAGGGATTCATCAATGTTGGGTCTCATCCAATAAGAACAAGGGCTAATTGGATAACTCATATCCAGTCCTTTACTCACTGAAATATTCACAAAATATGTGTGGCTCGCTAGGCCCAACACTGAGTTGGTTGCGAGTCCTACCTATTAGAACTCCTTCTAACTCATTGAATTATTATCCCATAATAATTCACTTAACTTATCAACTATAGATGTACTAGGCCACTGTGCATAGTCCCCAAACTGTCATGGACTTAACGGAATTTGCCTAAGCTATGTGGCACCCTTGCGACAAACTTGTAGACTTAGCTGGACTTGCCTACATCACGAAGCAATCTTTATCCACTGTTTCGAACTTAGCTGGGATTGCCTAAGCCATGAAACATTGAAGCGTATTTGCTCGCAAAGGGTCAGCCTAATTGCAACCTCGTGCGGGTCCCGAAGGACCTACAAAAAGAGAAGTTGATTAGTTTTGAAAACGAGCGATGGACAAGTCCTGACGTCTCGCCAAAAGGACAGCTCTTACAAGCAATTTGTCGAACACCTTATGTGCAGCAGAAAAAGAGAGGAAATAAGACTTTGGAGGGCCGTAAAAACTATCACAATTCCATAAACGATGGTTCCCAAGGGTATCGGACATAAAACACTTCAATTTCTTTGAGTGCTCATGCCTGACTAATATCCCGAAGCCCCATCCAGCCTGTTCCACCCAGGGGGTTCCAGAGGGCTGAGATGGCTGATATTTTCCTCTGCTTGGTTAGATCATCATAGCATATGAAAACGACCCAAAATTGGGCAGTTTTGGCCTATTCTGGCTCCGCGCAGTGAGCGATCATTCTACAGCCTGACAGACTGTTTCTGCTCATAATTCCTAGGCAAAATCCCCCAAAACCAAGGCAAAATAGGCTGCCCAACATTTGTACAAGCAACAAAAAGCGACGAACGGTTCACAGAACGACCGTTCGTGACATTCTCCCCCACCTAACTTGTCGACGCCCTCGTCGACGCTTGTTGATAGGCTTTAACGCAGGCTTCTTCATGTCGTAGGGCGTCTTCTGGCTCCCAACTAGCTTCAGTCTGGGGAAGTTTTTGCCACTTCACCAAGTATTCAGTTTGCTTCGCTCCGTTAGGTAGCTTAGTTTTGCGATCCGCTAGAATTGTCTCAACTCGCTTTTCGTAGGAGGCTCTGATTCGGGTAGTCGAGTTGAAATATTCCATAAGGCATCTTGTAGATCTGAATGGTAGGCTTTTAAGTTGCTTGTATGGAAGAAGTTATAAATTTTGAACCATGTTGGCAACTGCAACTTGTATGAGACATTGTCTACTCGACTTATGATTGGGAAAGACCCTTCATACTTGCGTACCAATCTTTTATGCACTTTGTGCCTAAAGAACTAGAGTGATGCTGGTTGGAGCTTCACCAACACCATGTCGCCAACTTTAAATTCCTGGGGTCACCTTCCCAAGTCTACCCACTTCTTCATCTTTTTAGCCACCTTTTTCAAGTAGGCTCATACAATATCTGCATTATGATATCATTCTTTTGTAAAGTGATATGCTGACAGCCTACTCCATATATATCCAATGGCTAATAAGTGAGGGGTCGATGACTGTTGTCCTGTGATAATCTCGAAGGGGCTCTTGTTGGACGCAGAGCTCTGCTGCAAGTTGTAGGAAAATTGGGCTATGTCCAACAGCTTCACCTAATCTCGTTGATTAGTACTCACATAATGCTGGAGGTACTGTTCTAATAGTGAGTTAATTCTTTCGGTTTGACCATCAGTCTGGGGGTGGAGGCTTATGGAGAAGTATAATTTCGATCCCAATAGCTTGAATAGCTCGGTCCAAAATCATCCCAAGAACCGAGAATCTCAATCACTAATGATATTGTGTGGAACTCCCCAATACTTTACCACATTTTTCATCATTAACTTGGTCGCCTCTTCTGCTGAACAATGTAGGGTTGCAGCAATAAATATTGCATACTTTGAAAACCGATCGACAACTATAAGTATTGATCCCAGTCCCCTTACTACGGGCAAGCTTGATATGAAGTCCAAGGAAATGCTCTCTCATGGCCTTTCCAATACCGGCAGTGGCTCCAAAAGTCCCACTAGCTTTTGCTGCTCCACCTTATCTTGTTGGTACGTAAGGTATGTATGAACATAATCCTCCACATCTGTCCCCATTTTTGGCCAATAAAATGCCCTCTCCACGAGAGCCATTATCCGATGAATGCCCGGATGTCCGGCCTAAAGGTAATGGTGACACTCTCTCAAGAGTTCATGCCTTAAGTTGTCCACTCGCGGGACATAAACTCTATTCCCTTTAGTGTATAGGAGTCCCTCCTGGACCCAAAATCGTCGCACCTTGCCCTCTTTGATGAATTGCATCAGGGTTACTGCTTGAGGGTCACTGTACAGTCCATCCTGATCCTGGAAAGAAAGTTGGAGTGCAATTGACTTACTTGGCCTCTGCCTTCCAACTGTATAGCATTCACCAGTTTCACTTTCCGGCTCAATGCATCGGCCACGACATTTGTCTTTCCGGGCTTGTACTCCATTACTATGTCGAATTAGACCAAGAAGTCCTGCCATCTTGTCTGTTTCGGGAAGAGTTTCTTTTGAGTCTAGAACTCAATATGACATTGTCCATCCTTAGCACGAAGGGTGCTCCCAAAAGGTAGTGTCGCCAGACTCGTAAACAGTAAACCACCGTTGTCATCTCTTTCTCATGCACTGGATATTACCACTCGGCCTTATTGAGCTTACGACTCTCATAGGCCATTGGATGACCTTCTTGCATAAGTACTCCCCCAATAGCAAAGTCCAAAGCATCTGTATGGACTTCAAAAGGCTTCCCATAGTCTGATAATCTGAGTACTGGTTCCTCCAATACAGTAGTCTTTAGATCTTGGAAAGCCACTTCACACTTGTCCGATCATCTCCAAGACTGCTCCTTCTTTAGCAACTCTATCAGTAGAGCTACGCGCTTCGAATATCCAGAAATAAAGCATCGATAATAGTTGATGAAACCAAGTAAAGATCTCAACTCAAGCACTTTCTTCGGTGTTTGTCATTCTGCTACAGCTTGCACCTTTGATTCATCCATCCGAATGGAACTACCACTGATTTGATGTCCCAAGAACAAAATTTCTGTCTATGTAAAGTAGAACTTTTCCCTCTTCACAAACAACATGTTCTCCCTGAGAACTCTGAAGATTGTCCTAAGGTGTTCAATGTGCTCCTCGAGCATCTAACTATAGACAACGATATCGTCTAGGTAGACGACCACAAACTTGTCTAAATACTCTTTGAAAAGCTGGTTCATCAGAGTACATAATGTGGCCAGAGCATTGGTTAAATCAAAAGGCATCACCAGAAACTCGAACGCTCCATACCTTATTACATATGTAGTCTTCACCTCATCACCTTCTGCAATACGCACTTACCAATACCCCGACTGAAGGTCAAGTTTGGAGAAATACTTGGCCTTGCCCAATTGATCGAACAAATTCATGATGAGTAGAATAGGATATTTGTTCTTCACCATCACTTTGTTCAAGGCTCGATAATCGATACATAATCGGAGGCTCCCATCTTATTTCTTCTGGAAGAGAACTGGGCTCCGAAAGGTGCCTTTGAACTGCATATGAGACCACCACTTAGCAGTTCATCTAACTGCTTCCTCAGTTCTGCTAACTCTGGAGGTGTCATGAGGTAGGGTGGTATCGCTGGAAGCTTAATTTCCAGCTCCAACTCAATGTTATGATCCATGCCTCTGTGTGGTGGTAGAGTATTAGGCAACTCAGGTGGTATGACATCTATAAACTCCTTCAGAACATTTGCCACCACAGTAGGTTCATGAATGGCCTCCCCGTCAAGTGGCTCCAGCTTCACAATAGCCACGAAAGTTTATTCACCTTTCTACACCCCTTTCTTCAATTATAATATCAATATTTGCTATAGGTCCTTTGTTCTCCCTTGGGAAACTGGAACTATGCAGGGTCATTACCTCCTATCAGGCATAAAGAGTTTAGGAATGGCATTGGCACTAACTTTGTCATGTGCATAAACTCTATTCCAAGAATCACTTGGAAATCGTCCAATGGCACTGCCATCATATTTGTGCACCTGCTCCATGTTCTAATTTTGATAGGGACTCTCTTGCTAATCCAGAGATCTGCTTGGCCTCCAAGTTCACAGCCTTCATACGACTTGGGTTCTTCTCTAAAACAAGTCCAATTCGCTTTGCTTCACGATCGGCAATAAAATTGTGGGTAGTTCTAGTGTCCACCATTGCAAGGGTTGTTCAGCCACTAATCTTAATGTCCACATATATCAGCTCGCTACTTGCTGCCTTCTGTACCTTTGTCTTTGTTTTCTCCCCCACTTGACCCTGTAATGCATTCAAAAAATGCATCGCTGCTAGATTCTAAACTACTCGAACTAAGGGCGATGACTTTGCCCTTATCCGACTTGTGGGGGTGTATTGATGCCATTAAGGTATTGAGTGCCTGCTTCTGTGGGCACTCCCTCACCATATGTAGTCTTCCACACAAGAAGCATCCACCCGATTTCGGGGCTTTGCTTTTTGAGCTCGGTCCCTTGTAGAATCTCTTTTTGTTCTATTCGCCCCCAGACTCCTTTGCATGAGAGTATTTTGCTGGACAACTTCCTGAGGATTATTTCTTTTTTCCTAAGTCTTCCAAAGAAATGAAATTAGTTAGTCTTTCCGCAGCTACGATTGTCCCGACTACGTCGGTGACATTCCTTCAATTTAGTTTTTGTTGTGCCTATGGCTTTAAGCCATTGAGGAAGCTGAATAGTTTGTCCATTTCGGACATGTCTTGTATATCTAACATCAGTGCCGAAAATTGCTTCACATAGTCTCGGATGGAAGTACTTTGGTGGAGTTGTCTCAGTTTCTTTCTTATGACAAACTCAATGTTCTCGGGCAAAAACTGTGTTCTCAACTCACATTTCAAGTCTTTCCATGTATCCACTCGGTATCGACCTTATTGGATCTCTTCCCAATAGGTTTGCCACCAAAGTTTTGCATCTCCATTTAGATACATAGTTGCTATCGAAACTTTGGTTTCCTTCGAATTGGGTCTCGTAGCACGAAAATACTATTCCATGTTGAATAGGAAATTCTTAAGCTCTTTGGCATCTCTAGTGCCCTAGTAGCAATGCGGTTCTGGTGCTCTGAAGCTTTGTGGCGGTGCAATATGGGTATTGTTCCCTCCCGCATTAAGAGTTCTAGTGAGCAACGTCACTTTGGCCGTGAGTTACGCCACAACTTCATGTATATGTCTTACGGAGTCTTTAGTATCCTTCATCAGTCGATCGACCAGGGACTCAACCCTATTGATCTGAGATTCAGCTTCTTCTTGTGAGCTCTCTACCCCAACGAGTCTTCCTTAGCCTTGATAGAGTTCCTCCAAGCTCTCTTCAAGAATATCGAGGCGGGTTTCCACTGTTGAAAGTCTCTCCTTGTGGCTCCTTTTCCCAGTTGGTGCACCAGATTATGCTTCCTCTACTCGCGGAGAGTACCCAACTTCATGCTTGTCATGTTCACTGTCGTGCTCCTCATGAGTGGCTCCAGCAGTTTACGAGCAAGTTTGCACTTGCAGCCCACTTGCAGCTGCTTGGGGCAAAGGTCTGGCTTGCCCCATCTTGCTCGATTCACCATGGTGCTTCACCATGGCGAGATTACGAATCTTTTTTGCTTGTTTGTTCAAATTGCTTACCTGCTCTAATACCATAATGTCACCGACTTAGCGAAATTTGTCTAAGCCGTGTGGCACCCTTGCGACAAAATTGTAGAATTAGCTTAAATTACCTAAGTCGCGAAGCAATCTTTGCCTACTCTTCCGAACTTAGCTGGGATTGCCTAAACCATGAAACGCAGAAGCATATTTGCCCGCAAAGGGTCAGCCCAATTGTAACCTCGTGCGGGTCCCGAAGGACCTGCAAAAAAAGAAGTTGATTAGTTTTGAAAATGAATGACAAATAAGTCCCGACGTCTGGCCAAGAGGGCATCTCTTATAGAACACCTTGTGTATAGCAAAAAAAAGAGAAAGAGAGTAAAACAGGACTTTAGAGGGCTGTAAGAACGGTCACAAGTCCACAAACAACAGTTCCCAAGGGTGTCGGATGTAAAACACTTCTACTTCTTTGAGTGCTCACGCCCGACTAATATCCCGAAGCCCCATCTAGCCTTGTGCCACTTGGGGGGTTCCAGAGGGCTGAGATGGCTGACATTTTCCTCCGTTCGGTTTGATTGTCGCAGCACACAAAAATGACCCAAAATTGGGCAGTTTTTGGGTAGTTTTGGCCTGTTCTGGCTTCGCAGAGCGAGCGATCATTTTGCAGGGTAGTTTTGGCATGTTCTGGCTTCGCAGAGCGAGCGAGCGATCATTTTGCAGCCTGACAGACTATTTCTGCTTATAATTCCTAGGCAAAATCACCCAAAACCAAGGCAAAATGGGCTGCCCAACATTTGTATAAGCAACAAAAAGCAACGAACGATTCACTGAACGACCATTCGTGACAAAACGGTATAGTGGATCTAATCCATTCGACCTATCTGTCCTCAATTATCATGTATCTATAGTCCCTCATCTATCTAATATCCCAGAGACTGTATATTGGGTATGGTATTGTCAGGCCTTATAGGAAATTCATCCTAGTCTCACTTAAATTAGATTCTCCTAGAGAACTTGTCTCTCAATCTGAACAACCCCGACCGAGGATTTGCTCGAGCGACAAAATATGAGATATTTCTCTCATGATACTGAGAATAGATCATCCTCTACTAACACTTAATTATTTTCATAAGGTTGGCTACCAATTTCGATAACCGATTGTACCATATCTAGAACTTACCAAGTTTGTAAGTCTGGCGTCCAAGAAAGAAGTACTCGAACAAGGCATCCTTAGTGTCTCAAGTCTGAAGACTAGGTATAGAACTGGGACTACGAAATCGATATCAGACATTAGGGATCACTAGCTATATAGTATTATGTAAATGGATCAATCAATGAACTCATTCTTCAATGAACACTTATACTATACCCTTAGTGTCCCCACACAAGTGGCTCTAAGACCAACCGCCTCCATCATATCGAGTAACCTATGATCGGAATTATTTAGGATATGTGTTTAAAGGTTAATTAATCTCATTATTATAATCTTATCATGATCTGATTTCTATTATACAGAACTAAGGACATCACAATATATATCCAACAAATAATATAATGTGATAATATACCAATAATAATAATACAAAAAGATTATGCAGCGTATCACACGTGCCATCACTTACGTGATCGGCTTATAGGGCACTTATAACTAGCAGTTGGTTGAGAAGATGAGTGAGGGAGGAGAATAGGAGGGAGCGGCCAAAGATATAGTATATCACCTGTGTTGGCCACCCATGCCTCCTATTTATAGAGAGCCACCAAAACCCTAATGGATCCTGCCTTAATAGGTATTAGATCTCTATTTAATTACTCTTACTTCTTATATTATTGGATCTCTATCCAATAATCTCAATTAACCTCTAATTGGGTCTCATGCAAGAGATCTATTAATATCAAGTCTTTTCCAAATGAGAACAAGGGCTAATTTGATAAATTATATTCAATCCTCTACTCGTTGAAATATCCACCATATGCGTGTGACCCTTTAAGCCCAATATCGAGCTAGTCGTGAGTTCCATCTACATAACTCCTTCTGACTCAGTGAATTATTATCACATAACCATTCACCCAACTCATCGACTATAGATGTACTAGGCCACTACGCCATAATCCCCAGATGGTATAAGGGAACTAATCTATTGGACCTGTCTATTCTCAATTATCGTGTATCTATAGTCTCTCATCTATCTAATATTCCAAACACCATATATTGAGCTTGGTACTATCAAGCCACATACGAAATATATCTGAGTCTCGCTTTAATTGGATTCTCCCGAAGAACTCCTCTCTCAATTTGAACGACCTTGGCCAGGGATTTGTACGAGTAAGACCACATGGGATATTCCTCTCATGATACTGAGATTAGATGATCCTCTTTTGACACTCAATTGCCTTCGTAAAATTGACTACTAATCCTAATAATCGGTTGTACCATATATAGAACCTCCAAACCTATATATCTAGTGTCAAAGAAAGGAGTACTCAAACAAGGTATCCTTGGTATCTCAAGTCAACGACCAAATATACAACTGGGACTATAAAATCACTGTCTGACGTTAGGTATAATAACTATACAGCATTTCATAAATAGATCAATCAGTGAACTCATTCTCCAATGAGCACTTGTACTGTATACTTAGTGTCCCCATATGAGCAGCTATGAGATCAACCGCCCCCATCACATGAATAGGAATATAATACACTAGTCTATTCTATTATCTCGTTATCCCTCTCGAGCAACCTATGATCGGGATTATTTCGGATCTATGTTTAAAGGCGAATCAATCTCATTATTATGATTTCATCATGATCTGATTCTCATTACATAAAACCATAGATATCACAATATATATATTACATAAAACTGTGTCATCACTCATGTGATTAGTTTGTAGGGCTCCTGTAACCAGCATCTGATGGTGGTACCACCACCACCTACTAATGATAGTATCACCTAGTCTAGCAGTAATATTGCCCAGTACAGGTGGCACTACCATCAGAACCTCGAAATTCTAGGGATTTAAAATTTTGGCTCTAATTTTGAAGCTATTAGGGCTCTATAAATGCCTCACAAATTTTTGCTTGATGAAGCATGAATAAGAGGTGAAAAAAGGGTGAAAAAGAGAAAGAATCTGTGAGGATGAAGTGTTGTAAACTCTTGAGTATCTTTGATAGAAACCCAAAGGTTCTATCGAAGATAAATGATCGTTGTAGGGGTGACGGTAGAGTGGATGAACAATGAGATGTCAAGAACGCTACTCCGATACCAGATGATAAGAACCTCTAAGGTTCTATCGTGAATGGAGATAGAAAAGAGGGGATAAACAATCACTTCGAGGGGATCAACCTCCTGATTCTATAGGGGATCAACCTCCTGATTCTATAGGGGATCAGCCTTCCTTGATCTCTATAGAGGATCTAGTTTTGGCCAATAGGCTAAAACATATTTTCTTCCTTGATTCCTTAAAAAGAAATAGTTATAGCCCTATTTATAGAGACTCTTAGCCTAGTCTAACTCCTAGTAGGACTCTTAATCAAATAGACTCCAACTCCTACTATGACTCCTAATCAAATAAACTTTAACTCCTACTATGACTCTTAATCAAATAGACTCCAACTCCTATTAGGATTCCTAATTGACTTGAATGGATTGACCAACATGACTCAATAAAGAACATAACTTAATAGATAAGGACTCAACCCTATTAGGGTCCTATTAAACCCATCCTCTTCAAATCAGCCTTGTCCTCAAGGCTGAGCAACATCAAATTTCAGGAGCACTTTAATATTTATCATGCATCACAACCCGTTGATCAATTAAGTAGGATCTCTACTTGTAAACAATGGCTGGTCTTCTAGTGTAGTAATCATTGTAGGCTTTTGAAGAATTTTCCCCATCTAATAGCTAGTGGCAGTTTCATGTCTTCTTTTAAGGATCACCATTTCGAAATCTTCCAAATGTATCAAAATAAAATCTACAAGTAGTTTGTTGCCCTATATAATCAACTTTATCTTTAAACACTTGTTATCATAAGTTAGGATTCGTTCATTAGCAACCTTGACTTCGAACTTGTCACAGCCTTCAATGTGATAGGCCAATTGGTCAACAAGCTTTATGTTCATAAAATTATTAGTGCTATTAGTATCGATTAAAATAATAACAAGCTGATGTTTCAAAATTTCTTTAATTTTTATAGGTTACGGGTTAGAGTGGCTGACTAATGTATGCATTGTATATGTGATGGGTCCAATATCTTCATCAGAATCTATACCTTCATGATCGAATCTCACATTGTTAGTCTATAATCTCTTCTTAATTGGCTCAATCATCAAAAGTTTATCACAACCTTCATGATCGAACTCCACATTATCAGTTTTTGGTTCCTCCTTAATTGGCTCAATCATCATATATTGCCCTTATGTGCATCAGTTTTCATCATAACACAAGCACAAATCCTTGTTGATCTTTCCTTCGGTTCTTATTGAGTTGACTTTTGGATTTGTAGGTTTTAGTTGGGAATAGATGGGGTGGGTGGCTTGCTAATTACCTATCTATTGAAGCTTTTATTTCGCAAGTGTCCATATTGATTTTTTTTTCATACACACGGGTGAATGATATGGCAGCCATCATAGTGCAAGGGTGGTAAGCTTTAATTTCACATCAAATCTCAGGATTAAATCGCTCAATAAATATTCTCACTAATTAATTCTCGAACCAATCTCGGGTTTGGTTCGATATGCACTCAAATCTGCTCTGAAACTCCTATACTATGGAAGTCTAACGGATTTTTGGTGAGCTGTTCATTAACGTTTTCGTATTCCAATGGTCCGAAGTGAATCATGAGCTTTCTCTTGAATTATCCCTATAAAGGGACTCTGTGATAGGTCTCATACAAATCATACCACTGGATTAGATCACCATTAAGTTAATTTGAAGCTACTTCCACTTTAAATTCTTCTGGAGTTCTTTAGAAGTGAAATAACTTTTCAGGCCGTGAGATACAACTAGTCGGATCTCTATCTTCCCATCTGGGGAACTCCACCCTCATGTGTAGGTATCATGTATCTTGCCCTTGATTATATTTTTCAGATCAGCTTCCATTGAGGTTGGAACTTTCACCATGTTAAGATTTGTTGGGGCTATCCAATAGACTTCTTTTGAATTTGTTGAAGAGTTCTTGTAGTCTTTCTTTCATTTGGGCTCCAAAGGCTTCAAATCTTACTTCCATTAAACCATCAATAGCCATCGTATAAGATTATAGATCAATAGTATTCAACTCATGTTTCTTATGTTGGGTCAAGGGCATTAGTTCTGTCCTACTCGGTGTTGTTGTTGTGACGTTGGTGGCCAGAAGGGCAATGGTGTGGTGATGCTGTAAGATCATCAAGGATGCGACAGACAGAGGAAAAGGGAAAGGCAACGATAGGGATGGTGGTTGGGCGGCAACAAGAAGGTGTGGATGGAGCCGATGAAGGAGGAAGATGGCTATGGTGGTTGTTATCAATGTCGGTAGCGAAGAGGAAGTGGTGATGGTGTGGCTGGGAGCAGCGTCACCAAGGTCACCGAGGGGGGTGATTTGCTGACCGAGAAATAGTGGTGGCGACAAGGAAGGAAAGGAAGCGGCTGGAGTGGGAGGCAGGTAATGGTGGTGATGGCAAGGAGGAGCAGCAATGGTGCGACCAACGATTGATGTTCATGCCGATAATGAGGATGGGAGTAATAGCAGTGGTGGTGGCGGTCAGCGATGTTGAATCTCAAATTTTGATGATGAAATTAATTGATGAGTTTTATGATCTAACTTGTGTGTCAGAGAAAGTGATGGAAGATTAACTATGATGGTGAAAAAGAATTATAATAAGATGTTGGGTCAGGATCAAGTTCGGGCATCGAGCCAAGGTTCAAACGATGCAGTGGGAGCTCGTCGGGAGTTCACCAAGAGTTCGCTGAAGGTGATCGGGAAGCTCACTGGGAGCATACCAGGAGTTCGATGAAAGATGATCGAGAGACGCATCAGAAGTTCACCGAAGGATGCCGAGGAGCTCGTCGGGAGTTAGAAAGGTCATTTGACATGTCAGTTACAAATAGTTGTAATTGTGTAGTGAGTTGTAGTTAGCATCATAAATTGAGTCCTAATTGAGTTAGATTTGGAAAACTCTAAATTAACTCAATGTGAGACAATCGGGTCCACTTTGGGTTGAATTTGAGCTCAGGTTGAGCTCATTTTGTTGACCTGGAAAGGGGTCAACATGAGGTACAATTTGGGTACAAAAACTATACAAAAAGTATAGTTTTCAGGATTCCTGATGGTAGTACTGTCGGTGGACAATGGTGGTACTACCCAGGTGGTGTAGTACCACCGTAGCCCCCTATTTTTGAGGCACTGTTGATGGTAGTACTATTGGTGCCAACGGTAGCATCGCTCATACCCCGATTTTATAGAAATAGTTTAAATTTTGGCTCTAATTTTTGAAGTCAATTAGGGTCCATAAATACCCTCAGTATTCTTTCATTAGAGAGTAAGAAAGTACATAAAAAAGAGGTGAAAATTCTATTAAAAAGTTATAAAAGTTGAGTGCTTCCCTTAAGTGATTCAAGTGTTAAGTGAGTTTAAGAGAAGAGAGAAAAACTTATAAAAGGTCCCTCTCCTGAACCTGTGAAAATGAGAGAAGTATAAGTGGTTTAATCTTCACCCATAAATGAATATCATTAGTGGACACTAGTGGGTCTCGATGAAGGAGGACTCCAACGTAGGTCAAGCTTTTAGTTGAACTACTATAAATTGTGAGCCTTCTTTCCTTGTTCTTTATTTTGGCATTCATTAGCTAAATCAAAATATTTTTTTCAGTCTTAAGTTTAAATCACTCGCATATATGATTTTAATGAATTCCAAAAGAAACGCTTCTGATTTTAATTCTTACTTCAAGTAAATTTTTTAAATTATGTTTTACTTAACACTTGCACTAATTCACCTCCCCCGTTGTTAATGCCAACTTGATCCTAATAATTAGTATCAGATCGAGGTTATACTCAATATATATATATATATATATATATATATATATATATATATTGTGATATCCTTGATTTTGTATAATGGGAATCGGTTCATGATGAGATCATAATAATGAGATCAATTCACCTTTAAACACAAATCCTAAAAATCCCGATTATAGGTTACTCTAGAGGGACATCAAGATAACCGGACAGATCGATGTACTATATACATGTCCATATGATAGAGGTCGCTGGTCTCATAACTACTTGTGTGGATACACTAAGGATATAGTACATGTGCTTATTGGAGAATAAGTTCACTTATTGATCTGCTTATAGAATATTGTATAGTTAATGATACTTAATGTCATATAGTAATTTCATAGTCTCAGTTATGTATCTGGTCCTTAGACTTGAGACACCAAGGATGCCTTGTTTGAGTATTCCTTTCTTTGACATCATACTTACAGGTTTAGAAAGTTTCAAATATAGTACAGTTGGTTATCGAGATTGGTAGCCAACCTTACAAAGGCAATTGGGTGTCAATAAAGGATCATCTACTCTCAGTATCACGAGAGAAATATTACGTATATGCTTGCTCAGATAGATCCCTAGCCATGGTCATTCGGATTAAGAGAAAGAGTTCTCTGGTAGAATCTGATTAGAGCAAGACAAATTGATTTCGTACGTGACCTAATAGTACAATGTCCAGTATACGGTCTCTAGGAAATTAGTTAGATGAGGGATTATATATACACCATAACTATGGACAGATAGGTATGATGGGTTTAATCCCCCTGTACCATTTGGGGACTATGGAATAGTGACCTGGTACGTCTATAATCAATGAGTCGAGTGAATTATTACGGAGATAATAATTCACTATATCAGAAGAAGTTCTAATGGGAGCGACTCATGGCCAGCTCGGTATTGGGCCTAGAGGGTCACACACATATGGTGGATGCTTCAGCGAATAGAAGATTAACTGGAGATCTAATTAGCCCCTATTCTCATTAGATGAGACCCTATGCTAATGGGCTCCTTGCTAACGACCCAATTAGAGGCCTAAGGAGATTATTGGATAGAGATCCAGTAATGCAAGGTTAGTGGGTTATTGGATGGAGATCCAATACCCACTAAGGCAGGACCCCTAGGGTTTAGTGGCTCTCTATAACTGATGGGAGCGACTCACGGCTAGCGCGGCATCCGGTCTAGAGGGTCACATGTAGATGGTGGATGCTTCAACAAATAGAGGATTGGATGAAGATCCAATTAGCCCCTATTCTCATTAAATGAGACCCTATGTTGATAGGCTCCTTGCTTAAGGCTCAATTAGAGGCCTAAGGAGATTATTGGATAAAGATCCAATAATACAAGGTTAGTGGGTGGGTTATTGGATGGATATCTAATACCTCTAAGATAGGACCCCTAGGGTTTTGGTGGCTCTATATAAATAGGATGGGAGACTCATGGTTGATAGGCTGCTGCAGTCTTGGCCTCCCCCTCCTATTCTCCTCCCTCCCTATGCAAGAGTTGCAAGATTAGATTGGAGAAGATTCTTTCAAAAAATTATATCATATGATATACTATTTTACCTAGGAAGATTGTATATCTCTGTATTCCAGATCCAGATAGAGAGGATGAAGGAAGCTCCCGCTGAGGTTTCCCAACAATTCTATCACACATCCTCCCATGTTCAATGGGATGGATTATACTTATTGGAAAACTAGAATGCATATTTTTTTATTTCTATAGATTTTGATTTATGGCACATTGTTAAAAATAGTTTTGAAAAGTCTTTCAAACCAATAAATGAATAGAATGATTTGGAAAAGAAGACTTTCTCTTTCAATGCTAAAGCGATGAATACTTTATTTGATATTCTTGATAAAAATGAGTTTGATCAGGTTTCTATATGCGAAACTCCACACAAGATTTGACACATACTCGAAATCACACATGAAGACACTAGTCGAGTCAAAGAGTCTAAAATTAATCTTTTAATGTATAGCTATGAGTTGTTTCATATGAAACCAAGTGAGACTATTAGAGACATATACCCCCATTTTACGGATTTCATCAATGGTCTAAAAGCGCTTAGTAAAAGTTTTTCTAACTTTGAGCTTATTAATAAGATATTAAGATACCTTCCAAAAAATTGGGATCCTAAAGTAACGACATATACCCCCATTTTACGGATTTCATCAATGGTCTAAAAGCGCTTAGTAAAAGTTTTTCTAACTTTGAGCTTATTAATAAGATATTAAGATACCTTCCAAAAAATTGGGATCCTAAAGTAATGACAATTCAAGAAGCAAAATACCTAAATAATTTTTCACTTGAAGAACTTATTGGATCATTGATAACTTATGAAATGAGCTATAAGCTCATGATAAACTTGAAGAATACCTTCTAAAGAATAGAAAGAAAATTACCTTGAGAATTAAAGATGAACACCTTCCAAAGAACAAAAACAATTTGGCACTGAGATTAGCAAATAACTCCTTTAGTGAAATCTCTAGTGATAAGGACAATGATCTTCTTCTATTAATAAGAAAACTCAAAAAATTCATGAAAAAATAAAAATTATAAAAATAAAAATGAACCAAAAAAGAATAATATAATATATTTTGAATGCAAGAAACTAGCATATTTCAAAAGTGAATGCCCACAATTGAAGAAAAATGCGCCAAACAAGAAGGCCTTCTCAACAACATGGGATGATTCAAGCTCATCAGATGAAGAAGACAACATCAAATAAGAGGTTGCCAACTACGCTCTCATAGCCATCCATGATGAGGTAAGTGAATCTTTCGATATTTCATTTATGTTTGACAAATTAGTAAATAGTTTTCATGAACTTTTTGATGAATTTATAAAGATTAGCAAAACCTATAAACTACTTAAGAAGGAACATGCATAACTAGTTAGTAAATTTGGAAAAATGCATGAAGCATTAACATCACATAATTCTTGCACTAAATGTGAAACATTAGAGGAACTTAGAAAGGAAAATATCATATCATGACAAACTTTAGATAAATTTAAAATTGAGAATAAATCCTTAAACAATATCCTTGCACATAAGAGTCATGTTCATAAGAAAGAAGGTATTGACTTTATGGGTAACCCTTAACAAAAGCTAGCTATCTTCGTTAAAGGACCTATATTAAACTCTTCGCCTTAAATTAAATATAATTTTTATGGTAGACTATGATATTTTGCTTATAAGTATTCATTTAGAAAGTATAGTCCATACAAATTGATTTAGGTTCTTAAAGGAACCATAAACAATACAATGCCCTTAGTTAAATTATATAGAGCTTTTCATAAGGGACCCAAAGTCAAATGGGTACCTAAATCAAAACCACCTTTTCTTATAGATTTGTCTCCAAACAAATACTAGGAACATAAAATGGTACCTTGATAGTAGATGCTCAAAGCACATGACCGGAGATCCAACTTGTTTTTCTAAGTTCACCAGCTTAAATGAAGGAGTTGTCACCTTCGGAGACAACAACAAGGAAAAATTCATTAGGAAAAGAACCATAGGTAATAAATCAAATTTTGATTAAAGATGTACTATTAGTTGATTGTTTGAAATATAATATACTAAGCATTAGTCAATTATGTGATAAAGGATAAATTATTAAATTTGAATCTAATGCTTGTATAATTAAAATACTACACAAAAATAAATCTTTGATTGCCTTTAGAAATAATAATGTGTATACGATTGATATTAAAAGTTTTTGTGATGAAATGTGTTTTTTGGCTTTGAATGATGATGCTTAGATTTGGCGTAGGAGACTAGGTTATGCAAGGATAAAACTACTAAATCAAATCTTAACTAAAGATTTAGCAAGAGGATTACCTAGCATTAATTTCATAAAAGATAAAATTTGTGATGCTTACCAAATAAGAAAGTAAATAAAAAATAATTTTAAGTCAAAAAATCAAATAAGCACCTCTAGGTCACTACAATTGATCCATATGGATTTATTTGGATCAATTGATACTACAAGCTTAGGAGTTAGCAAATACACATTCGTCATTGTAGATGACTATAGTAGATATACTTGGACTTACTTCTTGGTTCACAAAAGTGATTCTTTTAAATATTTTTTAAGATTTTGTAAACCTTTTCAAAACGAAAAAGGTTTTATAATTTCATCAATACATAGTGACATGTTGGTGAGTTTCAAAATAATGATTTTCATACTTTTTGTGAGTCAAATGGGTACAACCATAATTTTT
Source organism: Ensete glaucum (assembly GCA_021527575.1). Taxonomy (NCBI): domain Eukaryota; kingdom Viridiplantae; phylum Streptophyta; class Magnoliopsida; order Zingiberales; family Musaceae; genus Ensete; species Ensete glaucum. Next base: position 18,742,433 of record CM038552.1, on the reverse strand, counting down.
TTACTCCTAAAAATCCATAATAAAATGGAGTAGTGGAAAGAAAAAAAAATGAGCTTACAAGAAATGGCTAGAATTATGTTAAATGAACATAGCCTATCTAAATATTTTTAGGCTGAAGCTATAAATATGACATGTAATGTTATGAACAGGGTTCTTGTAAGATCATTACTCTCTAAAATTCCTTAAGAATTATGAAATTATAAAAACCCAATGTTTTATATTTTAAGATTTTTTATTGTAAAATATTTTATTTTAAATGAAAAGATACCTTAGGAAAATTTGATGTAAAATTAGATGAAGGTATTTTTTCTTAGCTATTCTTGTACTTCAAAAGTTTATCTTGTTTTTAATAAAATAATATTAGTCATTGAAGAATCTATTCATGTCATTTTTAATGATATTTCTGAATTTAAGAAAATTGATCTTGATGATGATTTTGATTTTGGCAATTTGAATTTAAATAAAAGTCCTTCTAAAAGTAATTTGGATGAATCTAAGGAATAGAATTATATAAATGTTCATCCTAAGGAGCTTATAATAGGATATACATTAAAAGGTATTCAAATTCATTCTTCTTTTAAGAATTTTGTGCTAATGTCATATTTGTATCTCAAATTGAACCAAAACGCATTAATGAAGCCCTAAGAGATGACTCTTGGGTTATTGCAATGCATGAAGAGTTGAATAAATTTGAGAGAAATAAGATATGAGAGCTTGTTCCCTAGACCTAGTGATCGTTTAGTGATTGGTACTAAATAGGTCTTTAGAAACAAGTAAGATAAAAATGGTATTATGATAAAAAATAAGGCAAGATTAGTGGCCACAGGTTTCAACCAAGAAGAAGGGATCAATTATGAAGAAACTTTTGCTATAGTTAGACTTAAAGCCATACGAATGCTCCTTGCCTTTGCCTCTTTTAAGAATTTTAAGTTATTTCAAATAGATGCCAAAAGTATTTTTCTTACTTGTTTTATTTGCGAAGAAGTTTATGTTAAATAACTCTCTAAGTTTTAAAAATAATATTTTTTGAATCATGTTTTCAAATTATCTAAGGTTCTTTATGGGTTGAAACAAGCCCCTATGGGTTAGTATAAAAGACTTAACTCTTTCCTTATTTCAAATAATTTTTTAAAAGGCAAGGTTGATACTACATTATTTTTAAGTGTTTTAAAAATATTTTTTTATTATTCAAATATATGTGGATGATATTATTTTTGGTTCTACATATGAATTCTTATGTGAATCTTTTGCCAAGAGTATGAGCCAAGAATATGAAATGAGCCTAATGGGTGAATTAATATTTTTCTTAGGATTATAAATAAAATATTAATTGATGGTATCTTTATTATTCAAACTAAGTATATCTTATATTTGTTAAAACGTTTTGGTATATACAAGATAAGGCCATAAATACACCCATGAGCACTTCTATGAAATTTAGACTTAGATAATGAAGCTAAAAGTTTTGATCAAAAAACATATAGAGGAATGATATATAGTTTACTGTATTTAACTGTTACCAGATCAAACATAATATTTGTTATTAGATTGTGTGCAAGGTTTTAATCCAATCTTAAATATTCTCATTTTAATGCAGTTAAATGAATATTTAGATATTTAGAAGGTGTTGGGATCAATTGGCACTAGGGAGAACTAGTGCAACTATAAATTTTTAGTTTAGATAAAAACTTTTCAATTAAACCAAGATAAAAAATCTGAAGCTTTTTGTTCTTAGTGAAATGAGTGAGTGATTAAAAGAAAGTTGCTAAGTTAATAAGCAAACCAGAAAGATAAGTAAAGTTTAAAGGAAAGAACTTATCATGAAAACTTTACTTTCAAAGAGTTGAGTTAAATCGGAAGCATCAATACAAAAATATGAAAGCAATAAAAGCAAGGAAACACTTATAATTTTTATAGTGGTTCGGTGCCAGTGGACTCCCGAGTCCTCCTTCTTGAGACAGACCGACGTCCACTACCGATCTTCTTTGGGTGAAGACCAAACCTTTACACTTTGCTTACAAAGGAGACAAGATTACACTCTTTGATCACTCCCTTAACTCTTTTCTTTTTCTTATAATTCTCATATAATATTTTTTCAGAAAATAATCTCCAAATATTATTGAATAGAATACAAGAAAACTTGAGGTATTTATAGGCCCTAAGTGGCTTCGGATTTTTGGAGCCAAAAATTAAATATACCCGGAAAAAATGGGTACGAGCGGTTTACCCGACCTGGGCGGCTCAGTCGCCCGAACACCAAGGTACGAGCGGTTTACCCGTTGGTCCTAGGTGGGTCAACCGTCGAAAGTACCCAGATTCTTAGGTACGAGCAGTTGACCCGCTCAGTATAAGCGGGTCAACCGCCGTCAACCTCCCGAAAGCTTGGGCGACAGCGGTACACCCATCGAAATTTTCACAAAAGTGGTTCCCTCCACTTTTCGGATTCTGGCTTGAACCATCAATTAACCATTCCCTTGGTCAACTAATTAAGCTCAACCAAACCCTATAGTGGACCTGGTTGCCTTATTGAGTTGATTTGGATTTTATCCAAATCTAACTCAATTAGGACTCAATTTCTAACTATGACGTAATGATTACAACACTTAATAACCAATAAGCTAAACCAAGACCTAACTCCTGTCAATTTGGTAGCCTTCGATATTCTTGCGACGGGTCTTCCAGTCTTATTTCGACGATCTCTCGACGTGTTCCCAGTGAACTTCCCAATCCCTTTGGCGAATCTCCTAGTGAACTTCGGCGAGATCCCACTACATCGTCTGAACCTCGACCCGATGCTCAAGCTTGATCTCGGTGAGCTCCTGATGCACTCTTGGTGAGTTCCCAACCGTATCGACCCGATGCATGGACTTAACCTTGACCACTCCTAATTGTAATAATCATTCTGTCATAATTAATATTGTATCAATCAATTCTAATAATACTGTTATATCAATAACTCATCAATTGATTTCATTATTAAAATCTGAGATTCAACAATCTCTCCCTTTTTTATGATGACAATCAATTAATGATATGAGTTAATCCTAACTCCCCCTAAATCTATGCCACTTAAATTTAAGAGAATCATACACTCCTAAAGTAATCAATATTTTATGTAAATTTCAACATAAATTTGTATTAAATCATGAATTTCATCAAGCCATCAAATCATAATAAGAATTATGCACTCATATCTATATCTGAGATGTCCAATCCATATTTATATATATATATATATATATCATGTGTTATCAATGTATATCATCAATATCATAAGTCACCAATCAATATCATATGTTATCAATATATATTTCTCACCATTTATCATCAACAAAAAGGTAAAATATAGGACTAAAGATTTTAAGGCACATAAGTTTTTGCTCTCCCTTTGTAAAATATAACATGAGTCATAAATAATTTTCTTCCTCTTGTGAAAAAGAAGGAAAGAAAATAAGGGAGGAGTTGTAAAACATCATTAAAAAAAGCTCTTAATAAATTTTAAAAAGAATATTAAGATGAGCTCAAAAGTCTAAGTTGAAACTATTTTAACCACATCATATACAATACATCATATTATACAATTATTATTATTATTCTAAATCATCATGTATATTTTCAAAAATCAACATGCATTATCATCATGCATGATTTCACATCACCGTATCTTCTCCCCCTTTGTTATCAACAAAAAGGAGAAGTGCAATTAGCAAGTTTTTGATATATGAGAGCTTAGCAATTTAGTAAATTTTTCATCACTTTAGAACATGCAAGCTAATAAGTTATTTCTTCTCTTTTGAGAAGTGCAAACTAGTAAATTTTTGCTTCTTTTGTAATATTCAAGCTAGCAATTTACATAGGAAGCAAACAAGTTTTGCTCCCTTTGTCATTGTCAAAAAGAAGAGATAGTGCAAAACTTTATCCATTATATCATTTTTCAAATCATCATATGAAATATATCAAGAAAAATTAATATAGTAATGAGATGTACAATTCAGGAAGACAAATTGTGACTATTAAGAGACAAATTATAAGAGAAATAAATTAAAATAAAATCTCTTAATTCATTCATAAGAAATCTCAAGTTGTCAAGTTTATGATTTGCATAAAAATTTTCTTGTAAATAATACGAGAACACATAACAAATATTTTGATTCATAAAAGATTTTAAGTTGTAATCCAAGAAATCAAAATCACGATATAGGTAAATCACTCATTCAATTTCAAAATCATCAAAATCATTTTCAAGAGATTCAAAATATAATTAATAGACTTATTAGTCTCTTTAAATGCTAGTAATTTTCTTTCTTTACTGTATGTGAGCAAGAAGGTAGAATCAAGGTAGAGAAATGAAAATTATTATATCACAAGAATACTAAATTTTAAAGATATAAATTTTATAGATGTGAATTTTAAAATTAAGCTCAAAACTTCAAGATATTCAAGGAGATTCAAAAGTTTAAGAGCTACTCATGCATTTAAAATTATCTCATGCAATTTCAAATAAAAAAATTATTTATTATAAATTTTGATAAAAAGAATCAAGAATTTTATAAGAATGCATGATAGTAGATCAAGCTCAAGTTGTAAATCAAGTATTTTGTATGCATTTAGAAAGTCCTAATTTTCTTCTAAGTAATTGTTCCTCATTCAATGTTATCATATCTGAATTTACTTCTAATCATATTAATAATTTTATCTCTCCACTTTGTTAATGTTAAAATGAAATATGATTGTATAATTTCTTGTTAGCATCCAGATTACGTCAAAAAGCAGAAGATCATGTCATTAAAGATAAAATCAATTTTTTGAATATCAAAAGACATGATTTCGATTAATAAGTTTTTTCCCTTTTTTATGAATAATAAAAATGAGTCATAGGGGATAATCTCAATTCATCCAAGATAAATCTTTTTAATAAAAAAAAGAATAAACTTGATAAAAAAATTTAATTATTATTATTAAGATCATAAATCTCCTTTTTATTAAAAAGAGAAAATTATAAAGATCGATAACGTGATTCCCATAACGTAAAAGTCAAGTCAAGAAATTAAAGAAATATTCATGATAATACAAATCTCTTTCAATTTTTAACTTATCATAAATTTATGAAATACTAATCTTGGTGATAAGTTATGTCATTCATGTGTTTTAAAATAAATCATGTCAAGATAAATATTAATATCAAAAGACATTCATGAATATTAAAGATATAATTTAATTTAATAAATCTCTTCTTAGATGATAAAATATAACCACAAGAGAACAAAGAAGAGTCTTCATCTCATGAAGATATCATATTATAGATATCAAGATCATGAGTTAATTTTAACGAAAAAAAAGTAGAAGAACTTGATTTATATATATGAAACTTCAAGTTTTCAAGAATATGGTTCATAAGAAGATTTTCAAGTTTTATTTTCTAAACTTACCAAAATCATGATAATAATTTATTCTAGTTCAAATCATCAAATCGTCAAAATCACTTTCATAATTCAAGAGAGTCATAAAAATTACATAATCGATTCATTAATCTCTTTTAAAATAAAATCATTTGAAAACTTATCCAAAATTATCATCAAAAATCACTTTTTGAAAAATTTCAATAAAGTCATCATAGATTGTTTTCCAAAAGAAAATAGCTAAAGTTTTCTATTTATTTTTGTAGTTAAAGAGATTCAACAAAAAGGTAGCATTTTATCTTTGTTGAAGGATTCATGAGATAAATATTCTTTCAAGAAGAATTATCCTTCTTTTGAAATTTATTTCGAGAATACATTGGCATTTAAAGTAAAAAATAAAATTTCATTATGATCATTACAAAAATATTTTCAAATAAAAGCTTTGATTCATTTTAAATCCAATGATTTTTGCATGTTGGAAGATTTTATCATGTTATCAAGAAGTTTATCTTTTAAAGAAAGATGATTTCATATATGATTTTTAGGTTCAAAAATAATATAAATCATCAACACAAGTTAGTACACATCAATACAATAATCATCATCAAAATCTTTCTTTCGTACATATGACTTTTATTTAAGTTAACTATACTTTCTTCTTTCTAATTCTAGCATGCTTTAGTTGTGCATCATCAACATTAATTATATAATAATAAACTATTTTTAATAAAAGGATTTATTATAATAGAAACAATAATCATTAAGCTTTAAACATCTTAATTCAAATAATTTTTTTTTTGTTACAGTTACATAGGCTAGTGATCTTTGAAAGAGTATTAGATCTCAAGTCTTGAGCATCTACTTTCAAAACATTACTTAATACTCTTAGCCTTATTAGAAGATAACTTTATATTATTGGAGGTCTTGATTTAGGTACCTACTTGAGTTTGGGTCCTTCTGTTCTTCCCATTTTCTATAATGGCATAAGATTGTTTATGATTCCTTTAGGAACCCAAACTAACTTGTGAGGACTATAATTTCTAAATGGATATTTGTAAGCCATATTTCCTAATCTTTCACAAAAATTACACTTGACTTTTGATGGTAAATATAAGGTAGGTTCTTTAACAAAAATGGTTGGCTTTTGTTGAGTGTTACTAACAAAGCCTATACTCTTTCTTGTATTAATATGAGTCTTATTGCCAAGGATTATATTCAAGGATTTACTATAAATTTTAATTTTTTCTAACATTGTCTTAAGCTTGATATTTTTTTTTTAATGTTGTCTAGCATTTCATATTTAGAACTAGGATTATGCGATGCTAATAACTCATGCATTTTATCAATATTATCAACCAACAAATCATGATCAATTTTAAGCAACTTAAAAGACTTGCTAAGTTTTCTAAACTTATCAAACAAATCATGAAACATGCTTAATAATTCTGAAAAAGAAACGCTTAATGAATTACTAACCTCATTGTCGATAGCTATAAGAGCGAGGTTCTCCACTTTTTGGTTGTGTATTTGATCTTTAGAGCTCCTTAACTTCTTACGTTCATAGTAAGAGGTTTTGTCTATTTTTAGATTATTTTTAAGGTTCAAGTTCATCAATTTTTTTGGTTTATTTGTCATAAGTTCAAGGTCTTCATCACTTAGGATTTTACTCAAAAATTCATGTGTTCTTCTTGGTTCACATTCCTTCTCGTTCTTAGGAAGGTGTTCTTCTTATTCATTTTTAGAAGTATTTTCACTTAATGATTCATTTATATTAAGTGTGATGTCATATGTTATTTCTAATGCATGTCATATATCAAAAGCCAAATCAAAATAAGAAACCCAATCAAATTTAATTTTATCTAAGACGTAAAACAAGGCATTCATAGCCTTGCCATTTAAATAGAATGTCTTCTTCTCCAAATCATTCCAATTGTTCACTGAAAGAGAAGACCTTTCAAATCCATTTTCAACAATAGTTCAAAAATCAAGGTCTAAAAAAAGCAAGAAAACTCTCATCCGAGTTTTCCAATAAATGTAGTCTGTCCCGAATATAGGATGACGAACGATAAAAAAGCTCTCTTGAAAGCTAATAAGAGACATTTTTCTTGGGTGTTAAACCAAATGAGAAAAATTGTTATGATCAATTGGCACTAAGAGGGGGGGGGGGGTTGTTGAATTAGTGCAAGTGTAAATTTTCAGTTTAGATGAAAGCTTTTCAATTAAACCAAGATAGGAAATATGAAGCTTTTCGTTCTTAATGAAACGAGTGAGTGATTAAAAGAAAGTTACTATGTTAATAAGCAAACCGAAAAGATAAGCAACATTTGAAGGAAAGAACTTATCATGAAAACTTTGATTTCAAAGAGTTGAGTTAAATCAGAAGCATCAATACAAAAATATATAAGTAATAAAGCAAGGAAACACTAAAAATTTTTATAGTGGTTCGGCGTCAATGGCCTACGTTCACTCTCGAGTCCTCCTTCTTGAGACATACCGGCGTCCACTACTGATCTTCTTTGGGTAAAGACCAAACCCTTACACTTTGCTTACAAGGGAGACAAGATTACACTCTTAGATCACTCCCTTACCCTTTTTCTTTTACTTACAATTCTCAAACAATATTTTCTCAGAATATAATCCCCAAAAAATTTTGTATAGAATGCAAGAAAACTTAGGGTATTTATAAGCCCCAAGTGGCTTTAGATTTTTGGAGTAAGAAATCAAACATACCCAAAAAAATCGAGTACGGGCGGTTTACCCGTCGACCTGGGCGGCTCAGCCACCCGAACACTATGGTACGGGCACTTTACCATCGGTCCTGGGTAGGTCAACCACCAAAAGTACCAACATTCCTAGGTATGAATAGTTCAGTCGTGCGGTCTAAGCGGGTCAGTCAAAGCTTGGGTCATCATCTGGGTACGAGCGGTTCAACGATCTAAGCGAGTCGCCCGAAAGCTTGGCGGGCGGTACACCCACCGCTCACCGGCGATTTACCCGCTGAAATTTTTACAAAAGTGGTTCCCTCCACTTTTCGAATTTCGGCTTGAACCATCAATTGACCATTCCCTTGGTCAACTAATTGAGCTCAACCAAACCCTATAGTGGACCCAGTTACCTTATTAAGTTGATTTGGATTTCATCCAAATTTAACTCATTTATGACTCAATTCCTAACTACGACTCAATGATTTACTTAATGACCAACAAACTAAACCAAAACCTAACTCCCGCTAATCCGGCAGCCTCTGGCATTCTTATGATATGGTCTTCTTCTGGCGATCTCATGGTGTGTTCCTAGTTAGTTTCTCAATCCCTTCAGTGGATCTCCTAGCGAACTTCGGCGAGATCTCACTACATCATCTAAATCCAGCCCGATACTCAAGCTTGATCTTAGCCCATCATCTGATTGTAACTTCATTGCTCCTATCATAGTTAGTCCTGCATGATGCTAATTATGACAATTAAATATAGTCATAATTGTCAAACATCTATTACAAGACCATTCTAACTCCTGGCAAGCTTTTTGGCTACCCTCGACAATCTTTCGACGAGTCTCGGTCTTCTTCTAGCAAACTCTCTTGTGTCATCCTGGCAAACTCTTGATACCCTCGACGAGCTCCTAACGCACTCATGGCAAGTTCTCAACTGTATTGACCCGATGCATGGACTTGACCTTAGCCAGTCCTGATTATAATAATCTTTCTATCATAATTAATCTTACATTAATCAATTCTAACAATCCTATTATATCAATAATCCATCAATTGATTTTATCATCAAAATCCTGGATTCAACAAAAGTAACTTCTAATTTAGGATTATGGTATCCTAAGTCCAAAAACCTTGATTTAATTGCATATGTGGATGCCAATTTTGGAGATTGTAATAAATAGATATGAAGAGTATAACTAGAACATGCCAATTGTTAGGACATGCACTTGTTTCTTGGTCTTCTGAAAAATAAAATTCAGTTACATTATCTATAGCTGAAGCTGAGTATATAGTAGCTAGTGCATATTATACACAAGTCATTTGGATGGAAAATACCCTAGAAGATTATGGAATTCACTTGAAAAATATTACTATTAAATATGATAATACTAGTGCAATATATTTAACTAAAAATCACATTCAATACTAAAGAACTAAACAACATTAGGCATCACTTTACTAGAAATTATGTGAAGAATCATGATATATCTTTGGAATTTATTGATACAAGACATCAATTAGTTGATATTTTCACAAAGCCATTAAATAAAAAGTAATTTAACTTTATTAGAAGAGAGTTAGCAATGTTAAACCATCCAAATGTATGATTTATTATTTTCATATTTCTTGATTTTCTATTTTTGCTTGAAATTTACATAAGATGAATTTAAATGCATAAGTAGCTCTTAATTCTTCTTGGATTTTTTATTTTTTTAGCTTTTTTAAATAATTCTATTTGAAATTGACACTTATAAGAATGAGATTGGAAGTTCTTTTTGTGAAGAGATATTTTTATCCTTTCTCAAAGATTATTTCGATTCATGGATCTTGATAAATATTTTTGAATGTATCTTCCCTACTCTATATTTAATTTTTGTTTATATTAAACTTTTGAATCTTCGATAGCATTCTCTCTCTTTTTCTTCTATTTTTTTTACAAAGGGGGAGAAACAAATCTCTTTGTGTGATTAATGGTTAACAATGTTAAAATATAAGTTAGGTATTTCTCCTTTTTTATTGATGACAAAGGGGAAGAAATGACATAATTGATGACATAAGGGGGAGAAATGTTTTGAGATCTTTGAAATATTTAAAATTGATGTTATATTATGATGAATGAAAATTTTTGAGATGAAAGTTGTATGCCTTGAAAATTTTGAGTTGTATGCTTTAAAAATTCTATTTGTAGCTAATTCAATATTGACAAAATACTTAAATTCAAAAGTGATGAGTTCTTTTGAATTTAAGTTTATTCTATTTATTCTATAACATATAAATAGGGAGAGTTAAAGTTAACTCCTATCATCAATTGGTTGTCATAATCAAAAAGGGGGAGATTGTTGAATCTCGGATTTTGATGATGAAATAAATTGATTAAATTTATGATCTAACTTGTGTGTTAAAATGATATAGGATTAACTACGATAGTGAAAAAGAATTATAATGAGATATTGGGCCAGAGTCAAGTTCAGACATCGGATTAAGGTTTGAATAATGTAATGGGAGTTCACTGGGAGTTCACCAAAAGTTCGTCAGAGGTGATCGCGAAGCTCATTGGGAGCACATTGGGAGTTTGCCAGAAGATGATCGAGAGACTTACTAGAAGTTCGTCGGAGGATGTCAAGAAACTCGCCAGGAGTTAAAAAGGTTATTTGACATGTCGGTCAAAAATGGTTGTAATTGTGTAGTGAGTCATAGTTAGCATCGTAAATTGAGTCTTAATTGAGTTAGATTTAGAGAAATCTAAATTAATTTAATGTGAGGCAACCGAGTCCACTTTAGATTGGATTTGAGCTCAGGTTGAGCTCATTTTGTTGACCTGGAAAGAGGTCAATAGGAGATACAAGTCAAGTATGAAAACTATAAAAAAAGTATAGTTTTTGGGATTTTCGATAGTAGTACCTCCTGTGGGCCGCGGTAGTACCACCCAGACAGTAGTGGTATCGCCCAGGCAGTGGTGGTACTGCCCAGGCAATGGTAGTACCACTATCGCCCCTATTTTCATAGCACTTTCGGTGGTAGTACCATCGATGCCAATGGTAGTACCGCTCGTACCCCGATTTTGCAGAAATGATTTGAATTTTGACTCCAATTTTCAAAGTCAATTGGGGTCTATAAATAGCCCAAATATTTTTACATTGAAGCGCAAGAAATTACACAAAAAAAGGTGAAAAAATTCAGTTAAGAAGTTATAAAATATGAAAGCTTCCCTTGAGTGCTTCAAGTGTTAAGTGAGTCTACGGGAAGTGATAAAAACTTGTAAAAGGTGTTGAATCTCAGATTTTGATGATGAAATCAATTGATGATTTGTTGATCCAATTCTAACTTGTACCTTCAGCTGACCCCTTTCCAGGTCAACTAATTGAGCTCATCAGGTTAGGGTTTAGAGATGCAATGGGAACTCGCCGAGAGACTCACCGGAAGCTCGCCAAATGTATCGGAGGCTTGTCGGAGTTCATCGGGAGCTCGCCGAAGGTGATCGGGAGCTTTCCAGGAAGGCATCGAGAGTTCACCAGAAGAAGACCAAGAGACTTATCGGAAGATCGTTGGAGGTTGTCGAAAAGCTTTATAGGAGTTAGGAGGGTCTTATTGGACTTAGATGGTCATAATGATTGTAATTAATTAGTCATAGTTAGCATGGTTAGGTTTGAGTCATACTTGAGTTAGATTTAGAAGGAATCTGGGATCACACTTGAGTTTGTATTGAGCTCAGGTTGAGCTCAATTAATTGACCTGGAAAGGGGTCAAATGAAGGTACAGGTCAACTAATTGAGCTCATCATGTTAGGGTTTAGAGATGCAATGGGAACTCGCCGAGAGACTCGCCGGAAGCTCACCAAATGTATCGGAGGCTTGCCGGAGTTCATCGGGAACTCGCCGAAGGTAATCGGGAGGTTGCCAGGAAGGTATCGAGAGTTCACCAGAAGAAGACCAAGAGACTTGTCAGAAGATCGTCGGAGGTTGTCGAAAAGCTTTATGAGAGTTAGGAGGGTCTTATTGGACTTAGATGGTCATAATCATTGTAAATAATTAGTCGTAGTTAGCATCGGTTAGGTTTGAGTCCTACTTGAGTTAGATTTTAAAGGAATCTGGGATCACACTTGAGTTTGGATTGAGCTCAGATTGAGCTCAATTAATTGACCTGGAAAGGGGTCAAATGAAGGTACAAGTCAAGATTGGAAAAGTGGAAGAAACACATTTCCGAGATTCCCGGGGGTTGTACTGCTAATGGGTGACTATCGTATCGCCGATGGGCGACGATCGTATCGCCCAGGTCGACGGTTGCATAACCATCGCCCTGTTTTTGGGGCAGCTTTCAATGGCAGTACAATCAGCACTAACGATGGTATCGCCCGTACCCGAATTTTTCGGATACATTTAAATTTTTTGTTTCAATTTCTAAAGCCAATTGGGATCTACCACAACATAACATGCAATTCTTTTTACATTTTAGTTCTCAAATTTATTTTTATTGATTAGGCGATTCCTCAAAAAAAATCTATATTTTGGATAATTCCCAAATGGTACCCCTACTTTTGATTTTCCCAAATTATACTCTTAATTTTAAAAAAAATTCAAAATACCCCTTAAAAAATTTTTCACGAAAATTTTCTTCTATTGTTTTACTAATTTTCAACTGTTACAATATTTTCGTTTGGCTTGTTTATTGTATTTTTTAGATGTGTATTTTATTGATGTATTGGAAACACCGCAAATCATTATTGAAATACATTGTAGTTGATATTATATTGTCTCCTTAGTTTTCATTACTCATAGACAATTATTGCAGTTTTATAATTTTAGTTAGTTTGGTTAAGGTTAAGAATCCATTTAGATCATTTACATTATTTTTAAGTTGGCTTTATATTTTGTTTTTGTTATAATCGCCAAAATAAAGGATAGGAGAAAATTTTTAGGAGCTATTTGGGTATTTTTTAAATCATGGATACTGTTTGAAAAATAATAAAATGGGGGATATAGATTAGAAAAACCAAAATGTGGATATTTTTTAGGAAAATCACCCTTGTTGTTTATTGGAGAAATTCTTCAAAAAAAATCATTATCTTCAGTTTTTCCCAATTCTTATCCAGTTTTCCATTTGTTGTCGTGAGGCGCCCCTTTATATCATAAAAAAGAAATTACCTATTATCTCAATCCTACTATTTTCGTTCATCATGTCCAACACTCTTTCCTCCCTGTCTCCTCCCCTTCCATGTGTCCTCTCATTCCTTGATCTCAACACCACTAATTCTCCATCAATTTGATAACTATGAATGAAGGGGTTTCACCGCCTCCACCCCTATCCTCATCCCTCTCTGTCGTCTATTATTATCAATGCAAGAAAAAAGGACTTCTAAAGATGTGCGAGGGCATAATCATCTTTGACTTCTTTTCGTTGACTATGGCAATATCATAGTGAATGATGGTGAGAGCCTTGAGAAGTATAACACAAAAGGGGGAGGCATCAAAGAGAAATGGAGGATGGGGATAATGATGATGACTTCAAGGTTAACTCGCATAGACCTAAGTACAACTAGCTTGTACAAGCCTAAATAATTGTCGATCACCCTCCCATGAGACCTCGTACCTTGTTGTTACAACAATAGTGACAAACAAAGGACAGTGACAACAGAGCGAGGGCAAGGGTTGAGGTGACATACGAGGGGGAGGTCACAATAACAAATAAAGGGTTGAAGACGATAGGCAACAAAGAGGCATGACAAGGCAAAAGCCATTGGCAATTTGCCCTTGAATATATAAAATTGTATCTTTTCTATCCCGAGACAGAAGATAGCTATTAGAGTTCAGGAAGGCTAGTTACCTCTTAACAAAATATTCCGTACAAATAGTTCATTTTAAAAAGTATTAGACTATCGCACTTGTTTTAAGTCTCCATTTTTCTCTCTAGTTATGGACAATTGAACTCAACTTTTATTTATGAACAATGCGGGTTTGGTAAAAATATGAACGTTCATGTCAGGCTTGTAGACATTTTGAAACATGTCCGATGGAGATGACGTTCCATCTGGAAGTCTCCACGAAAAGCTAATCGGCTTGATGCCTCAATGCCCCACCAGAATTTATGTAAGCATTACATAAGGCAACATAGGCTTACAACAAGACACGCTTACCTTTCCTGTTCAGGTACAAAATGTGAAAAACATGTGCTTCAATGGGGTACTAATTACCTGGCAAAGAAACCTATAAAACGATAGATGTATCAAAATCTAGATAATTAAACACTTGGGTATAACTAAACTTTTAATTACTTTGAAAATCGATAACTTGGTCAATTTTACTAAGCATATACTTATCCATGACAAACATGTATTTGATTAAGATTTAGGTGAGATCAGAGTAATTTGCTAAAGGAGGTGGAACTTTATATGCCAATTTCCACTCAGCATGCATCAGCCTTCTGTACAAAAGTAAAAGAATTTCTTATAGGCATTTCCATTCAGAAAATTGATAAAAGTCAGAAACAATGCCAGAGACCATTGGAACATATGAATGGTGAAAGAACATCTCAATTAATTAATTAATTAATTACATAGATCATTTTACCAAATCTACCTTTTTCAGATGCCCAGTGATTTCATCACGACAAAAGAGATACCTCTAGAAAATGCCATAGCCGCATAAACCAAAGTAATTATATAAAACTTATTCTGCATTTTAGAATTCATTTTGGCAGCTGAAGGATAAAAGTCCACTGTTCTTTTATCAGCTCATATTTCAAGGCCCCCTCTAAACAGCAATTAGAAATCACTTCAGCAAGCCAGCTGATTACCAGCATTTTCTTCATGCGTCTACACCAGGCAAGTTGCCCCCGTGGATATCACTAGGCACAAGCTTCAATGGTCTCTGTTTCTCGTACTGAGAATAGGATGCAATTGCAAATAAAACAATATAAGTAGGAAGAAAAAAACCACAAAACTATGCTATGCATGACCATGCCTAAGCACAAACAAGAAGATCCTTAGCATACATAAGAAAGCTTCTTTACCTTCTTAAGGAAGG
Organism: Ensete glaucum; assembly: GCA_021527575.1. Classification (NCBI taxonomy): domain Eukaryota; kingdom Viridiplantae; phylum Streptophyta; class Magnoliopsida; order Zingiberales; family Musaceae; genus Ensete; species Ensete glaucum. The sequence continues at coordinate 18,727,305 of CM038552.1, read as the reverse complement.
CTTCAATCTCCTCCTTGGTCAGAGCTTCCTCCCATGCATTTTTATCCCATCCAAGAGACTGTAAGAAGGCTTCTTCTTCTGGATCGACAACAATGCCCGCACAAGGATTAGTTTCTCCATTGTCAGTCGAAAATCTCTTGGACTCATCAGAGGCACAAAAATCTCCATTCGTACAATTTCTGATCTCTGTTGAGCAATCCAAGACAGATACCGATGAAAGGTTGTTATTTTCCATATTGCTGGGGAAAGTGATTTGTAGGTTCTCAGCTTCCGACTTTTCCAATTTTGATGTCAGGTCAATAGAGGTTGGCTCTAGAATAGCCCTTGAACTACTAGATGATTTATTCCTTAGTAAATTGAAAAAATCATTCCTATTCTGAGCTTGGGTAAGGAGTTTTCTTTCCCCAAAGGAGGAATGAGATAAGGCACCATTCTTATCAACTTTAAGATTCTGGTCAGTTGAACTCTTCAAAGGAAGGACCATGGCAGATGGAGCAAGGTCAATGGGGTTCAGGGGTTTGCCAACATTTGGGCTATCTTTAGCAGCAGGGGAGACATTTTTCTTCTCCCGGTTAAGAACTTGAAAATTTCCTGTTTGAGATGTCTTTGCAATGTCAGATCTAGCAAATGTGCGAACAGTAAGGTTCACATGCAACCGCTGGCCAACCTTAGTGGGAGAACTATAATCTCCACCTCTTGCAAGTTTTGATTTTGTCTTTTCTGATGAGTTGCAACTCTGAAAGAAATACATGATCATTAGCAAACAAACTAACCTTAGAAACACAAATAATCAAAACAAAAAACTATTGCCTTTACAAACAGAAGAAAAAGTGTGTGCAGAGAAAGAACAAACTACAAGACAAAACACACTTAAAGAATATTATAGTAAGAACAATCCTAACAAGATTTTCAACTATAGTATCCAATTTGCATTTTAAATAAGCACCAGAAATGAAGACACTGGCACATTGTAAATTTACAAACTGTGTCCAAATGAGAACTCTGTTCTTCTGGAATGAAATCTATAGAAAAAATGACAAGATGAATATATGATATGAGATGGGATGTATGGCATTACCTGCATTAAGCATTATCTTAAAATTAAAAAAATAATGATTCCACCTGCTATTGTTACAATTCTTTATCTTCTCAATATTTTTGGCCATTATATTTAATTAGTAAATAACTTATTTTCCTAAATACGGTTCAGCAATATTTGCTAGATATTCTTTTCATGTATCATGTTCCATAACTACATATTTTAACCTTCAAAATATGCAAAAAAAGTTTAAAATATTTATTATTCATCAAATTGACAAATTCAGATTAATCAATTTTTAATTCATTGGATCCTTCATGCTTAGCCATATTTTTCACAATAAAAAACACAATAAAATGAAGATACAAACCTAGTATGTGTTCTTATTGATGTATTTGTTTCTTATCATATCTTATTTTCATAGTTTCATTTAATGGTATTTCTATATCATAAGTCACATAATGGTATTTCTATATCAAGATAAAAGCTGTCTTTCTGGTCTTCTACGAGGGAAAAAGAAGAAAGCTCTATGTCTGGTTCGTGTAACAAGGTAAAAGATGGTCTGATAGTCACCTAACCATTTTGCAACTCTAGCTACAAATAAGCTTGAGGAGGCAAATGGGGAGGGCCTCTCTCTGAAACATTTTTGTTTTTTGGATTCCATCAGCAACAAGCAAGAGGGCAAAGCGATTGTGACCAGCAATGGAGAGGATAGTTGACCTTCAATGATTTGGTAGATAATGCTATCATTCCTTCAGGAAAAGCAAGAGGACTTGTGGAAGATGATGGCTACTTATTAGAAGAGGTGTTCTTCTTACTAAAAAATGCTGGTACACACCTAAAGGCAGCTCTAAAACAATGAAGAATTGTTCTTTGGGGCCATCAATCCTTTTTTATTTTCTTTAAACCAACATTTTACTTATCGGTCCATACCGACATACCAACATTTTATCGATACTGGTACGGTACCAGTACCATGGCGGTATGCACAGTGCATAACCCCAGTATTATTAAATTAATATTATATTATATTATATTATATTAGAAATATTAAAAAATATTTTAAAAAATAAACGAGCGACATCGCCGAGGCAACGTCGCCTCGATCTCTCTCCCAACGTGGGGAGACGAAAGGCGACGTTACCTTGGTCTCTCTCCCAACGCGAGGAGACGTTCGTCTCCCTGCGTGGGGACAATAGTAAAAGTCTGCGGCGCCGCAGCGACCAGCACGAGCGGCGGCGGCTGGCGGTGTGCGAGGCGACAGTACTTCTTCTTTCCTCTTCTTCTTTTCCTTTTCTTCTTCAATTGACCATCGACGATCGAAATCAACCCCGACAGATTTTAGCGATCCAATGACCGATCCGCGTCCGGTCGATTCTTAGAACCGATATGTCGGTGATGCGAGGCCTTACTGCTCAATAAGGAAAACCTTGCTTTAAACCAAAAAATCCAAGAAACAATAGATGCATAATAATAAATCTAGCATAGAGTGTAAGAACTTGATTATGTGCCAAGAGGAAAAAGATGACCTTGCAACTTATTTATAACATTATTTGTTGGAAATATAGAGGTGGTAATAAGAGAGAAAGTTCTTTTCATCTTAATATCATCATTAAACGGTTTAGCACCTCGTTTGTGTTGCTTACACACTTCCAGGAAGAGGAATGTCTGATTCCTTCACAAAGTGGGACGGAAGTGGGAAGGGACTTTTGAAGCTGACAAAGGCCATTTAGGAGAAATTTTGCTGGCTTGGAAGATGCTTATAATGGAAGAAACTAGTAAGACCACTTGATTCTTAATTGTCATTTATGCAAGTGTTGTCCTCACTACTAATATTTTTTTATGGAAATAACTCAATAATTGTGATTTTAGCGACATTCCTTAGTATCCAAAAGAAAAGGCTAGAGGCAGGGTTATTACTCTTTCTAATCTATTAAGTATTTTGTGATTTATTTCCTCTGATGGTCTTCTAGACTTCGGGTAATAACCATTTCAGAGCCTCCAGGGTCTTTGATAGATTAAACAAAGACTTCGTGAATGAATAATGATTATCCTGTTCCAGAAGTGTCACAATTCACAATCTCCCTAGGGTTTTCTCTGGTTACTCACCCCATCTTGATGAAGGCAGACCTTGCTAATAGGAATCCTAAAAGAACTAAAATATTTAGGTTTATGCCTCGCTGGTTCCATTTTTCTGAAGTCTCTGATAAAATTTATGATATTCGGAGAGATAGTAACCTAGGTGTGGATCCTCTTAATCTGGTGCAAGGGAGCCCAATCTTGATAGAATGAATAATGCTATATTAGGAAATATCCACCCTTGAAGAGAAAAAGAGCTTACACAACTTCACTAATTTAGGGTTGTATTCAGTTGTTTTACAATTAGATCATTGCTTTCAATATATAAATGCATACTGGTGGAGCAAAGCAAAATGTCGGTGAATCGGCAAAGGAGAAGATTAAACACCAATCACTCTATCTCCCCAGAGGATGATGGCATGCTTTATGATAGTAAGGACTTTGGCCTTTATTTCACCAAATGGTATAAGGAGCTCTAGGCAGATGGTGACTTATTCTGGCTTGACAGATGGAAGGCTTGTACAATGGGCTGTAGCTTGGATGGTAGTACGCATTAGGTCATTTGTGAGAGGTTATCCTTTTGCGAAATTCATGATGCTTTCTTTCAAGTAGAACTTGGTACAAACCATGATCTTGATAATTAAGGAATTCTTCAAACATTATTAGGATTCTTTAAGCGAGAATTTGAATTCTTTAATGAGATCCACATTTATTAGAGCTAGGGTAAGACCTACCTTCTTTTTATTATCTCTAAGAAGATCAATAGCAACAAAATTAAGAATCTTAGGTTTATAGTTTTTAATTCTTTCCTAAAGTATTAGTTTGAAGAACTCAAAAAATATTTGGAATAGTTGGTTATCAAAAAACAATATGATTTTGTCCCTTGTAGGAATATACATGTCAACATCTTTATTGCTAAGCACTCGTCCATCCTGTCTCTTACTATAACTCCCATAACTTTAATCAGGCTTGAAATCGAAAAAGATTATGATAGGTTATCTTGGAAAGCCATTGAGCATGTTCTCACTTTTGTTGAACCTTCACATTAAGATGATCAGGATGGATTACGGCTTGTATTTCCTCTCCCTCCTCCTATTTCCTTATAGCAAAGGCAAATTTGTTTTTCCCACCTAAAAATTGTGACCCTTCCACTAAGCATCTCATTCATAATTCTCTTGAAAATTAAAGGGCTTAGCCTATGAAGTATTTAGGTTCCTAGTTCTTATGTTACCCCTAGTAGATTAGCTGATTGGTTACAACATTGGTGGACAAGGCCAATCAAAAAATTTAAGGATGATACAAAAGTCTCAACGTTCAGACCAGCAAATCTGTTAATGTTGTGATTAATGCTATATCTACCTATACATTGTACAATGTTGGAGTGACTGAAGATCTTCTTAAGAGTTAAGAGCAAGTTTTGAGTTGTACCGCCCAGTATGAGCGGTACATACCGGTCCGATAGGATACCGATACGCAGACCGCTCACTACCGGGCAGTACCGTCCGAAGTCTCACCGCACCGGAAGAGGCGACGCCTCGTATCCCCACGCGGGATGAGGAGACGCCTCGTATCCCCGCGCAGGAACGAGGCGGCACCTCGTCTCCCCGTGCGGGACAAGGCGACGCCTCCTCTCCCCGCGCAGGAACGAGGTAGCGCCTCGTCTTCCAATGGGAGAATCGCGAGAGAACGAGGCGCTGCGTCGTTCTCTCGCAACATCGTTCTCCTGCGATGTGAGGTGACGCTATTTTTTAATATATATTATATTAAATTAATATTATATTATATTATATTATATTATATTATACTATACTATACTATATTATATACCGAGCCTTATGCACTGTGCGTACCACTCGATACCAGGTACCATACCGATACCAAGATAAACTCGATAGGTACACCGGTACGGACCGATCAGGTGAACCTTGGTTAAGAGTATTAATAAAGTGTCTTGGAGCTTCTTCAAAGTTCTAATTCCTTTAGCCATAAGCCTGCTTTCATTAGTTGTGAGGGCATTGGCAATCCTAAAGACTTGGGTGGGAGGAGGATTAGAGATATTCACGTGCATAAGAAGCCTGTATAGGCAAAAAGAACTATCCCTATTCTTAATAATGAGAAGATTCTTTGCGTTTAAGTTAATGATGCAAAATATGGCAATCCGAACTTTGAAAAGTGAGTTCTCATAATGAGTCCAAAAGATCTTTTTGTCGTTTGTTTGATAATATTGAATAGTTTATGGAAGCTTGTAGATAATGGTTAATTTACCAATATTTGCACTTGTCCTTGGTTTGGTAATACCCCTTTAGTTTAGCTCAGCTTATAGAAAGGGAGAATTTTCAAAGGCAATTATTCTGCACTCCGAAAGACCTCTGAGCATGGTTCATTAATCCAAAATCTGAATTAAATTTACTAGAATTTAGGCTCAAATTTAGGATGATTTGGTCAAATTGACTAGATTTGATCCTCAAAAGGACTATTCACAATCAACCTGAGATTGGCCAGAATCAAGCTGGAGTCGGTCAAAAGCAATCATAATGGAACTACTAATGGTTGAAAACCAGCCTAAATCATCCATACACAGCCAAGATGTTCAAACATATGAGTAGCAAAGAATCATCAGACTCACCAATTCAAATAAAGCATGATGATTCTGAATCCTCAATTACTTTGAAGGCTATAAAAGAGTTGTATTTTAGATTAGGCATAGTCAAATATACAGAACTTGATGCCAAATCTTTAGTAAAATCCTTATTTACAAAATCACTTGAATAGAAACTAATTACCCAACTCGAAGGAGACTAATATTAGGTTGGTCTTAATTTTTTGTTTATATCTCTTAATAAAAATATATATACTAGGTTAGTTCTCTATAACCTTATTGATGGAAAATGCTCGATGATCATTATATAATAAAAACCAAATAGGAGTCATGAGCAGATAGTTTAAGAATCAAGAAATACCAATATGACAGTCTGAAGCTACCTTGATGGAGCAAGCCTAAAAAGATTTAGGTCAACTTGGTTCATCTGCATATTAAACCAGTCTTGTCAAAGCAGCTAGCCACTAAAAGGTGCCTACCCTCCAAATAGCTCGAGGTGCTAGGCGTCTTGTCACGGACAAAGCTGTAAACAGGGAGTTTGATGTAATGCTCATTTATGTATGTGTCTTTCAGTTTTGTTTACGCTTGGCTTGCAATAGGCTTGGCAGCCCCAATTTGGTGGGCTTCTACAGCTGTTTTAGGCTTGTAAACAAAGGTTGTGTCATGTAGACATTTGTGGGGATTTCATTCTATAGTGGACCATCTTGGACCCTTTGTTGTGCGACCGTTCGCGGCTTGCAAAGTCTATGTTTGTTATTTGCATTGGCTATATGTGTTTTCTAAAATGGTTGCTTGTAGATGCTGAGTGGAATGTTTTCTCTAACCTATCTTCTCTTTTGTAGATCCTAAGGGACCATAAGAGGTTTCGGGGAGATTGACCCTTTGTGAATGGACACGCAAGGGTGCCACACGACTTGGGTAAAACGAGCTAAGTCCGTGACAGTGGTATCAGAGCAGGACAAGTATACACATAAACACTTGGCATGCAAACATGGGGGACCTTGAGGGGCTGCATTGAGACCAGCCAGCACGCGCGATAGTTTGAGAGAAACGGACGTTGAGATGTAGGGAAAAGAGTTGCTCAGAAAAGAGAGAATCTGATATTAGCATTCAGAGGAATGACCAACTCTTCACGCAAGAGGCACCACAAGGACAAGCGAGCTATGAAGAATATGTATTGCACAAAGGTTGGGCTGACTGAATTCAAGCTACAACTCGACGTTGGCTACCAAATTTGGTGGTGCTCAAGGCAAACCGAGTGTTTGGCAAAGGATGAGACCATGCAAGGTGAGATGGGTGGCTCCACGATTAAAAGAATTGTGCAAAGCTCACAAAGATGAAGGGAATTGCCAACTCGAGGAATTCAATACTCATGCAAGGGCTTGTATGCGAAAGACAGATTGTCTGTGGCCATCCCAAAGCGATCAAAACTCAACGCCGTGGAGCATTGAAAATTTTGCTTCGGTATAGGAATGATAAGTCCATAGGAGGCTGAAGTGTGCAACAAGTTCAGCATGTTACTAGGCTTTGAGAGGTGCAACAGGGCTGTCTTGGCCAAGTCGCAATCTAACAAGTGCGTTTGCGAGGCAAAACAATGCACAATTTATTCATCAAGGCGGAGTAGTCCAAGGGGATAATGGTCCCAAAACTTCCATAGGGAAGAATGCGAAGAGGAAAATTGCTTCAACAGAACAAATATCTAGAAAGGATAAATCCTAGTTCTCCAAAGGGAGAATCATATGCAACGGACCGCACATGTTGAGAAGTACCTTAAGACAACAAATACAAAAAGCTCCATGGACCGAGCAAGCGATAAGGAGTCGTCGCATGAGGTAATGCATTGGTGGATGCATTACGAGATTTGGGGGCGGGGGGGGAACCCAAGGCAATACCAAACAAAAGTACACTTGGAGCCGATGTGGAAATTAGACTCAATGGAGGGCTAACCCGTGGAATGATGAGCGTGAGGGCCATCATTAACTCAATGCAAATTGAGGGACGAAATTACTTTGGTGGAACTTGGTGAACCGTCCAAGCCGCATAAAAGGAGTTGACATTGAAGATGAAACATGAAGCAAAGGCACGAAGCTTTCCTTGGATAGAGGTCAAGGACATGAACTCTTGCAGAAGCAAGAGCGGGATCATGTTGTTCCATGGGTCCCTCATTCTAATAGAGCGACTCATCCTGCAAGGTGCCAAAGATGAGGGGAGCTTCGAGGCACATGCACCTTATCTCGGAGAAGTATTTGACGAATAAATTAAGGCGACTCAACTTGTGAAGGCAAAGTTGGGTTCAAAAGGCTTGGCACAGGGCAAGAGGATGTGGAGGCAGGTACTCTTGAAGAATATGTTGTAGTGTTGTCATTTGAGTTGTCGTGAAGAAAGCAATAAGCAACGAAGATTGTGCTAGGGGGCAAGATCCAAACAATAGTGCACCAATTTCAGCGAAATCAATGGACTTCGAGAGCTATGCTTCGTCCAATTATGACCGGAGAGTGGGTGGACGAAGGTTGATTGCCAAAGGAGCAAACATAATCGAAGGTGGCGGAGGCCCTAGATGTGTTGGCAGAAGCCACACATGAAGAGATCGTAGTTCGAGTTTATCCCACGAAGATCTGAATGTAATAGAGATGTCATCAGGAGATGACATGGTGCAGCGAATCGAGGTGGAACAATTCGAGGCAATACGACACACGCGGGAGAGGTCCCACGAGAGACTTGATCATACGGAGGTATGATCAGGAGCAACTGGGAGCTCCATTCGATTAATAACATGACGACAAGAAGGGCTATGGATTCAAGGAGTGAATGTCATGGTACCGCAAACACAGGTCTTATGTACGTTCATCGAATTTTGTATCAAATGAAAGCCTTGATCATCAGCATATGGGGGCTATGTGCCACCCAAGGGCAATTCTAAGTGCAAATACTAATGAGTCTAATGGGGGACTTGATCATACAGAGGTATGATCGAAGCAACTGGAGAGTTGGACTGCTTTAGAGCTCATATTCACTTAAGGAAACCCAACAAGTCAGAGGACAAGGCCGAGTAAGCGAACATTGCTACTAAGGAAGCAAAGAAGAATAAAAGCGACACAAGCCCTACAATATGATGCCAGAGGCCATGCATGAGAATTGTAATTTGTCTCTTCATCGACCAAGGGAATTGCTTGGAGAACATAGAGATGTTGAAGCAAGTGATCGAAAGGGGCAAGGAAGCGATGACGAGTCCAGAGGGACTCAACTACCCAAAAACCAAGCATCGATTAGAATGGAGGTGGACTCAGAGGAGTGAATGGAGATGGACTCGGAGGAGTGCCATAGTGCAGCAGAGGCGAATCTACCGATCACAAAGAGAGAAACGCAGATGCGAGGTGACAAATAGTAGGGTATTAGGCATGGCAAGGCCATGGTACCGTAGAGGCAAGACTTCCGTAAAGTCATCGATCCCTTGCTCTTATCGAGAGAGAGCGTTGGTCGTGAAAGGGGCCAAGGAGGTGGAGAATGCAGAGGCAAACTATAAGTACCGAGACAAGGCTAAAGGGCAGAGGCCTGAGAATTTCATAAGACCAATGTTAATGGACTTCTCATTAAGAAAGTCAAAAGTTGAGGACTTCGAGTTGATGTAAGAGTGCTCGACCAAGGAACGAAGTAAGCAGTAAGCAGTGTTATACCTATTCTACTCAGTGTAGGTGACAGAGATGATAGAGAAGATGGTACAATCCCAAAGGCAGCCAAAACTATCAAGGAGTTGCTCCAAGTTAGGGCAAAATTTTGCTTTTCTTAGCAAAACTTCTAGCATTTCAAAAGTTTGATAGCAATGAGAAGGTGAATCACAATAGCTAACTCAACGCAAAGAATGCAAACACTTCGAGTACTTTAGAAGTGTGAATAAAGAGCAGGGGAAGGCTAATAACCAGCTCAATGCATGAAATATAACCCTCGAGGACGAGGGCAAAATCGAGTAACCTTTGCCTTCTCACCCCCTTAAGAAATAAGCGAAACCGAGTATCCCAATGCTCTTATTTATCTAGTAGAGGACTACACAGGTTTAAAGACCCTTCAAAGAAACTTAACAGAAGACGACAGTTGGCAAATCCTCACCAATGGTGATCGGTGCCACAAAGAGTAGACTGTCTGATTTATTTCCTAATAGAATGTCAATCGAATATGAAAGTGATGCAAACCTACTTGAAGGCGTCAACTAAGTGAAAGAGGAATTGATGAGCAAATTTTGTGGAGGAAAGATCCTAAAAACTTCAAAGTTACAAGACAATGCTCGTTAAAGCTCCGACAAGTATCCACCCAGTTCAAATGACATGAGACATTTGAGAGACCGACGCATAATAAGGAAGGTATTTTCCTTCATTAGAAGGATCCGTAGGAACCAACAAGGATCAGCACAACTCAACCGACCCCACACATTGGCGAGTTGAAGCAGCATAACGAGTCAAAGTTCGACTACTCAGCAACAACAACGAAGAGCAGTTGGGAGCCACGAGACACGTTGCAACTATCACGAGACACGTTGCAACTATCAAAGGTTTCAACAAGGACGTCAAAGGAATAAGTGGGGGAAAATATCACGGACAAAGCTATAAACAAGGTGTTTTATGTAATACTCATGTATGTCCATGTTTTTCAATTTTGTTCATGCTTTGCACAGCATGTAGAGGGCTTGCAATAGGCTTGATAGCCTTAGTTTGGTGGGCTTTTATGGCTGTTTTAGGCTTGTAAACAAAGGTTGTGTCATATGGACGCTTGTGGGAATCTCGATCTACAATGGACCTTAGACCCTTTGTTGTACGATCATTAAAAGCTTTGCTTTCACGGACTGGCTGAAATTTCCTAAGTCGTGAGGCACCCTTGCGGTAAGTCATGGACTTAGCTAGAATTGCCTAAGTTATAAAGCACCCATGCGCCAATATCTCGGACTTAGCTAGGATTGCCCAAGTCATGAGTACTCTTGCGCCAATATCTTAGACTTAGAGGGGTTTGCCTAAGGCATGAAACGCCCTTTGCATTACCCGTCCATAAAATCAGCCATGTTACAACCTCACACAAGTCCCAAAGGACCTGCAAAAGAAATTTGATTAGTTTGAAAGCGTAGGATCATAATTGCCAGTTTGCATTAGTACAAACTAAATTTCATAATATAAACTTTCTACTTTGAAACTTCTAAAAGAAGGCATTGACAATGATGAACCTAGCCCAAATTAGGAAAAGAGTTAGAAAAGTATGTATCGCTCAGATATAATAACAGGACACAAATGACCAAAAAAATTCTAAAATTAAAAATTTAAACAAAGGACAATTACATTATGATGTAGACAAGAGGAGCAGAATATTTTTTTTTTGATAATAGAGGATCATAAAAGAGAGGAATAAAAGATAATAAAAAAACAAAGGGATAACTACCAGACTCACTTTGGCTCAAGGATAGGAATAAGGCCTCGCACCTCTACACGTCTTGCACATGGATGATGGAATTATGCCATCGGAAAGCAAATGTGGCCTTGCACCACTCACACTCAAGGTGAGAAAAGAACTCATTTCATTAATCCACTTTTAATTCATCCATTATAATGTTCTAGCTCTTTTTATAGGCTCAAATACAAAGATAAAAAGAAAATTATAGAAATAAGATAAATTATAATCACATCAAATCAAATACACAATCTATTCCTTCCTTTAAAGAAGATAATATTCTTGACTTAATTTGAGAGATAACCTATCTTTGTAGTGATGAATACTTAGATATTCGATCAAGATTTGCAATCTTCAACCAATAATAAATTTGATTTCTTCCACTTATCCTATATTTGTTTCCTTTTTCTTTACCTTGAGTAGATGTTACCATGTGACAACTTATGACAAATGCAAAAAATATCTCAAAACTAATAAATTTATTTAATAATACATAAACTAAATTTCTCCTACATCACATTGGTTATATTTAGCATTTAGATCTGAAAGCTTAAGGTAATAGCTATTTATTTTGTACTTATGCAGTAGGCAAGCAGCCTTTTTGTCTTAAGAAAAAAGCCCACGCCATTAAGATAAAAGATACCAATCAACCGGTAACCTCTTAGAAGTCATATTAATGTACTCCAAACTTGCCAAATCCTACATTCCAAAGTTCAGAATCACCAGGCTCTATCTTAAATTCAAAAAAGGAGATAATCTAATGGGAATTGGGGCAAAAATACAAGGACTACATAGACTTTCTAAAAATAGCCAAATGAACAAAATATAAATACATTGCTTTCACATAACATTCAAAATTTGGAGAGTTCAAAATATTTTGTTATGATCTTTTGTACTCCTATAGCAGACAAGCAAAATATGTCAGTCTTAAAGAAAAAACTTATTCCATTAAGATAAAAATACCAACCACCTGTCAAACTCCTACATATAATGTTAATGTACTACTACAATTAATGAAACCTACAATCCAATGTTCAGAATCACTTGAATCTGTATTTAGAGAAGTATATGCAACTAAACAATGCACGTCTGAAGTAGCATACCATAATAAAATGTTCACAAATTACAAATACGTTATTGCATAAAATACATGTTACATCACAGCACATGTACAACTGATTTACCTAAGGCAGAAGACATATAGCATCCTAATCCAATGCTTGTGTTTTCAGAATTTACCACAAGCTTCCTCATGCAGCACATATAATGGTTTGATATACTTAGAAAATTAATCCAAACTCCTCTTGTCCCATTTTAAATGGCCACTAGAATGGATAAATAATATATTATCATTGAATTGAAAGACATGCAAACTTGTCTCACTACAGAAATTATAGGTCTACATGAAGCATAGGCTCAAAGGAGATTCATCTCATTAGAGACTACAAAATAAAAAGAAATGAGGAAAGAAGCAACACAATAGATCCAATGTATCAAACTAAGGCATCATGTCTTTCCAAGAAACAAGGAGGTTATCATACCAAGGCCTTAGGCATCAAAGGTGTCATGGATATTAGCTGCTTGCACTTCTTTAATGTAAGCTCCTCAATCCTCTGAGTGTCAACAGAAAACTGCAAAATAATTTAAGAAACTAAATGTCATTTTAACAAAATCTCCTAAAAGAGAAACAAGCAACCACTATCCCATTCTATATATTACTTGAGGAGTGCTACCAACTTGGGATGGTACCTGAGCAAGTGCCTCTGCCATGTTTAATCCTGTCATAGTGCTTCCTGTTGCAGATGCCTGACTAATGGGAGCAACTTGTGCAATAGGTGAGAGTACATTACCATTAGTTTCAACTTTTACTGGTAATTCTGCCAAAGCGGATGTTCCAATTATAAAAGGAGAACTAAAGGGCAGACTCCGAACAGCAGTTTTAAGACCAGGGGTTGAGACACCACTTGCATCTGAAAGACCCTGCCTACCCTCAACTTGAAAGGATGGAAAGTCTTTCTCAAAGCAGGTTTTGCTAAAACTTCCTATTACACTTCCCCCAAATGGAGCATTGCCATTTGCATTACTTCCAAGTCTTTTAGACCAGCAGTCAACTTGCCTTCCTGCTACCATGGACTGTAAGCGTCTTAAGGCATCCTTTTCAACCCTAACTCCAATGAGTGAATCAAGATGGTCGATTTCATTGTCAACCAAAACTGACTTGTTTTCCCTATCAAAGAAATCAAAATCCTTCTCCTGGTTTCTATCATGAGATCTTCGAAAACTACTGTAAGCCTGGGATTTACCAAAGCTACCTTTATCATGAATCACAGAACAGTTAAAGCTAAAACTCCTACGCAAGTTCCTATCTTGGTCTCTGAGTAATCTATTTCTTGAGCCAAGTCCTACACCATTTTCATCTATGAGAATCAAAACACTGAATTAGCAGAAAAGTATTTGATGATAGAATCAGAAAAAAAGAAAGATACATGAAAATAACAGATAGTATCATATAATGATTGTAGAGTAACAGATACCAAAACGCATGGAAGAGCTGGTTCGCAGGGCAGTGTTGGATGTGCTCCCGTTTGCTAATTTATACCACTGTGGAACCAATGCTGGCTCACCTTGCTCCATCTCTGGTACCGACCATTATCTATATAGAGTAAAAACCCTCTACTTCTGAATCTGATCTATAACCTATACATGAATGTTATTTGTGTACAAAATATGTCCTTGGAAGAAGCCTATCGCACTACTTCGCCCGGAAGAAAGGTGAAGCTTGTTGTTACACCACTGCCGTGGAATCTAAATTAGCATCATATAAAAGCAATCTTTATTCTGCCAAAACATCTACTGTGCAGAGCCACGTCTAGTGAAAACGTGGAATCTGCCTAAACTTCAACGCGATTCTGTCTAGAAGAGGACCAAGATTTCAACGTTTCAACATCCATGAGATGGCACTACGACTCGATACCAGGCAAAAATGGCCCCCACCAAACCACCAACTCCGTACCGACTCAAAGAGCACAAGAAAAGAAGTACCCAGCGATCAAAAAGCAGAAATCATCCCAAGAGAGGGTCAAAAACCCAAAAAGGCCGCTCCCGATCAGGAACGGGAAACCCTAGGCTCCCAAAGAAGGGGTCAAAGGGGTAAAGAAAAAAGGAGGATGAGGGCAAGAAAGCCCTCCAATCCAAGATTAGGGGAAACTGCGACGAGCTCGAACCCTAAGAGACTCCGAAATGATATCAGTAATCCGATCGAAAAATGAAGAGGACAAGTACCGAGCACAAAGAAATCTTACGGCAGAGGAAGAATTTATGTGATCATTAAGGTCGACTCGACGTGTTCGTCAGCACAGGCGATGGCGGCAAGGAGGGAGATCTTAGTGATTTATGTAGGAGGAAGAGGAGGCGGAATAGGATGGAAGGCCGAGGAAAGAAAAGTATGGAAGAAAAGAGGGACAAACTACTCGGTTTCTCTGTTTCTCTGGCTCTCTCTCTCTCTCTCTCTCTCTCTCTCTCTCCCTCTCCCTCTCTCTCTCTATTCTGCGCCGGTTTGGATCACTTGCTCACACGCTTTTTGGCGCTTGTTTCGTTCTCTCGCTCGCTTTGCTGCCGTTGCGGTTGCCTTCGGCTAACCAAAACCTACGATGATGACGACGGCGGAAGGGATGGACCGTAGAAACAATTAACTTACCCTGTAGGCTCGTTACGGTGAGCCAAAACCTACGCCTTTTATCGGGACGGAATACGGCAGAAAAAATATCCCGGAGCCCGTGTGGCTTGGGATCCTTTTATACGGTTGATCGTGGCCACTACTTCCTCTTGGGTCGACTAATCATGACCGTCGATTGTGTTGAACATTTGGGCTAGTTTGGGTGGGCCGGATAATAAGAGAGGCCTGGCCTTTTACGTTTTTTCGAACCCGCTTCAAAAGTCCCCACTTCACCATCTCATTTTGGGTGTGCATATATATGAGTTCTTTAGTTCTTTTATGGACTAATTCTAGTCCAAGAAAATTATATATATATATATATATATAAAAGATGAATTCATATTAAAAGTTTTTTCATATACCCTTTTCATATTTTGTGAATAGTGTTTTTATCATAATTTCTGAAATGCTTCTAATAATTTTGTAAATGTGCCAAAGATATTGTAAGCTTATTTAAAAATATTATAACTGACGTGAAAGTGTTTAGTTGTTCTTGTTCCTGCACTCCAATGAGGATGCCGATTTGAAATTTTTTTATAAAACAGCTAATTTCTATTAAATTTTTAATCTTTTGAATAGGGTCTTAGTGTTTTAGAGGATGTTTCAAAGATTCTATAATTCACAATATACATCTTATACGGACGATTGGACTGATTCACCTTTTGGACTGATTCACCTTTTGGACCGATTCTTAAGGTGTAACTCCAATTGTCTTGTTAGGGGTACATTTAAATAGATTATTATAAAAAGGAATGAATTTTGGGAAATATAAAAAAGAGAGCACCTATTGGGAAAAGTCCAATACGATGAGTGTTTTTAGGAATTGAAGTTTTCTTATAGATGAATTTCTAGGATTTCATTTTTTTTTCTCGAGTGGTGCTTCTCCTTTTTATAATTTTCTAATTGTCCCCTATTGAACTTAATCTTTAAAATACCTACTGGCATGGCAATTGCAATCACTGTTGTCATTTCCTTTGGATCGAGCCATAGAGTGATTTGATCAATAGGGTGAACTAGCCCACCGATATACATCCAATTCAAACCTACAAATACAGCCTGCCATTTAGTACTATCGATCATCAACATTCGTCTCTAATCAATTTCTATCACTTTTTTCTCTCTTATCAGTGTTCATATTGGGTTGTGAACTCTATTGATTTGGACCTAATCAAAACTCTTAAGGGTATCATCAACATTAGTCTCTAATCAATTTTTATCACTTTTTTCTCTCTCATCAGTGTTCATCTTGACTCCATCTATTTGGACATAATCAAAACTTTTAAGGGACACTCTAACCCATCTTTACCTTTGTGCCATCGACCGCTTAAGTATAAAATCTACTGGGCAATGAACTATCACCTAAATATCATGCAACAAGAATTTCTACACTCAAAGGGTGAGTCTAACACCTTGAATGCCTCCCCGTTGAAAGCATCCAGGAGGCACCTTCCAGCTAACTTTCACCTCCTAGAATTAGAAGCCTTTGATGACAGCTCCAATCCAATGAAACACACTATGATCGACATGTCAGATGCCCTAATGTATTGGGCATTTCCAACTACCCTAAGGGGGTCAGCTTATGAAGAAGTTAGAGCACCACTTTCTTGCCAATATGCACTCAAAGCCATCTACAGCCATGTTGCTCAGGTTGAGACAAAGAAAAAATGAGCCTCTCTCCCGCTTCATCGATCGATTTGTTGATGAGATCCGAGGGGTCCCAAATGCCCACCCTTCGTTGGTAACCTAGGTTTTCATGATGGAACTGAGGCCCACTAACTTCTTTTGGTCATTGGTGGAAAAATCATTCGTATCCATATCCAAAATGTTGCAAGGGCAAATCAGTATGTGGCAATTAAGGCTATGATCTCAGGTCAGCGTAAGGAGTCTCACATGAGATCATGCCAACGAATGCCTCAGGGCTTAACCCTGGGATCACCCCGAAGAAGACACCCTTGACCCGGGGGACCATGGCTATGTGTTGAGCCACTCTCAAAACTAGCTCGAGTGAATCCTTCCACTCGAGGTTGCTCTTTTAACTCCCCAAGCAGAATTCTTCGAAAAAGCCACATCTGAGGAGGGACTCTGAGCCCAATTGGACCTGGTCGATAGGCTCAAGGACAAGGTGCACCTCTAAACCTAGAGATATAAGATGACAATAGTGTTGGGAAACCTTAATAGAGCATCACATGCGGAGTAGAAAACAAAAACAAAATTGGTTTCCCATGTCGTATCAAATTATTATGCGATGATTGGTGCTCGAGAAACAGCAAAACCAAAAAATTTTGCGCAAACATATATTAGATGTATTACATAAGAATATTGTATATCTCAATAAAGTCTTAGATCCAAAAGAGAGGATGAAGGAGGGCACATGTCCTTCTCTCTAAAAGTACCTACATGGTGGAAGAAGCAATGATGCTTATCCCTCATAGTGCATAAAACTCATAATTTTCACCCACTTTCTTCACAGCTTTTGCGCACCACCTTATAGTAAGCATGAAAGAAGAACTCATTTATTCTTTGCTATCATCATGCACCAAGATGAGGGGTGTTTGACTGAGAGGAAAGAGAAGGGAGGAGAATAGGATGGGGTGGCTAAAAGTGCACCTATTTATAGAAAGCCTCTTGAACCCTAACGGACACTGTCTTAGTTAGATCTCTATCCAATTATCCTAACCTCTTGGATTATTGGATCTCTATCCAATAATCTTAATTTGCCTCTAATTGAGCCTCATCCAAGGAATCCATTATTATTTGGTCTCATCTAATAAAATAAGGACTTATTGGATATCTCATATCTAATTCTCTACTCGTCACAACATCCACCATATATGTATGACCCTCTAAGTCTAATACCGAGTTGGTCATGAGTTGCACCTGTCAAAACTCCTTCTTACTCAGAACTCTTTCTGACTTAGTGAATTATTATCATATAATAATTCACTCAACTCATCGACTATGGAACCACTGTGCGTCCCTAGACGATATAGGGAATATAATTCATTGAACCTATCTATCCTTAATTATCGTGTATCATTAGTTTCTCATCCATCTGATATCATAGTGACTATATATTAGGCATGATACTATCAAGCCTCATACCAAATCCATTTGAGTCTTATTCTAATCGAATTATCCCAAAGAACTCATTCTCTCTAGATCTGAATGATCATAGTCAGAGATTTGCTTGAGTGAGAACACACAAGACATTTCTCCTGTGATACCAAAAGTGGATGATCGTGTATTGATACTCAATTGCTTTGTAAGGCTAGCTACCATTCTCGATAAATGGCTATAGTAGATCTGAAACTTCTAGACTCGTAAGTCCAACATTAAAAAATGGAGAACAAGACATCATTGGGAGTAGCAACATCCATGAGTTTTCATAGTAATAGGAGTTGTATAGTTTTCATAGTCTAAGCACTAAGTACACAACTAAGATTATAAAATTATTGAATCTCGAATTTTTATGATAAAATCAATTGATAGGTTTTATGATCTAACTTGTGTGTTAGAGAAAGTGATACATGATTAATTACAATGGTGAAAATATAATACAATATAATATTGAGCTAGAAGTAAGCTTGGGCATCGGGCTGAGGTTCGAATGATGCAGTGGAAGCTCACCGAGAGTTCGTCAGGAGTTCGTCAAAGGTGATCAGGAGCTCGATGAGAGCACGTTGGGAGTTCATCAGAAAATGATCAAGAGACTCACCGGGAGCTCGTTGTAGGATGCCGAGAAGTTCATCGGGAGTTTGAAAGATCAATTGACATATTGGACAAGAACGATTGCAATTGTGTAGTGTGTCGTAGTTAGTATCATAATTAAGTCTTGATTGGCTTAGATTTAGAGATATCTAAATTAACTTAATGAGAGACAACCAGGTCCATTTTGGGTTAGACTTGAGGTCATGGTTGAGCTCATTTAGTTCTCAGGCTGCCGATGGTAGTACCACCGGTGTGCAATGGTGGTATCGCTCAAGCGGTGGTAGTACCATTGTCACCTAGGTTTTCGAGCAATCGTCGATGGTGGTAAAATCTTAGAATATTTTATATCCAAGTAAAATCTTAGATCCAAAAGAGAGGATGAAGGGCACGTGTTCTCCTTTCTAGAAGTACCTACATGGTGGAAGAACCAGCTATGCTTGTCCTTCACAGCACAGCAAACTCACAACTTTTATGTACTTTCTTCACAGCTTTTGCACACTACCTTGTAGTAAGCATGAAAGAAGAAGTCATTTATTCTTTACTATCATCACACACCAAGGAGAGGGGTAGTCGAGTGAGAGGAAAGGGAAGGGAAGAGAATATAATGGGGTGGCTGAAAGTACACTTATTTATAGAGAGTCTTTTAAACCCTAACAGATCTTGTCTTATTGGGAATTATATTTCTATCCAATTATCTTAACATCTTGGATTATTGGATCTCTATCCAATAATCTCAGTTGGCCCAATTTCATCCAAGGAATCCATTGTTGTTTGGTCTCATCTAATAAAATAGAGGTTTATTAGATATCTCATATTTAATTCTCTACTCGTCACAACATTTACCATATATGTATAACCCTCTAAGCCCAATACCGGGTTGACCATGAGTTGCACCTATCAAAACTCCTTACTCAGAACTCTTTTTAACTTAGTGAATTATTATTCCATAATAATTTACTCAACTCATCGACTATGGACGTATTAGACCACTATGCTATAATTTCTAGACGATATAAGGGATATAATTCATTGAACCTATCTATCCTCAATTATCATGTATCTTTAGTTTCTCATCCATCTAATATCATAGAGACTATATACTAGGCATGATACTATTAAGCCTCCTACGAAATCCATTTGAGTCTTGTTCTAATCGGATTCTTCTAGAGAACTCATTCTCTCTAGATCTAAATAACCCTAGTCAAGGATTTGCTTGAGTGAGAATACATGAGATATTTCTCTCGTGATATCGGGAGGGGATGATCCTATATTGACACTCAATTATTTTGACACTAAATGCTTTCAGGAGGCTAAGGTGCACCTTGAGATGACCATAAGCTTACTTCAACAAATGAACTACTCCCTGTGACAATTATGGCTCCATCATTGAGAGCCTGCAACACCCTAGGATTCCACCTGCCACTTCGACCGCCCGCTCAAACCATCTCTCTTGCTCCTACACAGGCCCCTATGATAGATTTGCACCTTCGGGATCAAACTAAGCAATAGGCAATAACATTTTGGCATTAGAGGAATGACCCAAATGTCACAAGAACATCCATTCATGACTCCTCTTGATGAATGCTCAAGTGAGGAAGTGTTACTGTCGGTACTCAACACCTTCGGGCAGGAAGGACAACTACCTTCCTTCCCTCAGGTGGACGCCTCCACCTCAGCAGAAACATTAAAATGTTACTAGCATCTGTTCAACAATCTCGGTCTCTCCCCTTCAGGGTCGAGTGTAAGATATATATTCATCCCATCTTATGCCTTCCTGGGACTCACCCATCAAGTAGACACTTATTGACATGATGCAAGTGATCACCTCTCTCCTGCCTTGGTTGATGCAGTAGGCAGTTGGTTTTGAGTTAAGGATTCAGATCAGTGGTTAAAGCCCTAGTTTCGAGTTGAGTTCCTACTTTGTATTTTAATTATGGCATTATTGCTAGTAATCCAAACCTCACTCGGCCCCTCGCCTTCGAGAGTGCCCTCAGCAGGCTCCATACCACTACCCCTAGAATGTCGTCGACAAGCTGAAGAGGCTCCTAAAGAGCAAATACCCTTGATTATGGAGCTTAGTGCCCCCTTGTGTCATAGGGTGGCACATGCCCAAGTCAAAGACATAATTCGCTGACTCAGTGGAGGGTTCACTATTCCCGATAAATGACTATAGTAAATCCGAAACTTTTAGACTCGTAAGTCTAACATTAAAGAATGAAGAACAAGACATCATTGGTATCTTAAGTCTAAGCACTAGGCATACAAATAGGACTGTGAAATTACTGAATCTTAAATTTTGATGATAAAATCAATTGATAGGTTTTATAATCTAATTTGTTTGTTAGAGAACATGATGCATAATTAATTACAATGGTGAAAATGTAATACAATATGATGTTGAGCCGAAGTTAAGTTTGGGCATTAGGCTGGGTTCGAACGATGCAGTGGAAGCTCACCGGGAGTTCACCAGGAGTTCGCTGAAGATGATAAGGAGCTCGATGAAAGCACGTCGAGAGTTCATCAGAAGATGATAAAAGACTCGTTGGGAGTTCGTTGGATGATGCCGAGAAGTTCATCGAGCTCCTGAGGGACTCGACCAACTCTTTGTGATTCTCATCACGTTCGGCCTCTAAATCATCATGGTCTCGAGGGACTTGACCAACCATGATATTTAGTTAAGTCATCACCATCGTTATAAGATGAGTCTGATTTGATGATATGCCCTCGAGGGACTCGATCAAGCATACCATGTCCTCAGGTCGTCGGTGACATCTCTATATCATAGGTAAGAACTCGATCACGTAGATAAGTGAGTCTCGAGGGACTCGACTAACTCAACCTATGTCGTGATTCAATTTCTTCCTATAATGATGGAAGGCCACGTGGGTCATCTTATTGCCTCACGCTTACTGACTTAATATTATTATAGGAGGGGTTTTTGTTTTGTATCGGTCTACTAATATGTCATGTCACACACATACATATTTAATATATATCTACATCGCATTCAAATATATATATACATATATCTAGTAGGTGTATAACATATCACATATGCAAGCCACACTAGATGATCTTAAGCCGTCACCTAATATGATTAAGCCCGAGCCAATGGGCCTAATCACTCACAATAGGATTTATGTGTGCATTGGCGCATCTCCATGCCCTATGATTGTTGATCTTGTCATCATCGATTTCATCGGATCGTCATATCACCATATGTCGTGATCTCCCACCACGGCATCGTGGGTCCCGTTGTAACCTCCACGCTCCCGCTGCGCCTCTCCATGTAATTACAAATAATCATAGGCATACAAGCCCAATAATAAATGAGAAAAACGTAGGCTTGCAGGCCCTAATAATAATAATAATAATCACAATTACACACATGACTCATGATCATCCACTCACATCATACATCACATGTACATCACATCATATGTAGGATTGCTATATATAATAATTAATTAAGCTATTTAATTGATTATTTTTCTGGAAATCAGGATATATTTAGAATTTTTAGAATTATCAAGGGTATTTTTATAATTCTAGATAAGAGGACAGTCCTCGAAATTTTCAAAATTATTAAGGGCATTTTTAGAATTTTGTACATGAGGACAGTCCTCGAATTTCTAAAATTATTGAGAGCTTGTCGATATTCTGGATGAGATGACAGTCCTTGAAATTTTTAAAAATGTTGAGGGCATTTAAAAAATTCTATATAAAAGGGACAGAACTGAAATTTCTTAAATTCTGAGGGGCATAACCATCTTTTTCTCAAAAAGATGCCCTAGCCCTCCTTCACCCTCATTGCCTTGCTTCCCCACGCAGACGCGGCCGCCTTTGGCACGGCACCCGCCAAGGCGACCACCTGCGATCAAGACTACCGCCTAGTGGCGGGGCTAGCCGCACGGTGTGTGGGTGGCCCCTTGTGGGCTATTGCCCTGGCCGCCTGCAGTAGCCGTGCCATGGTCGGCCACCTGCAGGGGCCCGGCCACCACCTGCATGTAGACAAGATGTACGTGCCCCTTCCCCATAGGCGTCTACTTTCACTGTCAATTGTTGCAACAAGCGTATATAATAGTTCTACGTGATTCAATCTCATCACATATAGTATAAAATTAATTTTTCGCACGAAAACCTTGGCTCTGATACCACTATTATGAAACCTCAGTGGGTGCATCACATGTGCAACAAAAATAAAAATAAAAACTAATTTTCCATGCAGATTAAATCATCGTGTAAAAGATTGGGATCGCAAGAAAATCGTAAAAACTAAAAAATCGCGATATATGAGAGATTGATTTTTACCTAGGGAGATCATATATCCCTGTATTCCAGATCCAGATGGAGAAGATGAAGGAGGTCAAGCGTCCTCCTCTCTAGTGCTATCTACACGATAGATCTCTACAGCGAAACTCCTCCAATCTGATCTTGCAACTCTTGCTCAGAGGGAGGGAGGAGAATAAGAGGTGGTGGCTAAAGCTACAGCCTATCAACCATGAGTCTCCCCTCTTATTTATAGAGAGCCACCAAAACCCTAAGGCTCCTTCCTTAGTGGGTATTGGATCTCCATCCAATAACCCACTAATCTTGTATTATTGGATCTCTATCCAATAATCTCCTTAGGCTTATAATTGGACCTTAATCAAGGAGCCCATCAACATAGCGTCTCATCTAATGAGAATAGGGGCTAATTGGATCTTCATCCAATCCTCTATTCGCTGAAGCATCTACCATATGTGTGTGACCCTCTAGGCCTGATACCGAGCTGGTCGTGAGTCACTCCCATTAGAACTCCTTCTGATATAATGAATTATTATCTCCATAATAATTCACTCGACTCATCGATTATGGACATACTAGGTCACTATGCCATAGTCCTGAGATGATACAGGGGGGATCAAATCCATCGAACCTGTCTGTTCACAGTTACAATGTATCTATAATCCCTCATCTAAATAATATCTCAGATATCATATATTGGATATGGTACTATCAAGTGACATACCGAATCATTTTATCTTGCTCTATTCGGATTCTATCGGAGAACTCCTTCTCTCTCAATCCGAATGACTCTAGCTAGGGATTTATCTGAGCAGGCACATATGGGATATTTCTTTCATGATATCGAGAGTGAATAATCCTCTATTGATACTCAATTGCCTTCATAAGGTTGGCTACCAATCCCGATAACTAGTTGTACCAGATCTAGAACTTTCCAAACCTATAAGTCTGGCGTCAAAGAAAGGAGTACTCATATAAGACATCTTTGGTGTCTCAAGTCTAAGGACTAGATACACAACTGGGACTATGGAATCACTGTCTGACATTATGTATCATTAACCATACAACATTCTATAAGCAGATCAATTAGTAAACTCATTCTCTAATAAGCACATGTGCTATAACCTTAGTGTCTTCATACAAGTGACTATGAGACCAGTCGTCTCCATCATATGGATAGGTATATAGTACACCGATCTATCTGGTTATCTCAATATCCCTCTTGAGTAACCTATGACTGGGATTATTTAGGATCTGTGTTTAAAGGTGAATCGATCTCATTATCATGATCTCATCACGATCCGATTCCCATTGCACAGAACCAAGGATATCACAATATATATGTAACAAATAATATAATGTAAAAATATACTAATATTAATTATAATTAAAAAGATCACACAGCATGTCACACGTGTCATCACTCACGTGATTGGCTTGCAGGGCACCTGTAACTAGCATTTACCACTTCAAGAAAATTAAATAAGGATACAAAACTAGATCAAAAGACTCACTACTCAATGATGCATCCAAGAGATACAAAGTTTTAGAGACTCCAAAGAGCTTTTGCCAATACAAATCAGTTACCAAAAGTTATTTCTAGCCTTATAATATCAAAATAAGTACTAGTGCATGAAACATCCCTTCATGCATGGGGAACTATAACATTAAGTGATTCACATCTACCAACTAACCTCTTTAATATATTCCTTGGTCATAAAGAAAAACATCTTGAAATTAACTTTGTCCAAGGAATATACTCATGAGATGTCATTTTGAGTATGCGGGGTTAAAAATTCTGAAAAATTAGACACTCCTATGTCAAAACTATTAAATCAAATCTCAACTAAAAATCTAGTAAAAGGATTACCTAGCATTAAGTTCGCTAAAAATAAAATTTGTGATACTTATCAAATAGAAAAGTAAATAAAAAGTAGTTTTAAGTCAAAAAATCAAATAAGCACCTCTAGATCACTACAATTGATCCATATGGATTTATTTAGACCAATTGATATTATAAGCTTTGGAGGTAGCAAATACACATTCATCATTGTATATGATTATAGTAGATATACTTGGACTTACTTATTGGCATACAAAAGTGATTCTTTTAAATATTTTTTAAAATATCATAAAATTGTTCAAAACAAAAAGGGTTTTATGATTTTATCTATATGTAGTAATCATAGTGGTGAGTTTCAAAATAATGATTTTCAAACTTTGAGTATAGCCATAATTTCTCTACTCCTAGAAATCCATAGCAAAATAAAGCAGTGGAAAGAAAACATAGGAGGTTACAAGAAATAGCTAGAACCAAGTTAAATGAATATAGCCTACCAAAATATTTTTAGACTGAAACCATTAACATAACATACTATGTTATGAATAGGGTTCTTATAAGAACATTACTCTCTAAAACTCCTTATGAATTATAGAATAATAGAAAACCCAATATTGCATATTTCAAAGCTTTTGATTGTAAATGCTTTATTTTACAAGAAAAAGATACCTTAGGAAAGTTTGATGTAAAATTTGACGAAGGTATTTTTCTTGATTATTCTTTAACTTCAAAAGCTTATTATGTTTTTAATAAAAAAATTAGTTATTAAAAAATCTATTTAAATTATTTTTAATGAGGTTTTCGAATTTAAGAAATTTGATTTTGATGATGATTTTGATTTTGATACTTTAAATTTAAATAAAAATCTTCCTGAAAGCAAATCCTTACCCAAAGAATGGAAGTATGTAAATGCTCATCCTAAAGAGTATAATAGGAGATACATCGAAAAGTATTAAAACTCATTCTTTTTTTAAAATTTTTTATGCTAACGTCGTATTTTTATCTCAAACTGAACTATAATACATTAATGAAGCCCCTAAAGATGATTCTTGGGTTATTACAATGCATGAAGAATTGAACCAATTTGAGAGAAATGAGTTGCGGAAGCTTATTCCTAAACCTAGTGACCATATAGTGATCGGTACTAAATGGGTCTTTAGTAATAAACAAGATGAAAATGGTATCATGATTAGAAACAATGCTATATTAGTGGCCAAAGGTTTCAACCAAAAAGAATGAATCAATTATAAAGAAATTTTCGTTCTTATGGCTAGACATGAAGCAATAAGAATGATCCTTGTCTTTGCTTCTTTTAAGAATTTCAAGTTATTTTAAATGGATGTCAAAATTGCTTTTCTTAATGGTTTTATTTCCAAAGAAGTTTATATTGAACAACCCCTTGATTTTGAAAATAATCTTTTTATGAATCATGTTTCCAAAGTATCTAAGACTTTTTATGGGTTGAAACAAGCCTCTAGGGCTTCGTATGAAAGACTTAACTCTTTTCTTATTTCAAATAATTTTTAAAAGATAAGGTTGATATTATATTATTTATTAAGTATTTTAAAAATAATTTTATTATTATTAAAATTTAGGTGGATGACATTATTTTTGGTTCTTCAAATAAATCCTTATGTAAATCTTTTACCAAGAGTATGAGTCAATAATTTGAAATGAGCTTAATTGATAAGTTAACTTTTTTTAGGATTACAAATAAAATAATTAAATAATAATATATTTATAAGTCAAACTAAGTATATCTTAGACTTGTTAAAACATTTTGGTATGGACAATTCTAAGGCTATAAACACACCCATGAGCACTTCTATGCAATTAAACTTGGATAATGAAAGTGAAAATTTTGATCAAAAATTATATAGAGCTAGATAATTTGTTATATTTAACTGCTACAAGACTAAACATAATGTTTAGTATTGGATTGTGTATAAGATTTCAATCCAATCATAAACATCCCATTTTAAATCAATTAAACAAATATTTAGATATTTAAAATGAATTGTAAATTTAGGATTATGGTATCCTAAGTCTAAAATTTTTAATTTACTTGTCTATGTGGATGCCGATTTTGGAGGTTATAGAATAGATAAAAAGATTATAATAGTAATATACCAATTCTTAGGACATGCTCTTATTTATTGTTCTTCCAAGAAACAAAATTTGATTATATTATTTACAGCTAAAGCTAAGTATATAACATCAAGTGCATGTTGTGCACAAGTTATTTAAATGAAAAACACCTTAGAAGATTATAAAATTTGCTTAAAAAATATTTCTATTAAATACGATAATGCTAGTGTAAATTTTAACTAAAAACCACATTCAAGCATCAAGAATAAAACATATTGACATTAGGCATCACTTTATTATAGATCATATCAATAATCATGATATATCTTTGAAATTTATTGATACAAAAAATAATTAACTGATATTTTTATAAAGCCATTAAATGAAGAATAATTTGATTTTATTAGAAGAAAATTAGAAATATTGAATCTTCCAAATGCATAATTTGTTATCATATTTTTTTGGATTTTTTGGTTTTTGTAAAATAAGTTCTCTTTTGAAATAATTTCACATTATTCTTAAAATTTACAAAAGAAAAAATATGTTGCATAAATTTTTTGTGATGCTTGATATATGATTCATGAGCTCTCTTTTGAATCCTTTATTATAAAATATTTTGATTCTTGGATTTATGAATCTTTGATGCATTGCTTTCAAATATACTCCCCTCTTGATATTCAATTTTTTTTATACTTGATCTTTGATTCTTGGACTCCTTAATACACTTGACACCCCTTTTCTTCTTTTTCTTGTATTTTATTTACAAAGGGGGAGAAAAAATTTGATGTGACATTTGTGATGAATAAAATCTTTGCTGGTTATAGGTGCCCTGTAAACCAATCGTGTGAGTGATGACACATGTGACACGCTATGCAATCTTTTTACTTATAATTATTATTGGCATATTCTTATATTATATTATCTGTTATATATATATATATATATATATATATATTATGATATTCTTGGTTTTGTGCAATAGGAATCAGATCATGATGAGATCACAATATGAGATCGATTTGCCTTTAAACATAGATCCCAAATAATCCTAGTCATGGGTTACTCGAGAGGGACATCGAACTAATCGGACAAGCTAATCTACTGTATACCCATCTATATGATAGAGGGGGTTGGTCTCATAGCCACTAATGTATAGACACTAAGGATGCAATACAGATACTCATTGAAAAATGAGTTCATTGAATGATCTACTTATGGAATGTTGTATGGTTAATGATACCTAATGTCAGGCAATGATTCTGTAGTCCCAGTTGTGCATCTGGTCCTTAGACTTCAGACACCAAGGATGCCTTGTTTGAGTACTCCTTTCTTTGACACCAGATTTACAGGTTTAGAAAGTTTTAGATCTAGTATAGCCGATTATCATAATTTATAGCAAACCTCATGAAGACAATTGAGTGTCAATAAATGATTATCTACTCTCGATATCATGAGAAAAATATCTCATTAGTGCTTGCTTAGATAAATCCCTAGCGATGGTCATTTTGATTGAGAGAAAATGAGTTCTCGAAGAGAATTCGATTAGAGCGAGATTCTGATGGATTTCATATATGGCATAATAGTATTATATCTAATATGGTATCTGAGATATTAGTTGGATAAGGGACTATAGATACATAGTAACTGTGGATAGATAAGTCTGATGGATTTGATCCCCCTGTACCGTTTGGGGACTATGGTGTCTAATACGTCCACAGTCAATGAGTTGAGTGAATTATTATAGGAATAATAATTCACTATATCAGAATGAGTTCTGATGGGAGCGACTTATGACTAGCTTGGTATCGGGCCTAAAGAGTCACACACATATAGTAGATACTTCAGGGAATAGAGGATTTGATAGAGATCCAATTAGCCCCTATTCTCATTAGATGAGACCCTATACTAATGAGCTCCTTGCATGAGGCCCAATTAGAGACCAAAGGAGATTGTTGGATATAGATCTAATAATCCAACATTAGTGGATAAGTGAATGGAGATCTAATACCCATTAAGGCAGGACCCTAGGGTTTTCGGTGGCTCTCTATAAATAAGAGGTAGGGGTTACACTGAGATGATAGGCTGCATCTTTGGCTGTCCCCTCCTATTCTCATCCTCTCCCTCACCTTCTCAGCTATCCAGCCCCTCTCAGGCATGAGAGGGCAATAAAGAAGATAGAAAATCTTCTTATAAGTTTGTTATGAGAAGCTGCGTAAGAATTGCGAGACTTGGAGTTGCGATTGGAGGAGTATCACTATAATAATCCATCATGTCTATACCGCTAGAGAGGAGGACATTGGACCTCCTTCTTCCTCTCCATCTAGATCTAGAAAAATAAGAATATACGATCTCCTTATGTAAATAATCTCATACATAATGTAGTTTTTTTAGTTTTACAATTTTGTCATGATCCAATCTTTTGCATGACGATTTTGATCTATGTGGAAAACCTATTTTGTTTTGATCTTTCATTGTGCATGTGATATTCCCGCTTGGTTTCCCAATAATCCTCTCTTTATTCTTCTTTTTATTTCACATAGGGGAAGAAATTGACTAAATTCCTTTCTTTATGTGCTAAATATTGTGATAAATATTTAAAAATATTCAAATATGAGTGAGTTGAATATTTCTCTTCTTTTATTGATGATAAAAGAGGAGAAATGACATAATTGATTATATAAGCCAAATGTTTGAAATAATTATCATGTGAAACATATTTTTTGTTAAAATTTTTATCATGTATGATATCATGATAATGAATAGTTAAATTGTTAAAATTTTAATGATTAGTCAAAATTGTCAAAATGTTATACTTGAATTGAAAGATGATGGTTTCAATTTGAATTCAAGTTTGCTCTATTTTTATGATATAGGGGAGTTAAGGTTAACTCCATCATTAATTGGTTGTCATCATCGAAAAGGGGAGATTATTGAATCTCAAATTTTGATGATGAAATCAATTGATAGATCTTTAATTTAACCTATGTGTTGGAGCTAAGTGATACAAGATTAACTACGATTGTGAGAAGGCAAAACAATACGATGTTGGGCCGAAGTCAAGATCGATTATCGGGCCAGGGCTTCGAATGATACAGTAGGAGCTTGCCAGGAGTACGTCAGGAGTTCACCAGAAGATGATCGAGAGCTCGTCGAAAGGATGCCATAAAGTTCACTGGGATTTTAAAAGATCGATTGACGTGCCCGACAACAAGAACGATTGTAATTGTTCTAGTGTGTTGTAGTTAATATCATGATTTAAGTTTTAATTTAGTTGGTTGTAGAGAAATCCTAACTAACTAAATTAAAGGCCAATTGAGTCCACTTTCGGTTAGATTTGAGCTCGTGATAGAGCTCATTTTGTCGGGTTGGAAAGGAGTTAACAAAAGGTATGTCTTGGGTATGAAATAGTATGGGAAAGTATTATTCTAAGTTTTTCGGTGGTAGTACAATCGGTGGGTGATGGTAGTACTGCCCAGGCGGTGGTTGTACCGCCTAGGCGATGGTACTACATCGCCATCTAGTTTTCTAAGGCACTTTCGACAATAGTACTATCGGTATCGATGGTAGTACCACCCATATCAGGATTTTCTGGAGATGGGTTGAATTTCGTCTCTAATTTTTGAAGCCAATTGGGGTCTATAAATATCCCAAGTATTCTTCCATGGAAAGTAAGAAATGCTAAGATAGTGAACAAAATCTTTGAAAAATTTTGTAAAAATCAATTGAGAGCTTCTCTTATGTCTTTCAAGTGTAAAGTGAGTTTAAGGGAAGAGGTGAAAGATTGTAAAGGTTCCTCTCTTCAACTTGTGAAAAGGAGAAAAATGTAAAAGGGTTTTTGATCTTTGCTCATGAAAGAAGATCATTAATAAACACCGATGAACCTCAATGAAGGAGGAATTGGGAGTGGATATGGGTCAAGTTTTATACTGAACCACCATAAAATCTATAAACATCTCTACTTTTGCCTCTCTCTACTATTACATTCGAATCTAATTATTCTTAATTACTTTAAAGAAAAGCATGAGCATCTTTTTTCGATTTTCTTTTGATTTCGAACTTTATCACTCTTAACTACTTCTAATAAAAAAACTTACATTTTCAGTTTCATTTCAACTAAAATTTTTTAAATCTAGTTTTTTTAGCACTTTCACTAATTCAACCACCCCCCCTCTTAATACCAACTCGATCCTAACACTATGAACATTTTCAAGTTTAAATGATTTTTCGATACAAACTTTATCGAACGAATCTTTGAATGAATAAAAATTTTTCATACTAACTCGATCCTAACACTCTGAACATTTTCAAGTTTAGTGCTTTGTGGATACAAACTTTATCGAACGAATCTCCGAATCAATAGTGTTGATTTACTCCTATCACTTTTATCATAACTCTTTCATTCCAACTAGTTGGGTCAAAACTTTTTGTCTTTATTTTCAAGAAGCCAAATGGCATAAGAATTAGGGATTATAGGCCTATAACCATATGTGATGTATGGTTTTCATTGATCATCTCAAGTCTACCCTGAATGGCCTTGTTGATAACATCCAATCCACTTTTATCTTATGTCAAAATATTTAAGATAATATTTTGATTGGCAATAAGTTTGCTCATTCCATGGCTAATACTAAAAGAAAAAGTCCTTTAATTGTTCTTAAATTGGATCTTTTAAGACTTTTATAGTGTGTCCCCTAGACTCTTTCCAAAATGAGATTTTCTTAAAAATATGTTCGCTGATTAGATTCATGCTTGTATTTCATCTTCCTCGTGCTTGTCTTGAGAATGGCTTTGCATCTAGCTGGCTTAAGAGTAATTGTGACATCAGGCAAGGCCTCTTTCACCCTACTTGTTCATTCGTAGGCAGTAGGTTCTTTCCTTTTTGAGTGAGTAAAAAGTCAAAAACCATGGTATTATTTCTTTTAATATTAAAGGTTTCACATTCTCTCATCGCCTCTAAATCGGTGACATCTTGATTGCCTTTTATGGCTCTCCTAAAACATGTGCTAACATTGGTTAACATCTGGAAGTACTTCTTCTTCTCGAATCTTTAATGTTAGCAACTCCAAATCGTAGCTTTTCTACCCTAGACATTGAGATGCTCTGGTTAAGCATAAAATTTGCTTTTCACTTGACACTAATGAAGGCAAATAGCCTATGCGCTTTTTTGGCACTGATGTTTCCTATAAGCAGTTGGCTATCCCTCTTCGGCCAACCTTAATTGATAAAGTTCTTCGTAGAATTTAAGGTTGACGAAAAATTTTTCTTTCATAGGCCACGAAATTAGTGTGAATCAATTCAGTAATCAATTCCCTTCCCATACACTATCTTATGAACTCTAAGATTTTTGACTGGATTTTTCATGGGATTACCCACATCTCTAGAATTTTTTTTTTTTTCTCAATCTTCCAGCAACAAACACTTGAACTTGATCAATTGGGAGGAGGTTACTGATCATAAAAAGAATGGGGGATTGGAGGTCAAAGATCTCTCCATAGGTAAAAATAAGATGTGCGCCAAACGGCTGTTGTCTTTCCTTAATAATCAAGACAGAATCTGTGTTCATTTGCCTAAGGCTAAATATGAGGCGGTAGATCCTTAGAATAGTAGTAATACTCACATTGTCTCTCCCGATTAGAGAAACTTTTGCTCCTTGATGTCTAACATCAAAATGGGTCATAGAAAATGTATAAGCAATGACACTTTTACCAATATTTGGGAGGGTCCTGGATTGACAACTTGTGGATTAGTAGGTGACATACTTTTCGTCAACATTGGATTCATGAATCACTACAATAATATTGTTGATTTCCTAAATAATTCTACTTGGAAGCTGTCTCACAACAACCTTTATTTTTCATCATTTTTTATTTATTAAAAGGATCATGTGTATTCATGTACTGAGTTGTCGTGAAGATTTCTAACCCTTAACCCAAGTGGGAGGGAAAGTGCTAATCGGTTGGTTAGGGATAAAAATCACTGTCTTGAATAGTGCTGGCCTACCTAGACTGCCATGTGCCCCAGATAAGAAAAAGGTTTTCTTGTAGAACTTATTATGAAAAAGATTACTTACATCAAACCACATTTCCCAGTTCATGCACTCTCAAGTAAATCCTTGCCCCGACTGTACGCTATACTTGAACTCTATTATTAACTATATGTCTTTTTTGAATGCGAGCCTGCTAAAAAGTTGTGGGACTTGGTTAGTTCCCAATCTAGGCTTCACCTTTTGATTTTGACAATTGACAGAATGGATCCTAAGTTAAAGGTAGTCATCTTGACAAAGATTTCGCCTCTTACTTGGGAAGTGTCATCGTTGTCCTACAGTGGTTTCTTTGGCGATGCCGGATGCCGGAAACGATGCCATTCATTAATCTGTGGAGCAAGGCATTGCCAATCTGGCGGAATGTGGCTGCTACCGTCGTATATGATCAATTCCTTGGTAGCCAAGAAACTGGAGGGTTCGTTCGCATAGAGAGAGAGAGAGAATAGAGAGAGAGAGAGAGGCCCATAGTTCGATTACAAAATAGAGAGAGAGAGAGGCCCAAAGTTCGATGCAGATTTTGTAATCGATTGTGATGGCTCATTTCATCCATCTGTTGGTAATGCACGCTGTGGCTTTGTTTTGTAGTGATGGATAAGCATAGGGAAATGGTTGTGTAAACATTGCTACTTCCTCTCCCCATCCCAAGCAGAAGGTAGTAGATCTCTCTAGGAAGCTCTTTTGTACGCGAAGAGATCCGACCTTCCTAGTATCTAGATAATAACACCGGATCTACAGGACTACATATATTTCGTAAAATGGATCGAAACCTACTCCTTGGTCCCTTCCCTTGGATCCATCCTTCTTCTCCGATATTTTGAAGTTGGCTGATGAGGTCAACATAGTAGAATTTTAGATTTTGCCGAGAGAAACAAACTGCACCGCACATATTCTTGCCAACGACGATTGTGGCAGTGCAAGTAAGCCTCACTTTGGGAAGCTTCTTCTACGACTCCTGTTCCCTTCAATCTTATAATGTCTCAAGCTCCTTGATCAATGCAAGTCCTTTTCTTTTAAAAGAAAATTTGACGTTTCAACATAACTTCTCATGATCTCATAATTGCCCACTAAATATAAGTATCTAACAAAAACCTCAAATACGTACATTGAGATGGAAAAAATTAAGCTCTCTACATTTTATTTTACTCCTATAATATATATATATATATATATATATATTAGATATATTCTAATTTCAGTATTACAGACGTACTGTTAAGTATGCTATTTACAGGTCACATGACCTGAAATGAAGGTGCAACCTGTATAGTTGACTCTATACTGCTTGGTAAGACAACTGAATTAAAGATTAACAATAACCACTTAGATCTCTTTATTGAAAATTCATATGATGTTACCAATTTATGTATATGACTCAAGGGTATGAGTCTAGATCTCACTATCAACCATTAAATACAATCATATTACCTTGCTAATACCTTAGTTACCTAACTTAATTTGACGGTTATAATATTGACCAGTGTAGAGTTAAGAAAAAAGAACAAAAAAAAATAAAAGTGATAGTTCCATCACCATCATTATATGACCTCACCAGACCGTGACATTTGGAACTAGGTTTTGCCGAAAAGAAAAAGTAATAATTCATGTGAAAAGCTAATAAGATTCAAATCTTGATCGGAAAATTGCACGCATATTCACAGAGATATAATTCATGTGACATCATCTATCTATATATGACTTGAAAATCTTATCCAAGTCAAACTAGTTGATACCTTCGTTCTTGAAATAAATTTGATGAAACAAAATTGTCAAGAGTTGAATTCAAGCACTAAGAAACTGTTTTTGGTTACAGAATTAATAATTTTTTTCATTAAAATTGGATAACTCTTTTATCTTTTCGTACTTACTAAATTTCAATTTTATTCGATTTTGCTTTCGTTTCTCTTTTCTTTTTCGTGTTTCTTCTTTTCGTCTCTGAGCAGCTGAGCCCCTCGCCTCTCTCTCTCATCTTTTCTTCTCTCTTCTTTTCTTTTCTTTCATCCGTGGTAAGCTACGAGTCTGCCTTGTGGTCTCCGCCTTCCGCTTTCTCCGCTTCGCGTTCCGCCTCGGTCGCACGGCCCCGCCTAAGAGGTAACTACTCCTCTTCTCCCCCATCCATCCTACTCCTCGGGTTGCAGCTAGGGACGGTTGAGCCGGTTTGAGCTGATCCTTGAGCGGATGGGCCGATCCTCTCCAATTCGAGCAAACTGTCGGTGCGAATTCAGAATCCCCACATTATCGCTCTTCTGCGGTTCAACGAGCCCGATCCCTCGGCGGGTCGGTCAAGTTGGAAACCTTGATTCTATAGAAGCAATAAACTGATCTGGCCGCAACCATTTGCTGTTCAATGTTTACTATTAATTCTCAAACATTTCGTTTCACGTTTGTTATATGAGGCTCAATCTCATGCGTCCATCTCCGGTGCAGATCCCTGTTCCGGGATGGTCAATACTGTAAATGGTATGACAGGCTTGCTGCTAATCACCAGTTCGACGGAATGCCACGGGTTTGTAGTCGATTGACTGGTTAGACAATGGTTGCAGACGATATGTTTGTTCAAATGCTCGATAGTAAAAAGCATGATGCCCTAAGGTTTGAGGCACGCAAGATTTCTGGGTTCTAGGTTGCAGATCATTTGATACAATATTGATGGTGGGTTGGGCCCTGGTTTACCCGATTGTTGAGTTCATTACAGCAGTAGGTTTGGCCGGATGTGATATGATCTCAGAAAACAGACTGCATGACAGATAAGGCTACCTCCTACATTGTCTTTCCTCAGATGGGTGAAGCAAGTCAAGGCATATTTTGACCTGATCTTAAGGATAAATGGATATTTGGCCTGATCTGAGGCACTGATCAGGTCATGTTTGCTTTGATTTAGAGTCCCTGATCGACGTAATCAATACAAAACCCATCTGGTTATGGCAATTGTGGTGGCCTAATTGAAGTAGTTGACTGGAACAAATTAGGGTCATTGGTGATCAGAGTAGTAGAATCTGTCCCAGTCCAGTTGTGGTGTTTTTGGGTCCCATGAGTCATTGATTGTGACACTATTTGGCTGTGGATGATCAAAAGCAGAAGCTGTCTGATTGTGGTGGTGTTGGGCTGCCGGTAGTCAGAGCCATTGACTGATTTTCGTAAGCTGTTGACAATTGAGGCTATAGAAACCTTAGTCCAAAGAACCTTGGTTCGAAGTCTGGCTTCGATGTAGGGGCCTTTCTTCTAGCTCTAGATAACGGTTAGGTCCGATCGTCATAATTGGTGGGAGGCTGGAAGCCAACTTAGGCCTTGTTTTGCGATTCGCAAGTGTTGAAATGGATCATGCCGATGATGCTATGACATGCAAGACGGAGGCTATTATTGTAGGATCACCAACTGATATATAATAAATCAATAGTAAATGGGAATTGAGGGAGCTAGGGAGCCCCCTAGTGGGTGAAGAGATTCCCCTTACAGCTTACCGACCCTGCCCTTTATAGAGGCAGGAGATTTAGCAAAGGCAGCAACGAAGACATTGTTTTTAGGTAAGTAAACTGTAACACATGGATGATGATTGAATGAGCATTATGTACAATATACAAGTCACATGGATAGGCTATACATTATCACTAACACTAGCCACCACTAGAATTATGGTCATTGTCATCATCACACTACTAGAACACCACAGTTACACTTTGGCTCCATTAACACCATAATTATTACTGCTATTGTCACAGTCATTGCCACCACAACTGCCATCTCCACCACCATTGCAGCAGCGTGACCGCCATCCTTACCATGCTATTGTTGTCACCATTACCACTGTTGAAGTAGGGATGTTTTTATTGGTAGTGGTTGTTCCCCCAAGTTCTTTTGGAACATGTTCCTTTAAGTTGAGCAACCCTTCTTATAGATGTTTATATGGGTTTCGGTCCGTGCTCACTATAAAGTCCTGTATGATCAATTTCCTTTTAAGATTGAGGTTAGGCAAGAGATTTAGCAAAAGCGCCAACGGAGGTGGTGTATTTAGGTAAGCATAAGGTGACATGTGAATGATGATTCAATGAGCAATATATACAACATGAAAGCCACATGGATAGGATATACATAACCCTAACAATAGCCATGACTAGAATTATCATTATTGTCATCATCTTGACTAGACCTAGGCTCCATTAACACCATAATTGTTACTGTTATTGTCGCTGCCATTACCTCCATAATGTGAAAATTGTAATATCCAGAAACAAATAAACCAATATTGTCCTAGTATAACTTAAAATAAAAGAGAAGATTCTAATGCAACAATTGTTCTTGCATCATTGTGATGTACAAATTAAGGAAACACTTTTTGTTATTCAAACATACCTAATATTAGTATTGCTTTAATTGTATTTCATGTCTTTTAAAGATTAAATGTTGTTTTTACTCTAAGAACTTCGATACAAAGTTACATTCAAACAATAATACTCCTTCTCTTGTTTTCTTTTCTTCACTATAATAGGCAATGAATGCCTTTTCACCTAGACTAGTAAGAAACAGATGGTCAGTACCAACCTGGGCATAAACTAGTATGTAGACTCCCTTCGTTTGAGGAAGATCGATCCAACCAATAAAAAAAGAAAAAAATAATTTAATTGGTTTGGACTTGCATTTGCAAGCCTTCTTCCCTTACGAGTGCGAGCTCTCTTCCTTGACATACACCTAAGCCGTTGTTGTTGCTTGTCGTCGCTATTGTTGTTGCTTATCACAGACTTAACAGGTTTTGCCTAAGTCATACGACACCATTGTCTATCCATCTAGAAAGGGTTAGCCTCTCCGTAACCTCATAGGTGCCCCTGAGGACTTGCAAAGGAGAAAACAGGTTAGTAAAGACACTAAACTTGGGGTTCCACAAGTAGACATTTCAACAAGTACTTGATAGGCAATGCAAATACAAGGATGAACCTCACAAGTTCTGAACGATTGTGTAACTAAGGGTCTAAGGCAGTCTATCGCACTTAAAAGTCCCCATGTATAAGTGGCTATATGACACTACTATGGAGCCAAACAATGTACCAACCTAAGACACTACTTCAAAGGCTTATCTAGTCAGGTGTCACCTAGGTAGCTCCAATGTGCTGAGATAGATAATATTTTCTTACTTCTCTTTACATATGGAAAACTCCTAAAATGGTTGGCTAAAAGCCCTTTTTTGGGGTAGTTTCAGTGATCTAAAAAAGCCAAGCGCCAAGGCCCCAAAATGCCTGAAGCGCTAGGCGCTCGCCCAAGCAAAACGAGACGCTATGAAATATTAAAATATAAAAAATATATAATGCAATTGGTAAATATGATTATATAAATAAAAATATGATGTTAAATTAAAAAGATCTAAAAGACTAAGTTACATTATCTATCTTCTAATAACAAAAATATCAAAAGACTCAAAACAATAAAGTTTTACATCAAATTCAATCATTATCATAATTAACATCGTCATTCTCAAACATATCAGCTCTCTTCCTCTCATCCATCTTCATTAAAATAGGTTTCCTCCTCTTCAACAATGGTAGAAGATGTACTTGAGGCTTTTGTACTCATTTTTGCCGTCATCATTTGTCTTGTATATGTCTGTAATTCTTCAACATTTGAAGCTCTTGCCATATCTCTCCACGTTAAGCTATCATCTTCAACTACAAGCTCATCTTTGACATCTTGCAAGTTCATACTTATTTTCCCGCCAACCACTCATTTGAATCATCAATCCCTTGTAATAAAATTGGATCAATGTTATTTCGCAAATTATGATGAGCCTTCAATGGTTGATTATACTTTATATAAATCAGATCATATAATCGTTGATGCTAATTGATTTTTTCTTTTTATATGAATCTATCATATCATATAATTTTAAAATATATTAATATCTTTATATGAAAAAATAGATTAATTAAAAATATTTTGTGATCCTTACATGAGACTCTAGTCTTGCTCACAACTCATAATACTATAAGTCAAACTAAGAATTTTTTAATAGTCAATTGTTGTAAGTTTAGGGTGGAATTTCCAAATAGACTCTACCATTCAATTGCAAAATTTACTTTATTATTAACAATAACATAATATACATGAAATCAATTATATAAATTTATAAATACTTGGGATTGTAGTTGTCCTAGATTGAATTGACATCGGAATTTTAAAAAGACCATCGACATTCTTATATAAGGATAATTCACGTATGATCTTATCTTGCACCTCAAGGCTTAGAACCAATATTGTAATGCACTTATATAACCCCTTTATGATTTCTGCATCAAACTCAATAGAGGTGTTCTTATAAAAGAATTCTAGATTCAATGATTACAAATATTTTCTTATACTTTTCTTCATTTTCATCAAAAGAATTGTGAATCGTCTCCTTTGCTCTATTCATAGCTTTATAAATATATCTCATTACAGACCCTTTTTCATTATATGCTAACCGAAGGACTCGAACAAGAGGGTCCATTACCTTTAATGTTTAAACTATGAGATTTCAAGAGGATGATATTAAGATGATATCATCGGCCCTCTTGCATTTTGCTTCTTTTGCCCATTTGCTTGTCACCCATGTCTCCGAGATAAATATGTTTCTCATATTATGTTTTTGACGATGCATGCTTTATAATATCAAAAAGAAAGTAACAAGTCTGGTGACACCATATCTCACAAATTCCTTGTTGCTTATGAATTCTCTTATCATATTTAAAGCTTCAGTGTGATTATAGAGAAATTCAATGACAAATATTACCTTTTTTAAAGTCTTCTTAATGTTGAGAATTTTTTTAATATCCTCCAACAGTAATCAATATAATGTGTTGCACATGGAGTTTAATTCAAGTGTTGTCTTTTTGCTTCAATTAATTTATCTAAGACAAAAGATAATAAAATTGACAAGACTTATCAGTCATATAGTTCTTCCATTCAAATTGAAAGTGGAGTAATTAAATGATTAAAAAATTCAAAAGATAAATCTTACCAGCTAACACATAATTGCTTCCATTGTCGGTTATAACTTGGATAACATTTTGTTTGCCCCTTTTTTTCACAAATTTGTTAAGCAACTCATATATTTTTTCTTTATATTTCATAAACAATGATGCATCTATTGACTTCACAAACATGGTTCATAAAGAATAATTAACCATAAAATAAATTATATTCATATTTCTCTTGTTGGTTCAAGCATCTGACATAATAGAGCAACTATGCTTTACCCATGATTCTTTATGGTCCTTTAATAAGTCATTTGCAAAATTCAACTCTTTTTTTAATAATGAAACTCGCAACTCATAATAACGGAGGTTTTAATCCCTCACCATATATTTCAAAAGCTTCAATCATCTCTTTAAAACTGTCTAAACAACAAGTATTAAGAGGAAGACCAGCTTGATAAAAGAAGCAAGCAATATACTAAATCATTCTTTCCCGTATTTCCTTATCACAAGCATCACTTATATTTATTTGTCTTAATATTGCTTATGCTTGCCCTTGTTGCTTCTATGATCCTTGATATATATATAAATCCATCGATCCCCTTTTACCCTTCTTAACAATCATAGCTTTTTTTCGTGTTCTATCATATACTCTTTTCTCATTTGGATTGACACCTTCTAAATAATCTTCTTTTTCATCATGTCTAATTTTCAACATTATCATTGGGTAAAATCCTTGAAGATTCATTCCGTTGCATCTTTATTTAGTCATATAAGCCAACAACTCATCTTTTACATTAGGTGGACACTTGCATGCTAATGTATTCTTGAAGTTCCTTACTTGATGCTGCTTTGCACGAAAAATATCACCTATAGTAGTCTTATCACATAAGATGCAAGTAACTGTATTAGGATTTTTAGAATCTTTTAGATAATTATATTTTCAAGTAGGATCCTTTTTTAAATTTCTTGATGAATCTTTTGAATTACTTTGTACACTTGCCATTAATCCTCAAACTCTAATAACAGTTCTCAATAAATAGAGCTTAGCAGTGCTAAAATCTAAAGAGGGACTATTATATGATAACAATAGTTAACAATCTACTATCAATAATAGTTGGAGGAAAAAAAAGTCACCCACGCTAGAAAGTGGGGAAAGAGAGAGCGGTGATGATGGAGGAACTTTCGGACAACAGTGACAACAGCGACGACGGAGGAAGCTACAGACAACAATTGTAGTGGCGAAGGAAGCTTCGAATGACAACAATGGCGGAGGAAGCTTCTGACGACAGCAGCGGCAGAGGAAGCTTCGAACGATAGCAGTTGTGATGGAGGAAGTTGTGGACACAAACAATAGCGATGGAGAAAGCTTCAAATGGCGACAACGAAATTTGCGGACGACGATGTCGTGGATAGAGGAAATTTCATATTTGTTTGCCAATGGCTGTGGAAGTTGTGGTCCTCTCCCTCGACAGTGGAAGGAGCTGCACACGGGAGCAGCGATGGTCCTATGTGTCAATGGTGAGTTTTGTAATTAGAGTAATACCATAAAGCTTAGTTGGTTCAATTGAGCCAACTAGCTATTGTTTAACTGAACCAGACTAAATAGTCTGGTTCGGTTGCATGGTTTCAATTGGTTACTCGTCCGAGGCGCCCGACACTTGGGTTCAAGCGAACACGGTTCACTAAAGCGCGTTGCTTGGCCAATCTATGAGGCGCTCGAGCCTTGCCTCTTCTCACCTGATCGTCCGGGCGCCTATTTAAACCCTTGGGTAGTTTTGCATCTATGTGACGAACACACATATGTTGTGTTTACAGCAAGGTTTTCCTTACCAAACGGTAAGGCCCCGTACTGCCAGGTACATCTTGGTTCGACAACTGACCGGTATGCGGACCAGCTGCTACCAGGTGGTACTGCTAAAAACGACCGTCGACGGTTGATTTCAGCTGTCGACGGTCGATTTCGACCATCGACGATCGATTGATGGAGAAATCGACCGTCGACGGTTGATTGAAGAAGAAAAGAAGAAAGAAGTACCGCAGTCCTTGCCTCGTGTTGCCGCGCTGCGGGTGGGTCGAGCGTCGCGGCCCTCGCCGCAGTTGCTCGCGTGCCCTCGTCGCGGGTCTTCCACGACGTTGTTGCCCTTGTAGCGGCGACCATGTCCTTCGGGGGAGGCAAGCGTCTCCCGTCTTTGGGAGAGAGATCGACGTTGCCCATTTATTTTGTTTAATATTTTTAATATTATATTATATAATATTAATATTTCGTCTCCCTATGTTGGGAGAGAGATCGAGGCATATTTTTTAAATATTTTTAATATTATATTATATAATATTATATTATATAATATTATAATAATTTAATAATATCGGGTGGTACACATTGTGTGTACCGCCATGGTACCGGTACCGACAAAATGTCGGTAAACGTTGGTTTACAGCTTAAAACAATCACAAAACCGAACTAAAATGGGGTTGCCAAGCTTATTGCAAGCCCCTTACATGCTGTCTAAGGTATGAATAAAACCTAAAAGCATTGACATACACAGGCATTACAAACACCTTTGCTATGAACCTGTCCGTGCATGTCCCCTGTTCATCATTTCGGGTATGTTTCCTCTTTCTCCTTCTCGTCTTCCTTGTCCTCCTCCCCTCTTCCTCGACCACTTCATTTTCTTCCTTTTCCTTCATGTACCTCTTCCTTCCTCCCATGCTTCGCTGTGCTGACCTATATTAGGCGGTATCTACTGGTTAGATTGGGAACCAGCATGTGGATTGCCATATATCGAGTGATTCATAACAGGGGTGATACAGGGACTGTACCAGTCGAAACAGTCAAAATTCTATCATTACCAACCTATACCGATCAATAACAATCAGATTTCGATAAATACCAATCAGTGGTTGGGATTTGTTGAATTCAAATGGTCTATTTGACTATTTGAACCTAGATCTAAGGGTTTTTAAATCCTTTCTACCCCCTCATTCTCTCCCCTTTCACTCTCCCTAACTCATCTACTCTCAATTTTTTTAAAATGGTATGGAACATACCACAAGCTACTCCTCAAAGCTCGAAAAAATTATGTGCCACTATTCTTTTATAATTTATTTTTTTTTGCTAAATTATACTAAATTTATATTTATTTCTAACTTAAAAACCCTAATCTAACTTTTTTCTATTTTTAAAGAATTTTTGGAGCTATTTTGGCCATTTTTCCATACCATTGGTATGACCCATCATATCGACACATGATATGTCGATACGAAACGGTATGTACCATACCATCGATCGGTCGATACACTAGTACGGGCTGGTAAGGCGAAACCTTGCTCCCTCCTTCCTCCTCTTCCTCCATGGCCTCCTTTTCTTCTTTTCTCTTCCTCCACTGTCTCCTTTTCTTCCTCCCACATTCTTCTTTCCCATCCTCCTCCTTCTTCTTCTAGTGCCTCTTCTTCCTTCTTCCTTCTCGTCTTCCTCCATTGCCATCTATTTTGTTGGTATATATCGATGTCTTGTGTTGTATATTCGGTACTGATTGGTATGTACTAATTCGATCAGGGACTGATATGATCGATCAGCATGGGACAATATTCCTTGATCAATATGTCACACTAAGATCGAACCAAATTGTATTTTATCTAAGTTATTGGATTGTCAATATGAATAGAACTTTATTAACGTTTTGGTGATTTGAAATGATTGATAATATGAATTTACTTAGATTATAGACCTTGTTTTATCTAAATTGAATTTTCTATTGAGCTTCTCCCTAACACTGCACCAATTTTGAAACCTCTCTGTAGAATGACACGAATTGCATAATAGAAGTTAAAGAAACAAATATAGAAGTTATTGGACAAAGGCTTCATTCAATCAGGTGCATCTGGATCTGGGAGACACCTGTACAATTCATGCAGAAGGAGGGTGGCCAATATCCCTTTCTTGAATAAATGATTTGTTTGATAAACTTCAGGACTCTAATATATTCAATGATTGACTTAAGGTATGTATATCATCAACTGAATATAAGAGATGAAAATATATAAAAGACTGTATCGAGAATGAGATAGTCACTTGGAATTTCTAGTGATGTCTTTTGGGTTGACAATGACACCAAGTGCCTTGAATCATATGAATAAAATCTTTTATCCATATTTAGATAAATTTGTGATTGTGTTCATCGATGATATTCTTATAGATTT
This sequence comes from Ensete glaucum, assembly GCA_021527575.1. Taxonomy (NCBI): domain Eukaryota; kingdom Viridiplantae; phylum Streptophyta; class Magnoliopsida; order Zingiberales; family Musaceae; genus Ensete; species Ensete glaucum. The sequence continues at coordinate 18,683,342 of CM038552.1, read as the reverse complement.
CGAGAGTAGGGCGGAGCATGAACAATATCTTAAGACAATGTTGGAAGTTTAAAGGCATTCAAGTTGAGTGAGTAGAAATTGTCTCAATGAAGTTATGTTTCTCGAGCATGTGATATCTAGTGTAGGTATTTCTATTAGCCCATAAAAAATTAAAGTAATTATGAAGTCGGAACAACTATCTACTGTCTCATAGTTTGGAACTTTTGAAATTTTCACATATCAAAACACCTTGTATATCTTCGTACAAAGATTGTTGATCATAAGGCAACATAGGCAATTAGCTCAATCATTTCTAATGTGAGTTTATTTCTTAAAAAATGATGATTTCAATATTAGTTATCATCCTAGAAAAGCTAATGTGGTTGTTGATGTCTTAAGTAGGAAGATGTGTTTGATACGTAAGGGTTTGTTTGGGATATTAGTGCTCAAGGTTTTTCACCATAATTTCGACAAGGATGGTTTTATTAGATTCCATCAATAACTCTTATGTTTTTCAAAGTCACCTGGTGACTATTACAAAAAACTCATATATTGAGATTTACTATTCATCCTAGGAGTAGCAAAATGTATCCGAGATTTGTGTTGGGGATATTAGTGACAATGCATGAAGAGAGACAACTAAATTCATCTCCGAATGTTTAGTTTGTTAGCAAGGGAAGGGTGAGCACTAAATACACACGGAAAGATTATAGAAAATGTCAAACCTAAATGCAAGTGGGAGTAGGTTAATATGGATTTTGTGTTGGACTACGTAAAACACAGAAAGGACATAATGAAATCTGGGTGATTATTGATCGTCTCACTAAATCTATCCATTTTGTTCCCACTTCCCATTAATAAGAGTTGTTTATTAGACCAATTAGCAAAGTCATGTCACAGAGATCATTCGATGCCATGGAGTGCTAGTTAATATCATTTTTTACAATGATTCGGGACCCAAATCGAGGTTTTGGGAAGCTTGCAAAAGGCTTCGAGAGCTTAATTGTAATTAAGTAAAGTTTTTCACTTTTTAAACAAATTGTTGATCAAAAAGAACAATACAAATCTTAGAGGATCTTTTGAGAGCATGTGCCTTGGATTATTTAGGTAGTAGTTGGGATAAGGATATCCACCTAAAAGAATTTGCATTGGAGAAAATGTAAATCACCTGTATATTTTGATGATGTTGGAGAGCAAAAGTTTCTGGGACCTTAGTTAATTAAAATATATGCTGTGCAAAGGATTCGATGTAGATCATTGACAACTTGGAGTTGATAGAAAACAATATGTAGATCAGAGAAGGGATATAGAAATTTGAGGTTTGGTTCATGTCTTTTTGAAAGTATCTCGGCAAGAGGAGTTATGAGACATGGTTGGAGGGGTAAGTTAGCTCTTAGATATTTTTAGCCCTTTTGAAATCTTGTAGAAGATCAGTTTGTGGTTTATGGATTAACCCTACCCCTGGCACTTATATGCATTCTCAATGTATTTCATGTCTTGATGCTTAAAAAATATAGCAAGGATCCATCTCATGTTATTTCATATTAGCTGCTATAGTTGAAAGATAATACTAACCTTCTAGAGCATGTTTTGAGGAAGATTATGCCATTAATGGAAGTTTGATGATAGCAAGGACCAATTAACCACTTGTGAAAGGAAAAGAATGTATATGTAGTACCAGCATCTATTTTTTAAGGTAAATCAAATAAACCAAATTTTCATAATAGGGGAGGAATGTAATTATTGAAAGATTTTAATTTATTTTTTAAAATTAAAATATTATAAATTAGGATACTGTTTCCTTATTTGGTAGGTCTACTTAAGAAGTTGATTTCTAATGGGAATGTAATTTTTGATTCATGGTGAGTAGGTAAGGTTAAGATTAAATAAAATAATTAATTAATAATTCCGAAAAATATCATGTTTGGTTTCTTTCCTTAAGTGAGAAACCAACCCCCTATTAATGAGAATGAGACCTTAGTTTCCTGTCAGCTTAGGAGATTCTAAGGGAGGAAGATATTTTGAGAGACGTAGTTTCTTCAATTCTCCCTTTTTGTTTCTTTTTAATTTAGAAATTGTTAATTCATAAATTTGCTTGTTCATGATTTTAAAGATTAAAGGTATGTTATTGATTTATGATTTCAATATTATGATTTGATTAATGATGCATGATTCATGTGTTTAAATTTTGTTATATATATGTTCAGTAGTTGATTTATATTGTTGTTCCTTCATGATTTTCTAAATATTCATGTTTTACATACAGATTTTATGATACTGTAAGTTTAGGGTTTTTATTTTATGTTTAAGTAATTAATTATGAACTTAATTATTGATTACACCTGTGACTTGCAACCCGACCCAGCATAGTGCAGCTCAGCCTAGCTATGCTTGGCGTCTCATGTGGCTTAGTGGCCTGGTAGCCTGCGACCTGGTGTGCCATGTGGTGCAATGTCGCTTTGCGACATTGCGTGACCCATCCTTCTTGCTCAACGCAGGGCTATCAAGCCCAACACATGTGGCCCAAGCGTGAAGCCCCAAGCACGACTCCACATTCTGGCTCGGCTAGTGCAGGTGTTTGAGCCCGACTTAACCCCTTGTTGCAACATAATTTGGGCTAGGCCCATGACCCGTAATGGCCCAATGGCTGTGGCCCTATGTAGGCCAGTCCGTCGCCCATTGTGACCAGGTTTGTGCCTATACAGTGGCTGAACCAAATCGATCTGGTCGGTTCAAGCTGGTCTAGGATGATTCTGAACCAATTCTGTTTAGCCCAAATTGAATCTATTTAAGTCCAACTAGACCAATTTAGTGTGATTGCAGACCAAACTAATGTAAAGGCTGATTCAATTAGTTTCTAATTGAAATTGATCCGGTTCAAGTTGATTGGACTAATTTGGCTAGGGTTTAAGCCAAATTCAGGGTTGTAATTGGATTGGTATTTTATGATTTGGATGTTTTATGAATTTAAAAGGTTTATTGATGAATTTGTTATGGATTTGAATGAAATTGATGAAATTTCAAGGTAAAATTGGACCATGTGATCGATACGACTTATATGAGCCCTAATATGTGATATAAGCAAGGTTTGCAATTTCGACTGTCATCGTGCGGGTGGTATCTGATACGTTCTTGATGCAGCGGATCGTCGCAGGCGGTTGTCAAAATCGACCGTCGGCGGTCGATTGAGGAAGAAAAAGGGAAGAAGAAGAGGAAAAGAAAAAAAAGAAAAAAAAGAGGGAAAGAAAGAATACCTCGCCCGCGTGTCGTCCTCGCCCGCCTGTCGTCATTGCCGTTGCTCACTCACCGCCGCTTTTCTCTGCGTGAGGCGGAGCGTCTCCTCGCGGGTGAAAGATCGAGGCAACGTCGCCCCTTTTCTTTTTTTCCTAATATTTTAATATTATATTATATTATAAAAAGTATTATATTATATTTAATCAGGCGGTATGCACAGCATCTTGCCGTCAATCCATCTTGTCCGATAATATATCGGTACGATCAGTCCCATCTTGTCTGAACAATATATCGGTACTGGTATGGACCGGTAAGTCAAACCTTGGATATAAGAACTATGTTTCTTAGCTGGGGGCAAGTTTTTTGGATGATTCTCTTTAGGAATTATCAATTATCAAGCTAGACATTGCAGCTAGATGGTTCCTTTGATCATTGTTAGGAGGAACGTGTCCCAAGGTCAGGGGATTTTATTCTAACATATGATATGAGTTAATCTTCATCTACTAGTAGAAGAATAAAGAGTCCATCTAGTGAAGTGAGACCTTTTTATCCACTATCGATATGTTGTATAGTTGGGTATTCAGCCTTTGCCAGCTTCTAAGACCTCATGAGACCTAAGACTTAGAACTGAGACATGATGATTTTGATATTGGCATGTGGCATACTTTGATTGGCATATTTCTAAGACCTCATGAGACCTAAGACTTGGAACTGAGACATGATGATTTTGATATTGGCATGTGGCATAATTTGATTGGCATTTGCTTATGATTTCCTTCGTTTGAGATTTTGTTACTTGTTTTGAGAGGATGTTTTAGGAGGTTCCTCCTAACACATTTGCTTATATCTTTTGTTTTTGTTTTCTAGAACAACCTTATGATTTAACTCCAATTTCGATACAGAGAAGACCTGTATCGTCAGGTAGTCCTGTGAGGAAAGTGTTTTTATGGTTTTTAGTACAAGCTAATAGGGCCGATTTTCCTTTTTGTTAGATGATAGTTATTTTCTAGACATTTGAAATTTCTGTTTGAATAAATATGTTGTGAAAACGAAAAGAAGTTTAGCAGCAGGATGTGACAGATTTAGAAAACAATGGGAGCAAGAGAGAAAGAGAGAGAGAGAGTAAAGATGTGAAATAGGAGGGGAGTAGCTTTAGACCTGCCATTGTGTCTTCTTGGATTGGATCACGTGACAGGCGTTCCTGTCCAGTGCAAACTCATTACCAGGCTTGTACCCAATGGTAAATGCAGTATTAAATCTAGCCTCAATCTGCAATCAGAACAGTAAATGTGATCCATACCATACTGGTCCAGATGGTAAAGAATTCCTTCCTGAGGAAACAAATAAAATATTGGTGCATAGATGTGAATTTTTAAGCCAAATGATTACTGAATAGAAGGAAAAGTATTTTTGTTTGCTTATGTGATATCTCAAGTTGGATTCAAATTTGATTGATCCTATCTAAGTTGTAACTTGATATCATCAGCTTCCTTCTCTAGTAATTTTTTGCAGATGAGAATAATTATATATACTTTATCTTTTTTATATATTATTTAATTTTAAAATTTCTTTGAATATTATTATTTTACAGATTTTCTCAACGATGGTGAGAAGTTCTGGGGTCCTTCGCAGACTTTCTTCCCGGAAACTCAGGTCAACTCCATATCCAATTTCTTCATGGAAGTTCACACAGAAAGAAGATGGGTCAAAGAAAACATCAGTGGCCTTGGAGAAAAGGGATTGGGAAGATGCCACCTGTTCTGTGTGCATGGAGTACCCACATAATGCTGTTCTACTGCTGTGCTCTTCTCATGACAAGGGCTGCCGTCCCTACATGTGTGGGACGAGCTACCGTCACTCGAATTGCCTCGATCAATTCAAGAAGGCGTATACAAAAATGACAACCTCCCATCATGATCCTCTGGCTGACAACAGATCCCTAGGATTAAATGTGCCGCACTTGCTTGCATGTGAAAAGTCTGAGATTATGGAGCTTGCATGCCCTTTGTGCAGAGGGCAGGTAAAAGGATGGACTGTGGTGGATCCTGCACGTCAATATCTCAACAACAAAAAGAGAAGCTGCATGCAAGAAAATTGCTCATTTGTAGGGACTTACAAGGAGCTAAGTAAGCATGCTAGGTCCGAGCACCCTTCTGCAAAGCCTCGTGAGGTGGATCCAGTGCTTGAACAAAAGTGGAGGACACTAGAAAATGAAAGGGAGCGGCAAGATGTGATCAGTACAATAAGGTCATCAATGCCAAGGTCAGTGGTGTTTGGTGATTATGTGATTGAAATGGGCAACAGTGACCATGATTCTGATGATGAGATTGGTGATGGGTATGGAGATGTTGACTTGGAGACTCGAGGATTTAGTAGGAATATCCTATACTTGATTCTGAGAGCAAGCACAGGTCTGATGAGGCTTCACAGGGACAGTGGGGTATTAGATGACAGAGGAGATGATCATGAAGCTCCTTTAAATAGTGATTCTGCTGATGCTTATCATTTGAATGGAAATGATAACATAGCTCCAGTAATAACTCAGGATAGCGGCATGGATACCCTGAGATCTGAGAGGCGGCACAGGCGGCACCGTAGGAGCCGGGGGAGTTCAGCCGGCTATAGTTGAAGAAAGTGGTTGGCATAAAGTACATTTCAAACTCGTTTGTCATACCCAATTGTTCAATGTTTATTTGATGTGCTGATTTATATCATAAAACAGAGAAGAAACTGTGTTCTTGTATTTTTAAACAGATTTGCTTTCACAGGGTGACAGTTATGAACACCACAATGCCAGTCACCACTTTATTGTATTATATTGCAACATTACGTTTCAATGTTGTGACAGAAACCACACAAGCTGATGCTCTATCTGTCGAGTGATACCTGATCAAATGAGAAAACAAGCTCACATGTAATGTAAAGCAGATGTATGTGTTGGAATATACCATTGCAATATGAACTTTTCTTGTTGCTAAAAAATAGTTATTGCGATTGTTGTTATATTGCCAATTGCCACTAATTATCTTATATGACAAGAAAACGTCACAATTCTTTTAATGAGGATACATTTTAACATTGAATATAGACTTCAAAGGGATCAAATAGAAATGAAGAATATAGCATGATAAAACTAGATAATATTAACTTCAAACCAAAGGTATGATCATGATAAAACTTGATTATATTAACTTCAAACCAAATATAGTATAATGGATCTCTATCCGGAGCAATTTACATATTACGGAAGCACCTTAAGAAGCTATTGAAATGACCTTTCTTTTTTATTGCATTGAACCTACTATGAAAAAACCAATGAAATGATAATATTCTACAGAATCATTCAATTCGGGACAGATTTGAAGTATTATATTACTAGTGACGTTGGAAGCTTACATGAATTTTTTCATTAAAATAATCTTTTGTTAGTATGATTTCTGTTCATCGAGGGAATCAAATTCATATATGCATAAAGATAATTTAATGTCTGGTCTTCCATTTGATATTTTTTAAATTATTTTTTAAGAAAATATAGGTATCCAAAATGGACAAACACACCAAGATTTGAATCCTTTGCATTACCCATAAATTAAAGATAGTGATGCCTCATGCTACTCCTGTGGCATGGTTTTGAGTAATGAATTACAAAAACTCATCATAATAAACTTTTAATGGAACAATCAATTTCATAATTTATCCGGTGGTGTTGTCATCCCCTAAATTTTAGGTTTCTACATGTTACGTGCAATCAACTGGTGGCTATTCCTTGTTTTATTCATGACCTTGTACGCAACTCTACTTTAAGATATTAATCCTTCTTAGATCAACAATAATTAGGAGTTAAAATTTGTTCTTCATTGATCCTTACTCGTTTATGCACAGCACAGCCTTGATCCTTACAATAATTAGGAGTTAAAATTTTAGGTTTCATATTATATTGAGAGTACTTTTGGTATTTAGTGACAACAGACAAATTAAGCATATAAATCAAACAACTACACTAATGCTTCGATGCTTATTTGCTACCATAACACCTTGTTTGGTGCTGCCATGACATGCAAATCGACAAAAGAACGCACACAATGGGTCATTCAAAGTCCAAGTAGACACCATCACGGGCCAGATCAGCACACACGAATGCCACGTCAGCACGTGTGATGTCAAATAAAAACTCAACGGGCCGCATATGGCTGTCATCAATGCACATATATAAATGATTTGAAATATTCAATGAGGTGGGGAAACACATGTAGCGGTGACGCCCAAAGAGAGTACAGACGAACTATAAGCAAACAGATACTTAGAAGAGTACAATGCTGATGTAGCCTTGTGGCCAAGAAAAAGGAAACAATTAATCATGTATCCTTACAAAGATTGGAAAAGCCTTTGAAAAGAATCAGATAGTACATTGTAATTAGATCCAATTACAGTAGATTATACAGTATGAAATAAATTTCTTCCTCTTTAACTGTTGTTGGCAAATGCTGAACCCAGTTCAATTTCTTCAGATGCTGGGCAAGGTATATGATACATCAGCAAAAGTTCACTAAATTTAGCAATGTACAATCTGAGTTGCAGTTACAGATACCATGGGATGAATCCAACAGAAAAAATAAAAAAACTGAGGGAATGCACATTCCCAGTGATCTGCAAAAGCGAATAATTTGCCTAAACTCGGACCAGGGAATTAAACATTCACCCATGCCTTCGTCAATTTCATGTAAGGTCATTTACTTTGATGAAATGGATGAGCTTGATGGCCGTGGGCACCCTCTGTTGTACTTTGGTGGGTTAGTTCTAGCAACATCAACGACTATCATCCAGCCATTGATTATCTGTAGACATCAAAGAGATTGTAAGTAATCTTCTGAATTGATGCTTGGTTTTGCTTGAGAGACAATGAACTCTGGTTACCTTGCCATTCATCTCTTTCAGGGCTGCACTTGCAGCTTCTTCAGTTGTATACTCAATAAAGGCATAACCTTTTGACCTTTTAGATATTTTGTCCATTATAACTTTAACTGTTGGATACAGAATAAAGTGCCACTAAGAGGATAAAAGACAATAAATAGAAAACAAAAAATTGCACGTACCTTCAACCAACTCACCAAAACCTTCAAATGCTGCACGCAATGTTTTCTCAGACGTATAGAAAGAAAGTCCTGCAAACAAGCAGTTTCAAAATGATCAGCATACAAAGAACAAAACCTGCATGATGTATATGGAGTGCACTGAGAGAAGTAAAAATAGGCAACCAATGAAGTACTTTCCTAATCATGAGATGAAACATCAGAAAATTCGGGATAATATGTATAGCCGCTACAAGCCCCACCCAAAAATCATTATCACAAAAGGCCGATTATTTGAGCCAAATTAAGGATCTCTAATGGACCATCTAAGACCACCTAGGAGTAGATACAGTGGTACACCCCATATAGTGTGCAGAAAAGTCAAAAATGTGGAGATAAAGAAGCTCAGTCTATAAATTCTATCATTCCATTCTTATCAGACTCAGTTCATACATAGGTGGACAAAATGACACCAAGTATTTTACCTGGTCTGCATGCAACAAAAATATCCAACTATTCCAATCTAATATTCACAACTCACTCGAGTGAAACAACCAGCCATGAAAGATAGTATTAATTTCTATGGTTCAATCATTATCTAAGAAATCTATGTCACTTAAAAGTATGATTTATATCACAAGGAATGATTTGTCCTTATTAAATCTCGCTTATAACATGCTACCATAGTGTGAAAGATAATAAAATTTCTATTCTCTGTATAATCCAGAAATACATGTACTGGAAGTAAATTGCTATCCAAGTCTTTTTTCCATCGATTTGAGAACATATCTCAACTAATGATTTGGCAGGTACAAAGACTTCACCACTTCCAATTAAGTTCATGCATTCAAGGAGCAACATCTGATCAAACATTTCACATATAAAATGTTCATATCCCAGCTTCCTTTTGTTCTTGCGACGCGATAGAAGTTTAACTTAACCTTTGCATGCTTTAGCTTAAAAGAATTATAGCATCTTACCAGTCACAAAAAGTCTTTTGGTTCTGATTTTCTGCACTTCATTTGTTTCTGATAAATCAGGATCCTTACCTGCAATTTATTTAATCAGTCAAAAAATATATGATCATATATACACATGTGCAAACATAAATATCCAAACTTAAGCTACTTAACATCAACTAAAAGTTCTGAATCCTCTAAGCTTGACAAGTGATATTGTCCACAATAGAGCTTAATGACAAAAATATCAATATGCCACGTAAGCAGACTCTAACGTCTGTTAACTCAGACTTGATAGATGAGCGTATATGCTATGTTTTTCAAAATATAAGGATTATTTTAGACACGAGCAAAACCGTAAGGGCTTAAGTAGTCTATAACCAAAACCACAAGGTCAAAAATGAACCTTTTTTAAACTTAAATTATACGTGTCATTATATTAATAGTATATTATGAATCAGCATTCCATGTAAGTAGACTCTAACGTCTGTTAACTCAAACTTGACGGGAAAGGCCTATATGCTATGTTTTTAAAAGTATAGGGGTTATTTTAGACACAGAGTAAACCATAAGGGCTTAAGTAGTCCATGACCAAAACCACAGGGGGAAAATAAACTTTAACCCTTTAAAGTATAAAGATGGTGGTAACACTATTAAGCACATAAATCTATTTCAGAGTCTTGCAAACAAGCTGGTTGCTATAAAAATGAATATAGATGATGAGACGCAAGGATTGTTACTTCTCAGCTCTTTACTGAAAAGTTGCGGAATGTATATGGTGACAATTTTTAACTCCATGCCAGAGGGAACTCTAACCATAGACATGGTTAGAGACAGTTTGCTAAATGAAGATGCCAGAAGGAAAGAACAAGAAGAATCTTCTTTTGGTGCATTTGATATTGAAAAACAAGGAAGACATGGAAGATGTCAATAGTAGAAATCCATAAGGTTATAGAGGAAGATTTAAGTCTAGAAGAGATAAGTGTTTCCACTGCAACAAGCCAGGTCACATGAAGAGTGTAGGTTTTAGAAGCGAGAACAAAATGAAAGGAAGAAAAATGAGAAATAGACCAACACAATTGCTACAAAAGGTGATATCGTTATTGTTTGTGATACGGATGTGTTAGTCTTGTAGCTCAGGACAATAGCTAGGTAATTAGCTCTGGTGCTTCATTCCATGTTACTTCCCACGGTGATTTCTACAGATCTTACATTGCTAGTGATTTTGGAAATATCAAAATGAGAAACAGTGGTACATCTAAGATTGCGATTATTGAAGATATTTGCTTGGAGATTAGTATTGGGAGCAAATTGATACTCAAAGATGTTAGACATGTTTTAGATATTCATCTTAACTTCATTTCTACAAGTAGACTTGATGATGAGGGATTTACACACTATTTTAGTGAAAGCAAATGGAAGCTCACCAAAGGTTCTCTAGTTGTGGCGAGAGGAAAGAAGCTAAACTTTTTCGACGTCATGGAAGCTAAGTTCAATTCAAAAGGATAAAAGCAAAGATCTTTGGCATAAGAGGCTTGGTCATATCAGCGAAAAGGGATTTCAAACTTTTGCTAGAAAGTAGTTCTTACCGAAGTTGCAAGGTACATCTCTTAAATCTTGTGATCATTGCTTAGCTGGAAAACCACATAGAGTTACCTTTCATATTTAGCCACCATCTATAAGATCAAATGTTATTAATTTGGTTCACACTGATGTATATATTATGCCAACTAGAACGCTTTCAGGTGCTCTTTATTTTGTTACACATATTGATAACCATTCTTGAAAAGTTTGGGTTTTTGCTTGGAAATCTAAAAACCAGGTACTCGATGTTTTTAAAGAGTTTCATGCCAGTGTTGAAAGAGAAACGGGAAGAAAGCTAAAGTGTGTTCAAGCAGATAATCATGGTGGGTTCAAGGGTCCTCTTGAAAATTATTATAGGTTCCATGGTATTAGTCTTAAGAAAACAATTCATAGAACTCCTCAGCAAAATGGTGTGACAAAAAGGATAAACAGAATCATTGAAGAAAGGATCGGATGCATGCTTCCCCATGCCAAGTTACGTAAGTCATTTTGGGGGGAGGCTAATGAGAACTACAGTTAACATGATAAACCTTTCTCCATCGATTACTCTGAAAAATGATGTTCCAGAGAGAGTACAGAAAGGGAAAAATATATCTTATAATCACTTGAGAGTCTTTGGGTGCAAAGCATTTGTTCATATTCCTAAAGATGATAGATCTAAGCTTGATAATAAGGCAAAAGCACGTATTTTCTTGAGGTATGATCAAGAAGAGTTTAGGTACAGATTATGGGTTCTAGTGAACAAGAAGATTATTAGAAGCAAAGATGTTGTATTTCTTGAAGACCAATTGTTTGATGATAGTGGCAATGTTGAGAAGCCAGAAACCTCTAGTTATCCCTTGGAGTTTGGGTCCAGTTCCTCCACCTGTAGTTCATAATGATCATGGGGGAGATGAACAAGAAGATTGTGGTGAGAATGTCAATGATGATGCCCCTACAACTGATGTTGAACCAACTAAACAATTTGAGCAGGCACCCCCATGATCAGTTGAGATTCCATTGAGTAGTGATAGGACCCTGATAGGGTCAGGTCCACATATATTTCATGATTGAGTCATGTTGGTTGGTCCAGTCGAGTCAGTTATGAGTTTAGATTAAGTCACCTAGGAGTTTACTTGATTTTCTATTAATTAAGTAGGGGTCCAAGTTTAGTGGGACTCTTGGCAGAACTCTATAAATAAAGGTGTAACAATTTTGTTTGCATAAACCAAAAGACTTTTGTTTTAGCCTATTGGCCAAAACCCTAGGAGGGCTGATCCCTTATAGAGATCAAGGAAGCTCGATCCCCTATACTGATCATTTATCCCTCTTCCTCTTCGATAGAAACCTAAGAGTTCCTATAATCTGGTATCAGAGCGGCGATCCTTGACGCTCTCGCCACAGCTTCTCATCAACCCAATGGCATGTGCATCGCCGCTCTCGCCACAGCTTCTCATCAACCCAACGGCTGCACATGCATCTACAATTGCCGTCACCCGCCACCCTTGCCATCACCGTCGTTACCCTGTCATCTCCTTATATTGTGCTACCGATGCTACTACCTTCCAACCTCAGATTGCAGCCGCCAACAACATCTCGTCGCCCTATCTTTCTCTCATCTTGGTGTTGTCGCCGCTGTTGCCCTCCAACCCTAGATCGTAGCTACCAAACCCATAAACCTACTCAGCAGGGTTGTGATCCCCCACACCAACAACCCTATTGCAACTGAGGCTCATTACATCTCCGCCGTCTGGACAAACTGATGCCCCTGACCTGACATCAGAAAAAAGAATTGAACATTACTGATCTACAATCGTACGCGATAGCTACTGATGATACAATGGACGCAAAATTTGAAGCTTTTGAAGCTCGCATGGAGAATATACTGTAAGAAATCTTCAATGAGTTTAAAAGAAGTCTATTGGAGAACCCCAACAAATCTCAACATAGTGAAAGTTCCAGTCTCAAGGGGAACCGATTTGAAAACATAGGGAAAAGTGATCAAGGGCAAGACACAGGATACCCACGCATAAGGGTGGAATTTTTAAGATGGGAAGATGGAGATCTGATCGACTGGATCTCGCGGACTGAAAAATTTTGACGTTTTCACAAGACCCCAGAAGAATTCCAGGTGGAGATAGCTTCTATTCAACTCGAAGGACACGCAATCCAATGGTACGATTGGTATAAACACTGTCATGAAGAACCCTCTTAGGAGCAGTTCTAGAGAGAGCTCCTTATTCGCTTTTGACCGTCAGAGTATGAGAATGTTGATGGACAGCTTGCCAAAATCCGCCAGACTTCCACGGTACAGGAGTACCAGAGCAGATTTGAGCGCTTGTTGAACCAAGCCAGAGATTGGTCCAAGAGACAATTGATAGGAACATTCATTGAAGGGCTCAATTTGGAGATCTGATGCGAAGTTAAAGCTCGCCAACCTAGTGCCCTGATGACTGTCATATCATTCACTCGCGTGCACGCAGAAAAGCTCAACATGGACAACCGCAGAAATAAAAGCATAAACAAACCAGCAGCAAGCAAGCCGACAACCCCACCTGCCACTAACCGAAACCCCAAACCTAAAAGGCCCCACTAGAGAGGGGCTCAAGGAACGATCGGGCAAAGGGTTGTGTTGGCATTATGATGAACACTGGAGTAAGGATCACCGATGCAAGCAAAGAAAGTTTTTAATGATTGAACCTATTGAGGAGGAATCGAAAGCTGAAGACATGTACCCCAACTTTGAAGATGAGGACACGAATGAAGAGGTAGAACCGGTCACCAGCACCAACTTTAAACTATTAACCGGTGACAATCTTGATCGATACAAGTAGCACTAATAACTTTATGAATAAGAAGGTTGAGGAATATAACAAGTTTAAAGTGAAAGTATCGAACGGACGAATCTTAACTTGCGATAACAAATGTTCTAAGATAAAGTTTATTATACAAGGCCAAAAAGTATTTGTGAACTTTTTGTTACCCCTGGAAGATTATGAAGTAGTGCTCGGCATTTAGTGGTTATCAACCTTAAGTGACATTTCCTGAAACTTTTCTAGACTTACCATGAAGTTTTTTATTAATGGAAAACAGGTGATTCTAAGAGGAAAGCGAGGCTAGATCACCACCATCATCAGTCAACGGATGGAGAGAGTGCTACAAAAGATACACACGGGTTTTTTGGTACAATTGCAGGGCCTTGAAGGAGAATTAACGATGCTCAATCAAAATCTTGATGCTCATTCTTTAATCAGTGAGTTTGCAGATGTGCTTGCAAAACCGCAAGGGCTCCTACCCCTTCGGCTCCATGACCACTAGATCCCTATCCTGCCTGGGAGAGCTCTAACCAATGTCCGGCTCTATCGATACCCTCATTTTCATAAGGCTGAAATAGAAAAGATCGTCAGTGAGATGCTTGAAACCAGAATCATAAGGCACAGCGTCAGCCCATATTCATCACCGGTCTTGTTGGTAAGAAAGAAGGATGGCTCGTGATGATTGTGTGTAGACTACCGAGCACTCAACAGCATCATCGTCAAGGACAAGTATCCTATTCCGGTGGTGGATGAATTACTAGATGAACTAGAAGGAGCTCAGATCTTCACTAAATTAGACCTGCAGTCCGGCTATCACCAGATACGAGTGCATGAAGATGACATTCAGAAGACAGCCTTCAGAACACATAATGGCCACAATGAGTTTCTGGTAATGCCTTTCGGCCTAACCAATGCACCATCCACCTTTCAAAGTCTGATAAACGATATATTCAGGGCTTATCTCCGTAAGTCTGTTCTGGTTTTCTTTGATGATATTCTAATATGTAGTCCTTCCTTCGAAAGTCATTTATCGCACTTACGATCAAGAAATCCAAGTGCAGCTTTCTACAGATAGAAGTTGAATATCTTGGTCATATAATTTCCTAAGAAGGTGTTGCAGTTGACCCCTCAAAAATCTAAACGATGAAAGATTGGCCAATACCCATGGCAATCAAGGCTCCAAGAGGATTCTTAGGACTCACGGGCTATTACCAAAAATTTGTGAAATACTATGGCAAGATTAATGCCCCCTTAACAGCATTTCTAAGAAAGGATGCATTTAAATGGTCGGATGAGGCAACAAAGGCTTTTAACTCCTTAAAGGCTACAATGATCACTACTTCGGTGCTTGTCTTACCTGATTTCAACAAATTATATGTCATTGAATCTGATGCTTCTAGAGCAGGTATTGGCACTGTTTTAATGCAGGAAAGCCAACCACTAGCTTACACCAGCAAAGCCCTCTCCCCCTCCCATCTGAATTTATCAGTCTATAACAAAGAAACGCTAGCTATTGTACATGCGATCATGAAATGGAAACCATACCTAACCGGCCAATGGTTTTAGATACATACCAATCACAAAAGTTTGAAGTACTTTGTGGAACAGAAGATCTCTTCCCCGGAGCAACAAAAATAGGTAACTAAATTGCTGGGATTTGATTATGAAATTATCTATAAGAAAGGAATAGATAACTTGGCTGCAGATGCACTTTCTCGTCTTCCTGAACATGCCGAACTAGTAGCTATCTCCATCCTTGCTTGCAACATTATGGAGGACATCAGGAAGGAATGGGCAAATGATTCTGAAACCCAGGAGATTATCAGAAGATTGGAAGAGACTCCAGGCTCCATTCCACATAACAGTTGGGATTCGAAAGACTTGTGATATAAAGGCCGAATTGTTATAGTTTCCCGTTCCCCTTGCCAGATTGTAATCTTAAAGGAGTTTCATCCATCACTCACGGCCAGTCATTCCAGATTTCTCCGCACTTACAAACATGGCTGCCAACTTTTTTATTAGAGAGGTATGAAAAAGATTATTGGGGAGTTTGTTGCTCAATGTGATATAGCCCAAGGTTGCTCCAACCCCTACCTATCCCGGATGCAGCTTGGACCGACATATCTATGGATTTTATCAAAGGACTTCCATCATCACAAGGGAAAGGTAATATTTTATGGTTATGGATCGCCTTACAAAATATGCTCACTTTTGTGATATGTGACACCCCTACACTGCTGTAAGTATTGCTCGAGTTTTTTATGGAGAACATAGCTAAATTGCATGAAATTTTTCGCTCTATTGTTAGTGATCGTGACAAGGTCCTTACTAATAAGTTTTGGACAGAACTTTTCCAATTGTGGGGTACCCAACTGAATATGAGTATTGTTTATCATCCACAGACTGATGGGCAAACAAAAGTGGTGAATAGGTGCCTGGAAAACTACCTCAGACGTTTCCCCAATGATAGGCCGAAAGAATGGACTAAATGGCTTCCTTGGGCAGAATGGTGGTATAATACAACCTATCACTCTTCCATTAAGACAACACCATTTGAAGCAATTTATGGTCGACCCCCTCCTGCAATTACAAAGTATGTGGCCAGTTCTTCAAAGGTTGATCAAGTCGACAAGGAACTAATTGACAGAGACAAAATTCTATAGCTATTGAAGGACAATTTCACAGCTGCACAGGTAAGGATGAAGCAACAAGCCGACAAACACCAAATTGAAAGAGAATTTGCTGTAGGAGATTGGGTTTTCCTTCGTCTTCAGCCCTACAAGCAAACTTCCCTAAAGACCCGGTCCTCTATGAAGTTATTTCCTCGTTTTTTTGGGACCTATAAAGTATTGGAGAACATTGAACCCATTGCCTACCGTTTGGATCTCCTAGCCAGCTCCAAGATACATCCAGTCTTTCATGTCTCCTGTCTCAAGATGAAGCTAGGTGAAGATGAGATAGTACAACATCACTTACCCAACATCTCTACTGATGGTGAAGTTCAAGTTCAATCGGTAGCCATATTGGATCGCCGGGTTGTGATACGCCGAAGACATCCTATGATCGAAGTGCTGGTGCAATGGGCCAATTTACCAACTAAAGATACTACATGGGAGTCCTACGAAACATTGCGAGTGAAGTATCCAGAGTTCGTTGATGCTCAGCCTTGAGGCCAAAGCTGATTTGAGGAGGGTGGGTCTGATAGGACCCTGATAGGGTTCGGTCCACATCTATTTCATGATTAAGTCATGTTGGTCGGTCCAGTCAAATCAATTATGAATTTGAGTTGAGTCACCTAGGAGTTTACTTGATTTTCTATTAATTAAAAGTCCAAGTCTAGTGAGACTCTTGGCAGAACTCTATAAATAAGGGTGTAACAATTTTGTTTGCATCAATGAAAAGACTTTTGTTTTAGCCTATTGGCCGAAACCCTAGGAGAGTCGATCCCCTATAGAGATCAAGGAGGCTCGATCCCCTATACTAATCGTTTATCCCTCTTCCTCTTTGATAGAAACCTAAGGGTTTCTATCAAGAAGATCCATAAGAAATCGATAACCATCTACAAGATATCCTTCACATGAGTATGTTATGCTTACTGACGGGGGAGAGCCAAAAACTTACTTCTAAGCTATTCAACATGAGCACAAGAATGAGTGGGTTAAAGCCATGTAAGAAGAGATGAGATCCTTGCTTGAGAATCACACCTATAACTTGGTAAAATTGCCTAAAGGGAAGAAAGCTCTCAAGAATAAATGGGTACATAAGTCAAAGACTGAAAATAATAGCTCACAACAAAGATATAAGGCACAACTAGTTGTGAAAGGATTCAGCCATAAGAAAGATATTAACTTTGAAGAAATATTTTCTCTTGTGATGAAAATGTCCTCTATCCGAATTGTTCTTGGTTTGGCTACCTGATTGAACTTAGAAGTTGAGCAACTTGATTGAAAACTGCATTCTTCATAGTGACTCAGAAGAAGAAATTTACATGGATCAAGGGAAAAGAAAATATAATGTGCAAGCTTAGGAAAAGCTTATACGGACTCAAACAAGCACCTAGATAGTAGTACAAGAAGTTCAATTCCATTATGATGAGCCAAGGGTACAACAGAACCACATCTAATCATTTTGTGTTTATAAAAAAAATTTCAGATGATGATTTCATTATTCTCCTACTATATGTTGATAATATGTTGATTGTTGGTCATGATGTTAGTAAAATTGAGAAGCTTAAAAGAGAGCTAAGTAAGTCTTTAGCCATGAAAGACTTGGGCTCGGCGAAACAAATACTTGGCATGAAGATTCTTCGTGATAGAAAGAATGATAAGATTTGGCTATCTCAAATGACCTACATCAAAAAGGTTCTTGAAAGATTCAACATGAGTAAAGTCAAAACAATTTGTTCTCCACTTGCAAGTTATTTCAAGCGTAGTTCGAAACAATATCCTACAAGTGAGAAAGAAGAAAAAGAAATGTCCAAAGTGTCTACTCATCTACAGTAGGCAATTTGATGTATGCTATGGTTTGTATTAGGCTAGATATAGCTTATGCAATTAGAGTTGCTAGCCGATTTCTCTCTAATCCTGGTAAGAAACATTGGGCAACAATGAAATAAATATTAAGATATCTAAGAGGTACTTCCAAGTTGTATTTATGTTTTGGTAGTGGTGAACCTATACTAGAGGGGTACACAGATGCAGTCATGGCAAGTGATACTGATTCCAGGAAGTCCACTTCGGGGTTCTTAATGACGTTTACAGGGGGAGTAGTCTCTTGACAGTCTAAGTTATAGAATTATGTTGCTCTATCAACCACAAAAGCAGAATACATAGTGATTACTGAAGCCTACAAAGAAGCTTTATGGATGAAAAGGTTTTTACAGGAGTTGGGCATGAAACAAGAAGGATATACTGTTACTGTGATAATCAATGTCATTCACCTCTCGATGAATTCACCAGACCATATTGGGTTCAGCCCATAGGTGGGCATGGACTGGACAAGAGGGGCATTGAGCCCAAATCTGATCATTTATTAAAAAAAAGAAAAAAAGAAATGAGGTTGTGCGCGATGTAAGAGGGGTGCGAACGATATAGAACGATGCAGAAAACAAAATATAGAGAGAGAGGAGAGACAAAGCTAGGGTTTTGAGGCTTTTGCTAGATGATCAAGCTACTAAACTTTGTCGGTTTTGGCCCAAACTTCATATGGAGAATCCTTGCGACAAGCTCTACAATCATAACAGTGTCAATCTACGATTTGTCCTCTCTGAGGTGCTTTTCTGATATACCCACTTGGTGAGACCTAAACTTTTCCTTTGATGAAATCCATTTATGGTGATGATGATATGTTACTGTTGAGTCAAGATCTGTATTCTTGATGTTATTATGATCCTCTAGTTATTCTGGAGAAGACTTATTGTAAACCTATTATTATTATTGGTGATAGTAGAGGTTTGAAGTGGACTATGGTCCCGTGATTTTTCCCGCATTGGGTTTTTTACGTAAAAATTCAACGTCTCAATTTTGTGATTGATTCATTGTTCTCCTGTTTATGTTGCTCTGGTTAATATTTGCTTTTGGTAACAAGTTGGTATCTTGGTGAGAAACTCATTTTGATACACAAAGAGAGAAAAGAATTATTCCGCTGCAATAATTTGTCCCAACAAATATTTAGGCAAAGACCTCCATGTGCATTAAAGAATATTGCATAATTTCCTAGAGAAAGCTAGGATATGGGCTGGGACAGCTTGAAATGAAAAGTAGCAAGCTCTGTAATGAGCTTCAGTATTCAAGACAAATAGAAGAGACACAGTATCTGTTTCTCATCACTAGGTGTCAAGAAAATGTCAAATCCCATTTGCACTTTACAGGATTGTGGTACTTAAACTTCTATTAACCAAATAAAGAAATCAACTTCTGTTGAGAAAGCAATCATAAAAGGTTGGCACATGCAAAACTACATATCTATACCTCTATTTCACTTCAATTACACAATGCATAACATATGGCACAAGAATTATACATCAACATCAAATCAACACTTGTGGTGCAAAAGGTCAGCAGTAGGCATTCACTTAGCCATTCAAAATAATAGGAGGGAAGTAAAAGTGAACTGCAAATTGCAAGAAAAAAGCAAAGATATTCAACCAAAAAATATATATTTACAAAGCATCATGAGAATTACATGACTTAGAAGTATGACAAACCGTGATAGTTTCTGTTCTCTGACTCAAAATTCATATCAGGCCGAACAGACAACACCCCAGGAACATCTGCCATGCAATTTAGAACATCTTAGACCAATTGAATATAGATGCATTGATGCAATGACAAATTTCACATCTATGAAATACAAATATTTACCAGCTAGTTCTCGTGCATATTCCTCGTCAATATGGCAACAAAATCCAAAGTCCTTTTCCCATGAGATATGATATATGCAGACTTGTGCATCCTTCTCACTGCAATATCTTTTAATGAGCATCAAAGAGAAAAATACAAGGAAAAGATAGGAAAATATGTAAAGAGAGCAACTTACTTTCCCAAAACCTTTGTTAGGGTTTGGGCATAGTAGTCCACCATTTGTGCCTTGGTGACAACTTCTACACCAGGTTTCTCAATTCGGACTAGCCAATGCTCATTTTTTCCAATGGACAAAGAAAATATCGGAGTATGGCCATCAGTTTTCACTTGATCAGCTGGTAACTGGTTCAAGTAGCTATAATTTTTCTTACCATATCCTTCCTTTGTGTCAGGTCTAACAGACAAAACCCCTGGCATACCTGTATATCACATCATGTCAATGCCAAAATATCAGAGATAATATTAATAGCTAAAATATTATGGAAACAAATTAAAATAAGCATTATAATAGAGATTAAATGACAGTAGGTCTTCATTTCAACTGTACAAAATCCAAATGGCAACAACAATATCCAACACCTATCTTGTGAAAAGCCTGAAATTTAGTTTCATCTTCTTTGATATAGAGCATTATGATGTCTAACTTACTAAATCAGAGATCCTCCTCTTCTCAATTATGTAGTTTTAAGATCAGAAAGGGATAAAATTCTAGTACATGACCAAGGAAAAGTTACTTCATTTAAAGTTTAATTGGTGAAAAATTTAACATATCCATAAATTGTAAATCAATCAGCAATACGCTTATGGAAAAGATCTCAGACGTCTTTTCACTTAAAAAATATGCTTTTTTTCCCAAGAAAAACTAGAAAAGTTTATTACTTCAAAAAAGGAGTACAACCATTGTCTCTAGCATCTGAGGTAATCAAAACAGATAACTTGGAAGGCCATTCCTCCCTCCAAAACATATCTACCCTATCCACTCTAGCAAAGTTTGCTAACCAATTAACTGAGTGGTTTCCTTCCCGAAACACATGAACAGCTTGAAATTTATCAAATAAAGCTAAGCAGTCCAAAATGTTCCCAATTACATTCTTGAAGAACCATGGTGGTGTAACCTATTTTTAATGAACTAAACCAAAGTCACTCGATTGAGCTCCAAAATAATTCTCCCCGCTCTCTTCCTGCAAGCAGCTAACGTTCCTCCCTTATGAGATGTTGCTTCATTGTACGATCTCAATGTCCACCGGGTATGTTTGCAATTTGCAACCACCCCGGGATTTGAAGAATATGCTCTATTACTACAATAATTCAAGCTTTGAACAGAGATGAGCCACCTTTAAGCCAGTGATTCGAGATTTTATTAGGTAAGTTAACGTTTGGCAGCAGCTTGCAGAAGGCTAATAAATTGAAGTATAAGAATGATCACATCCTCACAAATCAATAAACAAAATAGAATATAAAGACACACATGATGGGAAAATAAAAGAGGGAAAAAGATATAGAAAACTCACGGGCAAGTTCACGAGATGACTCCTCGTCGATATCGCAGCAGAAACCATATTGGCTTCGCCAAGAAGCGTCATAAATGCACATCTGAGCCTCTTTCTCGCTGCTTAGAACCCCCAAATTTAAGCACACCCAAACAAGAGGAAGACCCTCAAGAAAAAGAAATGCAAGACAGAAACAAAGGCCACGGTTACCTTCCCAAAACGCTCGCGAGGGTTTCGACGTAGTAATCGATTATCTCTGGTTTGGAGGAGCCGCCGCCCGGGGGCCTCTCCATCACCACCATCCACCGCGTACGACGAGTGGAAGACCAAAAGGAGCCCGACGCCGAGGCCTCCGCCTGGGAGGGGAACGAGGCACGCACGGAGATGGCGGTGCGAACAACAACAGCGCGGCGAGCGGCGAACTTGTTGGAGAAGCTGACAGCGAGCTTGGTGGTGACGAGGACGGGTTTCGGCGGGCAGCGAGTGAGAGGGGAGCTGGTGGTGGTAGCGGCGACGAACCCACCGGCCGGGAGAGACAGGAGGTCCATGCCGGCGGCTGGCTCGTCCCACCGGGCCAAAGAGCGGTGGATAAGAAAATGGCTACCCGATCCCGAGCCATTTTGTTATATAATTTATTTTATTTGATAAGAGAGAAACAAATAGGGGCGGGGCGATTGCCTTACAAAATATTTTTTCTATTATTTCTTATATCTTTTTATTAGTTTAATAATCAATAAAAAATAATGTTTAGAGTTAGACTTTTCTTTTTCTTTTTTGCTTCAAAAATACCATTTCTCCCAAAACTGTACGTGTAATTTTTTTTCCTCATCTTTCTCTTCGAATTGTGATTGTAATCTTCTCTCAAAGAAATTATAGCACTTTGTGTTCTTTCAATTAGGGCGGTAAGTGACCTTCCATATCTTATGGTATCCCTTTTTTTTGTTTTTTCCTTTCTTTATTATGTTTCTCACTTGTGTACAGCATTTTGTAGTTTTATTTTTCCCCTTCGATCCAAGACAAACTCATTGTTAAACACGTAAGCTTCATCAATATCTTTCATTATTTTTATTATTTTGATTTTTTTAAAATCATTTAGCAGATGAATATGTTAAATGATTAAGTCCTTTTTTTATTAACTTTACAGTTTTTAAAATATTATAAAGATGTCTTTTCTCACTTGTATAGAAATTATGATGTAAATGATGTACTATTGCAATTATTTAGATGGTATATACTGAAATGAATGACAGACTAGAGAAATGAAGGCTTTACTGTGCTTGAATGACATTATAGTGTTATCTTAATACAAATGAAAACATTATAAAAATACTTTAACGATATTGTTTAGTCACTTGTATGAAAAACATGATACAAATGATGTACTATTGTAATTGTTTAGATGATATATACTGGAATGAATAACAACATTAGAGAAATAAAATCAGTATTCTAATGTTAATTTTATAATATTTCTTATTACAAAAGAAAACACTATAAGGACTTCACAAAAATACTGTAACAATGCAAATGATATCCTATTGTAATTGTTTAAATGATATGTACGGGAATGAATGACAGAATTAGGGAAATCAAGGTTTTATAGTGTTTTTAGGTAAACATTACTGTATTTTCTAAATACAAATGAAGAAATACATATCGAATTTCCTCAATCGAGAAAAGAGGAGACGTGAATCGGTTCCATCGAAATTGCAACGAAAAGCTAAAAGGAAAACGGCCATGAGAGGACACCATCGATAACTTGCACGAGGGTGTTCCATCGATAGCTGAGGTGCACGAGATGTTATGACAAAAGTGAAAGTTCGAGAAGAAGCCGAGTCAAAAGCGCAGAGGACATGAGAAAGAGACATAAGAAGAATTAATTGAAAACAAGGACAGATAAAAGGTCGATCAACTTAAGCTGAGAAAAGAGAACAGCTTCGGTACCTTGGGTCTTAGGGTTGACTGATCAGGAAAAATGAAAAAGGGTTTCATTTAAGAAATATCTAAAATATGAATATTTTCTTTAAAAAAATTTACCCAAATAGAGAGAAAGAAAATAAGATTAAAATTAAAAATAAAGGCAGGTAAAAGGTCAATCAATCTAAGCTGAATCGATGGGTCCAACTGGTCAATAGGGTGGTTATGGGATTTTAGTATTGTAGCCGAGGAGTCAGCACGGCCTAGTCACTACCGAGTGCGCAAGTTCGTCCACATCGGTCGGGCATAGAGTGTCCGATTTGGGCTGATCTATTGTCATAGGAGTCTACACCTCGGGTTGGCTTCTCCGATCTCTGCTCGAACCAATGTTGACGGTAGAGGACCTACACAAAAGTCACGTCAGGATGGGGGTTCCCGATATGACCCCTCTAACATTCAAGTCAATGTCCCAACCTCCTTCTAGAAGGTGTCAATATACACCCTTTAGGTTTTAAAGCCAGCCCTTACCCTCGCCATCCGATGGGGGCTTTATACCACCGAATCGAAGAGTTGATCACCCTCAATCGACGTGCCTGTCTGGCAGCGGTCTGTCAAGGTGGGCTGGTTGACTATTAGGTCAGACTGGCCGGTGGTCAAGCCAAGATGGTCGGCCATTTGTTAAACTAGCTGATTGTCGAGCTGCGCTGGTCGGTTGTCAGGCCAGATCGGTCGGCTGTCAAGCCAGGCCAATCGGTTGCTTGCCTACGAGGGATGGTCAACACGCTTGTCCAACAGCTATCCATCAAGCTAGGTAGGTCGCTCATCGTCGTCATCGTTAGGTCGTCGTCGAATGTCGATCGGCGAGTCGATCACTTGCACCGGCGGGGTCGCTTGTCTAGTAGTCGTTTCGATCGGGCCGGTTTGTCGAGTCACCAACTATCGATCTAGTCACCGTCGGTCCGAGTCGACCGTCAACGCCGACGGGATTGCTTAACTAGCATTATTCCTGGTGGGCTGGATCAGGCCATTTCGTGTCCTATCATTTTCTCCCCCCTTACCCTCAAAACCCACTAAGTGAGTATCAGATTTATCTTCATGGTTGTCTCCAAGGGAATCTTCAATAGAATTTTTGTCTAGGAGCAAGGTCGGGATGCGTGGCGCGAGCGGATTGGCAGAAGCATGAGGTTTGAGTCGGCCGAGAGACTCGGCCCAGGCGAAGAACTGTTTAAGCGGGCGAGATAGACAACTTGGATGAATGATCATCGGACTGACCGAAATACACAGCTCGGGCCAAGGACTATTGGACTGGCCAAGATACACAACTCGGACGAAGAACTGTCAGACTGGCCAAAAAACATAGCTCGGGCAAAAAACTGATGGACTGGCCAAAATATACAACTCGGGCAAAGAACTAATGGACTGGCCGAGATATGCAATGGAGCAAAGAACTGATGGATGGCTGAGATACGCAACTTAGGCAAGAAATCGATAAACTGACCGAGATACACAACTCGGGCAAAGAATTGATGGACTGACTAAGATACGCAACTCGGGCAAAGAACTGATGGACTAACCAAGATACTTAACCCAAGCAAGAACTGAGCAAATAACTGATATGCACCTCGAGCACCGTGGGCATGTGACGAGAGATGCTTTACCATCATCATGTTGAAAGGGCGTGAGGCCTTAGGGCTTACATAGTACCGCTTGTGGCGCTTTTAGGGTTTCATCGCGTGTCGTTCTTAGTGCGATCCACGTATCCCCAGTAGGAGTCATTCCTCTACCTTGGGAAGTCGAAACGTCACTTCCTTATAAACACTGAGGCGACAGTAGGGAGGGATCACATTTCATTTCCCCTGATCCCCCTTCCTAAGCCTCGAGCCACCGTGTCTCATTCTCTCCCCCATTTCTTTCTTTGGCAACCCCTGCTTGATTAGGTCGGAATGGTCTCTTCTCTCTTGTTCGCCACCTTTGGGTCTAGCTCGGAGCTTTCATCCCCTGTCCCTTCGCCTCGGGTGGAAAATCATCGTCCTAATAGTTGATCGAGAAACCAATATGGTCCCCCTAGTATATCTTTAGGCATAGTGGTCCGAGCAGACATCAAGGCCCTTCACGCCTTAGAGATCATGAAGTCGTGCCACGACTTCGACTCGATCGTGAGTCTAGAGTCGTTAGGGACCATTTGAAAATGCTACAACATTCTGAATGAGCATGTTTTGTACGCTCCCAGGCCCGAGTAACGTCCCTATCATCCCTGTCCCGGGGGCTTCGGTATCTCCATTGATGCTTTAGATATGAGACTTAGGTTCCCGCTTCACTCGATCATTGGGGAGTGTCTCGGGTGGTGGTGCATATCAGCCAGTCAGGTAGCATTGAACTCTTGGTGCTACCTCATAACATTTCTCGATGAATGTAAGGGGTACGGGATCGTCCCGACTCAGGACTTATTCCTTTCCTATTTCCGCTTGTGCAAGGGTCAAGGCGATTACTATTTGATCGCCCGGACAAGTTTAAAGGCCAGGGGTGCTCCTTCCAACAATAAGGGTTGGAAGACCCATTTTCTGTATGTCAGTAGGCATTGGGATTGGGGCTTTGGCGTCGAGTGGTTAGCCCGACCTATTAGCAATGTTCCTCCTAATCTCCCCGATGAGGAGTCTACCTTGGTCTGGCAGTTGAGGGGCATATTGTTTGTTTCCTGAGCTATTAGGAACCTGACCAAGGAGTGGCTAGTCCAGGCAAGCCTTAGCCCAACTTCTGGCAGTATGTGTCAGTCTCTCTATCTCTTGGTTCTGTTACCTGATCACCACGACTCATGCTAGGTTTTGTAGAGATGGTGAGCATGAGTCTCATGCGTGGCTAACCAAAGGCTAGGGTGGGTCATCTCGGGATTGCCTTCCCCTTATTGTGTCCATGACGCCAGCGCAGTCCCATCACGACAGCGAGAAGTCAAAAGCTCAGTCTTCGAAGGGTAAGGAACTAGTCGTCGTGATCGAGGAAGCAGCAAACCCCCGATCAAGACCCAAGTCAATCAAAGATATCTGTAGCATCCGCCTCAGGGAGGATATATGCGATTATCACGCTATGTGGATGGGCAACTGACCAGAGCAGGCCTTCGACGTCCTGATTAAAGTCGATTTGGTGCCCTTGATGCATGGGACGTAGATCTGTCACGATGGGGAGGCCTAGGTGTGGTACCTCTGAGGGACATAGAGTTGGAAAACCTCAGCAGGTGCATCACATGCGCAGTGAAAATTAAAATAAAAACTGGTTTCCTACGTAGATCAAATTATCATATAAAAGATTGGGGTCATGAAAAAAATCACAAAAACTGAAAAACCATGATGTGTAAGAGATTGATTTTACTTAGAGAGATCATATATCCCTGTATTCCAGATCCGGATGGAGAAGATGAAGGAGGTCAAGCGTCCTCCTCTCTAGTGGTATCCACACGATGGATCTCTACAGCGAAACTCCTTCAATCTGATCTCACAACTCTTTACGCAGAGGGAGGGAGGAGAATATGAGGTAGTGGCTAAAGTTGCCCTATCAACTATAGAGAGCCACCAAACCCTAAGGGTCCTGCCTTAGTGGGTATTGGATCTCTATCCAATTACCCACTAACCTTATATTATTGAATTTCTATCCAATAATCTCCTTAGATCTCTAATTGGGTCTTAATCAATGAGCCTATCAGCATAGGGTCTCATCTAATAAGAATAGGGGCTAATTGGATCTTCATCCAATCCTCTATTCGCTGAAGCATCCACTATATGTGTATGACCCTCTAGGCCTGATACCGAGCTGGTCGTGAGTCACTCCCATCAGAACTCTTTCTAATATAGTGAATTATTATCCTCATAATAATTCATTCGACTCATCAATTATGGACGTATTAATCCACTATACCATAGTCCCCAGATGGTATAGGGGGATCAAATTCATCGAACTTGTCTATCCACAGTTATTGTGTATCTATAATCCCTCATCCAACTAATATCCCAAAGACCATATATTGGATATGGTACTGTCATGTCACATACAGAATCCGTCATAGTCTCACTTTAATCGGATTCTCCTGGAGAACTCTTTCTCTCTCAATTCGAATGACCCTGGCCAGGGATTTGTCTGAGCAAACATATACGAGATACTCCTTTTATGATACCGAGAGTGAATGATCCTCTATTGACACTCAATTACCTTTGTAAGGTTGGCTACCAATCCCGATAACTAATTGTACCAGATCTGAAACTTTCCAAACCTGTAAGTCTGGCATCAAAGAAATGAGTACTCATACAAGACATCCTTGGTGTCTCAAGTCTAAGGACTATATACACAACTGGGACTATGAAATCGCTATCTAACAGTATATATAATTAACCATACAGCATTCCATAAGCATATTAATCAGTGAACTCATTCTCTAATGAACACCTGTACTATATCCTCAGTGTCTCCACACAAGTGACTATGAGACCAGCCGCCTCCATCATATGGACGAGTATATAGTACATTGGTCTGTCCAATTATCTCGATATCCCTCTCGAGTAACCTATGACCGAGATTATTTAGGATCTGTGTTTAAAGGTGAATCGATCTTATTATCGTAATCTCATCATAATCCGATTCTCATTGCATAGAACCAAAGACATCACAATATATATACAACAGATAATATAATATGAGAATATATCAATATTAATCATAAAAAAAGATCACACAGCGTGTCACACGTGTCATTAGTCACGTAATTGGCTTACAGGGCACATGTAACCAACAATCTCCCACTTGACCAAAAGTCAATCACCTATGTGTCTGATCTCCATCAAACCCCTGTGATGCTCAAATACAATCTAAGTTAGCGGCTTCGTTAGTGGATCTACAATGTTATCTTTGGATGGAACTCTTTCTATTGTTATATCTTTTCGGGTCATGATCACCTTAATCAGATGAAACTTCCTCAGAACAATTCTAATGAGACATGGGTTCCCTTGTTAGAGTTATCACCTTGTCACTATCATAATATATGGGAGTCAGCTCCACGCTATTTGGTATGACTCTCGAATCCTTGATGAACTTCTTTATCCACTCTCCTTCCTTTATTGCTTCTACTGCAGTAATGTATTCCACCTCTGTGGTCGAGTCAACAGTAGTATTTTACTTGAAACTCTTCCAACTTACTGCTCCTCCATTCAGGGTGAAAATATACCCTGAATTTAACTTGTTATCATTAATGTCAGACTGAAAACTTGAGTCTATGTAGCCCTCAACCTAGAGGCTATCTCCTCCATATACTAGTAAAAGATCCTCAATTATTCTCAAGTACTTAAGGATACACTTTATTGCCTTCAAGTGTTCTAAACCTGGATCTGTCTCATATCTGCTCGTGACACTTAAAGCATGTGCTATATCAAGCCTGATACATAGCATCATATACATGATAGATCCTATTGTTGAGGTATAAGGTATCTCTTATCTATATCTGCCCTTTCTTCAGGAGTCTTTGAGGACATACTCCTATAAAGTGATATTACATGTCTCATTGGTATAAGACCTCTCTTGGAATTCTCCATCCAAACCTTTTGACAATGGAGTCTATGTATCTGGACTGGGACAAACTAAGCATCCTCTTGGGTCTATCTATATAGATCTGAATCCTTAAAATATAGGATGTTTCCCCTAAGTCTTTCATAGAAAAATTTCTAGATAGCTAAGTCTTTACTGTAGAGAGAATTCCTACATCATTCCTAATGATTAGAATGTCATCCACATATAGCACCAAGAAGGTGATAGCGCTCCCACTTACCTTCCTATACATACAAGGCTCATCTTCATTCCTAACGAAGCCATAAGATCTGATCACCTCATCAAATCTTTTGTTCCAACTTCAGGAAGCTTACTTTAATCTATAAATGAATTTAAGCAACATATACACTTTATCTGGACTCTCCTTGGATACAAATCCCTCTGGCTGTATCATATACACCTCCTCCTCGAGGTTGCCATTGAGGAATGTCGTTTTGATATCCATCGACCAGATCTCATAGTCATAATATGTAGTAGTGGCCAAAATAATTCTAATGGACTTAAGCATGGCTACAGGTGAAAAGGTTTCGTCATAGTCAACTCCTCGTCTTTGACGATATCCTTTAACTACCAGCTTGCTTTATAGGTCTCTACCTTTTCATCCATTCCAATCTTCTTCGTGAAGATTCATTTGTAAGTGATGGATACAATACCCTCAGGTGCAACCACAAGGTTCCAAACCTTGTTAGACTACATAGAATCTATCTCAAAATTCATGGCTTCTTGCTACTTCCTAGAGTTTATACTTATAATAGCCTCCTCATAGGTTTGAGGATCAATATCTTGAGAGTCATCTCCATTGATATATCCCACATACCTTTCAGGAGGGTGAGATACTCTACTAGACCTACGTAAAGTTGGAACTTGTGTGTTAGGTACCTCAACAGACTTGGGCTCTGGAATGGTGCTTGAGCTAGGTTCTCCAACCTCGCTCAATTCTATCTTGCTCCCACTGTTTCCACCAAGAATGTTTTCATTCTCAAGGAACACGACTCTCTTGACAACAAAGACCTTTCGATCCTCAGGGTGATAAAAATAATATTTATAAGTTTTCTTTAGGTATCTCACGAATGTGCACCATTCTATCTTTGATTCCAACTTATCGGGGCTATATCTTCTAACGTGAGCAGGACAGCCCCAAATATTAATAATCTTAAGATTGAACTTCTTTTCTTTTCATATCTCATATGGCGTAGACATTACCGACTTTGATGGAACTCTATTCAGAAGGTAAGCTGTGGTCTCTAGGACGTACCCCCAGAATGAGACGGGTAGGTCAACGAAACTTATCATGAACCACACCATGTCTAACAACGTGTGATTCCTCCTTTCTTATACACCATTGAGCTGAGGTGTATAAGGAGGTGTCCATCAGATAGAATCCCATTGTCCCTGAGGAAATGGGTGAACTTTATACTCAAACACTCTCCTCCTTAATCTGATCAAAGAGTCTTAATACTCTTTTCAATTTAATTTTCTACCTCATTCTTATATTCCCTGAATTTCTCAAATGCCTCAGATTTATACTTTATTAAGTACACGTATCCATACCTAGAGAAATTATTAATGAATATAATAAAGTATCAGTAACCATTTATAGCCTGAGTCAACATGGGACCACATACATCACTATATATAAGTTTCAATAACTCGGTGGCTCTCTCTCCATTTCCACTAAAAGGAGAGTTAATCATATTCCCACAAAGGTAAGGTTCGTAAGTTGCATATGACTCATAGTCAAATGGATCTAAGTATCCATCTTTTAACAACTTTTGAATCCTTCCCTTATGTATATGACATAGCCTACAATGCTGTAGGTATGCATTATTCACCTCATCTTTTTTTCTCTTAAATATATTTATATTCATGATATATGGAGAAGTGTCTAATATATATAAGCCATTTATAAGGGTCCCTCTAGTGATGATCTCATCATCTATAATTATTGAACAACTATTGTTCTAAAAAACTAATTTATATCCACTAATTGTCAAACAAGAAATAGAAATAATATTTTTAATAATAGATGGAATAAAATAGCATGCATTTAATACAATAATAGCTCCACTAGGTAGATGTAGGGTGACCTCTCTAACATTAATTGCAGCAACTCTTGCTCCATTACCTATCTTGAGGTCCATATCGCCTCTGGCCAATCTCCTAAATCTTGCCAGAACCTGCAACGAATTACAAATATGATAAACACTCCTGATATCCAATACCCATGTATTATTATGAAAATCTGATAAGTGGAGATTAATCATGAATATAACTGAAGCTTCTTCAAGCTTCTGTTTTGCCTTCTCTATAAGGTAGTCTTTACAGTTCCTCTTCCAATGCTCATCTTGGCCGTAGTGGAAGCACTGTCCTTTATCCTTTGTCGGGTCTTTCTTAGTAACCTTTGTCTTACCTGATCTTCCTTTGCCCTTGCCTTTCTTAAGGGTCTTACTAGCCTTCTTTTTCCTATTAGTCTCACTTATATAGAGAATTGACTTGTCTTTCTTGATGGTACTCTCAGCTTCTCTCAACATATTGAGGAGCTCAAGTAGAGTCACCTCAAACTTGTTCATATTAAAGTTAATAATGAACTGTGAAAAGAAATATAGTAGGGACTGAAGTACAAGATCAATATACAGGTTATCTTTTAGGACTATCTTTATACTTCACAGAGCGAGCGATCTCATCCTCGCTTGTCCTTTCTTCCGGCGTGGGCACAACCGTATTAAGGACATATATGATTTTCTCTTTCATGATAACAATTCTCAAAATGTAGAGCCTTTGAACTAATGAGGCGGTTGGCATCAAGTATGTCACATAGGGGTTTTGCAAGCAATAAACAAAATATAGCGTAAATAAATAATATACAGATTTTATAAAAAATGCTAATTAAGATATAGACTTCTATCTTAATGTACTCTCACTATTTTCTTAGCGAATCACATGATACCCTCGACACATGAGACGAAAGTCTCCGGCAGACTCGTAGTGGGGGTCGGGATCCAATTGGCATCGTAGTGCAACCTCGAGGGACTCGACCAATTATACTAACCCCAAAAGGTAGACAACTCTTGTCAATCATAACTCCTTATGATTTTCGTCATGTTCGGCCTCTGAATCATCATAGTATCGAGGGACTCAACTAACCATGATATTCAGTTAAGTCATCACCATCGTTAAAAGATAAGTCTAATTTGATAATATGCCCTCAAGGGACTTAACTAAGCATACCATGTTCTTAGGTCACTAATGACATCTCTATGTCATAGGCAAGAACTCGATCACATAGATAGGTGAGCCTCGAGGGACTCGACCAGCTCAACCTATGTCGTGATTCAATTTCTTCCTATAACAATGAAAGGCCACATGAGTCAATCTCATTGCCTTATGCTTATCGACTTAATATTATTATAGGAGGGGTTTCATTTTGTATCGGTCTCCTAATATGTCATGTCATACACATACATATTTAATATATATCTATATCACATACAAATATATATATACATATATCTAGTAGGTGTATAACACATTAGATATGCATGCCACATCGGATGATCATGAGCCGTCACTTAATATGATTAAGCCCCAGCTAATGGGTCTAATCACTCACAATAGTATCTATGTGTACATCAACGTATCTCCATGCCCTATGATTGTTGATCTCGTCATCATCAGTTCCGTCGGATCGTCGCATCACCATGCGACATGATCTCCCGTCATGGCATCGTGGGTCTCACTGTCACCTCCATGCTCCCGCCGCATCTCTTTATATAATTATAAATAATCACAGACATGCAGGCCCAATAATAAACGAGAAAAATGGAGGCTCGCAAGCCCCAATAATAATAATAATCACAATTAAATACATCACAACACATGACTCATGATCATCCATCCACATCATACATCACATGTACATCACATCAGGATCACTAGATATATATAATAATTAATTAAACTATTTAATTAATTATTTTTTTTAGAAATTAGGACATGCTTGGATTTTCTAGAATTATCAAGGGTATTTTCATAATTCTGGATAAGAGGATAGTCCTTGGTATTTCTAAAATTATTAAGGGTATTTTGAGAATTTTGTACACAGGGACAATCCTTGGAATCCTTCTTCCCTTACCCTCATCTGCGTCCATCGTCGCCTCAGCGGCGACGCCTCACCAGAGCCTCCCGCCAAGGGGCGCGCCGTCGATCTCCTGCGCGGCACCTCCATGGTGTCCCCTGCCTCATGAGCCCCCTTATAGCGATAGCTTTTGCCCAGCATCGCCCCTGGTGGTTCGCCCACCTTCCGACGCAGCTAGCCGCTTACTGCAGGCAGCCTCTACCACAGGCTAGCCATGGCTTGACTATGGGCTACCTAGGGCTCAGCCGACAGCCCCTTTGTAGGGGACCTTGGCCGTGGCCGGCCACCCCTGTAGGTGGCCTTGCCGTGGCTGGCCACCCCTGCAAGGGCCTGACCGTGGTTGGTCGCCCCTACAGGGGCCTGGCCATAGCGAACCACCCCTTTTCTTGCTGCCTTAGCTGTAAAACACAACAATAACATGTAGAACGATTCCACACGATTCAATCTTATCACACGCAGTTTAAAACTAATCTTTCATACGAAAACCTTGGCTCTGATACCACTATTGAAAAACCTTAGTGGTTGCATCACATGCATAGTGAAAATTAAAATAAAAACTGGTTTCCCACGCAGATCAAATCATCATGCAAAAGATTGTAGTCGCGAGAAAAATCGTAAAAATCGAAAAAGCACAATGTGTGAGGGATTGATTTTACCTAGGGAGATCGTATATCCCTATATTCCATATCCGAATGGAGAAGATGAACGAGGTCAAGCGTCCTCCTCTCTAGCGGTATCCACACGATGGATTTGTACAATGAAACTCCTCCAATCTGATCTCGCAACTCTTGTGTAGAGGGAGGGAGGAGAATAGGAGATGGTGGCTAAAGCTACAGCCTATCAACCATAAGTCTCCCCTTCTATTTATAGAGAGCCACCAAAAAATCCTAGGGCTCCTTCCTTAGTGGGTATTGGATCTCTATCCAATTATCCACTAACCTTGCATTATTAGATCTCTATCCAACAATCTCCTTAGACCTCTAATTGGGCCTTAATCAAGGAGCCCATTAACATAGGATCTCATCTAATGAGAATAGGAGCTAATTGGATCTCCATCCAATCTTCTATTTGTTGAAACATCTACAATATGTGTGTGACCCTCTAGGCCCGATACTGAGCTGGTCGTGAGTCACTCCCATCAGAACTCCTTCTGATATAGTGAATTATTATCCCCATAAAAATTCACTTGACTCATCGACTATGGACGTACTAGGCCACTACGCCATAATCCCCAAACGGTACAGGGGGATTGAATCCATCGGACCTATCTGTCCACAGTTACTATGCATCTATAATCCCTCATTCAACTAATATGCCAAAGACCGTATATTGGACATGGTACTGTCATGTCACATACGGAATCCATCATAGTCTCACTTTAATTGGATTCTCCCAGAAAACTCTTTCTCTCTTAATCTGAATAACCCTGGTAAGGGATTTGTCTGAGCAAGCACATATGAGATATTCCTCTCATGATACCGAGAATGGATGATCCTTTATTAATACTCGATTGCCTTCGTAAGGTTGGCTACCAATCCCGATAATTAGCTGTACTAGATCTAGAACTTTCTAAACCTATAAGTCTAGCGTCAAAGAAAAGAGTACTCATACAAGGTATCCTTAGTGTCTCAAGTCTAAGGACTAAATACATAATTGGGACGATGGAATCGTTATCTAACATTAGGTATAATTAACCATATAATATTTTATAAGCAGATCAATCAGTGAATTTATTCTCCAATGAGCACTTGTACTATATCTTTAGTGTCTCCACACAAGTGGCTATGAGACCAGCTGCCTCCATTATATCGATAGGTATATAGTACATTGGTCTATCTGATTATCTTGATATCCCTCTCAAGTAACTTATGACTGGGATTATTTAGGATCCGTGTTTAAAGGTAAATTGATCTCATTATCGTGATCTCATCATGATTTGATTCTCATTGCAAAGAACCAAGGACATCACAATATATATGCAACAGATAATATAATGTGAGAATATGCTAATATTAATCATAAGTAAAAAGATCACACAGCATGTTACACATGCCATCACTTATGTGATTGGCTTGCAGGGCACCTGTAACCAGCACATAGATCCCCCGGTTGGTTGTCAATCTCTACACTCTACCATCCTAGGTCCTAATGGACCAGGCAACAAAGACCATGGTATTAGTAAGTGCCGCCTTGGCCTCTCTATCCTTTAGTTTCTACTATTTGTTCATGCCATAACCCGACCTCCTCTTTACAAAGCCAGCACTACGCTTTAGCGTTACTTGACCAGATTCATGATGCCGGGAGAGTGATCACCTCTATGGACAACAAGTTATACGTCCTTCGCAAGGAAATACAGAGGCTGAAGGAGGATGTGAACCCCAAAGTGATGGCGGCGGTTGAGCATCGGGCCGAATTGGAGGAGACGAGGTGCAGACGAGAGTTGGTAGAGAAGGAGTTGAGTGAGGCTCAGACATGCTTGACCGACTCGTGTAAGCTGCTCAGCAAGGCCCAGGGGCAACTGACCAAGGTCCAAGATGACTTGAAGACTCTGAGGAATAACTTAGGGTTCTCGGACCAAAATATGACAAATGGAGACCAAGCTCCTAAAGATGGCATGGGCGAAAGATCAGCTTCGGGTGGAGCTATCGAGGGAGGTCATCAAAGATTACAAGAAGTCTCCTGGCTTCAAAATGGGGCTTGTTTGGATGGGGCAAGTGTCGCTGTAGTACAACTATCAACTGGCGTTGACTCGGCTTTGGGTCCGACACCCTGGACTGGACCTATTTACCCAATTCCCTGAAGATGTCGACGTGCTGATGGTAGATGAGCAACCCTTCAACGATTCCCCTCCGCCGCCCGAGGAGTAGTAATGTTGTAATTTTTTTATTTTTGTTGTCGGGGTCCCTTTTTGGGTCTCTATATGTCGTTCGGACCCTCATCCCAAGCATGTACTTGAACTTTCATGAATGAGAACAACTCTCTTTTGCTCAACCGTTTGTATTTATACATAGAACTTTCGTAAGTTCGATATGTACCATGTCCTTGACAATCATTTTCCTTTCATCGTGGCTAAGGTGTAAGTCCCCTCTCAAATTGTTTTCTCTACTCTGTAGGGGTCTTCCCAGTTCGGGACCAGCTTGCCTTGAGACCGAGTGGGGTCATTGACCTTGGCCTTCCGGAGCACTAGGTCGCCTTCTTCAATTAGATGAAGACACACCCTT
Organism: Ensete glaucum; assembly: GCA_021527575.1. NCBI lineage: Eukaryota > Viridiplantae > Streptophyta > Magnoliopsida > Zingiberales > Musaceae > Ensete > Ensete glaucum. Next base: position 18,647,014 of record CM038552.1, on the reverse strand, counting down.
TGGTTGTACAGTCTTGTTACGATTTTCTTTTTTTTTTTTTACGCAAGAGTTCGTAGATGTGACTCGGCTCTCTGCTCCTTGAGGAAGTCAAGATTCTCCCTCAGCCAGTCGGCCAAGGAGGATTCCTCGTAGGACTCGACTCGGAGAGTTGGGTAGACCATCTTGGGGGGAATGATCACTTCTATCCCGAAGGTTAGGCTAAATAATGATTCCCTTGTCGGGGTCTTCAGAGTCATCCAAGACGCCCAAAGGATGCTCGGGAGCTCGTCCACCCATGCCCCAAGTGCCCCGTCGACTCTTCCCTTTAGTCCTTCAAGGATAGCTTGATTTGTGACTTCGGCGAGTCTGTTGGCTTGGGGATGTACAACTGAGCTGAACCTTAGTTGGATCTAGTAGTTTTGGCAGAATGCTATGAATTTGGGGTTGTTAAATTAGGTCCCATTAACAGTGATGATCACCCTTGGAATGTCGAACCTTGTGATGATGTTCTTCTAGACGAACCCCTCAACTTGTTTCTCAGTAATGGACACGAGTGGCTTAGCCTCAACCCATTTAGAAAAGTAGTCGACCTCGACTATCAAAAATCTTCGCTTTCTCGAGGCTAGGGAAAAAGGGTCGAGTAAGTCTATTCCCTATTGGGTGACCAAGCGGAGTTTGAGGTGGACATCAACACTGCTTGTTGATGTTGGATTTTGGCGTGCTTCTGACACTGCTTGTATTTATGCGCATAAGCTTGGACATCTCATCGCATGGTCAGCCAATAATATCCCTACCTGAGTATCTTGTGGGTTAGGGTTCAGACACTGATGTCCTCATCGCAGATTCCTTCGTGCACCTCAGCGAGCATGATCTATGCCTCGGTCGGGCACAAGCATCAAAGTAGCGGTTGGCTGAACCCCCATCGGTATTGTCATCCATTGAGTATGTAGTACCACGGGCCCGTTCTTCTCACCCGTCAAGCCACACTGCGATCATCGGACAGTGAGCCATGGTCCTTAAATTTAAGCATCTCGTCGGCCTAATCATGCCCTACTTTGGTCACGGCTACCTCGATGGAATCTGTGGAGGGTTTTAGGATCTTAGCCATCCAGATCAGGTGTTCATTCAACCCTCATGTGGAGGCTAACCTTGCGAGAGCATTGGTTTGTGTGTTGTCCGATCAAAGTATCTTTATGATAACAAAGTGGTTGAACTATCTGACACGATGTCATACCTCGGTAAGGTACTTGGTCATCGACTCCTCCTGAGCCTCAAAATATCTATTGACCTGACCGACGACCAATTGAGAGTCGGTAAAGACTTCATGTCTTTGACGTGTAACTCGCCGACGAGCTTAGCCCTGTTAGCGCTTGTTTCAATTTCGTTAGCACTAGTTAGAGCCTTATTTTGTCCCGCTGCTGCTATTCTACATGTTGATATATGTGCTATCGCGTTGTTGTTAGAATTTTAAGGGCCACACATGTATAATTAAATATGTTAAGCCATTATTTTTTATTAGCCAAAATTAAAGTGATCCAATTAAAATAAAGTTATTTGGCTAAGGGACATAATTATTATTATGAAAATTAATTATGTGGATACCATCAGTCATATTTCTAACTTAATGACGAGATAAGTTAGAAATATGAAACTCTTGAGGCATAATTGCAGATTCATCAATTATGAATATAATCATAATTGTTAATTCATCAGTTATGACTATAAATAAGGTTATGGTCCCCGGTTGCAGTATCAAATGAAGTTTCTCTTCACCCGTCGAGGAGAAATCTAAAGTTCTTAAGGATACTCTGCAATTGGAAGACCAAATCACCAATCAATTCAGAAAATACTCTAATCGATTCATCAGGTACGCTTTCGTATTAATATGTTTCTTAATTGTTGTAGGATTTCATACATATTATAATGGATTTAATAAGTTTTATGGATTGTTTTGGATCTATAAAGATTATTTTGAACCAAAAATTTGGTTTTGATTCTATAAAATAAATTGATTGATCCATATATGATATGTTAAAAGAACCCAACAACTGGTATCAGAGCCATCCTATAATAATTGATGAACATCCATATATGATTCATCAGTGATTTGGTTCTATGATCATTGGGAAAGATGATAGTTTTATGTAATCATGTTATTTTGAAGTGATTTGGTTATATTATCATTGGAAAAGATTATAGTTTTATGTAACCATGCTACAACATGCTTCACATTCAATTCAGTACCTTTTACTGATGTAATATCAGTTTAATCTTGGATTATCTTTTTCGCTTCGTGTCTTTTCCTTTTCAAAATATGTAAATTCATTTTTACACTTCAAGGCATAAATTTCTAAAATTCTTTTTTTTAAATTTTATCTAATTAATATAAATTTAATTAATTAGATATTATTGTAATATTATGTTGGTTTAAACATAATATTGGTTCTATAAAGTTGTTTGTTGACATAAATTGAATGATTTACATGCTTTAAATATTCATCAGTCAATAAATTAATATCAAGCTAATTTGACTAATATGGTCCAAATTTAATTAGTGATTGTTTAATATTAGATTGAGTAATTTAATATATGAAGTCGCCAAAGTGACCTATCATATATAACATTTCTCATGAAAATATTAAATGTAGTGTATATTTACATCCATGCGATAATTATCCGGCCCAAAGGAAGGTTAATGACTGGTAGGATTATATACATACCTGTAATGGTAAGCACATGATAATTATAAAGTTATAATGTAAATGATAAATCAATCCAAAGATGGGTTTCTCATTTGACATGCCTTATTATCAGTGTTTGATCATTACAACAAGACTACCACTAGCAATTAATATTGAAGTCCAAAGATAAGATATTAATGTTGCACTTGGTATCTTGAGATGGGTTAAATCATTATTTGAATTTACTTAAGTTTATGACAATAAATATGAGCATAATTTCTGGTTGTCTGTTGTTCTTTTATTTAGGTTCTCTTGTAAAAATATCTGCTAACCTCAATTCAGTATCAGTTCTAAGCGAAATCAACTTTAAGGGCAAGAAAAGAAAATACAAATCTGGAAAGAATGAGGCTGATAAGGGTCTAGTATAGAAGAAACAAAATAAGGATGATACTTGTTTCTTCTGCAAGAAATCTGGGCATTTTAAAGAAGGACTGTGCTAAATATCATGCTTGACATGCTAAAAGGGGAACATTCCTTACTTTGGTTTGTTCAGAAGTCAATTTAACTTTAGTACCTAGAAACACTTGGTGGTTAGACTCCGGTGCAACTACTAATATCAGTGTTTCAAAGTAGGGTTGCCTGAGTTACCGAAGGCCCAATAATGCTGAGAGAAGCATTTATGTGGTGGACGAAAAATCGGTAGATGTGGAAGCTATAGACATATTTAGATTATTATTGTGTACTGGATACTATTTAGATTTAAAAGGCACTTTTATTGTACCGTCATTTAGATGGAACTTAATTTTTATTTCTTATTTGGACAAATCTGGTCATTCTTGTTCATTTGGAAACAATAAGTTTACTTTGTCTTTAAATTCAAATATGATTAGAACTGGTTTACTTATGACTTATGACAATCTATATTTACTTGATACTATAGCATCCTATCATAAAACCTTAAATGCGGAATTGCGAGATACTAAATGTAAAATTGAAATTTCTAGTATATTATGGCATAAACGTTTGGGTCATATCTCTAGAAATAGAGTTGAAAGACTTGTGTCAGATGAGATTCTTGATCCCATTGACTTATCAGGTCTAGATGTTTGTGTTGAATGCATTAAAGGTAAATAAACCAAACCTAAGAGATCAGGTGCATATAGAGCTACAAACGTCTTAGAATTGATACATACAAATATTTGTGGATTATTTCCTACACCTTCATGGAATGGTCAACAATACTTCATATCATTCATAGATGATTACTCTAGATATGGATACCTGTATCTAATACATGAAAAATCTCAATCTTTGGATGTGTTCAAAGTATTTAAAGCTGAAGTTGAAAATCAACTCAACAAAAGGATAAAAGCGATCCCGTTGAGGGAATATAAGAGAAATGATTGTTCAGGTGAACAACGTCCAAGACCATTTGCTTTATACCTAGAGGAGTGTGGAATTGTCCCTCAGTATACAATGCCTCTAGCATGAATGGTGTAGCTGAAAGATAAAACCGCACACTTAAGGACATGGTAAGAAGTATGATTTCTCGATCTACTTTACCAGAGTCACTCTGGGGAGAAGCAATAAAAACTACAGCTTACATTCTTAATAGAGTATCAACTAAAGCAACTGCAAAAACTCCTTATGAACTTTGGACTAGGAGAAAGCCTAGTTTAAGATACTTTCGTATATGAGGTTGTCCAGCTGAGGCAAGGCCTTACAGGCCTAATGAAAATAAATTGGAACCCCGAACAATGAGCAGTTACTTTATTAGTTATTCTGAGCGATCTAAGGGGTATAAATTTTATGATCCCAAATAAAGAAATATTTTTGAGACGAGTATTGCTACATTCTTTGAGGATATTGAGTTTGGGGGGAGAAATAAGATTAAAGACTTTATCTTTGAGGAAGAATCGGTTCAGTCTGATCCGATTCATATAGTTGCCACTAATATGGCAAAATCTGTACCTCAAAAGGATATAGTCATTTCAACTCCCATACAGTATGAAGAAATTATTCATGAGGAACAAACTCAACATCCTCAAGAATCTGTGCCGCAAGAGCCAGCACCTTAGCAACAATCCACTAGGGAAAGGAGGAGTGCCATTTCGGATGATTATATGGTATTTCTCCAGGAATATGAAGAAAGTAGTGGTATAATGGAAGATGATCCAATCAACTTCCATCAAGCCATGGAGGATTCTAATTCGGATAAGTGGATTGAAGCAATGAATCAAGAGTATAAGTCTATGCAAGATAATAAAGTTTGGGAACTTATCCCATTACCAGAAGGTGTGAAATCCATTGGTTGTAAATGGACTTTTAAAACCAAAAGGGATTCTAAAGGTAAAGTGGAGAGGTATAAAGCACATCTTGTGGTAAAGGGCTATACTGAAAAGGAAGGGATTGACTTTAAAGAGATCTTCTCTCCGGTTTCAACGAAGGACTCTTTTAGGATAATTATGGCTCTAGTCGCATATTTTGATTTAGAGCTTCATCAGATAGATGTTAAAACAGTATTTCTCAATGGAAACATTGATGAAATAATTTATATGGTGCAACTAGAATACTTTGTGTCAAGAGACCTAAAGAAAATGGTTTGTAAATTGATAAAATCCATATATGGACTAAAACAGGCATCCCGTCGGTGGTATCATAAATTTCATCAAGTAATTATCTCATTTGGTTTTGAGATGAACGCTGTTGATGATTGCGTGTATCATAAATTCAGTGGAGTAAATTTATTTTTCTGATATTATATGTGGATGATATTCTGCTCGTTACAAATGATATAGGCTTATTGCATGAAACCAAGAGATTTCTATCTAGAAATTTTGAGATGAAAGATCTTGGTGACGCCTATTTTGTATTAGGAATCCAGATACACCGAGATAGATCCCGGGGTATTCTAGGATTATCACAAAGGAGCTATATCGATAAAGTACTCAAAAGGTTTGGCATGCATGATTGCAAATCAAGAGACACCCCTGTCGCAAAGGGAGATAAATTCAGTCTCAATCAGTGCCCTAAAGAAAATCTGAAAACTCAAGAAATGCAAAAGATTCCCTATGCATCAGCTGTAGGGAGTCTAATGTATGCACAAGTTTGTACGCGTCTGGATATAACGTATATTGTTGGTGTGTTAGGCAGATACTTAAGCAATCCTGGAATGGATCACTGGAAGGCAGCTAAAAGAGTCATGAGATATTTAAAGAGGACAAAAGATCATATGCTCACATATAGGAGATCAGACCATTTGGAGATCATTGGGTATTCTGACTCCGATTTTGCTGGATGCCAAGACAGTAGGAAATCCACTTCGGGCTACATTTATATATTGGCTGGTGGGGTAATTTCTTGGTGTAGTGCCAAGCAATCTCTTATTGCTTCTTCCGCTATGGCAGCGGAATTTGTAGCATGTTTTGAGGCGTCTAATCGTGGAATTTAGTTGAGGAATTTTGTCACAGGGCTGCAAATAGTACAATGGATTGAAAGACCAATAAAGATATATTATAATAATAAATCAGCTGTTTTATACTCCAACAATAATAGGAGCTCGACTAAGTCAAAGCACATTGACATCAAGTTCCTAGTTGTGAAAGAAAGGGTACAAAGTAAACAAATTTCTATAGAACACTTGGGAACAAACTTTATGTTGGTAGATCCTCTTACAAAAGGTGTACCGCCCAAGGTCTTTAATGAGCATACTGCTTGTATGGGTATATCAGAATTCGATGAAACTTTAGTTTAATGAGAGTCTGTCATATGTTTGTTATATGTTCTATGCCAGATTCTATATTTGTACAGATATTTTCTGATCAGAAATAAAGCTTCAGTTTATTATACTTTATACATTATGGCTATTAAAGTTATTAATGATCTCATAAAGATACAGTTGGACCAGTTGAAAATTGACATGTACAGATCACATTCATGTAATTTTCATGCTACACATTTCATAATTGATCTATGTCATTTGGTTATGTTAATATTAGTGATCATTGATGGGTTTAGTTATGATTGATATAGCGAAGACCGCTTTGGTCCTATATTAATATAGTCAATGGATGAGATTATTTTGTATGTCCTGTTTAATAATGACAATAGTTTTGAGCTCATAAAGTATATCATATTTATAAGGATACATATGTGACTCAGTGGGAGATTGTTAGAATTTTAAGGGTCACACATGTATAATTAAATATGTTAAGTCATTATTTTTTATTAGCCAAAATTAAAGTGATCCAATTAAAGTAAAGTTATTTGGCTAAGGGACATAATTATTATTATAAAAATTAATTATATGGATACCATCAGTCATATTTCTAACTTAATGACGAGATAAGTTAGAAATATGAAACTCTTGAGGCATAATTGTAGATTCATCAATTATGAATATAATCATAATTGTAGATTCATCAGTTATGACTATAAATAAGGTTATGGTCCCCGGTTGTAGTATTGAATGAAGTTTCTCTTCACCCGTCAAGGAGAAATCTAAAGTTCTTAAGGATACTCCGTGATTGGAAGATCAAATCACCAATCAATTTAGAAAATACTCTAATGGATTCATTAGGTACGCTTCCGTATTAATATGTTTCTTAATTGTTGTAGGATTTCATACATATTATAATGGATTTAATAAGTTTTATGGAAACATTCTTAAAACCATTGTTTTGGATCTATAAAGATTATTTTGAACCAAAATTTTGGTTTTGATTCTATAAAACAAATTGATTGATCCATATATGATATGTTAAAAGAACCCAACAGTTGTGTCTATGTATTTTTTATTACTAGGGTTTTTCTCGCTCTACTGACCTCAATCACTAGGTTCTTGTTGAAAAGCCCTGCCCTATTAGCAACAGTGTAAGTCTCATGTGCAAAAATGCCATTATTGTCAGTAGCGACTCAATTCTTACTCTTATGCCAAATTCTGACTCTTATTAATGTAGCATATGCCCTACACACCACTGCTACTCTCTTTCTTGCCAATCTATCCTCTCTGGCTACCCTCTTCCATTCCCTTGTTGGAATTCTGTCATTTCTACTTGGATTCTTCTATTGCTTACCAAAAAATGTATAGTTCCCCTCTATTGTCTAGTCTATTAGCCTCCATTTTCTGTCTCTTACTCATAGCTTGATACTGCCGACTTTAACTATTCAACGACTTGCAATGAGAATTGAACTCGGCACCCAGATCTTGTGTTCGGGTATGCCACTCCCAACTACCAGCTCTGACGCTTCTACTCCTAAGGCAACTTCCGCTACTAACTACTTACATTCTATGACACACCGGGCACTGATCTAGCTTCAAACTGCAACTTCGCTCCAGCATTACTATGGTTGTGTAGTATGCCTTTACTGCTATTCATTATGTATCTATCACTTTGGATTCTAGGACTGCTGCCAGGCAGCTGCTGAATTCCCCAACAACTAAACTAATATTCCCTAACAACCCATCTAACGCTATGCTCTTTCCCACTCTTTTGGCTGCGTTGATGGGCAATACGAAACAAAGATTAGAATCAGTAATATCAGCTTTGAAGCAAATAATGGAAGACTAATAGAAAGGAAAAGCAGACCTATATAGTAAAGGAAGTAAGCCTAGGTCCCGAACAAAAGAATTCGAATAAGTAGCTTGGTTACCTGTTTCTTGTTTTAGTATAAGAAGTATTATAATCTCAGCTCTCTTATTCTATTTAATCATACATTCTATTTACTCCCACTTTGAATTATTATTTGTAATAGAAAAACTATATCCTTTCCTCCACCCTTACCGGCAGACACAAACACACGTAGATCGGACCTCTTAAAAGAACACCACATAGTCTTAACTACGAGTGGAGGGCATCATCCTGCGAGGACGGTTGGACTCAGAATTCTTCAAGTGGCATTCTCGGACATTCATTCTGCAATTCAAGTAGCTTAGCCCGAAAGTCACAACAATTAGTCTGCGGGTGGTTGCTTCAAGCGTTAGCGCTCATTCATAGAGGTGCGTGCGATCAACTAGTCTCAGAGGTACTCATTTCATGGAGAGGGGTGCGATCAACTCAACTGACGCTTGGCATATTACAATTAGAATATTACTTAGTTGCTTTTACCCTTGTAGTTGTGTACCTAGCATTATATCTCTCTTGCTCTAAACTTATAGCCAGAATAGCAACGCCTCGTATTCACCTTCATTGTTGGTGGCCTTGAACTCGAGCCAAAGGGTGTGTTTATAGACTTGATTGATAGGACCCCTGAGAACGAGCCTGGCTCCCTCACGCTCCGAGTTTGCGGATCCATATAGGTACAGGGTCCATCTCGGGTTCTGTCGTGGGTTCTCCGGGCTCGTCGATTCTGATATGAAATCGGCTAAGGCTTGAGCTTTTATTGTTGTCCTCGGGTTGTATTCTAGGTTGAACTCCCCAATCTTGATCGACCATTTGAGCATCCGACCCGCGACATTGAATTTTGGAAGTATCTGATGTAAGAGGGTTGGTCGGTGATCACCTTGATGGGGTGGGCTTGGAAGTATGGCCATAGCTTTCTTGATGTTAGGACTAGCACCAGGGCGAGCCTTTCGATCAGTGGGTATCGCTTCTCGGGCCACTCAAGACATGGCTACAACAGTATATCGGCTTCTGCCGATCTTTTTCGAGTCTCACCAGGACCAAGCTGATCACCACCTCTGACGCCACCAAATAAATCCTGAGGGGCTTGCCGGGAGTGGTTGATGTAAGCTGGGGCAGGCGGGCGAGGTGTGACTTTAATTGTTGGAATTCCCCTTCACAGTGGGGCATCCACTAGAAGTCCTTCGCTTGCTTTAAGGCTCGGAAGAAGGGAAAGCTTTTGTAACTGGCTTGATAATATAAATCGACTTAATGCTGCCAATTTCTCGGTAAGCCATTGAATGTCCTTCACTATCTAGGGAGATTGCATATGTAGGATGGCATCCACCTTGTCTGGATTCACATCGATTCCTCTCTGGTGCATGACGAATCTGAGGAACTTCCTGGACCCGACACCGAAGATGCACTTGGTTGGGTTAAGCCGCATCTTGTACTGCCTTAATGTTTGGAACATCTCAACTAAGTCCGGGAGATAAGTAGCAACTTTCCGGCTTTTGACTATCATGTCGTTGATGTAGACTTTTATGTTTTTCCCGATCTGGTTTGCAAATAGCCGATTGACCATCATCTGGTAGGTTGCCCCAACATTCTTTAGTCCAAATGGCATGGCCTTGTAACAGCATGTGCCATGGTGTGCGATGAAGGTTGTGTTGTCTCGATCTTTTGATGCTATTTGAATTTGATTGTACCCCAAGAAGGTATCCATGAATGAGAGTAGCTCATATTATGAGGTTGTGTCGACTAGCTGGTCAATCCTCGGGAGGGGGTAACAATCCTTCAAGTAGGGCCGATTGAGACTGGTATAATCAATGTACATTCACCAGCTTCCATTAGATTTTTTGACTAATACAACATTGGATAACCAAGTCGGATATTTGACTTCTGTGATGAACCCTGCGTCCAACAAGCAGGCAACCTTGTCCTCGATGGCTCTTTATCTGTCGGGGGTGAACTTCCTTGGTCGTTGTTTCACTGGACGGGCACCAGGTTCCATGTTGAGGTGATGTTGGGTTACTTAATGGCTGATGCTAGGCATGTCTTTCAGGGACCAAAAGCATAGACGTCAGCATTCTTGCCGAGGAATTCCACTAGCTGGACTCGTTGCTCTCTCGAGAGCATTGAGTGGACCTTGATGGTCCTATCAGGATTCTTAGGGTTGAGGGCTGCCTCGATAATTTTTTTTGTCGATTTTAGCTTTGGTACCATCTTGTCTACGTCTCGGGAGTCGATATGGGAGCTGAGGTTTTGAATTTTCTAGGCAGCATTGTTGTCATTAAATAACACTACCTTGACTCCCGAGGATCGCTTTTTACTTCTCCTACTCTAGCTTTGGTCGGGAACTTCATGGCTCGATGGTATATTGAGATAACCACTTTGAGCTTGTTGAGCGTTACTCAGCTGATGATGACATTGTACGTCGAGGGGAGTCCAACCATGATGAATGACACTATCAGTGTCTTTGACCTCGGATCCTCTCCGATGATGATCGGGAGGGTCATTGTCCCAACAGGGGAGATGGAGTCTCCCGTAAATCCTGTTAGTGTTGATGCCATGGGGAGGAGATCTTTATTAGTTAGCCCTCGTTTCTGAAAAGCATCAAAATATAGAATATCGATTGAACTTCTCATGTCGACCATGATTCTTTTGACTTGGGCGTTGGTGACTCGGGTTGAGATCACTAAGGTGTCGTCGTGGTCCGGGTACACCTTATTCCCCAACCTAAAGGTGATATCGGGGTTATGGTCGCTCCTCGATCTTTTCTCTACTGCGGAGCATGCGTAAGCTCTTCAGGTTGAGGAACTATCACCTCTGGATGTTGGACCACCGACGATGACGTATATCTATTTCTCATTTGGTCCTTTTGGCCGGGGTGAAGGTTCCCTGTCTCAATGGTGGCTCTCATCGGGAAGGACTTGTCCACATCGGTCGGGCATGGGGCGTTCGATTTAGGTCGGTCCATCGTCTTGGGAGTTTGCACCTCAGGTTGGCTTCTCTGGGCTCCACTCAAACCAGTGTCGACGACAGCGAACTTGCACAAAAATCTTATCGAGTGGGATTCCCGACGTGACCCCTCTGACATTCAAGTTAGTGTCCCAACCTCCTTATCGAGTGTGTTAATATGTACCTTTTGGGTTTTAGAGCCAACCCCCTACCCTCGTCGTCCGTTGGGGGATTTATACCTGTGAATCGGAGGGCTGATAGCCCTCAATCAGCATGCCTCTCTGACAATCGTATGTCGTATGCTAGTCGGTTAGTTAGCCGGTCGACCATCACCAACCGCCGATTGTCGAGCTACGCTGGCCGATTATCAGGCCGGATTGGTCAGCTGTTAAACTGGGCTGGTTGACTGCTTGCCTAGGCGGGATGGTCGGCGTGCTTGTCCGGTAGTCATTTGTAAGGTTGGGCTAGTCGATTGTTAGTTCGGGCCGCTTGACTACTAGGCCGGGTTGGTCGGTCGCTTGCTTGGGCAGGGTGGTCGGCGCGCTTGTTTGATAATCATTTGTCTAATCAAACTAGTTGATTGTTAGTTCGGGCCGATCGATTGTCAGGCCATTCTGATCGATTGCTAGGTTGAATTAGTCGATCGTCAGCACTGATAGAGACTGCTTATCTAAGATTATTCATAATGTGATGGATCAGACCATTTCATGTACTATCGGTGATATAAAGACTGTTATTGGAAAAAGAGTGGGACAGTGATTTCAGAAACAGTTTCAGCACCTTCGTCTTAGGATTGACTGATTAAGAAAAATAAAAAAAAGGTACCATTTGTGTCTGAGTGGCAATTTGACCGATATATTTCAGAAAAATTACCGAAATAGCAAGATAGATCCAATTATATTACTTTTAGATAATATCTTTTCTTCTCTTTCCTCTGACAAATAATTTATAAATAATTATTATATTATTAGTACATATAATATTTTAGATGTAATACTATCTCATATAACTTAAACATGTGTGATCTAAAGTGTAGAAGGATAAATACGAAGACTCGTATGGGCCTGATCAAAATTGGGCCGCATAACAATTAGGCCGGTCCATCAGCCGGCTTTGGCTTGCCAAATTTGATGGCTTTCCTTATCCACCCACACCAGCAAATAACAGCGACGGCGCCTCGTCTCCCAACGAGAGCAGAACAAAGCAAAGAGGACAGGAAGATGGAGTCTCTGAGTTCTCTCACCGTCCAACCCATCCTCCCCATCCCACAGAGCCGTCGCCTCGCTTCCCCCAAACCTTTGGTCTTCTTCTCCTCTTTCTCTTTCTCCTCAACCACCAGCGCCACCTGCATCATTTCTCTGTCTCAGAGCAACCCAAAGTGCCAAAAAGCCAGCGCCCGCTCGCAATTTAAGAGGCTCACGCCGTTGGCCTCCGCCGGTGCGGGCGCGGCCCTCAATGACTCGTCGGACGCCAACCGAGTCGAAGAGGCCGAACAAGTGGAAGAGAAGCAGGTAAGCGAACCACCCTACACCACCTTGTCTCTGTAGGTGCCCTATTTTTTTCTGTCTAATCCTGTGATGGAATTTGGTGTGGGCAGAAGTTGGGGATGGTGGTGAAGCCGCCGGAGAACCCGAGGCTGGTGCTGCGGTTCATGTGGATGGAGAAGAACATCGGGCTGGCGCTGGACCAGGTGATCCCGGGCCACGGCGCCATCCCGCTGAGCCCCTACTACTTCTGGCCGCGCAAGGACGCGTGGGAGGAGCTTAAGTCCAAGATCGAGGCCAAGCCATGGATCTCGCAGAAGCGCATGATCATTCTCCTCAACCAGGCCACCGACATCATCAACCTCTGGCAGCAAAGCGGCGGTAACCTGTAGACACCCTCTGTCTCTTCCCTTCCCCTCCTCCTCCCACTTTATCTAGTCTTCTCCATGCTGTGGGTTAATCTGGAATTGTGGTTGTCATGCCCTGTTCTTGCTAGAAGATAAATTACTTGCATTGTTTTTGGTCTAAATGTGTCTCTCTTTCATTGTTAAAGAGTATATTTGAGAAAAAATAAAATACATTTGGATTCAGATATCCAATCAAATAAGATATGAGAAAAATTAAGACCCAAAGGTGTGAATGACATGTAGCCCAGAACTCAAATCAGGATTATTAGAAAGATAAAATATATTTTTAGAATAATAACATAAATTTTGAGTTTATTTTCGATAATAGAATACCAACAAAATAATAAAAAATGCTTGGTGTAATCTGCACACTAAATCCCCTCTACTATCACAAGAAGTAACAGGACATGAGCCAAAATAGTAACCACTAATTCCAAGTTTCTTGTACTTTGGATGAGGTCCTAAACTCCTTTATCGTGTGTCAATTTCTTTAGCCCCCTCTATATTAGAGTGACAAACAGGTAATCTGAGAACTATAGAGCAGCTTGGAAACCCAAGAAAAGAAGAATGTGTCCTACAAAATGTCACCATATGAAGTTATAACCCTTTACCTTATTTCAGCTGTGAAAATGCATGTTGAAGTTATGCCCTCCTCAGAGGTACAAAAGAAACTTGAGCTTGATCCATAAATGTTCCAATATATTTCTTTATTACAGACTGGATGGGATCTGCCGGGTTCCTGACTTTGGAATTAGTGCGCGAGGGTGGTTGAATTGATTTCTTTTATGACATTATGAGACGACTCTTTTATACTTCTATACCTTATGCCAACATGATTTGTAAAAGTTTAGATTGAGACCACCAGGTCATGCGGCCTTCAGACTGAAGCCAATCAATAAATGGGGGTTGCAATGGTTTCATTAAATTATATCACAAAAAAAAGGAAGAAACAGAGCTGTTGTGCCACACACCCATTTGAAATAATGTTTACACACCCATTTGAAATAATGTTTAGAATATATCTATGTTAGGTTGAACTTAGAAAGTTATGTAAAATAACGTAGTAGGAGAGGTTGGAGAGTTCAGGGTGATAGCAAGGAATTCTGAGGTGCTGATATGGATTTTGAAGGATATTATAAAACCTTACATGATATGCCTATGCTAGTAAGAAAGGCTTACAAGTCTCTGCATTAAAAAAATGACAAAATTAAAGAAGAATGATAATAATGTTGATGTAGATAATTAATTACTTGACATAGGGTTATTATTTTTGTTCTCTATCCGGCAATTATGGCAGCCCATTTGGATGATAAACTTGCAAATGTGCTAATCATGTCTTTATGAACTCATGCCAAATATAGTGGAATCATATATCGCAACGGGGGGATGAAGTCATTGCTAATATATAGCAGTCATTTATAGTTGATGTATAGATTCTTATATAACAATGATCGAAATACAAAATCATGAACTGATATTTGTTCTTGGGATTGCTTGAAACTTCACCAGCAAATGTCAAAGTATAGGGACTCCAATACTATTTTTTAGAGTAAAGATTGGAATATTAATCATAATTAACGACAGTGCAAAGATTGTTAGCTGAGTACAAATGTCAAATTGGTCATGATGAAAGTTAATGTTGAGGAGAATTTTTGTATAAGATTTTAATTAAATAAAGAGGATACTATCAATCTTAATCTTTTAATCAGCTGTTCATTATATATAGTGGGAGTTAAAGAGTCTTCATATTCATTCAGAAATCTTGACCATCAACTCTCTTGGGATATTTTGTATAATGAAAATTCCAAAATCTGAACAATAGATCCCTTCGTCAATTATATTTTAAATGTGCATTTAACGTGTGGTGTTGGGCATCGATCCTCGATTTGGCAAATAAATAAAGAAGAATGATGTGATGAATTATGGAGATATACAAAAATGATTCCACGGTGGATACACCGTGGAATCATTTTTGTATGTAAGATTTGAAGAAAGAGAGGAATCGTAAGACTAACAAAAGAAGTGTATAAAGCAAATATCTTTTTGTCATTCACATATCTCTTGCGGCACGATACTTTATATTGTTCAATTTTTTACGAGGATTCTCATATTTTAAATGTTTCCTATCTCAATAAAATGAAATTATTGGTAATAAACTGGCGAAATTTCATTTCTAACGAAGATGAGTTACTGTGTTCCATGACCATAAAGCCATCTCAATCATCTCCTTCCCTTGTCACTCTTCCTCTTCTATCTCTCTGGAGCACTCCATGGTTCTCATATTGACGATGACAGGCCTAGTACTTCTCTTCCTCTAGAGAGCAACAAGGATCACCATCTCTTACTACCACTTTACCCCTGCACGCATCAGGACTGTCACGGCGAAGCAAGGAGTTCATGGCCCCAGGCCGAAGCACCTCGTCGGAAACCTAAAAGACGTTGCTGTTCTCATCGCCACGTCCATTTTCTGAGACATGGAACCCATCAGCCATGACATCGTTGGTCGTTTAAACGACCTCTGGTCCAAAATCTACTGTATGCCAATAATTCTCTCCATGCAAATAGATCCTCCATGATTTGCTCAAGTAGAGATGCATTTGTTCTCTGGCTGATATTGATAAGAGGGTTCATGTTGGGAATTCACTCATTGATAATTATTTTAGATAATTATTATGTTTTAAATAATTTTAATCATATCGTAGGTAGTCTTATCTTAGTGAAGAGGTTATTATTATAAGGATAATTTCTATATCTAACTTAATAATTATGGGTGATACGAGATGGTGAGATAGTTATCATCAGGTTCTATAAATAGTGTAATGATTCATGAAACAAAGATATATGCACTTGTAGGTATTCTTAATTTTATTTTTTTATTATTTTGATTTTCTTGCTTAAAAGTATTTTCTTTTGATTACACCTTATTCTATTTTTATCATTTTTTCTCCTTTATCCCTAATATTTGTGGTGTCAGAGCTAAGTTAATTTTGAAGTAAGCATTCTAAATTCTAATGGTAATTCTGTATTTCAACTCTTATTTTCATCTTCTCAAATAAATGCTATACATTTTAGAGTATCAATATTACTCTATTCAAGTCTTAGGATTGTTGGGACAATATACAAATGTAGATGAAGAAACTAGATCGAGAAAGAATAGAAATGACTCAAAAATATTATTCTCCATTTAATAAGCTATATATGAGTCAATCTTCTTAATAATTATAGTAGTGGTAATCTCAACACAAACTTAGTTGATATTTCAGAATGAATTGTAAGACTCGTTGAATGTGATAATAGTAACACTTCAAACCCTTTATTGTGAATTTAAAATTTTATTCGTGAAAGTAGTAAATTAGTATAAAATTTTCTTTCTTGAGTAATTAAAATTGCTAGTCATATAAAATTTTATGGTGAATATCTTTATAATTATATTATTATTACAAAAGTTTGAGACATTTAATTTTAAAATTTGATCATGTTATTGCTATAATTAAAAAGTCAATATTTATTTATTTTTACTTTAATGAACAAATTGATTCTTTACAAGTACATAAAGCAAGGATGAACATGTCACTTGAGAAAAATAAAAAAAATATTTTATGTTAAAAGGAGTCTTTTACTTTAGAACATAAAAAATATTAACAAGAAAAGGACATGAGTATAGTGCCCGAATATTATGCATATTAAATTAGAACTAGTATACCAATAGAAATACAGATAATATGTATATATTATCCTCACTTAAGGATATAATTTATGATATGTATGCTTCATAGGTATGATAAATGACATACTCATGTTTTTGGTTTTAAAGTCGAAATACATATTTTTCAAAAATATTATTTTTAGTATTCTATAAAATATTAGTTAAATATGCATAAGAATCATTATTTATTTTAAGCATATTTTTTGATGAAAATGACATGATCTTTTAGGCAACAAGCTTAAGTTTGCTAGTGGATTTGAGTATGAGATTATAGTAATACACATGTATAAGAAGTGACGATTGAATTGCAATCACCTTAAGTGAATCTCAATGTTTTAGAGAATTTGAATATGATTAAAGTAAAGAGGTTTAAATTTTAAACCTTATATATATATATATGGAGGATAATAAGCAACTTAGGCATGACTAGAGTAATAAAAAATAAATAAAAATATAAACGAAAGAGGAGTGTTAAACGGGATGAGTTTAGACTAACAATATTATCTTTGTCAAACCAAATTAGACTCAACTGAAGTTGCCATAATATAATAATTATATTATAAAAAGAAAGAGAAGAAAAACTTGTGATAGGTTCAATGGGATTGAACGTTGAAACTCAAGGTAACCTCTTAACTATCTCTATCTTATTTTGGCCTTATCCTCTTTACTAACTTAATAGCCCATAATCTTTTCTCTTTTTTTTAAACCATTCCCTTAACTTTTCTTACAGAGGCTAGGAAACTCTAGCTCTAAGGAAGATTGAGGTAATAAAAACTCAATTCTTCCTTAGTCATATGTAGGATTTCAATTTTATAGATCATAGACTATTTTTTTTAACTAGTTTTGAGTAACCTAGACTTCAAATTAATATTTGATTTTTGGATTGATTTTATATAATTCTCTCGTGGTTCTAAAGCTTCTAGTATAGTCTTAATATGAGAATGGTGCATAGAGATACTAATAATCGCTTATTTTCTAAGAAGTGGTTCTATTTTAGCTAAATCAACCTCCTTAGGGATATAATTATGCTTTGTCCTTTGACATATTTTAGAAAATTTTCTTAGGATTCTATGGGATATGAAATCGAGTAAATAGGATTCTATGGGATATGATATATTTTAGAACCAAGATATGAGGTTTATAAATTCAGATAATACTAACTCAGTTTTAATAGAATAGAATATGGTTAGTAGTGAATTAGGAGGATAGTTTAATCTCTTAATGATTCTGTTTTAAGTCAAAAATTAGTATATATTTAGTTTTTATGTCTCCTAGTTTTAATTTCATGACAATTTAAGATTGTTTGGTCAGCCAAAAGAGTGAAGTAAAATTGCTTTGCAGAATTATTAAAAAAATAATTATAGAGTGAATTGTTGGTTAGCAAATTCCTTGATTATAGATTTAATTGTTGAAAAATTAATGATAAAATTTAGATAAATTCTTAGGTTGACTATAGTCTATTTTATTAGGGACTTTATTTAAATTTTTATATAAATTATTACTATGAGTTATTATAAATCAATAATTCAAAAGGTAGGATTTTTAATTAATGTACTCCTAATTTGATTGGTGTACCACTAAGCACATTTGATCATTAAGGAATGTGGTCTTTCACTATCATATTTATTTTTGAATTAAATTAGGTAAGTATAAATTTAATTCACTATAAAATAATAGTCATATAAATTATCATATTCATAATATATTTTGTAAAGTATGTTTCGGATGATATGAACTAAATGTGAATATATATACTTTATAAGAATAAATATATAAATTAAGATGAAAATATATTGTATACATGTATATATGATGATGTGTAGCAAGGAAATGCATGAATATTTTATGATAAGCAATGCATATATATACTATAATGTGCGGTATGAGAGTACATACATATATTATGATGTGTAGTGTGAGAATGTATATATAAATTATGATGTGTGATATAAGAGTATATGTATATATATTATGATGTGCAATGTGAAAGTACACATATACATTATAATAACATATGGTATAAGAGTGCACGTATATATTACGATGACAAGCGATATGAGAATACACATATATGTTATGATATGAGGAGTAGAAGTCCATGAATTTGTTATCTTTTTTGCATGTGTATATAAGCATTTTGAATTATTTTGATATAAAGTTTTTATTTATTTATTTTGTATATGCTATGTTATAAGGTTATGCTTGCTAACGAAGTCATAGGATTGGGGGTTTATTGTTAAATGTCTTCTATCAATGATTTTAAAATATTATAACATAACATGATACATACTCATCTAAATAAAACTATTAAGGCTTATGCTTACTGAATAATTACTCAATATAGATCCTATTTTGCAGATAATGATACTAGTAGCTTACTTTACTCAATATAGATCCTATTTTGCAGATAATGATACTAGTAGCTTACCCAAGTGATTGGGTCGAGAAGTAAGCATGTGCTAGCCCATGCTAGTGCAGATATGACGATGACCTATGAGCATTTTATGTATATAACTTTTGGATATGTGAGTGTTTTTTTTCGGTTGATGTGCAGTTATCAAAATCCTTATGTATAGAGGGAACCCTATCATTTTGTTTAGTAAATTAACATATTTTATTTTTAAGGTTGCATACTTTTTTGCTATACTCCTATTAATATTAATAGTAGTAAAAGAATTGAAAAGTGACATCCTACTTTAGTCATACATATAGGGTATGGGTCTGTTACGCTCCTATTAGTAGTAAAATAATTAAAAATTGATATCTTATTTTAATCATGTATGTAGGGTATATGTCAGACTAGGAATAAGGTGTTGCAAGTTGTGGTATTAGAGCCTCGGTCATAAGTGTTGTAGGTTATCTATATATGCAAAAAAATGGAATACACTACTCAATTATCCTATAAGTTTTAATAATTGAGTTGCATTAATTTTCTTATTAATATATGATGCTCTTATATTTGGCAGCTAGGGTGTGAACAACTTGGGATTAATCAAGGAGATATCATAAGAATTAGATGACAAGCTAGTCGCTCTGAAAATTTTTTAGAGAAGACTCCCGATAGTAGAGAGGCATCTATATAAGGAAATCAAATAGATAGGATAATTAATAGACTAATAAAAATGATGGAGAGATAAGCTAAACAACCAAAGTAATTATTAGATTGAGGATAAGAGATGGTGCTAGTAGTAGTTGAAGGACATGATATTTTAGAATTAGCAAGTGAGAAGTTAAAAAAAAAATGATCTATTAATCTTTAAAAGTGATACAGATCAATTATTAATCGAGGAGTGGATAAGAACTATTAAAGTAATCTTTGAGTTTGTAAAAGATATCCATCAGTGATGGGATGTAAGAAGGGGGTATCGTAGATGTTAAACAAATGACTTGAGAAAGATTTAAGGAGATCTTTTATCAAAAAATTTAGTGCAACCCACCACTTTGTCAAAATGGCATAATTTGTTAATCTCAAGCAAGAAGGTCAATTGATGATAGATTGTATAAAAAAGTTTAAGGAGTTATCTCGATTTGCACCCCATATGATTAGCACTACTACCTTGAGGGTGGATAAATTTCTACAAAGACTTAGAGAAAAAAATTATTGAGATGTGAATATTATAATAAATGTCTCAAACATTTCTTATTCTCTAGTAGAGAAAAAGGCCTTGGAGATAGAGGAGATCAAATAAAAAAATTTTCTACATCACAATCATGATATGCTAAGAAAATATATTATATTTGGTAACAGACCTACACAAAATAAAATGACAGCCAGGTCAAGAATAACAATAGGGGTAACGTAAATTCCCTACATAAAAAAGAATAGGTTAGACATTCTAATCTTCTCAATAAGCTCAAGCATAAAGACCCAGTTGCCTTAAATGTGTGAAGCATCATTTGAGGAATGCTTTAAAAGAAAAGTGCTATTTCATTGGGAGAAGTGAGGACATTTGTCAAGAAACTGCATAACAATCTCATTAGAACATAAAAGAGTACCGAGCAAGTTTTTTTTTATGAGCAAGGCAGAAGCAAAGACTAGCCTCTCATTTGTCTTAAGTGAGATATTATTTATGATATTTCTTTGCATGCCTTAATTGAATTTAGCACCACATGTTCTTTTGTATCACTAGCTTATGACCAACTAAAGCACTAGATTGATATATTGCATAGTTGTTCCATCAAGAGATGTAATGTAATCAGATTAATGATTAGGATCTTATCTATTTCGAATTGTTGACAAATAATTAGTTACAAATCTGATAGTGTTGTGCTGAAAAATCTCACCGGGAGCATCACATGCATAGTGAAGATCAAAACAAAATCGATTTTCTATATAGATCAAATCATCGTGTAAAGATTGGTGCATGAAAATGTATAAAACTAAAAAACTACATCATATAAGAGATTGTTTACCTAGAGAGATCATTTATCTTTATTTTTTCAGATTTAGATAGAGAGAATGATGGAGGTCAAATATCCTCCTCTCTAGCGGTATCCATACGATAGACGCTGTAACGATACTCTTGCAATCACAGCCCCAAGTCTTGCAACTCTTTCATAGCATATTGCAACAAACTTGAAAGAATATCCTCTATCTTTTTTGCTGCCCTCTCAAGCTAGAGAGGGGTTGATCGACTGAGAAAGAGAGGAAAAGGAGGAGGAGGGGATGACTAAAGGTGCAACCTATTACATAAGAGCCGTGAACCTCCAATTTATAGAGAGCCACCAAAAACCCTAGGGAATCCTGCCTTAGTGGGTATTGGTGTTCGGATCAATTACCTTAGTGGGTATCAGGTTTAAGAGAGGAACTTGATAACTTTTTTCACTTACAACTCAGAAAGGAGATTCTCAAGACTTTTACAAGGATTACAACACTTTCTTGCTCACTCTCTTACCTCATTTTCTTTTCTCATACACTTTTAGCATACTTTTCTTCTCAGTTTTCTTATCAAATTTCTTGCTTTCAATATAAAAACACTTGGAGTATTTATAGACCCTAATTGGTTTCAGAAGATGAAGCCAAAAATTCAAACGTATCCGAAAAATTCAAATACGGGCAGTACAGCCACCAGCACGAAAGCTGTCTTGAAAATAGGGTAGCGATGGTATAACCGTCGACCTGGGGTGGTACAATCGTTGCCCACAGGTGCTACTACCGTCGGGAATCCTGGAAATATATTTTATACACTTTTATATTCCCAACTTATACCTTTAGTTGATCGCTTCTGGGTTAGCCAAATAAGCTTAACCGAGCTCAATGCAACTAAAAAGTGGACTCGGTTTATCTCATTTGAGTTAATTTGGATTCCTTCTAAACTTAAAATTAAGAATCAAAATAAACTACGACTCACTGATTACAATTGTACAAGATCATCAAGTTCAACAATCGACCTAACCCCCGACAATCCGATAACTTCTGACTATCTTTCAGTGAGTCTTATGGTCCTCTTCCGACGTGCTCTCAGCGAACTTCTCGATCTCTTCGGCGAACTCTTGGTGAGCTCCCACTGCTTCGTTCGAACCTTGGACCGATGCCTGAACTTGATTCTGGCCCAACATCTGGTCGTAACTCATTTTCTCCATTGTAGTTAATCCTGCATTACTTTCTTTAACACACATGTTAGATCAACAAACCATCAATTAATTTCATCATCAAAATTCGAGATTCAACAATCTCCCTCATTTTTTATGATGACAACCAATTGATGATGGGAGTTAACCTTTACTCCCCTTATGTCCATGCCATCTTTTAAATAAAGTAAGATTAAATTTAAGAGAACCAAATGCTCTTGAATTTAAGTATCATGAATATAACATTTCAAATAATTTTCATCAAGAGATGCAACATTACATTCATTTATCAATTTCAAAAATGATATAACATCAATTTAAAATATTTTTACCTTAAGTCATCAATCATCAAAGATTTTCTAAGTTTACAATATTACATTTAAATTCATGCATAAGTCATACATTAATTTGAAAGTCTCTCTCTTAAGCCATCAATCATTTCTCCCCCTTTGTTTATCAATAAAAAGAGAAATATCTATTTTACTATTTTTCTTACATGTGTCATCAATATGCCATTTCTCCACCTTTGTCATCAACAAAAAGGTGAAATGTTGAGCAAATAATTTCAAAGCATATAATCTCATCATGTGTCAAATTTCTTCGTATTTGTAAAATAGGATAAGAGATAATTTTCTCATGAAAATTTTTCTCCCTTTTGTGAATAAGAAAGAAGAAGAAATGAGGGAGAGATGTGAAAAACATCACATCACTAAGAAGGGCTCTCAACCTCAATCTTATAGATGTAATTCCAAAATCCAAAAAATCCGTAAGATTGTTTTGAATATGAGTTAAAAAATCTAAGAAATCTAAGAGATATTAAAGAATTTCATAAAATAGTAAATTAAGAAATTTGTTATTATTTTCAGTTAGAAGTTTCTATCAGTTAGTTAAGAGTCAAAGTTTAGTGGACTCTGAGTCCAGGCCTAGAGGGAATCTTGGCAGAGCCTTATAAATAATGATGTAAACTCTCTTATGAGGAATCAATGAAGAAGTCTTAGTTTTAGCCAAAATAAAAATTCCTAGGAGGTAGAACCCCTCGAATTGATCTAGGAGACCTGATCCCCTTGAAGTGATCATTTATACCCTCTTTCTCTGTGATAGAACCCTAGGATTCTATCAATTGGTATCAGAGTAGCATTCCTCGACACTTTTGTTACTACCATTCATCTTTGTCACCACCTCTTCTCATCTTCTACTGCCACCTTGCTGCAATCTCACTAACTTCGTTGCAGCCATCAAAAAAATAAAAAGGACAAAAAGGAAAGAGAAAGAGAAAGAGAAGAAGAAGAAGAGCACTGCTGCCGCATCTTCCTCCCCTCCTCTTTTGTGGCTGCTACCACTAGCTGTTGCATCTCCTCTTCAATCGCAGCCTTAGCCACCTCTACCATCATTGCTGCCTACTTGCAACACCAATCGCCCCTCGTCGGGCCCCGCTGCCGCTGAACCCTATTGTCTTCCCTATCTCCCTTGCCACTATCATCGTTCTACCCTGTTGCCATTGCTTCCTGCTGCCCCCTTCTTCTTCTCCACCATGCGACTGAAGGCTGTAGCCCATCCTCCTCCCTGACACTACCACTGGCCACCTCTGTTCCTTCTTCTTCTTCAGCGCCCATCTGCCGCCCACTACTCCCAGCTATGCCACCTCTACCATATTGCTCTTCCCCATCTCGCCTTCCACAACCCTCGCTGCTGTTGCTGTTGCCTTTGCCCATTAACCGGCCAGCCCTTGGCAGCCCACTACCATTGCTACTATTGCCTTCCTCTCCTCCCTTATCTGCCGTTGGCCACCTCTCTTCCTGACTTGCTTCCCGCTGTCGTAGCCTCCTTCTAACCGTAGCCTTCTTGGCTGTAGCCCCTTCCATCTCCCTTCTCCTCCCAATCGCCTGCTGCTGCTGCCGCCATCTCTGCTGTCCCTTCTTCCTCCCTATGCTGCTGCTGCCTTCTACTCATAGCCTTCATCGTAGACCTTGTCGTTGTCACACAGCCACTGCCATCCTTGCATTAACCGCAGCCATGCCACTGCCCCATTGTCACAACCCCAACCGCTCTTCCTTTCCTCCTCTTTAATCATAGCCTCAGCCGCCTCTACCACTGCCACTACCCTCTTGCAACACCGGTCACCCATCTGCCACTGCACAATCGCTCCCAGCCACGCCCTCCTCTACCACCGAGATCGCCGGCTATTGCCTTTCCCTCCTCTACCATTAAGATGACCCTCTCCCACATCACCCTGCTACTGATCTCTTCTTCCTTGGCAGCCACACTAAATATGATGTTACTAATGCATGGATAATGTATTAGATGTAAGGTTTAAAGCCTCTGAGGCCCACATAGAAGACAGATTGTAATATTTTTCAAAAAAAGTTGATCTGAAAAGTATGATCATGAGCAGGACACAAGATACTGATACAAGAGGGAGGAGTTTCCCAAATAGGAAAATGGAGACCCAATCAGTTGGATCTCACGTGCTGAAAAGTTTTTCAATTTTCATAGGACTCCGAAGGAATCCATGGTGGAGATAGCTTCCACTCAACTCGAAAGTGATGTGATCCAGTAGTATGATTTGTACGAGACCTATCAAAGTGTTCCTTTGTGGGGATAGTTCAAGAAAGAGCTCCTGATTTGCTTCAGACATTGGAGTACAAGAACATTACTGGATAGCTCACCAAAATCGGTCAGACTTCCATAGTACAGGAGTACCAGAGTAGATTTAAGCACTTATTAAACCAAACCCAGGATTGGTCTGAGATATAATTTGTGAGAAAATTTATTGAGGGACTTAATCCTAAGATTCGGTGCAAAGTTAAAGCTCGGCATCCCCGCACCATGATAGCAACCATATTATTTGCCAACATGCATGAAAAAAATCAATGCGAACACTCACCGAAATAGAAGCTTCTATGGATAGGAAAATCAATAAAAGAGGACTTCAAAGTAGTTAACATAGACGATCGCAAACAAGAGCAGCTTCTAATGATCAAGCTAACTAAAGAAAAATAAAAAACTGACAGTGTGGAGTCCGACCATGAAGGCTGTGACAAACTTCTGATGATTGAACTAGCTAAGAAGGAATAAAAAATTAACAATGTGGAGTTTGAATATGAAGGCAGTGCCAAATTCAAAGATAAGATTGCTAATGGGTGACTCCTAATTTATGATAACAGGTGCTCAAATGTAAAACAACTACTTGTCAATTTTTTTGATGCCCCAGGAAGACTTCAAGATAGCGATCCTCAAAAGAAGACATGGTACTACCACTAGCCATCAGATGAAAAGAGTTCTTCAGAAGAGTACAATAGCAATTATACGAGAAGACCAAATGTTTACTTCACCAAGTGGAGACCCTACTTAATTGATCAAAGAGTTATAATGCATGGCAAATATTAAAGTGCTATCAAAATATAATATTACTCAGCCTTGAGGACAAGGCTGATTTGAAGTGGGCAGGTTTATTAGGACCCTAGCGAAGTCGGGTCCATCTATTCATGATTAATTCGAGTTGAGTCATGTTTGTCTATTCAATCAGAGTCAGTTATGGGTCAGGTGAGTCTAATCGAGTAAGTTATGAGTTAGTTAGAGTTGGGTTTTATCTTTAGTTAAGATGAAGTCAGTTATTATTTTCAGTTAGGAGTTTCTATCAGTTAGTTAAGAGTCCAAGTTTAGTGGACTCCGAGTCCAAGCCTAGAGGGACTCTTAGCAGAGCACTATAAATAATGCTGTAAACTCTCTTATGAGGAATCAATAAAGAAGTCTTAGTTTTAGCCAAAAGGTAAAACCTCCTAGGAGGCAGATCCTCTCAAAGTGATCTATAAGGTTTGATCCCCTCGAAGTGATCATTTATCCTCTCTTCCTCTATGATAGAACCCTAGAGTTCTATCATATATACTATGATTATTCATAGGATCTCTAATGAAGTGATACATAATATCAATATGTTTAGTTCTTTAGTGTTGATATTTTTAGTTAAACATATTGCACTAGTGTTATGACATTTTATATTGCACCAGTTGCGATATATTAAGCTTCAGTTATAGATAAAGTAACCAAATTTTGTTTCTTGGAAGACCAAGAAATAAGAGCATGCCATAAAAATTGACATATCATGGTAATATTTTTTCTACCTATTCTACAACTTTCAAAATCGACATCCGCATATACAAGTATATCAATATTTTAGATTTAGGATATCATAAACCTATGTTAGAGGTTACTTTTAAATATCTAAATATCCGTTTAACTACCTTAAAGTGAGAAAGTTTGGGATTGGATTGAAACCTTACACACAATCCAACACTATACATTATATCCAATCTAGTAATAGTTAAGTACAACAAGCAACCTATCATTCCTATATAAGTTCTTTGATTAAAATTTTCTTCCTCATTATCTAAGTCTAATTTTGTACAAATGCTCATGGGTGTGTTTATGACTTTAGCATTTTTCATACCAAAACATTTTAACAAGTCTAAGATATACTTAATTTGACTAATAAAGATACCATTACTTAATTATTTTATTTACAATCATAAGAAAAAGTTAATTCACCATCATCTCAAATTCTTGGCTCATACTCTTATAAAAAAGATTCACATAAAGATTCATTTATTGAACAAAAAATTATATCATTAACATAAATTTAAATAATAAAAAAATATTTTTAAAATACTTAAAAATAATATGGTATTAATTTTGTCTTTCAAAAAATTATTTGAAATAAGGAAAGAGCTAAGTCTTTCAGACCAAGCCTGAGGGGCTTGTTTAAATCTATAAAGAGTTTTTAAAAGTTTGAAAATATGATTTGGGAGAAGACTATTTTTAAAACTAAGGGGTTGTTCAACGTATATTTCTTCAAAAATGAAACTATTAAGAAAAATACTTTTCACATCCATTTGAAACCTTAAAATCTTTAAAAGATGCAAAGGCAAAGAGCATCCTGATGGCTTCAAGTCTAGCAATAGGAGCGAATGTTTCTTTATAATCTAGCAATAGATTCATCCAAGTTACTTTTAGTAGGATTTTCATTCAAATTTAAAGTGCCAAAGTCAAAATCATCATGAAAATTAATTTTCTTAAATTCAAAAATATCATTAAAAACAATATAAATAGATTCTTAGATGACTAATATTTTTTTATTAAAAATACGATAAGTTTTTGAAGTACAAGAATAACTAAGAAAAATACCTTCATCTGATTTTACATTAAATTTTCCTAAGACATCATTTTCATTCAAAATAAAACTTTTATAACTAAATACTATAAAATATAAAATATTAGATTTTTTTACCATTCCATGGTTCATAAGAAGTTTTAGAGAGTAATGATCTTACAAGAACCCTATTCATAACATAGCATGCCGTGTTAACATAGCATACCATTTCTTGTAAGCTTCTATTCTTTCTTTCTACTACATTTTGTTATGGATTTCTAGAAGTAGAGAAGTTATATATATATACCTATTTGACTCATAAAAATTTTGAAACTCATTGTTTTGAAATTCACCACCATGATCACTACATATTAACGAAATCATAAAACCTTTTCATTTTGAATAAGTTTACAAAATTTTAAAAAAATTTAAAAGTATCACTTTTGTATGCCAAAAAATATATCCAAATATATCTACTATAATAATCTACTATGACAAATGCACATTTGCTTCCTCCTAAGCTTGTAGTATCAATTAGTCCAAATAAATCCATATGGATCAATTATAATAGCTTAGAGGTTCTTATTTAATTTTTTGACTTAAAACTACTTTTTATTTTCTTTCTTATTTAGCTAGTATCGCACATTTTATCTTTAATGAATTTAAAGCTAGGTAATCCTCTTACTAAATCTTTAGTTGAGATTTGATTTAGTAATTTCATGCTAGCATGAACTAGTCTCCTATACCAAATCCAAGCATCATCATTTAAACCTGAAAAGTATGTTTCATCATAAAAAGTTTAATATCAATAGTATACACATTATTATTTCTTAAGACAATCAAAGATTTATTTTTGTGTGATTTCAATTATATAAGCATTAGATTCAAATTTAACAATATATCCTTTATCACATAATTGACTAATACTAAGTAGATTATATTTCAAACCATCAACTAATAGCATATCTTCAATCAATAAGTTTGATTTATTACCTATAATTCCTTTCTCAATAATTTTTTGTTGTTGTTGTCTCCGAAGGTGACAACTCCTTCAATTTATGATATTGAGCTTCAAAAAGTAAGTTGGATCTCCGGTCATATGCCTTGAGCATCCACTATCAAGGTACAATTTGGTGCTCTTAGCCTTAGTTTGGAGATAAACCTACAAAAAAAATAATTTTGATTTAGGTACCAATTATACTTTAGGTCTCTCATGAAGAGCTCTACCTAATTTAACTAGAGGTTTTTGGTTGTTTATGATTCCTTTAGGAACCTAAATTAATTTATGTGGACTAGACTTTCTAAATGAACACTTGTAAGCTATATGTCCTAATCTACTATAAAAGTTGCATTTAATTTTTGGTGACAAGTTTAGAATGGGTCCTTTAACAAAGATAGTCGATTTTTGTTGGGTATTGCCTACAAAATACCTTCTTTCCTATGACAATGACCCATATTTATAAGGACCATGTTTAGAGATTTATTTTATATTTTAATTTTTTCTAACGTTTGTTGTAATATAATATTTTCCTTTCTAGGTTCCTTTAAAATTTCACATTTGGTGCATGAACTATGTGATGGTGATGCTTCATGTATTTCTTCAAGTTTACTAACTAGTGAATCATGCTCTTTCTTAAGTAGTTTATAAGACTTGCTAATTTTTCTAAATTTATTATAAAACTCATAAAAAATATTTAGTAATTTAGTAAAAGAGATATCAGAGACTCACTTATCTTGTCATGGATGACCATGAGAGCATAGTGAGTAACCTCTTCCTTGATGTGGTCTTTTTCATTTAATGAGCTTGAGTCATCCCAAGTTGTCGAGAGAGCCTTCTTCTTGTTTGATGATTTCTTCTTCAATTGTGGACACTCACTTTTGAAATGCTATAACTTCTTACATTCAAAACATATTATGTCGTTATTTTTTGATTCATTTTTATTTTTATAATTTTTATTTTTTTATAATTTTATTAATTTTTCTTGTCAATAGTGCAATATCATTGTCCTCATCACTCGAGGTTTCACTCGACGAGTCATCTGCAGTTCTCAGTGCCAAGTCCTTTCTATTCTTTGGAAGGTGTTCATCTTTAGTTCTTAGTGCTAAGTCCTTCCTATTTCTTGGAAGGGGTTTTACAAGTTTGGTATGAGCTCTACAGCTCAGTTCATAAGTCATAAGTGATCCAACAAGTTCTTCAAGAGAAAAATTATTTAGACCATTAGCTTCTTAAATTGCAGTTGTTGAATCTCAGATTTTGATGATAAGATCAATTGATGAGTGTTTAAATCTAATATGTGTGTTAGAGGAAGAATACTATGATAGGAGCAATGTAGTTACAACCAGATGATGGGCCAAGATCAAGCTTGGGCATCGGGCCGGGTTTGGACGATGCAGTGGGACTTCGTCGGGAGTTCGCTAGGAGATTCGCCGAAGGGATCCAGGAAGCTCGCTAGGAACATGTTGGGAGATCATCAGAAGATCATAGGACTCGCCGCAAGAATACCGGAGGCTGCCGGATTGGCGGAAATTAGGTCTTGGTTTAGCTTGTTGGTCATTAAGAGTTGTAATCATTGAATCGTAGTTAGGGATTGAGTCCTAATTGAATTAGATTTGGATAAAATCTAAATCAACTTAATAAGATAACCAGGTCCATTATGGGGTTTAGTTGAGCTCAAGTTAAGCTCAATTAGTTGACTAAAGAGTTGGTCAACATCAGGTTCAAGCCGAAATTTGAAAAGCGGAGGGAACCACTTTTCCGGAGATTCTGACGGATAAACCGTTGGTGAGCTACGGGTGTATCACTATCGTCCAGGCTTTCGGGGGGCTGACGACTAGTAAACCACCTAGGGCCGGTGGGTAAACTACTTGTACCATAAAAACAAGGAGGCTGAAACACCCAGGACAAGCGGGTAAACTGCTTGTACCTAGTTTATGGGTGACTGACAGTGGGTAAACCACGTAGGTCAGTGGGTAAACCGTTTGTACTCGATTTTTTCGGGTGAGTTTGATTTTTTGGCTTCAATTCTTGAAGCCCAAGTTTGGGGTCTATAAATACCCTAAGTTTTCTTGTATTCCATGCAATAATTTTTAGGATTACATTATGTGAAAAAATTATATATGAATTGTAAGAAAGAAAAAAGGAAAAAGGGAGAGAGCTTAGAGTTAGAAAGTTCTTGAAGTCTCCCTTGTAAGCAAGTGTAAGGGTTTGGTCTTCACCCAAAGAAGATCGGTAGTAGATGCTGGTATGCCTCAAGAAGGAGGACTCGGGAGTGAATGTAGGCCTATTGGTGCCGAACCACTATAATTATGAGTATTTCTTAATTCTTACATTTATTACTCACTTGCAATTATCGATTTCTTGATTATATTGAACTGAATAGACGCTTTCGATTTTTACCTACTCCTAAACACTTCCCTTCAATGTTGATTATCTTTTATTAGGATTTGTTTGTTTCCTTTAAGTCTTCTTCAAGCAAGTAACTTAGCAATTTTCTTCAAATCATTCACTTGTTACGAAAAGTTTCGATTTGTCTATCTTGCTTAACGTGATTTGTCATTAAAACTAAAATTTACACTTGCACTAATTCACCACCCCCCTCTTAGTGTCAATTGATAATAACAATTGGTATTAGAGCAAGGTAATTAATCATTGGATTAACATCTACTTGAATAAATGACTTATTTTGGCATGAACGAGGGACATTCCATTTAATGTCCTCCCATGTTCAATGGGATGGATTACACATATTGGAAGACAAGGATGCATATTTTTTTTTATCTCTTTGGACCTTGATTTATAGAATATCATTGAGAATGAATTTGAAAAATCTTTCAAGCTAATGAATGGGCTAAATGATTTAGAAAGAAAGAATTTTTCTTTAAATGCAAAGGGTATGAATGATTTATTTTGTGCTATTGATAAGAATGAGTTTAATCATATTTCTATTTATGAATCGACTTTTGATATATAACATACACTAAAAATTACACACGAGGGGACTAGTAGAGTAAAATAATTTAAGATAAATATTTTCATTCATAATTATGAGTTATTTCGAATGAAACCAAGTAAGTCTATTGGAGACATGTACACCCGTTTCACGGATGTCGTCAATGGCCTTAAAGCACTTGGAAAATATTTTTCAGATTTTAAATTAGTTAGTAAAATTTTGAGATCCTTACCTAAGAATTGAGATCCTAAGGTAACTGCTATTCAAGAGGCTAAAGACTTAAATAACTTACCTCTTGAAGAACTGATTGACTATCTTATGACATATGAATTAATTGTAAAGCTCATGATGAGCTTGATGAACCCATTCCAAAGAATAGGAAGAATATAACACTTTGGATAATAAGTGACTTCTCGAGTGAAACCTCGAGTGATGAGGACCATGATATTACACTTTTATCAAGAAAATTTAAAAAATTTATAAAAAGGAACAGAAACTATAAAAATAAAAAAGAACCAAAGAAGGATAATGTCCCTATTTGAAGAAGAAGCCAACACATAAGAAAAAAACACTTTCGGCCACTTGAGACGATTCAAGCTCTTCGGACGAAGATGACTACTCCAAAGATGAAGTTGCTAACTATACTCTAATGACGATCGAAAATAAGGTTAGTGATTCATTAAGTGTTTCTTTTTTTGAATTATTAAGCATGTTTCATGATTTGTTTAATGAGTTTAGAAAACTTAGTAGATCTTTTAAGTTGCTTAAGAATGATCATGAATTATTAGTTAGTAGAATTGATGAAATGCATGATTCATTAGTATCACATAACATATGTTTTAAATATGAGATGGTAGATAGTGTTAAAGAAGAAAACCTCATGCTTAAAACAACACTAAAAAAATTAGAAATGAGAAATAAATCCTTAAATATGATCCTTGCTAATAAGAGTCATATTAATAGTAGAAATGATATATGCTTTGTTGGTAATATTCAACAAAACCATCTTTGAAAAAGGACCTACATTAAATATGCCACCAAGAATCAAGTGTAATTTTTATAGTAAATTAGGACATAAGGTAAATAAATGCCTATTTAGAAAATATAGTCTACATCAACTAGATTAGGTTTCCAAGGGAATTTTACACAACAACAAATAATTAAAAAAGAAAGATAGAGTTCTTTATGAAGGACCCAATATAAAATGGGTACCTAAATAAAAAAATATATTTCTTGTAGATCTATCTCCAAACTAAAGCTACGAGCACCAAATAGTATCTTGATAGTGGATGCTCAAGGCATATGACCGGAGATCTATCTTATTTTTCTAAGCTCACTAGCTTAAGTGAAGGAGTTGTTATCTTTGGAGACAATAACAAGGGTAAAATCATTAGAAAAGGAACAATAGGTAACACATCGAACCTCTTAATCGATGATGTATTGTTAGTTGATGGCTTGAAACATAATTTGCTTAGTATTGGCTAATTATGTGATAAAGGATATATGGTTAAATTTTAACCTAATGCTTGTATAATTAAATTGTCACACAAAAATAAATCTTTAATTGCCTTAAGAAACAACAATATATACACCATAGATATTGAAAAATTTTGTAATGAAACTTATTTTTCTGCTTTGAATGATGATGCTTAGATTTGACATAAAAGACTAGTCATGCCAGTAAGAAACTTCTAAACCAAATTTCTACCAAGGAATTAGTAAGAGGCTTACATAATCTTAAGTTTATCAAAGACAAAGTATGTGACACTTATCAATTAGGAAAATAAATAAAGAGTTGCTTTAAGTTGAAAAATCAAATAAACACCTCTAGGCCACTTTAATTGATCCATGTGGATTTATTTGGACCAATTGACATTACAAGTTTAGGTAGTAGTAAATATGCATTTGTTATAGTGGATGACTTTGGTAGATATACTTGGACCTATTTCATGGTTTATAAAAGTGATACATTTAAATATTTTATAAAATTTTGTAAAATTATTCAAAATGAAAAAAGATGTATGATTTCTTCAATACGAAGTGATTATGGTGGATAATTTCAAAATAATAATTTTTAAAATTTTTATGATTCGAATGGGTATATTCATAATTTCTCTACTCCACGAAATCTTTAATAAAATGGGGTAGTAGAAAGAAAAACTAGGAGCTTATAAGAAATGACTAGAATAATATTTAATAAACATAGTCTATCCAAATATTTTTGGGCCGAAGCCATTAATACGGTATGTTATGTTTTAAATATGATTCTTATAAGACCATTACTCATAAAAACTCCTTATGAATTATGGAACAGTAAAAAACCCAATATTTCTTATTTTAAAATATTTGGTTGTAAATGTTTTATTTTAAATGAAAAGGATGCTATAGGTAAATTTAATGTAAAATCTGATGAAGATATTTTTTTAGATTATTCTTCTATTTCAAATGCTTATCATATTTTTAATAAAAGAACATTAATAATAGAAGAATTTATTCATGTTGTTTTTAATAAGTTTTTTGAATTTAAAAAGATTGATTTTGATGACGAAGTTGATCTTGGTAACTTCAATTTAAATGGTAATACTCATAAGAGTAACTTGGATGAATCTTCTTCCAAATCTTTACCCAAGGATTGGAAATATGTGAATGATCATCTTAAGGAGCTTATAATAGGAGAAACATCAAAAGGAGTTCAAACTCGGTCTTCTTTTCAAAAATTTTATGCGAATGTCGTGTTTCTTTATCAAATTGTGCCAAAGTGGATTGATGAGGCCTTAAGAGATAATTCTTGGGTTAATGCATTGCATGAAGAGCTTAATTAATTTGAGACAAATTAGGTATGAGAGCTTGTTCCTAAACCTAATGACTATTTAGTGATTAGTACTAAATGGGTCTTTAAAAATAAGTAAGATGAAAATAATATCGTGGTTATAAATAGGCTAGATTAGTGGCCAAAGGTTTCAACCAAGAAGAATGAATCGATTATGATGAAACCTTCACTATCGTGGCTACACTTACCTTTTAAAAGTGCTTTCTGAGTGGTTTTATTTCCGAAGAAGTATATGTTGAATACCCCCCCGGTTTTGAAAATAATCTTCTTCCTAATCATGTTTGTAAACTTACAAAAGCTCTTTATGGATTAAAACAAGCTCCTCGGGCTTGATATGAAAGACTTAGTTTTTTTTATTTCAAATAAATTTTCAAAAGACAAGGTTAATACTACATTATTTTTTAAGCATTTTAAAAATGATCTTCTTATTCAAATTTATGTTGATGATATCATTTTTGGATCTACAAATAAATCTTTATGTGAGTCTTTTGTTAAAGAAATGAGCCTAATGAGTGAGTTAACATTCTTCTTAGGATTACAAATAAAATAACTTGATGATGGTATTTTTATTAGTCAAACTAAGTACACATTGAACTTGATAAAACGGTTTGGGAAATGCTAAGGCATTAAATACTCCTATGAGCACATCTATAAAGTTGGACTTAGGTCATGAAAGATAAAACTTTGATAAAAAAACTTATAGAGGAATGATATGAAGTTTGTTATACTTAACTACTACTAGACCAAATACCATGTTTAGTGTTGAATTATATGCAAGGAATCAATCTAACCCAAAACTTTCTCATTTGAAAGTAGTTAAATAAATTTTTAGATACTTACAAGGAATCTCAAAACTAAGATTATAATATCTAAAATCAAATAACTTTGACTTGATTGCCTATTCTGATGTTGATTTTGATGGATGTAGAATAGATAAAAAAGTACTACCGAAATATGTAAATTTTTAGGGCATGCACTTATTTCTTGGACTTCTAAGTAACAAAATTCAGTAGCTTCATCTACTATGGAAGCAGAATATATTATAGCTAGTGCATGTTGTGCCCAAGTTATTTTGATGAAAAACATACTAGAAGATTATGAAATAAAATTTAAAAATATTCCTATAAAGTGTGATAATACAAGTGCCATATGTTTAACCAAAAATCCTATTCAACATTCAAGAACCAAACATATTGATATTAGACATCATTTTATAAGGGATCAAATAAATTATCAAGATATCTCTTTAGAATTTATTGACACTAAGCATCAATTAATAGATATTTTAAACCCTTAAATGAAGAACAATTTAATTTTCTTAGAAGAGAACTTAGATTGCTAAATCATGAAAATGTATGAATTACTTGATTTTATGAGAATGAGTTATTTTTCTTTGTGATAATATTTTTAAAATTATCTTATTATTCCCATGAGATGATTATCTTATTATTCACAAAACGTGAGAAAATTTATATGATGTTTTGCTAGCTTACGGACTTATTTACTAAAAATTATATGAGATGATTTTAAATGCATGAGTAGATCTTAAACTTTTGAATCTCCTTGAATGTCTTGGAGTTTTAAGTTTATCTTTGAAATTCATCTTCACAAAATTGAGAGCTATGTTTAATGATGTTTTATAACTCCTCCCTTATTTTCTTTCTTTCTTGTTCTCAAGAGGAAGAAAATTCTTTATGACTCATATTATATTTTAAAAAGGGAGATCAAAAACACATGTCTTAAAATCCTTAGCCCACATTTCACCTTTTTGTTGATGATAAAGGGGGGAGAAATGGAAGTTAATGACTTGTGTAATTAAATAAATATTGATAACTTATGTAATAACTGAAGAAATTTTTTTTAAATATTTTGAAGTTCATGAAAATTATTGATGAGTTGAAAATTTCAAATGTTTTGAAGTTCATGAAAATCCTTGATGAGTTGAAATTTTTAAATGTTTGAAGTTCATGAAAATTATTGATGATTTAAAATTTTCAAATGTTTAAAATTCATGAAAATCCTTGATGAGTTGAAATTTTCAAATGTTTGAAATTCATGAAAATCCTTCATGAGTGGTTGACTTAATAAATTTAAAAGTAAATTTTTGTTGATATATGAGTATCCTTGAAATATGATTTACTTAAAATATTGATTGTCTTGATTCACTTAAATTTAAGAGTGTATGATTCTCTTGAACTTAAGTCTTCTTTATTATAGCATAAATTTAGGGGGAGTTAGGATTAACTCTCGTCATTAATTGATTGTCATCATAAAAAATGAGGAGATTGTTGAATCTCAGATTTTGATGATGAGATCAATTGATGAGTATTTAAATCTAACATATGTGTTAGAGGAAGAATTGTAGGTCTAACTATGACAAGAGCAATGGAGTTATACCCAGATGATGGGCCAAGATTAAGCTTGGGCACCGGTCGGGTTCGGACGATGTAGTAGGACCTTGCCGAGAGTTCGCTAGGAGATTCACCCAAGAGATCAGGAAGCTCACTAGGAACACAACGCAAGAATGTTGGAGGTTGTCGGATTGGTGGGAGTGAGGTCTTGGTTTAACTTGTTGGTCATCAAGAGTTATAATCATTGAGTCGCAGTTAGGGATTGAGTACTAACTGAGTTGGATTTGGATGAAATCTAAATCAACTCAATAAGGCAACCAGGTCCACTATAGGGTTTGGTTGAGCTCAATTAGTTGACTAAAGAGTTGATCAATATCAAGTTCAAGCCGAAATTCAAAAAGTGGAGGAAACCACTTTTCTAGAGATTCTGGTGGGTAAACCGCCGGTGAGCGGCGAGTGTACCACCGCTGCCCAAGCTTTCGAGCAGCTGATAATAGGTAAACCACCCAGGGCCGATGGGTAAACCGCCCATACCCTTGAAACAGGATGGCTGAACTGCCTAGGATAGGCGGGTAAACCACTCGTACTAGGTTTCCGGGCAGCTAACGACAGGTAAACCGTTCAGGTCAGTGGGTATCGCTTGTACTTAATTTTTCTTAGATGAGTTTAATTTTTTGTCTCCAATTTCTGAAACCATTTGGGTCTATAAATACTTCAAGTTTTCTTATATTCCATACAACAATTTTTGGGATTACATTATGTGAAAAAATTATGTGTGAATTGTAAGAAAAAGAAAAAGGTAAAGGGAGAGAGCTTAGAGTTAGAAAGTTCTTAAAGTCTCCCTTGTAAGCAAGTGTAAGGGTTTGGTCTTCACTCAAAGAAGATTGGTAGTGGATGCTGGTGTGCCTTAAGAAGAAGGACCGGACGTAGGCCCGTTATAATTGTAAGTGTTTCTTAATTCTTGCATTTATTACTCACTTGTAATTCTTGAGTTCTTGATCGTATTGAACTGAATAGATGCTTCCGATTTTTACTTACTTCTTGAAAGAAAAGTTTTAAGTCAAGCACTTTCCTGCGATGTTGATTATCTTTTATTGAGAATTATTTATTTTCTCTTAAGTCATTTTTAAGCAAGCAACTTAGCAATTTTCTTTCAATCATTCACTTGTTACGAAAAGCTTAGATTTGTCTATCTTGCTTAAAGCGAAAAGTTTTTCATTAAAACTAAAATTTATACTTACACTAATTCAACCCCCCTCTTAGTGCCAATTGATCCTAACAATAGTTACATAGAATCCCAACTTTTTGAAAGAGATCTTAATATCTTATTACTAAGTTCAAAATTAAAAAATTTTTTACTAAGAGCTTTTAGACCATTGAAGACATCCGTGAATCGGGTGTACATGTATCCAATGGTCTCACTTGGTTTTATTCGAAACCATTCATAACTATGCATTAAAAAGGTTAATTTTAGACTCCTTAACTCGAACTAGTGCCTTCATATGTGATTTTAAGTGTATGCTAAATATCGTGAGCAGTTTGATAGATGATAACCCGATTAAACTCATTCTTAGCAAGAGCACAAAATAAAGCATTCATTGCTTTTACATTTAAAGAAAAAACCTTTTTTTCTAAATTATTTCATTTATTTATTAGTTTATAAGACTTTTTAAAACTATTCTAAACGATATGCCATAAATCAAAATCCATAGAAATTAGAAAAATATGCATCCTTATTTTTCAATATGTGTAATCCCATCCCATTAAACATGGGAGGACGTGCAATCAAATATCCCTTATTCATGCCAAATAAAGCTATGTACTCACTTGGGTGTTAGTCCAATGAGTAAAACCTCACTTCTAATACTAATTGTTAGGATCAATTAACAATAAGAAGGGGTGAGGGGTGAATTAGTGTAAGTGCTGAAATCTTGGTTTAAAGAAAATTTCGTTTGAAGTAAAACCAAAAATCGAAAGCATTTCATTTAAGTTGAATACTTAAGCAATTAAGCTGTAAATAATACTAAGTTACTATCTTGCTTGAAGAAAACTTGAGTAGAAATGGATAAATTCAAAAAGTAAAGTTAGAAGGCTCATAGTTTATAGTGGTTCAGCCAAAAGTTGGTCTATGCCCACTTTTTGGAGTCCTCCTCCTTGAGGCCCGTTATCCACTAATGACTTTGGGTGAAGAACAAACCCTTACACTTCTCACTATCTCCTTTTCATAGGTTCAGGAGAGGAGCTTTACAAGTATCTCACTTATAACTTATACGAGAGATTCTCAAGACTTCTATAAGGATTACAACACTTTGCTCACCTTTCTTTTTCTTGCACCATTTTAGCATACTTTTCTTCTTAGTTTTTTTGTCAAATTTCTTGCCTTCAATGTAAGAAAAATTAGGATATTTATAGACCCTAATTGGCTTTAAAAAATAGAGCCAAAAATTTAAATGTATCTAGAAAATCTGGGTACGGGTGGTACTACCACCGACGTTGATGGTACTACCACCGAAAGCTACTTTGAAAATAGGGTAGTGGGTGATACAACCATTGCCCACTGGTGATACTACCATCGGAAATCTCGGAAAGGTATTTTCTATACTTTTCTATTCCCGACATGTACTATCATTTGACCCCTTCCTAGGTCAGCCAAATGAGCTCAACCTAAGTTCAACCTAAACCCAAAAGTGGACCCAGTTTGCCTCACTTGAGTCAATTTGGATTCCTTCCAAACTTAACTCAGTTAGGACTCGAAAACTAACTATGACTCACTAATTATAATCGTACAATACCATTATGTTTAATAATTGACCGAACTCTTGGCAATTCGATAACCTCTGATAATCTTCCGATGAGTCTTACGGTCTTCTTCCGTGATCTCTCGGCGTGTTCCCAGCGAGCTTCCTGATCCCTTCGGCGAACTCTTAGAGAACTCTCGGCGAGCTCCCACTGCATTGTCCGAACCTCGGTTCAATACTCGAACTTGATTTTGGCCCAACATCTGGTTGTAACTCATTTTCTCTGTCGTAGTTAATCATGTTTTACTTTCTCTAACACGCATGTTAGATCAACAAACCATCAATTGATTTCATCATCAAAATCTGAGATTCAATAATTGGATCTCCATTCACTTACCTACTAATCTTGGATTATAAGATTTCTATTCAATAATCTCCTTTAGCCTCTAATTGAGCCTCATTCATGGAGCCCATCAATGTCGGGTCTCATCCGCTGAAGCATCCACCATATGTGTGTGACCCTCGAGGCCCAATATCGAGTTGGCCGTGAGTTCTCCCTACCATAACTCCTTTTGACTCAATAAATTATTATTTCATAATAATTTACTCGATTCATTGACTATAAACGTACTAGGCTACTGCGCCATAATTCTTAGATGGTATAGGGGATCTTAATAATTGGACATGTTGTTGGAACCCTTACGGATTCTAAACTTGGGATGATCTCTATAGGGATCGACCTCCATGGAACTCTATAGGGGTTTCTCCCTCCTTAGTTTTCTATATAATGACTAAAAAATAATTGATCTATTGATCATGAAAGAAGGGAGAATACAAGGCTATTTATAGAAATTTTTTGTCGAAAGATTTCAATAGTATAGATGAGATTTTTTTCTAATAGTTCAAAATAAGGATTCGAGTAAAACTTAAAGAGAATCCGCTAGTAAGGGAAAGGTAATGTTGACAAAAATTCACAGAATAAAACGACAACAAAAGGTTTGGTAAAATCAAAGATCATGGGAAGGTATTATAGCATATTTTTACATCTAAAGTGCAGCAGAATGGATGTAAAAGATCAGTAGTTTATATTGAGAATTTTTTTATAAAACCAAAAGAAAATCCAAAGATAAGAAGTGCTAAAGTTGTCATAAAAATTTTGTAGAGATTGGATCAGTAAAAATATAGCAGCAAATCAAATAGTCAAGGGTGTGCGGTTGGAATTCTACAGTGTAACTTTCATCGTAAAGATGGAAACATTGCAATGAAAAGTTTGTGCAGCAAATGGGAACAAATTTTTTTGAATTTTTTGAATAGCGATAACTAAATTGTAGTAGGAGTAAGGTAGGAAACTAGAACCTATTACAATTCACGGGGAGATCAAAGGATAATATGCGATAGTGGAGATGACGGTAGAATTTGGTGACGCTCTTCAAGTAATTATGAGGATTACTTTGGATGGCTATGGGGGGCTCATGGATGGCTGTGGAAGAGCAGTGAGATGCTAAGAATGCTACTCTGATACCAAGTGTTAGAACCCTTATGGATTCTAAGCTTGGGATGATCTCTATAGGGAATCAACCTCCATGGAACTCTTTAGGGGTTCCTCCCTCCTTGGTTTTCCACACAATGACTAAAAAAATAATTAATCTATTGATGATGAAAGAGGGGAGAATACAAGGCTATTTATAGGGCTTCTAAATCCTAACTCATAATAGGATTCCTACTTAAGACTCCTACTCTTAACAACTCATAACAACTCCTACTCCAACTCTAAGAATCAACTCCTACTTCCAATAACTCCAACTCCAACTCTAAGAAGCAACCTCTAAACTAATCCTAATCCTATTCTAACTCAACCCTTTCTTAACCAACCCCTCTTTAACTAGGAGAAGGGGTAGTTAATTAGGATGGCATGTATCTTACTCTTCCCTTAAAATATCTTCCTCTTATTTAATCATAACCTGACCTCCTTGCTTCTTTATTAGGGGTCGGCTAGATATGATTTATATGAATGCCCTTAGGATTTATATATTTGCTCTCTTTGATGAAACTATATATGACTCTCCTAGCTAGAGTCCTAACATATGTCTATCCTCAGTTACTATGTATCTATAGTCCCTTATCCATATAATATCCCAAAGACCATACACCGGGCATGGTACTGTCAAGACACATATGAAATCTATCTAAGTTTCGCTCTAATTGGATTCTCTAAGAGAATTCCTTATCTCTTAATCCAACCAATCTGATTAGGGATTTACCTAAGTGAGAGCATACATGATATTCCTTTATTGATACTTAATAGCCTTCGTAAGGTTGGCTACCCGATAACTAACTATTCCAGATCTATAACTTTCCAGGTCTGTAAGTCCAATATCAAAGAAAAGAATACTCAAACAAGGCATCCTTGGTATCTTAAGTCTAAGAACTAGATACATAACTGAGGCTATGAAATCACTATTTGACCTTGTGTATTATTAACTATACAACATTTCATAAGTAGATCAATTAGTGAACTTATTCTCCAATAAGCACCTG
The DNA here is from genome assembly GCA_021527575.1 of Ensete glaucum. Classification (NCBI taxonomy): domain Eukaryota; kingdom Viridiplantae; phylum Streptophyta; class Magnoliopsida; order Zingiberales; family Musaceae; genus Ensete; species Ensete glaucum. The sequence goes on along the minus strand of CM038552.1, from coordinate 18,605,072 downwards.
TACTATATCCTTAGTGCCTCCATACAAGTGACTATGAGACCAACTGTCTCCATTATATGGATGAGTATATAGTACACCAATTTGTTCGGTTGTCTTAGTGTCCCTCTTGAGCAACCTATGATCAGGATTATTTAGGATCTCTATTTAAAAGTGATTCGGTCTCATTATCGTGATCTTATCATGATCCGATTCTTATTGTATAGAACCAAGGACATCACAATAATATATATTGAACATATAATATAATGTAAGAATATGTCAAAAATAATAATGATGTAAAGAGACTGTGCAGCGTATCACACGTGCCATCACTTACGTGATTGGCTTGTAGGGCACCTATAACCGACATGTTGAATATTCAAGACTTTGATATTATATTGAGCTTCGATTGATTATCTAAACATCATGGTTTCATTGTTTGTAATAAGAAGAGAATAGTATTTCAACCTCTAGGGTCAGCAGAGATTATATTTACTAATTCTAAAGAAAAAACATTAATCCCTTTTATCTCAGTAGTAATGAAAGCACAAAGATTATTAAAGGGTGGATGTATAGGATATTTGACAATTGTGATTGACATTAAGGTAGAATTGAACATCAAGCAAGAGGATGATAGGTTGTGAGTGAATCCTTTCAAGTGTTTCTAGAAGACCTCCCTGAATTGCCACTAGGGTAGAACCGAAAATCAGACTTGTCTTATTCCTCTTGTTACCAGCTTGAGGTTTTAACCTTTCAAATTCTTTCCAAGTAAGTCTAGGAGGGAGATCAAGGAATTGAGGATAAAAGTATAGAGGTTACTAATGGAGATTGTTCACAATAACAAATATGGGGTGGAGATTGGCAGGATCTCATTGTATGGAAAACGCCTACTCGAGGTGTTGTTTGGTGAATTTGTTATGAAATGGATGATTTCATTCATTGAGGTAATACCTATTTGTAAAAGTTGTGAGGGAAAGATTTTCCTCAATCATGTGCACAATCATGCACTCAAATATGTAATTGATCCGTAAATCATAGATTGATTAAGGATTAAAACAAGTAAGAAATGTGAAGTTATCATTCTATATTTGCTTATATCATGTCTTCTGTCATACTCACGCAAAATTGAGCTTTCGTCAAAGATGTCAATATTGGACAAATGCAATTGAAATATCCTACGAGTGAGAGACTTTATGAGGGAGTTTGCTAGTTGGTCAAAAGTATAAACGTGAGAAACATATAGTTATACATATGACAACTTATTGTAAAAATAATTTTCTTATTATTTAAATTTATGTTAATGATATTATTTTTAATTCTACTAATGAATCTTTATGTGAATCATTTGCCAAAAGTGTGAACCAAGAATTCGAAATGAGTTGACATTTTTCTCAGGATTACAAATTAAGCAACTAAATTATGAAATTTTTATTAGTCAAACTAAGTATGCTTTGGATCAATTAAAAATATTTTATATGAATAGTGCTATGAACATTAATACACCCATGAGCATTTTTACCAAATTATATATGGACAATGAAAGAGAAAACTTTGATTAAAAGACTTATAGATGTATGATAGGGAGCTTATTATATCTTACTACAATTAGATTTGATATAATATTTAGTGTTGGACTTTGTGTAAAATTTTAGGTTAATCTAAAATAATCACATTATAAAGCAATTAAAAGAATTTTTAGATACTTAAAACGAACTCTAAATCTAGGATTATGATATCCAAAATTTAAAAATTTTGATTTGATTGCATATGCTGATGTCAACTTTGCAGGATGCAAAATAAATAGAAAAAATACCTCTGGAATATGTCAATTCCTAGGTTATGCACTTGCTTCTTGGTCTTCTAAGTAGCAAATCTCTATCACATTATCCACAGCTGAGGTTGCATATGTCGCTGTAGGTGTATACTATGCACAACTAATCTAGATAAGGAGTACTTTGGAAGATTATAGACCTAAAAAATATTCCTAAAAAATGTGATAATATAAGTACAGTTTGTTTAATAAAGAATCCTATTCAATACTCTAAAACTAAACACATTAATATTAGATATCATTTTATTAGGGATCATGTTAGTAATTATATCTTTAGACTTTATTAACACAAAACATCAATTAACATATATTTTTACTAAACCACTAAATGAGGAACAATTCAATTTTATTAGAAGAGAATTAGGAATGTTAAATCTTTTAAATATATGAATCATGATTATCCTCATTCAATCATTATCTTGATTTCAAATACATGAATGATGTGAGATTTATGTCATATGACTTCTTTGTGTTAATATCCTTCATTAGCACTTTGATATAAATGAAGAGAAGTAGCATTATGATAAAATAATATCATTCTCTTCCTTTTGATAATAATAAAGGGGGAGAGCCCAAATTCCAAGGCTTTATTTAGTGATAGTACTGCTAAGTGTCGACGGTGGTACCACCAGTACTCCAAAAAATTGAAGATTTAAAATTTTGGCTTCAATTCTGAAGCCACTAGGGGTCTATAAATATCTTACTCATTCTTGCTTGATGAAGCATGATTAAGTGTGAAAAAAAGGGTAAAAAGAGAAAGAATCCTTGAGGTTAAAGTGTGAGGTCTTCCTTATTGAGTTTAGTGGTTATTCTAAGGGGGTGTGAGGTCTTATGTGAAAGAGTTTATAAAAGTTCTCTGCTAAGCCTAATAAAAGTAGAAAGGGTTATAACAAGGGTAGTTGATATTCGATCATTGGAAAGAAGATCGATAGTGAAAGCCGGTGGCCTCGAGAGAAGATGAATCGAGAGTGGACGTCGGTCGGGACAACTGAACCACTATAAATCAGTTTACATTTACTTTCTTGCTTTTCCTTATTATTACTTATTAATTTACTTTACTCACTACTTCTACTCACACTTTTAAGTTAAACACATTTCTGATTCATATTCTCATTTGAACTTTTTCAAATCATATCTTTTTGCGATAGAACTAATTCACCCCCTCCCTTTAGTGTTATTATAATCCTAACAATTATTGCAAGAATCATATGCATAATTTCACATCATATTCATAGTTTTAAATAGTTACACATCTCAAACAATTATTATAAGTTAACGTTATCAAATATAACATGCATAAGAGTGCTACATTATTAAAAAAATTATCAGTACTTCTCCCCCTTTGTCATTAACAAAATGAGTAAAAAGAAATAAGCAAGTTACTATTTTTCTCTCCTCCTTTATCATTATAAAAAAGAAGAGAAGGATATCATTTTTATCACTATGCTGCTTCTCTTTGTTTACATTAATATGATATGAATATCACATCATTCATGTATTTAAGATCAAAATAATGATCCAATGAGAAAAAAATGAGAAGAATCATAATTCATATATTTGAAAGATTCAACATACCTAATTCTCTTCTAATAAAATCAAATTATTCTTTATTCAGTGGTTTAGTAAAAATATCAGTCAATTGATATTTTTTGTTAATGAAATCTAAATATATATCATGATTGCTAACATGATCCCTGATAATATAATGTCTAATATCAATGTGTTTAGTTATAAAGTGTTGAATAAGATTCTTTTTTAAACAAATTGCACTTGTATCATCATATTTTAAGGAATATTTTTTAGGTAAAGTTCATAATCTTTAAAGTACTCTTCATCTAGATTACTTATACACAACATGCACCTGACACTATATATTTAGCCTTTGGATAATGGATCAGGGTTTCGCTTCTTAGAAGACCAAGAAACAAGTGCATGACCTAAGAATTGACATGTTCTAGAGGTATTTTTTCTATCTATTCTGCATCTTGCAAAGTTGACATCAACATATGTAATCAAATCAAAATTTCATATTTTGGATATTATAATCCTCGATTTGGAGTTCCTTTTAGGTATCTAAAAATTCTTTTAACTACTTTATAATGAGATTGCTTAGGATTTGACTGAAATCTTATACAAAGTCCAACACTAAACATTATATCAGGTCTAGTTGCAGTAAGATATAATAAGCTCCCTATTATACATCTATAAGTCTTTTGATCAAAGCATTCTCCTTTATTGTACATTTCTAATTTTGTAGACATACTCATGGGTGTATTAATGGCCTTAGCACTATCCATATGAAATCATTTTAATAGATCCAAAGCATACTTAGTTTGACTAATAAAAGTTCATTCGTTTAGTTGCTTAATTTACAATTATAACAAAAATGTCAATTCATCAAACTCATTTCAAACTCTTGGCTCATACTTTTGGCAAATGATTCACATAAAGATTCATTAGTAGAACTAAAAATAATACCATCAACATAAATTTGAATAATAAGAAAATTATTTTTTAAAATATTTGATATATAAACATAATTTGGAAAAAGATCATTTTCAAATCTAGGTAATTACTCAACATAAACTTCTTCGAAAACAAAACTATCAAGAAGACACTTTTGACATCATTTGAAATCATTTAAAAATAAAACAAGCATAGACAAAAAGTATCCTTATGATTTTAAGTCTTAACATAAGAGCGAAGGTTTTTCTATAGTCGATACCTTATTGGTTGAAACTTTTAGCCACTAATCTAGTCTTGTTTCGAAACATGGTACCTTATTCATCTTGCTTATTTCTAAAGACCCATTTAGTACTAATCATAACATGATTACTAGGTCTAGGAATAAGCGTCCAAACCTTATTTTCTCAAATTTATTTAAAATAAAATATTTACAACAAAAAACTTTTATGAGAGCCCTGTGCTAGTTATAGGTGCCCTGTAAGCCAATCACGTAAGTGATGACACGTGTGACACGCTGCATAATCTTTTTATATTATTATTATTATTGATATATTCTTACATGGTATATCTATTATATATATATATTATGATATCCATGGTTCTGTGCATTGAGAATCGAATTATGATGAGATCACGATAATGAGATTGATTCACTTTTAAACATGGATCATAAATAATCCTGATCATAGGTTACTCGAGAGGAACATCGAGTTAACCAAAATTGTATACCTATCCATATAATAGAGATAGCTGGTCTTATAGCCACTTGTGTGGGGACACTAAGGGTATGTATAGGTGTTCATTGGAGAATAAGTTCACTGATTAATCTGCTTAGGGAATGTTGAATGATTAATGATACATAATGTTAGATAGTGATTATATAGTCCCAATTGTGTATTTGATCCGTAGATTTGAGACACTAAGGATGCTTTGTTTGAGTACTCCTTTCTTTGATACTGGACTTACAAGTTTAGTGCTGGTTACAGGTGCCCTACAAGTTAATCACATGAGTGATGACACGTGTGATACACTGTGCAACCTTTTTACTTATAATTATTATTGACATATTCTCACATTATATTATTTGTTACACACACACACACAGATATATATATATATATATATATATATATATTGTGATATCCTTAGTTTTGTATAATGGGAATCAGATTGTGATGAGATCACAATAATGAGATCGATTCACCTTTAAACATAAATCTCAAATAATCCTGATCAGATGTTACTCGAGAGGGACATCGAGATAACCAGATAGACCAGTATAATATACCCACATGATGGAGGTGGTTGGTCTCATAGCCACTTGTGTGGAGACACTAAGGATATAATACAGGTGCTCATTGTTGAATGAGTTCTCTGATTGATCCACTTATGGAATGATGTATGGTTAATGATACTTAATATCAAACATCGTTTTTATAGTCTCATTTGTATATCTGGTCCTTAGACTTAAGATACCAAATATGCTTTGTATAAGTACTCCTTTATTTGACACTGAACTTACAGGTTTAGAAAGTTCTGGATCTAGTACAATCGGTTATCGGGATTGGTAGCCAACCTTACGGAGGCAATTGAGTGTCAATAAAAGATCATCCACTCTTGGTATCACAGGAGGAATATCTCATGTAGACTTGCTCAGATAAATCCCTAGCTAGGGTCATTCAGATTGAGGGAGAAGGAGTTCTTCGGGAGAATCCGATTAGAGCGAGACTCAAACAGATACCGTATGTGACCTGACAGTACCATATCCAATATATAGTTTCTAGAATATTAGTTGGATGAGTGACTATAGATACATGATAATTATGTACTGTTAAGGATCAATTAACACTAAGAGGGGGGTGTAAATTAATGCAAGTGTAAAATCACATTTTAAAGAAAACGTTTCGTTTAGAGCAAAACCGAAAATTGAAAGCATTTCATGAGCAATAAGCTTATTGAATGAAACTAAGTTATGATTATGCTAAAGGAAAGCTTTGTATAAAAACATGCATAATCAAAATCTTTGCTTTCATGCAAGATTAATCATGCTTGTTTAAAAAACCTTTGCTTTCCAAAAATGAGGAAGGAACAATGGAAGCTTCTCTTGAAAAATCGATTAAGAGTCAATTTAAAAATATTGAGAAATTAAAACTTTATATCTAACTATCAAATGTTTTAAAGCAATTAAAAGTAAAATAAAAACAATTAAAGCACACTCATAGTTATAGTGGTTCGGCCTCAACCTGCCCTACGTCACTCCTTAGTCCTCTTCCCTGAGCCCCACCGACATCCACTATCAACCTTATTTCGGTAAAGATCAAACATATGTACTTGATGAAGTACAAGTTTGAGGCTTTTAAGAAGTTTAGGGAATATAAAAATGAGATAGAGAACCAAATAGGAAAGAGTATTAAGACTCTTCAATCAAATCGAGGAGGAGAATACTTGAGTACGGAGTTCACTCATTTCCTTAGGGATAATAGGATTCTATCCCAGTGGACACCTCCTTATATACCTCAGCTCAATGGTGTGTCGGAAAAGAGGAATCGCATGGTGTTAGACATTGTGCAGTCCACGATAAGTTTCGCTGACCTATCCGTCTCGTTCTTAGAATACGCCTTATATACCCTAAAAGACTTTGAGGTATTATTTCTATCATCCATGGGACTGAAAGGTTTTTGTTGCTAAGAGAGCTGTGTTCCTTAAGAAGGAACACATTCTTGGTGGAAACGGTGGGAGTGAGATAGAGTTGAGTGATGTTGGAGAACCTAACTTAAGCACCATTCAAGAGCTCGAGTCTATTCAGGAACCTAGTACACAAGTTCCAACTTTGCACAAGTTTAGCAGAGTATCTAACCCTCCTGAAAGATATGTGGGATATATCAATAGAGAGGACTCTCCGGATGTTGATCCTCAAACCTATGAGGAGGCTCTTATGAGTATAGATTTCAGAAAATGAGAATAAACCATTAATTCTGAGATGGATTCCATGTATTTTGAGAAGGTTTGGAATCTTGTGGATGCACCTAAGGCTATCATACCCATCAGCTATATATAGATCTTCAAGAAGAAGATCAGAGTGGATAGAAAGGTAGAGACCTATAAGGCAAGGATGGTAGCTAAAGGATATTGTCAAAGGCAAGAAGTTAACTATGACGAAACCTTTTCACCTCTAACCATACTTAAATCCATCAAAATTCTTTTGGCCATTACAGCAACACTATGATTATAAGATCTGACAAATGGATATGAAAATAATATTCCTCAATGACAACCTCGAGGAGAAGGTGTATATGATATAGCCAAAAGGATTCATATCCAAAAATAGTCCAAATAAAGTCTGTAGGTTGCTCAGGTCTATTTATGGATTAAAACAAGCATCCCAAAGTTGGAACATAATATTTGATGAGGCGATCAGATCTTATGACTTCGTTAAGAACAAACATGAGCCTTGTGTGTACAGGAGGATAAGTGAGAGCGCTATCACATTCTTGGTATTGTATATGGATGACATCCTAATAATTAAGAATGATGTAAGAATGCTCTCCACAGTTAAGACTTGGCTATCCAGAAAATTCTCTATGAAGGACTTAGGGGAAACATCCTATATTTTGGAGATCCAGATCTATAGAGATAGATCCAAGAGGATGCTTAGGTTGTCCTAATCCAAGTACATAGACTCTATTGTCAAAAGGTTTAGCATGGAGAATTCCAAAAAAGGTCTTATACCGATGAGATATGAAGTATCACTTTCTAAGAGTATATCCCCAAGGACTCCTAAAGAAAGGACAGACATAGATATGATACCTTATGCCTCAACGATAGGGTCTATCATGTATGCTATGCTATGTACCAGGCCTAATATAACATATGCTCTGAGTGTCATGAGTAGGTATCAGACAGATCCAGGTTTGAAACACTAGAAGGTAGTAAAGTGTATCCTTAAGTACTTGAGAAGGACTAAGGATCTTTTATTGGTATATGAAGGAGGTAGGTAGCCTCCAAGTTGAGGGCTATACAGACTCAATTTTTCAGTCTGATATTGATAATAACAAGTCAAACTTAGGGTATGTTTTCATCGTGAATGAAGGAGCAGTAAGCTGGAAGAGTTCTAAATAAGATACTATTACTAACTCAACCATAGAGGCAGAATACATTGCTTTAGTAGAAGCAGCAAAAGAAGGGTGTAGATGAAAAAGTTCATCAGTGATTTATGAGTCATACCAGGTAGCGTGGAGCCGATTCTTATATACTGTGACAATGACAGGTGATAGCTTTAGCAAGGGAACCCATGTCTCATCAGAATTGTTTTGAGGAGGTTCCACTTAATTAGAGATATCATAGCCCGAAAAGATATAGCAATAGAAAGAGTTCCATCCGAATATAATATTGTAGATCCACTAATGAAGCCATTGGCTCAGATTGTATTTGAGCGTCATAGGGGTTTGATGGGGATCAAACATATAGGTGATTGGTTTTAGGTCAAGTGGGAGATTATTGGTTATAGGTGCCTTGCAAGCCAATCACGTGAGTGATGGTACGTGTGACACACTACGTGATCTTTTTACTTATGATTATTATTGACATATTCTTATATCATATTATCTGTTGCATATATATATTATGATATCTTTGGTTCTATACAATGAGAATCAGACCATGATGAGATCACGATAATGCGATCGATTCGCTTTTGAATACAGATCCCAAATAATCATAGTCATAGGTTACTCAAGAGGAATATTGAGATAACCGGATAGATCGGTGTACTATATACTCGTCCATATGATGGAGGTGACTGGTCTCATAGCCACTTGTGTGGAGACATTAAGGATATATTATAAGTGCTCATTGGAGAATGAGTTCACTAATTGATCCACTTATGAAATGCTTTATGGTTAATGATACCTAATTTTAGACATCGATTCTATAGTCCCAATTATATATTTGGTCCTTAGACTTGACACACTAAGGATGCCTTGTATAAGTACTCCTTTCTTTTACGCCGGACTTACAAGTTTGGAAAGTTTAAGATTTAGTAAAGTCGGTTATCGGGATTGGTAGCTAACCTTACAAAAGTAATTGAGTGTTAATAAAGGATCATCCACTCTCGGTATCATGAGAGAAATATCCTATGTGTGCTTGTTTAGACAAATCCCTAGCTAGAATTATTTGGATTGAGAGAGAAGAAGTTTTTTGGGAGAATTAGATTAGAGTGAGACTCGGATAGATTTCATATATTGTCTGATAGTACCACGCCTAATATATAATATCTGGGATATTAGATTAATGAGGGACTATAGATACATGGTAACTAAGGATAGACATGTTTATTAGATTAGATCCCCTCTACCATCTAAGAACTATGAGACAGTGGCCTAGTATATCCATAGTTATTGAGTTGAGTGAATTATTATATGATAATAATTCATCGAGTCAGAAGGAGTTTTAACATGTAGGACTCACGACTAACTCGGTAGATGGATATGAGTAGAGGATTGGATATGAGTTATCCAATTAGCCCTTGTTTTCATTGGATGAAACCCAACATTAATGGATCCTTGTATGAGGCTCAATTAGAGGACAATTGAGATTATTGGATAGAGATCTAATAATCTAATAAGGGCGGCATAATAGTGATAGGCTACATCTTTGGTCGCCCCCTCATATTCTCCTCCCTCCCTCAACTTCTCAGTCGACTAGCCTCTCCCTATTGTGAGGAGGCAATGAAGAAGATATATGATCTTCTTCCATATATACTACGAGAAGGTGCGCAAGAGTTATAAGATTTTGGACTGCGATATGAGGAGCATGACTATAATGATCCATCGTGTAAATACTACTAGAGTGAAGGACATTTGACCTCCTTCATCATCTCTATCTGGATATGAAATTTTAGGGATATGATCTCCTTAAGTAATCAATCTCTCATGTATCATAATGTTTAATTTTTATGATTTCTTATACACCAATATTTGTATGACGATGTGATAATTATGGGAAACTAGTTTTGTTTTATTATTTCTCTACGTATGTGATGCTCTTTCATGATTTCCTAAAAGTGGTATCAGAGCCAAGTTGCTCATGCAAAAAAATGATATTTAAACTGCGGGTGATGAGATTGAATTACATAGAATTGTTCTATGCGTTCTTATAGTGCTCGTGGGCAAACTGCTTGCATGCAAGGGCGGCCACTTGTAGGTAGGCTACTAGCAGCGGTGGTTGCTTGCAGCCAAGGACCCTATAAGGAATGCCGCCCGCTGCTAGGCCGCCTGCAAGGGCGATCGCTTACGGCCAGGCACCTTCTTGGGGTGATCACCAGCATGAGGCGATTGCCTGTGGCCAGGCCCTCAATAGGGAGCAGCCACTTGTGGCAAGTCGCCTACAAGGACGATCATAGATGAGTAGGCAGTATATAAGGTGTTACCGGTAGAGGCCTGTGGGCAGATGCATTGCCCGTAGAGGCGGTGCCCACTTGTAGGGGCGGCGGCCCCTGCCCGCAAAGGTGTTGCCTTTGCATGGGTGACGTTATGTCCTTAGATTAGAATTTTAAAAATACCCTTAATAATTTAAAAATTCATGATATATCCTAAATTCCAGATATATAATTAATTAAATAATTTAATATATTATGAATTATCGAGTAATCCTACATGATGATGTATATAAGTGATGTATGATGTAGATGGATGATCATGAACCATGTATTGTGATGTGTGTATTTGTGATTATTATTATTATTAGAACCTGTGAGCCTATATTTTTCTCATTTATTATTAGGCTTGTATACTTGTGATTATGCTATAATTATATGAAGAGTTATAGTGGGAGTATGGAGGTGTCAGCGGGACCCATGATGTTGTGACGACTGATCGCAACATATGGTAATGCGTTAAGGATCTGATGGAATCGATGATGATAAGATGGACGATCACAAGGGCAGGGAGATGCGTCAATACACACATAGATCCGATTATGAGTGATTTTGCCTACTAGGTAGGGCTTGAGTACATTAGGTGACAGTTCATGATTATCCGGTGTGGCATGCGTATGCGATTATACATCTACTATATATATATATATATATATATATATATATATATATATATATATATATATATATATATACATACATGTGATGTAGATATATATTAAATAAATAAATATATATATATATATATATATATATAACATGATATATTAGGATATCAAAACAAAACAAAAAGCCTCTCCTATGATAATATTAAGTCAAAAAGTATGAGGCAATATGATTGACCCATGTGGCTTTCCATTATTACAGGAATAAATTGAATCATAATATATGTTGAGTTGGTTGAGTCTCTCGAGGCTCACCTATCTTCATGATTCCAGATTGCTTATGACATAAAATGTCACCAATGACCTGAGGATGTGGTATGCTTAGTCGAGTCCCTCGAGAGTATATCATCAAATCATATTCATCTTATAACGATAGTGATGGCTTAACTGAATATCATTGTTGGTCAATACATGGTTCGGAGGCTAAACAGGACAAAGGTATCACATGGTTCAGAGGCTGAATATCATGCCTACCTTTTTAGGCTTAGTTTGATTAGTTAAGCCACTTAAGATTACATTAAGACATCGAATAAATCTTGATTCCTACTAGAAGTTTAGTTTATTAGATACTTTCATTTCACATGCCGAATGTATCACATGGTTCGTCAAAAAAATAGGGGGAGTAGATTAAGATAGAAATTCATATCTTAATTAGTTTTCTGTAAAATTTGCATGTCACTTGCAAACCCCTACATGACATACTTGATGCTAACCGTCTCATTGGTCCAAACTATACAGATTGGCTCTATAATTTGAGAACTGTTCTCATGGTAGAGAAAATTATACATGTCCTTGATACGATTCTGCCCAAGAAAGAGAAGCTATTCTTTGTGTTGGTGAGACCAAAAAGAAAATAAAGGTTGATAAGTCCTTCAAGAAGGGAAAGGGTATACCAAGTAAGGCAAAGATCGCCAAGGACAAAGGCCAATGCTTCCACTATGATAAAGACGGGCACTAAAAGAGGAACTACAAGGATTACTTTGCAGAGAAGGCAAAATCGAAACTTGGAGAAGCTTTATGAGTATTCATAATATGTCTCAATTTATCAGATTTTTATAGTAACACATGAGTATTAAATAACGGGAGTGCTTATAATATCTTCAATTAGTTGCAGATTCTAGCAAAGCCTAGAAGACTGGTGAGAGGTGAGATGAACCTCAAAATGGGCAATGGAGCAAGAGTTGTTGCAGTTTCTATTAGTGAGGTCATCTTACATCTGCCTAATGGAGCTACCATTACATTAAATATATGCTATTATGTTCCCTCTATTATCAAAACATTATTTTCATTTCATGTTTGACAGTTAGTAGATATAAACTAGTTTTTGAGAATAATGGTTGTTCAACAATTTTGGATGATGAGATAATCATAAGAGAGACATTGATTAATGACTTATATGTGCTAGACATTTCTCCATACATCATGAATGTAAGTATGTGTAAGAGGAAACGAGATGAGGTGAACAATGCATATCATGGCATTGTAGGCTAAGTCATATCCATGAGGGATGGATTCAGAAGTTGCTGAAAGTTGGATACTTAAATCCATTCGATTATGAGTCATATATAAACTTTTGAACCTTACATTCATGGAAAGTTGACTAACTCTCCTTTTAGTGAAACTAGAGAGGGAGCCACTGAGTTATTGAAACTCATACATAGCGATATACGTGGTCCCATGTCGACTCAGGCTATAGGTGGTTACTCGTACTTCATTATATTTATTGATGATTTCTCTAGGTATGGACACCTGTACTTGATGAAGTACAAGTCCAAGCCCTTCGAGAAATTCAAGGAATATAAGAATGAAGTAGAGAACCATACTGGAAAGTATATTAAGACTTTTTGATCAGATTGAGGAGGAGAGTGCTTAAATACAGAGTTCACCCATTTCCTTAGGGACCTTGGGATTCTGTTCCAGTGGACACCTTCTTACACACCTCAGCTCAATGGTATATCAGAAAGGATGAATCATACATTGTAAGACATGGTGCAGCCCATGATGAGTTTCACTAATATATCTATCTCATTTTGGGAATATGCTCTAAAGACTGCAGCTTACCTTCTGAACAAAGTTCCATCTAGATCGATAATGTCTACACCATATGAGATATGAAAAGGGAGGAAGCTTGATCTTAAGGTTGTTAAGATTTGAGACTACCCTGTCTATATTAGAAGACATAACTCCGACAAGTTAGAATTAAGGATAGAATAGTGCATATTTGTGGGATACCCTAAGGAAACTTGGGGGTATTATTTCTATCATCTTGAGGACTAGAAGGTCTTTGTTGCTAAGAGGGTTATATTCCTTGAGAAGGAATACGCTCTTAGTAGAAACAATGGGAGTAAGATAGAATTGAGCAAGATTGATATACCCTTGAGGGACTCGACCAAACATACCATGTCCTTAGGTCATCAGTCACATCTCTATGTCATAGGCAATATCTCGAATCATGAAGATAGGTGAGTCTCGAGGGACTCGACCAACTCAACCTATTCAGGATTCAATTTTTTCCTATAATGATGGAAAGTCACGTAGGTTAATCTTACTATTTCACGTATTCCGACTTAATATTATCATAGGAGGGGGGTTTTGTTTCGAACTCTTAATATGTTGTGTCACACATATACATATTAAATATATATATCTAAATCACATTCTAACTTTATATATATATATATATATATATAGTAGGTGTATAATCACATATCACATATGCATACCATACTAGACTATTATGAACCATCACTTAACATGATCAGGCCTGAGTCAGTCGACCCAATCTCTCACAATAGGATCTATGTGTGTATCGGCGCATCTCCATGCCTTGTGATCGTCCATCTTATCATCATCAGTTTCGTCGGATCCTTGGTGCATCACCATGCGTCGTGATCTTCCGTCATGACATCGTGGGTCCCACTAGCACCTTCACGGATATATATATATATTCTTAGTTCTGTGTAATAGTAATTGGATTAATCATTATAATAAGACCAATTTGCTTTTAAAGATATATCTTAAATTATCTCAGTCATAGGTTACTCGAGAGGGATATCGAGATAACCGAACAGATTGGTGTACTGTATAACTATCTATATGATGGAGGTGACTGGTCTCATAGCTACTTGTATGGGAACACTAAGGGTACAGTACGGGTACTCGTTAGAGAATGAGTTTACTGATTAATCCACTTATGGAATGCTGGATGGTTAATGATATCCAATGTCAAAAAGTGATTCAATAGTTCAAGTTGTGTGCTTAGTTTTTAGACTTGAGACATCAAGGATGGCTTGTTTGAGTACTCCTTTCTTTTATATTAGACTTATAATTCTGAAAAATTTCATATCTAGTACAACTGATTATTGAAATTGGTAGATAACTTTACAAAGGCAATTAAGTGTCAATAGAGGATCACCCACTCTCGATATCGCAAGAGGAATATCATGTGTGCTAGCGCTTGGACAAATCTTCGATTGGGGTCGTTCGGATTAAGAGAAGATTTCTCCGGGAGAATCTAATTAGAGTGATACTCTGATGGATTCCGTATGAGGCTTGATAGTATCATGCCCAATATATAATCTAGGGGATATTAGATAGATGAAGGACTATAGATACATGGTAACCAAGGACAGATAGGACCAATGGATAAGATCCTCTGTACTGTCTGAGGACTGAAGCGTAGTGGTCTAGTATATCCATAGTCGATAAATCGAGTAAATTATTATGAAAAAATAATTTATTGAGTCAGAAGGAGTTCTGACAAGTAGGGCTCACAGGCAGCTCGGTATTGAGCCTAGAGGGTTACACACATAAGATGGATGTTTCAACGAGTAAACGATTGGATATGAGTTATCCAATTAGCCCATGTTGCACCTTTGGTTGCCCCCTCCTATTATCCTCTCTCCCTCTATGCAAGAGTTGCGAGTTTTTGGGTTATGATTGGAGGAGCATCGCTGCAATAATCTATCATGTGGATACCGCTAGAGAGGAGGACGTTTGATCTTCTTTATCCTCTCTATCTAGATCTAGATTTCAGAGATATATGATCTCCCTAGGTAATCAATCTCTCACATATCATTTTTATTTTTATAGGTTTTTTGTATACTAATCTTTGCATGATGATTTAATATATGTGAAAAACCTATTTTGTTTTCTTTCTTCCACTGCGCATGTTATGCTCCCACTATGTTTCCCAAAGGTGATATTAAAGTCAAGTTGCTCGTGAAAAAGATTGGCTTTTAAACTATATATGATGAGCTTGAATTGTGTATAACTATTCAACGTGTTCTTACATGACGGGGAGGGGGGGTGGTGGTTTCTATGGTAAAAGGATGATTCTACCCCTTAGAATTTAGGAAATTCCACTACCTGTCCATCTGTCCAAAATTTCAAAAATACCTTTAACAATTTTAAAAATTTCTAGCATATCCTAAATTCTAGAAAAGTAATTAATTAAATAGTTTAATTAATTATTAATTATCTAGTAGTCCTACATGGTGATATATACATGTGATGTATGATGTAGACGGATAATCATGAGTCATGTGTTGTTATGTGTATAAATCTGATTATTATTATTATTAGAGGCCTATGAGCCTCCATTTTTTCTTCTTTATTGTCGAGCCTACATGCTTGTAATTATGTTGTAATTACACGAAGAGGCACGACGGGAGCGTGGAGGTGTCAGTGGGATCCATGATGTCGTGGCGAACGATCGCAATACATAGTGATACGCCAAAGATTTGGCGGAACCAATGATGATAAGAAGGATGATCACAGGGCATGAAGATGTGTCGATACACACATAGATTCTATTATAACTTATTAGGCCCACTGGCTTAGGCCTAATCATATTAGGTGACAGTTCATGATCATCCAGTGTGGCATGCATATGTGATATATGATTATACACCTAATATATATATATATATATATATATATATATATATATATATATATATATATATATATATGATATAGATATATATTAAATGTGTATGTGTGTGATACAACATATTAGGAGAACAATACAAAATAAAAAACCCATCCTATAAAATAAGTCAGTGAGCGTGAGGCAATAAGATTGACCCATATGACCTTCCATCATTATAGGAAGAAATTAAATCATGACAAGGGTTGAGTTAATCGAGTCCCTCGAGGCTCACCTATCTATGTGATTAAGATCTTGCTATAATGTAGAGATGTCATCAGTGACCTAAGGATATTGTATGCTTGGTTGAGTCCCTCAAGAGCATATCATCAAATTAGACTCATCTTGTAACGATGGTGATGACTTAACTAAACATCATGGTTGGTCAAAAGGCTAAGACCATGATGGTTCAGAGGTCAAACATGATGGAAATCATAAGGAGTTATGGTTGGCAAGAGTTGCCTATCTTTTTGGGCTTAGTGTAATTGGTCGAGTCCCTCAAGGTTATACTAAGACGTTGATTGGATCCCAATTCTCACTAGAAGTCTGTCAGAGACTTTTGTTTTATGTGCCGAGGGTATTGCATAACTCGCTAGAAAAGTAGTGGGTGTACATTAAGATAGAAGTTCGTATCTTAGTTAATTTTCTATAAAATCTACATGTTACTAAATCATGCTATATCTTGTTTATCATAAACATATCACTTGCTAAACCCCTACGTAGGATACTTGATGCTAACCGCCTCACTAGTCCAAACTACATGGATTGACTCTACAATTTGAGAATTATTCTCTCAGAGGAGAAAATTGTTAATGTCTTTGATATAATTGTGCCCACGTTAGAGGAAGGGGTAAACGAGGATGAGTTTGCTCGCTATGCAAAATATATAGACGATTCCACCTTGAGAAAGTACTATATATTTATCTCTATGACTCTTGAGCTATAAAGGCAACATGAGAGCATGAATACCAATTTCATCCTTCTTTACCTTAGTCAACTATTTAAGGAATAGGGAAGAACTCAAAAATATGATATATCCAAGAGTCTCTTCCGAGCTAGGATGACAGAAGGGAATCAGTTTAGAACCATATCTTAAAGATGATAGAGTGGATCGAGAAACTCACAGGTCTAGGAATAGTCATAGAGGATAACCTATGTATTGATCTTATACTTTAGTTACTGCCAGATTCTTTTTCATAGTTCATCATGAATTTTAATATGAGTAAGTTTGAGGTGACTCTACTTGAGCTCCTCAATATATTAAGGAAAACTGAGAGAACTATCAAGAAAAAGAAGCTAGTTATCTATATTGGTGAAACCAATAAGAAAAGGAAGGCTAATAAGACCCTTAAGAAGGGCATGGGCAAGGGCTAACTGGGTAGGGCAAAGGTTATTAAGAAAGACCTAGCCAAAGACAAAAGCCAGTGCTTCCATTTCGGCAAAGATGAGTATTGAAAGAGGAACCACAAGGATTACCTTGTAGAAAAGGCAAAATAGAAGCTTGGAGAAGCTTCGAGTATATTCATGATCAGTCTCAATTTGTCAGATTTTCATGATAACACATAGGTATTGGATACTAGGAGTACTTATCATATCTGTAATTTATTGCAGGTTCTAGCAAGGCTTAGGAGACTGGCCAGAGGTGAGATGGACCTCAAAATGCGTAATGGAGCAAGAGTTACTACAGTTGCCATCAAGGAGATTATCCTACATCTGCCTAGTGGAGCTATTATTGCATTGGATACATGCTATTATGAACATTCGATTATCAAAAATAATATTTTTAATTCTTGTTTGATAGTTAATGGATATAAATTAGTTTTTGAGAATAATAGTTGTTCAATAAGTTTGGATGATAAAATCATCATAAGAGGGACCTTGATTAATGACTTATATGTATTAGACACTTCTCCATATATCATGAATATAAATACGTCTAAGAGGAAACAAGACAAGGTGAACAAGGCACCTATGGCATTATAGACTAGGTTATATCCATAAGGGAATGATTCAAAAGCTGCTAAAAGATAGATACTTGGATCCATTCAACTATGAGTTATATGCAACTTACGAACCTTGCCTTCGTGGAAATTTGACCAACTCTTCTTTTAATGGAACTAGAGAGAGAGTCATTGAGTTAATGGAACTCATACATAGTAATGTATATGGTCCCATGTTGACTCAAGCTATAGGTGGTTACTCCTATTTCATTACATTCACTAATGATTTTTCTAGGTATGAACACATGTACTTAATGAAGTACAAGCCCAAGGCCTTCGAGAAATTTAGAGAATATAAGAATAAAGTAGAGAACCAGATTAGAAAGAGTATTAAGACTCTTTGATCAGATCAAGGAGGAGAGTACTTGAGTACATAGTTCAGCCATTTCCTTAAGGACCATGAGATTTTGTCCCAATGGACACCTCCTTATATACCTCAGCCTAATGGTGTATCAGAAAAAAGAAATCATGTACTGTTAGACATGGTGTGGTCCATGATGAGCTTCATTGACCTGCTAGTCTTATTCTGGTAATATGCCCTAGAGACTATAGCTTACCTTCTGAATAGAGTTTCATCTAGTTCGATAGTATCTACACTATATGAGATATAAAAATAGAAGAAGTCTAATCTGAAGGTTATTATGATTTGGGGTTGTCCTACTCATATTAGGAGATACAACCCCGACAAGTTGGAATCAAGGATGGAATGGTGCAAATTCATGGGATACCCTAAGGAAACTTGAGGTATTCTTTCCATTATCCCAAGGACCATAAGATCTTTATTATTAAAAGGGCTGTGTTCCTTGAGAAGGAACATGATCTTGGTGAAAATAGTGAGAGTGAGATAGAGTTAAATGAGGTTGGAGAACCTAGCTTAGGCACCATTCCAAAGTTTCAATTTGTTCAGGAACCTAGCATACAAGTTCTAATTTTACGTAGGTTTAACAGAAGATCTCACCCTCCTAAAAGATATGTAGGACATATCAGTGGAGAGGACACCAGGATATTGATCCTCATGTTGGGAAACCTAAGTGGGTGCATCACATGCGTAGTGAAAATCAAAATAAAAATTAATTTTTCACACAGATCAAATAATCGTTTAAAAGATTGGGGTCATAAGAAAAATGTAAAAATAAAAAAACCACGATACGTGAGAGATTGATTTTACGTAGGGAGATCCTATATATTCTATATCTGGATAGAGAGGATGAAGGAGGTCAAACGCCCTCCTCTCCAACAGTATCCACACGATGGATCTCTATAACAAAACTCCTTCAATCTGATATCGCAACTCTTGTACAGAGGGAGGGAGGAGAATAGGAGGGGCAAGCCAAAGATGCAGCCCATCAACCATGAGTCTCCTCTCCTATTTATAGAGAACCACCAAAAAATCGAGGGCTCCTACCTTAGTGGGTATTGGATCTCCATCCAATTACCCACTAACCTTACATTATTGGATCTCTATCCAATAACCTCCTTAGGCCTCTAATTGGGCCTTAATCAAGAAGCCCATTAGCATAGGATCTCATCTAATAAGAATAGGGGCTAATTGGATCTCCATCCAATCCTCTATTCGCTGAACCATCCATTATATGTGTGTGACCCACTAGGCCTGATACCGAGCTGGCCGTGAGTTACTCCCATCAGAACTCCTTCTGATATAGTGAATTATTATCCCCATAATAATTCATTCAACTCATCGACTATGGACGTACTGAGCCACTACGCCATAGTCCCTAGACGGTACAGGGGGATCAAATCCATTGGACCTGTCTATCCACAACTATAATGTATTTATAATCCCTCATCTAACTAATATCCCGAATACCGTATATTGGATATGGTACTATCAGGTCACATACGAAATTAATTTGTCTTGCTATAATCAGATTTTATCGGAGAACTCTTTCTCTCTCAATCCGAATGACCCTGGCCAGGGATTTGTCTGAGCAAGTGTATACGGGATATTCCTCTCGTGATACCGAGAGTGTATGATCCTTTATTGATACTCAATTACCTTCGTAAAGTTGGCTATCAATCTTGATAACTAGTTGTATCAGATCTGAAACTTTCCAAACCTGTAATTCTAGCGTCAAAGAAATAAGTACTCATATAAGGTATACTTGGTATCTCAAGTCAAAGGACCATATATACAACTAGGACTAGAGAATCAGTATCTAACATTAGGTATCATCAATCATATAGTAGTCCATAAGTGGATCAATCAGTGAACTCATTCTCTAATGAGCACTTATACTATATCCTTAGTATCTCCACATAAATGGCTATGAGACCAGCCGCCTCTATCATATGGATGGGTATATAGTACACTGGTCTATCCAGTTATCTCAATGTCCTTCTCGAGTAACCTATGACTGAGATTATTTAGGATTTGTGTTTAAAGTTGAATCGATCTCATTATCATGATCTCATCATGATCCAATTCCCATTACACAGAACCAAGGACATCAGAATATATATGCTACATACAATATAATATGATAATATGCTAATATTAATCATAAGCAAAAGGATCATGCAGTGTATCACATATGTCATCACTCACGTGATTGGCTTGTAGGGCACTTATAACTAGCAATCTCCCACTTGACCTAAAGCAAATCACATATATGTCTTATCCCCATTAGACCCTTGCGACGCTCAAATACAATCTAAGCTAGTGGCTTCGTTAGTGGATCTGCAATGTTATCTTTGGATGGAACTATTTCCATTGCTATATCTTTTCGGGTTATGATCGCTCTAATCAGATGGAACCTCCTCAAAATAATTCTGATAAGACCTGGGTTCCCTTACTATAGTTATCACCCTGTCATTGTCGCAATATATGGGAATATGCTCCACGCTACTTAGTATAACTCCTATATCATGATGAACTGCTTCATCCATACCCCTTCTTTTTGCTGCTTCTGCTACAACAATGTATTCTGTCTTTGTGGTCGAGTCAGCAGTAGTCTCTTGCTTAAAATTCTTCCAGCTCCTGCTCCTCCATTCATGGTGAAACATATCTTGAGTTTGACTTGCTATCATCAATGTCGGACTAAAAACTCAAGTCCATGTAGCCCTCAACCTGGAGGCTACCTCCTCCATATACCAATAAAAGATCATCAGCCCTTCTCAAGTACTTAAGGATACACTTTACTGCTTTCCAGTGTTCTAAACCTAAATTTGCCTGATATCTGCTCGTAACACTTAGAATAAGCTCTATATCAGGCCTAGTACATAGTATAGCATACACGATAAACCCTATCACTGAGACATAGGGTATCATATTTATGTCTGCCCTTTCTTCAGGAGTCTTTGGGGACATACTCCTAGAAAGTGATATTTCATGTCTCATCGGTGTGAGACCTCTCTTGGAATTATCCATACTAAACCTTTTGACAATGGAGTCTATGTACCTAGATTGGGATAAACCAAACATCCTCTTAGATCTATCTCTATAGATCTGGATCCCCAAAATATAGGATGCTTTCCATCAATCCTTCATGGAGAAGTTTCTGGATAGCTAAGTCTTTACTGTGGAGAGTATTCTTATATCATTCCCAATGATTAGGATGTCATCTATATACAATACCAAGAAGTGATAGCACTCCCACTTACTTTCCTATACACACAAGGTTCATCTTCATTCTTAATGAAGTTATAAGATCTGATCGTCTCATCAAATCTTATGTTCTAACTTTAGGAAGCTTGCTTTAGTCTATAAATGGACTTGAGTAACCTACACACTTTATATGAACTCTCTTTAGATACAATCCCTCTAGCTATATCATATACACCTCCTTCTCGAGGTTACTATTGAGAAATACCATTTTGATATCCATCTGCCAGATTTCATAGTCATAGTGTGATGCAATGGCCAAAAGAATTCTAACGGACTTAAGCATGGCTATATGTGAAAAGGTTTCGTTATGATCAACTCGTTGTCTTTGGCAATATCCTTTAGCTACTAGCCTTGCCTTATAGGTCTCTACTTTTTCATCTACTTCAATCTTCTTTTTCAAGATCAACTTGTAGTCGATGGGTATAATACCCTTAGGTGCATCCACGAGGTTCCAAACCTTATTAGAGTATATGGAATCCATCTCAGAATTTATAGTTTTTTGTTGCTTCTCAGAGTTTATACTCATAATAGTCTCATCGTAAGTATGAGGATCAACATCCTGAGATTCCTCTCCACTGATATATCCCACATATCTTTTAGGAGGGTGAGATACTCTGCTAGACCTACACGAAGTTGGAATTTATGTGTTAGGTACCTGAACAGACTCGAGCTTTGGAATGGTGCTTGAGCAATATTCTCTAACCTTGTTTAATTCTATCTCACTCCCATTGTTTCTACCAAGAATGTGTTTTTTCTCAAGGAATACGGGTCTCTTGGCAACAAAGACCTTTCGATCCTCGAGATAAAAGAAATAATACCTCAAAGTCTCTTTAGGGTTTCCCATGAACGTGCACCATTCCGTCCTTGATTCCTACTTGTCAGGGTTGTCTTCTAACGTGGGCAGGACAACCCCAAATCTTAACTACCTTAAGATCGGACTTCTTTCCTTTCCATATCTCATATGGTGTAGACACTACCGACTTTGATGGAACTCTGTTCAGAAGGTAAGCTGCGGTCTCTAGAGCGTACCCCCAGAATGAGATGGGTAGGTTAGTAAAACTCATCATGGATCGCACCATATCTAATAGTATGTGATTCCTCCTTTCTGATATACCATTGAGCTAAGGTGTATAAGGAGGTGTCCATTAGCATAGAATCTCATTGTCCTTGAGGAAATAGGTGAACTTTATATTCAAGTATTCTTCTCCTCAATCTGATCAAAGAGTCTTAATATTATTTTCAATTTGGTTCCCCACCTCATTCTTATATTCCCTGAATTTCTCAAAAGCCTCAGATTTGTACTTTATCAAATACATGTGTCCATTCCTAAAGAAATCATTAGTGAATGTAATGAAGTATGAGTAACCACCTATAACCTTAGTCGATATGCAACCACATACATCACTATATATGAGTTTCAATAACTCAGTGGCTCTCTCTCCAGTTCCACTAAAATGAGAGTTGGTCATCTTCCCACAAAGTCAAGGTTCATAAGTTGTATATGACTCATAGTCAAATGGATCGAGTATCTATCTTTCAGCAATATTTGAATCTTTCCCTTATGTATATGATTAGCCTACAATGTCATAGGTATGCATTATTCACCTAATCTCTTTTCCTCTTAGACATATTTATATTCATGATGTGTGGGGAAGTGTCTAACACATATAAGCCATTTATAAGGGTCCCTCTAATAATGATCTCATCATCCATAAGTATTGAATAACTATTATTCTCAAAAACTAATTTATATCCACTAATTGTCAAACAAGAGATGAAAATAATATTTTTGATAATGGAAGGGATACAATAGCATGCATCTAATGTAATAATAGCTCCACTAGGCAGATGTAGGATGACCTCCTTAATAGCAATTGTAGCAACTCTTACTCCATTGCCCATCTTGAGGTCTATCTCACCTCTGACTAATCTCCTAGGTTTTGCTAAAACCTGTAATAAATTACAAATTTGATAAGTATTCTCGATATCTAATATCCATATGTTATCATGAAAATCTGACAAGTGGAGACTAATCATGAATATATCTGAAGCTTCTTCAATTTTCAATTTCACCTTATCTGCAAGATAGTCTTTATAGTTCCTCTTCTAATACCTATCTTGGCCGTAGTAGAAGCACTATCCTTTGTCCTTTGCCGAGTTTTTCTTGGCAACCTTTGTCTTACCCAGTCTTCCTTTACCCTTGCCCTTCTTAGGGGTCTTACTAGCCTTCCTTTTCTTATTGGACTCACCAATATAGAGAACTAACTTCTTTTTCTTAATGATGCTCTCAGCTTCCCTCAACATATTGAGGAGCTCAGATAGAGTCACCTCAAGCTTGTTCATATTAAAGTTAATAATAAATTATAAAAAGGAATTCGATAGAGATTGAAGTATAAGGTCAACACATAGGTTATCCTCTAGAACTATCTATATACTTCCCAAAGCGAGCGATCTCATCCTCGCTTGTCCTTTTCTCGACGTGGGCATAATCGTGTTAAGAACATATATGATTTTCTCCTCCATGAGAACAATTCTCAAATTACGAAGCCAGTTTATGTAATTTTGGACCACCGAGTTGGTTGGCATCAAGTATGTCATAAAGGGGGTTTGCAAGCAATAAACAAGATGTAGTGTAAATTAATAACATATAGATTTTATAGAAAATATTAATTAAGATATGGACTTCTATCTTAATATACTCCCACTATTTTTCTAGCGAATCATGGGACACCCTCGACATATGAGTTGGAAGTCTCCAGTAGACTCATAGTGGGGATCGGGATCCAATTGGCGTCTTAGTGCAAACTCGAGAGACTCGACCAATTACACTAAGCCCAAAAGGTAGGCAACTCTTGCCAATCACAATTCCTTATGATTCCCGTCATGTTGGACCTTCGAATCGTCATGGTCTCGATTGCTAAACCAATCATAAAGTTCAGTTAAGTCATCACCATCATTATAGGATGAGTCTGATTCAATGGATATACTCTTGACTACTCGACCAAGTCATACCATGTTCTCATGTCACCGGTGACATCTATATATCATAGGTAAGAACTCGATCACGTAGATAGGTAAGCCTCGAGTGATTCGACCAACTCAACTTATGTCGTGATTCAATTTCTTTCTATACCGATGAAAGGTCACATGAGTAAATCTTATTGTCTCACGCTTACCGACTTAATATTATTGTAGGAGGGGTTTTTATTTTGCATCGATCTCCTAATGTATCATGTCACATACATACATATTTAATATATATCTACATCGCATGTAAATATATATATATATATACATATATCTAGTAGATGTATAGCACATCACATATGCAAGCCACACCAGATGATCATGAGCTGTCACCTAATATGATTAAACCCGAGCCAATGGGCCTAATCAGTCACAATAGGATCTATGTGTGCCTCGGCATATCTCCATGCCCTGTGATTGTTGGTCTCATCATCATCGGTTCCATCGAATTGTCGCATCACCATATGGTGTGATCTCCTGCCACGACATCAGGGTACCGCTGTCACCTTCACATTCTCGCTGTGCCTCTCTATATAATTACAAATAATCATAAGCACGCAGGCCCAACAATAAATGAGAAAAACAAAGGCTCGTAAGCCCTAATAATAATAATAATCATCATAATTATATAACTTACAACACATGGCTCATGGGCATCCATCCACATCATACATCACATCATATATAGGATTACTAGATATATAATAATTAATTAAACTATTTAATTAATTATTTTTTGAAAATCAGAACATGCTCAAAATTTTCATAACTGTCAATGGCATTTTCATAATTCTGGATAAGAGGACAGTCCTCAGAATTTTGAGAATTATTTAGGGCATTTTCAGAATTCTCGGCATGGGACAAACCTTAGAATTTCTCAAATTATAAAGGGCAGGATCATCCTTTTCTTAAAAGGATGCCCTAGCCCTTCTATCACCCTCATTGCGCCGCCACTCTGGTGCCTTGCGACGCCTGCCTGGTAGGCGCCGCCTTGTGAGCGCGCCCCTGGCTGTGTGGCCACCGCATCGCTGCGCCTTATATGCATAGCCAGCCTCCCTTGTGGGTCGCCCCTTGCGAGCGCCACTGGCCTCCCTTGCAGGTTGGCCCTAGCCGCAGCCGGCTACCCCTTTGCAGGGGGCCTTGGCCACAGTCGACTGCCCCTTGCAGTTGGCCTAGCTATGGGTGGTCGCCCCTACATAGGGACTGGCCATGGCTGGCCGTCCCTCCTCCTTCTCGTAGCATTTGTTGCAAAAACACAGCAAGAACATGTAGAATGATTCTACGTGATTCAATCTTATCATACGCAGTTTAAAACCAATCTTTCACATAAAAACCTTAGCTCTGATACCACTGTTGGGAAACCTTAGTGAGTGCATCATATGTGTAGCATAAATCAAAACAAAAATCAGTTTTCCACATAAGTCAAATCGTCATGCAAAAGATTGGAGTCGCGAGAAAAATGTAAAAATCGAAAAACCGCGATACATAAGAGATTGATTTTACCTAGGAAGATTGTATATTCCTGTATTCCAAATCCAGATGGAGTGGATAAAGAAGGTCAAGCATTCTCCTATCTAGCGATATCCAGATGATGGATCTTTATAGCAAAACTCCTCCAATCTGATCTTGCAACTCTTACGTAGAGGAAGGGAGGAGAATAGGAGGATGAGGCCAAAGCTTCAGCCCATCAACCATGAGTCTCATCTCTTATTTATAGAGAGCCACCAAAAAACCCTAGAATTCCTACCTTAGCAGTTATTGGATCTCCATCCAATTATCCACTAACCTTGTATTATTGGATCTCTATCTAATAATCTCTTTAGGCCTCTAATTGAGCCTCAATCAAGGAGCCAATCAGCATAGGGTCTCATCTAAGGAGAATAGAGGCTAATTGGATCTTCATCAAATCCTTTATTTGCTGAAGCATCGATGATATGCTTGTGACCCTCTAGGCCTGATACTGAGCTAGCCGTGAGTTACTCTCATCAGAACTCCTTCTGATATAGTGAATTATTATCCCCATAATAATTCACTCCACTCATCGACTATGGACGTACTAGGCCACTATGCCATAGTCCCTAGATGGTACAGGGGGATCAAATCTATCAGACTTGTTTATCCACAGTTACCGTGTATCTATAATCTCTTATCTAACTAATATCCCAGAGACCATATATTGGACATGATACTGTCAGGTCACATACAAAATCAGTTTGTCTTGCTCTAATCGGATTCCATCGGAGAACTCTTTCTCTCTCAATCTGAATGACCTTGGCTAGGGATTTGTTTGAGCAAGCATATATGAGTTATTTCTCTCATGATACTGAGAGTGGATGATCCTTTATTAATACTCAATTGCCTTCATAAGGTTAGCTATCAATCTCAATAACCAACTATACCAGATCTGAAACTTTCGAAAACTATAAGTCTAGCATCAAAGAAATGAGTACTCATACAAAGCATCCTTGGTGTCTTAAGTCAAAGGATCAGATATATAACTGGGACTATGGAATCGTTGTCTGACATTAGGTATCATGAACCATATAGCATTCCACAAGTGGATTAATCCGTGAACTCATTCTCCAATGAGCACTTGTACTATATCCTTAGCGTCTCCACACAAGTGGCTATAAGACTAGCCACCTCCATCATATGGATAGGTATATAGTACAATGGTTATCTCGATGTCCCTCTCGTGTAACCTATGACCGAGATTATTTAGGATCTGTGTTTAAAGGTAAATTGATCTCATTATCATGATCTCATCATGATCTGATTTCTATTGCACAGAACTAAGGACATCACAATATATATGCTACAAACAATATAATGTGTGAATATGCCAATATTAATCGTAAGTAAAAAGATCATGCAATGTGTCACATGTGCCATCACTCACGTGATTGGCTTACAGGGCACCTGTAACTAGCATCTCAGACATATGAGGAGGCTATTATGGGTATAGACTCCGAGAAGTGGCAATAAGTCATGAGTTTTGATATAGATTTCATATACTTAAATAAGATTTGGAACCTTATGGATGCACCTGAGGGTATTATAACCATCAACTGCAAGTGGATCTTCAATAAGAAGATCGAAGGAGATAGAAAGGTAGAGACCTATAAGGCAAGGCTGGTGGCCAAGGGATATCATCAAAGGCAAGGAGTTGACTCTGATAAGACCTTCTCACCTATAGCCATGCTAAAATTTATCAGAATTCTTTTGGTCATTATAGCACACTATGACTATGAGATCTAGCATATAGATGTGAAAACCATATTCCTCAATGACAACCTTAAGGAGGAGGTGTATATGATATAACCAATGAGATTCGTATCTAGAG
This sequence comes from Ensete glaucum, assembly GCA_021527575.1. Classification (NCBI taxonomy): domain Eukaryota; kingdom Viridiplantae; phylum Streptophyta; class Magnoliopsida; order Zingiberales; family Musaceae; genus Ensete; species Ensete glaucum. The sequence goes on along the minus strand of CM038552.1, from coordinate 18,576,773 downwards.
AGAGTCTAAATAAGGTATGCAAGTTACTTAGGTCTATCTATGGACTAAAGCAAGCTTCTCAAAGTTGAAATATAAGATTTAATGAGGCGATCAGATCTGATGATTTTATTAAGAATGAAGATAAGCCTTGTATGTATAGGAAGGTAAGTAAGAGCGTTATCACCTTCTTGGTGTTGTATGTGGATGACATCCTGATCATTGTGAATGATGTAGAAATGCTCTCTACAATAAAAGCTTGGCTATCCAGAAATTTTTTCATGAAGGACTTAGGGGAAGCATTATATATTTTAGGATTCAGATATATAGAGATAAATCCAAGAGGATGCTTGGATTGTCCTAGCCCAGCTACATAGAATCCATTATCAAAATGTTTGATATAGAAAATTCCAAGAGAGTCTTATACTGATGAGATATGGAATATCACTTTCTAAGAGTATGTCTCTAAATACCTCTGAAAAAAGGACAGATATAGATAGGATGCCCTATGCCTCAATGATTGGGTCTTTCACATATGTTATGTTATGTACCATATTTGACATAGCATAAGCACTGAATGTCACAAGCAGGTATAAGGCATATCCAGGTTTAGAATATTGGAAGGCAGTAAAATGTATCCTTAAGTACTTAAGTATGACTAAGGATCTTTTACTAGTATATGGAGGAGGTAGCCTCCAAGTTAAGGGCTACACGAACTTAAGTTTTCAGTCTAACATTAATGATAACACGTCAAACTCAAGTTATGTCTTCACTCTGAATGAAGGAGCAATAAGCTAGAAGAATTCCAAACAAGATATTACTACTGACTTGACATAGAGGTGAAGTACATTGCTGTGGTAAAAGCAGCAAAGGAAGGGGTGTGAATGAATAAGTTCATCAGGGATTTGAGAGTTCATCAGGGATCTGTACCTTCTCGATCAAAGTCCATGTCATCATTCTCTAGTTCCTCTTTAATTGGTTCTATTATTAGAAGATGGCCCTGTTTGCATCGATGTCCTTTACTCCATTTTTCATCACAATGCCAGCATAACCCTTTTGCTGACCTTTCCTAGAGCTCTTCTATGGTAAGTCTTCGAGGGTTTGGAGTGGAGAGAGGTGGGGTTGTCGGCTTCCTTACTACTGGTTGATTTATGCTTTTATTTCTGCAATTATCCCTATTGAGCTTTTCTTCATGTATGCGAGCGAATGATATGGCAGCCATCATGGTACGCGGTTATCGAGCCTTAACTTCACACCGAATCTCTGGATTGAGCCCTTCAATAAATATTCTCAGTAGTTATTTTTTGGACCAGTCTTGGGTTTGCTTTGAGGGGCTCTAGTACTCTTGTATAGTAGAGGTCTGACGGATTTTGGCGAGTTGTCCATCTATATTTTTGTACTCTGATGGTCTGAAGTGAATCAAAAATCTACTTTTGAATTGCTCCCACGAGGGTTCTCCAAGAGTATGCTTGTACCAATCGTACCACTGGATCGCGTCTCCTTCAAGTTGAATGGAGGTGATCTCCACCTTGGATTCCTCTGGAGTCCTATAAAAATGAAAAAATCTTTCAACATGTGAAATCCAACCAATCGGGTTTTCATCTTCCCATCTGGGAAACTCTACCCTCATACATATATATCCTGTGTCCTGCCCCTGATTATACTTTTCAAATTGGCTCCCTTTGGAACTTTCACCATGTTGAGTTTTCTTAGGACTCTCTAATCGGCTTCTTCTAATTTCACTGAGGAGCTCTTGAAATCTATCTTCCATGCGAGCCTCAAAAGCTTTAAACCTTGCATCAAGTGAATCATCTATAGTCATTATGTATGATTGTATATTAGTGATGTTCAATTCTTTTTTCTATTGTCGAGTCAGAGACATGAGTTTGCGTCGTAGGGGAGGGGCAACGGTTGTTGCAGAGGGAGTTGGCGTAACTGGAAGCGGCGAGTGGTTGGCGGGTGGTGAGGGTTACGGCTGATGTTGCTACCGGTGGAGAAGAGTGGCTGGCAACAACGATTGAGGAGGAGAGGAGGGGCACATTTGAAAGCGACTGCGACAGCGAGGGCAGTAGTGACAAGAGAGGAGGCAGTGGTGTCATGAGGAGCGGAGGAGAGGAACAGAGGAGGCCTCGATTGCAGAGGAGGGTGCGACCGAGGAGGAGGTTGCGATGACTGCAACGGTAGAGGAAGCAAGGTGCAGGCACTGCAGAGGGGGGCGGCTGTGGCTACAAGGGAAGATGGCAGTGGCTGGAAAAGTTTGGATAGTTGCAAAGGGAAGAGAGGAACAGAGGTGGCCGGCAGAGGAAGAGGCAGCCGAGGGAGAGGGCAGTAGTGAAGTGCGACTGCTACGACAGGAAAGGAGGAAAGGAAGATTATGACAATGGCAGCAGTGGGTGGAAAAACTGCAGGAAGCAAAGGAGATTAGAGGAAAGGGCAGCGGTTGTGGCCAACAGTTGGTAGCGACGGAGGCCGTGGGGAGGAGGCATAGGAGGAGGACGGCGGTAGCATCGACGATGGGCGCGAGAGGAAGAAGACAGCAACCGACGGTTAAGGATGGTAGGGGCGGGCGACTACTACGACAAGGAAGGCAATGACGTGGATAGGAAATGATGGGGCAATAGAATCCGGCAAGGGATGCGACAGAGGAGAATAACAAAGGGCTAGCCAGTGGCGATAGTGGTAGGGAGGCACGGGAGGAAGGCAGCGCTGGAGGAGAAAGGGAGATGGTGGCCGGTGGCAGGAGCAGGGGACAAAGGAGGACTTGGCTATGGCAGAGGCGACTATGGCAGAGGGAAGAAAAGGCAACAGGGTCCAACGAGGGCTAAGGTAGTAGGAGAGCAACGGGGTCCGGCAAGGGCTGCGGGGGAGGAAGGCAGCATGGGGTGCTGCAGAGGAGCGTGTGGCTGGGAGCAATGGGTGCGACTGGTGTGGGCAGCGAGAGAAGGGAGAGCAAGGCAATGGCTGGCCATGGTGAGGATAGTGATAGCGGACGGGAGGAGGCAGCGGGCGCCTTAGTGTTTAGGGCAGCTGCTGCTACAGAGGCCATCGTCAGTAGCAGGGAGGCACGGGGGCAGTGGCAGGGAGGAAGGTGAGGAGGGTGCAGCTGGAGCAATGGCCAAGGGGTATGGTCGGCTGGAAGCAGCTGCAGTTGTGGTTGAGGAGGAGAGGAGATGGTGGTCGACGACAGTAGTAGGGGAGGAAGAAGGGGGAAGGTGTGGTTGTGGCCCCTTCTTCTTTTTCTTCCCTCTCTCTCTTTTCTTTCTCCCTCTTTTTTTCTCTCTCTTCTTCTTTTTTTAAAAAAAATGAGGAGAAAAGAGGGTGGCTTCTGCTTCTTTTTTCTTCTCTCTGTCTCTCTCTCTCTCTCTCGCTCTCTTTCTCTCTCTCTCTTTTTTATTACAACAAGGTGGCCAATTTGATGATGATGGCGGTGACGACATGTTGACAGTGATGGCGACGACAATAATGATGACAAAAGGAGCGACCACAGAATCACACTAGGAACACCGAGGATTGCTACTTTGATACCAATTGATAGAATCCTAGGGTTCTATCATAGAGGAAGAGGGTGGATAAGGGGGATAAACGATCTCTTCGAGGTGATCGAGCCTCTTAGATTACTTTGAGGGGATCTGCCTCCTAGGGTTTTGCTTTTTGGCTAAAACTAATATTTCTCATGATTAATTTTTATGAAAGAGATTACAGCCTTAGTTATAGGGCTCTGCCAAGAATCCTGCTAATCTTCGACTCTTAACTAACTTGATAAACTCCTAACTGAAAATAATAATTGACTCCATCCTAACCGAAGATACAAATCACTTAATCCACTCATAACTAGCTTGATGAGATTCACCCGACCCATAACTAATTCTAGCTAATATGACTTATCCTGAATAGATGGACCTGACTTAGTTAGGATCCTAACAGACATCAAGATAACCGAACAGATCGATGTACTATATACCCATCCATATGATGGAGGCAGCTGATCTCACAACCACTTATATGGAAACACTAAGGATATAGTACAAGTGCTCGTTAGAGAATGAGTTCACCGATTGATCTGCTTATGGAATGTTGTATGGTTAGAGATACCAAATGTTAGACAGCAATTTCATAGTCCCAGTTGTGTATACGGTCCTTTACTTGAGACACCAATGATGCCTTGTATGAGTATACCTTTTTTTGATGCCAGACTTACAGGTTTGGAAAGTTCTAGATTTGATACAACTGATTATCGAGATTGGTAGTCAACCTTATGAAGGCAATTGAGTATCAATAGAGGATCATCCATTCTCGATATCACGAGAGGAATATCTCACATGTGCTTGCTCAAATAAATCCCTGACCAAGGTCATTCGGATTGAGAGAGAAAGAGTTCTCTGGTAGAATTGGATTAATGTAAGACAAACTGACTTCGTTTGTGACCTGACAGTACCATGTCCAATATATGGTCTCTGGAATATTAGTTGGATAAGGGATTATAGATATACGGTAACTGTAGACAGACAGGTTGATGGATTTGATCATCTTGTATCATCTGGGGACTGTTGTAGTGGCCTAATATATCCATAGTTGATGAGTTAAGTGAATTATTATGGAGATAATAATTCACTATATCAGAAGGAGTTCTGATGGAAGCGACTCACGGTCAGCTCGATATCGGACCTAAAGGGTCACACATATATGATAGATGCTTTAGTGAATAGAGGATTGGATGGAGATCCAATTAGCCCCTATTCTCATTTAATAAGACCTTATGCTGATGGACTCCTTGCTTAAGGCTCAATTAGAGACCTAATGAGATTATTAGATAGAGATCCAATAATACAAGATTAGTGGATAATTAGATAAAAATCTAATACGCACTAAGGTAGGAGCCCTAGGGTTTTAGTGGCTCTTTGTAAATAGGAGGGGAGACTGATAGGCTGCAGCTCTGGCCTCCCCCTCCTATTCTCCTCCCTCCCTCTGCATAAGAGTTGTAAGATCATATTAGAGGAGTTTCACTGCAGAGATTCATCGTGTGGATATTGCTAAAGAGGAGGATGTTTAACCTCCTTTATCCTCTCCATTCAGATTTGAAAATAAGGGATATACATTCTCCCTGGGTATATTTTGGTGGCTCTCTATAAAATCAATCTCCTATGCATTATGATTTTTTTAGTTTTTATATTTTTCTCGTGACCCCAATCTTTTGCACGATGATTTGATCTATATGAGAAACTGATTTTTTGTTTTGATTTTCACTACACATATGATGCTCCCGCTGAGGTTTTCCAACAATGGTATCAGAGCCAAGGTTTTTGTGTGAAAGATTGATTTTAAACTATGTGTGATGAGATTAAATCACGAAGAATCATTCTACGTGTTCTTGCAGCGTTTTCGGAGTGAACGTAGCGAGGAGGGGTAGCTAGCCATGGCCAAGCCACATGCAAGGCTTCTCGGCCATGGCCACGCCCCCTGTAGGGGTGGTCAGTTGTGGCAATGCAAGCGTAGCCACTCGCAGCCTGTGGTCGCTACCGTACCTCGCCCGCGGCATGGCTAGCACTTGTGGGTGTAAGCACCACCCGCAGGGCGGCGACCATCGAGGCGCCCGGGATGGCACCCCACAGGAGGTGATGGGCACGGCCGAGGCCGCGCCCGAGCGGCACCCATCCGTCCACAGGGCAAAGGCGGCTACCAACGGCGCACAGCACCACCGCCTGCGTGGCGACGGACATTGGATGAGGGAAGAAGGGGAGAGCTAGGGTTTTCTTTTAGAAAAGGACTAATTTACCCCTTTGAATTTGAGAAATTCCACTGATAGTCCTCGTGTACAAAATTTCCAAAATACCCTCGATAATTTTAAAATTTTCAAGGAATATCCTCTTATCCAGAATTATAAAAATACCCTTGATAATTATGGAATTTCGAGCATATCTTGATTTTTACTAAAATAATTAATTAAATAGTTTAATTAATTATTATAAATCTAGTAATCCTACATATGATGTGATGTACATATGATGTATGATGTGGATGGATGATCATAAACCATATGTTGTGATGTGTGTAATTGTTGTTATTGTTGTTGTTGTTGTTGTTATTATTATTATTATTATCATTATTATTATTATTATTATTATTATTATTATTATTATTATTATTATTATGCGAGCCTTTATTTTTCTCGTTTATTATCGGGCCTACATGCTTGTGATTATTTGTAATTACATAGAGAGGCACAACGGGACCGTGGAGGTGACAAAGAGACCCACAATGCTGTGGCGGGAGATCACAACGCATGGTGATGTGACGATTCGATGGAATCGATGATGACGATATCAATAATCACAGGGCATGGAGATACACCGATGCATATATAGATCCTATTGTGAGTGATTAGGCCCATTGGCTCGGGCTTAATCATATCAGGTGATGGCTCATGATCATCCGATATGACTTGCATATGTGATGTGTTATACACCTACTAGATATATGTATATATATATATATATATATATATATATATATATATATATATATATATATATATATATATATATATATATATATATACATGTGATATAGATATATATTAAATATGTATGTGTGTAACACGACATATTAGAAGATCAATACAAAACAAAAACCCCTCCTATGATAATATTAAGTTGGTAAAGTTAGTCAATAAGATTGACCCATGTGGCCTTCTATCGTTATAGAAAGAAATTAAATCACGACATAGGTTGAGTTGGTCGAGTCACTCAAGGCTCACCTATCTATATGATCGAGTTCTTGCCTACAACATATAGATGTCACTGGTAACCTGAGGACATGGTATGACTTGATCGAGTAGTCAAGAGCATATCTATCGAATCAGACTTATCTTGTAACAATGATGATAACTTAATTGAACTTTATGGTTGGTCTTTGTTGGTCAAGTCCCTCAAGGTTGCACTAAGACGCCAATTAGATCCCGATCCCCACTAGGAGTCTATCGGAGACTTTCATCTCACGTGTTGAGGGTGTCGTATGATTCACTAGGAAAATAGTGGGAGTACATTAAGATAGAAGTCTATATCTTAATTAGTATTTTTTATAAAATCTACATATTATTTATTTTTACCATATCTTATTTTGTCAGAAATATGTCACTCGCAAATCCCCTGCATGGCATACTCGATGTCAATCGCCTCACTAGTCCAAACTACATAGATTGGCTCCGTAATTTGAGGATTATTCTCACTGTGGAGAAAATCACATACGTCATTGATACAATTGTGCCTACGCCGGAAGAAGGGGCAAGCGAGGATGAGATCGCTCGTCATGTGAAGTATATAGATGATTCCATATTGGCAAAATGTTACATATTGGCTTCCATGAATCCTGAGTTACAAAGGCAACATGAGAGCATTGATACAGATTCTATTCTTCTTTATCTCTGCTAACTATTTGAGAAACGGGGAAGAACTCAAAGATATGAGATATCTAAGAGATTCTTCCAAGCCAGGATGATAGAAGGGACTAAAGATGATAGAGTGGATCGTAAAACTCATAGGTCTAACAATAGTCCTAGAGGATAACCTGTGCGTTGATCTTATACTTCAGTCCCTACTAGATTCCTTTTCTCACTTTATTATGAATTTAAATATAAGCAAGTTTAAGGTGACTCTCCCTGGGCTTCTCAATATGTTGAGAGAAGCTGAGAGTGCCATCAAGAAGGAGAAGTCAGTTCTCTATATTAGTGAGACTAAAAAGAAAAGGAAGGTCAGTAAGACCCTTTAGAAGGGCAAGGGCAAAGAAAGACCGAGTAAGGCAAAGGTTGCCAAGAAAAACCCGACAAAGGATAAAGGATAGTGCTTCCCTTGAGACCAAGACGGGTATTGGAAGAGAAACTGTAAGGACTACCTTGTAAATAAGGTAAAATAGAAACTTAGAGAAGCTTTAGATATATTTATGATCAATCTCCACTTGTCATATTTTCATGATAATACATGGGTATTGGATACCGAGAGTACTTGTTATATCTACAATCCGTTACAGGTTCTGGCAAGACCTAGGAGATTGGCCAGAGGTGAGATGGACCTCAAGATAGGTAATGGAGCAAGAGTTGCTACAATTACTATTGGGGAGGTCATCCTATATCTACTTGGTGGAGCTATTATTACATTAAATGCATATTATTTTGTCCCTTCTATTATTAAAAATATTATTTTCATCTCTTGTTTGATAATTAGTAGATATAAATTAAGTTTTTAGAACAATAGTTGTTCAATAATTATGGATGATAAGATCATCACTAGAGGGACTCTTATAAATAGCTTATATATGTTAGACACTTCTCCACACATGATGAAAATAATTATGTCTAAGAGGAAAAGAGTTGAGGTGAATAATGCATATCTATGGCATTGTAGGCTAGGTCATATACATGAGGGAAGAATTCAAAAGTTGCTAAAAGATTGATACTTAGATCTATTTGATATGAGTCATATGCAACTTGCAAACCTTGCTTTCATAGAAAGATGTCCAACTCTCCTTTTAGTGGAACTGGAGAGAGAGCCACTTAGTTATTAAAACTCATACATAGTGATGTATGTGGTCTCATATCGACTCAGGCTATTGGTGGTTACTCATATTTCATTATATTCACTGATAATTTCTCTAGGTATGGACATGTGTACTTAATAAAGTACAAATCTTAGACCTTTGATAAATTCAGGGAATATAAGAATAAGGTGGAGAACCAAATTGGAAAGAGTATTAAGACTCTTCAATCAGATCGAAGAGGAGAGTACTTAAGTATAGAGTTCACCCATTTCGTCAAGGATAATGGAATTCTATCCCAGTGGATACCTCTTTATACACATCAGCTTAATGGTGTATTAGAAAAGGAGGAATCACATGCTGTTAGACATAGTGTGGTCCATGATGAATTTTGCGTACCTACCCATCTCATTCTGGAGGTACGCCCTAGAGATCGTAGCTTACCTTTTAAAAAGAGTTCCATCAAAGTTGGTAGTGTCTACACCATATGAGATATGGAAAGGAAGGAAGCCCGATCTTAAGGTGGTTAAGATTTGGAGCTGTCCTACTCACGTTAAAAGAGACAACCTTGACAAATTAAAATCAAGGACAGAACGATGCATGTTTGTGGGATACCCTAAGGAGACTTTGGGGTATTATTTCTATCATTATAAGGATTGAAAGGTCTTCGTTGCCAAAAAAGTTATATTCCTTGAGAAGGAACACATTTTTGGTGGAAACAATGAGAGTGAGATAGAATTGAGCGAGGTTAAAGAATCTAGCTCAAGCACCATTCCAAAGCCCGAGTCTGTTCAGGTACCTAACACACACATTTTAATTTTGCATGGGTCTAGTAGAGTATCTCACCATCTTGAAAGATATGTGGGACATATCAATAGAGAAGACTTTTAGGATATTGATCCTCAGACCTACAAGGAGGTTATTATGAGTATAGGCTTCGGGAAGTGGCAAGAAGCCATGAATTCTGAGATGGATTCTATGTAGTCTAACAAGGTTTGGAACCTTATGGATGCACCTGAGGGTAACGTACCCATAGGCTGCAAGTAGATCTTCAAAACAAAGATTGAAATAGATGGAAAGGTGGAGACCTATAAGGCAAGGCTAGTAGCTAAAGGATATCATCAAAGACAAGGAGTTGACTATGACGAAACCTTTTCATCTGTAGTCATGCTTAAGTCCATTAGAATTCTTTTGGCCATTGCAGCATATTATGACTATGAGATCTAGCAAATGGATATCAAATTGGTATTCCTCAATGGCAACCTCGAGGAAGAGGTATATATGATATAGCTAGAGGGATTCGTATCTAAAGAGAGTCTAGATAAAGTGTACAGGTTGCTCAAGTCTATTTATGGACTAAACCAAGCTTCTCGAAGTTAGAACATAAGATTTGATGAGACAATCATATCTTATGACTTCGTTAAGAACGAAGATGAGTCTTATATATACAGAAAGATGAGTGGGAGTGTTATCACCTTCTTGGTATTATATGTAGATGGCATCCTAATCATTGGGAATGATGTAGGAATACTCTCCATAGTAAAGACTTGGCTATCCAGAAATTTTTCCATAAAGGATTTAGGGGAAGCATCATATATTTTAGGGATCCGGATCTATAGAGATAGATCTAAGAGAATGTTTGTCTTATCCTAGTCTAGGTACATAGACTCCATTGTCAAAAGATTTGACATAGAGAATTCCAAGAGAGGTCTCATACCAATGAGACATGGAATATCACTTTCTAGGAGTTTGTCCTCAAAAACTCTTGAAGAAAGGATAGACATAGATAAGATACCTTATGCTCTAGTGATAGGGTCTATCATATATGTTAAGCTATGTATTGGGCCTGATATAGCATATGCTTTGAGTGCCACGAGTAAGTATCAAGCGGATCTAGATTTAGAACACTAGAAGATAGTAAAGTGTATCCTTAAGTACTTGAGAAGGACTAAGGATCTTTTACTAGTATATGGTGGAGGTAGCCTCCAGGCTGAGGGCTACACAGACTCGAGTTTTCAGTCGGACATTAATGATAGCAAGCCAAACCCAGGGTATTTTTTCACCCTGAATGGAGAAGCAGTAAGTTGAAAGAGTTCCAAGTAAGATACTACTGCTGACTCGATCATAGAGGCAGAATACATGCTGCAACAGAAGTAGAAAAAGAAGGGGTGTGGATGAAGAAGTTCCTCAGGGATTTGGGAGTCATACCAAGTAGTATGAAGTTGATTCCTATATAATGCGATAGCGACAAGGTGATAGCTCTAGCAAGGGAACCCAAGTCTCATCAGAATTATTCTGAGGAGATATCATCTGATTAGAGCAATCATAACCCATAAAGATATAGCAATGGAAAGAGTTTCATCCAAAGATAACATTTCAAATCCACTAATGTAGTCGTTGGCTCAGATTGTATTTAAGCATCACAGGGGTCTGATGGGGATCAGACACATAGGTGATTGACTTTAAGTTAAGTAGGAGATTGTTAGTTACAGGTGCCCTATAAGCCAATCACGTGAGTGATGGCATGTGTGACATGTTATGCGATCTTTTTGCTTATGATTATTACTGACATACTCTCATATTATATTATATGTTGCATATACATATTATGATGTCTTTAGTTCTATGCAATGAGAATCAAATCGTGATGAGATCATGATAATGAGATTAATTCACCTTTAAACATAGATCCTAAATAATCTCGATCATAGGTTACTCGAGAGGGACATCGAGATAACCGAATAGACTGATGTACTATATACCCGTCCATATGATGGAGATGGTTGGTCTTATAGTCACTTGTGTGGATACACTAAGGATTTAGTATATGTGCTCATTGGAGACTGAGTTTATTGATTGGTCTGCTTATAGAATGCTATATGGTTAAAAATACCAAATGACATATAGCGATTTCATAATCCCAATTGTGTATCTGGTCTTTTAACTTGAGACACCAAGAATGCCTTGTATGAGTACTCCTTTCTTTGATGCTAGACTTAAAGGTTTAAAAAGTTTCAGATCTGATATAATTGGTTATTGGGATTGGTAGCCAACCTTACGAAAGTAATTGAGTGTTAATAAAGGATCATCCACTCTCGGTATCACGAGAGGAATATCCTATATGTGTTTACTCAGATAAATCTTTATCCAGGGTCATTTGGATTGAGAGAGAAAGAGTTCTTCGGGAGAATCCTATTAGAGTAAGACAAACTGATTTCATTTGTGACCTGACATTACCATATCCAATATATAGTCTTTGGGATATTAATTAGATAAGGGATTATAGATACATGGTAACTGTGGATAGACAGGTCTGATGGATTTGATCCCCTGTACCATCTGGGGACTATGACATAGTGGCTTAGTACGTCTATAGTCGATGAGTCAAGTGAATTATTTTGGAGATAATAATTTACTATATCATAAGGAGTTCTGATGGGAGTGACTCACGACCAGCTCGGTATTAGCCCTATAGGTTCATATACATATGGTGGATGCTTCAGTGAATAGAGGATTGGATGAAGATCCAATTAGCCCATATTTTAATTAGATGAGACCTTATGTTGATGGACTCCTTGCTTAAGGCCTAATTAGAGGCCTAAGGAGATTATTGGATAGAGATCCAATAATGTAAGGTTAGTAGGTAATTAGATGAAAATCTAATACCCACTAAAGCAGGAGCCCTAGAGTTTTGATGGCTCTTTATAAATAGGAGGGGAGACTCATGGTTGATCGGTTGTAGCTCTGGCCTCCCCCTCCTATTCTCCTCCCTCCCCTCTCTACAAGAGTTGCAAGATCAGATTAAAGGAGTTTCGCTGTAGAGCTCCATCATGTGGATACTACTAGAGATGAGGACGCTTGACCTCCTTCATCCTCTTTACCCGAATTTGGAAATATAGGGATATACGATCTCCCTAGGTAAAATCAATCTATCACATGATGTAATTTTTTGATTTTGCTGCTTTCTTGCAACCCAATCTTTTGTCGATGATTTGATCGGTATGGGAGACCAGTTTTTTTTTTTGATTTTCGCTATGCATATGATGCTCCCGCTGAGGTTTCCCAATAGAAATCAATTGATAAAGTTTTGATCTAATCTATTTTCAAGCTTAAGTGATGCAGGACTATCTTTGATCATGAAAAGACAACACGATTAAAGCTATAAAATCATATATTGGTCCGGAGTCAGAGATCAGATGTTGCGGGAATCAACATGTTGATGGATCGAGCAATACGTCGAAGGAGAGTATAATGCACCGAGAGTTCAGAGGAACCAATGACATGCTGAGGACAACCCAAGATTTATGCTTTGTAATCATTTTTATCATGATCGTCATAGCCTAAATCTTAATTTAGTTAGTTTTGAGTGTAACTAAGCTAACTCAATTAAGGGCCCATTGGACCTTGATTAAGCTTTAATTAAACCTGATTTGAGCCTATAAGGAGACTCATTTTATTGACCTGGGAGGAGGTATAGCCAGGTCAAAAGATGATACAACCTATGGCATGAAAATTACTAAAACATATTTTTTTGGGTTTTCGAGCGGTGGTACCACCAACTGCTAGTGGTAGTACCTCCAGTCGATAGTACCACCTTTCTTGGGTAGTGGTACCACCAGAGCCCAGAATCCCGGGCTCTGTTCAGTGGTGGTACCATCGGTGTCAGTTGTGGTACCGCCCGTACCCCGAAATATTGAGGTGTTTAAAATTTTGGCTTTATTTATAAAATCATTTAAGGTCTATAAATACTCTAAGTATTCTTACTTGGAACAGCAAGAACTGAGAAGAAAAAATTTTTAAAAATGCTGTTGTAATTCCTCAAGAGTGCCCCTCCTCTTCTGTAAGTGTGATATCTGCTTAAAAGAGGGTTGAGAAGATTGTAAAGGTTATCTTGTAAACTTGTGAAAAGAAGAATAAAGTTATAAGATGGTGGTTGATCTTCACCAATTGAAAGAAGATCAATAGTGGAAGTTAGTGATCTCAATAGAGGAGGATCGGGAGTGGAGTAGGCTATATAGACTGAACCATTATAAAATTAGTGTGACTTCTCTTCTTTGCTGCTTAATTATTTTACAAATTATTTTACTTATTCATTATAGTCTTATGAACATTTTCAAGTTTAAATTCATTCCTATATGAGCTTTATCAAATGAATCTTCAAATCGATGAAAGTTGTCTACCGATGTAATTTTCATATGAGCACTAATTCAAACCCCAACCCCACCACCACCACCACCCCCATCCCCAAACCACCCCCACCACCCCCGTCTCTATTTGGTTTAAAACCCAATAGAGATGGCTTTTGTCATCAATCAAGAGGGTCTTTTCATTCTCCAATGTTCAATGGGACGAACTACATGTATTGCTTTATAGAATATTATTGAAAGCAGTTTTAAAAAGTCTTCCAAACCAATAAACGAATTGAAAGATTTGGAGAAGAAGAGTTTCTCTTTAAATGCTATAGCAATGAATACTTTATTTTGTTCTCTTGATAAAAACAAATTTAATCAAGTTTCTATGTGTAAAAATGCACATAAGATTTGGCACACACTCGAAGTTATGAAGGCATAAGTTGAGTTAAAGAGTCAAAAATTAATCTTTTGGTACATAGCTATGAGTTGTTTCATATAAAACCAAGCAAAACCATTTGAGACATGTACACCCATTTTACGAATGTTGTCAATGGTTTAAAAGCACTTGGTAAAAATTTTTCTAATTTTGAACTTGTTAATAAAATACTAAGATCCCTTCCAAAAAGTTAGAATCCTAAAGTAACAATAATACAAAAGCAAATGACCTAAATAACTTTTCGCTTGAAGAACTTATCAGGTCTTTAATGGCCTACGAAATGATATGTATAGCATATGATGGACTTGAAAACAACCTTCCAAAGAATAAGAAGGATACAACACTAGAAACCAAAGAAGACCACTTGAGAGAAAACTCAAGTGACGATGATGACGACTTTGCACTTCTTACCAGAAAATTTAAAAAATTCTTAAAAAAGAATAAAATAAAACAAGACATTAAAAACAAAAGTGAACTAAAAAAGAACTCAATAATATGTTATAAATGCAAGAAGTCGGGACACTTCAAAAATGTATGTCCCAAGTGAAGAAGAAGCTACCAAAGATAAAGAAATTGCTAAAGGCAACTTGGGACGACTCAAATGCATCCAAAGACGAGGAGCCAACTAACAAGAAAGAAGTTGCAATTACACATTAATTGTATTTAACAATGAGGTATGTAACTCAAACGAATCTTCCTTATCTTACAATAAATTATTCAATGCATTTAAGGACTTATTTGATGATTTTTAGTTAGTAAAATATATAAATTGTTAAAAAAATGATCATGCTTCTCTTTCTAGTGAATTTAAAAAATAAAAAAAATAAGCATGATGATTATTTGTTATCTCCTTGTACTAAGTGTGAAGAGTTAGATTCACTTACGAAAGAAAATATTTTACTACAAGAAACAAATCCTTAAATATGATCCTTGCTAATAAAGGTCATGTTTATAAAAAGAAAGGTAACACTCAACAATAGCCAACTATCTTCATTAAAGGACCCACATTACATGTTTTATCTGGAAACAAATATATTTTTTGTAGTAGATTTGGACATTATGCCTATAGATGTTCATTTAAGAAGTATAGTCCACACAAATTAGTTTGGATTCCTAAAGGAATCATAAACAACTCAATTTCATTAATCAAATTAGATAGTGCTTTTCATGATGGACCCAAAGCTAAATGACTACATAAACCAAATCCCCTTTTCTTATAGATATGTCTCCAAACAAAGGCTAGAAGCAACAAAATAGTATCTCAATAGTGGATGTTCAAGATACATGACCGGAGATCCAATACACTTTCTAAGCTCACTAGCCAATACGAAGGATATGTCTTCAATCGGAGACAACAACAAGGAAAAAATTATTAGAAAAAGAACCATAAGTAACAAGTCAAACCTATTGATTGAAGATGTGTTATTAGTAAATGGTTTAAAACATAATCTACTAAGTATTAGTCAATTATGTGATAAAAGATATATCATCAAATTTGAATCTAATGCTTGTATAATTGAAATATCTCACATAGGTCTATGACTATCTTAAAAAATAATAATATGTATACTATTGATAGTGATAATTTTTTTTTATGAAATGTGACTTTTGGCTTTAAACGATGATGCATGGCTTTGGCATAGGAGATTAGGTCATGCTAGTATGAAACTAATCTCTTAAATTTCAATTAGAGAACTTGTAAGAGGATGCCTAGTCTCAAGTTTATCAAAGACAAACTTTGGGATGCATGCCAACTAGGAAAAATAAATAAATAGTAGTTTCAAATCAAAAAATCAAGTAAGCATATCTAGACCATTATAATTGATCCATATGGATTTATTTGGACCAATTAATACAATAAGTCTAGGAGGTAGTAAATACGCCTTTGTAATTATTGATGATTATAATAGATACACTTGGACATACTTCTTGACACACAAAAGTGATTGTTTTAAATAATTTTCAAAATTTTATAAACTTATTCAAAATAAAAAGGATTTTATGATTTTGTCTATTTGTGGTGATCATGATGGTGAGTTTCAAAACCATGATTTTCAAAATTTTTACGAATCAAAGAGGTGCAACCACAATTTCTCTACTCCCAGAAATCCACAACAAAATGTAGTTGAAGGAAAAACTATGAGCTTACAAGAGATAGCAAGAATCATGTTAAATGAACATAGTCTACCCAAATATTTTTTGGGTGAAGCCATTAATTAACATGACATGCTATGTCATGAATAGAGTTCTCGTAAGTCCATTACTTTCCAAAACTCCTTATAAATTGGAAAATAAAAAAAGACCCAGTATTTCATATTTCAAAGTTGTTGGTTGTAAATATTTTATTTTAAATAAAAAGATGACTAAGGAAATTTCGATGTAAAATCTGATGAAAGCATATTTCTTAAATATTCCTCTATTTCTAAAGCGTATCATATCTCTAATAAAAGACCTTTCATCAATGAGGAATTTATTCATACTATTTTTAATGAGTTTTTTAAATTAAAAAAAAAAAATTTTGATGATGATTTTGATTTTGATGCTTTAAATTTGAATAAAAACTCTCCTCCCTCAAGTAACTTGAATGCATCTTCTTTTAAAAAATCCTTACCTAAGGAATAGAAGTGTGTAGATGCTCATCCTAAGGAGCTAATCATTGGAGATACATCAAAAGGGTTCAAACTCACTCTTTATTTAAAAAATTTTATGCTAGTGCTGTCTTTTTATCTCAAATTGAACCAAAATGCATTAACAAAGCCCTGAAAGATGATTCATGGGTTATTGTAATGCAAGAGGAATTAAATCAATTTAAGAAAAATGAGCTGTAGAAGCTTGTTGCTAGACCTAGTAACCATTTAGTAATTAGTACTAAATGGGTCTTTACAAACAAACAAGATGAACTTAGTATCGTGGTTTGAAACAAGGTTAGATTAGTTACCAAAGATTTCAACCAAGAATAATGTATCGATTATGAAGAAACCTTCGCTCCTGTGGTAAGATTAGATGCCATAAGGATACTCATTGCCTATGCTTGTTATAATAATTTTAAGTTATTTTAAGTGGATGATAAAAGTATTTTTCTAAATGGCTTTATTTTAAAAAAAATTAATGTTGAATAACTACCCGGATTTGAGAATACTCTTTTTCCTAACCATGTGTTTAAATTATCTAAGACTCTCTATAGATTGAAATAAGCCCCTAGGGCTTGGTATAAGAGACTTAGTTCATTTATTATTAAGAATAATTTTTAAAAGGCAAGGTTGATACTATATTATTTATTAAATATTTTAAAAATAATCTGGGATTATGGTATCCAAAGTCTAAACATTTTGAGTTGATTGCTTATGCTGATACAAACTTTGGAGGATGTAGAATAGATAGAAAAAGTATATTTGGAACATGTCAACTCCTAGGTCATGCACTTGTCTCTTGATCTTCCAAGAAACAAAATTTGGTTGCATTATCAACAACCAAAGCTGAGTATATAGCGGGTGCATATTGTACATAAATTATTTGGATGACAAACACTTTAGAAGATTATGGAATTCACTTGAAAAATATCCTTATAAAATGTGATAATACTAGTGCAATATGTTTAACCAAATATCTCATTCAACAATCTAGAACTAACCATGATATATCTTTAGGTATTATTTTATTAGAGATCACGTTAATAACCATTATGTATCTTTAGAATTTATTGATACAAAATATCAATTAGCTGATATTTTTATAAAACCATTGAATGAGAAATAATTTGATTTTATTAGAAGAGAATTAGGCATGTTAAATCTTTCGAATCCATAAGTTCCTTTTATACATTTTTTTTGTTTTCTCAGATTTTGTAAATTAAGTTTTCTTTTGAGATCGTTTCTTATGAATCATTCCTGTTACTATTTACAAAAGAAGAAATTTATGTGAAGAAATTCATGAAATTTTAGTATACCTGATCTTTTATGTGATGATTATTTCTTATGAATCCTTCCTCTTTCTATTTACAAAAATAGAGCTTTGATTCATGGGATTTTGATACATATGACTTGATTCTTTTCTTTATGTGATGAATGAATTCCTCCCTTGTTCTTCTTTTTATTTTTTCTTTTTACAAAAGGGAGAAAAAAAAACTTGCTAGCATCTTAAGAAAAGCTAAAATGCTTGCTTGCACATCTTAAGAAAACCAAAAGTGATAAAGAGAAGTGCTAGCTTGCCCATTTCAAGAAGCAAAAATTTTGCTTAACTTCACATCTCAAAAACATGCTAGATTGCATGTTCTAAAAGTGATATAAAACTTGCCAAAAATACTAGCTTACATAGTTCAAATTTTTTTTGAAAGATTCTCCTTTTTGTTAATGACAAAGGGGGAGAAAAAAATGATGATGTAAAAGTATACTTGATGATTTGGAATCTTAAATCATTCTTGATATTATGATGACATTACGTTGTATTTTAAAATTATGCATGTCATAACAAATTTGATGATTTGATATATACAATACTCATGATTTTACTATGATGATGCTTATGTTGTATGCATATAAAGGGTGAAAGTCACCTTTCATTAAAATTGCTATGACTTGAATGCAAAGAAATTATGATTAGAAGGTTATCATTTTATGAATTGAAGTTTATTTCAATATGACATATAGATAAGAAGAGTTTAGTTTAAACTTCATCATCAATTGGTTATCATCATAAAAAAAAAGAAGATTATTGAATCTCGGATTTTGATGATGAAATCAATTGATAAAGTTTTGAACTAATCTGTATGCAAGTTTAAGTGATATAAGACTATCTTCGATCATGAAAAGGTAAAATGATTGAAGCTGTAAAATCATATGTTGGATTGGAGTCAGAGATCGGACATCGGGCCGAGAAATCGAACATTGCGTCAAGATCGGATCTTGTAGGAGTCAACATGTCGATCGATCGAGCAATATGCCAAAAGTGAGCATGTTGCACCGAGGGTTCAGATGAACCAATGACATGTCAGACAACCCAAGATTTATGTTCTGTAATCGTCTTTGTCATGATTGTCGTAGTCTAAATCTTAATTGAGTTAATTTTTGATGTAACCATACTAACTCAATTAAGGACTCATTAGGCCTTGATTAAGCATTAATTAAGGTTGATTTGAGTCCATTAGGAGGCTAATTTCATTAACATGGGAGGAGGTATAACCAAGTTAAAAGATGGTATAGCCCAAGATATTAAAAGTACTGAAACATAATTTTCTGGGTTCTCGATTGGTGGTACCATTGACTGTCGATAGTAGTAACGCTAATTGATGGTATTACCACCTATTTTGGGTTGTGGTACCATTAGAGCCCAGAATTTCGAGCTCTGTTCGGCAGTGGTATTGCCCATACCTCGAAATCTCAAGGATTTAAACTTTTAGCTCCAACTTTTGAAGTCATTTGGGGTTTACAAATATCTCAAGTATTCTTGCTTGGAATAGCAAGAACTAAGATCATAAACTTGAGGTTTATACTAAGAAAACTCTAATAGAAAGTTGAGTTCCCTTCTCGAGAAGCTTATAGGTTATTCTAATGGAGAGTGTGAGGGAATACTAAAGGTTCTCTCCTGAGCCTGAGAAAAGGAGAAAGAGCCATCAGGTTGTAAAGATTCCCGAACAGAGCTTGAGCCTAGGACACTCTAGTGATACCATCACCCAAAATAAGTAGTACTACCATCGACAATCGCTAGTACCACCACTCGAAACTCAGAAAATTATGTTTCAATACTTTTCATACTCTAAGTTGTACCATCTTTTGACCTAGTTGTACTGCCTCCTAGGTCAATGAAATGAGCCTCCTAATGCACTCCAATCAATCTTAATTAAGGCTTAGTCAAGGCTTAATGGATCCTTAATTGAGTTAGCATGATTACATCTAAAACTAACTCAATTAATATTTAAACTACAATGATCATGACAAAGATGATTACAAAGGCAAAATTAATGGCCTATTAGGCCTTGATTAAGCCTTAATTAAGACCGATTTAAGCCCATTATGAGGTTCATTTCATTGACTTGGGAGGAGGTAGAGGTAGATCAAAAGATGGTACAATCTAAGGTACAAAAAGTATTGAAACATGCTTTTCCAAGTTCCTGATTGGTGGTGCCGCCAGTTGCCAGCTGATAGCCCATTGTTCAGCTCATAATGGACTTTAACAAAGTCCACAGCCCTGACCCTTTTCCTTAACTAAAACTCTAACTCTTTTAACCTAGATTTGGTGGCTAGAGCTGAAAAAAAATAAAAAAAAAAGAGGGAAGCGATGATTGTGAATGTGGTTGAGAAAAAGAGAGAAGTACTAATGCCAGTTAAGGAAAGAAAAACAAGAGAAGCAGAAAAGTGAAGAAAAGGATAACACAAAATTTATTTTCAATCATCCAAACATTATTCTCACCTCATGTTAAATCAGATTTACAATGGATTCTTATTATGTCGATCGGAAAGATTTTGAATATTGTACATAATAATATAATTTTTATATCATTGTAATTCTCTTCTTATTGTCGTTTTATTTATATACTTATTATTATAATAATAAATTTTACTTACCCATGATTTTTACCCTTCCAATTGAAAATTTTTTTCATATAAATCTTGATATATCATTTAATTATGATTTTTATTAGATTTCACTGTGTGTTAAAACTTGTCAATATTTATTCGTATACAAGGTCGTTTGTTTTATCCCATCAGTGTCCACAACAAAACCATAATATGTCCCAGCTAAGGCTTCCGCTATTACAAATCATTTTAATCAAATTCTATATGAAGAATTAAGAAACATTTAGACATTATACAGCCTCCCACAGTTCTGTTTCGTGACATTCTGGTATGGACATGTGTAACAAGATGAAAAGAAGGCCCACATATGTTGTAGACACAGATCATGTACAACAAAGTGAAACTAGAACCACCATGTTTGCCCTACCACCTAAACATATCATATGCTACATTATACAAGTCATCAGTGCTTGCCACCACCGGTCACATCTCCATGTCGTCCAGCAAATCTTCCTCCTCTCTCAAAACATCGTTACCTAGAAAGTCCTCTGCAGCGAGTTTGCTGCACATAACATAATTTGAATGATTTAGTCAAACAATGGAAGTAATAGATACATTGCAAGAATTTTCCGGAAAGAACTTTAAGAATTTAATAGCATAATGAAATATAAGAAAGGTATAATAGGAATATACTTCACTTGAGGCACAGAACTTTAAAACTCACCTGAAACAACAGCATCGGAAGCTGACAACACGCTTCAGCTTCCTATTGTAGAAGAAAAAGTTGAACGCCCATCTGCACCGCATTAATCCCATGTTAGATAAACTAAAAGTACATGACTATATGTTGCAGTTAAGAGGATCTTACATTGCTCCTTTCTCCAAAAATGGGTGGTCTCCATCAAAATCTGGATTGTAGCTGTAGATTTCGCAGTCCTTTATTTTCACAACCTGCATGGAGAGAGAGAGAGAGAGAGAGAGAACAACATTAACCCTGATCACAGTCATCAATATCAAACTTAAATGAGTGAAATTTCCACCTCATCAATGGCATTCATCAAGATGTTTATAAAGGAACTACCCCCGTTTGCAGTAGCCCACTCCTGAAACCCAAATATTTCATATAGACGTAGAAAAGAGTAAGCACATGAACTACGGAAATACAATCGGATTTAGATTTTAAACAAATAACAACCATGCCAAAAGTGCATGACAGACTGCTGAGCATGTCTACACAAAAGAAATAGTTTTTCAGGCTATTCTTAAGAAAACAGAAAACTATAAAAAGAAGAGCTCACAAACTAAGTGGAATTTCCTCTTAGAAATCTATTTTTTTCCAGTTTTTATCTTGAAGATTTGTATACTAGATTAAACCAGCTATTGTAATCATCATGGCAATCAACTTCACTATTATTTCCACCACCACCATAGCACCACAGTGTTTACCAGTCTCCTTTATCAGAACAGTGAAAGGAGCCATGCCTGAAATTATTATTATATCTTTGTTTGTCATCACCACTATAGTTACTGCCTTCACCACCACCATTGCCACCCAACCTCTACTATGATATCAAATTGTTAACATCACAAACACAAATGTAGTTGCCAGCACTGCAGTTGCCGCCACCGCCTCTCCTCCACTCACACCACTGTCGCTGCCACCACAAGTATAGCATAACTAGCATTATTATTATTGTTACAACCATCATTGACAAGCCCTGCCAATTTGCTACAATTGCTGTTTCACAGCCTTCATGATGACCATTGCAGCCACGGCCACCACCCGTAACAACATTATATTGCTCAAACATTGCTTCCACTACCCCATCATTGTTATAATCATCACCGGTGCCGCCATGCTACCATTACTACGACACTACCACTTTTCCAACCACCACACTACCACCACTAACAACAACAATAGTAACATCACTACTGCCATCATCACTATTGCCACCTGGAACTCCATTAACCTTACCAAAATACTAACAATCTGCCACCACCACCTTTTGACAAATTATGAACAACAAAAAGAAAGTAGAGAAACTAAGTTTACAGAGATAAAATAAAGAAAAAAAGGGGTCAAAATGAAGATGAAGACTAAAAACTCTTTTCTGAATGTAAAAAATATTTTTTATCTTTTCAAAAATTAAGTACAAGTTCAGCAGACATGTTAAATGCCTTTTTCAGAAAACTCTTACAACAAACAAGCAAATAAGAAATCATGCTACCTCATCCACCACCACCAGAATTATAATAGGCAACAGAAGAAAAGAATACAACAGCTGTATTACATGATTATCTAACAAGATTACAAATTCGACAATTTAAGTCAAACAATATAGTAAAAAAGAACATTCCAAACAAGTTGAACTTATATTACTTGAGGTTTCAAACAATATAAACCTAGTGCTTCGGGAAGTAATTGCCACCAAGACATTCGAGTAATAGTTACTGGCTATGGGGTCAAACCTAGAATTTATTATGTTGCTCATAATTTCCCTACCCCTTGTCATTATAAGTAGACATATGATTCACCAAGTTGTTTTAACATGTAAAAAAAATACACATATACAGAACCAGAGAGAGGAGATAGATACTATGAAGACATCAACAAAAAGAAAATCATGATTGTCACCTCTAATTGATAAAAGATATGCAAGGGCAGGAACATACTCTAGCTGCTTCGAACAAGTACATGTCATATATTTGCTTGAAATTATCCCATTCTTCCTCTCTGAAATACGGGTGGGATTGCACTGCACTGCTAAGTTGACATATATTCATAATAGAATGTTAAATAATATGAAACTGCACTGTGACCACAATTAAGCAACAGGGGAAAGTGGGAACAGCAAACTCCAAAAGAGCAAAGATTAAAAAGGTAATCAAAGTTCCAGGGAAATGGAGAGACTTGAACTCTCAGCTCGCTGAGCAACGGTTTTAACCGTCTGTCAAACCAATTGACAACACTCCCAAATCTGGATAGAAAGGGTACTATGCGGGTTGTCATGTCGCTTCCTCATGCGACAAGCTGACATTGACATTACCCAGGACCCTCTCTTCCTCTTGCGAGTACAACTATTGGAATGCTATAGAAGCACACTTACCTGAAATCATAATCTGGATACATGTGATTGAGCGTAAGAACCAGATATATTAGTGTCTTCCGACTGCATTATCCAGTAAAAAGAGAAGAAAATCAGATTGCCGTAAATTCATTTGCTAACTTTTTAAAATTTGCAAAAAGTGCCTTGCTACCTTGATCTACTAGTCAAGTACTCCACTGGCAAATGTGAATCACTATCAGAAGATTGTTCCAGATAATCAAGAATCTGTACTAAAAAACACAAGTTAACTAAATAATTTACATGAACAGAGAAGCTTCAACCAGTAAATATGTTAATCTAATGAATGAGTCAGCTGCAAAATAACTGTAAAATATTTGCCAATCACAATCTTAGCAAGAGCTGAATAATTTTTATGTTTTGAAGATCAGAAAGCATGTCCATGACTCCCATCATCAAAAAAGAGGAAAATATATCATAGAACAGGAAACTATTCTGGACTCTGATAACTTCTTCAGAACTGAAGTGTAATAATTGTGACAGCTTTCAGCAGCCCATGTAACAAAGAACACAACAAATAAAAAATGACATAAGTGCAACACAAGTTTCCTAGTTGGTTAATTATGTCTAAAACAAAAGCAACAGTTTCTATTATTTTATGACCTGTCCCAGACCATAAGAAAGAGCAATTGTTTATGTACTTCGTGACATAACATACAAGAAATAAAACCTTGCTTAAACAGACACTAGTAACATTAGTATTGCCATAATGCAGAGCCCGAATCAGGTTGTTTGTTGTATTAGGGTTTAATTAGTCAACTTTATTTTATTGTATCCCTAGGGTTCACCTGATTCAGTTCATCACTTGGATGTCAATGTTTTTCCAACTCCCAAGTCAAATTTAGTTTTGGGTTTCATGCCCTGCTAATTGGATCAAACAATCCAGTCCAGAGAGGCAAGTACCAGCTGATTGTTTCTGTAACTTCAATAATGGATTGGCTGCATCTGAAAATTTCATATATATATTTTTTTTCAGAAGAGTCTGAAACTGGAAAATAATCTTCAGCCAGTTGCTCCATTCAAATTGGGTTTCAGGTGGGGGCACTTGCCTCAGGCCCAATACTGAATATTGAATAGGTAAGTTTCGGTTTTGCCTCTCAGACCTGACAGATCAATAATAAATATACCCTCACTTGATCCTATCCATATACTTAAATTTTAGCACTCTTAATGTTTTGATTAACTTACATTAAAAAAAAGGCTATGGATTGGGTCCAACTTTGACTAGGTCCAAACCCAATCAATATATCAGGTTGAGTTGGTCTAAATGCATTTTTTATTTTGGGCAGGTCAGGGTTTAGATTTCTAGACCTGGTTCAGACATTAAGGTTAGGGTTGACTCCATGACCAAACCAAAGCAGTCATAACTAGCCTAACCCAAATAGATGGATTTATATAGAATATTTCTATCTAACTAGGTGATATTCTAACCATTCATCATTATGATTAATGGTATAGATAATATGAAGCTGAGGTTTTTCATCCATGGTGTTTGATGGATAATGAAAAGCACCCAATACCTTATCCCCATGTATATAACATAAATAACTTGATCTGAAAAGTTGGGTTAAGGTTACATACTTCTGATCAACACAAAATCAAAGGGCCCAGCCCACTGTAATTCACAACTCTATGAAAAATAGAACTTAATGATGCATCACAACCCTACTGTTAGCTAAGTGTTTTCTGTGCTTACAGAATGTATTTAAAGAGGTTAGCCCATCATTTAACAAGCAGACTACCAGAACTTAAACATCAGTTATACAAGCTACTGGAAGAGAAAAACCATAAACAGATCATACAAAAGGAAGACAGGTCCAAGCAAAAAGGCACTCAATGAACTAAGAACCAGCAAGAAATGAGATTACCACCACAGAAGCATCACAATTCCCAAGTCCAACCACCAACTTGGCAGATTGAATTTAAGAAACAGAAAAACATGTCAAAAGATCCTGTTAATACTGGTTGGCAACACCAACTACATCTTGTCCTCAGGTGTATTTATCGTGAATAAAAATACTAATTATGAAAAGTTCTCATTAGCAAAATAAGATATTCATGTTCCTTATTATTTGAGTAGGATATCAAGACAATCAAAAAGAATTATCAATTTCTTGCAAGTTTTAGCATGTTGAATATTCCAGTACCTCTTGCTCTAAGCTAAAAGAGAGCTTTCTGTCTGTCCCAGTTTGCTTACCTGAATAACACAAGAAAAGACATAATTTTTTGCATCAATCAATACCAATGGTTAAGTAACTAAATTGCATATGAACTTACATGAAAAGGCTTCAAGGTTTCCTTTGATGGTACTCTCTCCAAGGTTTAGATGATCAAGGAAAAGATTTATGCTGCATAAGAAATTATAAGCATCAAAGCTTTGTAAGATAACATGATAATCTTAGATGTTTTATCAGAAATATTTAGTTGCTTAAAACCCTGAGAATCTCCATCAAAATTTTGGGAAGCACCTGTCCAACGGAGTGTATTCCAGAAACTTCATCTTGGCTTAGAGCACACAAGTAGGAAGGCCTATTATCTTTGTCAAGAAAGTGCGGTGCACCCTGCGCAAACCTTTTCTGTAGGGATGTAAGCAGAGTGCTGATAATAGAAAGATATCTAATGTCAACCCCCATATGCTCTAACTTTGTAATAAGAAACTTGTGCCATGCATGAAACAGCATTTCAAAATCCCAAGTTTTCTTTATCCAATACAATTCACTGTATTTACAATAACAAATTTTATTAACTGAACCCAGAGTTTGTCGTACCATGGTATATTGCCCGGTATGGGCAATATATATGAGGCTGACGAGAGAACGGTACTCGGACCACCCTGAACAAGATGGTATATACTAAAAGGATTTGTATCGTCCGATACGAGCTTGTATTGCTAAGTAACAATCAAAATCCAACTATTACTGACCTGTCAGGGTTTGCAATGCTGTATCATACCGTTGGTACACTTGATAGTACCGGTCTAATAGAGGGCCGGTGTGCTCGGTACAACTCGGTACCTTAGTATACCATGTGTTGGTAAGCTCGGTAAAGCTTAGTATGTACCATACCAACAGCCGATTGATACGTTGGTATGGTACGAGATTGTGAACCTTGTGACCTATACCAATCGGTAATGGTCAGATTTCGACCATTACCAATGGACAGCTCAAATATGACCCTTTCTAACAGTCAATTCCCTTTTAAAGGGTTTTTAAACACTTTCCTCTCTCTCTTTCACCCCTTTTCACTCTCTCAAACTCTTATACTCTTTCAATCTTTTTCTCGCCTACTTTTGCACTCTCTTAAGACTTCACAATGCTATAATTTGTGGATCGAATCAAGGATGTGACAACGACGTGGACGACAATGCCTCGATCAACAATAGAGATGACGCCGAAGAGCCAATGGTCCTGTCTACATAGTTTGAGGATGGTGTATGGATCGAGGAGAAGTATTTTACGCATGCCACCCAAAATTTAAATCATGAAGCTCGACGTGATAGTTAGTCATTCTTCTTTGAGCAGTAGTACGATGATAGTTGGTCATTCTTCTCCAAGTAGCATTATGGTGATCGATCTTATGATGCGAAGCAACAAATTAGTGGCTAAAGCAAAATTTTCAACATTATCCATGCTCCAAACTAATAAATGTCTCAATCGTACTTGCCTAAGGAGTCATCTTGGACACATGTGGTTCGCAACAAACAGCCTACGACCATCACCACATTGATATACCACTGGAATACGATGTATCAGTATACTATGTCATGGGATCAATTTCAGGATTAGATCTGACAAACATATCAAATTAATATACAGATACATATGATCAAAGACCCCAATCCACCGCCCATAGAGTACCATCATTCTTTTTTATGATAGAATCAGGTATGTCCATCGATCGATTACTTAATGCTTTTAATCTTATGGTTCAAGTTGTTTAACAAATAATCCAATAATTTAAATTATTTTTTTATAGATAATTCAATATAAATAGAAAGACGATCTAAAACATACTATAAAGCTACTCTTCAAAGCTCGAAAAAGATACATGCTATTATTCTAACCTAAATTTAGATTATTTTTACTAAAATTATATTAAATGTATATTTATTTCCAATTTAGAAACCCTAATCTAATTTTTTATTTAAAAAAATTTGAAGTTATTTTCGTTCATTTTTTCATGTCGTTAATACACTCCATTGTACCGACACATGGTAATGGAGTGATACATATTGGACCATCGATTGTCTGCTACATCGGTTCAAATCAGTAAGGTGAACCTTGGCTGAATCTTCTTGGCAGTGCTACTTAACAACAAAGAACTCTTGTTCACTTAAGTCTTAAATCTAATACAAGTTAAGAAATTGCTCTAAAAATAAATGTATAACAAAAACATATGAGCAATCATGCTGAGAAGGAACCTTCAAAAAATCATAAAAATAATTTTCAATACATGTAATATTTTCAATCATTATATAATAATACTTTTATATAAAATTAAAGTAAATCAATTCTTCATCAAACTCATGTAACAAATAAGAAATTATGAATTATTATAAGCAACAATAATTCTTATATAATAAACAAAATTATATATAAGTCTAATACAATATATCTCAATCATATACATAATTATTGAATAATAACCACATGCAACATAGGTGTACATCGGACACCCGATAATGCACACACCCAATAACGAATGAAGAGACATCCTCCACATAAGATGAGTTCTCTATTTTTCCCACAGCGAATAGAGAGAACTCATATTGCACTCCTAACAGGAGATGAAATGAAATCCCTCATCCGCAAATGTAGGAACACATTTATCCTAATAATAGATTGAGAAACCATTTAGCTGTCAGGTCTAATGGCCTACTAATCTCTGAAGAAAATTATCGCATCACTATTGGCTTGCTTGTCTTCGAAAGTGAAATAAAGTGAAACATAATACTCATAATCTTATATCATAATTATTAGTTTTCATTTATTACCATTTGTTCATGCATGCATCCAGAAAGACTATACGAGGAAAATATCATGATAGAGACTGCTTAGTATATGGCATGAAGACTCAACCTATTCGTGGCTCTACACATGGGCTTGTAGCTCCGTTCACAAGGGTTATAGAGGGCACTTCCAACATAGATATTTTACCATAACAACATATATCTCATGGTAAGGATCATATTAATATCTTCAACTTCAACTTCAATGTCAAACTTTATTTAAACTTAAAAACTAGTGATCACTTCAAATGAAGCTTTTTAACTTGTTAAATCATAAAATCAAGAGGTGTCAAGCCCACTGCAACCCATAATTGATCTAAACACTAGTTAATTTGAACCAATTGAAAAAATTAAAAATTGAAAATAAACAAAATTAAAATCCTTAATTTTTAATTGACATGAATCCTTAATTTTTCATCCCGATAAATTGTAAAATAAAATAAATTTAATACCCGCAACTTGAAAAAAGGTTTCCTTCCTTTTGGATGTTGATCCCTCTTCTTCCTATAATCACTCGTTATCAGACTCCTGTTGACCCAAGTGTTGAACAGAAGAGGGGTCCTACCAACATTATATAGGAGATGAGGAAGGCTTCCTTAAGGAAAGAGAAGAAAATTGATTTTTTAGATTAATTAATTAGAGAAGAAACTTGATTTTTTGGATTAATTAATTAACTATATTCCTAACTTATCGCACCATTGAAGGAATATATTTTAATTATTTCCTTATTTTAGATTATTATTAAGGAAACATATTAACTCTAATAAGGTCTTAATCTCTTGCCTAATTACATTTGCACAAGAATGGAAGCAAATTCAGTTGTTTCCTAAATTTGAATTATGCACAAGCAAACATATCATATCAAATATGACAAAACCTGCTTAAGGCAGTTTCTAATTCTTGGAAAAAGGAGAAAATATCAAGTGATTAAAGTTCACATGTACAGAAGAAAAGAGATATTTTAAAGGACAATTTAACAGAAAAAGTTTCACTTTTGGTTTTTTTATCAGATGGCATCCTTCATAATCGTTTTTACATGAGGATACCCTTAGTTTCCCATTTGGATGAAAATGCTCTCACTCTTTTGGTTCAATAATTTCTGAACCAACGTAGAATGGTAAACCACTCTAATCTAGTTCTTTTCTGTTGAACCGATTTGGTTCTTTACTGTTGAACCGATCCGGTAGACATGTGCTTTCCAAATTACCCCTCATCTACTGCCGCTTCCTCTCGTTCCATCTTTTATGTCACCTCCTCTTCCCCCTCATCCTCCTCCTTCTCCCCCTTCTACACCCTCTGCCTCCTCAAAAAATACTTCTAAAATTCAAATTATAATTCTTCTAAAATCCTCAAAAAAATAAAAATATTATGAATAAGTATCACAATCATAAGCACAGATTTATAAGTTTTGAAGTGTTTTAGACAAAATTGACAGAAATACATACACACGATTTTAAACGGAGAGACACTCGCCTATAGAATTCTAACAAGTGCATTTTAGTTTATTTCCACGTATAATAGGTTAGCTTTAAGAAAACCATTTCGGACTTTCACCAATCGAATAGGTAATCATTCTAACAACATTAGTACCACATCAACCAAACATTAGAATAATTAATTATTGAATTTAAATTTTTTTCAATAGATTATGTGAAGTCTAATTTAGTTTATTTTCGTCTATAATAATGCTAACATCAACCAAACCATCTTAAAATTTCAATATTATAATAGAACAATGATCCCAACAAGGATTGTATTAGTTTTTCCATTTTACGATGAATTTAGGATCATTTTGTATACAAATTAACATATTTTTTATAGTTTCTATTAACAAGTGTATTTTAGTTCATCTTTGAGCATAACAAGAGATTTTCTAGGTAAATATGAAGAGGCAGAGGAGGTGGAGTAGAGGAGAGAGAAGGAGAGGCGAAGGAGGGTGAGGAATCAAAGATGGAAGAGGACGTCGAGGAGGGGGAAGGTGACAAGGAGGAGAAAGCAAATGAGGAGAAGGGGAGGAGGAGGAGGGCAAGGAGGTAGAGGCAGACTGGGTGGAGAAGGAAAAGCAAAACTCTTGAGAACCCTAACCGGACTATATTCCCCCAAAAATTTACGCTAAAGAATGGAGCATAAGATCTTGGATCCAAGACAGGGGTTGCAAGGAGAGAGATCGCGGTGTGCGTGCCTCCGACAATGCACCTGAATGTGGGTTGTGGTCTAGATTTAGATTTGAAACGGACGATACGCCTCCCAAAGACTTAAAAACTTGAAATTCGACGACACTTCACTCTGTTATGTGGATAAGAATAGATGAGTCTCAGTTGTATATCCACATTCAAGATACAGAAAACAGACATATGACTTATGTAATAGAACGTGGAACCCGCACTTTAAGGTAGCTCGACCAAATAGATGCATAATTCACATTGTTGCTGGGCCCCCCGAGTAAGACGATCAGGAACACCAGTCGGTAGGTGAAGCTTTGACGGGGGGTCGGGTTCAACGTTACTGGGTTTCTACAATGTGATCGTCTCTGGGTTATTGTAGTATGTGTATGTATAAGCCACCACACATGAACCTTAGCGCGAACCTTCCAGGTTGCCGTGAAACATGTCACGATTATCACGTGACATCGGTCCCCACCCAATCAAAACACCGACGAATAATTTTATTTTCACATGATATCCCATCCAATGGAAAACAGTGTGGCAAATATAAAATTTTAAGATTTTATGAAATTGATGAGTACATTTTATTCTAAAAAAACACGATGTCCTGTCCCTCTAATGACTGATCTCAATCATGAGTTGTTGGGTGTTCAGAAACTTTAGTGTTTAATTTATCTGCAAACGATGCATTTACAATATACATATAAAATACAACATGTCATAACTTTTGGTTGGATTCATCTTGATAGCTTTTTTCCTAAGCACATTGGATCATCAAAATACGTAACAATTTTTTCTTTTCTTTTTGGTGATGGCAAGTTTTTCGGGTCGAAAAAGTTTAGCTAATGCAGGGATAATTGCGAGAGAGAAAAATGAAAGACTTGCAACGAAGCATGAAGCAACTAAAGTTAAAGCCAACTGACTTTGTTGAGTCACTATTTGCAAGTGACATCGTTACCGACAGTTCAGCAGACATCATAACCAAACGTTATATATTATCTTCAAACCGTATAAAATGATCACTTCTACACTGATTGCAGACTCACTCACTAACTGTAAATAACAGTTCACGTACTAGAAGAAGCTTCCAAGATTTTGATTTCACTGCATGCTAATCTTTTTTTTTCTTTTAAAGAAAAATTATATAAAGCAAATCAAGAGTTCAGCATAGAACTAGCAGCGACAATCGTGGTAACTGCATCACGAAAATATGGAGAACATGATCTCCCAAAGTTGGCAGTCCAATCAGCAAACCAGGGTGCTGCTATCTCTCGGTGTGAACTCAAGTTTAAGATAAACCGCCTATTACAAAGCACCTCTATGTTTTGTTAAGAGAAAGAATGAACCAAGAAACCGAAAAGGTTTTTTTGAGTAGAACAAAATGGACTAAAATTGGGATCTGTACGAATTAGGAGCTTCATAACCCAGCAAATAGAGATTCTTCCAAATCACATAACCAACTCCTCCCTTCACAGAAGCATTAACACGAGGAATCATCAGATTCTAAACCGTAAGCACAGGACTGCTGGACAGTGGGAGGTTCAAGGTCATCGAGTTGAGGATTGCCCTCAGGTTGTTGTACGTTGGACAAAGTAATCATTCATGTAAAACCAACACTGTCTTTCAGTACAAGTGCATGAGGGTTAACGTTTTAATTAATATTTTAGAATAATTGTGTAGAGGGAGAATGATAAGAGAATAATAGAAAAAAATAAAAATATTTTTAATTAATATTTTAGAATAATTCAAGAGTACCTATTTATATTAATTATAATATATAATATAGATTTTATAAAATATTAAAAAATTATCATATCTTAATAAATCTCACCTTCATCTAAACTAATCTCATTCTCATTTAAACTAAATTTTTATCTTTATTTTATCTAATCCTAACTACTTAATTATTTAAATTATTTATAACACACCCTCTTATTTCAAATAGTTATAATTTAAAATTATTTTCAGAGAAATATTTTTCTTCGCCAAAATTTTTGTGAAGATGTCGATGAGCTGATCTTCGATGTTGCAGTGGTTGTCTTATGCTTCTGCTTAGGTTTATAACTTGATCTTTTTCTCTTTGACATCCATCTATGATGATCTTATGAAAGCTCTGTATTTATAGAATCAAATCCCATTGGATACGAAGGTTTCATCTTTCTTTTCTTTCTCTTAGCTTTCTTCACATCATAGAAACTTCTACCATCCCTATATATGTACCTTCATTATTATCCTTGGAGTTTAAGATCTCATCCTTTTCTTATGGATGTGTTTTATCAACTACGATTTTCAAATTCTTATGACCTACATCATCTGATATAGTTTGCATAGATCTACTAGATGATCATAATTTTTATGTCATATGCTGATTCATCAGTGGAGTAACAAAATCTAAAAATAATAAAATAAATATTTTATTTTTTTATCATCCTTACCGTTGCTACTAATTTATCGATTTTTTATCATAAATCAAATATTTTTTATTATCAAAAATAGCATAATATCTTTTTCTCATTAGTTGTCCTATACTAATGAGATTTTATTTTAAATTAAGAATAAACAACATATCATCAATGACTTTTTTACTAGATTTGGTATTCATAATAACAGTTCATTTTCCTTGAACCTTATTACTATTTCCCATCTATACAGTAGATTTGACTGAATTATCAAGCTATGGAATAAACTTTTATCTCTCGTCATATGATTATTGCATCCACTATCCAAAAACCAAATGGATCTAGAATATTCTTCATCAGATGCTATAAAGAAAATATTTTCTTCATCTATTTTTTATCATTATTTTTCTCATGATAGTTTGTTTGATTTTTATTCCAATAGTCTTTTTCAAGATGTCCATAATTTTTATAGTAAGAACAGAGAGGAACATTTGGATTTTTATTTTTGTACAAGTAATCCTTTTTAATATGTCCAATTTTTTTACAACAAAAACATTGACAGGTTTCTTTGTTACCTTTGTTTATATTCCTTTGACCTTTAGTTGATCAATCATGACCACTACCATTTTAATCTCTCCTTTAAGATTTGAATTCTGAATTCTTTTGATCTATTTTCATTTGGAGAACATATTCTTGTTAGGATCAAAGCGGCACTAAGAGTGCGGATGAGAAATCTTCATTGATTTAAAAATTTTGCTCAATAAAAATCATATCAAAAATATATTTAAGTGTAGAGATGTTTGTAATAGTGCAAGCAAAGTTAATATATAGTTAAATAACAGAGCAATGAAGTTAAAAGAGCAAAGAAGAGGAAGCAAACTAATTTTATGGTAGTTCGGTCTCGTGACCTACGTCCACTTCCTGATTCCTCCTCTGTTGAGGCTACCGACTTCCACTATTGATCTTCCTCCAATGGGTAAAGATCAACTATCCTCTTACAACTCTATTCTTCTTTTATAAGTTTAGGAGATAAACTTTACAAGACTCAAAGCTCTCCCTTAAACAAAAAACTACATAAGACGAAATGAGGAGAAACCCTCAATTACAATCTCATTTTTATAAGATTTTTGCTCTTAATTGTTTACATACCTCAGGTAAGAAAGGGTGGGGTATTTATAGGTCCTAAATGGCTTCAAAAGTGGAGCTAAAAATCAAATTCTAAGTGATCCCAATGTGCTAGTCTCGAAGACTACGTTCTGGGTGGTTGAACCGCTTGACATGGTCTGGGAGACTATGTTCTGGGTGATCAGTCGCCTAACAGTCTGGAAGACTATTTTTGGGTGGTTCAACTGCTCAGTCTAGGTGGTTTAACCACTTGACACACCTTCGAAGACTATGTCATCTTGGAGATCGTATCTTCGAAGATCGTTCCCTATCTGATCTTGGGTTATTGAAATGACTTTTATAATGAGTCCAAATTAGTCCCAATTAAGGCCTAATGGCCTCTTTCTTAATTGAGTTAGTAAAACTAACTCTCATTATAATGCTAACTATGACACCCAACATACAATGTTTGTTATTCGATCGTCTCTTCGGCAAACTCCCGACATCTTTCCAATGAATCCCCGGTGAGCTCCTGATTTCCTTCGGTGAACTCCCAATAAACTTTCAGCATTATTCCAGTGAACACCCAGTGAGCTCCTGACAACCTATTGATGAACTCCCGATGAACTTCCTAGCAAACTTCTGGTGAGTTCTCGGTGAGCTCTCGACAATATCATTCGAACCTCGGTTGACCTCCAACGAACTCTCGACAAACTCTCATTGCATCATCTGAACCTCGGCCCGATGTTAGAACTTGACTCCGGCCCAACATCTGATTATATTATCCTTTACTATCGTAGTTAATCCTATAGTATTTTCTTTAGCACACAAGTTAGATCATAAAACCTATCAATTGATTTCATCAGTAAAATCCGAGATTCAAAAATCTTCCCCCTTTTGATGGTGATAATTAATTGATAGCAGAGTTAACCTTAGCTCCCCCTATGCATATGTCATAGGATAAATACAATAAACTTGAATTCAAAACAATCCATCACTTTTGGATTCAAGTATAATATTTTCATAATTTAACCATTCATGATACCATATATAATTAAATTTTCAAGGCATTCTTTTTCTTGGTATCACATGATAAATAATTTTAATTGATATGTTTCACATAATAAACATTTTAAACATTCACTTTATGTCATTAATCATGATACCATATATGATAAAATTTTTAATATAATTATCTTCTTGGTATCACATGAAAATTTCAATCATTATATTCACAATATAACCATGTCATCAATTATGATATAGCATTCATTTCAATTATTTCAAGGATCTTAGAATATCTCTCTTATGTCATCAATTATGTCATTTCTCCCACCTTGTCATCAACAAAAAAGAGAAATGCTCAATTCATATTTAAACATTTATTACAAATATCCATCATTTGAACATTTATCATTTTTAAATATTTATCATATCATTTTATCATCAATATATTATCTCTCCCCCTTTTGTCACCAAAAAAGATAAATGTTCAATATACCTTTTCTAAACAATTGTTTAAAATAAATATTTATTTTATGATAAATTTC
The DNA here is from genome assembly GCA_021527575.1 of Ensete glaucum. Taxonomy (NCBI): domain Eukaryota; kingdom Viridiplantae; phylum Streptophyta; class Magnoliopsida; order Zingiberales; family Musaceae; genus Ensete; species Ensete glaucum. Next base: position 18,540,837 of record CM038552.1, on the reverse strand, counting down.
AAACACAACATTTATTATATATCATTAAACATGTCGTTTCTCTTTTTTATAAAAAAAAGAGAAATATTCACCACACATTTGAATATTAAGTATTCAATACATATATCAACACATTTATCATAAATATTCATTACACAAAGAAAGAAATCTAGTTTATTTCTCTCCCTTTGTGTAAACAAAAAGGTAAAATCAATGAGGGGGTTCTGAAAAGTATCATATAAAAGGATACTCAATTTTATAAATATAAATTCTAAAATTAAGGGCTACCCATGCAATTTAGTCATCTTATGAAAATATCAAGTAATGTAGAAAATCAATCAAATCATGCATTTTGAAGATTATCTCATCTAAATTTTGATAATGAGCATCAAGAATTCTAAAAAAAAATGATATTAAATCAAGCTCAAATTGTTATTAAGTATTTTGCATGCATTTAGAAAGTTCTAATTTTCTTCTAATCAATTGTTCCTCATTCAATGTTTAAATTTTCTTCTAACCAAATTAATTGTCAATAAGAAATATAATGGTTTAATTTTTTAATGCATCCATGTTTTGAATATAACCATGAGTATAAAGAAATCATGTTATGAATAATTAAATCATAAGTATTAATGATAGGACTCCAATAGGGTTGAGTCCTAATCATATCAGTACTAGTCAATAAAAATCCTACTAGATTATAATAAAGTCACTCCTATCTTATAAAGGAGTATGACTAGTATTTATATTAGCCCTTAGGGCTTAGTAGCTGCCGTCCCCCTACAGGGTTGGTTGGCCGGGGTTTCCTCCTGCTTAGGTCAGTTATAGAGTCAACCTAGCTACCCCTTATTTTTATTAACGCAGGTCGACTATAGGAGGGGCAAAGGGGTGATTTTACTTAGGCAAGCACCCCCTTAGACTAGGGTTTTGATCTCTATTTAAAGATGTAGCTATCCCCCCTCTTGAATCAAGCAAATATCAATTTTATTTTAGCCTTGTGTCAAGTCTAGGAGGGAGGAACCCCTACAACTTTCCAAAGGTTGATCCTCCTCAAGGGTCAAAATCTATAGAGCTCATTCTGGGGTTCTATCATTTGATATCAAAGCTGCATTCTTGCTGCTCTGTAGCCATCATCTACACTTCCATCTTCCAAGCAATTCCCATAATTGCTTTTGACATTGCCTTCATCCACCGTCGCCCACCAAGCCACAGATCCATCTATCTGCTGTTGCCCCTTGCATGATCTAAAAACCTGGTATATTTTTATCATCCACACCTCTTTAATACTGCAAGATTCCTAACTTTACAAGTTGAAGATTTTTTCAAATCTTATCCATTGCAAAATTTGTTTGTCGTAAACATTATCATTGTTGCGAAGGTGAAATGCTGCAGAAATTTTCAATCGCATATTTGCTTCTTGAAACCAGTTTATTTCTTCTCCTTTCTAGCCAAAATTTTTATACAATTCTAAAGATCGACTTGTCTTTCATCTGGGATTGATTTCTGGAAAAAAATCCTTCTTAAACTAGATTTCTTGTGCAACTTTCACCAGTACATAGTACTAGAATTTTACGATGAAGGATCTGCCCTTCATCTTTTTCCCTATTTCCTTACTGTTACGCTGTCAAAATTTCATCAAACTTTTTATTTGTATTAACAACATCTAAACCACGGGTTTATGTATAATTTTCTTGAACTTTCCTCTTGAATTTATGTCGAGAAATCATCATTTCTCTGATGTAAAATCTGTTCGACAAGACAGTACATCATAACACATTTTTTTGCCGAATTCTATCAGATTTGAGTGCTATTTTTTGTGAGATTTTGGACTCTCTTTTCCTTATCTCTAAACCCTACCATCCTCACTAAAAATCCTTCCAAATCTTACCCTAAACTGAACCAAAACAACTACCTAAATCAGCTCTAAACCATAGCCTACTCCCATCTAAACCGATTCACCTTCCAACTAGCCACTCCCTTCTCCAAAATTCTCATGCCACTAACCCAACAACAAAAAAAAGATCTCAATATTACAGAACTAGAGGCGTACACTATGGCATCAAAGGAGGCTATCAATACGAAGTTTGAAGCCTTTGAAAGCTGCATGGAAGAGAAGATGTGATCCCTTTTCGTCGAATTCAGCATTGGCTAACTGTCGAGCCCAAGGAAATCACAGCAAGGAGAAACTTTAGATCGGTGAGACGGTCCTCAAGAATGTGCCACATTATCTCTGATTCTAACAATCTATGCATGAAGGTTGACTTCCTTAGATGGGAAGAATGAGACTTGATCGGATGGATCTTGTGTGCTGAGCGCTATTTTCGGTTCTACCGAATCGCCAACGCCACACGAGTAGAGATTGCTGCCATCCACCTCAAGGGATATGCTATTCAGTGGTTTACTTGGTTTGAGCATACCCATGGAGGACTCTCTTGGTAGTGATTCAAGGAAGGACTACTAAACTATGGATTGGTATGAAAAATAACTTTTAGGGACTTTTATCGAGGGCCTAAAGCTAGAGATTCGGGGAGAAGTAAAGGCATGACTATCGTACACTCTTATGGCGGTGATTTTCTTTACGCGTATTTAAGAAGAACGATTGAACTAAGAGGCACGAATGATAAGAGTCACTCCTCGATCAGCCATGCCGAGGCCTATAGCCCCCTCTACTACCATTTAAGCTCCTGCACCAAAAAAATTAATGAGGGATGAGCTTTGTGAATGATCGACCAAAGGATTGTATTGACATTGTGATAAACCGTGGAGCTGAAAACATTGCTACAAAAAAGACCGCTTCTTGTGATTGAACTAGTGGAGGATGAGGACAATGAACTATCTGATGAAGCCCTTGAACCTGAAGAAGAAGCCATGGAGGAAGAGTCCCAACTAGCCGACTACGCAGTACATGCATTGGCCAGCTACTCTAACCCGCAGACGATGAAAGTTGGAGGACTTCTAAAACAACAACCCATCACCATTCTCATTGACATGGGTAGCATAAATAACTTCCTCAATAATAAGGTTGCTACATGTTTGGCACTTCAAATTGAAGGTTGCAATAAGTTTGACGTAAAGGTCGATGGCCGAATCCTCAATTGCAACCAATGGTGCCCACGGGTGAAACTAGTCCTCCAAGACCAAGAAGTGGTAGCTGATTTCTTTTTCCTACCCATCAATGATTATGAAGCCATACTCAGGATTGAATGGCTCACAATTCTAGGTGATATCTCCTGAAATTTTTTTAAAATTAATTATGAAATTTTATTGCAAAGGGAGATAGGTCACGTTACGAGACAAGCGTGGGTGCTATATTTCCACCATTTCGTCGTAACTAATAGAGAAAGTTTTGCACAAAGTACATGGTGAATTCTTGATGCATATCCAACAGCCATCTAAGGGGGAGAACATACAAAACTCAGATCCCAAGCTTTCTATCTTGCTGGATGAATTCGTAGATGTTTTCATAGAGCCGCGCGAGCTACCCCCTAACAGACCACATGACCACCACATTCCTATTTTGGCAGACAAACCTTCAGCAAATTTATAATTGTATCGATATCCTCACTTATAGAAGGATAAGATCGAGAATATCTTTAAAGAGATGCTTGACACCGGGGTGATTCGACAGAGTTACAGCCCTTACCCCTCACCGGTGTTGCTAGTGCGCAAGAAGGATGTTACATGACGGATGTGCGTTGACTATTGGGCTCTAAACGCCATCACCGTTAAGGACAACTATTCTATTCCAGTCATAGATGAACTCTTGGATAGATTAAAAGGTGCTTGAGTCTTCACTAAATTGGATCTCTGATCTGGATACCATCAAATTTGGGTATGCACTAAAGATATTCCAAAAACTGCATTCCGCACGCATAACGGCCACTACAGGTTTTTGGTAATGCCTTTCGGACTTACAAATCTACCTTTCAAAGCTTAATGAATGACATTTTTGAAGGTTTCTATATAAGTTCGTATTGGTATTCTTTGATAATATTTTCATTTATAGCCCTACACTTGATATACATTTTGAGTACTTATGAACTGTTCTAACTATTCTTCGAGGGAATACTCTTTATGTTAAATAGTCAAAGTGCAGCTTCTTATAACATAAAGTGGAATATCTAGGGTACATTATATCAAAGGATGGAGTGATGGTAGACTTGACAAAGATCGAGGCAATGCAAGGATGGCCAAGACCTACAAACATAAAATCACTACGCGGCTTCCTCGGACTCACGGGCTACTATCGAAAGTTCGCGAGAGATTATAGCAAGATCAGTGCCCCACTCACATCCCTACTCAAGAAAGACTCCTTTTCAAAGTCGGATCAAGCCTCCGCAGCCTTTGAAAGACTCAAGGCCGCCATGATGATGATGCCAGTCCTAGCGCTACCTGATTTTAACCGAACTTTTGTGATTGAGGCTGACGCATCCAGAGTTAGAATTGGAGTTGTTCTCATACAAGAGGGCTGACCCCTTACCTACGCTAGCAAAGCTTTATCTCCTTCACATCTTAAAATGTCCGTGTATGAAAAATAAATGCTTGCCATCGTACACGCAATCACAAAGTGGATGCCCTACCTTATCGGCCGACGCTTCCAAATTAAGACTAACCACCAAAGCCTTAAATTTTTTCTTAAGCAAAAAGTATCCTCCCTAGAGCAACAACGATGGGTAACTAAACTCTTTGGTTTTGATTATGAAATTACTTATCGAAAAGGAATAGAGAATGTTATTGAATATGCCCTATCTCGGCTACCGGGATAAGCCAAAATTTCATCCATCTCCCTTCCCTCCACTGACTTCCTCGACAACATTAGGGAGGAATGAAAGAATGATCCAGAAGCCCGAACCATCATGGAAAAATTGGAGGACTCGCGGTCCATGGGTCATTACTCATGGGATTCGAAGGACTTGTGCTACAAAGATCGAATTGTTATTGTTCATTCTTCCCCTTGCATTCAAATTATTTTGCATGAATTGCATTCTTCATCCTCAGCAGGGCACTCCAGATTTCTAAGGAGTTATAAAAGGGTGAAACAAAACTTCTTTTGGAAGGGTATGAAAAAATTAATTTCTGATTATGTATCCAAATGTGATGTATGTCAATAGCAGAAAGGTGAAACAGTGGCAAGTCTGGAGAAACTATAGCCACTACCCATACCGGACTTAGCATAGACTGACATTTCTATAGATTTCATCGAGGGGCTACCACTATCCTAAGGTAAAAGCATGATCTTTGTGGTGGTAGATCACCTAACCAATTATGCTCATTTCTACACTATGAAACATCCCTATAATGCTGCTAGTATTACTCAACTTTTTGTGGAACATATAGTAAAACTGCATGGGAAGCCAAGGTCGATTGTGAGCGACCATGATAGGGTATTCATAAGTAAATTTTAGATAGAGCTCTTTCATCTACAAGGCACCCAGTTAAAGATGAGCACAGCTTATCATCCCCAAACAAATGACCAAATAGAAGTGGTGAACAGATACCTCGAGACATACTTTCGGTGCTTCACCAGTGATCGACCCAAAGAGTGGACAAGGTGGCTTCCTTGGGTTGAATGGTGGTATAACACGATATTTCATTCATCAACTAAATGTACCCCTTATGAGACATTATATGGCTGACCGACCCTTGTAATACCCAGATATGTGCTTGGCTCGGCCAAAGTAGATCAGGTCGACCAAAATTTGATTAACAGGGACAAACTGCTGCAGTTACTAACAGACAACTTGAATGCCGCTCAAGCCCGCATGAAGCAACAAGCAAACAGCCATCGGAGTGAGCGGGAATTCACAGTGGGAGATTGGGTCTACCTTCGGCTCCAATCATACAAGCAGCTATCAATGAACCCAAGAGCATCAATGAAGCTGTCTCCATGATTTTGTGGACCATACTAGATTTTAGAGCATGTTGCATACAAATTAAAGCTTCTAAATAACGCTAAATACATCCCATCTTCCATGTATCCATATTGAAGTTAAAATTGGGAGAACATGAGAAGGCCCATATTAGCTGTCGAGCACTACCAAAGATGGCAAAATCAAAGCCCAACCTGAAGCTATACTTGATCAGAGGATTGTGATGCACCAACGAAGCCCTTCAACCGAAGTACTTGTAAAGTGGACTAACTTACCATCCGAAGATGTAATATGGGAGTCACATGAGGAGTTAAAGATCCCATTTCCAAAGTTTATAAACCCTCAATCTTAAGGACAAGACTGGTCTGAAGAGGGCGGACTTGATAGGACTCCAACAGGGTTGAGTACTAATCATATCAGTACTAGTTAATAGAAACCCTACTAAATTATAATAAAGTCAATCTTATCTTATAAAGATTTAGATTAGCCCTCAAGGCTTAGTAGCCGCCACCCCCTATAGGGTTTCCCCCTGCTTAGGTCGGCTATAGAGCCAATCTACTCGCCCTTTGTTCCTATTAAGGCATGTCAGTTATAGGAGGGGCAAAGGGATAATTTTACTTAGGCAAGCACCCCTTAGGCTAGAGTTTTGATTCATATATAAAGACGTAGCCACCCCCCCTTTTGAATCAAGTAATTATCAATTTTATTTTAGCCTTATGCCGAGTTTAGGAGGGAGGAACCTCTACAACATTCCAAGGGTTGATCCCCCTAAAGGGTCAAAATATATAAAGCTCATTCTGGGGTTCTATCAATTAATAGACACTATTTCTTTTTAATAAATCTTCTTCTTTGATAAAAAATTTAGGAGATTAATTATAAGTAAGATCTCAATTCATGAAAATTGTCAAGTTACAAGTATCTAGAAATTAAGATTATGATTTTACAAAATGAGATATGGAAATATAGGATCTCAATTTTTATATATGATTCAAATCATCAAGATCATTGTTTAGATTCATGTTATAGTTCCAAATAGATAAATTTATGATTCATTTATAAACTTCTTCAAACGAACTTGATTTATATAAGAATTTCCAATTTCATTTTTTAAACTTACCAAAATCATGATAATAACTTATTTAAGTTCAAATCATCAAAATCCAATATTTAGAAAAAAATATCATGAATATATTCATCAATCTCTTATTGAAATCTTAATAAGATAGAGATTGAGAAATTTTCAAAAGAGATCATCACAAATATTAGAATAAGATATTTTCAAACATCATCTTTGGTTTATCTTTGATTCAATGATGTTTCTTTGTTAAGTATGTCTAACTCTTTTAGACTTTAGTGAAGAGAGTTGCACTTATGATGTGTATTTCAAAAATATATATAATTTTAAAAGCACTACAAGGAGAAATATGAAAATTTTGTTTAAAGTTTCAATTTGAAAATCATTGTCCAATCATAACTCGTTTTAACCTACAACTATCATTATAACATTTAAATCAGTTTACAAACTTAGTCAATAATATAATATTTAAATCATCAAATTTTGATAGTTTTGGAGATTCAACAATAATGTTATCATTTTATCTCTTGTTGAAGTGTTGATAGGATAATAATATTTTCAAGAAGAATTATCCTATTTTCTAGTTATTTTTAACTTATGAAGTTTATTTTCAAGAATGAAATTTCATTAACATCATTGCAATAAACTATTTTCAAACAAAAACTTCAATTTATTTCAATTCCAATGATTTTTAGAATGAGTTACCATGCTCATTTCATTCTCATTGAATATATTTTTAATTTTTAAAAATACTAGACAATGAAGCATGATTTTTATTCTCCTTTTTATAATGTTCTATACTCAAATTCTATCATTCAACAATATCCATTTAATCATACAACCCATATTTCAAGTTAATTCTTCAACATTATCAAGGCCATTACAATAATACATCAATATGATAAAATATATTTAAAGCAAAAATTTAACTACTCTCAATTCCAACATGTAAATAAGTCTAACTCTTTACACATTTAAATTTTTTATTTATTTCAAATCTATCTAAAATAATATTTAAATCAATTATTAAATATATTTTAAAAGATCATGATTTATTTAGAAATATATTTAGTCATAATCATGATTAAAAAAACTTTAGACTCATATAAAAAGGTTTTTATTTTGATAAATATCGTTGGGAGTCAAGAGGGTTGTTATATATATATATAATATCTTTCAAATCATAGAAACTAATATATCATCAACAAAAAACTATTTTTATAAATTTTAAATAAATATTTTTCATTAACAATAACTAAGGTTCCTTAATTCTAGTTCATTTTCATACTAGTATGTTATAACTTTGCATCATCAATCAAGGTTATGATAAGATAAATCAAATGAGTAAATTACTTTTAAATGGAATCATTACTATGAGATATTCTTCAACCAAAATCCAATGATTTTTTTATGTTGTAAGATTCTATCATGTTATCAAGAAAATTTTTCTTTAAAGAAAAATGATTTTGTATATGACTTTTAAGTTCAAATTTAATATTTGGTCATTTAATCTCAAGATAATATATAGAAAGTTAAGCACACAAATCAACACATTAATCATCATCAAAATCATTCTTTCGAAAATTTGAATTTAGATAAAGTTTCTAATTCATTTAGCATACCAAAGTTAGAGCGATCAAGATTAATGAGTTATCCAAAGATTCATTAATAATGATTTTATTTCAATATTTTTTTTGTTATTACTTACGCTATTGAGGTTTAAAAGAGTATTAAATCTTAAGTCATATGCCTTGAGTATCTACTTTCAAAACATTACTTAGTGCTCCTAGTCTTGTTATGAGACAAATTTATAATATGGGAGGTCTTAGTTTAAGTACCCATTTTACATTGGGTCCTTTATGAAACACTCTACCTAATTTTACTAATGACATCAAGTTGTTTATAGTTACTTTAGGAACCCAAATTAATTTATATAGACTATGCCTTTTAAATGAACATTTATTAGCATAGTGTCTAATTCTTCTATAAAAATTATATTTATTTCTAGATGAAACATATAACGTAGGTCCTTTAATGATGATGGTTGGCTTTTGTTGAGTGTTACCAACAAAGCCTATACCATTTTTTTCTATTAATATGACCCTTATTCGTAAGGATCATATTAAGGGATTTATTCCCTATTTCAATTTTTTTTAACATTTGTTTAAGCATGATATTTCCCTTTTTAACATCATTTAATATTTTACGTTTAGAGTAACAATTATGTAATGGTAAAGCATCATGCAAGGTTTCATGTTTGGTGCATGTATTATGTGATGGTGCTATTTCATGCATTTCATCAAGTTTACTAACTAATGATGCATGCTCTTTCTTAAGCAATTTATAGGATTTACTAATCTTTCTAAATTTATCATAAAGCTTATGGGAAGAAAATAATAACTCATTAAAAGTAAAAGAGCTTTCGGATGGGTTACTTACAACATCGTGGTTGGCCACGAGCACGAGATCTTCCACTTCTTCTTGATTGTATTTTTCATGTTAGGTGCACCGTAGCCTCTTGCATTCTTCATAGCAAGTTTTGTCTATTATAAGATTTTTGTTCATATTAATTAAATTCTTTTATTCTTTTATCAAGAGTTCATGTCTAAGGTTCTCATCACTCGAGATTTCACTCGAGGAGTTATATGTTCTCTTTAGTTCCAATTCCTTCATATTTTTTGGAAGGTGTTATTGTGTTCTTAATGTCAAAATTTTCTTCCTCTTAAGGATATATTTTTCTTGTTCATTTTTGTAAGATATTTCATTTAATGATTCATTTAGATTTAGTATGCTTTTATGTGTTAATTCTAATATATGCCAAATTTCAAAAGCCGAATCACAAGAGAAAATTCGATCAAATTCATTTTTGTTGAGAGCACAAAATAAAGCATTCATAGCCTTGACATTTAAAGAAAACATTTATTTTTCATAATCATTTCAATTATTTATTGGATTAGATAACTTTTAATTTTTTTTTAAGAATACACCATAAATTAAAATATATCGAAATAAAAAAGATACACATTCAAATTTTTCAAGATGTGTTGTCCGTCCCATTGAACATAGGAGGACTTGTGATAGAAAATCCCTCTTGATTGTCAATAAAAGCTATCTTATTTAGATTTTAAGCCAAATAGAGAGAAACGTGGCTCTGATACCAATTGTCAGGATCAAAGTGGCACTAAGAGGGGGATGAATTAGTGCTGATGAGAAATCTTCGTCGATTTAAAAAATTTGCTCAATGAAAACTATATCAGAGATGCATTTAAGTATAGAGATATTTGTAATAGCGCAAGAAAAGATAATAGATAGTTAAATAATAGAGCAATGAAGTTAAAGAATAAAGAAGAGGAAGCAAATCAATTTTATAGTGGTTCAGTCTCATGACCTGCATCCACTTCTCGACTACACCTCCTTTGAGGCCAACGACTTCCACTATTGATCTTTCTTCAATGGGTGAAGATCAACTACCCTCTTACAACTCTATTATCCTTTTACAGGTTTAGGAGATAACCTTTACAAGACTCAAAGCTCACCCTTAAACAAAAAATTATAAAAGATGAAATGAAAAGAAGCTCTCAATTACAACAGCGTTTTCATAAAAAAATTTCTCTTAATTGCTTAAATACCTCAGGCAAGAAAGGGTGGGGTATTTATAGACTCCAAATGACTTCAAAAGTGGACCAAAAATCAAATTTTAAGTTATCCCGAGGTGCTAGTCTTGAAAATTATGTTCGGTTCTTGTGACGATGGGAGGCGTGTTCGAGCAGTTTGCGACAATCTGGAAGACTATATCTAGGTAGTTTCAACTGTCCATTCTAGGTGATTCAACCGCTTGACATACTTTCAAAGACTGTGTCATCTTGGAGACCATATCTTTGAAGATTGTGTCTTATTTGACATTGAGTTACTAAAATTACGTTTATAATAAGCCTAAATTAGTGCCAATTAAGACCTAATGACCTCTTAATTGAGTTAGTAAAACTAACTCTCATTATGATACTAACTACGATACTCAACGTACAATGTTCATTGTCTGATCGTCTCTTCGGTGAACTCCCGACATCTTTCCAGTGAACCCCCGGTGAGCTCCCAATTTTCTTTAGCAAACTCCTAACGAACTTCCAACATTCTTACGACGAACACCCGACGAGCTCTCTACAACCTGTCAGTGAACTCCCGATGAACCTCATGATAAACTTATAGTGAGTTCTCAATGAGCTCCTAACAATATTGTACGAACCTTGGTCGACCTCCGATGAACTCTTGGCGAGCTCCCATTGCATCGTTCGAACCTCGGCCTAATGCTCGAACTTGACTTCGTCCCAACATCTGATTGTTCTACCCTTTACTATCATAATTAATTCTACATTATTTTTTTTAGCACACAAGTTAGATCATAAAACCCATCAATTGATTTCATCATCAAAATTCAAGATTCAACAGTTCTAAAGTTTCATCTAAAAATCTATTTACATTTTGTTCATGAACTAAAAGAGAGCCCATGGAGGGGACTTGATCATATAGAGGTATGATCAAAGCGACTAAGGAGTTGGACTGCTCCAGTGCTTATATTCGCTTAAGGGAGCCCGATAAGTCAGAGGATAAGACTGAGTAAGCTAATGCTGCTATCAAGGGAAGCTAAGGAGAAAAGAATCGACACGAGCCCTGTAACAAGATGGTAGAGGCCATGTATGTAAATTATAGTTTATCTTTCTAATGACTAAGGGAAACTGTTTGGAGAACATAGAGGTGTTGAAGTAGGTGGTCGAAAGGGGTGATGACGTGACGACGAGTTCAGAGGGGCTTAGCTACCCAAAAGTGGAGCATTGGTTAGAAAGGAGGTGGACTCGGAGGAGTGCCATAGTGCCATAGAGGTGGATCTACCGATCATGAAGAAAGGGACGCAGGTGCAAGGCAATGGATAGTAGGGCCATGGGCTTGGTAGTGCCATGGTACCGCAGAGATGAGACTTACATGGAGTCATCGATCCCTTGCTCTCATGGAGGGGAGCGTTAGTCGTAAAAGGGGCCAAAGAGGTAGAGAATACAGAGGCAAACTCCAAGTACCAAGATAAGGCGGAAGGGTAGAGTCCATGAAACTTCATAAGATCGATGTCGATGGGCTTCTCATCAAGATAGCCGAAAGTGAGGGACTTCAGGTTGATGCAAGAGTGCTCGACCAAGAAACAAAGCAGGTAGTATGCGGTGCTATATCTTTTCTTCTCAAAGGAGTATATGATAAAGATGATGGAGAATACGTTATAATCCAAAGGCGATCAGAACTATCAAAGACTTACTCCAAGTTAGGAGACTCCAAGTTGGGGTAAACTTTTGCTCTTTTTAGGCAAAACTTCTTGTATTCCAAAAATTCGATGACAGTGGGAAGGTGAATTACAATAGATAACTCAACGCAAAGAGTGCAAATGCTTCAAGTGCTTCAGAAGTGTGAGAAAAGAGTAGGTGAAATGCTAGTAACTAGCTCGATGCATGAGAAGTACAACCTCGAGGAGACGGGCAAAATCAAGTAACCTTTGCCTTCTCAACTCAAGAGAGTGGGTAAAATTGAGTACCCCAGTTCTCGTACCTCGAGGATGCGAGCGAAATCAAGTAACATTTATCTTCTCAACTTAAAGAGAATGGGTAAAACTTAGTACCCCGATTCTTTTATTTATCTAGTAGAGGAGCTCTGCACAAGTTCAGTGACTCTTCGAGGAAAGCTTATGAAAGACAATTGTCAAATCCTCATCATTAGTGATCAATACTATTGAGAGTAGGTTATCTGTTTTATTTCCTAATAGAATACCAATCGAAAGCGAAAGTGATATAAACCTGCTTATAAGTGACAACTAAAGTTGAAGAAGGATCAATGAGAGAATCTTGTGGAGGAAGGATCTCAAAAACTTTAAAGTATGTGAAGCAATGCTCGTTAAAGCTCCAACAAGCATCCATCCAGTTTAAGCAACATTAGACTATTGTAATATTGGTGCATAACAAATGAAGGTCTTTTCCTTTACTAGAATGATTCTTAGAAATCAACAAGAATCAGCACAGCTTAGCCAACCCCATACAAGAGTCAGTTATTGGCAAGTTGAAGTAGCATGGTGGATCAGAGTTCGACTACTCAACAATAGTGACAGAGAGCAGCTGGGAGCCAAGGGGCATATTGCAGCTAATGCAAAAGATTGAAGATTCAGCAAAAGATGAGGAGATACAACGTCTATAGTGGCTTCGATGAGGACGTCGAAGAAATAAGTGGGGGAGAATGTTACGGACAAAAATATAAATAATATGCTCATGTTTGTCGGTGTCCTTCGATTTTTTATATAGTAAGTAATGAGCTTGCAGTAGGCTTGGTAGCCCTAGTTTGTTTAGCTTGCAGTAGCCAATTTCGGCTTGTAAATAGGAGATATGTCATATAGGCACTTGTAGGGACTTCGGTCTATTATAAACTTTAATCCTTTGTGTGCAACCGTTCAGAGCTTGTGAAGTCCATGATTGTAATTCGTATATAAAGTATTTTCTAAAGTGGTTGCTTGTGAATCCCATAGGAAATGCTTTCTTTAACCTATTTTCTCTTTTGTAGGTCCTAAGAGACTTAAGAGGTTTCGAGGAGGCTGAACTTTACGGACGGACATGCAAGGGTGTGACATGACTTAGGCAAAACCAATTAAATTTGTGATACTACGCCACCCCTGCAGGGGCCTACCTGCAAGCAATGGCTCTTACAAGCAGCTTGTCTGCAGGCATCCATGCATGTAAGGGGCCTAGCCACAAGTAGCTACCCCCACTACGCTGCTTTCACAGCCAAGCATAGCAAGAACGTGTAGAACAGTTCTATGCGATTTGATATCATCACATGCATAGAACAACATTTGGATTATTGAATCTTTATCAAATAATCTTAATTGGCCTCTAATTGGGCCTCATGCAAGGGATCCATTAATGTTGGGTCTCATCCAATGAGATTAGGGTCTAATTAGATAACTCACATTCAATCCTTTATTCGTTGTAATCATCCGCCATATGTGTGTGACCCTCTAGCCCAAAATCGAGCTGGCCGTGAGTTCCTCCTATCAAAACTCCTTCTGACTCAGTAAAAAGTTATCCCATAATAATTCACTCAACTCATTAACTAGAGAAGTACTAGACTACTACACCTAGTCCCCAAAAGGTATATAAGATCTAATCCATTATACTTGTTTGTCCTCAATTACTATGTATCTATAGTCTCTTATCCATCTACTATCCTAGAAATCGTATATTGGGCATAAACTGTCAGGCTACATACGGAATTCGTTCGAGTCCTGCTCTAATCATATTCTCCCGGAGAACTCCTCTCTCAATCCGAACGACCCTGGCCATAAATTTATCCAAGCAAGAACACACAGGATATTCCTCTCATGATACTAAGAGTGGATGATCATCTATTGACACTCAATTACCTTTGTAAGGTTGGCTATCTATCCCGATAAACGGATGTATTAGATCTGAAACTTTATAGACCTGTAAGTTTGGTATCAAAGAAAGAAGTATTCAATCAAGGCATCCTTGGTGTCTCAAGTCTAAAGACCAAACACATAACTAGGACTACGGAATCGTTGTCTAACGTTAGAAATCATTAACTATCCAACATTCTATAAGCGGAGTAATCAGTGAACTCATTCTCCAATGAGCACATGTATTGTACCCTTAGTGTCCCCACACAAGTGGCTATGAGACCAATTGCCTCCATCATATGGACAGGTATATAGTACAATGATCTATCCAGTTATCTCGATTTTCCTCTCGAGTAACATATGATTGGGATTATTTAGAATCTTTGTTTAAAGGTGAATCGATCTCATTATCGTGATCTCATCATGATCCGATTCTTATTACATAGAACTAAGGACATCATATATACAGTAGACAATATAATGTGAGAATATGCCAATAATAATCATAAGCAAAAAGATCTCACAGGGAGTCACATGTGTCATCACTCACGTGATAGTTTATAGGGCACTTGTAACCAGCACCATGTGGATCACTGCTAAAGAAGAGCATGCGAGTTCTCTTTCATCTTTTCTATCAGATTAGAAATTTTAGGGATATACAATCTCTCTAGTAATATATCTCACACATGATACATGCGATTTTTGGTTTTCCGAAAAGTGCCAAATCTTTCTAATTGAAAGTTTCTTTAGAGTGGTTTTTCAATGTCAAAGTTGTTGATGTGAAAGGGGTGGCAATAGTTACTGCCTGGTAGATTGGTCGAAGGCAGCTTGTGCCCTTGGCTGAGAGCCTATTTGATGCTCTTAGTTTGGCCGAAATCAACATGGTCGATAGCACACCTCATTACTCTCAACTATGGCTAGAAGAGGTTGTGCATGCGATGAGTGCACCGACGATAGTCGCATGAGCACTAGTCGCTTGCATGAACCATTCATGGGTAGGGGTGGTGGCGGTGGAGAGTTGACGTGAGCGCAAGGGCTATGGAGCAACCACTTGCTCGTAAAGGTAGCACTTGCAAGCATGGTACTCATGGGCAAATTGCCTATGGGTAAGGGCGGATTCGGTTGTGGTTGTCTACCCTTAGGGCGCTTGCAAAGGCGACGCCTATGGGCATGGTGCCCGTAGGTAGGCCACTTGCAGGCAAAGTGCGACGCAAGGTGGTGCCTACCGTAAAGGTGGCAGTTGTCCGCACTAGTGGTTGCCTCTGCCATGCAAGGCGATGCCTATTGCATAGGCGATGTCTGTTAGTAGAAGGCGATGGCCACTTGCGGGAAGGCAACCACCATAAGGAGTTGCAACCGCCATAAAGGGATTAGTATTTTTTGGATGGAAAATGATGATTTTGTCCCTTCGAATTAGAGAGATTTTGAGGTTTGTCCCTTGCTAAATTTCAAAAATTTCCTTCACAAATTAGGAAATTTCTTATATATCCTAAAATTCAAAAGAATATTAGTTAAGTAAATGGTTTAATTAACTATTATTATTATTTATCTAGTACTCCTTCATGATGATGTATGGTGTGGGAGGATGATCATGAATTGAGTGATGTGTATATGCGATTATTATTATTAGGTCTGAGAGCCTACATTTTTTTGATTTATTGTCAGACATGTGTGCCTGTAATTATGTTGTAGTTACATGAAGAGGCATGCTGAAGCTTGGAGGTGGCAGTGGGACCCTCAAGGTCGATTCAGACGATCGTGATATATGAGATGCATCGAGGTACTAATAGATCTGATGATGACGAGATGGATTATAACTGGGCATGAAGATGCATCGATGCAAAAATAATCACATAGATCATGATGTAAGTGATTAAGTCTACTGGCTCGAGCTTGACACATTAGGTTATGGTCCATGATTATCTGGTGTGCTTGTGCATGTGATTGTTATACACCTACTAGATAATATATTTGTATGCGATGTAAATATATATTAAATATATATATGTGTGACACGTTATATTAGGAAATCAAATCAAAATTTTCTCCTATGATAATATTAAGTTGATAAGTATGAGACAATTAGATAACCCACATGGCCTGCCATCGTTATAGGAAGAAATTGAATTCCAACATAGGTTGAGTTGGTTAAGTCTCTCAAGGCTCACTTATGTTGCGACTCAAGATCTTATCTATGATATAAAGATGTCACCGGTGACCTGAGGATATGGTATGCTTGGTCGAGTCCCTCGAGGGCATATCATCAAATGAAACTCATCTTGTAACGATGGTGATGACTTAACCGAACATCACGGTTGGTTGAGTCCCTTAAGACCATGATGATTCAGAGGCCAAATAGGACAGGAATCACAAGGAGTTGTGATTGGCAAGAGTGACCTACCTTTTGGGCTTAATGTGATTGTTTAATTCCCTCGAGATTACATTAAGATATCGATTGGATCTCGATTCCCAATGGATGTCTGTCGGAGATTTTCATTTCGGTGCTGAGGGTGTCGTGTGACTCGCTAAAAAATTAGTGGGAGCAAGTCAAGATAGAAGTCCATATCTTGATTGTTTATTTCTCTACAATTTACATGTTATTTTTTTATGCTACATCTCTTGTTTGTCAAAAACATATCACCTTCAGACCCTCTATGTGACATACTTGATGTCAATTGCCTCACTAGTCTGAACTATGCAGATTGGCTTCATAACCTAAGAATAGTTCTCACATCAAAGAAAAATCGTATATGTCTTGGATATGGTCATACCATAGCCTAAGGAAAGAGCACCTCAAGAAGAGTTTGCTCGCTATGTAAAGTATATAGATGATTCCACTCTCACTTATTGGCCTTTATGACTCCTGAGTTACAAAGACAACATACAAATTTGAATGCCAGATCTATACTCATGTATCACCATAAATTGTTTGAGGAATAGGGAAGGACTCAGTGATATGAGATATCCAAGAGTCTCTTTTGCATAAGGATGACTGAGGGCATATCAGTTCATAATCATGTCTTAAAGATGATAGAGTAGATTGAGAAACTCATAGGTCTAGGAATGGTCCTAGATGATAACCTATACATTGATATTATACTTTAGTCTCTACCAGATTTATTTTCTTACTTCATTATAAATTTTGAAATAAACAAGTTTGAGAAGACTCTCCTTGAGCTCCTCAATATATTAAGAGAAGTTGAAGCACCATTAACAAAGAGAAACCAATTCCCTATATTAGTGAGACCAAAAGTAAAAGGAAAGCTGAGAAGTCCCTTAAGAAGGGCAAGGGCAAATAGTATAAGGCAAAAGGTTGCTAATAAAGACCTAACGAAGGACAAAGGCCAGTGCTTCTACTATGGTAAAGATATATATTGGAAGAGGAATTACAACAAGTACCTTGTAGAAAAGGCGAGACAGAAGCTTGAAGAAGCTTCAAATACATTTATGATCAATTTTCATTTATCAGATTCTTGTGATAACACATGAGTATTAGATACCGATAGTGCTTATCACATCTATAATTCGTTGCAAGTTATAGCAAGGCCCAGGAGAGTGGCCAAAGGCAAGATAGACTTCAAGATAAGTAATGGGGCAAGAGTTGCCGGTGTGGCTATCCACAAGGTCATTTTATATCTACCTAGTGGAGCTACTATTGCATTTGATGTGTGTTACTTTTATTTCCTCTAGTATCAAAGATATTATTTTCCTTACATGTTTGACATTAAATGATTATAAATTGGTTTTTGAGAATAACATTTGTTCAATTATTAAGGATGATAAGATTATCACTAGAGGAACATTGCATAATGATTTATTTATACTAGACATTGCATAACATATTATGAATATAAACATGTTTAAGAGGAAATGAGATAGGATGAATAGTGCAAACCTGTGGCATTGTAGGTTAGGTCATATCCATGAAGGAAAGATTCAAAAGTTGCTGAAGGATAGACACCTAGATCTATTCAACTATGAGTCATATACAACTTGTAAGTATTGCCTTCGTGGTAAATTGACCAACTCTCCATTTAGTGGAACTAGAGAGAGAGAGCCATTGAGTTATTGGAACTTATACATAGCATGTATGTGGTCCCATATTGACTCAGGCCATAGGTGGTTACTCCTACTTCATTACCTTCACTAACAATTTGTTTAGGTATGGACATATATACTTAATGAAGTACAAGTCTGAAGCCTTCGAGAAATTTAGGGAATACAAGAATGAAGTAGAGAATAAGATTGGAAATAGTATAAACATTCTTCGATCATATCGAGAAGGAGAATACTTGAGTATAGAGTTCACCCAGTTCCTCAAGAACCATAGGATTCTATCACAATGGACACCTCATTGTACACCATAATTCAATAGTGTATAAGAAAGGAGAGATCATACACTGTTAGATATGGTGTAGTCTGTGATGAGTTTGGCTGACCTACCGATTTTATTTTGAGGATATGCCTTGGAGACCACAGTTTACCTTATGAATAAAGTTCCATCTAAATCGATAGTGTCTATACCATATGATATATGGAAAGGGAAGAAACTTGATCTTAAATTTGTTAAGATTTTGGGCTACCCTACCCAGGTTATAAGACATAACCCCAATAAGTTGGAATCAATAACCAAACGGTGCAAGTTCGTAGGATACTCCAAAGAAACTTGTGGGTAATATTTCTGTCATTTCGAGGATCAAAAGATCTTTGTTACAAAGAGGGCAATGTTCCTTGAGAAGGAACATATTCTTGGTAGGGATATGAGAGTATGATAGAGTTGAGCTAGGTTAGAGAATTTAGCTCATGCATTATTTCGGAGATCAAGTTTATTCAGGTACCTAACACACAAGTTCCAACTTTGCGTAGGTCTAGCAGAGTGTGAGACCATTCTAAGAGTTATGTAGGAGATATTAATAGAGAGGACACTCAGGATGCTAATCCTTAGACCTACGAAGAGACTATTATGAGCATAAACTCTAGAAAGTAATAAGAAGCCATGAATTTTGAGATGGATTTCTTGTACTTCAATAAAGTTTGAAACCTTGTTGATGCACTTGAGGGTATAGTACCCATCGGTTGTAAATAGATCTTCAATAAGAAAATTGGAGTAGATGAACAAGTGGAGACCTATAAGACAAGGTTGGTGGCTGAAGGGTATCATCAAAAGCAAGGAGTTGACTATGATGAAACCTTTTCACCCACAACTATGTTGAAATTCATCAGAATTCTTTGGCAATTGCAACAAACTATGGCTATAAGATATAGCAGATAGACGTGAAAATTATATTTCTCAATAGCATCCTCTCGGAGGAGGTGTATATGATATAACCTGAGTAATTTATGTCAAAGGAAAGTCTAGATAAGGTGTGCAAGTTGCTCAAGTCCATCTACGGACTGAAGCAAGCTTCTCGAAGTGGGAATATAAGATTTCACGAGGTGATTAAATCTTATGACTTTATTAAGAATGAAGATAAGTCTTATGTACATGAAGATAAGTGAGAGCACTATCACTTTCTTGGTATTAAGTATGACAAAACCTTCTCACCCATAGCTATACTGAAATCCATCAAAATTATCTTGGCAATTACAATACATTATAACTATAAGATATGGTAGATGGATGTGAAAATCACGTTCCTCAATGGTAGATATATATGATATAGCTTAAGAGATTATTCATATTTAAGAAGAGTCCAGATAAGGCATGCAAATTTCTTAGGTCCATCTATGGATTAAAGTAAGCTTCCCAAAGTTGGAACATAAGATTTGTTGAGGCAATCAGATCTTGTGACTTCGTTAAAAATGAAGATGAGCCTTGTGTGTACAGGAAGGTAAGTGGAAGCACTATCACCTTCTTAGTATTATACGTAGATGACACCCTGATCATTAGATACTGGTTATAAGTGTCCTATAAGCCAATCACATGAGTGATGACACATGTGACATGCTACACAATCTTTTTATATTATTATTATTATTATTGATATTTTTTATATTATATTATTGTTGCATATATATTGTGATATCCTTGGTTCTATGCAATGAGAATCAAATCGTGATAAGATCATGATAATGAGATTGATTCACTTTTAAATACAGATCCTAAATAGTCTCGGTCATAAGTTACTCAAGAGAGACATCAAGATAACCAGATAGACCTATGTACTTTATTCCTATCCATGTTATGGAGGCGACTGGTCTTAGAGCCGTTCATGTGGGGACACTAAGGGTACAGTACATATGCTCATTAGAGAATAAGTTTTCTAATTGATCCACTTAAGGAATGTTATATGGTTAATGATATCTAACATTAGATAGTAATTTTGTAATCCAAATTATGTGTCTGATCCTTAGACTTGAGACACCAAGGATACCTTGTTTGAGTACTCCTTTCTTTAACACCAGACTTAAAGGTTTGAAGGTTTTAAATATGGTATAGTCAGTTATCGGGATCGGTAGCCAACTTTACGAAGGTAATTAAGTGTCAATAGAGGACCATCCACTATCAGTATCATAAGATAAATATCTTATGTATTCTTGATTGAACAAATCCCTAGCCAGGGTTGTTCGGATTGAGAAAGAAGTTCTATCGGAGAATCCAATTAGAGTGAGACTCAGATAGATTTCGTATGGGGCATGACAGTACCATACTCAATATACGATCTCTGAGATATTAGATGGATGAGAGACTATAGATACATGATAATTGAGTATAGACAGGCCCAATGGATTAGATCCCTTATACTGTCTAGGGACTATGACGTAGTAGCTTAGTATGTCCATAGTCGATGAGTTGAGTGAATTATTATAGGATAATAATTCATTGGGTCAAAAGGAGTTCTAATAGGTAGAACTCACGGCCAGCTCGGTATTAGGCCTAGAGGGTCACACACATATGATAAATATTTTAGTGAGTAGAGAAGATTGTAAATGGGTTATCCAATTAGCCCCTATTTTAATTAGATGAGACCCAACATTGATGGACTACTTGCATGAGACCCAATTAGTGGCCAATTAAGATTATTGGATAGAGATCTAATAATCCAAGAAGTGAGAGTAATTGAATGGAGATCCAATACCCACTATGGTAGGATCCATTAGGGTTTTGGTGGCTCTATATAAATAGAAGGCAAGGGTGATCAATATAGGTGATAGGTTACATCTGTGGCCGCTCCCTCTTATTCTCCTCCCTCTCACCTCTTCTCAGTCGACCACCCTCTCCCTACTGCCAGAGGACAATGAAGAAGATAAGAGATCTTCTTCCACATTCGCTGCAAGAAGGTGCACAAGAGTTACGAGCTTTTGGGTTTGATTTGTGAATCATCGCTACATCTGAACTTCTTCATCCTTTCCTACTAGATCTGGAAGTTTTAAAGATATACAATCTCCCTAAGTAATCAATCTCACACTAGTCGTAGTTTTTTACTTTTACGATTTTTCGCGTATCAATCTTTACACAATGATGTGATAAACATGGAAAACCAATTTTGTTTTATTTTTCTACTATGCATGTGATGCTTTTTGATGGTTTACTAATAGTGGTATTAGAGCCAGGTTGCTTGTGGAAAGATTATCTTTTAAACTACATGTGATGAGATTGAAATGTGTAAATTATTTTATGTGAACCTTGCTATGATTTTTTCATAGTTTTCAGATTGGGATAGAACCTTTTCTTGCTGTAGAGAGGTGCTATAGAGAGGTCTTTTTTAGGTCCATTGATGTCAAAATTGTTGACACAAAGAGGAGGGGAAAGGGCAACAACTATTGTTGTCATGCGGTACGGCCATAGGCTGCTTACAGCCTTGGCTAGGAGCAAGGGTGTTGCTCCCGGCCTAGCCGAAGGCAGCATGGCTGAGAGTAGCAAGCTCTCGGCCATGGCAGTAGCCTTCCCATGCAACCAAGAGTCCTGACCACATGGGGGACCCTAGTGGCCAGGGTTTCCTAGCCGCCAGAGGTAACCCTGTGGCTATAGACTACTAGCCCTAAGGATTGGTTGGGTAGCCAGGGTTTGCTGGCCGCCCAAGGAAGGTTGCAGCCAAGAGGTTGGCTACAAAGGGACTCCTTGGGAAACCCTTGCCCTGTGGCCAGGGACTCCTGGTCACAGAGTGCTCCTAGTAGCTGGGGTTTCCTAGCCACAAAAAGAGTCCCTTTTCCTACCAAAGTAAGAACCCTATAGTAGGGTATCCTAAAAATTCTAGAAATAATTAATTAAATAGTTTAATTAATTATTAAATATCTAATAGTCCTACATGATGATGTGTACATGTGATGTATGATGTGAACAGATGGACCATGTGTTATGATGTGTGTATATGTGATTATTATTTTTATTGGGGCATGCAAGCCTCTATTTCTCTCGTTTATTGTCAGGCCTGCATGTCTGCGATTTTGTTATAATTACACGAAGAGGTATGATGGGAGCATGGAGGCATCAATGGGATCCATGATGTCATGACGGGTGATCTGATGCATGGAGAAGTACTAAGGATCCGATGAAATTGATAATGACGAGATGGATGATCACATGGCATAAAGATGTGTTGATACACATATAGATCATATTGTGAGTGATTGGGCCTAATGGCTTGGGCTTGATCGTGTTAAGTGATGGTTCATGATCATCTAGTGTGGTATGCAAATGTGATATATGATATAATATATATATATACATATATATACACATATATATATATATACATATATATATACATATATATATATACATATATATATATATATATATACATATATATATACATATATATATGTATATATATATATGTATATGCATGTGATGTAGATATATATTAAATATGTATATATGTGAGACGACATATTAAGAGATCAAAACAAAACAAAAAACCTTGTTGAATCTCATATTTTGATGATGAAATCAATTGATTAGTTATTTTGTTAGAGTTGATTAATATAGAATTAATTATAATAGAAAGATTATTACAATTAGGACTGGCTAAGGTCAAGTCCAAGCATCGGGCCGGGGTTCGGATGATGTGGTTGGGAACTCGTTAGGAGTGTGTCAGGAGCTCCCCAAGGGTATTGGGAGCTTGCCAAGATGGTGCAAAGGAGTTCGCCAATAGAAGATCGAGACTCATCGGAAGATTGTCGTGGGTAGCTGAAAAGCTTGTCGGGAGTTGGGATGGTCTTGTAATGGATGTATTCACCATTATGATTATATTTCATTAAGTCATAATTAGCATTAAGTAATTTTAACCATAACGAGATGAGTTACAAATCAGATATGAGCCCAGGATCAAGCTTAGGTATTAGGCCAAGGATTGGACGATGCAGTGGGAGCTCGCCGGGCGTTCGCTAAGACTTTGCCGAAAGTATTAGGAAGATTGCTAGGAACATGCCGAGAGATTATCTGAGGAAGACCGTGAGACTCACCGTTGGAGAAGTCGGAGGTTGCTGGTTTGTGAGAGTAAGGTCATTAAGCTTGGTGGTCATATTTTGATTATAATTTTAAGTCATAGGTTAAGATTGAGTCTTAAATAAGTGTGATTTTAATGAAATTTAAATCAAATAAAAGATGTAACTGGGTCCACTATGGGGTTTGATTAAGCTTATGTTGAGCTTAATTGGTTGACCAAAGAGTTGGTCAACATCATATTCAAGTCGGAATTCAAAAAGTGGAGGGAACCACTTTTATGGAGTTTCCAGTGCGTAAACAGCCAGTAAGCGATAAGTAAACTGTTGTCGCCCAGGTTTCCGGGTGGTGGATGACAGGTAAACCACCCAGGGCCGATGGGTAAACCACTCGTCACCTGGTATTTGGGTGGCTGAGCTGCCCAGGTCGGTGGGTTAACCGTTCGTACCCAAATTTTTTGAGTGAGTTTAATTTTTGGTTCCAAAAATCTGAAACCACTTGGGATCTATAAATATCCCATGTTTTCTTGCATTTCTTACAGAAATTTAGGGGAAAAAAATTATGAAAAACTTGTGTGGATTGTAAGAAAAAGGTAAGGGGTAAGGGAGTGATAAAAGAGTTGTAAATCTTGTCTCCCTTGCAAGCTCAAGTGTAAGAGTTTGGTCTTAGATTGGTAGTAGATGCCAGTGTGCCTCAAGAAGGAGGACTCGGGAGTGGATGTAGACCGATTAAGGCCGAACCACTATAAATTGTGAGTACTATTTTCTTGCCTTGTTTACTTCTTTCTATTGCTCTTAATTATTTCAAGAAAATTACAAGCATCATTCTCATAATTACTCTCAAATTGATTTTATCGAAATATCAAAAGAAGTTTTCATTGTTAACTCTTTACTTTATGAGATAAAGTTTTTAAATTAGTACTACTACACTTGCACTAATTCACCCCCCAACCCCTCTTAATGCCATTTGATCTTAATAATTGATATCAAAATCACGTTTTTCTCATTTAGTTTAACACCCAAGAGAATGACTCTTTTTAGCTTTCAAGAGGGTTTTCTTATCGTTCATCCTCTCATATTCAATGGGATGAACTACACTTATTAAAAAACTCGGATGAGAGTTTTCTTGCTTTCTTTAGACCTTAATTTATAGACTATTATTGAAAACAGATTCAAAAAATCTTCTCTTCCAATGAACGATTAGAATGATTTTGAGAAGACTTTCTCTTTAAATAACAAGGCTATGAATGTATTATTTTATATATTAGATAAAAATAAATTTGATCGGGTTTCTCATTATGATTCAGCTTTTAATATATGGCATACATTAGAAATGATACATGAAAGCATGACTAAATCAAGTAAATCATCAAATGAAATAATCTATAAAAATAAACTTGAAGAACACTTTCCAAAGAACAAGAAGGATTATGAACTAAGAATGACATATGACTCCTCGAGTAAAATCTTGAGTGATGAGAACCTTGGACATGAACTTTTGACAAATGAACTAGAAAAATTAATGAACTTGAACCTTAAAAATAATCTAAAGATAAACAAACCCTCTTGCTATGAATGCAAGAAGCCAAGAAGCTCTAAAGATCAAATGCTTAACTAAGAAGTGGAGAACCTTGCTCTTATGGTCATCGATGATGAGGTTAGTAATTCATTAAGTAATTTTTTCTGAATTATTAAATATGCTTCATGATTTGTTTGATGAATTTAGAAAACTTAGTAAATCCTTTAATTTGCTGAAACATAAATATAATTTATTAGTTGGTAAAGTTGATAAAATGAATGAGTTATTAGTATCACATAATCGTAGTTCTAAATGTGAAATATTAGACAACTTTAAAAAAGAAAATATCATGCTTAAGATAATGTTAGAAAAATTTGAAATTAAAAATAAATCCTTGAATATGATCCTTGCCAATAAAGGTCATATTAATAGAGGAAATCATATAGGCTTTGTTGGTAACATTCAACAAAAGCCAACCATATTTTTGAAAGGACCTATTTTAAATTTGCCACTGAAAAACAAATATAATTTTGTGATAGATTAGGACATAAAGCCTACAAATGTCTATTTAAAAATTATAGTCCACATAAATTAATTTGGATTCCTAAAGGAATCATAAACAACCTTAAGCCATTAGAGAAAATAGAAAGAATACATCATGAAGGACCCAAACTCAAATTGGTATCTAAATCAAAACCTCATATAATATAAAGTTACCTCATAACAAAGCTAGGAGTACTAAGTTATGTTTTGAAAGTAGATACTCAAGGTACATGATTTGAGATCTAATATTCTTTCAAAGCTCACTAGCCTAAATAATAATAAGAAAATTATTGAAATTAAAATTATTGACAATAAATCTTTTGATGGTTCATCATTATATAATTAATATTGATAATGTATAGCTAGAGCATACAAGTATGAAAATGAACTAGAACCAAAGAACCTTATTGATTGAAAAATATGTTGAAATTTACATGAATAAAATTTTGATGATGATTGAATAATAGGTTCAAAATCACTAGCTTGGATGTTGGTTTAAATATAAACTCTATTGTTAAATGGTTTAAATATTGATAAAGTCTATAGAATGATTGATTTAAATATTATATTGATTGAAATGCTATGATTGAATGATTGTGTTGAATAAAAAATTTTAGCATAGAACAATATAGAAAAGAGAGAAAAATCATGCTTCATTATATAGTATTTTTATAAATTAAGAATATATTTAATAAGAATGAAATAAGCATGGTAACTCACTACACTAGGTCTAAAAATTATTGGAATTGAAATAAATCAAAGTTTTTGTTTGAAAATATTTATTACAATGATCTTGATAAAATTTTATTTTTGACCTTAAAATGACATTGCATTTTTGAAATAAATTTCAAAAGAAGGATAATTATTCTTGAAAGAATTTTTATTCTATTAATCCTTCAACAAGAGAAAAAATAATACTATTTTGTTGAATCTCTTAAACTATAAAAATGGATTAGATAACTTTAGCTATTGAAAAATAATCTATAATGCCTTCATTCAATTTTTTGAAAAGCAATTTTTAATCGGACTTGTACTTCATCAAGTACATGTGTCCATAACTGGAGAAATTGTTAGTGAATGTAATGAAGTAGTAGTAACTACCTATAGCCTGAGTCGATATGGGACCACATAAATCGTTATGTATAAGTTCCAACAATTTAGTGGCTCTTTCTCTAGTTCCACTAAAAGGAGAGTTGGTAAACTTTTCATGATGGCAAAGTTCACAAGTTACATATGACTCATAGTCTAATAGATCTCAGTATCTATCTTTTAGCAACTTTTAATTCTTTCTCTCATGTGATATGACCTAGCCTACAATGTCATAGGTATGCACTGTTCATCTCATCTCATTTCCTCTTGGACGTACTTACATTTATGATATGTGGAGAAAGCCATTAATCATCATCCCTCTAGTGATGATCTTATCATTCAAAATTAATGAACCACTATTATTCATAAAAACTAATTTATATCCACTAACTATCAAACAAGAAAAAAAAATAATATTTTTAATAATAGAAGGAACATAATAGTATACATCTAATACAATGGTAGCTCCACCAAGCAAATGTAGGGTGACCTCACTAACAGAAACTACAACAACTCTTGCTCCATTACCCATCTTAAGGTTCGTCTCGCCTCTCGCTAGTCTCCTAGGCCTTGCCAAAACCTATAGTGAATTGCAAATATGATAAGCACTTCCAGTATCCAATACCCATGTGTTATCATAAAAATCTGACAAATAAAGACTGATCATGAATGTACCTGAAGCTTATATTTCACCTTCTTCATAAGATAATCCTTGTAATTTCTCTTCAGTACCCATCTTTACCATAGTGGAAGCACTAGCCTTTGTTCTTTGCTGGGTCTTTCTTGGCAACATTTGCCTTACCTGGTTTGCCCTTGCTCTTACCCTTCTTAAGGGTCTTATCACCCTTCCTTTTCTTATTAGTCTCACCAACATAAATAGGCTTCTCTTTCTTGTTGGTGCTCTTAGCTTCCCTCAACATATTGAGGAGCTCATGTAGAGTCACCTCAAACTTGCTCATATTAAAATTCATGATGAATTGAAAAAAGGAATCAGGCATGAACTGAAGTATAAGATCAACACACAGGTTATCCTCTAGGATTATTCCTAGACCTATAAGTTTTTCGATCCACTCTATCATCTTTAGGACATAATTCTAAACCGATGCCCCTTCCTCATTCTAGCTCGGAAGAGACTACTGGATATCTCAGATCTTTGAGTTCTTCTATGTTTCACAAACAGTTAGTGAAGATAGAGAAGGATGGAATTGGTATTCATGCTCTCATGTTGCATCTTTAACTCGGAAGTCCTAGAGGACAACATATAACACTTTGCCAATGTGAAAGCGTCTATATACTTCACATAGCGAGTGATCTTATCCTTGCTGGACCCTTCCTCTAGCATGGGTAGAATCATGTCAAAGTTATAAGTGATTTTCTCTATCATGAGAATAATTCTTAAAGCCAATCTATATAGTTTGGACTAGTGAGGCAGTTGGCATCAAGTATGCCACATAGGGGGTTTACAAGCGACATATTTATGACAAAGAAGATGTAGCGTAAATGAATAACATGTAGGTTTTACAGAAAATTAATTAAGATATAGACTACTATCTTAATCAACTCCCACTAATTTTCTAGCGAATCACGCGACACCCTCAGTATGTGAAACAGAAGTCTCTAGTAGACTTATAGTGAAGATTAGGATCCAATCGACGTATTTGTGAACCTCGAGGGACTCGACTAATCACACTAAGCCCATAAAGATAGGCAACTCTCGCCAACCACCACAACACTTTATGATTTCAGTCTTGTTCGGCCTCTGAACCATCATGATCTCAAGGGACTCAACCAACCATTATGTTCAGTTAAGTCATCACCATCGTTATAAGATGAGTCTGATTTATTGATATGTCATTAAGGGACTTGACCAAACATACCACGTACTTAAGTCACCGGTGACATCTCTATGTCGTAGGCAAGATCTCGAATCATAAAGATAGGTGAGCCTCGAGGGACTCGACCAACTCAACCTATGTTGGGATTCAATTTCTTCCTATAACATTAGAAGGCCACGTGGGTCAATCTTATTGACTCTTACTTTTCGACTTAATATTATTATATGACAAGTTTGTTAAGATCAATTGGCACTAAGATAAGTTGGGGGTTTGGGGGTTGTGGGGTGCATTATTGTAAGTGTAAAATTGATTATTTAAAACTTTCTTTCGTAAAGTAAAGAGTTAATAACAGAAGATTCTTTTGATATTTTGATGAAATCGATTTAAGAGAAATTATGAGAATGATGCTTGTAACGTTCTTGAACTAATTAAGAGCAATAAAAAAAAGTAAACAAGACAAGAAAAGAGCACTCATAATTTATAGTGGTTCGGCCTTAACCGGCCTACGTCCACTCCCGAGTCCTCCTTCTTGAGGCACATCGGCATCCACTATCGATCTTCCTTGGGTAAAGACCAAACCCTTACACTTGAGCTTATAAGGGAGACAAGATTTATAACTCTTTGATTACTCCCTTACTCCTTTTATTTTTCTTATAATCCACACAAGGTTTTAATAAAATTTTCCCCCCAAATTGTTGTATAGAATGCAAGAAAACTTGGGGTATTTATAGACCACAAGTAGCTTGAAAATCTAGGTACGAGCGATTTACCCGCCGATCTGGGTGGCTCAGCCACCCGAATACTAGGGTATATGAGGTTTACCCGTCGGCCCTAGGCAGTTAACCCATCGTCAGTCGCCCGAAAACTTGGGCAGTGATGGTTTACCCGTCAGAAACTTTACAAAAGTGGTTTCCTCCACTTTTTGAATTTCAGCTTGAACATAATGTTAACCAACTCTTTGGTCAACCAACGGAGCTCAACCTGAGCTCAATCAAACCCTATAGTGCACTTGGTTGCATCTTTGAGTTGATTTGAATTTCATCTAAATCACACTCATTTAAGACTTAATCTTAACCTATGACTTAAAATTACAATCAAAACATGACCACCAAGCTTAATGACCTTACTCTCGTAAATCGGCAACCTCTGGCTTCCCCAGTGACGAGTCTTATGGTCTTCCTCTAACGATCTCCCAGCATATTTCTAGCGATGTTCCCGATGCCTTCAGCAAAGTCCTAGCGAACACTCGACGTGCTGCCACCACATCGTCTAATTCTTGGCCCGATGCCTAAGCTTGATCTTGGGTTTATGTCTATCAGTAACTCATCCCGTCATGGTTAAACATGTACGATGCTAAATGTAACTTAATTAAATATAATTATAATAGCCAATACATCCATTACAAGACCATCCAAACTCCTGGTAAGCTTTTCGACTACCCCCGACAATCTTCCGATAAGTCTCGGTCTTCTTCTAGTGAACTCCATTGTGCCATCCTGGCAAGCTCCCGATAACCTCGGTGAGCTCCCGATACCCTCGGTGAGCTCCCGACACACACCAGGCGAATTCCCAACTGCATCGTCTGAACCCCGGCCCGATGCATGGACATGACTTTAGCCAATCCTGATTATAATAATCTTTCTATCATAGTTAATCCTGCATCAATCAACTCTAACAATATATGTGAGATCCATAACCTATCAATTGATTTCATCATCAAAATCTGAGATTCAACAATCTCTCCTTTTTGATGATGACATGAGTTAATCCTAACTCCCCCTAAATCCATGCCACTTAAATTTAAGAGAAACATACACTCTTAAATTCAAGCGATCAACATTCAACGTAAATTTCAACACAAATTCACACATTAGATCATGAGTAAAAAGAATTATGCACTCATATCCATATCCAAGATATATCAATCAATATCTATATCAAGATATCCATGTATTTCAATAATATCATGTGTCATTAATGTATTCATCAATTAATATTATATGTCATCAATATATATTTCTCCCCCTTTGTCATCAATAAAAATGTGAAATGGATAGCTAATAATTTCAAAGCATATGATGACATTAATCCCCCTTAGTATATGCATTATAAAATTTTCTTCTCCTTTATGATTAATAAGGAGAGAAATAAGGGAGGTGTTTGTTGAATTATCTCATCATAGAGAAGAGCTCTCATAAATTTTAAAATCAATACTAAGATGAGTTCAAAAGTTCAAGAAATTTAAAGACTACTTATATATTTCAAATGTAGCAAAAGCCATCTCTTGATATAAAAAATTATCTCATGTAAATTTCAAATGTAGCACATCTTTAGGCAATTTTTTTTTAAATAATAAGATAAAATTATGGAGAAAATTTTCAAAAATATTATCACAAAAAGGCTTCATTTCATGAAATCTATATTAACAATTTATATATTTTCATGATTTATCATTTCTATGTCTCACCAAAAATCTTGTATATATAAAATTTTAAATATGAGCTCACAAATCTTTCTTATATAAATTTTAAAAAAATATAGCAAATAAATCTGAACAATAACAAATTATTATCTTCATGTAGATTTTCAAAATCATCATTACATGCATGATCATCATACATGATTTCATATCATCATACCTTCTCTCTCTTTGTCATCAACAAAAAGGAGAAGTGTAATTAACAAGTTTTTGATATATGAAAGCTTAACAATTTAGTAAATTTTTCATCACTTTAGAACATGCAAGCTAGTGAGTTCTTTCTTCTCTTTTGAGAAGTGCAAGTTAGTAAATTTTTGCTTCCTTTGCAATGTTCAAACTAGCAATTTTACATCATGCAAGCTAACAAGTTTTGCTCCCCTTTTATCATTATCAAAAAGAAGGGATAGTTATAATAGTACAAAACTTTTTCCATTACATAATTTTTCAAATCATCACATGAAATATATATAAAAAAATTAATATAGTGATGAGATGTACAATTCATGAAGACAGATTGTGATTATTAAGAGACAAATTATTAGAGAAATAAATAAAATCTCTTGATTCATTCATAATAAATATCAAGCAGCCAAGTTCATGATTTGTATAAAAATATTCTTTTAAATAATACGAGAATACATAATAAAAGATTTTGATTCATAAACGATTTTAAGTTATAATTCCAAGAAATCAAAATCACGATACAGGTAAAGAACTCATTCAATTTTAAAATCATCAAAATCACTTTCAAGATATTCAAAATGATACAAAATGATATTGATAGGCTTATTGATCTCTTGAAATGCTAGTGATTTCCTTTCTCTACTTTCTATGAATAAGAAAGTAGAATCAAGGTAGAGAAGTGAAAAACATCACCGAAATACTCAATTTTATAAATGTAAATTTTATAGATATAGATTCCAAAATCCAAGAAAAATTCAAGAGCTATGCATACAATTTAATTTATCTTATGCAAAAATTTTAAAGCAAGGTAGCAAATCAAGGAAGTCATATCTCACATAGATTTTGATAATAATTATCATGAATTTTAAAAGAAAATACGGTAGTAGATTAAGCTCAATTTATAAATTTAATATTTTGTATGCATTTAGAAAGTTCTAATTTTCTTCTAAGCACTTGTTCCTCATTCAAAGTTATTATATCCAATTTTCTTCTAATCATATTAGTAATTTTATTTTTCCTTTTTGGTCACTGTCACAAAATATGATGACATAATTTATTTTCATCCATGTTCAAATTTACGTCAAAAAGTACAAGAAGATCATATCATTAAAGATAAAATCAAAATTTTAAATATCAAAAGACATGATTTCATTTAATAAGTTTCTTTCCCTTTTTTTGTAAATAATAAAAATAAGTCTTTGGGGATAATCTCAATCCAAGATAAATCTTTTTAATAAAAAAGAAGAATGATCTTGATAAAAAAATACTTATATTTATTAAAATCATAAATCTTCTTTTTATTAAAAAGAGAAAATCATAGAGATCAATAACGTGATTCTCATAACGTAAAAGTCAAGTCAAAAAATTAAGTGAATATTCATGATAATACAAATCTCATTCAATTTTTAACTTATCATAAATTTAAGAAATATTAATTTTGATGATAAGTTATGTCATTCATGAGTTTTAAAATAAATCATGTCAAAAAAGATATTAATATCAAAAGACATTCATGAATATTAAATTAAAGACATGATTTGATTTAATAAATCTCCTCTTAGATAATAAAAATTTTAGGAGATCAATTTTGTAAGCAAAATCTTAATATGTGAAAATTGTTAAGTTACAAGTAAGATTTTGCAAAATAAGATATAGAAATATTGGATCTCAACTTATATATGTGATTTCAAATCATCAAGATCACTATTTAGATTCATATTATTATTTTAAAAATATAAACTTGTGATTAATTTATAAACTTCCCCAACTGAACTTGATTTATGTAAAGATTTCAAGTTGCAATTTTTCAACTTGCCAAGATCATGATAAAATCATGAAAAATATCTGGAGAACCAGACTAGAAAGAGTATTAAGACTCTTCGATCGGATCGAGGAGGAGAGTACTTGAGTACAAAGTTCATCAATTTCCTTAGGGACCATAGGGTTTTGTCCCAATAGACACCTCCTTATACACCTCAACTCAATGGTGTATTTGAAAGGAGGAATCACATATTATTAGACATGGTGTGATTCATGATGAATTTCACTAACCTATCCGTCTCATTCTGGGGATATACCCTAGAGACTGTAGTTTACCTTGTGAACAAAGTTCCATCTAGGTCAGTAGTATCTATACCATAAGAGATATAAAAAGGAAAGAAGTTCGATCTTAAGATTATTAAGATTTGGGGCTGCCCTACCCACGTTAGAAGATACAACCCTGACAAGTTAGAATCAAGGATGAAATTGTGCAAGTTCATGGGATACCCCAAGGAAACTTGTGGGCATTGTTTTTATCATCTCGAGAGCCAGAGGTCTTTATTGCCAAGAGGGTTATGTTCCTGAGAAGAAATACGTTCTTGATGGAAATAGTAAGAGTGTGATAAAGTTGAATGAGATTGGAGAACCTAGCTCAAGCACCATTTTGGAGGCCAAGTATGTTTAAGTACCTAGTACATAATTTACAACTTTGCATAGGTCTAGTAGAGTATCTCACTCTCCTGAAAGATATGTAGGACATATTAGTGGAGTGATACCTAGGATATTGATCCTCAAACCTATGAGGAGTCTATTATGAGTATAGTCTCTAGCAAGTGACAAGAAACTATGAATTCTGAGATGGACTTCATGTACTACAAAAAAGTATGGAACCTTATGGATGCACCTAAGGGTATCGTACTCGTCGTTTGTAAGTAGATCTTGAAGAAAAAGATTGGAGTAGATGGAAAGGCTCCACCTATAAGGCAAGGATGGTGGTCAAAGGGCATCATCAAAGGTAAGGAGTTGACTATGATAAAACCATCTCACTTGTAGCTATGCTGAAATCCATCATAATTCTATGACTATGGGATTTGGCAGATAGAATTGAAACTGCATTCCTCAATGGCAACCTCGATAAGGTATATATAATACAACCAAAGGATTCGTCTCCATGGATAGTCCAAATAAGGTGTGCAGGTTGCTCAGGTCCATCTATAGACTAAAGCAAACTTCCTAAAGTTAAAACATAATATTTGATGAGACGATTAAATCTTATGACTTCATTAAGAACGAATATGAGCCTTGTGTGTACTAGAAGGTAAGTGGGAGCGCTATCACCTTCTTAGTGTTGTATGTGGATGACATCCTAGTCATTAGGAGTAATATAGGGATGCTCTCTATAGTTAAGGCTTCGCCATCTAAAAACTTCTCCACGAAGGACTTAGGGGAAGTTGATAGGACTCTAGTTGCATCGGGTCTATAGATTAGGCCTTGTTGGCTGACCTAGACCTGATATTGAGTCAGCTAAGAGATGATTTGAGTCAATTTAAATAAATTAGCCCAAATCCGAATATGATTAGAATTTTAGCTGAATTGTAGTTTGATTGGGAGTAGGAGTTGGATTAGTGTTAGAGTCAACTGTGTCATAATTGTAATCAACCCTAATTGGTTGCCCACCTTGGTTAGGAAAGTCAGATAGGGTTGAGTTACTTCTAGGGTTGGGACTCTTCTAGTGGTATTTTACTTATAGTAGAAGTCTCACTAAGAAGTATATTACTTAGAGTAGGAGTCTTATTAGGGTTAGGGTTTACGAACCCTATATAAAGTATGTAGCCATCACCTCTTCATCAAGCAAGACGTCAATTACTTTTTAACCTTGTGGCCAAATACCTAAGAGGGAGGAACCCCTATAGAGTTCCAAGGAGAGCTAACCCCCTACAGAGGTCAAACTAGCATTAAAATCCTTTAGGGTTCCATCATATGGTATCAGAGCAGCGTTCTTGGCATCTCATTGCTCTTCTAATTTCACCACTGTCTTCAGCTGCCCCACCATCATCCATAGCAATCCCCACAATTGCTGATCTTGCTATCGATTGTGTCGTCATCATCCACTGCAGCCAACCCTAGAAGTGTTGCTACTGTTTATCTCACAATCAGGATATGGTATTGCTCCACCCTTGTTTTAATCCTTACTGCTGCTACATCTATCCTTATATACTATAAAAAATTGCTACATCTATCTTGCTGAAAACTTTCTTTATCTTCATCATAAAAAATTATTGCATCAATCTTTTGTCTTTTTCACAATTGCACTGCTTTTACCACACCAGATATTACTGCCATCTTGTTGCTATATTTGCCACCATATTATTACTATCTAATTTGCTGCTATCCTCGTTGATTTTTTGCTATCATATTCCTCAAAATATAGCTGCAATATTATTGAAACTTTCACCATAAAACTGATGTCTTTTGATAAAAAATTCTACTGCTATACTTTTCGATGTTTCTTGCTGCATACACAATCGATCTCTGCCAAATTTGTTGCTACCATATTACTATCACTATTATCATCTATCTTGCTGCTACCCTCATCAATTTTTTGCTATCATAATCATCTAAGCATTGTTGCCATATTGCTGAAACTTTCGATGCAAAATTATTGTCCTTTTGATGAAAAATTATACTGCCATAACTTTTGGTGTTCCTTACTGCATCCATACCTGATCTCTGCCAAACTTGTTGTTGTCATTAATAGCAACTCTAAGGCACCCCTAAAGCCTTAAGCCACTGCCATCGTAGCCCCATTGCAGCCTCCACTACCGACCCAAATAGCAACACAAACCACAACCCCAGACAACAACCTACAACAACCTTTACCCCTAAACCTTGTCTCTTAAAAATTATACTACTATACTTTTCGATATTTCTTATTGCATACACAATTGGTCTATACCGAATTTGTTGCTACCATATTGCTATCACTATTCTCATCTATCTTGCTACCACCCTCATCAATGTCTTGTATTGTAATCATCTAAACATTGCTGCCATATTGCTGAAACTTTTGATGCAAAACTGTTGTCCTTTTGACAAAAAAATTATGCTGCCATAACTTTCAGTGTTCCTTATTGCATCTATACACGATCTCTGCCAAACTTTGTTGTTGTCATCAATAGCGACCCTAAGGCATCCCTAAAGCCTTAAACCACTACTGTCGTAGCCCCATTGTAGCCTCCACTACTGACCAAAATAGTAGCAGAAACCATAACCCCAAATAGTAGCCTACAATAGCCTTTACCCCTGATCCTTGTCTCTTTTGACCACCAATCCATCCTATTGATCGATGCCCTTACCTGGCAATAAAAGAGGGATCTCAATATTATAGATCTGGAGTCATATGCCATGGCATCGGAAGATCTGATCGATGCAAGATTGGAGGCTTTCAATATGCATATGGAGGATAAACTACATGATCTCTTTGCAGAATTCAAATTGGGTCGATCACCGAGCCCAATGAGATCATAGCTTGGCGAGAGTTTAGATTACAAGGAGAACCCACCAGAGAAAGAAGAACAAGCAACAGACTTATCATGTCCACATATGAAGGTGTACTTCCCTTGATGGGAAGATGGAGACCTGACCGGATGGATTTTGTGTGTGGAACGATACTTCTGCTATCAAAAGGCCCCAGATGCATCTATAGTCGATATTGTTATCATCTATCTAGAAGGAGATGTAATCCAATGGTACAATTGGTTTGAGCACACCCACGGAGGCCCGACATGAAGGTAATTCAAAAGTGGGTTGCTAGTCCACTTCGGACCGTCTGAATATGAAAAAAATCGACGGTTAACTCGCAAAGATCTGCCAAACCTCCATAATTCAAGAATACCATACTAGGTTTAAAAAACTTTCTAACCAAACAAGAGATTGTTTTGAAAAATAATTGCTAGGGACTTTACTCGAATGGTTGAAGTTAGAGATCCTAAGAGAAGTCATGGTAGGACAACTCTACACACTGATAGTGGATATTTATTTTGCATGACTTTAAGAGGAGTGGCTGAACTATGATGCTCGAAGGACTCAAATCACCACCCGACTAGTAGCACTTAAGCCTTCAGCCCCTCCTACTACCAGCCAGCACTCCTAGTTGAAAAAGTTGACATGAGAAGAACTTCATGACAAATCCGCGAAGGGATTATGTTGGCATTGTGACGAGCTATGGAGCCGCGACCACCATTGCAAAAAGGGGAGACTTATGATGATTAAACCCATTGAAGAACCTAAACCAGAAGATATGAATCTCAAGTCCGAGGAGGAGGATATGGAGGAGAAATTGCAACTAGCCGTCAGCACCGTTCATGCCTTATCCAGCTACGCGAACTCGTAGACAATGAAAATTGATGGTTTCCTCAAGCATCAGCTTGTCATCATCCTCATCGACATAGGGAGCACTTCATGGATAGCAAGGTTACTATCCGATCGATGCCCCAAATCAAAGATTGTAGTAGGTTTAACGTAAAAGTCGCAGAAGGTTGAATCCTTGACTGTAGTAGGAAGTGCACACAGATGAAACTAGTTTTACAAAGCCAAGAGATTATTGTCGATTTATTCCTCCTATCACTTGATAATTATGAAGTAGTGCCCATCATCAAATGGTTGTCCACGTTAGGTGATGTTTCTTGAAATTTTTCTAAGCTAATCATAAAATTTTTCAGCTAAGGGAAATAGGTGATCCTATGAGGAAAAAGCGGGAGCGAAGCAACGATAGTCTCTACGCAACACATAGAAAAGGTTCTACATAAATCACATATCGGCTTCCTAATACAACTTCAAGGGTTGCAAATAGAGGAACTGATGAAGAATGAAGATCTAAACCTCCTCTCATTACTTGCTAAATTTTGGAATGCGTTTGCTAAGCCGACAAAACTGCCCCCTACCTGACCGCATGACCATTGTAAGTTCATGGAGGCCAATGGCAAGATTAGCGCTTCTCTCATGACACTGCTAAAAAAAGATATCTTCCTCTAGCTAGATGAAGCTACAGTAGCCTTTGTTGCTCTCACAGCTATGATTCCATCTATATCGGTATTAGCCTTACCTGACTCTGACAAAGTGTTCATGATCAAATCTGACACGTCGGGAGCCAAAATTGGTATTGTCCTTATGCAAGATAACTAACCCCTAATCTATATCAACAAAGCCCTCTCTCAATGTCACCTGAAGCTATCAATCTACGATGAGGAGATCTTGACCATTGTTGAATTTATGGCTTGGTATGATACTAGTCAACGACTCAAAGGAGAGACAGTAGCGAGCCCTAGAAAATTGTAGCCTTTACCTACTTCGGACTCAGATTGGGCTAACATCTCCATGGACCTCATTAGAGGGATGCCACCATCTTAAAGGAAAGTCTTGCAACCATTAAAGAACAATCACATGATAGCCCACATAAGAACGAAATAGCCACCTGACAAACGTCGAAGCAAAAAGAAGTTTGCAAGAGAGATGACAGCAAGTTTGGGAAAATCTCAGCCCTACCCACTTTGATTTTAGCTTAGAATAATATTTCTATGGACTATCGAGGGACTACCATCATCTCAAGGAAGGACTATTGAAGGACAACCCCACAACAGCTCAAGAAAAAATAAAACCACAAGCTGACAAACACAGGAGCAAAAGGAAGTTTGCTATTAGAGATCGAGTCTTCCTTCATCTTCCACCTTACCAACAAAAATCAATGAAGACTTGAGCTTCAAGGAAGTTGTTATTAGAACCCTTGTGGATTCTAAGCTTGGGGTGCTCTCTATAGGGGATCGACCTTCTTGGAACTCTATAGGGGTTCCTCCCTCCTTGATTTTTTTGCACTATGGCTAAAACATAATTGATCTATTATTGATGAAAGAGAGAGAATATAAGACTATTTATGGGGCTTCTAAACCCTAACTCCTAATAGGATTCCTATTTAAGACTCCTACTCCTAACAACTCCTAATACAACTCTAAGTAGCAACCTCTAAACTAATCCTAATCTTAATCCTAATCCTATTCTAACTTAACCCCTCCTCAACTAACCCCTCTTTAATTAGGATAAGGGGTGGTTAATTAGGGTGATAAGTATCTTATTCTTCTCTTAAAATATCTTTCTCTAGACTAATCTTAACCTACCCGGCCTCCTCATCTCTTTAATAGGGGTCGGCTAGATAGGATTTATATGAATGCCCTCAGGATTTATATGTTTGCCCTCTTCAATGAAAATAAATTAGTACTCCCCTAGTTAGAGTCCTAAAGACCCTACAATTTCTCACGAGAGTCCGTCGTGGCCTAATAGAAGGCACATCCTGCTCCTATGGTGCAGCATCAGTAATAGTGACTGGACAGTGATGTATTGCGATCCCGTGATCCCATGTAATCATCAGCTGAACCTAGGCCTCCTTATCGACTTGGGTGTTAGGTGGATAAATCAGGGCTGAGTTATCCTCTCTAAACTTCCATTTATAATAAGATTCCTAGAGGAAGAGTTGTAATTTTGAATTAGTGCACAAGTCCGATCTACAATTTACTACTCTAATGTAATCTCCAATTTTGTAAGGTCCAAAGAAACTGGGAGACCACTTCTGTGAGGCTTGAGTCTTCATAAATTCCTACTGGTAGGGATGGATATAGAGAAAGACTCAATCTTTAATAACAAACTTCCTTCTACTCCGACATTTGTCGGGCGGTTGTTTCTTTCTTGTGCGAGCTGGTGTGTGGTTGTTCTTTAATGATAGCCAGACCTTCCTATTTGATGATAACTACCTTCTAGTAAAGTCTACGATAAGGTGAGCTTGATTTGAGTTTGGAGGGAGTAGAAACTATAATTTTTCAGGACTTACTTTTATCTCCTCTTCGTGTTGTTGTCCTATATCATATCAAGCCACAAATTCAGCAAATGTTAGCATTCCCTCATCGTTGATTGGTAGCTTTAGGTGATTTGGAGTGAGAGCTTTGCTAATGTAGGCTAGGGGTTAGCCATCTTACATATGGATAACATAATTTCTGGCTCTCGATGCATCAATAATAAACACTTTATCGAAGTCGGGTAAAGCTAGCATCGGCGAGGAGTATGGGCTGCAACTTGGCTGAATGACCTCTGTTTCAAGCATCTCATCTTTAGTACTCTCTATTTTAGCTTTCTGGAGGTAAGGATAATGATATAGTCGAGAGTTTGCTATTGGTTTGCTTGGGAGAATCAGAATTCAGTGGTCATGTCGACAGTTAGAAAGTGGGCTACGCAGTTCGACAAAAATATCTGAAAATTTAGCAAACAATTGGAGTATGTTTAGATCTTCAAATTTTGTCGGCTCCCCCATAGAATGCTACTGAAGTTATATCAGGAAGCTATTATTTTCTTTGTTCTAAACTTTCTTCATTTGTTGCATGCAAGTCATCGTTATGTCGCTTCCGTGTTTCCTATGTAGGATCTTTTACTTTTTATGGCTGAAAAATTTTATAATAAATTTAAAAAAATTCCAAGGAATATTAG
Organism: Ensete glaucum; assembly: GCA_021527575.1. Taxonomy (NCBI): domain Eukaryota; kingdom Viridiplantae; phylum Streptophyta; class Magnoliopsida; order Zingiberales; family Musaceae; genus Ensete; species Ensete glaucum. The sequence continues at coordinate 18,500,152 of CM038552.1, read as the reverse complement.
CTAGTGTAGTCAGCCATTTGATATTGAGCATAGCTATATAATCATCAAGAGGAAGGTGGAAGAAATTAGCAAGTATCTCTTGGTCCTGTCACAACAATTTCACCCGCGGATATCTTTCATCGCACTTCAAAATTTGGCCGTCGGTGACCTCAACATCTAACCTAATCTTTATTTTGGAGTATTAGTTGGGCAACAACCTTGTTATTCATAAAGTTGTTGGTGCTCATGATGTCAATAAGAACGATGCTCGGTTGTTACTTTAGAAGTCCTCCCACTTTAATCATTTGCGGGTTTGCATAATCAGCAAGAGTATGCATCATAAAATCAACTGGCTGCTGTTCTTCATCCGTGACCTCTTCCTTATACTTTTAGACCTCCTCCTCTATGTCTTCAAGAGGTTCAATCAGTAGTAGGCGGCCCTTTTTGCAGCGATGATCATGGCCCCATGGTTCATCGCAATGCCAACAAAGACCCTTTGTTAATCGATCGTGTAGTTATTCTCTTGTCAATTTTTTTGGTAGCAAAGGATGACTGGAAGCAAAATGGGGTTCATATGCCATGGGTCTAGGAGTGGTTCTCATCCTCCGAGCATCTTGGTTGAGCTGTTCTTCTTAGATTCGGGTGAAAGAGAACCTTCACAGTATGGGGCTGTCGCACGTTAACTTCTCCTTTAATTTCTGACTTGAGTCCTTCTATGAATGTCCCTAATAATTATTTTTTAGACCAATCATGAGCAAGTAAGATAATTCCTCAAACTTGATTTGGTATTCTTGGATTATAGAGGTTTGTCGGATCTTGGCAAGTTGTTCATTGATATTCTTGTACTTGGTCGATCCAAAGTGGTTCAGTAGCGCGTTCTTGAATTGTATCTATGTCGAAGTCTCATAGTTGTATTCAAGCTAATTGTACCATCATATAGCATCTCCTTCAAAGTGGATGACATTGGTGTCCACCATGGAATCCTCCGGTGTTTGGTGATGACGGAAGTAACATTCGACACGCGAAATCCATCCCATCGGATCTCCTTCTTCCCATTGAGGGAAGTCCACCCTCATGCATGGCTATCTCATATCAGTGGTTCATTCTTTTTTCTTGAGAGACCTCTTTGAACTTTGACCTTGCTATAATTTTATTGGGCTTAGAGATTGGCTCAATCCGAATTCGACGAATAAGGCACGTAATCTGTCATCTATGTGTGATTCAAATGCCTCCAACTTAGCGTCGATTGAACCTTGAGATGTCATTACATGTGCCTCTAGATCTGAGATGCCAATGTCCCTCTCCTACTATTGGGTCAGTGGTATAGAATGGTTGAGTGGTTTAGTGGCCAAAAGGGATGGTGGATCATGGGTAGATGGCTATGGTTTGGGGCTGATAGGTTATTATTTTTTTCAGTGTTGTTGGGCTGTGATTTAGGACTATTGTAGGGGATGTAAGGGGGGTTTGGTGATAGAAATTTAGGGTTAGAGGGATGGATTAGGGTCACTGTTGATGGTAGTAACCGATTTTGTAGGATTGGTGGCTGTAGAGGGTAAGGATCAGTGGAAGGTTCGGTGATTGCGGAAGACTGCTGTTTAGGTTGCAATTTGAGATGGCCGTGGATTATGGAAATAGGTTATGATAGCTATATCTTAAGGCTATAGGGGTGCTCTAAAGATGACATAGGTGGCAGCAACAATTTCCATAAGGATCAGATATGGTGCAACAAAAAACACCAAAAGGTAGTGTTGTAGAATTCTGCGTCGATAGGTTGTTGTCTTGGGTTATGGTTTTAGGTGTTGTTTGGGTTATAAAAATAGGCTATGATGGTTGCATCTTAAGGCTAAAGGGATGCTCTAAAGATATCTTGGGTGGTGGCACCAAGATGATCGGGTTTCGGTGGGTTAAGAAGAAGAAGAAAGACAAAAGTGCAACAACAGATTTTTAGTCAAAAAAATTCCAACAATGAAGATGTAATTTTTTTTAGAAAACCTTAATGAAAATTTAAGTGAAACTCAAGGGGAATCTACTAGTAAGAGAGAGGTAATATTATCAAAAATTTTATGGAAAAAACTAGAAAAAGTTTTGGCAAAATTAAAGATTGCAAGGTGTTATTGCAGAATTTTTTCAGCGAAAGATTTCAGCAGTATAATCACAAAGTTTTGTAGTAGTTCATAACAAAGAATTGAGCTAAACTCAATGGGAATCTACTAGCAAGAAAAAGGTAATTCTATAAAAAAAAATTCATGGAAGAAATCGGCAGTGAATGTTTCAACAAGATCAAGGAATGTGAGAAGGTACTACGACATAATTTTTTCGTCAAAAGATTTCAGCAATATAGACAAGATTTGTTTTCCAGCAGTTTAAAACAAGATTCAAGTAAAACTTAAAGAGAATATGTTGGTAAGGGAAAGGTAATGTAGAAAAAAAAATTTATGAAAGAAAATGATAGCAAAAGGTTTGGCAAAATCGAAGATTACAGGAAGATACTGTAGCAGATTTTTATGTCTAAAGTGCAGTAATTTGGACGTAAAAGATCAATGGTTTATATTAATAACTTTTTAATGAAACTAAAAGGAAATCTAAAGATAGGAAGTGCTAAAGCCATCATAAAAATTTTGTAGAGATTGGATTAGTAAAAACGCAGCAGCAAATCAAATAGTCAAGGGTATGCGACTGAAATTATGCAGTGTAACTTTCATCCTAAAGATGGAAACTTTGCGACGAAAAATTTGTGCAGCAAATAGGAACATATTTTTATAGATTTTTTGAATAGGGATAACTAAATTGTAGCAGCAGTAAGGTAGGAAACTAGGACTTGTTGCAATTCATGGGGAGATCAAAGCATGATCTGCGGTAGTAGAGATGACGGTAGAATTTAGTGACAATTTTTAAGCAATTGTGAGAATTACTTTGGACAGTTATGGGGGGATGATAGATGGCTATGGAAGGGCAGCAAGATGCCAAGGATACTACTCTGCTATCAAGTGTTAGAACCCTTGCAGATTCTAAGCTTGGGGTGATCTTTATAGGGGATCGACCTCCATGGAACTCTATAGGGGTTCCTCCCTCTTTGATTTTTTTGAACTATGGTTGAAACATAATTATTCTATTAATGAGAAAAGAGGGGAGAATATAAGGCTATTTATAGGGCTTCTAAACCTTGACTCCTAATAGGATTCCTACTTAAGACTCCTACTCCTAACAACTCCTAATGCAACTCTAAGTAACAACCTCCAAACTAATCATAATCCTATTCTAACTTAACCCCTCCTCAACCAACCCCTCTTTAACTAGGATAAGGGGTGGTTAATTAGGGCGGCATGTATCTTATTCTTCTCTCAAAATATATTCTGCCAAACTAATCCTAACCTAACCGGCCTCCTCACCTTTTTAATAGGGGTCAACTAGATAGGATTTACATGAATGCCCTTAAGATTTATATGTTTGTCCTCTTCAATGAAACTAAATTAGGACTCCCCTAGCTAGATTCATAACGGTTGTCTCCCCATTTCTTTAGACCCTATAAAATTGGAGAGCACATTGGAGCCATGTCCTATATATTGGATCTATGTGCCAACTCCAAGCACACCTGATCCTCCATGTGTCCTGCCTCAAACTGAAGGTTGGAGAGGATGAATCAACCCTAAACCATCTACCTGATATCTTGACTGATGGAGAGGCCCAGATTTAGCCGATGATCATATTGGACTACAAGATCGTGGTACGCTGTTGATGCCCTTCCATAGAAGTACTAGTGTAGTGGACCCATCTGCCCACTGAGGATGCCAGTCGAGAGCCCTATGACAAATTGAAGCTGACGCTCTCAGAGTCTATGGAGGCTCAGCCTTGAGAATAAGGCTGATTTGAAAAGGGTAGGTCTGATAGGACTCTAGTTGAGTCAAGTCTTAGTCGATTGAGTCGAGTCCGTAGATTAGGCCTTGTTGGCTGTAGACTTGACATTAAGTCAGCTAGGAGATGATTTGAGTTAGTTTGAATAAATCAACCTAAATCTTAGTAGGATTAGGATTTAACTAAATTGGAGTTTGATTAGGAGTAGGAGTTGGATTAGGACCAGACTCAACTGAGTCATAATTATAATATACCCTAATTGGTCACTCACTTTGGTTAGGGAAGTCAACTAGAGTTGAGTTCCTTCTAGGGTTGGGACTATTCTAGTGGTATTTTACTTGGAATAGGAGTCTCACTAGGAAGTATTTTACTTGGAGTAAGAGTCCTATTAGGGTTAGGGTTTGGGAACCCTATATAAAGCATGTAGCTACCACTTTTTTATCAAGCAATATATCGATTTCTTTTCAGCCTTGTCGCTAAATACTTAGGAAGGAGAAAACCCTATGGAGTTACAAGGAGGGCTGACCACCTACAAAGATCAAACCAACGTTAGAATCATCTGGGGTTCCATCAAAAGCATCCTACATTTTAGAGATTTAGATATATAGAGATAGATCCAAGAGGATGCTTGGCTTGTCCTAGTCTAGGTATATAGACTCCAAGAGAAGTCTCATATCGATAAGACATACAATATCACTTTCCCCAAAAACTCCTGAAAAAATGACAAACATGGATAGAATAACCTATACCTTAGCGATAAGATCTATCATGTATGTTATGCTATGTACTAAGCATGATATAACACATACTCTCAGTGTCATAAGAAAGACTAAGGATTGTTTACTAGTATACGAAGGAGGTAGCCTCCAGGTTGAGGGCTACAAGAACTTAAGTTTCTAGTTTGATATCGATGATAGCAAGTCAAACTCAGGGTATGTATTTATCCTGAATGGAGTAGCAGTAAGCTGGAAGATTTCCAAGCAAAAGACTATTACTGACTCGATCACAGAGGTGGAGTATATTACTAGGGTAGAAGTAACAAAGGAAGGGGTGTGGATGAAGAAGTTCATTGAGGATTTGGGAGTCGTATCGAGCAGCGTGGAGTCGATTCCCATATACTACGATAATAATGGGGTGATCGCTTAAGAAAAGGAATCCATGTCTCATCAGAAGTCTAAGCACATTCTAAGGAGGTTCCACCTAATCAGAAAGATCATAGCCCATAAAGATGTAGCAATAGAAAGAGTTCCATCCGAAGATAATATTGGAGATTCAATGATAAAGTTACTAGCTCAAACTATCTTTGATCATCACAAGGGTTTAATGGGGATTAAACATATAGGTAATTGGCTTTAGGTCAAGTGGGAGATTGCCAATTACTAGTGCCCTGCAAATCAATCATGTGAGTGATAGCATGTAGGATATGCTGCATAATCTTTTTACATTATTATTATTATCAATATTTTCTCACATTATATTTTATGTTGCATATATATTGTAATATCCTCACTTCTGTGCAATGAGAATCAGATCGTAATGAGATCATGATAACGAGGCTGACTCACTTTTAGACAAATCCTAAATAATCCTAATCATAGGTTACTCAGGAGAGACATCGAGATAATTGGATAGACCAGTGTACTATATTCATGTCCATGTAATGGAGGCAACTAGTCTCATAGCTGCTTGTGTGGGACACTAAGGGTATAATACAGGTGCTCGTTGGAGAATAAATTCACTAATTGATCTGTTTATGGAATACTATATGGTTAATGATATCTAATATTAGATAGTAATTTTGTAGTCCTAGTTTTGTGTCTGGTCCTTAGACTTGAGACACCAAGGATGTCTTATTTGAGCACTCCTTTCTTTGATGCCGGACTTACAGGTCTGGAAGTTCCAGATTTAGTACAATTAATTATTGGGATTAGTAGCTAAACTTACAAAGACAATTGAGTATCAATAGAGGATCATCTACTCTTGATATTACGAGAGGAATATCTCATGTGTTTTTGCTCAGACAATTAACTAGCAAGAGTCGTTCGGATCGAGAGAGAGGAGTTATTCGGGTAAATCTGGTTAGAGCAAGACTCAAATATATTTCGTATATGGCTTGACAGTACCATGCCCAATATATAATCCCTAGGATATTAGATAGATGAGAGACTATAAATACATGATAATTGAGGATAGACAGGTCTAACGGATTAGATCTCCTGTACCGTCTAAGGATTATGGTATAGTGGCCTAGTATATCTATAGTCGATAAGTTGAGTGAATTGTTATAGGATAATAATTTACTAATTCAGAATGAGTTCTGATAGGTGAAACTCATAGTCAGCTCGGTATTGGACCTAGAGGATCACACACATATAGTGGATGTTTCAGTAAGTAGAGGATTAGATATGAGTTATCAAATTAGCTCATGTTCTCATTGGATAAAACCCAACATTGATGGAGTACATACATGAGGCCCAGTTGGAGACCAATTGAGATTATTAGATAGAGATCCAATAATTCAAGAAGTGAGGGTAATTAGATGGAGATCCAATACCCACTAAGGCATGATCCAATAGGGTTTGGTGACTCTTGATAGAAAGGAGACAAGAGCGACCAACACAGATGATAAGTTGCGTTTGTGGTCACTCCCTCCTATTCTTCTCCCCCCACCTCTTCTCAGTCGATTACCCTCTCCCTGCTGCGAGTGGACAACAAATATAATATGAGATCTTCTTCCACATTCACTACAAGAAAATGCACAAGAGTTACAAACTTTTGGCTGCAATTTGAGGAGCATCACAACATCGATCAACCATGTGGATACCACTAGAGAGGAGAACATCTAATCTCCTTCATTCTTTCCTACTAGATCTGAAAGTTTCAATGATATACGATCTCCCTAGGTAATCAACCTCACACTAGTTGTAGCTTTTATTTTTTATAGTTTTTCACGCACTAATCTTTGCACGACGACGTGATAAATATGAGAAATCAATTTTATTTTATTTTTTCACTACGCATGTGTTTTTTAATGGTTTCCCAACATGGGGATGATGTAAGAATACTCTTCACAATTAATACTTGGCTATCTAGACACTTCTCCATGAAGGACTTAGGGGAAGCATTTTACATCTTAGGAATTCAGATGTATAGAGATAGATTCAAGACGATACTTGGTTTGTCCCAATCCAAGAGGATACTTGGTTTTACATAGACACTATTGTCAAAAGGTTTAGCATTAAAATACCAATATATGTCTCATATCGATAAGACATAAAATATCATTTTATAGGAGTATGTCCCCAAAGACTCCTTAAGAAAGAGCAGACATGGATAAGCTAGCCTATGACTCTACAATAGAGTCTATCATGTATGCTATATGTACCAGGCCTGATATAGTACATGCTTGGAGTATCAAAAGTAGGTGTATTAGGTGGATATAGGTTTGAAACACTAGAAGGCAATAGCATCCTTAAGTATTTGAGAAGGACTAAAGATCTTTTACTAGTATATAAAGGAGGTAGCATCCAGGTTCAGGGCTACATAGACTCCAGTTTTCAATTCGATGATGATAAAACAAGTCAAACTCATGGTATGTCTTCACCCTGAATATAAGAGTAGTAAGATAAAAAAGTTTCAAGAAATATATTACTATTGACTCAACCACAGAGGCATAGTACATTGCTACAATAGAAGCAGCAAAGGAGGGAGTTTGGATGAAGAAGTTCATCGGAGATTTGGGAGTCATACCGAGCAGCAAGGAGCCAATTCCCATATATTGCGATAATAATGGGATGGTTACTAAACCAAAGGAACCCAAGTCTCATCCTAGGTCTAAGAACATTCTGAGGATGTTCTACTTAATCAAAGAGATCGTGGCCCATAAAGATGTAGTAAACAAAAGAGTTCCATCTTAAGATAATATTGTAGATCCATTAAAAAAGCCATTATCTCAAATTATCTTTGAGTGTTACAGGGGTCTGATGAGGATCAAACACATAGGTAATTGACTTTAGGTCAAGTGGGAGATTGCTTATTACAGATGTCCTACAAGCTAATCATGTGAGAAACGACACATGTGACACGTTGCATAGTCTTTTTGCTTATTATTATTATTGATATTTTTCTCACTTTATGTTGCTTGTTGTAAATATTGTAATATCCTTTAATCTATGTAATGGGAATTAGATCATAATGAGATCATGATAATGAGATTAATTCATCTTTAAACATAGATCCCAGATATTCTCGATCATAGGTTATTCAAGAGGAACATCAAGATAATCAGATAAATTGGTATACTACATGCCCATCCATATGATAAAGGCAGTTGGTCTGAAAGCTTCTTGTGTGAGGATACTAGGGATATAGTGTGATTAATAATTAGAGAATGAGTTTGCTGATTGATTCGCTTACAGAATGTTGGATGGTTAATGATACCTAATTGTTAGATAACAATTATATAGTCCTAGTTGTGTGTCTGGTCCTTAAACTTGATGCATCAAGAATGTCTTGTTTGAGTACTTTCTCTAACACTAGACTTACATATATGGAAGTTCTATATCTGGTGTAGCTAATTATCGAGATTGGTAGCCAACTTTACAAAGGCAATTGAGTGTCAATAGATGATCGTCTACTTTTAGTATCATAAGAGGAAAATCTTGTGTACTCTTGCTCAGACAAATCCCTAGCTAGGGTTGTTTGGATTGAGAGAGAAGGAGTTCTCTAGGAGAATTCGATTAAAGAGAGACCTAGATAGATTTCGTATGAGGCTTAACTATATACCGGATATACGATCTCTGGGATATTAAATAGATAAGGGACTAAAGATACATGGTAACTGAGGATAGATAGGTCCAATGGATTACATCCCCCTGTATTGTCTGAACTATAACATAGTAGCCTAGTATGTCCATAGTCTATGAGTTGAGTGAATTATTATAAGATAATAATTTATTAAATCAAAAGGAGTTATGATAGATGCAACTCATAACCAACTTGGTATTGGGCCTAAAGGGTCACACATATATGATAAATGTTGTGACGAGTAGAGATTCGGATATGCGATATCTGCAGAACCCTAGTTTTATTGGATATTTAATAAGCTCTTATATTATTGGATCATATGTATGAGATCCAATTAGAGCTAATAAGAGACTATTGGATAGAGATCCACTAATCTAAGAGGCTTGGGTAGTTGGATAGAGATCTAGTTTCTAATAAGATATGATTCATTTTGGTTAAGTTGTTATACACCTCTATAAATAGGAAGGAGTTACAAGGCTCATAGGCTAGAGTTTTCTATGACAACTCCTCCTATTCTCCTCTGCCTCCTTTCCTCGTCAACTGATAGCTCCTGTCGTAAAGAAGGGCTAGCCCCTTCTTGAAGAGAATTATTGCCTTGTGGTACGTATTGAGAGGAAGATCTTACAATGATTTAAGGAGCATCATCGCCCCATCTATTGTGTGGATCACTACTAGAAAGGACATCTGACTTCCTTCATCTACACCACATGATCTAAAATTTTTTAGGAATATATGATCTCCCTAGATAAATTATCGAGCACATGATACGTATTTTTGATTTTGTGATTTTTCGCATACCAATCATCACACGATGATTTGATAAGACATGAAAAATTAATTTTGTTTTTATTTTTTATTATGCATGTGATGCTCCTATCAAGTTACCGAACACCTATAAATACCCCAGTCAACTTGGTTGATAAAGCATCTATTCCTGAGCTAGAAATTCCAAGTTGTAAGTTCTCATTTTAAGCATAGTTTGAGTCATCTCCTCCTCTTGTGTATGGTTGAAATTATAAGTTATAGAATATGAGAGATCTCTCATAAAAAAGAGAGTGAAGGTTATCTCCTAACTTGGAAAAGGAGAAAATTATAACAACTATAGTTGATTTCACCTATTGGAAAAAAAAATCAGTAGTAAAAGCTAGTAGTCTCAATGGAAAAGGAATTAGGAGTGGATGTAGGTCAGGAAGATCGAACTATTATAAATTAATTTACTTCTCTTTTCTTGCTTTTAATATATGACCTAGTTTTATTCTCTTTACTCGCTTCTTTAACTTGATTAACTAAGTTGTAGAGTTTTTTATTAATCGAATAAAAATACTATTGTACTAATTCACCCCCCCCCCCCCCACCCCTCCTCTTAGATTCAATATACTATCAATCGATATCAAAGTCATGTTCTCTCAATTAGATTAATATCTAAGAGAGATCTAATAACTTTTTCAAGAAATTAAGAGGATTATTCGTCCTCATATGTTCAATGGATGAATTATGCTTATTTAAAAAACTAGAATGAGAATTTTTTTGCATTCTATGAATTTTGATTTGTGGAATGCTGTTAAGTTTGATTTCATAAATCTTCTAAATCGATGGATACATAGATTGATTTTAAAAAGAAAATACTTTCTTTAAATGCTAAAGCTATCTTTATTTTGTGCCTTAGATAAAAATGGGTTTAAGTAAGTTCCTACTTATGACACTGCACATGATATAGACACACTTGAAATTACTCATGAAGACACAAGTAGACTATAAGAATCCAAAATTAATCTTTTGTTTATAGTTATAAATTATTTTAAATAAAATCAAACGAATCTATTTGTGACATATAGACCTATTTTAGGAATGTTGTTAATAGATTAAAAGCTCTTAGTAAGAACTATACTAATCTTGAATTTGTGAGTAAGATTTTATACTAATCTTGAATTTGTGAGTAAGATTTTACAGTCTTTTCCCAAAAACTAGGATCCAAAGGTAATGGCAATCCAAGAAGCTAGAGATTTGAACAATCTTTCTTTTGAAGTATTTATAGAATATTTAATAACATATTAAATGGCATATAAAGCATATGATAAACAAAAGAAAAACCATCTAAAGCAAAAAAAAGAAAAGAATATTGCTCTCAAGTTGAAAGAATATTACTCGAGCAAAACCATAAGTGATAATGATGAAAATATGATACTTATTATAAAAAGATTTAAAAATTTCATGAGGAAAAGGCAAGACAAATCTAAGAAGAGAATGAAAGAATAAAAATGAGCCTAAGAAAGATTTCAACCATATGCTATGAATACAATAAAAATGGGATACTTAAAAAATAAATATCTATAATTGAAGAAGAAGCCAACAACCTAAAAGAAGAATTAAGTACTCAAAATAACATAAGTATGAATCAAGTGATTCAGAAGTGGAAGAGCAAATTAATGAAGAAAATTTGGCAAATTATACTTGGATAGCTCTCAATAATGAGATGTCTTCAAACAAGAGCCATGAGAATAAAATGATATCTTAACAATGGATACTCAAGATATACGATTGGAGATCCTACATACTTTTGAAGCTTGATAGTCGAGATAGTGAATATATTATATTCAAAGATAACAATAAAAGAAAATTCATTAGTATCAAAAATATTACTAACAAATCAAATCTCTTGATTGAAAATATACTTTTGGTAGATGGTTTGTATTAGGATCAATTGACACTAAGAGGGAGGATGAATTAGTGTAAGTGTAAAAATTTCAATTTAAGGAAAACTTTTCATGAGAATCAAAACTAGAAATCGGATGTGTCTCATTGAGTAAGTGAGCAATAAGCTATTGAACGAAGCTAAGTTATGATTATCCTAAAAGAAAGCTCCGTATAAGAATATGTATAATAAAAAAATAATAAAGTAGAGAAATGCTCACAGATTTATAGTGGTTCGACCTCAACATAACCTACGTCCACTCCCGAGTCCTTTTCTCCGAGGTCTACTAGTATCCACTATCAATCTTCTTTGGGTAAAGATCAAACTCTTACAAGCTTTTTAATCTCAACTTATAAAGGAGACCTTTATAAAAGACTATAACCTTTCTTGCTCACTCATTTGCTCTTTTTCTTTTTCTTGTACACTTTTAGCACACCTTTTTTTCAAAGATTTTTGCCCAATCAATTGTGTAAAAGCTTATGCTAAATGCAAGAAAACTTGGGGTAATTGGCTTCAGAAATGAAATCAAAATTCAAACATATCTAAAAAATCCAGGTACAGGTAGTACAGTTAGGATCAAAGCGATACTAGGAGGAGGGGCGAATTAGTGCTGATGAGAAATCTTCATCAATTTAAAAATTTTGCTCAATGAAAACTGTATCAGAAATGCATTTAAGTGTAGAGATTTTTGTAATAGTGCAAGCAAAGATAATAGATAGTTAAATAATAGAGCAATGAAGTTAAAGAGCAAAGAAGAGGAAGTAAACCAATTTTATAGTGGTTCAGTCTCGTGACCTACATCCACTTTCCGATTCCTCCTCTGTTGAGGCCACCGCCTTCCACTATTGATCTTCCTTAAATAGGTGAGATCAACTACCCTCTTACAACTCTATTCTCCTTTTACAGGTTTAGGAGATAACCTTTACAAGACTCAAAGCTCTCCCTTAAATAAAGAACTACATAAGACAAAATGAGGAAAAGCTCTCAATTATAATAGTGTTTTCAAAAGATTTTACCTCTTAATTTCTTGTATACCTCAGGCAAGAAAGGGTGGAATATTTATAGGCCCCATATGGCTTTAAAAGTGGAGCCAAAAATTAATTTTTAAGTGATCCTAAGGTGCTAGTCTTGAAGACTGCATTCAGGACGGTTCAGTCGCCTGATAGCCTAGGAGACTGTGTCTGGGCGGTTCAACCACCCAGTCTAGGCAGTTCAACCATCTAACACATATTTGAAGACTGTGTCATCTTAGAAACCGTGTCTTCGAAGATCATGCCTTATCTGACCTTGGGTTACTGAAAATATTTTTATAATGAGTCCAAATCAGTCCTACTTAAGGCCTAATGGCCTCTTAATTGAGTTAGTAAAACTAACTCCCATTATGATGCTAAATACGATACTCAACATACAATGTTCGTTACCCGATCGTTTCTTCGATGAACTCCTGACATTTTTTCGATGATCCCCAACGAGCTCCCGATTTCCTTCGGCGAACTCCCAATGAACTTCCAGCATTCTTCCGGTGAACACCCGGCGAGCTCCCGACATCCTGTTCGCGAACTCCCGACGAACTTCACAGCAAACTTCTAGTGAGTTCTCGACGAGCTCCCGACAACATCGTCCGAACCTCGGTTGACCTCCAGTGAACTGTCGGCGAGCTCCCATTACGTCGTCTGAACCTCGGCCCAATGCTCGAACTTGATTCCAGCCCAACATATGATTATATTGCCCTTTACTATCGCAGTTAATCCTACATCATTTTCTTTAGCACACAAGTTAGATCATAAAATCAATTACTTGATTTCATCATCAAAATTCGAGATTCAACAATCTCCCCCTTATTGATGATGACAATCAATTGATGACAAAGTTAACCTTAACTCCTCTTATGTATATGTCATAGGATAAATACAACAAACTTGAATTCAAAAGAACCCATCACTTTTGAATTCAAGTATAGTATTTTCATAATTTAACTATTCATGATACCATACATAATAAAATTTTTAAAGTATTTTTTTTCTTAGTATCACATGATAAATAATTTTAATTGATATGCTTCATATAATAAACATTTTAAACATTCACTTTATGTCATTAATCATGATACCATTAATGATAACATTTTTAACGTAATCATATTCTTAGTATCACATGAAATTTTCAATCATTATGTTCATAATATAACCATATCATCAATTATGATATAGAATTCATTTCAACTATTTCAAATATCTCAAAATATCTCTCTTATGTCATCAATTATATCGTTTCTCTCCCTTTATCATCAACAAAAAGGAGAAATGCTCAATTCATATTTGAACATTTATCATAAATATCCATCATTTGAATATTTATCATTTTTGAATATTTATCATACCATTTTGTCATCAAAATGCTATCTCTCCCCCTTTTGTCACCAAAAAGGAAAAATGTTCAACATATCTTTTCTAAACAATTGTTCAAAATAAATGTTCATTTTATGATAAAATTTTAAACATAACATTTATCATATATCATCAATTAGATCATTTCTCCTTTTTATATAAAAAAGAGTTTAATCTATTTCATATCAAATTACTTTCTTCCCCTTTATAAGTAAAATAGAAGAAGAAGAAGAAGACGGGGAGGGGGTGTCAAAGATCCAAAACCAAGTATCCCAAAACAAAATAAATTATTAAGAGGGAGGATATATATTCATGAATCCAAGAATAAAAAATATTGAAAGAAAGCTCAAAAGTCGAGGAAAGTCTAAGAAGATTATAAGAGCTACTCATGTATCCAGAATTATCTCATCTAAATTTCAAGCAAAAGCTCAAGAAATCTAAAAAATAGCAAATCATGTATTTGGATAGTTTAACATTCCCAACTCTCTTCTAAGAAAGTCAAATTGGTCTTTATTTAATGGCTTAGTGAAGATATAAGTCAATTGATGCTTAATATCAATAAATTCCAAAGATAGATCATGATTATTTACATGATCTCTAATAAAGTGATGCCTAATGTCAATATATTTAGTTCTTGAGTGTTGAATGGAATTTTTAGTTAAACATATTGCACTAGTGTTATCGCATTTGATAGGAATATTTTTCAAGTAAATTCCATAATCTTCTAAAGTGTCTTTCATCCAAATGACTTGTGCACAGCATGCACCAGCTGCTATGTATTCAACTTCGGCTATAGATAATGTAATCGAATTTTATTTTTTAGAAGAGTAAGAAACAAGAATATGTCCTAAGAATTGGCATGTTCTGGTTATGTTTTTTCTATCTATTCTACAACCTCCAAAATCGACATCTGTATAGGCAAGTAAATCAAAGTTTTTAGACTTAGGATAACATAAACCTAAATTAAAAGTTTCTTTTAAGTATCTAAAATATTCACTTAAATGTCTTAAAATGAGAATATTTAGGATTGGATTGAAATCTTGCATACAATCCAACACTAAACATTATTTTCGATCTAGTAGCAGTTAAATATAATAAACTATATATAATTTCTCTATATATTTTTTGATCAAAGTTTTCACCTTTATTATCCAAGTCTAGTTTTGTAGAAGTGCTCATGGGTGTGTTTATGGCCTTGGCATTGTCCGTACTAAATCATTTTAACAAATCTAAGGTATACTTAGTTTGACATATAAAGATACCATCATTTAATTATTTTATTTATAATCCTAAAAAAATATTAATTCACCCATTAGGCTCATTTCAAATTCTTAGCAGAAGTTTTACATAAGGATTCATTTGTTGAACCAAAAATAATATCATCAATAACTAGAAAATTATTTTTAAAATACTTAAAAAATAATATAGTATCAACCTTACCTTTTGAAAAAATATTTGAAATAAGAAAAGAGCTAAGTCTTTCATACCAAGCTATAGGGGCTTGTTTCAATCCATAAAGAGCTTTAGATAGTTTAAAAACATGATTTGAAAAAAAGATCATTTTCAAAACTGGGGGGTTGTTCAATATAACTTATTTGGAAATAGAACTATTAAGAAAATCACTTTTGACATCCATTTAAAATAACTTAAAATTCTTAAAAGAAGCAAAGATAAAGAGTATCCTTATGGCTTCAATTCTAGCCACCGGAGCAAAGATCTCTTCATAATCGATCCCTTCTTCTTGGTTGAAATCCTTAGCCACTAATCTAGCCTCGTTTCTAACCATGATACCATTTTCATCTTGCTTGTTTCTAAATACCTATTTAGTACCAATCACTAAACGGTCACAAGGTCTAGAAACAAGCTCTCATACCTCATTTCTCTCAAATTAGTTTAACTCTTCATGTATTAAAATAACCCAAGAATAATCTTTTAGGGCTTCCTCAATGCATTTTGGTTCAATTTGAGATAAAAATGTAATGTTAGCATAAAAATTCTTAAATGATGAACGAATTTGAACACCTTTTGATGTATCTCCTATTATTAACTCCTTAGGATGAGTATCTACATACTTTCATTCCTTAGGTAAGGATTCCTTGGAAGTAGATGCATCCAAGTTATTTTAGAGAAGAGATTTATTATTCAAATTTAAAGTATCAAAATCAAAATCATCATCAAAATCAATTTTCTTCAATTTGGGAACCTCATTAAAAACAATATGGATAGATTCCTCAATTACTAGAGTTCTTGAAATTGAGGAATAACCAAGAAATATGTCTTTCTCAGATTTTACATCGAACTTTCCTAAGACATCTTTTTCATTCAGAATAAAATATTTACAACCAAATACTTCAAAATATAAAATATTAGATTTTTTATTATTTCATAATTCATAAGGCGTTTTGGAGAGTAATGGTCTTACGAGAACCCTATTCATGAGATAGCATATCGTGTTAACAGATTCAGCCTAAAAATATTTGGGTAGGTTATGTTAGTTTAACATGGTTCTAGCCATTTCTTGTAAGCTCTTATTTTTTCTTCCCACTACTCTATTTTATTATGGATTTCTAAGAGTAGAGAAATTATGATTATACTCATTCGAGTCACAAAAATTTTGAAAATCATGATTTTGAAACTCACCACCATAATCACTATGTAGAAATAAAATCATAAAATCTTTTTCGTTTTGAACAAGTTTGCAAAATTTTAAAAAATATTTAAAAGAATCACTTTTATGTGCTAAGAAATAGGTCTAAGTATATCTACTATAATCATCTACAATAATAAAAGCATATTTGCTACCTCCTAAACTTGTAGTATCAATTGGTTCAAATAAATCCATATGGATCAATTGTAGTGGTCTAGAGGTGCTTATTTGATTTTTTGATTTAAAACTACTTTTTATTTGTTTTCCTAGTTGACATGCATCACAAACTTTATCTTTTACAAACTTGATGCTAGGCATTTTTCTTACTAGATTTTTAGTTGAGATTTGGTTTAAAAGTTTCATACTAGTATGTCATAGTCTCCTATGCCAAATTCATGCATCATCATTTAAAGCCGAGAAACACATTTCATCTAAAAAATTATCAATGTCGATAGTATACATATTATTGCTTCTTAGGGCAATCATAGAATTATTTATGTGTGGTATGTCAATTATACAAACATTAGATTCAAATTTGATAATGTATCATTTATCACACAATTAGCTAATGCTTAGTAGATTATGTTTCAAACCATTAACTAATAATATATTTTCTATCAAGATGTTTGATTTATTACCTATAGTTCCTTTCCTAAGTGATAAATCTTTCATTTAAGCTAGTAAGCTTAGAGAAAGGAGTTGGATCTCCGATCATGTGCCTTAAGCATCCACTATCAAGGTACTATTTTATAATTTTATCCTTTGTTTGGAGACATTCCTACAAGAAATGGGGTTTTAGTTTATATACTCATTTACCTTTGGGTACCTCATGAAAAATTCTACCTAATTTTACTAATGACATCAAGTTGTTTATGGTTCCTTTAGGAACCCAAATTCATTTATGTGTACTATGTCTTTTAAATGAACTTTTGTAAGTATAGTGTCTAATTATTTCACAAAAATTATATTTATTTCTAGGTGAAACATATAATGTTAGTCCTTTAACGAAGATAATTGGCTTTTATTGAGTGTTACTCAAAA
Organism: Ensete glaucum; assembly: GCA_021527575.1. Taxonomy (NCBI): domain Eukaryota; kingdom Viridiplantae; phylum Streptophyta; class Magnoliopsida; order Zingiberales; family Musaceae; genus Ensete; species Ensete glaucum. The sequence goes on along the minus strand of CM038552.1, from coordinate 18,482,748 downwards.
AGCCAATTCCTTCCTTTCTATGAACATGACCCTTATTACTAAATATCATGTTTAAGGATTTGTTATATATTTTAAATTTTTTAATGTTTCTTGTAATGAAGTATTTTTTTTATTAAGTATATCTAGTTCTTTGTGCAAGGAGCTATCCTATGTTCATCATACTCCTTTTTAAAAATTTTAAATTTACTAGCAAGTGAAGTATGCTCTTTCTTTAACAATTTATACTTTTTACTAACTAATTTAAAATCATCAAACAAATCATTGAATGTATTAAATAATTTATTATAAGATAAAGAAGACTTGTTTAGGTTACTTGCCTCATCGCCAAATGCCATTAAAGCGTAATTTGTAACTTCTTCCTTGTTGGTTGACTCCTTGTCTTCAGATAAACTTGAGTCATCCCAAGTGGCTTTGAGTGCCTTCTTCTTTAGTTGCTTCTTCTTCACTCAGGGACATTCATATTTGAAGTGTCCCGACTTTTTACATTCATAACATATTATTGAGTCCTTTTTTAGTTCACTTTTGTTCTTTGCATCTTTTCTTGTAAAAAGTGCAAAGTCCTCATCATCATCATCGTCACTTGAGTTTTCTCCCAAGTGGTCTTCCTTAGTTCTAAGTGTTATGTCCTTCCTGTTCTTTGGAAGATTATTCTCGAGTTCATCATGTGCTATACATATCATTTCATAAGTCATCAAAGATCCAATTAGTTCTTCAAGTTGAAAATTATTTATGTCCTTTGCTTCTTATATTACCGTTACTTTAGGATCCCAACTTTTAGGAAAGGATCTTAATATTTTGTTAACAAGTTTAAAATTAGAAAAACTTTTACCAAGTACTTTTAGACTAGTAACGACATTCTTAAAATGGGTGTACATGTCTCCTATGGTCTCACTTGGTTTCATGCGAAATAGCTCATAGCTCATAGCTATGCACTAAAAGATTAATTTTTGACTCTTTGACTCGACTAGTGCCTTCGTGTATGACTTCAAGTGTATGCCAAATCTCATGCGCAATTTTGCATAGAAACCTGATTAAATTCGTTTTTATCAAGAGCATAAAATAAAGTATTCATCGCTTTAGCATTCAAAGAGAAAGTTTTTTTTCTGAATCATTCCATTTGTTCATTAGTTTGAAAGACTTTTCAAAACTGCTTTCAATAATATATCATAATTCAAAATCAAAAGAAAGGAGAAAAATTCTCATTCGTGTTTTCCAATACGTGTAATCTGTCCCATTGAACATGGGAGGATGAGTGATAGAAAGTCCCTCTTGATTGCCAATAAAAGTCATCTCTCTTTGATTTTAAGCAAAATAGAGGGGGTGCATGGGGGTGGATTGGGTGGGGATGTGGGGGTGGGGTGAATTAGTGTTAATGAGAAATCTTCATCGATTTAAAAATTTTGCTCAATGAAAACCATATCAATAATGTATTTAAGTATAGAGACATTTATAATAGTATAAGCAAAGATAATAGATAGTTAAATAACAAGCAATGAAGTTAAAAAGCTACAAAGAGGAAGTAAACCAATTTTATAATGGTTCGGTCTTATGACCTACGTCCACTTCCCGATTCCTCATTCGTTGAGGCCACCAGCTTTTGCTATTGATCTTTCTTCAATGGGTGAAGATTAACTACCCTCTTACAACTCTATTCTCCTTTTACAGGTTTAGGAGATAACCTTTACAAGATTCAAAGCTCTCTCTTAAACAAAAAACTACACAAGATGAAATGAGGAGAAGCTCTTAATTAGAATAATGTTTTCATAATATATTTGCTTTTAATTGCTTGTATACCTCAGGCAAGAAAGGATGAGATATTTATAGGTCCTAAATGGCTTCAAAAGTGGAGCCAAAAATTAATTTTTAATTGATCCTGAGGTGCTAGTCTCGAAGACTACATTCTGGGCGGTTCAACCGCTGACAGCCTAGGAGACTGTGTTTTGGGTGGTTCAGTCGTCTAACAGTTTAGGAGATTATGTCTGGGTGGTTTAACCACCCAATCTAGGTAGTTTAATCGCCTGATACACCTTTGAAGACTATGTCATCTTGGAGACTATGTCTTCGAAGACTGTGCCTTATTTGACCTTAGGTTACTGAAATGACATTTATAATGAGTCTAAATTAGCTCCAATTAAGGCTTAATGGCCTCTTAATTGAGTTAGTAAAACTAACTCTCATTATGATACAAACTATGATACTCAATGTATAATATTTATTGTCTGATCATCTCTTCGATGAACTCCCGACATCTTTCTGATGAACCCCCGGCGAGCTCTTAATTTCTTTCGGTGAACTCCAAATGAACTTCCAACATTCTTCTAGCTAACACCTAGCGAGTTCCTGACAACCTGTCGGTGAACTCCCAATGAACTGCCGATCAAACTTCTAGTGAGTTCTCAGCGAGCTCCCGATAACATCATCCGTACCTTGGTTGACCTCTGGCGAACTCTCGGCGAGCTCCCATTGCATTGTCCAAACCTCGACCCGATGCTCAAACTTGACTTCGGCCCAACATATGATTGTACTGCCCTTTACTGTTGTAGTTAATCCTGCATCATTTTCTTTAGCACACAAGTTAGATCATAAAACATATTAATTGATTTCATCATCAAAATATGAGATTCAATAGGTACAACCACTGAAAGCTGCTCAAAATACTGGGTGATGATAGTACAACTACTAACTTGGGTGGTATAATCGATGGCCTGGGCAATACAACTGTCACCCACCGACAGTACAACCATCGAGAATTATATAAAAGTAATTTCCTTCACTTCTCTAATCCTGACTTGTACCTCTTGTTGACCACTTTTCAAGTCAACCAATTGAACTCGACCTAAGCTCAACCCACAATCCATAGTAGACCTGATTTGCCTCACTTGAGTTAATTTGAATTCCTTCAAAATCTAACATAAGCAGGACTAAAACCATACCCTCGGCCAACTTCCAACGAACTCCCGGCAAGCCTCTAATCCCTTCAATGAGCTCCTGACGTACTCTCAGCGAGTTCCCTACTGCATCATCCTAACCATGGCCTGATGCCCAGACTTGACTCTGGCCCACATCTGGTTATAATTTTCTCTCTATCGTAATTAATCCTTCATCAATTATTTCTAATACACATGTTAGATCAATAACCCATCAATTGATTTCATCATCAAAATTCGAGATTCAACAATTTTTCCCTTTTGATGATGATAATTAATTGATGACTTGAGTTAAACTTTACTCCCCCTGCATCCATGACATGATTCAAATAAGAAAAACTTAAATTTAAGAGAACCAACTACTCTTGAATTCAAGTATCATAACATCCATTTATCAGATTTTGAAATGATATATAATGAATTTTAAAATCATCAAATCATATATGATACATGATATTTATCTCAACCAATCATGAATGATCAAATTTTCAAAGTGTATAATATGAATTTATGCATCAATCATACATTAAATTAAAGTTTTCTTCCTTACATCATCAATTATTTCTCCCCCTTTGTTTAACAAAAATAGGAGAAATATTTATTTTTTTTGATTTTCTACATATATCATAAATATGTCATTTCTCCCTCTTTGTCATCAACAAAAAAATGGAAATGTTAAAGCAATAATTTAAAGGCACATGCGTCAATGTTCCCCCTTAGTAAAATAGGATATGAGTAATAATTTTCTCATAAAAAATTTTCTTTCCTTTTGTCATATATGTATTATTTTTCATATATATGTCATCAATATATTATTTCTCCCCCTTTGTTATCAATAAAAAGAGGTGAAATAATAAGCAAATAATTTCAAGATATTTGTAATTTTTTATATTTGTACAAAATAAATTTTGCATTGCTCCCCCTTACTAAAACATAATTTTCTTATGAAAATTTTTCTTACTCTTTTGAATAATAAGGAAGGAGAAACAAGGAAGGGGTGTTAAGGATCCAAAAATTTAGTATTCAAAAGAACAAATATCAAGTTGGGAGGGATACTCAAAATATTTATAAAGGATCGTAAAGATCTTATCATAAAGAAGAGCTTGAATCTCAATCTTATAAATGTCAATTTCGAAGAAAATTATTTCGAAGGTGAGCTAAAAAATCTGAGAAATCCAAGAAGAACTAAGAGCTACTCATACATTTAAATTATGTGAACTTCAAACAAAAATAGTAAATCATGTTTTTTGAAGATCATCTTTATATAAATTTTTCTTCCCCTTTTTATAAACAAGAAAGTAGAAATAAGGAAGGAGAGTGTAAAACATCATATCACGAAAATACTCAATTTTATAGATGTAAAAATTTTAAAATCTAAGAAAAATCAAGAGCTATCAATGCAATTTAATTCATCTTATGTAAATTTCAAATAATGTAGCAGATCATGCATTTTGCATGCAAATTTTAATAAAAGGTATAATTTATAAAGGCCAAGAAATCTAAGGAAAAATATGATGGTAAATCAAGCTTAATGAAAATAAGCCTTAGGGGATTAAATAATCTTAAGTTATCAATTCATTTAGATAAATCTTTCTAATAAAATAGAAGAATGATCTTGATAAAAATCTCAATTATAATTGTTAAAATCATAAATCTCTTTTTTATTAAAAATAAAAATATATAGATTTAAACATGATTCCCATAAAGAATATATCAAGTCAAGAAATCAAAAAAATGTTCATGATAAAACAAATCTCTTTTAATTTTGAAATTATCATAAATTTAAGAAATATTAATTATGATGATAAGTTATATCATTCATGAGTTATAATATAAATCATGTCAAGAAAGATATTAATATCAAAAGACATTTATGAATCCCAAAAGGCATGATTTAATTTAATAATTCTCCTCTTAGATAATAAAATGGAATCTTAAGAGATCAAAAAAGAGTCTTTACTCATAAAATTATCAAATTATAAATATTAAGAAATCAAGATTATGATTAGGATGAAACTTTTCTTTAGTAGGTTACAAAGGAGACATAGGAGATCAAGATCATGGTTCATAATGAAAAAATCGTATGTTATAATTTCAACAGATCAACAAAATAAATAATGATTCATTTGGATAATTTGCTTAAATAAAACATATGAATCATAGTAAACTATCTTGATTTATATGAAGATCTTAAGTTACAATTTTCAAGTTATCAAGATCATGATAGAATCATCAAAATATCAATAAAGTTAGATAGATTCATCAATCTCTTTTAAAAGTCATTTGAAAACATATCCAAAATCATCATAAAAAATCACTTTTCAGAAAATTTCAATGACAACATAGATGGTTTTTCAAAAATAGCTAAAGTTCTCTGATTCATTTTTGTAGTTTAAGAGATTCAATAATAATAATATCACTTTATCTCTTATTGAAGGTTTGATAAGATAAAGATGTTTTTAAGAAGAAATATCCTCATTTTTAGTTATTTCATGCAATTTGTTTCAAGAATGTCTTTGTCATCAAAAACTAAGTTTCATTTATAAAAGAAAACATCAAGATCATAATAAAATATTTTCAAATATTTTAAGACTGAAAAACCAAGTATTATTTCCAAAAGAAATCATCAAAACAAAATATTTTTAAACAAGAGTTTTAATTCATTTTAATTCCAATTAGTTTTCTTTCTTAAGTGAGTCCAACTTTATAGATTTATTAAAATGAGTTATCATACTCATTTCATTCTCATTTCAAGAATATTTTTAATTTTTAAAAATACTAAAAAAATAAAGCATGATTTTTCTCTCCCCTTTTTAATTTTATTTTATGCTAAAATTCTAACATTTAACAATAATCGTTGAATCATATTTTAAGTCACTTCTTCAATACTAACATTAACATAACATCATCATGGTCACTAAATATGAAATTTCTAAATGAGTAAAATATTTTTAAATGAAATCTTTTAGTTTATTTTCAATCCAACCAAATTTTCTTTGTTAAATGAGTCTAATATATTACCAAGAAATTTTCCTTCTCATTTAAAATTTTAAAATTTTCAACCATATTAGAAAATAAAACATGATTTTATATATATAATTTTTAAATTTAAATTTAATATTTAATCATTTCATTCAATCTTATCTCAAGACAACGTACACTCATTTAACCATTACAACCATAATCATTATCAAAGTCTTTCTTTCATATATTATAATATTTTTTATTAAAAATAACTAAACTTTCTTTGTTCTAATTATAGCATACTCTAGCTGCACAAAAAATATTCGCCATTGAGAGCAATCAAAATTATGAATCATCTAAAGATTCATTACTAATAATTTTATTTTTAATATTTTTTTATTATTACTTAGGCTATTGAGCTTGAAAGGAGTGTTAGATCACAAGTCATGTTGTTTGAGCATCTAATTTCAAGATATCATTTAGTACTCCTAGCCTTGTTAGGAGACAACTCTACAAGTTGGGGGGTTTTGGTTTAGGTACATATTTTAGTTTGGGTCCCTTATGAAAGGTTCTTCCCATTTTCTCTAATGGCTTGAGGTTGTTTATGGTTCCTTTAGAAACCCAAATTAATTTATATCGACTATACTTTTTAAATAAACATTTGTAGGCTTTATGTCCTAATTTTTCATAAAAGTTACATTTAATTTGTGATAGTAAGTTTAGAGTGGGTCCTTTGACAAAAGTAGTTGGCTTTTGTTGAATGATGCCAAGAAAGCCGATACCCTTTTTTCTATTAACATGACCCTTATTTGCAAGGATCATGTTTAGGGATTTATTTCATATTTCAAATTTTTCTAAAGTTTATTTTAACATGATATTTTCTTTTTTAACATTTTCTAACGTTTCACATTTAGTGCAAGAATTGTGTGATAGTGATGTATCATGCATTTGTTCATATTTACAAACTAGTGATACATGCTCTTCTTTAAGCAATTTATAAGACTTGCTAATTTTTCTAAACTCATTATAAAGCTCATGAAATATATTCAATAATTCATCAAAAGTAAATAAACTCTCAGGTGGGTTACTTACCTCATCGTGGTTAGTCACGATCATGAGATTTTCCATTTATTGGCTGTGTTTCTCATCTTTAAAGTGTCTTGGCTTCTTACATTCATAGCAAGAGTTCTTATCCATCTTAAGGTTATTTTTATAGTTTATGTTCATTAATTTTTCTGATTTATTTATCAAGAGTTCAAGTTCAAGATTCTCATCACTCGAGGAGTCATATAATATGCTCGGTTCAAATTCCTTCCTATTCTTTGGAAGGTCTTCTTCTATTCTAAGTTCATTATCCTTCTTGTTCTTTGGAAGGTGTTCTTCACATTTATTTTTGGAAGTTCTTTATTTAATAATTCATTTAGATTAGTTGTGCTTTTATGTGTCATTTCTAATGTATGTCATATATTGAAAGCTGAATCAAAATAAGAAACCTGATTAATTTTATTTTTAACAAGTGTACAAAATAAAGCATTCATTGCTTTTGTATTTAAAGAAAATATTTATTTTTCATAATCATTTCAATCATTTATTGGATTGGTTGACTTCTAAAAATATTTTTCAATAATACACCATAAACAAAATATATCGAAATAAAAAAGATATACATTCAGATTTTGCAAGACGTGTAATATATCCCATTGAACATAGGAGGATGTGAAATGGAAAGTCCCTCATTTATATCAAACAAAGTTATTTACTTAAGTGGGTATTAGTCTAATGAGTAAGACCTTGCTTTGATACTAATTGTTAGGATCAATTGGCACTAAGAGGTGGGGGGGGGGGAGTGAATTAGTGTAAGTGTAAAAATTTCAGTTTAAGGAAAACTTTTCATGAGAACCAAAACTAAAAATCGGAAGCATTTCATTGAGTAGTGAGCAATAAGCTATTGAACGAAGCTAAGTTATGATTATGCTAAAAGAAAGCTCCGAATAAAAACATGCATAATAAAATAAAAAAATACTCATAGATTTATAGTAGTTCGGCCTTAATTTGTCCTACGTTCACTCCCGAGTCCTCTTCTTCAAGGTCTACCAGTGTCCACTACCGATCCTCTTTGGGTGAAGGCCAAACCCTTACAAGCTTTTCAATCTCAACTTACAAGGGAGACCTTTATAAAAGACTATAACCTTTTTTGCTCACTCCCTTGCCCCTTTTCTTTTTCTTGCACATTTCTAGCACACCTTTTTTACAGAGATTTTTGCCCAATTAGTTGTGTAAAAGCTTGTGTTAAATGCAAGAAGACTTGGGTTATTTATAGACCCCAATTGACTTCAGAAATGGAGCCAAAATTCAAACGTATCCGAAAAATTCAGGCATGATTGGTACAACCATTGGCGCTAGCAATACAACTGTCAAAAGTTGCCCGAAATATTGGGCGGTGACAGTACAACCGCCGACCTGGGTGGTACAACCGTCGCCTACCTATGGTACAACTATCGGGAATCCCAAAAAAGTGATTCCCTCCACTTTTTTAATCCCGACTTATACCCTTTGTTGATCACTTCTTATGTTAACCAATTGAGCTCGACCTGAGCTCAATCCACTCTTTGTAGTGGACCCGGTTTACCTCACTTGAGTTAATTTGGATTCCTTTCAAATCTAACTCAAGTAAGACTCAAACCTTGACCAATGCTAACTATGACTTAATTACAATCAATATAGTCAACAAGTCCACTAAGACCTTCCTAACTCCCAATAAGCTTTTTAGCTACCCCCGACGATCTTCCTACAAGTCTCTTGGTCTTCCTCAGGCGAACTCCCTGACACCATCCTGGCAAGCTCTCGATCTCCTTCGGCAAGCTCTCAGGGAACTCCCGACAAGCTTCTGGTACCCTTGACCGGCTTCCGACAAACTCCCAACAAGCCTTTGATCCCTTCGGCGAGCTCTCGGCGTACTCCCAGTGTAGTAGATATATTTTCACATACTTCTTATCACATAAAAATATTTATTTTATATATTTATTATGTTTTATAAATAAGTTTAAAATAAAAAAAGTTTTATGATTTTTTTATATATAGTGATCGTAGTAGTGAATTTAAATATTATAATATTTTAAGAATTTTATGATTTGAATATGTATGATCATAATTTCTCTATTTTAATAAATTTATAATGAAATAAATTCATTGAGAGAAAGCATAAGAGTTTATTAAATATGACAAGAATCATACTTAATGAATATAGCCTACCTGAATATCTTCAGGGCAAAGCCATTAACATAGTATGCTATATCATAAATAGGATTCTTGTAAGATTTCACGTAACTAAATTCCTTATGAATTATGAAATAATAAAAGATCCAATATTTTATATTTTATAATATTTAATTATAAATATTTTATTTTAAATGACAATGATACCTTAGAAAAAAAATTGATACAAAATTTAATAAAGATATTTTCCTTAGATTTTCCTCTATCTCTAAAGCTTCTTGAGTTCTAAATAAAAAATTTTATTAATTAAAAAATATTTTTATGTTATTTTATAAAAATAATTTTAATGATGATTTTAAATTTAATAAATTAAATATGAATGAGAATTATACGTCTCAAAGCAACCTATATACATCTATTTCTAGAAATATTACCCAAGGAATTAAATTATGTTCATGTGGAGCTAATCACTGAAGATATATCAAAAAGTATTTAAACTCATTCTTCTTTAAAAATATTTATATAAATATTTTTAATCTTAAATTAAGCTTAAATATATTAATGATGCTAGAGAAGACTTATGAGTTTTAGCAATATATCAAGAAATCAATTTGAAGGAAGCAAAGTTTAGATATTTATTCCTAGACTTAGTAATAATCTTATAACTAAAACTAAATGAGTATTTAGGAATAAACAAGATGAGCAATGTGTCATGATTTGAAGCTAGAATAGTGACCAAAGGTTTTAAGTAAAAAAAAGTTATAAACTAAAAAGGAAATCTTTATTTCTATGGCTAAACTTGAAGTTATAAGGATATTCTTTGCTAATGTATATTTTAAAAAATTTAAAGTTTTTGATAATTTTATTTTTAAATAATTTTATATTAAACAATTGATTGGATTTGAAAATGATATTTTTTAACTCATATAATTATCTAAGATTCTTTATGGGTTGAAAGAAGCTCCTAGAGCTTGATAGGAGAGACTTAGCTCTTTTATTATTCAAGATAATATTTTAGAAGATAAGTTCGATACCATATTATGTATTAAATATTTTAAGAATATTTTTTATTATTTAAATTTATATTAAGTTTGTTATTTATGGTTCTAATAATAAATTTTTATGTGAATTATTTGCTAAAAGTATGAGTCACAAATTTAAAATTAGTTTAATAAGTGAATTGATATTTTTCTTTTGATTATAAATAATCAACTAACTGACACTCTTCTTCTATTAAAATAATTTTATATAAACAGTTACCAACATACCAATAAAGTTTATTAAATTTGATATGAACAATGAAAAAAATGATTTGATCAGAAGAATATAGAGGCATGATAGATAGTTTCCAATGCCTTATTGCAACTAAACCTAATAAAATATTTAGTATTAGGCATTGTGTAAGATTTTAAACTAATCCTAAATAATCTTATTATAAAGCAGTAAAAAAAATTAGATACATAAAAAGAATGTCTAATATACAATTATGATTACCTAAATATAAAAATTTTGATTTAATTATTATGTTAATATTTACTTTGTAGGATGTTGAATAGATATAATAAGTATTCTGCAGTTATTTCTTGATTTTTTAAAAATTAAATCCCCATCGTATTATCTACCACTAAAAGTAAATATGTTGTGATAAGTGTATATTATACATAAGTAATTTGAATAAAAAATTATAGAAGATTATGAACCTTACTTCAAAAAATCCTAATAAGATATGACAATATTAATATAATTTTATCAAAAAATAATATTTAATAATTTTAAAGTAAATATATTAATATTAAACATCATTTCATTATGGTCATACTTATCGGATAAGATTATTCAGTTCAATTGAATGTGATAGTTGATTAGATTAAAAAAAATGGGACAGATAGATGTACGAAAGAAAACAAAACTGAGGCTCCATGCGGAAAAAAAGCTTGAAAAATAGAGGTTTTTGCGAGAATTTGCTGAACAAATAATTCATGATATCAAAACCTCATTGATAATAGGAAAAGCCAAAATAAGCGCAATAACTTGTCGAATCACCCTTTCGCTGCTTACAATCGTGTCGCCTACTAACTTAGGGGTTGGTTTCAGAAATGGTCTCGTTGAGTGAGGGCCCACACATGCACTCTCATCCCACGTCAGGTCACGTATTATGCATGAGTACATAATGCACGGTATTTTTTCGTCCGCGATACCACGAGCCACCAATTGCATCAAACTGTTGCCCTGTCCACTGGGTCTTAAATACTTCTTCGGGAACAATATAACGGTTCGAAGCTCGACTTTTGTAGTTGCATGCGACGCGTCCCTGTCACATAACTGGACTTCCCGGTTATGGACGCGAAGCAACACCACGACCGTCGGTGGCTGCTTTGCCGCTGCGTGCTGGTCTCCGTCACCTTAATCGTCGACGACGCCCTTCTTATCCTCGTACTTGGCCTCACCTTCCTCTGCCACCGTCACCCCTTCTCCACGATCAACTCGATGAGGCTTGGCGACCTTCGCGTTGGGCTCGACATCCACAACCTCGTCGTCATCCTCAACCTCACCACGACCAACCTTCCTCTTCGAGACCGATGATGCCGGGCTCTACTACCGGGGGTGCCTCATTGAGGAGGTGACCATCCCACCGGGGGAGGTCCCATCCAAGGGTTCCATTTGTTGAAATTAAACTTGTGCAATTCTCATGAAGAGATTAATTTCATCAGAAGACAGGTTTATTTCTTCAAGAGAAAATATTTATGGAAGGACAAGTCAAATTGGTTATTGATTCTTGAAAGAGTTTATTGAAAGAAAGATTCATTCTTACTGCATAAATCTGCATAAATGTAATGTATCTTGGAGAACTATATAAATCTCATATATTGAGTCATGAAAAATATAGAGTTTATGAAATTATAAAAATATTGAGAGAAATATAGAAGATTTAGCCTTCTCCTACTCTTCCTTAGTGTGCTAACTCATCCTTTCTTCCTATCAACTTCAACAATTGGTATCAGAGCTATGGCTTCATCCTCAAGCACCTTCCAACTCCAAATCCCTAGATTGACAAAAGAAAATTATGACATATGGTGCATCCAAGCTCTCAAGATGTATGGGGGTTTGTAAAAGATGGATTTGTTGAACCAAGTCCAGCAGAAGAAGGAGCGATAAATGCAAAAGCAAAAGAGCAACTCAAAGATAAAAGAAAGAAGGAGAAAAATGCCTTGTTCACAATCTACCAAGGGCTTGATGATACGATGTTCGAGATTATCGCTTCAGCAAATACTTCAAAAGAGGCTTGGGAAATGCTTCAAAAAGCATTTGGTGGTGTTGATAAGGTAAAAAAACTCCGTCTACAAGTTTTACGAGCTGATTTTGAAAAAATTACAATAAGGTAACTCTGAAACTATTTCTGATTATTTCATAAAAGTTATTTCTATTGTTCATCAAATGAGAAGAAATGATAAATAAATAAGTGATCAAAGAGTGATAGAAAAGATACTAAGATCACTAGATTCAAAATTTGATTTTATTGTTGTTGCGATTGAAGAGTCTAAAGATTTGGAAGAAATGTCTTTAGAATAACTTATGGGTTCCCTTCAAGTTCATGAACAAAGGATTACAAAAAGAGCAGAAGAAAGAACTGTGGAACAAATATTACAGACTAAGCTTACTCTTCAAAATAAAGGTGAATCAAATTTTCAAAGAGGAAGAGGTCGTGGACAAAGAGGAAGAGGTGGCAGAAATCAGACCTATCAAGAATCTCCAAACAATAAAGGAGATGGAGAAAATTCTAGCCAAAGAGGCCGAGGTTATGGTCGAAATACAATGCTATATTTGCAAAAGGTATGGGCATTACTCCTTTGAATGCTATTATAATCTTAACAATCAATGTGATAAGGCAAATTTTATTGAAAAGGAAGAGAAGAATGAAAATCAAGTTTTATTAATGACTTATGATAATTTGAAGGAAGATCAGTCTATGACATGGTATCTAGATACAAGAGCTTCAAATCACATGTGTGGCATTAAAGAATTATTTTCAAAAATTGATACAAGCTATTCTGGAAATATTATATTTGGTGATCTATCTCAAAGACCAGTAAGAGGTAAAGGTAAAATTGTTCTTGAACTCCATAATGGCAAAGAGTTATGCATTTCAGATGTTTATTATGTGCCTGATATGAAAAATAATATTCTTAGCTTGGGACAATTACTTAAAAAAGGTTATAATATTGAGATGAAAGATATGACTATTTCAATTTATGATAAAACTAAGACATTAATCTCACATGTGAAAATGGCGAAGAATATAATGTTTCCTCTACATTTATGCATTTTTGATCGATCAAGTTGTTTTAAGACTGATATTGAGGACATTTCTACATTATGACATCTTAGATATACACATTTAAATTTTGAAGCTTTAAAACTTCTAGAGAAGTTTAATATGGTGATGGGAATGCCAAGAATTGATCGCCCATTAAAATTATGTGAAGTATGTGTTATGGGTAAGCAAGAAAGAAAGTCTTTCAAAATCAGCAGAACAAAAAGAGCATGGCATCGACTTGATCTGGTACACTCGGATGTTTGTGGCCCTATTAGCCTAGTATCACTCGGAGGAAGCAGGTATTTTTTTACCTTCACTGATGATCATAGTGGCAAAACTTGGGTCTATAATGAATTTGGCATATATCAAAAACACATGTAGAATAATAAATCATACATGCACCTAAATAGAATAATATAATGTAATATTGATTAATATAAATATATTTTAATATGTAAAGAAGTCAAGGACAAGAGTATTAGATATTTCAATTTTGAAATAGATGAAGCAAGTATAGGCATAATTGATACAATCCCTGTTATGACAGAATTCAGAAGGCAAAATACAAAGTATATGAAATAAGTTTTATACAAATTGAAGGTCTCTATAAAGAGCTATTGATGGTTTTGCTACCAAAGGTCCAGAATCACAGTCCCTGCTTTGCAGAATTCATATGGTCCATCAAAATATAGGTTTTGATAGTCATTTCGACTCCAAATCATTCAATCTTAAGTTCAATAGAAAGATCTAAGAGCCTATTTTCTAACAAACTTTTACATAAATCAGAAACTCCAATAGAAAGATATAAGCAATATAGTGATAAAATATCATGAGCTATAAATTCGGTTTTATAGATTTTATAGACTTAATTAAAATAAATGTTTGGGCTAGCAAATAAACTCTAAATTCTTCAAACTTAGGTTCAAAAGAAAGATATGTGAATCTATTTTTGAATAAACTAAATTTTGTCTAAATCAAAGGTCTATACTAAAACTTATAATAAGAAAAAGGCAGATAGGTCATAGTCTTGACAATATTATAGAATCATACTTAAGCAGCCAACAAAAGATTTCGGATTTATTCAGAATTTTCTTCATAAATCAAGGCAAAAACAAAGATAAATTTCAGTAGGAGAAAGATAGAACACTTACCTTTGAATATTTTAGTATCAAAGGTGTGGATTAGAACACAATATCAAAATCCCTTAATTTCTTCTTCTTCTTTCCTTCTTCTTCTTCTTCTTCTTCTTCTTCTTCTTCTTTCTTCTTCTTCTCCTCCTCAAGTTGACGTTGCAGCCAAAACACCCCCCTTTTTTTCTCTAATTGTTATTTGTTTAAGCTAACATATGTGTTGATAGGTGGTAAACATGCATGTAATGTGCTTATGTGTCACCTATGCACAAGTGGCACTACTTTAAACAAGGTAGTGACACATGTCCTCACAATGTTTCCATTTTTTTTTAACCTTAGTGGGAATCTTTTATAATTCATTTCATATTTTTTTAAGATTCACACTTAGGTCCCTAGCAATCAACTTTTAATATAAAATTATTTAAATAATATAATTAATAAATAAATCCTCAAATTTATAAATGAGTCCTCATAAATAATTTAAAATATTTCATTATATATATTTCAGAAATGAGGGATATTACACTCTCTCCCCCTTAAAATAAAAATTTAGTCCTCTAAATTTTATCATACCTTCATCAACGAAATGATAAGGATAGATTTTTTTCATTTCTTTCTCTAGCTCCTAAGTTGTTTTATCAATAGAATGATGTTGCCATATAACTTTAACTAAGAAATGACCCGATTCCTTAGTATCTTTTCTTTCTTATCAATAATCTGTATAGGTTCTTCCACATAAGATAAGCTGTGATCGATTACAATCGGCTTATACTGAATGATGTGAGAATGGTCATGAATATACTTTCTAAGTATTGAAATATGAAATATGTCATGGATACGACCCAAGGATGGTGGCAAGATAATCTTGTAAGTGATAGAACCAATCCTCTCAATGACCTCAAATGGTCCAATAAATCTAGGACTTAACTTTCCTTTCTTCCCAAGTCTTACTATGCTCTTGGAAGGAGAGACCTTCAAGGATACAAAATCCCCCACTTGAAACTCAATTTCTTATCTTCTATTATCAGCATAGCTCTTTTGACAACTCTAAGCAGTCTTTAGTCTTTCTCTTATAATTTGAATCTTTTCGGTAGTCTCATGCACTTTATCAAGTGCTAACAATTTCCTATCGCCAACTTTCTCCCAACAAATAGGCATTCTACACTTTCGCCCATACAAAGCTTCATAAGGGGCCATCTGAATACTAGACTAGTAACTATTATTGCAGGTGAACTCAAGAGAAATATTTTTATCCCACTTACCTTTCTAATCCATGATATATGCTCTAAGCAAATCCTCAAGTGTATGAATTATTCTTTCTGATTGCCCATCAGTTTGAGGGTGATAAGCAGTGCTAAACTTGACTTTAGTGCCTATAGATTCCTATAATCTTCTCTATAATCTAGAAAGGAATCTGGAGTCCCTATCAAAGATGATCTCCTTTGGAACACCATTAAGCCTTACTATTTCACCGATATATAATTCAATAAGTCTATCTATAGAATATGCCATATTGATCGGTAGGAAATGTGCCACTTTAGTAAATCTATCAATAATCACTCATATAGCATCATGCTTTCTAGAGGTTCTGGGTAGACCTGAAACAAAATCCATGGTGATACTTTCACATTTCCATTCAGAAATATCTAAAGGTTATAACAAACCTCTAGCTCTTTGGTGTTCAACTTTGATTCACTGGCAAGTTAAACATTCTGATATATATATTTTAATCTTTCCCACTAATAATGACTTTTAAGATCTTTATACATTTTTGTACTACCCGAGTGCAAGGTGAATTTGGAACTATGATCTTCCTTCAGGATTTGGTCCTTGATATCTGGGTCATATGGAACACATACCCTATTCCCCATTCTCAACAAACCATCCTCTGAAACACGAAAACCAAGCTTTGATCCTTTTTCTACTTCTTTCCTCAAGTGGATTAAACATGGATCTCGTAATTGACTCTCTTTAATTTGTTGAATGAAATCAGATTGAACCTAGATAGAGGCCATCAATATCATTGAGTTTTGCTCATTCCTAATAGATTTCTCATCGCCATTTTCTTCCAATAATCTCCATTGTTTCACACCAAACTAGCCATAAACTTTACATATTTTCTACTAAGTGAATCAGCTACAACATTGGCATTACCCGAATGATGTCGAATGGTACAATCATAATCTTTTAAAAGTTCTATCTATCTTCGTTGCCTCATATGTAACTCCTTTTAAATAAAGATATACTTTAGACTCTTGTGGTCAGTAAATATTTTAAATGTTTGCCCATATAAATAATGTCTCCAAATCTTCAGTGCAAAAATAATTGTTGCTAACTCCAAATCATGGGCTGGATAATTTAGTTTATAACTCTTCAGTTGTCTAGAAGCATAAGCAATTACTTTCCCTTCTTGCATCAAAACACATACAAGGCCCTTCCTTGAAGCATCGGTGTAAACTACAAATCCTTCGTTACCACTGAGAATTGTGAGAATAGGAGCACTAGTCAATCTTCTTTTTAACTCCTGAAAGCTTTGTTCACACTCATCAACCCATTCAAACCTCACATTCTTTCGAGTTAGCTTGGTGAGGGGGTTAGCAATTCAAGAAAATCCCTCCACAAATCTCCTATAATAACTTGTCATGCCCAAGAAACTTCTAACTTCAGTTACATTTGTTGGTACTTCTCACTTAACTACTGCCTTAACTTTCTTTGGATCAACAAAGATGCCCTTGCCTGAAATCACATGGCCTAAGAAGGTAACTTCATTTAACCAAAACTCACATTTACTGAACTTTGCATACAACTTCTTTTCTCTCGGTATTGACAATACATTTCTCAAGTGCTCCTCATACTTCAGGTCATTCCTTCAATACACTAATATATTATCAATGAATATGATAACACAATTATCCAAGAGTGGATGAAATATCCTATTCATTAATTCCATGAAAGCTACAAGGGCATTAGTCAAACCAAAAGGCATTACTATGAATTCACAGTGTCCATACCGATGTCTGAAAGTAGTTTTAGGGATATCTTCTTTCTTGATATTCAATTAATAATAACCTGATCTCAAGTCAATCTTAGAGAATACTTGTGCACCTGTAATTGATCAAACAAATCATCAATTCTGGGTAGAGGATACTTATTTTTTATCATCACTTGGTTCAACTATCTATAATCAATACAAAGCCTCCATGTTAACTAACAGTACTGGAGCACCCCATAGTGAAACACCGGGTTGAATAAAACCTTTATCTAATAGTTCTTGTAGTTGCTTTCTTAATTCTTCTAGCTCGAGTGGTACCATTCTATAAGGAGGCTTGGATATTGGTGTTGTTCCAAGGACTATCAATAGCAAATTCACTCTCTCTATGTGGAGGTAACCTAGGCAAGTTATATGAAAAAACATCGGGGAACTCTCTGACTACCGAAATTTTATTTAGATGAGCTGCTTGATTTAAATTCTCCTTTACACATATAATATAGCAAGAACAACCCTTTTGCATAAATCGATGAGCTTGAAACACCGATATTAGGCAAAGAAGTGAGTCATGCCTATTATCCTTAAAATAAAAGATGGGCTAATCTGGTATGCAAAAAATAATTATTTTTATTAGCAATCAATACTAGCATGATAGGAAGATAGTCAATCCATGCCAAGTATAATATCAAAGCCCTGAATCTCTAAGAGAATTAAATTGACAAAAAGTTCATATTCTCTGATAAAAATCAAACAAGACAGATAAAGCAAGTTTGATGTCAAAGTATCCCCAATTACAGTAGTTACGTACAACTCATAATCCAATGGCATAGGTTGAATACCCAAGTGATATGCAAAAGTTTATGAAACAAACGATAGATTGGACTCGGGATCAAATAAAACCTTTGCATTCTTATTAGAAACATGAATAATACCTTCGACTACTGATTTAGAAGCCTGGGATTCCTATTTAGTGATGGCATAAACTCTAGTATGGGCCATCATTCTAAGTGGCAGTGACTCCTTTTTCTTATTTAGTGGACAATCCTTTACTTTATGATCTAGTTTCCCACAAACAAAATAGTCTTCAGTCACCCGAAAACATTTACTTATTTCATGATTATATCCATATTTTACACATGTCTGAGTTCTCTAAGGTGGCTTTCCCTTCTCTAATCCTGACATCTTGACCTTCTTATTACTATTTTCATATTTACTCACTCTCTTACTTTTGCTTGTAAACTTGTCCTTGTAGTGTTTACCCATAATTTTTTGTATCTCCTCCAAGTCTCTTTCAATTATTAAGGCTCTTTCTACTATATCAGCATATGAAGGAAGTTTTAAGGCTGATATTCGACTCCTTATCACTGGTCTTAGACCTCTCTCAAATCT
Organism: Ensete glaucum; assembly: GCA_021527575.1. NCBI lineage: Eukaryota > Viridiplantae > Streptophyta > Magnoliopsida > Zingiberales > Musaceae > Ensete > Ensete glaucum. Next base: position 18,463,818 of record CM038552.1, on the reverse strand, counting down.
TTTTGTTTTCCTAATTTCATCATCGGTCATGTGAGTGGCAAATCTAGAGAGCTTAGTGAATTTAGCTTCATATTTTGCTACAGTCAAGTTTCCCTGTATGAGATTTAAGAACTCCAATTCGTTCTGCTCCCTCATACAATTTGAAAAATATTTATCATTAAATTTTTCTGTGAATACTTTTCAAAAAATGAGCTCATGCCTAATTTCTCTTATTCTCTTCGTTGTTCTCCACCAATGCTCAGCTTCCCCTTCCAACATGAAAGTGGCAAAAGGAACCTTCTGATCTTCAGGATAATTTAAGATGTCAAATATCTTTTCTATTCACATCATCCATTGTTCAACCACCATTGGATCAGGTTCACTACTAAAACTTGGAGGACTAAGCTTTTTAAATTGTTCTATTCCTAATCCAGCCTGAGTTGATGTTCCAGCTTTATCATTTCCTCCTTGTTGGACTTACTGTTGCATCACATGTGTCATAGCCTCAAGGGTTTTCATAATTCCGATTAATTGATCAGCCACAGGAGGACCTGATGACTTCGTCATTCTTGTTTCCTAAAATCATCAAAAAAAAATTATTTGTCAATCACTTTATAAAATCATTAAACCTTAAAGTATAATCTAAAATCGATCTAAAATCAACACAGCTAAATATAATCTACCTTCTTAACAGAGTTCCATCAAAGTCGGTAGTTTCTACACCATATGAGATATGAAAAGGAAAGAAGTATAATCTTAAGGTGGTTAAGATTTAGGAAAGTCCGATATGAAAAGGAAAGAAGTTTGATCTTAAGGTGGTTAAGATTTGGGGAAGTCCTGCCCACTTTAAAAGACACAACTCTAACAAGTTGGAATCAAGGACGGAATGGTGCATGTTTATGGCATACCCTAAGGAGACTTTGGGATATTATTTCTATCATCCTTTGGACCAGAAGGTCTTTATTGCCAAGAGAGTTGTGTTCCTTGAGAAGGAATACATTCTTGGTAGAAACATTAGGAGTGAGATAGAGTTGAGCGAGGTTAGAGAACCTAGCTCAAGCACTATTCCAAAGCCTAAGGACATTTAGGTACCTAGTACACAAGTTACAATTTTATACAGGTCTAGCAAAGTATCTTACCCTCCTGAAAGATATATGGGATATATCAATGGAAATAACTCTCAGGATGTTGATCCTCAGACCTAAGAGGAGGCTATTATGAGTATAGACTCTGAGAAGTGATAAGAAGCCATGAATTATGAGATCGATTCCATATACTCTCAAAAGGTTTGGAACTTTATGGATGCACCTGAGGGTTTCATACCCATCGGCTACATATGGATCTTCAAAAAGAAGATCAGAGTAGATGGAAAAGTGGAGACCTATAATACAAGGCTAGTAACTAAAGAATATCGTCAAAGCTAAGGAGTTGACTATGACAAAACCTTTTCACCTATATCCATGCTTAAATCTATCAAAAATTTTTTAGTCATTACAACATACTATGACAATGAGAACTAGCAAATGTATGTGAAACGATATTCTTTAATGACAACCTCGAGGAGGAGGTGTATATGATACAGCCAAAGAGATGAGGCGATCATATCTTATGACTTCATTAAGAGTGAAGATAAGTCTTGTGTGTACAAGAAAGTAAATAAGAGCATTATCACATTTTTTGTGCTATATGTGGATGACATCCTAATCATTAGGAGTGATGTAGAAATACTTTCTACAATAAGGCTTGGCTATCCAGAAATTTCTCCATGAATGACTTAGGGGAAGCATCCTATATTTTTAGGATCCGGATCTATAAAGATAGATATAAGAGGATGCTTGGCTTGTCCTAGTCTATGTATATAGACTCCATTGTCAAAATGTTTAGCATGAAGAATTCCAAGAGATATCTCATACCGATCAGACATGGAATATCACTTTCTAGGAGTATGTCCCTAAAGACTCCTAATGAAAAGGCAGACATGGATAAAATACCCTATGTCTCAATGGTAAGGTCTATTATGTATGTTATGCTATGTACCAAGCTAATATAGCGCATGCTCTGAGTGTCATAAGCAGGTATCAGACGGATCCAGGTTTAGAACACTAAAATGCAATAAAGTGTCTCCTTAAGTACTTAAAAAATGATTAAGGATTTTTTACTGGTATATGGAGGAAGTAGCCTCCAGGTTGATGACTATATAGACTCGAGTTTGAAGTCCAACATTGATGATAGCAAGTCAAACTCAAGGTATATTTTCACCCTAAATAGAGTACATTACTATAAAAGATACTACTGCTGACTCGACCACAGAGATGGAGGACATTGCTATAGAAGAAGTAGCAAAAGGAGTAGATAAATGAGTTTATCAGGGATTTGGGAATCATTCCAAGAAGCATGGAGTTGATTCCCATATATAGTGACATCAATAGGGCTATAGCTATAGCAAGGGAACCCGAATTTTATCAAAATTATTCTTAGGAGGTTCCAACTGATTAGAACGATCATGACCTGTAAAGATATAGCATTTGAAAGAGTTCAATCAAAGATAACATTGTAGATCCATTGGCCAAGTCAGGCTCAGATTGAATTTGAGTGTCATAGGGGTCTGATGGGGATCATACACATAGGTGATTGGCTTTAGGTTAAGTGAAAGATTACTGATTACAAATGCCCTATAAGCCAATCACGTGATTGATGACACGTGTGACACGTTGAATGATCTTTTTACTTTATAATTATTATTGGTATATTTTTATATTATATTATTTATTGTATATATATATTATGATGTCCTTAATTCCGTGCAATGGGAATCAGATCATGATGAGATCAAATAATAAGATCGATTTACCTTTAAACACAGATCCCAAATAATCTCGATCATAGGTTACTCGAGAGGGATATTGAGATAACTTAATAGATCAATGTATTGTAAACCCGTCCATATGATGAAGGTAACTAGCTGGTCTTATAGCCACTTGTATGAAGACATTAAAGATACAGTACATATGCTCATTAGATAATGAGTTCACTAATTGATCCGCTTATGCAATATTGTCTGGCTAATGATATATAATGTCAGACAGCAATTCTATAGTCTTAGTTGTGTATTTGATCCTTAGACTTGAGACACCAAGGATGCCTTGTATGAGTACTCTTTTCTTTGACACCGGACTTACAGGTTTTGAAAATTCTAGATCTAATACAACCGGTTATCAAGATTGGTAGATAGCCTTACGAAGGCAATTTAGTATCCATAAAAGATCATCCACTCTTAGTATCGTGAGAGAAATATCCTTTATTTGCTTGTTCAAACAAATCCCTAGACAAGGTCATTCAGATTAAGAGAGAAGGAGTTTTTTAGGAGAATCTGATTAGAACGAGACTCAAATGGATTCCGTATATGGTCTGACACTACTATGTACAATATACGGTCTTTGGGATATTAGTTGGTTGAGAGATTATAGATACATAGTAACTCTGGATAGATAGGTCTCATGCATTCGAACCCCCTATACCGTTTGGGGACTATAACGCAATGGCCTAGTACATCTATAGTCGATAAGTCGAGTGAATTATTATGGGGATAATAATTCACTATATCAGAAGGAGTTCTAATGGAAGTGACTCATAACCAGTTCGGTATATCGGGCCTAGAGGGTCACACATATATGGTAGATATTTCAGTGAATAGAAGACTGGATAAAGATCTAATTAGCCCCTCTTTTCATTAGATGAGACCTTGTACTGATAGGCTCCTTACATAAGGCCCAATTAGAGGTCAAAGAAGATTATTGGTTAGAGATCCAATAATCTAAACTAAGTGGGTAATTGGATGGAGATCTAATATCCACCAAGGCATGATGCACTTTGGTCATCCCCTTCTATTCTCGTCCCTCCCTCTACATAAAAGTTGAGAGACTTAGGGCTACAATTGAAGGAGTATCGTCATAACAATTAATCTTGTGGATACCGCTAGAGAGGAAGACGTTTAACCTCTTTTATCCTCTCTATCCGGATGTAGAAAAATATGGATATATAATCTCCTTAGGTAAATAATCTTTCACATAATGCGGTTTTTGGTTTTGTGTTTTTCCTCGCAATCTAATGTTTTGCACGATGATTTGATATATGTGGGGAAACCTATTTTGTTTTAAACTTTTACTACATGTGATGCTCCCACTTGGTTTCCCAATAAAAATCAAGACTTACATCCTCCTATGGAGCATTAAGCACTGGCAATAGAGTTTAAAACCTGAATTTTGGCTTCTTATTTGTGCCAAATGACACACTAAGTATTGCTTTATAAATCTCTCCATATCTCTGAACATCTTAGGCTAATAGAAATTTGATTGAATAAGAGTCAGAATTTTATCCCTACCAAAATGTCCTCCCAAAACACCACTATGAACTTCAGCTAGAATTATATGTCTCAAAGATAAGATGGAACACATAAGGCATTAGCTCGAAAAAGAAATCCATTAAAGATAGAAAATTATTAAAAAGAACCTGAATTATAATTCTACCATATTGAGCTAAAATCCACATCATGCTGATAAAGATCTTTGAATCTCTCAAATCCAACTACTTTAACTTCCATGGCTGATAATTAATAATATTTTATGCTTAATACATTAGCAACTATATTTTGAACACTAGATTTATGCTTGATTATGAAGTTATAAGATTATAGGTACTCCACCCAAATTGTATGCCTCTTGTTTAGCTTGTGTTGGTGATTAATAAACTTCAATGCCTCACAATCAGAATATAACACAAATGGTTAGACAAGAACATATTGACTCCAATGAGATAAAGCTTGGTACATGACATAGAACTCCTTATCATAAGTATAATATTTCCTCCTTGTATCATTCAGCTTCTTACTAAAAAAGGCAATGAGATTTGATTCTTGACTCAAAACAGCACTAATTCCCACATTGGAGGCATTACATTCAATCTCAAACACTTCATCAAAATTAGGTAGTATCAAAATTGGAGCTTCGGTCACCTTTCTTTTTAGTAGCTCAAAAGCTTCATCAGCCTCATTAGTCCACTTGAATTTATCACATTTCAGGCATTCGGTGATTAAAGCAACAATCGAGCTGAAACTCTTAATGAATATTCTGTAAAAGGAAGTTAAACCATGGAAACTCCTCATATCATATAATGAAGTCAGTCTTAGCCAATTAAGAATAACTTCTACCATATTTTGATCCATCATGTTTCCATTTTTTTGAAATAACATATCTTAGAAACACCATACTATGAGTAAAAAAATCACACTTTTTCATATTAGCATAAAGCTTTTGTTACCTCAAGATAAGAAAAATCTTCTTAAGATAATTCATATACTCTTCCTCACTCTTGAGTACACCAATATGTCATCAAAATAAATCACAATAAAGTCTCAATGCATGGCTTAAGTATATGATTCAATAATCTTATGAAAGTACTAGGAGCATTAGATAGCTCAAATGGTATAACTAACCATTCATATAAGTCTTTTCTAGTTTTTAATTGTTGTTTTTCACTCATCTCCAGACCTCATTTTATTTGGTGATAGCCACTCCTCAAATCAATTTTAGAGAAAATAGAAGCAACATACTATTGATCAAGTAAATCATCTAACTTTAGAATCAGAAAATGATAGTCAATAGTGATTTTATTGATGAGACTGTCCACACATATTCTCCAAGAACCATCTTTCTTAGGAACTAACAAGGCTAAAACAACACAAGGACTCATGCTCTCCAGAATTAATCCTTTTTTTACCAACTCATATACTTGCCTTTGAAGTTCTTCATGCTCTTTCGGGCTCATTCCGTAGGCTGTCTTGTTAGGTATGATAGCCCCCAGAATAAGATCAATATGATGTTAGATGTCTCTCAATAGTGGAAGACTATGTGAAATTTCTTCCAGTATAATGTCTTGAAATTCCTCCAAGATTGGTATTATGTTTGTCGGTGGCTCCTTATGATGTTCATTTTCTTCTATAACTATTAGAGCCAAAATATGACTATCTCTTCCAATTCACCCTTACATTCACTATAGGACATAAAAACACTAACTTCCTTCTTTAGTGCATTGATTTCAGAAGGGTGTAATGGAACTAAAATAATCTTTTCTTCATTCACCTTTAAAGAATAAGTATATTTATAGCCATCATATAATACCCTTTTATCATAATGCCAAGGCCTGCCCAATAATAAATAATAAATATCCATATGAGCAACATCACACCATACTTCATCTTTATAATACTTGCCAATAGAAAATGGAACTAAATATCTTTTAGTTACCTTGATGTCATTTTCTTTTTACAGCCAACATAATTGGTAAGGATGCGGATGAGGGATTGTGTCCAACTTTAGCTTCTACACTATCTCTAAAGATACTACATTCTCAAGATGCCACCATCAATGATCACCAAGTATACCTTGCTATGAGAGGTATATTTGGTATGAAACACATTCTTTCTCACCCAACTTTCATCCTCAGGTACATAGGATACTTGTAAGCTACATTTTAACACAATAGATAAACTAGGATCAGCATAAGTAACTTCTTCCACATCATCAACATATTTTGGTTCGTCATTGGCTTCATTTCCTTCTTCATCACTATGTTCTTTAACAAATGTAACAATCCTCCTATTTGGACAATATGAAGCAATATGCCTAAAAATATGACACTTGAAGCATTTTCAGCAATTAGGTGTAGAAGAATTAGGTGGCAGTTTGTTGTCGGCTGATCCTTCATCCTCGTCTTGCCCCTTCGATACTACTTTGCTTTAGAGAGTAAACATAGAATTTTCTCCTCTCATATAGCAATCTTTTGCCTTATATCTAGAACCCTTTTCAAGCTTTTATTGTTTCTCCACTTTTAAAGCTAACTTAATGTTAGGACTCTAGCTAGGGGAGTTCTAATTTAGTTTCATTGAAGAGGGTAAACATGTAAATTCCAAGGGCATTCATATAAATCCTATCTAGCCGACCCATATTAAAGAGGTGAGGAGACCGGATAGGTTAGGATTAGTTTAGAGGAAGATATTTTGAGGGAAGAATAAGATACATGTCACCCTAATTAACCACCCCTTATCCTAGTTAAAGAGGGGTTAGTTGAGGAGAGGTTAAGTTAGAATAGGATTAGGATTAGTTTGGAGGTTGATTCTTATAGTTGGAGTTGGGGTTGGAGTTGTTGAAAGTAGGAGTTGCTTCTTAGAGTTGGAGTAGGAGTTGTTAGGATTCGTCTTAAGTAGGAATCATATTATGAATTGGGATTTAGAAGCCCTATAAATAGTCTTGTATTCTCCCCTCTTTCATCATCAATTGATCAATCTTTATTTAGCCAATGGCTTGAGCACCAAGAAGGGAGGAACCCTTATAGAGTTCCAAGAAGGCCGATCCCCTATAGAGATCACCCAAAGCTTAGAATCTATAAGGGTTCTAACACTTGGTATTAGAATAACGTTCTTGGCATCTCACTGCCTTTCTATAGCCATTCATCAGCCCCTCATAGTCGTCCAAAGCAATTTTCACCATTGCTTGAAGTTCGTTACTAAATTCTATCGTCATTTCCACTACCACATATCATCCTCTTATTTCCCCATGAATTATAACATGTTCTAGTTTCCTACCTTACTATTGTTGTAATTTTAGTTATCCCTATTCAAAAAATCCAAAAAAAATTATTCCTATTTACTGCATAAACTTTTCATCGTAAAGTTTCCATCTTTACGATGAAAGTTACGCTGTAGAATTCCAACAGCACACCCTTGACTATTTGATTTGCTACTACATTTTTACTAATCCAATCTCTACGAAAATTTTATGATGGCTTTAGCACTTCCTATCTTTAGATTTACTTTTAATTTCATGAAAAAATTCTCAATATAAATTATTGATCTTTTATATCCAAACTGCTGCACTTAGACATAAAAATCTAATGCAGTACCTTCCCTTGATCTTTGATTTTGCTTAACCTTTTACTGTCATTTTCTTCCATGAATTTTTTGTCGATATTACCTTTCCTTTACCAATAGATTCTTCTTAAGTTTTACTCAAATCCTTATTTTGAACTGCTAGAAAAAAATCTTATCTATTTCAACGAAAAAATTATACCGCAGTACCTTCTCGTATTCCTTGATCTTGCTGAAACTTTTGCTGCACTACCTTTTGGTGCTTTGTGTTACACCCATATCTGATCCTTATCGAAATTATTGCTACCACCTACATCATCTTCAAGGTACCCTTCTAGCCTTAAGATGCAGCCATCATAACCTATTTCTAGAATCAATAGCCAACTCAAACCGTAGCTTAAACAGTAGTCTTCCGCAGTCACTGAACCTTCCACTAATCCTTACCCTCTGCAGCCACCAATCCTACAAAATTAGTTGCTACTATCAATAGCAACTCTAAGCCATCCCTCTAACCCTAAACCTCTATCACCAAACCCTCCTTACAGCCCCTACAACAGTACTAAATCATAGCCCCAATAGCACCCAAAAACAACAACAACCTGTCAGTTCCAAACTGTAGCCACCTACCCATGATCCACCATCCCTTTCGGCCACCAAACCACCCAACCATTCTATACCATTGACCTAATAGTAGGAGAGAGACATTGGTATCTTAGATCGGGAGGCACATACAATGGCATCTCAAGGTTCAATCGATACCAAGTTGGAGGCGATTGACTCACGCATAGAGGACAGATTACGTGCCTTATTCCTTGAATTTGAATTGAGCCAATCTTTGAGCCCAATAAAATTTCAGCAAGGTCAAAGTTCAGAGAGGCTTCTTAAAATGAAAGAATGAGCCACTGATATGAGGCAACCATGCATGAGGGTGGACTTCCCTCGATGGGAAGAAGGAGACCCAACGGGATGGATTTCGCACACCGAATATTACTTCCATCATCAGCAAACACCGGAGGATTCCATGGTGGACACTGTTGTCATCCACCATGAAGGAGATGCTATACAATGGTATAATTAGCTTGAATACAACTATGAAACTCCGACATAGATACAATTCAAGTATGCTCTGCTAAATCTCTTTGGGAACACCAAGTACGAGAATATCAATGGACAACTTGCCAAGATCCGATAAACCCCACGATCAAAAATTACCAGATCAAGTTTGAGGAATTATCTTACTTTGCTCATAATTGGTCTGACAAATAATTATTATGGACATTCATCGAAGGACTCAAGCCAAAAATTAGAAGAGAGGTTAAAGCGCAACAACCCCCACCATGAAGGTCGCAATCTCTTTTGCCCGAATCTAGGAGGAATGGCTGAACCAAGATGTTCAAAGGATGAGAACCACTCATAGACTAATAGCATATAAACCTCCCTCTACTCCAAGCCATTCTTCGCTACCAAAAAAATTGACAAGAGAAGAGCTACACGATAGATTGGCGAAGGGCCTTTGTTGGCATTGCAACGAACTTTGGAGTCGCAACCATCGGTGAAAAAAGGGTAAGCTTTCCATGATAAATCTATTAAAGAATCTGAAGAAGAGATCCAGGAACCTAAGGAGGAGAATATGAAGGAGGACCCGTAGTCGACCGATTGCACGACTCACGCTTTAGTCGGCCATACGAACCTACAAGTAGCAAAAGTTAAAGAATCCTTTAAGCAACAACCCGCCACCATCCTCACAACAATTTTATGAATGGCAAGGGAGAACAAGTGATCCTATACGAGAAACATGAGAGCGAAGTAATGACGATCTCAAAATAATGCTTACAGAAGCTTACTAAAATTTTAGGCGCCTCCACCGAACCAAACCGACTACTTCCTACCATGCTATACGATCTTCATATGTTAATCTTGCAGAAGGAACCACTAGCACATATTTAGCCATATTAGTGTCTGATAGGATTCCAACAGGGTTGAGTCATAATCATCTTAGTACTAGTCAATAAAAACCCTATTAGATTGTAATAAAGTCACTCCTATCTCATAAAGGAGTATAAATAGGGTTTAGATTAGCCCTTAGAGATTAGTAGCCGCCACAACTCTTACTGGGTTAGTCGGCTAGGATTTCCCCCTGCTTAGGTCGACTATAGAGTCACTTAGCCGCCTCATGTTCCTATTAAGACAAGTTGGCTATAGAAGGGACAAAGGGATAATTCTACTTAGGCAATCACCCCTTTAGTTTAGGGTTTTGATCCTTATTTAAAGATATAGCCGCCCCCCCTCTTGAATCAAGCAATTATCAATTTTATTTCAGCCTTGTGCCGAATCTAGGAGGGAGGAAACCCTACAGTGTTCCAAGGGTTGATCCCCCTCAAGGATCAAAATCTATAGGGCTCCTTCTGGGGTTCTATCATCTGGTATCAAAGTAGTGATCTTGTTGCCCCTGTAGCTATCATCCATGCCTCCACCTTTCTAAGTAATTCCCACAATTGCTATGACACGCGCCTCCACCTTTCACCCCAGTAACAGATCAAATCAGTCTGCCACTGTCCCCCTATGTTTGATCTGAAATTCTAGTATTTTTATAACCCACACCTCTTCAATATTGCAAGATCCTTCATATTATACGTGGGAGAAGTTTTTCAAAGTTTTCTTGCTGTAAAATTTTACCGTCATAAATGTTATCATCGTTGCGGTTGCGAAGGTGAAACACTGTAGAAATTTTTAGCCGTGTGTTTACCTCTTGAAACTGGCTTATTCCTTCTCCTTTCTAACTAAATTTTTTACACAATTCTAAAGATCAAGTTAGCTTTCATCTGAATTTAATTTCACAAAAAAACTCCTTCTAAAAATGGTTTTCGTATATGATCTTTCACTATCATACAATTATGAAATTTTATGATGAAGGAATCTATCTTGCCTCTTTTACCCTATTTCCCTACTGTTATGCTGCTAAAATTTTATCAAAGTCTCTACTATTATTGATAACATCTAAACCAAGGGTTTTTATATAATTTTCTTAAACATTCCTCAGAAATTTATGTTAATAAGTCATCGTTTCTCCTACATAAAAATCAGTTCAGTAGGACAGCATATTGCAGCACTTCTTTTCACCGAATTCTATCGGATTTAAGTGTCATTTTTTGGGGGATTTTGGACTCTCTTTTCCTCATCACCAAACCCTACCATCTTTAGCAAAAACCCTTTCAAATATTATCCTAAACTGAATCCAAACAGCCTCCCAAATCAGCCTAAATTCTTATCGATCTACTTACCTTTTTAGCCAACTTTCCTTACCGAGACATCTACCTTTACTGCCATCTATCCCAGATCTAAGATCGATTTTCCTAACCTTTATCTACTACTATTATAGCCCTTAAACTACACCAATTCATAGCCTAAACTCCATAAAATTGTAACCCCAAATCTGCCCTAAATTGTAGCCTACTTCCATCAAAACTGATTCAACTTCCAACCGGCCACCCCCTTTCTAAAATTCTCATACCACTAACCCAACAACAGAAAAAAAATCTCAATATTATAGATCTAGAGATGCATACTATGGTATCAAAGGAGACTATCGATGTAAAGTTTGAAGCCTTTGAAAATCGTATGGAAGAGAAGATATAATCCATTTTCACCGAATTCAGCATTGGCCGACCGTCGAACCCAAGGATATTACAACACAGAGAAACTTCAGATCGGTGAGATGATTCTCAAGAACATGGACACATCACCTTTTATCTCAATAATCCATGCATGAAGGTTGACTTCCCTAGATGGGAAGAAGGAGACCCGATTGGGTGGATCTCGCGCGCGGAGCACTATTTTCGGTTCTACCGAACCACCGACGCCATATGGGTGGAGATTATGGGTGGAGATTGCTGCCATCCACCTCAAGGGAGATGTTATTTAGTGGTTTAATTAGTTTAAACATACTCGTGGAGGACTTTCTCGGTAGTGATTCAAGGAAGGACTACTAAACCGCTTCGGACCAACCGATTTCAACAACATCGATGGATAATTGGCAAAGATTCGTCAAACCTCTACAATACAAGAATACCAAATAAGGTTTGAGTGTTTATCTAACCACACTGAGAGTTGGTCTGAGAAACAACTTTTAGGTACTTTTATCAAGGGCCTAAAGCTAGAGATCCGAGGAGAAGTAAAGGCACGACAACCATACACTCTTATGGCGGTGATTTCCTTCGTGCATATCCATGAAGAACAATTGAACCATGAGGTATGAAGGACAAGGGTCGCTCCTCGACTAGCCATGCCGAGGCCTACTACCCCCTCTATTGCCATCCAAGCCCTCGCACTAAAAAAGTTAACAAGAGATGAGCTTTGTGAATGATCGACCAAGGGGTTATGTTGGCATTGCGACGAATCATGAAGCCATGAACATCACTGCAAAAAGGGTCGATTCCTCACGATTGAACTAGTGGAGGATGAGGATGAGGATAATGAAACATCTGAAGAAGCCCTTAAACCTAAAAAAGAAGTCATGGAGGAAGAGTCCCAACCAACCAACTACGTAGTGCACGCATTGGCCGGCTATTCCAACCCGCTGATGATTGCGCCCACTAAAGAACCCAAACTTGAAGATACGACTCTCGAGCCTAAGGAGAAGGATACACCACAACAGACCACCCACACTGTCTCTACCTTAGTCGACTACACCAACCTGCAAAAATTGAAGATCGAAGGGTTTCTCGAGCAGCAGTTCGTCATCATCCTCATCGATGCCGGGAACACACACAACTTCATGAGTAGTAAGGTTGCTACCCATATAATGCTCTAAAAAGAAGATTACAATGGGTTTAAAGTCAAGATGGCTAACAGCCAAATTCTGAAGTGCAACCAGAAGTGCCCGCGGGTAAAATTAATCCTACAGGAGCAAGACATAGTTGCTTATTTTTTCCTCCTCTGTCTTGATAGTTTTGATATAGTGCTTGGCATTGATTGGTTGTCTATAATTGGAGATGTTTTCTAGAATTTTTCGAAGCTAACCATAAAATTTTTTAGAAAAGGAAAGTAGGTGATTCTATGAGGGAGCTCGGCGACTATAACCATAACACAACACTTGGAGGGGCTACCAAAAGAAAAATCCATTGGTTTCTGAATTCAAATTCAAGGATTTCATAAGATTGAAGATAAGAACCCTCTCCCACAGCTTGCTAAAATTTTGGGCGCCTCCACCAAACCAAGTCGATTACCTCCTCTAAAGTCTGACCCCCCTATCTTTGAACAGGCCGAAACTTCTACCAGTAATTGCTCGGTCAGATTGCTTCATAAACCTCAGAAGGTGGAAGATAAAAGGGTTGTCCAAGAGATGACAGAGACATGAATTATTCGGCCATGCTTATTTCCCGCTACAATATGTCTCTACATCCTTTTCCTCGGAGATAAGCTACTTCTAAAGTGTTACATCCTGTCGAACTCACCATGGTTGCTGATGCAACACTTCTAGATCTCAGGTGACTTCCACGACTTTTCCCAGGATCGGACCATAATGCTTAAACACTTCCTTGATGATAACCTCCAATCTATGGCCCAAGACCGTGAGAAAATTGAGCCCCTAAAGTGGCGAAATCAGAAAAGGGGAATGATCATTTGTAGGACTCAACAAACCATAAATATCATCCCTCTCATTATAAAGAAAGATGCACCACCTTAGTCGAGTGGAATTATAGCCCTCATGACCACGATGTCGTCCAAATCGAATCATGGCCAGATGTTTATTATTGGGGCAGACACATCCAGAGTGGAGGTCAGCACTATCCTCATGCAAGATGGTCAACGGCACAAAGAAGTAAAAATGGGCCTAAAAAATCACCACTCCTACCCACCTCAGACTCAGATCGGGCTCACACCACTAGAGATTTTATCATATGATAGCCCTCACTCCAAAGGAATGCACGGCTACTATTACAGAGCAACTACATGACAGCCCATACAAGGAAGAAACTTCCCCCCGACAAATGTCAGAGCAGAAGAAAGTTTCTTGAGAAAGATTAAGTCCCCCTTCATCTCCAACTCCACCAGCATAAAATTCAAGCCTCAAGAAAGTGGTCTCCTTATTTCTTTAGGCCTTGTAAAATTGGGGATCACATTAGGCCCCTAATCTAGAGATCAAATTCGCGCACCAAATCAAGATTATAGTTGATCTGCTAGGTATCCCACCTCAAATGGAAATTTTAAAAAAACGACTCAGCCCAAATCCTTCCAATTAATACCCCAGCTGATGAGGAGGCCAAAGTTCAGTTAATGATAGTACGAGAGTCATATGTGGAGTTGAAGATCTAGTTTCCAAAGTTTCTAGATCCTCAGCCTTTAGGACAAGGCTAATCTGAAGAGGGCGGCCTTGATAGGACTCCAGCAGGGTTGAGTCCTAACCATCTTAGTACTAGTCAATAAAAACCTTATTAGATTGTAATAAAGTCACTCCTATCTTATAAAGGAGTATGGCTAGGGTTTAGATTAGCTCTTAGGGCTTAGTAGCCGCCACACCTCTTACTAGGTTGGTTGGCTAGGGTTTCCCCTTGCTTAGGTCGGCTGTAGAGCCACTTAGCTGCCTCTTGTTCTTATCAAGGCAGGTTGGCTATAGGAGGGGCAAAGGGATAATTCTACTCAGGCAAGCACCCCCTTAGGCTAGGGTTTTAATCCCTATTTAAAGATGTAGCTGCCACCACCCCCCCCCCCCCACTTGAATCAAACAACTATCAATTTTATTTCAACCTTGTGCCGAATCTAGAAGGGAGAAACCTCTATAGCATTCCAAAGGTTAATCCCCCTCAAGGATCAAAATCTATAGGGCTCCTTCTAGGGTTATATCAGTATCCACACCCTCAGAAGGTCGAAGCTAAAAGGATCATCCAGGAGATGTAAGAGACATAAATCATTCGTCCATGACCTTCCCTTGCAATAATACTTTATCTCTAAAAGCTTTGCCTCTTTGTTTGTAAACTCTTCCTGAAGTGCCACATCTGACTAAACTAGCTATGGCTTCTGAAGCAACACTCATAGATCTCGGGCTACTTCTATGACTTCTCTAAGGAGTGGACCATAATGCTCAAAGTCTTCCCTGATTTTGACCACCAATTCACAACCCATGACTGCAATAAGATTGAGTCTCTCCAGTGATAGTACCAGCATGGAATCTATGATCCAAAACCTTACTAGATGAAGATCAAAATTTTGAAGAAACAGGAGGAAGGCATCCACACGTCCACTATCTACAAGATCCTTACAGTCACGATGTCATCTGCATTAGTGCTAGCTTTACCCGACTTCGACAAAGTATTTATTATTAATACATCGGGAGCTAGAAATTATGTTATCCATATGCAAGATGGTCAATCCTTTATCTATATCTACAAGGCCCTCACTCCAAATCACCTAAAGCTACCAATCAATGACGAGAGAATGCTAACCTTTACAGAATTTGTGGCTTGGTATGATACAAGACAATAATATGAAGAGGAGATGAAAGTAAGTCCTAAAAAATTACAGCTTCTACTTCCTCCAAACTCAAATCGAGCTCACCCTACCATGGACTTACTAGAAGGTAGCTACCTTCATAGAGAAAGGCCTGGCTATCATTAAAAAACAACTATATGCCAGCTCGAAAAAGAAAGAAATAGCCGTCCAACAAACGCCAAAGTAGAAGGAAGTTTATTATTAAAGATCGAGTCTTTCTCCATATCCATCCTTACCAGAATGAATTTATGAAGACTCGAGTCTCACGGAAGTGGTCTCCCAGTTTCTTTGGACCCTACAAAATTTGAGATCATATTGAAGCCATAACTTGTGGATTAAATCAGTACACTAATTTGAAATTATAATTGATCCTTCAAGAATATTTCTGCAAATACAAGTTTATAGAGGATGACTTAGCCTAGATCTATCCACCCAACACCCAAGTTTATGAGGAGGCCCAAATTCAGCTGATGATTGCATGGGATCGTAGGATCGCGACACATCACTATCCAATCACTACTACTGATGCTAGACCACAAGAGCAGGATATGCATACCATAGGGGCCACGAGAGAGCCTCATGAGGAGTTATAAATCAAGACCTAGAGATGTGGAGTTTGGCCCTGAGGACAAAACTGATTTGAAGAGGGTGGGTCTGTTAGGACTCTAGCTAGGGGAGTCCTAATTTAGTTTCATTGAAGAGGGTAAACATATAAATCCTCAGGGCATTCATGTAAATCTTATCTAGCCAACTCCTATTAAAGAGGTGAGGAGACCGGCTAAGTTAGAATTAGTTTAGAGGAAAATATTTTGATGAAAGAATAAGATACATGTCATCATAATTAACCACCCCTTATGTTGAGGAGGGGTTAAGTTAGAATAGGATTAGGATTAGTTTGGAGGTTGTTTCTTAGAGTTAGAGTTGAAGTTGTTGAAAGTAGGAGTTGCTTCGTAGAGTTGGAGTATGAGTTGTTAGGAGTTGCTATGAGAATGAGTCTTAAGTAGGAATCATATTAGGAGTTGGGGTTTAGAAGCCCTATAAATAGCCTTGTATTCTCCTCTTTTTCATCACCAATAGATCAATCTTTAGCAAATGGCTGAAGTACCAAGGAGAAAGGAATGCTTATATAGTTCTAAGGAGGTTGATCCCTTACAAAGATCACTCCAAGCTTAGAATCTATAAGGGTTCTAACACTTACATCATTCAAAGACCAATACAGTTGGAGTTGAACTACTTTGGTAATCTCATATTTCAGACCTCCTAGGTATCTTGCAATGATCTGCTCTTATGGTTCTATAAGCTCTCCTTTTAACATAAGATTGATGAACTTTGCTATGTACTCCTCCACACATTTTTTTCTTAAAATCATGGATTTTCAAAAGGATTTCTTGCTTATAGTTGTCATGTAAGTATTTTCTTTTTAGCTCCCTTTTTATTTTCTCCTATGTTACAATCTTACTCTTTCCCTCACGTTCTCTTGGCTTTTTTAGGTTTTCCCACCAAAAAAATATATTTCTTCTAAGTTTGAGAGCCACAAGTTTTACTTTCTTATGTTCTAACAGTTTATAAAATCGAATATTGTTTCTACCATATTAAGCCAATCAATAAAGTCATCAACAGTGATTCTACCTTCAAACTCTGGAATGTCCAACTTTGGGTTATATATATTCTACCACTCATCTTGGTCTATATACATTACCTGAAATCTTCTAAACTCCCTTGGGTAAGGAGGTATATCATCATTAGAACTAAACTTTTAGGCATCATTATCATGCTGATTATTTCTACTCCATAGTTTTTCAATTATTTCATTTTTCTTGTAGATTGTGTAGCAATATTTGTAATTGTAACATGAAGGATTTAACATTATCTTCATGGTCATTATCTTCACCAGCTGCATCTTTTTCATTCCTCCTTATCATGATCTCTGACCTTCAGTTCTGATACTAAACTAACATGGGAAAGGGGGAAAAACATAATAGAGTTTGAGAAAACAAATAACATGATGCAGAGTTATATTTGCTGAAATTTCTTTGGATCAAAAAAGAACAAACGTAGGATAGAACTTAAATAAAATAGATAAAAATAGCTCAGCGCCAAGTTTAATGTCACAAGAGGATATAAAAAATTTTACACCTCAAGAAAATTAAATAATGATACAAAACTGAATCAAAAGACTCACCATTCAAGGAAGCATCCAAGAGATACAGAGTTTTAGAGAAACTCCAAATAGCTTCTGCCAATACAAATCAGGTACTAAACTTTTTTCAGCCTTAGAATATCAAAATAAGTACTAGTACATGAAACAACACTTCATGCATAGGGAACTATGACATTAAGTGCTTTACAATTGGTAACTAATCCCCTTAATGCATTCCTTGATCATGAAGAAAAATATCTTGAAATAGTTTTAAATTTGTCCAAGGAATATGCTCATGAGTTGTCATATTTAAGTAGACTAGGTTAAAGGCTCTAAGATAATATAGTGAACTATAAAGAATATCATATAATCAGTAAGATTCATAAATATTAATTATAATAAATTAAATACTTTCGAAATATAGTATAATACTCGATATATAGTATCATACCGAATAAAATTTAATCTAGTAAAATATAAAATTTTAATCTAAGAATTATCTCATTTTGGAGGGTGTAAAAGTAAATATTCTACATCACAATGCCATAAGATAATGATGCCAATTGGTGAGTTGCAATCTGCTGCACTAAAATCTCCCGATTTGACTCACCGCACTCTTCCTTATGGGCCTTCTCCCACGTCAAGCAAGACCTTCTATCATAAATGGAGCCATCCTGAAATTTGGGACAGAAGTGACTCTATCAGAGAGCGAAACAGAAATGGTGTCTACCTGGAGGAAACAAGGAAAAGAACCCTCATGTGATTTCTACTGTCTCAAAGATGGATTGGCAGAAAATCCAATCCACATTGAGCAAAATGTCAGGCAGGGCTATTGCAATGGAATTGCACCTATGCCTCGGTTTCCTTGTCATCCTTTGGCACCATGGGCATATCCCTGGCGTCCAGGATGGACTAATGTTCCTCCAGTGGTTCCTGGTGTATGCTTGCCTGAGTTTGTTTCTAGACCAGAGAATGTTAATTGAAGTCCAGTTCCCTGGAGACCGTCTCCTGCATTTTTTTACTCCATCACTTCTTATTTCATTTGTGTCAGCTTCTGTTTGGGGATGCATATCCAGCTGGCCCAAGGGAGCATGGAATGTACCATGGCTTGGATCTAATAGTCAATAGTGGATGTTCTGAAAATATTTTTCCACCCTTGTTTAAATATGATAATAATATCTATCAGATGAAAACAGATAAATTAATTTTTAAACTTTATCAATTTGTTTAGTTGTATGCATTTTTTATCATCGCATTAGATTATATGGCTTAAGTGATTATTTAACCACTTATTATGAAAGATAAAGAGTAAATATTGATACTGATGATAAAATTTGAGATATTAAAAAATTAATCATTAACTTATATAATCATTATAGTGCTAACTATAGTACAAAACATGGTACTTCAGAAATTTTTACATATACTGGTCAAGTTAGCGGGGGAAGTAAAATCCTTAAGGGAGAAAATCATTATTACAAAAAAAAAAGAAAACCAAGGAGATCATCGGGTTTGAACTCTGAGTTTAATATGTCTCTGATAACATTTTTTGAGTTTGATGATAGTACTATGAGCATAGACTCTTTTATTATAGAATAGTGAATATGATGCACAATACATTTCTAGTGATGATTGTGATGCAAATACTAATAACTCGAGTCTTAATGATAGATATAGATCAAGCCTTCTAACACCGGATGATGGATATGGATAAAACTAGATCAAGCTTGATCATAAAAAGTTAAAGATCAAGCTAAGGGAGGCAAAATGAAATCATGACATTGTCCAGTAAGAAAACAATCTCCTATTCGATATATCAATCTAAGCAATGATCGAAATGTCTGGCATCAAAAGTAATTAAATATTTATATTTTTACTCAATTTTATATCAAATTTTTTATATCATTTTATATTTACATTAATTATAGTTGTGCATCCATTTTTAAAAAATTATAAATAAAATTATAAATTATATTTATTAAAAAAATAAAATATTATTGATACGAGCCAAAATCGAAATTGATCAAATTAGAACCAAAATCATTGGTTTTGATTTTGATTCTAGAATCGGCCCTTGCTGTGGTTCTCATTCCAGTTTTGTTACATCGAAATGGATGGATTCAGAATTATGGTTAGGATTATTTCCCTCTAATAATTTCCCTCTTCTTAATTTCTCTCTCTTTAATTTATTATTTTTTCTCTAATTATTTCTCTATATAATAGGATTAAGTCTCCGATATCTATGGTAGTTTTGACCCACAAAATCATAGAAAATAAGAGCATGAGTAAAGTAAAAAAAGATGGGAGAAAAGACCAAATCAGAAAGACCTTTAATCTGTTTTGCATCTCGACAACACTTGCTTCTTCCACTCGGCTGCTGGTCCTCTCTTCTCTAAATATATCTCTAATCACCAACGGTCGGCCCACCCATACTAAGCCTACCAATGGCAAACTCCGAATAGTAATCAACAACAAGGCTTTGCAAGGTAAAGCCGCTCTTAATTCTGACTCGAAGCTAAAGCCACTCTTAATTCAAATCAAATGCTAATTCTTGAAATTTATATTTCATCACTAAAAATATTTAGCCTTACCATAGCTGTATCTGAACTTAATGGGAAACTATCGTTCTCTTTCATTACATTACATAATTTTTTATAATATTATCAATATATTTTATATTTTTAACATAATGTATATTTTTAAAAATTATTAAACATACAAACATACCTATTAGAGGAAAATCTTTAGTGCCTGCTCAGTAACCGCGGCCTGCCTCCGTGTTTGCTGAGCGGGCACGGTTGGTTTAGGCCCGTGTGCACTAGTTCACCCGCGGTCATCTCAGCATAGAGGTGGAACTCGGCTGGATGGGAGGAACCCTCGGGTCCAGCTCGGGAGGTCGACTACTGGCGTGATGGTGCTCGAGTCGTGAATAAATGTTTCAGTTCGAGTCGGTCGTCGAATCCTGCAAGAAGGTCGGGTCGGGTGGAGCTCCTAACGTGACCTCTCCGATGGTCAAGTTAGTTTGGTTATCGATTTACGATCCCCACACTCCGTAGAGGCGCAGGGGCTTTTATAGTAACGGGACGTTCGTACCTGAGGCCCGTATCCTCCTCGTTACCTATCATATCATCGCACCTTACCATGTTGTTTGTAGTCCTTGCGGCAAGGCGCGCGTCGTCCACCCTGCAACTGGGGGATGTCGACCCTACCCACCATACCCTTGTCAGGGCGGCCTTACGACGGTTGACCCTTCCATGCTTGTGTCAGGCCGGCTCCAACACATCAGGTCGGCCACATCGGCGGGCCTGCTGTCTGAGGGCATGGGGACGTGGCGGCCAGGTTAACATCCATCATATCATTTCCTCCCCCAACCCCCCCCCCCCCCCCCCTCGAGGAGACCTTCTTGAGGTTCTTGATCAGGGTGTCAAAGATGAGGTCTTGTAATGTGCCGCCGGATGGTAATGAGGTCAGGGTAGTCTTTGGCCTGTACGAACATGAGTTGATCCGACCGAGCAGGGGCTCGGGAAGTGATCCGACCGAGCAGGAGCTCGAGAACTGAGCAGGAATCAATCTGACCGAGCAGGAGCCCGGAAATTGAGCCAACTGAGCAAGAGTTGATCTGACCGAGCAGGAGCCCAAGAGGCCGAGTCCTGAACTCGGGAGTTGATTCGAGCGAGCAAGGGCTCGGGTGGTGATTCGACCGAGCAAGAGCTCAGGAGCTAATATGACTGAGCATGAGTTGATTCGACCAAGCAGGGGCTCCGGAGGTGATCCGACTAAGTAGGAACTCAGGAATTGATTCGACTGAGCATGAGTTGATCCGACCGAGCAGGGGCTCGGGAAGCGGACTGGCCGAGAGGGTGAACTCGGGCATAAATCCTGGGGATTTAACCAAGAGGGTAACCTCGGGCACAAATCCTAGGGATTTGGCCAAGAGGGTGAGCTCGGGCACAAATCTTAGAGATTTGATCGAGAGGGTGAACTCGGGCACAAATCCTAGGGATTTAGCCGAGAGGGTGACCTTGGGCACAAATCCTGAGGATTTGGCCGAGAGGGTGAACTCGGGCACAAATCTTGGAGATTTGGCCGAGAGGGTGAACTCGGGCACAAATCCTAGGGATTTGGCCGAGAGGGCGACCTTGGGCACAAATCTTGGGGATTTGACCGAGAGGGTGAACTCGAGCACAAATCCTGGGGATTTAGCTGAGAGGGTGACCTCGGTCATAAATCCTGGAGATTTAGCCAAGAGGGTGAACTCGGGCATAAATCCTAGGAATTTAGCCGAGAGGGTGACCTCGGTCACAAATCCTGGAGATTTGGCCGAGAGGATGAACTCGGGCACAAATCTTGGAGATTTGACCAAGAGGGGACTTGTATCGTGCCACTACTATCATTATATTTATTCATTACTATTGCATATGCATTTTACTATTATTTTTCCTACGTCGTAGTGCTCTCATCGCGGGTTTACATTTAATGCGGTGATGTATTTAATGCACTGGGTAGTTTTGGGGTGGTGCTTTGCTTTGCCTAAGGAAGCCGAAACGACACTCTTGGATCCTATAAATTTTCTACGGCCAGGTTGAGACCTTACTTGTTCACTTTGCCCTTCTTTGCTTCTCCCTTGGATCTCCCCTTAGCCACCTAGCATCCCTTCAGTCAATATTTTTTGAACAGGTCGGAATGACCTCCTCGGTTGGGAGGAGTGAGTCTGGGTGATCCCGAGGCCAGTCCCTCGGGAGCGTCTTCAGGCCCCTCATCGCTAGTCGATGCGAGGGCCCTGAGAGATTTGGAGGTCATGAAAGCGAATCATGACCTAGACACAATAGTGACCAAGGGGTCATTTGCTGTGATTAGGGAGCGGTACAACATCCTGGCCGAATACGGGTTACATGTTCTGCAACCCGGGCAGGGTCCCTACAGTTCGGACATGCCCGGCATGTGCATCTCGATGGATGCTTTGGAGGCCGATCTCCGATTTTCGCTGCATCCCCTTATAGAAGAATGTCTCAGATGGTGGAGGGTCTCCCCTAGCCAAGTAGTGCCCAACTCGTGGCGCTACCTCATGGTATTTTTGGGCGAGTGCCGAGGGGCCAGGATTATCCCAACTCGGGACTTGTTTATGGCGTGCTTTCACCTTTGTAAGAGTCGGGGCGGCTACTATCTCATCGCCCAAGTCGGTTTTAGAGTCAGCGGAGCACCTTCCAACAACAAAGGTTGGAAATCCCGTTACCTTTTCGTGAGTGGTCCGGTCTGGGGGTTTAGGCTTGACTGGTCGACACACCCGATCGGTAACACCCCCCCGTACTTATCCGAGGAGGAATTCATCCTGATTGGCATACTGAAGAGAATCTTTTCCTCTTTATACGCGATCAAGGAGATAACCGAGCTTTGGTTGGTCAAGGCGGGTCTCAGCCCGACCTCTAGGGGTATTGTTATGCTTGCCCTATTTCAACTTTCTGGGTTGTTTTCTAAACTATAAATCATGATGCAGATCAGATGGATCTCGGTGACCTGCGCGGGATGCCCAAAGTGTTTGGAGGTAAAGCCTCCTCGGTTCGTACTACAGCGCCAGCCCGGGAGGTCGGCATTTCTCCAACGAGGGAAGCCCCAAAGGCCTCTTCTAAGAGGCTGATCGATGCGCCAACCGAGCAGGTCGATGATCCGGCCCAACGGTCGAAAAAGGTGAAAGTCCTAACACGGAGACACAAGTCCCGGTATGGCGAAGGGGGATCTCACTCCCATTCCAAGGGCAAGGAGCTGGTAGCACCAGCCGAGGAGCCTGAGTCGCCCGTAGAATCCAACGAGGGGGGTGGGTCACCAGTCCACCACCACCCAAGGCCCATGAAGGACCTTTTCAAGACCAAGGTCCACAAGGATGATGCGGGGTACTATGCAGGGTACCAGTCCATCACCGCCCGAGTCATTAGGTGGGGCTCCCGATGTGAGCCCTCCTTCTAGTGCCAAAATGTTAGAGGAAAATCTTTGGTGCCTGCTCAGTAGGCGCAATCTGCGTCCATGTCTGCTGAGCAAGCATGGCTAGTTCAGGCCCATATGCGCTAGTTTGCCCATGGTCGTCTCGGCATAGAGGCGGAACTCGGTTGGATGGGAGGAACCCTCGGGTCCAGCTCGGGAGGTCGGCTGCTAGCGTGGTGGAGCTCGGGTCGTGAATAAATGTTTCAGCTCGAGTCCGCCGCCGAATCTTACAAGAAGGTCGGGTTGGGTGGGGCTCTCGACGTGACCTCTCTGACGGTCAAGTTAGTTTGGTTGTCGATTTACGATTCCCACGCTCCATAGAGGCGCAGGGGCTTTTATAGTAACGATTACGAGGCGTTCATACCTGAGGCCCGTATCCTCCTCTTTGCTTACCATGCCACTGCACCTCACCATGCCGTCCGTAGTTCTTGCGGCAAGGCGCGCACCGTCCGCCCTGCAACTGGGGGATGTCGACCCTGCCCACCTTACCCTTGTCAGGTCGATCGTATGACGGCTGACCCTTCCATGCTTGTGTCAGACCGGCTCCAACACATCAGGTCGCCCACGTCAGCAAGCCTGCTATCTGAGGGCGCGGGGACGTGGTGGCCAGGTTAATATCCGTCATATCAAGACCTATTAATTCATCCACTCTAGACCTATTAATTCATCCACTCTAGACGGGATTAACTCAATATCCAATCTAATTTTGATACCTTTGATCAAAATGCTAGGAGACTAAATGTACTGACTAATAAATACAATAGATATGTTTTGGGACACATTTGAAATGTGTATTGAGGGATCAATATATATTTTAAATGTGAATTAATATTAGATAATTTTTTAAAATCATATTTAGTTTGGATGTTGTATTGAGAATACTCTAATATTTATGCTCTATTAGGGTATCATTAACATTTCTATATTTGTGGGATGCTAATGTAATTTTTTTAATTTTCAAATTATCCTATAACAGTATCTAAAATTACAATATTATCAACATAGTTTAGTGAAAACTAACATGATTTATATCTTCTATAAATTAAAATTTTATTTTTTGATTTTTAATATTATTTTTATTTATTTTCATTATTATATTATTTATTTATTATATATCTAGGTCATAAGAAATTTTTTATAAGATTACGTACATACATTCATTTATATTATTTATTTATTTACTTATTAATTTAAATAAAAAAATATTTATTTACTTTGGAATAAGTTTTAAAAATATTAACTTACCCAAAAAATAGTATTATAAATATTAGAAGGGCAAATTTATCACATATATTGAATAAACTGTTGAAGTATATTTTTATCAAGTAATACACGTTTCAAGTATAGTTTTTATTGATGGACTAATCGATATATAAGTAATGACGGAAGAGGCTATTTATGGAAGATGGAATTTGGCTCCTATTGATAGAAAACGAACTTCGAATACTTACATCAAGATGGATCCTATATAAAATTGATGGAAAAGGACTGCATTCAGCTGAGCAAATCTGGTAGATAAATGGGTCAAAGAGGCCCATATTAGTCAAACAAGATTAGGTGGTTGTAATGCGGTGAAAAGGTGGGAAAAATCAATTTGCTTTTGCCTTTTCTAACTACCGTTGAATAGGAAACATGCAAATATTGATGCGTCGTCATTTCAGGCTAATAATTGAGACTCTTGCCAAGCCAATTTTCCTCAACTAATTATTACCCTGAAATGAATATATTAATATAAGACACCGTTGTTATTTTGTCTCTTACTAGAATGTTGCTTATTCAATATAAGTATTAAATTATATGTCAAAAATTATAAGTACATTATGATTTAGGATCACTCATTTCAAAATAATTATCATAGTATAAAAGCCATCCCTTTCTATTTTGTGTGATGTTAAACTAATATTTGCAATGTATGTTTTCCCTAACAGATTAAGCTTTAGAATTGAAGGTGATCCAATCAAAATATTTGTCATGATTGCGAGGAAAAACTTGTCATCACATATTTGATAGATGTTGAAAGTCCTTTGGTTTTTTTGGTGGCAATTGGATGAGAAGATATTGCTTCTTCTTTGACTCGATCAATATCACAAGCTTCTCAATTCGAACTCCCTAATTAGTTGGATCATGAAGCATGCCTTGCAGCCTATGTCATGGCATACTTGGGAAGCAAGTTTGACTACATGGAGGAAGCCAGATTCCAGTAGAACTCTTCTCCTCTTATAGAAGGCCGGCGGAGTCTGCTGCAGCGGCGCAGCCCAGCGCACCGCATCCACTACGGCTTGTGCGCACAGAGAGAGAGAGAGAGAGAGAGAGAGAGAGAGAGAGAGAGAAAGGAATGGCGAACCTGTTCTGCAAGCAATCGCAGAATTATGTGGAGACTCGGCCGAGTTATCCGGACGATCTATTCCGGTTCATCGCATCCAAGACTCCCCAGCACGACCTGGCTTGGGATGTGGGCACAGGCAGCGGTCAGGCCGCCGTCTCCGTGAGCTCTCTCTCTCTCTCTCTCTCTCTCTCTCTCTCTCTCTGTCTCTCGCTCGCTCTCACACGCCCAAATTGCTGCTTCAGCTAGCTAGGATCTACAAGAGAGTGGTGGCGACGGACACGAGTCAGGAGCAACTCAGCTTCGCGCCCAGGCTCCCCAACATCGACTACCGCCACACGCCGCCCACCCTGTCGCCGACGGATCTGCACCAGCAGGTGGCGCCGCCTTCGACCGTGGACCTGGTCGGCGTGGCCCAGGCGCTCCACTGGTTCGACCTCCCCACCTTCTACGACGGGGTCAACTCTGTCCTGGCCAAGCCCGGAGGCGTCCTCGCCGTGTGGTGCTATACCGAGCCCCAAGTCGACCCGGTGGTAGACACGGTGTTCTGGCGCCTTTACACCGAGTCGGGCCGGTTCTGGGCGGCGGCACGACAGATGGTGGACGATGAGTACAGGAGTCTGCCGTTCCCGTACGATCCGGTGGACGGGGAGGAAGGCACGGGGCCGTTTGAGTTCACGGCGGAGCGGAACATGGACATGGGGGCGTATCTCACGTACATCAGGTCGTGGTCGGCGTATCAGACGGCTAAAGAAAGGGGCGTGGAGCTTTTGACGGATGGGATGGTGAGTGATCTTGAGAAGGCATGGGGTGGGGACGGGAAGGTGATCAAGGTGGTCCGCTTCCCTTGCTTCCTTAGGATTGGGAAAGTGAGGTGCTAAAATTTCTCTCAATTTGTTTAAGAATAATCATGTTGATTTTGATGTCTGCAAATTTTCAAGATTTTATAAGCAATAATAAATTCCCCTTCTCAATTTTCAAGATTTTATTCTTTTTTAGTTTGAAATTGGGCTAATGTTGTTATTGGATTTTTAAACCAATTGAGGAATTAAAGATAACAAACTTTTTAAATTGGAATCATTTATATTGTTTAAAATCAAATTATTGATGAATCGAATCCATTTTGAATATATTTAATTTAGGTTTAATTTAGATTCAATTCAATTTTCTATCTCCATTTGAATCTCCCTTTCGTAAGAACATATGAGCATATAGAGGATCCATGAGTTAGATAGGGGGATCCAGTCTCCCTTAATCTTTTCATTTTGATTCAACAATTTTATTTTACACTAGTATTCTTCTTGTACCATTCCCTCCCATTTTTAGATTTTTTTTGTATTCGTCACATTAATTATCACTAATCTAATGGCTTATTGTTAATTATATCAATTAGATCATTGTTGATTAAATCAGTGATGTCAAAGTTTATCCAACGACTCAGTTCAAATCTATTATCTCATGCAAAATTAATAAATAATGAAGTGTTATTGTTAGATTTGGTTATTTGAATTGGAAACTGAGTCGGATTCAACGAGGTTCTACTTTTCGATTTGATCTCATGGTAAATTCATTTGATGATCATTCAAAACCTACAAAACTATGTCGAGAGAACTCTGACAATGTTCCTCGAAAGCCTAAATTAGTTGATAGGTCGAATGACTCGGACTTATTTAAGAGAATTCAGTGTGTTAAGAAGATGTACCTATGTGCGTCCTTTTATAGTGAGGATTTGAAATTGTTATACCGATTCATTATGCAACTCATGTAATAATGGAGCATAATAATCGATCATAACCATCATCCACCCATAAAATTGCTATACACATTGATTACGTCGTAAGTGCAATAATAGGTGAGCAAAGGTTGACCATAATTATTATCTAGCAAATGCTTAGCTGAGGTAGCCATGCTGATGTGGTGATGACCGATCATCTAGGTGTCTCTCACATGTCTACCAAGTAACTTTGACTACATTGATTATACGAAGCCTGCTAGTTAGGAATGTCGATCAAGGGTCCAATCGTATCGACCATGTCAACGCTATTGATCAGACGCAAGGAATTATTGTGTCCGAGGGGGTGAATTAGTGCATAAATTTTTATTTTAATAGATAAATTGAAGCTTTTCATAATAAGTGAACGATTCAAATAAAGTTGCTATGTTATTTACTTTGTGAACGATTCAAATAAAGTTGCTATGTTATTTACTTAAAAATTACATAAGAGGAAATAATCAAATCTTAATAAAAGATAATCAACATCGAAGAGAAGTACTTAACTTGAAACTTTGATTTTAAAGAGTAAATTAAATCAGAAACGTCAATACAAAATCACTAAGCAAGAAAAGTAAAAAATGAACTCATAAGTTTTATAGTGGTTCGACACTAATGGGCCTACGTCCACTTCCGAGTCCTCCTCCTTGAGGCACACTGATGTCCACTACTGATCTTATTTGGGTGAAGACCAAACTCTTATACTTTTCTTACGAGGGAGACAAGATTACAACTCTTTGATCACTCCCTTACCCCTTTTCTTTTTTTATAATTCATATACAATATTTTCTCAGAATATAATCCCTAAAATTTATTATATGGAATGTAAGAAAACTTAGGATATTTATAGGCCCCAAATGGCTTCAGAATTTGGAGTCAAAAATCAAACTCACTCAAAAAATCCAGGTATGGGTGGTTCACCTACCGAGTTGGCGCTAACCATCGAAAGTGCCCAAATTCCTAGGTACGGGCAGTTCAGCCATGTAGCCTGGGTGGTTCAACCATTGATAGCTGCCCGAAATCCTAGGCGACGACAGTACACTCGTCGCTCATTGGCGGTTTACCTGTCGAAATCTCCGAAAAAGTGGTTCCCTCCACTTTTTGAATTCCAGCTTGAACTTGATGTTGAACGACTCTTTGGTCAGCCAATTGAGCTAAACCTAAGCTTAATCAAAGCCTTTTAGTGGACTCGGTTGTCTCTTTGAGTTGATTTAGATTCCTTCCAAATCTCACTCATTTAGGACTCAATCTTAACCTACGACTTAAAGATTACAATCAAGACATGACCACCAAGCTTATGACCTTACTCCTATAATCTGGCAACCTCCGGCATTCTAAGCGACGAGTCTCATGATCTTCCTCTGGCGATCTCCCGACGTGTTCCTAGCGAGCTTCTCGATCCTTTCGGCAAACTCCTAGCGAACTCCCGGCGAACTCCTAGCGCATCGTCCAATCCTTGGCCCAATGCCTAAGCTTAATCCTGGGTCCATGTTTAATCTATAACTCCTTTTCACCATCATAGTTAAACCTGCATGATGCTAACTATGACTTAATTAATTACAATCATAATAACCAACACATTCACTTCAAGACCTTCCCAACTCCCTGCAAGCCTTTCAGCTACCCTCGACAATCTTGTGGCAAGTCTTGGTCTTCTTTCGACAAACTCCCTTGCACCATCCTAGCAAACTCCCGACACCCTCGGCAAGCTCCCGACGCACTCATAGTGAGTTCCCAATTGCATCATCAGAACCCCAACCCGATGCATGGACTTGACTTTGGTCAAACCTCTGATTGTAATATTCTCTTTGTCATGGATAATCTTGCATCAATCAATTTTAACAACACATGTTAGATCAATAACCTATCAATTGATTTCATCATCAAAATCCAAGATTCAACAATCTCCCCCTTTTTATGATGACAATCAATTGATGACAGGAGTTAATCCTAACTCCCCCTAAATCTATGCCACTTAAATTTAAGAGAATCACACACTCTTAAATTTCAAGTATTTTTAAGCAATCAACATTCCAAGCAAATTTTAATATAAATTTACATTAAGTCATCGAATCATAAATTTTCAAAAGTAATTATACATCCATATCCAGGATATCCAAGTATATGATCAATATCATATGTCATCAATATATATGATCAACATTATGTGTCATCAATTAATATCATATATTATCAATATATATTTCTCCCCCTTTATCATCAACAAAAAAATAAAATATAGGGCTTAGGATTTTAAACCACATGAGTTTTTGCTCATCATTTTAAAAATACGATATGAATCATAAATAATTTTCTTCCTCTTATGAAAAAGAAGGAAAAAAAATAAGGGAGGAGTTGTAAAACATCATTAAATATAGCTATCAATTTTATAGAGGTGAATTTCAAAAATAAGCTTAAAACTCTAAGATATTCAGGGAGATTCAAAAGTTTAAGAGCTACTCATCTAATTTCAAGCAAGCGTAGCAAATAAATATGCAAAGTAGCAAAATATTATAAAAATTTTCTCCCCTTTGTGAACAATAAGATAAAGACATGGAGAGAGTTTTTACAAACATTATCACATAAAAAAAACTTAATCTTATGAAATCTAGAGTAGCAATTCATATATTTTAATGATCTAGCATTCCTAATTCTCAACCTCGATCTTGTAGATAGAAAATTTGAAAAGAATATTTTGAATCTGAGCTCAACAAATCTTTCTCATGTAAATTTCAGGAAAAATGTAGCAAATAAATATGAACAATAACAAATCATTATCTTCACGTAGATTTTTAAAATCATCATTACCTGCATGATCATCATATATTATTTCATATCATCATATCGTCTCCCCCTTTATCATCAACAAAAGGAGAAGTGCAATTAGCAAGTTTTTGATATATGAAATCTTAGCAATTTAACAAAATTTTCACTACTTTAGAACATACAAGCTAGTGAATTCTTTATTCTCTTTTGAGAAGTGCAAGCTAGTAAATATTTGCTTCATTTGCAATGTTCAAGTTAGCAATTTCACATCACGTAAGCTAACAAGGTTTGCTCCCCTTTTGCATTGTAAAAAAGAAGGGATGGTTACAATAGTGCAAAATATTTCCCATTACATCATTTTTCAAATCATCATATGAAATATATTAAGAAAAATTAATATGGTGATGAGATATACAATTCATGAAGATCAATTATGAATATCAAGAGAGAAATCATAGGAGAAAAAAATAATTCATGCATAAAAAATCTCAAGTTGTCAAGATAATGATTTATATAAAAATCTCTTTTTAAATAATACAAGAACACATAATAAAATATTTTGCTTCATAAAATATTTTAAGTTATAATTTTGAGGAATCAAAATCACAATATAGGCAAAAACTCATTCAATTTCAAATAATCAAAATTATCAAAAACACTCTTAGGAGATTCAAAATAAATAGAAATGCTAGTGATTTTCTTTCTCCCCTTTTTGGTTGTAAATAATAAAAATGAGTCTTAGGGGATTAAATAATCTTAATTTATTTAAGATAAATCTTAAGACATATAATTTATTTAGATAGATCTTTTTTTTAATAAAATGAAAGAACGATCTTGATAAAAAATTTTAACTTATCATTGTCAAGATCATAAATATTATTTTTTATTAAAAAGAGAAAATCATAGATATCAATAACATGATTCCCATTGCATATAAGTCAAGTCAATAAATTGAGAGAATATTCATGATAATATAAATATCTTTCAATTTTCAACTTACCACAAATTTAAAAATTTAGTGATAAGCTATATCATTCATGAAAGATATTAATATCAAAATATATTCATGAATATTAAAGATATGATTAAATTTAATAAATCTTATCTTAGATGATAAAATAGAATCTTAAGAGATCAAAGAAAAGTCTTCATTCAAAAAGATATCAAATTATAGATATCAAGATCATAAGTTAATTTTAAGGAAGAAAAAGTAGAAGATCTTAATTTATATATATGAAACTTCAAGTTTTCAATAATATGTTATAGATCCGAAGAGACAAATTATGATCTATTTATATAACTTTCTTTGAACGAATTTATATAGGGATTTCAAATTATAATTTTTGTCAACTTGTCAAGATCATAATAAAATTATCAAAATATCAATAACGTTAGATAGATTCATAAATCTCTTTTTAAAATAAAATTATTTGAAAATTTATCCAAAATCATCATAAAAAATCGCTTTTCAAAAAATTCAATAAAGTCATCATAGATTGTTTTTTAATAGATAAAGTTCTCTAATCTATTTTTATAGTTTAAGAGATTCAATAATAATAATAATATTTTATCTCTTGTTGAAGGATTAATAATATGAAAATATTTCCAAGAATAATTGTCATTATTTTGAAATTTATTTCAGGAATGCAAAGTCATTTAAAGTCAAAAATGAAATTTTATCAAGTTCATTGTAATAAAATATTTCTAAACAAAAGCTTCAATTTATTTTAAATCCAATGACTTTTATATGTTGGAAGATTCTACTATATTATCAAGAAGTTTTTATTTTTAAGATAAATGATTTTATATATGACTTTTTAAGTTCAAATTCAATATTTGATTATTTAATCTCAAGAAAATATGCACAAATACAAGCACACAAATTAATACATTAATCATCATCAAAATCTCTCTTTCATATTCATAATTTTTTATTATAGATAGCTAACCTTTCAATGTTCTAATTCTAACATGATCTATCTATGCATCATTAATGAATCATCCAGAAGATTCATTACCAATAATTTTATTTTAATAATTTTTCTTGTTATTTACTTAGACTAGTGAACGTGAAAGATTATTAGATATCAAGTCATGTGTCTTGAGCATCTAAAATATTATTTAGTGCTCCTAGCTTTGTTAGGATACAAATTTATAAGAAAAATTTTGGTACCCATTTTATATTGGAACTTATATGAATAACTTTATCTTTCTTATCTAATGGCTCTTGGTAGTTTGTTATTCCCTTATGAACCCAAACTAACTTTTAAGGACCATAATTTTTAAATAGACATTTGTTAGCTTTATGTCCTAATCTATACAAAAATTATATTTTATTTTTGGTGGCAAATTTAAGGTAGATCTTTTAACAAACTTTATAAATGCATGCAAAATATTTGATAACAATTTGAGCTTGATTTACTATCATATTTTCTTTTGAAATTCTTGATGCTCATTATCAAAATTTACATGAGAAAATCTTCAAAATGCATGATTTGATTGATTTACTATGTTACTTGAAGTTTTCATAAGATAAACTAAATTGCATAGGTGGCCCTTAATTTTCATAACACCATCATTGATTCTACTTTTTTGTTTACAAAAAGGGGGAGAAATGAACTAGATTTCTTTCTTTGTATAATGAATATTTATGATAAATGTGTTGACATATGTATTGAATACTCAGTATTCAAATATGCGATGAATATTTCTTCTTTTTGATAACAAACGGGGAGAAATGATATGTTTGATAACATATGATAAATGTTATGTTTGAAATTTTATCATATAATGAATATTTGTTTTGAACAATTGTTTTGAAAAAGTATGTTGAATATTTCTCCTTATTGATAAATATTCAAAAATGATAAACATTCAAATGATAGGTATTTATGATAAATGCTCATATATGAATTAAACATTTCTCCTTTTTATTGATGAAAAGGGGGAGAAATGACATAATTAATGATGTAAGAGAAATGTGTATTTTGAAATCTTTAAAATGTCTATATGATAACAAGAAAGGATGATTACTCTAAAAATTTTATCATGTATAGTATCATGATTTTTGAGATAAAGTAAATTTTTAAAATATTTATTATATGAAATATATCAATGAAATTATTTATCATGTGATACCAAGAAAAAGAATATTTTGAAAATTTTATTATGTATGGTATCATGAAAGGTTAAATTATGAAAATATTATACTTGAATTCAAAAGTGATGGGTTCTTTTGAATTCAAATTTGTTGTATTTATCCTATAGCATATACATAGGGGGAGTTAAGGTTAACTCCGTCATCAATTGGTTGTTATCATCAAAAAAGGAGAGTTTGTTGAATCTCATATTTTGATAATAAAATTAATTAATGGTTTTTATGATCTAACTTGTGTGCTAAAGAAAATAATGTAGGAATAACTGCGATAGTAAAGGGTAGTACAATCAAATGTTGGATTAGAGTAAAGTTCGAGCATCAGACTGAGATTCGGACGACGCAATCGGAGCTCACCGAGAGTTCATCAGAGGTCGGCCGAGGTTCGGACGATGTTGTCGGGAGTTCACCGAGACCTCACTAGAGGTTTACCGGGAAGTTTGTCGGGAGTTTACCAACAGGTTGTCGGGAGCTTGCCGGGAGTTCGCCAGAAGAATGCTGGGAAGTTCGTTAGGAGTTCGTCGATAGGTTGTCGAGAGCTTGTCGAGAGTTCACCGGAAGAATGCTAGAAGATAATTGGGAGTTCACCGAAGGAAATCAGGAGTTCGTCAGGGGTTCATTGGAAAGATACTAGGAGTTTGCCGAAGAGACGATCGGATAACGAAGATTGTACATTGAGTGTCATAGTTAACATCATAATGAGAGTTAGTTTTACTAACTCAATTAAGTGACCATTAGGCCTTAATTGGGGCTAATTTAGACTCATTATAAAAGTCATTTCAGTAACCCATGGTCAGATAAGGACAGTCTTTGAAGATATGATCTCCAAGATGACACAGTCTTCGAAGATATGTCAAGCGGTTGAACCACCTAGTGGAACCACCCAGACATAGTCTCCCATACTATCAGGTGGCTGAACTGCCCAGAATACAGTCTCCCAAACTGTGTCAAGTGGTTGAACTACCCAGAATATAGTCTTCGAGACTGGCACCTCAGGATCACTTAAAAATTAAATTTTGGCTCCACTTTTGAAGCTATTTGGGGTCTATAAATACCCCACCCTTTCTTGCTTGAGTAATGTAACCAATTAAGTGTAAAATTCTAGTGAAAATGTTGTTGTAATTGAGAGCTTCTCCTCATTTCGTCATGTGTAGTTTTTTGTTTAAGGGAGAGCTTTGAATCTTATAAAGGTTATCTTCTAAACCTATAAAAGGATAATAGAGTTGTAAGAGGGTAGTTGATCTTCACCCATTGAAGGAAGATCAATAGTGGAAGCTGGTGGCCTCAATAGAGGAGGAATCGGTCAGTGGACATAGGTCACGAAACCGAACCACTATAAAATCATTTTGCTTCCTCTTCTTTGCTATTTAACTTCATTGCTCTATTATTTAACTACATATTATCTTTGCTTGCACTATTACAAACATCTCTACACTTAAACGCATTTCTGATATGGAGTAAATTTTTTAAATCGATGAAGATTTCTCATCAGCACTAATCCCCATCCCCCCCTCCTCCCTCCTCTTAGTGCTGCTTTGATCCTTACATAAATTATGTATCAGAAGGGGAAAGATAATGTTGTTGTAGATTCTCTATCTCCACTACTAAGATAAGCAGAAATTTTAGTCATTTCTCTTCCCTCCACTGACTTCCTTAAAGATATTAGGGAGGAATGAAAGAGCAACCCAGAAACCCGAGACATTATAGAAAACTTAGAGAAGAATCTGAGTTCTATGGGTCACTACACTTGGGATTCAAAGGACATGTGCTACAAAGATCGAATTGTGATTATTCCTTCTTTCCCTTGCATCAAAATTATTTTGCATGAGATGCACTCTTCACCTTCAACAGGGCACTCCGGATATCTGAGAACATATAAGAGGGTGAAGCAAAGCTTATTTTGGAGAGGCATGAAAAGATTGATTTATGATTATGTATTTAAATGTGATGTATGCCAGCAATAAAAAGGTGAAACGGTGGCAAGTCCGGGAAAACTACAACTACTACTTATACCGAACTCAGCATAGACTGACATCTCCATGGACTTCATCGAAGGGCTATGACCATCTCAAAGTAAAAGCACGATCTTTGTGGTGGTAGATCATCTAACCAAATATGCTTATTTCTGTGTCGTGAGACATCCTTGTACTATTACCAGTATTGCTCAACTTTTTATGAAAAATATTATAAAACTGCATGGGATGCCAAGGTCGATTGTGAGCGATCGTGATAGGGTGTTTATAAGTAAATTTTGGACCGATCTCTTACAACTACAAGGCACCCAATTAAAGATGAGCACAACCTATCATTCGCAAACGGATGACTAAACAAAAGTGATAAAAAGATACCTCGATACTTACTTATAATGCTTCACTAGTGACGGGCCCAAAGAGTGGATAAGGTGGCTTCTTTAGGTCGAATGGTGGTATAACATAACATATCATTCATCAACTAAATGTACCCCCTATGAGGCATTGTATGGCTGATCGCCCCTGTAATGCCTAAATATGTAATTGGTGCAGTAAAAGTGGATCAGGTTAACCAAAACTTAATTGATAGGGACAAGCTTCTGTAGCTACTGAAAGATAACCTAACTACCACCCAAGCCCATATGAAGCAATAAGCAGACACTCACTGGAGCGAGCGAGAATTTTTTGTAAGAGATTGGGTCTACCTTCGCCTGTAACCATACAAGCAGCTGTCAATCAACACTAGAGCATCAATGAAGCTATCTCCACGATTCTATGGACCAGATCAGATTTTGGAGCATATTGGGGCCGTGGCATATAGATTAAAGCTCTCAGATGATGCTAAGATCCATCCCGTCTTCCACGTATCCTTGTTAAAGCCAACATTCGGAGAACGTGAGTTGGCACAAACTCAATTGCTAAGCACTATCAATGATGGCAAAATTCAAACTCAACCTGAATCTATACTTGATCGGAGGATTATGATGCGTTATCGACATCCTTCAACTAAAGTACTCATGAAGTAGAATAATTTACCATCCGAAGATATAAGGTAAGAGTCTTACGATGAGCTGAATACCTGATTCCCAGTGTTTATGGACCCTCAGCCTTGAGGACAAGGTTGATTCAAAGAAGGCGGGCTTAATAGAACTCCAGCAGGATTGAGTCCTAATCAACTTAGAAGTAGTCAATAAAAACCCTATGGGATTGTAATAAAACCCCACCTAGCCACTTCTATTTTATAAAGAAGTGTAGCTAGGGTTTAGATTGGGGCCTTAGGTCATAGTTGCCACTACCCCCCTTATTGGGCTGGTCAGGTAGTGTTTTCTTCATCTAGGTAGACTATAGGAGTGGCAAAGGGGTAATGTTACTTAGGCAAATACCCCCATGGATTAGGATTAGAACCCTATATAATGGTATAGCCACCCCCTCTCTTTTATCAAGCAAAGATCATCTTTTATTTAGCCTTATGCTGTGTTCTAGGAGGGAGGAACCCTTATAGCATTCCAAGGGTTGATCCCCCCTCAAAGATCAAAATCTATAAAGCTCTTTCTCAGGTTCTATCAACATACTACATAATCTTTTTGTATAATTATTATTATAGTTATTTTCTCACATTATTTATATTGTATGCGATATATATATATATATATATATATATATATATATATATATATATATATATATTGTGATATCCTTGGATCTGTGCAATATAAATCAGGTCATAATGAGACCACGATAATGAGACCAATTCACTTTTAAACATAGATTCAAATATCCCGTTCATACGTTACTCAAAAGGGACATCGAGTAACCAAACAAATCAATATACTATATACCTATCCATATAGTGGAGGTGGCTGGTCTGATAGTCCCTAATGTGGGGTAAAATACATATGCTAATTTGATAATGAGTTCACTAATTGATCTGCTTATGGAATACTAGATGGTTAATGATACTTAACGTTACATAATGATTCTATAGTCTCAATTATGTGTCCAATCCTTAGACTTGAGACACTAAGGTAGTCTTATTTGAGTACTCATTTCTTTGATGTTGGATTTATAGGTCTGGAAGTTTCAGATCTAGTACAACCGATTATCGAGATTAGTAGCCAACCTTACAAAGTCAATTGAGTATCAATAGAGGATCATCCACTCTTAATATCACGAGAGGAATATCCCATGTATTTGTGCTTAGGCAAATCCTTGGTCAGGGTCATTCGAATTAATAGAGGAGTTCTATAAGAAAATCCGATTAAAGCAAGACTCAGATGGATTTTATATGAGGCTTAATAGTACCATGCCTAATATATGGTATTTGGGATATCAGATGGATGAGGAACTATAGATACACAGTAACTATAGAGAGATAGGTCCAATATATTAGATATACATGTACCATATGAGGACTGTCACAATAACCTAGTACATTTATAGTCGATTAGTTGAATGAATTATTATGAGTTGAATGAATTATTATGAGATAACAATTCACTGAGTCAAAAAGGGTCTTGAGTCAGAAGGAGGTTTGATAAGTATAACTCATAGCCAGCTCAGTATTGGGCCTAGAGGGTCACACACATATAATGGATATTATAATGAGTAGAGGTTCGAATATTATATATCCACATAGCCCCTATTTTATTAGATATCTAATAAGCCCCTATATTATTGGATCATATAGATGAGATCCAGTAAGAGCTAATAAGAGATTATTTGGATAAAGATCTACTAATCTAATAAGCTTGGGTAGTTGGATAAAGATCTAGTACTAAATAGGATATGATCTATTAGGGTTAAGTTGATATGGACATCTATAAATAGGAGGGGAATAAAGGGGTCATAGTTTAGTACTTCTAGTAATTGTCCCTCCTATTCTCCTCAACCTTTTTTCCTCCTTAGGTGACAGATCTTGTGTGCTGCACGTGAAGAAGGAGATGCCACAGCGATCAAAGGAGTGTCATCGTCGCATCTACTATGTAGATACCACCAGAGAGGAGGACATATAATCTCCTTCATCTACACTTATGAATATGAGTTTTCAAGGATATACGATCTCCTTAGGTAAAACATCTAACACACAACATGCAAATTTTTTAGTTTAATGATTTTTTTCTCACTAATCGTTGCATAATGATTTCACCAAAGTGGGAGACCTTTTTGTTTTGTTTTTCTACTATGCATGTGATGCTTCTAATAAGGATTCCCAATAGTGGTATTAGAGCTAGGTTCATCATGTGATGATTAGCTTATAAATTACATGTGTTGTGTTGAATCGTGTAAAATTATTCTATGCATTTTTGTTACGCTTGAAGATGCCTACCATGGCCACGTGTGGAGAGGTAGTGTGTATGCAAGGCTGTGGAGGAGCCGCTTGCCTGTAAAGGCAACATTTGTGGGCAAGATGCCCATGAGAAAACTACTTATGGTCAAGGGCTATGCTGAGTGATGACTGCTTGGGGTAGGCCGCCTGCAAGGGAGGCGCTCGTGACATGGCCGGCTGCGGGCAAATGCAGTGTTCATCCAGAAGGGTAGCCACGTACGGGTTAGGTGCTCGTGCGAGGTGATGACATGTGAGGCAGTGGGCCACTTGTGCAAGAGTGATGACCGCCTACGTGAAGGGAAATTAGGGTTTTGGAAAAAAGGATGATTGTGCCCCTCTAATTTGTAGAAATCCCAAGATCTATCCTTAACCAAATTTCAAAAATACCCTTTTAATATTAGTTAATTAAAAATTTTAATTAACTATTATTATTTATCTAGTAGTCCTATATGATGATCTGTATATGTGATGTATGATGTGGATGAATGATCATAGACTTTATGATGTGATATGTATATATATGATTATTATTATTATTATTGAGGCCTATGAGCCTATGATTATGTTGTAATTATACGAAGATGCACACGAGAGCATGGAGGTGCCAACAGGACCCATGAGGTCGAGACAGATGATTGTGACACATAGTGATGCGCCAAGGTGTTAGCAGAATCGATGATGACGAGATGGATGACCACAGGGTGGAGATGTGCTAATACACACATAGATCCTAATGTAAGTGATTGGGCCTATTGGCTCGGGTCTGATCACATTAGGTTATGGTCGATGATCATATAATATGATTATGCATATGTGATATGTGATTGTTTATACACCTACTATACATACATACATACATACATATATATATAATATGACCCTAATAGGGTTGGAGTCATATTGGTCAATCTAATCAAGTCAATTAAAAGGAGTCTCTTTGATTAGGAGTCCTAATAGGAATTGAATTCACCTAAGAGTCTATATAAATAGGGATGTAACTATTTCTTTTTAATAAATTAATGAAGAAACTATTGTTTTAGACTATTGGCCAAAGCCCCAGGAGGGCAATCCCTTATATAGATCAAGGAGGCCCAATCCCCTTGAAGTGATCATTTATATCCCCTTTTTTATCTCCATCTATGATAGAACCCTAGGGGTTTCTATCAATTGATATCAAAGCAATGATCCTCAATGTTCTCACTATGATTCTACTATCAATCTTCGCTACAACTTCTCCTCCAAGATCTTACAGCTTTGCAACTACCTTCCCATATTTTCTCACCATCTTCACTGCAGCTATCATCAACTAAAGAAAGAAGAGTTTGAAGAAGAAGAGGAAGGAAGGAAGAGCACTACAGCTGCGACATCTGACTGTCACCATCTACTGTCACTTGTAGACAGCCACCATCTCCACCTATAGCCACACCAATGCCATCTTTTCCTTAGCCACAAGGAAGATCGCCTCCTCCCTTGCCTACAAATTGCAATGTTGCTCCCTCCTCTGCCATAGTGTTGCCATGCACAACAGCATTATCACTGCTACCTCCCATCACAATGCACAGCCATTTGGTTTCACAACTCATTGCTGCCCCTCCTTTACCACCATCATCGTCACTACTACCCTCTTGTTCGTAGCCACCAACAACCATGCCTACCACCGTAGTGCACAACCCACATATGCCCGCTTACCGTCGGCCCCATCCATCTCCTTCGTCATCACAGTAGCCACCCAGAAGCCATCTCCCTCCTCTATCATTGCCACTTCTACCACTACCACCATCTCCCTTTTTCCCTTCAGTCGTAGCGAGCATCGCTACTTGCACAATGTTGCTAGCCTCTACTATAATGATCTCTCGTAGCCATCTCTGTCCTAATGTCGCTACCTTCCCTGTCACTACTATTGCTGCCCATCTCCCCTTGTAGCCCACACAGTCGCTGTTGTTGTTGCTACTACCTTTTTCACCACTTGCACTAACGACATCGTTGCCCCCTCCCATTGCCTCCTCTACCTCTCCTTCAGCCTTCTTCCTGCCTCAAAATAGAGCATCTACCCCCTCATCGCTTGCTAGCCATATCTACCTCACTCGTAGCATTACTTCCCAACCATGACACCACAGCTGCCTTCACTCGAACCATGCCTTCTTCCTCCTCTATTCCCAATCATAGCCCTTTGTCATCAATAGTAGCCACTACAGCCTCATGCCTCAGCCACTCATGATCTCGATCTCTTGATGTTCCTTCCTTGCTTACATGATAACCCTTTCCCTCTTGCCAAGCACCACGTGACGTTTGACCACAGCATCACTGTTCTACTGTGGCTCCTCTCCTAGTGTTGCTACCATGTCTACTACCCCCTTTCTTGCTGAGTGATCACTAATCAGCGATAACAACAACTACCTTTAGCCACCATCACGACCTCCAGCTATCAACAATAATGATCTTCCCCCCCAACACTACCATCATCTTGCCTTTTCCCTCTACCATTGCCACTACCATCACCCAGCCTCTGCCTATGGAGAAGGCTGCAGTCTAGCCACTATCTCTATTTTCCCTGCTTATCATTGCCTTCTTCTGCGATTTCCACTAATTTTGTAACTGCTAACCGCCACCATTATCCCTCCCCTACTCAATGTCGGCATCGACACCAACTGCCAGTCGAACTGTTGCTGCTCTTCTTTTCCATCGCCATTGTCACTAACAATATCCCATTGCCCTCTCTTTCCTTTGCTAGCCACAACTATCGTCACTACCATCTCCTTGCCTTCCTGTTTCACATCGTTGCAACCCAACCACCATCGCCATTACTGCCTTCCCCCTGTTCACCATAGCCTCACCCTGCTTAGCCAATGCACATCCCTCGGTGATCTGCTGTAGTGATCAACACTACCTTTAGCAGACCGCAGCAGTGATCTGCTCATTGCCTACATACCGTTGTCCTTCAGTAGACCACAGCAGCAAATTCTTCCCACACATCGCTGCCCTCAAACCTCGGTGGTAGCCACTACAACCTCGACAACCTCATCCTTGCAGTATCACTGCACCATTGCCCTTCTGACCACTAGAATCATAACTGTAAATACCAAGTAGGATGGTGCTAATATCCTTAACCCAATATCAAAAATAGGAGTTGAACATTATTGATCTACAATCTTATGAGATGGCTACTGATGGTTCAATGGAAGTAAGATTTGAAGCCTTCGAAGCTTGAATGAAGAATAGACTACAAGAACTCTTCAACAAATTCAAAAGAAGTTTATCAGAGAACCCGAACAAATTTCAATAGGATAAATGTTCAAGTCTCATAGTGAACCGATCTAGAGAAATAAAACAAAGGAACTAAGGAGATGACACTAATTACCCATACATGAAAGTGGAATTTCCAAGATGGCAAGATGGAGATCCGACCAGTTGGATCTCATGGGCTTAAAAGTTCTTTCACTTCCATAGAACTCTAGAAGAATCTAAAGTGGAAGTAGCTTCAAATCAACTATCCAATAGTATGATTAATATGAAACTTATTTTAATATTCTCTCTGCTACTTGCAGGTGCCCTACAAGCCAATCCTATGAGTGATGGCACGTGTGACACACTGCGTGATCTTTTTGCTCATGATTATTATTAACATATTCTCACATTATATTAATATATATATATATATATATATATTGTGATATCCTTGGTTCTATGCAGTGGGCATTAGATCGTGATGAGATCACGATAATGAGATCGATTCACCCTTAAATATAGATCATAAATAATCTTAGTCGTAGGTTACTCGAGAGGGACATCGAGATAACCGGATAAACCGGTGTACTATATACCCGTCCATATGATAGAGGCGGCTGGTCTCACAGCTACTTATGTGGAGATACTAAGGATATAATATAAGTGC
Source organism: Ensete glaucum (assembly GCA_021527575.1). Classification (NCBI taxonomy): domain Eukaryota; kingdom Viridiplantae; phylum Streptophyta; class Magnoliopsida; order Zingiberales; family Musaceae; genus Ensete; species Ensete glaucum. Next base: position 18,421,113 of record CM038552.1, on the reverse strand, counting down.
TCATTAGAAAATGAGTTCACTAATTGATCTGCTTATGAAATGTTATATAATTAATGATACCTAATGTCAAACAATGATTCCATAGTCCTAGTTGTGTATCTGGTCCTTAGACTTAAGACACTAAGGATGTCTTATTTGAGTACTTCTTTATTTGATGCTAGACTTACAGGTTTGGAAAGTTCAAGATCTGTGACAGAACCGCAGAGGAATTCTATAGAGATTTGATCTTTGATGGGGAACAACCCTTGGAACACTAAATGGGTTCCTCCCTCCTAATAGTCGGCCATAAGGCTGAATTGAAGATTGATCTTGCTTATTCAAAAGTGATGGAGGTTGCATGCTTATATAGGGCTCTAAAACCCTAATCCTAGGAAGGATGCTCTAAAGTTAAATGCCAACTTTGCCCTTTAAGGAGCGGTGGCTTAGGGGGGCTACAAGTAGCTAGCCCTAGCCAACCTACCCAATAAAGGAGGGCGATACACCCTAGCCACTCTTCTTTATAGGATAAAGGAGGCTAGGTGGGGTTTATTTCAATCTCACAGGTTTTTTATTAGCTGCTAATTGGTTAAGTAGGACCCAACCTGGCTATGGTCATACCAAGCCCCATGTGATATCTTCAAGTGGTAAATTATTCCAATTGACTAGTACTTCAATAGAGGGACATCGGTGACACATCACGATTCTGTGATGAGGATGGCTTGTGGTTAGGCTTGTTAGGATCAATTAGCACTAAGATGTGGGGGGGAGGTGAATTAGAGCAAGAGTAAATTCTCATTCTAATGTAAAAACTTTTTGCTTGAAGCAAGATAGAAAAATTTGAAGTTTTTCGTTCAAGTAAAGCAAGTGAATGATTCAAAGAAAATGTAAGTTTCTTGCTTAAAAATTACTCAAGAAGGAACAAGCAAATCCGAATAAAAAGATAAACAACATTATAAGTGAAGTGCTTGACTTGAAACCTTACTTTCAAAGAGTAAATAGAATTGGAAGCGTCTATAGATATTTTGTTGAAAGTAATTAAGTACCTAACAATTGTAAGACGTAAATGAAACAAGTCAGAACACCCACAATTATAGTGGTTCGGCACCAACTGACCTATGTCTACTCCCGAGTCCTCCTCTTTGAGGCACACTGATGCCCACTATCGATCTTCTTTGGGTGAAGACCAAACCCTTACAACTTGAGCTTACAAGGGAGACTTCAAGAATATTTTTAACTCTAAGCTCACTCCCTTCCCCTTTTCTTTTTTTTATAATTTAAATATAATTTTTTCATAGAATATAATCCTCAAAATTATTGTATAGAATGTAAAAAAACTTGGGATATTTATAGGCCCCAAATAGCTTCATAATTTAGAGCCAAAATTCAAACTCACTCGAAAAATCTGGGTACGGGCGGTTCACCCACCAACGCTGGTGATGCAGCCTCCCGAAAACCTAGAAAGGTGATTTACCCACCAGTCCTGGGTGGTTCAACTGCCCAAAAACTTATACGGTGATGGTACACCCACCACTCACTGGTGGTTCAGTCGTTGGGAATCCCGTAAAAGTGATTCCCTTCACTTTTCCAATCCTGACTTAAACCACATGTTGACCAATTCTCTGGTCAACCAATGGAGCTCAACCTAAGCACAATAAAACCCTTTTAGTGGACCCGGTTGCCTTATTAAGTTGATTTGGATCACTTCTAAATCATACTTATTTCAGACTCAACCTTAACCTACGACTTAAAGATTACAATCATATATGACCATTAAGCTTAATGATCTTACTCCCATAATCCGGCAACCTCCGGCATTATCTGCGGCGAGTCTCATGGTCTTCCTCCGGTGATCTCCCGGCATGTTCCTAGTAATCTTCTTGATACCTTCATCAAAGTCCTAGTGAACTCCTGGTGAGCTCCCACTACATCGTCCAAACCCTGACCTGATGCCGAAGCTTGATTCTGGGTTCATGTCTGGTCTGTAACTCTTTCTAATTATCGTAGTTAAACCTGCATGATGCTAACTATGACTTAATTAATTACAATCACAATGGCCAACACATCCACTACAAGACCTTCCCAACTCCCGGCAAGCTTTTCGGGTATCCCTGATAATTATTCGGTAAGTCTCGGTCTTCTTCTGACAAACTCTTTTGCACCATCCTGACAAGCTCCTGATACCCTCGCACTCCAGGCGAGTTCCCAACTACATCGTTTGAACCCCATCCTGATGCATGGACTTGATTTTGGCCAAACCTCTAATTGTAATCTTCTCTCTTTCGTAGTTAATCCTACATCAATTAACTCTAACAACCTTGTTAGATCGAATACTCATCAATTGATTTCATAATCAAAATTTGAGGTTCAATAATTTTTCCCCTTTTTGATTATGATAATCAATTAATGATAGGAGTTAATCTTAATCCATGCCTTAATAAAGAAAGTTTAAATACAAGAGAACCGCACTCTTTTGAATTCAAGTATCACAAAACAAATCATATTCAAAGCGAATTTCAATAAGAATTTACATCAAGTCATCGAATCATAAATTTTAAAAAGAATTATGTATCCATATCTAAGGTATCTAAGTATATCATCAATATCATGTGCCATCAATATCCATTTCTCTCCCTTTGTCATCAACAAAAAGGTGAGATATATAGCTAATAATTTCAAGACACATGATAATGTTACTCCCCCTTAGTAAAATAGAATATGTATTATAAATTTTCTTCCCCTTCGTGATTAATAAGGAGAGGAACAAGGAAAGAGTTGTGACAGCTTTATTAAGAAGATCTGTTAATAAATTTCAAAAAAATATTAAGATGGGCTCAAAAGTCTAAGAGATTTAAAGACTACTTATGTATTTCAAATGTAGCAAAAATCATCTCTTAATACCAAAAATTATCTCTTATAAATTTCAAATGTTGCAATTCATCATCTTCATGTAATTTTTCTCCCATTTTTTGTAAACAATAAAAACATGAAAAAAGTTTTCAAAAATATTATCACAAAAAACTTACTCTCATGAAATGTAGATTAGTAATTCATATATTCTTATGATTTAGCATTATTGACTCTTAACCTCAATCTTGTAGATATAAAATTTTAAAAGAAAATTTTAAATATGAGCTCAACAAATCATTGTCATGTAAATTTTAAGAAAATATAGCAAATAAATCTGAAAAATAACAAATCAATATCTTCATGTAGATTTTCTCCCCTTTTTATAAACAAGAATATAGAATCAAGGAGGGATTTTGAAAAGCATCATATGCAATATATCATATCATCATATTAAAATTATGAGTATTATTCTAAATCATCATGTATATTTTTAAAATCATCATTATATGCATAATCATCATACATGATTTTACATCATCATACCTTCTCCCTCTTTCTCATAAAAAAAGGAGAAGTGCAATTAGCAAATCTTAGCAATTTAGCATATTTTTCATCACTTTAGAACATCCAAGCTAGTGAGTTTATTCTTCTCCTTTAAGAAGTACATGCTAGCAAATTTTTACTTCCTTTGTAATGTTCAAGCTAGCAATTTTACATCATGCAAGCTAACAAGTTAGCACATATTATTTCTCTTAGCATGTTTTTTGAGAATATAAGGTTAAGCAAAATTTTGCTTCTCTTGAGATCAAGATAGCACTTATTGTTTCTCTTTTGAGATGAGCAAGCTAGCAAGTTTTGCTCCCCCTTTGTCATTGTAAAAAAGAATGGATGGTTACAATAGTGTAAAACTTTTCTCATTACATCATTTTTGAAATCATCACATGAAATATATCAAGAAAAATTAACATAATGATGAGATATATAATTCATGAAGACAAATTATGAATAACAAGAGATAAACTATAGGAGAAATAAATAAAATATTTGATTCATAAATGAGAAATCTTAAGTTATCAAGATCATGATTTATATAAAAATCTCTTTTTAAATAATATGAGAACACATAGTAAAAGATTTTGATTCATAAAAAAGTTCATGATATAATTCTGAGGAATCAAAATCACGATATAGGTAAAACTCATTCAATTTCAAATAATTAAAGTCATCAAAATCAATTTCGAGAGATTTAAAATTAAATAAAAAGACTTATCGATCTCTTGAAATGCTAGTGATTTCCTTTCTCCCCTTTATCATTATAAATAAGAAAGAAGAAAAGGGGAATAATACATAACAAAACTTTAAGTCATAAATTATTAAGATGCCAAGTAGCATATCATAGTTTATTAGGATATGTCTCCTTTTTAGTAAATAGCCAAAGGAATCGTAGGAGTACAAAGAATGAAAAATCTTGACGCATAATAAATCTTAATTTATAAATATCATAGAATCAATATCATGATTTGGATAAAAACATATTCAAACTCAAATCATCAAAATCACTTTCATAGTTCAAGAGATTCATTAAAAAAATAACATAATCAATTCATTAATTTTTTAAATTATAAGATATAAAATTTTCAAGAAAAACGTATTCCCTTTTATTTTGTACAAGCATGCCTTTGTCTTTTAAGCCAAATAAAAACATACATCATCATTTAAAATAAAAAAAAACTTTCGTTACGACAAGGATCAATAAGCTATAAATCACAAAAATCATCATGTATACATTCAAAATATAAAGTCATTAAGCATGATCACTATGCACCGTTAAATCATCAAGCATGGTTTCATTAAATATAATATTGGGAAACCTCAGCAGGAGTATCGCATGTGCAGCAGAAATCAAAGCAAAAAATTAGTTTTCCACGTAGATCAAATCGTCGTGCAAAAGATTGGGGTTGCGAGAAAAATGCAAAAACCAAAAAAATTATGATACGTGAGTGATTGATTTTACCTAGGGATATCGTATATCCCTGTATTCCAGATCCAGATAGAGAGGTTGAAGGAAGTTAAACATCCTCCTCTCTAGTGGTATCCACACGATGGATTTCTTCAGTAAAACTCCTCTAATCGAATCTCGCAACTCTTGCGTAGAGGGAGAGAGGAGAATAGGAGGGGAAGCCAAAGCTGCAACCCATCAGCCATGAGTCTCCCCTCCTATTTATAGAGAGCCACCAAAAAACCCTAGGGCTCCTACCTTAATGGGTATTGGATCTCCATCCAATTACCCATTAATTTGTATTATTGGATCTCTATCCAGTAATCTCCTTAGGCCTCTAATTGGGCCTCAATTAATGAGCCCATTAGTAGAGGATCTCATCTAATGAGAATACGAGGTAATTAGATATCCATCTAATCCTCTATCCGCCGAAGCATCCACCATATGTGAATGACCCTCTAGGCCCGATACTGAGCTAGCCATGAGTCACTCCCATCAGAACTTCTTCTGATATAGTAAATTATTATCCACATAATAATTCACTCAACTCATCGACTATGGACATACTAGACCACTACACCATAGGCCCCAAACGGTACAGGGGGATCAAATCCATTAGACTTGTCTATCCATAATTACCGTGTATCTATAATCTCTCATCCAACTAATATTATAGAGACCATATATTAGATATGGTACTTTTAGGTCACATACATAATCAGTTTGTCTTGCTCTAATTGGATTCTACTGAAGAACTCTTTCTCTCTCAATCCACATAACCTTGGCCAGGAATTTGTCTAAGCCAGTATATGTGAGATATTCCTCTCATGATATTGAGAGTGAATGATCCTCTACTGACACTCAATTACCTTCATAAGGTTGGCTACTGATTCTAATAACCAATTATACCGGATCTGAAACTTTCCGAACCTATAAGTCTGGTGTCAAAGAAAGGAGTACTCATACAAGGTATCCTTGGTATCTCAAGTCAAAGGACTAGATACATAACTGGGACTATGGAATCACTGTCTGACATTAGGTACTATCAACCATATAGTATTTCATAAGCGGATCAATCAGTGAAATCATTCTCCAATAAGCACCTGTACTATATCCTTAGTATCTCCACATAAGTGGCTATAAGAACAGTCGTGTCCATCATATGGACGGGTATATAGTACACCAGTCTATTCGGTTATCTCGATGTCCCTCTCAAGTAACCTTTAACCGAGATTATTTAGGATTTATGTTTAAAGGTAAATCGATTTTATTATCATGATCTCATCACGATCCGATTCCCATTGCGCAGACCCAAGGACATCATAATATATATATATATATATATATATATATATATATGCAATATATAATATAATATAAGAATATATAAATATTAATCACAAGCAAAAAGATCATGTAGTGTGTCACATGTGCCATCACTCACGTGATTGGCTTGCAAGACACTTGTAACTAGCAATCTTCTACTTGACCTAAAGCCAAATCACCTATGTGTCTGATCCCCATCAGACCTCTGTGACGCTCAAATATAATTTGAGCCAGTGGCTTTGTTAGTAGATCTGCAATGTTCTCTTCGGATGGACTCTTTCCATTATTATATCTTTATAGGCTATGATCTCTCTAATCAAATAGAACTTTCTCAGAATATGCTTAGACTTCTGATGAGACTTGAGTTCCTTCGCTTGAGTGATCGCCCCATTGTTATCATAATATATGAGAATCAACTTCATGCTGCATGGTATGACTCCCAAATCTTTAATGAACTTCTTCATCCACACCCCTTCCTTTGCTATTTCTGCTGCAGCAATGTATTCTGCCTCTGTGGTTGAGTCAGTAGTAGTACCTTGCTTGGAACTCTTCCAGCTTACTGCTCCTCCATTCAAGGTGAAAATATACCCTGAGTTTGACTTGCTATCATCAATGTCAGACTGGAAACTCGAGTCTGTATAGCCCTCAGCCTAGAGGCTACCTCCTCCATATACCAATAAAAGATCCTTAGTCCTTCTGAAGTACTTAAGGATACACTTTATTGCCTTCCAGTGTTCTAAACCTGGATCTACCTAATACCTACTCATGACATTCAGAGCATGTGATATATCAGGCCTGGTATATAGTATAGCATACATGATAGACCCTATAGCTGAGGTATAGGGTATCTTATCCATGTCTGCCCTTTCTTTAGGAGTCTTTGGAGACATACTCCTAGAAAGTAATATTCCATGTCTCATTGGTATGAGACCTCTCTTGGAATTCTCTATGCTAGATCTTTTGATAATAGAGTCTATGTACCTAGATTGGAATAAGTCAAGTATACTCTTAGATCTATCTCTATAGATCCGAATCCCCAAAATATAGGATGTTTCTCCTAAATCCTTCATTGAGAAGTTTCTAGATAACCAAGTCTTTACTATGGAGAGCATTCCTACATTATTCCTAATTATTATAAGGTGATAGTACTCCCTCTTACCTTCTTGTACACACAAGGTTTATTTTCGTTCTTAACGAAGTCATCAGATTTGATCGTCTCATCAAATCTTATGTTCTAACTTCGGGAAGCTTGCTTTAGTCCATAAATGGACTTGAGCAACCTACACACTTTATCTGGACTCTTTCTGGATATGAATCCCTCTGGCTATATCATATACACATCCTCCTCGAGATTGCTATTGAGGAATGCCATTTTGACATCCATATGTCAGATCTCATAGTTATAGTGTGTTGTAATGGCTAAAAGAATTCTAATGGACTTAAGCATGACTATAGGTGAAAAGGTTTCATCGTAGTCAACTCCTTGTCTTTGATGATATCCTTTAGCTACTAGCCTTGTATTATAGGTCTCTACCTTTCTATATACTATGATCTTCTTTTTGAAGATCCACTTGCAACCGATAGATATGATACCCTCAGGTGCATCCACAAGGTTCCAAACCTTATTAAAGTATATGAAATCCATTTCAAAATTCATAGATTCTTGCCACTTCTCAGATTCTATACTCATAATAGTCTCCTCGTAGGTCTGAGGATCAACATTCTAAGAGTCCTCTCCAATGATATGTCCTACATATCTTTTAGGAGGGTGAGATACTTTGCTAGACCTATGTACAGTTTGAATTTGTGTGTTAGGTACTTGAATAGACTTGGGCTTTGGAATGGTACTTGAGCTAGGTTCTCTAACCTTGCTCAATTCTATCTCACTCCCACTATTTGCACCAAGAATATATTTCTTCTCAAGGAACACAGCTCTCTTAGCAACAAAGACCTTTTGGTCCTCGGGATGATAGAAATAATACCCCAAAGTCTCCTTAGGGTATCCCTCAAATATGCACCTATCCGTCCTTGATTCCAACCTGTCAAGGGTGTTTTCTAACGTGGGCAGGACAACCCCAAATCTTAACTACCTTAAGATCAAGCTTCTTTCTTTTCCATATCTCATATGGTATAAATGCTACCGATTTTGATGAAACTCTATTAAAAAGGTAAGTTACGGTCTTTAGGGCGTATCCCCAGAATGAGACTAGTGGGTTAGCGAAACTCATCATGGATCACACCATATCTAACAATGTGCGATTTCTCCTTTTTGATGCACTATTGAGCTAAGGTGTATAATGAGGTGTCCACTAGGATAGAATCCCATTGTCCCTAAGGAAATTGGTGAACTCCATACTCAATTACTCTCTTCCTCGATCTAATCGAAGAGTCTTAATACTCTTTCCAATTTGGTCTCAACCTCATTCTTATATTTCTTGAATTTCTTAAAGGCTTTGGACTTGTACTTCATCAATTACATGTGTCCATATGTAGAGAACTCATTAGTGAATATAATGAAGTATGCGTAACCACCTATAGCCTGAGTCAATATTGGACCATATACATCACTATGTATAAGTTCCAATAACTCAGTGGCTTTCTCTGAGTTCCACCAAAATGAGAGTTGGTCATCTTCCCACGAAGGCAAGGTTCGCAAGTTGTATATAATTCATAGTTAAATGGATCTAAGTATCCATCTTTCAGCAACTTTTGAATCCTTCCCTCATGTATATGACCTAGCCTACAATGCCATAGGTATGTATTATTCACCTCATCTCTTTTTCTCTTAGACATATTTATATTCATGATGTGTCGAGAAGTGTCTAACATATATAAGCCATTTAGAAGGATCCCTCTAGTGATGATCTCATCATCCATAATTATTGAATAATTATTATTCTTAAAAAATAATTTATATCCACTAATTGTCAAATAAGAAATGCAAATAATATTTTTGATAATAGAAGGGACAAAATAGCATGCATCTAATGCAATAATAACTCCACCAAGCAAATATATGAAGACCTCCCCAATAGTAATTGTAGCAACTCTTGCTCCATTGCCCATCTTGAGGTCTATCTCACCTCTGACCAATCTCCTAGGTCTTGCCAGAAGCTGCAACGAATTGCAGATATGATATGCACTCCTAGTATCCAATACCCATATGTTATCATAAAAATATGAGAAGTGGAGACTGATTATGAATATACTTGAAGCTTCTCCAAGCTTCTATTTCAGCTTCTCTACAAGGTAGTCCTTATAGTTTCTCTTCTAATGCACATCTTAGTCATAGTGGAAGCACTGTCCTTTGTCCTTTGCTGGGTCTTTCTTAATAAACTTTACCTTAACCGATCTTTCTTTGCCCTTGCCCTTCTTAAGGGTCTTGTTGGCCTTCATTTTCTTATTTGTCTCACCAATATTGAGAACTAGCTTCTCTTTCTTAATAGTGCTCTCAGCTTCCCTCAACATATTAAGGATTTTAGGTAGAGTCACCTGAAACTTGTTCATATGAACTATAAAAAGGAATCTGTTAAGGACTTAAGTATAAGATCAATATATAGGTTATCCTTTAGGACTATCTATATACTTCACAAAGCGAGTGATCTCATCCATACTTGTCCTTCCTCCGGCATGGGCACAATTATGTTGAGGATATATAGGATTTTCTCCTCCGTGAGAACAATTCTCAAATTGCAGAGCCTTTAGACAAATGAGACAGTTGGCATCAAGTATGCAACGTAGGGGGTTTGTAAGTGACAAACAAGATATAGCATAAATTAAATACCATGTAGATTTTACATAAAATACTAATTAAGATATGGACTTCTATCTTAATATACTCCCACTATTTTCCTAGTGAATCACGCGATACCCTCGACACATTAGACGGAAATCTTCGATAGATTCCTAGTGGGGATCAGGATCTAATTGGCGTCTTACTGCAACCTCACGGGACTCGACTAATTACACTAAGCCCAAAAGGTAGACAATCTTGTCAATCACAACTCCTTATAATTTTCGTCATGTTCGGCCTCCAAATCATCCAAGTCTCAACTACTTGACCAACCATGAAGTTTAGTTAAGTAATCACCATCGTTTCACGATGAGTCTAATTCGATGGATATTCTCTCGACTACTCGACCAAGTCATACCATGTCTTCAGGTTATCGGTGACATCTATATGTCGTAGGCAAGAACTCAATTACGTAGATAGGTGAGCCTCGAGTGACTTGATCAACTCAACCTATATCGTGATTCAATTTCTTCTTATAACGATGGAAGGCCATGTGGGTCAATCTTAGTGTCTCATACTTACCAACTTAATATTATCGTAGGAGGGGATTTCATTTTGTATCGATCTCCTAATATGTCATATCACATATATACATATTTAATATATATTTACATCTTATGCATATATATATATATACATATATCTAGTAGGTGTATAACACATCATATATACAAGCCATATCGGAGAATCATGAGCCATCACCTAATATGACTAAGCCTGAGCCAATGGGCCTAATCACTCACAATATGATCTATGTATGCATCGGCGCATCTCCATGCCCTGTGATTGTTGATCTCGTCATCATTGGTTCCATCGGATTATCGCATCACCATGCATCATGATCTCCCACCACGGCATTGTGGGTCCCGCAATCACCTTCACGCTCCTGCTACACCTCTCCATATAATTATAAATAATCATAGGTACGTAGGCCTGATAATTGACGAGAAAAATAGAGGATCACAGGCCCCAATAATAATAATAATAATAATCAAAATTACACACATCACAACACATGGCTCATGATCATCCATCCACATTATACATCACATGTACATCACATCATATGTAGGATTACTAGATATATAATAATTAATTAAACTATTTAATTAATTATTTTTTCTAAAATCAAGATATGCTTGGAATTTTTAGAATTATCCAGGGTATTTTCATAATTCTATAAAAGAGGATAGTCATTAGAATTTTAGAATTATTGAGGGTATTTTTAGAAATATGTTCATAGGACATACCTCAAAATTTCTCAAATTCTAAGGGGCAAGATTATCCTTTTCTCAAAAGGATGACCTAGCCCTTCCATCACCCTCATTGTGTTACCGCTGCTGCCGCTACCCCTGCGTAGGCGGCGGCTGCATTGCCCACCGACAGTCGCCCTACCATGGGGCAGCTAACCCTGTGGCCGGCTTCCCTCCTGCAAGTGGCACCTCCACAGGCGTCACCCCTATGGCAGGCGACAGCCCTTACGGGCGGTGCTTCTGCCCATAAGCGCCACCCCTATGCGCGGCCGCCTATAGGCTACTAGCATCCGTCGCCCCTTGCAAGCACCACCAGCCTCCCTTACGGGCTGGCCCTAGCCGCAGCCGGCTGCCCCCTTGCGGGTGGCCTAATTGTGGCCAGCCACCCTTGCAGAGGGCCTGGCCATGGCTGACCACCCTCTTTCCTTACTGCTTTTGTTATGAAAATGAAGCAATAATGCGTAGAATAATTCTACATAATTCAATCTAATCACATATAGTTTAAAACCAATCTTTCGCACAAAAACCTTGGCTCTGATACCATTATTGGGAAACCTCATTGGGAGCATCACATGCACATCATAAATCAAAACAAAAAATTGATTTCCCATGTAGATCAAATCATCGTACAAAAGATTGGGTTCGCGAGAAAAATATAAAAATAAAAAAAACCATGGTACGTGAGAGATTGATTTTACCTAGGGGATCGTATATCCCTGTTTTCCAGATCCGGATGGAGAGGATAATGGAGGTCAAGCATCCTCCTCTCTAACAGTATCCATATGATGGATCTCTGTAGCAAAACTCCTCCAATCTGATCTTGCAACTCTTGCGCAAATGGAGGGAGGAGAATAGGAGGGGAAGCCAAAACTGCATCCCATCAATCATGAGTCTCCCCTCCTATTTATAGAGAGCCACCAAAAAATCCTAGGGCTCCTAATTTAATGGGTATTGAATCTCCATCCAATTACCCACTAACCTTGTATTATTGGATCTATATCCAATAACCTCCTTAGGTCTCTAATTGGTCCTCAATGAAGGAGCCCATCAGTAGAGGGTCCCATTTAATGAGAATAGGGATTAATTGGATCTCTATCTAATCCTCTATTCACTGAAGCATCCATCATATGTGTGACCCTCTTAGGCCCGATACCAACTGGCCATGAGTCACTTTCATCAGAACTCCTTCTGATATAGTGAATTATTATTCCTATAATAATTTACTTGACTTATCGATTATGGACGTACTAGGCTACTACACCATAGTCTCTAGATGGTAAAGGGGGATCAAATCCATTGAACCTGTCTATCTACAATTACTGTGTATCTATAATCTTTCATCCAACTAATATCCCAGATATCATAAATTGGATATGGTACTGTTAGTTCACATACGGAATCAATTTGTCTTACTCTAATCGGATTCTACCGAAAAACTCTTTCTCTCTCAATCCGAATGACCCTGGCTGGGGATTTGTCTGAGCAAGCACATATGAGATATTCCTCTCGTGATACCAAGAGTGGATGATCCTTTTTTGACATTCAATTAGTTTCATAAGGTTGGTACCAATCCCGATAACCAACTGTATCAAATCTGAAACTTTCCAAATATGTAAGCTTATTGTCAAATAAAGTAGTACTCATATAAGGCATCCTTGATATCTCAAGTCAAAGGACCAGATACATAACTGAGATTATAGAATCACTATCTGACATAGCTATCATCAACCATACAATATTCCATAAGCGGATCATTCAGTGAACTCATTCTCCAATGAGCACCTGTACTATATCCTTAGTGTCTCTACACAAGTGGCTATAAGACCAGCACCTCCATCATATAGACAGGTATATAGTACACTAGTCTGTCCGGTTGTCTTGATGTCCCTCTCAAGTAGCCTATGACCGGGATTAGTTAGGATCTGTATTTAAAGTTGAATCGATCTTATTATCGTAATCTTATCATGATCTGATTCCCATTGCACAGAACCAAGGACATCATAATATATATATATGCAACAGATAATTAATGTGAGAATGTACCAATACTAATCATAAGTAAAAGGATTATACAGTGTGTCACACGTGTAATCTCTCACGTGATTGGCTTACAAGGTACCTATAACTAGCACATAAAGCATCTTTAATCAGAATCAAAAAGTAATACGAAAATCATTAAGATATATATTATTGTTTAGATTCATATTATAGTTTCAAATAGATAAACTTATGATTCATTTATAAACTTCTTTAAACGAACTTGGTTTATGTAAGGATTTTAAGTTTCATTTTCTAAACTTGCCAAAATCATAATAATAACTGCTTCAAGTTTAAATTATCAAAATCGATATTTAAAAAAAATCATAAATAGATTCATCAATCTCTTATTGAAATCTTAATAAGATAGAGATTGGGAAACTTTCAAAAGACATCATCACAAATGTTATAATAAAATATTTTTAAACATGATATTTCATTTATTTTTAATCCAATGATGTTTCTTTGTTAAGTGTCTCTTTTAGACTTTAGTGAAAAGGGTTGTTATGCACTTATCATGTGTATTTCAAATATATATTTTTGAGAGCACTAAAATGAGAAATATAAAAATTTTTATTTAAAGTTTCAATTCAATAACCATCATCCAATCATAACCCATTGTAACATGCAACTATCCAACCATTTAAATCAATCATTCAATAATCACAACATTTAAGTCATTCAATAATAACCTTTCCAAATATTCAAGCCAATAATTTTGATCTTAGTATTCAATCAAAAATCTCATTTTTGTAAGCTTCAATATAAATATATTTTTCAATAACTAAGGTTCTTTGGTTCTAGTTCATTTTCATACTTGTATGCTCTAGCTATACATCATCAATATTAATTGTATAATAATGAACCATCAAAAGATTTATTGTCAATAATTTTAATTCTGATAATTTTTTTGTTACTACTTAGGCTAGTGAGCTTGAAAGAGTATTAGATCTCAAGTAACATGTCTTAAGCATCTAAAATATTATTTAGTGCTCTTAGCTTTATTAGGAGACAACTTTATATTATGGAAGGTTTTGATTAAGATACATATTTAAGTTTGGGTCATTCGTGATATATTTTTCCCATTTTCTCTAATGGATTAAGATTGTTTATGGTTCCTTTAGGAACCAAATTAATTTATGTGGACTATAATTTCTAAATGAATAATTATAAGCAAAGTGTCTATATTTATAACAAAAATTATATTTATTTTTGGGCAAAGAGTATAATATGGGTCTTCTAATGAGGATAGTTGGTTTTTGATATGTCTCAGTCATAATGCTAATACTTTCCTTGTGAACATGACCCTTATCAACATGGATCATGTTTAGAGACTCATTGTCTATATTAAGCCTTTTTTAAGTTTGTTATAATATGCCATTTTCTTATTTAATTACTTCTAGTGACTCATAATTAGAATAAGAAAAATATGATATTGATGTATCATTGAAGGTTTCATATTTAGTACATGAATTGTGTGATGGTGATGTATCATGCATTTGTTCAAATTTACTAACTAAAGAATCATGCTCTTTCTTAAGTAATTTATAAGAGTTGCTAATCATTTTAAATTCATCATAGAGCTCATGAAAAGCATTTGATAATTCATCAAAAGTAAATGAGAATTTGGAGGAATGACTTACCTAATTGTTGATAGCCATAAGCACGAGATTCTCTACTTCCTTTTGATTGTGCTCTTCATCTTCGAAGTGACTTGGCTTCTTGCGTTCATAGCAAAAGTTCTTATCTATGATTCTAAGATCATTTTTATAGTTTATATTTATTAATTTATCTGGTTCATTTGTCAAAGGTTCAAGGTTCTCATCACTCGAGATTTCACTCGAAGAGTCATATATCATGCTCAGTTCAAATTCCTTCCTATTATTTGGAAGGTGTTCTTTAAGTTTATTTTTGTAAGTCTTTTTCATTTAATGATTCACTTGATTTAGTTGTGCTTACATGTGTCATTTCTAATGTGTGCTATATATCAAAAGCCGAATCAAAAGAAGAAATCTGATCAAGTTCATTTTTATCAAGTGCACAATATAAGATATTCATAGCCTTTGCATTCAATGAAAATATTTATTTTTCATAATCATTCTAATCATTTGTTGGATTGGATGACTTCTGAAAATCTTTTTCAATAATATACCACAAATCAAGATCTATTGAAATAAAAAAGGTACACATTCAAAATTTTCAAGATAAGTAGTCCGTCCCATTGAACATAGGAGGACTTGTGATGCATTGACCCTCATTTATGCCAAACAGTCATTCACTCTGGTGGGGGTTTAGTACAAAGAGTAAGAACCTTGCTCTGATACTAATTATTAGGATCAATTGACACTAAGAGAGGGGAGGGGTGAATTAATGCAAGAGTAAATTCTCATTTTAATGAAAAAAATTTCACTTGAAGCAAGATAGAAAAATCTGAAGCTTTTCGTTCAAGTAAAGCAAGTGAATGATTCAAAGAAAATGCTAAGCTTCTTGCTTAAAAATGAAAGCAAATCTGAATAAAAAGATAAATAATGTCGTAAGTGAAGTGGTTGACTTGAACCTTGCTTTCAAAGAGTAAACAGAATCAGAAGCGTCTATAGGTATTTTGTTGAAAGCAATTAAGAACCCGACAATTATAAGTAGTAAATGAAACAAATAAAAACACTCACAATTATAGTGGTTTGGCACCAACCTGCCTATGTCCACTCCCGAGTCCTCCTCCTTGAGGCACATTAGCATTCACTACCGATCTTCATTGGGTGAGAAACCCTTACAACTTGAGCTTACAAGGGAGACTTCAAGAATTTTTCTAACTCTATGCAACTCCCTTTCTATTTTCTTTTTCTTACAATTCACAATAATTTTTCACAGAATATAATCCTCAAAATTATTGTATGGAATGCAATGAGATATTTATAGACCCCAAATGACTTCATAATTTGGAGCAAAAAAAACTTAGGGTATTTATAGGCCCCAAATGGTTCACCTACCAGCGCTAGTAGTGTAGCCGCTTGAAAACCTAGTACATGCAGTTTACCCATCGGTCTTGGACAGTTCAGTCACCTGAAAACCTAAGCGGTGGTAGTACACTCATCGCTCACTAGTGGTTCAACCGTTGGGAATCTCGAAAAAGTGATTCATTTTATTTTTCCAATCTCGAATTGAACCACATGTTGACCAATTCTCTGGCCAACCAATTGAGCTCAACTAAAACTCAATCAAATACTTTTAGTGGACCTGGTTGCCTCATTGAGTTGATTTGGATTCCTTCTAAATCACACTCATTTCGAACTCAATCTTAACCTACAACTTAAGGATTACAATCATACATGACCACCAAGCTTAATGACTTCACTCTTGCAATCCGGCAACCTCTGGCATTCCCTGTTGTGATAGGACTCCAGCTGGGTTGAGTCCTAATATCCCTAGAAGTAGTGAATAAAACCCTACTAGATTGTAATAAAGTCACTCCTTTCTTATAAAAGAGTATGGTTAAGGTTAGATTAGTCTTTAGGGATTAGTGGCTATCACCCCCTTTACTAGATTGGTAGGCTAGGGTTTCCCCCTACTTAGGTCGGCTATAGAGCCAACCTAGCCGTCACCTATTCCCTCTAAGGCAAGTAGGCTATAGAAAGGGCAAAAAAATAATTTGAGTTAGGGAAGCACCCCCTAGGGCTAGGGTTTGGATTCCTATATAAGCATGTAGCCTCCACCTCTTTTTATTAAGCGATCTACAATTTTAATTCAGCCTTATGCCAAGTCTTGGAGGGAGGAACCCCTACAGCGTTCCAAGGGTTGATCCCCCTTAAGGATCAAAATCTATAGAGCTTCTTCTAGGGTTCTATCATCTAGTATCAGAGCAGTGATCTTACTGCCCCTGTAGCCATCTCAGCCACCTCCACCTTCCCAAGCAATTTCCACAATTGTTGTGACACGCGCCTCTGCCTTCCACCCCAACCGTAGATTAAATCAATCTGTTGTTGACCCCTACATTTGATTTGAAAATCTGGTATACTTTTATCATCCATGCCTCTTTAGTATTGCAAGATTCCTTACTTTACATGTTGAAGAGTTTTCTCAACTTTAATCCACTGTAAATTTCGTTCGTCGCAAACATTATCATCGTTGCAAAGGTGAAACACTATAGAAATTTTTAGGTGATTGTTGCTTGAAATTGAACTTTTAATCATCCTTTTTGGCTGAAACTTTTGTACAATTTCATAGATCGTTTCAGTTTTCATCTAAGACTGATCTTGTGAAAAAACTCCTTCTAGATCTGGATTATAGCACTGTGATTCTTTGTTATATAGTACTAAAATTTTACAGCGTAGAATCTACCTTCCATATATTAGCCTCTTGAAACTGAACTTTTGTTCATCCTTCTTGGCCAAAATTTTTGTACAATTTCAAAGATTAACTTAGCTTTCATGTGAGATTAATTTTTGAAAAAGTTTTATTCTGAAACTAGTTTTCTTGTACAATCTTTGACCATCACATAGTTCTAGAATTTGTACGATGAAGGATCTACCTTTCGTCTTTTACCTTATTTCCCTACTGTTACACTGCAAAAATTTTGCCAAAATTTTTACTGGTGTTACCAACATCTGAACGAAGGATTTTTGCATAAATTTCTTAAACTTTTCTCTAGAATTTATGTCAAGAAGTCATCATTTCTCTGACATAAAATCTGTTCGATAGGACAGCACATCGTAACACCTTTTTTCATCAAATTCTATTAGATTTAAGTGCTATTTTTTATAGAATTTTAGACTCTCTTTTTCTCATCTCTAAACCCTATCATCCTCATAAAAAACTACTCTAAATGTTACCCTAAACCAACCCAAACAGCCACCCATATCAGCCCTAACCACAGCCTAATTCCTTATCGATCCACTTGCCTTTTTAGCCAACTTTTCTTACTAATACACCTACCTTTGCTGCCATCTATCCTAGATCTAAAATCTATTTTCCTAACCTTCGTCTACTTCTATCACAGCCCTAAAACCACATCAATTCATAGCCTAAACTCTACAAAACTACAGCCCCAAATCACACCTAAAACAGCCACAAACGGTACCCAAAAATCATAGCCTTCAGTCCACCAATTTTTCACTACCCAACATTGCCAACAACAACCTCTTTCTGCCATCCTCCTTGATTACAGCCAGCAATGATCCTTGCGGCAAAAAGCTACTAGCAATGATCTTTTACTACAAGTTGTTTACATCGCTGTCCGTAACAATCATTCGTTGCCAACTATCTTGATCATAACCAGCAATAAATTGAAAACAATAGCAGTCGTCTCTCGCTCCACACTGCTGCTGCCCTCCTCCACAATAACTATGTACATTGCTACCCTGTCTTCCTCCTATTGCGGTTGCAACCTTGTTGCAACTGATGCCACATATAGCCACGAAGTCACACCGCAACTGCAGCCAACGTTGTTATTGCCCTCTTCTTCCTCCATTATCGTTGTTGCCTTTCGACTCAGATCTCTTGGCTGCCATCTTTTGACAAATATCAACCGTAAAAAAAATTGCAACCTCGATGACATTGCAGTGTCAACATTGTAGCATTACCGAAGGGCCACAACCGACGTTACTATTGCCATTTTTTTCCTCCACCATTGTTGCTACCCTTGGCTGCCATCCTCCACTTGGAGACTTCACCACCGTAGCCCCGATATCACTACCATTACTGCCTTTAACCTAAATATTGCAGCTACACTCTTCAATCGGTTTGATTTGACAGGTTGGAGATCTTTACGTCATGACATCAGTGGGCTTATTCGAAGCCAAATTGGAGGCTCTTGAGATTCATATGGATGTTAAATTATGCACTCTCTTTGAGGAGTTTAGATTAGGCTGATCACTAAGCCCAATAAGATCTTAATGCGGTACAAATTTGGATTGTAAAAAGAACCTTAGTGAAGAACTAGCGATGATCCATCAAACCTCCACCATCCAAGAGTACCAAACCAGGTTTGAAATGTTATCTAATCAAACTTATGATTGGTCTAAAAAATATATTGAGGACTTTTATTGAAGGGAGATTCAGGAAGAAGTTAAAGTGCAATAGCCGTACACACTTAAGGCAGCCATCTCCTTTGTGCGACATCAAGAGGAGTGATTGAACTATGAAGCTCGGGAGACTAGAGTTGCTCCCCAACTAGCGGCACCAAAGCTTTCACCTCCTCCTATTATCAGCCGACCCCATTAGCCACAGAAATTAACAATAGAAGACATTAATAACGGATCAATAAAGGGCTTATGTGGGTGTTGTGATAAAGCAGGTGATTCTACGAGGGAGCCCAGCAATTACAACCACAACACAACACTTGGAGGGGGTACCAAAAGAAGAATCCAGTGGTTTCCTAATTCAAATTCAAGAGTTTCATAAGATTAAAGATAAAAAACCCCTCCTATAGCTTACTAAATTTTTAGGCGTCTCCACCTAACCAAGCAGACTACCTCCTCTGAAATTGGCTGACCCCTATATGCTCAACAGGCTGAAACTTCTACCAATTATTGCTCGACCTGATTACTTCATACAACCTCAAAAGGTTGAAGATAAAAGGATCGTCCAAGAGATGACAGACACACAAATTATTCAGATATGCTTATTTTCCATTATGACATGTCCCTACATGCTTATTTTCCATGATGCTTAAAGACTTCCTTAATAATGCTTAAAGACTTCCTTGATGATGACCTCTGATCTACGACCCAAGACCGCGAGAAAATGGAGCCCCTCCAGTGGTGAAATCAAAAAAGGGGAAGGATCATTCGTAGGACTCAATGAAGCATAAACATCATCCCTCTTATTATAAAGAAAGATGCACCACCTTGCTAGAGTAGAACTATATCCATCACGAACATGATGTTGAACACATAAAATCATGTCCAGATGTTCATTATTAGAGCAGACACATCTAGAGTGGAGGTCAGCACTATCCTTATGCAAGATAGTCAATAGTATGATGAAGTGAAAATAAGCTCTGAAAAATCACCACTCCTACCCACCTCAGACTCAGATCAGGCTCACACCACTAGAGATTTTATCAAAGGACAATCCTCACTCCAAAAGAAGGCACGACTACTATTACAGAGTAACCACGTGGCAACCTATAAAAGGAAGAAACTTCCCCTTGATAAATGTCGGAGCAGAAGAAAGTTTCTTGAGAAAGAACAAGTCCCCCTTTATCTCCAGCTCCACCAACACAAAATTCAAGCCTCAAGAAAGTGGTCTCCCTATTTCTTTAGGCCTTGTAAAATTAGGGATCATATTGGGGCCTTGACTTGGAGATCAGATCCATGCACTAGATCAAAATTATAGTTGGTCCTCCAAGTATCCTACCTCAAATGGAAATTTAAAGATGATGACTCAGCTCAAGTTCTTTCAACTGATACCCAAGCTGATGAGGAGCTGAAGACCCGGTTCCCTGAGTTCATGGAATTTCAGCCTTGAGGACAAGGCTGATTTTAAGAGGGCTGGTTTGATATGACTCTAGCAGGGTTGAGTCCTAATCTCCCTAGAAGTAGTCAATAAAATCCTACTAAATTGTAATAAAGTTACTCCTATCTTATAAAGGAGTATGGCTAGGATTTAGATTAGACCATAGGGCTTAGTAGCCATCACCCTAATTACTGGGTTGGTAGGCTATGGTTTCCCCCTGCTTAGGTCGGCTATAGAGCCAACCTAGCTGTCACCTATTCCCTCTAAAGTAGGTAGGATATAGAAGGGGCAAAAGAGTAATTTTAGTTAGATAAGTACCCTCTAGGGCTAGGGTTTAGAGCCCTATATAAGCATGTGGCCTGCATCTCTTTTTATTAAGTAATCTACAATTTTAATTCAGCCTTGTGCCGAGTCTAGGAGGGAGGAATCCTACAGTGTTCCAAGGGTTGATCCCCTCAAGGATCAAAATCTATAGAGCTCCTTCTGGGGTTCTATCATACTGTTACGGATAAAAATATAAATAAGGTGTTTAATGTAATGTTCATGTTTGTCTGTCTTTCAATTTTTATACATACTTTATACAACAAATAGCGGGCTTGCCGTAGGCTTGGCAGCCCTCGTTTGGTTAACTTTTATGGCCGATATTGGCTTATAAATAAGAGTCGTTCTTATAGACACTTATGGGGACTTCGGTCTGTAATGGACCATTACTCTTTGTGTACAACCATTCAGAACTTATACAATCCATAATTGTAATTTGTTTTAGCTATATAAAGTGTTTGCCAAAAATGTTACTTGTGGATCTCATGGGAAGTACTTCCTCTAACTTGTTTTCTCTTTTGTAGGTCCTAAGGGACCCTAGAAGGTTTCGGAAAGGTTGACCTATGCGGATGAACTCGCAAGAGTGTCGCATGACTTAGGCAAAACCAGCTAAGTTCATGAAATTTTGGTATCAGAGCAGGACAAGCACACATAGAAACACTTGTCATGCAAACGTGGGGGACCTAATTGGACTACGTGGAGGGCAGACATTAGGCGCAATCGTTTAGGACAAATAAACATAGAGATATAAGGAAAGGAGTTACTCAGAGGAGTGGGCATTCTTGATTGGCATTCAGAGGAATAACCAACCCTTTGCATGAGAGGCATCATGAGGACAAGCAAGCTAAAAAGAATGTGTAGTGTACAAAGGTTAGGATGACTGAGTTCGAGCTATGACTCAACATTGACAACCAAACTTGATGGTGCTTAAGGAAAGCGGGGCACTTGCTAAAAGATGAGATCATATAAAGTAGGACGTGTTGCTCAATGACTAAAAGAGTTAGGCAAAGCTCAAAGAGGTGAGGGGAATTGCTAACTCAAAGAATTTGGTATTCATGCAAGGGCTTATATACAGACAATAGAGTGTTCATAGCCATCCCAAGGTGACTAGAACTTGACGCCATAGTGCACTGAAACTTTTTCTTCGGTTTGGAATGGATACGTCCGTAGGAGACTGAAGTGTGTAACAAGTTCAGCATGTTGTGGCGGGGGCTGTATTAGCAAAGAGTCGCAATCTAGAAACTGCATTTGTGGCGATAGAATAATGCACAGATTGTTCAGTAAAATGGAGTAGTCCAAGGGAATGGTGATCTCCAAAACTTCCAGAGGGAATAATACAAAAGAGGAAAGTTACTCCAACATGATAGATATCCAAGAGGGATCGGTCCTGGTTCTCTAAAGAGAGAATCATGTGCAATGAATCACACATGTTGAGGAAGAGCACCTCAGAACAGTACCTCCACAAAGCCCAACGGATCGAGCGAGCAGTGAGGAGTTGTTGCATGATCTCGAATGAAGTAATGCATTGGGGAATACATTACGAGATCAAGTGGGGGAGCGACTATGGCAATATCATACGAAGGCACACTTAGAGTCAATGTGAAAATCGAACTCAACGGAGGGCTAACCCGTGGAATGCTAGGCATGAGAGCCACCATCAACTCAATGCAAATCTAGAGACGGAGAAACTTGGGTGGAACATAGTGAAGTATCCAAGCCACATGAAGGGAGTCGATGTAGAAGATGGAAATATGTAGCAGAAGTACAAAGGTTTCCTTGGACAGAGGTCAAGGACATTAACTCTTATAGAGGCAAGAGTGAGATTATGTTATTCCATGGGTTCTTCATTCTGATGGGGTGGACTCATTTTGCATAGTGCTAAAGACGAAGGGAGCTTCGAGGCACATGCATCTTATCTTAGAGAAGCATTTAACAGAGGAGCTAAGGTGATTCAACTTGCAGAGATGAAGTTAGAATCAAAAGGCCTTAGCATGGGGCAAGAGGACACAGAGGCATGTACTCTTGAAGAATATGCCATAGTGTTGCTATTTGAGTTGTCATGAAGGAAGTGGTGTGCAGTAGAGATTGTGCTAGTGGGGGATAGATGCCCAGGATCCAAACGATGGTGCACCAATTTTAATGAAGTCTGGGGACTTTGAGAGCTACCAGGCGATGGACTATCCTAGAGCGATACTTCATCTAAGGGTGACCCGAGAATGGGTAGGTGAAGGTGAATTGCCAAAGGAGTGAATGCAATTGGAGGTGGCATAGGCCCTATGATATGTTGGCAGAGGCCACACATTAAGAGACCATAGTCCGAGTTCATCACATAAGGATCTGAATGCAATGGAGATATCACCAGCAGATGATATGGTGTAGCAGATCATGGTGGAATGGTTTACAGTAATACCACACATGTGGAGATGTCCCGTAAGGGACATGATCATGCAGAGGTATGATGAGGAGCTACTAGGAGCTCCACTTCGGTGAACAACCCAATGAAAAGGACTATAGATTCAAGGAGTGAATACCATGGTACCGTAGAGGCGAGTCTTCTATGTGTGTGCATCAGATGAAAGCCTCGGTCATTAGCATATGGGGGCTATATGCCACCGAGGGAGAAGTCAGATTGCAAGTACTAGTAGTCTCATAGAGGGGACTTGATCGTAGAGAGGTATGATCAGAGCGACTAGAGAGTTGGACTACTTCAGTGCTTGTATTCACTTAAGGGAGTGCGGTAAGTCAGAGGACAAAGCCGAGTAAGCGAACATTGCTACCAAGGAAGCTAAGGGAACAGAATTGGTGCGAGCCCTACAACAAGATGGTAGAGGCCATCCATGAGAGTTGCAGTCTATCTTTCCATCGACCAAGGGAAACTGCTTGGAGAATACAGAGGTGTTGAAGCAGGTGGTCAGAAGGGGTGACGAAGTAACGATGAGTCAGAATGGGCTTAGCTACCCAAAAGCAACTGATCAGTCTAAAGGGATATAGACTTGGAGGAGTTCCATAATACCACAGGCAAATCTACCGATTATGAAGAAAAGGACGTAGATGCAAGGCCACGGATAGTAGGGTTATGGGCTCGCTAGTGCCATGATACTGTAGAGGCGTGACTTCCATGAAGTCATCGATCCCTTGCTCTTATCGAGGGAGAGCACTAGTCATAAAATGGGCCAAGGAGGTGAAAAATGAGGAGATAAACTCTGAGTACCAAAACAGAGCGAAAGGGCAAAAGCCAAGGAACTTCATAAGACTGGTATCGACGGTCTTCTTATCAAAATAGCCAAAAGTGAAGGACTTCGGGTTGATGCAGGAGTACTCGACTAAGTAAGAAATAGGTAGTACGTGTTGATGTATGTTTTCTACTCAGAGGAGTAGGCAACACAGATGATGGAGAATATGGTACTATCCCAAAAGTGACCATAACTATCAAAGACTTACTCCAAGTTGGGGGACTCCAAGTTAGAGTAAACTTCTACTCTTTTCAGGCAAAGCTTCTTGTATTTTGGAAGTTCGATGGTAGTGAGAAGGTGAATTACAGTAGCTAACTCAATGCAAGGAGTGTAAACACATCCAGTACTTCGAAGTGTGAGCAAAGAGCAAGTAAAATGCTACTAACTAGCTCAATGCATAAAGTACAATCTCGAGGAAGTGGTCAAAATCAAGTAACCCTTGCCTTCTCAACTCAAGAGAGTAGGCAAAACCGAGTACCCTAGTTCATGTACCTTGAGAAGGTAGGAGAAATCAAATAACATTTGTCTCTTCAACTCAAAGAGAAAGGACAAAACTTAATACCCCGATTCTCTTATTTATCCACTAGAGGAGCTCTGCACAAGTTCAGTGATCCTTCTAGAAAAGCTTATGGAAGATAATAGTTATCAAATCTTCACCATTGTGATCAGTACTACTAAGAGTAGATTGTTTGATTCATTTCCTAATAGAATACCAATTGTTAGTGAGAATGATGCGAACCTACTTGGAAGTGACAACTAAAATTGAAGAGGATCAATGAGCAAATCTTGTAGAGGAAGGACCTCAAAAACTTCAAAGTCTGCGAAGTGATGCTCGTTAAAGCTCCAACAAGCATCCATCTAATTTAACCAATATGAGACTATTACAATATTGGAGCATAACAAGGAATGTCTTTTAATTCACTAGAAGGATTCAAAGAAATCAACAAGGATCATCACAACTCAGCTAACCTCACAAAAGAGTCAGTCATTGGCGAATTGAAGCATATGGCAGATTAGAGTTTGATTACTCAATAACAATAGCGAAGAGCAGTTGGGAGCTAAGGGGTATGTTACAGCCAAAGCAAAAGATTGAAGATTTAGCAAAAGGTGAGGAGATATAGCATATACAGTAGCTTCGACAAGAATGTCGAAGGAATAAGTGGGGGAGAATGTCACCGGAAAAAATATAAACAATGTGTTCGATGTAATGCTCATGTTTGTCCATGCCCTTAGGCTTAACAATCCTCATTTGGTTAACTTTCATGGCCGGTTTTGGCTTGTAAATAAGAGTTGTATTATGTGGACACTTATAGGGACTTCAGTTTATAATGGACCATTATCCTTTGTGTGCAACCGTTCATAACTTGGAAAGTCTATAATTGTAATTTATATTGGCTATATAAAGTGTTTACTAAAGCTGTTGCTTGTGGATCTCGTGGGAAGTGCTTCCTCTAACCCATTTTCTCTTTTGTAGGTCCTAAGGGATCCTAGGAGGTTTCGGGGAAGCTGACCAGTGCGGATAGACTCATACGGGTGCCGTATGACTTAGGCAAAACCAGTTAAGTTCGTGACATGACAATGAGTCTCACAATCTTCCTTCAGTAACCTCCCAATGTATTTCTAGTGATCTTCCCCAGACCTTCAACAAAGTCTTAGTAAACTCCGAGCGATCTCCCACCGCATCGTCCAAATCCTAGCCCGATGCCTAAGGTTAATCCTGGGTCCATGTTTGGTCTATAACTCCTTTTCATCATCATGGTTAAACTAGCACGATGCTAACTATAACTTAATTAATTATAATCATAATGGCCAACACATCCACTTCAAGACCTTCCCAACTCCCTGCAAGCTTTTTGACTACCTCCGATGATCTTCTTCCGAGTCTCAATCTTCTTCCGATAAACTCCCTTGTGCCACCCTAGCGAGCTCCTGATACTCTCGGTGAGCTTTGATGCACTCTAAGTGAGTTCCCAACTACATCGTCCAAACCCCGGCCTGATGCTTGGACTTGACTTTAGCCAGACCTATGATTGTAATCTTCTCTCTATCATAGTTAATCATGCATCAACCAACTCTAACAACCTTGTTAGATTAAATACTCATCAATTGATTTTATCATCAAAATTTGGGATTCAATAGGGCTTGTATATCTCCATCATTAGTGGTCTAGGCAGTTGAATATATGCCGACTCATGTTCTCCCA
This sequence comes from Ensete glaucum, assembly GCA_021527575.1. Taxonomy (NCBI): domain Eukaryota; kingdom Viridiplantae; phylum Streptophyta; class Magnoliopsida; order Zingiberales; family Musaceae; genus Ensete; species Ensete glaucum. The sequence goes on along the minus strand of CM038552.1, from coordinate 18,394,670 downwards.
ATTTGGGCTTTAAGTAGGACACATGGAAGACAAGGTGAATTTTGGCATTCTCAAACAATTGAAGTCTGTACACCACAGCTCCAATATGCTATGTGATTCGATAAGGCCGATAAAAATATAGAGATAGTTTCATGGATGCTCGTGTGTTGATGGATAGTTGCTTGTATGGCTATAAGCAAAGATAAACCCGATCTCCTACTAAAAACTCTCTTTCGCTTTATCGTGGTCAGCTTGCTGCTTCATTCTAGCTTGAAGGACAGTGAAATTATCCTTTAGTAGCTATAGGAGTTTGTCCCTATCAATTAAATTTTGGTCGACCTGATCCACTTTGGCCGAGCCAATTACATACTTTCAAATCACAGGGGCCGGTCAACCACATAGTGCTTCATATGGGGTACATTTTGTAGATGAATGATACGTAGTATTATACCACCATTCGACCCAAGGGAGCCATTTCGTCCACTCCTTTGGCCAGTCACTGGTGAAGCACCAAAGGTATGTCTCTAAACACTTATTCACCACCTCGGTTTGGCCATCAATTTGTGGATGATATCCTGTGCTCATCTTGAGTTTGGTGCCCTGTAGTTGAAATAACTCGATCCAAAATTTACTTATAGAAACCCTATCACGATTACTTCTAATGGACCTTGGCATTCCATGTAATTTAATAATATTTTATATAAAAATTTGAGCAATACTAGTAGTAGTGTAGGGATGTCGCACACCATAAAAATGACCATATTTCGTAAGTCGATTAACCACCACGAGGATTGTGCTTTTACCTTGAGATGATGGCAGCCCTTTGATGAAATCTATGGAGATGTCAGTTCACACCGAGTCAGGTATGGGTAGTGATTGTAGCTTTTCTGGACTTACTATTATTTTACCCTTTTGCTATTAACATACATCACATTGTGCTGTATATTCAGAAATAATTTTTTTCATCCCTCTCCAATGAAAAATTTGCTTCATTCTTTTATAGGTTCTCAAAAATCCGGAATGCCTTGCTGAAGGTGTGGAGTGCTGATAGGACTCTAGCAGGGTTGAGTCCTAATCATCTTAGAACTAGTCAATAAAAACCCTGTTAGATTATAATAAAGTCACTCCTATCTTATAAAGGAGTATGGCTAGGGTTTAGATCATCCCTTAGGGCTTAGCAGTTGTCGCCCCCCACCTTACTGGGTAAGTCGGCCAGGGTTTCCCCCTGCTTAGGTCGGCTATAGAGCCAACCTAGTCGCCCCTTGTTCCTATTAAGGTAGGATGGCTATAAGAGGGGCAAAAGGATAATTCCACTTAGACAAGTGCCCCCTTAGGCTAGGACTTTGATCCCTATTTAAGATGTAGCTACCCCCCTCTTTTAATCAAGCAATTATCATCTTCAATTCGGCCTTTGTGTCGAGTCTAGGAGGGAGGAACCCCTATAGCATTCCAAGGGTTGATCCCCCTCAAGAATCAAAATCTATAGGGCTCCTTTTGGGATCTTATCATCTGGTATCATAGTCACGTTCTTGCTAACCTGTAGCCATCTCAGCTGCCTCCACCTTCCCAAGTAATTCCCACAATTGCTATGACACGTGCTTCCACCTTCTACCCCAGCAGCAGATCAAATCAATCTACTACTACCCCCTGCATTTGATCTAGAAATCTAGTATTTTTTTATCATCCATGCCTCTTTAATACTGCAAGATCCGTTACTTTATACATTAAAGATTTTTTTCAAATTTTATTTGTTGCAGAAATTTTTTAAAGTTTTTTATCATCGTTGTAAATTTTTAGCCGTTTGTTGCTTATTGAAACTAAACTTTTAGTTATCTTTTTTGGCTGAAACTTATGTACAATTTCATAGATCGTCTTAGATTTCATTAAGACTAATCTTGTGAAAAAACTCCTTTTGGATCTGGACTTATAGTGCTGCAATTCTTTATTACACAGTACTAAAATTTTACAACGCAGAATCTGCCTTCCATTTATTAGCCTCTTGAAACTAAACTTTTGTTCATCCTTTTTAGCCAAAATTTTTATATAATTCTCAAGATCAAGTTGACTTTTATTTTGATTTGATTTCGTAACAAAACTCCTTCTGAAACTGGTTTTTTTGTGCAATCTTTGACTATCACGTAGTTCTAGAATTTTACGATGAAAGAATCTATCTTTCATCTTTTGCCCTATTTCCCTACCATTATGCTGTCAAAGTTTTATCAAAATTTCTACTGGTATTGATGACATCTAAACCAAGGGTTTTTACATAATTTTCTTAAACTTTCCCTTAGAATTTATGTTGAGAAATCATCGTTTCTCCGATGTAAAAACTGGTTCAGTAGGACAGCACATCGCAACACTTCTTTCCATCGAATTTTATCAGATTTATGTGCTAATTTTTGTGAGATTTTAGACTCTCCTGTCCTCATCACCAAACCCTACCATCCTTATCAAAAACTCTTTAAAACCCTACCCTAAACCGAATCCAAATTAGCCACCTAAATCAGCCTACTTCCTTATCGATCCACTTACCTTTTTAGAAAACTTTACCTACCGAGACACCTACCTTTGCTGCCATCTATCCCAAATCTAAAATCTATTTTCCTAACCTTTATCTACTGCTATCACAGCCCTAAAAACATATCAATTTGTAGCCTAAACTCCACAAAATTGTAGCCCTAAATCTACCCTAAACCGTAGCCTATTTCCATCCAAACCGATTCACCTTCCAACCGACCGCCCCCTTCTCCAAAATTCCTATACAACTAACCTAATAATAGAATTTTTTTTTTAATATTACAGATCTTGAGGCATATACTATGGCATCAGAGAAGGTTATCGATGCAAAGCTTGAAGCCTTTGGAAACCGCATGGAAGAGAAGATGCGATCCCTTTTCGCCGAATTCAGCAATGGCCAACCGTCGAGCCCAAGGAAATCACAACATGGAGAAACTTCAGATCGGCGAGATGATCCTCAAGAACATGGCCACATCACCTCTGATCTCAATAGTCCATGCATGAAGGTTGACTTCCCTAGATGGGAAAAAGGAGACCCGATCGGGTGGATCTCGCATGCGGAGCGCTATTTTCGATTCTACCGAATCGCCGACACCACACAAGTGGAGATTGCTTCTATCCACCTTGAGGGAGATGCTATTCAGTGGTTTAATTGGTTTATGTACACCCATGGAGGACTCTCTTGGCAGTGATTTGAGAAAGGACTACTAAACCATTTCAGACCAACTGATTTTAACAATATCGGTGGACAATTGGCAAAGATTCGTCAAACCTCTACAATACAAGAATACCAAACAAGGTTTAAGCATTTATCTAACTAAACTGAGAATTTGTTTGAGAAACAAATTTTAGGTACTTTTATCGAGGGCCTAAAGCTGGAGATCCGAGGAGAAATAAAGGCACGACAATCGTACACTCTTGGGGCGGCGATTTCCTTCGTATGTATCCAGGAAGAACAATTAAACCACAAGGTATGAAGGACAAGGGTCACTCTCCGACTAGCCATGCCAAGGCCTACTGCCCCCTCTACTACCATCCAAGCCCCCACACCAAAAAAGTTGACAAGAGATGAGCTTCGTGGACGATCGGCCAAGGGGTTGTGTTAGCATCACGATGAACCGTGGAGCTATGAACATCACTACAAAAAGGGCCGACTCCTTATGATTGAACCAGTGGAGGATAAAGATAATAAAACATCTGAAGAAGCCCTTGAACCTAAAGAAGAAGCCATGGAGGAAGAGTCCCAACCTGCCGACTACGCAGTGCATGCATTGGCCGGCTATTCCAACCCGTAGATGATGAAAGTTGGAGGACTTCTAAAATAGCAACCCATCATGATTCTCATCGATACGGGCAGCACCAATAACTTCCTCAATATTAAGGTTGCTGCACGTTTGACACTTCAAATCAAAGGTTGCAATAAGTTTGACGTAAAGGTCGCTGACAGCCGAATCTTTAATTGCGACCAACGATGCCCGCGGGTGAAACTACTCCTCCAAGACTAAGAAGTGGTAATTGATTTCTTCCTCCTACCCATCGAAGATTACAAAGCCATACTCAGGATCAAATGGCTCACAATACTAGGTGATATCTCCTGAAATTTTTATAAATTAATCATGAAATTTTATTGCAAAGGGAGATATGTCACGTTACGAGGCAAGCGCGGGAGCCAAATTTTCATTGTTTCATCGCAACAAATGGAGAAAGTTTTGCACAAAACATATGGAGGTTGATGCATATCCGACAGCCATCTAAGGGAGACAATATATAAATTTCAGATCCTAAGCTTGCCCTCTTGCTGGATGAATTCGTGGACGTTTTCATAAAGCCACGCGGGCTGGCCCCTAACCGGTAGCATGACCACCGTATTCCTATTCTGCCAGGCAAATCTCTAGCAAATTTACGTCCATATTGCTACCCTCACTTGTAGAAGGATGAGATCGAGAACATCATCAAAGAGATGCTGGACACCGGGGTAATTCGACCGAGTTGCAGCCCTTATTCTTCACTAGTGTTGCTAGTGCGCAAGAAGGACGGTACATGGCAGATGTGCATTGATTATTGAGCCTTGAATGCTATCACCGTCAAGGACAAATATCCTATACCCATCGTAGATGATCTCTCGGATGAATTAAAAGGAGCCTGAGTCTTCACTAAGCTGGATCTCCGTTCCGATTATCACCAGATTCGGGTATGCATTGAAGACATTCTGAAAATTACATTCCGCACGCATAACAGCCACTATGAGTTTCTGTAATACCTTTCGGACTTATGAATGCTCCTTCTACTTTCCAAAGCCTGATGAATGACATCTTTCGAAGTTTTCTACATAAGTTTGTGTTAGTGTTCTTTCATGATATCCTCATTTATAGCCCTACGCTTGATATACATTTCAGCACTTACTGAAGAACTTTGATTATGTCAAGATCAGTACCCTGCTCACATCCTTACTGAAGAAAGACTCCTTCTTATGGTTGGATAAAGCCTCTGCAACCTTCGAGCGACTCAAGGAAGCTATGACGATGATGTCAGTCCTAGCGCTGCTTGATTTCGGTCGCACTTTGGTCATTGAGGCCGATGCATCAGGAGTTGGAATTAGGGCTATTCTTATGCAAGATGGTCGACTCCTAATTTACACTTAGGCTTCCCCCACACTTTATACGAGGTTTTTACAAGAGATACTAATTACTACCAAATTTAAAATATGGTTGGATACAGGTCCATGGCACGAAAGAGGAGTAAAACAAGAAGAATTGCAATTCATACTTACACCAGATTGGGCTCTCATTATCCTGAACCATACCAGAGGGCAGTCACTATTCCAAAAGAAAGATTACATATCACTAAAGATTAACCATATGGCAACACATGTAAAGAAGAAACGACCTCCCGACAAACTTCAAAATGGATAAAAAATTAAAGATTAAGTTTTTCTACACCTCTAGCCCGATCAGTAGGAAACTCGAGCCTTAATGAAGTGGTCTTCCTATTTCTTTGGGCCTTGCAAAATTAAAGATCACATTGGGGCCCAAACGTGGAGATCAAATTCGCGCACCAGATCAAGATTACAGTTGATCCGCCAGGTATCCTACCTCAAATAGAAATTTAAAGAAGACGACTCAGACCAAATCCTTCCAACTAACATCCCAGCTAATGAGGAGGCCAAAGTTCAGTTAATGATAGCATGGGAGTCACATAAGGAGTTGAAGATCCAGTTTCCAGAGTTTATGGATCCTCAGCCTTGAGGACAAGGCCGATCCAAAAAGGGCGGACTTGATAGGACTCCGGCAGGGTTGAGTCCTAATCATCTTAGAACTAGTCAATAAAAACCCTGTTAGATTATAATAAAGTCACTCCTATCTTATAAAGGAGTATGGCTAGGGTTTAGATCATTCCTTAGGGCTTAGTAGTGGCCGCCCCCCCCTTACTGGGCAAGTCGGCCAGGGTTTCCCCCTGGTTAAGTCGGCTATAGAGCCAACCTAGCCGCCTCTTGTTCATATTAAGGTAGGATGGCTATAGGAGGGGCAAAAGGATAATTCTACTTAGACAAGTGCCCCCTTAGGCTAGGACTTTGATCCCTATTTAGGATATAGCTGCCCCCCTCTTTTAATCAAGCAATTATCATCTTCAATTCAGTCTTTATGCCGAGTCTAGGAGGGAGGAACCCCTATAGCTTTCTAAGGGTTGATCCCCCTCAAGGATCAAAATCTATAGGGCTCCTTCTGGGTCTTATCAAATGCATCTCTTGCAGGATGGTTTTGATATAAGGAGAGTCGTGTATAAGCACAATGAGACCTTTGTAGCGTAGATCCTTTGAATTCCAAGCATAGTGGAATTTTGTGCTTGGATCCTCCTCAAACTTTTTAATGATGTTGCTAGTCTTTGGATCCTTCTTCCATTCCTCCCTTATGTCCTCGAGAAAGCCAGTGGTAGGAAGGGAGATGGTTGGAATTTCAGCTTGTTCAAGTAGCCGTGAGAGTGCATTTGCAACAAAGTATTCTTTCCCCTTTTTATAAATAATTTCATAATCAAATCTAAGAAGTTTAGTTACCCATTTTTGCTACTCAGGGGATGATATCTTCTGCTCCAAAAAGAATATATATATATATATATATGTATGTAAATATATATATATGTATATATATGTGTGTATGTATATATATACGATGTAGAAATATATTAAATATGTATTTATGTGACATGACATATTAAGAGACCGTAACAAAAACTCCTCCTGCAATACTATTAAGTCGATAAGCATGAGGCAATTAAAATGACCCACATGGCCTTCCATCGTTATAGGAAGAAATTGAATGCTAACATGAGTTGAGTTGGTCGAGTCCCTCGAGTCTCATCTATTTTCACAATTCAAGATCTTACCTATGACATAGAGATATCATGGTGACTTGTGGATATTATATGCTTGGTCGAGTCCCTCGAGACCATGATGGTTCAGAGGCTGAATAAGATGAGAATCATAAGGAGTTGTGATTGGCAAGAGTTGACTACATTTTTGAGCTTATTGTGATTGGTCGAGTCTCTCGAAGTTACAATAAGATACCAATTAGATCCCTATCCCCACTATAAGTCTCCTAGAGACTTTTGTTTCATGTGTTGAGGGTGTCACGTGACTCATTAAAAAAGTAGTAGAAGTAAATTAAGATAAAAGTTTATGTCTTAATTACTACTTTTTTATAAAATCTATATGTTAATCATTTATGCTTGTTGCTTGTCAGAAACATGTCTTTTGTAAACCACTTGTATGACATACTTGATGCCAACCATCTCATTAGTCCAAATTATATAGATTGGCTTTGCAACCTAAGAATTATTCTCAAAGTTGAGAAAATCTCATATATCAGTAATACGATATTGCCCACTCTAAAGGAAGTGGTAAGTGAGGACGAGATCGCTCGTTATGTAAACTATATAGATATTCCACTTTGGCTAAGTGGTATATGTTGGCCTAAATGATTCCTAAGCTACATAGGCAATATGAGAGCATGGATGCCAATTCCACCATTATTCATCTTCATCAGCTGTTTGAGGAACAAAAAAGAACTCAGAGATATAAGATATCCAAGAGTCTCTTCCGTACGAGGATGATTGAGTGGATTGAGAAACTCACAGGTCTATGAATGATCATAGAGGATAACTTATGCATTGATCTTATATTTCAGTCCTTACTAAATTCTTTTTCTCAGTTCATTATGAATTTTAATATAAATAAGCTTGAGCTAATTCTTTCTGAGCTCGTCAATATATTGAGGGAGGCTGAGATCACTATCAAGAAAGTAAAGCTAGTTCTCTACATTGGTGAGACAAAAAAAGGAAGGCTGATAAATCGCTTAAGAATAGCAAGGGCAAGGGCAAACTATGTAACACAGATATTTCCAAGAAAAACCTGACAAAGGATAAAGGCAAATGCTTCAACTATAGCAAAGATAAGCATTGGAAGAGGAATTGTAAAGAGTGCCCTGTAGTGAAGGCGAAGCAAAAATTTAGAGAAGCTTTAGGTACATTTATGATCAGTCTCCATTTGTTAGATTTCTATGATAACAAATGGGTATTAGATACTAGGAGTACTTATTGATAGGATCAAATGGCACTAAGAGGGTGGGGGGTGGTGAATTAGTGCAAGTGATGAAAACTAGGTTGAAAGAAAACTTTATTTAAAATAAAATCAATATCGGAAGTGTTTCGTTTAAGTAGAGTAAGTGAGCAATTTAACTTATAAAACAATGCTAATATTCTTGCCTAATGAAAGCTTGAGTATGAATATGCAAATCCAAATAAAATTTAAGATAGGAAACACTCACATATTTATAGTAGTTCGGCCTCAACCTGGCCTACGTCTACTCCTGAGTCCTCTTTTCTGAGGTCCACCGTGTCCACGATCGATCTTTTTTAGGTGAAGACCAAACCTTTACAGGCTTTCAACTCAAGGGAGACTTCTTACAAGAAATACAATGTTAGGACACTAGCTAGGGGAGTCCTAATTTAGTTTCATTAAAGAGGACAAATATATAAATCCTAAGGGTATTTTTGTAAATCCTATCTAGTCGCCCTAATAAAGAAGTAAGGAGGCCGGCTAGGTTAGGATTAGATGGGAGGAAGATATTTTAAGGAAAGAGTAGGATGCATATTACCCTAATTAACCATCCATTATCCTAGTTAAAGAAGGGTTGGTTGAGGAGGGGTTAAGTTAGAAAAGAAATAGAAAACAATAAGCAACTGACCACCCTAGATGGGCTGGTTGGTAGTTAGACTTAGAGATGCATTAGGAGTTGCTTTAGGAGTTGATTGAGAATAAGAGTCCTAAAGTAGGAGTCCTCTTAGGAATTAGGGTTAGAAGGCCTATAAATAGTCTTATAATCATCCACTTTTTCTCATCAAAAGAAGAGTATTTTCTGCAGTCTTTGAGCATCAATTTAGCGGAGGGAACCCTTATAGAGTTCCAAGGAGGCCGATCCCTTATAGTGATCACTCCCAAGCTTAGAATGTACTAGAGTTCTAACATTTGGTATCATAGTAGTGTTCTTGGCGTCTCGCTGTCCTTCCATAGCCATCCATCAGCTCCCCAAAGCCGTCCAAAGCAATTCCCACAATTGCTTGAAGATCGTCATCAAATTCCACTATCATCTCCACTAACACAGAACATCTTGTGATCTTCCCGTGAATTACAGCAAGTATACACCATAGCTTCCCAAGATCCAATTGATTCCAAGTTTGAAGCATTGGAATCTCGACTTGAATCGCAGCTCGAATTACGCTTGGAGGACAAAAAACATACTTTGTTCGCGGAGTTCAAAATTGGACAACCACCGAGTCCAAGATAAGCATTGGAAGAGGAATTGTAAAGAGTGCCCTGTAGTGAAGGCGAAGCAGAAATTTAGAGAAGCTTTAGGTACATTTATGATCAGTCTCCATTTGTTAGATTTCTATGATAACAAATGGGTATTAGATACTAGGAGTACTTATTGATAGGATCAAATGACATTAAGAGGGTGGGGGGTGGTGAATTAGTGCAAGTGATGAAAACTAGGTTGAAAGAAAACTTTATTTAAAATAAAATCAATATCGGAAGTGTTTCGTTTAAGTAGAGTAAGTGAGCAATTTAACTTATAAAACAATGCTAATATTCTTGCCTAATGAAAGCTTGAGTATGAATATGCAAATCCAAATAAAATTTAAGATAGGAAACACTCACATATTTATAGTAGTTCGGCCTCAACCTGGCCTACGTCTACTCCTGAGTCCTCTTTTCTGAGGTCCACCGTGTCCACTATCGATCTTTTTTAGGTGAAGACCAAACCTTTACAGGCTTTCAACTCAAGGGAGACTTCTTACAAGAAATACAATGTTAGGACACTAGCTAGGGGAGTCCTAATTTAGTTTCATTAAAGAGGACAAATATATAAATCCTAAGGTTATTTTTGTAAATCCTATCTAGCCGCCCTAATAAAGAAGTAAGGAGGCCGGCTAGGTTAGGATTAGATGGGAGGAAGATATTTTAAGGAAAGAGTAGGATGCATATTACCCTAATTAAGCATCCATTATCCTAGTTAAAGAAGGGTTGGTTGAGGAGGGGTTAAGTTAGAAAAGAAATAGAAAACAATAAGCAACTGACCACCCTAGATGGGCTGGTTGGTAGTTAGACTTAGAGATGCATTAGGAGTTGCTTTAGGAGTTGATTGAGAATAGGAGTCCTAAAGTAGGAGTCCTCTTAGGAATTAGGGTTAGAAGGCCTATAAATAGTCTTATAATCATCCACTTTTTCTCATCAAAAGAAGAGTATTTTCTGCAGTCTTTGAGCATCAATTTAGCGGAGGGAACCCTTATAGAGTTCCAAGGAGGCCGATCCCTTATAGTGATCACTCCCAAGCTTAGAATGTACTAGAGTTCTAACATTTGGTATCATAGTAGTGTTCTTGGCGTCTCGCTGTCCTTCCATAGCCATCCATCAGCTCCCCAAAGCCGTCCAAAGCAATTCCCACAATTGCTTGAAGATCGTCATCAAATTCCACTATCATCTCCACTAACACAGAACATCTTGTGATCTTCCCGTGAATTACAGCAAGTATACACCATAGCTTCCCAAGATCCAATTGATTCCAAGTTTGAAGCATTGGAATCTCGACTTGAATCGCAGCTCGAATTACGCTTGGAGGACAAAAAACATACTTTGTTCGCGAAGTTCAAAATTGGACAACCACCGAGTCCAACCAGATCTTAGTGATGAGAGAGTTCAAAGGAGCCTCCAGAGAAGGAGGGACAACCTTCGGACACGCTTCAGCCATGCATGAGGGTGGACATCCCATGTTGGGCAAAAGGAGACTCGGTAAAGTGGATTTCACCCATCGAACATTACTTCTGCTACTACCGAATGTCGGACGATGCTTTAGTGGAAATCACTATCATCCACCTTGAAGGTAATGCAATCCAATGATACAATTGGTTAGAATATAATCATGGGATTCTGATGTGGAATTAATTTAAAACCGCAATACTGAACCACTTTAGACATATGGAGTACGAAAATATCGACAACCAACTCAAAAAAATTGGCAAACCTCTATAATTCAAGAGTACAAAACCAGGTTTGAGAAGCTATCCTACCTTGCTCATGATTGGACTGACCGATAATTGCTAGGTACCTTCATCGAGGGACTCAAGACGGAGATAAAATGGGAGGTTAAGGCGCAATAGCCTCGTATCATAGCTGCTACAATTTTCTTCACCTGAATACAAGAAGAGTGGCTCAACTAAGATGCTCGGAGGACGAAAACCACTCCTAGGCCCATAGCATACAAGCCTCCTTCTATTCTCAGCCATCCTTCACTGTCAAAAAAATTGACAAGAGAAGAACTACATGACCGATCAGCAAAGGGGCTTTGTTGGCATTGCGATGAATAGTGGAGTCGCAATCATGGCTACAAAAAGGGCCACCTCTTATTGATTGAACCTCTTGAAAATGTGGAGGAGGAGGTCCAGGAGCATAGGGAAGAGGTCACGGATGAAGAAGAGCAGACAGTTGATATTACAATGCATGCTCTTGCCGGTTACGCAAACCCACAAACGATGAAAGTGAGAGAATTTCTGAAGCAACAACCGATTACCATTCTCGTTAATACCAAAAGCACTAATAATTTCATGAATAGCAAGGTTGCTATTCAGATGGCCTTGCCTATTGAAGATTGTTGCAAGTTTGATGTTAAAGTCATCGATAGACGAATTCTGAAGTGTGATCGCTGGTGCCCACGGGTGAAGCTTTTGCTGTAGGATCAAGAAATAATCATAGATTTTTTCCTCCCCCCTCTTAATGATTATGAAGCTATGCTTAGCATCGAATGGCTAACAATATTATGTGATGTTTCATGAAATTTTTCAAAATTAATCATGAAGTTTTATAGCCAGGGAAAACAGATGGTACTACGCGACAAAACATGCAGCGACTTCTTAGTACAACTTGATGCTGGTTACAGGTGCCCTGCAAACTAATCATGTGAGTGATGGCACGTGTGACACGTTGTGTGATCTTTTTACTCATGATTAATATTGACATATTCTCACATTATATTATATGTAGCATATATATTGTGATATCCTTGGTTCTGTGTAATAGGAATTAGATCATAATAAGATCACGATAATAAGATCGATTCACCTTGAAATACATATCCTAAATAATCCCAGTCATAAGTTACTCAAGAGGGACATCAAGATAACTGGACAAATTGGTGTACTATATACTCGTCCATATGATGGAGGTGGTTGGTCTCACAGTCACTTGTGTGGAGACACTAAGGATATAGTACAGGTGTTCATTGGAGAATGAGTTCACTGATTGATCCGCTTATGACATGTTGTATGGTTAATGATGCATAATGTCAAACAACGATTTCATAGTCTCAGTAATGTATCTGGTCCTTAGACTTGAGATACCAAGGATGCCTTGTATGAGTACTCCTTTCTTTGATGCCAGACTTACAGGTTTAGAACGTCCTAGATCTGGTATAGCTAGTTATCGGGATTGGTAGCCAACCTTACGAAGGTAATTAAGTGTTAATAGAGGATCATCCACTCTCGGTATCACGAGGGGAATATCCCATATATGCTTACTCAGACAAATCCTTGGCCAGGGTCATTCGGATTGAGAGAGAAAGAGTTCTCCGAGAGAATCCAATTAGCGTGAGACTATGATAGATTCTGTATGTGACCTGACAGTACCACGTCCAATATACGGTATCTGTGATATTAGTTGGATGAGGGATTATAGATACATTGTAACTATGGACAGACAGGTCCGACGGATTCGATCCCCCTGTACTATCTAGGGACTATGGCGTAGTGGCCTAGTCTGTCTATAGTCGATGAATCGAGTGAATTATTATGGAGATAATAATTCACTATATCATAAGGAGTTATGATAGGAGTGACTCACAGCTAGCTCAGTATCGGGCCTAGAGGATCACACACATATGGTGGATGCTTCAACAAATAAACGATTGGATGAAGATCCAATTAGCCCTTATTCTCATTAGATGAGACCTTATGCTGATGGGTTCCTTGATTAAGGCTCAATTAGAGGCCTAAGGAGATTATTGGATAGAGATCCAATAGTGTAAGATTAGTAGGTTATTGGATGGGGATCCAATACCCACTAAGGAAGGAGCCCTTGGGTTTTGGTGGCTCACTATAGATAGGAGGGGAGACTCATTGTTGATAGGCTGCAGCTTTAGCCTCCCCCTGCTATTCTCCTCCCTCCCATTGCGCAAGAGTTGCGAGATCAGATTGGAGGAGTTTCGCTGCAGAGATCCTTCATGTGGATACCGCTAGAGAGGAGGATGCTTGACCTCCTTCATTCTCTCTATTCGGATCTAGAAATACGGGGATATACGATCTCCCTAGGTAAAATCAATCTTTCAGGCATTGCGATTTTGTCGATTTTTGCATTTTTCTCACGATCCCAATCTTTTGCACAATGATTTGATTTACGTGAAAAATTAATTTCTATTTTGATTTCCGATGCGCATTTGATGCACTCACTAAGGTTTCCCAATAGTGGTATTAGAGCCAAGGTTTTCATGCGAAAGATTGGTTTTAAAGTATATGTGATGAGATTGTATCGCGTAGAATCATTCTATGCGTTCTTGCTGCGTTTTCGCAGCGAACGCAGCAAGGAGGAGGGACGGCTAGCTATGGCCAGCCCCCATGCAAGGTCGGCCACCCAAAGCCAGGCCGCGGCCAAGGCCCCCTATAAGGGGGCGGCTGGCTACAACCAGGGCCAGCCCGAAAGGGAGGCCAACAGTGCCCGCAAGGGGTGACGCCTGGGGTAGAAGCACCACCCATGGGGGTAGTAGTCGCCCGCGGGAACACCCACTTGGAGCACGGTGCCCGCAAAGGGGGCCGACTGCATGGCACCCACAAGGCCGCCGAGGGGCGGCGGCGGTCAGGATGGCCGCCTCAGCGGTGGCTACCGACGGCAGGCGTCGCCAGGGCAATAGCAGCGGTGCAAATGGGATAAGAGGGGTTAGGGCATCCTTTTGAGAAAAGGATGATCCTGTCCCTTTAAATTTCAAAAATTTTGAGCACTGTCCTCGTGTTCATAATTCTAAAAATTCCTTCAAGAATTCTGAAAATTTCGAAGACTATCCTCTCATCCAGAATTATAAAAATACCCTTGATAATTTTAAAAATTCTGAGCATGTCCTAATTTCTAGAAAAAATAAATTAATTAAATAGTTTAATTAATTATTATATATATTTAGTAGTCCTACATATGATGTGATGTACATGTGATGTATGATGTGGATGGATGATCATAAGCCAAGTGTTATGATGTATATAATTATGATTATTATTATTATTGGGGCCTGTGAGCCTACATTTTTCTCATTTATTGTCGGGCCTGCGTGCCTATGATTATTTGTAATTACCTAGAGAGGCGTAGCGGGAGCATGGAGATGATAGCAGGACCCACGATGCCGTGGTGGGAGATTATGATACATGGTGATGCGATGATCCGATGGAATCGATGATGACGAGATCAACAATCACAGGGCATGGAGATATGCTAATGCACACATAGATCCTATTGTGAGTGATTAGGCCCATTAGCTCGAGCTTAATTATATTAGGTGACGACTCATGATCATCCGGTGTGGCTTGCATATGTGATGTGTTATACACCTACTAGATATATGTATATATATATATATATATTTGCATGCGATGTAGATATATATTAATATGTATGTGTCTGACACGATATATTAGGAGACTGATACGAAACAAAAACCCCTCCTACGATAATATTAAGTCGGTAAGTGTAAGGCAATAAGATTGACCCTTGGCTTTCCATCATTATAAGAAGAAATTGAATCACGATATAGGTTGAGTTGGTCGAGTCCCTCGAGGCTCACCTATCTATGTGATCGAGATATTGCCGATAACATAGAGATGTCACCAGTGACCGAAGGACATGGTATGCTTGGTCGAGTCCCTCGAGAGCATATCATCGAATCACACTCATCTTGTAATGATGGTGATAACTTAATTGAACATTATGGTTGGTCAAATCCCTCGAGACCATGATGATTTAGAGGCCGAACATGACAGAAATTATAAGGAGTTGTGATTAGCAAGAGTTGCCTACCTTTTGAGCTTAGTGTAATTAGTCGAGTCCCTCGAGGTTGTACTAAGATGCCGATTAGATCTCGATCTCCACTAGGAGTCTACCGGAGACTCTTGTCTCATGTGTCGAGGGTATCGCTTGATTCGCTAAGAACATAGTGGGAATACATTAAGATAGAAGTCCATATCCTAATTAGCATTTTCTGTAAAATCTGTATGTTATTTAATTTACGCTATATCTTGCTTGTCGCTTGCAAAATCCCTATGTGGCATACTTGATGCTAACCACATCATTGGTCCAAAGGCTCCGCAAGAGAATTGTTCTCACGGAAGAGAAAATTATATATGTCCTTAATATGATTGTGCCCACGCCGGAAGAAAGGACAAGCGAGGATGAGATCACTCACTTTGTGATGTATAAAGATAGTCCTAAAGGATAAGTTATATATTCATCTTATATTTCATTCCATACCAGATTCCTTTTCACGGTTCATTATTAACTTTAATATGAATAAGTTTGAAGTGACTCAACCTGAACTCCTCAATATATTGAGGGAAGCTAAGGGTACCATTAAGAAAGAGAAGTCAGTTTTCTATATTGGTGAGACCAATTGGAAAAGGAAGACCAGCAAGACCCTTAAGAAGGGCAAGGGCAAATAAAGACCGGGTAAGGCAAAGGTTGCCTATAAAGACCCGGCAAAGGATAAAGGATAGTGTTTATACTACGGTCAAGACAAGCATTAAAGAGGAACTGTAAGGACTACCTTGCAGAGAAGGTGAGATAGAGGCTTGGAGAAGCTTTAGGTATATTCATGATCAGTCTCCACTTATCAGATTTTTATGAGAACATATAGGTATTCAATACCGAGAGTATTTATCATATCTAAAATTCATTGCAGATTCTAGCAAGACCTAGGAGATTGGCTAGAGGCGAGATGGACCTCAAAATGGGCAACGGAGCAAGAGTTGCTACACTTGCTATTGGGGAGGTCACCCTACATCTGCCTAGTGGAGTTATTATTACATTGGATGTATGCTATTTTGTTCCCTCTATTATCAAAAATATTATTTCCATCTTTTGTTTGACAATTAGTAGATATAAATTAGTTTGTGAGAATAATAGTTATTCAATAATTATGCATGATGATATTACTACTAGAGGGACCCTTATAAATGGCTTATATGTGTTATACACTTCTCCACATATCATGGATATAAATATATCTAAAAGAAAAAAGAGATGAGGTGAATAATGCATACCTATGACATTGTAGGCTAGGTCATATACATAAAGGAATTATTCAAAAGTTGCTGAAAGATGGATACTTAGATCCATTTGACTATGAGTCATATGCAACTTACGAACCTTGCCTTCATGGGAAGATGACCAACTCTCATTTTAGTAGAACTGGAGAGAGAACCACCGAGTTATTGGAACTCATACATAGTGATGTATGTGGTCCTATGTCGACTCAAGCTATAAGTGGTTACTTATACTTCATTACATTCACTGATGATTCCTCTAGGTATAGACACGTGTACTTAATGAAGTGTAAATCTTAGGCCTTTGAGAAATTCAAGGAATATAAGAATGAGGTAGAAAACAAAATTGGAAATAGTATTAAGACTCTTCGATCACGTCAAGGAGGAGAGTCCTTGAGTATGAAGTTCACCCATTTCCTCATAGACAATGGGATTTTATCCCATGAGACACCTCCTTATACATCTTAGCTCAATGGTACATCAAAAAGGAGGAATCACATGATGTTAGACATAGTGCGATCCATGATGAGTTCACTGACCTACCCGTGTCATTCTAGGGGTATACCATAGAGACCGCAGCTTACCTTTTAAACAGAGTTATATCGAAGTCGGTAGTGTGTACGCCATATAAGATATAGAAAGGAAAGAAGCCTGATCTTAAGATTGTTAAGATTTGGGGCTATCCTGCACACGTTAGAAGACAACCCTGATAAGTTAGAATCAAGGACAGAATGGTGCACATTCATGGAATACCCAAAGGAAACTTATGAGTATTATTTCTATTACCCTGAGGACTGAAAGGTCTTTATTGCCAAGAGAGTTGTGTTCCTTGAGAAGGAACACATTCTTGGTGGAAACAGTGGGAGTGAGATAGAATTGAGCGAGGTTGGAGAAATTAGCTCAAGCACCATTCCAGAGCCTAAGTCTGTTCAGGTACCTAACACATAAATTCTAATTTTATATAGGTCTAGTAGAGTATCTCACCCTCCTGAAAGATATGTGGGACATATCAGTGGAGATGACTCTTAGGATATTGATTCTCAAACTTACAAGGAGGCTTTATAAGTATAGACTCCGGGAAGTGGCAAGAAGCCTTGAATTCTGAGATGGATTCCATGTACTCTAACAAGGTTTGGAACCTTGTGGATGCAACTGAGGGTATTGTACCCATCGACTGCAAATAGATCTTCAAGAAGAAGATCGGAGTGGATGGAAAGGTAGAGACCTATAAAGCAAGTCTGGTAGCTAAAGGATATCATCAAAGATAAGGAGTTGACTATGACGACTTTTCACCTGTAGCTATGCTTAAGTCCATTAGAATTATTTTGGCTATTACAGTACACTATAACTATGAGATCTGACGAATAGATATCAAAACGACATTTCTCAATGGCAACCTTGCGGAGGAGGTGTATATAATACAAACAGATGGATTCGTATCTAAAGAGAGTTTAGATAAAGTGTGCAGGTTGCTTAGATCCATTTATGGATTGAAGCAAGCTTCCCGAAGTTGGAACACAAGATTTGATGATGTGATCATATCTTATGACTTCGTTAAGAACAAAGATGAGCCTTGTGTGTACAAGAAGGTAAATGGAAGCGTTATCACCTTCTTAGTGCTATATGTGGATGACATCCTAATAATTGGGAATGATGTTGGAATGGTCTGCAAAGTAAAGACTTGGCTATCTAGAAACTTCTCTATGAAAGACTTATGGGAAGCATCCTATATTTTGGAGATCCGGATCTATAGAGTTAGATCGAAAAGGATGTTTGACTTGTCCCAGTCTAGGTACATAGACTCCATTATCAAAAGGTTTGGCATAAAGAATTCTAAGAGAGGTCTCATACCGATGAGATATGGAATATCACTTTATAAGAGTATGTCCCCAAAGACTCCTGAAGAAAGAGCAGACATGGATAAGACATCTTATGCCTTAGTAATAGGGTCTATCATGTATCCGATACTATGTACCAGGTTGATATAACACATGCTCTGAGTGTCACAAGTAGGTATTAGGCAGATCTAGGTTTAGAACACTGAAAGGTAGTAAAGTGTATCCTTAAGTACTTGAGAAGGACTAAGGATCTTTTACTGGTATATGGAGGAGGTAGCCTCCAGGTTGAGGGCTTCACGGACTCGAGTTTTCAGTCTGACATTGATGATAGCAAGTCAAATTCAGGGTATGTTTTCACCCTAAATGAAGGAGTAGCAAGCTAGAAGAGTTCCAAGTAAGATACTACTGCTGACTTAACCATAGAGGTGGAATACATTACTTCACCAGAAGCAGCAAAGGAAGGGGTGTGGATGAAGAAGTTCATCAAGGATTTGGGAGTCATACCAAGCAACGTGGTGCTGACTCCCATATATTGTGACAACGATAGGGTGATAACTTTAACAAGGGAACCCAGGTCTCATCAGAATTGTTCTGAGGAGGTTCCATCTGATTAGAGCAATCGTAACCCAAAAAGATATAGCAATGGAAAGAGTTTCATCTGAAGATAACATTGCAGATCTACTAATGAAGCCACTAGCTCAGATTGTATTTGAGCGTCATAGGGGTCTGATGGGGATTAGACATATAGGTGATTGGCTTTTGGTCAAGTGGAAGATTGTTGGTTACCGGTGCCCTGCAAGCCAATCACGTGAGTGATGCACGTGTGACACGCTGTGTGATCTTTTTGCTTATGATTAATATTGACATATTCTCATATTATATTATCTATAACATATATATACTATGATGTCCTTGGTTCTGTGCAATGGGAATCGGATCATGATGAGATCACGATAATAAGATGAACTCACATTTACACATAGATCCTAAATAATCTTGGTCATAGGTTACTCGAGAGGGACATTGAGATAACCGGATAGATCGGTGTACTATATACCCGTCCATATGATGGAGATGACTAGTCTTATATTCACTTGTGTGGAGACACTAAAGATATAGTACAAGTGCTCATTGGAGAATGAGTTCACTGATTGATCCGCTTACGGAATGTTGTATGGTTAATAATACCTAATGTCAGACAACGATTCCATAGTCTCAGTTGTGTATCTGGTCTTTAGACTTGAGACACCAAGAATGCCTTGTATGAGTACTCCTTTCTTTAATGCCAGACTTATAGGTTTGGAAAGCTCTAGATCTGGTATAGTTGGTTATCAGGATTGGTAGCCAATCTTACAAAGGTAATTGAGTGTCAATAGAGGATCATCCACTCTCGGTATCATGAAAGGAATATCCTATATGTGCTTACTCAGACAAATCCCTAGCTAGGATCATTCGGATTTTAAGAGGAGTTCTCTCGGATTAGAGCGAGACTATGACAGATTTTGTATGTGACCTGATAGTACTATATCTAATATACGGTCTCTAGGATATTAGTTGGATGAGGGATTATTGATACATGGTAACTATGGACAGACAAGTCTGACAGATTTGATCCCCCTATATCGTCTGGGGACTATGGCGTAGTGGCCTAGTACGTTCATAGTCGATGAGTCGAGTGAATTATTATGGAGATAATAATTCACTATATCAGAAGGAGTTCTGATGGGTGTAACTCACGGCCAGCTCGGTATCAAGCCTAGAGGGTCACACACATATGGTGGATGCTTCAGCGAATCGATGAAGATCCAATTAGCCCCTATTCTCATTAGATGAGACCCTATGTTGATCGGTCCTTCATTAAGGCCCAATTAGAGGCAGAAGGAGATTATTAGATAGAGATCCAATAATGAAAGGTTAGTGGGTTATTGGATGGAGATCTAATACCTACTAAGGAAGGAGCCATAGGGTTTTGGTGGTTCTCTATAAATAGGAGGGGAGACTCATGGTTGATAGGCTGCAGCTTAGGCCTCCCCTTCCTATTCTCCTCCCTCCATCTATGCAAGAGCTGCGAGATCAGATTGGAGGAGTTTCGCTGCAGAGATCCATTGTGTGGATACCGTTAGAGAGGAGGATGCTTGGCCTCCTTCATCCTCTCCATTCAGATCTAGAAATACAGGGATATATGATCTTTCTAGGTAAAATCAATCTCTGACATATTATAGTTTTGTCGATTTTTGTATTTTTCTCGTGATCTTAATCTTTTGCATGACGATTTGATCTATATAGGAAACCAATTTTTATTTTAATTTCTGTTGCACATGTGATACACCCGCTGAGGTTTCGCAACACTTGAGCAGCAATCCAAGGGGGAAGCAACCAAAGTTGAAGACCCAAATCTACTTCCCTTGTTTGCTGAATTTTCAGATGTATTTGACAAACCGCGTAGCCTACCTCCTAGCCACCAATTTGATCATCGGATACCGATTCTTCTAGGAAAACCTCTAGCAAACACTCGGCCATATCAATACCCTAATCTATAGAAGGATAAAATAGAAAAGGATTATGAAGGAGATGCTTGGAACATGAGTCATTTAGCTGAGTTACAGCCCCTATTCTTTATCGGTACTCTTTCTACGAAAGAAAGACGGAACATGGTGAATGTGCATTGACTACAGAGCTCTCAATAATATAAATGTCAAAGACAAGTGCCCTATTCCAGTAGTAGATGAATTATTTGATGAATTAAAGGGAGCACGAATCTTTATAAAGTCGGACCTTTGGTTTAGATACCATCAGATACGAGTGTGTGAAGAAGATATACCAAAAATTTCTAGTAATACCCTTCGGTCTGACTAATGCTCTCTCCACCTTCTAGAGCCTTATGAATGATATCTGTTGGAATTATCTTCATAAGTTTGTGCTAGTTTTCTTTGATGACATCCTTATTTACAGCCCTTCTACTAAAAGTCATTTTAAGCACTTACAACTTATTTTGATGATTCTTCAAGAGAATGTTCTTTTTATTAGAAAATCAAAGTGTAGCTTTCTTCAAGAGAAGGTGGAGTATCTTGGGCATATCATATCAGAGGAAGGAGTGGTGGTGGACCCTTCCAAAATTGAAGCAATGCAGAATTGGCCAACCCCAAGGAACATAAAATCGCTGCGTGGCTTTCTCGGATTAATAGGCTACTACCACAAGTTGATGAAAGACTATCGGAAGATCAGTGCACCTCTCATTTCCTTGGTAAAAAATGATGCTTTCCAATAGTCGAATAGAGCCTTCATTACCTTCGATGAACTTAAGACCCCAATGACAACAACGCTTGTGCTAGCACTACCCGACGTCAACAAGACTTCTGTTATTGAAGCCGATGCCTCCGGAGTAGGAATAGGTGCTATGTTAATGCAAGATAGCCACCCCCTAGCATATACAAGGCTTTATCTCCTTCCCACCTCAAGATGATTATTTACGACAAGGAGATGCTCGTGATTGTGCATGCGGTGGCTAAATGGAGACCATACTTAATCAGGAGATGCTTCTAAATCAAGACCGACCATAAGAGCTTGAAATATTTCTTGGAGCAGAAGATATTTTTCCCCAAGCAGCAAAAATAGGTAACAAAGTTTCTTGGATATGATTATGAAATAATTTATAAAAGGGGAAAGAAAATGTTATTGCACATGCGCTTTTTTGACTATCCAAGCAAGCTGAATTTTTGATCATTTCACTTCCGACCAGCAACTTCCTTGAGGACATTAGGAGAGACTGGTAAGATGATCCAAGAACCAGTAAGGTTGTAAAGAAATTAGAGAAAAAACCAAGTTCTTTGGCTCATTACAGTTGGGACTCAAAAGACCTATGCTATAAGGGACGCATTGTGTTGGTGCCAAATTCTAGTTACATAGAGACCATCCTTCAAGAGATGCATTCCACACTCGTGGTTGGGCATTATGGGTTCCTTAGAACCAAGAGAATTAAGCAGAATTTTTGTTGGGAATGGATGAAAAATATTATTGCCAAATTTGTGGCACAATGTGATATGTGCCAACGACATAAAGGTGAAACAGTGTTAAGCTTTGGAAAGCTGCAACCTTTACCCATCCCGAACTCAATATGGACAGATATATCAATGGACTTCATTGAAGTACTGCCCTTAACACAAGAAAAAGGTATGATTTTTGTTGTTGTTGATCGCCTTACAAAGTATGCTCACTTCTGTGCAGTTCATAATCCCTACACTGCTTCCAGCATTACCTGAATCTTTATGAAAATATTATAAAATTATATGAGATGCCAAGATCTATTGTAAGTTATCATAATAGGGTCTTCACGAGCAAATTCTGGACAAAATTATCCCAAATATAGGGCACTAAATTAAAGATGAGCATAGCATATCACCCACAAACCAATGGTCAAACTGAAGTGGTGAACATATGTTTAGAGATATACCTCAGATGCTTCACTAATGACCGACCAAAAGAGTGGACAAAGTGGCTCCCATGGGCCGAGTGGTGGTATAATATAATTTATCATTTATCCACAAAAATTACACCCTATGAGGCTATGTATGGCCAACCTCCTTCTGTAATCCCAAAATATGTATTGGGCATCTCTAAAGTAAAACAAGTAGACATGGAATTATAGGATAGAGACAAAATGCTGAAGCTATTAAAAGACAATCTCACTATAGCTCAAGCAAGGATGAAACAACAATATGATTAACACAAAGGTGAAAGAGAATTTACAGTGGAAGATTTGGTATTTCTACAGCTCCAGCCATACAAGCAAACATCGATCTAGACTAGAGTATCCATGAAGCTTTCACCTCGGTTCTATGGACCCTACTAGATTGTTGAGCACATCAAGGCAATAGCATACAGATTGAACTTACCCGCCGACTCTTGAATCCATCCAATCTTCCTTGTGTCATGCTTGAAGCTCAAATTACGACAGAACGAGATAATTCAAAGACATTTACCTAATATGACTATCTAAGGAGAGCTCTAGACTCAGCCAAGTGTCATTATTGACCAAAGGATCATGACATAACGACGGCGACCCACTACTGAAGTGCTAATACAATGGGTGAACCTTCTAGAAGAAGAGGCCACTTAGGAGAACTATGACGATTTAAAAAATCAAATTTTTAGAATTTATGGAGCACCAACCTTGAGGATAAGGCTAATTTGAAGAGGGTGGGTCTATTAGGACTCTAGCTAGAGGAGTCCTAATTTAGTTTCATTAAAAGGGTAAATAAATAAATCCTAAGGGCATTCATGTAAATCCTATCTAACTGACCCTTAATAAAGAAGTACAGAGGCTGGCTAGGTTAGAATTAGATGGGAGGAAGATATTTTAAGGAAAGACTATGATGCATGTTACCCTAATTAACCACCCCTTATCTTATTTAAAGAGGGGTTGGTTGAGGAGGGGTTAAGTTAGAGTAGAAATAAGAAATAATAAGAAAACGACCACCCCTATATGGGCTCGTCGAAAGTTAGACTTAAAGATGCATTAGGAGTTGCTTTAGGAGTTGATTGAAAATAGGAGTCCTCTTAGGAATTAGGGTTAGAAGGCTTATAAATAGCCTTATAATCCTCCACTTTTTATCATCAAAAGAAGCATATTTTTTGTAGCCTTTGAGTAGCAATTTGGAGGAGGGAACCCCTATAGAGTTCCAAGGAGGTCGATCCCATATAGTGATCACCCCCAAGCTTAGAATCGACTAGGGTTCTAACATACAGCACTTGGCTCACTCCCTTTCCCCTTTTCTTTTTCTTGTACACTTTTAACACTTAATTTTTTCACATAATTTCTTGCCCAATTGTTGTGCAAAAATCTATGCTAAATGCAAGAAAACTTAAGATATTTATAAGTCGTAACTGGCTTCAAAAGAATAGAGCCAAAATTTAAACTCATTTGAAAAATTTATGTATGGGCGGTACAATCATCGCACGCCAATGGTATAACCACCGAAAGCCACCTTGAAAATAAGGCACGGGTGGTACAACTACTAGCCTTTGCAGTCTAACCATTGCTTGTTGCTTGGATTCTTGGGTGGTGATGGTACAACCTTTGCTCACCAGCGATACAACCGCTAGGATTTCCAAAAAAGTGATTCCTTTCACTTTTTCAATCCCGACTTATACCTCTTATAGACCAATTCTCATATCAACCAATTAAGCTCAACCTGAGCTCAATCCCTCTCAAATGTGGACTCGGTTGCCTTATATTGAGTTGATTTGAATTCCTTCCAAATTAAACCTCAATTAGGACTCAAGTCTAACTATGACTTACTTGATTACAATCATAAGGACCATCAAGGTAAACAATGTCCTAACTCCTGCCAATCAGGTAGCCTTTGGTATTCTTGTGATGAGTCTTATGGTCTTCCTCTGGCGATCTCCTAGCAAGCTTTCAAATTCCTTCAGTGAACTCCTAGCGAACTCCCGACGAGCTCTTACTGCATCGTCCGAACCTTGGCCCGATGCCTAAACTTGATCTTAGCCCATCATCTGATTGTAACTCTTTTTCTTCATCGTAGTTAAACCTTAATGATGCTAACTATGACTTATTAATTACAATCAACATGGCTAACAAATCTACTTCAAGACCTTCCCAACTCCTGGTAAGCTTCGACTTCCCCTAACAATCTTCCGACGAGTCTCGATCTTCTTCCAATGAACTCCTTTGTGCCATCCTAACAAACTCCCGATACCCTCGACGAGCTCTCGATGTATTCCAAGTGAGTTCCCAACCGCATCGTCCACACTCTGGCCCGATGACTAGACTTAACTTTGGCTAAACCTCTGATTGTAATTATCTCTCTATCGTAGTTAATCATGCATTAATCAACTTTAAAAACATTGTTAAATCAATAACCCATCAATTGATTTCATCATCAAAATCTGAGATTCAATAATCTCCCCCTTTTTTATACTATAAGTCAAATTCAGGGTATGTCTTTGTCCACAGAGGTAGAGTATATTGTTATGATATAAACAGTAAAGGAGGGAGTCTAGATGAAGAAGTTAATCGTAGATTTATGAGTTGTACTAAGCAACAAGGAGCTGACTCCCATATATTATGACAACAATGAGGCAATTGCTCAAGCAAAGGAACCTAGGTCTCGTTAAAAGTCGAAGCATGTTCTAAAGAGGTTCCACCTGATCAAAGAGATCATAGCCTATAAAGATATAGCAATGGAAAGAGTTCTATCCCAAAATAATATGCATATCTACTAACGAAGCCATTATCTTATATTGTCGTTAAGCATCACAGGGTTTTGATGGAGATCAGACATATAGGTGAAGCTTTAAGTTAAGCAGAAGATTATTGGTTATAGGTGTCATGCAAGCCAATTATGTGAGTGATGGAACGTGTGACACGCTGCATAATCTTTTTACATAATTATTATTATTAATATTTTTTCATATTATATATTATCTACTATATATATCATAATATCATTAGATCTGTATAATAAAAATTGGATTATGAGGAGATCATTATAATGAACCTGATTCATCATTAAACACGGATCCTAAATACTAGCGATTATAGGTTACCCGAGAGGGATATCGAGATAACATGATAGATCGGTGTACTATATACCTATCCATATCATGGAGGTGACTGGTTTCATAGTCACTCATGTGGGGACACTAAAGGTATAGTACAAGTGCTCATTTGAGGATGAGCTCACAGATTGATCCACTTACGAAATATTAGATGATTAATAATACTTAACATTAGACAACAATTTCGTAGACCCAATTATATATCTAGTCCGTAGACTTAGGATACTAAGGATTTCTTATTTGAGTACTCCCTTCTCTAACACTAGACTTATAGGTTTAGAAGTTTCATATCTAGTATAGTTAGTTATTGGGATTGGTAGCCAACCTTACAAAGATAATTGAGGGTCAATGGAGGATCGTCCACTCTCGATATCACAAGAGGAATATCCCATGTGTTCTTGCTTAGGCAAATCCCTAGTAATGATTATTTGGATTAAGTGAGGAGTTCTCTAGGAGAATCTGATTAGAGCAAGACTCAAAAGGTTACATACATATGGTGGATGTTATGATGAGTAGAGGTTCAGATATGAGATATCTAAAGAGCCCTTAGTTTATTGGATATCCAATTGCTAGTGACAAGTGCCTTGTAAGCTAATCATGTGAGTGATGTCACGTGTGACACACTATACAATCTTTTTAATTACTATTATTATTGGCATATTCTCACTTTATGTTACTTGTTGCATATATATTGTGATGTCCTTAGATATGTGCAATAGGAATCAGATTATGATGAGATCATGATAATGAGACTGATTCACCTTTAAACATAAACCCTAAATAAATTCGATCATAGATTACTCAAGAGGGACATCGAGATAACTAGATAAATTGATGTATTATATGCCCATCCATGTGAAGGAGGTGGCTGGTCTCGTAGCCACTTGTGTGGGGACACTAAGGATATAATACAGATGCTCAATGGAGAATGAATTCATTAATTGATCGACTTACGAAATGCTAGATGGTTGATGATACCTAATTGTCACAGACAAAATTATAAAGAGGGTGTTCAATATAATACTCATGTATGTCCATGTCTTTTGGGTTTAGTTTATACCTTGTACAACAAGTAGCAGGCTAGTAGTAGGCTTGACAGTCCTAGTTTGGTTAGCTTTCATGGCCATATTTGGCTTGTAAATAAGAGTTTTGTCATGTGCACACTTGTGGGAACTTTAGTCTATATGATCATTTGTGTGTGACCATTCAGAATTTATAAAGTTCATAGTTGTTATTTGCATTAGCTATATAAAGTGTTTACTAGAGTATTGCTTGTCAATCTCATGGGAAATACTTTATTTAACTCATTTTCTCTTTTATAGGTCTTAAGGAACTATATGAGGTTTTGGGAAGGCTGACCTTTGAGGATGGATACGCGATGGTGCTGCACGACTTAGGTAAAACTAGCTAAGTTCATGACATTTGGTATTAAGCGGGACAAGCACATGTAGAAACATATGTCATGCAAATATTATGGAGCTAGTTGGGCTACATGGATAGCAGCCAGCATGGGCAATCGTTTGGGGAAATAGACTTTGATATATAGAGAAAGGAGTCACTCAGAGGAGCAGACATCTATGATTGGCATTTAGAGAAATAGATAACCCTTTACGCGAGAGGCACCACAAGGATAAGCAAGCTAGAAAAATGCATAGCACACAAAAGGTGGGATGGCTAAGTTTGAGCTATGGCTTGATGTTGGTAACCAAATTTGATAGTGCTTAAGGCAAGCGGGGTGCTTGGTAAAAGATGAGACCATACAAATTGGGATGTGTTGCATAATGACCAAAAGAGTTATGCAAAGCTCACAAAGGTGAGGGGAATTACTAACTCTAATAATTTGGTACTTATGCAAGGGCTTGTATACAAACGATGGTGTGTTTGTGGCTATCTAAAGGTGACCAAAACTCAACACCATGGAGTATTAAAACTTTCTCTTCGACATGGGAAGGATACGTCTGTAAGGGGCTGAAGTGTGTAATGAATTTAACATATTGCTAGGCCTTGAAGGGTGCAACGGGGGTAGTATCGGTGAAAAGTCACAATCTAGCAAGCACATTTGTAGGGGCAGAATAATGTACACATTGTTTAGTAAGATGAAGTAGTTCAAGGGGATGTTGGTCTCTGAAACTTTTAGAGGGAAGAATGCAAAAGAGAAAAGTTACTCCAATAGGACAGATATTTAGGAGGGATAAGTCCTAGTTCTCTAGAAGGAGAATCATGTGTAGAGGACCACACATGTTGAGGAAGAGTACTTAAAGATAATACTTTCACAAGGCTCAACAGACAGAGCGAGTGGCGAGGAGTCATCGTATGATCTCAAATGAGGTAATTTATTAGTGGATGGATTATGAGATCAAGTGGGGAGCAATCCATGATAATATCAAAAGAAGACACACTTAGAGCCAATATGGAACACTTAGAGCCAATATGGAAATCAGATTCAACGAAGAGCTAACTCGTGGAATGGTGGGCACGAGGGCCACTATCAACTCAATGTAAATCGAGGGGTGGAGCAACTTGGGTAGAACTTGGTGAAATATCGAAGTCGCATGAAGGGAGTCAACGTAGAAGATGAAATATGAAACGAAGGCACAAAGCTTTCCTTAGATAGAGGTCAAGGACATGAACTCTTATAGAGGCAAGAGTGTGATCATGTCGTTCCATGGATTCCTAATTCTGATAGGGTGGACTCATCTTGCATAGTGCTAAAGACGAAGGGAGCTTTAAGGTGCATGCACCTTATCTTGTAGATGCATTTGACGGAGGAGCTAAGGTGATTCAACTTGTAGAGGCGAAGTTGGGATCAAAAAGCCTTAGCACAAGGAAAGAGGATGCAAAGGCAAGTACTCTTGAAGAATATGCCATAATGTTGTCATTCAAGTTGTCATGAAGAAAGTGATGCGCAGTGGAGATTGTGCTGGTGGGGGACAGAGGCCTAGGATCCAAACAACAGTACACCAACTTTAGTGAAATCTGGGGACTTTGAGAGCTACTAGGTGACAGACTCTCCTAGAGTAATGTATCATCTGGGTGTGACCCAAGAATGGGTGGGCGAAGGTGTATTGCTAAATAAGTGAATACAATCAAAGGTGGCGGAGATCCTATGATGTGTTGGTAGAGGTCATACATGAAGATATCATAGTCTGAGTTCATCCCACAAGAATCTGAATACAATGGAGATTATCATAATCCGAGATCATGGTGGAATAGTTTGAGATAATACAACAAATGTGATAGAAATCCCATGAAGGATGTGATTATGCAGAGGTATGATCAGGAGCTACTAGGAGCTCCACTTCGGTGTAAAACACAAAGGTAAGAAGGGTTATAGATTCAAGGACTGAATGTCATGGTACTGTCGAGGCGGGTCTTCCATACATGCATCGAATTTTATATTGGATGAAAGCCTTAGTCATCAACATATGGGGGTTGTGTATTATCGAGGGAGAATTTTGAGTGTAAGTACCAGTGAGTCCCATGGGGGGGACTTGACATACAAAAGTATAATTAGAGAAACTAAATATTTAGACTACTCAAGTGCTTATAATCGCTTAAGAGAGTTCAACAAGTCAGAGGACAAGGTCGAGTAAGTGAACATTGCTACCAAGAAAACTATGAAAAATAGAATCGGCACGAGTTCTACAATAGGATGACAGAGGCCATACATAAGAGTTGTAGTCTATCTTTCCATCAACCAAGGAAAACTGCTTGGAGAACATAGAGGTGTTGAAGTAGGTGGTTGAAAGGGGCGAAGAAGTGATGATGAGTCCAAAGGGGCTCAGCTACCCAAAAGTAAAGCATAAGTCAGAATGGAGGTAGACTTAGAGGAGTGCCACAATACCAAAGAGGTAGATCTACCGATTGTGAAGAAAGGGATGTAGATGATAGACAACAAATAGTAGTATCATGGGCTTGGTAGTGTCATAGTACTGCAGAGGTAGGATGATAGGACTCCAGTAGGGTTGAGTCATAATCACCCTAGAAGTAATCAATAAGAACCTTGTGAGATTGTAATAAAACCCCACCTAGTCACTTCTATCCTATAAAGAAGTGTCGCTAGGATTTATTTTTGGGCCTTAGGGATTCCTAGCCGCCACCCCCCTTACTCGGCTAGTTGGTTAGGGTTTCTAGTAGAGGGGTGTGGCTTGTGCAGCCACTTAGGTCGCTGCCTCCTTTATTTATACATTGTAGCTATAGAAGGGCCAAAAGGGAGAATTTACTTAGGAAGCACCCCCCTTGGGCTAGGGTTTGGAGCCCTATATAAGCATGTAGCCTCCATCTCTTTTAACCAAATAAGATCAATTTTTTATTCAGCCTTGTGTCTGACTTCTAGGAGGGAGGAACCCTTATAGCGTTCTAAGGGTTAATCCCCCTCAAAGATAAAAATTTATGGAGCTTCTTTTAGGGTTATATCATTTGGTATTAGAGCCGCATTCCTGCTGCCCTATGGTCATCTCTACCACCTCCATCTTCCAAGCAATCCCCATAATTGTTTTTGATGTCGCCTCCATCCATCGTTGCCCACTAAGCCACAGATCCATCAATCTATTGTCGTCCTCTGCGTCAACATCATAGATCTGGTAAAAACTCTAAAACCCATGCCTCTTGCTACTACTATTCCTTTATCTTATATGTGGGAGAAGTTTTTCCAAAGTTTCTTTGCTGCAAAATTCTACCACTGCAAACGTTATCATATTTGCGAGGGGGAAATGCTATAGAAAAATTTCAACCGATTGTTGCTTCTTGAACCTAAACTTTTGATAATCCTTTTTAGCTGAAACTTTTACACAAATTCTTAGATCATCTTAGCTTTCATCTAAGATTAATCTCTAAGAAAAATTCTTTCTGAAGCCGGAATTATAGTGCTGTAATTCTTTGTCACACAGTGCTGAAATTTTATAATGAAGAATCTGCCTTCCGCATATTGGCCTCTTGAAACCAAACTTTTGTTCATCCTTTATGGTTGAAACTTTTACATAGTTTTGTAGATCATCTTAGCTTTCATCTAAGACTGTTCTCTAAGAAAAATTCTTTCTGAAGTCAGAATTATAGCACTATAATTCTTTGTCACACAGTGCTGAAATTTTATGACAAGAATTCTGTGATCTTGTTTACAACAATTTTCCTACCATTACACTGCTGAAATTTTCTTCCAAATTACCATTACTACCACCATCTAAACCAAGATTTTGATATTTAAATTCTCCATAAATTTCTCAGATTTTTACTGGAATTAACGTTGAGAAACTACTGCTTCTTCGATGAGAATTTTGTTTGGTAGTACAGTATATACCACAATGAACTTTTATCGAAACTTTATCAAATTTGCTGCCATCTTTGAAACTCACTTTTTCTCATCTTCATCCCCTAACACCACAGCTCCAAAGTTCATAATTTTTTGCTGGAATTTTCATTGAGAAACTGCTATTTCTTTGACGATAATTCCACTTCTACAAGGCAGTATATGTTGTAGCGAACTTCGTCAAATTCTATCAAACCTTCGCTGCCATCTCTTCTAGATCTGAAACTATCTTTCCCTAACCTTCACCCTCTACCATCACAACCAAAACCATACACAAATCAGCCACAAAACAACATAAAACCATAGCCTCTTACAACTAGCACCTGTTGTAGCATACTCTTACCAATCCCTATCAAACCTTTGCTACCATCTATCATAAATCTAAAACCCTTTTTCTTAACCATCATCTACTGCTATCACAACCCTAAAACCACATTAATTTGTAGCCAAAACTCTATAAAATCATGATAGAACCCCAGATGGAGATCTATAGATTTTGATCCTTAAGGGGGATTAACCCTTGAAACGCTGTAGGGGTTCCTCTCTCTTAGATTCGGCACAAGGCTGAAATAAAATTGATAATTGCTTGATTCAAAGGAGGGGGCGACTATATCATTATATAAGGATCAAAACCCTAGCCTAAGAGGGTGCTTGCCTAAGTAAAATTATCTTTTTACCCTCCTATAACTAACCTACTTTAATAGGAACAAGGGGTGACTAGGTTGGCTGTGTAGCCGACCTAAGTAGGGGGAAACTCTAGCCAACCAACCCAGTAAGGGGGCAACGACCACTAAGCCCTAAGGACTAATCTAAACCCTAGCTATACTCCTTTATAAGATAAGAGTGGCTTTATTACAATCTAGCTGGGTTTTATTGACTACTTCTAAGGAGATTATGACTCAACCCTGCTGGAGTCCTATCAAATCGTAGCCCCAAACCGCACTTAAAACAGCCACAAACCACACCCGAAAACTGCAGGCTTCCACCTTCGGTCCATCCACCTTTCAGCCACTCAATCTCCCTTATCCCTTCACTACCAATAGTGACCTCTCACTGCCATCTTCCTTAATCACAACCAGCAGTGATCCTTATGGCAAAAAACTACCAGCGGTAATCTTTTGTAGTAATCTGTTTACATCGTATCCCGCAATAATCATTCACTGCCAACTATCTTGATCATGGCTAGTAGTAAATTGAACATGACAGTAGTGGTCTCTCGCTCCATACCACCACTGCCCTCCTCTGCAACAGCCGTGTACATCGCTGCCCCGTCTTCCTCCTATTGCAGCCACACCCTTACTAACGCCACCTGCAACCACGAAGTCATAGCACAGTCGCAACCAACATTGTTATTGCCCCCTTCTTCCTCCATCATTACTGTTACCTTCCAACTCAGATCTCTTAGCTGTCATCTTCCGATAGATATCAGCCACCTAAAGAAATCGCAGCCTTGACGACATTGCAGCATCACCGTAGACACGCAGTCGACGTTATTGCTGCCATCTTCTTCCTCCATCGTTACTGCTACCCTTGGCTACCATCCTCCACTTGGAGACTTTACCACCGTAGTCCCGACATTATGGCTATTCGTTGTCTTCAACCTAAAAATTGCACCTACACTCTTTAGTCGGTTTATTTGATAGGTTGGAGATCCTTACGTCATGACATCAGTGGGCTTATTCGAAGCTAAATTGGAGGCTTTCGAGATGCGTATGGATGCTATATTACACGCTCTCTTCAAGGAGTTTAGATTGGGCCGATCACCAAGCCCAAGAAGATCACAACATGGAGCAAATTTTGATTGCGAAAAGAACCCATCAGAGATAAGAAGCAAGGATAAGACATGGCAGCCCTACACCTCAATGACATCGATCTCCTTTGTACAACTTCAAGAGGGGCACCTAAATCAAGATGCTAAGAGCATAAGAGCCACATCCCAACCAAAAGCATATAATCTTTCAACACCAATCAATTACAAGGACCTTAACAAAGAACTAGCAATGATCCATCAAACCTCCACCATCCATGAGTACCAAACTAGGTTTGAAAGATTATCTAATCAAACTTACGATTAATCTGAAATATAGATATTGAGGACTTTTATTGAGGGTTTGAAATTAGAAATTCGGGAAGAAGTTAAAGCGCCATAGTTGTACACACTTAAGGCAGCCATCTCCTTCGCATGACTATACGTAGATAGGCTAAATCAAGATGCTCAAAGCACTGAAGCCATTGCACGACCAGTAGCATAGAGACACTAGGCCCCATCTACCACTAGCCAGCCACCTCAATCGAAAAAGTTAACAAGAGAAGAGCTTCGTGACAGATCGACAAAGGGCCTATGTTAGCATTGTGATAAACCATGGAGCCTAGAACACCAATGCAAAAAGGAGACACCTCTAATAATTGTGCCCACTAAAGAATCCAAATTTGAAGATACGACTCTCGAGCCAATGGAGAAGGATACACCACAACCGGCCACCTGCATTGTCACGGACTTAACTGATTTTGCCTAAGCCGTACGACACCCATGCGTGTCCATCCGCAAAGGTCAGCCCTCCCTGAGATCTCCTAGAGTCCCTTAGACTTACAAAAGAGAAAACGGGCCAGAACAAGCAATTCCCACGGGATCCACAAGCAACTGCTCAAGCAAACACTTTATAAAGCCAGATATAAATTACACCCATGGACATTACAAACTCAGAAAGGTTACACACAAAGTATAATGGTCCATTACAGATCGAAGTCCCCACAAATGCTTATAAGACACACTTGTATTTACAAGCCAAACTTGACCATAAAGTAAATCAAACTAGGGCTGCTATACTGCAAGCCCGCTTCTTGCTGGACAAGATATGTACCTAAATCGAAAGACACGGACAAACACGAGCATTTCACCGAACACCTTATTTACATTATTGTTTGTGACATTCTCCTCCACTTATTCCTTCGACATCCTCGTCGATGCCACTATAGACGCTACATCTCCTCACATTTTGTTGAATCTTCAATCTTCTGCTTTGGCTGCAATATTCCCCTTTGGCTCCCTGTCACTCTCCGTCGATGTTGTTGAGTAGTCGAACTCTAATCCACCATGCTGCTTCAACTCATCAATGACTGAATCTGGTGTGGGGTTGGCTGAGTTGTGCTGATCCTTGTTAGTTCTCGTGTATCCCTCTGATGAAAGAAAAAACCTGCCTTATTATGTACCAGTATCACAGTATACTCATATTACTTGAACTAGGTAGATGCTTGTTGGAGCTTTAACGAGCATCGCCTCGCAGACTTTAAAGTTTTGAAGGTCTTCCCTCGACAATATTTACCCATTGAACCTTCTTCCACTGTTAGTTGACACTTCCAAGTATGTTCGCATCACTCCCGCTTTTGATTAGTTAATTAGGAAATAAAGTGAAAAATCTACTCTCAGTGGTACTGATCACCAATGGTGAGGATTTGACAACTATTGTCTTCCATAAGCTTTCTTTGAAGGGTCACTGAACTTATGCAGAACTCCCCTACTGGATAAGTAGGAGAATTGTGATACTTGACTTCACCCATTCTCTTTATAGTTGAGAAGGTAAGGTTACTTGGCTTCGCTCACCTCCTCGAGTTAAGAGAATTGGGGTACTCGGTTTCGCCCATTCTCTCGAGTTGAGAAGGCAAAGGTTACTCGATTTTGCCTACTTCCTTGAGTTTATACTTCATGCATTAAGCTGGTTACTAATATTTTTTCGCTCTTTGCTCACACTTCTAAAGCATTTAAAGTGTTTGCACTCCTTGTGCTGAGTTAGCTACTGTGATTCACCTTCCCGCTGCCAATGAACTTCTGGAATGCAAGAAGTTTTGCCCGAAAGAAGCAAAAGGTTTACCGCAACTTGGAGTCCCCCAACTTGGAGGAAGTCTTTGATAGATCTGGTCACCTCTGGGATTGTACCGTGTACTGCCTACTTCGTTTCTTGGTCGAGCACTCCTGCATCAACCCGAAGTCCATCGCTTTCAGCTATCTTGATGAGAAGCCCATCGACATCGGTCTTATGAAGTTTTTTGGCCTCTACCCTTCCGCCCTGTCTTGGTACTTAGAGTTTGCCTTTGCATTCTCCATCTCCTTGGCCCCTTTTACGACCAATGCTCTCTCTCCATAAGATCAAGGGATCAATGACTTCACGAAAGTTTCGCATCTATGGTACCATGGTGCTGTTGCCAAGCCCATAGCACTACTATCCGTTATCTTGCATCTTCATCCCTTCTTTCACGATCAGTAGATCTGCCTCTGCGGCACTATGGCGCTCCTCCGAGTCCACCTCCTTTCTAACCGACACTTTTCTTTTGGCTAGCTGAGCCCCGCTGGACTCGTCGTTGCTTCCTTGCCCCTTTCGACCACCTGCTTCGACACCACTGTATCCTCCTAGTAATTCTCCTTGGTCGATGGAAAGACAGACTACAACTGTCATGCATGGCCACCGCCATCTTGTTGCAGGGCTCGTGCCGATTCTATTCTCCTTAGCTTCCTTGGTAGCAACTTTCACTTACTCGGCTTTGTCCTCTGACTTGCTGGGCTCCCTTAAGCGAATGTGAGCACTGAAGGAATCCAACTTTCCAACTGCTCTGATCATACCTTAGTATAATCAAGTCCCCTCCATGGGACTCATTGCTACTTGCAATCTAACTACTCCCTCGGTAGTACACAGCCCCCATATACTAATGACCTAGGCTTTCATCTAATGCAAGCTTTGTTGCATACACACGGAAGACCGATCTCTGCGGTACTGTGGCATTCACTCCTTGAATCCACAACCTTCTTCCCATTGCATTGTTCACTGAAGTGGAGCTCCCAATAGCTCCTGATCATCCACATGATCACGTCCCCCTTTATGGGACTCACTGGTACTTGCACTTGGACTTCTTCCTTGGTGGTATACAGCCCCCATATGCTGATGACTAAGGCTTTCATCTAATACAAGCTTCGATGCACACACGAAGACCCGCCTCTACGGTACTATGGCATTCACTCCTTGAATCCATAGCCCTTCTTCTTGTTGTGTCGTATACCAAAGTAGAGCTCCCAATAACTCTTGATTATACCTCCGCATGTCCCTCATGGGATAGGATTGCCTATATTGTATTGCCATGAACTATTCCACCATGATCTGTTGCACCATGTCGCCTCCTAGTGACATCTCCATTGCATACAGATTCTCCTGTGATGAGCTCGGACTACGACTTCTCCATGTGTGGCCTGTTAGCACCGGACAAGGTACAAGAAACTACCGAGAAAATTCAAGTTACAAGGAAAAGGTTAAAGACTGCTCAGAGTCGTCAAAAGAGTTATGCCGACAATAGAAGACGAGATATTGAGTTTGAAATCGGAGATTTTGTATTCTTAAAAGTCTCCCCTTCCAAAGGCATTATAAGGTTTGGGAAGAAAGGAAAATTAAGCCCAAGATTTATTGGACCTTTTGAGGTTCTTGAGAGGGTTGGTTCTGTCGCATACAGGATTGTCTTGCCACCAGCGTTGTGCCATATCCATGATATATTTCATGTCTCGATGATTAGAAAGTATATATATAACCCTTCTCACATCATTAAGTATGAGCTGGTGGAGATCGATAAAGATTTATCTTATGTGGAAGAGCCTATTCAGATTGTTGATAAGAAAGAAAAAGTCCTAAGGAATCGGGTCATCCCACTGGTTCAAGTAAATTGGAGACATCATTCTGGAGAGGAGACAACTTGGGAGCTAGAGGAGGAAATGAAAAAGTTGTATCCCAGTCTTTTCATCGATAGAGGTACGATAAATTTAGAGGACTTAATTTTTCTTTTAAGGGGGGGAGAGTGTAACACCCCTCATTTCCGAATTTTCGTATAAATTTCTGGTGATAATGTAAGCATTCATTTTAAATTGATAAAAGAAATAGAGTATGAATCAGAAGTAACCTATTTGTAAGATTTGGGTGATCTGTTCAAAAAAAAAAAGAAAGAAAGAATCTGAGGACCTATATATAAACCCTGAGGACCTAATCCGAAATGTACTAAATGTAAGGACTAAATTGCAAAATATATAAAATGACAAATTCCACCGTTTAAGCCTCTCTGCCTTCGTTCTTAAGGAAGCAGAGAAGGCAGCTGCATGGATGATCAGGGAAAAAAAAAAAGAAAGAAAGAAAGAAAGAAGAAGAAGAAGAAGAAGAAGAAGAAAATTTGGGGCTTTAAGGGTTCTTGCTCAAATCTTTTCACTTAGGATCAAAATTATCAAAGGTAAGTATTTTAACCCCATCCTACAGAATCTTTAGTCTCTGTTTTTATGTGGATTCAAAATAAATTGAAGGATTTCTATTTAGAAACTGATATGTCTCTCTTTGGACATAGAACCATGGATTCTAAAGTTTTTCGGTAAACTGACCCCTATATATTGTTTCAGCTACAAGTTTCAGTACAAAATGTGAATTCAGGCAGGAACTATTTTGTTTGAAATTAGACTCTTATATCTTCCTTTTGACACTAATTTTGTAGATTTTGGACACCGAATACTTACCCAAACATCTGTTTCAAATGAGCCTATAGACGTTGTAAAACAGCGTTCAAGATTTCTGACCTGTCAATATAAAATGCCTATAACTCTGTGTTGAAAATTCTGATTTATACCAAACTGATTTTATTTGAAACTAGACTTGAAAATCTTTCTTTTGACATATAGTTTGAAAATTTTGGAATTCAATTTCCTACCCTATTATCTGTTGAATCCGACCCTATAAATTCTGCAAAACAGTGATTGTGTTTTTGCCCTTGGGTTACCAAATCAAAAGTAACTCCGTGTTGGGAACCCTGTTTCATACGAAATTTGTTCCATCAAAATATAGATTGATTTATGGTTCGACCATAGCTTTCTTATGGGTATTGGAGCATAATTGATATTCTAAAATATTTGTTTGCTGTGCCACTGGAATTCTGTCTGAAATCGAGCTTTGGTCGATTTCGCGTATTCTGTTCCATTCCTTTGGATATTTGAATTCGTCTAACCTTCTTATTGGAATTGAGCTAAATATGATTGCTTGGACTCCCTGTACACTCTTGTTTCATTTCATTCCAAATCTGAATACATTTGTGAGAGATTTGTTCTTTGTTTCGTATTGTCTCGAAAACGCACATGCACGCTTTTGTTGTTCGCGTGTGTTTCGACATATGCTACTTATTGTTAAACCGCCTCTTGTACTGGTGTGTGGGATTGTCCGGACCTTTGCGAAATGGTAAAGGGTATGCGCTTATTGCCCGCTATGTGGGGTCCCGCTCAGGATATTCGGACCTTTGCGAAATGGTAAAGGGTATGTGCTTAGAGCTGCGATGCTCGCCCCTCGACTTCACCTAGGCGTGGGTGGATGGAGCTCCCGGATGTGGGAGACATTTGTCGGTGGTCATTCGAAATGGATGGATCACATTCGAGATCCCACTACACCTTCTATATGTTTGATATGACATCCAGAGTTTTGGTGAGTTATTTCTGTTAATGCTCTGGATAAGAATGATATGATTGCGACGTCAAGGACGACGTTTGAGCTTCTGTATGATATTTGTTTGTGATATGCTCTGAAATGCTTCATTCACTGATGATTTTGCTTCGAAATATTCCATATGCCGTTGATATGCTTCGTAACATTTCGTATGCCACTGATAAGCTCCGATATGTTTCCTTTGTTACTGAGATGCTCCAATTACTCTATGCCCCATCCCGTGAACCAAATATGTAAGATTGAAAAGACAATTATGTTTCGCTCCTAACGATATTATGTCTACGAAATCGTATATTCGCCTTGTAATTTGAAACGTATCCCTTTGGAAATTGTATTATTTTGATATGGATATGTTAGTCACTTCGAGCTCCTTATGCTCACCCGTTTGTTGATAAATTTTTCAGGATAGCGTATCGCTTGCTTAATTGTTAAGATTGAGGCGGTGGAGAGTTTAGAAGATTTTGGGCGATCTTTGTTAGCATATGTGTTTTGTTGTATAAGCTACTGCATCTTATGAAATGTGACGATGAATCTAAACCTGTGGATTTTGTGTAAGACAAAGGATCCCTCATGTATAGGATTTTGGAATGTTAAGTTAAATTCATGTAATGATATGAATTTATGGTAATCGTTGATTTGGTGACTGCATAGACTTCCCCACTTATGAGTTTATGTGTGATTATTATTTGAAAAGTTGAGTTCAGATTATATGAATTATCGAGTGATGCGTGGTATGTTTATGAACTGCACAGGGTGATGAATTTGTAGACTATAGAGGTGAAAATTTGATCTGAATATTTTCTTAGTGACCTCAAAATGTGTGTTTGGATCCTAGATTAGTTGTGAGGAAAATTTTAAATATTGTCGATATTTTGGAGGGGCGTGACAATATAGCCTTGAGGAACTCTTCCTCAATATGTGTAGTCCATTGCACATGATTCTCCCTCTAGAGAACTAGGACTTATCCCTCCTGGATATCTATCCTACTGAAGCAACTTTTCTCTTTACATACTTCTCACTGGAAGTTTCAGAACCACCATCCCCTTTGGACTACCTCATCTTGCTGAACAACTTATGCCTTGTTCTGCCCCTATAAATGCACTTATTAGATTGTGACCCTTCTCCAATACAGTCTCCACTGCACCCTTTATGGCCTAGCAATGTGCTGAACTTATTGCACTTTTTAGCTGCCTATAGACGTATCCTTTCCATGTCGAAGAGAAAGTTCTGATGCTCAATGGCGCCAAGTTCCGATCGCGCCTTGGGATGGCCATAAACACTCCATCATCCGTGTACAAGCCCTTGTATGAGTATCGAATCCTTCGAGTTAGCAATTCCCCTCACCTCTGTGAGCTTCACACAACTCTTTCAGTCATTACGCAACACCTCCCACTTTGCATGATCTCATCTTTCA
This sequence comes from Ensete glaucum, assembly GCA_021527575.1. Classification (NCBI taxonomy): domain Eukaryota; kingdom Viridiplantae; phylum Streptophyta; class Magnoliopsida; order Zingiberales; family Musaceae; genus Ensete; species Ensete glaucum. The sequence continues at coordinate 18,354,632 of CM038552.1, read as the reverse complement.
CCAGGTGCCCCGCTTTGCCTTGAGCATCGTCAAGTTTGGTTGCCAACGTCGAGCTCTAGCTCAAACTCAACTATCCCAATCTTTATGCGCTACATATTCTTCTTCGCTTGCTTGTCCTCGTGGTGCCTCTCGCGCAAAAGGGTTGGCCATTCCTCTGAATGCCAAACCTGGATGCCCGCTCCTCTGAGCGACTCCTTTACCTATATCTCAATGTCCATTTTCCCCCTAAACGGTTGTGTGTGCTGGTTGTCCTCCACACAATCCAGCTAAGTCTCCCGCATTTGTATGACAAGTGTTTCTACGTGTACTTGTCCCACTCTAATACAACATTGTCACGGGCTTAGCTAATTTTGCCTAAGCCGTGTGGCACCCATATGTGTCCATCCGCAAAGGTCAGCCCTCCCCGAGATCTCCTAGGGTCCCTTAGACTTACAAAAAAAAATGGGCCAGAAAAAGCAATTCCCACGGGATCCACAAGTAACTACTCAAGCAAACACTTTATAAAGCCAGATACAAATTACACCCATGGACATTATCAACTTAGAAAGGTTGCATACAAAGGATAATGGTTCATTACAGACTGAAGCCCCCACAAGTGCTTATAAGACACACTTATATTTACTAGCCAAACTTAGCCATAAAGCAAACTAAACTAGGGCTGCTAAGCCTACTACAAGCCCGCTTCTTGCTATACAAGATATGTACCTAAACTGAAGGACACGAATAAACATGAGCATTTCATTGAACACCTTATTTACATTGTTGTCTGTGACAGCATGGTCGCTGCCTTAGCTAGCTACACTAACTTGTAAAAATTGAAGATCGAAGGGTTTCTCGAGTAGTAATCCATCATCATCCTCATCGACGCTAGGAGCACACACAACTTCATGATCAGTAAGGTTGCTGCCCACTTAATGCTCCAAAAAGAAGATTACAGTGGGTTGGAAGTCAAGGTAGCTAATGACCAAATTCTGAAGTGCAACTAGAAGTGCCCATGGGTTAAACTGATCCTACAGGAGCAAGACATAGTTGCTGATTTTTTCCTCCTCCCTCTTAATGGTTTTGATATAGTGCATGTCATTGATCGGTTGTCTATGATTGGAGATGTTTTCTAGAATGTTTTGAAGCTAACTATGAAATTTTTCAAAAAAGGAAAGCAGGTGATTCTACGACGGAGCCCAACGACTACGACCACAACATAACACTTGAAGGAGGTTACTAAAAGAAGAATCCAGTGGTTTCCCAATTCAAATATAAGAGTTTCATAAGATTAAAGATAAGAACCCTCTCCCACATCTTGCTAAAATTTTGGACGTCTCTACCAAACCGAACTGACTACCCCCTCTAAAACTATCTGACCCCCTATTATGAATTGGTCGAAACTTCTACCAACTATTGCTCGGCCAAATTGCTTCCTATAACCTTAGAAGATTGAAGATAAAAGGGTCGCCTAAGTGATGACAGAGATATGGATTGTTCGATCATGCTTATTTCCCGCTACAATGCATCCCTACATCCTTTTCCCCAGATATAAACTACTTCTAAAATGTTATATCCTGTCAAACTCACCATGGTTGCTGATGCAGCACTTCCAGATCTCATGTGACTTCCACGACTTTTCCCAGGATCAGACCATAATGCCTAAAAACTTCCTTGATAATGACCTCTGATGTACGGCCCAAGATCGCGAGAAAATTGAGCCCCTCTAGTGGCAAAATTAGAAAAGGGGAAGGATCATTCGCAGGACTCAACCAAGCATAAACATCATCCCTCTCATTATAAAGAAAGATGCACCACCTTGGTCGAGTGAAACTATAGTCCTCGCGACCATGATGTCATCCACACCAAATCATGGCCAGATGTTTATTATTGGAATAGACACATCCAGAGTAGGGGTCAGCACCATCCTCATGCAAGATGGTCAACAGTACGAAGAAGTGAAAATGGGCCCTAAAAAATCACCACTCTTACCCACCTCACACTCATATCAGGCTCACACCACTAAAGATTTTATCAGAGGATAGCCCTCACTCTAAAAGAAGGCACGATTACTATTACAGCGCAACCACGTGGCAGCCCATGCAAGAAAGAAACTTTCCTCTGACAAACGTCAGAGCAGAAGAAAGTTTCCTAATAAAGATCAAGTTCCTCTTCATCTCCAGCTCCACCAACATGAAATTCAAGCCTCAAGATAGTAGTCTCCTTATTTCTTTAGGCTTTATAAAATTGGGGATTGGGGCCCTAACCTGGAGATCAGATCTGCACACTAGATTAAGATTACAGTTAATCCTCTAGGTATCCCACCTCAAATGGAAATTTAAAGAAGACGACTCAACCCAAATCCATCTAACTAACACCCAAGTTGATGATGAGGCCAAAGTTTAATTAATGATCATATAGGAATCATATGAGGAGCTGAAGCTCTGGTTTCTAAAGTTCATGAACCCTCAGCCTTAAGGATAAGGCTGATTCAAAGAGGGCAAGCATGATAGGACTCCAACAGGGTTGAGTCCTAATCACCTTAGAAGTAATCAATAAAAATCCTGTGAGATTATAATAAAACCCTATCTAGTCACTTCTATCCTATAAAGAAGTGTGGCTAGAGTTTATTTTGGGGCCTTAGGGCTTTCTAGCCGCTACCCCTTTTACTGGGCTAGTCAGCTAGGGTTTCTAGCAGAGGGGCATGGCTTGTGCAGCCACTTCGGCGGCCACCCCATTTATTTATGCATAGTAGCTATAGGAGGGTCAAAAGGGAGAATTCACTTAAGAAGCACTCCCATAGGGCTAGGGTTTAGAACCATATATAAGCATGCAGCCTTCACCTCTTTTAATCAAGCAAGATTAATCTTTTATTCAGCCTTATGACTGACTTCTAGGAGGGAGGAACCCCTATAGCGTTCTAAGGGTTGATCCCTCTCAAAGATCAAAATCTATAGAGCTCCTTTTGGGGTTCTACTATAGGACTTCCGAGAAGTCACAAATCCTTTGCTCTTATGGAGGGAAAGTGTTAGTCAAGAAAGGGGCCGAGGAGGTGAACAATACAGAGGCAAACTTCAAGTACTAGGACAAGGCTGAAGGGTAGAGGCCAATAAACATTATAAGACCAGTGTCAATGGGCTTCTCATCAAAATAGTTGAATGTGGGAGATTTCGAGTTGATGCAGGAGTGCTCGACCAAGGAATGAAGTAGGCAGTACGTGGTGCTGTATCTTTTCTACTTAGAGGAGTAGGTAGCAAAGATGATAGAGAAGATGGTATAATCTTGGAGGTGACCAAAACTATCAGATATTTGCTCCATGTTGAGGTGAAACTTTGCTCTTTTCAGGTAAAAGTTCTTGCATTCTAGAAGTTTAATGGCAATGAGAAGGTGAACCACAATAGTTAAGTTAATGCAAGAAATGCAAACACTTCGGGTGTTTTGGAAGTGTGAGCAAAGAATAGGTGAAAGCTAGTAACTAGCTTAATGCATAAAGTATAACCTAGAGGAGCAGGCAAAATCAACTAACATTTGCCTTCTCAACTCAAGAGAATGGGCGAAACTGAGTAACCCAGTTCTTTTGTCTTGAGGAGGCAAGCAAAATCAAATAACCTTTGCCTTCACAAATTAAGAGAATAGGTGAATCTGAGTATCCCAATTCTCTTATTTATCTAGTAGAGGAGCTCTATATAAATTCAAAGACCCTTCGAAGAAATCTAATGGAAGACGGGTTATCCTCTCTAATGGTGATCAGTGCTAATGAGAGTAGATTGTCTGCTTCATTTTCTAACAGAATGCCATAAAAAGAGAAAGTGATATGAACCTACTTGGAAGTGACAACTAAGTTGAAGAAGAATTGATGGGCAAATTTTGTGGAGGAAGGACCTCAAAAACTTCAAAGTCTGTGAGACAATGCTTGTTAAAGCTCTATCAATCATCAATCCAATTTAAGTAACATGAGACCATTGCAATACTGATACATAACAAGGAAGGTCTTTTCCTTCATCAGAAGGATCCATAGGAATAAACAAGGATCAACATGTTGGAAAACCTCATGGGGAGCATCACATACGCAGCGAAAATCAAAATAAAAAATCAGTTTCCCATGCAGATCAAATCATCGTGCAAAAGATTGGAGTCACAAGAAAAACATAAAAAGCAAAAAACTACAATGCGTGAGAGATTGATTTTACCTAGGGAGATCTTATATCCTTGTATTTCTAGATCCGGAGGGAAAAAATGAATGAGGTCAAGCGTCCTCCTCTTTAGTGGTATCTACATGATAGATCTATGCAGTAAAACTCCTCCAATCTGATCCGTAATTCTTGCACAGAGGGAGGGAGCAGAATAGGAGGTGGTGGCTAAAGCTGCAACCTATCAACTATGAGTCTCCCCTCCTATTTATAGAGAGCCACCAAAACCCTAGGACTCCTACCTTAGTGGGTATTGGATCTTCAACCAATTACTCACTAACCTTATAATATTGGATCAAATAAAGTATCCTTGGTGTCTTAAGACAAAGGACCAGATACATAATTAGGGCTATGGAATCATTGCCTGATATTAGGTATCATCAACCATACAACATTCTATAAACATATCAATCAGTAAACTCATTCTCTAGTGAGGACCTGTACTATATCCTTAGTGTCTCCACATAAGTGGCTGTGAGACCAACCGCCTCCATCATATGGATGGGTATATTGTACACCAATATGTCCGGTTATCTTGATGTCCCTCTCGAGTAACCTATAACCGGGATTATTTAGGATCTATGTTTAAAGGTGAATCGATCTCATTATCGTGATCTTATCACAATCTGATTCCCATTGTACAGAACCAATGACATCACAATATATATGCTACATATAATATAATATGAGAATATGACAATGTTAATCATAAGTAAAAAAATCACATAGCATATCACACGTGCCATCACTCATGTGATTGGCTTGCAAGGCACCTGTAATCAACAATCTCACACTTGACCTAAAGCCAATCACCTTTGTGTCTGATCCCCATCAGACTCTTATGAGCTCAAATACAATCTGAGCTAGTGGCTTCATTAGTGGATCTGTAATGTTATCTTCAGATGGAACTCTTTCTATTACTATATTTTTTTGGGTCATGATCGCTCTAATTAGATGAAACCTCCTCAGAACAATTATGAAGAGACCTGGGTTCCCTTGCTAGAGCTATCACCCTGTTGTTGTCGCTATATATAGGAATCAACTCCATGTTGCTTAGTATAACTTCCAAATCCCTGATGAACTTCTTTATCCATAGCCTTTTTTTTGCTGCTTCTGCTGTAGCAATATATTCCTCCTCTGTGGTCGAGTCAACAATAGTATCTTGCTTGGAACTCTTTCAACTTACTACTCCTCTATTCAGGGTGAAAACATACCCTGAGTTTGTTTGACTTGCTATTATCAATGTCAGACTGGAAAGTCAAGTCCATGTAGCCCTCAGCCTAAAGGCTACCTCCTCCATATACTAGTAAAAGATCCTTAGTCCTTCTCAAGTACTTAAGGATACACTTTATTGTCTTCTAGTGTTCTAAACCTGGATCTGCCTGATACTTGCTTATGACACTCAAAGCATGTACTATATCAGGCCTGATACATAACACAACATACATGATAGACCCTATCACTAAGGTATAAGGTATTTATCTATGTCTGCCCTTTCTTCAGGAGTCTTTGGGGACATACTCCAAGAAAGTGATATTCCATGTCTCATCGGTATGAGTCCTCTCTTAGAATTCTTCATGCTAAACCTTTTGACAGTGGAGTCTATGTACCTAGACTAGGACAAGCTAAGCATCCTCTTAGATTTATCTCTATAGATCTGGGACCCTCAAAATATATGATGCTTCCCATAAGTCTTTCATGGAGAAGTTTCTAGATAGCCAAGTCTTTACTGTGGAGAACATTCCTACATCATTCCCAATGATTAGGATGTCATCCATATACAATACCAAGAAGGTGATAGCACTCCCACTTACTTTCCTGTATACACAAGGCTCATCTTCATTCTTAATGAAGTCATAAGATATGATCATCTTATCAAATCTTATGTTCCAACTATGGGAAGCTTGCTTTAGTCCATAAATGGACTTGAGCATCTTGCATACTTTATCTGAACTCTTTCTAGATATAAATCCCTTTGGTTGTATCATATACACCTCCTTCTCGAGGTTGCCATTGAGGAATACCATTTTGACATCCATCTATTAGATCTCATAGTTATAGTGTGCTGTAATAGCCAAAAGAATTCTAATGGACTTAAGCATAGCTACAGGTGAAAAGGTTTTGTCATAGTCAACTCCTTGTCTTTGACAATATCCTTTAGCTATTAGCATTGCCTTATATGTCTCCACCTTTCCATCTATTCCGATCTTCTTTTTGAAGATCCACTTACAGCCGATGGGTATGATACCCTAGGTGCATCAACAAGGTTCCAAACCTTATTAGAGTACATGGAATCCATCTCAGAATTCATGGCTTCTTGCCACTTCTCGAAGTTTATACTTATAATAGCCTCCTCGTAGGTCTGAGGATCAACATCCTAAGAGTCATCGCCACTGATATGTCCCACATATTTTTCAAGAGGGTGAGATACTCTACTAAACCTATGAAAAGTTAGAATTTGTGTGTTAGGCACCTGAACAAACTCGGGCTCTAGAATAGTACCTGGACTAGGTTCTCTAATCTCGCTTAATTCTATTTCACTTTCATTGTTTCCACCAAGAATATATTCCTTCTCAAGGAACACATCTCTCTTGGCAACAAAGACTTTTCGATCTTCGAGATGATAGAAATAATACCCCAAAGTCTTCTTAGGATATCCCACGAATGTGCACTATTCTATCCTTGATTCCAACTTGTTGGGGTTGTGTCTTCTAATATGCGTAGGATATCCCTAAATCTTAACCACCTTAATATCGGGCTTCTTTTCTTTCCATATCCCATACGGTATAGACACTACTGGCTTTGATGGAACTCTGTTTAAGAGGTAAGTTGTGGTCTCTATGGTGTATCCCCAGAATGAGATGAGTAGGTCAGTAAAATTCATCACAGACCACACCATGTCTAATAGCATGTGAATCCTCCTTTCTGATACACCATTAAGCTAAGGTGTATAAGGAGGTGTCCACTGAGATAGAATCTCATTGTCCCTAAGGAAATGGGTGAACTCCATACTCAAGTACTCTCCTCCTCGATCTGATCGAAGAGTCTTAATACACTTTCTAATATGGTTCTCGACTTCATTCTTATATTACCTGAATTTATCAAAAGCCTCAGATTTGTGATTCATCAAGTACACGTGTCCATACCTAAAGAAATCATCAATGAATGTAATAAAGTATGAGTAACCACCTATAGCCTGAGTCAACATGGGACTATATACATCACTATATATGAGTTCCAATAACTCAGCGGCTCTCTCTCTAGTTCCACTAAGAGGAGAGTTGACCATCTTCCCACGAAGGTAAGGATCGTAAGTTGCATATAACTCATAATCAAATGGATCTAAGTATCCATCTTTCAATAACTTTTGAATCCTTTTCTCATATATATGACCTAGCCTACAATGCTCTAGGTATGCATTATTCTCCTCATCTCTTTTCCTCTTAGACGTTTATATTCATGATATGTGGAGAAGTGTCTCACATATGTAAGCCATTTATCAATATCCCTCGAGTGATGATCTCATCATCCATAATTATTGAACAACTATTATTCTCAAAAATTAATTTATATCCATTAACTATTAAATAAGAGATGGATATAATATTATTTTATAATAGAGGAAACAAAATAGCATGCATCCAATACAATAATAGCTCCACTAGACAGATGTAGGGTCACCTCCCTAATAGTAACTGTAGCAACTCTTGCTCTATTACTTATCTTAAGGTCCATCTCGCCTCTGGTCAATCTCCTAGGTCTTTCCAGAAACTGCAACAAATTACAGATATGATAAGCACTTCCGATATCCAATACCCATGTGTTATCATGAAAATCAGATAAGTAGAGATTGAAACTTCTCCAATCTTCTATTTCGCCTTATCTATAAGGTAGTCCTTACAGTTCCTTTTCCAATCCCCATCTTAGCCGTAGAGGAAGCGCTATCCTTTATCCTTTGTCGGGTATTTCTTGGTAACCTTTACCTTGTATTTCTTGGCAACCTTTACCTTACCCGGTCTTTCTTTACCCTTGCCCTTCTTAAGGGTCTTACTAGCCTTCCTTTTCATATTAGTCTCACTAATATAGAGAACTAACTTCTCTTTCTTGATAGTACTCTCAACTTCCCTCAACATATTGAGGAGTTCAGGTAGAGTCACCTCAAACTTGTTCATAGTAAAGTCAATAATGAACTATGAAAAGGAATCTAGTAGGGACTAAAGTATAAGATCAACACACAGGTTATCCTCTAGGACTATCTTTAAACTTTATAAAGCGAGTGATCTCATCCTCGCTTGTCCTTTCCTCCGGTGTGGGAACAATCATGTTAAGGACATATACAATTTTCTCTTTCATGAGAACAATTCTCAAATTATGGAGCCTTTGGACCAATGAGGCAGTTGGCATATCATATAGGGGTTTTGTAAGCGACAAACAAGATATAGTGTAAATAAATAACATGCAAACTTTGTAGAAAATACTAATTAAGATATGAACTTCTATCTTAATATGCTCTCACTATTTTCCTAGCGAATCAAGTGACGCCCTCGACACATGAGATGAAAGTCACCGATAGACTCATAGTGGGGATCGGGATCCAATCAGCGTCTTAGTGTAACATCGAGGGACTCCACGAATTACACTGAACCCAAAAGGCAATCAACTCTTGCCAAGCATAACTCCTTATGATTCCGGTCATGTTTGACCTTCGAATCATTATGGTCTCGATTGCTCAACCAACTATGAAGTTGAGTTAAGTCATCACCATCATTACAAGATGAGTCTGATTCGATGGATATGCTCTCAACTGCTCGACCAAGTCATACTATATCCTCAGGTCACCGGTGACATCTATATGTTGTACGCAAGAACTCAATCACGTTGATAAGTGAGCCTCGAGTGACTCAACTAACTCAATCTATGTCGTGATTCAATTTCTTCTTATAACGATGGAAGACCACGTGGGTTAATCCTATTATCTCATGCTTACCTACTTAATATTAACGTAGGAGGGGTTTTTTTATTTGTATCAATCTTCTAATATATCGTGTCACACACATATATATTTAATATATATCTACATCACATGCAAATATATATATATATATATCTAGTAGGTATATAATACATCACATATGCAAGCCACGCCAGATGATCATGAGCCATCACCTAATATGATTAAGCCCGAGCCAATGGGCCTAATCACTCACAATAGGATCTATGTATACATCGATGCATCTCCATGCCCTGTGATTGTTTATCTCATCATCATCGGTTCTGTCGAATCCTCATCGTATTTTCATGCATCGTGATCTCTCGCCATCGCATCATAGGACCCACTGTCACCTTCACGCTCCCGCCATGTCTCTCCATGTAATTACAGATAATCACAAGCACACATTCCCGACAATAAATGAGAAAAATGGAGGCTCGCAGGCCCCAATAATAATAATAATCATAATTATACACATTACAACACATGGCTCATGATCATCCATCTGCATCATACATCACATGTACATCACATCATATATAGGATTACTAGATATATAATAATTAATTAAACTATTTAATTAATTATTTTTAGAAATCAGTAACGCTTGGAATTTTTAGAAATATCAAGGGTATTTTTATAATTCTAGATGAGAATGGATAGTCCTTGGAATTTCTAGAATTATTGAGGGTATTTTAGGAATACTATACATGAGGACAATCCTCGAAATTTCCTAAATTCAGAGGGGAAGGATCGCCCTTTTCACAAAAGGATTGCCCTAACCCTCTTGCCCCCTCTACGCCACCGTCGTCGCCCCTGTGAAGGCGATGACTACCCTTCTTGTCGATAGCCACTCTTGTAACCGATGTTACTGCCCCTGCTAACGGCAACCCTGACCGCTGGGGCCACCCCTTGCGGGCGCAGACGGCCACCCTTGCGTCGTGCTACAAGTGGTTGTGCCCTCACGCCCATGCTGTTGCCCCAGGCGAGCCCCTCTGGTGGCCCGGTAGTATCCAATTGCCCCCTTGTAGGGGGCCTTGGCCACAACCGATCGCCCCTTTGTAGGGGGCCTTGGCCACAACCGGTCGCCCGCTTGCAGGTGGCTAGGCCGTGGCCGGCCACCCCTATAGATGGCCTAGCCATGGCCGACTTTGCCCTATCCTCGCTGTGTTTACTATAAAAAAAGCAACAAGAATGCGTAGAATGATTCTATGTGATTCAATCTCATCACACGCAGTTTAAAACCAATCTTTCGCATGAAAACTTTGGCTATGATATCACTGTTGGGAAACCTCAATGGGAGCACCATATGTATAGCAAAAATCAAAACAAAAAACTAGTTTTCCACGCAGATCAAATCATCATGCAAAAGACTGGGGTCGCGAGAAAAATCGTAGGGCTCCCCTATCAATTATGAGTCTCCCCTCCTATTTATAGAGAGCCACCAAAACCCTAGGGCTCCTGCATTAGTGGGTATTAGATTTTTATCCAATTATCCACTAATCTTGTATTATTGGATCTCTATCCAATAATCTCCTTATGCCTCTAATTTGGCCTCAACCAAGGAGCCCATCTACATAGGGTCTCATCTAATGAGAATAGGGGCTAATTGGATCTCCATTCAATCCTCTATTCGCTGAAGCATCCACCATTTGTGTGTGGCCCTCTAGGCCCGATACCGAGCTAGCCATGAGTTGCTCCCATTAGAACTCCTTCTAATACAGTGAATTATTATCTCTATAATAATTCACTCGACTCATCGACTATGGACATACTAGGCCACTATGCCATATTCCCTAGATGGTACAGGGGGGATCGAATCCATCGGACTTGTTTGTAAATAGTTACCGTGTATCTATAATCTCTCATCCAACTAATATCCCAAGGACTATATATTGGACATTATACTGTCAGGTCACATGCGGAATCATTTTATCTTGCTCTAATTGGATTCTACCAGAGAACTCTTTCTCTCTCAATCCGAAGGAAGCTGGCCAGAGATTTGCCTAAGAAGCATATATATAATATTCCTCTCATAATACCAAGAGTGGATGATCCTCTATTGATACTTAATCTCCTTTCCCAATAACCAATTGTATCAGATCTAAAACTTTTCAAACCTATAAGTCTGGCTTTAAAGAAAGGAGTACTCATAAAAAACATCCTTGGTGTCTCAACTCAAAGGACCAAATACACAACCAGGACTATGGAATCGCTGTCTGACATTATGTATCATCAACCATACAGTATTTCATAGTGCAGATCAATCAATGAACTTATTCTCCAATGAGCACCTTTACTATATCCTTAGTGTCTCTACACAAGTGGCTATAAGATCAGCCACCTCAATCATATGGATATACCGGTCTATCCGATTATCTCGATATTCCTCTCGAGTAACCTATGACTGAGATTATTTAGAATCTGTGTTTAAAGGTGAATCGATCTTATTATCATGATCTCATCACAATTCGATTCCCATTGCACAGAACCAAGGACATCACAATATATATACTACAAATAATATAATCTGAGAATATACTAATATTAATCATAAGTAAAAAAATTACACAGCATATCACACGTGCCATTACTTATGTGATTAGCTTGTAGGGCACCTGTAACCAGCACAACACAGCTCAACCAACCCCAAACCAAAGTTAGTCATTGGTGAGTTGAAGTAGTATGGTAGATCAAAGTTTAACTACTCAATAATAACGATGGAGAGAAGCTAGGAAACAACAGGCATGTTGTAGCCAGAGCAAATGATTGAAGATTCAATAAACTATGAGGAGATGCAACATCTGCAGCGGCTTCAATGAGGATGTTAAAGGAATAAGTGTGGAAGAATGTCATAAACAAAAATATGAAGAGGGTGCTCAATATAATGCTCATGTATATCCGAATCTTATGGGTTTTGTTCATACTTTGTATAGTAAGTAGCGCGCTAATAGTAGGTTTGACAGCCTAATAGGACTCTAGTAGGGTGGAGTCCTAATCTCCCTAGAAGTAGTCAATAAAAAGACCTTGTAAGATTGTAATAAAACCCCACCTAGCCACTTCTATCATATAAAGAAGTGTGGTTAGGGTTTAGATTGGGACCTTAGGGTTTAGTGGCCATTGCCCCCTTTATTGGATTGGTCGACTAGGGTTTCCCCCTGCTTAGATTAGCTATAGAGCCAACCTAGCCGCCACGCCACCTATTCCTACTTAGGTAGGTCGGCTATAGAAGGGGCAAAAGGATAATTTTACTTAGGTAAGCACCCCATGGGCTAGGGTTAAGAACCCTATATAATGATATAGCTGCTCCCTCTCTTTTATCAAGCAATTATTAACTTTTATTCAGCCTAGTGTCGAGTCTAGGAGGGAGGAACCCCTACAGCTTTCCAAGGGTTGATCCCTCTTAAGGGTCAAAATATATAGAGCTCCTTCTGGGGTACTATCATCTAGTATTAGAGCTGCATTCCTGCTGCCCTATAGCCATCTCTGCTACCTCCACCTTCCCAAGTAATTCCCACAATTGATTTTGATGTCACCTCCACCGTAGCCCACCAAGCCATAAATCCATTAATTTGCTGTCATCCTCTGAATCAATATCTAGAAATATGGTATAATTTTATCACCCATGCCTCTTCAATACTGTAAGATCTTTTACCTTACATGTTGAAGAAATTTTTTAAATTTTATCTGTTGCAAATTTCGTTTGAAGCAAATGTTATCGTTGTTGTGGAGGTGAAATGTTGCAAAAATTTTTAGTCGCTTATTTGTCTCTTAAAATCAGTTTATTTCTTCTCCTTTTTGGCCAAATTTTTTATACAATTCTATAAATCAACTACCTTTCATTTGAGATTGGTTTCTCAAAAACATTCCTTCTGAAACCGGTTTTATTGTGCCTTCTTTCATCATCACGTAGTGCTGAAATTTTATAATGAAGGATCTACCTTCCATCTTTTGCCCTATTTCTCTACTATTACGTTGCTAAAAATTTGTCAAACTTTTTATTGGTCAAGACCACATATTAACCAAGGGTTTTTGTATATTTTTTCTGAATTTTTCTTTGGAATTTATGTCAAGAATTTATCATTTCTCCGATGTAAAATCTCTTCGGTAGGATAGCACATCACAGCACCTTTCTTTGTCGAATTCTATCGGATTTAAGTGTTGTCTTTTGTAGGATTTCAGATTTTCTTTCTCTTATCTGCAAACCCTACCATCCTTACTAAAAACCTCTTCCAAAACACACCCTAAACGGATTCCAAACACCCACCAAAATCGACCCTAAACCGTAGCCTACTCCTATCTAAACCGATGCAATCATCCAACCGGCCACCACCTCTCCAAAAATTCTCATGCCACTAACCCAACAACAAAAGAAAGATCTAAATGTTACATATCTAGAGACATACACCATGGCATCAGAGGAGGCCATCAACGCCAAGTTCAAAGTCTTTGAAAGCCGCATGGAGGAGAAGATGTGATCCCTTTTCGTCGAATTCAGCATAGGCCGACCATCAAGTCCGAGGAAGTCACAGCATGGAGAGACTTTAGATCGGTGAGACAATCCTCAAGAGCATGGACACATCATTCCTAATCATAATAACCCACACATAAAGGTGGACTTCCCAAGATAGGAAGGAGACCCGATCGGATGGATCTCACGAGCGGACCGCTATTTTTGGTTCTACCAAACTGCTGATGCTACACGGGAGGAGATTGCTGCCATTCACCTCAAGAAAGATGTTATTCAGTAGTTCAATTGGTTTAAGCACACCCATGGAGTACTCTCTTCGCAGCGATTCAAGGAAGGACTATTAAATTACTTCGGACCAACCTATTTTGACAACATCGACGGACAATTGGCAAAGATTCGTCAAATCTCTACAATACAAGAATACCAAACAAGGTTAGAATATTTATCTAACCAAAATATGGATTGGTCTAAAAATAACTTTTAGGGACTTTTATTGAGGGCCTAAAGTCAGAGATTTGAGGAGAAGTAAAGGCGTGGCAACCGTACACTCTTATGGCGGCAATTTCCTTTACGTGTATCCAAGAAGAATGATTAAACCACAAGATATGAAGGACAAGGGTCGTTCCCCGACTAGCCATGCCAAGGCCTACAGCCCCCTCTACTGTTATCAAAGTCCCCGCATCAAAGAAATTAACAAGAGACAAGCTTCGTAAACATTCGGCCAAGGGGTTATATTAGCACTGTGATGAACCATGGAGCTGAGAGTATCGCTGTAAAAAAGGTCGGCTCCTTATGACTGAACCAATGAAGGATGAGGATAGTGAACTATCTAAAGAAGGCCTCGTACCTGAAGAGAAAGCCATGGAGGAAGAACCCCAACCGGCCGATTACACAGTGCATGCATTGGCTAGCTACTCCAACCCGCAGATGATGAAAGTTGGAGGACTTCTAAAATAGCAACTCATCATCATTCTCATTGATACGGGTAGACTAAATAACTTTCTCAATAGTAAGGTTGCTACACGTATGGTTCTTTAAATTGAAAGTTGCAACAAGTTTGATGTAAAAGTCACCGACGACCGAATCCTCAATTACGACCAACGGTGCCTGCAGGTGAAACTGCTCCTCCAAGACCAAGAAGTGGTAGCCAATTTCTGTCTCTTACCCATCGATGATTATGAAGCCATGCTCAGGATCAAATGACTCATAACCTAGGTGATATCTCTTGGAATTTTTCTAAACTAATTATGAAGTTTTATTGCAAAGGGAGACATATCATATTACGAGGCAAGTGTGGGAGCTATATTTCCACCATTTTGATGCAACAGATGGAGAAAGTTATGCACAAAGCACATAGAGAATTTTTTTATGCATATCTAGCAACCATCTAAGGAGGAAAATATGCAAAATTTAGATCCTAAGCTTGCCTTCTTACTGGATGAATTCATGGATGTTTTCACAGAGCCGTGAGGGATGCCCCCTAACCGGCCGCATGACCACCACATACTGATTCTGTCGGAAAAACCTCCATCAATTTTGAGACCATACCACTACCCTCACTTGTAGAAGGACAAGATTGAGAACATCGTTAAGGAGATTCTCGACACCGGAGTAATTCGGCCAAGCTGTAGCCCTTACTCTTTGCAAGTGTTGCTAGTGCGCAAGAAGGATGGTACGTGGCGGATGTGTGTTAATTATCGAGATTTGAATATTATCTCTGTCAAAGATAAATGTCCTATACTAGTTATAGATGAGCTCTTGGATGAATTAAAAGGAGCTTAAATCTTCATAAAATTGGATCTTTGTTCCGGTTACCACCGGATTTGGGTATGCACTGAAGATGTCCCGGAAACTGCATTCCGCATACATAACAACCACTACGAGTTTCTGGTAATACCTTTCAGACTTATGAATGCTCCTTCCACTTTTCAAAGCCTGATGAATGACATCTTTTGAATGTTTCTATGTAAATTTGTGTTGGTATTTTTTGATGATATTCTTATTTATAGCCCTATGCTTGATATGCATTTTTAGCACTTACAAACTGTTCTAACGATTCTTCGGAAGAACACCCTTTATGTTAAACAATTAAAGTATAGCTTTTTACAGCATAAAATAGAGTATCTAGGGCACATTATATTAGAGGATGGAGTGACAGTAGACCCGACGAAGATCGAGACAATGCAAGGATGGTCGAGACCTACAAACATAAAATCGTTGTGCGGCTTCCTTGGACTCATGGGCTACTACTAAAAATTCATGAAAAATTATGACAAGATTAGTGCCCCACTCACATCCCAACTGAAGAAAGACTCCTTGTAGTCAGATAAAGCCTCTGTAGCCTTCGAATGACTTAAGACAGCCATGATGACGATGCTGGTCCTTGCACTACTTGATTTTAGCTGCACCTTCGACATTGAGGCCGACACGTCAGGAGTTGGAATTGAAGTTGTTCTAATGCAAGATGGTTGACCCCTGCTTACACTAGTAAAGTTTTATCTCCCTCATATCTTAAAATGTCTATGTATAATAAAGAAATACTTGCCAGCGTACACGTCGTCATGAAGTGTCCCCTACCTGATCGACCAATGCTTCTAGATTAACATCAACCACCAAAGCCTTAAATATTTTTTGGATCAAAAAATATTTTCCCAGAGTAGCAATGATGGATAACTAAACTTCTTGACTTTAATTACAAAATTAATTATCGAAAGGGAAAGAGAATGTTGTTGCAGATGCTCTATCATGACTATTGGGACAAGCTGAAATTTTGGTCATCTCCCTTCCTTCGACAGACTTCCGTTAGAGACCTGAGATATCATAGAAAAATTAGAGAAGGATCCAGGTTCCATAAGTCACTACATGTGGGATTCGAAGGACTTACGTTACAAAGACTGAATTATTGTCATTCCTTCTTCCCTATACATTCAAGTTATTTTGCATAAGATGCACTCTTCACTTTCGGCAAGACACGCTGGATTTCTGAGAACTTACAAGAGGGTGAAACAAAACTTCTTTTGGAAGGGCATGAAAAAATCAATTTATGACTATGTATCAAAATGTGATATATGCCAACAGCAGAAAGCTGAAACGGTGGCAAATCTAGACAAACTACAATCAATACCTATACTGGACTCCGCATGTACTGACATCTCCATGGATTTTATCAAAGGACTACCATTATCTCAAGGTAAAAGCATGATTTTTTTGTGGTGGTAGATCGTGTAACTAAATATGCTCATTTTTGTGTTGTGAGACATCCTTATATCACTGCCAGCATTGCATAACTTTTTATAGAAAATATTGTAAAACTCCATGGGATGCTAAGGTCGATTGTGAGTGACTGTGACAAGGTGTTTACAAGTAAATTTTGGATCGAGTTCTTCCAACTACAAGGTACCAAACTGAAGATGAGCATAGTCTACCATCCACAAACGGATAGCCAAATAGAAGTGGTGAACAGATGCCTTAAGAATTACTTATAGTGCTTCATAAGTGACCGGCCCAAAGAGTGGACAAGGTGGCTTCCCTAGGCCAAATGATGGTACAATATAATTTATTATTCATTAACCAAATGTACCCCTTATGAGGCATTGTATGGTCGATCGCCCCCTATAATACCAAAATATGTAATTGGTATGGCCAAAGTAGATTAAAAATTTAATTGATAGGGACAAGCTGCTACAGTTGCTGAAGGACAACCTAACTGCTGCTCAAGCCTGCATGAAGCAACAAACAAATACTCACTGGAGCAAGTGAGAATTTCCAGTAGGAGATTGGGTCTACCTTTGCCTACAACCTTATAAGCAGTTGTCAATCAACACCAGAGCATCGATGAAGCTGTCTCCATGATTCTATGGACCATATCAGATTTTGGAGCTTATTGGGGTTGTGGTATACAAATTAAAGCTTTCAGATGACGCTAAGATCCATCCCGTCTTTCACGTATCCTTGGTAAAGCTAAAATCGGGAGAACAAGAGTTGGTGTAGACTCAACTACCAAACACTACAACTGAGTGTGAAATCCAAGCCCAACCTAAAGTTATACTTGATCGAAGAATTGTGATGCACCGATGATGCCCTTCAACTGAAGTACTTGTGAAGTGGAATAACTTACCATATGAAGATACAATATGGGAGTCGCATGAGGAGCTGAAGACCCAATTTCCAGAGTTTATAGACCCTCAGCCTTGAGGACAAGGCTGATTCTAAGAGGGCGGGCTTGATAGGACTCCGGTAGGGTTGAGTCATAATCTTCCTAGAAGTAGTCAATAAAAAAACCTTGTGAGATTGTAATAAAACCCCACTTAGCCACTTCTATCCTATAAAGAAGTGTGGTTAGGGTTTAGATTGGGGCCTTAGGTTGGCTGCCGCCCCCTTTACTAGGCTAGTTGAC
Organism: Ensete glaucum; assembly: GCA_021527575.1. Classification (NCBI taxonomy): domain Eukaryota; kingdom Viridiplantae; phylum Streptophyta; class Magnoliopsida; order Zingiberales; family Musaceae; genus Ensete; species Ensete glaucum. The sequence continues at coordinate 18,336,606 of CM038552.1, read as the reverse complement.
CAGGGTTTCCCCTGCTTAGGTCGGCTATAAAGCCAACCTAGTCGCCACCTGTTCCTTAGGCAGGTCGGCTATAGAAGAGGCAAAGGGGTAATTTTATTTAGGCAAGCACCCCATGGGCTAGAGTTTAGAACCCTATATAATGATGTAGCCACCCCCTCTCTTTTATCAAGCAATTATCAATTTTTATTCAGCCTTGTGCCAAGTCTAGGAGAGAGGAACCCCTACAACGTTCCAAGGGTTGATCCCCCTTAAGGGTCAAAATCTATAGAGCTCCTTCTAGGGTTCTATCACAATCCTAGGTTTGATAGCTTTCATGGCCATATTTGGCTTTTAAGTAACATTTTTATCATATGGACACTTGTAGGGACTTTGGTTTGTAAAGGACCATGATCCTTTGTGTACGACCAATCAGAGTTTGTAAAGTCCATGTTGTAATTTGTACTGGTTATATATGTTTAAGATAGAGATGAGGAACAAAAGATATGATTTATTCATTGTTGCAATGCTTATTTATACAGAGTTGAAGGGGGATTTTCCTCAACTGAAACGAGATCTTCTCATCCAGTTATAGAAGCAAAGCTATTCAACTAACATGCTCCTGCAAGATCGAGATTATATCAAGGATGCCGATCTTGGATCGATGCAAGAGAAAGAGTTTGTGAGTCAGAGCCTTCGTGAGGGAGTCTACAAGTTGATTGGCCATATGGACATGAGAAAAATGAAGCTACTAGCGGATGACTTGATCGCGCATAAAGTGAAAATCAATAGCAATATGCTTCATACAAGAGTGAAAGACTGGATTAACATAAAGATAGGTAGCACCAATGTTGTCACAATAGATAATAGGCGTAGAAGCAAACATAGACCGAGCAATCGTCTTTTATTTCTTAGAACTCCAGTTAATCAGATTAGCATCAAGAAAAATAATATACCATGATGTAGAAGTTCTATCATCAACGTTACCAGCCCAGTCTGCATCGGCAAAGGCATGAAGCTCAGAAGAAGAGTGCTTGCGAAGAAAAATACTATGATCGATGGTCCCCTTAAGATAACATAAAATATGTTTCACAGTAGTCTAGTGTAAAGTAGATGGTTGGTGCATAAACTGGGATAACTTATTAACTACAAAGGAGATATATGGATAGGTAAGAGCGAGATATTGTAAAGAGCCAACTACCTGTCGATACTGAGTAGGATCTGTAGCAGAAGTGCCATCATATAATTTCAGTGATTCAGTAGCAGATAGAGGAGTGGTGACCTTGTTTGCATCTTGCATGTTCATCTTTAATAGCAGATCCTGGATATACTTTCTCTAGGAAAGGAAGAGGCCAGAGGATATAAACGTAGCTTCAATACCAAGAAAATAACTCAGGTTGTCGAGATCTTTAAGAGAGAATCAGGTGGCTAATTGCATGATAAACGCCTAAACCTCCATAGGATTGTCACATGTGACTATAATATCATTGACATAGACTAGAAGATAGATGGTGCCCCCATGTTGATGACGTAAAAATAGGGAGACATCAGACTTGGAGTTGATGAAGCTAACTTAGGACAAGTAGTGACCAAGCTCAGTATACCAAGCTCGTGGAGCTTGACGAAGTCCATAAATAGCCTTGTGAAGTTTACAGACATGCCGTGGATACTAAGGATGTATAAATCCTAGAGGTTACTCCATAAAGACATCGTAAGTTAGAGTCCCTTGTAAACATGCATTGTTGATATCTAGTTGGCGTAAACACTAGCCTTTGGAGATTGCCAGACTTAGGATATTCCATATTGTAGTGGGCTTTACGATAGGACTGAATGTCTCAGTGTAGTCAACACCAGGTCGTTGATGAAATCCTTTGGCCATAATTCATGCTTTATAATGAGCAATTGAGCCAATAGGATGTCGCTTAATTCAAAAGACCCACTTACACCCGATAATGTTTTGTGTAGAGTTAGAAGGACTAAGGGTCCATGTAACATTATAAAGGAGAGCATCATACTCCTCACACATGGCTGTACGCCAATATGGATATTTTTTGGCTTGAGAAAAAGAAGTTGGTTCAACAGAGTTGAAGGATGGCTCAGTGCTAGTATGTAAATCAAGAATCTAACATGGTCTAAAGACACCGCTCTTAGAGTAAGTTTGCATAGGATGCCGGGAGGCTGTAGTAGGGTTGGGGGGTAAAGTAGGAGGATTGTGGCTATTTGAGTCAAGCTGAAGAACTACAGAGGTTTCCTGGTGAGGTAAAGATAAAAGATACGATTCTAGAGACAATTGTATAGGAAGAGATGGACCTAGAGGTGAGGAGAGAGAAGACTGTGGAATAGAGGTAACAAGAGAGTGTGGATCCAACGGAGATATGTGAGAGGATGAAAAGGTGTCGTAAGAATCCAATGGGATGACAGAGTGCTTGTGACCCCGAAAGGGAAAGACAGATTCTACAAAAGTGACATACCTAGAAATAAATATTTTAGTAGTGTGAGAGTCATAACAGTGGTATGTATTATGATCTAGAGAGTATCCAATGAAAATGTAAGGGCAAGAATGAGATTGCAGTTTGTGAGAATTATAGGGACGTAACCATGGATAACATAGACAACCAAATACTTTTAATGTCTACAGATTAGGGCTTTTATGAAACAACTTTTCAAATGATGATTGATATTGTAGAATTAGAGTAGGCATCCGATTAATAAGGTAAATAGTAGTCTGAAATGCTAGAGACTAAAAAGTGGATGGCATGGAAGCCTGATAAAGTAGCGTTAGGCCCGTTTTGACAACATATCAATGTTTACATTCAGCAAAATCAACCAGTTGAGGAGTGTATGGAGGGGACTTGAGATGTTGAATACCGCAAGTGGATAACTAGGATGCAAGGGCTTGATATTCATCCCCACCATCAGAATAGATAGTTTTAATAGAAGTCTGAATGTAATTCTCGACTAAGTTCTTAAAGTTGGAGAAGAGAGTAGTGACGTCAGACTTCTGATGAAGAGGATAGAGCCATGTATACTTTGTAAAGTAGTCTACAAAGATAACATAGAATCTAAACTTGTCAAAGGAGACAACTAATGCAGGACCCCAAACATCAGTATAAACAACCTCAAATAGTTTAGAGCAGGAAATAGAAGATGCACCAAAAGATAATTGATGACTCTTATTCCTAAGACAAGTATCACAATGAGTAATGACATTACTGGATTTAAAAACAGGAATAGAACAGCTAGAAAGTAATTTTTGTTGAATAGAGTTCAAGGGATGACCAAAACGTTGATGCTAAATGTCAACTGGAGTAGTAGTTGAGGAGTTCATAGTAGGTTTGGTGAGGAATAAGGCTGATGGCAATTTATAGATGTTGTCTTTATTCAGGCCGTGAACTAAGGATGCCCCTATGCTCAAGTCCTTGACAACAAAATAATCAGGAAAGAATTCAATAGAGGTGTGGTTTTGCTGACAGAATTAAGAGACAAAAATAAGGTTTCTTTTAATGTGGGGTTCACATAAAATATCATTGAGTGTGAAAGAGGTGTCATATGAATTAAGCGATGTAGAACCAGTATGAGTGATTGAAATTCTTTTACCATCACCGATGGCAATGTCTTCATTGCCATCATAGTTGTTATGGATCGACAAGTTCTAAAGATCGAAAGTGATATGGTGGGAAACACCAGAATCTACAATCCAATTGGGTTGACTTACAGATGGAGTAGTCATAACATTTGCCTGAGGCAAGTTTGATGGAGTTGGAAGATAAGGCCGAGACCAACAAACCTTTGCAGAGTGACCAAGTTTGTCACATAACTAATAAACGATAGGCTGTTGAAATGTAGAAGGAGGACGACATTGCCAGAAGGAAGTATTTTGATGATGGTTGGAGGTTGGAGACTGTCGAGGGGGAACAGGTGGTATTGTGCCTACAGGAGGTACGTTGGCCACACCTTTCAAAGCTTGCTTATTGTATTTGCGATTTGGCCATTTGGATTTGTGGTTAAATTGAGCAGTGATAAGAGGTCCTGGCTGAGATCTTACGGGCGTATCACGATGCTTCAGGTAAGCTTCAAAGTCTGTTAACTTGTCATGAAGTTCTTCAAAGGAGATTGGAGAGTCATTAGCCCGAAGCACTGTTGCTAGTTCCTTGAATTATGCACCTAGTCCATAATCATTTTGATATATTGTAAGTAGTCGGTAATAGTACTTCCCTCCTCCTTTAAGTGCATAAGGCTAGAGAGTAGGCTAAGCATGCGAGTCCTCGAGCGATTCGCGAATGTAGTTTGTAACTTAATCCAAGCTTCCAAAGCAGTAGTACAGGAAGACACAAGCAGGGCGACAGAGCCATTAACAGAAGCTTGAATTGCTTGGAGAATAAGACTATTTTTGCATAACCATAGCTTATATGTAGAGTTTGGCACTGGGTTAGGTTCTCCAGGAACATGGATTAATGCTGGTGGACAACTAAGAGAACCATTAATATAACCCAATAAATCATAACCAAATAGAATATTAAAAACTGAGCTCACCAGGATGCATAGTTGCCACCTTTGGATAGTTTAAAGGGGATTAGAGAGGTAGCATTTATGGAAGTAGGTCTGGAGTATAAAGAGGAAAGGGAAGTGCTAGCAGGAAATAGAGTAGGAACATCAGAGGTAGATGAAGAAGCCATTTAAGACTCACCAAAGGTGGTAGCCAAGAAATTAAGAGAAGAACACAGAAAGTTCAAGAAATAGGCGATAAAGAAAGCAAAGTGATAAGGTATGAACCGCAAATGAAGACTACAAACCATAGGGTTACCTCCTTTCGATGCAAATGATATTGCAAGCTTGGGCAGCACGTCGGTGTTGCTAGAACCAATCCTTGAATCAGACATGGAGTCTGGAAACAACAGTGGTGGCAGAGATTAATGAGAAGTAGCTGCCACAAACCTGAACGTTGCTTGGAACTGGTGGAGACTTGTTGTTTCAACTTGTAGTGGCAACTTCTATGAAATGGATCTAGATGCCAAAGTCGACGAATGTAATAATGTGAGGAGAGTTGCATTCTTTTACTTTTCTTCTTGGGTACCTCCTTCCTTCATGGAGATTGAAGAACTACCTTGATTACAGTATCATAGACAGCCTTGACATTTTGTTGTGTCTTAGAGCTACACTCGATGTATGTTGTAGCACAATTTGTTTCCCGAGCTCTTCTCCTTGAGCTAGAGTTATTGTAGTTGCACCTAGATGATCAGCAATATATTCTTTCTCTTTGTGACGATCTAGTTTTGTTCCAACCAGAACAATAGGAACATTTGGTGCAAAGCGTCGTAGCTCGAGCATCCATTACAGTTCGCCAGGAAGGGGAAGCAGTGGGGTAAGCTGTAGTTCGTCAGGCTCTGGAGGCTGCCACACATGGCGGACACAAAGGGAGGAAGCAGGAGATCGATCACAGATCTATGGCGAGGGAGGAAGCAGGAGATCACCCCTTCTAATAGATCTAGGAGAGTAACCTTCGGTTGAGGGGACAAAGCCGTCAAAGACATGGAGGAGCGGCTACAGCAGAATGCAGCCACAGAATAGAGGGTGTCAGCGACACTATCGGCCTCAGTGGTGCCTGCCACCAATGCTCCATCTTCTCGCTGCTACAGTCGTCATAGCAATACTCGACCGCTTCTCCTATTCGGTGAAGACCACAACAACTCTTAGTTGATGGCTTGGCAACTATGGATCATGTCGAGCATCTCTGTGAAGGTCAATAAGCTGGCACCGCTAGAGTTCTTGAGCCCGTCAGCAGGGAGATGGGCTGCAAAAGTACGTTGTCTGTTTTGTTGGAAGTAATCGATAGCAATTTGAAGAAGAGGGTTGGAGACTGCAAACAACAATTTCAAACTATGTTTTGATGGAAGCTATCAGGTTGCTGGACCAATGGCAAGTCGGAGACCGGGAGAGAGCAAGTGTTAAGATTGCAAAGCAATGAAGGTTATTCGTCGGGAGGTGGCAAAGCTCGGGAATGAGGGAGACCCAAGTGGGATCGATAACAACTCTTTGAAATGATAGCTTGATTGCCTCGTAGAAATGAAGGGAATAATGACCATAGTAGTAGAGGACGTCATAGACGCGACAGCGGAGGTTGTGGTCACCGATAGGCATTGAGGGAGAAGGTTATTGTGCTGTCGTTTGACAGTGAGAAGAGAAGAAAATCTCTGTATTAGGGCTTTCATACCATGTTTGAGATAGAGATGAGGAATAAAAGATATGATTTATTCATTATTGCAATGCTTATTTATATAGAGTTGAAGGAGGACTTTCCTCGACTAAAACGAGAACTTCTCATTCAATTATAGAAGCAAAGTTGTTCCGCTAACGATATAAAGTGTTTATTAAAGTGGTTGCGTATGGATCTTGTGGGAAATGTTTTCTCTAACCCATTGTCTTTTTGTGGCTCCTAAGGGACCATAGGAGGTTTCGGGGAGGCTAACCTTTACAGATAGACACACGATGATACCGGACGACTTAGGCAAAACCATCTAAGTTCGTGATATAATGTCAAACTATGATTTTATAGTCTCAGTTATGTGTCTAGTCATTAGACTTGAGATACTAAGGATGTCTTATTTGAGAACTCCTTTCTTTGATGTCAGATTTATAAGTCTAGAGAGTTTTAAATCTAGTATAACTAGTTATTAAAATTAGTAGTCAAACTTATGAAGATAATTGAATGTCAATAGAGGATCATTCACTATTAGTATCATGAGAGGAATATCATGTGTGCTTATACTCAAGCAAATCCCTGGCTAGGATCGTTCGGATTGAGAGAGTTCTCTAGGAGAATTTGATTAGAGAGAGACTCAGATAGATTTCATATATGGCCTGATAGTACCATACCTACTACATGGTCTTTGGGATATTAAATGGATGAGGGACTATGAATACATGGTAATTGAGGATAGATAGGTTCAATGGATTAGATCCCTTGTACCGTCGGTGGATTATGGCACAGTGACCTCGTACGTGCTGGTTACAAGTGCCCTGCAAGCCAATCATGTGAGTGATGGCACGTATGACGCATTGTGTGATCTTTTTGCTTATGATTAATATTGACATATTCTCATATTATCTGTTACACATATATTATGATGTCCTTGATTCTGTTCAATGGGAGTCGGATCATAATGAGATCACGATAATGAGATCGATTCACCTTTAAACACAGATCCTAAATAATCTCGGTCATAGGTTACTCAAGAGGGATATTGAGATAACCGGACAGATCGATGTACTATATATCCATCCATATGATGGAGGCGGTTGATCTTATGCCACTTGTGTGGAGACACTTAGGATATAGTACAAGTGCTCATTAGAGAATGAGTTTACTGATTGATCCGCTTATGGAATGCTATATGGTTAATGACACCTAATATTAAATAGTGATTTCATAGTCCCAGTTGTGTCTCTGGTTCTTAGACTTGAGACACCAAGGATGCCTTGTATGAATACTCCTTTCTTTGATACCAGACTTGTAGGTTTGAAAAGTTTCAGATCTGGTATAATTCATTATCGGGATTGGTAGCCAACCTTACGAAGGCAATTGAGTGTCAATAAAGGATCATCCACTCTCAGTATCATGAGAGAAATATCTTATATGTGCTTGCTCAGATAAATCCCTGACCAGGGTCATTCGGATTGAGAGAGAAAGAGTTCTCCGAGAGAATTTGATTAGAGCTAGACTATGACAGATTCCGTATGTGACTTGACAGTACCATATCCAATATACGATCTCTGGGATATTAGTTGGATGAGGGATTATAGATACACGATAATTGTAGATAGACAAGTCCGATTGATATGGGGAATATGGCGTAGTGGCCTTGTACGTCCATTGTCGATGAGTCGAGTGAATTATTATGGGGAAAATAATTCACGATATCAGAAGGAGTTCTGATGGGAGTGACTCACGGCCAGCTCGGTATCAGGCATAGAGGTTCACACACATATGGTAGATGTTTTAGCGAATAGAGGATTGCATGGAGATCCAATTAGCCCCTATTCTCATTAGATGAGACTCTATGCTGATGGGCTTCTTGATTAAGATTCAATTAGAGCCTTAAGGAGATTATTGGATAGAGATCCAATAAAGTAAGGTTAGTGGGTAATTGGATGAAGATCCAATACCCACTAAGGCAGGAGCCCTATGGTTTTTTGGTGGCTTTATATAAATAGGAGGGGAGACTCATAGTTAATAGGCTGCAGCTTTAGCCACCACCTCCTATTCTCCTCCCTCCCTATGTGCAAGAGTTGCGAGATCAGATTGGAGGAGTTTCACTATAGAGATCCATTGTGTGGATACCGCTAGAGAGGAGGACGCTTGACCTCCTTCATCCTCTCTATTCAGATATGGAAATATAAGGATATACGATCTCCCTAGGTAAAATCAATCTCTCACACATCGCGGTTTTTACATTTTTCTCGTGACCCTAATATTTTGCACGATGATTTGATTTACGTGGGAAACCAGTTTTTGTTTTAATTTCCACTGCACATGTGATGCACCCATTAAGGTTTCCCAATAGTGGTATCAAAGCCAAGGTTTTCGTGCGAAAGATTAGTTTTAAACTACGTGTGATGAGATTGAATCAGGTAGAATCTCTATACATATTCTTGCTACATTTTCACAGCATAGGCAGCTAGTAAGAGGGTGGCCAAGGCGGACCCATCGCCGACCACCCATGGCTCGGTGCAGGGTGGCCATGACTGCAGGCCACAAGGGTACCCCGCCAAGGCCGCTCCTATAGGGGCAACGCCGCAAGGTGGCACCACTCTCCGTAAGGTGCCACCCGAGGGCCTTGCCACGGTGGTTGCCCAAACCGACGGCATGCGACCGCCGTGAGCAAGGCAACAGTGCGATGAGTAAGAGAAGAGGGCTAGGACATCCTTTTGAGAAAAAGTTGATCATACCCCTCTGTATTAGGAAAATTCTGAAGATTATCCTCATGTACAAAATTCTCAAAATACCCTCAATAATTTTAAAAATTCTAAGGATTGTCCTTTGATCTAGAATTATAAAAATACCCTTGACAATTCTAAAAATTCTGAGCGTGTCCTGATTTTCAAAAAAATAATTAATTAAAGAGTTTAATTAATTATTATATACATCTAGTAATCCTACATATGATGTGATGTACATGTGATGTATGATGTGGATGGATGATCATGACCCATGTGTTGTGATGTATGTAATTGTAATTATTATTATTATTATTACTATTGAAGCCTACGAGCCTTTGTTTTTCTCATTTATTATCGGGCCTACATGCTTGTGATTATTTGTAATTATATAGAGAGGCATAACAGAAGCATGGAGGTGACAGCGGGACCCATGATATCATGGTGGGAGATCATGACACATGGTGATACGACGATTCGATGGAACCAATGATGACGAGATCAACAATCACAAGGCATGGAGATGCGCTAATGTACACATAGATCCTATTGTGAGTGATTAGGCCTATTGACTCGGGCTTAATCATATTAGGTGACGGCTCTTGATCATCCGGTGTGGCTTGCATATATGATGTGTTATACACCTACTAGATATAAGTATATATATATATATATATATATATATATATATATATGTGATATAGATATATATTAAATATGTATGTGTATGACATGACATTTTAGGAGACCGATGCGAAACAAAAACCCCTCTTACGATAATACTAAGTCAGTAAGCGTAAGGCAATAAGATTGATCCACGTGGTCTTCCATCGTTATAGGAAGAAATTGAATCACGACATAGGTTGAGTAGGTCGAGTCCCTCGAGGCTCACCTATGTACGTGATCGAGTTCTTGCCTATGACAGAGAGATGTCACTGATGACCTGAGGACATTGTATGCTTGGCCGAGTCTCTCGAGGGCATATCATCAAATCAGACTCATATTGTAACGATGGTGATGACTTAATTGAATATCATGGTTGGTTGAGTCCCTTGAGACCATGATAATTCAGAGGCAGAACGTGACGGGAATCATAAGGAGTTGTTATTGGTAAAAGTTGCCTACCTTTTGGGCTTAGTGTAATTGATTGAGTCCCTCGAGGTTGCACTGAGACGCCAATTGGATCCCGATCCCCACTAGGAGTTTGCCGGAGACTTTCGTCTCACATGTCGAGAGTGTTGCATGATTTGCTAGGAAAATAGTGGGAGTACATTAAGATAAAAGTTCATATCTTAATTAGTATTTTCTGTATTATTTATTTATGCTATATCTTATTTGTCGCTTGCAAAACCTCTATATGTCCATAACACGATTGTGCCCACGGTAGAGGAAAGGACAAGCGAGGATGAGATTGCTCGCTTTGGGAAGTATAAAGATAGTCCTAAAGGATAACCTGTATGTTGATCTTATACTTCAGTCTCTACCAGATTCCTTTTCACTATTCATTATTAACTTTAATATGAACAAGTTTGAGGTGACCCTACCTGAGCTCCTCAATATGTTGAGAGGAGCTAAGAGTACCATCAAGAAAGAGAAGTCAGTTCTCTATATTGGTGAGACCAATAGGAAAAGGAAGGCCAGTAAAGACCCTTAAGAAGGGGAAGGACAAAGAAAGACTAGGTAAGGTAAAGGTTGCTAAGAGAGACCCGATAAACGACAAAGTACAGTGCTTCTACTACGGCCAAGACGGGCATTAGAAGAGGAATTGTAAGGACTACCTTACAGATAAGGTGAAACAAAAGCTTGGAGAAGCTTCAGGTATATTCATGATTAGTCTCTACTTGTTAGATTTTCATAATAACACATGAGTATTGGATACCGAGAGTGCTTATCATATCTACAATTTGTTGCAAGTCTTGGCAAGACCTAGGAGATTGGCTAGAGGCGAGATGGACCTCAAGATGGGCAATGGAGCCAGAGTTGCTACAGTTGCAATTGGGGAGATCACCTTACATCTGTCTGGTGGAGCTATCATTGCATTGGATGCATGCTATTTTGTTCTCTCTATTATTAAAAATATTATATTCATCTCTTGTTTGATAATAAGTTGATATAAATTAGTTTTTGAGGATAATAATTGTTCAATAATTATGGATACTGAGATCATCACTAGAGGGACCCTTATAAATAGCTTATGTGTGCTAGACACTTCTCCACACATCATAAATATAAATATGTCTAAGAGAAAAAGAGATGAGGTGAATAATGCAAATATATGGCATTATAGACTAGGTCATATACATGAGGGAAGGATTCAAAAGTTGCTAAAAGATTGATACTTAGATCTATTTGACTATGAGTCATATGCAACTTGTGAACCTTGCCTTCGTTGGAAGATGACTCACTCTCCTTTTAGTGGAACTAGAGAGAGAGCCACCGTGTTATTGGAACTCATACATATTGATGTATGTGGTCCCATATCGACTTAGTCTATAGGTGGTTACTCATACTTCATTACATTCACTGATGATTTCTCTAGGTATGGACATATGTACTTAATGAAGTACTAATCTGAGGCCTTCAAGAAATTCAGGAAATATAAAAATGAGGTAATAAACCAAATTGGAAAGAGGACTCTTCGATCATATCGAGGAGAAGAGTACTTGAGTATAGAGTACACCCATTTCCTTAGGGATAATGGGATTCTATCCCAGTAGACACCTCCTTATACACCTCAGCTTAATGGTGTATCAAAAAGGAGGAATCACACGAATCACACACTGTTGATATGATGTGGTCCATAATGAGTTTCGCTGACCTACCCGTCTCATTCTAGGGGTATGCCCTAGAGACTGCAGCTTACCTTCTGAATAGAGTTCTATCAAAGTTGGTAGTGTCTATACCATATGAGATATAGAAAGGAAAGAAGCCCGATCTTAAGGTGGTTAAGATTTGTGGCTATCCTGCCCACGTTAGAAGATACAACCCCGATAAGTTAGAATTAAGGACAGAATGGTGCACATTCATGGGATACCCAAAGGAAACTTATGAGTATTATTTCTATCATCGCAAGGACCAAAAGGTCTTTGTTGCCAAGAGAGTTATGTTCCTTACGAAGGAACACATTCTTGGTGGAAACAGTGGGAGTGAGATAAAATTAAGTGAGGCTGAAGAATCTAGCTCAAGCACCATTCCAGAGCCTCACTCTATTCAGGTACCTAACATAAATTCTAATTTTATGTAGGTTTGGTAGAGTATCTCACCCTCCTGAAAGATATGTGAGACATATCAGTAGAGATGACTCTTAAGATGTTAATTCTCAGACCTACAAGGAGACTATTATAAGTATAGAGCTCAGAAAGTGGCAAGAAGCCATGAATTTTGATATGGATTCTATGTACTCTAACAATGTTTGGAACTTTATAGATGCACCTAAGAGTATTGTACCTATCGGTTGCAAATAGATATTTAAGAAGAAGATCAAAGTGGATAGAAAGGTAGAGATCTATAAAGCAAGGCAGACAAAGAGTTTACTATGATGAAACCTTTTCACCTGTAGTCATGCTTAAGTCCATTAGAATTATTTTGGGCATTGCAGCACAATATGACTCTGAGATCTGGCAGATGGATATCAAAATGACATTCCTCAATAGCAACCTCGATGAGAAGGTGTATATAAAATAGCCAGAGGGATTTGTATCCAAAGAGAGTCCAGATAAAGTGTATAGGTTGCTTAGATCCATTTATGAATTGAAGCAAGCTTCCCAAAGTTGGAATATAAGATTTGATGAGATAATCAGATCTTATGACTTCATTAAGAATGAAGATGAGCCTTGTGTATACAGGAAGGTAAGTGGAAGTGCTATCACCTTCTTGGTGCTATATGTGGATGACATCCTAATTATTGGGAATGATCTAGGAATGCTCTTTATAGTAAAGGCTTGGTTATCCAGAAATTTCTTCATGAAAGACTTAGGGGAAGCATCTTACATTTTGGGGATCTAGATCTATAGAGATAGATCTAAAAAAATGCTTAGCTTGTCTCAGTCTAGGTACATAGACTTCATTGTCAAAAGGTTTGGCATGGAGAATTTCAAGATAGGTCTCATACCGATGAGACATGGAATATCACTTTCTAGGAGTATGTCCCCAAAGACTCCTGAAGAAAGGGCAGATAGGGTCTATCATGTATACGATGCTATGTACCAGGCCTGATATAGTACATGCTCTGAGTGTCACGAGCAGGTATCAAGCAGATCTAGGTTTAAAATACTAAAAGGCAGTAAAGTGTATCCTTAAGTACTTGAGAAGTACTACGGATCTTTTACTGATATATGGAGAAGGTAGCCTCCAAGTTGAGGGCTACATGAACTCGAGTTTTTAGTCCGACATTGATTATAGCAAGTTGAATTTAGGGTTTATTTTCACCTTCAATAGAAGAGCAGTAAGCTGGAAGAGTTCTATGCAAGATATTACTACTATTGTTTACTCGATCATAGAGGCGGAATATATCGCTACAGTAAAAGCAGAAAAGGAAGGGGTTTGGATAAAGAAGTTTATCAAGGATTTGGGAGTCAAACTAAGTAGCATGGAGCTAACTCCTATATATTGTGACAGCGACAGGGTGATAACTCTAACAAAGGAACTCAGGTCTCAACAAAATTGTGTTGAGGAGGTTCAATCTGATTAAAGCGATCATGACTCGAAAAGATATAATAATAAAGAGAGTTTCATCCAAAGATAACATTACAAATCCATAGACTAAGTCATTGGCTCATATTATATTTAAGCATCATAGGGGTCTGATAGGGATCAGACACATAGGTGATTGGTTTTTGGTCAAGTGAGAGATTGCTAGTTGCAGGTACCCTGTAAGCCAATCACATGAGTGATGGCACGTGTGACACACTGTGTGATCTTTTTGCTTATGATTAATATTGACATATTCTCATATTATCTGTTACATATATATTATGATGTCATTGGTTCTGTGTAATGGGAGAGTCAGATCATGATGAGATCACGATAATGAGATAGATTCACCTTGTAATCACCATATAATAGAGGCAGCCGGTCTCATAGCCACTTGTGTGGAGACACATAGGATATAGTATAGGTGCTCATTGGATAATGAGTTCACTGATTGATCCGCTTATGGAATGCAATATAGTTAATGATACCTAATGTCAGACAGCGATTCCATAGTCCCGATTGTATATCTGGTCCTTAGACTTGAGACACTAAGGATGCTTTTATGAGTACTCTCTTTTTTGAGGCCAGACTTATAGGTTTAAAAAGTTTCAGATTTAGTACAGTTGATTATCGGGATTGGTAGCTAACCTTACGTAGGCAATTGAGCATCAATAGAGGATCATCTACTCTCGATATCATGAGAGAAATATCCCATATGTGCTTGCTCAAACAAATCCCTGGCCAAGGTCATTCAGATTGAGAGAGAAAGAGTTCTCTGAGAGAATCCGATTAGAGCCAGACTATGACGATTCCGTATGTGACTTGATAGTACCATATCCAATATACGATCTCCGGGATATTAGTTAGATGAGGGATTATAGATACATGATAATTATAGACAAATAGGTCCGAAAGATTTGATCCCCCCTGTACCGTTTGGGGACTATGGCGTAGTGGCCTAGTACATCCATAGTCGATGAGTCGAGTAAATTATTATAGGGATAATAATTCATTATATCAGAAGGAGTTCTGGTGGGAGTGACTCACGGCCAACTCGATATCGGGCCTAGAGGGTCACACACATATGATGGATGCTTCATCAAATAGAGGATTAAATGGAGATCCAATTAGCCCTTATTCTCATTAGATGAGACTCTATGGTGATGGGCTCCTTGATTAAGGCCCAATTAGAGGCCCAAGGAGATTATTGGATAGAGATCTAATAATACAAGATTCGTGGGTAATTAGATCAAGATCTAATACCCACTAAGGCAGGAGCCCTAGGGTTTTTGGTGGCTCTCTATAAATAGGAGGGGAGACTCATAGTTGATATGCTATAGCTTTAGCCACCATATCCTATTCTCCTCCCTCCCTCTGAAAGAGTTTCACTATAGAGATCCATCATGTGGATACCACTAGAGAGGAAGATACTTAACCTCCTTCATCCTCTCCATCCGGATTTGGAAATACAGGGATATACGATCTCCCTAGGTAAAATTAATCTCTCACACATCGTGGTTTTATCAATTTTTATGTATTTCTCGCGACCCTAATATTTTGCACGATGATTTGATTTACGTGGAAAATTAGTTTTTATTTTGATTTCTACTACACATGTGATGCACCCGCTGATGTTTTCCAATAGTACGTCCATAGTCAATAAGTTGAATGAATTGTAATATAATAATAATTCATTAAGTTAGAAGGAGTTTTGACAGGTGAAACTCATGACCAGCTCATTATTGGGCCTCGAGGGTCATGCATATATGATAGATGTTACGACGAGTAGAGATTTGGATATGAGATCTCCGTAGATCCCCTATTTTATTGGATATCTAATTGTTGGTTATAAGTGTCATGCAAACCAATCATGTGAGTGATGGTATGTTTGACACGCTTCACAATCATTTTTACTTTCTATTGTTATTAGCATATTCTCTCTTTATGTTGCTTGTTGCATATATATTGTGATATCCTTAGATATATACAATAGGAATCAAATTATGAAGAGATCATGATAATGAGACCAATTCACCTTTAAACACAAACCCTAAATAATTTCGATCATAGGTTACTCAAAAGGGACATAAGATAATGGATAGATCAATGTACTGTATTCCTGTCTATATGATGGAGGTGGCTGGTCTCATAGCCACTCATTTGAGGATACTAAGGATATTATATAGGTGCTCATTAGAGAATAAGTTCACTATTGATCCGCTTATAGAATATTGGATGGTTGATAATACCTAATGTTAGATAATAATTTTATAGTCCCAGTTGTGTCTCTGGTCCTTAGACTTGAGACACCAAGGATGCTTTGTTCGAGTTCTCCGTTCTTTGATGCCAGACTTATAAGTCTAGAGAGTTCCAAATCTAGTACAACCGATTAGTGGGATTGGTAGCCAATCTTATGAAGGTAATTGAGTCCCAATGGATGATCATCCACTCTTGATATAATGAGAGGCATATCTCGCGTGCTCTCAGATAGATTCCATATGTAGCCTGATAGTGCCATGCCTAGTATATGATCTTGGGGATATTAGATGGATTGACGATATACAGGTTTAATGAATTAGATCTCCTGTATCATTTGAAGACTATGACATAGTGGCCTAGTACGTCCATAGTCGATAAGTTGAGTGAATTATTATGGGATAACAATTCATTGAGTTGGAATGTATTCTGATAGGTGGAACTCATGGCCAGCTCAGTATTGGGCCTAGAAGGTCATACACATATAGTGGATGTTGCAACAAATAAAAGTTCATATATGAGATATCTATAGAGCTCCTATTTTATTGAATATCCAATTGTTAGTTACAGGTGCCCTGCAATCTAATCACGTGAGTGATGACACATGTAACACACTATACTATCTTTTTGCTTACTATTATTATTGGCATATTCTCAATTTATGTTGATTGTTGCATATATCTTATAGTGTCCTTAGATCTATGTAATAGGAATCAGATTATGATGAAATAACTATAATGAGATCGATTCACCTTTAAACATAAATTGTAAATAATCTCGATTGCAAGTTACTCGAGAAGAATATCGAGATAATCAGATAGATCAGTGTACTATATTCTCATCCATGTAATGAAGGTGGCTGGTCTCAAACCCACTCATATGGAGACACTAAGGATATAGTACAGGTGCTTATGGGAGAATGAGTTTACTGATTTATACGCTTATGGAATGCTGGATGGTTGATGATACCTAATGTCAGACAACGATTCCGTAGGCCTAGTTGTGTGTCTGGTCTTTTGACTTGAGACACCAAGGATATCTTATTTGAGTACTCGTTTCTTTGACATCAGACTTATAGGTCTAAAGAGTTTTAGATTTGGTATAATCGGTTAACAAGAATAGTAGCTAACCTTATGAAGTTAATTCATTGTCAATAGAGGATCATCCACTCTTAATATCATGAGAGGAATATCCTATTTACTCTCACTCAGGTAAATCCCTTACCAGGGTCATTCGGATTGAGATACAAGAAGTTCTTTAAGAGAATCCAATTAGAGTGAGACTTATATAGATTCCGTATGTGGCTTGACAATACCATGCCTAGTATATGGTCTCTGGGATATTAGATATATGAGGAACTATAAATTCACGATAATTGAGGACATATATATTTAAAGGATTAGATCTCTTGTACTGTTTAGGGACTTTGGCACAATGGCCTAGTATATCGATAGTCGATGAGCGAATTATTATAGGATAATAATTCATTGAGTTAGAAGGAGTTCTGACAGGTGGAACTTATGACCAGCTCAGTATTAGGTCTAAAGGGTCACACACATATGGTGGATATTTTAACGAGCAAAGGATTAGATACGTGTTATCTAATTAGCCCCTATTCTCATTAGATGAGACCCAACATTGATAGATCCCTTGCATGAGACCCGATTAGAGGCTAATTAAGGTTATTGGATAGAGATCTAATAATCTAAGAAGTGACATTAATTGAATGGAGATCCACTAAGGCAAGATCTATTAGGGTTTTGGTGGCTCTATATAAATAGGAGGCAGGGACATCCAACATAGGTGATAGGCTCCCTTCCTCGTCTTCTTAATTGACCACCCCCTCCCTACTACAAGAGGACAGCGAAGCATATAGGAGATTTTTCACTTTCTCTACAAGAAGGCACGTAAGAGTTGTGGGGTTTTGGTTGTGATTAGAGGAGCATTGCTGCAATAATCCACTATATAGATACTACTAAAGAGGATGACATATGATCTTCTTCATCCTTTCTAATTAGATCTGAAAGTTTTAGGGATATAAGATCTCCCCAGATAATTAATCTCACACTAGTCATATTTTTTTATATTTATGATTTTTCATATACCAATCTTTATATGATGACATAATAAACATAGGAAACCAGTTTTGTTTTATTTTTCTGTTGCGCATGTGATGCTCTCATGGTTTCCCAACACCAATAAGTTGCTATATCATTAGATCCTATAGATAAGATCGAATAAGAGCTAATAAGATATTCTTGGATAAAAATATCTACTAATCTAAGAGGTTTGGGTTATTGGATAGAGATCTAGTACCCAATAGGGCATTATCCATTAGAATTAAGTTAACCGAGACCTCTATAAATAGGAGGGGGCTAAAGGGTTCATAGGCTAGAGCTTATGGTGGCTACCCCTCCTATTCTCCTCAGCCTCCTCTCTTCCTTTAGTGATAGATCTTGTGTACTATATGTGGATAGGGAGATCCCATAGTGATCCAAGGAGCATCTTCATCGCATCCACTTTGTGGATACTGGTAGAAAGGAGAACATCTTACCTCCATCTATGTATATGGATTTGAGTTTTTAGAGATATATAATCTCCCTAGGTAAAACATCTAACACACAATGCGTAGATTTTTCAGTTTTATAATTTTTTCTGCATCAATTATCGGATGATGATTTGATTAATGTGAAAAATCTTTTTGTTTTGTTTTTATATGCTGCACATATGGTGCTTCTGATAAGGTTTCCCAACACTTATAGCAGAGGCATATCATATCCTATTCATGTCTACTCTTTCTAGAGGAATCTTTGGGGATATATTCCTGGAAAGTAATATTTCATGTCTCATTGGTATAGACCTCTCTTGGAATTTTTCATGCCAAACCTTTTGACAATGGTTTCTATATACCTAGATTGGGACAAGCTAAACATCCTCTTAGATCTATTTCTATAGATCCAAATTCCCAATATGTAGGATGCTTCTTCTAAGTCTTTCATAGAGAAGTGTCTAAATAGCCAAGCCTTAACTGTGGAGAGCATTCTTATATCATTCACAATGATTAGAATATCATCCATATATAACATGAAAAAGGTGATAGCACTTCTACTTACCTTTCTCTACATAAGTGGCTTATCTTCATTCTTAATGAAGTTATAAGATCTGATCACCTCATTAAATCTTATATTCTAATTTTTAGAAGTTTGCTTTAGTCCATAGTGTTAGTTACAAGTGCCTTGTAAGCCAATCACATAAGTGATGACACATGTGACACATTGTACAATCTTTTTGGTTATTATCATTATGATGTTTTTCGACTATATTGTATGAGAATATATTGTGATGTCTTTGAATCTATGCAATGAGAATTATATCATGATCAGATCATAATAATGATACCAATTCACTATTTAACACAGACCCTAAATATTCTCAATCATAGGTTACTTGAGACAGATATCGAGATAACCGAATAGACCTGTGTGTCATATACCCATCTTTATATATAATCGAGGTAGTTGGTCTCATATCTGCTTATGTGGGAATACTAGAGATATAATGCAGTTGCTTATTAGAGAATGAGTTCACTGAATGATTCGCTTGTAGAATTTTAGATGATTAATGATACCTTATTGTCAGATGGCAATTCCATAGTCCCAGTTATATATCCGGTCTTAGACTTGAGATACTAATGATGCCTTATTTGAGTATTCATTCCTTAATATTGGACTTTTGATTCTAGAAGTTTTAGATATAGTATAATCAATTATTAGGAATTATAGACAACATCACGAAGGTAATTATGTCTCGATATAGGTTATCATCCACTCTCGATATCACATAAAGAATATCTCATGTGCTCTTACTCAAGTAAATTTCTAGCTAGGGTCAATCAGATTGTGATAAATCTGATAAGCATAAGACTCGAATTGAGAGATGAGTTCTTTAAGAGAATCCAATAAGAGTGAGACTTAGATTCTGTAAGGGCTTGACAGTTCTATACTCGATTTACGGTCTCTAGGATATTAGATGGATGGACTATAAATACATGATAAATGATGGTAGACAGGTCCAATAAATTAGATCCCCCTATACCATCTGGGGACTATGGCGTAGTGGCCTAGTATGTTCATAATCGATGAGTTGAAGGAATTATTATGATATAATAATTCACTAAGTTAGAAGGAGTTCTGAGTTAGAAGGTATTCTGGCAAGAGTAACTCATGGCTAGCTCGGTATTAGGCCTAAGGGGTCACACATATCTGATGGATAATAGAACAAATAAAGGATTGGATATGAGATATCATATAAGCCCCTATTTTATTGGATTTATTGGATAAAACCAAACAGAGCTTAGAGTGGTTGTTAGAGAGGGATTCAATATCCATTGAGCTATGAGATAACTGGATAGAGATCCAATATCCATTAAGGTAGGATCCATTGGGGTTAGTAGTAGGAGTTCTCTATAAATATGAGAGAGACTCAAAAGGTCATAAGCTTGGACCCCTATAGTTAGTTGCTAGCCTCCTATCCCTCCTCCCCATCTTCTGTCAACTGTGAGCCCACTCTCTTATATGAGAGGACAATAAGTGGTTACTATTGTGTCATGGTACATGATCACATAGAGAGGACCTACTGTATAAGGAGGTGCATCATTGCTTCTTCCATTGTGTGCATTATTTCTAGAGAGGAGTTTCCAAAAGCTCTTTTATCCATGGGCTAGGATATGTACATTAAAGGATATACACTCTCTTATAGGTGAAAACATCTCACACCCTATATACGGTTTTATCACTTTTGAGTTTTACGCTCCTGATTTTCACATGACGATTCGATAAAATTGTTTTGGGAGACCACTTTTTGTTTTATTTTTCACTACACATGTGATGCTCTCTAAGGTTTCCTAATAGTGATATTAGAGCTAGGTTACTTATGCGAACAATGGTTATTAAATACATGTTGTGAAGAATCAGTTTCTTACAAACAAGTTATGTTTTTCACCAATTTAAGATTAGAACAATGTAGGTTTTCGCGTATGAATTGTTCTATCACCCAAGAACTTATGGAGATCAAATTTGATAGGGAACGAGGGTAGTAAATGTTGCTACCCTATAGCTTTGGCCGAGGGCTGCTTGCCTAGCCAAGGTTGCCATGGTCGAGGCCTACCTAACTAAAGGCAGCTGTGGCAGCTAGGGTTTCTTGGTCGTAACAACAGCCCTGGTGGCCAAGGATTCCTAGCCATAAGGGCAACCCTGGCGACTAAGGATTCTTAGCGGCCCAAGGAAACCATGCGGCTAGGGTTTCCTAGCTATAGGGGACACGCTACCATATGGAAATGGTAGAGTTCCCAAATCGAGTTAAATGTTAATCAAGTCTAATTAATTAAATAGTTTAACTAATACCTAGTTAGTGTTAGGATCATAATGGCACTAAGAGGGGGGGAGGGTGAATTAGTGTTTTTGGAATAAGGTTTGGATTTGAAAATTTTAATAACAAAATATGTATCAAAAATGTATTTAATTAAGATGTGTGAGCAATAGTAGTGAGTAAAAATTCAGTAAGTAATTACAAGGTAAAGCAAGTAAAGAAATGCAAATCGATTTATAGTGGTTTGGTCATCTCGATTTATGTCCACTCTCGATTCCTCTTCCCTTGAGGCCACTGACTTTCACTATCGATGTTTTTTCCAATGGGTAAAAGTCAACTACCCTTATTATAACCCTTCTCCTTTTACTAGGCTTAGGAGAGAACCTTTATACTAACTCTTTTACAAAAAAACCTCATATCTTCGTAAAATAACCTCTAAACTAAAGGAGGAAGAGACTAAAACACTTTCAAGAAGATTTACACACTTAAATTCTCAAGATTTCTTTCTTGTTCATCCTTACATCAAGCAAGCATGAGTAGGGTATTTATAGACCCCCAAAGGCTTTAAAAATAGAGCCAAACATTTAAATCTTCAAATTTGTAGGTACAGATAGTACCAGTATCGACACTAGGCGATACTATCATTGAACAAAGTCCAAGATTCTGGGCTCTAGCGATACCACTACTGGCCTAGACAGTACCACCACCGGCCACAGGCGATACTACATTGGAAGTCTCAGAAAAGCAGTGCATTTTGACTCTTTGGGTGATACCACCACTTGAGCCTGGAAGTTTCACTGCCTAGGCCTACTTCAGGTCACTGAATTAGCTTTCTCACAGGCCCAATTCGATCCTGGTTCAAGTCCAATGGGCTCCAAATCGAGTTAAAATTTTTAACTCAATACTAACTCAATTTGTCTCGAAACTACCATGATAAAAACTTAACAACTCTAATTACAATTATGAAGCCTTTAGTATGTCGTCTAGCATTCCTACATGTCATCTGTTCATCTAGTATTTCGTTCAAACCTACGACACATCATCCTTTCCTTCAATATATTACTCGATCTATCACTATATTGACTTCCCACAACATTCGATCTTTTAGCATAATACCTAGTCCTTCCAGCCCAATGCATGAACTCACAGCATGAAGTCCATCCTTCAACATGTAGACTAATCCTCTGACCCGATGTCTAATCTCTAACATGATACTTTCCCTAGCCTAATGTCTGATTTTTCTGCTTCGACAATTTGCCCTTCGATGGTTGGAGTCCATGATCAAAGTTTCTCCTACATCACTTATCTTAGAAGTATATTAGTCCATAATTTCATTAATTGATTTCATTATCAAAATCTAAGATTCAATAATCTCCCCCTTTGTGATGATAACAACTAATTGATGATAGAGTTTTAACTAAACTCTCCTATCTATATGCCATTTTGTGATATTATACTGAACTCGAATTAAAAAAATAATAACATTTTAATGCTACTCTTTGTAATCAAGTCGAAACAATTTTAATCTAAAATCATAGTAATTTTTAGTAGTAATTATTGCAAGAGTCATATGCAATAATTTCAGTCAAATAATCACACATATCCATAGTTAGAATGTCAAAATAGTTACGTATCTCATTAAGTATAACAAGTTTAAGAGTGCAACATAGTTGCTATGTCATCAAAGAGTTACCATTACTTCTCCCTCTTTGTTATCGACAAAAAGAAAAAATGTGCAAGCTATTATTTTTCTCTCCCCCTTTGTCATAATCAAAGAGAAGGATATCCTGATGCTATTTCTCTTCAATTACATTAATGTTTTGATTGTAAAATTACTTTGATATCACATTAATGATATTTATATTGAGGATAAATTCAAGTTATGAGAGATTAATTTATCATGGGGTATTAGAAAAAGTTCCCTTATCTATGTGTCATAAAAAAAATGATAAACTTGAATTCAAAATAGAACTTTTTCAATGTTACTGTTGAATTCAAGTTGAGAAAAATTCGATCGTCATATTATCATTGTAAGCCCAAATATTTAATCAAGCTTCAAATTTTAAAAATAATAATAACTAATAAAAGTTAGGCATTAGTCACTTATAATGAAAAATTTTCTCTTTAGCAAATAACAAAAAGAATCATAAGAGAATAATTAGTAAGAATTCTTAATTTATTAAAATAAATTTTCTATTTCATGAATATTAAGAAGTTAAGTGAAAGATCATGATTCATTTAAAAACATTTTTTTTAATAAAAATAAAGAATCACACAATAACAAATAGTAAAAGGTCTTGATTCATATACTTGAATATATATTTTTCAATGAAGAGCAAGTTTACACACCTTTAGATATATCTCCAATAATTAACTCCTTATAATTTGCATCTATATATTTTCATTCCTTGGGTAAGGTTTCTTTGGAAGTAGATGTATCCAAGTTTCTATGGAAAGGAGAATTCTCATTTATATCTATTATATCAAATTCAAAGTTATCATCAAAATCATTTTTCTTACCTTTGAGAAATTTATTGAAAATAATATGAATAGATTTCTACAAAATTAAGAAAATAACTAAAATTTTTTAGTTTCAATTTGTAAGATTAATTTTGTACTTGTATGTCATAATCTCCTATGCCAATGCTATGTATCATCTTTTAAAATCGAAAAGTAAGTTTCATCATGAAAATAATCCAGATCAATAGTATAAATATTATCACTTCTTAAAATAATCATAGAATTATTCTTATTAGATTTAAATTTAATATTATATCCCTTATCACATAATTGACTAATGCTTTAAACCATCTACAAATAGAAACATTTTCAATTAAAAGATTTTATTTATTATCAATTTTTAAATGTTGATAATATTTCTATTGTTGTTGTCTCCAAAGTTGACATCCTCTATCTCAACTAGTGAAGCTTTGAGAATTGTGTCGGATCTCCAGTCATGTGCTTGAGCATCTATTATAAAGATACTATCTTTTTCTCCTAACTCTTGTATAGAGACATACCTCAAAAAAGAAGGGGTTTGCTCTATGTACTTATTTAACTTTGGGTCCATGGTTATATTTTTCTTGACTTTTGGCATCAAATCATTATGATTCCTTTAGGAACTCAAACTAATTTTAAGAGAGAAGGTATAAGTATCATAACCAAATCTTTCACAAAAAATTATATTCAACTTTAGGGGGAATATGTAGTGTGAGTCCTTTTATAAATCTAGTTGGCATTTGATGTGTATCTTTACTTATAAGTCAACTAACTTACTTTTCAAATCCACAACCATGTTCAATCATATTTAATGATTTGTTTCCAATTTTAAATTTTTCTATAGCTTGTTGTAGTAACATATTTTCTTTCTTAAGAGATTCTATTATATGATTACTATCAATTGATTCTTCTAAGAAAGGTCTAGTTTCTCATTCATCGCAATTAAGTCCTTTTTCATATTTTCCAAAGCTTGTGATTTTTTAAATGACCCCTTTTGGAGTTCAAGATTAGATTATTTTAAATCTTCATATTTAGAGGAAGGAATATATTTGTCATGCATAATTTTTAATGTATCAACTTTATAGTAAGTAATGCATGATCCTTTTTTTAGTGAATTTTATTTCTTACCAATCTTTTTGATTCCATTATATAAATCATGAAATATATTAAGTAATTCATTATAAGATAAGATATTTCAGGTAAGTCACATACCTCATCATTGAAGTCCATTAATACAAATTTGTCATGTCATCATTATCACTTAAGTTTTTGCTCAAAAGGTCTTCTTTGGTTCTAAGTGTAATATACTTCCTTTTCTTCAGAAGGTTTTCTTCTTTTTCATAAATGTGATTTACATGTCATTTTATAAGTCATTAAACATCCAATGAGTTCTTTAAGAGGTAAATTGTTTAAGTCCCTTGCCTCTTGGATAGTCGTTACCTTTTGGTCATAAATTTTTGGAAGAGATTTTAAATTCTTATTCACTAATTCAAGAATAGTATAGCTTTTACCAAGAAATTTTAAACCATTGACAACAACCGTAAAACAGGTTTATATGTCACCAATGATTTCGTTTGGCTTTATTAAATAATTAATTTATAACTATGTGTTAAAATATTGATTTTAGATTCTTTTACTCTATTAGCGACTTTGTGAGTAACTTCAAGCATATGCTAAATATCATGTGCAATGTTACAAGTAGAAATGCGATTAAACTTAATTTTATCTAAAGTATAAAATAAAGCATTCAGAGCTTTACCATTTAAGGAAAATATTTTCTTTACAAAATCATTCAATTTATTCACCAGTTTAAAAATTTTTTGAAAACCACATTCAATGACGTTTCATAAATCAAAATCCATAGAAATCAAGAAAATTCTCATTCATGTTTTCAACTAAGTATAATCTGTCTCGTTGAACATAGAAGGATGAGTGATAAAGTGACCGTCTTGATTGTCAAAATGAGTCATTAAATCTCTCTTAGGTGTTAATCTAACTGAGAGGACCAGACTCTAATACCAATTACTAGGGTTGTAATGACACTAAGAGGGAGGGTGAATTAATGATTTCGTAATAAGGCTCCTATTTATAAATTTTGATAAAAAAATATGTATCAACAATACATTTTAGTAAGAAGTGTGAGCAAGAATATGAGTAAGTAAATTAGTAAGTAATGACAAGGCAAATCAAGGAAAGAAATACCAATTGATTTATAGTGGTTCAATCGTCCTGATCTACGTCTGATCCCAATTCCTCTTCCTTTGAGGCCATCAACTTTCACTATGGTTCTTCTTTCTAGTAGGCGAAGATCAACTACCGTTGTTACAACCCTTCTCTTTTTATCAAGCTCAGGAGAGAACCTTTAAACCAACTCTTTTACAAAAGACCTAAAACTTCCTTAGAATAACCTCTAAACTCAAGGAAGAAGAGAATCAAACATTTTCAAGAGGATATACACACTTTAATTCTCAAGATTTAATTCTTATTTACCTTTGCATCAAGCAAGCATGAGTGGGATATTTATAGATCCCAAAGGCTTAAAAAATAGAGGTAAAAATTTAAATCCCATAGTTTTCAGGGTAATAGTAGTACCACTGTCAGCATCGGGTGGTACTACTACCGAATAGAGGTTGGGATTCTAAGCTCCACGGTACCATCATTGACCATGGATGGTACTACCTCTGGAAGTATCAAAAAAGTATAAAATAATGTTTTCTAGCTCTTTGGATGGTACCACCACCCAGGCCTACTTCAGGTCAACAAATTTGCATTCCAACATATCCAATTTGGCCTTGGTTTAGGACCAATAGTCTCCAAATCGAGTTGGTATAGTTTGGCCCAATACCAACTCAATTTGACTTGAAACGACCATGATCAAGACTTAACCACTCTAATTATAATTATAGAACCTTTAATACATTCTCCAATATTCCAACATGTTATTTGTTCATCTAGTACTTCGACTGAATTTCTGGCACATTGTCCTTTCCTTTAGCATATCGCCTGATCTATCAACATGTCGACTTCCCAAAACATATAATCTTTTAGCACAATACCCAATCCTTTCGGCCCGGTGCCCAAACTCATAGCAAGAAGTTTATCCTTCAGCACTTCAACCAATCCTCTGGCCCGATGTTCAACATAATGCTTTCCCTAGCCCAATGTCTGGTTTTCCTACTTTCATCATGGGCTATGTGTGATAATGTATATGTGTATGTGATTATTATTAGAGGCTACGAGCCTCCCTCCCTCACTCACATTATATTTGATATGTATTTCTACCTCCTCAGTTGTACCTCACCTTAACAAGATCAAGATTTTTCATTTATGTGATATATACGTTTTTGGGCCTATGTGACTATAATTAAGTTGTAATTGCATGAGAAGGCGTAGCAGAAGCGTGGAGATGTGTTGAGATGCCAATAGGACCTATAAAGATAAGATGAATGATCATCGAGCATGGAGATGCATCGAAACATTACATTCTTTTATAAATGATCATGTCTTTTGGCTCATGCCTAATCACACTATGTATGTGATATATTATATTTAATTATGAGGTCAAATCAAAAAACCCCTCTAATAATAGTATTAAATCGATAAACATGAGACAATTAGATTGACCCATACGACCTTCTATCATTATAGAACATTTTTCAACATAGGCTGAGTTGGTCGAGTCCCTCGAGATTTGCCTATATTATGATTTGAAATATTGTCTATGACACAAAGATGTCACCAATGACCTGAGAACATGATATACTTGGTCGAGTCTCTCAAAGGTATATCATCGAATCAAACTCATCTTGTAATAATGGTGCTAACTTAACCAAACATCATGGTTAGTCGTGTCCCTCGATGCTATGATGGTTCAGAGGCCGAATAGGATGAAAATCACAAGGAGTTGTGATTGACAAGAGTTGCTTATCTTTTGGGCTTAGTATAATTGGTCGAGTCCCTTGATGTCATACTAAAATGTCGATTGGATCCTGATCACCACTAGAAATCAGTTAAAGATTTTTGATTCACGTGCCGGAGGGTGT
Organism: Ensete glaucum; assembly: GCA_021527575.1. Lineage (NCBI taxonomy): Eukaryota > Viridiplantae > Streptophyta > Magnoliopsida > Zingiberales > Musaceae > Ensete > Ensete glaucum. The sequence continues at coordinate 18,308,839 of CM038552.1, read as the reverse complement.
CATGTGTTTCAAGAGAAAATAGTAGGAGTAGACTAAGATAAAAGTTCATATATTAATTATTTTTTAAAATATAATATCTGCATATTATTTATTTTTCTCCTACATCTTTATTTTATAAAAAATATTGCTTTTAAATCCCTTACGTATACTTGATGTCAACTACCTCACTAGTCTAAACTACATGGATTGGCTCTACAATTTACGAATCATTCTCACGATAGAGAAAATCGTATATGTCCTTAATATAGTAGTGCTCGCACTTGAGGAAGAGGTGAGCGAGGATGAGATTGTTCGCTACGTAAAGTACATAAATGATTCCACTCTTGCTCAGTATTACATATTAAGCTCAATGATGCCTAAGTTACATAAGCAACATAAAAAGATGGATGTTAAATCCATCCTCCTTCATCTCTATAAATTGTTTGAGGAATAGAGAAGAGTCAACGATATGAGATATCTAAGAATTTCTTCTGCGCAAGGATGACTAAAGGGACATGATTCAAAACTACATAAATTGAGAAGCTCACAGGTCTATGAATGATCCTAGAGGATAACCTGTGTGTGGATCTTGTACTTCAGTACCTTATAGATTTTTTTTCGTAATTCATTATGAATTTTAACATGAATAAGCTTGAGACGACTCTCCTTAAGCTCCTCAATATGTTGAGGGAGGTTGAGAGCACTATCAAGAAGGAGAAATTAGTTCTCTATGTTGGCGAGACCAAAAAGAAAAGGAAGGCAGAGAAGTCCCTTCAGAAGGGGAAAGGCAATGGCAGGCCGGTTTAGACGAATGTTGCCAAGAAAAACTCGATAAAGGATAAATGACAGTTCTTTCACTATGGCAAAGAGACACATTGAAAGAGAAACTGTAAGGAGTACCTTACAAAAATGGGCAAACAAAAGCTTAGAGAAGCTTCAGGTACATTCATGATTGATCTCTATCTATTAGAAAATTATGATAATACATGGGTATTGGATACCGGTAGTGCATCTCATATCTATAATTTATTACAGATTCTGATAAGGCATATGAGATTGGCGAGAGGTGAGGTTGATCTCAGGATGGGGAATGGCATAAAGGTTACTATTATTGCCATTGGTGAGGTTACTCTACATTTGCTTTGTGGAGCTAATCTTGCATTAGATACATGCTACTTCGTTCTTTCAATTATTAAATATATTATTTTTATTTCTTGTTTGATAAATATAAATTAGTTCTTGAAAATAATAGTTGTTCATTGATTTTAGATTATATAAACTGTTGGGAAACCAAGCAGGAGCATTACATGCGCAGTGGAATATCAAAACAAAATAGGTTTTCCATATAGATCAAATCATCGTGCAAAAGATTGGGTCGTGAGAAAGCCGCAAAATTGAAAAACTACATCGTGTAAGAGATTATTTACATAGAGAGAACATATATCCCTATTTTTCCAAATCTGGATAGAAAGGATGAAGGAGGTCAAGCGTTCTCCTCTCTAGTGGTATCCACACGATAGATCATTGCAGCAATACTCCTCTAATTGCAATCTCAGATCTCGTAACTTTTATGCAAAGGGAGGGAGGGAGAAGAATAAGAGGGGGCGGCCCAAGATATAGCCTATCAACTATGTGCCTCCCCTCTAATTTATAGAGAGCCACCAAAAAACCCTAGAGGTCCTGCCTCAGTGGGTATTGGATCTCTAACCAATTACCCACTAAACTTGTATTATTCGATCTCTATCCAATAATCCCCTTTGGTCTATAATTGGGCTTTTTGCAAGGAGCCCATTACTGTAGGGTCTCATCTAATGAGAATATGGGCCAATTGGGTCTCTATCCAAACCTTTATTTATTGAAGCATCTACTATATGTGTGTGACCCTCTAAGCCCAATACCGAGTCGACCGTGAGTCGCTCCCATCAGAACTCCTTCTGATATAGTGAATTATTATCCTCATAATATTCCACTTGACTCATCAACTATAGACGTACTAGGCCATTGTACCATAGTCCCTAAACGAAACAGGGAGATCGAATCTATTAGACTTATCTATCCATAGTTACCGTGTACCTATAGTCATTCATCTAATTAATATCCCAGAGACCGTATATTGGATATGATACTGTCAGGCCAAATACGGAATCCGTCTGATTCTCGCTCTAATCAGATTCTCTCGAAGAACTCATTCTCTCTCAATCTGAATGACCCTGGCTAAGGATTTATCTAAGACCAGCCATCTCCATCATATGGATAGGTATATAGTACAATGACCTTGCCGATTATTTTGATATTCCTCTCGAGTAACTTATGACCAGGATTATTTAGAATCTGTGTTTCAAGATTAATCAATCTCATTATCATGATCTCATCATAATCTGATTCTCATTGCACAAAACCAAGGACATCACAATATATATACAATATATAATATACTGTGAGAATATGCCAATAACAATCATAAGCAAAAAGATCATGCAGCGTATCACATATGCCATCACTCATGTGATTGGTTTATAGGGCACTTGTAACCAGCAATCTCCCACTAGACCAAAAGTAAATCACCTATATATATGATCCCCATCAGACCTCTATGACGCTCAACTACAATCGAAGCCAATGGCTTCATTAGTGGATCTACAATGTTATCTTTGGATGGAACTCTTTCCATTACTATATCTTTATGGGCTATGATCTCTCTAATTAAGTGGAACCTCCTCAGAATAATTCTAATAAGACCCTAGGTTCCCTTGCTAAAGCTATCGCCATGTTGCTATCGTGGTATATGGGAATCAACACCATGCTACTTGGTATGACTCCCAAATTCTTGATAAACTTCTTCATCCACATCCCTTCCTTTGTTGCTTCTACTGCAGCAATATATTCTGCCTCTATGATCGAGTCAGCAGTAGTATCTTGCTTGGAACTCTTCTAGCTTACTGCTCATCTATTCAGGGTGAAAACATACCCTGAGTTCAACTTGCTATCATTAATGTCAGACTTGAAACTCGAATCTGTTTAGCCCTCAACCTAGAGGCTGCCTTCTCCATATACCAGTACATGATCCTTAGTCCTTCTCAAGTACTTAAGGATAAATTTTACTACCTTCCAGTGTTCCAAACCTGGATCCGCCTAACACCTACTCGTGACATGAAAAAAGTATATGCTATTTTTATCAGGCCTAGTACATAGTATAACATACACGATAGACCCTATCGCTGAGGTATAGGGTATCCTATTTATATCTACCATTTTTTCATGAGTCTTTGGGGACATACTCATAGAAAGTGATATTTTATGTCTCATCGATATGAGACCTCTCTTGGAATTCTCTATGCCAAACCTTTTGACAATGGAGTCTATTGCTTGGATTGGGACAAGCCAAGCATCCTCTTAAATCTATCGTTATAGATCTAGATCCCCAAAATATAGGATGCTTTCTCTAAGTCTTTTATGGATAAGTTTCTGGATAACCAAGTCTTTACTGTGGAGAGTATTCATACATTATTGTCAATAATTAGGATGTCAACCACATACAATATCAAGAAGGTGATAGTGCTCCCATTTACCTTCCTGTACACACAAGGCTCATCTTCATTCTTAATGAAGTCATAAGATCTGATCACCTCATCAAATCTTATATTCTAATTTCGGAAAGCTTGCTTCAATCTATAAATAGACCTGAGCAACCTGTACACTTTATCTGGACTCTCTCTGGATACAAATCCCTCTAGCTATATCATATATACCTCCTCCTTGATGTTGCCAATATGAAATGTCATTTTCATATCCATCTACTAGATCTCATAGTCACAATGTGCTACAATGGCCAAAAGAATTCTGATGGATTTAAGCATGGCTATAGGTAAAAAAAGTTTCATCATAGTCAACTCCTTGTCTTTGACGATATCCTTTAGCTACCAACCTTGCTTTATAGGTCTCCACCTTTCCATCCATTTCGATCTTCTTCTTGAATATTCATTTACATCCGATGGGTATGATATCCTCAGGTGCATCCACAAGGTTCCAAACCTTATTAGAGTATGTGAAATCTATCTCAGGATTCATAGCTTCTTATCACTTCTTGGAGTCTATACTCATAATAGCCTCCTTGTAGGTCTTAGAATCAACATCCTGAGAGTTCTCTCTACTGATATGTCCTACATATCTTTCAGGAGGGTGAGATACTCTGCTATACCTACACAAAATTAGAACTTGTATGCTAGGTACCTAAACAGGCTTGAACTCTAGAATGGTGCTTAAGTTAGGTTCTCCAACCTCGCTCAACTCTATCTCATTCCCACTGTTTCCACTAAGAATATATTCCTTCTAAAGAAACAGCCCTCTTGGCAGCAAAGACATTATGGTCTTCGGGATAATAAAAATAGTACCCATAAGTTTTCTTGGGGTATCCCATGAACTTGCACCATTCTATCATTGATTCCAACTTATTGAGATTGTGTCTTTTAACATAGGCAACATAGCCCCAAATCTTAACCATCTTAAGATTAAGTTTCTTTCCTTTTCATATCTCATATGGTGTAGACACTACCGACTTTGATGGAACTCTATTCAGAAGGTAAGCTGCGGTCTCTAAGGCGTATCTATTAGTGCAAGTGTAAAAATTAATGCAAGTGTAACCATTTACACTTATGACTTCGTTAATAATGAAGATGAACTAGGTGTGTACATGAATGTAAGTGTGAGCGCTATCACCTTTTTAGTACTATATGTGGCTAACATCCTAATCATTGAGAATGATATGATATAGGAATGCTCTCTATGGTATAAGCTTTGTTATCTAAACACTTCTCCATGAAGGACTAAGGAAAAGCATCCTACATTTTGGGGATTCTCACATTATATTAGATGATAAATATATTATGATGCCCTTGGATTTGTATAATGAGAATTAGATCATGATGAGATCATGATAAATAGACCAATTCGCCTTCAAACATGAGACCCTAAATATTTTCCATCATAGGTTTCTCGAGGACATCGAGATAATTGAACAAATTGGTGTGCTAGATACCCATCCATATGATGAGGCATATAGTCTCTTAGTTGCTTACATGAGATCAGTAGGGATATAGTGCAGGTGCTCATAGGAGAATGAGTTCACTGAATGATGTGCTCATAGAATGTTGTATGGTTAATGATACCTCATCATCAGATAATGATTTCATAGTCTAAGTTGTCTATCTGGTCCTTAAACTTAAGACCTATGATGCTTTGTTTGAGTACTCTATTCTTTAATACTGAACTTATGAATCTAAAAGTTTTTGATCTAGTATAATCGGTTATTGGAATGGTAGACAACTGATAAGACCCTAGTAGGGTTGGGTCCTACTCAACCAAGTAGCAATTAATAAAACCCTATGAGATTATAATAAAACCCCACCTAGTCACTTCTATCTTATAAAAAAGTGTGGATAGGGTTTCATTTAGGGCTTTAGGGCTTCCTAGCCATCGCCTCCTTTGTTGTGCTGTTCGGCTAGGGTTTCTAGCAGAGAGGCGTGGCTTGTGCGGTCACTTAGGCTGCCGCCCCCTTTAGGCAGGGCGGCTATAGGAGGGGTAAAAGGGGGAATTCACTTAGGAAGCACCCCTCTAGGACTAGGGTTTTGAGTCGTATATAAGCTTGTAGCCTCTACCTCTTTTAATCAAGCAAGATTATCTTTATTTCAGCCTTGTGACTGACCCTAGGAGGGAGGAACCCCTATGGTGTTCTAAGGGTTGATCCCCCTCAAAGATCAAAATCCTGTAAAGCTCCTTCTGGGGTTCTATTATCTGGTATCAAAGCCACATTCTTGCTTTCCCTACTGCCATCTCTATGCCTCCGCCCATCCAAGCAATTTCCATAATTGCTGCAAGACGCGCTTCCATCTTCTACCCCAAGCTATAGATCAATTAGTCTGCCACTGCCCCCCTATGTTTGAATTGGAGATATTGTAAAATTCCACCACCCACATCTTATTACTATTGCAAATCCTTACCATTACATATTGAAGAAGCTTTTTTATCTTTTCCTCACTACAAATTTCTACCATCGCAATCGTGATCATCGTTGCGAAGGAAAAATGCTGTAAAAATTTTCAGCCACCTGTTTGCTTCTTGAAACTAGTTTATTGCTTATCTATTGTGGATGAATTTTTACACAATCTTATATATCAACTTAGCTTTCATCTAAGATTGATCTCTGAAATTTTTTTTTCTGAAACCAATCTTATTGTGCTACAATTCATCGTCATATATTGTTAAATTTTTGTGACGAAGAATCTACCTTCTATCTTTGTATCAATTTTCCTATCGTTACGCTACCAAAATTTTATTGGTCTAAATTGCTGTAATAATCTCATCTGAACTGAGGTTTTGCCATTAAAATTCTACATGATTTCTTCAAATTTCTTTCAGAATTTATGTCCAAAATTAGTTGTTTCTCTGTCGTAAATTCTGTTATGTAGGACAACACATATGCAGCATCTTTCTGTTGAATTCCATTAGATTTTGCTGCTATCTTTTTTAGGTTTTTGAACTCCCTCTTTCTCATCTTTAATCATTACCATTATAGCCCCAAATCTCTCAGTTTTTCATTGGAAGTTTTGTTGAGAAACTACTGTTTCTTTGACGATAATTATGCTTCTACAAGGCAGCATACGCTACAATGAACTTCATCGAACCCTATCAAATATTTGCTGCCATCTACCGCAGATACAAAATCCCTTTCCTAACATTCATCCTCCTTCATCTCAACCCTAAAACTCTAGCAAATCATAGGCCAAACCATATATAAATAAGCCCCAAAAACCATAGCCTTCAACCATAGGTCCACCAACCTTTCAGCCACCAAATCTCCCTTTATCCCTTCGACCGCAACACACACCTCTTGCTGCACAATACTGCCATCTACCTTAGTCACAACCAGCAATGATTTGTGTTAGAAAACCTCAGCAAAAGCATCACATGCGCAGGAGAAATCAAAATAGAAAACTGGTTTCTCACGCAGATTAAATCATCATTTAAAAGATTGGAGTCGTGAGAAAACTATAAAGAATAAAAAACCATGATGCATGAGAGATTGATTTTACCTGGGGAGATCATATATCCCTATATTACAGATCCGGATAGAGAAGATAAAGGAAGTCAAGCGTCTTCCTCTCTAATGATATCCACACGATGGATCTCTATAGCAAAACTCCTCCAATCTGATCTCGCAACTCTTGTAAGGAGGGAGGGAGGAGAATAGGAGAGGGAGGCCAAAGCTGTAGCCTATCAACCATGAGTCTGCCTCCTATTTATAAAGAGCTACCAAAAATCCTAGGGCTCTTGCCTTAGTGGTTTATTGGATAACCTACTAATCTTGCATTATTAGATCTCTATCCAATAATCTCCTTAGGCCTCTAATTGGGCCTTAAGCAAGGAGCCCATCAGTATAGGGTCTCATCTAATGAGAATATAGGCTAACTAGATCTCCATCTAATCCTCTATTCGTTGAAGCATCCACCATACGTATGTGACCCTCTAGGCCCAATACCGAGCTAGCCATGAGTCACTCCTATTAGAACTCCTTCTGATATAGTGAATCATTATCCCTATAATAATTCACTCGACTCATCGACTATGGACATACTAGGCCACTACGCCATAGTCCCCAGACGGTACATGAGGGATCGAATCCATCGGACCTATCTGTCCATAGTTACCGTGTATCTATAATTCCTCATCTAACTAATATTCCAGAGACCATATATTAGACATGGTATTGTTAGGTCATATATAAAATTAGTTTATCTTACTCTAATCAGTTCTACTGGAGAACTCTTTCTCTCTCAATCTGAATGACCCTAGCTAGGGATTTGTCTAATCAAGCATATACGGGATATTCCTCTAGCTAGTCCCCAAACGGTACAGGAGGGATTAAATCCATTTGACCTGTCTATCCATAGTTATCATATATCTATAATTCATCATCCAACTAATATTTCAAAGACCGTATATTGGACATGGTACTGTTAGGTCAAATACGGAATCAGTTTATCTTGCTCTAATCGGATTCTACCGGAGAACTCTTTCTCTCTCAATCTGAATGACCCTAGCTAGGGATTTATCTGAGCAAGCATATATGGGATATTCTTCACATGATACTGAGAGTAGATAATCCTTTATTGACACTCAATTGTCTTCGTATAGTTAGCGACCAATCCCGATAACTAATTGTACTATATCTGGAACTTTCTAAACCTGTAAGTCTAGCGTCAAAGAAAGGAGTACTTATACAAGGCATCCTTAGTGTCTCAAGTCAAAGAACAAGATACACAATTGGGACTATGGAATCGATGTCTGACATTATGTATCATTAACCATATAACATTCCATAAGCAGATCAATCAGTAAACTTATTTTCTAATAAACACTTGTGCTATATCCTTAGTGTCTCCACACAAGTGGCTATGAGACTAACTATCTCCGTTATATAGATGGGTATATAGTATACTGATATGTTCAGTTATCTCAATGTCCCTCTTGAATAACCTATAACTGAGATTATTTAGGATCTGTGTTTAAAGGTGAATCGAACGTATTATCGTGATCTCATCACGATCCGATTCCCATTACACTGAACCAAGGACATCACAATATATATGCTACATATAATATAATATGAGAATATGCTAATATTAATCATAAGTAAAAAAGATCACGTAGTATGTCACACATGCCATCACTCATGTGATTGGCTTATAGGGCACTTGTAACTAGCAATCTCCTACTTGACTTAAAGCCAATCACCTATATGTCTAATGCCCATTAGACCCCTGTGATGCTCAAGTATAATCTAAGCAATAGCTACGTTAGTGGATTTGCAATGTGGACTTGCTATTATCAATGTCAGACTGGAAACTCGAGTCCATGTAGCCCTCAGCCTGGAAGCTACCTCCTTCATATACTAGTAAAAGATCTTAGTCCTTCTTAATTACTTAAGGATACACTTTACTGTCTTCTAGTATTCTAAATGTGGATCTGCTTGATACCTGCTCGTGACACTTAGAGTATGTGCTATATCAGGCCTGGTACATAGTATAGTATATATGATAGACCCTATCGTTGAGGCATAAGATATCTTATCCATATCTACTCTTTCTTCAAGAGTCTTTGGGGACATACTCCTAGAAAGTGATATTTCATGTCTCATCGGTATAAGACATCTCTTGAAATTCTTCATGTCAAACCTTTTGACAATGGAGTATATGTACCTAGACTGGGATAAGCTAAGCATCCTCTTGGATCTATCTCTATAGATCTGGATTCTTAAAATATAGGATGCTTCTCCTAAGTCTTTCATAGAGAAGTTTCTGGATAGCCAAGTCTTTACTGTGGAGAGCATTCCTATATCATTCTCAATGATTAGGATGTCATCTACATACAGTACCAAAAAGGTGATAGCACTCCCACTTACCTTCCTGTACACAAAAGGCTCATCTTCATTCTTAATAAAGTCTTAAGATCTAATCATCTCATCAAATTTATGTTCTAACTTCGGAAAGCTTACTTTAGTCCATGAATAGATTTGAGCAGCTTGTACACTTTATCTAGACTCTCTATAAAGGGATACGAATCCCTCTGGTTATATCATATACACCTCCTCCATGAGGTTGCCATTGAGGAATATCGTTTTGACATCCATCTGTCAAATCTCATGGTCATAGTGTGCTACAATGGCCAAAAAAATTCTTATGGACTTAAACATGGCTCCAAGTAAAAAGGTTTCATTATAGTCAACTCCATATCTTTGACGATATTCTTTAGCTACTAGTCTTGCCTTATAGGTCTCCACCTTTCCATCTACTCCGATCTTCTTTTTGAAGATCCACTTATAGCCGATGGGTATGATACCCTCAGGTGCATCTACAAGGTTCCAAACCTTGTTAGAGTATGTGAAATTCATGTCAAAATTCATGACTTCTTGCCACTTCTCAGAGTCTATACTCATAATAGGCTCCTCGTAGGTCTGAGGATCAACATCGTGAGAGTCCTCTCTACTAATATATCCTATATATCTTTCAGGAGGGTGAGATACTCTGTTAGACCTACACAAAGTTGGAATTTGTGTGTTGTACCTGAATAGACTCGAGCTCTGGCATGGTGCTTATGCTAGGTTCTCCAACCTCGCTCCATTCTATCTCACTCCCACTGTTTCCACCAAGAATGTGCTCCTTCTCAAGAAACACAACTCTCTTGGCAACAAAGACCTTTCGGTCCTCAGGATAATAGAAATAATAATCCAAAGTCTCCTTAGGGTATCCCATGAACGTGCATCATTCCGTTCTTGATTCCAACTTATCGGATCTAACATGGGCAGGACAACCCCAAATCTTAACCGCCTTAAGATCGAGCTTCTTTCCTTTCTATACCTCATATAGTGTAGACACTATAGACTTTGATGGAACTCTGTTCAGAAGATAAGTAGCGATCTTTAGGGCGTACCCTCAGAATGAGATGGGTAGGTCAACGAAACTCATCATGGATCACACCATGTCTAACAGCATGCGATTCCTCCTTTCTGATACATTATTGAGCTGAGGTGTATAAGAAGGTGTCCACTTGGATAGAATCTCATTATCCTTGAGGAAATGGGTGAACTCCATACTTAAATACTCTTATCCTCGATCCGATCAAAGAGTCTTAATACACTTTCCAATTTGGTTATTCACCTAATTCTTATATTCACCTAATTCCAAATGGGTGAACTCCATATACTTCATCAAGTACTTGTGTCCATACCTAGAGAAATCATCAATGTAATAAAGTATGAGTAGTAGCCACCTATAGCTTGAGTCGACATGGGACCGCATACGTCACTATGTATTAGTTCCAATAACTCTGTGGCTCTCTCTCTAGTTCCACTAAAATGAGAGTTGGTCATCTTCCCACGAAGGTAAGGTTCGCAAGTTGCATATGATTCATAGTCAAATGGATCTAAGTATCTATCTTTAGCAACTTTTGAATCCTTCCCTCATGGATATGACCTAGCCTACAATGTCATAGGTATACATTTTTTACCTCATCTCTTTTTCTCTTAGACATATTTATATTTATGATGTGTGAAGAAGTGTCTAACATATATAAGCCATTTATAAGGGTTCCTCTAGTGATGATATCATCATTCATAATTATTAAACAACTATTATTCTCAAAAACTAATTTATATCCACTAATTATCAAACAAGAGAGGAAAATAATATTTTTGATAATGGAAGGGACAAAATAACATGAATCTAATACAATAATAGCTCTACCAAGTAGATGTAGGATGACCTCCCCAATAGCAATTACAGCAACTCTTGCTTTATTGCTCATCTTGAGGTTTATCTCACCTCTAGTCAGTCTCCTATGTCTTGCCAGAACTTGTAATGAATTACAGACATGATAAGCACTCTCATTATCCAATACTCATCTGTTATTATAAAAATCTAACAAGTAAAGACTATCATGAATATACTCGAAGCTTCTCTATGCTTTTGTTTTGCCTTCACTGCAAGGTATTCCTTAGAGTTCCCCTTCTAATGCCCATCTTGGTCATAGTAGAAGCATTGTTCTTTATACTTTACTGGGTCTTTCTTGGTAGCCTTTGCCTTATCCGATCTTTCTTTGTCCTTGCCCTTCTTAAGGAAGGGTCTTACTAGCCTTCCTTTTCCTATTAGTCTCACCAATATAGAGAACCGACTTCTCTTTCTTAATGGTACTCTCAGCTTCTCTCAACATATTATGGAGCTTAGGTAGAGTCACCTCAAACTTGTTCATATTAAAGTTAATAATCAACTGTGAAAACGAATCTGGTAGGGACTGAAGTATAAGATCAACATACAGGTTATCCTTTAGGACTATCTTTATACTTCATAAAGTGAGTGATCTCATCCTCACTTGTCCTTTCCTCCAGCGTGGGCACAATTGTATTAAGGACATATACAATTTTCTATTTCGTGAGAACAATTCTCAAATTACGGAGCCTTTGGACCAATGAGGCAGTTGGCATCAATAATGTCATATAAGGGTTTTATAAGCGACAAACAAGATATAGCGTAAATAAATAACATGCAGACTTTGCATAAAATATTAATTAAGATATGGGCTTCTATTTTAATATACTCCCACTATTTTCATAGAGAATCATGCAACACCCTCGACAAGTGAGACAGAAGTCTCCCGCAGACTCTTAGTGGGGATCGAGATCCAATTGACATCTTAGTGCAACCTCGAGGGACTCGACTAATTAGACTAAGCTAGAAAGGTAGATAACTCTTGTCAATCACAACTCCTTGTGATTCCCGTCATATTCGGCCTCCAAATTATCATGGTCTCGAGGGACTCGACAAACCATAACGTTCACTTAAGTCATTATGTAGGTCCTTTCATAAACATAGTTGGCTTTTGTTGAATGTTACCAACAAAGCCTATATAATTTCTTCTATTAATATGACCTTATTGGCAAAGATCATATTCAAGGATTTATTTCTAATTTTAAATTTTTCTAACATTATCTTAAGTATGATATTTTCTTCTTTAATGTTGTCTAGTATTTCACATTTAGAACTAGAATTATGTGATGCTAATAACTCATATATTTCATCAACTTTACCAACTAACAAATCATGGTGATGTTTAAGCAAATTAAAGGATTTATTAGGTTTTCTAAATTTATCGAAGGTGATCAGGAGCTTGTTAAGAAGGCATTAGGAGTTAGTCGAAAGAAGACTAAGAGACTTGCTAGAAGATCATCGGGGGTTACCGAAAAGCTTACCAAGAGTTAGGTGGGTCTTGTTGGACTTGATGATTGTAACGGTTGTATTTAATTAGTCGTGATTAGCATCGATAAGGTTTGAGTCATACTTGAGTTAGATTTGGAAGGAACTCAAATTAACTCAAGTGAGGCAATTGGTTGACCTAAAAAGGCGTCAACTGAAGGTACAAATTGGGATTGAAAAATAGAGAAAATATTTTTCTGGGATTCTTGACGGCTGTAAGGCTGGTGCATGATGGTCGAACCACCCAGGTCAATGGTTGTACCATTGCCACTCTATTTTTTAGGTAGCTTTCGAGTAGTACTACCACCTCCAATGATTGTATCACCCATATCCGGATTTTTCGAATATGTTTAAATTTTTTGCTCTAATTTCTAGAACCAATTGGAGTCTATAAATACCTCAAGTCTTCTTGCATATAGCACAACACATTAAAGTAGAAATTCTTGAAAAATAGTGTGCTAAAATTGTGTAAAAAAAGAAAAGAGGGCAAGGGAGTAAGAAAAAGAGTTGTATTCTTTGCAAGTTCTCCCTGATGAGTTGTAAGAGTAAAAATTTGTAAGGTTCCTCTCCTGAACCTATGAAAAGGAGAATGGAAAGTGTAAAGGTTTGGTCTTCATTCGAAGAAGATCAGTAGTGGACACCGGTGGATCTTGGCGAAGAGGACTCGGTGAGTGAACATAGGCCAAGTTGTGGTCGGACCATTATAAGTCTGTGAGCTCTTTACTCTTGTCTTGTTTATTACATTTAATTGTTCTTAATTAGTTTGAAGAAAGACACATGCATTATCTGTCGACTTTCCTTTAATTGTTTTCTTACTTGCTTTCAACGAAGTCTAAGAATCGCTTCTGATTTACTTCTTTACTTCAAGCAAATTTTTCAAATCGAGTATTTTTTACTTGTACTAACTCATCCCCCCCCCCTCGCCCAAGTGCCAATTGATCATAACAATTAGTATCAGAGCTAGGTTATACTCATTGGATTAACACCCAAGTGAGTAAATGGCTTATTATGACATTAACGAGGGTCAATGTATCATAAGTACTCCTATATTTAATGGGATGTACTACACATCTTAGAAAGTTTGAATATGTACTTTTTAATTTTAATTTATGGTATATTATTGAAAAAAGTTTTTAGAAGTCATCCAATGAAATAAATGATTAAAATGATTATAAAAAATAAATATTTTTTTAAATGTTAAAGCTATGAATGCTTTCTTCTATGCTTTAAATAAAACTGATTTTGATCGAGTTTATTCTTGTGATTCAGCTTTTGATATATGGTGTACATTAAAAATTACATATAAAAGCATAACTAAATTAAATAAATTATTAAATAAAATGATCTATAAAAATTAACTTGAAGAACACTTTCAAGAGAACAGAAAGGATTGTGAACTAAGAATAGAAGAACTATACCTTCCAAAGAACTAGAAGGAAAGAAAACTGAGAACAACAGATGACTCCTCGAGTAAAATATCGAGTGATGAGAACTTTGAATTTTTGACAAATGAATCATATAAATTAATGAATAAAAATAATAAAAATAAACTCAAATTGGATAAAATCTCTTGCTATAAATGTAATAAACCGAGGCGCTCCAAAGATTAAGATTACAATAATAAAGAAGTGGAAAATCAAGCTCTTATGGCCATCAACAATGAGGCAAGTGATTCCTACAATTTCTCATTTACTTTTGATGAATTATCAAATGTATTTCATGAGTTTTACAATGAATTTAGGATGATTAGCAAATCCTATAAACTACTTAAGAAAGAGCATGCATCATTATTTAGTAAACTTGAAGAAATGCATGATGCATCACCATCACACAATTCTTGCTCTAAATATGAAATATTAGAAGTATTTAAAAAGGAAGATATCATGCTAAAACAAACTTTAGAAAAATTTAAAATATGAAATAAATCCTTAAACATGATCCTTGCAAATAAGGGTCATGTTCATAAGAAGAAAGGTATTGACATAGTGAGCTATACTCATCAAAATCCAACTACCTTTATTAAAAGATCTACATTACACTCTTTGCCCGGAAATATATATAATTTTTATGGTAGATATGGACACTTTGGTTATAAGTGTTCATTTAGGAAATATAGTCCATATTAATTAATTTGAGTTCCTAAAGGAACTATAAACAACCTCAAGCTATTAGAGAAAATGGAAAGAACCCTTCATGAGAGACCCAAACTCAAATGGGTACCTAAACCAACACCCCCATCTTGTAGAGTTGTCTCTTAACAAGGCTAGGAGCACTAATAATATTTTGAAAATGGTTGCTCTAGGCACATAACTTAAGATATAACAACACTCTTTCAAGCTCACGAGCCTAAGTAATAACAAAAAATTTATTAGAAATAAAATTATTGGTAACGAATCATTATTATAATTAATCTTGATTACTCTCAATGATACATGACTTTTGTGTAGCTAAAGCATGCTAAAATTTGAACAAAGAAAATTTAGTTATTTTTAATATAAAATTATCTAGGTTGAAATTTATGGAAAAAGAGATTTTGATTATAGATTAAAAATTATTAGCATGAATGATTGAAATGATGGATAGATTATATGTTGACCTAAAGAATGTAGTATAATTGAATGATCGATTATTTTTGAATTTGAACATAGAATAAGTAAAGATTTGAAAATGAGTTTATCAACTCCTGACACTATGTGTAAAGAGTTAGACTCATTTAAATGTTGAAATTGAGATAGGTTATATTTTTATTTTGAAGATGTTTTATTATTTCAACGTGCTATAGTAACAACCTTGATGATTTCTTCTAGAATAAAATTTGGTTTTCGATCTTAAATGATAATTCATTGATTTGAAAAATATTCTTAAAACAAATCACATGAAACAACTATAAAGGAGGATAATTCTTCTTGAAAATATTTTTATCCTATCAACACTTCAAAAAGAGATAAAATGATACCATAATTGTTGAATCTCTTAAATTATAAAAATAATTTGATTATTTAAATTTTAAAAAGATTATTGTCCAAATCATGACCTTGAAATGTTGAAAATTATAATTTGAGATCTTTATATAAACCAAGATCGTTTACTAAGATTCCTTCCTTTTATTAAAGAGAATTTTATAAATGAATCATAAGTTTATCTTTTGGAACTATAACATGAATCTTTTTATAAACAATGATTTTGATTATTTGACATCACTTATACATAAATTGAGATCCTATATTTTCATATCTCATTTTACAAAATCTGATCTTAATTTCTTGATATTTATAACTTGATAAATGAAGACCCTTCTTATTATTTAATCTCCTAAGAATTTCTTTTATTATCTAAGAAGAGATTTATCAAAATAAGTCATGTCATTTAGTATTCATTATTTAATATTAATATATTTCATGTCATGATTATTTATGACTTCCTTCTTAGTGTAGCTTATCATTAAAATTAATATTTCTTAAAGTTATGATAAGTTGAAAATTATATGAGATTTGTCTTATAATAAACATTCTTTTGATTTTTTGACTTGATTTATCATTTACAAGAATCATGTTTAATCCATATGATTTTGTCTTTTTATAAAAAGGAGATTTATGATCTTAATAATTATACTTAAGATTTTTATCAAGATCATACTTCTATTTCATTAAAAAGATTTACCTAAATAAATTGTCTTAAGATTTATCTTGGATGAATTAAGATTATTTAATACCCTAAGACTTATTTTTATTATTTACAAAAAAAAGGGGGAGATAGTTATTAAAAGAAATCATATATTTTAGTACTTACAATTTGATTTTTCATCATTAATGATATGATCCCTTTATACTAATGGTCGTAATTAGGATATTGATGTAAAAAGAAAAATTATACTATCGTATTCTTTTTTTTTACAATGACCAAAGGGGGAGATAAAATTATCAATATGATTAGAAGAAAATTGGATATGATGAATCTTATAACATTGAATGAGGAATAATTTGCTTAAGAGAAAATTTAGAATTTTAAATTTTCTAATGCTTACGAAATGCATGATTTACAATTTGAGCTTAATTTATTATCATAATTTTTTTTTTATTTCTTGACCTTTACAAATTGAGCTTCTTATCAAAATTTACATGAGATTATCTTCAAAATACATGATTTACTATATTTTATATTTCTTGCTTTGCTATTTGTGTTTAAAATTTATATAAGATGAATGTATAAGTAGCTCTTAGATTTTCTCAAAATTTTGAACTCGCCTTCAAAATGATTCTCATTAAAATTAACATTTATAAGAAGGGAATTTAAGATTTTTGGTGATGAGACTTTATCTGGATTCATAAACCTTATATGAATATTTTTGAATGTACCCCCTCCCCTCTCACTCAATTTCTTTGGAACACTAAATTTTGAATCTTTAATTTCACCCCCCCTTTATTCTTCTTCTTATTCACAAAGGGGAACAAAAATTTTTGATGAGAAAATTATGTCTCTTATCCTATTTTACTAAGGGGGAGCAACGAAATAATTTTTTCATATATTGAATGTTTAGATATGTAATGAATACTTCTTATTTTGTTGATAACAAATTGGGAGAAACTTGAAATATGATGAATATTTGTCTTAAATTATTTGCTCAATATTTCACCTTTTTGTTGATGACAGAAGGGGAGAAATGGTATATTGATGACAAATGTAGAATGAAAAATGGTAAAATGGGTATTTCTCCACTTTGTTGATAACAAAGGGAAAGAAATAATTAATGACTTAAGGGGGAGATTTTCAAATTAATGTATGACTGATAAATGAAATGAAATTTTGTATACATCAAAATCTTTGATAATTTGATAACTTAAGGTAAATGTTTGAAAATGATGTTACATCATTTCATAAGTTAATAAATGAATGTTATATTACATTATTTAATGAAAAGTGTTTGAAAAGTTATATCATGATACTTGAATTCAAGAGTGGTTGGTTCTCTTGAATTTAAGCTTATTCTATTTGAATTATGACATGGACAAAGGGAGAGTTAAGGTTAACTCTTGTCATCAATTAGTTATCATCATCAAAAAGAGGGAGATTGTTGAATATCGATTTTGATAATAAAATCAATTGATGGTTTGCTGATCTAATATGTGTGTTAGATATGATTGATGTAAGATTAACTATGACAGAGAAAGAAAATTACAATAAGATGTTGTGCCAGAGTCAAGTCTCGGCATTGAGCTGGGGTTCGGACAATGTAGTGGAAACTCGCCAAGAGACCAACCGAAAGCTCGCCGAAGGTATCAGAGGCTTGCTAAGAGTTCGTTGGGAGCTCATTGAAAGTGATCAGGAGTTTGCCAAGAAAGCATCAAGAGTTCACTAGAAGAAGATAAGAGACTCACCGGAAGATTATTGAGGGTTGCTAAAAAGTTATCGGGAGTTAGGAGGGTCTTGTTGGACTTGATGGTCTTAATGGTTGTAATTAATTAGTCATAGTTAGCATTGGTAAGGTTTGAGTCCTACTTGAGTTAGATTTAGAAAGAATCTAAATTAACTCAAGTAAGATAAACCGGGTCCACAATTGGGTTTGGATTAAGCTCAGCTTGAGCTCAATTGGTTGACTTGGAAAGGGATCAATTGAAGGTACAAGTCAGGAATGGAAAAGTAAAGGAAACACTTTTTTGGGATTCACGATGGTTGTACCACTGATGGAAAGTGGTTGTACTGCTGCCACCCTATTTTTTGAATAGCTTTCGATGGCAGTATTGTCGGCGCCAATGGTTGTACCACCCGTATCCAGATTTTCTGAATGCATGAATTTTTTGCTCCAATTTCTGAAACCAATTAGGGTCTATAAATACCTCAAGTCTTCTTGCATTTAGCACAACACATTGGACCAAAAATTCTATGAAAAATAGTGTGCTAAGATTGTACAATAAAAGAAAAGGAGGCAAGAGAGTGAGAAAGAGTTATAACCTTTCCTAGTGAGTTGTAAAAGTTTGTAAGGTTCTTCTCTTAAACTTATGAAAAGGAGAGTAGAAAGTGTGAGGGTTTGGTCTTCACTCGAAGAAGATCGGTAGTGGACACTAGTCGACCTCGGCGAAGAGGACTCCGGAAGTCGATATATGCCATGTTATGGCTGAACCACTATAAACCTATAAGCTCTCTACTCTTATATTATTTATTATATTTAATTATTCTTAATTAGTTTGAAGAAAGACAGGTGCATCATCTTTTGACTTTCCTTTAATCGTTTGCTTACTCGCTTTTAATGAAGTCCAAGAAATACTTATAATTTTCTTCTTTACTTCAAGCAAGTTTCTCAAATCGAGTATTTCTTACTTGCACTAATTTACCCTCCTACCCCTCTTAGTGCTAATTGATCATAACACAACAAACATTAGAAAAGTTTAAAATAGGCAATAAATCTCTAAACATTATTCTTGCCAATAAGGGTCATGTCTATAGAAATGAAGGTATTGGCTTGTGGGTAATATTCAATAAAAGCCAACTATCTTTTTTAAAGGACCCACATTACATTTTTTACCCAAAAATAAATATAATTTTTGTTGTAGACTTGGACATTTTGCCTATAGATGCTCATTTAGAAGGTATAGTCCACACAAGTTAGTTTGGGTTTCTAAAGAAATCATAAACAATCAAACACCATTAGTAAAATTAGAAAGAGCCTTTCATGAGAGACCCAAAATCAAATGGGTACCTAAGCCAAAACCCCCTTCATTGTAGTTTTGTCTCTAAATGAAAGCTAGGAGCATAAAATGATATCATGATAATAGATGCTCAAAGCACATGACTAGAGATCTAACATATTTTTCAAGCTTACTAGCCAAAAATAATGAAAATAAGGAAAGATTATTTGAATCAAGATAATTGAACTTGATGATCTTTATTTTGATTATAATAAATCTTTCTAAGATAGTTCATGGTTATATAATTAATCTTGATTATTTTTTATGATGCATAACTAGAGCATACTAGTACAAAAATGAATTAGAACTAAAGAACCTTAGCTATTTTTAATGAGAAACTATCTATTTTGTCTTCATTGAAATTTTTTGAAAAGTGATTTTAATCTTGGATGTATTTTCATATAATGTTTTTTAAAGAGATAATATATTGGTGTCTATGATTTGAGATGTATTAAACAACCTTCTTGACTCTAAAAAATATTTATCCAAACAAATTTCATTTTATATTAGTCTAAATTTTTCATTAATCACTCTCCTATGTTTCTTCCTAGTATTAACTAAATGAAATATTTATATATATACACTATGATATATCATTAGACATTTGAATATTATTGGCTTGTATATTGAATGATTAATTTGAATGTTATGTTGATTGAAATGATAGATGGGTTATATGTTGACTTTAGATATGATTGATAGCTTAAATGTTAGGTTAAAAATTATTGGGTTATATGTTGAATGATTGATTTGAATAGTTGAATGTTAGATGGGTTGTATGTTGTATGAGTGAATGTCATATTGTTCTTGAAATGGGGCTCGAAATAAGGTAAAATAAAAAAAAGAAATAAGCATGACAATTGCATGGTAACTCATTGTACAAAATTTAAAGAGTTAGACTCACTTAAGAAGAAAAAATCATTAGAATTAACATAAATTGAAGCTTTTGTTTGAAAATATTTTATTATTTTAATGTGGTATATTAATGATCTTAATTATTTCTTTTGAAATGATATTTAGTTTTTGGTTTTAAACGACAATGCATGAATTTAGCATAAAAGATAAAGGCATACAAATGTGGAATATATTTTTCTTGAAAATGTCTCTATCCTATTAAGTTTTCAATAAGAGATAAAATGATAAATCTATGTGTACCATTATTTTTGAATCTCTTAAACTACAAAAGTGATTTTTATTCCAACAGAATCATGAAGCTTCCTTTGATTTCTTGACTTGAGGTATCTCTTATGGTAATCAAATTTTTTAACTTCTATGATTTCTTACTTTTTTAATTTACTAAAAAAAGATTTATGATATTGATAATTATAACTAGGGATTTTTATATAAATCAGGATCATTCATTATGATTCTTGTGTTTTATTAAAAAGAATTATCGAAATGAATCTTTTTTTCCTTGAGATCTCTCGTATATAAATTAATATTTTGATTATAAAATTGATCTATTAAGAATTACTTTTATCATTTACTTAAGAGGAGATATGAATCATGATTTTTATCTTGATCTCTCGAAACTCATGATTTAATATTTCTTTTGAAGATCCCTTACTATTTGACCTTCCAAGATTTATTTCTGTCATTTAAATAAAAAAGAGATATTTATTAAAATAAATCATGTCTTTTGGTACATATGACTTGATCTTTTATACTATACTCTACATGACATGATTTTCATTATATAATCCCTTTGTATTTATGATTATAATTAGAATATTGATGTAAAAAAAATTGTACCATCATATTCTTTTTGACTATGACAAAGGGAAAGATAAAATTGCTATCTTGCAACAAAGACATTAAATGTGGAACAATTTGAAGAAAATTAGATATGAAAAATCTTCCAAATACGTAAGTTGCTTTTATTTTTTTTGGATTTCTCATTTTTGCAAAATGAGCTTCTTGAAATTTACATGAGATGATTTTAAATCTTTGAAATGCAAGAGTTGCTATCATATTTTTCTTGGATCTCTCAGCTTTTGAAAATTGAGCTCTCTTTTGAAATAATTTCACATCATTCTTTACTCTTAAAATTTACAAAACAAAAAATGTGATTTATAAACTTTTTGTGATGCTTGATTCTCTTTCGAATCCTCCCTCTTAATATTTGATTCTTGGATTCTTGGATTCGTGAAATTTTTGTCTACTTAATCCTTGATGCAATGCGTACAAATCTATCCCTCCTCTCGATATTTGATTATTGGATTTTTAGGGATACTTGATCTTTGATCCTTGATTCTTGGACTCTTTAGTATACTTGACTCCTCTCATCTTCTTCTTGTATTTTATTTACAAAGGGGAGAAAGAAATTTGATGTGGTACTTGTGATTTGATTCTTTTTGTGATGAATAATTCCTCTCTTTTTGTTCTTGTTATTTTATAAAGGGCGAGATATGACATATTGATAATATATGCTAAATGTTTATGATAAATGTTCAAATATATGTGGAATATTTCTCTTTTTTGCTGATGACAAAGAGGGAGAAATGACATGTTGATGACATATAACAAATGTTTGGTTTGAAATTTTTATCATATATGCTATGCTTACCAAAAATAATTAAAAATTCACATATGGGGTCAAAATAGTATGTTGAATATTTCTCCTATTGATGATAAAGGGGGAGAAATGGTATATTGATGATACAAGGTTTGAAATTTTTATCTTGTGAAACATATTTTGCTTAAAATTTTTATCATGTGATACAAAAATAATGAATGTTTATTTTGAAAATTTTATCATGTATGGTTAAATAGTTAAAAATTTTAATGTTTTAGTTTCATGCATGCAATACTCAAAGCAATGTTGACTTATTGTTGCTATTATGTATGAAGTAAAGCTGAAATGTTTTTAAATTGTATATATTATGATTTGAAATTGTGAGGATGCACAATATATAAATTGACATGTTGTAAATGAGCAAAATGCTACCTTGAACTCAAAGGTGATTATTTCTTTTGAATTGAAGATTATCCAATTTTAAATATGATATATAGATAAAGGGAGTTAAGGTTAACTCCATCGTCAATTGGTTATTATCATCAAAAAGGGGGAGATTGTTGAATCTCATATTTTCATGATGAAATCAATTGATGGATTTATGATCTAACCTTCATGTTCGAGAAAAGTGATACAAGATTAACTACGACTGGGAAAAGATAAAACAATTAAGGAAGAATTAGTCGTTGGGTCAAAATCAAGATCAGGCATCAGGCCGGAAGAATCAGGGGTACGTCGAGGCTTCAGATGTTGTGCAGGAGCTCACTAGGAGTTCACCGGAGGTTGTTAGGAGTTCACCGGAAGGAGATCGGTATCTCACTAAGAGTTCACCAGAAGGATGCCAGGAGTTTGTTGAAAGATCGATTGATGTGTCAGACAATTAAGATTAGTGTAATTTTGTTTATATTTAAAGTATTGTAGTTAGCATCTTGATTAGAGTTAGTTTCACTAACTCAATTATGGGCCAACTAGGTCCACTTTGGATTTGATTTGTGCTCATGATAGAGCTTATTTTGCTTACTTGGAATGACGTCAACAGAAGGTATAGCTCAAGTATAAAACAATACTTTACATTATTGTTTCCGAGATTTGGGTAGTGGTACCATCGGTGGCCAATGGTATTTCAACAGTAGTACTGTCAGTGCTGGCGGTAGTACCACTCCCAGGTTTTCCAAAAATGTTTCAATTTTGGCTCCAAAGTTTGAAGCCAAATTGAGGTCTATAAATATCTCAAGTTTTCTTGCTTGGGAAATCAAGAAAGTGCAAAAAAAAGGAAAGAAAAGAAAAAGAAAGAAAGGAAAATTTGTGGTGAATTTTCCTCCTTATTATTGTATAAGATTGAATTATGGTTAAGGGAAGGGCTAAATTTGAGTTATAAGTGTTGATCTCCTGAGCCTGAGAAAAGGAGTGTAAAGATTGTTCTCCTGATCCTATAAAACGGAGAAAGGTTTATAAGGGATAATTGATCTTCGCCCTTGAAAGAAAATCATTAGTGGACACCGGTGGGCCTTAACAAAGGAGGACTCGGGAGTGGACGTAGGTCAGTTTGCCTGAACTACTATAAAAATAGTATAATTATCTCTATCTTGTCTTACTTTAATTTTGCTCTTGAACTTTGTTGTTATTAACTAGTTCTAAGAAAAGCTCGAGCTTCTCTTTCTAGTTTCATCTTTAAAATCGCTCTCTAACTTATTTACTGTTAACAAGTTTCAACAAAAGTGCTCCCGATTTTGGTTTTACTTCAAGGGAAACTTTTTGAACCGAGTTTTTATAACTTACACTAATTCACACCCCCTCCTCCCCCAAATGCCAACTCGATCCTAACACCTATCATTCCTTTATAGATTTTTTGATCGAAACTTTCTCCTTTATTATCCAAATCTAATTTTGTAGAGGTACTCATGGGTGTGTTTATAGCCTTAATATTTTCATACCAAAATATTTTAACAAATCTAAAATATACTTATTTTGACTTATAAAAATACCATCATTCAATTATTTAATTTATAGTCCTAAAAAAAAGTCAATTCGCCCATTAAGCTTATTTCAAATGCTTGGCTCATACTATTGGCTAAACATTCACATAAGAATTCATTAGAAGAACAAAAAATAATATCATCCATATTAATTTGAATAATAAAAATCATTATCAAAATGCTTAATAAATAATGTGGTATCAACCTTACCTTTTAAAAAATTATTTTAAAAAAGAAAATAGCTAAGTCTCTCATATCAAACCTTAGAGACTTGTTTTAAACCATAAAGAGCCTTAGATAATTTGAAAACATGTTTAGAAAAATGATTATTTTCAATACCAGGGGTTATTCAATATAAACTTCTTTAGAAATGAAACCATTAAGAAAAGCACTTTTGACGTCCATTTGAAATAACTTAAAATTCTTAAAAGAAGTAAGGCAAGGAGCATTCTTATGTTAAGTCTTGCCACAGGAGCGAAGGTTTCTTCAGAATTGATTATTTTCTCTTGGTTGTAATCTTTTAATCTAGTCTTGTTTGAACCACGATATTATTTTTATCTTACTTGTTTCTAAAGACCCATTTAGAAATAAGTATATTTAATATGGTTCTAGCCATTTGTTGTAAGCTCATATTTTTTCGTCCAACTACTCTATTCTGTTGAGGATTTCTTGGAGTAGAGAAATTGTGGTTATACTAATTTGACTCACAAAAATTTTGAAAATTATGGTTTTGAAACTCACTATCGTGATCATTACATATAGATTAAATCATAAAACTCTTTTCATTTTGAACTAGTTTACAAAATTTTAAAAAACATTTAAAGTAATTTTTTTGTGTGCCAAGAAGTAAATCCAAGTGTATCTACTATAATCGTTTACAATTACAAGAGCGTATTTACTACCTCCTAAGATTGTTGTATCAATTAGTCCAAATAAATCATATGGATCAATTGTAATGGCCTAGAGGTGCTTATTTGATTTTTGATTTAAAACTATTTTTATTTATTTTCCTATTTGGCGTGTATCATAAACTTTGTCTTTGACA
Organism: Ensete glaucum; assembly: GCA_021527575.1. NCBI lineage: Eukaryota > Viridiplantae > Streptophyta > Magnoliopsida > Zingiberales > Musaceae > Ensete > Ensete glaucum. The sequence continues at coordinate 18,283,838 of CM038552.1, read as the reverse complement.
AACTTATTACTAGGTATTTGTCTCACTAGATCTTTAGTTGAAATTTAAGTTAATCATTATTAGGATCGAGTTGGCACTAAGGAGAGGGGGGGGGTTTGAATTAGTGGTAAAAATGAAACTAAAGCATTTTTCATCAAGATCAAGTTAGAGAGTGATTAAACTTCAGACTGAATTGATTCTCGATTTAGCTACGGAATCATAAAATAAAAAGCAAGTAAAGAAAGGCTCATATGTTTATAATGGTTCAGTCACCAACTTCACCTACATCCACTTCCCGAGTCCTCCTTTATCGAGACCCAAAGGTTTCCACTAATGATCTTCTTCTATGGGTGAAGATCAAAACCATTTACACCATTCTCCTTTCCTAGGCTCAAGAGAAGAACCTTTACACTCTTTTTTTCATAGGTTCAAGAGAGAAACCTTTACAATCTTTCACTCTTCCCTTAACTATATTTTACACTTGAAGCACACAAGGGAAGTTCTCAACAAATTCTAAGAGTATTTTCTAGTATTTTCACCTCTTTTTCTTTCATTTTCTTACTCTCCCAAGCAAGAAAACTTAGGGTATTTATAGATCTTAATTTGGCTTTAAAATTTGGAGCCAAAACTAAAAAAACCTTAGAACCTAAGGTATGGGCGGTACTACCGTCGGCACCGACGGTACTACCACCATCGAGCTGCTAGTTATAGGTGCCCTGTAAGTCAATCACGTGAGTGATTCCCTTAACCATACTTTACACTTGAAGCACATAAGGGAAGTTCTCAACAAATTCTAAGAGTATTTTTCTAGTATTTTCATCTCTTTTTCTTTTATTTTCTTACTCTCCCAAGCAAGAAAACTTAGGGTATTTATAGATCCTAATTTGGCTGCTAGTTACAGGTGCCCTATAAGTCAATCACGTGAGTGATGACACATGTAACACATTGCATGATCTTTTTGCTTATGATTAATATTGGCATATTCTCACATTATATTATTTGTTGCATATATATATTGTGATGTCCTTGGTTCTGTGCAATGAGAATTAGAGCATAATGAGATCGATTCACTTTTAAACACAAATCCTAAATAATTCCGGTCATAAATTACTTAAGAGGGACATCGAGAAAACCAGACATACTGGTGTATTATATACTGGTCTATATGATAGAGGTAATTGGTCTCACAGCCACTTATGTGAAGACACTAAGGATATAGTATATGTACTCTTTGGAGAATAAGTTCACTGATTGATCCGCTTATAAAATGTTGTATGGTTGAAGATGCCTAATGTCAGATAGCGATTCCATAGTCCTAGTTATGTATCTGGTCTATTTACTTGAGATACCAAGGATGCCTTGTATGAGTACTCATTTCTTTAACGCCTAGACTTACAGGTTTAGAAAATTTCAAATATAGTATAGTTGGTTATCCGGATTAATAGCCAACCTTATGAAGGCAATTAAGTGTCAATAGAGGATCATCCACTCTCGGTATGACGAGAGGAATATCTCATATGTTCTTATTAAGACAAATTCCTGGTAAGGGTTATTCGGATTGAGAGAGAAAGAGTTCTCTAATAGAATCTAATTAGAGCAAGATAAACTGATTTTGTATGTGACCTGACAGTACCATGTCCAATATATGGTCTTTGGGATATTAGTTGAATGAGGGATTATAGATATATGGTAACTGTGGATAGATAGGTTCGATGGATTTGATCTCCTTGTACCATCTAGGGACTATGGCGTAGTGGCCTAGTATGTCAATAGTCGATAAATCAAGTGAATTATTATGGAGATAATAATTCACTATGTCAGACAGAGTTCTGATGGGAGCGACTCACGACCAACTTGGTATTAGGCCTAGAGGGTCATACACATATGGTAGATGCTTCAGCGAGTAGAGGATTGGATGAAGATCTAATTAGCCCATATTCTCATTAGATGAGACCCTATGTTGATGGGCTTCTTGATTGAGGCCCAATTAGAGGCCTAAGGAGATTATTAGATAGAGATCCAATAATACAAGGTTAGTGGGTAATTAGATAGAGATCCAATATCCACTAAGGCAGGAGCCCTAGGGTTTTTTGTGACTTTATAAATAGGATGGGAGACTCATAGTTGATAGGCTATAGCTTTAGTCGCCCCCTCTTATTCTCTTCCCCCCCTCTATGCAAGAGTTGTGAGATCAGATTGGAGGAGTTTCGCTATAGAGATCCATCGTGTGGATACCAGTAGAGAGGACACTTGACCCCCTTCATCCTCTCCATCCGGATCTGGAATACAGAGATATACGATCTCCCTGGGTAACCAATCTCTCATACATGATGCAGTTTTTTGGTTTTGCATTTTCTTTTCTAGTGACCCCAATCTTTTTCACGATGATTTGATCTGCCTGGGAAATCAGTTTTTTGTTTTGATTTCTATTGTACATGTGATGCACCTGCTAAGGTTTCCCAATAGTGGTATCAGAGCCAAGATTTTCATGAGAAAGATTGATTTTAAATTACGTGTGATGAGATTGAATCACGTAGAATCATTCTACGTGTTATTACAGCGTTTTCGCAGTAAAGGCAGTAAGGAAAGAGGGTGGCCAGCCACGGCCAAGCCCTTTGCAAGTGTGGCTGGCCACGTCTAGGTTCCTTATAGGGGCGGCCAACCACGGCCTGGCCACTCGCAAGGGGGCGGTCGGCTGCAGCCAAGGTCAGCTTGCAAGGGAGGTCGGCAATGCCCGCAAGGGACGATAGACACCAGTAGCCTATAGGCGGCCGCTTGCAAGTAAAAGCACCGCTCGCAAGGGCTACCGCTTCGCCAAGGCCGCTAGTCCCAAGGGCGCCGTGGAGGTGCCGCCACGGAGCGAGCCACGGTGGTCACCTTGGCGGGCGATAGCGACGCAGAGGGGGCAAGGGGGTTAGGGCATTCCTTTTGAGAAAAGGACTATTTTACCCCTTTAAATTTAGAAAATTCTAAGGATTGTCCTCATTTACAAAAATTTCAAAATACCCTCAATAATTCTAGAAATTCTAAGGATTGTCTTTTGATCCAGAATTATGAAAATGCCCTTGACAATTCTGGAAATTCTGAGCATTTCTTGATTTTTAAAAAATAATTAATTAAATAATTTAATTAATTATTATATATCTAGTAATCCTACATATGATGTGATGTACATGTGATGTATGATGTGGATGGATGATCATGAGCCATGTGTTATGATGTATGTAATTGTGATTATTATTATTATTGGGGCTTGCGAGCCTCCATTTTTTCTCATTTATTATTGGATCTATGTGCCTGTGATTATTTGTAATTACATAGAGAGGCACGGTGGGAGCGTGGAGGTGATAACGTGACCTACGATGCCGTGGTGAGAGATTATGACGTATGGTGATGCGATGATCCAACGAAATCGATGATGACGAGATCAACAATCACAGGGCATGGAGATGCACTGATGCACACATAGATCCTATTGTGAGTGATTAGGCCCATTGGCTCATGCTTAATCATATTAGGTGACGGCTCATGATCATTCGGTGTGGCTTACATATGTGATGTGTTATGCACCTACTAGATATATGTATATATATATTTGCATACAATGTAGATATATATTAAATATATATGTGTGTGATACGACATATTAGGAGATCAATACAAAATGAAATCCTCTCCTATGATAATATTAAGTCGATAAGCATGAGGCAATAAGATTGACCCATATGACGTTCCATCGTTATAGGAAGAAATTGAATCATGACATAGGTTGAGTTGGCCGAGTCATTCGAGGCTCACCTATCTACATGATCGAGTTTTTTCCTATAACATATAGATGTCGTCAATGACCTGAGGACACGATATGACTTGGTCGAGCAGTCGAGAATATATCCATCAAATCAGACTTATCTTGTAATGATGGTAATGACTTAACTAAACTTCATGGTTGGTCGAGCAATCAAGACCATGATGATTCGAAGGTTGAACATGATGGGAATCATAAGGAGTTGTAATTGGCAAGAGTTGTCTACCTTTTGGTCTTAGTGTTATTGGTCGAGTCCCTCGAGGTTGTAGTAAAATGCCAATTGAATCTCGATCCCCACTATGAGTCTACCGGAGACTTTCGTCTCACGTGTCGAGGGTGTCGCGTGATTTGCTAGGAAAATAATATGAGTACATTAAGATAGAAATCTATATCTTAATTAGTATTTTCTGTAAAATCTGCATATTATTTATTTGTGCTATATCTTGTTTTGTCAGAAATATGTTGCTCACAAACCCCCTGCATGGCATATTTGATGTCAATCGCCTCACTGGTCCAAACTACATAGATTGGCTCTATAATTTGAGAATTTTTCTCACTACAGAGAAACTCGCATATGTCCTTGATACATTTGTACCCATGCCAGAAGAAGGGACAAGCGAGGATGAGATCGCTCGCCATATGAAATATATAGATGATTCCACATTGGTAAAATGTTACATGTAGGCCTCCATGACTCTTGAGTTATAAAGGCAACATGAGAATATAGATGCAGATTCTATCTTTATTCATCTCTGCTAATTGTTTGAGAAATAGGAAAAAACATAAAGATATGAGATATCTAAGAGACTCTTCCAAGCTAGGATGATAGAAGAGATATCAGTTAAGAACTATGTCCTAAAGATGATATAGTAGATCGAGAAACTCACAGGTCTAGAAATAGTCCTAAAGGATAACCTATGCATTGATCTTATACTTCAGCCCCTATCGGATTCCTTTTCACAGTTCATTATTAACTTTAATATGAACAAGCTTGAGGTGACTCTATATGAGATCCTTAATATGTTGAGGGAAGTTGAGAGCATCATCAAGAGAGAGAAGCCAGTTCTCTATATTGGTGAGACTAATAAAAAAAGGAAGGCTAGTAAGACCCTTAAGAAGGGCAAGGGCAAAGGAAGACCAGGTAAGGCAAAGATTGCCAAGAAAGACCTAGCAAAGGATAAAGGAAAGTACTTCCACTACGGCCAAGAACGGGCATTGGAAGAGGAACTGTAAGGACTACCTTGCAAATAAGGCGAAATAGAAGCTTGGAGAAGCTTTAGGTATATTCAAGATCTGTCTCCACTTGTCAAATTTTTATGATAACACATGAGTATTAGATATCGAGAGTATTTATCATATATGCAATTCCTTGCAGTTTCTAGCAAGACTTAGGAGATTGGCCAGAGGCGAGATGGACCTTAAGATGGGTAATGGAGCAAGAGTTGCTGCAATTGCTATTAGGGAGGTCATCATACATCTACTTAGTTGAGTTATTATTGCATTAGATGCATGCTATTTTGTCCCTTCTATTATCAAAAATATTATTTTCATCTCTTGTTTGATAATTAGTATATATAAATTAGTTTTTGAGAACAATAGTTGTTTAATAATTATGGATGATGAGATAATCACTAGAGGGACCCTTATAAATGGCTTATATGTATTAGACACTTTTTCACACATTATGAATATAAATATGTTTAAGAGAAAAAGAGATAAGGTGAATAATGTATACCTATGGCATTGTAGACTAGGTCATATATATGAGGGAAGGATTCAAAAGTTGCTGAAAGATAGATACTTAGATCCATTTGACTATGAGTCATATGCAACTTGCAAACCTTGCCTTCGTGGAAAGATTACCTACTCTCCTTTTAATGGAATTGGAAAGAAAGCCATTGAGTTATTGGAACTCATACATAATGATGTATGTGATTCCATGTTGACTCAGGCTATAGGTGGTTACTCATACTTTATTACATTCACTGATGATTTCTCTAGGTATAGACATGTGTACTTGATGAAGTATAAGTTCAGGCCTTTGAGAAATTCAGGGAATATAAGAATGAAGTAAAGAACTAGATTGGAAAGAGTATTAAGACTCTTCGATCAGATCAAGAAGGAGAGTACTTGAGTACGAAGTTCACCCATTTCCTCAAGGACAATGAGATTCTATCCCAGTAGACACCTCAATATACACCTCAGCTCAATGGTGTATTAGAAAGGAGGAATCAGACACTGTTAGACATGATGCGGTCTATAATGAGTTTTGCTGATCTACCCGTCTCATTCTGGGGGTACGCCCTACAGACCGCAGCTTACCTTCTGAACAGAGTTTCATCAAAGTCGGTAGTATCTACACCATATGAGATATGGAAAAGAAAGAAGCTCGATCTTAAGGTAGTTAAGATTTGGGTTGTCTTGCCCATGTTAGAAGACACAACCCTGATAAGCTAGAATCAAAGATGGAACAGTGCACATTCATGGGATACCCTAAGGAGACTTTGGGGTATTATTTCTATCATCCCGAGGACCAAAATGTCTTTGTTGCCAAGAGAGCTATGTTTCTTGAGAATGAACACATTCTTAGTGGAAATAGTGGGAGTGAGACAGAATTGAATGAGGTTGGAGAACCTAGCTCAAGCACCATTCCAGAGCCTGAGTCTGTTTAGGTACCTAACACACAAATTTCAACTTTGTGTAAGTTTAGCAGAGTATCTCACTCTCTTGAAAGATATGTGAGACATATCATTGGAGAGACTCTCAGGATGTTGATCCTCAAACCTACGAGGAGGTTATTATGAGTATAGACTCCGAAAAGTGACAAGAAGCCATGAATTCTGAGATGGATTTCATGTACTCTAACAAGGTTTAGAATCTTGTGGATACACCTGAGCGTATCGTGCCCATAGGCTGCAAGTGAATATTCAAAAAGAAGATCGGAGTAGATGGAAAGGTAGAGACTTATAAGGCAAGGCTAGTAGCTAAATGATATTATCAAAGACAAGGAGTTGACTATGATGAAACCTTTTCATCTGTAGCTATGCTTAAATCTATTAGAATTCTTTTGGTTATTGCAGTACACTATGACTATGAGATCTGGCAGATAGATGTCAAAATGATACTTTTCAATGACAACCTCGAGGAGGAGGTGTATATGATATAGTCAAAGAGATTCATATCCAGAGAGAGTCTAGATAAAGTGTGCAGGTTGCTCAAGTCCATTTATGGACTAAAGCAAGCTTCCCGAAGTTGGAACATAAGATTTGATGAGATGATCATATCTTATAACTTTGTTAAAAACAAAGATGAACCTTGTGTGTATAGGAACGTAAATGGGAGTGCTATCACCTTCTTGGTATTGTATGTGGATGACATCCTAATCACTGGGAATGATGTAGGAATGCTCTCTATAGTAAAGACTTGGCTATCCGAAAACTTCTCCATGAAAGACTTAGGAGAAGCATCCTATATTTTAGGGATCCGGATCTATAAAGATAGATCCAAAAGGATGCTTGGCTTGTCCCAGTCTAGGTAAGTAGACTCCATTGTCAAAAGGTTTAGCATAGAGAATTGCAAGAGAGGTCTCATACCGATAAGTTATCGAATAACACTTTCTAGGAGTATGTCCCCAAAGAGTCCTAAAGAAAGGGCAGACATGGATAAGATACCTTATGCCTTAGCGATAGGGTCTATCATGTATACTATGCTATATACCAGGTCTGATATAGCATATGCTTTGAGTGTCATAAGTAGGTGTTAGGCAAATCCAGGTTTAGAACATTGGAAGGCAGTAAAGTGTATCTTTAAGTATGTAAGAAGGACTAAGGATCTTTTACTGATATATAGAGGAGGTAGCCTCCAGGCTACGGGCTACATGGACTCAAGTTCTAGTCTGCCATTGATGATAGCAAGTCAAACTCAGGGTATGTTTTCACCCTATATAGAGGAGCAGTAAGTTGGAAGAGTTCCAAGCAAGATACTACTGCTTACTCGACCATAGAGGTGGAATATATTGCTATAGTAAAAGCAATAAAGGAAGGGGTGTGGATGAAGAAGTTCATCAGAGATTTGAGAGTTATACCATGCAGCATGGAGCCGATTCCCATATACTACGACAGAGACAGAGCGATAGCTCTAGCAAGGGAATCTAGGTCTCATCAGAATTGTTTTGAGGAGGTTCCAATGGATTAGAGTAATTATAACCCATAAAGATATAGCAAAGGAAAGAGTTCCATCCGAAAATAACATTGTAGATCCATTGACAAAGCCATTAGCTCATATTGTATTTGAGCGTCATAAGGTCTAATGAGGATCAGACATATAGGTGATTGGCTTTTGGTCAAGTGGGAGATTGCTAGTTACAGGTGCCCTACAAGCCAATCACGTGAGTGATGGCACGTGTGACACACTGCATAATCTTTTTACTTATGATTAATATTAGCATATTCTCACATTATATTATTTGTTGCATATATATATTATGATATCCTTAGTTCTGTGCAATGAGAATCGAATCATAATGAGATCATGATAATGAGATCGATTCACCCTTAAACATATATCCTAAATAATCCCGATCACAGGTTACTCGAGAGAGACATTGAGATAACCTGATAGACTAGTGTACTATATACCCGTCCATATGATGCAGGCGGCTAGTCTCAAAGCCACTTGTATAGAGACACTAAGGATATAGTACAGGTGCTCACTAGAGAATGAGTTTAACGATTGATCCACTTATAGAATGTTGTATGGTTGAAGATACCTAATATCAAACAGTGATTCCATAGTCCTAGTTGTGTATCTGGTCTTTTGACTTAAGACACCAAGGATGCCATGTATGAGTACTCCTTTCTTTGACACCAGACTTATAGGTTTGAAAAGTTTCAGATCTGGTACAACTGGTTATCGGGATTATTACTCAATCTTACGAAAATAATTGAGTGTCAATAGAGGATCATCCACTCTCGGTATCATGAGAGGAATATCTTATATGTGCTTGCTCAAACAAATCTCTGGCCAGAGTCATTTAGATTAAGAGAGAAAGAGTTCTCCGATAGAATCTGATTAGAGCAAGGCAAACTGATTTTAGATATGACCTGATAGTACCATATCCAATATACGATCTCTGGGATATTAGTTGGATAAGGGATTATAGATACATAGTAACTATGGATAGACAGGTCCGATGGATTTGATCCTCCTGCACCGATGGGCTTCAACGATGAGGTATTTGACTCTCCCATATTTATCTTATGATGAATTATATGATACATTTTATGATTTGTATGATAAACTCAAAAAGATCGATAAGAAATATAATTCACTAAAAATGGATCATACATTACTTAATAATGAATTTGATACATTAAAAATTATGCATGACAAATATACATCAACATCTTGTACTTCTTGCTTTAAATATGAAGATTTAAAATCATATAATCCTAAACTTAAAAATGAGTCATTTTAAAAATCATATATTTAAAAAAATATGAAAAAGGACATAATTATCATGAATGAGAAACTAGAATATTACTTAGAAGAATCAATCAATAGTAATCATATAATAGAATCCCTTAAAATGGAAAAATATCACTATGATAAATATTAGAAAAAATTAAAATTGGAAAAATAAGTCACCTTATATGATTTTTACTAACTAAGGTTATGTATCTAGAAATGAAGGAATCTACTTCGTGAATAGTAACACTCGTCAAAAGCCAATAAAATTTGTAAAAGGACATATACTATATATTCTTCCTAAAGCTAAATGCAATTATTTGTGGAAGATTTCTTCTATTCACAGTGATCGTGGTGAACTTAAAGATCATAATTTTTAAAAATTTTGTGAGTCAAATGGGTACATAATTTCTCTACTCCGAGAAATCTATAATAAAATGAAGTTATTGAGAGAAAGAATAGGAATTTACAAGAGATGGTAAAAGTCATGCTTAATGAACATAGCCTACCAAAATATTTTTAGGTTGAAGCCGTTAAAATGATATGCTATGTCATGAACAAGGTTCTCATAAGACCTCAGCTATCTAAAACTCCCTTTGAATTATGGAATAATAAAAAACCTAATATTCATATTTCAAAGATTTTGGTTGTAAATGTTTTATTTTAAATGAAAATTTTACCTTAGAAAAATTTGATACAAAATTTGATAAAGACATTTTTCATGGATATTCCTCTGTTTTTAAAGCTCATCAAGTTTTCAATAAGAGAAATTTAGTTATTGAAGAATCTATCGACATTTTTTTAATGAATCTCCCAATGTTTAGAAAAATGATTTTGATGATGATTTTGAATTTAAATGAGAATTCTTCTCTCCAAAGCAACTTAGATACATCTACTTCTAAAGAAACCTTACCGAAGGAATTGAACTATGTAGAAGCATATCTTACGGAGTTGATTATTATATATACATCAAAAGGTATTTAAACTCATTCTTCATTAAAAACTATTTATTCAAATGCATGAATCATGATGTTTTACTATTTATTCTCATATGATTCTTTTTTTTTTACTAAAGAGGAGATTTACCTAAACGAATCATGATCTTTCACTTGACTTCTTGATATTTATGACTTGAGATTTATTTTATATTTGTTCTCCTATGATTCTTTCTTTTTGTTATTTACTGAAGAGGAGAGTTATCTAAACAAATCATGATCTTTTACTTGACTTCTGGATGCTTACGAAAGATTTTTTTTTTTGACTCTTTTATATTCATGACTTATATACTCCATTTTATTAATGACAAAAGAGAAGAAGTAATTTATATTTATGTTAATAACAAAATAGGAGAAGTAGCAATTCATTATAGTTAACTTATAGTTGAATAAGGTGACTTATATACTCCATTAATATTGGGTCTCATCTAATGAGAACAAAGGCTAATTGGATAATTCATATACAATCCTCTACTCCCTTAAAGTCCATAATATGTGTATGACTCTCTAGGCCCAATACTAAGTTGGAAGTGAGACCTACCTGTCAGCACTCCTTTTGACTCAGTGAATTGTTATCCTATAACAATTTACTCGGCTCAATGATTATGGACATATTAGGCCGCTACGCCATAGTCCCTAGACTATACAGGGGATATAATCTATTGGACAAATCTGTCCTTAGTTATCATGCATCTATATTCTCTCATCCATCTAATATCCCAAAGATCATATATTGGGCATGGTACTATTAGGCCATATACAGAATCCATCCGAGTCTCCCTTTAATCAAATTCTCTTGGAGAACTCCTCTCTAAATCTGAATGACCCTGGCTAGGGATTTTCCTAAGTGATAACACATGAGATATTCCTCTCATGATACCAAGAGTGGTTGATCCTATATTAACGCTCAGTCTTCATAAGGTTGGCTACCAATCCCGATAATCGATTGTACCGGATTTGAAACTTTCCAGACCTGTAAGTCTAGTGTTAAAGAAAGAAGTACCCAAATAAGACATTTTGGTGTCTTAAGTCTAAGGACAAGACACACAACTGGGACTATGGAATCGCTATCAGACATTATAATCATTAACCATACAACATTCAATAAGTGGATCAGTTAGTAAATTTATTTTCCAATGAGCACTTGTACTGTATCCTTAGTGTCCTCACAGAAGTGGATCCGAGATCAGCTACCTCCATTATATAGATGGGTATATAGTACACTGGTTTGGCTAGTTATCTCGATGATCTTCTCGAGTAACCTACGATCGGGATTATTTAGGATCTATGTTTAAAGGCGAATTGGTCTCATTATCATGATCTCATCACAATTTGATTCCCATTACACAGAACCAAAGACATTATAATATATATATGTAACAAATAATATAATGTGACATTATGACAATAATAATCATAAGTAAAAAGATCGTGTAGCATGTCACACATATCATCACTCACGTGATTGGCTTATAAGACACTTGTAACCAGTAGAGTCCTTATTGATCATGGATCTTTCAATAAGCCCTTTTTTTTTATTTATAAAAATAACTTCAGTCCTAGTTAAATTTAGTAGGGTTAGTTTAGACCTTGAGCAAGATAGGTTAGGTTATTCACTTCTCTGCAACCGTGGTGATCTTGGGGTGGGGCGGATTGTGGTCGCTCTTGCCTTAGTCTCATGTGAGGTTCTCTATGCTTGCTCGAGACCATTGCATGATAGCAATGCACTGATTGAAGTACCTCGGGGACTCTCATTGGTATCTTTTTTACTAATGACCAAAAGATGCGAGAGGGCTTTAGTCCCATCATAAAGGATTGAATCAAAAGTGATAGATGACCATTATCTACGCCCCATATCTCATTAATCAATCGATTGGCGAAGTCGGAGAGTGTCTCCTCCTCACCTTATCAGAGTTTGAGAAGCATCATCATCATCGATCTTCAGCGCCCATTCCCAAGGAAGTGGAGCTTGAACTCTTTTGTTAGTTGAGTAAAGGAGCTAATAGAGAGCGACTTTAGATGAGTGTATCACCCTCTTGTTAGGCCTCTTAAGGTGGTCAGAAAGGCGTGACACATTAGGGCATCTAAAGTGTTGTATACCGACATCTAAGTTCATAAGGCAGCGACATGCTCCACAGGATTAGTAGCATTATCAAAGGCTTCTATTGATAGGAGGCAAAAGTTTGTCAGGATCGGCTCCTCCTGGATATACTAGATAAATGGTGATCGACGTAAGGTGGGGTCGACCTTCCCATCACCCCTAGAGTTGGTCCATTTTGCTACAGTTGGATCCTCAAAGAGATCCATTAAATCAGTTGAATGGTCTTGGATTCGAGTAGAGCTAAGTGATGATGGGGTAGTCTATTGAACTCTACGATCAAGGAGTAAGGTGCTCCCTTGGCTAGTGGTTCGATAGGCCTTGGATGCCCTTGAGATATTGGCAAGTCATCAGGTGGTAGGGTCCCAATGGACACTGATGTCAATGGTTGCCAAACTACTGATAGTGACTAAGGAGGTGGCATCTCCTATTAGTCTAGCTAAGGTAGAAGCAAGGTCACAACTAGTATCATGTTCGCTAGTACTTGCATTTTCTAGGTAAGTGATAGGACCCTAACAGGGTTGAGTTCTCATCTATTAAGTCATGTTCTTTACTGAGTCATGTTGCTCAATCCAATCATGTCAATTAGGAGTCCTAGTAGGAATTGGAGTATATTTGATTAGGAGTCCAAGTAGATGTCTATTTTAAGAGTCCAAGTTCAATTAGGAGTCGGTTAAGAGTCTCTATAAATAAAGGTGTAACTATTTTGTTTTAAGCAATCAATGAAGAAAATATGTTTTAGCCAATAGGCCAAAACCCTAAGAGGCCCGATCCCTTATAGAGATCAAGAAGGATCGATCCCCGATAGAGATCAAGGAGGGTCGATCCCCTATAGAGATCAAGGAGGCTCGATCCCCTCAAAGTGATTATTTATCACCCTCCACACACCCTTCCATCTTCATCCATGATAGAACCCTAGGGGTTCCTATCATCTGGCATCAGAGTAGCATTCTTGACCTCTCGCTGTTCATCCACTCCACCGTCGCCCCTATTATGATCATTTATCATCAATAGAAACCTTTGGGTTCCTATCAATTGGTATCAGAGTAGTGTTCTTTGGCACTTTCGCTGCTGTCATCCATCATCTCCCCAGCCACCCCTACCACCTTCAACTGCTGCTGCCATCTGTAACCCTAGATTGTAGCCACCGTCTTCCATATGTTACTACTACCGCATTACCATCTAACCCTAGATTACAGCCACCTTTTCTAACCCCTTACTACTGTTGCTACTGCCATCTAGCCTAAGTCGTAGCCGACCCTCTCATCCTCTTACTACTGCCATCTAGCCCAAGTTGCAAATGCCCCCTTCATCTTGTGCTGTCATCGCTGCCACCTCCCAACCTCATATCGCAACCTCCAATAGCACCATCATCGCCCTAGCATCTCCTCATCTTGTGTTGCTATCGTTGTTGCCTCCTAACCTTAGATCTAGTCGCCAACAATACTGTCATCTCAGCCACCTTGCTGTAGTTTCTCACCATCTTCACTACAACAATCATCATCCTCACCCTCGTTAGCTGATGCACATCCCCCACTAATCTACTATAGCGATTCAATAGACCGTAATAGCGATCTGCTCGTTGCTTGCACATCGCTGCCCGATGCTGCCATCTTACTGCCTTCTTCAAATCTACTATTTCACATTGTTGCAGTGCTACCATCACCATCGCCCCTGCCTCTACTGCTACCGCCCTCATCTACCACTTGCAATCCATGCAGTTGCCACCGTCGTTGCTGTTGCCTTCCTCTACTGCAGTGATCTCTTGCTGCCATCTCTGCCTCCCACTGAAATGCACAGCCCTCTATCGTCCACTCCAACAGCCATTTCCATTTATCTCAGTGTTGCTTCTTCCCTATCACTACCATCTTTGTGCTGTCATCTCCCTTTTTCCCTTCAGTAGCAATGAGCATCACTGCTTGCATGACACTGCTAGCCTCTACTGTAGTGATCTCTCGCTACCATCTCTGTCCCAACATTGCTACCTCCCCTGCTTCCCGCTACCTTCTTCCTCTACCAACCGAAAATCATTGGCATTAGTTACCAATAATGCCTCTTGTAGCCATGCAGTCATCGACAGCAATTGTTTCCTACAACTGCTTACCATGGGCCCTAACGACACCACGACGGTCGCTGGACCCTCACTGATGCCCTCTTCCTTCTCTTCCCGCTACTGTCCTATCCTTGTTTGAACCCCCCTTCTTCCTCTACCCAGTGCTACCATCTCTAGCCCTCTGCCATAGTCGCATGACCTGCTGCCACTGTCTTTCCCCTGCGCCTCCATTGGAGACGATGTCACTGCCCCTCCCTTGCTGCCATCTTCCTCCCAAACCCACCTCTGCCATAGCCAATGCTGCTGGCATCTCCTCCCAACAGTGCATGCAACAACAACAGTTGTTGCCCTCATCGTCATCCCTTCTTCTCTGCCTTTACTATTACCGCTATTCCCCTCCAACTGCACCCTACACCTCCTGTTCATCTCTAGTGCCTCACCGCCACTACCACAGTTTTAGGACCCCAACTGAGTTGAGTCCTAGTTAATTGAGTCGAGTCCTTAGATTGGGCCTTGTTGGCCAACCTAGACCTGATATTAGGTCGACTAGGAGAAGATTTGAGTCTATAAATCAACCCAAATCCTAGTGAGGTTAGGATTCACTGAACTGGAGTCTGAATAAGAGTCATGGGTCAGAGTCAATTGAGTCATAAATATAATAAACCCTAATCTCGCCACCACCCCTAGTAAATAAGTGGTTGGCTAGGGTTGGGGAGGAGTCCTTATAGGATAGGAGTCTCCTAGCCACCTTCTCCTCTTAAGAGAGACTTGCTAGCGCAAAAGGGGGAGAGTTCCACTTAGCTTGGACTCTGTCTAAGGTGGAATAAGAATAAAATTAGGAGTTGGAGACTCCTATAGCCACCAACCACATCATGATTAGGAGTTGGCTAGGGGTTAGGAGTTGAGGGGAAGATGAGTCTTGGTTTAGTAGGAGTCTTAATTTACTTGGAGTACAAGTTGATTAAAAGTTAGAGTTTATTAGAGTACGAGTCTTATTAGATGTTAGTGTTTAGAAGCCCTATAAATAGCTTGTATTCTCCCCTATTTTCATCATCAATATATCAATTACTTTTTAGCCTATGTGTAGAAAACCAAGGAGGGAGGAACCCCTATAGAGTTCCAAAGAGGCTGATCCCCTATAGAGATCACCCCAAGCTTAGAATCTGTAAGGGTTCTACTATGTGTAGAAAACCAAGGAAGGAGGAACCCCTATAGAGTTCCAAAGAGACTGATCCCCTATAGAGATCACCCCAAGCTTAGAACCTATAGAGATCACCCCTATAGAGATTAGCTAGAGGTGAGATGGATCTCAAGATGGGCAATGGAGCAAGAGTTGTTGCAGTTGCTGTTAAAGAGGTCACCCTATATCTACCTAGTGGAGCTATTATTACATTAGATGCATGCTATTTTGTTCCCTCTATTATCAAAAATATTATTTCTATCTTTTGTTTGATAATTAGTGGATATAAATTAGTTTTTTAGAATAATAGTTATTCAATAATTATCGATGATGAGATCATCACTAGAGGGACCCTTACAAATAGCTTATATGTGTTAGACACTTCTCCACATATCATGAATATAAATATGTCTAAGAGGAAAAGAGATGAGATGAATAATACATACCTATGGCATTGTAGGCTAGGTCCTAAACATAAGGGAAGGATTCAAAAGTTGCTGAAAGATGGATACTTCAATCTATTTGACTATGAGACATATGCAACTTGCGAATCTTGCCTTCGTGGAAAGATGACCAACTCTCCTTTTAGTGGAACTGGAGAGAGAGAGCCACCAAGTTATTGGAACTCATACATAGTGATGTATGTGGTCCCATGTCGACTCAGGCTATTGGTGGTTACTCATACTTCATTATATTCACTGATGATTTCTCTAGGTATGGACACTTGTACTTAATAAAGTACAAATCTGAGGCCTTCGAGAAATTCAAGGAATATAAGAATGAGGTAGAGAACCAAATTGAAAAGAGTATTAAGACTCTTCGATCAGATCGAGGAGGAAAGTTCTTGAGTATGGAGTTCACTCATTTCCTCAGGGATAATGGGATTCTATCCCAGAGGACACCTCCTTATACACCTCAGCTCAATGGTGTATTAGAAAGGAGGAATTGCACACTATTAGACATGATATGATGCATGATGAGTTTCGTTAACCTACTCGTCTCATTCTGGGGGTACGCCCTATAGACTGCAACTTATCTTCTGAACAGAGTTCCATCAAAGTTGGTAGTATCTACACCATATAAGATATAGAAAGGAAAGAAGCTCGATCTTAAGATTGTTAAGATTTGGGGTTGTCCTGCCTACGTTAGAAGACACAACTCCAATATGTTGGAATCAAGGACAGAATAGTGCACATTCGTGAGATACCCAAAGGAAACTTATGGGTATTATTTTTATCACCCTGACGATCGAAAGTTCTTTGTTGCCAAAAGAGCCATATTCCTTCTAAAAGAACATATTCTTGATGGAAATAGTGGGTGCAAGATAGAATTGAGCGAGGTTAGAGAACCTAGCTCAAGCACTATTCTAGAGCCCGAGTCTGTTCAGGTACCTAACACACAAGTTCCAACTTTATATAGGTCTAGTAGAGTATCTCACCCTCCTAAAAGATAGTGAGACATATTAGTGGAGAGGAGATGACTCTCAGGATATTGATCCTCAGACCTACGAGGAGGCTATTATGAGTATAGACTCCGAAAAGTAGCAAGAAGCCATGAATTTTGAGATGGATTTCATGTACTCTAACAAGGTTTGGAATCTTGTGGATGCACTTAAGGGTATTGCACCTATCGACTGCAAATGGATCTTCAAGAAGAAGATCGGAGTGGATGGAAAGGTAGAAACCTATAAAACAAGGCTGACAGCTAAAGGATATCGTCAAAGACAAGGAGTTGACTATGATGAAACCTTTTCACCTATAGCTATACTTAAGTCCATTAAAATTATTTTGGCTATTGTAGCACACTATGACTGAGATCTAGCAAATGGATGTCAAAGCGGTATTCCTCAATGGTAACCTCGAGGAGAAGGTGTATATTATACAACTAGAGGGATTCGTATCCAAAGAGAGTCCAGATAAGGTGTGCAAATTGGTTAGATCCATTTATAGATTGAAGCAAGCTTTCCGAAGTTGGAACATAAGATTTAATGAGGTGATCGGATCATATGACTTCGTTAAGAATAAAGATGAGCCTTGTGTACAGGAAGGTAAGTGGGAGCACTATCACCTTCTTAGTGCTATATGTGGATGACATCCTAATCATTGGGAATGATGTAGGAATGCTCTCCATACTAAAGGCTTGGCTATCCAGAAATTTCTCCATAAAAGACTTAGGGGAAGTATCCTATATTTTGGGGATCTGGATCTATAGAGATAGATCTAAGAGGATGCTTGGCTTGTCCCAGTCTATATTTTGTGAAATGGTTTGGCATGGAGAATTCTAAGAGAGGTCTCATACCAATGAGATATGGAATATCACTTTATAGGAGTATATCCCCAAAGACTCTCGAAGAAAGGGCAGACATGGATAAGATACCTTATGCCTTAGCGACAGGGTCTATCATGTATGTGATGCTATGTACAAGGCCTGATATAGCACATGCTCTAAGTCTCACGAGTAGGTATCAGGCAAATCTAGGTTTAGAACACTGGAAGGTAGTAAAGTGTATCTTTAAGTACTTGAGAAAGACAAAGGATCTTTTACTGGTATATGGAGGATGTAGCCTCCAGGTTGAGGGCTACATGGACTCAAGTTTTTAGTCCAACATTGATGATAGCAAGTCAAATTAGGATATGTTTTCACCCTAAATGGAGGAGCAGTAAGCTGGAAGAGTTCCAAGCAAGATACTACTGCTGACTCGACCATAGAGGCGGAATATATTACTACAGCAGAAGCAGTACGGAAGGGGTGTAGATGAAGAAGTTCATCAAGGATTTGGGAGTCATACCAAGTAGCGTGGAGCTAACTCCCATATATTTTGACAGTGATAGGGCGATAACTCTAATAAGGGAACTTAGGTCTCATCAAAATTATTCTGAGAAGGTTCCATCTGATTAGAAGGATCATGACCTGAAAAGATATAGCAATGGAAAGAGTTCCATCCAAAGATAACATTACAGATCCACTGACGAAGCCACTGGCTCAGATTATATTTGAACGTCACAAGGTCTGATAGGATCAGATATATAGGTGATTGGCTTTTGTTCAAGTGGGAGATTACTGGTTACAAGTGCCCTGCAAGCTAATCACATGAGTGATGACACGTATGACACGTTGCGTGATCTTTTTACTTATGATTAATATTGGCATATTCTCACATTATATTATTTATAGTATATATACTGTGATGTCCTTGGTTTTATGCAATGAGAATCAGATCATGATGAGATCATGATAATGAGATCGATTCACTTTTAAACACATATCCTAAATAATCCCGATCATAGGTTACTCGAGAGGGACATCGAGATAACCAGACAGACTGATGTACTATATACCCGTCCATATGATGGAAGCGACTGTTCTCATAGCCACTTGTATGGAGACACTAAGGATATAGTACAGGTGCTCATTGGAGAATGAGTTCACTGATTGATCTGCTTATGGAATGTTGTATGGTTAATGATACCTAATGTTAGATAGTGATTCCATAGTCCCAATTGTGCATATTGTCCTTTGACTTGAGACACCAAGGATACCTTATATGAGTACTCCTTTTTTTAATGCCAAACTTACAGGTTTGAAAAGTTTCAGATCTGGTACAACTGATTATCGAGAATGGTAGCCAACCTTATGAAGGCAATTGAGTATCAATAAAGGATCATCCACTCTCAATATCATGAGAGGAATATTTCATATGTGCTTGCTCAAACAAATCCCTGGCCAGGGTCATTTGGATTGAGATAGAAAGAGTTTTCTAAGAGAATCTAATTAAAGCAAGATTATGATAGATTCCGTATGTGACCTGATAGTACCATGTCCAATATACGGTCTCTGGGATATTAGTTGGATGAGGGACTATAGATACATAGTAACTGTAGACATATAGGTCTGATGGATTTGATCCCTCCTATACCGTCTGGGGACTATGGGGTAGTGGCCTAGTACATCCATAGTCAATGAGTCGACTAAATTATTATAGGGATAATAATTCACTATATCAGAAGGAGTTCTGATGGGAGTGACTCATGGCCAGCTCAGTATCGAGCCTAGAGGGTCATACACATATAGTGGATGCTTCAACGAATAGAAGATTGGATAGAGATCCAATTAGCCCCTATTCTTACTAGATGAGACTCTATGCTGATGAGCTCCTTGATTAAGGCCCAATTAGAGGCCTAAAAAGATTATTCGATAGAGATCCAATAATACAAGATTAGTGGGTAATTGGATGGAGATCCATTACCCACTAAGGCAGGAGCCCTAGGGTTTTTGGTGGCTCTCTATAAATAGGAGGGGAGACTCATGGTTGATGGGCTGCAGCTTTAGCCACCATCTCATATTCTCCTCCCTCCCTCTATGCAAGAGTTGCAAGATCAAATTGGAGGAGTTTCGATGCAGATATTCATCGTACGGATACCACAAGAAAGGAGGACGCTTGACCTCCTTCATCTTTTCCATTTGGATCTGGAATACAGGGATATATGATCTCCCTAGGTAAAATCAATGTCTCACATATCATGGTTTTATTAATTTTTATGTTTTTCTCATGACTCTAATAATTTTCTTTATGATGATTTAATCTATGTGGGAATCTAGTTTTTGTTTTGATTTTCGCTGCACATGTGATGCAACCGCTGAGGTTTCCCAACACATATCGGATCCTTGCTGAAATTGTTGCTACCATCCATGTCATCTTTAGGGCACCCCTATAGCCTTAAGACGCAGCCATTATAGCCTTTTTTTAATTTCCATAGCCAACCCAAATCGCAGCCCAAATAATGGTCTTCCACAGCCACCAAACCTTCCACTAACCCTTATCTTCTGTAGTCGTCGAACCTTGCCAAACTGGTTGCTTCCCCAATAGTAACCATAAACCTTCCTTCCCAACCTCAAACCACTACCAAAAAAATTCTTTGCAGCCTCCACAGCACCCTCAAACTGTAGCACCAACAGTAACCTAAACTGCAAGCTATCAACCCTAAACCGCAATCTTGATCCGTCACTCTTTTGGCCACCAATCCCTACCAAATCAATTGCTGCCATCAATAGCAACCCTAAGCCAACCTTCTAACCCTAAACCTCTATCATCAAATCTCCCTTAGAGCCTCTATAATAGCCCCAAACAGTAGCATCAATAGTACTCTCTTTGTCAAAAAATTTTGCTGCACTACCTTCGGTACTTCTTGCTGCATCCACACCCAATTCCTTCCAAATCCATTGCTGTCATCAATAGCAACCCTAACCCATTCCTTTAACCTTAAACCTTAGCTATTATACCCCCTATATGACCCCTACAGCAGCCCTAAATCATAGCCCCATCAGCATCCAAAAATAGTAACCTTTTAGTCCCAAACCATAATCATCTACCCTTGATCCACCACCTCTTTCGGCCATCAATCCACCCAACCGTTTTATATCACTGGCCTAACAATAGGAGAAGGATATTGATATCTCAGATCTAGAGGCACATGTAATGGCATGTCAAGGTTCAATCGATGCCAAGTTGGAGGCATTTGAATCACGCATGGAGGACAGATTACGTGCCTTTTTCGCCGACTTTGGATTGGGCCGATCTCCAAGCCCAACAAAATTCTATCAAAGTGCAAGTTTAGAGAGGCCTCTCAAAAAGAAAGTATGAGACACTGATATAAGGTAGTCACGCATGAGGGAGGACTTCCCTCAATGGGAAGGAGATTTGAAGGGATAGATTTCACACGCTGAACGTTACTTCCGTCATCACCAAACACCAGAGGATTCCATGGTGGACACCACTATCATCTACCTTGAAGAAGATGCTATACAATGGTATAATTGGATTGAATACAACTATGGAACTCCGACGTGGATACAATTTAAGTACGCACTACTGAACCACTTTGGGTTGACCAAGTACGAGAATACATAAATAACTTGCCAAGATCCGACAAACCTCCACAATCCAAGAATACCAAACTAGGTTTGAGGAATTATCTTACTTTGCTCGTGTTTGGTCTGACAAAAAATTATTAGGGATGTTCATTGAAGGACTCAAGCCAAAAATTAAAGGAGAGATTAAAGCGCGACAGCCCCCCACCGTGAAGGCTACAGTCTTTTTCGCCCGAATCTAAGAGGAACAGCTAAACCAAGATGCTCGAAGGATGAGAACTACTCCTAGACTAGTAATATATAAACCTTTCAGCACCCCCTACTCCCAGTCATGCTTTACTGCCAAAACAAATGACAAGAGAAGAACTTCGTGATAGATCGGTGAAGGGCCTTTGTTGGCATTACAATGAACTTTGGAGCCACAACCATCGCTGCAAAAAATAGAAACTTTCCATGATAGAACCTATAGAAGCATATAAAGAAGATGACCTTGAACCTAAGGAGGAGAACACAAAGGAGGACCTGCAGCCGACTGATTGCATGACTCACACTCTAGCTAGCCATGTAAATCTGCAAGCAATGAAAGTTGAAGAATCTCTTAAGCAGTAGTCGGTCACTTGCCTCATCAAGACCAAGAGCCCCAATTACCTTATGAATGGTATAAAGTAAAGCATGTGACCATACATGGGAAAGTGGGAGTGAAGAAAAGACACAATGCTTTGAGAAGTTTGCTACCTCCACCGAACTGAGCTGATTTCATCCTACTAGACTACACGACCTTTGTATGCTAATCTTATAGGAGGAACCACCAGCATATATTTGGCTTTATTGTTGTCCACATCTTCAGAGGACCAAAGCTAAAAGGATTATCTAGGAGACACAGATCATTCGGTCATGACCTTCCCTTGTAATGACACTTTATCTCCAAAAGCTTTGCCTCTTTGTCTACAGGGATAAGCTCTTCCTGAAGTGCCACATCCAGCTGAACCAACTATGGCTTTTGATGTAGTACTCTCAGATCTTTGGCTACTTCCACTACCTCTCTCAGGAGTGGACTATGCTATTTGAAGTCTTCCCTATTGATGATCATAAGAAGATCAAGTCCCTCCAACAATAGTACTAGCATAGAATCTATGATTGGATGGAGATCAAAATTCTAAATGAACAAGAGGAAGGCATCCACATGTCCACCATCTATGGGGTCTTCACAGCCATGATGTCATCTATATTAGTCTTAGCATTACCAGATCGAAATGAGGAGTTTGAAATTGGAGCAAACAAAACAGGAGTTGAGATCGGCACCACCCTCTTGCAAGCTGGCCGACACCTAATCAGCAAAGGCTCTCACTATATTTCACACGATGCTTCTAATCTATAAAGGGATACTAATTACTGCTATATTTGAAGTTTGGCATGATACAGGTCAATAGCACAAAAGAGAGATGAAAATAGGTTCGGTAAAATTACAGCTCCTAACCTCCTTAGACTCAGAATGGGCTCACACCACTAGGGACCTTATCAAAGGGGAGCAATTATTCCAAAAGAAGGCTCAGTTATTATTAAAGAACAACTAAGTGGTAGCCTATGTAAGAAAGAAATAGCCCCTCGACAAATACAAGAGCAGAAGAAAGTTTACTGTTGAATATCGAGTTTCCCTTTATCTCTAGCCCTACTAGCAGAAAATTCGAGCCTCAAGGAAGTGGTCCCCCTACTACTTTGGCCATTGCAAAATTGAGGATCATAATAGAGTCATGACTTATGGATCATATCAGTACATTAATTTAAAAATATAATTAATCCTCCAAGTATTTCATTACAAATGGAAGTTTAGAAAGGATGACTCAACCCAGATCCATCCACCTGACATCCCAACTGATGAGGAGGTTCAAGTTCAGCTGATGATCACATGGGATCGTAGGATCGTGATGCACCACTATCCAAATACTATTACCCTTGATAGAGAGAGACAAGATAATGCTGGACTATTGGACCATAGTGCGCCTACCGTAGATACCACAAGAAAGCTTCAAGGAGAATTACAGATCAGGACCTAAAGTTTATGGAGCTTTAGCCTTGAGGACAAGGCTGATTTAAAGAGGGCGGGTCAGTTATGACTCTAGCTAAGGGAGTCCTAATTTAGTTTCATGGAAGAGGATAATCATATAAAATCTAAGGGGCATTCATGTAAATCCTATCTAGTCGACCCCTATTAAGGAAAGTAAGGATTCCAGCTAGGTTAGGATTAGCTGAGGAAGATATTTGAGAGGAGAGTAAGATGCATGTTGCCTTAATTAACTATCCCTTATCCTAGTTAAAGAGGGATTGGTTGAGGAAGGGTTAAATTAGACTAGGATTATGAAACAATAAAGCAACCGTCCACCCCTAGATGGACCTGTTGGTGGTTGGACTTAGAGTTACATTAGAAGTTGCTTTAGGAGTTGGTTAAGGGTAGGAGTCTTGAAGTTGGAGTCCTCTTAGGAATTAGGGATTTAAAGCCTATACATAGTCTTGTAATCATCTACTTTTTATCATCAATAGATCAATTATCTTTCAGCTCATGTAGCAGAAAACTAAGGAGGGAGGAACCCTATAGAGTTCTAAGGAGGCCGATCCCCTATAGAGATCACCCCAAGCTTAGAATCCGTAAGGGTCCTAACACTAACATGGAGATCAAATCCATGCACTAGATCAAGATTACAATTGATCCTCCGGGTTGTCATGGACAACAATGTAAACAAGGTGTTCGATGAAATGCTTGTGTTAGTCCGTGTCCTTCGGTTTAGGTATATATCTTGTACAACAAGAAGCAGGCTTGCAGTAGGCTTGGCAGGCCTAGTTTGATTTGCTTTATGGCCAAGTTTGGCTTGTAAATACAAGTGTGTCTTATAAGCACTTGTGGGGACATCGGTCTATAGTGGACCATTATCCTTTGTGTGCAACCTCTCTGAGTTTGGAATGTCCATGGGTGCAATTTATATTTTGGCTTTATAAAGTGTTTTTCTTGAGCAGTTGCTTGTGGATCCCGTGGAAATTGCTTCTTCTGGCCTGTTTTCTCTTTTTGTAAGTCTGTGGGATTTTAGGAGATCTCGGGGAGGGTTGACCTTTGCGGACACGCATTGGTGCCGCAGGCAAAATCAGCTAAGCCCGTGACAATGTGGTATCGAGCGGGACAAGCACACGCAAAAACACTTGCCATACAAATGTGGGCAACCTAGCTAGGCTGTGTGGAGGACAGCCAGCACGCGCAACCGTTTGAGGGAAATGGACATTGAGATGTAGGGAAAGGAGTCGCTCAGAGGAGCGAGCATCCTAGTTTGGCATTCAAGGAATAGCCAACCCCTTTGCGCGAGAGGCACCACGAGGACAAGCGAGCGAAGAAGAATGCGTAGCACACAAAGATTGGGATGGTTGAGTTTGAGCTATAGCTCGACGTTGGCAACCAAACTTGACGGTGCTTAAGGCAAAGCAGGGCGCTTGGTGAAAGATGAGATTGTGCAAGGTGGGAGGTGTTGTGTAACGACCAAAAGAGTTGTGCAAAGCTCACAGAGGTGAGGGGAATTGCTAACTCGAAGGATTCGGAACTCATGCATGGGCTTGTACACGGATGATGGAGTGTTCGTGGCCATCCCAAGGTGCGATTAGAACTCGGCGCCATGGAGCATCAGAACTTTCTCTTCAACATGGAAAGGATATGTCCGTAGGTGGCTGAAATGTGCAACAAATTCAGCATGTTGCTAGACCTTGAAGGGTGCAGTGGAGACTGTATTGGAGAAGGGTCGTAATCTAGCAAGTACATTTGTGGGGGCAGAACAAAGCACAAGTTCAGTAAGACGGAGTAGTCCAAAGGGGATGATGGTCTCCGAAACTTCCAGTGGGAAGTATGTAAAGAGAAAAGTTGCTCCAGCAGGACAGATATCCAGGAGGGATAAGTCCTAGTTCTCTAGTGGGAGAATCATGTGCAACGGACTGCACATATTGAGGAAGAGTTTCTCAAGGTTATATCTCCATAAAGCTCAACGGACCGAGTGAGCGACGAAGAGTTGTCGCATGATCTCGAAGGAGGTAATACATTGGTGGATGCATTTCGAGATCAAGTGGGGGAGCAATCCATGGCAACATCATGTGAAGGCACACTTAGAGTCGAGGCAGAAATCGAACTCAACAGAGGGCTGACCCGTGGAATGGTGGACGTGAGGGCCACTATCAACTCAGTGCAAATCGAGGAGCAGAGCGACTTGGGTGGAACTCGGTGAAGTATCCAAGCCGCATGAAGGGAGTCGACATAGAAGATGGAACATGGAGCGGAGGCATGGAGCTTTCCTTAGACAGAGGTCAAGGGCATGAACTCTTGTAGAGGCAAGAGTAGGATCATGTTGTTCTATGGGTTCTTCATTCTTATGGGACAGACTTATTTTGCATGGTGCCAAAGATGAAGGGAGCTTCAAGGCACATGCAAGCTACCTAAGAGATGCATTTGATGGAGTAACTAAGGTGATTCAACTTGCGGAGGTAAAGTTAGGATCATGAGACCTTAGTACGGGGCAAGAGGACACAGAGGCGGGTACTCTTAAAGAATATGCCACAGTGTTGCCATTCGAGTTGTCAAGAACAGGAGGTGCATAGCAAGATTGTGTTAGTAGGGGATAGAGGCCCAAGATCCAAACAATGGTGCACCAACTCTAGCGAAGTCAGGGGACTTCAGGAGCTACTAGGCGACGGACTGTCCTAGAGCTATGCTTCATCCAAGTGTAACCCAGGAGTGGGGGGGGACGAAGGGGAATTGCTAAGGGAGCGAACTAAAAATCGGAGATGGCGGAGGCCCTACGATGTGTTGGCAGAGGCCACACGTGGAGAAGTCGTAGTCCGAGTTCATCACATGAGAATCTGTATGCAATGGAGATGTCACCAGGAGGCGACATGGTGCAGCGGATCGTGGTGGAATAGTTCGTGACAATGCAATACAAGCAATCTTGTCCCGTGAGGGACCAAATCATGCGGAGGTATGATCAGGAGTTACTGGGAGCTCCACTTTGGTGTACAACACAACAAGAAGAAGGGCTATGGATTCAAGGAGTGAATGTCGTAGTACCACAGAGGCGGGTCTTCGTGTGTGCATCAAAGCTTGCATTGGATGAAAGCCTTAGTCATCAGCATATGGGAGTTGTATACCACCGAGGAAGAAGTCCAAGTGCACGTACCAGTGAGTCCCATGGAGGGGGACATGATCATGTGAATGATCAGGAGTTGCTGGGAGCTCCACTTCGGTGAACCATGCAACGGCAAGAAGGGCTGTGGATTCAAGGAGTGAATGCCACAGTACCGCAGAGGCGGGTCTTCCGTGTGTATGCATCGAAGCTTACATCAGATGAAAGCCTTGGTCGTCAGCATATGGGGGCTGTGTACCACCGAGGGAGTAGTCAGATTGCAAGTACCAGTGAGTCCCATGGAGGGGACTTGATTAACTGGAGCAGTTGGAGAGTTGGGCTTGCTCATATTCGCAAGGGCGGCAAGTTAGAGGACAAGGCCGAGTAAGCGAACGTTGCTACCAAGGAAGCTAAGGAGAGCAGAATCGGCGAGCCCTGCAACAAGATGGCGGAGGCCATACATGAGAGTTGTAGTCTCTCTCCATCGACCAAGGAGAATCGCTAGGAGGACACGGTGGTGTCGGGCGGTGGTCGAAAGGCGAGGCGGCAGCGAGTCCAACGGGCTCAGCTACCCAAAAGAAAAGCGACGGTTAGAGAGGAGGTGGACTCGGAGGAGCTCCACGGTGCCACAAAGGCAGATCTACCGATCGCGAAGGAAGGGATGAAGATGCAAGGTAACGGATAGTAGTGCTATGGGCTTGGCAGCGCCATGGTACCGCAGATGCGGGACTTCCGTGAAGTCATCGATCCCTTGCCCTCATGAAGGGACAACATTGGTCGTAAAAGGGGCCAAGGAGGTGGAGAATACAGAGGTAAACTCCAAGTACCAAGACGAGGCAGAAGGACAGAGGCCAAGAAACTTCATAAGATCGATGTTGATGGACTTCTCATCTAGATAGTCGAAATTAAGGGACTTCGGGTTGATGCAGGAGTGCTCGACCAGGGAACGAAGTAGGCAATACATGGTACTGTACCTTTCGACTCAAGAGGAGTAGGCGGCAAAGGTGATGGAGAAGACGGTACAATCCCAAAGGCGACCAGACCTATCAAAAACTTCTTGCATTCCAGAAGTTCAATGGCAGTGGGAAGGTAAATCACAGTAGCTAACCCAACGCAAGGAGTGCAACCACTTCAAGTGCTTCAGAAGTGTGAGCAAAGAGCGAATGTTAGTACCCAGCTTAATGCATGAAGTACAAACTCGAGGAGGCAGGCGAAATCAAGTAACCTTTGCCAAGCGAAATTGAGTAACCTTTGCCTTCTCAACTCGAGAGAATGGGCGAAACCAAGTACCCCAATTCTCTTAACTCGAGGAGGAGAGCAAAACCAAGTAACCTTACCTTCTCAACTACGAAGAGAATGGGTGAAGTCAAGTATCCCAGTTCTCTTACTTATCCAAGCAGGGGAGCTCTGCACAAGTTCGGTGACCCTTCAAAGAAAGCTTATGGAAGACAATGGTTGTCAAATCATCACCGTTTGTGATCAGTGCTATTGAGAATAGTTTTTCCACTTCATTTCCCAATTGACTAAGAGGGAGTGATGCGAACATACTTGGAAGTGACAACTAACAGCGGAAGAAGGTTCAATGGGCAAACATTATGGAAAAAGGACCTTAAAAACTTCAAAGTCTGTGAGGCGATGCTCGTTAAAGCTCCAACAAGCATCTACCCAGTTCAAGCAATATGAGTATACTGCGATATTGGCACATAATAAGGCAGGTCTTTTCCTTCATCAGAGGGATCCGCGAGAACCAACAAGGACCGACAACTCAACCCCACAGATTCGTCATTGGTGAGTTGAAGCGGCATGGCGGATTAGAGTTCGACTACTCAACAATAGTGGCGGCTAGGAGCCAAAGGCGTGTTGCCAAAGCGAAGATTAAAGATTGAGAATGCGAGGAGATGCGTCTGTGGCTTGGCGAGGACATCGAAGGAATAAGTGGGGAGAATGTCACGGACAACAATGTAAACAAGGTGTTCGATGAAATGCTTGTGTTAGTCCGTGTCCTTCGGTTTAGGTACATATCTTGTACAACAAGCGGGCTTGATGAGCTTGGCAGCCCTAGTTTGATTTGCTTTATGGCCAAGTTTGGCTTGTAAATACAAGTGTATCTTATAAGCACTTGTGGGGACATCGGTCTGTAGTGGACCATTATCCTTTGTGTGCAACCTCTCTAAGTTTGGAATGTCCATGGGTGCAATTTGTATTTTGGCTTTATAAAGTGTTTTTCTTGAGCAGTTGCTTGTGGATCTTGTGGAAATTACTTCTTCTGGCCCGTTTTCTCTTTTTGTAAGTCTGTGGGATTTTAGGAGATCTCGGGGAGGGTTGACCTTTGTGGACGGACACGCATGGGTGCAGCACGGCTTAGGCAAAATCAGCTAAGCCCGTGACAAGGTGTCCCACCTCAGATGAAAATTCAAAGATGACGACTTAACCCAAATTCTTCCAACTGACACCCAAGCTAATGAGGAGCTGAAGACCCGGTTCCTTGAGTTCATGGAACCACAGCCTTGAGGATAAGACTAATTTTAAGAGGGCGGGTTTGATAGGACTCCAGCAGGGTCGAGTCCTAATCACCCTAGAAGTAATTAATAAGAACTCTGTGAGATTGTAATAAAACCCCACCTAGTCACTTCTATCATATAAAGAAGTGTGGCTAGGGTTTATTTTGGGGCCTTAGGGTTTCGTAGCCACCACCCCCTCTTACTGGGTTGGTCAGCTAGAGTTTCTAGCTGAGAGGCATGGCTTGTGCAACCACCTAGGCTGCCGCCCCCTTTATTTTTGCATGGTAGCTATAGGAGGGGCAAAAGGGAGAATTCACTTAAGAAGCACACCCCCCCCCCCCCCCCCCGAGCTAGGATTTGGAGCCCTATATAAGCATATAGCCTCCATCTCTTTCCATCAAGTAAGACCAATCTAAAATTCAGCCATATGGCCAACTACTAGGAGGGATGAACCCCTATAGCATTCCGAGGGTTGATTCCCCTCAAAGATCAAAACCTATATAGCTCCATCTGGGGGTTCTATCAGAGTCTTTATAGGAGTTAGAGTCTATTTGATTAGGAGTCCAAGTAGGAGTCTATTTTAGGAGTTCGAGTTCAATTAAGAGTTAGTTAAGAGTCCTTATAAATAAGGGTGTAACTATTTTATCTTAAACAATCAATGAAGAAAATATATTTTAGCTAATGGGCCAAAACCCTAGGATGGTCAATCCCCTATAAATATGAAGAAGGGTCGATCCCCTATAGAGATCAGTAAGAGATCAAGGAGGGCTAATCCCCTGTAGAGATCAAGGAGGCTTGATAGCCTCGAAGTGATCGTTTATAAATACCCCGCACCCCCACACCCCACCCTACATCTCCCCATCTCCATCCACGATATCACCCTAAAGGTTCCTACCATTTGGTATCAGAGCAACGTTCTTAGTGTCTCATTGTTCATCCACTCCACCGTCACCCCTACAGTGATCGTTTATCTTCGATAGAGACCTTTGGGTTTCTATCAGTAAGGTTCGAGAAAATACCTTAGTAGGGATAAGTAGATGGCTTGGTGGCACTTCTGAAGATGATGGTCTAAGGTTATTGAATGGATGACAATATTGTATTAGTACTTATGGCAAGGTAGATATATTTATGTGGAGAAAAGTTGGCTACTACCTCTTTTGAGTAAAAGTACTATGAGTCAAGGGCAGAGCCTCACCCAAGTGTTCATTGATAGGGTTAGTCTGTGGATGCTCCTATAATATCAGGCCCTCCTTTTAGTGCGAAAATAGCATAAGAAAAATATTATTGACGTCTTTGTTAGCATGATTCACCCTGATTCATATGCATGGAGCTGTCTAAAGTGAAGAGCATATTCTCTCGAGTCATTACCTATATGAAGATGAGTCGGAAGGAGCTTCCTGAGCCGGTCCCTCCAATGCTTAACTTAATACTGAGGTCACTTCTTTAGTCCTCTAATCCCCTTCATCTAGAGTTGAGAGTTTATTTTTATACGTAAGATTGAAGAGATGGAATATCCCAAAAAGATTCTATAGGAAAGGTGGTTTGTAATTGATCTGAGTTATTCTTTAGACTCCCGAGAATATTCCTATAAACATTTCATAGAGGAGGCAATTTGTAACTGTCCCGAGTTGCCTCCTGGACTCCCAAAAATGTTTCTGTGAATATTCAGTAGGGTAGGTATGATAGAACCCTAATAAGGTTAGGTCCTCATATATTGCATCATGTTCTTTATTGAGTCATGTTGGTCGATCCAATCAAGTCAATTATGAGTTCTAGTAGGAGTTGGAGTCTATTTGATTAAGAGTCTTAGTAGGAGTTGGAGTCTATTTGATTAGAAGTCCAAGTAGGAGTCTCTTTTATGAGTTCAAGTTCAATTAGGAGTTGGTTAAGAGTCTATAAATACGAGTATAACTATTTTATTTTAAGCAATCAAGAAAGGAAAGATGTTTTAACCTATTGGCCAAAACCCTTGGAGGGTCGATCCCCTATAGAGATCAAGGAGGGTCGATCCCCTATAGAGATCAAGGAGGTCGATCTCCTCGAAGTGATTATTTATTCCTCTTTTTCCGTCTCCATCCATGATAGAACCCTAAGGGTTCCGATCAATTGGTATCAGAGCAGCGATAGAACTCTAAGGGTTCCTATCAATTGATATCGGAGTAGCATTCTTGGCATCTCATTGTTCATCTACTCTATCGTCACCCCTATAGTGATCATTTATCTTTGATAAAAACCTTCGAGTTCCTATTATATGGTATCAAAGTAGCATTCCTTAGCACTTTCACTATTATTATTCATCATCTCCCCCGCCACCCTTGCCACCTTCAACTGCTGCTGCCATATTGTCACGGGCTTAGCTAATTTTGCCTAAGCCATGCGACACCCATGTGTGTCCGTCGGCAAATGTCAGCCCTCCCCGAGATCTCTTAGAGTCCCTTAGACTTACAAAAGAGAAAACGAGCCAGAAGAAGCAATTCCCATAGGATCCACAAGCAACTACTCAAGCAAACACTTTATAAAGCCAGATATAAATTACACCATGGACATTACAAATTCAGAGAGGTTACACACAAAGAAAAATGGTCCATTATAGACCGAAGTTCCCACAAGTGTTTACAAGACACCCTCATATTTATAAGCTAAAATCGACCATAAAGCAAATCAAAATAGGGCTGCTAAGCCTACTACAAGCCCGTTACTGGCTGTACAAGGTATACATACAAACTGAAGGACACGGACAAATATGAATATTTCATCAAATACTTTATTTACATTATTGTCCATAACATTCTCTCCCACTTATTCCTTCAATGTCCTCATCGAAGCTACTATAGACGCTGTATCTCCTTGCATTATGCTGAATCTTCAATCTTCTGCTTTAGCTGCAACACGCCCCTTGGCTCCCAGTCGCTCTCCGCCGCTATTATTGAGTAGTCAAACTCTGATCCGTCATGCTGCTTCAACTCACCAATGACTGAATCTGGTGTGGGATTGACGGAGTTATGCTTATCCTTGTTGGTTTTCACAGATCCTTCTAATGAAGGAAAATACCTACCTTATTATGCACCAGTATCGTTGTATACTTATGTTGCTTGAACTAGGTGGATGCTTGTTGGAACTTTGACGAGCATCGCCTCGCAGACTTTAAGGTTTTTGAGGTCCTTCCTCCATAATATTTGCCCATTGATCCTTCCTCCATGTTTAATTATCACTTCCAAGTAGATTCACATCACTCCTACTTTCACTTGGTATTCAATTAGAAAATGAAGTGAACAATCTACTCTCAGTAGTACTGATCACCAATGGTGAAGATTTGACAACTATTGTCTTCCATAAGTTTCTTTGAAAGGTCATTGAACCTATGCAGAGCTCCTCTGCTGGATAAGTAAGAGAACTGGGATACTCGACTTCACCCATTCTTTTAGTAGTTGAGAAGGCAAGGTTACTTGGCTTCGCTCACATTCTTGACTTAAGAGAATTATGATACTCGGTTTCGCCTATTCTCTTGAGTTGAGAAAGCAAAGGTTACTTGATTTTGCATGCCTCCTCGAGTTTGTACTTCATGTATTGAGCTGGTTACTAACATTTGCCCGCTCTTTGCTCACACTTCTGAAGCACTTGAAGTATTTGCACTCCTTGTGTTGAGTTAGCTACTGTGATTCACCTTCTCATTACTATTGAACTTTTGGAATGCAAGAAGTTTCACTCGAAAAGAGCAAAAAGTTTACCCTAACTTGGAGTAAGTCTTTGATAGATCTGATTGCCTCTAGTATTGTACCATCTTCTCCATCACCTTTGTCGCCTACTCCTCTGAGTAAAAAGGTACAGTACCATGTACTACCTACTTTGTTCCTTGGTCGAGCACTTTTGCATCAACTTGAAGTCCCTCGCTTTCGGCTATCTTAATGAGAAGCCCATTGACACTGGTCTTATGAAGTTCCTTGGCCTCTACTCTTCTGCCCTGTCTTGGTACCTGGAGTTTGCCTTTGCATTTTCTACCTCCTCGGCCCCTTTTACGACCAATGTTCTCCCTTCATAAGAGTAAGGGATCGATGTCTCCATGGAAGTCCTGCCTCTGCGGTACCATGGTGCTGCTAAGCCCATAGCCCTACTATATATTTCTTTGCATCTGCATCCTTTCCTTCATGATCGGTAGATCCACCTCTACGGCACTGTGGTGCTCCTCCGAGTCCACCTCCTTTCTAACCAATGCTTTGCTTTTGGGTAGCTGAGCCCTACTGGACTCGTCATCGTTTCCTCGCCCCTTTCAACCACCTGCTTCGGCACCACTGTGTCCTCCTAGCAGTTCTCCTTAGTCGATGGAAAGACAGATTGCAACTCTCATGCATGGCCTCTGCCATCTTGTTGCAAGGCTCGTGCCGACTCTGTTCTCCTTAGCTTTCTTGGTAGCAACATTCGCTTACTCGACTTTGTCCTCTGACTTGCCAGGCTCCCTTAAGCGAATGTAAGCACTGAAGCAATCCAACTACTTCAATTATACTTTTTGTATAATCAAGTCCCCTCCATGGGACTCACTGGTACTTGTAATCTAACTTCTCCCTCAGTGGTAGACAGCCACCATATGCTGATAACAAAGGCTTTTATCTGATATAAGCTTCGATGCGCACACATGGAAGACCTGCCTCTACGGTACTATGACATTCACCCCTTGAATCCACACCCTTCTTGTCATTACATTATTCACCAAAGTGGAGCTCCCAGTAGCTCCTGATCATTCACATGATCACGTCCCCCTCCATAGGACTGACTGGTACTTGCATTTGGATTTCTTCCTCGGTAGTATATAGCCCCCATATGTTGATGACTAAGGCTTTCATCCAATGTAAGCTTTGATGCACACACGAAGACCCGCCTCTGCGGTACCACGACATTCACTCCTTGAATCCATAGCCCTTTTTCTTGTTATTTCGTACACCAAAGTGGAGCTCCTAGTAACTCTTGATCATACCTCTGCATGATCTTGTTCCTCACGGGACACGATCATCTATGTTGCATTGTCACGAACTATTCCACCACGATCCGCTGCACCATATCGCCTCCTAGTGATATCTCCATTGCAAATAGATTCTCGGGTGATGAATTTAGACTACGACTTCTCCATGTATGGCCTCTGCCAACACCTCATAGGGCCTCCGCCATCTCCAATTTTTAGCTCACTCCCTTAGCAATTTACCTTCGTCCACCCACTCTTGGGTGACACTTGGATGAAGCATAGCTCTAGGACAGTCCATCGCCTAGTAGCTCGTGAAGTCCCTCTGGCTTCGCTAGAATTGGTGCATCATTGTTTGGATCCTATGCCTCTATCCCCTACCAGCACAATCTTCACTATGCACCACTTGTTCTCGACAACTCGAATAGCAACATTGTGGTATATTCTTCAAGAGTACCTACCTCTGCACCTTCTTGCCCTGTGCTAAGGTCTCTTGATCCCAACTTTATCTTTGTAAGTTGAATCACCGTAGTTACTTCATCAAATGCATCTCAGAGGTAAGATGCATGTGCCTTGAAGCTCCCTTCATCTTTGGCACCATGCAAGATAAGTCTGCCCCATCATAATGAAAAACCTATGGAATGACATGATCTCTCTCTTGCCTCGACAAGAGTTCATGCCCTTGACCTCCGTCCAAGGAAAGTTGTGTGTCTCTGCTCCATATTCCATCTTCTATGTTGACTCCCTTTATGCGGCTTGGATACTTCACTAAGTTCCACCCAAGTCACTCTGCTCCTCGATTTGCATTGAGTTGATAGTGGCCCTTGCGTCCACCATTCCACGGGTCAGCCCTCCATTAAGTTCGATTTTTGCATCGACTCTAAGTATGCCTTCATATGATGTTGCCTTAGATTGTTCCCCCACTTGATCTCGAAATGCATGCACCAATGCATTACCTCATTCGAGATCATATGATGATTTCATGTCACTCGCTCGGTTTGTTGAGCTTTATGGAGATATTACTTTGAGAAACTCTTCCTCAATATGTGCGATTCATTGCACATGATTCTCTCTCTAGAGAACTAGGACTTATCTCTCCTAGATATCTGTCTTGTTGGAGCAACTTTCCTCTTTACGTACTTTCCACTAGAAGTTTCGGAGACCACCATCCCCTTTCGACTACTCCATCTTACTGAATAACTTGTGTCTTATTCTGCCCCCGCAAATGCACTTGCTAGATTGCGACCCTTCACCAATGCAGTCTCCACTGCACCATTCAAGGTCTAGCAATATGCTGAACTTATTATACATTTCAGCCGCCTATGGACATATCTTTTCTATGTCAAACAGAAAGTTCTGATGCTCCATGGCGCTGAGTTCTGATCATGCCTTGGGATGGCCACGAACACTCCATCATCCGTGTACAAGCCCTTCTATGAGTAATGAATCATTCGAGTTAGCAATTTCCCTCACCTATATGAGCTTTGCGTAACTCTTACGATCAATGAGCATCATATCCCACTTTACATGGTCTCATCTTTCACCAAGCGCCCCGCTTGCCTTGAGTACCATCAAATTTAGTTGCCAACGTCGAGCCATAGCTCGAACTCAACCATCCCAATCTTTGTGCTATGCATTTTTCTTTACTTGCTTGTCCTCGTGGTACCTCTCGCACAAAGGGGTTAGCTATTCCTCTGAATGCCAAACCTGGATGCTCGCTCCTCTGAGTGACTCCTTTCCCTACATCTCAATGTCCGTTTCTCTCAAACGGTTGCACATGCTAGCTGTCCTCCATATAGCCCCAGCTAGGTCCCCCAAGTTTGTATGGTAAGTGTTTCTGCGTATGCTTATCCCGCTCTGATACCACATTGTCAGGGGCTTAGCTAATTTTACCTAGGCCGTGCGGCACCCGTGCGTGTCCGTCCGTAAAGGTCAGCCCTCCTGACATCTCCTAGAGTCCCTTAGACTTACAAAAGAGAAAACGAGCCAGAAGAAGCAATTCCCATGGGATCCACAAGCAGCTCAAGCAAATACTTTATAAAGCCAAATACAAATTACACCTATGGACATTACAAACTCAGAGAGGTTGCATACAAAGGAAAATGGTCCATTACAAACCGAAGTCCCTATAAGTGTTTACAAGACACCCTCATATTTATAAGCCAAAATCAGCCACAAAGTAAACCAAAATAGAATTGCTAACCCTACTGCAAGCCCGCTACTTGCTGTACAAGGTATGTACACAAACCGAACTCCTTCTGATACCGAGCTGGTCATGAGTCGCTCCCATTAGAACTCCTTCTGATATAGTGAATTATTATCCCCATAATAATTCACTCAACTCATCGACTATGAATGCACTAGGCCACTACACTATAGCCCCCAAACGGTATAGGGGGATTGAATCCATCGGACATGTCTGTCCACAGTTACCGTGTATCTATAGTCCCTCATCTAACTATTATCCTAGAGGCCGTATATTGGACATGGTACTATTAGGCCATATACAAAATCCATCTGAGTCTCGCTCTAAAATCCCTAGCCACACCTTGGCTAGGGATTTGTTTGAGCAAGCATATATAGGATATTCCTCTCACGATATCGAGAGTAGATAATCCTTTATTGACACTCAATTACCTTCGTAAGGTTGGCTACCAATCCTGATAATCAGTTATACCAGATCTAAAACTTTTAAAACTTGAAAGTCTGGTGTCAAAGAAAGGATTACTCAAATAAGACATCATTGGTGTCTCAAGTCTAAGGACTAGATATACAACTGGGACTTTGGAATTGTTATTTGACATTAGGTATCATTAACCATGTAGCATTCTATAAGCGAATCAATCAGTGAACTCATTCTCCAATGAGCACATGTAATGTATCCTTAGTGTCTCCACACAAGTGGCTATGAGACCAACTGCCTCCATCATATAGACGGGTATATAGTACTTCGGTCTATATGATCATCTCGATGTTCCTCTTGAGTAACCTATGACTAGAATTATTTAGTATCTGTGTTTAAGGCTAATCGATCTCATTATCGTGGTCTCATCATGATCTGATTCTCGTTGCATAGAACTAAGGACATCACAATATATATACATATATATATTATATATATATAATATAAATATAATATAATGTGAAAATATGCTAATAATAATCATAAGTAAAAAGATCGCGTATCATGTCACACGTATCATCACTCACGTGATTAGCTTATAGGGCAGTTGTAACCAACAATCTCCCACTTGACTTAAAGCCAATCACTTATGTGTCTGATCCCCATCAGACCCTTGTGACGCTCAAATACAATTTGAGCCAATAGCTTGTCAATGGATCTACAATGTTATTTTCGGATGAAATTCTTTCATTGCTATATCTTTATGGGTCATGATCGCTCTAATCAATTGGAACCTCTATAAAACAATTCTAATGAGACCTGAGTTCCCTTGCTAAAGTTATAGCTCTATTGGTGTCGCTATATATGGGAAGTAGCTCCACGCTACTCGGTACGACTCCGACATCCTTGAAGAAACTTCCCCTTGACAAATGCCGGAGCAGAAGAAAGTTTCCTGAGAAAGATCAAGTCCCCCTTCATCTCCAGCTCCATCAGCATGAAATTCAAGTCTCAAGAAAGTGGTCTCCCTATTTCTTTGGGCCTTGTAAAATTGGGGATCATATTGGGGCCCCAACCTAGAGACCAGATCCGTGCACCAGATCAAAATTACAATTGATCCTCCAAGTATCCCACCTCAAATGAAAATTTAAGGACGACGATTCAGCTCAAGTTCTTCCAACTAACACCCAAGCTGATGAGGAGCTGAAGACTCGGTTCCTTGAGTTCATGGAACTTCAGCCTTGAGAACAAGGTTGATTTTAAGAGGGCGGGTTTGATAGGACTCCAGCAGGCTTGAGTCCTAATCTCCCTAGAAGTAGTCAATAAAACCCTACTAGATTGTAATAAATCCATTTCTATCTTATAAAGGAGTATAGCTAGGGTTTAGATTAGCCCTTAAAGCTTAGTAGTCATCGCCCCCTTACTGGGTTGGTTGGCCAGAGTTTCCCCCTGCTTAGGTTAGCTATAGAGCCAACCTAGTCGTCCCTTATTCCTATTAAGGCAGGTTGGCTATAGGAGGGGCAAAGAGATAATTTTACTTAGGCAAGCATCCCCTTAAGCTAGGGTTTTGATCTCTATATAATGATGTAACTGCCCCCTCTCTTGAATCAAGCAATTATCAATTTTATTTCAGCCTTGTCCGAATCTAGGAGGAAGGAACCCCTACAACATTCCAAGGGTTGATCCCCCTCAAGGATCAAAATCTATAGGGCTCCTTTTACGGTTCTATCACATCAGCCACATCAAGGTTAGGAGTTGGCTAGGGGTTAGGAGTTAAGGAGAAGATGAGTCTTAGTTTGATATGTGTTGTTTAAGAGTTAGAGTTTTTAGTAGGAGTTATATTAGGAAATCAGGTTTAGAAGCTCTATAAATAGCTTGTATTCACCCCTTTTTCCATCATTAATAGATCAATATCTTTTCCACCATTGTGCAAAAATCAAGAAGAGAGGAACCCTATATAGTTTCAAGGAGGCTGATCCCCTATAGGGATCACCCCAAGCTTAGAATATGCAAGGGTTCTAAGACTTGGTATCAGAGCAGCATTCTTGGTATCTCAATGCCCTTCCATAGCCACCCATCATCCTTGTACAGCTGCCCAAGAAATTCCTATAATCGCTTGGATCGTCATTGAATTCTGCCATCATCTCCACTACTGCAGATCACCTTTTGATCTCCCCATGAATTACATCAGGTTCTAGTATTCTACCTTACTACTACTACAATTTAGTTATCCTAAAACCTAAAAAACTAAAAAAAAAAAGTGTTCCTATCTTGCTGCATAAACTCTTCGTCAAAAAGTTTTCATCTTTATGACAACGATGTAGAATTCAATTGCATATCACTACTTGTTTTGATCTTGCTGTCACAATTTTTCTATCCAATCTCTATGAGTTTTTTATGATGGCTTTGGCACTCCTTAACAGTGGATTTCCCTTTGGTTTTATACAAAAATTATCAATTTAAATCACTAATCTTTTACATCCAAACTGCTACACTTTAGACATAAAAATCTACCTCAGCACCTTCTCATAATCTTTAATTTTGTCGAATTCTTTGCTATTGTATTCTCCCATAGAATTTTTGTCAGCATTATATTTCCCTTACCAATAGATTCCCATTGAGTTTTATTCAAATCCTTACTCTGAATTGCTAGAAAAAAATTGCATCTATACTACTGAAATTTTTTGATGAAAAATTTTGTTGATGTACCTTGTCGTTCTTCTTATTCCAAACCCCCAAAACCCTACCAATCTTGCTGCCACCAACCACATCATCTTTAAGGCACCCTCTAACCTTAAGATGCTACCATCATAACCTATTTCCATAACCCTAATAGCACCCAAAACTATAGCCCAAAATAGCAACCTATCGCAGCCACTACCAACATCTTATCTTTCGTGGCCACCTATCCCTACCAAACTGGTTCGTACCATCAATAGTGACCCTAAGTCACCCCTCTAACCCTAAACTCTATCACCAAATCCCCCTTACAACCTCTATAATAGCCCCAAATAGTAGTAGCAACAACACCCTCTTTGACGAAAAAATTTGCCACACTACCTTTAGTACTACTTGCTGCATCACACCCGATCCCTACCAAATCCATTATTGTCATCAATAGCAAACCTAAACCATTCCTCTAACCTTAAACCTCGACCATCATACCGCTTATATGACCCCTACAGCAGCCCTAAATCACAACCCAATAGTAACTAAAAAATAGCAACATGTCAGCCCCAAACCACAGCCATCTACCCATGATCCACCATCTCTTTCGGCCACCAATCCACCCAATTGTTTCATACCAGTGACTCAACAGTAGGAGAAGGATCTTAACACTATAGATCTATGATCTTACACCATGACATGGGTAGATCTGAGTGCCAAGTTGGAGGTGCTTGAATCACGAGTTGAATCACGCATAGAAGACAGATTGTGTGCCTTATTCACTAAATTCAGATTGGGGCAATCTCCGAACCCAACAAAATTCCAGCAAGGAGAAAGTTTAGAGAGGCCTTCAAAGAAGGAGAGACAACCCTTGGACATGATACAACCACTCATGAGGTTGGACTTCCCTCGATGGGAAGGAGACCCGACGGGATGGATTTCGCATATTAAATGTTATTTCCACTATTACCGAATATTGAAGGATTTTATGGTGGACACTGCTGTCAACCACCTTGAAGAAGATGTAATTCGATGGTATAATTAGCTTGAATATACCCATGGGTCCTCGATGTGGATACAATTCAAGAACATGCTGCTGAACTGCTTTGGACCGATGGTGTACGAAAATATCGATGGACAATTGGCAAAGATCCAACAAATCACCAAGATCCAAGAATACCAGACCAGGTTTAAGAAATTATTTTACCTCACTTGTGATTGGTCTGACAAATAATTATTTGGGACATTCATCAAAGGACTCAAGTCAGAAATTAAAGGAGAGGTTAAAGCGTGGTAACCCCGCACTGTTATGGCCGCAATCTCCTTCGGCTGAATCCAAGAGGAGCGGCTCAACCATAACACTCGAAGGATGAGAACAACTCCTAAACTAGCAACATATAAACCTCCAGTACCCCCTACTCCCAACCATCCTTCACTGCTAAAGAAGTTGATGAGAGAAGAACTTTACGATAGATCGACAAAGGGCCATTGTTTGCATTGCGATGAACCGTGGAGCCATGACCATCGCTGCAAAAAGGGATGCCTTCTACTGATGAAGCCCATTGAAGACATGGAGGAGGAGGTCCAGGAGCATGAGGAGAGTGTCACGGAGGGAGAACAATAGCTAACTAATTTTACAATTCATGCTCTTGCTAGCTATGCGAACATGCAGATAATAAAAGTGGGAGGACTTCTTAAATAGTTACCAATCACCATTCTCATTGACACCGGGAGCACTAATAACTTTATGAATAGCAAGATTGCTATTTAGATGGCCTTACATATTGAGAATTGTAGCAGGTTTGATGTTAAGGTCACTGATGTACTAATTTTAAAGTGTGATTGCAGGTGCCCGCGGGTGAAACTATTACTATAGGACTAGGAGATAATTGTATATTTCTTTCTCCTCATGCTTGATGATTATGAGGCCATGCTTGGCATCGAATGACTGACGACATTAGGGGATTTTTCTTATAATTTTTTAAATTTATCATGAAATTTTTCAGCCATGGAAAAAGGTGATCCTACATGAAAAATGCAGGAGCAACGTGACGATGGTTTTAACACAGCAAATGGAGAAAGTCTTACATAAAGTGAACAACGGTTACCTAATGCAACTCCAACAACAACATATAAGGGAGGTGACAAAAATTGAAGACCCAAACATTCTCCAATTAATTGTTGAATTTTCAGACATCTTCACCGAATTACATAGCCTACCTTCTACCTGATAGCATGATTATCGAATTCTGATTCTACCAAGCAAACCAGTAACAAACCCTGGCCATATCATTATCCTCACCTCTAGAAAGATGAAATAAAAATGATTGAAAATAAGATGCTTGAAACATAGATCATCTGGCCAAGTTATAGCCCCTACTCTTAGTCGGTGCTAGCTTTACCCGACCTCGACAAAGTATTTATGATTAACGCATCAGGAGCTAGAATTTGTGTTATCCACATGCAAAATGGCTGACCCCTAATATGTACCAAGGCTCTCTCTATACTTCATATGATGCTTCTAATCTGTAAATAGTTACTAATTGCTACTGAATTTGAAGTTTGGCATGATATAGGTCAATAGCACGAAGGAGAGATGAAAACAAGCTTAGTAAAATTGTAGCTCCCATCCACCTCAGACTCAAAATGGGCTCACACCATTGGGGATCTTAGCAAAGGGCAACCATTATTTCAAAAGAAGACTCGGTTACTAAAGAACAATTAAGTGGCAATACATACAAGAAAGAAAAAAAAAACCCGACAAATACCATAGCAGAAGAAAGTTTGCTAATGAAGATCGAGTTTTCCATCATCTCCAGCTCTACCAGCAAAAAATTCGAGCCTCACGGAAGTGGTCCCCTGCTACTTTGGCCCTTGCAAAATTGGAGATCATAATGGAGCTGTGACTTATGGATTAGTTTAGTGTACTAATTCAAAAATATAATTGATCCTCCAAGTATCTCACCATAAATAGAAGTTTAGAGATGACGACTCAGCCCAGGTCCATCCACCTGATATTTCTACTGATGAGGAGGCCCAAGTTCAGCTGATGATTGCATAGGATCATAAGATTATGATGCATCACCATCCAGACACTTTTGTGGATACTTGACTGCAGGAGCATGATGTGCCTTCTACAAGAACCACGAGGAAGCCTCATGAGGAGTTACAGATCAGGACCCGGAGTTAGTGTTAGGAACCTAGCTTGGATGGATCCTAAACTCAATAAGTCAATGAGTCAATAAAGTCTCGAGTCATGTAATATCCCCCTAGTCTTACCATTATCCCCTTTGATTGAGGAGTCGGCTAGGGTTTTGGGGGAAAGAGTCTTGAAGCCTTAGGGCTTCCTAACCATCGAGACTGTAATAAACCCCACATAGCCGCTTCTATCCTATAAAGAAAAGTAGCTAGGGTTTATATTTGGGATCTTAGGACTTCCTAGCCACTGCCCCATTTATTAGGCATGACAGCTAAGGTTTCTAACAGGGGCACCCATCTGGTGTAGGCCCCTAGGCTGCCTCCCCCCTTAACAGGGCAACCGGCTAGAATGGAGGGTAAAAAGGATAATTTACTTTGGAAGCAACCCCAAGGGCTAGGGTTTGGAGCCTTATATAAGCATGTAGCCTCCACCTCTTTTTATCAAGTAATAGATCAATTTCTTTCAGTCATCTAGCCGACTGCAAGGTGGGAGGAACCCCTATAGTATTTCAAGGGTTGATCTCCCTCAAAGATTAAACTTCATAGAATTCCTCTAGGGTTTGATCATATGGTATCAGAGCAATGAACTTGTTGCCTATGCTGCCATCTCTGCTACTCATCATCAGCCAAGCAATTCCCATAATTGCTCTTGACATCGCCATCTCCACCATCACCTCCTACCACATATCAAATCAATCTACTGCAACCACCACCAATTGCATCAGAAATTTGGTATTTTCCTATCACCAATACCTTTTGCTATTGTAAGTTTCCATCTACAAAATAGTAAAAAGAAGTTTTGATCTATCCACTACTGTGAATTCCTCTTGTCATAAAAGTTATCATCTTTGCAAATGAAGGATTACTGCAGAAATTTTCAACCGCATATTGTTGCCTAAAGCCTATCTTACTACCATATTTTTGAACGAAAATTCTTGCACACTTTCTACATTGTATCAGCTTTGATCTACATTTGATTTATCATTGAATTTATCTCTAAAAATGTCCTTATGTTGCTGCAACTCTTCGTTATATATTGCGAATGAAAGAACGCTATAAAAATTTTCAACCGCATACTTGTCGCCTAAAAATCGATCTTTCTGCCATCTTTTTGAATGAAAATTTTTACACAATTTCTACATCATCTCAGCTTTCATTTATGTTTGATCTATCATTGAATTCATCTCTTAAAATGTCCTCTCTTTGCTACAAACTTTCATCATAAATTACTGATTTTGCGATAAGAATTCTGCGATCACAACTTCCAACATTTTTCTTGCTGTCTTACTATTGAAATTTTCTAATCTCTTCTGTCATCCTTGCTACTATCTAAACCAAGATCTTGTTGTCAATTTCCTCTAAAAGATTCTCAATTTACTACTGGAAATTTCATTAAGAAACCTCGCTCTTGGGGATTATCTCTTCGATATGATGTTTCTCCTTACTATGATTTCCTCGGGCTCGGTGGTTGGCCCACACCATGGTATCAGAGGAGGCCATTAACGTCAAGTTTGAAGCCTTCGAAAGTCACATGGAAGAAAGGATCTGATCCCTTTTCACTAAATTCAGCATGGGCCGACCATTGAGCCCAAGGAAATTATAGTAAGGAGAAACCTCAGATCGGAGAGATGATCCCTAAGAGCAAGGTTGTACCATACCTTATCCAAACAATCCACGTATGAGGGTAGACTTCCCTAGATGGAAAGAAGGAGACCCGATCGGATGGATCTCGCACGTGGAGTGCTATTTTCGATTCTACTGAACCGTTGACGCTACTAGAGTGGAGATTGCTACCATCTA
Source organism: Ensete glaucum (assembly GCA_021527575.1). Classification (NCBI taxonomy): domain Eukaryota; kingdom Viridiplantae; phylum Streptophyta; class Magnoliopsida; order Zingiberales; family Musaceae; genus Ensete; species Ensete glaucum. The sequence goes on along the minus strand of CM038552.1, from coordinate 18,239,513 downwards.
TCTCGAAAGAGACACTATTTAGTGGTTCAATTGATTTGAGCACACCCATGGAGGTCTCTCTTGGCAGTGGTTTAAGAAAGAACTATTAAATCGCTTTGGACCAACCGATTATTACAATGTTGACGGATACTTGGCGAAGATTCAGTAAACCTCTACAATACAAAAATACCAAACAAGGTTTGAATGTTTATCTAACCAAACTATGGATTTGATCTGAAAAATAACTTTTAGGGACTTCTATTTAGGGCTTAAAGCCAGAGAGGAGAAGTAAAGGTGCGGCAATCATACACTATTATAGTAACAATTTCCTTCGCAAGAATCCAAGATGAACGACTAAACCATGAAGTACGAAGGACAAGAGTTGCTCCCCAACTAGCCATGCCAAAACCTTCAGCCCCCTCTACTTCCATCCAAGACCCTGCACCAAAAAAATTGATAAGAGATGAGCTTCGGGAATGATCTGCCAAGGGGTTGTGTTGGTACTGTGATGAACCATGGAGCTGAGAACATTACTGCATAAAAGTATGGCTCCTCGTGATCGAACCAATAAAGGATGAGGACACCAAACCATCTGAAGAAGACCTCAAACTTGAAGATGAAATTATGGAGGAAGAGCCCCAATCGGCCGATTATGCAGTACATGCGCTGGCCGGTTACCCCAACCCATAGACGATGAAAGTTAGAAGACTCCTTAAACATCAACCCATCACCATTCTTATAGATATGGACAGCATAAATAACTTCCTCAATAGCAAGGATGCTGCACATATGGTGCTTCAAATAGAAGGTTACAACAAGTTTGATGTAAAAGTCGTCGATGACTGAATCCTCAATTGCAACCAATAGTGCCCGCAGATAAAATTACTCCTACAAGATCAAGAAGTGATAGCTGACTTCTTCCTCCTACCCATTCATGACCATGAAGCCATGCTTGGGATTGAATGGCTCATGATATTATATGATATCTCCTGGAATTTCTCTAAGTTAATCATGAAGTTTTATTATAAAGGCAGACAGATCACCTTGCGAGGTAAGCGCGGGTGCCATATCTCCATCATTTTGATGTAGCGGATGGAGAATGTGCTACACAAAATATATAGCAGATTTTTTATGCATATCCAACAGCAAGAAAAGGAGGAGAACTTGCAATATCTAAATCCTAAGGTTGCCCTATTGCTGGACGAGTTCACGGATGCTTTCACGGAGCTGCATAGGCTTCCACCTAACCAGTCGCATGACCACCGTATCCCTATATTACCGGGCAAACATCCAGCAAACTTAAGACTGTACCGCTATCCTCACTTGCAGAAGGATGAGATTGAGAATATCATTAAGGAGATGCTCAACACTGGAGTAATTTGACCAAGTTACAACCCTTACTCCTCGTCGGTGTTGTTAGTGCGCAAGAAGGATGGTACATGGTGGATGTGCATTGATTACTGAGCTTTAAATGCCATCACTGTCAAAGATAAATATCCTATACTAGTAGTAGATGAGCTCTTGGATGAACTAAAAGGAGCTCGAGTCTTTACTAAATTGGATATCCATGCCAGGTATCATTAGATTCGAGTATGCGTTGAAGATATTTCGAAAATAGCATTTCACACACATAACAGCCACTACGAGTTTTTGGTAATGCCCTTCGAACTTATGAATGCTCCTTCTACTTTTCAAAGCTTGATGAATGATATTTTTTGGAGGTTTCTACATAAGTTTGTGCTGGTATTTTTTGATGACATCCTTATTTATAGCCCTATGCTTGATACATATTTTTAGCACTTATGAATTATTCTAACGATTCTTCGGGAGAATACCCTTTATGTTAAACAATCAAAGTGCAGCTTCTTATAGCATAAAGTAGAGTACTTAGGGCATATTATATCAGAGGATGAAGTGGTGGTAGACTCGATAAAGATCAAAGCGATACAAGGATGTCCAAGACCTATGAACATAAAATCATTATGCAGCTTCATTGAACTCATGGGCTACTACCAAAAGTTCGTGAAAGATTATAGCAAGATCAATGCCCCACTCATAGCCTTACTGAAGAAAGAATTATTCTTGTGGTTAGATAAAGCTTCCACTACCTTTGAATGACTCAAGACAACCATGATGATGACGTTGGTCTTAGCGCTGCACGATTTCAACCGCCCCTTTGTGATTGAGGCCAACACATTCAGAGTTCGAATTGGGGTTGTCCTAATGCAAGATGGCCAATCCCTTACCTACACCAGCAAGGCTTTGTCTCCCTCTCACCTTAAAATGTCCATGTATGACAAAGAAATGCTTGTGATCGTACACGCCATCACGAAGTGGAGACCCTACCTAATCGATTGACACTTCCAGATTAAGACTAACTACCGGAGTCTTAAATACTTCTTAGAGTAGAAATTATCTTCCCTGGAGCAACAATGATGGGTAACTAAACTCCTTGGTTTTGATTATGAAATTATTTATCGAAAGGGGAAAGAAAATGTTATTGTAGATTCTTTATCTCGGCTACCGAGATAAGTCAAAATTTCAGCCATCTCCCCTCCCTCCACTGACTTCCTCAAGGACATTAGGGAGGAATGGAAGAACGATCTAGAAACCTGAGGCATCATAGAAAAGTTAGAGAAGAATCTGAGTTCCATGGGCCACTACACTTGGGATTTAAGGGACCTATGCCGAATTGTGATTGTTCCTTCTTCCCTTTGCATCAAAATTATTTTACATGAGATACACTCTTCACCTTTAGTAGGGCACTCTAGATTTCTGAGAACATATAAGAGGGTAAAGCAAAACTTCTTTTGGAGAGACATGAAAAGATCTATTTGTGATTATATATCTAAATGTGATATATGCCAACAGCAAAAGAGTAAAATAGTGGCAAGTCCAGGAAAGCTACAACCATTACCTGCACCTGACTCGGCATGGATTGACATCTCCATGGACTTCATTAAAGGGCTGCTACTATCACAAGGTAAAAGTATGATCTTCATGGTGGTAGATCATATATGCTCACTTATGTATTGTGAGACACCCTTATACCATTGCTAGTATTGCTGAACTCTTTATGAAAAATATTGTTAAACTATATGGGATGCCAAGGTTGATTGTGAACAACCATGGTAGGGTGTTTATAAGCAAATTTTGGACCGAACTCTTCTAATTACAAGACACCCAACTAAAGATGAGCACAGCCTATAATCCGCAGACGGACAACCAAATAAAAGTGGTGAATATATGCCTCGAGACTTATCTATGGTGCTTCACTAGTGATCGATCAAAAGAGTGGACAAAGTGACTTCCTTGGGCCGAATGGTTGTACAATACAATATTCACCACTTCCGTACCCCCTATAAGGCATTATATGGCCAACCGCCCCCTACAATACTTAAATATATAATTGGTGCAGCCAAAGTAGATTAGGTCAATCAAAACTTAATTGAAATGGACAAGCTTCTATAGTTGTTGAAGGACAACTTACCTGTCGCCCAAGCCTGCAGGAAGCAACAAGCAGATACTCATGAAAGCGAGCGGAAATTTTCAGTAGGAAATTGGATCTACCTTCACCTACAACCATAAAAGTAGCTTTCAATCAACACTAGAGCATCAATGAAGTTATCTCCTCGATTCTATGGACCATATCAGATCTTGGAGCGTATTGGGGCTGTGGCATACAGATTGAAGCTATCATAAGACGCTAAGATCCATCCCATCTTCCATATATCATTGCTGAAGCTCAAACTGGGAGAGCATGAGTTAGCCCAGACCTAGTTGCCAAGTACTACAAATGATAGCGAAATTCAAGCTCAACCATAAGTCATACTTGATCGGAGGATTGTGATGCATCGTCGATGCATCTCAACTGAAGTACTAGTGAAATGAAATAACTTACCATTTGAAGATACAACATGAGAGTCTTATGAAGAGCTGAAGACCTGATTCCTAGAGTTCATGGACCCTCAGCCTTGAGGATAAGGCTGATTCAAAGAGGGCGGGCTTGATAGGACCCTAGTCCTACTCACCCTAGTAGAGTCAATAAAACTCCATGAAATTATAATAAAAATCCCACCTAGTCACTTCTATCTTATAAAGAAGTATGACCAGGATTTAGTTTAGGGCCTTAGGGCTTAGTGGTCATCGCCCCCTTCACTCGACTGGTCAGCCAAGGTTTCCATCTGCTAGAATCGACTATGTAGCCAACTAGGCTACCACCTATCGCTATTAAGGCATGTCAGCTATAGGAGGGACAAGGGATAATTTAACTTAGGCATCACCCCCCTTGGGCTAGGGTTTATAACCCTATATAAGCATGTACCCTCCTCTTTCTATCAAGTAAGTAATCTCTTTTGTTCAGTCTTGTGGCCGACTCCTTAGAGGGAGGAACCCCTATAGTGTTCCAAGGGTTGATCCCCCTCAAAGATCAAATTCTATAGAGCTCATTCTAGGGTTCTATCATTCATCTTCATTCTTAACGAAGTTATAAGATATAATCGCCTCATCAAATCTTATGTTTCAACTTCGGGAAGCTTGCTTCAATCCATAAATAGACCTAAGCAACCTACACACTTTATTTGGACTCTCTTTAGATATAAATCCCCTCTGGCTATATCATCTACACTTCCTCGAGGTTGCCATTCAGGAATATTATCTTTACATCAATCTGCCAAATTTCATAGCCATAGTGTGCTACAATAACCAAAAGAATTATGATGGATTTAAGCATGGTTATGGGTGAAAAGGTTTCGCTATAGTGTCACGGACAACAATGTAAACAAGGTGTTCGATGAAATGCTTGTGTTACTCTGTGTCCTTCGGTTTAGGTACATATCTTATACAACAAGAAACGGGCTTGCAATAGGCTTAGCAGCCCTAGTTTGATTTGCTTTATGGCCAAGTTTGGCTTGTAAATACAAGTGTGTCTTATAAGCACTTGTGGGGACTTCGGTCTATAATGGACCATTATCCTTTGTATGCAACCTCTCTAAGTTTGTAATGTCCATGGGTGTAATTTGTATTTGGCTTTATAAAGTATTTGCTTGAGCAGTTGCTTGTGGATCCCATGGGAATTGCTTCTTCTGGCCCATTTTCTCTTTTGTAAGTCTAAGGGACTCTAGGAGATCTCGGGGAGGGCTGACCCATGTAGACGGACACGAATGGGTGCCGCATGGGTGCCACACGGCTTAGGCAAATCAGCTAAGCCCATGACGATGTGGTATCAGAGTGGGATAAGCACACGCAGAAACACTTGCCATACAAACATAGTGGACCTAGCTGGGCTGTGTGGAGGACAACCAACACATGCAATCGTTTAGGGGAAAACGGACATAGAGATGTAGGGAAAGGAGTTGCTTAGAGGAGCGAGCATCCAGGTTTAGCATTCAGAGGAATGGCCAACCCCTTTGCGCGAGAGGTACCATGAGGACAAGCAAGCGAAGAAGAATGTGTAGCACACAAAGCTTGGGATGGTTGAGTTCGAGCTATAGCTTGACGTTGGTAACCAAACTTGACGGTGCTCAAGGCAATGCGGGACGCTTGGTGAAAGAGGAGACTGTGCAAGGTGGGAGGTGTTGTGTAACGACCAAAAGAGTTGTACAAAGCTCACAGAGGTGAGGGGAATTGCTAACTCGAAGGATTTGGAACTCATGCAAGGGCTTGTACACGGATAATGGAGTGTTCGTGGCCATCCCAAGGCGCGATTAGAACTCGGCGCCATGGAGCATCAGAACTTTCTCTTCGACATGGAAAGGATATGTCCATAGGCGGCTGAAATGTGCAACAAGTTCAGCATGTTGCTAGACCTTGAAGGGTGCAGTGGAGACTCTATTAGCAAAGGGTCACAATCTTGTAACTGCATTTGCCGGGGTAGAAAAGGCACAAGTTCAGCAAGACGGAGTAGTCCAAAGGGGATGGTGGTCTTCGAAACTTTCAGTGGGAAGTATGTAAAGAGAAAAGTTGCTCCAGCAAGACAAATATCCAGGAGGGATAAGTCCTAGTTCTCTAGTGAGAGAATCATGTGCAACGGACTACACATATTGAGGAAGAGTTCCTCAAAGTGATATCTCCACAAAGCTCAATGTACCGAGTGAGCAACAAAGAGTCGTCGCATGATCTCGAAGGAGGTAATGTATTGGTGGTTGCATTTCGAGATCAAGTGGGGGAGCAATCTAAGGCAACATCATATGAAGGCACACTTAGAGTCGATGCAGAAATCGAACTCAACAAAGGACTGACCGGTGGAATGGTGGATACGAGGGCCACTATCAACTCAATGCAAATCGAGGAGTGGAGTGACTTGGGTGGATCTCGGTGAAGTATCCAAGCCGCATGAAGGGAGTCGACATAGAGATGGAACATGGAGTGGAAGCATGGAGCTTTCCTTGGACAGAGGTCAAGGGCATGAACTCTTGTAAAGGCAAGAGTGGGATCATATCGTTCCATGGGTTCTTCATTCTGACGGGACAGACTTATTTTACATTGTGCCAAAGATGAAGGGAGCTTCGAGGCACATGTAAGCTACCTCAGAGATGCATTTGACGGAGTAACTAAGGTGATTCAACTTGTGGAGGCAAAGTTGGGACCAGGAGACCTTAGTACGGGGCAAGAGGACGCAGAGGCGGGTACTCTTGAAGAATATACCACAGTGTTGCCGTTCAAGTTGTCCGGAACAATGGGTGCATAGCAAGATTGTGCTGGTAGGGGATAGAGGCCCAAGATCCAAACAATAGTGCACCAACTCTAGCGAAGTCAGGGGAATTCAGGAGCTACTAGGCGATGGACTGTCCTAGAGCTATGCTTCGTCTAGGTGTAACCCAAGAGTGGGTGGACGAAGGGGAATTGCCAAGGCAGTGAACTAAAAATCAGATATGGCGGAGGCCCTACGATGTGTTGGCAGAGGCCAAACGTGGAGAAGTCGTAGTCCAAGTTCATCACACAAGAATTTGTATGTAATGGAGATGTCACCAGGAGGCGACGATATGGTGTAGCGGATCGTGGTGGAATAGTTCATGGCAATGCAATACAGGAAATCTTGTCCCGTGAGGGACAAGATCATGCAGAGGTATGATCAGGAGTTACTGGGAGCTCCACTTTGGTGTACGACACAACAAGAAGAAGGGCTATGGATTCAAGGAGTGAATGTCATAATACCGCAGAGGCAGGTCTTCGTGTGTGCATCGAAGCTTGCATTGGATGGAAGCCTTAGTCATCAGCATATAGGAGCTGTATACCACCGAGGAAGAAGTCCAAGTGCAAGTACCAGTGAGTCCCATGGAGGGGGATGTGATCATATGAATGATCAGGAGCTGCTGGGAGCTCCATTTCGGTGAACAATGTAATGACAAGAAGGGCTGTGGATTCAAGGAGTGAATACTACAGTACCGCAGAGGCGGGTCATCCGTATATATGCATCGAAGCTTGCATCAGATGAAAGCCTTGGTCATCAGCATAGGGGGGCTGTGTACCACCGAGGGAGTAGTCAGATTGGAAGTATCAGTGAGTCCCATGGAGAGGACTTGATTATACTAAGGTATAATCGAAGCAGCTGGAGAGTTGGACTGCTTCAGTGCTTACATTCGCTTAAGGGAGCCCGGCAAGTCAGAGGACAAGGCCGAGTAAGCGAACGTTGCTACCAAGGAAGCTAAGGAGAACAAAATTAGCACATGCCCTGCAACAAGATGGCAGAGGCCATGCATGAGAGTTGCAATCTGTCTTACCATCGACCAAGGAGAACTGCTAAGATAACACAGTGGTGTCGAAGCAGGTGATCGAAAGGGGCGAGGAAGCGACGACGAGTCCAGTGGGGCTCAGCTACCTAAAAGCAAAGCGTCGGTTAAAAATGTAGACTCGGAGGAGCACCACAGTGCCACAGAGATAGATCTACCGATTGTGAAGGAAGGGATGAAGATGTAAGATAATGGATAGTAGTGCTATGGGCTTGGCAGCACTATGGTACCGCAGATGCGGGACTTCCGTGGAGTCATTGATCCCTTGCTCTCATGAAGGGAGAGCATTGGTCGTAAAAGGGGCGGAGGAGTGGAGAATGCAAAGGCAAACTCCAAGTACCAAAACAGGGCAGAAGGGCAGAGGCCAAGAAACTTCATGAGACTGATGTCGATGGGCTTCTCATCAAGATAGCCGAAATGAAAGGACTTCGGGTTGATGTAAGAGTGCTCGACCAAGGAACGAAGTAGGCAGTACACGGTACTATACCTTTATACTCAAGAGGAGTAGGCGGCAAAGGTGATGGAGAAGACGGTACAATCCCAAAGGCGACCAGATCTATCAAAGACTTACTCTAAGTTGGGGGACTCCAAGTTGGGGTAAACCTTTTGCTCTTTTCGAGCAAAACTTCTTGCATTCCAGAAGTTCAATAGCAGTGAGAAGGCGAATCACAGCAGCTAACTCAACACAAGTAGTGCAAACACTTAAGGTGCTTCAGAAGTGTGAGCAAAGAGCAGGCGAATGTTAGTAACCAGCTCTGTGCACGAAGTACAAATTCGAGGAGATAGGCGAAATTGAGTAACATTTGCCTTCTCAACTCGAGAGAATGGGCAAAATCGAGTACCCCAATTCTCTTAAATCAAGGAGGTGAGCGAAGCTAAGTAACTTTACCTTCTCAACTACGAAGAGAATGGGTGAAGCCAAGTATCCCAGTTCTCTTACTTATCCAAGCAGGGGAGCTCTGCACAAGTTCAGTGACCCTTTAAAGAAAGCTTATGGAAGACAATAGTTGTCAAATCCTCACCGTTGGTGATCAATACTACTGAGAGTAGATTTTTCACTTCATTTCCCAATTGACTAATCGAAAGAGGGAGTGATGCGAATATACTTAGAAGTGATAACTAACAATGGAAGAAGGTTCAATGGGCAAACATTATGGAGAAAGGACCTTAAAAACTTCAAAGTTTACGAGGTGATGCTCGTTAAAGCTCCAACAAGCATCTACCCAGTTCAAGCAATATGAGTATACTGTGATACTGGCACATAATAAGGCAGGTCTTTTCCTTCATCAGAGGGATCTAGGAGAACCAACAAGGATCAGCACAACTCAGCCAACCCCACACCAGATTCAATCATTGGTGAGTTGAAGCAGCATGGCAGATCAGAGTTCGACTACTCAACAACAGCGGTAGAGAGCGGTTAGGAGCCAAAGGGGCGTGTTGCAGCCAAAGTAAAAGATTGAAGATTCAGCATAATGCGAGGAGATGCAACATCTACAGTGGCTTCAACGAGGACATCGAAGGAATAAGTGAGGGAGAATGTCACGGACAATAATGTAAATAAGGTGTTCGATGAAATGCTTGTGTTAGTCTGTGTCCTTCGGTTTAGGTACATATCTTATACAAAAAGAAGCGAGCTTGCAGTAGGCTTAGCAGCCCTAGTTTGATTTGCTTTATGGTCAAGTTTGGCTTATAAATACAAGTGTATCTTATAAGCACTTGTGGGAACTTCGGTTTGTAATGGATGATTATCCTTTGTGTGCAACCTCTCTGAGTGTGTAATGTCCATGGGTGTAATTTGTATTTGGCTTTATAAAGTGTTTGCTTGAGCAGTTGCTTGTGGATCCTGTGAAAATTGCTTCTTCTGGCCCGTTTTCTTTTTTATAAGTCTAAGGGACTCTAGGAGATCTTGGGAAGGGCAGATCTATGTAGACGGACACGCATGGGTGCCGTACAGCTTAGGCAAATCAGCTAAGCCCGTGACAATAGTCAACTCCTTGCCTTTAACGATATCTTTTAGCTACCAACCTAGCCTTATAGGTTTCCATATTTTCATTTACTTCGATCTTCTTCTTGAAGATCCATTTGCAATAAATGGGTATGATACCTTCAAGTACATCCACAAGGTTCCAAACCTTGTTGGAGAATATAAAATCCATCTCAGAATTCATAGCTTCTTGCCACTTCTCGGAGTTTATACTCATAATAGCCTCGTCATAGGTCTGAGGTTCAACATATTGAGAGTACTCTCCACTGTATAAGGAGGTGTCCTTTAGGATAGAATCTCATGGTCCATGAGGAAATGGGTGAACTCCATACTTAAGTATTCTCCTTGATTTGATCAAAAAGTCTTCATACTTTTTCCTATCTGGTTCTTTACCTCATTCTTAGATTCCCTAAACTTCTCAAAGGCCTCGAACTTATACTTTATCAAGTATACGTGTCCTTGCATAGAGAAATCACTATGTACAAGTTCCAATAACTTAGTGGCTCTCTCTAGTTCCACTAAAATGAGATTTGGTCATTTTCCCATGAAAGTAAGGTTCGTAAGTTGCATATGACTCATAGTCAAATTAATCTAAGTATTTATCTTTTTATAACTTTGAAATTATTCTCTCATATATATGACCTAGCCTACAATGTCATAGGTATGCATTGTTCACCTCATCTCTGTTCCTCTTAAACGTATTTATATTCATGATGTGTGGAGAAATGTCTAACATATATAAGCCATTTATCACTAGTGATGATCTCATCATCCATAATTATTGAACAACTATTATTCTTAAAAATTAATTTATAGCTACTAATTATCAAATAAGAGATGAAAATAATGTTTTTGATAATAGTCGAACAAAATAGCATGCATCCAATGCAATGATAGCTCTACCAGGCCGATGTAGGGTCACCTCTCTAATGGTAACTACAGTAACTCTTGCTCTATTACCCATTTTGAGGTCCATCTTGTCTCTGGCCAATCTCTTAAGTCTTGTTAGAACTTACAATAAATTACACATATGATAATCACTCCCGGTATCCAACACCCATGTGTTATTATGAAAATCTAACAAGTGGAGACTAATCATGAATATTCCTGAAGCTTCTCCAAGCTTCTGTTTCACCTTGTCTACAAGGTAGTCCGTACAGTTCCTCTTCTAGTGTCCATCTTTGCCACAGTGGAAGCACTGGCCTTTGTCCTTAGCTGAATCTCTCTTGACAACCTTTACCTTACCTGATTTACCCTTGCCCTTTGCCCTTCTTAAGGGTCTTATCAATTTTCTTTTTTTTATTGGTCTCATCAACATAAAGAATTGGCTTTTCTTTTTTGATGGTGCTTTCAGCTTCCCTCAACATATTGAGGAGCTCAAATAGAATCACCTCAAACTTAGTCATGTTAAAATTCATAATGAAGTGAGAAAAGGAATCTGGTAAGGACTGAAGTATAAGATCAACATATAGGTTATCCTCTAGGACTATTCATAGACCTGTGAGTTTCTTGATCCACTCTATTATCTTTTGGAAATGGTTCTCAACTAATGTCTCTTTTGTTATCTTGGCTTGGAAGAGTCGCTTGGATATCTCATATATTTGAGTTCTTCCATGTTTCTCAAACAGTTAGCAGAGATGAAGAAGGATAGAATCTGCATCCATGCTCTCATGTTGCCATTGTAACTCGGGAGTCATGCAGGTCAACATGTAACATTTTGCCAATGTAGAATCATCTATATACTTCACATAACGAGAGATCTTATCCTCGCTTGCCCCTTCTTCTAGCATAGGCATAATTGTATCAAGGATATATGTAATTTTCTCTATTGTGAGAATAATTCTTAAATTACGAATCTAATTCGTGTAGTTAGGACTAGTGAGGCAGTTGGCATCAAGTATGCCACGCAGGGGGTTTACGAGCAATATGTTTCTAACAAATAAGATGTAGCACAAATAAATAATACACAGATTTTATGAAAAAAAACTAATTAAGATATATACTTCTATATTAATATACTCCTACTCTTTTCCTAGCGAATCACGTGACACCCTCGGCATGTGAAACAGAAGTCTCCGATAGACTTCTGGTGGGGATCGAGATCCAATTGACGTATTAGTGCAACCTTAAGTGACTCGACCAATTACACTAAGCCTAAAAGGTAGATAACTCTTGCCAATCACAATTTCTTGTGATTCTCATCATGTTTAGCCTCCGAATCATCATGGTCTTGACTGCTCAATCAACCAAGCAGTTCGGTTAAGTCATCACCATTATTACAAGATGAGTCTGATTCGATGATATGCTCTCGATTGCTTGACCAAGTCATATCATGTCCTAAGGTCATCAGTGACATCTTTATGTCATAGATAAAAACTCGATCGCGTAGATAGGTAAGTCTCGAGTGACTCGATCAACTTAACCTATATCGTGATTCAATTTCTTTCTATAACGATGGAAGGCCACGTGGGTGAATCTTATTGTCTCATGCTCACTGACTTAATATTACCATAGGAGGGGTTTTCATTTTGTATTGATCTCATAATATGTTATATCACACACATACATAGCATGTAAATATATATATATATATATACATATATATATATAATAGGTGTATAACATATATCACATATGCAAGCTACACTAGATGATCATGAGCCGTAACCTAATATTATTAAGCCCGAGCCAATGGGCCTAATCACTCATAATAGGATCTATGTGTGCATCGGTGCATCTCCACACCCTATGACCATTGATTTCATCATCATCGATTATGTTAGATCCTTACCGCATCACCATACGTCGTGATCTCCCGTCATGGCATTGTGGGACCTAATGTCACCTCTATGCTTTTGCCTCACCTCTCTATGTAATTACAAAATAATCATAGGTACGTAGGCCTAACAATAAATGAGAAAAGCAAAGGCTCGCAAACCCCAATAATTATAATAATTATATTTACACACATCACAATACATGGCTTATGTTCATCTATTCACATCATACATCACATGTACACATCACATCACATAGGAATTTCTAGAATTGTTAAGGGTATTTTTAAAATTCTAGATAAAAGGACATACCTTAGAAGTTTCAGAATTATTAAGGGCATTTTAGAAATTTTGGGCATAGGATAGACCTCAGAATTTCTTAAATTTTGAGGGGCCGAATAATTCTTTTGCCATAGAAGAAAACCCTAACCCTTTACCCCTTTCATTGGTCACTATTGTCGTCGTCGCCAATGTGCAGGCGGTAGCTGCACGCCACGGGCAACCCCACCCTGCCCTCGAGCAACACCCCCCCAGCGAGCAGGTGGGCGTCATGCTCACAGGTGGCACCTCTATGGGTGCCGCCCCTGTGGGCGCTACTTATGCCCACAGGCGTCGCCCCTATAGGTAATAGCCATACCCGCGGGCAATTGCCCCTTACGTCCAGCCCCTACCGTAATCTGGTCGCGGTCGCTCTTGCAGGTAGCCCTAGTTATAGCCGACCACCCCTATAGGGGGCCTATCCGTAATTGGCTGCCCCCTCCTCACTGTCTTTCTAGTTTAAAACCAATCTATTACATGAACAACCTGGCTCTGATATCACTATTTGGAAACCAAGCAAGAGCATCACATGCATAGTGGAAGATGAAAACAAAATATGTTTCCCACGTAAATCAAATCGTTGTTCAAAAGATTGGATCGCGAGAAAAAATTACAAAATTAAAAAACTACATCATGTGAGAGATTGTTTACCTAGGGAGATTATGTATCCTTATTTTTCTAGATCCGGATGGAGAGGATGGAGGTCAAGCATCCTCCTGTCTAACAGTATCCACATGATAGATCGTCATAGTGATACTCCTCCAATCACAATCTCAAGTCTCGCAACTCTTGCATAGAGGAAGGGAGGAGAATAAGAGAGAGCGGCCAAAGATGCAGCTTATCATCTATATGCCGCCACTACCTCCTATTTATAGAAAACCACTAAAAATGTTAATACATCCTGCTTAGTGGGTATTGGATGGAGATCCAATTACCCACTAACCTTGGATTATTGGATCTCTATCCAATAATCTTATTTGGCCTCTAATTGGGCCTTATGCAAGGAGCCTATTAATGCAGGGTCTCATCTAATAAGAATAAGGGCTAATTGGATCTTTATCCAATCCTCTATTCGCTGAAGCATCCACCATATGTGTGTGACCCTTTAGGCCTAATACCGAGCTAGTCGTGAGTCACTCCCATCAGAACTCCTTCTGATATAGTGAATTATTATCCCCATAATAATTCACTTGACTCATCAACTATGGATGTACTAGGCCACTACGCTATAGTCCTCAAACAATACAGGGGGATCGAATCCATCAGACCTGTCTGTTCACAGTTACCGTGTATATATAGTCTCTCATCCAACTAATATCCTAGATACCATATATTGGATATGGTACTGTCAGGCCACATACGAAATCAATCTGATTCTCACTCTAATCGAATTCTCCTGAAGAACTCCTCCTCTCTTAATCTGAATGACCCTGGCCAGGAATTTGTCTGTGTAAACACATTTAGGATATTCCTCTTGCGATACTGAGAGTGGATGATTCTTTATTGATACTCAATTATCTTCGTAAGGTTAACTATCAATCCTGATAATCGGTTATACTAGATTTAGAACTTTTCAAATCTATAAGTCCAATGTTAGAAAAATAAGTACTCAAATAAGGCATCTTTGGTGTCTCAAGTCTAAGAACCAGATATACAATTGAGACTATGGAATTGTTGTTTAATATTATGTATCATTAACCATACAATATTCCATAAGCGGATCAATCAGTGAACTCACTCTCTAATAAGCACTTGTACTATATCCTTAGTGTCTCTACACAAGCGACTATGAGACCAGCTGCCTCCATCATATAGATGGGTATATAGTACATCGATCTATCTAGTCATCTCGATGTCCCTCTCGAGTAACATATGACCGAGATTATATATGATCTATGTTTAAAGGTAAATCAATCTCATTATCATGATCTCATCACGATCTGATTCTCATTGCATAGAATCAAAGACATGAGAATATATATATATATACAATAGATAATATAATGTGAGAATATATCAATAATAATCATAAGCAAAAAGATCGTGCAGCCTATCACACGTACCATCACTCATATGATTTGTTTGTAGGGCACTTATAACCAGCACTGCCATCTTACCCTAGATTATAGCCATCTTTTCCAACCCCTTGCTGCTACCGTTGCTGCCATCTAGCCTAAGTTATAGCCATCCCTCTCATCCTCTTTTTGTTGCTATCTAGCCCAAGTTACAGCCACCCCCCTTATCTTGTGCTACCGTCGCTATTGCCTCCCAACCTCAAATTGCAGCCGCCTCCTAACCTCATATCACAATCGCCAATAGCACTGTCATTGCCCTATCATCTCTTCATCTTGTGCTGCCATCGCTGCTACCCCCCAACATCAAATCGTAGTCACCAACAACACTGTCATCTCTACCACCTTGCTGTAGTTTCTTACCATCTTTGTTGTAGCAATCATCAGCCTCACCCTCGTTAGCTAATGCACATCCCCGCTGATCTACTACAATAATCAACACCTGCCTTCGGCAAACCATAATATCGATATGCTCGCTGCTTGCACACCACTACCCGATGTTGCCTTCTTCAGAATAGCTATTCACATCACTACAACGCTGCCATCACCGTCACCCCTACCATTGTTACTGCCACTCTCATCAACTGCTTGCAATCCACACAGTCATAGCAACCATTACTACTGCCTTCCTCTACTACATCAATCTCTCATTGCCATCTCTGCCTCCCACTATAACGCACAAACCTCTGGCATCCGCTCCAACGATCACTACCATCTTCCCTTTTCCCTTCATCCGTAATGAGCATCACTGCCTGCATGATACTGCTAGCCTCTACCGCAGTGATCTCTCGCTACCATATATGTTCTAGTGTCACCACTTCCCCTGCTTCCCACTACCTTCTTCTTCCTCTACCAGCCGATAACCATCGGTGTTGGTTGTCGTCGTCATTGCCTACAGCCACGTAGCTACTGGTCGTCGCTATTTCTTGCAATTGCTTACCCACGGACCCTGGTGACACCGCTTGCTGGACCCTCATCGCTGCCCTCTTCCTCAACCGCTCGATCCCTTTCGTAACAATTGTAGCAAGCACCGCTGCCCATGCAACTAGGATCGCAGATGTCAACAGTCCCTAACTACAATATTGCTGCTGCTCTCCTCTAGCCTCCCTAGCCACGTGAGTGTAAGCCCCATCTATGTCTTCCCGTTGCAACTTCCCACATCGATCGCTTGGTAGCCACTGCAACTTCCATAGCCACGCGATCTTGCTACTCCATTGCCACCTCCACCGTCACTGCCTCCTCTACCTCTCCTTCATCGTCATAGCAGCCACACAGAAGCCATCTCCTCCTCAACCGCCTTCATATCTTTTCTTCCCTACCTCCTCCTCTGCTATCATCACTAGTACCTGCTTCCCTGTTCCCTAGCTACCACTACTGCAACCCCTAATAGGGATCAACGATGTCATTAGAACCCTATATAGTTGTGCACAATAGCGTCACTGCTACATCTGACTACCACATCCTATTGAAAGGTTGTCGCCTCTATTACCTACCACAGTGCTGCCTTCAACAGCAGTCGCGCCCTCCTTTATCGTAGTTGTCGCCCCTATTCCACTATCCTCTACCTCTCCCTTAGCCTTCTACTATCGTCCTCTTCGATCGCTGCAATCTATTTACATCGCAACCCGTAATAATCATTCGCTGCCAACTATCTTGATCGCAGTCAGTAACAAATTGAACACAATAGTAGTCGTCTCTCACTCCATACTGGTGCTGCCCTCCTCCGCAATAGTTGTGTACATCGCTACCCTATTTGCCTCTTATTGCAACTGCACCCTTACTACAACATACACCACATGTAGCCATGAAGTCACACCGCAACCGTAGTTAACGTTGTTGTTGTCCTCTTCTTCCTCCATCATTATTGCTGTCTTCTGACTCAGATCTCTTAGTTGTCATCTTCTGATAAATATCAGCCACCAAAAAATTTACAGCCTCGATAACATTGTAACGTCAATATTACAACACCATCGAAGGACTACAACTGACGTTACTGTTGCCATTTTCTTCCTCCATCGTTGCTGCTACCCTTGGCTACCATCCTCCACTTGGAGACTTCACCACCGTAGCCCCAACATCGCTTCCATTGCTACCTTCAACTTGAAGATTGCAACTACACTCTTTAATCAGTTTGATTTGACAGGTTGGAGATCCTTACATCATGACATCGGTGGGCTTATTCGAAGCCAAATTTGAGGCTTTCGAAATGCATATGGATGTTAAATTACGCACTCTCTTTGAGGAGTTTAGATTGGGTCGATCACTAAGCCCAATAAGATCACAATGTGGTGCAAATTTAGATTGTAAAAAGAACCTTAGTGAAGAACTAGTAATGATCCGTCAAACCTCCACCATTCAAGAATACTAAACCATGTTTGAAAGGTAATCTAATCAAACTTATGTTTGGTCTAAAAAATAGATATTGAGGACTTTTATTAAGGGCTTGAAGCTAAAGATTCAGGAAGAAGTTAAAGCGCGACAGCCGTACACACTTAAGGCAGTCATCTTCTTTGCGCGATATCAAGAGGAGCGATTGAACTATGAAGCTCGGAAGACTAGAGTTGCTCCCTGACTAGCGACACTAAAGCTTTCACCTCCTTCTATTGTCAGCTAACCCCCTCAGCCACAGAAATTAACAAGAGAAGACCTTTATAACGGATCGACAAAGGGCCTATGTAAGTACTGTGATAAACTGTGGAGCCTAGAACACAAATATAAAAAAGAGACACCACTGATGATTGTGCCTACTAAAGAACCCAAACTTGAAGATACAACTCTCGAGCCTAAGGAGGAGATACCATAACCGGCCACCCGCACAGTCCCTACCTTAGCCGGCTACACCAACCTGCAAAAATTAAAGATCAAAGGGTTTCTCGAGCAGTAGTCCATCATCATCCTCATTAACGCCGGGAGCACACACAACTTCATGAGCAGTAAGGTTGTTACCCACTTAATGCTCAAAAAAGAAGATTACAATGGGTTCAATGTCAAGGTAGCTAACAGCTAAATTCTGAAGTGCAACCAGAAGTGTCCGCGGGTAAAACTGATCCTACAAGAGCAAGACGTAGTTGTTAATTTTTTTCCTCCTCCCTCTTGATGATTTTGATATAGTGTTTAGCATTGATTGGTTGTCCACGATTGGAGATGTTTTCTAGAATTTTTCAAAGCTAACCATGAAATTTTTTAGAAAATGAAAGCAAGTGATTTTATGAGGGAGCCAAGCAACTACAACCACAACACAACACTTAGAGGGGGTACCAAAAGAAAAATCTAATGATTTCCCAATTCAAAATTTAAGGGTTTCATGAGATTAAAGATAAGAAACCTCTCCCACAGCTTATTAAAATTTTGGGTGTCTCCACCAAACTGAGTCGATTACCTCCTCTTAAGTTGTCCAACCCCCCTATACTGAACAGGTCGAAAATTCTACCAGTCATTGCTCGGTCAGATTGCTTCTTACAACCTCAGAAGGTTGAAGATAAAAGGGTCGTCCAAGAGATGATAGAGATACAGATTATTCAACCATGCTTATTTCCCAGTATGACACATCCCTACATCTTTTTCCCTAGAGATAAGCTACTTCTAAAGTGTTACATCCCGTCAAACTCAACATGGTTGCTGATCTCAGGTGACTTCCATGACTTTCCCCAGGATCAGACCATGATGCTTAACGACTTCATTGATAATGACATCCAATCTACGGCCCAAGACCACGAGAAAATTGAGCCCCTCCAATGGCAAAATCAGAAAAGGGGAAGGATCATTTGCAAGACTCAATGAAGCATGAAAATCATCCCTCTCATTATAAAGAAAGATGCACCGCACCACCTTGGCCGAGTGAAACTATAGCCCTCACGACCACGATGTAGTCCACACCAAATCGTGGCCAGATGTTTATTATTGGAGCAAACACATCCAGAGTAGGGATTAGCACTATCCTCATGCAAGATGGTTAATAACACGAAGAAGTAAAAATGGGCCCTGAAAAATCACCACTCCTACCCACCTGAGACTCAGATCGGGCTCACACCACTAGAGATTTTATCAGAGAACAACCCTCACTCTAAAAGAAGGCACGACTACTATTACAGAGCAACCATATAGCAGCCTATGCAAAGAAAAAACTTTCCCCTAACAAACGCCAGAGCAGAAGAATGTTTCCTAAGAAAGATCAAGTCCCCCTTCATCTCTAGCTTCACCAGTATGAAATTCAAGCCTCAAGAAAGTGGTCTCCTTATTTCTTTGGGCCTTGTAAAATTGGGGGTTATATTGGGGCCCTAACCTTGAGATCAGATCCACATACCATATAAAGATTACAATTGATCTGCTAGTTATCCCACCTCAAATGAAAATTTAAAGAAGATGACTCAGCCTAAATCCTTTCAATTAACACCCCAGCTAATGAGGAGGTTAAAGTTCAGTTGATAATAGCATGAGAATCATATAAAGAGCTAAAGACCCAGTTCCCTGAGTTCATGGAACCTCAGTAAGGTTGAGTCCTAATCTCCCTAAGAAGTAGTCAATAAAATCCTGTTAGATTGTAATAAAGCCACTCCTATCTTATAAAAGAGTATGACTAGGGTTCCAAGGGTTGATCCCCCTCAAGGATTAAAATCTATATAGCTCATTTTGGGGTTCTATCAATAATCTTCTGCAATGGCTATTGATGGCTCAATGAAAGCAAGATTTGAAACCTTTGAAGTCCGAATGGAAGAAAGATTACAAGAGCTCTTCAACAAATTCAGAAAAAGTCTATTGGATAGCCCTAACAAATGATAATATGGTAAAAACTCCAACCTCAAAGGGAGCTGATTTGAAAAATATGATCAAGGGCAAGACACAGGATACCCATACATGAGGGTGGAGTTCCCTAGATGGAAAGATAAAGATCTGACCAGTTGGGTCTCATGGGCTGAAAAGTTCTTTCACTTCCACAGAACTCTAGAAGAATCTAAGGTAGAAGTAGCTTCAAATCAACTTGATGGTGATGCAATCCAGTGGTATGATTTGTACGAGACTTATCACGGAGTCCCTTCATGGGGATAGTTCAAGAGAGAGAACTCTTGATTTACTTCGGATTATCGGAGTACAAGAATATTAATGGATAGCTCACCAAAATCTGTCGAACTTCCCTAGTATAGGAGTATCATAGCATATTTGAATGCCTATCAAACTAAACCTGATTGGTCCAAGAAATAATTAGTGAGAATATTTATCGAGGGACTTAATCTTGAGATTTGGTGCAAAGTTAAAGCTTACCACCCCCACACCATGATGGCTGCCATATCATTCGCCCACGTGCATGAAAAAAAAATCAATATGGACACTCGTTGAAATAGAAGCTTCAACATATAGGTAATTAGTAAGCTACCCACCCTATCTATTCCTAGCCAAAACCCGAATATTCAAAAGCCAACCTAAGAAGATCCAAAGGAAAGATCAACAAAGGATTTGTGCTCACGTTATGATAAAAACATATGCACACAAGGGCAACTTCTAATGATTGAGCCAATTAAGGAGGAATAAAAAACTGATAATGTAGAGTTCGATCATGAAGGCTATGACAAATCGCTTATAATTGAGCCAATTAAGGAGGAATCAAAGACTAACAATGTGGGATCTGATCATGAGGGTACAGATTCTGATGAAGATGTTGGACCTATCATACATACAGTGCATGCATTAGCCGACTACTCTAACCTGCAACCCATGAAAATTGAAACATCAGCCTATTACTGTTTTAATCAATACTGTAGTACTAATAATTTTATGAACAGAAAGCTTGTTAACCACTTGGCCTATCACATTGAAGACTATGACAAATTTGAAGTCAAGGTTACTGATGAACGAATCATAACTTGTGATAATAAGTGTTCAAAGATAAAGCTGATCGTACAGGGTAAAGAACTACTTGTGGATTTCTTTTTGATACCTCTGAAAGACTTCGAAGTGGTAATCTTCAAAAAAAGATATAGAACTGTCACTAGCCATCTGATGGAAAAGATTCTTTAGAAAACTATAATGATTATTACACTAAAAGACCAACTCATTATTACAATAAGTGGAGATCCTACTTAATTAACAAAAAGGTTGTGATATGCAATAAATATTAAAGTGCTTCCGGAATTTGATGTTACTCAACCTTGAGGATAAAGCTGATCTGTAAAGAGCGAGTTTGATAGGACCCTAATAGGATTGGGTCCTCATCTCCAATGAGTCATATTATTTATTGAGTTATGTTGGTAAGTCCAGTCAAATCAATTAGGAGTCCTAGTAGAAGTTGGATTCTATTTGATTAAGAGTCTTAGTAGGAGTTAGAGTCTATTTGATTAAGAGTCCAAGTAGGAGCCTATTTTAGGGGTCTAAGTTCAATTAAGAGTTGGTTACGAGTATCTATAAACAAGGGTATAATTATTTTATTTTAAGCAATCAAGGAAGAAAATATATTTTAGCCTATTAGCTAAAACTCTATGAGGGTTGATACTTTATAGAGATCAAGGAGGGTTGATCCCTTATAGAGATTAAGGAGGCTGATTCTCTCGAAGTGTTCGTTTAGCCCCCCCTTTTTCATCTCCATCCATGATAGAACCCTATGAGTTTCCATCAAGGTAGTTCGATAATCGACCCAAGCTACCCTTTGGACTTTGAAGAATATTCTTGTGAATATTTCATCGAAGAGATAATTCAATAATTGACCCAAGCTATCTCGGACTCCTGTTGATGTTGGCAAGTAGATATCGAATTATTTAAGCTTTTTTTTCCTTCCCACGAGCCTTACATAACATTGAGATGTTGTGAGACCACCTCTTTTATCCTCTCTAATAGAGTAATTCCCTCGTCGCTAGATTGGATGCTTTGCAAGGACCTCAACCAAAAACAATTGGAGTATTTGATGCATTTTTTATGATGAAACCATACCCCATCACACTCTAAAACGAAAATGGTCAGAGTTAAGACTAAAACTTTACAAACAGTAGTACTAGGGCTGGTATGATGGTTGCAGTATACAGCATCATTGCGGTTGTTCCAACGAAACTAAAAGGAATTCGTTATTAAGCTATTAATCCACCTGTAGGCAGTCTTTCCTAAATCCGTTCCTTCCTCTGACCAGCAACCATTATGCCAAAGGTGAAAAAGTTTGAAGCGAACACTAGTTCTTATCTGTAAAAGGTTCAAAATAGAGATAGCTTCCGAACATTGAATAGTTGTTTAAAAATATCAGATGCCAAGTTGCAGCATCGGCAAGCATTAACTTGATCCTGAAAGATTTTAGCAAACCAACTAAAGGTGCGAAGTCTGTTCCAACACAGCTTATACATGAACAGCTCGACATTTGGAGCAACCGTCGCGCTCCAAGCAACCTTCCAGCTTGGGCAGACCTCCTCGGTAAAGCTTTGTTGCCTCTTGAGGAATCTGCAAGTATTATTTGCAGTGGCAGAAATCGAGGAGGAAGGAGGCCAAATCCATTTATCAGGGGAAAGAGGGAAGGTGAATACAAAGAATTCTTTCGGTCATATCATTGTGAAAAAGATTATGAAGGATGATTAAGTGCCTAGTGTTGTTAAAAATGAGCGACCTAGTTGAAAATGATATTCATACTAAGAAAAATAGATCATACATTAAAAGGAATATCCAAAAGCCACAGATCATCCTAAAGATCAGTCAAAAAACATTACCTAGTTGCTTTCTAAACCCCTTTTTAGTAAAAGAGAAGAAAGAGGAGAGAGACTTCCTACTCTTCTAGAATTGGTCTTCCGAAGATTAAGTTGATAATATATGACAATAAAAATATTAATTCATACAAAAATATTATTATTAAAGATCGGAGAAAATCTTTTGACACAAATAATCTTCATAACTATAAGATCACAGATGCCAAGTTCCCCCTTAGTCTTCGAGTGATAGTATCCCAATAGATAAGTTTAGTTTTTAATAATAATTAAATCAAAATTTAATGATTGAATCTAAATTTTTAATAATATTTATGATCATACTTAGTAAGACTACATAGAAATGAATAACGATTTCAGAACAATATTTATAAGGGTCAACTTTTTAACGTAGACAATAGGATTTTATATCACCCTTAATTTTAGATATTGCTTTGTAAACCATAATGTTTTACTCAATGACATATAGGTGCTATGGTACTTGAAGGGTTGAAGCAGGAGGATAGTGTTTAAAGATTTCAAGTTATTAATTATAAGATTTATGAATATTTTAAAGGTTATTAAGATTTTGAGAATATACCTATAGGACTTGAGTTGCGACTTAAGGTGACTAGGAGATCATCCGCGGAGATAAGGTGAGAAATCTTAACCTTGTTAATAAGGAAGAGGATATCAATTTAAAATCAATTGCCATAGAGATAAAACTAGAGAAGATCCGTTGAGTGATAATAAAAACATAAAGGGAAGAGGATCTCTTTGATGGATATCTCTCTTTCTTTTGAATTCATGGGATATTTGTCCATTAATCATGCGAGAAAAGATTGGTGAGGAGATGTAAGAAGCGATCCGATTCATAAATTTAGAGAAAAATTCAAAAAAAGGAGAGTGTCTCTTGTAGCTTTTTAATAGAGTTAAATACCTTGTCAACTTCAAGTTTAAATAAGATTAAGGATTTTTGTCTTTAGACTTAGATAGAGTGTGAATAAGTTAAAGATAATAAAGATATCATCATGGATACTATGGTCGATAACAAGAATAGACTGTTCATGATTAATAAAATAATTCAAGAGATTTTTGAGTATATTAATTATAATTTTCTTAAGAAATTTGTAGATGACATTGCAAGGAAAAATTAATCTAAAATCATTGGTTGAAAAAGGATTCAACTTTTTAAAATTAAAGAAAAGAGAGATGTTGCCCTATTTGGGAGGGATAAGAGATAATTAGTCGTTGAAAGATTTCTATATTGAATTCTAGGAGCTCCTATAATTCAACATTGAGTATATTTGAGATTCTTAAAATCTCATCCTTAATATCATTCCAGGAGCTCCTAAAAAATTCTACATACAATATATTTGAGATTCTTACTAAGATTCATTTGGCCAAAGGTTGACTAAATTTTAGAAGGAGAAAAAAAGATTTAACAAAGGACATAGTAAAAATCATTAAAAATCTTAGAAATAAGATTACATGCAAAAATATTTGTGTTGTCATTCTCTTTACGATTCTAAAATTAAAATATCATTGTTTATCAGTGCTAACATCCTACTCACAAATGTTCTTTTTTTAGTTTGCTTATAATTGTCTTTGGATGTGTTTGTTAGCCATAGTAACACCATAAATATTATACACATAAATATGTAAGACGTATTTTAGAGATTATAAGAAATACAAATATATTAAAAAATATAAAAATATCTATTAATAATAGTCTAAAAATATTTTTTTAAAAACAATATTTTTATTATATTTTTTTTAAAATATAAATGATTCACCTTCATAAGCTAGTCTTCTACGATAGATATTATTATTATTATGTTATGTTTCTACTCAACCAGCCTTTCTAGTCCACGAAACGAACGGCGCACCAGAGAGCATGCGTCGGGAAGGAACCTTCTCTCACCTTTCCTAGGGAAATCCGTGGGCAAATGCGTGTTTCCCACGGCGTGTTTCTAACTTGCCGTACTTAGACAGCACCGAACGACGCTTCCCACCGATCCGTTCTTATCGGCAATAACTGAGAACGAATCGTATCGCAGCCGTTGTTTCTTTCATTAGACTCTGGTCTGGATCGTTAGCTGCCTCACCGTAAATCTATAAATGACGGGACTCCCTGCTCTTCCCTGCCATCGTTGTATTGGTTTTTGGCATCCGCCGTTACGCGGTGCGCCCAAATCCTCAGCCAGCCGTTACGCGGTGCGCCCAAATCCTCAGCCAGCCGTTTTTCATTGATTTCGTGTTCGAATTGGAGATCTGTTCTCGATAGGTGGTGCATCCAAAGCCTTTTAATCGTGTGATTTCATATTCGGGCACTTGAAATTGGTATTGAGCGAATTGGAAGATCTGATGTTGATGGATGGTAGATCAAAAGCCTTGTATTCTTGTCGTTTTCGTTATTGAGCACTTGAAATTGGTCGTGAACGAATTGGGTTATCTATTTTCGATCGATGATGGATCGGAAATCTTTGATATATGTGGTTTTAGTTTTCGATCACTTCAAACACGGAATTGGATGATCTGTTTTCCTAGGAACGACGGAATTTAATGCCTTGAACGAATTGGATGATCTATTTTCCTAAGAAATACCGAAGGTTGAGAGGTTATGAGTTTCGAAAGCTTCTATTGGATTTAGTTGATTCCAATTATTAATTTAATTGGTTGAGTTTTTTCCTTGCGTTCTCTCAGGGATTTCAGAAGCTGCAGGATATTTTATGCTTCAAATTTTTTGACAGATTAAATTATCTTAACTCGCGAGTACCATGATCCCAAATTCTCGATCTCTCCTTTGTGGAAGTTTCTATACATATCATCGACGCGGTTGGTGGTTGGTGAGGCTGTGGTGTTTATATGGTTATTATCTGTATGGAGCCCAGACGGAGCGTATGATGAAGATTGTTAAGGATCCTCTGGTTTCCGTTGAATGATACAAATAGGTTTTCCATTAGATAGTGGTATTTTTAAGGGGTTCCTTTGCTGTGACATACACTGCTTATTATCTTGTGATGAAGATTGTTAAGGATTTTCTGGTTTCCGTTGAATGATAAAAATAGGTTTTCCATTAGATAGTGGTATTTTTAAGGGGTTCCTTTGCTGTGACATACACCGCTTATTTACTTGGATACGGTTCTCATCAAAATATGATAAGGGGTTCCTTGATACGGTTCTCATCAAAATATGATTGTTTGTTTTATTTGTTGTGAGCAAGATTCAAATAGGTTTTCCATTAGATAGTGGTATTTTAAGGGGTTCCTTTGCTGTGACATACTCCTCTTATTACAATGGATGCAGGTGAACAATGGATGTCTGGTTTGTGCTGGTTTAGATGGCCCTCGTTACTATCAACTATCATTTGTTGCACTTATGTGCACAAGTCATTATTTGGTACGGTTCTCATCAAAATATGATTGTTTGTTTTATTTGTTGTGTGCAAAGGAAAGCTGATGAACATCTGGTTACGGGCATGTGACAGTAGCTTTTTGAAAGAGAGAGGTGAGTGTTTTGCTACCTTACAGTATATTTGGTTTTAAATATGCTCTAACCTTATCATCAAAATTGCTGTGTGTTGGATATCTCTAGTTGGATGTAGACGGGTCTCAAGGAAGAGTTTCCATTAACTTATCATTTTTTCAGCATTGGCAGTTTAATTGTTGATTATTTTCCCTGTCTACTACTTTCGTTGGCATGCTTGGTACATTTTGTAAATTTGCACTTTTGATGTTAGTCTTTCTTTATGTTTTTTGAATGTTCTATCCCTAATGTTTTTGTTTGCAGTTGCAGAAGCATCAGCAGTAGCCATGAGTCTGGTAAATAGACATGGTTACTGACATTTCTTGGATTCTATTTGGTATGAGACGTGGGTTTACCTTTTTGGTAAGGTTAGTTTAGATTTAGGAGTGCAAATTATGCCTAAATTTTTGAGATGTTATGTTTTCATTCAAATGTTAATTATTCTTGTTGCCATGAATTTTCAGCAGTTACTCGCTGGCAAGTCTTATTAGAAGATCATTTGCACTTCTCATTTGTCTCTTCTGGGATTCTTTGTCTGATTTCTACTTTGCAGTCTTAATTGTCTTTTTCTTTAACCTGCCTTTGGTCAGGTCATTATGATGGTGAATCATAGGAAATACGAAAGATTGAGAGTTTAGGAGTTACAAGCTACTGTTGGTTATAGTTGATTCCAATTATTATTTTAACTACATGTGGTTTTCCCTTGCAAGGACTTCCCAATTAGCAGTATGTATTGTTTATATGGTTCTAGTGCTTTGAAAGAGTGATTGTAATAACTCACAAATACTGTGATCCGAAATTCTTGAGCTCTCTTCTTGTTGCCTATTCTATATTTATCATTGACGCGGTTGGTGTGTATGTGGTTATTATCTGGAGCCCACACAGACCCTATGATGCAGTTTGTTAAGGATCCTCTGGCTTATTTTGAATGATTAAAATAGGTTTTCCATTAGATAGTGTTATATTTAAGGGGTTTCTTTGCTGTGAAATACACTGCATATTATCATGGATGCAGGTCTTCTGAAATGCTCTGAACCAGAGTCTGAACAATGGATATGTCCGGTTTGTGCTTGTTTAGTTGGCCTTCATTACTTTCAGCTATTATTTGTTTCACTTGTGTGTACAAGTTGGTCATTTGATACGGTTCTCATTAAAATATGGTTGTTTGTTTTTATTTGTTGTGTGCAAGGGAAAGGAGATGGACATCTAGTTTTGCATGGACATGTGACAGTAGTTTTCTGAAGGAGATATGTGTGTTTTGCCACTTTCTTATGATATTTGGTTTTAAATATGCTCTAACCCTTTGATTAAATTTGCTGAGTCCGTTGGATTATCTCTAGTTGGATGTAGACGGGTCTCAAGTAAGAAGTTCCATTAACTTCTCATTTTCTGCATTGGCTGTTAAATTGTTGATTATTTTTTCCATCAGCTACTTATGTTGGCATGCTTGTGACATTTCCTAATTTGCACTTTTGAAGTTAATTCTTTCTCTTAGTTTTCTGAATGTTCTGTTCCTAGTTTTTTTGTGTGCAGTTGCAGAAGCATCAGCATTAGCCATAAGTCTGATAATTGGACATGGTTACTGTCCTTTCTTGGATTGTATTTGGTATGAAACATAGTTTTTACCTTTTTGAGATGGCTTGTTTGTTTAGATGCAGGTCTTCTGAAATGGTCTGAACAATAGATTTGTCTCTTTTGTTCTGGTTTAGCGGGCCCTCGTTACTTTCAACTATTATTTGTTGCACTTATGTGCACAAGTTGGTCATTTGATATGGTTCTCATCAAAATATGGATTGTTTTTATTTGTTGTGTGCAAGTGAAGGGAGATGGACATCTAGTTTTGCATGGGCATGTGACAATAGATTTTTGAAAGAGAGATGCAAGTGTTTTGCAACCTTCCTATGGTATTTGGTTTTAAATATGCTTCAACATTGCTGTTTGTTGGATATTTCATGTTGGATGCAGAAGATTTTCAAGGAAGAAGTTCCATTAACTTCTTTTTTCAGCATTGGCTGTTTAATTGTTGATTATTTTCCCTGTCCTACAACTCCCGCCAGCTTGCTTGGGACATTTTATAAATTTGCATTTATGAAGGTAAGTCTTTCTCTATGTTTTCTGAATGTTCTATTCCTAGTGTTTTTGTGTGCAGTTGCAGAAGCATCAGCATTTGCCATAATTCTGGTAGTTAAACATGGTTACTGATCTTTCTTGGATTGTATTTGGTAAGAAACATAGATTTTACCTTTTTGACAAGGCTAGATTAGATTTGTGTGCAAATTATGCATGAATTTTATTTCAGCAGTTACTTTCTGGACAAGTCTTTTTAGAAGATTATTTGAATGTCTCATTCGTCTCTTCTGGGATTCTTTCAGATTTCTACTTTGGTTAGGAATTATGACAGCATCTATTGGTTGAATTTAATTCCAATTATTCAGAGGACGTCACAATTTGCAGGATTGATATTTTTTATGCTTCTAGTGCTTTGAAAGATTTGATTGATATAACTTGCGAGTACTGTGATCCAAAATTCTCTTGTGGCAGATTCTATATATATTATCAATGCGGTTGGTGATGCTGTGGTGTTTACTGTTTGGAGTGCACATGAAGCCCATGATGCAGTTTGTTAAGGATGCTCTGGTTTCCATTGAATGATTAAAATAGGTTTTCCATTAGATACTGTTAGATGTAAAGGGTTTCTTTGGTGTGATATATGCCCTCTTATTATCGTGGATGCAGGTCTTCCGAAATGCTGTGAATGATGTGTCCAATTTGTGCTGGTTTAGTTCAGCCCTTGTTACTTTCAACTATTATTTGTTTCACTTATGTGCACAAGTTGGTCATTTAATATCGTTCTCACTAAAATATGCCTGTTTGTTTTTATTTGTTGTGTGCAAGGGAAAGCTGATGGACACCTAGTTTTGCATGGGCAGGTGACAATAGTTTTCTGTAAGAGATACGAGTGTTTTACTACCTTCCTTTGGTTTTAAATATGCTCCAATGCTATCATCAACATTGCTGTGCCCATTAGATATCTCTAGTTGGATGTAGATAGGTCTCCAGGAGTTTCTTGCTGGACAAGTCTTATTAGAACACTAGGAATAGAACATTCAGAAAAAATAGAGAAAGAATAATTTATTGTTGTTGTTGTCTTTCTTAAACATTCAGAATAGAACAAGTTAGTCTTTCTTAATTATTTTCGTTGTTGTGAATTTTGAGCAATTTCCTGCTGGACAAGTCTTATTAGATGATCATTTGAACTTCTCATTTCTCTCTCCTGTGATTTTTTTGTCAGTTTTTCTCTTCTGCTTAATTGCCTTTTTGTTTTAACCTGCCTCTAGTCATCAGTCATTCTATTAAGTTATCTTGTATATGTTTTTTTAGTATGACAGTAAATCATTTTTTTTCTTTTAGTAAATAACTTTAGATTAATTTTTTGATTGATCATATTTCATTTTTCTACCATCATGGCATGATTGGAGCTTTGTCCATCTAAGATTAGCTGCTAGGGCATGAACACATAATCTGCACCCAGGCAAGAGCATTTATGACTAGTGAAGGAAGTGTCACATCTATTTGATGCTTGTCTTTTTTTTGTAATATGTATTTCCTACTTGATCTCTTATTATTTGGCATTTATTTTCTGTTCAATTTAGTAGGTGTCATTTATGTTCCCTATAATGTTGATGCGGTCTTATATGAGAATTATTTTCCTTAAACAATTCATCATGATTTGGTCATGTGGTAGGTTATTTCATTTGCCTATTTAGTTTATTCCATCCAGTTGTATCTTGGCTGGTCTTTCTAGAGGAACTTTGGATTTTCTATCATGATTTTTATTTGCAGTGTTAGAGGAACTTCGGTCGTAAGAGGATCTTCAGGTTTTCTACAATTAGTCATCATGTTTGTTTTCAGGATTTAATTTGAGAGTTAAAAGGTTATTCCATTTCTATATTGGGTTAATTGCAGCCATTAGTATTCATGTCTAGTTGTAGAGGATGTCCACTGATTTTGTTGAATTTTCTTGATTTCCATAGAGCCATGGTCTCCACTGGCCTGATGGCTGTTCATTTATTGCCAAAATGCAGTCCAACCATTCCTAGGAATTACATTTGGATGGACACTATTTTCACTTTGACTTTGTGAACCTTTGGCTCTTAGAAGTTGTCTTGTGGGTTTTCACCAGTACTACCTCAACAACAAAGCTGTAAGTCCTAACTATTTGGGCTCTTTATATAGATCTTTTGCCATCATTGAGATATGTAAAGAGTTACATGTTTAGTTAAGTTTAGAGTACTAAATCTTTATTTATAATTTCTATTAAAGTCTTTTTAGTCATGTTTCCTTTTATTAATTATTTCACATTTTTTTACTACCCTCTTTTGAGTCATGTTTCCTTTTATTAATTATTTCACATTTTTCACTACCCCTCTTTTGAGTCATGTTTCCTTTTATTTTGTTTGGAAGTTAGGACATGGTAATGATGGATCATACTGGTACTTATTGCTGTAATTGAGTTTTGGTTGGTGATCTTGGGTTATGATAATTGTCCTTCGTTGTTTTATGGATTTGTGAATCAATTCTATACTGCCAAGTGATGGCTTTGAATAAAAGTGTTTTGCATTGTTACTCTTTTCATGTATCAGTTTGGAGGTACAAACAAGCCATGTTCTCTTGATTTTTTTCCTTAAAACTCATTCCATATTGCTGATCTTTAGTAGAATTGGTAAGTTATCTTTGCTGGCTGAAGTACCATTTTGTTGGTCATTATATTTATTGTTGGTCTACTTGAAGCTTGTTTTGGGAGCTGGCAATCTCATTTTTCTAATAGTTCTATTATTTTGTTTTCTTCATGAGTTTAGAAAGCTGGACATTGAGGTTTTGGAATCATGTTATAAACTAAAGCATGGAGCCTTCACATTGTAAACAAAGGAGTCTACTTTTGTCAAGGAATCTTCTTGTAGAGAACCAATTGCAGATCGTATATTTCATTGTTGAAGATTCTTACAACCATATTTGATACAAACAAGATTTCATGATTATTGTTTTGGTTAGTATGAAGAAGAGAATATAAGTTCTATCTGTAGTCATGGTCAAATATTTTGCTTCAGCTTCTTGTTCTTCTGGCTTTTGAAAGGGGGGTCAAGAATCTCAAATTGTTTGCATGTTGTTTCTGGTGGTATGAATAGACAATATGTTTAAGTTCTAACACGATCAACATTAGGTCTTTAAGAGTTTATTTTCTTTAGTATGAATCAAAATGTTATAGATGAACTATGTCAAGTTATAATGATGGTAGCTGTGTTTCTTTATTGAGAGCTATAGAATTTTGTTGCCAATTAACCATGTGTTTATGTTATGGGATATTATACTTGGTGGGAAGGACTTGTCGGAGATTAGATGAACTTTCAAAGATGGATCATTTATGACTTGCAGCTCCACCTTTTCACTTTTATCAGATGATGTGCCAGCTTTTGTTGTTGTGAACTAGTTATCATAACTTTTAGTTACTGTTTATCACATGTTAGCATACATTGTTTGGATATTTTCTTCTGATGGGTTTTGGCTTGTCACTCGATGGATCCAGGGAGCGAGTTGGATGTCTGAGAAGTTCTTCTAGCATGCTTTCTTTTGTGAGGGTAGATAGAAAATTTTGCTTACTGTTCTTTGGATCTACATTTTGGTTACAATATCCAGACAATGATAAGATCTTTTGCTGGATCCTGTGTTTGATAAGAACTTTGGTTGCAATATAAGTTCACAATTTCTTTGCTTTTCTCAGGCATATTTTCTTCAAGTTCAACATGCAGTTTTTTTTGTTTAACATGGATGTTGCATTTGAAATTGGTTTTGGGAAAAAAAAGAAATTGAGCAGCATATAGATAAGATTTTTTAGGACAAGGAGTATCTTTTCTTTTAGATCAACAGAAGAAACAGTTTGGGTTGGTTCTTTTATTTTGGTATTCTGAATTTAGTGACTTGAATGAGGTCTATGATGAAGCCAAGATGCACAATACCAAGAACCAAGATTGCAAAATGATTTCTTCATTGGATTGCAGACATGTAAAGGGAAATTTCCTGTATTTATCCACTTGAACAGGAGTCTTAGACGACGCATATCTTTTTTTATCTGCCATGTTCATGTGGTTTTGTTTTTTTAAAGCTTGTGTTTTTGTGATGTGCAATTGCATGTATCATTATTTGATATTATTAAACTTTCATGCTTTACATTATGTTTTTTAGTTGGCATCTGCTCGTGTTCATTGATTTTCACGACTAAACTGTTCATGACCAATTTTTGGGAGTTTGTCATGTGGGAGTTGGTTGTCAGATTTCTTGGTTGGTGAGGTATTAATGACTTGGAATTTTGTTTATTACGAGTGTCTAATTTTGATTGTTCACCTATTTTTTATTTATAGAATTGTGAATTTTTGTATCGCATTATTGTTGCATGATAGTCTTCTTTATTGTTTGTTAATTTTAAACAACCATTTTCAGTAGTCTAGTATTCTTTTTTTAGTAACATAGTAGGTTTAGTTGCTCAGCTGAGTTGGAAAATGATAGGTGGAAGGTGCTCAAAATTGTGAGATGACAATAAAATATCATTTAGTGAAAAATAAAAACTATTGGGAAATAAGTATATGATTTTCTGCAAGCATTTTTGGAAACATATTAGAAGTCAAAATGTGAAGCTTGAAGAATATAGGAGAATAGTTATATAGCTTGCCCGAAATCAAACAGCATGTGTTTGTCATTTCTGATGTTTACATAAATAAATCAAAGTTGCTTAATGGTACTAGGGTGAACTGGTCCTTATCTGTTGTGAATTTGCTGTATCTGGATTGTTTATGATGATGTTATGATACTTGTGAGGCTTTTAGAACTTATCATTAAGGTGCCTTTCTTGTTTAATCATGTTTGGTATTTTCTTTGACAACATTTTCCGAGCTTTGCACTTTGTTGAAACATTATCTAACTGAGTCGATTCGTTTAGCTACTATAAAATTTGGTTATTAGAAATTTGATTTTGTTGTTCATATAGGTAGTAGCATATTTTGCAATTAGTATGAGATTTGGATTAATCATGGATGCCATTGTTTATCAAACCGATGAGTTCTTTGTTAGAATTTAAATGTTAATATTTAAAATCAAATACAGAAACATATAAGAATAGAAGCAAGACTGGTACATTGGACTTCGCAATAATCACTTTACTATCATTGTTGTTTACCAAGCTTAGAGTTGGAGATATTATGTGATTGGTAATTGCTTGTGATATTTTTTGTGTTCAGATGTTCAATTGCTGCATGGGTTTTCTCTAGGGAAGTTGATCAACTTCTCTTTTTGTCAACATTTGGTGATTGCTTCAGACTCTTCTTGATTGTTTTATCTAATTGTCTTCATTTTTTCTGGTGGTAGCTATTTTTTTTGTTATTAATCTCAAGGTTTATAATGGTACTCTATTGGCAAATATGTTGGGCATGTGATAGCTGATGTCTTGAGAATTATGTGCATTATCTTTTTCCATTGTGAGGATATACATGAATTGTATATATTAGCTTTGTTGTCTGCGAAGTTCAATGGTCTTTGGAATTGTATATTTTTCTATATGAAGCTATGCAACTCAATTGGTTACAAGTACAAATTATTGTTATTTTCAAGAAGTGTAAGTAGCCTGAACCTTTTTCTTTTTTTAATATTGTCATTTATCTTTCAGTGGTTTGTTGCTGTGAGGGTCTTATTAGAGATGTTTGATCTACTTATATTTTTAGCTTAAGCAGTGATTTTTGATGGACTCCGTTCATTTTAATATTTGATTGTAGTTGATTATTTTTTTCAATATTCATAGTTTTCGTAGTGTTACTCATCAGGTTCCGATCTGTCATATGAGTTCATATCAGTGTAATGAGTGCCAATACGCCAATACATACTACAGAGGGTTCTGTATTGAGCTGTAGGGGTTCTGTCCCTTATGTGGGGTGTCTGTCTGGTTTCTCTTGGTTGATGCATTGGTGAGTTGATGGATCAGTAAAGAAGCCTTGTTTCTTTGTATCTCATGGGCCGGCGAACCGTGGTTTCTTATTTCTTTAGTATTTCTTGGATTTCTGGTGAAAGACAAGTGGACTTATCCTGTTGTTTTGATAGTTCTCTTTTGTTTGGTTTCAGGTTAAAACCACCTATAGAATTTTGTTGATGTCTTAATACTAATGTTAGCCGGAAGGTCCATAGTGGTATGTCCAAGGAAACTGTTTCTCTTATTATTGACATTTATTCTGGTTATATTGTGCATTCGAAATTACTTGAATTTTGCAGTTCAACTAATTAACAAAGTCATGTGATAGCTTCTAAGGAGTTGCAGTAATTTCACATTCTCTCGATAACTGTTGGTATGACGATATGAAAGAAACATGAAAAAATATTGTTTAGTTGTAAATATATCGTCTTGTGTGTAGCACTTGTATGCCTTTCCTTGCATTGGGCCTATCACTTAATTTACATGAGCCTAGGTTGTCGAATCGTTAGATATTGTCCATACAAAATCACATTGTAGCCTGAGCGTTTATTAGCTATAAAGTTATAAGATTGTACAAAAATTCCTATTACCATACATATTTTTCTGATGATGTTGGTTTTCGTGCCTTTGTTTATTGAGTAGGTATGGTTAGGCAAGAGCATTCATGTTTATTTTGCAACGTAACTTGTATTTACGTTTAGGTTTGTTTATTCTTGCTTTAATTGACTTGTTGAAATTTTTTGATATATTGATAATGAAAATGGTTTTGTCTCTGTTTTTGGGGTGAGTTTATTACATCTTTTCTTTACTTGGCTATTGAAGATCCTACTATTTTTCTATCTTGGTTTTGGTTATTTTTTAAAAATTAAAAATTAAAATTTTATTTTATATTGCTTTGAATTTGTTTGTTGTTACTTTATGGACATTGCGTTGGGTGGTAGAAATTATTTTTCACTTCAGCATAGTAGAAGTTGAGGATTGATTTTTCATGCTAACATAAATTTTTAAAGATTATCTAAAAACTAAAAATTAAGATTTTTAAATTAGAATTACATATAATTTATTCTAATTTTATTAAAAAATCTAAATGAGGAAGAAATGTAGGATTTATTTATCTTGGGTGTTGAATATGATTTGTTTATTCTATTTTTATAATGCAAGTATTGAGGCATGTGGTGTAAAGGATTTTGTCATTGATCTATTACTATCACAAAATCGATCGGTCTTGAAAAAAAATGATCGATTATCATTATATTGTTATTAGTTATATTGATATGGATTTAGCTAGAATTGCTTAAGTCTTTTAAGTCCACAAACTATTAATCAGTGTCGGGTATATTGGCATCTTCCTGTAGGCTTTACGTGTGAACTTGTGAATTCAATCAATGTCCAAAATTGCCCCAAACCCTCATCTAACTTTTTGTAACTTAGGTGGTTTTAAGGTGTTGAGATTGTTGATGTTTTGCATCATATCTGAGCTTGCAGAAAATATGTCATGGCATATGAAAATCATACCATTATGAGGTAATTTTAACTATTCTGATGAGTGATAACTCTACATCCTTGTAAATTGTTTTTGTTTATAGTTTTCAAGCAAATACACAAATCAAAGTAAAATATGTAGTTAAACATATGTGTAAGCAAACAAAAGCGACGAATGGTCTTATGACTAGTGTTGTGGTTGCGTGATGATTGTCATGATATTCTTCTTTATTTAAAAGGCCTACGCTGATTGGTAGGCCTATTAACAGGCCTATTGGTAGGCTTTGATGATTGTTTTTTTTATGTCGTAGGGTATCTTCAAGTTCTTAGTTGATTTCTATTTGGGGAAGCTTTCACCAATTCACTAAAATAGTTTTAACTTGCTTTTTGTAGGAGTTGAAATACTTGAGAAAACATCTTGTGGATATGAGTGATAGGCTTTCAAATTGCTCGTATGGAAAACATTGTTAATTTTGAGCCTCGTTGATAGTTGTCACTTATAGTGATATGTCACTCATGGAGTGATATTTTTTAGTCCCTTATTTATCAATTTGAACTCTTGTGGTTGCATTTATGGATCTACCCAGTTCATCTTTTTGATAATCTTCCACAAGTATACTCGGATAATATTTGACTTTCGACTTTATTCCTTTATAAAGTGATATTTTGATGGCTAATCTTGATATAATCGATCATTAAAGTATGTAGAGTTGATAGTTGTTGCCCAATAATAATCTTAAGCAACTCTTGTTGGATGTAGAGCTTAGCTGGAGAATTGAGTGCCTGCTTGGTTCAGGAGAACTAAGTAATCATCTTATATGCACTCACAAGTCTTGTTTACGGGGGTATTTTTCATTGAAGTTATTATTTTATGAGTTAACAGGCATTAAAGGACTCCTTATGCTTGCTTCTGTAGCTCACAGGTTGGAGTGTTTTGGAAGAATAAAAGTTAAATATGGTTGGCAAAGGAAGGAATGAGTGTTGTGAATGATAATTGCTCGATTGTGGCGATATAGCTCTACACTCAAAAAAGTAGTAAAGTTGAGTTAAGAGCTCCCCAAAACAGATGTTGTTACACCTATGAAACAGGAGTTTATGTTTAACATCCCCCAATCCCATTGTTTGGTACGTGATGTCGAAAATATTGCTTATAAAGTAGTTTAGTTATGCCTTTGGGGATGAGGGCTTATAGAGAAGTAACTTGTTGAATCATGAATTTTGATGATGAAATTAATTGATAAAGTTATGAACTAATATGCTTTCAAGATAAGTAATGCAAGAAAAATTTTGATCATAAATTTGAACTATCGGAGGATAATTTATCAAAGGAGACTTTAGGCTAAAATGTATCATGTCAAAGATTGGACGTCGAGTTGGAGGATTGGTCAACGTGCGGTAGGATTAACTTCGTGCGGAATTCGAGAATTGGGTTAGAAAATGCTTTGAAGGTTTTCGAAAGATGCTTCAGAGGTTTGGATGAAGTATCAGATGATTAGATGACGTATCAAAATGATGGACAATGTGCTTCGTGATTGTAATTAAAGTGGTTAGGTCTTGATCGTGATCGTTTAGAGACAAATTAAGCTGGTATTGGGTCGAAACCAATGTCAAATTGATTTGGAGCCCATTGGGCCTAAACCAAGATTGAATTGGGCCTGATGAAAGGTTAATTTGGTAATCTGGAGTTGACATAGGTGGTGGTATCGTCAAGTCCAGGTGGCAGTATCGCTCAGATTGTCGGAAAGCACTGCTTGTGCTTTTCCAGGCTTTTCAATGGTGGTACCGCCTAGATTGACGATAGTACTACTAGAGCCTTCCTGGTTTCTGTTCGTCGGTAGTATCGCTCGGTGCCGTTGGCATTATCACCAGTACTGTGAAAAATTGAGGATTTAAAATTTTAGCTTCAATTTTGAAGCCATTGGGTGTTTATAAATACCTCACTCATTCTGGTTGGATGAAGCATGAATAAGTTGAAAAAAAAGGTAAAGAAAGAATTTTAGGTTGAAGTGTTGTAAACTAAAAGTGTTTGAGCCTCTTCCTCATCGAGTTTAGCAGTTATTCTAAGGAGGTGTAATGTCTTCTTGTGTGAAAGAGTTTGTAAATGTTTTCTCCCGAGCCTGATAAAAAGAGAATGGTTGTAACAAGGGTGGTTAATCTTTGCCCATTAGAAAGAAGATCAGTAGTAAAAGCCGGTGATCTTGAGAGAAGATAAATCGAGAGTAAACGTAGGTTGGGATGATCGAATCACTGTAAATCGATTTGTATTTTTTATAATTTTTTTTGTTATTGCTTACTTTACTCACTACTTCTATTTACATTTTCAAGTTAAATATATTTTTTATTTATATTTTTGTTTGAACTTTTTTAAATAATCTTTTTTCGAAAGCACTAATGCACCAACCATCCCCCCTCCCCCCCTCTTTGTGCTATTACAATCTTAACAGTTTGTATCAAAACTAAGTTCTCTTGGTTGGATTAACACTTAAATAAGTTTTAATTATTTTTTCTAGCATTTATGAGGGTTACTCTATAATTCGTCTTCCTATGTTTAATAGGACGGATTGTACTATGGATGAGAATTTTTTTTTTACT
This sequence comes from Ensete glaucum, assembly GCA_021527575.1. NCBI lineage: Eukaryota > Viridiplantae > Streptophyta > Magnoliopsida > Zingiberales > Musaceae > Ensete > Ensete glaucum. Next base: position 18,201,391 of record CM038552.1, on the reverse strand, counting down.
TTTTATAGATTTTGATTTGTGGAATATCGTTGAAATGAGTTTTCAAAAACCTTCTAATCCAATGAATGAATAAAATGATTTTGAAAAAAAAAATATTTTTTTTGGATGATAAAGTTATGAAGTTTTGTTTTGAATAAAAATGACTTATAAATCACATGACGAATAAAATTGATAAATAAAATTTTAAGATCTTTTTCAAAATGTTGGGATTTAAAAGTAACGACTGCCTAAGAAGTAAAGGACTTGAATAATTTTTTTCTTGAAGAATTCGAAGGGTCTTTAATGACTTATGAAATGACTTGTAAAGCACATGACGAATAATATTAAAATCTTTCAAAGAATAAAAAAGATATTATTGCACTGTGAACTAAAGATAATTCCTTGTGATGATGATAATGGCATTACAATTCTTATGAGAAGATTTAAAAAATTATAAAAAATAAAACTCATAAGAATAAAAATGAATTTTAAAAATATATTATGATATATTATGAATGTAAGAAGTAAGTCACTTCAAAAATGAGTTCTCTACAATTGAAGAATAAGTTAACCCAAAAAAAAAAGAATGAATTCAAGGCAACTAAGGATGAATCAAGTGCATCAAAGGACAAAGTGTCAATCAACAAAGTCGAAGTGGCAAACTGTCCATTGATGACATTTAATGATAAGGTATGTGACTCACCCGAAACGTCTTTTTCTTATATGAATAATGCATTTCGTGATTTGTTTAATGAGCTTAAAAAGGTTAGTAAAAAAATATAAATTACTAAAAAATCATATATCTCTCAGTAATGAATTTGATAATTTGAAAAATAAGCATGATAATTTTTATGAAAGATTTTATCATTACGTTTATGCTTGTTATTTCAAAAAATATAATTCTTATAAATTAATTAGGGTTCCTAAAGGAACAATCAATTATGTAACCTAAGAGATATCTAAACATAAAGTCCCAAAGTTAAAATGAGTACATAGAGCAAACCTTTCTTTGTTGTAAGCATATCTCCATCAAGAGTTAGGAGCAAAAGATGATATCTTGATAGTGGATGCTCAAGGCACATGACTGGAGATCCAATATAATTTCTAAAGCTCACTAGTACAAAGGATGTCACTTTCGGAGACAACAACAAAGGAAAGATTATCGATATTTAATAAATTAAATTTTTTGATTAAAAATATATATTTAATAGATGATTTCAAATATTTAATCAATTGTGTTACAAAGGATATAATATTAAAATTTGAGCCTAATGTATGCATCATAGACATACCACGTAAGAATTAATTTATGATTGTCTTAAGGGCAATAATGTTTATATTATTGATGTTGATTTTTATGATGAAACATATTTTTTAGTTTTAAACGATGATGTATGTCTTTGATATAGGAGATTAATACATGCAAGTATAAAGTTAATCTCATAAATTGGAACTAAGGAAGTTTAGTTATTTTCTATCTATATTATTTTTAATTAATTTTTTAAAAATAAAAAAAATAATTTTGATGATGAATTAAATTTTATTAGATTTTTTAAAAAGAATTTTGATCTTTTACTTGACTTCTTAATATTTCTGACTTAAAATATATCTTGTATGAATCATGATCTTTTACTAATTATTCTTTTATGACTCATTTTAGTATTTATTAAGGAGATTTATTCAAACAAATCATGATCTTGATTTTTCGATATTTATATCTTGAGATTTATCGAGATTTTTTACTTTTTATTCTTCTATAATTTTTTTTATTTACTAAAGAGGATATTCATATCATTGGATTATTATTTTGATTTATTAATGTTTATATGTGAGATTTATGTTATATGATTTTTTTGTATTAATATTATTTATTGGCACATTGATATAAATGAAGAGAAGCAGCATCATGATAAGTTGATATCATTTATCTTCCTTTTGATAATGCCAAAGAGGGGGAGAAAAGTAATGTCTTAATCATTTTCTTTTTCTCCTTTTGTTGATGACAAAGGGGCAAAAGTAATGATTATTTTTAGATGAGGTAACACTTGTTGAATCTCGGATTTTGATGATGAGATCAATTGATGTGTGTTGATCTAACATGTGTGTTAGAAGAAATATTGCAGGTCTAACTATGGCAAGATCAATGAAGCTACAATCAGATGATGGGCTAAGATACAGCCTAGGCATCGGGTCGAGTTTAGACGATACGGTGGGATCTTGTTGGAAGTTCGTTAGGAGATTCGTCGAAGGAATCGGAAAACTCGTTGGGAACACGAAGGGAGATCGCCGGGAAGAAGACTAGAGGACTTGCCGTAAGATTATCGGAGGTTGTCGGAGTATGCGAGATTTAGGTCTTAATTAGGTTTAATTAGTCATTAAGTGTTGTAATCATTGAGTCGTAGTTAGAAGTTACAGTCCTAATTGAATTGGATTTTGAAGGAATCCAAATCAATTTAATGAGGCAATCGGATCCACTACTGGGTTTGGGCTCAGGTTGAGCTCAATCAGTTGACAAAATAGTTGGTCAACGTAAAAGTCAAGTCGAAATTTGAAAAGTGGAGGGAACCACTTTTGCAAAAATTTTGATGGATAAATTGTCGGTGAGCAACGGTTCGATCAACAGGTGTCGACGGGCAAACTGCCCAAACGATAGTTGGATCGCCCGTACCATATATTATGGGTGGCGGCCAACGATCGACGATGGGTAAACTGCTCGTACTCAATTTTTTCGAGTATGTTTGATTTTTGGCTTAAAAAATATGAAGTTACTTGAGGTCTATAAATATCCAAGTATTCTTACATTCACCAACTCCTCTTTGGGGCAATTAAATTCTGTGAAAAAGAAAGTATGTGTGATTTGTAAGAAAAAGAAAAGGGAAGGGAGAGAGCTTAGAGATAATAACTTCTTAAGTCTCCCTTGTAAGTAAGTGTAAGTGTTTGATCTTTACACAAAGAAGATTGATAGTGGATGCCAGTGTGCCTCAAGAAGGACTCGAAAGTGGACGTAGGCCGTTGTCGCCGAACTATTATAAAATTGTAAGTGTTTGATACTTGCATTGCTTGAATGTTGTTGAATTGATGCTTCCAACTTAACTAAACTCCTTGAAAACAAGACGATAAGTTCTTTTCTCCAAATGTGATTATCTTTTAGGCTTCTTACTTTTAATCATTCACTTGTTTTATTAAAAATGAAAAGTTTCAGATTTTCTATTCTATCTTATTCGAAAATCTTTTACTTTAGAAAGAAAAATCTTAGCTTTCACTACCCTCTTAGTACCAATTGATCCTAACAATTGGTATCAGAGCAAGGTTATTACTCTTTGGATTAATACCCACTTGAGTAAATGGTTTGTTTTAGCATGAATAAGGGACATTTCATTTTACATCCATCCATATTCAATGGGACAGATTATACATATTGAAAAACACGGATGCATATTTTTCTCGGACTTTGATTTATGGAATATAGTTGAGAACAGATTTGAAAAATCTTCCAAACCAATGAATAAGTTAAATTATTTGGAAAGGAAGAATTTTTCTCTAAATGTAAAGGCTATGAATGTCTTGTTTTGTACACTTGATAAAAATAAGTTTAATCGTGTTTTCATTTGCGAATCGACTTTTGATATTTGACACACACTAGAAATCATACACGAGGGGACTAGTAGAGTAAAAGAATCAAAGATAAATATTCTAGTTCATAACTATGAGTTGTTTTGAATGAAATCAAGCGAGTCTATTGGAGACATGTACACCTCTTTCACAGATGTCGTCAATGGACTTAAAGTATTTGAAAAATATTTTTCAAATTTTGAACTTGTGAGTAAGATTTTACATTCTTTGCCTAAAAATTGGGATCCTAAAGTAATCGCTATTCAAGAGGCCAAAGATTTCAATAACCTGCCTATTGAAGAATTGATGGGCTCTCTTATGACCTATGAACTAAACTGTAAAGCTCATGATGAGCTTGATGGTTCCCCTTCTAAATAATAGGAAGGATGTAGCACTTCAAACAATGAATGACTCATCGAGTGAAACCTTGAGTGATGAAGATCATAACATTACACTTCTATCAAGAAAGTTTAAAAAATTTATAAAAAGGAACATAAGTTATAAAAACAAAAATGAATCAAAGAAAGATAACATTATTTGCTATGAATGCAAAAAATCGAAACACTTGAAAAGTGAATGTCCTCAACTGAATAAGAAATCCACACTAAAAAAGAAGGCATTCTTCGTCACATGGGATGATTCAAGTTCCTCCGAGGATGAAGACCAATCCAAAGAAGAGGTGGCTAACTATGTCTTAATGATATTTGAAGATGAGGTTAGCAAGTCTTTAGAGTTTTTATTTTTAGAATTATCAAGTATGTTTAATGAGCTTAAAAAACTTAGCAAATCTTTTAAATTGCTTACAGTTGATCATGATTTGATAGTTAAAAGATTTGATGAAATGCATGACTCCTTAGCTTCACCTAAACCATGTACAAAATGTGATATGTTAGATAATGTTAAAGTAGAGAATTGTATGCTTAAAATTATATTAGAGAAATTTGAGATAGAAAATAAATTCCTAAATATGGTCCTTGCCAATAAGGGTCATAACAATAATATACATGACAAATTTGTAAGAGGATCATATTTGTAAGAGGACCTACATTAAATATATCACTAAGAGTTAAGTGTAATTTTTGTGACAAATTAGGTTATAAGGTAAACAAATGTCATTTTAGAAAATGTACACCACATCATCTTGTATAGGTTCCAAAGAAAACTCTATATAATGAAAATCAGTTAGAAAAGAAATAAAAATCTTTATGAAGGATCCAATATAAAATGGGTGTCTAAATTGAAAATATCTTTATTGTAGGTTTGTCTCCAAACTAAAGTTAGGAGCACCAAGTGGTATCTTGATAGTGGATGCTCAAGGCATATGATTGGAGATACATCTCATTTTTTCAAGCTCTACAGTTTAAGTGAAGGAGTTGTCACATTCGGAGACAATAATAAGGGTAAAATCATTGGAAAGGGAACAATAGGTAACACATCAAATTTTTTGATTGAAGATGTATTGTGTTAGTTGATGGCTTGAAACATAACTTGCTTAGCATTAATCAATTATATGACAAAGGGTATGTGATTAAATTTTAACCTAATTCTTACATAATTGAGTTACCACACAGAAATATTGTTTTAAGAAACAACAATGTATAAAATATAGATATTAAAAAATTTTGTAATGAAACTTATTTTTTCGCTTTGAATGATTATGCTTGGATTTGGCATAAAAGATTAGGTCATGCTAGTATGAAACTCTCAAATAAAATCTCTACCAAGGAACTAGTGAGAGGTTTACCTAATCTTAAGTTTATTAAAGACAAAGTATGTGACACTTGTTAATTAGGAAAACAAATTAAGAGTAGTTTTAAGTTAAAAAATCAAATTAGCACCTCTAGATCACTCCAATTGATTTATATGGTTCTATTTGGATACATTTATATGTTTTGTAAAGTTTTATAAAATTGTTCAAAATAAAAAAGAATGCATGATCTCTTCAATACTAAGTGATCATAGTGGAGAATTTCAATATAAAAATTTTTAAAATTTTTGTGATTCAAATATAGATCCATAATTTTTCTACTCTACGAAATTCACAACAAAATGGAGTTGTAGAAAGAAAAAATAGGAGTTTACAAGAAATGGTTATAACAATGTCGAATGAATATAGATTACCCAAATATTTTTGGGTCGAAGTTGTTAATACGACATGTTATGTTTTTAAATAGGGTTCTTGTAAGATCATTAATCACTAAAACTCCTTATGAATTATGGAATGGTAAAAAGTTTAATATTTTTTATTTTTAAAATATTTGGATATAAATCTTTTATTTTGAATGAAAAGGATGCTTTAGGTAAATTTTATGTAAAATCCGATAAAAGTATTTTTCTTGTTTACTCTTCTATTTCAAAAGCTTATCGTGTCTTTAAAAAAAGAACATTAGTAATAGAAGAATTTATTCATATTGTCGTTAATGAGTTTTTCGAATTTAAAAAGATTGATTTTGATGATGATATTGATCTTGATATTTTGAATTTAAATGATAACACTTCTAAAAGCATATTGGATGTATCTACTTCTAATGCCTTACCCAAGGAATAGAAGTATGTGAATGATGATCCTAAGAAGCTTATAATAGGAGAAACATCAAAAGAATTCAAACTTGATCTTCTTTTAAAGATTTTTTGTGTAAATACCACATTTCTTTCTCAAATCGAACTAAACTGCATTGGTGAAGTCCTAAGAGATAATTCTTGGGTTAATACAATGCATGAAGAGCTTAATCAATTTGAGAGAAATGAGATATGAGATCTTATTCCTAGACCTAATGGCTATTTAGTAATTGGTACTAAATGGATATTTAGAAACAAGCAAAATGAAAATGGTATCATAGTTAGAAATAAGGCGAGATTAGTGGTTAAAGGTATCAACCAAGAAGAAGGAATTGATTATGATGAAACCTTCGCTCCCGCTTGAAGTCATAAGGATGCTTCCTGCCCTTGATTTTTTCAAAAATTTTAAGTTATTTCAAATAGATATTAAAAGTGTTTTTCTAAAAGTGTTGAACAATCCTCTAGTTTTGAGTTTTCAAATTTATAAAAACTCTTTATGGATTGAAACATGTCCCTCGGGCTTGGTATGAAAGACTTAGTTCTTTTCTCATTTTAAATAATTTTTCTAAAAGCAAGGTTGATATCATATTATTTTTTAAGTATTTTGAAAATGATCTTCTTGTTATTCAAATTTTATGTTGATATCATTTTTGGATCTACAAATGAATCTTTATGTGAGTCATTTGCTAAATAAATGAGTCAAGAGTTTTAAATGAGTCTAATGGATGAGTTAATATTCTTCCTAGGATTACAAATAAAACAACTAGATGATGGTGGTATTTTTATTTGACAATCTAAATACACCCTAAACTTGATAAAAAGATTTGGGATGGAAAATGCTAAGAGATTAAACACTCCCATGAGCACCATAAGTTGGACTTAGATAATGAAGGTGAAAACTTTGATAAAAAAATTTATAGATGTATGAAGTTTGCTATACTTAATTATAACTAGTCCTGATATAATGTTTAGTGTTGGATTGTATACAAGATATCAATATAACCTGAAACTTTCTCATTTAAAAGCGGTTAAGCGAATCTTTAGATACTTAAAAGATACTTAAAAAGGACATCTAAATTAGGTTTATGGTATCCAAAATAAATTTTTTTTGACTTGATTGCTTATTCTGATGCTGATTTTGGTGGATATAGAATAGATATAAAAAGTACTATTCGAACATGTCAATTTTTGGGGCATTCACTTGTTTTGTGGACTTCCAAGAAACAAAATTTAGTAGCTTTATCTACTGTGGAAGTAGAATACATTGTAGCTAGTGCAAGTCATTTGGATGAAAAACACTAGAAGACTATAGATTAAAATTATAAAATATTCTTAGAAAATATAATAATACAAGTGCTATTTGTCTAACCAAAAATTCTATTCAACACTAAGAACGAAACACATTGATATTAGACATCATTTTATAAGGGATCATGTAAATTATCAAGATATCTTATTGGAATTTATTGACACTAAGCATCAATCAGTAGATATCTTTACAAAACCCTTAAATGAAGAGCAATATGATTCCCTAAGAAGGGAACTTGGAATGCTAAATCATGATAATTTATAAATTCATGAAATTAACCTATTTATCTTTGTGACTTTTACTTACAAAAAGAATTACATGGTATTTTATACATATGAGTAGATCTTTTCTTTATATATCTCTTGGATTTTGAATCTTCCAAAAAAAACTCCATTTTACATTGAGAGCTACATTTGACGATATTTTAAAACTCTTTCTCTATTTTTTTTCCTTCTTGATTTACAAGAGAAAGAAAATTCTTTTGTTGTATTTTACAAAGGGGAGAATAAAAACTCATTTGCTAAATAGTTTAATATCACCCTTCACCTTTTTTTGTTGATGACAAAAGGGGAGAAAAGTATGGTTGATGACTAAAGTTTAATTTTTAAATGTATTGAGAAAGGTATGGTTGATGACTAGAGATTAATTTTTAAATATATTAAATTTATTAAGAAATTTATGCTTAATGACTTGAAATTTTCTATGCTCTATGATTCTAAAAATTTCTATGCTCAATGACTTGAAAATCTTTTATACTCTATGATTTAAAAATATTCTATGCTCTATGACGTAGACTAGAGGATTGGTCGATGTGGAGAATTGTGTGGAGTTCGGGCATCAGGTAGATGAATCAGAGGTTTGGACGAAGTATCAGATAATCTGATAACATATTGAAATGATGGACAACATGTTTTGTTATTATAATTAAAGTGCTTAGGTTTTTATTGTGGTTGTTTTGAGATGAATTAAGCTACTATTAGGTTGAAATTATGTCAACTTGATTTAGAGCTCATTGGGCCTGAACCAAGGTTGAATTGGGCTTGATAATTCGGTCCAGTTAATCCGGGCGGTGGTACCGCTAGGTCCAAGCGGTGGTACCATATAGATTGCTTGCTAGAAAGCATTGCTTGTGCTTTACTAGGTTTTTCGGAGGTGGTACCACCACCAGTCGACGATGGTATCGCTCAGTAGTGGTTGTACCGCCTAGAACGTTCCTGGGCTATGTTCAGTGATGGTAGTCCCTGGTGTTGATGGTGGTACCACCAGTACCTCGAAAAATATGGATTAAAATTGTCTTCAATTTTGAAGCCATTGGGAGTCTATGAAAAAAGGGTGAAAAGAGAAAGAATTCTTGAGGTTAAAGTGTTATGAACTCTTAAAGGTGTTTGAGTCTCTTCCTCCTTGAGTTTAGCAGTTATTCTAAGGAGATATAGTGTCTTGTGTGGATGAGTTTGTAAAGGTTATCTCTTGAGCTTGATAAAAGGAGAAGAGTTGTAACAAGGATAGTTGATCTTTGCCCTTTGGAAAGAAGATCGATAATGAAAGTCGATGGCCTCGAGAGAAGAGGTATCAAGAGTGGATGTAAGTCGGGATGACCAAATCACTATAAATTAGTTTGCATTTCCTTTATTGTTTTTTCCTGTTATTGCTAACTGATTTACTCATTACTTCAATTCACACTTTCAAGTTAAATGTATTTTCGATTCATATTTCATTTGAATTTTTTCAAATCCTAATTATTTTTCAAAAGCACTAATTCGCTCTACCCTCTTAGTGCTAATATGTTCATAATATAACTTAGATCTTTGTAATTTGAATAGCTGGGTCTAGAATCGTCCTAAGAATTGTGTGTCTCGATCGCTAGTGATATTGTGCAGAACTTTCCAATACTTCGTTGTGTTTTTCATCATTAACTTACTTTGCTGAGAAGTGTATGGGTACAACAATTAATGTTGCATACTTTTAAAATCAATCAACTATCATAAGTATTGATTGAAATCCTCTTACTATTGGCAAGCTCGATATAAAGTCCAAGAAAATGCTCCCCTATGTTTTTTTTGGTATAAACAACTTCTTCAGAAGTCTCATCGACTTTTATTGCTCTATCTTATCTTCTTGGCAAGTAAGACACGTTCGAATATATTTTTCCGTATCAATCCTTATCTTTGGCAAATAGATGGCCCTCTTCACGAGATCCAATATTAGATGAATACTCAGATGTCCTACTTAGTGGGAATCATGCATGACACTTAAGATTTCACACCTTAAATAGTCTATTTGGGGAATATAAATTTTATTCCCTTTGGTGTAGACGAGTTTCTCGTGGATCTAGAATCATTGTGTCTTATGTTACTTGATAAGTTGCATCAGGGTTACTATTTGGAGATCACTGTATAGTCCATCCCTATCCTAGAAAGTAAGTTGAAGTATATCTAATTTACTTCATTTTCGCTTTCCAATTGCACAATATTCATTAAGTCCACTTTCCTACTCAATGTATTAGTCGTGATATTTACTCTTTTGGGTCTGTACTCTATTGTCATATTAAATTAGGAAGTCCCGTCACCATGCTTACTTTAAGGAGAACTTTTTTTGAGTTTAAAAGTAACTTAGCGCTATATTGTTCATCCTTAGTACAAATCACGTTTTGAGAAGGTAATACTACCATACTCGTAGACAATGGGCCACCACTATCATCTCTTTCCCGTGCATTGGATATCATCACTTAGTATCGTTGAACTTACGACTCTTATTAGCCATTAGGTGACCCTCTTACATAAGTACTCCTCTAATAACGAAGTTTGAAGTATATGTGTGATCTCCGTAAGGCTTCCTATAGTCTAGCAATTTGAGTACCTGTTCTTTTAATGCCCTTTATGTCTTAAAATGCTACTTCACATTTGTCTAACCATCGCTGAGGCTACTCCTTTAAATAACTTTGTCAGTGGAGCTATATAATTTGAGTACTCAGTTATGAAGCACTGATAATAGTTAATGAAACCAAAGATGGATTTCAGCTTCGATACATTCTTTGTTGTTCGCTTAGTAGTTCATTTAGCTGCTTCTTAATTTTTCTAACTCTAGATCGGCAATGTGGTATTCTGATCTCGTTAGAGGCTTCACTCTAGCTTGATGCAGTGATCCACACCTCTATATGGTGGTAGAGTTTTTGGTAACTCACCTGTCATAACATTTGTGAATTCCTTCAAAATGTTACCACTATAGTAGGTTTCTGGCTCAACAACAAATGGCTCTAGCTTTACTACAACCAAAAAAGTTAATTCACCTTTTTGCACCTCGTTCTTTAGTTATAAAGTCAATATTAATTGTGTCCTTGGTTCCTTGATAAACTAGAATCATGCAAGGGTTGTTGTATATAATTAGGCATAGGGTGTTTAGGAATGACATTGGTATAATGTTTGTTGCATACATGAACTCCATTCTGACGATCACTTGAAGTCGTCCAGCATCACTATCTTTATGTTTACTTTTGTTTCACGTTTTGATTTTAATAGGGACCCCTATTGCCAACTCGAAGATCTACTTTGCTTTTCATTTCATAGCCTTTATCCGACTTTGGCTTTTATTTGGTTTCAGCCCAAATTGCCTTGCTTTTCGGTTGACAATGAAATTGCGAGTAGTGCCAATGTCCACCATCGCATTGGTTGTTTGACCATTTAGCTTTAGCTTGATGTCTAAAGACATCAACTCCTTGCTCTCTACTTTTTGTTGCTTCTTCATGTCCTTCCCTACTAAACCCCGCAGCACGTTCAACAAGCGTATTGCTCTCAACTGAGGTCTTTGTGACTCATCGTCATTACTTGATTATGAACTACTCGAACTAAGGGTGATGATCTTGCATTTATCCAATGCAGGGGAATCGCTTGCTATCAACGCATTGAGTGCTTGCTTTTATAGACACTCTCTCATCATATGCAGTCCTCTACACAAGAAGCATATGTCAGGTTTTGAGGCCTTGCTTTTTGAATTTGGCCCTTTATGAGAATTTTTTTTCTTTTGCTCGATTGCAGGCTCCTCTTGGGAAACATAGATGGGCAATTTATCGAAGATTGTTTCTTCTTTCCTAAGTCTTTCGAAAAAATAAAGTCGGCGAGTCTTTCTGCAACTACGATTGCCCCAATGAAATCGATAACATGCCTTCGATGCAATTCCTATTGTGCCTATGGCTTCAGGCTATCGATGAAATTGAATAAGTTGTCTTTCTCAGAAATGTCTTATATATCTAGCATTAGTGTTGAAAACTACTTTACGTAGTCCCAAATAGAAGTGCTTTGGCGGAGTTGTCTCAACTTTCTTCTTATGACAAACTCAGTATTTTCGAGTAGGAACTCAGTTCAAAACTCTTACTTTCATGTCCTTGTCCATTTGACATCGACTTTCTTAGATCTCATCTCAATGTATTCGCCACCAAATACATCTCCAAATATATGGTTGCTATTGAAACTTTGGTTTCTTTATAATCCGGTCTCGTAGCTTGAAAGTATTGTTCTATGTCGAACATAAAATTCTCGAGCTTTATATCTTTAACATCCTATAACACTATTGCTTGGGTGCTCTCAAGTTTTATAGCGGAGCAACGTAGATGTTATTCCCTCCCACATTAAGAGCCTTCATGAGCAACATAATTTAGGACCTGAGTTCCATGATGATTTCATGTATGTGTTGCACAAAGTTTTTGGTGTCTTCCATCAATCGATTTACTTGAGACTCGACCTAGTTGATTTGGGAACATCAAGGTTGGATTTACAACTATAAGTCTCTGGCTTCTCTTTTTGGTTAGTTAGCACTTCAGATTACACTTCCTTCACAGAGAATAGCCAACTTTTTGCTCATTATTTTTGTTATTGCGGTCCTCTTAAGTGGTTACAACAGCTTGAGAATAAGTTTGCACTTGCAACCCACTTGCGGTTGCCTGGGGTAATGGTTCGGCTTGCCCCATCTTGCTTGATTCACCATAGTGTTTCACTATGGTGAGATTGTAAATTTTTGTTATTTTCTCGAATTGCTTACCTACTAGATACCAAAATATCATGGATTTAATAAGAATTGCCTGAGTTATGAGGCACCCTTGTGTTATCCATTCGTAAATGATCAACCTAGTTGTAACTTCGCTCAAATCCAGAATGACCTACAAAAGAGTTAATTGATTAGTTCCAAAAACAATCAGTGGATAAGTCTTGACGTCTAAGCAAAAATGGTAGCTTTACAAGTAATTTAACAAACAAATGTTGTGCAAGAGACAAAAGGGAGTAAGGAGAAAAAAATGACTTTAAAAGTCAAATGAACAACCACAAGTTCATATACAAAATTTCTAATCAAGTGTCGGGTGTATCGGTAAATTCCTATAGGCTATACATATGAACTTGTGAATCTAATCAATACCCAACTCTACTCTAAATCTTATCTAGCCCTATTCCAATCGAGAGGTTATATAGGGTGCTAAGATGGCTAATGTTTTGCATCACATCACAACTTGTATAAAACTGGCCATGAAACTTAAAAAATTAGCGATTCTAGGATATTTTTGCCAATTATGGTGAGCGATCGCTCTGTGACCCTGCAAACTATTCTTGGTCATAGTTTTTAAATAAAATCATAAAAATAAGATAAAATATATTGTCAAACATATATACAAGCAAATAAAAGCGACGAAGGATCCATTGATAAAGAAAGGTGTTAAGTGCAGCTACTTAGGCCATCACCCCTTTTATTTGAGCAAGTCGACTATAAGAAGGGTAAAAGGGAGAATTCACTTAGGAAGCACCCCCTAGGGCTAGGGTTTGGAGCCCTATATAAGCTTGTAGCCTTCACCTCTTTTCATCAAGTAAGATCAATTCTATTTCAGCCTTGTTGGCTGACCTTAGGAGGGAGAAACCCCTATAATGTTCCAAGGGTTGATCTTCCTTAAAGATCAAATCCTATATAGCTCTTTCTGGGGTTTTATTATCTAGTATCAGAGCAGCGATCTTGTTGCCCCTACTGTCATCTTTATCGTCTCCACCATCCAAGCAATTCCCATAAATATCGCAAGATACACCTACATCTTTTACCCCAAGCCACAGATCAATCAGTCTGCCGCTGCCCCCTGCGTTTGAATTGAAAATCTGGTAAAATTCTACCACCCACACCTTATTACTATTACAAATCCTTACCTTTACACATCGAAGAAGCTTTTCCATCTTTTCCTCACTGTAAATTTCTACCATCGCAATCGTGATCATCGTTGCGAAGGGGAAATATTGTAGAAATTTTCAACCACCTGTTTGCTTCTTGAAATCGATTTATTGCATATCTGTTATGGTCAAAATTTTTACACTATTTCATAGATCAACATAGCTTTCATCTAATATTGATCTCTGAAAATTTTTTCCTTTGAAATCAATCTTATTATGCTGCAATTCATCATCGCGTATTGTTGGATTTTTACGATAGAGAATTTGCCTTCTATCCTTTCATCAATCGTTACACTACCAAAATTTCGTCGATCTAAATTGTTGCTAACTCACATCTAAACCGAGGTTTTGCTGCTAAAATTGTGAATAATTCCCTCTGGTTTTCTCTGGAATTTACGTTGAGAATTCGCTATTTCTACGACATAAATTATGTTCAGCAAGACAGCACGTACGTAGCGATCTTCTGTTGAATTCTATTAGATTTTGCTGCTGTCATTTCCGGGTTTGAAACTCTCTCTTCCTCATCTTTATCCCCTACCATCACGGCCCCAAATCTCTCAGTTTTTCATTGAAATTTTCATTGAGAAATTGTTATTTCTTTGGCAACAAATCTGCTTCTGCGAAGACTGTATCTACCGTAGCAAACCTTCACCAAATTCCCTCTAAACTTGCTGTCATCTATCACAAATCTAAAACTCTTTCTCTACGTTCACCCTCTATCATCATAGCCCCAAAACCCAACCAAACCATAGCGAAAATCACACCTAAATTAGCCACAAAACTGTCCAAAATCGTAGCCTTCTACAACCATCACCTATTCGTAGCATACCCCACTGATCCCTATTAAACTTTTGCTGCCATCTACTACAGATCTAAAATCCCTTTTCTTAATCTTCATCCACTTCCATCTCAGCCCTAAAACTCCACAAAATCACAGCCAAAACCTCAGCCAAATTTGTCACAAAACAAGCCCCAAAAATCATAGCCTTAAACTTTCGATTCACCAATCTTTCAGCCACCAAATCTCCCTTCTCCCTTCGACCGCAATACACATCTGTCGTTGCCATCTTCCTTGATCACAGTCAGTAGCGATCCCTTGCGACATAAGCACTACCAGCAACGATCTTTCGTCGCCATCTTTCTTAATCACAACTCGCAGTGATCTCTCACTACCATCTACCTTGATCGCGGCCAACAACGAATCGAACGTGATCAATAGTGATCTCACTCCATTCTGTCACTGTCTTCCTCTACAATGATCGCGCACTCCGCTGCCCCTTCTTCCCTCTATTGCAGTTGCACCCTTACTGCAACCATCTTCACCTGTAGCTACGAAGTCGCACTACAGCCGTAGTTGACGTAGTTGCTGCCCGCTTCTTCCTCCACCGTCACTACTGCCTTCCGACTCAGATCCCTTGGCTGCCATCCTCCATCAATGTAGCAACCATTTGAAAATTTCACCACCATAGCCTGACGATTTTGCAGCATCATCACAGCCTCCTTTCTCATCATTTTGCTGCCACTGTTGCTTTCAACCTGAAGATTGCAGCCACACTCTTCAATCGATTTATTTGACAGGTTGGAGATCCCTATGTCATGGCATTGTATATGAATGCTAAACTATGCACTCTCTTCAAGGAGTTTAGATTGGACCAATCATCAAGCCCAATAAGATCACAACATGGTGCATATTCAGATTGTAAAAAAAATCCACCAGAGACAAGAAGTGAAGCTAAGACACGACAGCCCTACACCTCAACAACATCGATCTCCTTTGCACAACTTCAAGAGGAGCACCTTAATTAAGATGCTTAGAGCATGAGAGCTACATCCCAACCAATAATATATAAACCTTCAGCACCAATTGATTATAAGAATCTTAACGAAGAATTAGCAAATATTCATCAAACCTCCACCATCTAAGAGTACCAAACCAGGTTTGAAAGTTTATCTAATTAAGCCTATGATTGGTTTGAAAAATAGCTATTGAGGACTTTTACTAAGGGCTTGAAGCTAGAGATTTATGTAGAAGTTAAAGCGTGATAGTCATACATACTTACGACAGCCATCTCCTTCATACATTGACAAGAGGAACGATTGAACCATGAAGCCTGGAGGACTAGGGATGTTCCCTGACCAACACCACCAAAGCTTTCAACCCCTCATACTATCAGCCGACCTTCTCAGTCGAAGAAATTAATAACAGAAGAGTTTCGTGACGAATCGACAAAGGGCCTATATAAGTGTTGTGATAAACTATGGAGCCTAGAACACCATTCTAAAAAGGAGAGACCTCTGATAATTGTGCTCACTGAAGAACCCAAACTTAAAGATAAGGCTCTCGAATCTAAGGAGAAGGGTACACCACCATCGGTCACGCACATGATCCTTACCTTAGTCGGCCACATAAATTCGCAGAAATTGAAGATCGAAGGGTTTCTTGAACAGCAGCCCGTCATCGTCCTCATCAATACTGGGAGCATACACAACTTCATGAGCAGCAATGTTGCTATCCATTTGATGCTCTAGGAAGAAGATTACAGTATGTATGAAGTCAAGGTAACTAACGGCCAAATCCTGAAGTATAACTAGAAGTGCCCGAGGGTGAAATTGATTCTACATGGTCAAGATGTAGTTGCTAATTTTTTCCTCTTCCCTCTCAATGATTTTGATATATTGCTTGATATTGATTGGTTGTTTATGATTGGAGATGTTTTCTGAAATTTTTTAAAACTAACCATAAAATTTTTTAGCAAAGGAAAATAAGTGATTCTACGAGGAAGCCAAGCGACTACAATTACAATACAACACTTGGAGAGGATACCAAAAGAAGAATCCAGCGGCTTCTCAATTTAAATTTAAGAGTTTCAGGAGATGAAGCCAAAGGAGATTGAAGATAAAAACCTTTTCCCACAACTTGCTGAAATTCTGGGCACCTCCTCCGAATCGAGTCGACTACCTCTTATCAAGCTGCCCGACCCCCTTATGCTGAACTGATCGAAACTTTTATTAGCTGATGCTCAGCCCGATTACTTCCCACAACCTCAAAAGATTGAAGTTAAGAGGGTCGCCCAAGAGATGATAGAGACACAGATTGATTGGTTGTGCTTATTTCCCACTACGACATATCCATACATCCTTTTCTCTAGGGATAAGTTACTTTTGAAGTGTTACATCCCACCGAACTCATCATGGTTGCTAATGTAGCACTTTCTGATCTCAGGTGACTTCCATGATTTTTCTCAGGATCGAACCATGATGCTCAAAGTCTTCCTTGACGATGACCTTCGATCTACGACCCAAGACCACGAGAAAATCGAGCCCCTCCAGTGGCAAAATTAGAGTAAGAGAAAGATCATTTGCAGGTCTCAATAAAATATCTTCCCTCTCACTATGAAGAAAGATGTCCCACCTTGGCCGAGTGGAACTATAGCCCTCATAACCACGATATCGCCCACATCAAGTCATGACCGGATGTTTATGATTGGAGCAGACATATCCATATTTGGGATTGGCGTCACCCTTACGTAAAATGATCAACTCCTAATTCACACCGAGGCTTTCCCCGCACTCTATACAAGGTTTTTAGAGGGGATACTAATTGCTACCAAACTTAAAATTTGGCTGGATACAGGTTCATGACATAAAAAAGAAATAAGCCTAGAAAAATTATAATTTATGCTCACACCAGAATTGGCTCTCATCATCCTGAACCACATTACTATTCCAGAAGAAAGATTGGCTACTATTAAAGACTAACCGCATGGCAACATATGCAAAGAAGAAATAACCTCTCGATAAACTTCAAAATAGATGAAAAATTAAAGATCGAGTTCTCCGACACCTCCAGCCTGAAACTTGAGCCTCAAGGAAGTAGTTCCCCTACTACTTTGGACCTTGTAAAATTGTGGATCGAATTGGGGCCCCAACTTGGAGATTAGATCTGTGCACAAGATCAAAATTACAAGTGATCCTCTAGGTATCCCACCTCAAATGGAAGTTTACAAAAGACGACTTAGCCTAAATCCTTCCAACTAACACCCAAGCTGATGAGGAGACCAAAGTTCAACTGATGATTGCATGGGATCATAGGATTATGACACATCACAATCCCACCATTACTACTAATGATGGATCGCAGGAGCTGAAGACCCGGTTCCCTGAGTTCATAGAACCTCAACCTTGAGGACAAGGTTGATTTGAAGAGGGCGAGCTTGATAGGACCCCAACAGGGTTGGGTCCTGCTCAACCAAGTAGCAACTGATAAAACTCTGTGAGATTGTAATAAAACCCCACATAGTCACTTCTATACATACATCACTATGTATAAAATCTAACAAATAGAGACTGATCATGAATGCACCTGAAGCTTCTCCTTTTCTGCAAGATAATCTTTGTCATAGTGGAAGCACTGTCTTTTGTCCTTTGTTGGGTATTTCTTAGCAACCTTTGCCTTTTCCAGTCTTTCTTTGCCCTTGCCCTTCTTAAGGGTCTTATTAGCCTTTCTTTTATTCTTGGTCTCACCAATATAGAGAATTGGCTTCTCTTTCTTGATGGCACTCTCAACCTCCCTCAACATATTGAGTAGCTCAGGAAGAGTCACTTTAAACTCACTCATATTAAAGTTCACGATGAAGTGAGAAAAGGAATATGGTAGAGACTGAAGTGTAACAACAGATTATCATCTAGTACCATTCCTAGACCTATGAATTTTTAAATCCACTCTTGCATCTATATACTTTACGTAGTGAGCAATCTTATCTTCACTTGTCTCTTCCTTTTTCGTAGGCACAATCATGTCAAGGACATATATGATTTTTTTCACTGTGAGAATAATTCTCAAATTGCGAAGCCAATCAATGTAGTTTAGACCAATGAGATGGTTGACATTAAGTATACCATGTAGGGGGGTTTGTAAGCGATATGTTTCTAATAAACAAGATGTAGCCTGAATGAATAACATGTAGATTTTGTAGGAAAACTAATTAAGATATGGACTTTTATCTTAATATACTCATATTATTTTCTTCACGAATCATACGACACCCTCAGTACATAAAATGGAAGTCTTTTGCAAGCTTCTAGTGGGGATTGGGATCCAATGTAACCTCGAGTGACTCGACCAATTGCACTAAGCCCAAAAATGTAACCTCGAGTGACTCGTCATATTCGACCTCCGAATCATCATGGTCTCGTTTGCTCGACTAACCATGAAGTTCAGTTAAGTCATCACCATCGTTACAAGATGAGTCTGATTTGATAATATGCCCTCGAGTGACTCGATCAAGCATACCACATCCTCAAGTCATTGGTGACATCTCTTTGTCATAGGTAAGATCTCGATCACGTAGATGGGTGAGCCTCAAGTGACTCAACTAACTCAACCTATATCATGAATCAATTTCTTCCTATAATGATGGAAGGCCATGTGGGTCAATCTTATTGCCTTACGTTCATTGACTTAATATTATCTTAGGAGGGGTTTTGTTTGTTTTGTATTAGTCTCCTAATATATCGTGTCACACATATATATTTAATATATATTTATATTATATTTAAATATATATATATATAGCAGGCGTATAATCATATATCATATATGCATACCACACCGGATGATTATGAACTATCACTTAATGTGATTAGGCCCGAGCCAATGGGCCCAATCACTCATAATAAGATCTATGTATGTATCGGCGCATCTCCATGCCATGTGATTGTCTTTCTTGTCATCATTGGCTCTGTTAGATCATTAGCACATCACCATACAACGCGATCACCTACAACGACATAGTGGGTCCCACTATCACCTCCATGCTCCCGTCGTGCCTCTTCATGTAATTACAATATAATCACAAGCATGCAGACCCAATAATAAATAAGAAAAATGGAGGTCGCAAGCCCCAATAATAATAATAATCATATTTACACACATCAATACATGGCTTATGATCATCCATCCATATCATATGTAGGACTAGTAGATAAATAATAATTAATTAAATTTTAATTATTTAATTTTTTAAAAATCGAAACATGCTAAAAAATTTTAGAATTGTTAAGGGCATTTTTAAAATTCTATATAAAAAGGATAAATCTAGAAATTTCTTAAATTCTAAGGGGCATATTAAAAATCTTTTTGCCAAAAAGAAGCCCTAGCTCTCCTGCCCCCGTCCAGCACGTAGGTATGTGTCGCTATTCTCGAGCAGCCTCCCATGTGGGTGGACGTCGCCCCTGCGATGGAGTGCCGCCCTAGTAGGCAGGTGTTGCCCCTGTAACAGGCTAGCAGCGGGCAACCACCCTTGTAGAGGGCTTGTCCACGTGTGGCCACCCCTATAGGCAGCCAGATCGCAGGTGGTTGTCCCCTCTATGCTACTTTTGCTGCGAATCGCAATAAGAACGCGTACAACAGTTCTACACGATTCAATCTCACCACACGTAATTTAAAAGTCAATCTCTTGCACAAGCAACTTGGCTTTGATACTACTATTGGGAAACCCAATGGGAACATTACATGCGTAGTGGAAGAAAGAAAACAAAATAGGTTTTTCACGTGCATCAAGTTGTCGTACAAAAGTTAGTGCATGAAAAACCCGCAAAAACAAAAGTTTCCTATTATCTATATGTCACCCCTGCCTCTTATTTATAGAGAGCCACTATAAAACCCACCTTAGTGGGTATTGGATCTCCAGCCAATTATCCACTAATCTTGGATTATTGGATCTCTATCAATAATCTCAATTAGCCTCTAACTGGGTCTCATGCAATGAGCCCATCAATGTTGGGTCTCATCCAATGAGAATAGGGGCTTATTGGATAACTCATATTCAATCCTCTACTCGCTGAAACATTGACTATATGTGTGTGATCCTCTAGACCCAACACCAAGCTGGGCGTGAGTCTATCCTATCAGAACTCCTTCTGACTTAGTGAATAATTATCTTATAACAATTCACTCGATTTATCGACTATGAACATACAAGGTCACTACGTCATAATCCCCAAACGATATAGGGAATCTTTATTCATTGGACCTGTCTATCCTTAGTTACTATGTATCTATAGTCCATTATCCATCTAATACCCTAGAGTTCGTATATTATGTATGGTTCTGTCAGGCCACATATGGAATTTGTTTGAGTCTTACTCTAATTGGATTCTCTCTGAGAACTCTTTCTCTCATAATTCGAATAACCTGATCAGGGATTTGCTTGAGCAAGAGTATATAAGATATTCCTCTTATGATACTAAAAGTGGATGATCCTCTATTGACACTCAATATCGTTCGTAAGGTTGACTACCAATCCCAATAATTGGTTGTACCAAATCTAGAACTTTCCAGACTTATAAGTCTGATGTCAAAGAAAGGAGTACTCAAACAAGGCATCCTTGGTTCTCAAGTCCAAGGACCAAACACACAATTGAGACTAGAAAATTTCTATCTGACGTTAGGTATCATTGACCATATAGCATTCTATAAGCGGATCAATCAATGAACTCATTTTCCAATGAGCACTTGTACTGTATTCTTAGTGTCTCTACATAAGTGGCTATGAGACTAGCTATCTCCATCAACTGGACGGATATACAGTACATCGGTCTGTCCATTTATCTTGATGTTCCTCTTGAGTAATTAATGATTGAGATTATTTAAGATATATGTTTAAAGTCGAATCAGTCTTATTATTATGATCTCATCATGATTTGATTCTCATTGTATAAAACTAAGGACATCACAATATATATATGTATATATTCACTAGATAATATAATGTAAGAATATGTCAATAATAATAATGTAAAAAGATTGTATAGCGTGTCACATGTGCCATCACTCATGTGATTGGCTTGGATGACACATATAACCAACTGTCCTTTCTAGTGATATCCATATAGTAGAAAAGGCGGTGATGCTTATCCCATGCAATGCAGAAGACTCATAGCTTTTGTCCACATTCTTCGCAGCTTTTGCACATCACCTCGCAGCAAGCATGGAAGAAGGACACATTTCTTCTTTACTGTCCTCACACACCAAGGAGAGGGGTGGTTGACTAAGAAGAAAAGGGAGGAAGGAGAATAGGAGGGGGCGACAAAAAGTGCAGCCTATCACCTTTCTTGGTAGTCCCTTCCTCCCATTTATAAAGAGCCTCTTAAACCCTAATGGACTATTCTTTAGTGTGAATTGGATCTCTATATAATTACCCTAGCCTCTTGGATTATTGGATCTTTATCTAATAATATCAATTTATCATTTATTGGGTCTCACCTAAAGAATCCATTAATATTGGGTCTCATCTAATAAAAAAGGGGTTTATTAAATATCTCATATTCAATCCTCAACTCATCGCAATATCCACCATATATGTGTGTGAGGTCCAATATCGAGCTGGTTGTGACTTGCACCTGTTAGAACTCCTTCTAGCTTAAAACCTCTTTTAACTTAATGAATTATTATCCCATAATAATTCACTCAACTCATCGAATTTGAACGTACTAGGCCACGACGCCATAGTCCAAAAATGATACAGGGGGATATAATCCATTATACCATCTGTCCTCAATTACTATGCATTTGTAGTCCCTCATCCATTACTGTGAGCAAGAAAAGAGTACTCAAACAAGACTGTAGGATCAAATGACACTAAGAGGGGGTGTGAATTAGTGTAAGTGTAATAATGCTCGTTTAAAAACTTTCTTTCGTAACGTAAAGAGTTAACAACGGAAGCTTCTTTTGATATTTTGATAAAATTGATTTAAAATCGATTTGAGAGAAATTATGAGAATGATGCTTATAACTTTCTTGAACTAATTAAGAGCGACAGAAAGAAGTAAACAAGGTAATAAATGAGCACTCACAATTTATAGTGGTTTAGTCTCAACCGGTCTACGTCCACTCCCGAGTCCTCTTTCTTGAGGCACACTGGCATCCACTACCGATCTTCTTTAGATGAAGACCAAACCCTTACACTTGAGCTTATAAGGAAGATAATATTTACTCTTTGATCACTCCCTTACCCCTTTTCTTTTTCTTTCAATCCACACAAGTTTTTCATAGAATTTTTTTCCCAAATTGTTGTTTGAAATGCAAGAAAACTTGGGGTATTTATAGACCCCAAGTGGCTTCAGATTTTTAGAGCCAAAAATCAAACTCACTCGAAAAATCTTGGTATACGTGATTTACCTACCGACCTAGGCGGCAAAGCCGCCCGAATACTAGGGT
This sequence comes from Ensete glaucum, assembly GCA_021527575.1. NCBI lineage: Eukaryota > Viridiplantae > Streptophyta > Magnoliopsida > Zingiberales > Musaceae > Ensete > Ensete glaucum. The sequence continues at coordinate 18,178,518 of CM038552.1, read as the reverse complement.
ACGGGTGGTTTACTCGTCGGCCTTGGGCGGTTCACCCACCGTTAGCTCCTTGGAAACCTGGGCACCGACGGTTTACCCACCGCTTACCGGTGGTTTATTCGTCGGAATCTTCGCAAAATTGGTTCCTTCACGTTTTGAATTCTGGCTTGAACCTGATGTTGACCAACTCTTTGGCCAACCAATTGAGCTTGACCTGAGCTCAATCAAACCCAATTGTGGACTTGGTTGCATATTTGAGTTGATTTTGATTTTATCCAAATCACACTCATTTAAGACTTAATCTTAACCTATGACTTCAAATTACAATCAAAACATGACCACTAAGCTTAATGACTTTACTCTCGTAAATCGGTAACCTTCGACTTATCTAGTGGCGAGTCTCATGGTCTTCCTCCAACGATCTCTCGGCATGTTCTTAGCAGTCTTCCCAATACCTTTAGCGAAGTCATAGCGAACGCCCAACGAGATCTCACTACATCGTTTAATCCTTGCCCCGTTGACTAAGCTTGATCCTAGGTTCATGTCTGATCTGTAACTCATCCCGTCATGGTTAAACCTACACGATTCTAAATATGACTTAATTAAATATAATCATAATGGCTAATACATCTATCATAACACCATCCCAACTCCTTGCAAGGTTTTTGGCTACCCTCGACAATCTTTCGGTGAGTCTCGATCTTTTTCTAGCGAACTCCTGTGCATCATTTTGGTAAGCTCCCAATACTCTCGGCGAGCTCCCGATGTACTCCTGGCGAGTTTTCAACCGCATCGTTCGAACCCCGGCCCAATGCATGGATTTGACCTTGGTCAATCCTGATTGTAATAATCTTTCTATCATAATTAATCCTGCATCAATCAACTCTAACAACATATGTTAGATCAATAACCCATCAATTGATTTCATTATCAAAATTCGAGATTCAACAATCTCCCCCTTTTTGATGATTGAGGACAGGAGTTAATCCTAACTCTTCCTAAATTCATGTCACTTAAATTTAAGAGAAACACACTCTTAAATTCAAGCAATCAATATTCTATACAAATTTCAACACAAATTTACATATCTAAGATATCCTTGAGTAAGAAGAAATTGTGCACTCATATTCATATTCAAGATATATCAATCCATATCTATATCAAGATATCCATATATTTCAACAATATCATATATCAATGTATATACATTTTGTCATCAACAAAAAGGCAAAATGTATGGCTAATAATTTCAAAGCATATGATGATATTACTCCTTAGTATATGCATTATAAATTTTTTTTCCCCTTTATGATTAATAAGGAGAGAAATAAGGGAGGTGTTGTTGAATCATTTCAATATAGAGAAGAGTTTTTAATAAATTTTAAAATCAATACTAAGATCAGCTCAAAAGTTCAAGAGATTTAAAGACTACTTATGTTTTTCAAATGTAGCAAAAGTCATCAAAAATTATCTCTTGTAAATTTCAAATGTCGCACATCTTCATGCAATTTTTCTCCTTTTCTTTTAAATCAATAAGATAAAATCATAGAGAAAGTTTTCAAAAATGTTATCACAAAAAGGCTTCATGACATGAAATCTAGACTAGCAATTTATATATTTTAGCATTCCTAGGTCTCAACCTAAATCTTGTATATATAAAATTTCAAATAAAAGCTCAACAAATCTTTTTCATATAAATCTCAAGAAAACATAGCAAATAAAGTTAGTGAGTTCTTTCTTCTCTTTTGAGAAGTGCAAGTTACCAATTTTTGCTTCCTTTATAATGTTCAAACGGGCAATTTTACAAGTTAACAAGTTTTGCTCTCCATTTGTCATTGTCAAAATGGTTCTTAGGAGATTAAATAATCTTAATTCATTTAGGATAAATCCTAAGACATATAATTCCTTTAGATAGATTCCTTTTTTAATAAAATGGAAGAACGATCCTAATAAAAAAGTTTCAACCTATAATTGTCAAGATCATAAATCTTTTTTATTAAAAATAAAAAATCATAGAGCTAAATAACATAATTTTCATAACGTATAAGTCAAATTAAGAAATTAAGGAAATATTCATGATAATAAAAATCTCTTTCAATTTTTAACTTATCACAACTTTAAGAAATACTAATTTTGGTGATAAGTTATGTCATTCATGAGTTTTAAAATAAATCATGTCAAGAAAGATATTAATATCAAAAGACATTCATGAATACCAAAAGACATGATTTAATTTAATAAATCTCCTCTAGATGATAAAATAGAATTTAAGAGATCAAAGAAGAGTCTTCATTTATAAAGATATCATATTATAGATATCAAGATTATGAGTTAATCTTAAGAAAGAAAATGTAGAAGATATTGATTTATATATATAAAACTTTAAGTTTTATTTTCTAAACTTGCCAAAATCATGATAATAATTTATGCAAGTTCAAATCATCAAATTGTCAAAATCACTTTCATAGTTTTAGTGAGTCAATAACATAATCGATTCATTAATCTCTTTCTAAAAGTTTTAGGGAAGAGAAATTTTTAAGAAAAATATATTCTCTTTTTATTTCGTACAAGCATGCCTTTATCTTTTAAGCTAAATAAAAACACATATCTTCATTTAAAATTGAAAAAGAGCTTTCATTATGACAAAGATCAATAAGCCACAAATCACAAAAATTATCATGCATAATTTCGAAATGTAAACTCATTAAACATAATCACTATACATCATTAAATCATTAAGCCTAGTTTTATTGAATATAAAACTTCTTCAATCAAAATCAAAATATCAATAAGATTGGACAGATTTAAACATATCTATTTAATCATTCAAAATCATCATCAAAAATTATTTTTTTGAAAAATTTCAATAAATTCAACATAGATTGTTTTCCAAAAGAAAATAGCTAAAGTTTCTAATTCATTTTTGTAGTTAAAGAGATTCAATAATAAATGTATCATTTTATCTTGTTGAAGGATTATGGGATAAAAAATTCTTTAATGTATAATTATCCTTCTTTTGAAATTTATTTGTAGAATGCAATGTCATTTAAAGTCCAAAAATAAAATTTCATTAAGATCATTACAATAAAATATTTTCAAACAAAAGCTTCGATTCATTTTAAATCCAATGATTTTATATGTTGAAAAATTCTAACATGTTATCAAGAAGTTTTTTCTTTAAAGAAAAATAATTTTGTATATGACCTTTAAGTTTAAATTCAATGTTTGGTCATTTAATCTCAAGACAATGTACATAAATTCAAGCACACAAATGAATACATTTATCATCATCAAAATCTTTCTTTTATACATATGACTTTTATTAAAGATAGTTAAACTTTCTTCTTTCTAATTCTAGCTATGCAAATATATATATCATTGAAAGCAATCAAGATTAATTATAACAACAAATCATCCTAAAGATTCATTATCAATATGTTATTTTTAATAATTTTTCTTCTTATTTGCTTAGGCTAGTGAGCTTTGAATGAGTATTAGATCTCAAGTCATATGCCTTGAGCATCTACTTTCAAAATATTACTTAGTGCTCCTAACCTTGTTAGGATCCAACTTTATATTATGGGAGGTTTTGATTTAGGTACCCATTTGAGTTTGGGTCCTTCATAATATGTTCTTCTTATTTTCTCTAATGGATTAAGGTTGTTTATGATTCCTTTAGGAATCCAAATTAATTTATTTGGACTATAATTTTTAAATAGATATTTATAGGCTTTATGTCCTAATCTACCACAAAAATTATATATTTTTTTTAAGGTGACAAATTTAATGTAGGTCCTTTCACAAATATGGTTGACTTTTATTTAATGTTACCAATAAAGCCTATGTCATTGTTTATTGCAAAGAGGGTAGTGCTCCTTGAGAAGGAACACATTTTTGATAAAAATAGTGGGAGTATAATAGAAATTAATGAGATTGGAGAACCTAGCTCAAGCACCACTTCGGAGGTTGAGTCTGTTTAGGCAACCAGCACACAAGTTCCAACTTTACATAGGTCTAGCAAAATATTTCACCCTCTTGAGAGATATGTAAGACATATCAGTGGAGAGTGCATTAAGGATGTTGATCCTCAAACCTATGAGAAGGCTATTATGAATATAGACTCTGGAAAGTGACAAGAAGGCATGAATTCTGAGATAGATTTCATATACTCCAACAAGGTTTGAAACCTTATTGATGCACTTGAGGATATTGTATCCATTATCTACAAATGGATCTTTAAGAAAAAGATTGGAGTAGATGGAAAGGTGGAGACCTATAAGGCAACGCTAGTGGCTAAGGGGTATCGTCAAAAGTAAGGAGTTGATTATGATGAAACTTTATCACCTGTAGCTATGCTGAAATCCATCAAAACTTCTTTAGTCATTATAGCACACTATGACTATAAGATCTGGTAGATAGACGTGAAAATCATATTCCTCAATGATAACCTTGACGAAAAGGTGTATATGATACAGGCTAAGGGATTCATGTCTAAAGAGATTCTAAATAAGGTGTGCAGGTTGCTCAAGTCCATCTACGGACTGAAGCAAGCTTCCCGAAGTTGAAACATAAGATTTGATGAGGCGATCAGATCTTATACCTTCGTTAAGAACGAAAATAAGCCTTGTGTGCATAGGAAGGTAAGGGGGAGCGCTATCCCCTTCTTAATATTATATATAAATAACATTCTGATAATTAGAAATGATGTAGAAATATTATCCACATTTAAGGCTTGGCTATCTAAAAACTTCTCCATGAAGGACTTAAGAGAAGCATCCTATATTTTGGGGATTCAGATATATAGGGATATATCAAAGAGGATGCTTAGCTTGTCCCAGTAAAGGATGCTTCTCTACTGACTCGATCATAGAAGTGGAGTACATTGATGCGGCATAAGTAGTAAAGGAGGAAGTCTAGATAAAAAAATTTATCATAGATTTAGGAGTTATACCGTGTAGCGAGGAGCCGATTCTTATATATTACGATAACAACGGGGTGATTGCTTAAGTAAAGAAACCTAGGCCATCAAAAATATGTTCTGAGGAGGTTCTACTTAATGAGAGATATCATAGCCTGTAGAGATATAACAATGAAAAGAATTTCATTTGAAAATAACATTACTGATCCACTAACGAAGACATTATCTCAAATTATTTTTTAGCATCATAGGGGTCTGATGGGGATTAGGCACATAGGTAACTGGCTATAGGTCGAGTGGAAGATCGATTATTATAGATGCCCTACAAGCCAATCATGCAAGTGATGACGCGTGTGATATGCTGCATAATCTTTTTGCATATTATCGTTATTAGCATTTTCTTACTTTATATTATTTGTTGCATATATATTGTGATGTCCTTAGATCTGTGTAATGGGAATTGAATAATGATAAGATCATGATAATGAGATCAATTTATCTTTAAACATAGATCTCAAATAATCTCGATCATAGATTACTTGAGAGGGACGTCGAGATAACCGGATAAATCGATGTACTGTATACTCGCATATATAATGGAGGTGATTGGTCTCATAGCCACTTGTGTTGGGATACTAAGGATACAGTACAAGTGTTCATTAGAGAATGAGTTCACTTATTGATGTTGGACGGTTAATGATATCTAACGTTACACAATGATTCCGTAATCCCGGTTGTGTGTCTAGTCCTTAGACTTGAGACACCAAAGATGTCTTTGTTGAATCTCGAATTTTGATGATAAAATTAATTGATAGGTTATTGATCTAACATATGTTATTAGAGTTGATTGATGCAAGATTAATTCAAGAAAAATGTTATTACAATTAGGATTGGCTAAGGTCAAGTTCATGCATTAGGTCGTGGTTTGGTCAATGCAGATGGGAACTTGCCTGGAGTGCATCGGGAGCTCGCCGAGGGTATCGGGAGCTTGCCAGGATGGCGCAAGGGAGTTCGCTAGAAGAAGATCGAGACTCATCGAAAGATTATCGGGGGTAGCCAAAAAGCTTACTAGGAGTTAGGATGGTCTTGTAATGGATGTATTGGTTATTATGATTGTATTTAATTAAGTTGTATTTAGCATCGTGCAGGTTTAACCATGACGGGATGAGTTACAGATCAGACATGAATCCAAGATCAACTTTAGGCATCGGGCCAAGGATTGGACGATGCGGTGGGAGCTCGCTGTATTTGCTAGGACTTCACTAAAGGTATCGGGAAGATCATTAGGAACATGCCAGGAGATTGCCAAAGGAAGACCGTGAGACTCGCTTCTGGAGAAGCAGGAGGTTGCTAGTTTGCGAGAGTAAGGTCATTAAGCTTGGTGGTCATGTTTTGATTATAATTCTAAGTCATAGGAGACTGAGTCTTAAATGAGTGTGATTTAGATAGAATCTAAATCAACTCAAAGATGCAATCGGGTCAACTATGGGGTTTGATTGAGCTCAAGTTGAGCTTAATTCATTGACCAAAGAGTTAGTTAACATCAGGTTCAAGCCATAATTCGAAAAGTGGAGGGAACCACTTTTGCGAAGTTTCTGGTGGGTAAACCATTGGTAAGCAGCGGGTAAACCACCCAGGGCTGACGGGTAAACCGCCCGTACCCTGTTATTCGGGCAGCTAAGTCATCCAGGTTGGCGGGTAAACTGCCCGTACTTGGATTTTTCGAGTGAGTTTAATTTTTGGCTCCAAAAATTTGAAGCCACTTGGGGTCTATAAATATCCCAAGTTTTCTTACATTCTATATAATAGTTTGGAGGAAAATTTTTGTGAAAAACTTATGTGGATTGTAAGAAAAAAGAAAGGGGTAAGGGAGTGATCAAAGAGTTGAAAATCTTGTCTCCCTTATAAGCTCAAGTGTAAGAGTTTGGTCTTCACCCAAAGAAGATCGGTCGTGGATGCCGGTGTGCCTCAATAAGGAGGACTCGGGAGTGGACATAGGCTGGTTGAGGCTAAACCACTATAAATTGTGAGTGCTCTTTTCTTGCCTTGTTTATTTCTTTCTATTGCTGTTAATTAGTTCAAGAAAGTTACAAGCATCATTCTCACAAATTAGTTTTAAATCGATTTTATCGAAATATCAAAAGAAGCTTCCATTATTAACTCTTTACTTTACGAAAGTTTTTAAACAAGCACTATTACACTTGCATTAATTCACCCCCCCTCTTAGTGCCAATTGATCATAACAATTGATATCAGAGCCACGTTTTTCTCATTTGGTTTAACACCCAAGAGAATAACTCTTTTTGGCTTTCAAGAAGATTTTTCTATCGTTCATCCTCACATATTCAATGGGACGGACTGCACTTATTGGAAAACTCGGATGAGAGTTTTCTTACTTTCTTTATACCTTGATTTATGGACTATTATTAAAAATTGATTCGAAAAGTCTTCTCTTCCAATGAACCATTAGAATGATTTGGAGAACAAGACTCTCTTTAAATGCCAAGGCTATAAATGTCTTGTTTTGTACTTAGATAAAAATGAATTTGATCATGTTTCTTATTATGATTCGGCTTTTGATATATGACATGTATTAGAAATGATGCATGAAAGTATAACTAAATCATTAAATAAAATAATCTATAAAAATGAACTTAAAGAACACCTTCCAAAGAATAGGAAGGATTGTGAACTAAGAATGACATATGACTCCTCGAGCAAAATCTCGAGTGATGAGAACCTTGGATATGAACTTTTGACAAATGAACCGAAAAAATTAATGAACTCGAACCTTAAAAATAATCTAAAGATGGACAAAACCTCTTGCTATGAACGCAAGAAGTTGAGGAGCTCCAAAGATCAAATGCTCAACCAAGAAGTGGAGAACCTTACTCTTATGACCATCGACGATGAGGTTAGTAATTTATTAAGCAATTTTTTTCTGAATTATTAAATATGCTTCATGATTTGTTTGATGAATTTATAAAACTTAGTAAATCCTTTAATTTGCTTAAACATGAACATGATTTATTAGTTGGTAAAGTTAATGAAATGCATGAGTTATTAGCATTACATAATCCTAGTTCTAAATGTGAAATGCTAGATAACATTAAAGAAGAAAATATCATGCTTAAGACAATGTTAGAAAATTTTGAAATTAAAAATAAATTATTGAATATGATCCTTGCCAATAAGGGTCATATTAATAGAAGAAATGATATAGACTTTGTTAGTAATATTCAACAAAAGCTAATCATGTTTGTGAAAGGACCTACATTAAAATTGTCACAAAAAAATAAATATAATTTTTGTGATAGATTAGGACATAAAGCCTACAAATGTCCATTTAAAAATTATAGTCTACATAAATTAATTTACATTCCTAAAGGAACCATAAACAATCTTATGCCATTAGAGAAGGACCCAAACTCAAATAAGTACCTAAATCAAAACCTCTCATTATTATAAAGTTGTCTCCTAACAAGGCTAGGAGCACTAAGTTATATTTTGAAAGTAGATGCTCAAGGCACATGACTTGAGATCTAATATTCTTTCAAAGCTCACTAGCCTAAGTAATAATAAGAAAATAATTAAAATTAAAATTATTGATAATGAATCTTTTGATGGTTCATCATTATAGAATTCATATTGATGTTGTATTGCTAGAGCATACAAGTATAAAATGAACTAGAACCAAAGAATCTTATTTATTAAAAAATATGTTGAAATTTACATGAATGAGATTTTGATGATAATTGAATAATATGTTTAAAATCACTAGCTTGGATGTTGGTTTAAATGTACAGACTATTGTTAAATGGCTTAAATATTGACAAAGTCTATGGAATGATTGATTTAAATATTACATTGATTGAAATGCTATGATTGAATGATTGTGTTGAATGATAAAATTTTAACATAGAACAATATAGAAAAGGGAGAGAAAAATCATGCTTCATTGTCTAGTATTTTTATAAATTAATAATATATTTAATAAGAATGAAATGCATATGGTAACTTACTACACTAAGCCTAAAAATTATTGGAATTGAAATAAATTAAAGTTTTTATTTGAAAATATTTTATTGCAATGATATTGATAAAATTTCGTTTCTGACTTTAAAATGACATTGCATTCTTGAAATAAATTTCAAAAGAAGGACAAGTATTCTTGAAAGAATTTTTATTCTATTAATACTTCACAATGAGATAAAATAATACTATTATTGTTGAATCTCTTAAATTACAAATTAGAGAACTTTAGCTATTGAAAAATAATATATGATGCCTTCATTGAATTTTTTGAAAAGTGATTTCTAATGATGATTTTGGATAAGTTTTCAAATGATTTTATTTTAAAAAGAGATTGATGAATCTATCCAATGTTATTGATATTTTTGATGATTTTATCATGATCTTGACAAGTTGAAAAATTGTAACTTGAAATTTTTATATAAATCAAGTTCGTTTAGAGAAGTTTATAAATGAATCATAAGTTTATATTTTTGAAATAATAACATGACTCAACAATGATCTTGATGATTTGAAATCATATATATAAGTTGAGATTCAATATTTTCATATCTTATTTTGCAAAATCATACTTGTAACTTCATAATTTTCTTGTATTAAGATTTTGCTTACAAAATTGATCTCTAAAAATTTTTATTATCTAAGAGGAGATTTATTATATTAAATCATGTATTTAATATTCATGAATGTCATTTGATATTAATATCTTTCTTGACATAATTTATTTTAAAACTCATGAATGATATAACTTATCACCAAAATTAGTATTTCTTAAATTTATGATAAGTTAAAAATTGAAAAAGATTTGTATTATTATGAATATTTCTTTAATTTTTTGACTTGACTTTTATGTTATGAGAATCACGTTATTGATCTATATGATTTTTTCTTTTTAATAAAAAGGAGATTTATGATTTTAATAATATTAATTATTTTTTTATCAAGATCATTCTTCTTTTTGATTAAAAAAACTTATCTTGGATTGAGATTATCCCCTAAGACTCATTTTTATTATTTACAAAAAAGGAAAAAGAAACCTATTAAACAAAATGATATTTTTTGATATTTAAAAATATGATTTTATCTTTAATGACATGATCTTCTTATACTTTTTAGCGTAAATTTGAACATGAATGAAAAGAAATTATACCATTATATTTCATGATAATGACCAAGAAGGAAAAATAAAATTACCAACATGATAAGAAAAAATTGAATATAATAACTTTGAATGAGGAACAAATGCTTAGAAAAAAATTAGAACTTTTTAAATGCTTGAAAATATTAGATTTACAATTTGAGCTAAATTTACTATCATATTTTCTTTTGGAATTCATGATGATTATTATGAAAATCTACATGAGATATGATTTGCTTGATTTGCTACATTGCTTAAAATTTGCATAAGATAAATTAAATTACATAGGTAACTCTTGATTTTTTTCTTGGATTTTGGAATCTACATCTATAAATTTTATTTTTATAAAATTGAGTATTTTTGTGATATTTTTCACTTCTCAACCTTGATTATGCATTCTTATTCACACAAAGTAGAGAAAGAAAATCATTAGCATTTCAAGAGATCAAATCAATATCATTTTGAATCTCTTGAAAGTGATTTTGATGATTTTAAAATTTAATGAGTTCTTTACCTATATTGTGATTTTGATTTTTTGGAATTATAACTTGAAATATTTTATGAATCAAAATCTTTTGTTATGTGTTCTTGTATTATTTAAAATAATATTTTTATACAAATCATGAACTTGACAACTTGATAATTTCTTATGAATGAATCAAGAGATTTTATTTGTTTCTCTTATGATTTGTCTCTTGATATTCATAATTTATCTTCATGAATTATATATCTCATCACAATGTTAATTTTTCTTGATATATTTCATTTGATGATTTAAAAAATAATATAATGGAAAAGGTTTTAAACTATTGTAACCATCCCTTCTTTTTGACAATGACAAAGGGGGAGCAAAATTTATTAGCTTGCATGATGTAAAATTGCTAGTTTGAACATTGTAAAGGAAGGAAAAATTTACTAGCTTACACTTCTCAAAAGAGAAGAAAGAACTTACTAGCTTACTTGTTCTAAAGTGATGAAAAATTTGCTAAATTGTTAAGCTTTCATATATCAAAAATTTGCTAATTGCATGTTTCTTTGTTGTTGATGACAAAGATGGAGAAGGTATGATGATGTGAAATTATGTATGATGATCATGCATATAATGATGGTTTTAAAAATCTACATGAAAATAATGATTTGTTACTGTTCGGATTTATTTGCTATATTTTCTTAATCTCTACATGAGAAAGATTTGTTGAGCTCATATTCAAAATTTTATATATACAAGATTGAGGTTGAGACTAGAAATGCTAAATCATGAAAATATATAAATTACTAATATAGATTTCATGAAATGAAGCCTTTTTGTGATAATATTTTTGAAAACTTTTTTCATGATTTTATCTTATTGTTTTTTAAAAAAGAAAAATATTGCTTGAATTTAAAATATACAAGTGATAATTTTTGATATCAAGAGATGACTTTTGCTACATTTGAAATACATAAGTAGTCTTGAAATCTCTTGAACTTTTGAGCTCATCTTGGTATTGCTTTTAAAATTTATTAAGAGCACTTTTCTATGATGAAATGATTCAACAACACCTTCCTTATATCTCTCCTATTAATCATAAAGGGGAAGAAAATTTTATAATACTTATACTAAGGGGGAGTAATGTCATCATGTGCTTTGAAATTATTAGTTATACATTTCACCTTTTTGTTGATGACAAAGGGGGAGAAATATACATTAATGACATATGATATTAATTGATGAATATATTAATGACACATGATATTATTGAAAGATATGGATATCTTGATATTGATATGGATTGATATATCTTGTATATGGATATGAGTGCATAATTCATTTTACTCATGATTTTGATGACTTGATGTAAATTTGTGTTGAAATTTATGTTGAATGTTGATTATTTAAATTTAAGAGTGTGTATGTTTCTCTTAAATTTAAGTGGCATGGATTTAGGGGGAGTTAGGATTAACTCCTATCATCAATTGATTGTCATCATCAAAAAGATGAAGATTGTTGAATCTCGGGTTTTGATGATGAAATCAATTGATGGGTTACCGATCTAACATATGTTGTTAGAGTTGATTGATGCAGGATTAATTATGACAGAAAGATTATTACAATTAGGATTGACCAAAGTCAAGTCCATGCATCGGGTCGGGGTTCGGACGATGGGGTTGGTAATTCGCAAGAAGTGCATCGGGAGCTCACCGAGGGTATTCGGAGCTTGCCAGGATGACGCAAGGGAGTTCGCCAGAAGAAGATCGAGACTCGCTGGAAGATTATCAGGGGTAGCTGAAAAGCTTGTCGGGGGTTAGGATGGTCTTATAATGGATGTATTGGTCATTATGATTGTATTTAATTAAGTCATATTTAGTATCATACAGGTTTAACCATGACAAGATGAGTTACAGATCAGACATAAACCTAGGATCAAGCTTAGGCATCGGGCCAAAGATTGGATGTTGCGGTGGGAGCTCGTTGGGCGTTCGCTAGGACTTCGCCTAAGGTATTGAGAAGATCGCTAGGAATACATTGGGAGATCATTAGAGGAAGACCATGAGACTCACTGCTGGAGAAGCCAAAGATTGTCGGTTTGCGGGAGTAAGGTCATTAAGCTTGGTGGTCATGTTTTGATTGTAATTTTAAGTCATAGGTTAAGATTGAGTCTTAAATGAGTGTGATTTGGATGGAATCTAAATCAACTTAAAGATGCAACCAGGTCCATTATGGGGTTTGATTGAGCTTAAGTTGAGCTCAATAGGTTGACCAAAGAGTTGGTCAACATTAGGTTCAAGTTGAAATTTGAAAAGTGGAGGGAACCACTTTTGTGAAGTTTTCAGCAGGTAAACTGTTGTTGCCCAAGTTTTCGGGCGACTGATGATGGGTAAACCACCCAACGTCGATGGGTAAAACCACTCGTACCTTCGTATTCGGGTGGCTAAGCCGCCCAGGTCGATGGGTAAACCGCCTGTACCAAGATTTTTCAGGTGAGTTTGATTTTTAGCTCTAAAAATCTGAAGCTACTTGGGGTCTATAAATACCCCAAGTTTTTTTGCATTCGATACAATAATTTGGGGGAAAAATTCTGTGAAAAATTTGTATGGATTGTAAGAAAAAGGAAAGGGGTAAGGGAGTGATCAAAGAGTTGTAATTCTTGTCTCCCTTGTATGATGCATGCTCTTACCAGCTACGCAAACCCGCATATGATGAAAGTGGGAGGATTACTTAAACAACAGCCAATCGCCATCCTCATTGATACCAGGAGCACCAATAACTTCATGAACAACAAGGTTACTACTTGGATGACACTTCATAATGAAGGATGCAGCAGGTTTGATATTAAGGTCGCTAATGGTCGAATTTAAAGTGCGATCGAAGATACCTGCTCGTAAAGTTGATGTTGTAGGACAAGAAATAGTTACTGATTTCTTCCTCCTCCCACTCGACAATTATGACGCGGTGCTCAACATCGAATGGCTTACTATGCTAGGTGATGTTTCTTGAAATATTTCAAAATTAATTATGAAATTTTTCTGTAAAGAGAAATAGGTGATCCTACGTAGGAAATGTGGGAGCAACATGACGACGATTTTAACGCAGCGAATGGAGAAAGTTTTGTATAAAGTGAACAATGGCTTCTTAATGCAACTCCAATAGCAATATATAAGGGAGCCAACAAAAATTAAAGACCCAAACCTTCTTCAATTGCTTGCTAAAATTTCAGATATTTTCGCCGAACTGCGTAGTCTACCTCCTACATGATGGCACGACTACCAGATTCTAATTCTCTCGAGCAAACCACCAGCAAACACTTGGCCATATTATTATCCACACCTTCAAAAAGCTAAAATAGAGAGGATTGTGCATGAGATGCTTGAAACATGGGTCATTCAGCCAAGTTATAACCCCTACTATTCGTCGGTGCTTCTTATACAAAAGAAAGATGGAACGTGACGAATGTACATAGATTATCGAGCTCTCAATATAATGATCAAATACAAGTATCCTATTCCTATGATGGATGAATTACTTGATGAATTAAAGGTAGCACAAGTCTTCATGAAGCTGGACTTGTGATTCAGATATCATCAAATTTTGGTGTGCGAAGATGACATACCGAAGATTGCCTTTATGATGCATATGACCACTATGAATTTTTGGTAATGCTCTTCAGTCTCGTCAATGTTCCCTCCACCTTTTAAGTCTCATGAACGATATTTTCTAAAGTTATCTTCATAAGTTCGTACTGGTTTTCTTCGACGACATCCTTCTTTATAGCCCTTCACTTGAAAGTCATCTTCACCACTTACGACTTATTTTGATGATTCTTCGGGAGCATACTCTTTTTGTCAAACAATCAAAATGTAGCTTTCTTCAACAGAAGGTGGAGTATCTTAGGCACATCATCTCGGAGGAAGGCGTAGCAGTAGACCCTTCCAAGATCGAGGCAATATAAGGCTGACCGACACCTAAAAACATAAAATCACTATACAGTTTCCTCGGATTGACAGGCTACTACCACAAATTCATCAAAGACTATGGAAAGATCATGCCCCCCTCACATCATTGCTAAAAAAGGATGCTTTTCAGTGGTCGAATAAAGCCTCCATTGCCTTCGATGCTATCAAGGCAGCCATGATGTCTACACCCGTGCTAGCACTACCCGACTCTAATAAAACTTTTATTATTAAGGCAGATGCATTGGGAATTGGGATTGGCACCGTCCTTATGCAAGAAAGCCGACCTCTCTCCTACACCAGCAAGGCATTATCTCCTTCCCATATAAAAATATCCATTTATGACAAGGAGATGCTAACGATTATGCACGCGGTGACAAAATGGAGACCTTACTTGATCGACCGACGCTTTCAAATAAAGACCGACTACAAGAGCCTTAAATATTTTATGGAGCAAAAGATATCCTCTCCGGAACAACAAAAGTGGGTAACAAAGCTCTTTGAATATGATTATGAAATAACTTACAAAAAGGGGAAAAAATATTATTATAGATGCATTTTCTTGGCTACCCGAGCAAGTTGAATTTTCAGTCATCTCTCTTCCAATCAGCAATCTAAAGATTAGAGAGATCATCAAAAAATTAAAGGAGGATCCAAGTTCTGTGGCACACGATAATTGGGACTCGAAAGATTTGTGCTATAAAGGATGCATAGTACTAATGCCTAATTTTCCTTACATAAAGATCATCCTACAAGAGATGCATTCCACACCGATAGCAGGGCACTCTAGATTCCTTTAAACTTATAATAAAATTATGCTAAATTTTTATTAGAAAGGGATGAAGAATGCTATTGCTAAATTTATAGCGTAGTGCAACACATGCCGATGACATAAAAGTGAGATAGTGGTAAGCCCCAGAAAGTTGTAACCTCTACCAATGCCGAACTTGGTGTGGACTGATATATTGATGGACTTCATCAAAGGACTATCCCCATCCCAAGGAAAAGGTGCAGTCCTTATCGTGATTGATCGTCTTATGAAGTATGCCCAATTTTGTGCAGTCCACAACCCTTACACCGCCACTACCATTACTCGAATCTTCATGAAAAATATTATAAAATTATATGAGATGCCTAGATCTATTGTAAGTGATCATGACAAGGTCTTCATTAGTAAATTTTGGATAGAATTATTCTAATTGCAGGGCACCAAATTGAAAATGAGCACGGCGTATCATCCATAAACTGACAACTTGACCGAAGTAGTGAACAGGTGCTTGGAGACATACCTCAGATGCTTCACCAGCGATCAACCAAAAGAATGGATGAAGTGGCTTCCCTGGGTCGAGTGATGGTATAACACGACATATCATTCCTTGACGAAATGTACTCCTTATGAAGTCTTATATGGCTGACTACCACCTGTAATCCAAAAATATATAATCGACTTATCTAAGGTAGATCAAGTAGACAGGGAGCTTAGGGACAGGGACAAAATTTTGAAATTATTAAAGGATAATCTCTCAACGGCCCAAACAAGGATGAAATAGTAACACAATATGCACAAAAGTGAAAAAGAGTTTCGAGTGGAAGATTGGGTCTTCCTTCAGTTCCAGCCCTTTAGGTAGACATCCATCCACACCAGAGCATCCATGAAGCTCTCACCATATTTCTTTGGACGTTGCCAGATCATGGAGTGCATTGGAGCATTGGCATATAGGTTGGACCTACCCATAAACTCCCGGATCCACCCAATTTTTCATGTTTCATACTTAAAGCCCAAACTATGACATAACGAGACGACCCAAAGCCACTTGTCGGACACTACAACCAATGAAGAACTTCAAATCCAAACGAGAGCCATCATTGATTATCGGATTGTGACTCATTGTTGACATCCCATTATTAAGATGTTGGTGCCGTACACAAACTTACCTACATAAGATGCCACATGGGAGAACTATGAAGACTTGAAGATTAAATTCTCGGAATTCATGGAGCCTCTTGTTGAATATCATATTTTAATGATGAAATCAATTGATGAGTTATTGATCTAATAAGGTTGTTAGAGTTGATTGATGCAGGATTAACTACGATAGATTACAATTGGAGGATTGGCCAAAGTCAAGTACAGGCATCGGGCCAGAGTGAGGACGATGCAGTTGGGAACTTGCCTGGAGTGCATCGGGAGCTTGTCGAGGGTATTGGGAGCTTACCAGGATGGCGTAAGGGAGTTCGTCGGAAGAAGACCGAGACTCGCCGAAAGGGTGTAACCGAAAAGCTTATTGGGACTTAGGAAGGTTTTTAAGTGGATTTGTTGGTCATGATTGTAATTAATTAAGTCATAGTTTGTATCATTAAGGTTTAACTATGATGGTGAAAAGGAGTTACAAACCAGACATGGAGCCAGGATCAAGCTTAGGCATCGAGCTAAGGTTTAGATGATGTGGTGGGAGCTCGCCGGGAGTTCGCTAGGACTTCACCGAAGGTATCGGGAAGATCGCTAGGAACATGCTAGAAGATCGCTGGAGGAAGACCGTGAGACTCACTGTAGGGAATGCCTAAGGTTGTCGAATTGCGGGAATAAGATCATTAATTAAGCTTGGTAGTCATATATGGTTGTAATCCTTAAGTTATAGGTTAAGTTTGAGTTTGAATTGAGTTTGATTTGGAATCCAAATCAACTCAAAGAGGCAACAAGGTCCACTATGGGGTTGGATTGAGCTCAGGTCGAGCTCATTTAGTTAACCAGGGAAGTGGTCAATTGATGGTTCAAGTCGGGATTAGAAAAATGAAGGGAATCAGTTTTTCGGGATTCCCGACGACTGAACCATTGGTGAACGATGGTTGTACCATCGCTGCCCAGGTTTTTGGGTGACTAACAGTGGCTGAACCACCCAGGTTGATGGCTAAACTACTCGTACCTATTCTCAGGGTGCTTTTAGAAGCCGCACATCAGGCACCGGCTAATGAATCCCCCATACCTGGATTTTTCGGGTATATTTAAATTTTGGCTCCAGATTCTGAAGCCATTTGGGGCCTATAAATACCTCAAGTTTTCTTGCATTTGACACAATAATTTTTTGGATTAAAATTTTATAAAAAACTTATGTGAATTGTAAAGAAAAAAAAAGGATAAGGGAGTGATACAAGTGTTATAATCTTGTCTCCCTTATATATTGAAAGGTTATAATAGTTTGGTCTTCACACAAAGGTGATCGATAGTGGACACCAGTGTGCCTCAAGAAGGAGGACTCGGGAAGTGGACGTAGGCCAAGCCTAAGGCCGAACCACTATTATAAGTTGCGACTTCTCGTTACTTATCTTGTTTACTTCTTTATATTACTTCTAATTAGTTCATAAGAAAAATATGATCTTCATCCTCATGATTTTTTAATTGGGTTTTTAATTATTTTTAACAAAATACGAAATGACACTTCTGACATTATTTACTTTTGAAAGAAAGGCTTCGAAATTAAGCATTTCCCTTAAAACTTTGCTTATCGTTTTATTCGGATTTACTTATTCTTTCTTGAGTCATCTTTAAGTAAGAAGATTAACATTTCTCTATAAGCTTAAATTACTCACTTGAATGAAAAGTTTTTGATTTTCTTGTCTTGCTTCAAATGAAAAATAATTGTTTAAAGATCAATTTACACTTTGTGCCACCCCCCAAAGATTGAATTACACCTGATCCTAACACCTCAGCTTTGAGGACATGGCTAATTTGAAGAGGGTGGGTCTGTTATGACCCTAGCTAGGTCGGGTCTTAAGTCCACTGAGTCAAAATATCATTGAGTGTCATAAAATCCTAGATTAGCCATCACCCCTATTAATGAAGTGGTCGGCTAAGGTTAGAGAGGAGTCCTCATAGAGAGGGACTCCTAGCTGACCACTTCTCCTATTTGGGGTGGCCAACTAGGCTTAGAAGAGGGAGAGTCCCCATTAGTTTGGACTCTCTCTAGGTTGGTTAAAAGTTAAAGTAGGAGTCCTATTCGGAGTTAGGGTTTTGAGTCTCTATATAACCTCATGTAGCCACCACTATTTCATCTTGAATAAGATCAATCTTTCTTCAACCATTATGGAGAATACCTTGGAGGAGGGAACCCCTACAGAGTTTCAGGAGGCCGATCTCTTATAGAGATCAAACCCTAAGCTTAGAATCTGCAAGGTTTCTAACACCGTACATAGGGAAATCGTTAGTGAAAGTAATGAAGTAGGAGTAACCATCTATAGCCTGAGTCAATATGGGACCACACACATCGCTATATATGAGTTCCAACAACTAAGTGGCTCTCTTTCTAGTTTCACTAAATGGATGCTGGTCAACTTTCCACCAAGGTAAGGTTCGTAAGGTTTCTAACACCGTGCATAGGGAAATCATTAGTGAAAGTAATGAAGTAGTAGTAACCATCTATAGCTTGAGTCAATATTGGACCACACATATCGCTATATATGAGTTCCAACAACTCAGTGGCTCTCTTTCTAGTTTCACTAAATGGATGTTGGTCAACTTTCCACTAAGGCAAGGTTCGCAAGTTGCATATGACTTATAGTCAAATGGATTTAAGTATTCATCCTTCAACAACTTTTAAATCCTTCCCTCATGAATATGATTTAGCATACAATGTCATAGGTATACATTGTATACCTCAACTCATTTTCTCTTGGATATACTTACATTCATGATGTGTTGAGCAATTTCTAGCATAAATAAACCATTATGCAATATTCCTCTAGTGATAATATTATCACCCAAAATTAATGAACAACTATTATTCTCAAAAAACTAATTTAAATCCACTAGTTATGAAACATGAAATATAAATAATATTTTTGATAATAGAAAGAACGTAATAACATATATCTAATGCAATAATAGCTCCACTAAGCAGATGTATAATGACCTTGCCAATAGCCACTATAGCAACTCATGCTTTGTTACTCATCTTAAGGTCCATCTTGCCTCTTGTCAATATCCTAGGCCTTGCCAGAACCTACAACGAATTACAGATATGATAAGTGCTGGTTATAGGTGCCCTACAAACCAATCACGTGAGTGATGGCACGTGAGACACGATGCGCGATCTCTTTGCTTATGATTAATATTGGCATATTTTCATATTATATTATCTGTAGCATATATATTATCATGTCTTTGGTTCTATGCAATGATAATTGGATCGTGATGAGATCACGATAATGAGATTGATTCACCTTTAAACACAGATCCTAAATAATCTCGATCATAGGTTACTCGAGAGAGACATCAAGATAACTGGACAGACCGGTGTATTATATATCTATCCTTATGATGAAGGCGGCTGGACTCATAGCCACTTGTATGGAAACATTAAGGATATAGTACAGGTGTTCATTGAAGAATGAGTTTACTAATTGATCCACTTATGGAATGCTGTATGGTTGATAATACCTAATGTCAGACAGTGATTCCATAGTCTCAGTTGTGTATCTGGTCCTTTGACTGGAGATACTAAGGATGTCTTGTATGAGTACTCATTTCTTTGACACTAGACTTACAAGTTTGGAAAGTTCCAGATTTGGTACAACTGGTTATCGGATTGGTAGCCAACCTTACGAAAGCAATCGAGTGTCAATAGAGGATCATCCACTCTCGGTATCACGAGAGGAATATCTCATATGTGCTTGCTCAAACAAATCCATGACTAGTCATTCAGATTGAGAGATAAATAGTTCTTTGGTAGAATCTGATTAGAGTAAGATAAACTGATTCCGTATGTGACCTGATAGTACCATGTCCAATATACGGTCTCAGGGATATTAGTTGGATGAGGGATTATAGATACACGGTAACTATGGATAAATAGGTCTGATGGATTTGATCCCCTTGTATCGTCTGGAGACTATGACATAGTGGCATAGTACATCCATAGTTGATGAGTCGAGTGAATTATTATAGAGATAATAATTCACTGTATCAAAAAGAGTTCTGATGGAAGCAACTCACAACTAGCTCGGTATCGGGCCTAGAGGGTCACACACAAATAGTGGATGCCTTAGCGAATAAAGGATTGGATAGAGATCCAATTAGCCCCTATTCTCATTAGATGAGACCCTATGCTAATTAGCTTCTTGCTTGAGACCCAATTAGAGGCCTAAAAAGATTATTAGATAAAGATCCAATAATACAAAATTAGTAAGTTATTGGATGGAGATCCAATACCCACTAAGGCAAGAACCCTAGTGTTTTTGGTGGCTCTCTATAAATAGGAGGGCTGTTCATGGTTGATAGGTTGCAGCTTTGGCCTCCCCCTCTTATTCTCCTCCCTCACTCTGTGCAATAGTTACGAGATCAGATTGAAGTAGTTTCGCTACAGAGATCCATCATGTAGATATGACTAGAAGGAAGACACTTGACTTCCTTCATCCTCTCCATCCGGATATGGAATACAGGGATATACGATCTCTCTAGGTAAAATAATCTCTCACATGATGTAATTTTTTTAATTTTTATGGCTTTCTCATGATCCCAATCTTTTGTATGATATTCTGATCTACATGGAAAACTAGTTTTTTGTTTTGATTTCTACTGCGCATATGATGCTCCCGTTGAGGTTTCCCAATAATAAGCACTCCCATGTACTCTTTGTAGTTCCTTTTCTAATGCCATCTTTACTATAATGGAATTACTGACATTTGTCCTTTGTCGGGTCTTTCTTAGTAACCTTTGCCTTACCCGGTTTGCCCTTACCCTTCTTAAGGGACTTGTCAGCATTCCTTTTCTTTTTTTTGTCTCATCAATGTAGATAAGTGGCTTCTTTTTCTTAATGGTGCTTTAGCCTCCCTCAATATATTGAGGAGTTCAGGGAGAGTCACCTCATGCATGTTCATGGTAAAATTTATGGTAAATTATAAAAAGGAGTTGGGAGGGGTTGAAGTATAAGTTCCATGCACAGGTTATCCTTTAGGATCTTTTTTAAACCAGTGAGATTCTTAATCCACTCAATCATCCTTAGGATATGGTTCTGAACCAATGTCCCCTCTATCATCCTAGCACGGAAGAGACTCTTTGATATCTCATATATTTTAGTTCTTCCCTATTCGTCAAACAATTAGCAAAGATGGAGGATGAAATTGGCATCCATGCTCTTATGTTGCCTCTATAACGAGTGATCTCATCCTCACTTACCCCTTCCTTTAGCATGGATAATATTGTGTCAAGGACATATATGATTTTCTCCACTGTAAAAATAATTCTCAAGTTGCGGAGCAAATCCATGTAGTTTGGACTAATGAGGCATTTGGCATCAATTATGCTATGTAAGGGGTCTGCAAGCGATATATTTTTGACAAATAAGAGATGTAACATAAATAAATAAAATATATATTTTATAAAAAATAAATAATTAAGATATAGACTTCTATCTTAATCTACTCCCACTATTTTTCTAGTGGGTTATATGATACCCTCAACATGTGAAACGAAAGTCTTTGGTACGCTTTTAGTAGAGATTAAGATCCAATTGATGTCTTAATGATTACTCGAGGGACTCGACCAATCACATTAAGCCCAAAAGGGTAGACAACTCTTGTTAATCATAACTCTTTATGATTTCTTTCCTATTCGACCTCCAAACCATAATGGCCTTGAGGGACTCGACCAACCATGATGATCGGTTAAGTCATCACCATCGTTACAAAATAAGTTTGATTTGATGATATGCCCTCGAGAGACTCGACCAAGTATATCATATCCTCAGGTCATTGGTGCCATCTTTATGTCATAAGCAAGCGAGATAGATGAGCCTTCAAGGACTCGACTAACTCAACCAACATCGGGATTCAATTTCTCTCTATAATGATTAAAGACCACATTGGTTAATCTAATTGCCTCACACCTACTAAGTTAATATTATTGTAGGAGGAGGTTTTGATTCTATTAAATCTTGGATTTTGATGATGTAACAATTGATGAATTTATGAACTAATATGCTTTCAAGATAAGTAATGCAAGAATAGCTTTGATCATTATCTTGAACCATCAGATAGTACTTTATCGAAGTAGTCATTGGGAAAGCATCATGTCAAAGATTGGACGTTGGGTCAGAGGATTGGTCGACGTGCAGATAGACTTCGTGCGAAGTTTGGGCATCTGGTCGGAAGATGTGTCGAAGGTTTAGATAAAGTGGCCGATGATCAGATGACATATCAAAATGTTGGATAACGTATTTTGTGATTATAATTAAAGTTGTTAAGTCTTAATCATGATCGTTTAGAGTCAAAGTTATATTGGATCGAAACCATGCCAACTTGATTCAGATCCCATTAAGCCTAATCCATTGCTTAATTGGACCTGATGAAAGGCCAAATCAGACCTGGGATATGGTACCACTAGGTCCAAACAGTGATACCACCTTATCACGAATAAAAATATAAATAAGGTGTTCGATATAATACTGATGTATGTCCGTGTCTCTCAATTTTTATTCATGCTTTGTACAATAAGTAATGGGCTTGTAGTAGGCTTCGCAACCCTACTTTGGTTAGCTTTCGTAGTCAATTTCGACTTGTAAATAAGAGTTGTGTCATGTGGACACTTGTGTGGATTTCAGTCTATAATAGACCATGATCCTTTGTGTGCAACCATTTAGAGTTTGTGAAGTCCATAATTGTAATTTGTATTGGCTATAAAGTGTTTGCTGAAATGGTTACTTATGGATCCCATGTGAAACACTTTTTCTAACCCGTTTTCTCTTTTGTATGTCCTAAGGAGCTATAAGAAGTTTTAGGGAGGCTGACCTTTACGGATGGACACACAACGGTATCGCATGACTTAGGCAAAACCAATTAAGTTTGTGATATTTGACATCAGAGTAGGATAAGCACACGTTGAAACACTTGCTATGCAAATGAGGGGGACCTAGTTGGGCTGCAAGTAGGGCAATCAGCACGCATAACCGTTTGCGAGAAATGGATATTGAGATATAGGGAAATGAGTCGCTTAGAAGAGTAGGCATCCAAGATTACTATTCAGAGGAATGACCAACCCTTTGCACAAGAGGAATCATGAGGACAAGCAAGCTAGGAAGAATACATAGCACATAAAGGTTCGGATGATTAAGTTCGAGCTATGACTCAACATTGGCAACCAAAGTTAACAGTGCTCAAGGCAAGCAAGGCACTTGGTAAAGGATAAGACCATATAAAGTGTGATGGGGTACAGAACGACTGAAAGAGCTATGTAAAGCTCAAAGAGGTGAGGAGAATTACAAACTTGAAGAATTCAATCCTAATACAAGGGCTTTATGTGGACAATAGAGTATCCATGGTCATCCTAAGATGACTAAACTTAAAGCCATGGAACATTAAGACTCTCTTTAGCATGGGAAGGATACATCCATAGGAGGCTGAAGTGTGTGATAAGTTCAGTATGTTGCTAGGCCTTGAAGTGTGCAGCGAGGGCTATATTTGTGGAGTCATAATCTAGCAGGTGTGTTTGTAAGGGTAGGATAATGCATAGTTTGTTCAGTAAGATGAAGTAGTCTGAGAGGATGGTGATCTCCGAAATATATAAAGGGAAGGATACAAAGAGGAAAGTTGTTCCAACAAGACATATATAAGAGGGATAACTCTTGGTTCGTTAGAGGGAGAATCGTGTGTAACGGATCACACATATTGAAGAGGAGTACCTCAAGACAATAACTTTATAAAGCTCAATGGATCAAGTGAGTGATGAGGAACCATCGTATGATCTTGCATAAGGTAATGCATTAGTGGATGCATTGCGAGATCAAGTGGGGGGCCACCTACGACAACATCAAATGACAACACACTTAGAGTCGATATAGAAATCAGACGCGAGGGTCACTATCAACTCGATGCAAATCAGGAGGCATAGCAACTTGGATGGAACTTGGTGAAATATCTAAGCCATATTAAGGAAGTCAACATAGAAGATGAAACATGGAGCGGAGCCATGAAGCTCTTGGGTAGAAGACAAGAACATGAACTCTTATAGAGGTAAGATGAGATCATATTGTTCTATGGGTTCTTAATTCTAATGAAGCAGACTCATCCTGCATGGGCCTAGAGATGAAGGGAGCTTTAAGGCACATATACCTTATCTCAGAGAAGCATTTGACGTAGGAACCAAGGCAACTCGACTTGCGAAGGTAAAGTTGGGATCAGAAGGCCTTAGCATGAGGCAAGAGGATGCAGAGGCATATATTCTTGAAAAATATGCCATAGTGCTATCATTCAAGTTGTTATGAAGAAAGCAGTGTGTAGTAGAGATTATGTTAGTGGGGGATAGAGGCCCAAGATCCAGACAAGGGTACACCAATTTCAGCAAAGTTTGTGGACTTCGAGAAATATAAGGAAATAGACTATCCTAGAGAGATGCAATGGATTGTCCTAGAGTGATTCTAACAAGGTGTGAGGTCTTGTTTGAAAGAATTTAAAAAAGTCGATGACCTTAAGAGAAGAGGAATCAAGAGTGGACGTAAGTTCGGATGACCAAACCACTATAAATCGGTTTGTATTTTCTTTCTTGCTTTTCATTGTTATTGCATACTAATTTACGTTAATCATAATTTCTACTTATACTTTCAATTTAAATGCATTTCTGATTCATATTCTCATTTAAACTATTTCAAACAGGATCTTTTTGTGATACCACCAATTCCCTCCCCCCTCTTAGTGCGATTACGATCCTACCAGTTGGTATCAGAGCCAAGTTATCTTAGTTAGATTAACACTTAAGTGAGTTTTAATAGCTTTTTTTAGCAATCATGAGGGTCCATCTATCACTCATCCTCCTATGTTCAATGGGATGAGCTACACATACTGGAAAACATGAATAAGAATTTTTTTAATTTCTATAGATTTCGATTTGTAGAATGTCATTGAATGTGGTTTTCAAAAATCTTCTAATTCAATGAATGAATGGAATGATTTTGAAAAGAAAAAGTTTTTCTTAAATGCTAAAGTTATGAAGGCTTTATTTTGTGCTTTAGATAAAAATGAGTTTAATCATGTTTATACTTGTGACATTGCACATAACATTTGGCACACACTTGAAGTTACTCATGAAGGCACAAGTAGAGTAAAAAAATTAAAAATTAATCTTTTCGTACATAGTTACAAACTATTTAAAATGTAACCAAGAGAAACCATTGGTGATATGTACACCCATTTTATGGATATTATCCATGGTTTAAAAGCTCTTGCTATACTAATCTTGAGTTAGTAAACAAAATTTTAAGATCTCTTCCAAAATGCTAGGATCCAAAAGTAATAGCTATCTAAGAAGCAAAGAACTTTTGTTTACATTTTAAACAGTTTGCTTCTTGGATAGCCATTACTTTTGGATAGTCATTATATATATATATTTTGCACTAAGAGGGGGAGGGGGGAGTGAATTAGTGCAAGAGTGAAAGTGCTCGTTTCAAAAAATCTTGCTTACAAAAAGTAAACAAAGAAATCAGAGGTGCCTTTTTGTATTTTGTTGAAAATGACTAAGAACTCGATTCAAGAAAAGTCATGAGAATAATGTTCGTATCTTTCAATAAGTTAATTAAGAGCAATAGAAAACAAGTAAAGAACACTCACAAATTATAGTGGTTTAGCCTTAACCTGGCCTACATCCACTCCCGAGTCTTCTTCTCCGAGGTCCATCAGCATCCACTATTAATCTTCTTTGGGTGAATATCAAACCTTTATATTTTCTCTCTCCTTTTCACAGGCTTAGGAGATGAACCTTACAAGCTTACAAGGGAGACTTACAAGAGTTATAATTATTTCCCTCACTCCCTTGCCCTTTTTCTTTTTCTTACAATTTAGCATAATTTTCTCACAGGATTTTCGATACCTTAGACAAGCTTCCGGCGAACTCCCAGCAAGCCTCTGATCCCCACGACAAGCTCCTAGTGAACTCCTGATAAGCTTTTGATACCTTCGGTAAGCTTCTAGCGAGTCTCTCAGCGAGTTCACATCACATCATCTGAACCCCAGCACGATTCTCGGACTCGACTCTGGCCCGCATCTGATTGTAATTCTCTCTTTGTCATAGTTAATCTTGCATCAAACATCTCTAACATACATGTTAGATTAATAAACCATTAATAAATTTCATCATCAAAATCTAAGATTTAACAATCTCCCACTCTTTAATTATGATAATCAATTGATGACGGGAGTCAGACCTTACTCCCCCTAAATCCATATCATAATTTAAATAAGGAAAGCTTAAATTCAAGAGAACCAAACACTCGTGAATTCAAGTATCAAAACATCCATTTATCAAATGGTATACCATGAATTTTAAAAATCATCAATTCATCAATGATATATGATATAACATTAATTTCAACCAATAATAAATCAACAAATTTGTAAAGTATATAACATGAATTTTAAAATTCAATCATACATTAAGTTGAAATTCTCTTTCTTAAGTCATCAATTTTTCTCCCCCTTTGTTTATCACCAAAAATAGGAGAAATATCTATTTTTTATTTTTCTATATGTGTCATCAATATATTATTTCTCTTTCTTTGTCATCAACAAAAAGATGAAATGTTAGAGCAAATGATTTCAAGTCACGTGTCATTGCTCCTTAGTAAAATAGGATATGAGTAATAATTTTCTCATAAAAATTTTTTTTCACCTTTGTTATATTTTTCATATTTATGTCATCAATATACTATTTCTCCTCCTTTATCATCAACAAAAAGAGGTGAAATAATGAGCAAAAAATTTTATAATACATAAACTCATCATATGTCATAATTTTATATTTTTATAAAATATATATTGATTGAATATTTAATACTTAATTGCTCCCCCTTAGTAAAACATAATTTTCAAATGAAAATTTGTGTTCCCTTTTTGTAAATAAGAAAATAGTAGAAAAATGGAGGGGAGTTAAAAACATCATCATAAAAAAAAAAAGCTTATAGCAAGTATCATGAAATCAAGTCATATATCAAGATTCATGGAACAAGAATAATCTTTTAAAAAATCTCATCACAAAAATTTGAATCCCCTTCTTATGTTAATTTTAACGATAATCATTTCATAAGTGAGCTAAAAAATCTGAGAAATCCAAGAAGAATTAGGAGCTACTTATGCGTTTATCTTATGTAATTTTCAATAGCAACTCATGTTTTTTATTTTTTTGTTTTTTAATATTATCTTTATATAAATTTTCTTCCCTTTTTGTAAACAAGAAAGTACAAACAATGAAGGAAAGTGAAAAACATCATATCACAAAAATATTTAATTATATAAATATAAATTCTGAAATTCAAGAAAAATTAATAGCCACCCATGCAATTTAATTCATCTTATGCAAATTTCAAGCAAAGTAACAAATCAAGCAAATCATGTATTTTGTATACAAATTTTGATAAGAAGTGTAATTTATAAAGGCTAAGAAATTCAAAGAAAAATATGATGGTAAATCAAGCTTAATTAATTAAGCATTTTGCATGTGTTTTGAAATTCTAAATTTTATTCTTAGCAAATTGTTCCTCATTCAATGCTATAAGATTCATCATATCAATTTTATTCTAATCATATTGATAATTTTATCTCCCCTTTTGTTATTGTCAAAAAAAATTATGATGGTTTAATTTTTTTTTGCATTCAAGTTTTAAATATGATCATGAGTACAAAGGGATCATGTCATTAAGGATTAAAAAATCAAATATAAATACCAAAAAACACGATTTCTTTTAAGAATTATCTTCCCCTTTTTTTGGTAAATAATGAAAATAAGTCTTAGGGGATTAAATAATCTTAATTTATCCAAGATAAATCTTAAGACACCCAATTTTTAATAAATGATAAGAATGATCTTTTTAAAAATCTTAATTATAATTACTAAGATCATAAATCTCCTTTTTATAAAAAACAAAAATCATATAGATTTTAATTTTCATGATAAAATAAATCTCTTTTAATTTTCAACTTATTATAAGTTTAAGAATATTAATTTTGGTGATAAGTTATACCTTTCATGGGCTATAAAATAAATCATATCAAGAAAGATATTAATATCAAAAGACATTCATGAATACTAAAAGACATGATTTAATTTAATAAATCTCCTCTTAGATGTTAAAATAGAATCTTAAGATATCAAAGAAGAGTTTTCATTCATATAAATATCAAGATCATGAGTTAATTTCAAGGAAGAAAAAATAGAAGATCTTGATTTGTATATATAAAACTTGAAGTTGTCAATAATATGGTTCATAAGAAGATTTTCAAGTTATAAACCCGAAGAGACAAATTATGATTCATTTATATGATTTTCTTTGAACGAACTTGATTTATATAAGAATTTCAAGTTGTAATATTTCAACTTGTCAAGATTATGATACAATTGTCAAAACATCCATAAGGTTAGATAGATTTATCAATCCTATTGAAAACATATCCAAAATCATCAAAAATCATTTTTTAGAAAATTTCAATAAAGACAACATAGATTGCTTTTCAAATAAAATAGCTAAAGTTCTTTAATTTATTTTTGTAGTTTAGGAGGTTCAACAATAATGGTATCATTTTATCTTTAGTTGAAGGGTTGATAGGGTTAAAATATTTTCAAGAAGAATTATCCTCTTTTTAGTTATTTCATGTGATTTGTTTCAAGAATAATTTTTAAATCAATAAATTATTATTTAAGACCAAAAACTAAATTTCATTCTAGAAGAAATCATCAAAAATTCAACATATCTCAATTTCAACTTCTAAATGAGTCTAACTCTTTACATATAGTATAAGGTGTTGACAAACTCATTTTCAAATTTTTATTTATTCCATGTTCAAATTCAAAAGTAATCTATCACACATTCAATCTTAATATACAACTATTCAACCATTCAAATCAATCATTCAACAATGATATTTATAAGCTAACACCATAATATTTAAGTCATTCAACAATAGCCTTTACATTTAAATCAATAAATATTCAAGCCAATGAGTTTGAACCTAGCATTCAATTTTATCTTAAGATAATGTACATTCATTTAACCATTACAAGTCAATACAAGCATGCAAGCATAATCAAAATCTCTTTTTCATATATTTCAACTTAGATAACTTTGCATTAAACTTTCTTTGTTCTAATTTTAGCATGCTCTAGCTACACAAAAAGTCATACATCATTGAGAGAAATCAAGATTAATGAATCATCCAAAGATTCATTACCAGTAATTTGATTTTCAATAATTTTTTTTATTATTACCAGTAATAGGCTAGTGAGCTTGAAAGAGTATTAGATCTCAAATTATATGTCTTGAGCATCTACCTTCAAATATTATTTAGTGCTCCTAGCCTTGTTAGGAGACAAATTTATAGTATGGGAGTCTAGGTTTAGGTACCCATTTTACATTTGGTCCTTCATGAAAAATTTTATCTTTCTTATCTAATGGTTTTTTATTGTTTGTAGTTCCTTTGGGAACCCAAACTAATTTGTGAGGACTATAATTTCTAAATAAATATTTATTAACTTTATATTCTAATTTTTCATAAAAATTGTATTTAACTTTTGATGATAAATTTAAGGTATGTCCTTTAACAAAAATGGTTGACTTTTGTTGAGTATCACCAACAAAGCCTATACCCTTTCTTTTATTAACATGACTCTTATTAGCAAGGATCATATTAAGGGATTTATTCATATTTTAAATTTTTTAATGTTTATTTAAGCATGATATTTTCCTCTTTAACATCATCTAGCATTTCACATTTAGAACAAAGATTATGTGATGATAATGTATCATGCATTTGATCAAATCTACTAACTAACAAATCATGTTCGTTTTTAAGCAACTTATAAGATTTATTAATTTTTTTTAATTCATCAAATAATTCATGAAATATATTTAATAATTCAAAAAAAATTTTAAAGACTCACTTATCTCGTTATCTATGGTCATAAGCGCGATATTCTTCACTTCTTCTTGATTGTGCTCTTCATCTTTAAAGTGTCTTTACTTCTTGCATTCATAGCAATAGGTTTTATCCATTTAAGTTTATTTTTATTCATATTAATTAAATTTCTTGGTTCTTTCATTAAGAGTTTAAGTTCAAGGTTCTCATCACTCAAGGTTTCGCTCAAGGAGTCATATGTTATTATCAATTTATAATCTTCCTATTCTTTGGAAGGTGTTCTTCAAGTTCATTTTTATGGATCATTTTATTTAATGATTCACTTGATTTAGTTGTGCTTTCATATGTTATTTCTAATGTATGTCATATATCGAAAGTTGAATCAAAACAAGAAATCCAATTAAATTTATTTTTATCAAGTGCACAAAATAAAACATTCATTGCTTACAAAAAGTAAAGAAAGAAAATCAAAAGTGCCTCTTTGTATTTCATTGGAAATGACTAAGAACTTGATTCAAGAGAAGTCATGAGAATGATATTCGTATCTTTCAATAAGCTAATTAAGAGTAATAGAACGTAAGTAAAGAACACTCACAAATTATGGTGGTTCGGCCTCAACCTAGCCTACATCCACTCACGAGTTCTCTTCTCTAAGGTCCATCGGCATCCACTATCAATCTTCTTTAGGTGAAGATCAAACCCTTACACTTCCTCTCTCCTTTTCAGAAGCTTAGGAGATGAACCTTATAGGCTTACAAAGGAGACTTACAAGAGTTACAATGCTTTCCCTCACTCCCTTGCCCCTTTTTTTTCTTACAATTTTAGCAAAATTTTCTCATAGAATCTAGCCTAATGTATTGTGTGAAATACAAGAAATCTTGGGGTATTTATAGACCCCAATTGGCTTTAGAAATGGAGCCAAAATTTAAACATTTTTGTGGATTCAGCGTACGGGTGGTACTATCATCGTCAGCCACCCGAAAATAGGGCTATGGTAGTACTACCATCACCTGAGTGGTACCACCATCGTCTTAGGTGATACCACCATCACCCATTGGTGGTACTACCATCGGGAATCCCACAAAAGCTACTTTTTACATATTTTTATGTACCCAACTTGTATCTCATGTTGACCCTTTCCCAAATGAACGAAATGAGCTCAATATAAGCTCAAATCTAACCCAAAGTGGACCTAGTTTGCCTCACTTGAGTTAATTTTGATTCCTTCCAAATCTAACTTAAATTGGACTCAAACTCAAACTGACGCTAACAACAACGTAATCAATTACAATCATGTGACCATCAAGTCCAACAAGACCCTCCTAACTCCCGGCAAGCTTTTCGGTAATCTCCGACGATCTTCCAACGAGTCTTTTAGTCTTCTTCTAGCGAACTTTTGATGCCATCCTGGCAAGCTCCCAATAAACTCCTAGCAAGCTTCTAATACCTTCAGTAAGCTTCCCATGAACTCCTGGTAAGCCTCTGATCCCTTCGGTGAGCCTCCGACAAACTCCTGGCAAGCTTCTGATACCTTCGGTAAGCTTCCGACGAGTCTCTCGATGAGTTCCCACTACATCGTCTAAACCCCGTCCCAATGCCCTGACTTGACTCTGGCTAACATTTTATTGTAATTATCTCTCTATCATAGCTAATCCTACATCACTCATCTCTAACATACATGTTAGATTAATAAACCATCAATTGATTTTGTCATCAAAATTCGAGATTCAACACATATACACACACACACATATATATATACATTGATATGTATATATGTATCTATTTATATATGTATGTATATATATATGTATATATATGTATAAATGTATATATATATATATATTACATGCGATATAGATATATATCAAATATGTATGTGTGAGATGACATATTAGGAGATCAAAACAAAACAAAAATCCCTCCTACGATAATATTAGGTCGAAAAACATAAGGTAGTAAGATTGACTTGTTGAATCTCGAATTTTGATGGTGAAATTAATTAATAGGTTATTGAACTAATAATGTTGTTCGAGTTAATTGATACAGGATTAACTACGATAGAGAGAAAAATACAATCAGAAGTTAGGCCAAAATCAATTCCAAGCATTGGGCCAGAGTGAGGACAATGCAGTTGGGAACTCACTTGGAGTGTGTCGAGAGCTCGCCGAAGATATCGGGAGCTTACCAGGATGGCGTAAGGGAGTTCATCTGAAGAAGACTGAGACTCATTGGAAGATTGTCAGGGGATGCTGAAAAGGTTGCCGAGAGTTGGGAAGGTCTTGAAGTGGATTTGTTGGCCATATTGATTGTAATTAATTAGTTGTAGTTAGTATACTAAGGTTTAACTATGACAAAGAAAAGGAATTACAACCAGATAATGGGTCAAGATCAAGTTTGGCCATCAGGCCAAGGGTCGGATGATGCAATAGGAGCTGACCAGGAGTTTGCTAGAAGTTCACCGAAGGAATCAGGAAGCTTGCTAGGAACATGTTGGAAGATCTCTGGAGGAAGACCATAAAACTCACCTGAAGCATGTCAGAGGTTACTAGATTGTCGGGGGTTAGGTCAATTATTAGACTTGATGGTCATATATGGTTGTAATCAAGTGAGTCATAGTTAGGTTCGAGTCTTAATTGAGTTTGATTTGGAAGGAATCCAATCAACTCAATGAGGCAACCAGATCCACATTTAAGATTGGATTGAGCTCAAGTCAAGCTCAATTGGTTACCTAAAAATTGGTCAACAGGAGGCACAAGTCGAGATTAGAAAAGTGAAAGGAGTCATTTTTCTGAAAATCCTGACGATTGTACTACCGGTAAGCGACGGTTGTACCATCATCGCTTAGGAATCTGGGCAACAGGCAGTGGTTGGATCGCCCAAGGTAGTGGTTGTACCGCCCATACCCTATTTTTAGGGTAGCTTTCGATAGTTGTATCATCGGCACCGACGGTTGTACCACCTGTACCCAAATTTTTTGGGTGTGTTTGAATTTTGGCTCCATTCTTTTGAAGCCAAATGGGGCCTATAAATACCTCAAGTTTTCTTACATTTTATACAATAATTTTTGGGTAAAAATTCTATGATAAAATTATGTGTGAAAATTATAAGAAAAAAAAAAGGGGTAAGGGAGAGAGAAAAATCTTGTAAAACTTGTAGTTCTCCCTTGTGAGGTTATATGGTTTATCTCCTAAGCTTGGTAAAAGGAGAGAGGAACCTGTAAGGGTTTGATCTTCACCTAAAGAAGGTTGATAGTGGACGCTGGTGGGCCTCGGAGAAGAGGACTCCAGAGTGGACGTAGGCCAGGTTGAGGCTAAATCACTATAAATATGAGTGTGCTTTAATTGCTTTCATTTTACTTTTAATTTCTCTTAAACACTTGATAGTTAGATATGAAGTTTAAATCTCTCAACTTCTTTCCAATCGGCTCTTAATCAGTTTTATCCAAATATCAAAAGAAGTTTCCATTGTTCACTCTTTAGAAAGAAAGGTTTTTAATCATGTACTATCTCTCTTGCACTAATTTACACACCCCCCCCACCCTAGTGTCAATTGATCCTAACATGACTCATGTGGCCTTCCATCACTAGAGGAAGAAATTGAATCATGATATAAGTCGAGTTGGTCGTGTCTCTCGAAGCTCACCTATCTATATGATTTGGCAATCATAGATTTCTTCTTTTGTGGTATGTCTATAATACAAGTATTAGATTTAAGTTTGATATTATATCCATTATTACATAGTTGACTAATGCTTAATAAGTTATGTTTTAAACCATCTACTAACAAAATATCTTTAATTAATATATTTGATTTATTACTAATATTTCTAATACCGATAATCTTTCCTTTGTAGTTGTCTCTGAGGGTGACATATTCTCCGTCTCGACTAGTGAGCTTTAAGAATTATGTTGGATCTCCAATCATGTACCTTGAGCATCCACTATCAAGATACCATCTTTTGCTCCTATCTCTTGATGGAGACATTCCTGCAAGAAAGGTGTTGTCAAGATATGAAAAACTAAGAAAAATCATAGCAAGATACGTAGAAAATAGTTTATATGTTTCAATCTCATCACACGCAGTTTAAAAGCTAACCTTTTGCACGAGTAACATAATTCTGATATCACTATTAGGAAACCAAGAAAGAGAATCACATGTGTAATAGAAGAACTAAACAAAACTGATTTCTCATGTGTATCAAGTCATCATGCAAAGATTAGTGAGCGAAAAGCCTGTAAAACTGAAAACTACAATGCATAGGAGATTGATTACCTAGGGAGATCATATATCCCTAAAATTTTAGATCCAGATGGAGAGGATGAAGGAGGTCAAATATCATCCTCTCTTGTGGTATCTGCACGATGGATCGTTGCAAAATTGCTCCTCCAATCGCAGCCTAAAAGCACGCACCTCTTGTGCACCTTCTCGTAGTGAATATGGAAGAAGATCACCTAACTTATTTGTTGTTCTCTCGTAGAAGGGAAGAGCTAGTCAGTTGAGAAGATAAGTGATGACACGTGTGAAATGCTGCACAGTCTTTTTACATTATTATTATTGATATATTCTTACAGTATATTATATATTGAATATATATGTTATGATGCCCTTGGTTTTGTGCAAAGAGAATCAGATCTTGATGAGATCACGATGATAAGATCGATTCGCCTCTAAAACACAGATCTTAAATAATCTTGGTCATAGGTTACTCAAGAGGGATATCAAGATAACCAAATAGACCGATATACTATATACCTATCCATTTGATGGAGGCGGTTGGTCTCATAGCCACTTGTGTAGAGATACTAATGATACAATACAGTTGCTCATTGGAGAATGAGTTCATTGATTGAGATACTTACGAAATGTTGTATGGTTAATGATACCTAACATCAAATAGTGATTTCGTACTCCCAATTATATGTCAGGTCCTTAGACTTGAGACACTAAGAATGCCTTGTTTGAGTACTCCTTTCTTTGATACCAAACTTATAAACAATCAATTATTGGGATTGGTAGCCAACCTTATAAAATCAATTAAGTATCAATAGAAGATCATCCACTCTCAATATCATAAGAGGAATATTCCTTGTGTTCTCACTTAAGCAAATCCCTTATTAGGTTGTTCGGATTCAGAGAGTTCTCTAGGAGAGTTCAATTAAAGTGAGACTTGGATGGATTCCGTATATGGCCTGATAGTATCATGCCCAATATACGACCTCTGAGATATTAGATGGATGAGGGACTATAGATACATGGTAACCGAGGACAGATAGGTCCAATAGATAAAGATCCCTTATACCGTCTAGGGACTATGGCATAGTAGCATAGTACGTTCATAGTCAATGAGTCGAGTGAATTGTTATGGGATAACAGTTCACTAAGTCAGAAAGAGTTTTGATAGAAAGGACTCATGACTAGCTTAGTGTTGGGCCTAAAGAGTCACATAAATATGATAGATGTTTCAATGAGTAGATAATTAGATATGAGTTATCTAATTAGCCCCTGTTTCACATTGGATGAGACCTAACATTGATAGGCCCCTTGCAAGAGGCCTAGTTAGAGGCCAATTGAGATTATTGGATAAAGATCTAATAATCCAAGATTAGTGGGTAATTGGATGGTGATTCAATACCCACTAAGACAGGATCCATTAGGTTTTTATGGAGGCTCTCTATAAATAGGAGATACCAGTGGCATATAGATGTTAGGTTGCACCTTAAGTTGCCCCCTCCTATTCTCCTCCCTCCCTCATCTTCTGCGTAAGAGTTATGTCATTTTCGATATGATTTGAGGAGTATCACTACAACGATCTATCATATAAATATTGCTAAGAGGAGGATAATTGACCTTCTTCATCCTCTTCATTTGAATATGGATTTTCAGGAATATACAATCTCCCTAGGTAATTAATCTCTCATATATTGCAGTTTTCATTTTTCTAGGTCTTTTGTGCACCAACTTTTGTATGATGACTTGATGTATGTGAGAAATCTATTATGTTTTCTTTCTTCTGCTACACATGTGATGTTCTTGCTAGGTTTCCCAATAGTGGTGTCAAAGCCAAGTTGCTCATGCAAAAGATTGGTTTTTAAACTGCGTGTGATGAGATTGAATCATATAGAAATGTTAAATACGTTCTTGCTGCGATTCATAGGGGGCAGCCACCTATGGGCTAGCTACCTATAAGGATGGCATCATGCGGCCAGCCGCCTGTAGGGGTGGTCGCTTGTGGCCAACTTGTTGTAGGAGCTGTCACCTACAAGCGAGGGCAGGCAGAGAAAACCCGAAGGTTTCTATCGGGGATAACTGATCTCTGTAGGGGATCGACCTTCCTCGATCTCTATAGGTGATCAGCCCTCCTAGAGTTTCGGCCACATAGCTAAAAGGGAACTCAATTCTTTGTTGATCAAAACAAAAGTGTTATAACCTTATTTATAGGGACTCTAATCTAATTTCAAATTAAATTCCTACTTAGAACCCCTAATTGAACTCCTACTTAGAACTCCTAATTGAACTCCTACTTAGACTCTTACTTGGACTCTTACTCCCTTAGACTCCTAATTGACTTGAGATTTAATGTAGGCAGGTCAACAGGGCCTAATCTATGGACTCAACTCAATAGACTAGGACCCGATGTTAGGACCCTAGTTGAGTCGGGTCTTAGTCGATTGAGTTGAATCCTTAGGTTATGCCTAGTTGGCTAGCCTAGACCTGATATTAGGTCGACTATAAGGAGATTTTAAGTCCTTTATAATAAATCGATCCAAATCCTAGTAGGGTTAGGATTTGACTAAACTTGAGTCTGGTTAGGAGTCGAAGTTGGATTCGGGTTTGAGTCAATCAAGTCAAGCTTGTAATCAACCTAATTGGCTGCTCACCTTGATGACGGGAAGTCAGCTAAGGAAGAGAGGAGGCGACTAGGTTTTGAGATGGGAGTGTTTCACTTAGAGTAGGAGTTTGATTAGGAGTTGGAGTCTTAGTTTACTTAGAGTAGGAGTTTGATTAGGAGTTAGAGTCTTAGTTTACTTTGAGTAGCAGTCATATTACGAATTAGGATTTTGAGATCCTATATAAAGCATGTAGCCACCACTATTTTTTTTAGGTAATTAGTATATCTTTTTCAGCCATTGTGGCCAAGTACCAAGGAGGGAGGAACTGCTATAGAGTTCCAAGGAGGATTGATCCCCTATAGAGATCAACCCAAGCTTAAAATACTATGAGGTTCTAACACTTAGTATGAGAGCAGCGTTCTTGGTACCTTGCTGCCCTTCCACAGCCGTCACTACCTTTATCTAGCCATCCAGTACCTCCCAAGCAATTATTATAATTGCTGTGATCATCGCCGACTCCACCATCATCATCAATGTCGCAGAAACATCATCTGCAACCTCCACCAAAATTGCATTAGGTTCTGGTATCTATCTTACTACTGCTACAATTTACTTATCAAAAAAAAAAGTACATCTATCTCATTGTAAAAACTTATCGTTGTAAAGTTATCATCTTAACAACGAAAATTGCATTATAAAATTCCAACCGTATATTTGCTATCATATCTCTGATCTTTCTACCGATATCTTACTGCCATATTCATCTTTATATTTTACATCGGCTTGGCTTTCCTTACTAGTGGATTCTCACTGAATTCTTCTTTAAATCTTTGATGTATTCACTGAAAGCTTTTCATCAAACTATTATTCTTTGAGGTAAAATTTTGCCGCTGCATCTGCCGCATCTAATCTTACTGCTATATTTGCCACCATATCACTATCATCTATATTGTTGTTATCCTTATTGATTTTGTGCTGCCATATTTCTTAAAATATTATTGTAATATTACTAGAACTTTCATCATAAAACTGCTGTCTTTTGACGAAAAATTCTACTATCATACTTTTCAGTGTTTCTTGCTAAATACAAAACTGATCTCTGCCGAATTTGTCGCTGCCATATTGCTATCATTATTCTCATCTATCTTACTGCCAACCTTGTCAGTTTCTTCCTGTCAAAATCATTCATATACTACTGGAATCCTTTTGTCGCAAAATTATTATTCTCTACAAAGAATTCTATAGCAACATCTTTTGGCACTTCTTGCCACAGCCACACCAAACTGGTTACTACCTCTAATAGCAACCCTAAACCTTCCTTCCTAGCTTCAAAACATTACCACTAAAACCCTTTTCAGCCTCTACAACACCTTCGAACCACAACACCAACAACAACCAAAATCATAAGCTATCAACCCTAAAATGTAACCTTGACCCATCTCTCTTTCAGCCACCAATACCCACCAAACCGATTGCTACCATCCACAACAACCCTAACTCATCTTCCTATCCTTAAACTACTACCACCACACCCCCCTTACAACAATAGCATCAACAGCACTCCCTCTTGATGAAAAATTATACTGCAATACCCTTAGGTCTATTTGCTGCATCCACACCTAATCCCCATCGAAACTATTGTTGCCATCAGTAGTAACCCTAAGCCATCCCTTGATCTTAAACCTCTATCATCATACCCCATATACGACTCCTATAATAGCTCTAAATCATAGCCCTAATAGCAATTAAAAAAAACAACCTATCAACCCCAAACTATAGCCAGCTACCTATGATCTATCATTTCTTTCGGGCACCTAGTCATCCAACCAATCCCTACCCTTAACCAGACAGTAAAGGGAGGACCTCGACATTATAGATCTAGAATCTTTTACCATGGCATCGATAGATCCGATCGGTGCCAAGTTGTAGGCCTTCGAGACACATATGGAGGACAGACTATGCATTCTCTTCCTGAAGTTTAGATTGGGCCAATCACCGAGCCCAAGAAGATTATAGCATGGTGAGAGTTCTGATTACAAAGAGAACCCACCAAAGAAAGAAGAACAAGTGACTGACTCATTGTGCCCATGCATGAGGGTGGACTTCTTTCTATGGGAAGATGAAAACTTGAGTTCTTATGTGCACTATCATAGGACCTCAGAGGCTTCTATGATCGACATTACTGCCATCCATCTAGGAAGAGAAGCTACTCAATGGTATGATTGGTACAAGACTCCCATGGAGTCCCAATATGGAGGAAATTCAAAAGCAGGCTGCTACTCCACTTCGAACCCTCCGAGTGCAAATATATCGATGACCAACTCGCAAAACTCCATCAGATCTCTATATTTCATGAGTACCTTACCAAGTTTAAAAAACTCTCTAACCAAATAAAACACTGGTCTAAAAAATAATTGTTAGGGTTTCATCGAGGGGTTGAAGCCGAAAATACGAGAAGTCAAAGCGCGATGACCCTACATAATGACGACGACTATCTCCTTCGTATTTAGAAGAAAGGCTAAACCAAGATGCTCGGAGGACCAAAGCCACCACCCGATCAGTAGCACATAGACCATCAACCCCATCTACTACCAGCCAACCCTCCTAGCCGAATAAATTAACCAAGGAAGAACCTCGTGATAGACCCGTGAGAGGCTTGTGTCAGCATTGCGACGGGCACTAGAGCCGTGACCACCATTACAAAAAGGGGAGGCTCCTAATGATTAAACCTATTGAAAAACCTAAGCATGAAGAGGAGGGCCTTGAGCCCGAGGAGGAAATATAAAAGAGGATTAGCAGAGGACTGATTGCATGACTCACTAACTAGCCGGCTATGTGAACCATCAAATAAAGAAAGTTGAAGGATCCCTTAAGCAACAGCCTGTCACTGTCCTCACCAACAACCTTATGAACAACAAGGGAGAATAAGTGACCTTATATGGGAAACGTGGGAGCGAAGTAACGACGATCTCGACACAACACTTGGAGAAGCTTGCTGAAATTTCAACTGATACCAGTCTAATTTCCTGCTTGCTCCTTCAAAAGGCTGAAACTAAGAGGATAACCCAGGAGATGATAGAGACATGGATTATTTGACTATGGATTTTTCCCACAAAGACACTATCTCCAAAAGCTCTACCTCTTTGTCTACAGGGATAAGCTCTTTCTGAAGTGTCACATCTAACTGAACTAGCTATGGCTTCAGGTGCAGCACTCGTAGATCTTGGGCTACTTCCACGACCCCCTTCAGGAGTGAACCATGCTACTTGAATTCTTCTCTGTTGATGACCTCCACCCTATTGCCATTGACCGCAAGAAGATCGAGCTCCTCTAGTGGCAGTACCGACAACGAATTTGTGACACCCAATATTATGGGATGGAGATTAAGTTCTTGAAGAAACAAATTTTAAATCGAGAGGAAGGCACCAACACATTCACTATCAACAGGAGTAAGAGAGGGATCAATTGCGGGACTCAACAAAACATGAAGACCCTTATGCTAAACATTCCTAGTCACTACATCAAGATCATCACCTCTCTCACTATGAAGAAGGATGCACTTCCTTGGCCGAGTGGAACTATAGCCCTCGCGACCATGATGTCATCTATATCAACACTAGATTATGACCAGATGTTCATGATTGGGGTAGACACATAAAGAGTTAGGATTAGTGCCACCCTCATGCAGGATGTCCAACCCTTAATCTACATCAAAGCTCTCTCTCCATCGCTCCCAGGACTTTTAATCTATAATAAGGAGATACTAATTATTGCTAAAATTAAGGCTTAGCATGATATAGGTCAATGATGTAAAGGAGAAAGATAAGCCTAGGGAAATTACAGTTTCTACTCACTCCAAACTCAGATCAGGCTCACATCACCATGGACCTTATTAGAGGACAACCATCATCTCAGAGGAAGCTTAGCTAACATTAAAGAACAACTAGACGATCACCGATGTAGGAAAGAAGCAGTCGCCTGACAAACATCAAAGTAAGAGGATGTTTGCTATTAAAGAATGAGTCTTCCTTCATCTTCAACCCCACCAGCAGGAATCTATGAAGACTTGAGCCTTGAGGAAGTGGTCTTCCTATTACTTTGGACCTTGCAAAATTGAAGAACACGTTGGAGCTATGCCCTAAGAATTAGATCTATATGCTGATTCGAAAGTACGCTTGATCCTCTATATGTCCTACCTCAAGTGGAAGTATAAAGATGATGACTTACCGCAGATCCATCCACCTGACACCCAAGTTGATAAAAAGGTTCAGTTCCAACTGGAGATCGCATGGGATCACAGGATCATAACGCATCACCGTCTAGACATTACTGCTAATGTTGGACCACATAAGCATCATGCACCTACTACAGGGGTCATGAGAGAGCCTCATGAGGAATTACAGATAAGGACCCAAA
The DNA here is from genome assembly GCA_021527575.1 of Ensete glaucum. Classification (NCBI taxonomy): domain Eukaryota; kingdom Viridiplantae; phylum Streptophyta; class Magnoliopsida; order Zingiberales; family Musaceae; genus Ensete; species Ensete glaucum. The sequence continues at coordinate 18,136,886 of CM038552.1, read as the reverse complement.
ATCATAGAGTCTCAACCTTGAGGATAAGGCTGATTTAAAGAGGGCGTGTCCATTAGACCCTAGTTGAGTTGGGTCCTAGTCAATTGAGTTGAGTCCATAGATTAGGCCTTGTTAGCCAACCTAGACCTGACATTAGGTGAACTAGAAGGAGATATGAGTCCATTGTTATAAATCAACCCAAATCCTAGAAGGGTTAGGATTCGGTTAAACTGAAGTCTGTTTAAGAGTCAGAGTTGGATGCAAGTTGGATTTAACCAAGTCAAGCTTGTAATCAACCCAATTGGCCTCCCACCTTGATGTACCGAAGTCGGCTAGGGCTGAGAGGAGGCAGCTAGGTTTTGAGATGGGAGTGTTTCACTTGGAGTATGAGTTTAATTAGAAGTTAGAGTCTTAGTTTACATAGAGTAGGAGTTTGATTAGGAGTTGCAGTCTTAGTTTACTTGGAGCATGTGTCCTATTATTTCAAGCAACTACTATTTTTTCAAGCAATCAATATATCTTTTTCAGCCATTGTGGTCAGCTACCAAGAAGGGAGGAACCCCTATAGAGTTCCAAGGAGGGCTAATCCCCTAAAGAGGTCAACGCAAGCTTAGAATCCTGCATGGTCCTAACACCTGACCCAGATAGGGTCTTATTAGACCCGTCCTCTTTAAATCAACCTTCTCCTCTAGGTTGAGCCTCCATAAACTCTAGAAACTTCAGCTTCAATTTGTTATAAGACTCCCAGGTAACATCCTCAGTAGGCAATTGGGTCCACTACACTAGCACTTCAATTGAGAGGCTTCGAGGATGTGTCATGATCCTACAATTTAGTATGGTAGCCGGTTTAACTTGGACCTCTCCACCAGCCAAGATGTCATGTAGGTAGTTATGGGCTAATTCATCCTTTCTAAACCTCATTTTAAGGCATGACATGTAGAAGACTAAAAGAATTTTGGAATATGTAAGTAGATCCAGTCTATAAGCAATGACTCCAAGCACTCCATAATTTTGTACGGTTTGAAGAAATGGAGAGACCACTTCCTCGAGGCACAAGACTTCATGGATTTTTGCTTGTAGGGCTAAAGGGGAAGGAAGACTCGATCTCCAATAGCAAACTTCCTTTTTGCTCCTGCGTTTGTCAACAATTCAGCCTGCTTTTCCATTCTTATATGGGCGACCGAGAGGTTGTTCCTCAATATTCTTTCCTTAAGATGATGGCAGCCCCTCGATGAAGTCCATGGAAATATTGGTCCAAGCTGAGTCCGAAGTGGGTGGGGCTACGATTTTCCCAGACTTGTTGTCTTCTCTCCTGCAAACTTTTTTCGCTCCTGCATTTGAAGTGCATTGGTGAATTAGTGCAAGTGTTGATAATACTGGTTTAAAAGAAATCTTTTCATTTGAAGTAAATCAGAAGTGTTTCGTTTAATTAGAGTGAGTAATTTGATCTTATAGAAGAATGCTAAATTTATTGCTTACAAACAGCTCAAGAAATAACATATAACTCCAAATAAGAAGATAAGAGACACTCATAGTTTAAAGTGGTTCGGCCACAACTTAGCCTACATTCACTCCCTAAGTCCTCCTCCTTAAGGCACACCAGCGTTCACTATCGATCTCCTTTGGATGAAGACCAAACTCTTACAACTTGAGCTTACAAGGGAGACTCTTTACAGGAATTTTATCTTACTCCCTTCCCCTTTTATTTTTCTTACAACTCACATAAGTTTTTCTTTAATCTAAAAAATTATTATATGAAATGCAAGAAAACTTGGGGTTTTTATAGACACCAAAATAGCTTTAAAATTTGAAGACAAAATTTAAATGTATCCAAAAAAAATCTGGGTATGGGCAGTACAACTACCATCGCCGATGATTAAACCGCCCAAAGCTTCCCTGAATTCAGGGTACGGGCAGTTCTGCCACTGATCTAGGTGGTTCCACCGCCGTCAACCACCTGAAACCTAGGCGGCGGTGGTACAACCATCACTCACTAGTGGTTTAGCTGTCGGGAATCCTGAAAAAGTGATTCCCTTCACTTTTCCAATCCCGACTTGAATCTTATGTTGACCAATTCACTGGTTAACCAATTGAGCTCAACCTGAGCTCAATCAATCCCCTTTTGTAGACCCGATTGCCTCTTTGAGTTGATTTGGATTCCTTCCTAATCACACTCAATTCAGACTCAAACTTAATATACAACTTAAGGATTACAATCATGCATGTCCATCAAGCTTAATTAATGACCTTACTCCTATAATCCGGTAATCTCCGACATGTCTATCAGTGAGTCTGATGGTCTTCCTTCCTTCATTGATCTTCTGATACCTTCGATGAAGTCCTAGCGAACTCCCGACGAGCTCCCACCACATCGTCTAAACCTTGGCTCGATGCCTAAGCTTGATCCTGGGTCCATATCTGGTCTGTAACTTTATGTTACCATCATGGTTAAACCTTAACGATGCTAACTATAACTTAATTAATTATAATTATGATCAATAAATCCACTTGAAAAACCTTCCTAACACTCGACAAGCTTTTTGACTACCCCTTATAATCTTCCGGTGAGTCTCGATCTTCTTCCGACGAACTCTCTTGCACCATCCTGGCAAACTCCCGATACTCTCGGCGAGCTCCCGACGCACTCTAGGCGAGTTCCCAACTGCATCGTCCTCATTTCGGCCCGATGCTTAGATTTGACTTTAGCCAATCCTCTTATTATAATCTATCATAGTTAATCCTGCATCAATCAACTCTAACAATCTTATTAGATCAATAATCCATCAATTGATTTCATTATCAAAATATGAGATTCAACAATTCTCGCTTAGGCTACTATGTGATCATTCTTCAATGGCTGCAAATCTTTTCTTTGAGATGTTGGTAGCCCCTCAGTGAAGTCCATGGAGATATTGGTCCAAGCTGAGTCCAGAAAGGGTGGAGGTTATAGTTTTCCCGGGCTTGCTACCATCTCTCCTTTATGTCATCAACAAGTGTCACATTGAGCCACAAATTTAGTAATAGACTTTTCATGCCTTTCCAATAAAAGGTTTGCTAAACTCTCTTTTATATCCAAAAGAATCCAAAGTGTCCAGCCACTGGTGATGAGTGCATCTCCTATAAGATGGCGATTTGGCAAGGGGAGTTGGGCACCAACACCATTCAGCCCTTGTATCGTAGATCCTTTGAGTCCCAACTGTAATGCACTATTGAGCCTAATTCCTCCTTTAATTTCTTGATAATCTTCTAGGTCTCTGGGTTGCCTTGCCACTCCTTCCTGATGTCTTCCATGAGGTCATAAATTAGAAGGGGGATGGTTGCAACTTCAATATGCTCGGGTAGGTAAGAAAGTGCATCTGCAACTAAGTTATCCTTCCCTCTTTTTATAAATAAATTTGTAATCAAATCCTAACAATTTTGTTACCCATTTCTGCTATTCGGGGGAGGAAACCTTATGCTCTATGAAGTACTTTAGCCTCTTGTGATCAGTCTTGATTTGAAAGCGTCGGTCGATCAGGTATGGTCTCCATTTCGTCACTGCATGCACAATGGCTACCATCTCCTTGTCATATATTGATAGCTTCAGATGAGATGGGAAGAAAGCCTTGCTGGTGTATGTAGTGGTCAACCATCTTGCATTAGGACAATACCAATTTCGGCTCCCGACGCATTAGGTTCAATCACGAACACCTTATCGAAGTCGGATAGGGGGCAATTTTTTCGGTTCAGCAAAAATATCTAAAAATTTAGCAAGCAAGAGGAGAGATTTGGGTCTTCGTGCATCGTCAAATCTTTAATTATAGCCCCTGCAATTAGATTAGGAAGCTGACATGTGTATTGTCTAACACCTACTCTATTCGTTGAGTCATAATGGTTGAAATTTTACCCCACATTTTCCTTGTAAGATCACCTATTTCCTATGGATGAAAAATTTCACAAGAAGTTTGGAGAAGTTCCAAGAAACATCACCTAGAGTAGATAGTCATTCGATATCAAGCACCACTTCATAGTCGTCCAACGACAATAGGAAGAAGCCTGTGGTGATCTTTTGGCCTTACATGATTAGTTTCACCTGCGAACACTTGTGGCTGTAAGATAAGGTTCCGCCATCTACGACCTTCATATTAAACCTGCTACAATCTTTGATTCGAAGGATTAATTGGGTAGCAACCTTGCTATCTATGAAGTTATTAGTGCTTATGGTGTCAATGAGAATTGTGATTGGCTAGTGTTTGAGGAATCCGTCGATCTTCATTATTTGTGGGTTAGTGTAGCCAGCTAGGGCATGGACAGTGTTGTTGGCTAGCTATAGTTCTTCCTCTACATCTTCCACCTCAGGTTCTGGATCCTCAATATCGGTTCAATCATAAAAAAGCTTTCCCTTTTTCTAGCAGTTATCTCTACTCCATGGTTTGTCATAGTGCTAGCATAGTCATTTTGTTGATCTCTCTCGGAGTTCTTCTCGGGTAAGTCTATTGGGCTGAGGGGTTCAGTTGACAATAGGGGAGGCCGAAGGATTGATAGTTCATGATCAGTTCATGACCTTGGTCCGTCAGGCATCGATGTTTAGCTTTCCTTCTTGGATGTGGGAGAAGGAGATGGAAACCACCAATATATATGGTTGTCATGTCTTGACTTCAATGAAGGTCCCTAACGTTGCTTTGAAGACCAATCACTAGCATTACATCAAACACCTTGTTAATATTTTTGTCTGTGACAAGCTAGTGGCGGTACCATCGCTGTAAAGCCTAAAAATATAGTGCTTTCTAGTAGTCTGAGCGATACCAACACCTAGGTCAACTTCAAGGAATTGGCTTTTCATCAAACTCAATTCAGCCTTGGTTCAATCCCAATGGCTCTGAATCAAGTTGACAAGGTTTCAACCCAATACCAACTTAATTCGACTCTAAATGACCACGATCAAGATTTAACCACTTTAACTACAATCATGAAGCACATTATCTAGCATTCGGGCATGTCATTTGATCATCCGACATTTCGTCCGGACCTCCGATGCATCTTCCAACTCAGTGCTCAAACTCCATATAAAACCATCCGCATATTGACTAATCCTCCGGCTCGACATCAAATCTTTGATATGATGCTTTTCGGCCCAATGTCTACTTCGATAAATTATCGTCTAGTGGTTCAAGTCCATGATCGAAGCTATTCCTGCATTACTTATCTTGAAAGTATATTAGTTCATAAATTTATCAATTGATTACGTCATTAAAATCTAGAATTCAATAATCTCCTTCTTTTTTATGATGACAACCAATTGATGACGGAGTTTTAACTAAACTCCCCCTATATATATGTCATAATGAACTTAACTTTTTAGAGAAATATGATAACCTTTTAACTCTTTGAATTCAAGTCGAAATAATATTAATCATAAATCATAGCAACTTTCAATATTGATTATTGCAAGAACCATGTCATATCTATACATCTTAAAAAAATATCATAAATTGATGCAATCAAATACAACATGCAAGTGCTATGTCATCAAAAAAATTATAATTACTTCTCCTCCTTTGTCATCAACATAAAGAGGAAAAAGAAATTAGTAAACCACTACTTTTCTCACCCCCTTTGTCATTATTAATAGGAAGAGAATAGTATCATTTTATCATAATGTTACTTCTCTTCATTTATGTTAATGTGCTAATGAAGGATACAAAGAAGTCATATAACATAAATTTCACATCATTTATATATTTGAAATCAAGATAATGATCGAATGAGGAAAAAAAGAGAAGAATCATTATTAATGTATTTGAAAATTTCAACATGCCTAATTCTCTTCTAATAAAATTGAATTGTTCCTCATTTCATTATTTAGTAAAAAATCTTTCAATTAATATTTTGTGTCAATGAAATCTAAAGAAATATCATGATTGCTAACATGATTCCTAATAAAATGATGTCTAATATCAATGTGTTTAGTCCTAGAGTGTTGAACAGGGTTCTTTGTTAAACAAATTACACTTATATTATCACATTTTATAGAAATATTTTTCAAGTAAAGTATATAATCTTCTAAAGTACTCTTCATCTAGATTACTTGTGCACAACATGCATCCAATGATACATATTCAACCTCGGTTATGGATAATGTGACAAAGTTTCATTTCTTGGAAGACCAAGACACAAGTAGAAATGGATATATTGCAAATGTACTTTTTCTATCTATTCTACATCCTGTAAAGTCAGTATTAGCATATACAATCAAATCAAGATTTTTAGATTTTTGATATCATAATCATGGATTTGGAGTTACTTCTAAGTATCTAAATTTCTTTTAACTAGTTTACAATGAGATTGTTTAAGATTAGACCGAAATCTTACACAAAATTCAATACTAAATATTATATCAGGTCTAGTTGTGATAAGATACAATAAGCTCCCTATCATATTTCTATAAGTATTTTGATCAAAATATTTTCTTTTATTGTGCAAATCTAATTATGTAGATTTGCTCATTATTAAAAAGTCAATTATTTTAGTAAAATAATTGATTTTTAAAACTAAGAATTTGTATTGTCTCAATGCTAAGAAAAGGATATGTTTCTTATCATCGGTCAAATGCGTTCAATGGTGTGTGATCCTTGGTGGGGGATTGTTGAATTCGAGCATTTTATTGATATTGATGTGATTGTTGCATATATTTAATCACAAATGATTGACTAATAATATTTTTGTTTGACGATTTTGTAGGAAAGTAATAAGTTGTTGATGAGCAATTCATAAGTCTCCTTGTAGATCTCAACTAGGATTTGGGTGATTTTTTTCTAGGAGGAAACATTAATGATTGATTTGGGTGAATGATTTTTTGAGCAAGTATGTTTTTTCATCGACTTGGGTTATGGCTGTGCAAATTTTTTCTTCCTTCTAAGCGATTGAAATTGTTATAGGTGAGAGAGATTGTTCAATCGAAGGTGAATTCCTCGGGGATTGGGGTCCTGTAGTCTTTGATGGGGTCCTTTAACTTTTGATTTGTATTTTAGCATTTTTATATTTGGAATATAGAGAATTTTTTTATATATTTTGTTCGGTTAGATCTTAGTGTTACGTAACTTGGTGACTAGCCTTAATGAATCATTTATCTTCTCACATATGTTGATGCAATTTGAGTCTTCACATTTTAGAACTTTTCATCTAATATCTCGACACATATGTTGATGCACTTGAGCCTTTACATTTTACAAGTTTTTACTTGTTAAAGGAATATCAAAGTGCTTCAATGTATTCTCCTTTATTTGTATTTTGATTGAAGTTTGCATGCACTATTGCTCGGTTTGATGAGTAGCTATACTTGTTGAATCACTGTCGGTTATGTATCATAGCTTTCCTTTTTTGGAAGTTTTTACCTTTCAAGTTAATGTTGATTTTTTCGTATTCATGCTATAATTTTTGCTTGAGAGGTTTGATCTATTTGCTATGTGACTTTTATCTTTTTTACGCCTAAAGTAGTTGTAAAGTCAAAAGTACATTTAGTACTATAAGAGTTTTTCTTTGTTATTTCGAGCGAAGGGTGGTTTTTCTGTTTATCTTCGGCCACAAGAAAGTTGCCTATTGCCCCTTGGGGATACATTAGATCGAGAAACAACAATTCCATCATGTCTTGTTTGAGTTTATTATTATCCTTTATAAAAGCTTGTTGTGTATAGTAGATGCTGGGTTTAGTAATGTCTCGGGATTAATATTCATGTTCTTATTTTATTTTATTTTTGGATTCGACACTAGCTCCTTTTTTTTGTTTTTTTTTTTTTGCATGTTACAAATATAATTTTTTATAGGATATATCTTTAATGTTGTTTGACCTCTTTGATCCTTAGGAGGCACTAGCTTGTAGAGATTTGAGGCTTATCTTGACCTTGCATTGGACATCTTTGGACGTCGGGCTAATGAGCAAACATTTAGATATTCTTGTGTCATCATCTCTCAACCATTGACATAATAATTATTATTTTTTGAGGTGTAAGAAGAATAGACTTGTCCTTCCTCATCAGGTAGGTGGTCTTGGTGGGAGTCGTAATAGTTGGAGTGGTCATGGTCCATAGCAATGCTAAAGTAAATGGGGATGATCAACCCAACTCAAATTTGAGTTTGATCGGCCTAAAGATGCAAGCCCAAGCTCAAGTTCGATCAAGTAGTATTTGATCCAATTTCCTAGATCATATGGAGCTAGAATCAAATTAGGAATATTAAATAAGGAGTTCTATAGTCCCTAGGGAGGATGGAAAAGAGAGAGAGAGAGAGTAAAAGCCGAGCTTGTTGTTTATGTGATCATCCTCACCTGTGGATGGGGATATAAAAGTTGCAAGTGAAGAACTTTAGGGATCAGAGATTGAACGTCTATCACTTATGAAAAACAATGATGATGCAATGATAGAGAGTACTCAAATATTATCATTGTATTTTGTTGTCTAAGTTGCTTTATTTACATGAAGATAGAGTATGTAATGAGTTCGATTAAATCCCAAGCTAACATGATCATACAAGAGAATGGAGGTAAGCATGTTGTGTTAAAGGGGGAGTCATCTTAATGAAACACCAAAATCAATTCGTGGAAGACATGTCGTGACTGAGACATCGTTGTCGTCGAACTGATAGTGAAGGTAATATTTGTACCTTTTTGAGTGAGGCTCATATTGAGTAAAGTGACAAAAAGTCATGCTCACATGAGTTAAAGTTTATAAAGCTATGCTATAGCATTGTGGAACAATCGCTTTCGATTCCATGTCATTGAAAAGATGACAAGGGCAATTTAAAAGACTTACCAATTAAAAATTTTATTTGATGGACTACCTAGAAGATTGGTGAAAAAAGATGTAGTTTATGCTAGAAACACGATCAATTGGTGTAGGATTACACCAATGGTGGTACTTGAAATTCATTCAATGATGGTCAGTCTATTGTTCGTTTATATGCCTAGATCAATACTAAATTGAGCCTCTTCAGCATTCACAACATCTCAAGTTTTGTTCGGATAGTTATGACAATCAAAAGAACATATTTGGTAATAAAAGATCTGGCCAAAAAGGACTCTAATTGAAAGTTAAGAAAAATTTTAGAAATAATAAGAATCCTTTTCTTTTTTCTAAGAGAAGTGGCTTCTTTTGCGATAATATATTATTTTATTGCAGGTCAAAGAAGGAAAAAATGTTGGAAGAAAAAGTGAAGGAACGATCAAAGTTGATGGATAGCGACTGACTATTGGCGACAATCCTATTGTACTTATGCTATTTGATCATGCACATTTGAGTTTATTATCAATGGTGAGGTTAAAGGTTATTGAGTTCATTCACGGTTTTAGTGGTCTGGTAAGAGTTCTTTATGTTTAAAATTTAGAGGAATTCGTTGACACTATCATTGAGTTAAGAGAGAGCAGTATCATTAAATTGAGTTATTCCTCTTGTAACTCACAGAAGGTGATGGTGTTTAAGAATGGAGAATGATGCATGTGCATCGATTATTATGTTGAAAATGTGAGCTTCGACATGACATTGTCTTTATCAAACTTGACATTAAGGTATTATAAAGTTTTGAGTCTGACAATAATTCATGGGGGAAGACAACATTTAAGTTGTGTTGTTCAAGTAGTTGGTCATGTCATTAGGGTTTTGTAATGTTCGATCGATAAGCTCGTATTATTGATCAGACATTAATTAGTGTTGAAGTAAATTTAATCGATTTAAAAAGTTTGATTGATAAATCTGTATTAGAAATACTATCGACAAAAAGAGCATGTAAGGGTTATAAATAAATCAGAATATCATAATAAATAAAGGAAAGAGAAGTGAATAAAAGTGTTAATCCAAAATATACAAGCTATTCAGGTGGTTGTAATCTAAAATGCCTGAACAGTGTTTGAAAATGTGCATCAAAAGTATCAAGACGTTGATGAACATGCTGCATCCTAGTCAAAACTTGGTCTTTAGTATGAAAATGCGCATCAAACATATCAAGACGATGATGAATCTACTATGGAAGAAGAAGAAGAAGAAGAAGAAGGTGTTGGATTAACGGGAGGTCTTGCCACAAAGGAACTAGTAAAAGGAGAAGGACTACCCCCATGTATAGGTGTTTCTAGTTCAGGCTCAAGTAGAGAAAGATAAGTTCTTCTAGGTAATCTACTCCAAATTTTATTTATTACAATGTACCTTAATCTTCTTAATAGTTTTTTGTTGATGGTATTGAATTAATAGGACTTCAGCAGGGTTGAGTCCTAATCTCCCTAGAAGTAATCAACAAAATCCTACTAGATTATAATAAAGTCACTCCTATCTTATAAAGGAGTATGACTAGAGTTTAGATTAGTCCTTAAGGCTTAGTGGCTGTCGCCTTTCTTATTGGGTTGGTCAACCAAGGTTTCACCCTGCTTAGGTCGGCTATAGAGCTAACCTAGTCGTCCCCTATTCCTATTAAGGCAGGTTGGCTATAGGAGGGGTAAAGGGATAATTTTACTTAGGCAAGCACCTCCTTAGCTAGCGTTTTGATCCCTATTTAAAAATATAGCCATCCCCTCTCTTGAAGGAAGCAATTATCAATTTTATTTCAACTTTGTGTCGAATCTAGGAGAGAAGAACTCTTACAGTGTTCCAAGGGTTGATCCCCTCAAGGATCAAAATCTATAGAGCTCCTTATAGGGTTCTATCATTTGGTATCATAGCCGTGTTCCTGTTGTCCCACAATTGCTTATGACATCACCTCCATTGTCCCCCACCAAGCCACAGATCCATCAATCTGCTGCCTTCCTCTGCATCAACATCAAAAGATCTGGTAAAAACTCCAACCCCACACCTCTTGCTACTACTATTCCTCTATCTTATATGTGGGTGAAGTTTTTTCAAAGTTTCCTTACTGTAAAATTTTACCGTCACAAATGTTATCATTATTACGAAGGCGAAATGCTGCAGAAATTTTCAACCGATTGTTGCTTCTTGAAACTAAACTTTTAGTCATCCTTTTTAGCTGAAACTTTTATATGATTTCATAGATCATCTTAGCTTTCATTAATACTAATCTCATAAAAAAACTCCTTCTGGATATGGACTTATAGCACTGCGATTCTTTATTGCACAGTACTAAAATTTTACAATGCAAAATCTACCTTCTGTTTATTGGCCTCTTGAAACCAAACTTTTGTTCATCCTTTTTAGCCAAAATTTTTATACAATTATAAAGATCAACTTAGCTTTCATCTGAGATTGATTTTTGAAAAAAATTCTTTCTGGAACTAGTTTTAAACTTTCCTTTGGAATTTATGTGAAGAAGTCATCGTTTCTCCGATGTAAAATTTGTTCAGTAGGACAGCACATCACAACATTTTTTTTCATCGAATTCTATCATATTTAAGTGCTATTTTTTGTGAGATTTTAGACTTTCCTTTCTTCATCTCTAAACCTTACCATCCTCACTAAAAACCTCTCCAAATCTTACCCTAAATTGAACCCAAACAGCCACCTAAATCAGCCCTAAGTGTAGCCTACTTCCTTATCGATCTACTTAACTTTTCAGCTAACTTTCCTTACCGATATACCTATCTTTGCTGCCAACTATCCTAGATCTAAAAATCTATTTCCCTAACTTTCATCTACTACTATCACAGCCCTAAAATCACATCAATTCATAGTCAAAACTCTATAAAACCATAGCCCCAAATCATACCCAAAGCAGCCACAAACCGTACCCAAAAATCGCAGCCTTTGGTCCACCAACCTTTCAACCGCCCAATCTCCCTTTTATCCCTTTAACTGCAGCACACATCTTTGGTTGCCCAATGCTGCCAACAATGATATCTTGCTGCCATCCTCCTTGATTGCAGCCAGCAGCGATCCTTGCGGTAAAAAGCTACCAACAATGATCTTTCATTGTAATCTCTTTACATTGTAGCCTGTAACAATCATTCGCTGCCAACTATCTTGATCATGGTCAGCAACAAATTGAACACAATAGCAGCCATCTCTTGATCCATACCACTGCTACCCTCCTCCATAATAGCCGTGTACATCGCTGCCCCATCTTCATCCTATTGCAGCCGCACCCTTGCTGCAACTGACGCCACCTGTAGCCACGAAGTCGCACTGCAATCATAGCTATAGCCGATGTTACTGCTGCCCTCTTCTTCTTCTACCATCACTGCTGCCTTCCAACTCAGATCTTTTGGCTACCATCTTCTGACAAATATCAGTCACATAAAAAATCATAGCATTGACAATATTGTAGCGTCAACATTGCAGCATCACCAAAGGACCGCAGCCGACGTTACTGTTGCCATTTTCTTCCTCCACCATTACTACTAACCTTGGCTACCATCCTCCACTTAGAGACTTCACCATCGCAGCCCCGACATTGCTGCCATTGCTACCTTCAACCAGAAGATTGCAGCTACACTCTTTAATCGGTTTGATTTGATAGGTTGGAGATCCTTACGTCATGACATCAGTGGGCTTATTCGAAGCTAAATTAGAGGCTCTTGAGACATGTATGGATGTTAAATTACCCACTCTCTTTAAGGAGTTTAGATTGGGCTGATCACCAAGCCCAATAAGATCATAACGCAGTGCAAATTTGGATTGTAAAAAGAACCTCAGTGAAGAAATAGCGATGATCCATCAAACCTCCACCATCCAAGAGTACCAAACCAGGTTTGAAAGGTTATCTAATCAAACTTATGATTGGTCTAAAAAATAGATATTGAGGACTTTTATTGAGAGCTTAAAGCTAGAGATTCAAAAAGAAGTTAAAGCGCGATAATTGTACACACATAAGCCAACCATCTTCTTTGCGTGACATCAAGAGGAGTGATTGAACTATGAAGCTCGGAAGACTAGAGTTACTCCTCAACCAGTGGCACCGAACCTTTTACCTCCTCCTATTGTCAGTCAACCCCCTTAGCCACAAAAATTAACAAGAGAAGACCTTCATGACGGATCGACAAAGGGCCTATGTGGGTGTTGTGATAAACTGTGGAGCCTAGAACACAAATATAAAAAGGAGACACCACTGATGATTACGCCTACTGAAGAATCTAAACTTGAAGATATGACTCTTGAGCCTAAGGAGAATGATATACCATAACCAGCCACCTGCACGGTCCCTACCTTAGCCGACTACACCAACCTGCAACAATTAAAGATCAAAGGGTTTCTTCAGTAGCAGTCTGTCATCATCCTCATCGACGCTGGGAGCACACACAACTTTATAAGCACTAAGGTTGCTGCCCACTTCATGCTAAAAAAAAAAGATTACAATAGGTTTAAAGCCAAGGTAGCTAATGGCTAAATTCTGAAGCGCAACCAGAAGTGCCCACGGGTAAAACTAATCCTATAGGAGAAAGATGTAGTTACTGATTTTTTCCTTCTCCCCCTTGATGGTTTTGATATAGTACTTGGCATTGATTGGATGTCTACAATTGGAGATATTTTCTAAAATTTTTCAAAGCTAACCATGAAATTTTTCAAAAAATGAAAGCATGTGATTCTACGAGGGAGCCCAGCAACTATAACCACAACATAACACTTGAAGGGGGGTACCGAAAGAAAAATCCATTAGTTTCCTAATTCAAATTTAAGGGTTTCATGAGATTGAAGATAAGAACCCTCTCCTACAGCTTGCTGAAATTTTGGGCGCCTCTACCAAACCGAGCCGATTATCTCCTCTGAAGTTATCTGGTCCCCCTATGCTGAACAAGCCAAAACTTCTACCAATTGTTGCTCGCCCAGATTGCTTCATACAACCTCAGAAGGTCGAAGATAAAAGGGTTGTCTAAGAGATAATAGAGACATGGATTATTCAGCTATGCTTATTTCCTGCTATGACACATCCCTACATCCTTTTCCCCGAGGATAAGCTACTTCTAAAGTGTTACATTCTGTCGAACTCACCATGGTTGCTGATGCAACACTTCTAGATCCCAAGTGACTTCTATGACTTTCCCCAGGATCGGATCATGATGCTTAAAGACTTCTTTGATGATGACCTCTGATCTATGGCCTAAGATCGCGAGAAAATTGAGCCTCTCTAGTGGTGAAATCAGAAAAGGGGAAGGATCATTCGTTGGACTTAATGAAGCATAAACATCATCCTCTCATTATAAAGAAAGATGCACCACCTTAGCTGAGTGGAACTATGGCCCTCACGACCACGATATCGTCTATACCAAATCATGGCCAGATATTTATTATTGGAGCAGACATATCCAGAGTCAGCACTATCCTTATGCAAGATGGTCAATAGCACCAAGAAGTAAAAATGGGCCTTGAAAAATCACTACTCTTACCCACCTCAAACTCAGATCGAGCTCACACCACTAGAGATTTTATCAAAAGACAGCCCTTACTCCAAAAGAAGGTACAACTACTATTACAAAGTAACCACGTTGTAGTCCATGCAAGGAAGAAACTTCCCCTTGATAAACGTCGGAGCAAAAAAAAGTTTCCTAAGAAAGATCGAGTTCCCATTTATCTCCAACTCCACCGGCACAAAATTCAAGCCTAAAAAAAATGGTCTCCTTATTTATTTGGGCCTTGTAAAATTGGAGATCACATTGGGACTCTAACCTGGAGATTAGATCCATACACCAGATTAAAATTACAATTGATCCTTCAAGTATCCCACCTCAAATGAAAATTTAAAGATGACGACTCAGCTCAAGTTCTTCCAACTGACATCCAAGTTGATGAGGAGCTGAAGACCTGGTTCCCTGAGTCCATATAACTTTAGCCTTAAGGACAAGACTAATTTTAAGAGAGTGGGTTTGATAGAACTCCAGTAGGGTTGAGTCCTAATCTCCCTAGAAGTAGTCAATAAAACCTTGGTAGATTGTAATAAAGTCACTCTTGTCTTATAAAGGAGTATGACTAGGGTTTAGATTAGCCCCTAGGGCTTAGTGACCGTCGCCCCCCTTATTGGGTTAGTCGGCCAAGGTTTCCTACTTAAGACGGCTATAGAGCCAACCTAACCGCCCCTTATTCCTATTAAGGCAGGTTGACTATAGGAGGGGCAAAGAGATAATTTTACTTAGGCAAGCACCCCCGTAGGGTAGGGTTTTGATCCATATTTAAAGATGTAGCTCCCCCCCCCCCCCCCCTTGAAGGAAGCAATTATCAATTTTATTTTAGTCTTATGCCGAGTCTAGGAGGGAGTAACCCCTACAGTGTTTCAAGGGTTGATCCCTCTCAAGGATCAAAATCTATAGAGCTCTTTCTGAGGTTCTATCATGAATCTGTCTAATTTCATAATTTCTTTGTTTAGTGGGATGAATATGTCATATGCATATAGTAGTTTAGTAGTCAGGCTACCATATAGAAACATTATATCATTTTTAGACATATCAATCATGTTTTGATGTATTAGATATCTAAAACAATTATCACATCCTATTATAATCCAAGACATGGTGCCTATTTCTGTAATAGTTACATCATCAAGATGGTGATGTTCAGGAAGCAAAATATAATCATGATATGATGAAGTAATATTGTGTTAAATGGTAGTAGATACTTACAACTCTTTGAAACAATAGTCAAGTTAGGATTTCCAAAAAATAGTATAAATCGCCTCAAAATATGTAACCCCAACTAACTCAGTGTCCCATTATCCTCGAAAATAGCAATCTCATTTTTTTTTCTAGAAATTTCTATAAGAATACAAACTGTACCATCAGTAATAGGTAAGATGTCATAGAAGATAAGAGGATATCCTATCATGTTCATCTACATGCAAATTATTCTAATGACCTTACTTGAATAGGATCTATTTTATAGGCTCGTACAACCGTTACTTCGAGTACGAAGTAGACGTGTAAGTTGTTCTAAAATAATTTAACAAGTCTAGGATAGATTCATTGATTTAAAGAATTGGAAGGATATCTAAGTTAGCGAACCATTAAATTATTTTTAAATCACCTAAATCTTGTATATCTACATGTTTTTCTATATAGACTTTCCTAGATTCGAAGTTTGAAAATCTAAGGGCAAGTTCATAAGAATAAAAAAAGTAGTATTATAAGTTTCATCTATTCTCCTATTTCCTTTGTCCTCCGAGGATCTTTTAGGAGTCGTAAATACTACAATGTGCAGTTCAAGAAATAAATATAGTCTCAAGCCTTTTTCTTGATCACTAAGAGGATTGATTGAGCTTTACTCTTGATCCTTAGATTTATAGAGGGCGATGATAAGTGTCCTTGGGCTTTAGAGAAAGAGAAGAGGAAGAAGAGGGAGGGGAGGTTTAGAGGGAGGAAAGAGGATGAACGAAGGAAGAAGATAAAAGAGGATGAAAAAGATTTGTGGGGAGGATTTAGAGATAGGAAGAAGGGAAGAGAAGAGTTTATAGGAAGGGGAGAGGAGTTCAAAGGATAAGTTAGGGAAGTTCTATCATCGGCCCTAACTAAATATGGCTAAGTCGAGTTGCTGGTGGTGGTACCACCAGTCTAGGTGGTGTTACCGTTGATGGATAGTAGGTTCTGGTGGTGGTACTGCCAATCCACTGATGCTACCATCGGGCCCATGTTTTCGACTCCCTACTTTTCTTTAGCTTATCAAAAGTCATTCATTAAGACTTAACATGTCTATTTCTTTTCTAATAAAATTAAATTATTCCTCGCTTAGTGGTTTAGTAAATATATTGGCTAATTGATATTTTATAGCAATAAAATCCAATAATATATCATGATTATTTATATGATCTTTAATAAAATGATGTCTAATGTCAATATGTTTGGTTCATTAATGTTAAATTAGACTCTTTGACAAGCATATTGCACTAGTGTTGTCATACATTATAGAGATGTTTCTCAAGCAAAGTCCATAATCTTCTAAAATATTTTTTCATCCAAATTACTTGTAGACAACATGCACCTACCACAACAGAGTTTTGCTTCTTGGAAGAGTAAGAAACAAACGCATGACCTAAGAATTGATAGGTTCTAGATGTTCATTTTCTATCTACTCTACATTATGCAAAATTGGCATTAGCATAAATAATTAAGTCAAAATTTTTAGATTTTGGATACCATAATTCCATATTAGAAGTTCCTTTTAGGTATCTAAATTTTTTTAATTATTTTATAATTAAATTATATAGGATTGGATTGAAATCTTGTACAAAGCCTAACACTAAATATTATATTAGGTCTAATTATAGTAAGGTATAATAAACTACCTATCATACCTCTGTAAGTCTTTTGATCAAAATATTATCCTTCATCATTCATATCTAATTTGGTAAAGATAAAAATTTTATTATTTAGTTACTTAATTTGTAATTCTAATAAAAATATCAATTCAGCCATCAAACCCATTCCAAATTCTTAGCTCATTCTCTTGACAAATGATTCATATAAAGATTCATTTGTAAAACTAAAAATAATATCAATATAAATTTGAATAATAAGAAAATTATTTTTGAGATGTTTAATTATTTTTGTCGAACTAAAAATAATATCAATACACCAAGCTACTTACATCAATACCTAATTCCTCTTTCTTATAAAAATAAGAATACTAATAACGTAGAACCAATACCCTTCTTGATTCTTCTCTCTAAGGCACGTTCTTCAAGTAATATAGCTCAAGTCTTCTATTAACATAAATAAGTTCGATGGTTGTTTCAAAGTCTTCTATTAACATAATATTATCCTTCATTATTCATATCTAATTTGGTAAAGATATTAATTGGTGTGTTAATTGTTAGGATCAATTGGCACTAAGAGGGGGGCGGGGGTGTGAATTAGTACAAATATAAATTTTAGGCTTAGATAAAAAACTTTTTGATTAAACTAAGATAGAAAATCTGAAGCTTTTCGTTCTTAGTGAAACGAGTGAGTGATTAAAAGAAAGTTGTTAAGTTAATGAGCAAACCGGAAAGATAAGCAACATTTGAAGGAAAGAACTTATCGTGAAAACTTTGCTTTCAAGAAGTTGAGTTAAATCGGAAGCATTAATATAACAATATGTAGGCAATTGAAACCAAAGAAGCACTCATAATTTTTATAGTGGTTCAGCGTCAAAGGTCTACGTCCACTTCCGAGTCCTCCTTCTTGAGGCACAATGGCATCCGCTACCAATCTTCTTTGGGTGAAGATTAAACCCTTATACTTAGCTTACAAAGGAGACTTTGAGAAAAATTTCTAACTCTAAGCTCTTTCCCTTACCCCTTTTCTTTTTCTTATAATTCTCACACAATATTTTCTCAGAATATAATTCTCAAAATTATTTTGTAGAATATAAGAAAACTTGGGGTATTTATAAGCCCCAAATTGGCTTCAAAACTGGAGCCAAAATCCAGTCGTATCTAAAAAATTTGAGTACGGGCGGTTCACCCACCGACCTGGGTGGCTTAGCTACCCGAACACCTGGGTACGGGCGGTTTACCTACTAGCCCTAGGTGGGTCAACCACCCAAAGTATCCAAATTCCTAGGTATGGGTGGTTCAACCATCCAGCCTAGGCGGGTCAGCCATCATCAGCCGCCCGAAAACCTGGGCGGCGGTGTTACACCCGTAGCTCACAGGCGGTTTACCCGTTGAAATTTTCATAAAAGTGATTCCCTTCACTTTTCGAATTTCGGCTTGAACCTATTGTTGACCAATCCTTTAGTCAACCAATTGAGCTCAACCTGAGCTCAATCACAACCCAATAGTGGACCCGATTGTCTTATTGAGTTGATTTGGATTTCTTCCAAATGTAACTCAATTTGGACTCAAAACCTAACTATGACTCAGGAGATTATTGGATAAAAATCCAATAATGTAAGGTTAGTGGGTTATTGGATGGAAATCCAATACCCACTAAGGTAGGAGCTCGAGGGTTTAGTGGCTCTCTATAAATAGGAGGAGAGACTCATGGTTGATTGGCCACAGCTTTAGCCACCACCTCCAAATCTCATCCCTCCCTCTGCGCAAGAGTTGCGAGATCAGATTGGAGGAGTTTCACTGCAAAGATCCATCGTGTGGATACCACTAGAGAGGAGGATGCTTGACCTCCTTCATCTTCTCTATCCGGATCTACAATACATGGATATACGATCTCCCTAGTAAAATCAATCTCTCACATTTCATGATTTTTCGATTTTTATAGTTTTTCTCGTGACCCCAATCTTTTGCACGATGATTTGATATGCCTAGGAAAGTAGCTTTTGTTTTGATTTCCGCTGCGCATGTGATGCACCCACTAAGGTTTCCCAACAATGGTATCAGAGCCAAGGTTTTTGTGCGAAAAATTAGTTTTAAACTATATTTTTGCAGCAAACGCAGCGAGGAAAGGGGGCAGCCGGCCATGGCTTGGCCATCTATGGGGGTGGCTGGCCATGGCCAGGCCCTTGTAGGGTCGGCCGGCCATGGCTCGGCCACCTGCACGGGGGCGACCGGCTATGGCCAAGGCCCCCTATAGAGGGGTGACTGGCTACGGCCAAGGCCCCCTGCACAGGGGGCGGTCGGTTGTGGCCAACACACAGGGGCAACAACCGCCATGGGCATGACGCTTGCAGTGTGGCGCCCGCAGGGGTGGTCGCATATAGGGCGGCACTCGCGCTGCTCGCCGCGGCCGTAGGGGTGCTACCGCGTCGGCCGTGAGGCGGTCGCCTTGGCGGCGATTGCGGGCAAGGGTAGGCGTCACCCTCGCAACAGCACGCAAAGGGGCAAGGGAAAGCTAGGGTTTTCTTTTATAAAAGGACTATTTTGCCCTTTTGAATTTTAAAAATTTTGAGGACTATCCTCATGTATAAAATTTCTAAAATACCCTCAATAATTCTAAAAATTCTAAAGACTATCCTCTCATCATGAATTATGAAAATACTCTTGATAATTTTGGAAATTTTAAGCATATCTTGATTTCTAAAAATAATTAATTAAATAGTTTAATTAATTATTATATATCTAGTAATCCTACATATGATGTGATGTACATATGATATATGATGTAGATGGATGATCATGAAGCCATGTGTTGTGATATGTATAATTGTTATTATTATTATTATTATTATTATTATTATTATTATTATTATTATTATTAAGGCCTATGAGTCTGTATTTTTCTTATTTATTGTTGGGTCTGCGTGCTTGTGATTATTTGTAATTACATGGAGAGGCGCGACGGGAGCGGGGAGATGACAGCGAGACCCACGACATCGTGACGAGAGATTATGACGCATGGTCATATGATTAGGAACCTAATAGAACCCCAGAAGGAGCTCTATAGATTTTAACCCTTGAGGTGGATCAACCCTTGGAACGCTGTAGGGGTTCCTCCCTCTTAGATTCGGCACAAGGCTGAAATAAAATTGATAATTGCTTGATTCAAGAGAGGGGGCGGCTACATCATTATATAGGGATCAAAACCCTAGCCTAAGGGGTGCTTACTTAAGTAAAATTGCTCTTTTACCCCTCCTATAGCCAACTTGTCTTAATAGGAATAGGGGGCGACTAGGTTGGCTCTATAGCCGACCTAAGTAGGGGGAAACTCTGGCCAACCAACCCAATAAGGGGGGCGATGGCCACTAAGCCCTAAGGACTAATCTAAACCCTAGCTATACTCCTTTATAGGATAGGAATGACTTTATTACAATTTATTATAGTTTTATTGACTACTTCTAGGGAGATTAGGACTCAGCCCTACTGGAGTCCTATCAAACCCGCCCTCTTAAAATCAGCCTTGTCCTCAAGGTTGAAGTTCCATGAACTCAGGAAATCGGGTCTTCAGCTCCTCATAAGCTTGGGTGTTAGTTGGAAGAACTTGGGCTAAGTTATCGTCTTTAAATTTTCATTTAAGATGGGATACTTAAAGGATCAAGTATAATTTTGATCTGGTGCATGGATCTGATCTCCAAGCTGGGACCCCAATATCATCCCTAATTTTGGAAGGCCCAAAGAAATAGGGAGATCACTTTCTTGAGGCTTGAATTTCATGTTGGTGGAGCTGAAGATGAAGGGGGACTCGATCTTTCTTAGGAAACTTTCTTCTGCTCCAGCATTTGTCAAGGGGAAGTTTCTTCTTTGCATGAGCTGCCACATGATTAGTATTTAGTGATAGCCAATCTTTCTTCTAGAATGATGACTGTCCTCTAGTATGGTTCAGAATGATGAGAGCCCAATTTGACGTGAGCATGGATTGTAATTCTTCTAGTTTAACTCCTCTTTCGTGCCACGAACCTATATCCAATCATATTTTAAATTTGGTAATAATTAGTATCTCCTATAAAAACCTTGTATGAAGTATGGGAGAAGCCTCGGTATAAATTAGTAGTTGACCATCTTGCATAAGAATAGCCCAAATTCCAACTCCTGATGCATCGGCCTTAGTGACCAAAGTGCGATCGAAATCGGGCAGCGCTAGGACTGACATCATCGTCATGGCTGCCTTGAGTCGTTCGAAGGCTGCGAAGACTTCATCTGATCACAAGAAGGTGTCTTTCTTCAGTAAGGACATGAGCGAGGCACTAATCATCTTGCCATAATCTTTCACAAAATTTTGGTAGTAGCCCGTAAATCCAAGGAAACCGCGTAATAATTGTGCGTTTATAGGTCTCGGCCATCCTTGCATTGCCTCGATCTTTGTCAAGTCTACCGCCACTCTATCCTCTAATATAATATGCCCAAGATACTCCAACTTATGCTGTAAGAAGCTGCACTTTGACTATTTAACATAAGGAGTATTCTCCCGATGAATCGTTAGAATAATTCGTAAGTGTTGAAAATGTATATCAAATGTAGGGATATAAATGAGAATATCATTAAAGAATACTAATATGAACTTACGTAGAAAACTCTGGAAGATATCATTCATCAGGCTTGGGACATTAGAAGGAGCATTCGTAAGTCCGAAAGGCATTACCATATACTCATAGTGGTCGTTATGTGTGCAGAATACAGTTTTCAGAATATCTTCAATGCATACCCGAATCTGATGGTATCCGGATCGAAGATCCAATATAGTGAGGACTCGGGCTCCTTTTAATTCGTCCAAGAGTTCACCTATGAATGAAATAAGATATTTATCCTTGACAGTGATGGCGTTTAGAGCCTGGTAGTCAACGCACATCAGCCATGTACCATCTTTCTTGTGCACTAGCAACATCGGTGAGGAGTAAGGGCTACAGCTCGGTCGAATCACCCCGGTGTTAAGCATCTCTTTAACAATATTCTCAATCTCGTCTTTCTATAAGTGAGGATAGTGGTATGGTCACAAATTTGCTAGAGGTTTCCCTGGCAAAATAAGAATGTAGTGGTCATGCGGCTAGATAGGGGGCAGCCCATGTAGCTCCAAGAAAATATCCGTAAATTCATTCAGGCAAAGGGCAAGCTTAGGATCTGAGTTTTATATGTTCTCCCCCATAGATGGCTACTGAATATACATCAAGAATACATCATGTGCTTTGTGCAAAACTTTCTCCATTTGTTGTGACGAAACAATGGAAATTTGGCTCCCGCGCTTGCCTCGTAACGTGACCTATCTCCCTCTGTAATAAAATTTCATGATTAATTTAGAAAAGTTCCAGAAGATATTACCTAGTGTTGTGAGCCATTCAATCTTGATTATGACTTCATAATCATCGATGGGTAGGAGGAAGAAATCAGCTACCACTTCTTGGTCTTGGAGGAGTAGTTTCACCCGCGGGCACCGTTGGTCGTAATTAAAAATTCGGTCATCGATGACCTTTACATCAAACTTGTTGCAACCTTTAATTTGAAGCATCAAATGTGCAGCAACCTTACTATTGAGAAAGTTATTGGTGCTGCCCATGTCGATGAGAACAGTGATGGGTTGCTATTTTAGAAGTCCACCAACTTTCATCGTCTGCGGGTTGGAGTAGCCGGCCAATGCGTGCATTACATAGTCAGCTGATTGGGACTCTTCCTTCATGGCTTCTTCTTTAGGTTCAAGGGCTTCTTTAGATGTTTCATTATCCTCATCCTCTGTTGGTTCAATCATGAGGAGCCGACCCTTTTTGTAGTGATGTTTGCAGCTCCATGGTTCATCGTAATGCCAACACAACTCCATGGCCAATCATCTGCGAAGCTCCTCTTTTGTCATCTTTTTTGGTGCAGGAGCTTGGATGCAGTAGAGGAGGCAGTAGGCCTCGGCATGTTAGTCGGGGAGTGACCCTTGTCTTTCGTACCTCATGGTTCAATCATTCTTCCTAGATACGCACGAAAGAAATCGCCGCCAAGTGTGTGCGATTGTCGCGCCTTTACTTCTCCTCGGATCTCCAGCAATAGCATCTCCCTCAAGGTGGATGGCAGCAATCTCCACCTGTGTGGCATCGGCGGTTTGGTAGAACCGAAAATAGCGCTCTGCGCATAAGATCCACCCAATCGGGTCTCCTTCTTCCCATCTAGCGAAGTCAACCTTCATGTGTGGATTATTGAGATCATAGATGATGTGGCCATGTTCTTGAGGATCATATCATTGATCTGAAGTTTCTCCGTGTTGTGATTTCCTTGGGTTCGACAGTCAGCCAATGCTAAATTTGACAAAAAATGATCGCATCTTCTCTTCTATACGGTTTTCAAAGGTTCAAGCTTTGCATCAATAGCCTCTTCTGATGCCATAGTATATGCCTCTAGATTTGTAATATTAAGATCCTTTTCCTATTGTTAGGTTAGTGGCATGGGAATTTTGGAAGGGGATGGCCGATTGGAAGGTGAATTGGTTTGGATGGAAGTAAGCTACGGTTTAGGGCAGATTTGGGACTGCGGTTTTATAGAGTTTAGGTTGCGAATTGGTATGGTTTTAGGGCTGTGATAGTAGTACATGAAGGTTATGAAAATAGATTTTAGATCTGGGATAGATGGCAGGAAAGGTAGGTGTCTTGGTAAGGAAAGTTGGCTAAAAAGGTAAGTGGATCGATAAGGAAGTAGGCAGATTTGGGTGGCTGATTTGGGGGCTGTTTGGATTCAGTTTAGGATAATATTTAGAAGGGCTTTTAGTGAGGATCATAGAGTTTGGAGATAAGGAAAAGAGAGTCCAAAATCTCATAAGAAACAACACTCAAATCTGATAGAATTCAGTGAAAAGAAGTGTTGCGATGTGCTATCCTGCTGAACCAATTTTATGTCGGAGAAATGATGACTTCTCAACATAAATTCTAGAGAAAAGTTTAAAAAAATTATACAGAAACCCTTGGTTCAGATGTTGTTAATACAAGTAAAAAGTTTGATGAAATTTTGGTAGCATAACATAGGGAAATAGGGCAAAAGACAAAAGGCAGATTCCTTCGTTGTAAAATTCCAGAACTATGTGATGGTTAAAGATTACACAAAAAAACTATTTTTAGAAGGATTTTTTTCATAAAATCAAGTCTAAATGAAAGCCAACTTGATCTTAAGAATTATGTAAAAATTTCAGCCAAAAAGGATCAAAATTTTGATTTCAAGAGGCCAATAGACGGAAGGTAGATTCTGCATTGTAAAATTTCAGTACTGTGCAATGAAGAATCACAGTGCTATAAGTCCAGATCCAAAAGGATTTTTTTCATAAGATTAGCCTTAGATGAAAGCTAAGATGATCTATGAAATTGTTTTAAGGTTTTAACCAAAAAAAATAATTAAAAGTTTAGTTTCAAAAAGCAACAATTGGCTAAAAATTTTTGTAGCGTTTCGCCTTTGCAATGATGATAATGTTTGTGACAAACAAAATTTACAGTAGATAAAATTTGCAAAAAATCTTCAACATGTAAAGTAAGGAATCTTGCAGTATTGAAGAGGTATGGATGATAAAAATATACCAGAATTCTAGATCAAACATAGGGGGCAGCGACAGACTGATTTAATCTGCTACCGGGATGGAAGGTGGAGGCACGTGTCATAGTAATTATGGGAATTGCTTGGGAAGGTGGAGGTGGCTGAGATAGCTATAAGGGTAGCAAGTCACTGCTCTAATACTAGATGATAGAACTCCAGAATGAGCTCTATAGATTTTGACCCTTGAGGGGGATCAACCCTTGGAACGTTGTAGGGGTTCCTCCCTTCTAGATTCGGCACAAGGCTGAAATAAAATTGATAATTGCTTGATTCAAGAGAGGGAGTGGCTACATCATTGTATAGAGATCAAAACTCTAGCCTAAGGGGGTGCTTGCCTAAGTAAAATTATCCCTTTACCCCTCCTATAGTCAACCTGCCTTAATAGGAACAAAGGGCGACTAGGTTGGCTCTATAGTTGACCTAAGCAGGGGGAAACTCTGGCCAACCAACTCAGTAAGGGGGTGACAACCAGTAAGCCCTAAGAGCTAATCTAAACCCTAGCCATACTCCTTTACAAGATAGGAGTGGCTTTATTATAATCTATTAGGGTTTTATTAACTACTTCTAGGGAAATTAGGACTCAACCCTATTGGAATCCTATCAGATCCGACAGAACCGATGATAATGAGATCAACAATCATAGGGCATGAAGATGTGCCGGTGCACACATAGATCCTATTGTGAGTGATTAGGCGTAGTGGCTCAGGCTTAATCATATTAGGTGACGGTTCATAATTATTCGGTGTGGCTTGCATATGTGATGTGTTATACACCTACTAGATATATATATATATATACGATGTAGATATATATTAAATATGTATATATGTGACGCGACATATTAGGAGACCGATATGAAACAAAAACCTGTCCTATGATAATATTTAGTCGGTAAGCGTAAAGTAATAAGATTGACCCATGTGACCTTCTATCGTTATAGGAAGAAATTGAATCATGATATAGGTTGAGTTGATTAAGTCCCTCGAGGCTCACCTATCTACATGATCGAGTTCTTGCCTACGATATAGAGATGTCACCGGTGACCTGAGGATATAGTGTGCTTGGTCGAGTCCATCGAGGGCATATTATCGAATCAGAATCATCTTATGATAGTAATGACTTAACTGAACGTCATGGTTGGACGAGTCCCTCAAGACCATAGTGATTCAGAGGCCGAACATGATCGAAATCACAAGGAGTTGTGATTGATAAGAGTTATCTACTTTTTGGGCTTAGTGTAATTGGTCAAGTCCCTCGAGGTTGCACTAAGACGCCAATTGGATCTCGATCCCCACTAGAAGTCTATCAGAGACTTTCGTCTCACGTGTCGAGAGTGTCGTATGATTCGCTAAGAAAATAGTGGGAATATATTAAGATAGAAGTTCATATCTTAACTAGTATTTTTTGTAAAGTCTACCTATTATTTATTTACACTATATCTTGTATGTCGCATGCAAAACCCCTATGTGGCATACTTGATACCAATTGCCTCATTGGTCCAAATACTTCGTAATTTGAGAATTGTTCTCACGAAATTGAAAATCATATATGTCCTTAACACGATTGTGCCCACACCGGAGGAAAGGACAAGCGAGGATGAGATTGCTCGCTTTGTGAAGTATAAAGATAGTCCTAAATGATAACCTGTATGTTGATCTTATACTTCAGTCCCTACCAGATTTATTTTCTCACTTCGTCATGAATTTTAATATGAGCAAGTTGGAGGTGGCTCTCCTTGAGCTCCTCAATATGTTGAGGGAAGCTGAGAGTACCATCAAGAAGGAGAAGCTAGTTCTCTATATTAGTTAGACCAAAAAAAAAAGAAAGACCAAGAAGACCCTTAAGAAGGGCAAGTTCAAAGAAAGACCAGGTAAGGAAAAGGTTGCCAAGAGAGACCCGGCAAAGGATAAAGGACAGCGCTTCCACTATGGCCAAGACAGGCATTGGAAGAGGAACTATAACGACTACCTTGCAGAGAAGGCAAGATAGAAGCTTAGAGAAGCTTCAGGTATATTCCTGATCAGTCTCCACTTTTCAGATTTTCATGATAACACATGGGTATTGGATACCGGGAGTGTTTATCATATTTGTAATTCGTTACAGGTTCTGACAAGACCTAGGAGATTGGCTATAGGCGAGATGGACCTCAAGATGGACAATAGAGCAAGAGTTACTACATTTGATGTTGGAGAGGTCACCCTACATTTGTCTGGTGGAGCTATTATTTTATTAGATGCATGCTATTTTGTTCCCTCTATTATCAAAAATATTATTCTATCTCTTGTTTAACAATTAGTGGATATAAATTAATTTTTGAGAATAATAGTTATTCAATAATTATGGATGATGAGATCATCACTAGAGGGACCCTAATAAATGGCTTATATATGTTAGACACTTCTCCACATATCATGAATATAAATATGTCTAAGAGGAAAAAAGATGAGGTGAATAATGCATACCTATGGCATTGTAGGCTATGATACATACATGAGGGAAGGATTTAAAAGTTATTGAAAGATAAATACTTAGATCCATTTGACTATGAGTCATATGCAATAGCAAATCTTGTCTTCATGGGTAAATGACCAACTCTCCTTTTAGTGGAACCGGAGAGCCACTGAGTTATTAGAACTTATACACAGTGATATATATGGTCTTATCTCGACACAGGCTATAGGTGGTTACTCATACTTCATTGCATTCACTGATGATTTCTCTAGGTATAAACATGTGTACTTGATGAAGTACAAATCTGAGGTCTTTGAGAAATTCAGGGAATATAAGAATGAGGTAGAAAACCAAATTGGAAAGAGTATTAAGACTCTTCGATCAGATCGAGGAGGAGAGTACTTAAGTATAAAGTTCACTCATTTCCTCAGGGACAATGAGATTCTATCCCGGTGGACACCTTCTTGTATACCTCAGCTCAATGGTGTATCAGAAAGGAGGAATCACACGCTACTAGATATGGTGTGATCCATGATGAGTTTCGCTGACCTACCCATCTTATTCTGGAGGTACACCCTAGAGACCGTAGCTTACCTTCTGAACATAGTTCCATCAAAGTTGGTAGTGTCTACACCATATGAGATACGGAAAGAAAAGAAGTCCAATCTTAAGATTGTTAAGATTTGGGGTTGTCCTGCCTACATTAGAAGATATAACCCCGATAAATTAGAATCAATAATAGAATGGTGCACATTCAGGAGATACCTAAAAGAAACTTATGGATATTATTTCTATTATCCTGAGGACCGAAAGGTCTTTGTTGTCAAGAGAGTCATGTTCCTTGAGAAGGAACACATTCTTGGTGGAAAAAGTGGGAGCAAGATAGAATTGAGCGAGGTTGGAGAACCTAGCTCAAGCACCATTCCAGAGCCCGAGTCTGTTCAGTTACCTAACACACAAGTTACAACTTTACGTAGATCTAGTAGAATATCTTACTCTCTAAAAGATATGTGGGATGTATCAGTACAGATGACTCTCAGGATGTTGATCCTCAGACCTACGAGGAGGCTATTATGAGTATAGACTCTAGGAAGTGGCAAGAAGCCATGAATTCTAAGATGGATTCCGTATACTCTAACAAGGTTTGGAACCTTATGGATGCACCTGAGGGTATTGTACCCATTGGCTGTAAATGGATCTTCAAGAAGAAGATCAGAGTAGATGGAAAGGTAAAGACCTATAAAGTAAGGCTAGTAGCTAAAGGATATTGTCAAAGACAAGGAGTTGACTTTCACAAAACCTTTTCACCTGTAGCAATGCTTAAGTCCATTATAATTATTTTGGCCATTGTAGTGCACTATGATTATGAGATCTGGCAAATGAATGTCAAAATAGCATTCCTCAATGGCAACCTTGCAGAGGAGGTGTATATAATACAGCTAGAGAGATTCATATCTAAAGAGAGTCTAGATAAAGTATGCATGTTGCTTAGATCCATATATGGATTAAAGCAAGCTTCTTAAAGTTGGAACATAAGATTTGATGAGGTAATCAAATCTTATGACTTCGTTAAGAATGAAGATGAGCCTTGTGTGTACAGGAAGGTAAGTGGGAACGCTATCACCTTCTTGGTGCTATATGTGGATAACATCCTAATCATTGTGAATGATGTAAAAATGCTCTCCACGGTATAGTTAGTTATCGGGATTGGTAGTAAACCTTACGAAGACAATTGAATGTCAATAGAGGATCATCCACTCTCGTATCACGAGAGGAATATCTCATATGTACTTGCTCAGATAAATCCCTGGCCAGGGCTATTTGGATTGAGAGAGAAAGAGTTCTCCGAGAGAATCCGATTAGAGCGAGACTATGACAGATTCTGTATATGGCTTGACAGTACCATGTCCAATATACGGTCTATGGGATATTAGTTGGATGAGAGATTATAGATATACGATAATTATGGACAGACAGGTCCGATAGATTCGATCCCCCTGCATCATCTGGGGACTATGGTGTAGTGGCCTAGTACGTCCATAGTCGATAAGTCGAGTGAATTATTATGGGGATAATACTTCACTATATCAGAAGGAGTTCTGATGAGTGTGACTCACGACCAGCTCGGTATCGGGCCTAGAGGGTCACACATATATGGTGGATGCTTCAGCGAATAAAGGAT
Source organism: Ensete glaucum (assembly GCA_021527575.1). Lineage (NCBI taxonomy): Eukaryota > Viridiplantae > Streptophyta > Magnoliopsida > Zingiberales > Musaceae > Ensete > Ensete glaucum. Next base: position 18,107,524 of record CM038552.1, on the reverse strand, counting down.
TAGATAGAGGTCCAATTAGCCTATATTCTCATTAGATAAGACTCTATCTGATGGGCTCCTTGATTAAGGCCCAATTAGAGGCCTAAGGAGATTTTTGGATAAAGATCCAATAATACAATGATTAGTGGGTAATTAGATGGAGATCCAATACCCACTGAGGCAGGAGCCCTTGGGTTTTTGGTGGCTCTCTATAAATAGGAGGGGAGACTCATGGTTGAAAGGCTGCAGCTTTAGCCACCAACTCCTATTCTCCTCCCTCCCTCTGCGTAAGAGTTATGAGATCATATTGGAGGAGTTTCGTTGTAGAGATCCATCGTGTAGATATCGCTAGAGAGGAATATGCTTGACCTCCTTCATCTTCTTCATCTGGATCTGAAATACAGTAATGTATGATCTCGCTAGATAAAATCAATCTCTCATATATCATGGTTTTCTAATTTTTATAATTTTTTCCTCGACCCCAATCTTTTGCACGATGATTTGATCTACATGGGAAACCAATTTTTGTATTAATTTTTGCTGCGTATGAGATGCACCCACTTAGGTTTCCAAACAATTGGATCTCCATCCAATTACCCACTGACCTTGCATTATTGGGTCTCTATCCAATAATCCTCGGTGGCCTCTAATTGGGCCTTATGCAATGAGTCAATCAATGGAACATCTCATCTAATGAGAATAAGGGCTAATTGAATCTCTATCTAATCCTTTATTCGTTGAAGCATCCATCATATGTGTATGACCCTCTAGGCCCGATATCGAACTGATCGTGAGTCACTCTCATCAGAACTCCTGATATAATGAATTATTATCCCCGTAATAATTCACTCGACTCATCGACTATGAACATACTAGGCCACTGCGCCATAGTCCCAGACAGTATAGAGAGATCAAATCTATTGGATTTGTTTATACACAGTCATGTATCTATAGTCCCTTATCTAACTAATATCCTAGAGACCATATATTATGCTAGTTACAGGTGCCCTGCAAGCCAATCACGTGAGTGACGGCACAGGTGACACAACGTAATCTTTTTACTTATGATTAATGTTAGTATATGCTCATATTATATTATTTGTTGCATATATATTGTGATGTCCTTGGTTCTGTGCAATGGGAATCAGATCGTGATGAGATCATAATAATAAGATTAATTCACCTTTAAATACAGATCCTAAATAATTCTGGTCATAGGTTACTCGAGAGAGACATTGAGATAACTGGATAGATCGGTGTACTATATACCCGTCTATATGATGGAGGCGGCTGGTCTCATAACCACTTGTATGGAGACACAAAAGATATAGTACAAGTGCTCATTGGAGAATGAGTTCACTGATTGATCCGCTTATAGAATGTTGTATGGTTAATGATACTTAATATCAGACAGTGATTCCATAGTCTCAGTTGTGTATCTGGTCCTTAAACTTAGGATACCAAGGATGTCTTGTATAAGTACTTCTTTCTTTGACGCTAGACTTACATATTTGGAAAGTTTCAGATCTGGTATAGCTAGTTATCGGGATTGGTAGCCAACCTTACGAAGGCAATTGAGTATCAATAGAGGATCATCCACTCTCGATATCTTGAGAAGAATATGCCATATGTACTTACTCAAATAAATCCATGGCTAGGGTCATTCGGATTAATAGAGAAAGAGTTCTCTGAGAGAATCCGATTAGAGCGAGACTATGACGGATTTTGTATGTGGCCTGACATTACCATATCCAATATACGGTCTATAGGATATTAATTAGATAAGGGATTATAGATAACAAAAATTATGGACAGATAGGTCGGATAGATTTAATCCCCCCTATACTGTCTAGGGACTATGGCGTAGTGGCCTAGTACGTCCATAGTCGATGAGTCGTATGAATTATTATGGAGATAATAATTCACTATATCATAAGGAGTTCTGATTGGAGTGACTCACAACCAGCTCGGTATCGGGCTTAGAGGGTCATATACATATGGTGGATGCTTCAGCTAATAGTGGATTGGATGGAGATCCAATTAGCCCCTATTCGCATTAGCTGAGACTCTATGCTGATGGGCTCCTTGATTAACGCCCAATTAGAGGCCTAAGGAGATTATTGGATAGAGATCAAATAATACAAGGATTAGTGGATAATTTGATGGAGATCCAATACCTACTAAGGCAGGAGCCCTAGGGTTTTTGGTGGCTCTCTATAAATAGAAGGGGAGACTCATGGTTAAAAGGCTGTAGCTTTAACCACCACCTCCTATTCTCCTCCCTCCCTCTGTGTAGGAGTTGCAAGATCAGATTGGAGGAGTTTCGCTATAGAGATCCATCATGTGGATACCACTAGAGTGGAGGACACTTGACATCCTTCATCTTCTCCATCCGGATCTAGAATACAGGGATATTCAATCTCCCTAAGTAAAATCAATCTCTCACGCATCATGATTTTTCTCGTGACCCCAATCTTTTGCATGATGATTTGATCCGCTTGAGAAAATAGTTTTTATTTTAATTTCTGCTGCACATGTGATGCACCCACTGAGGTTTCCCAATAGTGGTATCAGAACCGAGGTTTTCATGCGAAAATTGGTTTTAAACTATGTGTGATTAGATTAAATCATGTAGAATCGTTCTACACGTTCTTATTGCATTTTCGCAGTGAAGGCAACGAGGAGGAGGGGTGGCCAGCCATGGCCAGCCCCCATGCATGGCCAGCCACCCACGGCTAGGCCCCAACCAAGGCCCCCTACAAGGGGGCGGCCGGCTGCAGCTAGGGCCAACCCATAAGGGAGGCCGACGCTGCTCGCAGGGGCAGCAACCTTCAAGGGAGGTCGGTCTGGGCGGCCTGAGGCGCCTCACGGCACGACCGACTACGGCCATAGGCGACAACCCCAAGCACACCGCTTGTGGCGTGGCACCCACAAAGGGGTCCGCAGGCGCCCATAATGCCAGCCCCACAGGGCGGGCGGTGTCGGCCGCAGTGTGGCCGCCTTGGCGGTGGTGGTTGCGGGCATGGGCGCCCAGCTTGGGCGGTGGTGCGACAACGCAGATGGGGCGAGTGGTTAGGGCATCCTTTTGAAAAAAGGACGATCCTACCCCTTTAAATTTTAAAAATTTCAAGGACTATCCTCGTGTACAAAATTTTAAAAATACCCTCAATAATTCTAAAAATTTCGAGGACTATCTTCTTATCCAGAATTATGAAAATACCCTTGATAATTTTAGAAATTCTGAGCATGTCCTGATTTTTAAAAAAATAATTAATTAAATAGTTTAATTAATTATTATATATCAAGTAATCCTACATATGATGTGATGTACATTTCATGTATGATGTGGATGGATGATCATGAGCCAAGTATTATGATGTGTGTAATTATGATCATTATTATTATTGGGGCTTGCGAGCCTGTATTTTTCTCATTTATTGTTGGGCCTGCGTGCCTATGATTATTTGTAATTACATGGAGAGGCGCAATGGAAGTAGAAGTTACAACAGGACCCACGATACCATGGTGGGAGATCACGATTCATGGTGATGTGTGATAAGACCCCAGAAGGAGCCCTATAGATTTTGATCGCTGAGGGGGATCAACCCTTAGAACGCTATAGGGGTTTCTCCCTCCTAGACTCGATAAAAAGGCTGAATAAAAGATGATAATTGCTTGATTCAAGAAGAGGGGGGGGGGCTACAGTTTTAATTAAGGATCAAAACCTAGCCTAAGAGGGTGCTTGCCTAAGTATAGTTATCCCTTTGCCCCTCCTATAGTCGACCTACTTTAATAGGAATAGCGGGTTGCTAGGTTGGCTCTATAGCCAACCTAAGCTGGGGAAAACCTTGGCCGACCAACCCAGTAAGGGAAGTGGTGGCCACTAAGCCCTAAGGGCTAATCTAAACCCTAGTCATACTCCTTTATAAGGTAAGAGTGGCTTTATTACAATCTAGCAGGGTTTTATTGACTACTTTTTAGAGAGGATAGGACTCAATCCTACTGGAGTCATATCAGATCCACCCTCTTAAAATTAGCCTTGTCCTCAAGGCTGAGGTCCCATGAACTCGGCAAACCGGGTCTTTAGCTCCTCATATGATTTTGATGCTATTATCAACTGAACTTTGGCCTCCTCATTAGCTGGGGTGTTAGTTGGAAGGATTTGGGCTGAGTCATCTTCTTTAAATTTTCATTTGAGGTGGGATACCCAGTGGATCAACTGTAATCTTGATCTGGTGCATGGATATGATCTCCAAGTTAGGGCTCTAATGTGGTCCCCAATTTTACAAGGCCCAAAGAAATAGGGAGACCACTTCCTTAAGGCTTAAGTTCCCCGCTGATCGGGCTAGAGGTGTAAGAAAACTTGATCTTCAATTTTTCGTCCATTCTGAAGTTTGTCGGAAGGTCATTTCTTCTTTGCATGTGTTGGCATGAGTATGGATTATAATTCTTTTGGGCTTACTCCTCTTTCATGCCACGGACCTGTATTCAACCAAATTTTAAATTTGGTAGCAATGAGTATCCCCTTTAAAAAATCTTGTGTGAAGTGTGGGGGAAGGCTCGGTGTGAATTAGGAGTCGACCATCTTGCATAAGGGTGATGTGGATCCCAACTCTAGATGTGTCTACTCTAAGTACGAAGATATTGCCACGTTAAGGTAATGCTAGCATCGATATAGATGGCATCATGTATGTGGGGGTCATGTGAATTCCTTTCTCCTGTTCCTTCTTGCGATCGTGGGCCGTGGATCCGAGGTCATTATCAGGAAAGATTTTTTTAGCATCATGGTCCGCTCCTCGGTAAAGTCATGAAAGTAGCCTGAGATAAGGGAGCACTGCATCAGAACCCATAGCTAGTTTAGCTGAATATGACACTTCAAGAAGAGCTTATTCCTGCAGACAAAGGGGTAAAGTTTTTGAAGATAAAGTGTCATTGCAAGGGAAGGTTGTGGTCAAATGATATTTGTCACTCGTGTCTCCTGGATGATCTTTTTAGCTTCAGTCCCTTGAAAATGTGGATAGTAATATGGCCGAATATATGCTGGTGGTTCTCCTTGTAAGACCAACATACGGGGGTCGTGCAGTCTGGTAGGAAGAAGTCGATTCAGTTCAGTGGACGTGCTTGAGATTTCAGCAAGCTTCTCCAAGCACTGTGTTGAGATCATCTTTTCTTCGTTCTCTCCTTTCCCATATATGGTCACCTATTTTTTTTTTGTCATTCATAAGGTTGTCGGAGCTCTTGGTATCGGCAAGGATGGTGACAGGTTGACGCTTGATGAAGCCATCAATGTCCAATATCTGTGGTGGAGCATGAAAGGTGCCGACGACTGATTATGGTTTTTCCTTCATATCCTTCTCCTCAGATTTGAGAGCCATATCTTTGAGTTTGGGTTCTTTAGTGGGCTCAACCAATAGAGGTCTCTCTTTTTTACAATGGTGGTCTCAGCTCCATAGTTTATTAAAATACCAACATAGACCCTTTACCGATCTGTCATGAAACTCTTCTCTTGTTAAGTTTTTTGGCTGAGGTGACCGGCTCGTGGTAGTTGGGGCTGAGAGTCTATGTGCTGCTAGTCGTGCAGCGGCTTTGGTCCTTCGAGCATCTTGGTTTAACTTGTCTTCATATAGTCATACGAAGGAGATGACTGCCTTAAGTATGTACGGTTATTGCACCTTAACTTATTCTTAAATCTCTAGCTTCAAGCCCTTAAAGAAAGTTTTCAATATCTATTTTTTAGACTAATCACGAGTTTGATTAGTTAACCTTTCAAACCTGATTTGGTACTCTTGGATGGTAGATGTTTAACGGATCTTCGTTAGTTCTTCGTCAAGGTTTTTGTAATTAATTGGTGCTGAATGTTTATATGCTTTTGCTTGGGATGTGGCTCTCATACTCTCAGCATCTTAATTGAGGTGCCCTTCTTGAAGTTGTACAAAGGAGATTGACATCGTCGAGGTGTAGGGTTGCCATTTCTTATTCTCGCTTCTTATCTTTGATAGGTTCTTTTTGCTCCATGTTGTGATCTTTTTAGGCTTGGTTGCCATGTAATTTAGCATCCATACGCATCTCGAAAGCCTCCAATTTGGCTTCGAATAAGCCCAGCGATGTTATGACATAAGGATCTCCAATCTGTCAAACAAACCAACTGAAAAGTGTAGCTATAATTTTCAAGTCAAAGGCAGTGAATGGTAAAAATGTTGGGACTGCAGGGGTGAAGCCTCCAAGTGGAGGATGGCAGCCAGGGGTAGCAATGATGGTGGAGGAAGAAGAGGGTAGCAGCAACATTGATTGCGACTGCGTTACGACTTCGTGGTTGTAAGTTGCATCGGTTGCAGCAAGGGTGCGGTTGCAATAGGAGGAAGATGGGGCAGCGATGTACACGACTGTTACAGAGGAGGGCAATAATGGTATGGAGTGAGAGATGATTGCTATTGTGTTCAATTTGTGGCTCACCGCGATCAAGATAGTTGGCAGTGAACGATTGTTAGGGGCTGCGATGTAAACAAATTGTAGCAAAAGATCGCTACTGGTAGCTTTTTGCCGTAAGGATCACTGCTGGCTACGATCAAGGAGGATGGTAGCAAGAAGTTGCTATTGGTAGTGTTGGGTAGTAAAAGATGTGTATTGTGGTTGAGGGGATAAGGGAGATTGGGCGGCTGAAAAATTGGTGGACCGAAGACTTCGATTTTTGGGTGCGATTTATGGCTGTCTTGGGTGCGATTTTGGGGCTATGATTTTATAGAGTTTAGGTTATGAATTGGTGTGGTTTTAGGGCTGTGATAGTAGTAGATAAAGGTTAGGAAAATATATTTTATATCTGGGATAGATGGTAGCAAAGGTAGGTGTATCGGTAAGGAAAGTTGGCTAAAACAGTAAGTGGATCAATAAGGAAGTAGACTGCAGTTAGGGCTAATTTGGGTGGCTATTTGGTTTCAGTTTAGGGTAGAGTTTTGGAGGGTTTTTAGTAAGGATGGTAGGGTTTGGTGATGAGAAAAAAAGAGTCTGAAATCCCATAAAAAACAACACTCAAATCTGATAGAATTCGATAAAAGAAAGTGCAGCGATGTGCAATCCTACTGAACAGATTTTATATCTAAGAAACAATGACTTCCCGATGTAATTTTTAGAGGAAAGTTTAAGAAAATTATACATAAACCCTTGGTTTAGATGTTGAGAATAACAGTAAAAAGTTTGGCAAAATTTTGGCAGCGTAACAGTAGGGAAATAGGGCAAAAGACAAAAGGTAGATCCTTCATCGTAAAAATTCCAAAACTACATGCTGATGAAATATTACACAAGAAAATCAGTTCTAGAAGGAATTTTTTGAGAAATCAATCCCAGATGAAAGCGAAGTTGATCTTTGGAATTGTATCAAAATTTTGGCCAAAAAGGATGAACAAAAGTTCGGTTTCAAGAGGCCAATAGACGAAAGGTAGATTCTCAGTTATAAAATTTTGGCACTGCGTAATAAAGAATCATAGTGCTATAAGTCCGAATCCCGAAGGAGTTTTTTTATGAGATTAGTCGTAGATGAAAGCTAAGATGATCTATAAAATTGTATAAAAGTTTTAACCAAAAAGGATGATTAAAAGTTTAGTTCCAAGAAGTAATAATCAGTTGAAAATTTTTGCAGCATTTCACCTTCGCAACGATGATAACGTTTATGAAGGTAAAATTTTACAGCAAGGAAATTTTGGAAAAACTTCTCCCATATATAAGATAGAGGAATAGCAGTAGCAAGAGGCATAGGCTTTAGATTTTTTACTAGATCTTTGATGTTGATGAAGAGGAAGGCAATGGATTGATTGATCTACGACTTGGTGGGCAATGATAAAGGCGACGTCAAAAGAAATTGTGGGAATTGTTTAGGAAGCTGGAGGCTTGGATGACAGCTATAGGGGCAAGAAGATCACTGCTCTAATACCAGATGATAAGACCTGAGAAGGAGCCCTATAGATTTTGACCACTGAGGGGGATCAACCCTTGGAACGCTATAGGGGTTCCTCCCTCTTAGACTCGGCACAAAGGTTGAATAAAAAATAATAATTGATTGATTCGAGGGGGGGCGGGGTAGTGGCTACATCTTTAAATAGAGATCAAAACCCTAGCCTAAGAGGGTGTTTACCTAAGTAAAATTACCCCTTTGCCCATCCTATAACTGACCTGCCTTAATAGGAATAATGGGCAGCTAGGTTGGCTCTATAGCCGACCTAAGTAGGGGGAAACCTTGGCTGACCAACTCAGTAAGGGAGATGGCGGCTACTAAGCCCTAAGGGCTAATCTAAACCCTAGCCACACTCCTTTATAAGATAGGAGTGGCTTTATTATAATCTAGCAAGGTTTTATTGACTATTTCTTAGGGAGATTAGGACTCAACCCTGTTGGAGTCCTATCAATGTGGCGATCCAATGGAATCGATGATGACGAGATCAACAATCACAGGGCATGGAGATACGTCAATGCACATATAGATCCTATTATTAATGATTAGGCCCATTGGCTCGGGCTTAATCATATTAGGTGACGGCTCATAATCATCCGGTATGGCTTGCATATGTGATGTGTTATACACCTATTATATATATATATATATATATATATATTAAATATATATGTGTGTGACACGACATATTAGGAGACCGATACAAAAACTCCTCCTAAAATAATATTAAGTTGGTGAGCATGAGGCAATAAGATTGAACCATGTGGCCTTCCATCGTTATAGGAAGAAATTGAATCACAACATAGGTTGAGTTGGTCGAGTCCCTCGAGACTCACTTATCTATGTGATCGAGATCTTGCTTACGACATAAAGATGTCACCGGTGACCTAAGAACATGGTATGCTTGGTTGAGTCTCTCGAGGGCATAGCATCAAATGAGACTCATTTTGTAATGATGGTGATGACTTAACTGAACGTCATGGTTAGTCGAGTCCCTCGAGATTATGATGATTCAGAGGACGAACATAACGGGAATCACAAGGAGTTGTGATTGGTAAGAGTTGCATACCTTTTGGGCTTAGTGTAATTGGTCGAGTCCCTAGAGGTTGCACTAAGACATTAATTGGATTCATATCCCCACTAAGAGTCTGTCGAAGACTTCCGTCTCACGTGTCGAGGGTGTTGTGTGATTCGCTAAGAAAATAGTTGGAGTACATTAAGATAGAAGTCCATATCTTAATTAGTACTTTCTACAAAATTTGTGTGCTATTTATTTTTTGCTATATCTTGTTTTATCAAAAACATGTCGCTCACAAACCCCCTACGTGGCATACTTGATGCCAACCATTTCACTGGTCCAAACTATATAGATTGGCTCCATAATTTGAGAATTATTCTCATGGCGAAGAAAATCGCGTACGTCTTTAATATAATTATGCCCACACCGGAAGAAGGGATAGGCGAGGATGAGATTGCTCGCTATATGAAGTACATAGATGATTCCACATTGGCAAAATGTTACATGTTGGCCTCCATGACTCCTAGTTACAGAGGCAACATGAGAGCATGGATGCAGATTCTATCATTCTTCATCTCCGCCAGCTGTTTGAGAAAAAGGGAAGAACTTAAAGATATGAGATATCTAAGAAACTCTTCCAAGCTAGGATGACAAAAGGGACATCTGGTGAGAACCATGTCCTAAAGATGATAGAGAGGATCGAGAAACTCACAAGTCTAGGAATAGTCCTGAAAGATAACCTGTACGTCGATCTTATACTTCAGTCCCTATCAGATTCCTTTTCTCACTTCAGTATGAATTTTAACATGAGCAAGTTTGAGATGACTCTCCCTGAGCTCCTCAATATATTGAGAGAAGCTGAGAGTACCATCAAGAAGGAAAAATCAGTTCTCTATATTGGTGAAACCAAAAGAAAAGGAAGGCTAGCAAAACCCTTAAGAGGGGCAAGGGCAAAGAAAGACCAGGTAAGGCAAAGGTTGTCAAGAAATACCTAGGAAAAGATAAAGGATAGTACTTCCACTTTGGCCAAGACGGGCATTGGAAGAGGAACTATAAGGACTACCTTGCAGAGAAAGCAAGACAGAAGCTTGAAGAAGCTTCATGTAGATTCATGATCAGTCTTCACTTGTCAAATTTTCATGATAACACATGGGTATTGGATACCGGGAGTGTTTATCATATCTATAATTCATTGCAGGTTCTGGCAAGACCTAGGAGATTGGCTAAAGGCGATATGGACCTCAAGATGGGCAATGGAGTAAGAGTTACTACAGTTGATGTTGGAGATGTCACCCTACATCTGCTTGGAGGAGCTATTATTGCGTTAGATACATGCTATTTTGTTCCCTCTATTATCAAAAAATATTATTTATATCTCTTATTTGATAATTAGTGGATATAAACTAGTTTCTAAGAATAATAATAATTAAATAATTATGGATGATGAGATCATTACTAGAGAGACCCTTATAAATGGCTTATATGTGTTAGACACTTCTCCACATATCATGAATATAAATATGCCAAAGAGGAAAAGAGATAAGGTGAATAATGCATACCTATGACATTGTAGTCTAGGTCATATACATGAGGGAAGGATTCAAAAGTTGCTGAAAGATGGATCCCTTACCTTCGTGAGAAGATAACCAACTCTCCTTTTAGTGCAATTGGAGAGAGAGCCACCGAGTTATTGGAACTCATACATAGTGATATATATGGTCCCATGTCAACTCAAGCTATAGGTGGTTACTCATACTTCATTACATTCATTGATAATTTCTTTAGGTATGAACACATGTACTTAATAAAGAATAAATCTAAGGCCTTTGAGAAATTTAGGGAATATAAGAATAAGGTAGAGAACCAAATTGGAAAGAGTATTAAGACTCTTCGATCAAATCGATCAAACCATTTCCTTAGGGACAATAGGATTCTATCCGATGGATACCTCCTTATACACCTCAACTCAATAGTGTATCATAAAGGAGGAATCACACGCTGTTAGACATGGTGTAATCTATGATGAGTTTCGCTGACCTACCCATCTCATTTTGGGAGTATGCCTTAGAGGCCACATCTTACTTTCTGAACAGAGTTCCATCAAAGTCGATAGTGTCTACACCATATGAGATATAGAAATAAAAGAAGCCTGATCTTAAGATTATTAAAATTTGGGGCTATCCTGCCCATGTTAAAAGACACAACCCCGATAAGTTTGAATTAAGGACATAATAGTGCACATTTGTGGGATGCCCAAAGGAAACTTGTGGGTATTATTTCTATCTTCCCGAGGCCTGAAAGGTCTTTGTTACCAAGAGAGTCATGCTCCTTAAGAAGGAACACATTCTTGGTGGAAACTATGGGAGCAAGATAAAATTGAGTGAGGTTGGAGAACCCAGCTCAAGCACTATTCCAGAGCCTGAGTCTCTTCAGGTACCTAACACACAAGTTCCAACTTTACGTAGGTTTAGTAGAGTATCTCACCTTCCTGAAAGATATGTGGGATATATCGGTGGAGATAACTCTCAAGATGTTGATTCTCAGACCTACAAGGAGGCTATTATGAGTATAAACTCCAGGAAGTGGCAAGAAGCCATGAATTCTGAGACGGATTCCATGTACTCTAATAAGGTTTGGAACCTTGTGGTTGCACCTGAGGGTATTGTACCCATTAGTTGCAAAAAAGATTTTCAAGAAGAAAATCAGAGTGGATGGAAAGGTAGAGACCTATAAAGCAAGGCTGGTAGCTAAAGAATATCGTCAAAAATAAGGAGTTGACTATGACAAAACCTTTTCACCTGAAGCCATGCTTAAGTCCATTAAAATTATTTTGGCCATTACAGCACACTATGACTATGAGATCTGGCAGATGGATATCAAAATGGTATTTCTCAATATCAACCTCAAGGAGAAGGTGTATATGATACAGCTAGTGATATTCGTATTCAAAGAGAGTCTAGATAAAGTGTGCAGGTTGCTTGAATCCATTTATGGATTGAAGCAAGCTTCTCGAAGTTAGAATATAAGATTTGATGAGGTGATTAGATCTTATGACTTTGTTAAGAACAAAGATGAGCCTTGTGTGCACCGGAAGGTAAGTAGAAGTGCTATCACCTTCTTGGTGCTATATGTGGATGACATCCTAATCATTGGGAATGATGTAGGAATACTCTCCATAGTAAAGGCTTAGCTATCTAGAAACTTCTCCATGAAAGACTTAGGGGAAACATCCTATATTTTAGGGATCCGGATCTATAGAGATAGATCCAAGTGGATGCTTGGCTTGTCCCAGTCTAGGTATATAGACTCCATTGTCAAAAGAGTTGACATGGAGAATTCTAATAGAGGTCTCATACCGATGAGATATGGAATATCACTTTCTAGGAGTATGTCCCCAACGACTTCTGAAAAAATGGCAGACATGGATAAGATACCTTATGCCTTAGTGATAGGGTCTATCATGTATGCGATACAATGTATCAGGCCGGATATAGCACATGCTTTGAGCGTCACAAGCAGGTATCAAGCAGATCCAGGTTTTAATACTGGAAGGCGGTAAAGTATATCCTTAAGTACTTGAGAAGGACTAAGGATCTTTTACTAGTATATGGAGGAGGTAGCCTCCAAGTAGAGGGCTACATGGACTCAAATTTTCAGTCTGACATTGATGATAGCAAGTCAAATTCAGAGTATGTTTTCACCCTAAATTGAGGAGCAGCAAGCTGGAAGAGTTCCAAGCAAGATACTACTGCTAACTTAACTACAAAGGCAGAATACATTGCTGCAGCAGAAGCAGCAAAGCAAGGAGTGTGGATGAAGAAGTTCATCAAGGATTTGGGAGTTATACCAAGCAGCATAGAGCTTGCTCCCATATATTGTGACAGTAATAGGGCGATAACTCTAACAAGAGAACCCAGGTCTCATTAGAATTATTCTGATGAGGTTCCATCTAATTAGAGCGATTATGACCTGAAAAGATATAGTAATATAAAGAGTTCCATCCAAATATAACATTGCATATCTACTAACAAAGTCGCTGGCTCATATTGTATTTGAGCGTCACAGGGGTCTGATGGGGATCAGCACATAGGTGATTAGCATTAGGTCAAGTGGGAGATTGCTAGTTACAGGTGCCCTGTAAGCCAATCACGTGAGTGATGGCACGTGTGACACACGATGTAATCTTTTTGCTTGTGATTAATATTGATATATTTTCATATTATGTTATTTGTTGCATATATATTATGATGTCTTTGGTTCTTTGTAATGGGAATCAGATCGTGATGAGATCACGATAATGAGATTGATTCACCTTTAAACACAGATCCTAAATAATCCGGGTCATAGGTTACTTGAAAAGGACATTGAGATAACCGGACAGATTGGTGTACTATATACCCGTCCATATGATGGAGGCGGCTGGTCTCATAGCCACTTATGTGGAGACACTAAGGATATAGTACAAGTGCTCACTGGAGAATGACTTAAATGATTGATCCGCTTATGGAATGTTGTATGGTTAATGATACCTAATCAAATAGTGATTCTATAGTCCTAGTTATATATCTTATCCTTAGACTTGAGACACCAAGGATGCCTTGTATGAGTATTTATTTGTTTCACGCCAGACATACAGGTTTGGAAAGTTCTAGATCTAGTATAGCTAGTTATCGGGATTAGTAGCAACCTTACGAAGGTAATTGAATACTGGAAGGCAGTAAAGTGTATCCTTAAGTACTTGAGAAGGACTAAGGATCTTTTACTAGTGTATGGAGGAGGTAGCCTCCAGGTAGAGGGCTACATGAACTCGAATTTTCAGTCTGACATTGATGATAGCAAGTCAAATTTAGAGTAAGTTTTCACTCTAAATGGAGGAGCAGCAAGCTGGAAGAGTTCCAAGCAAGATACTACTGCTAACTTGACTACAAAGGCAGAATACATTGCTGCAGCAGAAGCAATAAAGGAAGGAGTGTGGATGAAGAAGTTCATCAAGGATTTAGTAGTCATACCAAGTAACATGGAGTTGGCTCCCATATATTGTGACAGTGATAGGGCGATAACTCTAGCAAGAGAACCCAGGTCTCATCAGAATTATTCTGATGAGGTTCCATCTAATTAGAGCGATCATGACCCGAAATGATATAGTAATGGAAAGAGTTCCATCCAAATATAACATTGTAGATTTATTAACGAAGTCGCTAGCTCATATTATATTTGAACGTCACAGGGGTCTGATGGGGATCTGACACATAGGTGATTAGCATTAGGTCAAGTGGGAGATTGCTAGTTACAGGTGTCCTGTAAGCCAATCACGTGAGTGATGGCACGTGTGACACACTACGTAATATTTTTGCTTATGATTAATATTAGTATATTTTTATATTATATTATTTTTTGTATATATTGTGATATCTTTGGTTCTGTGCAATGGGAATTAGATTGTGATGAGATCATGATAATGAGATCATTCACCTTTAAACACAGATCCTAAATAATCCCGCTCATATGTTACTCGAAAGGGACATTGAGATAACCGGAAGATCGGTTTACTATATACCTGTCCATATGATGGAGACGGCTGGTATCATAGCCACTTGTGTGCAGACACTAAGGATATAGTACAAGTGCTCACTAGAGAATGAGTTCAATGATTGATCCGCTTATGGAATGTTGTATGGTTAATGATACTTAATATCAAATAGTGATTCTATAGTCCTAGTTATGTATCTGGTCTTTAAACTTAAGACAACAAGGATGCCTTGTATGAGTACTCCTTTCTTTGATGCCAGACTTACAGGTTTGGAAAGTTTAAGATCCGGTATAGCTAGTTATCGGGATTGGTAGCCAACCTTACGAAGGCAATTAAATGTTAATAGAGGAATATCCCATATATGCTTGCTCAGACAAATCTCTAGTCAGGGTAATTCGAATTAAGAGAGAAAGAGTTCTCCGAGAGAATCCGATTAGAGTGAGATTATGACGGATTCTATGTGTAGCCTGACAGTACCATATCCAATATACGGTCTTTGGGATATTACTTAGATGAGAGATTATAGATATACGGTAACTATGGACAGACAGGTTCGATGGATTTAATCCGCCCCTGTACCGTTTGGGGACTATGGCGTAGTGGCAGTGTACATCCATAGTCGATGAGTTGAATAAATTATTATGGAGATAATAATTCACTATATCATAAGGAGTTCTATTAGGAGTGACTCATGGCCAACTCGGTATCAGGCCTAGAGGGTCACACATATATGGTATATGCTTTAGCGAATAAAGGATTGGATAGAGATCCAATTAGCCCCTATTCTCATTAGATGAGACTCTATCTGATGGGCTCCTTGATTATAGCCCAAGTAGAGGCCTAAGGAGATTTTTAGATAAAGATCCAATAATGTAAGAATTAGTGGGTAATTGGATGGAGATCCAATACTCACTAAGGCAGGAGCCCTTGGGTTTTTGGTGGCTCTCTATAAATAAGAGGGGAGACTCATGGTTAAAAGGCTGTAGCTTTAGCCACCACCTCCTATTCTCCTCTCTCCTTCTGCACAAGAGTTGCGAGATCATATTGGAGGAGTTTCGCTGTAGAGATCCATCGTATAGATACCGTTAGAGAGGATGATGCTTGACCTCCTTCATCTTCTCCATCTGGATCTGGAATACAAGGATATATGATCTCCTTAGGTAAAATCAATCTCTCACATATCGTAGTTTTCTAGTTTTTGTGGTTTTTCTCGTAACCTCAATCTTTCGCATGATGATTTAATCTACATGAGAAACTAGTTTTTTTTTTATTTTCACTACGCATGTAATGCACTCACTGAGGTTTCCTAATATATTAGACATGGTACTATCAGGCTACATATGGAATCCGTCTTAGTCTTACTCTAATCGGATTCTCTTAGAGAACACCTTCTCTCTCAATCTGAATGACCCTAGCTATGGATTTATCTAAACAAGCATATATTGGATATTCCTCTCATGATACCGAGAGTGGATGATCCTTTATTGACACTCAATTGTCTTCGTAAAGTCGACTAACAAGCTCGATAACTGATTGTACCATATCTGAAACTCTCCAAATCTATAAGTTCGGTGTCAAAGAAAGGAGTACTCATATAAGACATCCTTGATGTCTCAAGTCTAAGGACCAAACACACAACTACGACTATAGAATCGATGTCTGACATTAGGTATCTTTCACTATACAGCATTTCATAAGTAGATCAATTAGTGAATTCATTCTCCAATGAGCATTTGTACTATATCCTTAGTGTCTCCACACAAGTGGCTATGAGACCAGCCACCTCCATCATATAGACGGGTACATAGTACGTCGGTTTATCCGATTATCTTAATGTCTCTCTCGAGTAACCTATAACCGAGGTTATTTAAGATTTGTGTTTAAAGGTGAATCAATCTTATTATTATGATCTCGTCATGATCTGATTCTTATTGCATAGAACTAAGGATATCACAATATATATATAATAGATAATATAATGTGAGAATATGTCAATAATAATCATAAGCAAAATGATCATGTAGTGTATCACATGTGTCATCACTCACGTGATTAGCTTGCAGAGCACTTATAACCAGTAATCGCCCACTTGACCTAAAGCCAAATACTTATGTGTGTAATCCCCATCAGACCCTTGTGACGCTCAAATACAATCTAAGCCAATGGCTTCATCAGTGGATCTGCAATATTATCTTTGGATGTAACTCTTTCCATTGCTACATCTTTATGGACTATGATCTCTCTAATTAAGTAGAACATCCTCAGAGCAATTCTGATGAGACCTGGGTTCTCTTACTAGAGTTATCGCCCTTTTATTGTTATGGTATATAGGAGTCAGCTCCACGTTGCTCAGTACAGCTCCCAAATCCCTTATGAACTTCTTTACCCACACCTCTTCTTTTGTTGTTTCTGCTATAGCAATATATTACACCTTTATGGTTGAGTCAATAGTAGTATCTTGCTTGGAACTCTTCCAACTTACTACTCCTCCATTCAGGGTGAAAACATACCTTGAGTTTGATTTGTTATCATCAAAGTCAGACTAGAAACTAAAGGTCATGTAGCCTTCAACTTAGAGGCTACCTCCTCCATATACCAGTAAAAGATCCTTAGTCCCTCTTAAGTACTTTTAGGATACACTTTATTATCTTCTAGTGTTCTAAACCTAGATCCGTCTGATAATGCTCATGATATTCAAAGCATATGCTAATTTAGACCTGATACATACCATAGCATATATGATAGACCCTATCACTGAGGCATAGGGTATCCCATCCATGTTTGCCCTTTCTTCAGGAGTCTTTAAGAACATATTCTTAGAAAGTGATATTCCATGTCTCATCAATATGAGACTTCTCCTGGAATTTTTTATGTCAAACATTTTGATAATGGAGTTTATGTACCTGGACTAAGACAAGCCGAGCATCCTCTTAGATCTATCTTTATAGATCCGGATCCCCAAAATATATAATACTTCCTCTAAGTTCTTCATGGAGAAGTTTCTAGATAGCCAAGTCTTTATTGTGGAGAACATTCCTATATCATTCTTAATGATTAGGATGTCATCCACATACAACACCAAGAAGGAGATATTGCTCCCACTTCCTTCCTATACACACAAGGCTCATCTTCATTTTTAATAAAGTCATAAGATCTGATCGCCTCATCAAATCTTATGCTCCAACTTCAAGAAGCTTACTTCAATCCTTAAATGGGTCTGAGCAACTTACATATTTTATTTGGAGACTCTCTAGATACGAATCTATCTAACTGTATCATATACACATCCTCCTCGAGGTTGTCACTAAGGAATGTCGTTTTCACATCCATCTGATGGATCCCATAGCCATAGGGTCTTGCAATGGCCAAAATAATTTTGATGAATTTAAGTATAGCTGCAGGTGAAAAGGTTTCATCAAAGTCAACTTCTTGCCTTTGACAATATCCTTTAGCTACTAGCCTTACCTTATAGGTCTCCACCTTTCTATCCACTCTGATCTTCTTCTTAAAGATCCATTTCAATAGATTGGTACGATACTATCAGGTGCATCCACAAGGTTCCAAACCTTATTGAAGTGTATAGAATCTATCTCAGAATTCATGTCTTCTTGCCACTTCCCGGAGTCTATACTTATAATAGCCTACTCGTAGATCTAAGGATCAACATCCTGAGAGTCCTCTCAACTGTTATGTCCAACATTTCTTTCAGGAGAGTAAGATACTCTACTAGAGCTATGAAAAGTTGGAGCTTGTGCGCTAGGTACCTGAATAGACTCGGACTCTAGAATGGTGCTTGAGCTAGGTTCTCCAACCTCACTCAACTCTATCTCACTCCCACTGATTCCACCAAGAATGTGTTCCTTCTTAAGAAACACAACCCTCTTGGCAACAAAAGACCTTATAATCCTCGAGATGATAGAAATAGTATCTATAAGTTTCCTTGGGGTATCCCATAAATTTACACCATTCTGTCATTGATTCCAACTTGTCGGGATTGTGTCTTTTAACGTGGGCAGGAGAGCCCCAAATCTTAACCATCTTAAGATTAGACTTCTTTCCTTTACATATCTCATATGGTGTAGACACTACCGACTTTGATGAAACTTTATTCAAAAGGTAAGTTGTGGTCTCTAGGGTATATCCCCAGAATGAGATGGGTAGATCAGTGAAACGCATCATAGACCGCACCATGTCTTACAATGTGTGATTCCTCCTTTCTGATATACCATTAAGCTAAGGTGTATAAGAAGGTGTCCATTGGAATAAAATCTCATTGACCCTGAGGAAATGAGTGAACTCTGTACTCAAGTACTCTCCTCTTCGATCTAATCGAAGAGTCTTAATATTCTTTCCAATCTGGTTCTCTACCTCATTTTTATATTCCCTGAACTTCTCAAAGGCCTCGGACTTGTACTTCATTAAGTACATATGTCCATACTTAGATAAATCATTACTGAATGTAATGAAGTATAAGTAATCACTTGTAGCTTAAGTCGACATAGGACCATATATATCACTATGTATGAGTTCCAATAATTCAGTGGCTCTCTCTCCAGTTCGACTAATAAGAGAGAGTTGATTATCTTCCTACGAAGGTAAAGTTCACAGGTTGCATATGACTCATAGTCAAATAAATCTAAGTTCTATCTTTTAGCAACTTTTAAATCCTTCCCTCATATATATGACCTAAGCTACAATGTCATAGGTATGCATTATTTACCTCATCTTTTTTTCTCTTAGATATATTAATATTCATGATGTGTGGAGAAGTGTCTAACACATATAAACCATTTATCAGGGTCCCTCTAGTGATGATCTCATCATTCATAATTATTAAAAAGCTATTATTATCAAAAACTAATTTATATCATCTAATTATCAAACAAGAGATGAAAATAATATTTTTAATAACAGAGGGAACAAAATAGCATGCATCCAATGCAATAATAGCTCCACCAAACAGATGTAAGGTGACCTCCCCAACAATAGATATAGCAATTATTGCTCCATTGGCTGTCTTGAGGTCTATCTCACCTCTAGCCAATTTCCTAGGTCAGGTGAAAAGGTTTAAGTATAAATACAGGTGAAAATGTTTCGTCATACTCAACTCCTTTCATTTGATGATATCCTTTAGCTACTAGTCTTACCTTATAGGTCTCCACCTTTCCATTGACTTTGATATTATTCTTGAATATCCATTTATAGCTGATTGGTATGATACTCTCAGGTGCATCCATAAGATTTCATACTGTTGGGAAACCTCAGCAGGTGCATTACATGCGTAGCGAAAATCAAAATAAAAACTAATCTCTTACATATATCAAATCATCGTGTAAAATATTGGGGTCACGATAAAAATGTAAAAATCGATAAAATCATGATGTGTGAGAAATTGATTTTACCTAAGGAGATCGTATATCTCTGTATTTCCAGATCTAGATGGAAAAGATGAAGGAGGTCAAGCATCCTCCTCTCTAGCAGTATCCACACGATGGATCTCTATAGTAAAACTCCTCCAATCTGATCTCACAAGTCTTGCACAAAGGGAAGGAGGAGAATAGGAGGTGGTGGCGAAAGCTACAGCTTATCAACCATGAGTCTCCCCTCCTATTCATAGAGAGCCACCAAAAACTCTAGGGCTCCTGCCTTAGTGGGTATTGGATCTCCATCCAATTACCCACTAACATTACATTATTGGATCTCTATCCAATAATCTTCTTAGGCCACTAATTGGGCCTTAATCATGGAGTCCATCAGTATAGAGTCTCATCTAATGAGAATGGAGGCTAATTGGATCTTCATCCAATCTGAAGCATCCACCATATGTGTGTAACCCTCTAGACCTGATACCAAGCCGGTAATGAGTCACTCCATAATAATTCACTCAACTCATCGACTATAGACGTACTAGGCCACTACGCCATAGTCCCCAAATGGTATAGGGGGATCGAATCTATCGGACCTATCTATCCACAATTATCGTATATCTATAATCTCTCATCCAACTAATATCTCAGAGATCGTATATTGGACATGGTACTATCAGGCCACATACAGAATTTGTCATAGTCTTACTTTAATTGGATTCTCTCGGAGAACTCTTTCTCTCTCAATCCAAATAGCCCTGGCCAGGGATTTGTCTGAACAAGCATAATATGAGATATTCCTCTCGTGATACCGAGAGTGGATGATCCACTATTGACACTCAATTGTCTTCATAAGGTTAGCTATCAATCCCGATAACTAATTGTACTAGATCTAAAACTTTCTAAACTTGTAAGTCTAGCATCAAAGAAATGAGTACTTATACAAGACATCCTTGGTGCCTCAAGTCTAAGGACCATATACACAACTGGGACTATGGAATTATTGTCTGACATTAGATATTATTAACCATATATCATTCCATAAGTGGATCAATTAGTGAACTCATTCTTCAATAAGCACCTGTACTATATCCTTAGTGTCTCCACATAAGTGGCTATGAGACCAGCCGCCTCCATCATATGGATGAGTATATAGTACACTGATCTGTCCGGTTATCTCAATATTCCTCTCAAGTAACCTATGACTGGGATTATTTAGGATCTATGTTTAATGGTGAATCAATCTCATTATCGTGATCTCATCACAATCTGATTCTCATTGCACAGAACTAAGGACATCACAATACATATGCAATAAATAATATAATGTGAGAATATACCAATATTAATCATAAGAAAAAATATTATGTAGTGTGTCACACGTGTCATCACTCACGTGATTGGCTTGCAGGGCACTTGTAACTAGCACATACCTTGTTAGAGTACATAGAATTTATCTCAGAATTTACGATTTCTTACCACTTCTCATAGTCTATACTTATAATAGCCTACTCATAGGTCTGAGGATCAATATCCTAAGAGTCCTCTCCACTGATATGTCCTACATATCTTTCAGGAGAGTGAGATATCCTACTAGATCTGTGCAAAGTTGGGGCTTGTGTACAAGGTACCTGAATAGACTCAGACTCTGGAATGGTGCTTGAGTTAGGTTCTCTAACCTCACTCAACTTTATCTCACTCCCAATGTTTCCACCAAGAATATGTTCCTTATCAAGAAACACAACCCTCTTGGTAACAAAGACCTTCTGGTCCTCGGGATAATAAAAATAGTACCCATAAGTTTTATTAGGGTATCCCATGAACTTGCACCATTCTATCATTGATTCTAACTTGTCGGGATTGTGTCTTTTAACGTGGGTAGGATAGCTCCAAATATGAACCATCTTAAGATCAAGCTTTTTTCTTTTTATATCTTATATAATATAGATATTATCGACTTTGATAAAACTCTATTCAGAAGGTAAGTTTTTGTCTCTAGGGTATATCCCTAGAATGAGATTGGTAGGTCAGCGAAACTCATCATGGATCGTACCATGTCTAATAGTGTGTGATTCCTCCTTTCTGATACACCATTAAGTTGAGGTGTATAAGGAGGTGTACACTAGGATAAAATCCTATTGACCATGAGGAAATGGGTGAACTTTGTACTCAAATACTCTCCTCCTCGATCTGATCGAAGAGTCTTAATACTTTTTCCAATCTGGTTCTCTACCTCATTCTTATATTCCCTAAACTTCTTAAAGGCCTTAGACTTGTACCTCATTAAGTACATGTATCCGTACCTAGAGAAATCATTAGTGAATATAATGAAGTATGAGTAACTACCTATAGCCTAAGTCGAGATAGGACCACATACATCACTATGTATAAGTTCCAATAACTCAGTGGCTCTCTCTCCTATTCCACTAAAATGGGAGTTGGTCATCTTTCTATGAAGGCAAGGTTCGTAAGTTGTATAGGACTCATAGTCAAATGGATCTAAGTACAATCTTTTGGCATCTTTTGAATCATTCATGTATATGGCCTAACCTACAATGTTATAGGTATGTATTTATTCACTTGATCTCTTTTCCTTTAAGATGTATTTATATTCATAATGTATAGAGAAGTGTATAACACATATAAGCTATTTATCAGGGTCCCTCTAGTGATGATCTCATCATCCATAGTTATTAAACAACTATTACTCTAAAAAACTAATTTATATATACTAATTGTCAAACAAGAGATGGAAATAATGTTTTTGATAATAGAGATAACAAAATAGCATGCATCTAATATAATAATAGCTACACTAAGCAGATATAGGGTGACCTCCCTAACAACAACTGTAGCAACTCTTGCACCATTACCCATCTTGAGGTCTATCTCATCTCTTGCCAATCTCTTAGGTCAAATAAAAAAGTTTAAGCATGGCTACAGGTGAAAAGGTTTCATCATAGTCAACTTCTTACCTTTGATAATATCCTTTAGCTACCAACCTTGCCTTATTGGTCTCTACCTTTTCATCCACTCCGATATTCTTCTTGAAGATCAATTTATAGTCGATTGGTACGATACCCTCAAGTGCATTCACAAGGTTCCACATCTTGTTAGAGTATATAGAATTCATCTCAGAATTCATGGCTTCTTGCCACTTCCCTGAGTCTACACTCATAATAACCTACTTATAGGTCTAAGGATCATTATCCTAAGAGTCATCTTCATTGATATGTCCTATATATCTTTCAAGAGGGTGAGATACTCTACTAGACCTGTGGAAAGTTAGAGCTTATGTGCTAGGTACCTGAATAGTCTCAGACTCTCGAATGGTGCTTGAGCTAGGTTCTCCAACCTCACTCAACTCGATCTCACTCCCATTGATTCCACCAAAAATGTGTTCCTTCTCAAGAAACACGACCCTCTTGGTAATAAAGACCTTATGGTCCTTGGGATGATAGAAATAGTACCCACAATCTTCCTTGGGGTATCTCATGAACTTGCATCATTCTATCCTTGATTTTAACTTGTCAAGATTGTGTCTTTTAAGATGGGCAAGAGAGCCTCAAATCTTAACCATCTTAAGATCAGACTTTTTTTCCTTTCTATATCTCATATAGTATAACTACTATCGACCTTGATGAAACTCTATTCAGAAGGTAAGTTGTGGTCTCTGCGACATATCCCCAAAATGAGATGAGTAGGTCAGTGAAACTCATCATAGACCACACCATGTCTAATAGTATGTGATTTCTCCTTTCTGATACATCACTAAGCTGAGGAGGTATCCACTGGGATAAAATCTCATTGATCTTGACGAAATGAGTGAACTCTATACTTAAGTACTCTCCTTCTCGATCTAATCGAAGAGTCTTAATACTCTTTTCAATCTGGTTCTTTACCTCATTCTTATATTCCCTGAACTTCTCAGAGGCCTTGGACTTGTACTTCATCAAGTACATATATCCATGCCTAATGAACTCATCAGTGAATATAATGAAGTATGAGTAACCACCTATAGCCTAAATCGATATAGGACCACATGAATCACTATGTATGAGTTTCAATAACTCAGTGGCTCTCTCTAGTTCCACTAAAAAGAGAGTTGGTTATCTTCCCACGAAGTCAAGGTTCGCAAGTTGCATACAACCCATAGTCATATGGATCTAAGTATCCATTTTTCAGCAACTTTTGAATCCTTCCCTCATGTATATGGCCTAACTTACAATGTCATAGGTATGTATTATTATTCACCTCATCTCTTTTCCTCTTAGACATATTTATATTCATGATGTATGGAGAAGTATCTAACACATATAAGCCATTTATCATGGTCCCTCTAGTGGTGATATCGTTATTCATAATTACTAAACAACTATTATTCTCAAAAACTAATTTATATCCACTAATTATCAAACAAGATATGGAAATAATATTTTCGATAATAGAGGGAACAAAATAGCATGCATCCAATGCAATAATAGCTCCACCATGAAAATGTCGGGTGACCTCCCCAACAACAACTATAGCAACTCTTGTTTCATTGCACATCTTAAGGTCCATCTCACCTCTTTTCAATCTCCTAGGTCTTACCAAAACCTGTAATGAATTACAGATATAATAAGTACTCCTGATATCCAATACCCATATGTTATCATGAAAATCTGACAAATGGAGACTGATCATGAATATACCTGAAGCTTCTCAAAGTTCTTATTTTGTCTTATCTATAAGATAGTCCTTACAATTCCTTTTCCAATACCCATTTTGGTCATAGTGGAAGCACTGCCCTTTGTCCTTTGTTAGGTATTTCTTAACAACCTTTGCCTTACTCATTGTTTGTTTACCCTAGCACTTCTTAAGGGTCTTAATGACCTTCCTTTTCTTTTTAGTCTCACTAATATAGAGAACTAGCTTCTCTTTCTTGATGGTGCTCTCAACTCCCTCAACATATTAAGGAGCTTAAGTAGAGTCATCTCAAACTTGTTCATATTAAAGTTAATAATGAACTATGAAAAGGAATCTGGTAGAGACTGAAGTATAAGATCAACAGATAGGTTATCCTCTAGGACTATCTTTATACTTCACAAAGCAAGCAATATCATCCTCGTTTGTCCTTTCCTCTGGCGTGGGCACAATCGTGTTAATGACAGATATGATTTTCTCCTCCGTGAGAATAATTCTCAAATTGCAGAACCAATCTATGCAGTTTGGACCAATGAGATGATTAACATCAATGAGATATTTACAAGCGATAAACAAGATGTAGCATAAATTAATAACATATATAGATTTTGTAAAAAAACTAATTAAGATATAGACTTCTATCTTAATGTACTCCCATTATTTTCCTAGCAAATCACGTGACACTCTCGACACGTGAGACAAAAATCTTTGATAGACTCATAGTGGGGATCGAGATCTAATTGACATCTTACTGCAACCTCGAGGGACTAGACCAATTAAACTAAGCCCAAAAGGTAAGCAACTCTTGCCAATCAAAACTCTTTGTGATTCCCATCATATTCGACCTTCGAATCATCATGATCTCGACTGCTTGATCAACCATTATGAAATGAGTCTGATTCGATTAATATGCTCTCGACTGCTCGACCAAGTCATACCATGTCCTCAGGTCACAGGTAACATCTCTATGTCGTAGGCAAGAACTCAATCACATAGATAGGAGAGCCTCTAGGGACTCGACCAACTTAACCTATATTGTGATTCAATTTTTTTCTATAATGATAGAAGGCCACGTGGGTTAATCTTATTACTTGATAGGACTCCAGTAAGGTTGAGTCCTAATCATCTTTGAAGTAATTAATAAAACCATGTGAGATTATAATAAAACCCCACCTAGCCACTTCTATCCTATAAAGAAGTGTGGTTAGGGTTTAGATTAGAGCCTTAGGGCTTATTGGTCATTATCCCCTTTACTGGGTTAGTCAGCTAGGGTTTTTCCCTGCTTAAGTTGGATATAGAGCCAACCTAGCCGTCCCTTGTTCCTACTAAGTCAAGTCGGCTATAGAATAGGCAAAGAGATAATTTTACTTAGGAAAGCACCTCTTGGGCTAGGATTTAGAACCCTATATAATGATGTAACTATCCTCTCTCTTTTATCAAGTAAGAATCAATTATATTTCAGTCTTGTTGGCCGACCCTAGGAGGGAGGAACCTCTATAGCGTTCTAAGGGTCAATCCCCCTCAAAGATCAAAATCTATAGAGCTTCATCTGGGGTTCTATTATCTGGTATCAAAGTCACATTCCTGCTACCATATATCCATCTCTATCGCCTCCACCTTCCTAAGCAATTCTCACAACTGCTATGACACGCGCCTCTACCTTTCACCCCATCCACAGATCAAATTAGTCTGTCGCTACCCCTATGTTTGATCCAGAAATCTAGTATATTTTTAACACCCACGCCTCTTTAACACTACAAGATCCTTTATCTTACATGTTGAAGTATTTTTCCATATTTTATCTACTACAAATTTTGTCCGACACAAACATTATCATTATTACGAAGGTGAAACACCATAGAAATTTTTAGCCGCTTATTTGCCTCTTGAAACCAGTTTATTGCTTCTCCTTTTTTGCCAAAATTTTTACACAATTTCCTAGATCAACCTAGCTTTCATCTTAGATTGATCTCTAGAAAAAATTCTTTCTAGAACTGGTTTTATTATGCCTTCTTTCGTCATCACGTAGTGTTGGAATTTTACGATGAAGGATCTGCCTTTCGTCTTTTATCCTATTTTCCTACTATTACTTTGTCGAAATTTTACTTTTTAATGATATTGATGACATCTAAACCGAGGATTTCTATATATTTTACTTGAGTTTTTCTTTGGAATTTACATCGATAATTTATCGTTTCTCTGACGTAAAATCTATTTAGTAGGATAGCACATCGCAACACCTTTTTTTGTCGAATTTAATTGGATTTGAGTGCTGTCTTTTGTGGGTTTTTAGACTCTCTTTCTCTCATCTGCAAACCCATCTTCATAAAAAACCCTTCCAAACTACACCCTAAACTAATCCCAAACAACCACCTAAATCAGTCCTAAACCATAGCCTACTCTTATATAAACTGATCCACCCATCCAACCGGCCATCCCCTCTCCAAAAATTCTTATGCCACTAACCTGACAACAAAAGAAAGATCTCAATATTATAAATCTAGAGACATACACCATGGTATTAGAGGAGGCCATCAATATCAAGTTCGAAGCCTTTGAAAGCCATATAGAGGAGAAGATACGATCCCTTTTCATCGAATTCAACATGGGCCGACCACCTAACTTGAAGAAATCATAGCAAGGAGAAACTTCAGATCGGTGAGACAATCCTCAAGAGCATAGCCACATCATCCCTAATCCAAACACTTTATGCATGAAGGTTGAGTTCCCTAGATGAAAAGAAGGAGACCCGATCGGATAGATCACACGTGCGGAACGATATTTTCGGTTCTACTGAACCGCCAATGCTATAAGGGTGGAGATTTCTACTATCCACCTCGTGAGAGACACTATTCAGTAGTTTAATTTGTATAAGCACACCCATGGAGGTCTCTCTTAGCAGTGATTCAAGAAATGACTACTTAATTACTTCAGACCAACCGATTTCGACAACATCGATAGACAATTGATAAAGATTCGGCAAACCTCGACAATACATGAATACCAAATAAGGTTTGAATATTTATCTAATCAAACTATGGATTGGTCTAAAGTAACTTTTAGGGACTTTTATTGAGGGCCTAAAGCCAGAGATTCGAGAAGAAGTAAAGGCGTGGCAACCGTACACTCTTACGGCGGCAATTTCCTTCATAAGAATCCATGAAGAACAATTGAACCATGAAGTACAAAGGACAAGGGCCACTCCCTGACTAGCCATGCCAAAGCCTTTAGCCCCCTCTACTGCCATCCAAGCACCCACACCAAAAAAAATTAATAAGAGATGAGCTTCATGAACAATCCACCAAGGGGTTATGTTGGCACTGTGATGAACTATGGAGCCGAGAACATCGCTGCAAAAAGGGTCGGCTTCTCATGATTGAACCAGTAAAGGATAAGGATAGCGAACCATCTGAAGAAAGCCTCAAGCCTGAAGATGAAGCCATGAAGGAAGAGCCCCAACCGGCTGACTACGCAGTGCATGCGCTGGCCGGCTACTCCATCCCGCAAACTATGAAAGTTGGAGGACTTCTTAAACAACAACTCATCACTGTTTTCATTGATACGGGAATCACATAACATTCTCAACAATAAGGTCACTGCACCTATGACGCTTTAAATTGAAGGTCGCAATAAGTTTGATGTAAAGGATGCTGACGGCTGAATCCTTAATTGCGATCAACGATGCCCGCGGGTAAAATTGCTCCTACAAGACCAAGAAGTGGTAGCCAATTTTTTCCTCCTTCCCATCGATGATTATGAAGCTATACATGGGATTGAATGGCTCACAACATTATGTGACATCTCCTGAAATTTTTTTAAACTAATCATGAGGTTTTATTGTAAAGGGAGATAGGTTACCTTACGAGACATGCGCGGGAGCCATATTTCTATTGTTTCGATGCAACAAATGGAGAAGGTGATACATAAAATAAATGGTGGATTTTTTATGCATATCTAGCAGCTATCTAAAGGAGAATATGCAAAATTTAGATCCTAAACTTGCCCTCTTGCTGGACAAATTTATGAATGTTTTCACGGAGCCGCAAGGGCTTCCCCCTAACCGGCCACATGAACAACGCATACTATTTTGTTGAGCAAACCTCCAACAAATTTAAGACTGTACCACTATCCTCACTTGTAGAAGGATAAAATTGAGAATATTACTAAGGAGATACTTGACACCAGAGTAATTCAACCAAGCTGTAGCACTTACTCTTCGCCAGTGTTGCTAGTGCATAAGAAGGATGGTAGGTGGCGGATGTGCATTGATTATCGAGCTTTGAATACCATCACCATCAAAGACAAATATCATATACCAGTTGTAGATGAGCTCTTGGATGAATTAAAAGGAGCCTAAGTCTTCACTAAATTGGATCTTTATTCCGATTATCATATGCACTAAAAATATTCTTAAGACTGCATTTCGCACACATAATGGCCACTACGAGTTTCTGGTAATGCTTTTCAGACTTACAAATGCTCCTTCCACTATTTAAAGTTTAATGAATGACATCTTTTAAAGTTTTCTATGCAAGTTTGTATTGATATTTTTTTTATGATATTATCATTTATAGCCCTACGCTTGATATGCATTTTCAACACTTACGAACTGTTATAATGATTCTTCAAGAGAACACCCTTTATGTTAAATAGTTAAAGTGCAGTTTTTTATATCGTAAAGTAGAGTATCTAGGGTATATTATATCAGAGGATGGAGTGGCAGTAGACTCGATGAAAATCGAGGCAATGCAAGGATGGCTGAGACCTACGAATATAAAATCCCTATGTAGCTTCCTTGGACTCACAAGCTACTACCAAAAATTCGTGAAAGATTACGGCAACGTCAGTGCCCCGCACATGTCCCTACTGAAGAAAGACTCCTTTTTATAGTCGGATAAAGCCTCCATAGCCTTCAAATGACTCAAGGCAGCCATGATGACGACGCTGGTCCTAGCGCTACACGATTTCAGCTGCACCTTCGTGATTGAGGTCAACGCGTCTGGAGTTGGAATTAGAGCTGTTATAATGCAAGATGGTCGACCCCTTGCTTATACCACTAAAGCTTTGTTTCCCTCACATCTTAAAATGTCTCTATATAATAAGAAAATGATTGCTATCATACACGCCGTCACAAAGTGGAGACCCTACCTGACCGGCCGACGCTTCTAGATTTAGACCGACCATCAAAGTCTTAAATATTTTTTGGAGTAGAAAATATCTTCCGTGGAGCAGCAACAATGGGTAACTAAACTTCTTGGCTTTGATTATGAAATTACTTATCGAAAGGGGAAAGAGAATATTATTGCAGATGCTTTATCACAGCTACCGGGACAAGCGAAAATTTCAGCCATCTCCCTTCCCTCCACTGACTTCCTCAAGGACATTAGGGAGGAATGGAAGAATGACCAATAGACGCGGGATATCATAGAAAAATTAAAGAATGATCTAGGTTTCATGGGCCACTAGGGATTTGAAGGACCTACGCTATCAAAGTCGAATTATGATTATTCCTTCTTCCCCTTGCATTCAGATTATTTTGCATGAGATGCACTCTTCACCTTCAGCAAGGCACTTTGGATTTCTGAGAACATATAAGAAGATGAAGCAAAACTTCTTTTGGAAGGGCATGAAAAAATCGATTTTTGATTATGTATCCAAATGAGGGTGAAGCAAAACTTCTTTTGGATAGGCATGAAAAAATTGATTTTTGATTATGTATCCAAATGTGATGTATGCCACCACCAGAAAGGTAAAATAATGGTAAATTCAGAAAAATTATAACCACCACCTATACCGGACTCAGCATGGACTGACATCTCTATGGATTTTATCAAAGGGCTGTTATCATCTCAAGGTAAAAGTATGATTTTTGTGGTGGTAGATCATCTAACTAAATATGCTCATTTTTGTACTATGAGACATCCTTATACCGCTGCCAACATTGCTCACCTTTTTGTAGAAAATATTGTAAAACTATATGGGATGCCAAGCTCTTCCAACTACAAGGCACCCAACTGAAGATGAGCATAGCCTACCATCCACAGACAGACGAGCAAACAGAAGTGGTGAATAGATGCCCTGAGACTTACTTACGGTTCTTCACTAGTGACCGGCCTAAAGAGTGGACAAGATGACTTCCTTGGGCAGAATAGTGGTACAACAGAACTTATCATTCATCAACCACATGTACCCCTTATAAGGTATTTTATGGCCAACCACCCCCTGTAATACCGAAATATGTAATTGGTGTGGCTAAAATAGATTAGGTCGATCAAAATTTAATTGATAGGGACAAGCTTCTACAGCTGCTGAAGGACAACCTAACTACTACTCAAGCCCATATGAAGCAACAAACAGACACTCACCGGAGCGAGTGAGAATTTTTAATAGGAGATTAGGTCTACCTTCTCCTACAACCATACAAGTAACTGTTAATCAACACTAGAGTATCGCTGAAGTTATCTCCATGATTCTATAGACCATATCAGATTTTGGAGCGTATTGGGGTTATGGCATACAAATTAAAGCTCTCAGATAACGTTAAGATCCAACCCATCTTTCACATATCCTTGCTAAAGTCAAAATTGGGAGAACGAGAGTTAGCTCAGACTCAGCTACCGAACACTACAAATAATTATGAGATTGAAGCCCAATCTGAAGCTATACTTGATCAGAGGATTGTGATGCTTCGATAACGCCCTTCAACTAAAGTACTCATGAAGTGGAATAACTTACCATCTGAAGACGCGACGTGGGAGTCTTATGAGGAGCTGAAGACCCGGTTCCTAGAGTTTATAGACCCTCAGCCTTGAGGACAAAACTGATTTTAAGAGGGTGGTCTTGATAAGACTCTGACAATGTTGAGTCATAATAACCCTATAAGTAATTAATAAAAACCCAGTGAGATTGTAATAAAACCCTACCTAGCCACTTCGATCCTATAAAAAAGTGTGGTTAGGGTTTAGATTAGGGCTTTACGGTTAGTGGCTATCGCTCCCTTTACTGGGTTAGTCGACCAGGATTTCCCCCTACTTAGGTTGGCTTTAGAGCCAACCTAGCCGCCCCTTGTTCCTACTAAGATAGGTCGGCTATAGAAGGAGCAAATGGGTAATTTTACTTAGACAAGCATCCCTTGGGGCTAGGGTTTAGAACCCTATATAATGATGTAGCTGCCCCCTCTCTTTTATCAAGCAAGAATCAATTCTATTTTAGCCTTGTTGGCTGACCCTAGGAGGGAGGAACCCAACCCCTATAGCGTTTCAAAGATTGATCCCCCTCAAATATCAAAATCTATAGAGCTCCATCTGGGGTTCTATCATTTACTCATGATTACTGACTTAATATTATCATCGTATGAGGGGTTTTTTTATTTTATATCGGTCTGGTAATATGTTGTGTTATACACACACACACACATATATATATATATATATATAGTAGGTGTATAACACATATCACATATGCAAGCCACACTGGATTATCATGAGCCATCACTTAATATAATTAAGCCCAAGCCAATGGGCCTAATCACTCACAATAGGATATAAGTGTGCATCGGTGTATCTCACCATGCCCTTTGATCATTAATCTCATCATCATCGATTCTGGCTAATCCTCGTCGCATCACCATGCATCCTGATCTCTAACCACGGCATTGTGGGTCTCGCTATCACTTCCACGCTCATGTCATGCCTCTCTATATAATTATAAAATAATCATAAGCGCATAGGTTCGACAATAAATGAGAAAAATGAAAGCTCGCAGGCCATAATAATAATAATAATCACAATTAGATATATTACAACATATGACTCATGATCATCCATCCACATTATACATCAAATATACACATCACATCATATATAGAATTACTAGATATATAATAATTAATTAAACTATTTAATTAATTATTTTTATGGAAATTAGGACATGTTGAGAATTTTTAAAATTATTAAGGGTATTTTTAGAATTATGGATAAAAGGATAGTCCTTGTAATTTTTAAAAATTTTGTGGGTATTTTAAAAATTCTGGATAAAATGATAGATGATGAAATTTCTCAAATTCTAAGGGGCATTATAATCTTTTTACCATCGAAAAAACCCTAATTCTTCTTTCTACCCTCTTCCAACTACCGTCGTCGTCGCCCATGCCTAGGCTACAGCACTGTGCACTACTATCACCTGCCTCTGCCCGCGGGGACCGTCCCCACAAGCGAGTGTTGCTGCCCTCGGGCAATCACCTCAGCGAGCTAGCCGCGAGTGCTGCCCCTGCGGCCTAGCCACGTGCAAGCACCTCCCCTTGCAGGCTAGCCACGGGCGAGCATCACCCCTTATGGGCAGCCCTTCCTACAGCCTTAGCTGCATGCAACCGCCCTAGTAGGGTGCTGCCCGTAGTCGGTCGCCCCTATAGACGGCCTGGCCATGGGTGGCTGCCCCTGCAAGGGGGCCTACCCGCAAGTGGCTGCACCCATCCTCACTGTATTCACTACAAAAATATAGTAAGAGTGCGTAGAACAGTTCTACGTGATTCAATCTCATCACATGTAGTTTAAGATTAATCTTTCACACGAACAACCTTGGCTCTGATACCACTATTGAGAAACAAAGCCGGAGCATCACATGCGTAGCGAAAGATCAAAACAAAATAGGTTTCCCACATAGATCAAGTTATCGTGCAAAAGATTAGGTCACGAGAAAGTCACAAAATCGAAAAATCACATTGTATGAGAGATTGTTTACCTAGGGAAATCATAGATCTCTGTATTTTTAGATCCGGATAGAGATGATGAAGGAGTTTAAGCGTCCTCCTCTCTAATAGTATCCACACAATGGATCTCAATAGTGATACTCTTCTAATCGTAGTCTTAGGTCTCGCAACTTTTGCGTAAAGGGAGGGAGGAGAATAGGAGGGAGTGACAAAAGTTATAATCTATCAACTATATGTCTCCCCTCCTATTTATAGAGAGCCATCAAAAACCCTATGGGTCACGCCTTAGAGGGTATTGTATCTCCATCCAATTATCTGCTAACCTTACATTATTGGATCTCTATCCAATAATCCTCTTTGACCTCTAATTAGGCCCCATGCAAGGAGTACATCAATGCAGGGTCTCATCTAATGAGAATATGGGCTAATTAGATCTTTATCCAATCTTCTATTCGCTGAAGCATCCACTATATGTTTGTGACCCTCTAGGCCCAAAACCGAGCTGGTCGTGAGTTGCTCCCAATAGAACTCCTTCTGATATAGTGAATTATTATCATTATAATAATTAATTCGACTCATCGACTATAGACGTACTAGGTCATTACACCATAGTCCCTAAACAATACAAGAGGATCAAATTAATCAAACCTATTAGTCCATAATTACAACATAACTATAGTCCATCGTCCAACTAATATATAAGAAATTGTATATTGAATATGGTACTGTCAGGCTATATACGGAATTTATCTTAGTCTTGCTTTAATCAGATTCTCCCAGAGAACACATTCTCTTTCAGTCTGAATGATCTTGGCTAGGGATTTGTCTAAGCAAGCACATATGAAATATTTCTCTCATGATACTGAGAGTGGATGATCATTTATTGATACTTAATTACCTTCATAAGGTTGGCTATCAATCCTGATAACCAACTATAGCAGATCTAAAACTTTCCAAACCTGTAAGTCTGACATCAAATAAAGGAGTACTCATACAATGCATCCTTAGTGTCTTAAGTCTAAGGACCAGATACACAACTGAGACTATGAAATCACTGTCTGACATTAAGTACCATTAACCATACAACATTCCATAAACGGATCAATCAGTGAACCATTCTCCAATGAGCACCTATACTATATATCCTTAGTGTCTCCACATAAGTGACTATGAGACCAGCTATCTCTTTCATATGAACTGGTATATAGTACAATTGTCTGTTCGGTTATCTCGTTGTCCCTCTCAAGTAACTTATGACCGGAATTATTTAGGATATATGTTTAAAGGTAAATCGATCTCATTATCATAATCTCATCATGATCTGATTCTTATTGCATAGAATCAAGGACATCACAATATATATGCAACAGATAATATAATGTAAGAATATGTCAATAATAATCATAAGTAAAAAGATCATGTACCATGTTAAACTATCATCACTCACATGATGGGTTTGTAGGGCACTTGTAACCAACATGAAATTAAGTGAAAAATTGATGGAGACATCACCCGTGGTTGTGGCTATGGTTTCCTAATGTTGATTGTTTTTTAACCACTCCTTTGGGAAGAATTTTGGGTAAACTTTTCAATACTTTTCTTTGGAGTATCCTATAATTTATAATATTTATAAAAGAAATTCACTGTGGTTCGAGGAAGAAGCCCATTAGCCTTTTTTTCCGTAGGTTTTTTGGTGTGGCTGTGATTCTTTATTTCGATCATTATACTTTAAAGAGACTCAATTCTATATGAATTTATGCATTGAGTTCGATAATGTATTTCATCATCATTGAGTGGGTCATCAAAGAAAACTCTGAGTGCCACCACTTATCATCAAAACTTAGATGCTGTATTTTTATATGAATTAGTCTCTTTCTTAATATAAGTAGTGTCACTTCTTATATCTGTTATTTGATATATCATATAGGCTTGTATGAGCCTTTTGAATTGTGTTTATAACACGTATTAATTAGCATTTGTTTGAAGATAAGCTTTCCACCATGTGAGTGTGATGGTTTTAGTTGTTTTGTTGACCTCGGTTGTTGATGAAGTGCTGCCAAGGATTCTTCCTCTCTGTTGCTGCTCTCGCCATGAAGTTATCCTAAGTCGGCTGGAAGGCTAAATAGAAGGAATAAGGATGCTACTGTTGTCCTACAACTATGGAAGTTTTGTTCACATGTTTTTCTCCGTCTCTTCTCTTTTTCTTCTGCAACTCTTCCCCTCCTTGTTCTCTCCCTCTTCTGCTCTTGGTACGTGACCAGGACTAGTGCAATGCAGAGAAGGCAAGAAGAGGGAGTCGCAGGTGGAAGTTGCGACTTGAGGAAGCGAGTTTCTAGTTTCTCACTGACCTAACTTTAGCTTGAGAAGACAGTGACCTCCTTTCCATATAGGTTATGATGGAAGGAGTCGTAAAGTAATTAAGACTCTTTTGAGAATAGGTGATGGGATGACTCCTTGGCATGTAAAGAGTTGCTTACACATAGAGTTCCTTGAGCCTGAGTACTTGTTGGACTAGGATTTGACCATGTGTTAGGTCGATGTGAGGCTGGCCTAGATAAGTCACTTCTTGCATCAAAGATTGAGATTAGACATGACTTGAATGAGCTATACTCAAATTCAACGATTGAGATTGGGCTTGGATTTGGATGAGCTGCATCTTGCTTCAATAGTCAAGATTGAGTTTAACTTGATTTGGATTGTCCATAATCATTCACCCCTTCTCTTTTACTAATACATCTCCTTATGTATCAATGAAGAAATAAAGATAGCTTGTATATCACCGTAGCTAATAATTAGATAGGGAAATTGAATTCGAATTATAAAGTATGGATTTATAACAGCGTCCAAAGTATTTATAACAGTCGCCTTTTACTTTGTGCGATATTTATCATTAGCATTTATAAGAGAGAACCACCTGAAGATGTTAGATAGCCACGAACTAAATAGTGGTTCGACACAAGGGACATGAAATTGCCTGTGTCAGCCAGCTTAATATGCAATCAACATGGAAAACATGGGTGCATGGCAAGTAGAAGGTGTAGTTCCATGGTATCTCATTAAGGCACACCGCACATGTCCCACACGATCCTACAATCGCCTCTGACGCCCCAGGCGGCCTCCTTTTCTCCACAAGATCATGGTCGTCCATCGTCCTCATCAACTTGCAAGTGGTTTTCCATTCGCCATCTGCCACTACCTTGGTGACGGTGCATCCACGATCCAATGCCCCATTCACAGCGAGGCGAGCAAATTCGGTTATCTTCTTACCCAGCAACACCAACAGTTCATGGAACATATGACTCTCGGGCGGCACTAACTCAGGGATGACCTCCTCCGATAGAGTCTCGAGCAGCTCAATTGTGATAGCTCTCTTGAAGGGCTCCACGAGATGCGTGTGGAAGTTGATGGATCGTCCCTGGGAGATGACAAGCATGGATTCTTCCATGGCACGGAAGGTGAACTCGATGATGAGCTTCCGATGGATGTCGCTGTTGTCGCTGGTGGAGTGGAGGGCCAGCTTGCTCGGCCCTAATGGTATCGCCATCAAAGATAGAGAGGATGGAGCACACGGTCATGAGCTGCTAATCTTCGAAGCAAGATATTCATAAGAAGAGGGTTGGGGTATTATTATACATTTGGATTTCTAAAGCTAGGCGTCCTTGAATGGAGGAACCAAATAAATCTATACATGGAAACATTTTATGTGTACAAAAGACATCTCAGAAATTAAGTTTGGTTATTCAATAAATAACTTATATATCTTTAGGATTTGATAATAGATCTAGTGAAAATATAAAAGAATTTATTGGAGATTTGTGTGAGGGGATGTACATGAGGATATCCGGTAAATTTGATTCATTTGAAAAAAATAAATAAAGAGAGAGATAAAAAGTAAGTGAAATTGTCAAAAGCTTTTGTCAGAGAAGATGTACAATAAGATTTGTAGTTAAGCTGAGATTTACTTATGTAGTCATACGATGAAGAATATTATCGATCCTGATAAGGAGTATTGTGTAAGAATAAAACTATAATGCAGAAAAATTTAATGTTATGATTATAATATAAAATCATAGATCAAGGATAGATTATGTCTACCTTTCAATACCATAATCAAATAGAGTACCTTGGACGTTTAAGCATCGCATTATAGATTGCACACAGATTAGATTCCTCATCTCTTCCTACTTGAGTAGGGATCAATCAAACAAGTGAGAGAGAAGATATCTTAGATGTGATGTTAGGGTGTGATTAGATCCTTAGAGGATCTTGTCATTGTATTGGGGTCTAGGAAAATATAATTATGAGAATCCCTCTAGTAAATCGGTTAAGATTTTTTAAAATAAATATTTTTATTAATCAATACCTTTTATCAAAATTCAAATAAATATTTAATATATTTTTATTCTAAGTTAATTCAGCTATAAAATCTTATATTCTCTCACTTGGCTCAACTAGTTAAAATATAAAATAAGTTATATAAGTAAAAAAATATTAATTATAATGTCTACTCAATCATGCATCATAATATTTTTTATGGATTGCTCAAAAACCAATCATAAGAATATGTTTATTAAATACTTTAGACTGTAACATCTTAATGAATGAATCAACAATCAATACAATAATACTTAAGTTATTAATTAATATTAATTATTTTTAGACTCTTTTACTAACCACTAATATTTCATCTTAATATGCTTAGAATGCTAAAATACTTATCATTCCTAGAGAAGAAAATTAATATGATATTATCATAAAATATCAATAATGGCTTGATAATTGAATTGACCATACTAAGTCGTGTGATAAAATTCTGTAATACTTAGCGACCTCAAAGCACGTTACAAAATTAGCTTAAATTATTGATAATATAATAATAAATTATTTTATATTTTCTTATAATTTGTTTCTCTAGCTAACATAAATATAAACCCTATTATCAAGGTAATTTACATAATCAACATATGACAATCTTATCATTTTAAACTAATCTGATATCCTATATATAAGCATATAGTCCTTCATTCTTTGTAGATATCTTATTACTCCATTTATAATCTTTGAATGTTTCATTCTTGATAGCTTAAATATTTTCCCAACGTTTTGATTGGATATATATAGTTTGGTATAGATATGAGCGTTAATAGGCTTCTAATTGTGTATAAGAGTATTATTCATTCAATTTTTTTCCAAGTCATATTTAAAACATTATCCTTTATTGAAATTTTCACCATTAGTTATAAGTCACATATTTGCTAAATAAAATTATATATTAAATTTTTTTAACACTTGATCAATGTATACTTTTTAAAATAATCTTAGTATTCATTGAGGTCTATCCCTAAGTATCTATATCCTAATTATATAATCACTTCATACGTATCATATCAATCATGTTAAGATTCTTAGTTCATATAATAAATCATGATTACTACTAGAAAAAAAAATATTATCCATGTACAAGACTAATATAATAAACTTACTCTCAATCATCTTCAGATATATACACTGATTAATAATATTTTTTTAAAATTTAAAAAAGTAATGATATCATAAAACTTTATATATTATTGTCTCGAATCTTGTTTAAGGTCATAAATAAATTTTTTAAGTTCACAAACTAACTAGATGCAATTCAATATTATAAGTAGCTATAAATGCTACGATGATTCTAATGATTTCTTTTTGAAGCTAAAGAAAAGAAAACATAATTATAGACAATACATTCTTTTTGAAAAAAACTTTGACCATAAGTCTAATTTTATATCATGTGATATTATCATTTAAGTTAAATTTAGTCATAAAGATCTATTTACAGTCAGGTCTTTGCAATTTATTAGATTATTTAATGAGTTCTCAAATGTCATTTTAGTTTATGGATTTTAACATGTATCATGCCACTTTTCATAATCATTATTTTTTTACTTATCAAAATGATAATAGATTATTTTTGTTCTTATTTCATAATTTAATTCTTATGATATATCATATAATCATAATAAATGATAATTTTCCTTTCCTTTTGAGATTTTCTTAAAATTATTGATTATGGTTGATCTACAAATTTGTTAGTAGCAATATCCTCATTTTGTGGGAATTCATTAATATTATTTTATTATTTATTTTCATCAAATTATTTAGTAATTTAAAGAATAAAAATTTCTCTTATAGAGAGTGGTAAAAGAGCATTAACCTACATCTTATTAAATCTCAAATTTTGATGAATTTATGGAGAAAAATGCTGTTGAGATAAAGTAATGCAGGAAAATCTTCGATTATGGACACGAACTATCATAAGACAAATTATCAAAGTAGGAGAATCAGATGTTAGACCAGATAAGCATCATGTTAAAGATTGGACATCATGCCGAAGGATTGATCGACATGTCGAAGGATGGACTCTATGCATTTAAAAAATTAGTAACAAATTGAATTTTTTGATTAAAGATGTTCTATTAGTAAATGGTTTAAAACATAACTTATTAATCATTAGTCAATTATCTGATAAGAGATATAATATTAAATTTAAATCTACTGCTTGCATCATAGAAATATCAAATAAAAATAATTCTATGATTACTTTAAGAAATGATAATGTTTATACTATTTATTTTGATGATTCTCATGATGAAACTTACTTTTCGATTTTAAACAATGATGCATAGCTTTAGCATAGGAGCTTAAGACATGCAATTATGAAATTAATCTCACAAATTAGAACTAAAAAACTTTATTTTTTTTAATTTTATAGGAATATATCGATGTTATTTTCAATAAATTTCCCAAAGTAAAGAAAATAATTTTGATGATGATTTTGAATTTAAATAGATTTGAATGATAATTATCCTCTCCAAAGTAACTTGGATATATCTACTTATAAAAAAATCTTATCCAAGGAATGGAAGTATATATATACACATCTTAAGGAGCTAATTATTGAAGATATATCAAAAGTTATTTAAACTCACTCTTCATTAAAAGAAATTTATTTATATATATGAATCAAGACCTTTTACTATTTATTCTCATATGATTCTTTCTTTTTATTAAAGAGTGAGTGATTTATCCAATAACTCATAATCTTTCACTTAACTTCTTAATGCTTATGATTTGAAATTTATGACTCTCTTGTATTCATAACTTGTGCATCCTATTTTGAAAATGAAAAGTAACTCGTATTTATGATAAAACAAGAGAAATAATGATTTATGCCTAGCTTATATGTTCAACAAGGAGATCTGTGATACTTTGTATTAGTAGTAACTTATGACTAACTTTTATTAGTTATTATTTTTTTAAAATTTAAAGTTTGATTGAATATTTAGGTTATAGTAATAATATCATGATCGAATTTATCCTAACCTCAATTCAAGAGTACCAATGAAAAAGTTTTACTTTGAATCGAAATTCATTAATTTTTTTTGGATCACATTTAGATAGGAGGAGTTTTATTAATACTCCATCAGACACTATCATCTCATAACTTAAATTTATTTATGATATTAATATCCTTCATATTATGATATCAAAATAGTTTTACAATTGTAATTTTAATGTAAAGGGAGTGAAATACCATGATACTAAGATATTATTCTCTTCCTTTTAATGATGACAAAGGGGGAGAGAGAAAACTAGTAACTTATATATTTCTCCTTTATGTTAATGACAAGGAAGAGAAGTAATAATAACTTTTTGATGATGTAGCAACTATTTTGCACGCTTATACATTATATATTTGATAAAATTAAGATATTTGTTTGAACTAGTTTGATAATCTAACTATAGATATGATGTAATGATTACTATTAAAAATTATTATAATTTCTTATTAGAATTATTTCGAATTAAATTCAAAGAGTAGCATTGAAAGGTTATCCTTTTTCAATTCGAGTTTATTATAATATTTCAAAATAGCATATAGATAGAGAGAGTTTAGTTAAAACTTTGTCATCAATTGGTAATCATAAAAAAAAGGGGAGATTATTAAATTTCCTTGATAATAAAATTAATTGATGATTTATGGATTAATATGCTTTTGAGATAAAGTGACACAGGAAAAACTTTGATCATGGACATGAACCATCACAGGACAAATTATTGAAGCAAAATAATCAAACGTTGGGCCGGAGAAGCAACATGACAGGCCAAAGATTGATCGATGTGCCGTATAATGGACTTCATGCCATGAGTTTGGACATCAGGCCAGAAGGATTTGGTATTGCACCAAAAGATCATATGTTGTAGGAAGTCAATATGCTGATAGATCGAGCGATACATCAAAGAAAAGGATGATGCCTCAAAGGTTTAGACGAAGTGCAGAATGATTAGATGACATGCCAGAATACTAGACAATATGTTGATTGCTTTATGATTGTGCTGATTAATTTCTGATTGTGCTAGATATGTGATTGAGTAGTTAAGCCTTGATCAAGATTGTTTGGTATTAAATCGAGTTGGTATTAGATAAAAACTATATCAACTCAATTAAAAGCCCATTCAGCCTAAACTAGGATCAAATTGGGCTAGTTAAAAGGCTAATTCAATGACTTGAAGCAGGCCTAGGTAGTGGTACCACCAAGCCCAAGCAGTGGTACCACCCAAAGTGCTAAAAAGCCCTATTTTATGCTTTCT
Organism: Ensete glaucum; assembly: GCA_021527575.1. Classification (NCBI taxonomy): domain Eukaryota; kingdom Viridiplantae; phylum Streptophyta; class Magnoliopsida; order Zingiberales; family Musaceae; genus Ensete; species Ensete glaucum. The sequence goes on along the minus strand of CM038552.1, from coordinate 18,065,665 downwards.
CGGGAGTTCCGATGATAGAACCGCCTATGGCCAATGATGCTACCACCAAAGCGACGGTGGTACTGCCTTAGTCGACCGTGGTACCGCCACAGCCTAGATTCCTTAACTCGATTCGGTAGTAGTACCACCCAATGCTGGTGGTAGTACTGTTAGTACCCTGAAATATCATGAATTTAAATTTTTGACTCCATTCTTGAAGCCTTTTGGGGTCTATTAATACCCCACTCATGCTTGCTTGATGGAGTAAGAATTCTTATGGTTAAAAGTGTTGTAAACTCTCTTAGAATATTGGTTGAGTCTCTTCCTCATTCTTAAGTTTAGAAGTATTTCTAAGTTGTAGAAGGGTTGATGTCTCTTATAAAAGAGAGGTGTAAAAGTTGTCTCCTGAGCTTGTTAAAAGGAGAAGAGGAGTAAATGTTTTCTGGTGAGTCTATTAAAAGAAGAGATTGTAATAAAAGTAGTTGATCTTCGCCTGTTAGAAAGAAGATCGGTAATAGAAGCTGGTAGCCTCGAGGGAAGAGAAATCGGGAGTGGACGTAGGTCGAGACGACCGAATCACTATAAATCAGTTTGCATCTTTCTCTTACTTTGATTTGTTATTGCTTATTGATTTACTTCATTCAGTATTATTGTTTGTACTTTTGGTTAAATGTATTTTCGATAGAAATTTATTAATCAAACTTTTTAAATCAGATTTTTTACGATAGCACTAATTCACTCCTCCTCTTAGTGTCATTACAATCTTAACACATCTCCTTAATATTAATATTAAGTTTTTAAGATTTTTTTTACTCTTATTGATTTTATCCTTGTATTGTGATTTAGGATAATAAAGCTTGTATCTCACTTTTCTAAAAATCTAATAAAAGGGTTAAAATACTATTTAGAATTGTTATATATATTATAAAATTTATCATGACTAGATAATTTTAACAAATATATCTAATTATTTATTATCTTCATTTATATACATCTCAAGGATATCAACAACCTAAGACATTTTATATATTAGATATAAATATTCATATTTTGATAGACTATCTATCAAGATGATAAGATTATAGGGTCATTAATCTTTTGTAAACTTGATATTTAAATTAATTATATACAAATTGACATACAGAATTTTTAAATCAACTTTTATTTATAAAATTATAGGAACATGTCATATATCCTTAAGATCTATGATATAGTTTATTTCTAGGCTTAGACAATAAATACCAAGTACCCACTTCTATCACTCTCACCTTAACATTATTCTTTATAATGACATTTTTATGCGATTTTTGAGTTAATAAGTTGAAGTATTATAACTAATTTACTAAGTATTTGAAGAGGCTTTTATTATATTTGATTTGCCAAAGAAAACTATCATTTTATTGTGAAGGATTTCTTTCATGACTGTGTATGACTTAGATGAATTATGATTTAGCTTTCTTGCCGTGTTACCCACTCCTTGGGTAATTGCTAGAATATTATGATGTTTTTCCTATTTCCAATTTTATTCTTCCTAACTGCACACGCTAGCTACAGTTGAAGTTTCACTTATCCTTACTTATCTTATAGTGAAACTTAAATAGACTAAACTAAAAAAGAGAGTTAAAATAATTGCATTAGAAATAACCATAAGATTCATACGTTTTGAGTTTTATAACTTTTCAGCCGAGGATATACTTTTTATATTTTTACTCTCAGACTGAGTTATAGTTATAGACGATAATAAAATCTTAATATTAACATATAAAACTGAGCTTATTAGACATTTTTAATGCATTCATTTTAATTATTTATTTCGTAAGACTTTCATTGGTTAAGTTTATAGCTCTTTCAACAAAAACAAGATCTAACGCACAATGTAAATTGCATGCGTTTTAAGTCATTCTAAATAATTTGATCTAAAAAATATCAATACATTAGATGCATGAGACTGCAATAAAAGATATATCATTGTAACAATATTAATGATTAAAGTTTTTTAAAAATATTAAATTATTGATAAAATTAAATATTGATATATCTAGCCTTCATTCAAATTTTACAATTATGAAGGACTAATGTTATCATTGTGAATTAATTTTATTTTCTTTGGGTATATAATACTAAACTACAAAGATATTCAAAATGATATTATCATATTTATCACATAATTATTAAAAAGATTCTCCTATAAAATTATCTAAATCTTCTAATTAATGTCATTCAACATCAACTCCTATCATCTTTTATAACTTTATTGATCCAAGCTACTATAAGATTAATATAAAATGTATAATATATTTAAAAATATAATAATAAATATTTATTATAATTTACACTCCATAAATCTATCATCCTAAGTTATTTTGATAGCTATCAATCATATAAAACAGAGAGATATAAGTTACAAATAATATTTATTAAAAAAATTTTAACATTGATCATTTAGAATATAAACTTTAATCGACACAACAAAAGTCACATAATGATAATGATCATGATAAAAATATATTTATCTTTGTGTGAGGATAAATATTATTTGATATTTTTAATCATATACTTATATATTTTAATAACTACATAACTATCTAAAAATAATAATTAAAAATTTTAAATATCACAATCAATAAATAAACAAACATCTTACGAATGATAATTTTTGCTAATATTTTACATCATATGAGAAAACTATAAAAACTTATAATTTATAACTTATAAATATTAAAAATACATTGAGTCAAAATTATGATTAATTTTAAAAGGCAGCTACTGAACCACAACCAATTAAGCAGCCAGGAATTGGACCAGCTTAATCATTAGTCCTTATAAAAGAGTTGGGTCTAATATAAAATAGGCCAATCAAAAGCATCGTCTAGTCAATATCCAATTTGGAGTCAAGATCGAAGTGATCGAAAGCAAGAATTGAGTCAAAATTTGGGGTCAAAATTGAGCTCTAGTCAAAAATTTGATTCGGACAGGAATTGAGTCAAAATTGGTTAAAAATCAATTTATTGGTGGATGGGTCAAACTTGAGTTTAACCAAGTTAGGTCAAAATCTCTTGCCGCGGCGAACTCGTCGCAACCGCATCTCTGCCGCGGACGACCAACTTACAGCGACCACATTTCAAGAATCCTCAAAAACCAATTTATTGAAAGATCGGTCAAAATTGACTTTAACCAAGTTAGGTCAAGATTGAGTTTAACTCGGTCAGGTCAAAATATCTGCGGCGAACTCCTCGCCGCGGCATCTCTGCCGCGCACGACCACCTTACAGCGGCCACCTTTCACGGGGACACAGCACCATCGTCCTCCGCCCGTTGAAACGTGCATCGCAGCGCCTCGTCATCCAACCTACGCGTCGGCGCTGCCAAGAACACGGTGAAATCGTTCCCCGTCACAACGTCGTCTCAGGCCAAGGACAACCCTGCCGCAATGCCTTCCTCTCCCGCAGCGACACCTAACGGATCAATCCCGGTTCAAAAACTGCTCCCGCGACCCCTCATCGGTTTGGTGACCTTTCCACTGCCGGCTACGTGTGTCATCATCGCCAGGCCACCTCCGCGACGCCTGTAGCGTCAAGCGGGCCGCTACACTCATTTGTCGCAGCCGCAACCCAGGCGAGCATCGGCGACGCCACCATCGGACTCGAAAATGGCCAAATGACATTCCCAAGGTCCCCTTCGACACCAATTGCACCGTAACACCTTCATCGGTGATCCTTTTAAGCTGCCGACGGCAGACCACCCGATCATCAGCACCTACAGCGCGGTTCCACCCACGTGTGCGAGGAAAACCTACACCTCCCACAAGCCACAACCAGGTGAGAGCATAGAGGGCCAAATTCGGGATTATCTAGTGCATACGGCACATGGCCAGTCCTGAAGGGGAGGAGGCGCACAATGGCCCGATGTAAGACAGATTGTCTAGTGCAAGCGAAACTAATTCAATAGTAATTCATAATTAGAATAAATCTAATTTCTTTCCTGATATACAATAATTTAGACTTTAAAGTAAACATCAATAATAAGAATAAAACTAATTCAATAGTAATTCATAATTGTAATAGATCTAATGTTTTAATAATTTATGATAAATTATATTTCAAAATAAATATCAATAGTAAAAATAAAATTATAATGTAACTTTTTTTAATATCAATATTAAAGCCTAATATCATCAAGGATCGATTGTATGTATTGTTTGATACCATAATCAAATAGGATACAATGTTGAAGTATAGACAATAATTGATTAACGAACAACGAACCAATCTGGATGTGAAGATTTAACAAAAGATAATTAAGTTATCTTTTTTTTTTTTTTTAAGATAGATGAACTTTTTTCTACTGTAAGATACCTTTAATCAGAATCTATCTTATCCTAAATTATTTGAGTCACAAAATCTCACATGTTATCCAGTAAATTACTATTTTCTTTGGTTTTGAGGTCTATCTCCGCCCTGGAGAAGAGAGTTTAGAATGCATAGACGCGACACAGTGTTGGGGTTTGTTTTCCATGGGGCACTTGATTCCCACCCAAGATGCTATTCGGATTCAATTCTGAAAGGGCTTAGATTCCGAGATGATTTTAACCTAACAAAATAGTTTTCTTAATGCTCATGGTTTATATCTCAAATTCCAAACCACGGCTTTAACTTATGATCAATTTATAAATATAACCAGATCTGACAGGAATATGATTACTGATCAAACTAACACAATGAATAATAACATTAATTCTGATCTCACTATGAAATGTGATGTCTCATATTATGCTTTTGATGGTCTTGCGGGGTACGTTATTTCTTAGCTAATCGAAAACTTTTTGACTGCTGGAAGCTCAAAATGTCATGCCTCAAGTCCAATACAAGCCGAACCTCTTGCAACAATGGAAGCTTTGACTCGTACCAAACTCCGTCTCACAACGATGCATTCTATATGCTAACAACAGTACTAAAGCTCCTTGGTTCTTGAGAGCTATTTTTGTTGATGTTTCATCATTAGCTTTAGAGCTCAATGTAAATGGCTTTAGATACATCACTAGGAATCAAAATATAAATAGCCCATAAACTGGCTGCTATAGGTTGCTATCTATGCTGATTCTTGTAATATATGGGAATCTGCTATTGACACAGTTGTCACCTGATTTCTGTCAAAGAAATCTGGTTTCTTTAACAAATAATAGATAATTTTCTTTTTTTCAAAAAAAATAAAAGAAAAAAAAGCTCACGGTTTAAGTCAGTGCATCATGATTTGATGGCGAGAGAGATAATTCCCTGTGGGCCGACATGTGAGGTGGTTGACTAACGCAGCCATAAACGAGTCCGTACAATATGGAATGGTTTTTTTTTATTTTATAATTGACGTGTATTGATTTCTCAAACACTTGATACAAATTTTAGCTCAATATGTCCGAATCCCAAAATATTTTGTAAAGGCAAAAGTTAGATTTAATCTGCAATCACAACATGCATAATCTTTGTCATAAGAATTCCCAACTTGTATATAGCGATTTGCAATTTGATGTGATGGAATCGTAATTGGAGGTAGGCAGGCAATCATCCGTCCAATAACAGCTGAAAAAGATGAATCATCAAATCAATACATATTATGAAAAATCGGAGAAGAATATAACGAACAAGTGAGCATTATCCAGCGATCCGTGTCCAGCCAACTTCAAACTTCTAGCTATAACACAATACCTCAAATTTGATGGGACATTATGATTTTTCAACATAAATTTTGTGTTATAATTCATGTAAATTTTTATAAGAGATTGATCTCCTAAAATTCTGTAGGGATTATTTCTTCTAAGATATTAGGCATAATAGTTAAAGAAATATTAATCTTATTCATGAGTTGTGGCTATAAATTTTTATATATGGTCTCAAAACCATAATCCTAATAAGACTCCTACTTTACTCAACCTCTCCTATTTCAACTAACTAAACTGAAACTTCAACTCCTAATCTAACTCCTAACCAGGCCTAGAGAGAATCTCATCTAAGTGAAACTCATTCTCTCTCTAATCCTAGCCGTCTCATCTCAACCCAGTCGACTTTCCCTCATCAAGGTGGGCAGGCCATTGGATTGATTACAAACTTGACTTGGTTGACTTCGATCCGAACCCAACTCCAATTCCTAAGCCGACTCCAGTTCAGCCTAATACTAACCTTACTATGATTTGGGCTGATTTATTATAATGGACTCAAATCTCCTCTTAATCAACCTAATATCAGGTTTAGGTTGGCCAATAGGACATAATCTAGGGACTTGACTTAATCAACTAGGACCCGACTCAACTAGGGTCCTAACAAACCTGTCATCTTCAAATCAGCTTTGTCCTTAATTCTGAGATTTATGTCTCCAGGTCCTAATCTACAACTCCTCATGAGGCTCACTCGTGCCCCTGTAGTAGGCATATCCTTCTCTTGCAGTCTAGCATCAATAGTAGTGACTAGACGGTGATGTATCTATCTTGGTCTTATAATCCCATATGATCATTAGCTGAACTTGGGCTTCCTCATCAACTTGGGTGTCGGTTGAATGGATCTAGGCTGATTCATCATTTTAAAACTTTCATTTGAGGTAGGATACCTGGAGGATCTACTGTATTTTTGATTTGATATACAAATCTGATCTCTAGGTTACGACCCGAATATGATCCCCAATTTTGTAAGATCCAAAGTAATAGGGGGACCACTTCTTTTAGAGTCGAATTTCCTACTGGTGGGCTGGAGATAGAGGGAAAGTTGATCTTCAACAGCATACTTTCTTTTGCTCTAGTGTTTATCGGGGGGATGTTTCTTCCTTGCATAAATTGTCATGTGGTTGTTCTTTAATAGTAGTCGGGCTTTCTTTTGGAATGAGGGCTACCCTCTGATAAGATCTCTAGTGGTGCGAGCCCGATCTGAGTCTGAGGTGGGTAGGAGCTGTGATTTTCTTGAGCCCATTTTCACTTCTCCTTCGTGTTGCTATCCTGTATCATGCCAAACTTCAGTAGCAATTAGTATCCCCTTGTAGATTAGAAGACTTGTTTATAATATAGAGTGAGCCTTAGTGTGGATTAGGGGTCAGCTAGCTTGCAAGAGGTGGTGCCGATCTCAACTCATATTATGTCTGTTCGAATTTCGAACATCTCACTTTGATATAGTAATACTAGGACTGATATAGATGGCATCGTGGTTGTAAGGGCCCTATAGATGGTCGACATGTGGATGCCTTCCTCCTATTCCTTCAGAATTTTAATCTCCATCCAGTCATAGGTTTCATGCTAGTACTATCGCTGGAGGGACCTGATCTTTTTGCAGTCATCGACAATGGAATGAAGATCATTAATAGGGAAGACTTTGAACCATATGGTTCGCTCCTGGGAGAGGTGGTGGAAGTAGCCTGAGATCTGGGAGTGCTGCATCAGAAGCCATAATTGGTTCAGCTGGATGTGATACTTCAAGAGGAGATTATCCTTGCTAACAAAGAGGCAAAGCTTTTGGAGATAAAGTATCATTGCAGGGGAAGATAGTGGTCGAATGATCCGTGTCTCCCGTGTCTCCTGGACAATCCTTTTAGCTTCGGCCTTTTGAAGATGTGGATAATAATATAGCCAAATATATGCTGGTGGTTCCTCCTGTAGATCAGCATATGGAGGTCTTGCAGCCTGGTAGGAAGTAGTCAGCTCGGTTTAGTGGAGGCACCTGAAATTTCAGCAAGCTTCTTCAAGCACTGTGTTGTAATTATGGTCACTTCGCTCCCTTGTTTCCCATGTAAGATCACATGTTTTCCTTTATTATTCATAAGGTCACTGGGGCTCCTGGTGTCGGTGAGGATGGTGATGAGCTGATGCTTGATGAGGCCATCCATTTATTATTTGTGGGTTCGCGTAGCCAGATGAAGCATGAAAGGTGCGGCCGATCGGTTGTAATTTTTCCTCCATTTCCTTCTCCTCGGGCTCGAGAGTCGCATCTTCGAGTTTAGGTTTTTCAGTAGGTTCAATCATAAGAAGTCATCCCTTCTTGCATCGGTGGTCGTGGCTCTACGGCTTATCACAATGCCAACACAATCCCTTCACGGATCTGTCATGAAGCTCTTCTCTAGTAAGTTTCTTTAGTTGAGAGGGTTAGCTAGAAGTGGATGGAGGTTTGTATGCTATTGGTCATAGTGTGGTTCTTGTCCTTCAGACATCTTGATTAAGCTAGTCCTCTTGAATTCGTGCGAAGGAGATCGCCACCGCCAATATATATGGCTCCCGCACTTTAACTTCTCCTAATATCTCTGGCTTTAATCCTTCGATAAAGATCCTTAGCAATTATTTTTCAGACCATTCATAGGCTTGTTTAGATAATCTCTCAAACTTGATCTGGTATTCCTAAACCATCAAGGTCTATCAGATCTTCGTGAGTTGACCATTGATGTTCTCGTACTTAGATGATCCAAAGCGGATTAGCAGCTCACTTTTAATTGTCTCTATATTGAGACTGTATGGGTGTGCTTGTATTAATTGAATTGCATCTCCCATAAGATGGATTGCAGCAATGTCCACCATGGAAGCCTTCGATGTCTGATGATAATGGAAATAGCGTTCCACACGTGAAAGCCATCCCGTCGGGTCTCCCTCTTCCCATCGAGGGAAGCCCATCCTCATGTGTGGCTACATCAAATCAGTGGCTTGTTCTTCCTTCTTGGTAAGCCTCTCTAAACTTTCACCTTGCTGTAATTTCATTGGACATGGAGATCGGCCAATTCTAAATTCTACGAATAAGGCGCGTAGTTTGTCCTCCATGCACGATTCGAAGGCCTCCAACTTGACATCGATCAGATCTATCGATTCCACGACATAAGACCCTAGATATATGGTGTCAAGATCATTCTCTTGCTTTTGGGTCAATTATATGAACCAGTTGGGTGGATTGGTGGCCGAAAGAGATAGTGGATCAAGGGTATATGTTGCTATTTTTGATTGATATTAGGGCTATGGTTTGGAGCTACTGTAGGAGCCATATAGGGGGTATGATGGCTGAGGGTTAAGATTAGAGGGATGGTTTAGGATTGTCATTGATGACAACAATAGATTTGGTAGGGATCTGGTGTGGATGCTACAAGTAGTACCGAGGGTAGTGTAGTAGAATTTTTTTGTCAAAGGGGGTTCTGTTGACGATGATGTTTGGGGCTATTGTAGAGGTTGTAAGGGGGGTTTAGTGACAAAGGTTTAAGGTTAGAGGGGTGGCTTAGGGTTGCCGTTGATGGTAGCAACCGATTTGATAGGGATTGATGGCTGAAAGGGTGATAGATCAAGATTGTGGTTTAAGGTTGATAGCTTGCGGTTTAGGTTGCTGTTGGTGCTATAGTTTGAGGGTGTGGCGGAGGCTAGAAAGAATTTCAGTAGTAGTGGTTTGAGATTGGGAAGAAGGTTTAGGATTACTATTAGGGGCAGCAACCGGGTTGACAAGGTTCGGGTGTTGGTGCAACAAGCTATGCCGAAGGGAAATGCTGTAGGATTCTTCGTCAAGGAACAACAGTTTTATGACGAAAGAATTCTACTAGTATGTCAAGGGTTTTAGGATGGTTTTGTCAGTAAGAGAATATGATAATAAAATATGGTAGCAAGTTTTTGGCAAAAATACGATAGCAAAGTAGTAGGCAACTATTTTGGCTGCAGTTTTATGCTACTATTTAGGCCGATCGTAAAATTAAAAAAAGGCTACGATAGCTGCGTCTTAAGGCTAGAGGAGTGCCTTAATGATGATATGGTTGGTGGCAGTAAATTCAATAGGATATGGTGGTTTACGAGAAGAAGATGGTAAAAGGTATAGCGGTAGAATTTTTCATCAAAAATTTCAGCAGTATAGATGTAAAATATGTAGTAGTTCGTATTGGGAAACCTTAGCAGGAGCATCACATGTGCAGCAAAAATCAAAACAAAAAAATAGTTTTTCGCATAGATCAAATCATCATGTAAAAGATTATGGTCGCGAGAAAGCCACAAAAATCGATAAAACTGCATCAGGTGATAGATTGATTACATAAGGAGATCATATATCCCTGTATTTTCAGATCCGGATGGCGAGATGAAGGAAGTTAAGTGTCTTCCTCTCTAACAATATCCACATGATGGATCTCTGCAGCGAAACTCCTCAAATCTGATCTCGCAACTCTTGCATAGAGAGAGGGAGGAGAATAGGAGGGGGAGATCAAAGCTGCAACCTATCAACCATGAGTCTCCCTTCCTATTTATAGAGAGCCACCAAAAACACTAGGGCTCCTGCTTTAGTGGGTATTGGATTTTTATCCAATTACATACTATACTTGCATTATTGGATCTCTATCCAATAATCTCCTCAGATCTCTAATTGGGCCTCAATCAAGGAGCCCATCAGCATAGGGTCACATCTAATAAGAATAGAGGCTAATTGGATCTCCACCAAATTCTTTATTCGTTAAAGTATCCATAATATATGTGTGACCCTCTAGGCCTGATACAGAGCTGACCGTGAGTCACTCCTATCAGAACTCCTTTGTATATAGTGAATTATTATCCCCATAATAATTCACTCAACTCATCGACTATGGACGTACTAGGCTACTATGCTATAGTCCCCAAACGGTACAAGGGGATCGAATCCATCGGACTTGTCTATCCTTAGTTACTGTATATCTATTATCCCTCATCCAACTAATATCCCAAAGATCATATATTAGACATAGTACTGTTAGGTCACATACGGAATCAGTTTGTCTTGCTCTAATCGGATTCTACCAAAGAACTCTTTCTCTCTCAATCTGAATGACCCTGGCTAGGGATTTGTTTGAGCAAGCATATATGGGATATTCTTCTTGCGATATAGTGGATGATTCTTTATTAACACTCAATTAACTTTGTAAGGTTGACTATCAATCTTGATAATCAGTTATACCAGATATGAAACTTTTCAAACCTATAAGTCTGGCATCAAAGAAAGGAGTACTCATACAAGGTATTCTTAGTGTCTCAAGTCTAAGGACCGGATACACAACTAGGACAATGAAATCGCTATCTTACATTAGGTATCATTAACTATACAACATTTCACAAGTAGATCAATCAATAAACTCATTCTCCAATGAGCACCTGTACTATATCCGTAGTGTCTTCATACAAGTGGCTATATGACCAGCTACCTCCATCATATGGATGGGTATATAGCATATCAATCTGTCCAGTTATCTCGATGTCCCTCTTGGGTAACCTATGATTGGGATTATTTAGGATCCGTGTTTAAAGGTGAATCGATCTTATTATCGTGATGTCATCACGATTCGATTTCCATTGCACAGAACCAAGGATATCACAATATATATGCAATATATAATACAATATGTGAATATACTAATAATAATCATAAGCAAAAAGATCGCACAATGTGTCACACATGCCATCACTCACGTGATTGGCATACAAGGCACTTGTAACTAGCAATCTCCCACTTAACCTAAAGCCAATCACCTATGTGTCTAATCCACATCAGACCCCTGTGATGCTCAAGTACAATCTGAGCTAGTGGCTATGTCAATGGATTTACAATGTTATCTTGGGTGAAACTCTTTCCATTGCTATATCTTTACAAGCTTTGATCTCTCTAATTAAGTGGAACCTCCTCAGAATAATTCTAATAAGACTGGGTTCCCTTGCTAGAGCTATCGCCCTATTGTTGTTGTTGTATATAGGAATCGACTCCATGCTACTCGGAACGATTCCCAAATCCCTAATGAACTCTTTCATCAATACCCCTTCCTTTATTATTTCTACTACATTAATGTATTCCATCTCTATGGTCGAGTCAATAGTAGTATATTTCTTGAAACTCTTCCAACTTATTGCTCCTCAATTTAGGGTGAAAATATATCCTAAGTTCGACTTGCTATCATTAATATCAGACTAAAAACTCAAGTCTGTGTAGCCCTCAACATAGAGGTTACCTCCTCCATATAGCAATAAAAGATTCTTAGTGCTTCTCAAGTACTTAAGAATATACTTTACTACATTCCATTGTTCTAAACCTGGATCCACCTGATACCTGCTCATGACACTCAGAGCATGCACTATATCAGGCCCGGTACATAGCGTAGCATACATGATAGACCCTATCATGAGGCATATGGCATCATAGCTATGTCCGCCCTTTCTTCAGGTGTCTTTGGGGACATACTCCTAGAAAGTGATATTTCATGTCTCATTGGTATGAGACCTCTCTTGGAATTCTTCGTGCCAAACCTTTTGACAATGAAGTCTATATACCTAGATTGTGACAAGTCAATCATCCTCTTGGATCTATCTCTATAGATCCATATCCCAAAAATATATGATGCTTCCCCTAACTCTTTCATGGAGAAGTTTATGGATAACCAAGCCTTTACTATGGAGAGCATTCCTACATTCTTCCCAATAATTAGGATGTCATCCACATACAGCACCAAGAAGGTGATAGTGCTCCCACTTACCTTTCTGTACACACAAGGCTCATCTTCATTTTTAACGAAGTCATAAGATGTGATCGCCTCATCAAATCTTATGTTCCAACTTTAGAAAACTTGCTTCAATCCATAAATGGATCTGAGTAGCCTACACACTTTATCTGGACTCTCTTTAGATATGAATACCTCTTGCTATATTATATATACCTCCTCCTCGATATTGCCATTGAGGAATGTCATTTTCACATCTATCTGCCAGATCTTATAATCATAGTGTGCTGCAATGGCTAAAAGAATTCTAATGGATTTAAGTATAGTTACAGGTGAAAAGGTTTCATCATAGTCAACTCCTTGTCTTTGACGATATCCTTTAATTACCAGCCTTGTCTTATAGGTCTCCATATTTTCATCTTCTCTGATATTCTTCTTAAAGATCTATTTGCAGTCGATGGGTGCGATACCCTCAGGTGCATCCACATGGTTCCAAACCATTTTAGAGTACATGAAATCCATCTCAGAATTTATGGCTTCTTGTCACTTCCAAGAGTCTATATTCATAATAGCCTTCTCATAGGTCTGAGGATCAACATCTTGAGAGTCCTCTCTACTGATATGTCCCACATATCTTTCAGGAGGGTGAGATACTCTACTTGACCTATGCAAAGTTGGAACTTATGTGTTAGGTACATGAACAGACCTAGACTCTGAAATGATGCTAGCGCTAGATTCTCCAACCTCACTCAACTCTATCTCACTCCTACTATTTCTACCAAGAATGTATTCCTTCTCAAGGAACACAGCTCTCTTGGCAAAAAAAGACCTTTCGATCCTTGAGATGATAGAAGTAATACCCTAAAGTTTTCTTAGGGTATCCCATGAACGTGCATTATTCTATCCTTGATTTCAACTTATTGAGATTGTGTCTTCTAACATGGGCAGGATAGCCCTAAATATTAACCACTTTAAGATCAGACTTTTTTTCTTTCCATATCTCATATGGTGTAGACACTACCGACTTTAATGAAACTCTATTCAGAAGGCAAGCTACAGTCTCTGGGGTGTACCCCCAAAATGAGACTAGTAGGTTAATGAAAATCATTATGGATTGCACTATATCTAATAGCATGCGACTCCTCCTTTCTGATACACCATTGAGGTGAGGTGTATAAGGAGGTGTCCATTCGGATAGAATCACATTGTCACTGAGGATATGGGTAAACTCCATACCTAAGTACTCTCCTCCTCGATCTGATTAAAGAGTCTTAATACTCTTTCCAATTTGGTTCTCCACTTCATTCTTTATTGTTCAAGAGTACCCACCTTTGCATCCTCTTGCCTCATGCTAAGGCTTCTGTTATCAACTTCGCCTCTATAAATTGAATTAATTTAGTTCTTTCGTTAAATTTATCTTTGAGCCAAGGTGCATGTGCCTCGAAGCTCCCTATGTCTTTAACACTATGCAAGATGAGTCCACTCCATCAGAATGAAGAACCCATGATCCACTCTTGCCTCTATAAGAGTTCATTTCCTTGAGCTCTATCCAAAGAAGCTCCATGCCTCCGCTCCATATTTTATCTTATACGTCGAGCCCCTTCATGCAGCTTGGATACTTTACCAAGTTCCATCCAAGGTGCTCCGCCTCTTGATTTGCATTGAGTTAATAGTGGCCCTCACGCTCACATTCCATAGGTTAGCCCTTTGTTGAGTCTTATTTCTATATTGACTCTAAGTATACCTTCGTATGACATTGTCATGGATTACTCCCCCACTTGATCTCATAATACATCCACAATGCATTACTTTATTCGAGATCATGCAATGACTCCTTGTTTCTCACTCGGTCCATTGAACTTTATAGAGATATTATCTTAAGGTACTCTTTCTCAACATATATGGTCTATTACATATGATTCTCCCTCTAGAGAACCAGGACCTATCCCTCCTGGATATTGTTAGAACTATTGCAGATTCTAAGCTTGGGGTGATCTCTATAGAGGATTGGTTTCCTTAGAACTCTATAGGGGTTCATCCCTTCTTGGTTTTCTATGTAAAGGCTGAAAAATAATTAATCTCTTGATGATGAAAAGAAGAGAGGATACAAGCTATTTATAGGGCTTATAAGCCCTAACTCCTAATAGGACTCCTACTCCAACAAACTCTAACTTCTAATCAACATCTACTCTAAGTAAACTAAGACTCCTACTAAACCAAGACTCTTCTTCCCCTCAACTCCTAACCCTTGGCCAACTCTTAACCATGATTTGGTTAGTGGCTGTAGGGGTCTCCAACTCCTAATTTTATTTTTATTCTACCCTAGAGACAATCCAAGCTAAGTGAGACTCTCCCCCTCTTGCCCTAGCTAGCCTCTCTTAAGAGGAGGAGACGGTTAGGAGACTCCCATCCTATAAAAACTCCTCCCTAGCCCTAGCCAACCACTTCTTTACTAGGGGGTGGCGGTTAGATTATGGTTTATTACATTCATGACTCAATTGACTCTGACCTATATCCAACTTTGACTCCTAATCAGACTTCAATTCAACTGAATCCTAACCCTACTAGGATTTAGGCTAATTTATTACAATAGACTCAAATATTCTCCTAGCTGACCTAATGTCAGGTCTAGGTTAGCCAACAAGGCCCAATTTAAGGACTCGACTCAATCGACTAAGACCCGACTTAGTTGGGTCCTAACAAATTCGCCCTTTTTAAATTAACCTTGTCCTCAAGGCTGAGACTCAATGACTCCGAGTCCTAATCTGTAGCTTCTCATGAGGTTTCTTCGTTGCCCTTGTAGATGGCGTACCATGCTCCTGTAGTCTAGCATTAGTAGTAGTGTTTGGATGGTGATGCATTACGATCCTACGATCCCATGCAATTATCAATTGAACCTAGGTCTCCTCATTAACTTGGGTGTTAGGTGAATAGATCTAGGTTGAGTCATCCTCTCTAAACTTTCATTTACAGTGAGATTCTTGGAGGATTAGTTGCAATTTTGAATTAGTATGCAGATCTGATCCACAAGGCTCCAATGTGATCTCCAATTTTGTAAGGTTCAAAAAAATTGGGAGACCACTTTCGTAAGGCTTGAGTCTTTATTGATTCCTATTGGTAGGGCTGAAGACAAAGGAAGACTCAATCTTCAATAGCAAACTTCCTTCTACTCTACTATTTATCGGGTGGCTATTTCTTTCTAGCGTGGGCTAGCGTGTGGTTGTTCTTTAATGATAGCCAAACATTCCTCTAAGATGGTGGTTGCCCTCTAGTAGAGTCCATGGTAATGTGAGCTTGATCTAAGTATGAAGAGAGTAGAAGCTATGCTACTAACCTATATCATGCCAAACCACAAATTCAGCATTGGTCAACATGTTCTCATGGTAGATTGATAGCTTCAAGTGATATGGAGAGAAGGCTTTGCTAATATAGGCTAGGGGTTGGCCATCTTGTATGTGGATAACACAAATTCTAGCTCTCGATGGGTCAATCACAAATATTTTATCGAAGTCGGGTAAATCTATGTTAGAACCTAGCGAAATCTAAGCTTAGGATGATCTCTATAAGGGATCGACTTCCTTGGAACTCTATAGAGGTTCCACCCTCCAAGTTACTGCTCAAAGATTGCTGAAAGCATTCATCTATTTATGAAGAAAAGTGGATGATTACAAGGCTATTTATAGGCCTTCTAAACCCTAATTCCTAATAGGACTCATACTCCAAAACTCCTACTCCTAACAACTCTAATGGAACTCCTAATGCTTCTCTGAGAAGCAACCTCTAACCGACCCATCTAGGGGTGGCCGGTTGCTTATTGATTCATAATCATACTCTAACTTAACCCCACCTTAACTAACCCTTATTTAACTAGGATAAGGGGTGGCTTACTAGGGTTACACATGCCTCCAAATATCTTCTCTCAATAATGTCCTAACCTAGGTGACCTCTTCATTTCTTTAATAGGGGTTGGCTAGATAGGATTTACATGTATATCCTCTTCAGTGAAATTAAATTAGGACTCCCCTAGCTAGAGTCCTTACAGATCCACCCTTTTCAAATCAGCCTTGTCCTCAAGGCTGACGCTTCATGAATTCTGGGAATTTGATCTTCAAGTTATCATAGTTCTCCCAAGTGGCATCTTTTGCTAGTAGGTTCACCCACTGTATTAGTACCTCAGTAGTGGGTCGTCATCGTCAAGTCACGATTCATCGAGCAATAATGACACGGTTGAATCTGGAGCTCTCCTTGGGTAGTCATATATGGTAGGTGGCTTTAGGCTATCTTGTTTTATCCCAACTTGAGCTTTAAGCATGACACATGGAAGACTGGGTGGATTTGGGAGCTGACGAGTAAGTCTAATATGCATGCTACTGCCCCGATGTGCTCCAAAATCTGGTAGGGTCCATAGAACCGAGGTGAAAGCTTCATGGATGCTCTGGTCTGGATCGACGTTTGCTTGTATGACTGGAGCTATAGAAAAACCCAATCTCCCATTGAAAATTCTCTTTCACCGTTGTGTTGATCATATTACTGTTTCATCCTCGCTTGAGCTGTAGTGAGATTATCTTTTAGTAATTTTAGCATTTTATCTCTGTCTTGTAGTTCTTTGTTTCCTTGTTCTACTTTAGAGTTGCCCAATATATATTTTGAGATTACAGGGGGAGGTCAAACATACATAGCCTCGTAGGGAGTACATTTTGTGGGTTAATGATAAGTTGTATTATACTACCACTCAGCCTAGGGAAGCCACTTTGTCCACACTTTTGGTCAGTCACTAGTGAAGCATCTTAGGCATATCTCCAAGCACCTATTCACCACTTCACTCTACCATTAGTTTGTAAGTGATATGTATTAGGATCAATTGGAACTAAGAGGAGGAGGGGGAAAACTTTTCGCTTGAAGCAAGATAAGAAAATCGGAAGCTTTTCATTCAAGTAAAGAAATTGAATGATTCAAAAATAAAATACAAAGTTTCTTGGAAGTGATTGACTTGAAACCTTGCTTTCAAGGAGTAAATAAAAATGGAAGTGTCACTTGATATTTTGTTGAATATAATTAAGAGCCCGACAATTGTAAGTAGTAAATGAAATAAGGAACACTTATAATTTATAGTGGTTCAGCCACAACTTTGGCCTATGTCCACTTCCCGAGTCCTCCTCTTTGAGGCACACTGACATATACTATTGATCTCCTTTAGGTGAAGATCAAACCCTTACAACATTTTAAGGGAGACAAGATTACACACTTGGATTACTCCCTTACTCCTTTTCTTTTTTTTACAATTCACATATAATATTTTCTTAGAATATAATCTCCAAAATTATTACATAGAATGAAAGAAAACTTTGGATATTTATAGCCCTAAATAGCTTTAGAATTTTGGAGCCAAAATTCAAACATACTCAAAAAATCCGGGTACAGGCGGTTCAATTGCCCGAAATCCTGGTATTGGCGGTTTACTCACTTGTCCTAGGTGGTTTAGCCACCATCAATTGCTCAAAAACCTAGGCAATGATGGTTTACCCATTGCTTACCGATGGTTTACCCAATAGTAGACTCGGTTGCCTCTTTGAGTTAATTTCTAAATTACACTCAAATCAGACTCACTCTTAATCTATGACTTAAAGATTACAATCATAATAGCCAATACATCCACATCATGACCTTTCCAACTCCCGACAAGCATTTCGACTATCTCCAATAATCTTCCAACGAGTCTCGATCTTCTTTTGGCAAACTCCCTTGTGCCATCCGGGTAAGCTCCCGATACCTTCGGCGAGTTGCCGATGCACTCCTAGCGAGTTCCCAACCGCATCATCTGAACCCTAGCTCGGACTTGACTTTGGTTAATTCTGATTATCATATTCTCTCTATCGTAGTTAATCCTACATTAATTGACTTCCCGTTATGTCCATCTTTAGGAAACCTCAGTGGGAGCATCACGTGCGTAGTAGAAATCACAATAAAAATTGGTTTCCCATGTAAATCAAATGGTCGTGCAAAATATTGGGGTCACGAGAAAAATATAAAAATCGATAAAATCGCAATGTGTGAGAGATTGATTTTACTAAGGGAGATCGTATATCCATGTATTTCCAGATCCGAATGGAGAGGATGAAGGAGGTCAAGCATCCTCCTCTCTAGCAGTATCCACACAATGGATCTCTACAGCGAAACTCCTCTAATTTGATCTCGCAACTCTTGCATAGAGGGAGGGAGGAGAATAGGAGGTGGCGGCTAAAGCTGCAGCCTATCAACCATGAGTCTCCCTTCCTATTTAAAGAGAGCCATCAAAAACCCTAGGGCTCCTACCTTAGTGGGTATTAGATCTCCATCCAATTACCCACTAACCTTATATTATTGGATCTCTATCCAATAATCTCCTTAGGCCTCTAACTGGGCCTTAATCAAAGAGCCCATTAGCATAGAGTCTCATCTAATAAGAATAGGGGCTAATTAGATCTCCATCCAATCCTCTATTCGCTGAAGCATCCACCATATGTGTGTGACCCTCTAGTGCTGATACTAAGCTGGCCGTGAGTCACTCCCATCAGAACTCCTTCTGATATAGTTAATTATTATCCTTATAATAATTCACTCGACTCATCGACTATGAACGTACTAGGCCACTATGCTATAGTCCGTAGATGGTATAGGGGAGATCAAATCCATCGGACCTGTTTGTCCACAGTTACTGTGTATCTATATTCCCTCATACAACTAATATCCTGGAGACCGTATATTGGACATGGTATTGTCAGACCACATATAGAATCTGTTATAGTCTCGCTCTAATAGGATTCTCTCGGAGCTCTCTCTCTCTCAATCCGAATGACCCTAGCTAGAGATTTATCTGAGCAAGTACATATGGGATATTCCTCTCATGATATTGAGAGTGGATGATCCTCTATTGACACTCAATTGCCTTTGTAAGGTTGGCTACCAATCTCGATAACCAATTATACCAGATCTGAAACTTTCCAAACCTATAAGTTTGGTGTCAAAGAAAAGAGTACTCATACAAGACATCCTTTGTATCTCAAGTCAAAGGACTAGATACACAACTGGGACTATGGAATCACTGTCTGACATTAGGTATCATCAACCATACAGTATTCTATAAGCATATCAATTAGTAAACTCATTATCTAATGAGCACCTGTACTATATCCTTAGTGTCTCCACACAAGTGGCTATAAGACCATTCGCCTCTATCATATAGACATGTATATAGTACACCGGTCTGTCCAGTTATCTCGATGTCCCTCTCGAGTAACCTATGACCAGAATTATTTAGGATCTGTGTTTAAAGGTGAATCAATCTCATTATTGTGATCTCATCATGATTCGATTCTCATTGCATAGAACTAAGAACATTATATATATATATGCTACAGAAAATACAATATGAGAATATGTCAATATTAATCATAAGCAAAAAGATCACACAATGTGTCACACGTGTCATCACTCATGTGATTGGCTTGCAAGGCACCTGTAACTAGCAATCTCCCATGATCGCTCTAATCAGATGGAACCTCCTCAGAACAATTCTGATGAGACCTGGGTTCCTTTGTTATAGTTATCGCCCTGTCGCTGTCACAATATATGGGAGTTAGCTCCATGCTGCTTGGCATAACTCCTAAATCCTTAATGAACTTCTTCATCCAAACCCCTTCCTTTACTGCTTTTGCTGTAGTAATATATTCTGCCTCTGTGGTCGAGTCAGAAGTAGTATTTTTGCTTGGAACTCTTCTAGTTTACTGCTTCTCTATTTAAGGTGAAAATATACCATAAATTTGATTTGCTATTATCAATGTCAGACTGAAAACTCGAGTCTGTGTAACCCTCAACATGGAGGCTACCTCCTTTATATACCAATAAAAGATCCTTAGTCCTTTTCAAGTACTTAAGGATACACTTCATTGCCTTTCAGTGTTCTAAACTTGGATATACATGATACTTGCTCATGACACTTAAAGCATGTGCTATATCAGGCTTGGTACATAGCATCACATATATAATAGACCCTATCGATGAGGTATAAGGTATCTTATCCATGTTTGTCCTTTCTTCATGAGTCTTTAGGGATATACTCCTAGAAAGTGATATTCTATGTCTTATCGATATGAGACCTCTCTTGGAATTCTCTATATCAAACCTTTTGACAATGGAGTCTATGTACCTAGACTGAGATAAGCCAAGCATTCTTTTGGATCTATCTTTTATAGATCCGGATCTCCAAAATATATGATGCTTTCCCATAGTCTTTAATGGAGAAGTTTCTAGATAGCCAAGCCTTTACTATGGAGAGCATTCTGCTAGTTACAGGTGCCTTGCTAGCCAATCACGTGAGTGATGGCACGTGTGACACGCTGTGTGATCTTTTTACTTATGATTAATATTAGTATATTCTCATATTATATTATCTATAGCATATATATTGTGATGTCCTTGGTTCTATGCAATGGGAATCGAATCATGATGAGATCACAATAATGAGATCAATTCACCCTTAAACACAAATCCTAAATAATTCTGGTCATAGGTTACTCGAGATAGACATCGAGATAACCGAACAAACCGGTGTACTATATACCCATCCATATGATGGAGGTGGCTGGTCTCATAGCCACTTGTGTGGAGACAATAAGGATATAGTACAGATGCTCATTGGAGAATGAGTTCACTGATTGATCCACTTATTAAATGATGTATGGTTAATGATACCTAATGTCAGACAGTGATTCCATAGTCTTAGTTGTGTAGCTGGTCCTTAGACTTGAGACACCAAGAATGTCTTGTTTGAGTACTCCTTTCTTTGATGCTAGACTTACAGGTTTGGAAAGTTCCAGATTTGGTACAACTAGTTATCGGGATTGGTAGCCAACCTTACGAAGGAAAGTAAGTATCAATAGTGGATCATCCACTCTCAGTATCATAAGAGGAATATCCTATATGTGCTTGCTCAGACAAATCCCTAGCTAGGGCCATTCGAATTGAGAGAGAAAGAGTTCTCCAAGAGAATCCGATTAGAGCGAGACTATAACGGATTCTGTATGTGACCTGACAATACTATGTCCAATATACATTCTCTGGGATATTAGTTGGATGAAGGATTACAGATACATGGTAACTGATGACAGATAGGTCCGATGGATTCGATCCCCTGTACCGTCTAGAGACTATGGCGTGGTAGCCTAGTATGTTCATAATAATGAGTCGAGTGAATTATTATGAGGATAATAATTCACTATATCAGAAAGAGTTCTGATGGGAGAGACTCACAGCCAGCTCAATATCGGGCCTAAAGGGTCACACACATATAGTGGATGCTTCAGCGAATAGAGGATTAGATGGAGATCCAATTAGCCCCTATTCTCATTAGATGAGACTCTATGCTGATGGGCTCCTTGATTAAGACCCAATTAAAGGCCTAAGGTGATTATTATATTGAGATCTAATAATGCAAGGTTATTGGGTAATTGGATGGAGATCCAATACCCACTACTAAGGCAGGAGGCCTAGGGTTTTTGGTGGCTCTCTATAAATAGGAAGAGAGACTCATGATTGATTGGCTGCAGCTCTACCCACCACCTCCTATTCTCCTCCCTCCTCCTAGCCAGCAGGGACGACGGCGGTGGTGTACATGGGGCAAGAAGGGTTAGGGCATCCTTTTCTCAAAAAGGATGATCCTGCCCATCCGAATTTTAAAATTTTCGAGGACTGTCCTCATCTACAAAATTTAAAAAATACCCTCAATAATTCTAAAAATTTCGAGGACTGTCCTCACATCCAGAATTACGAAAATGATCTTGACAATTCTAAAATTTCGAGCATGTCCTACTTTCTAGAGAAATAATTAATTAAATAGTTTAATTAATTATTATATATATCAAGTAATCCTACATATGATGTGATGTACATATAATGTATGATGAGGATGGATGATCATGAGCCATGTGTTGTGATGTGTGTAATTGTGATTATTATTATTATTATTGGGACCTGCAAGACTATGTTTTTCTTATTTATTATTAGGCCTGCGTGCTTGTGATTAGTTATAATTGCAATCAGAGGTGCAGTGGGAATCACAAAGAGTTGTCTACCCTTTGGGATTAGTATAATTGGTCGAGTCCCTCGAGATTGCATTAAGATGCTAATTGGATCCCGATCCCCACTAGGAGTTTGCTAGAGACTTTCGTCTCACGTGTCGAGGGTGTCGCGTGATTTGCTAAAAAAATAGTGGTACTATATTAAGATAAAAGTCCATATCTTAATTAGTATTTTTTATAAAATTTATATGTGATTTAATTTACGATATATTTTGATTGTTGTTTATAAAACCCCTATGTGGCATACTTGATGCCAACCGCCTCATTGGTCCAAAAGCTCCATAATTTGATGATTGTTCTTATGGAAGATAAAATCATATATGTCCTTAACATGATTATGCCCATGCTGGAGGAAAGGATAAGCGAGGATGAGATCGCTTGTTTCGTGAAGTATATAGATAATCCTAGAGGATAACCTGTGTATTTATCTTATACTTCAATCCTTACCAGATTCCTTTTCACAGTCCATTATTAACTTTAATATGAACAAGTTTGAGGTGACTCTCCCTGAGCTCCTTAATATGTTGAGGGAAGTTGAGTGTCATCAAGAAAGAGAAGCAAGTTCTCTATATTGGTGAGACTAATAGGAAAAGGAATGCTAGTAAGACCTTTAAGAAGGGCAAGGGCAAAGAAAGACTGGGTAAGGCAAAGGTTGTTAAGAAAGACTTGGCAAAGGACAAAGGACAGTGCTTCTACTATGGCCAAGATGGGAATTGGAAGAGGAATTGTAAGGACTACCTTGCAGATAAGGTGAAATAGAAGCTTGGAGAAGCTTTAGTTATATTCATGATTAGTCTTCACTTATCAGATTTTCATGATAATACATGGGTATTAAATATCGGGAGTGCTTATCATATCTGTAATTTGTTGCAAGTTCTTACAAGACCTAGGAGACTGGCTAGAGGCGAGATGGACCTCAAAATGGGCAATGCAACAAGAGTTGCTACAGTTACTATTGGGGAGGAGGGGGATTTTACATCTGCCTAGTAGAGTTATTATTGCATTAGATGCATGCTATTTTGTTCCCTCTATTATAAAAAATATTATTTATATCTCTTGTTTGATAATTAGTGAACATAAATTAGTTTTTGAGAATAATAGTTGTTCAATAATTATGGATGATGAGATCATCACTAGAGGGACCCTTACAAATGGCTTATATGTGTTAGACACTTCTCTATACATCATGAATATAAATATATCGAAGAGGAAAAGAGATGAGGTGAATAATGCATACTTATGACATTGTAGGCTAGGTCATATACATGAGGGAAGGATTCAAAAATTACTGAAAGATGGATACTTAGACCCATTTGACTATATACAACTTGTGAACCTTGCCTTCGTAGGAAAATGACCAACTCTCCTTTAGTGGAACCGGAGAGAGCTACCAAGTTATTGGAACTTATACATAGTGATGTATGTGGTCCCATGTCGACTCAGGCTATAGGTGGTTACTCATACTTCATTACATTCACTGATGATTTCTCTAGGTATGTACACATGTACTTAATGAAATAAAATTTGAGGCCTTTAAAATATTGAGGGAATATAAGAATGAGGTAGAGAACCAAATTGGAAAGAGTATTAAGACTCTTCAATCAGATCGAAGAGGAGAGTACTTGAGTACAGAGTTCACCAATTTCCTCAAGGACAATGAGATTCTATCCCAGTGGACACCTCCTTGTACACCTCAGTTTAATGGTGTATCATAAAGGAGGAATCGCACGTTGTTAGACATGGTGCGGTATGTGATGAGTTTCACAAATCTACCTATCTCATTCTAGGGGTACGCCCTAAAGACTGTAGCTTACCTTCTGAACAGAGTTCTATCAAAGTCGGTAGTGTCTACACCATATGAGATATAGAAAGAAAAGAAGCCCGATCTTAAGATGGTTAAGATTTGGGGCTGTCTTGCACACGCTAGCAGATACAACCCTGACAAGTTGGAATTAAGGACAGAATGGTGCACATTCTAGCATACCTAAAGGAAACTTATGGGTATTATTTCTTTCACCCTGAGGACCGAAAGGTCTTTGTTGCCAAGAGAGCCGTGTTCCTTGAGAAGGAACACATTCTTGGTGGAAATAGTGGAGATAGAATTGAGTGAGGTTGGAGAACCTAGCTCGAGCACCATTCCAGAGCCCAAGCCTGTTTAGGTACCTAACACATAAATTTCAACTTTACACAGGTCTAGTAAAGTATATCACTCTCTTGAAAGATATGTGAGACATATCAGTGGAGATGACTCTCAGGATGTTGATCCTCAGACCTACGAGAAGGCTATTATGAGTATAGACTCCGGGAAGTAGTAAAAAGCCATGAATTATAAGATGGATTCCATGTACTCTAATAAGGTTTGGAATCTTATGGATGCACCTGAGGGTATTGTACCTATCGGTTGCAAATGGATCTTCAAGAAAAAGATCAGAGTGGATGAAAAGGTATAGACCTATAAAGCAAGGCTAGTAGCTAAAGGATATTGTCAAAGACAAGGAGTTGACTATGATGAAACCTTTTCACCTATAGCTATGCTTAAGTCCATTAGAATTATTTTGGTCATTGCAGCACACTATGACTATGAGATCTGGCAGATAGATGTCAAAACAACATTCCTCAATGGCAATGTTGAGGAGGAGGTGTATATGATATAGCCAGAGATATTCGTATCCAAAAAGAGTCCAGATAAAGTGTGCAAGTTACTTAGATCCATTTATGGATTGAAGCAAGCTTCCCGAAGTTAGAACATAAGATATGATAAGGTGATCAGATCTTATAGATAGATCCAAGAGGATACTTGGCTTATCCCAATCTAGGTATATAGACTCCATTGTCACTTTCTAGGAGTATGTCCTCAAAGACTCATGAAGAAATGACAGACATGGATAAGATACTTTATGCTTCATTGATAGGGTTTGATGATTTTTGGTTAAGTGGTCACCATGCCCAAATATTAGGTTGGCTCTGATACCAAATATCACCCAGGTTGATGAGCTAATTATCCTGTGAACTATTGTTTGACCCAACCATTAGCCAAAATGCTTGAGCCGGGAGTTATCAGTAATACACTCATCAACCCTTATAAGGCATTCATATGTTCCCACTTTTCTAATGTGGGACCAAGGGGTGTTACAGGTTATTCCTCCAATTTTTTTATGATCTTACTGGTCCCTAGATTATCTTGCCATTACCTCCTAATATTTTCAAGGAAGTTGCTGGTCGGAAGGGAAACGGCTGAAAATTCAACTTGCTCGGGTAGCCACAAAAGCATATCTATAACAACATTCTCTTTCCCTTTTTTGTAAGTTATTTCATAATTGTTAAATCTCATATTTTGATGATAAAATTAATTAATTAGTTTTATAATCTAACTTGTGTTAAAGAAAGTGATGCACGATTAACTGCTATAGTAAAAGCACATTACAATCAGATGTTGGGATGGAGTTAAGTTCTAACATCGGTTTGAGGTTCGGACGTTGTTGTTGGGAGCTCGCCGAGAACTCATAATAAGTTTGCTTAGAAGTTCGTCAGGAGTTCGCTAATAGGTTGTTGGGAGCTTGTTGAGAGTTCACCAGAAGAATGGTGTAAGTTCGTTGGGAGTTCATTGAAGGAAATCATGAGCTCGCCAGGGGTTCATCGGAAGGATGCTGGGAGCTTGCTAAGAGACGATCAGATAATGAAGAATGTGTGTTGAGAGTCGTAGCTAGCATCATAATGAGAGTTAGTTTTACTAACTCAATTAAAAAACTATTAGGCCTTAATTGTGGCTGCTTTAGACTTACTATAAAAGTCATTTCAGTAGCCCAAGGTTAGATAAAACACGATCTTTAAAGATAGTCTCCAAGATGACACAGTCTTCAAAGATATGTCAGGTGGTTGACCCACCCAGACTGGGCGTTGATCCACCTAGACATAGTCTCTCAGACAATGTCAGGCAGTTGAACCATCCAGACAGTCTCCCAGCCTCTATCAGACAATTGAACTGCCCAGAACACAGTCTTTGAAACTAGCACCTCGGGAACACTTAAAATTTAATTTTTTACTCCACTTTTGAAGCCATTTGGGGCCTATAAAGACTCCAACCATTTTTGTTGGAGTATGTAAGTAATTAAGAGAAAAATCTTATGAAAATATTGTTATAATTAAGAGCTTCTCCTCATTCACTTTGTGTAGTTTTTGTTTAAAGGAGAGTTAGATACTTGTAAGTAAAAAGAGAATACAGTTGTAAGAGGGTAGTTGATCTTCACCTATTGAAGGAAGATCAATAATAAAAGCGGATGACCTCAATGGAGGAGGAATCGGGAGTGGATGTAGGTCACGAGACTGAACTATCATAAAATGGGTTTGCTTTCTCTTCTTTGCTCTTTATCTTCATTGCTTTGTTATCGAACTGTCTACTATTTTTGCTTGCACTATTACAAACATCTCTACGTTTAAATGTATTTTTAATATGATTTTTATTGAGTAAATATTTAAATCGATGTAAATTTTTTTCATAAGCACTAATTCACCCACCCGCCCTAGTGCCGCTTTAATTCTAACAATTAGTATTAGAGCCACGTTTATCTCTATTTGGCTTAAAATCCAAGAGGGATGACTTTTGTTGATAGTCAAGAGTGACTTTCTATCACTCATCCTCCCATATTCAATGAAACAAATTTTATATATTGAAAAACTTGAATGAGAATTTTCCTACTTTCTATAGATTTTGAATTATCGCATATTGTTAAAAGTGGTTTTGACAAGTATTCCAAACCAATGAATGAATGGAATGATTCAGAAAAGAAGACTTTCTCTTTGAATTCTAAAGTGATGAACGCTTTATTTTGTGCTCTTGATAAAAACAAATTTAATCAGGTTTCTATATACAAAACTATGCACGAGATTTGACACACACTTGAAGTCACACATGAAGGCACTAATCGAGTCAAAGAGTTGAAAATTAATCTTTTAGTGCATAGCTATGAGTTGTTTCATATGAAACCAAGTGAGACCATAAGAGACATGTACACCCGTTTTATGGATGTCATCAATGGTCTAAAAGTGCTTGGTAAAAGTTTTTTTTTCTAATTTTGAACTTGTTAACAAACTAATAAGATCCCTCCTAAAAGTTGGGATCTCAAAGTAACGACAATATAAGAAGAAAAGGACCTAAATAATTTTTTGCTTGAAGAATTAATCGGGTCTTTGATGACTTACGAAATGACATGTATAGTACATGATGAACTTGAGAACAACCTTCCAAAGAATAGAAAGGATATAACACTTACAACTAAGGAAGATCATTTGGGAGAAAGCTCAAGTGACGACGATGATGATGATGACTTTACACTTCTTACAAGAAAATTTAAGAAATTCTTAAAAATGACTAAAAGAAAACAAGATGTTAAGAACAAAAGTGAACTAAAAATAGACTCAATAATATGTTACAAATGTAAGAAGCCAGAACACTTTAAAAATGAATGTCCCCAAGTGAAGAAGAAGCAACAAAAACAGAAGAAGGCGCTCAAAGCTACTTGAGATGACTCAAGTTCATCTGAAGACAAGGAGCCAACCAACAAGGAAGAAGTTACAAATTATGCTTTAATGACATTTGGCAATGAGGTAGGTAACCTAAATGAATCTTCTTTATCTTATGATGAATTATTTAATGCATTTAATGACTTATTTGATGATCTTAAATTAGTTAGTAAAAAGTATAAATTGTTAAAAAAAGATCATGCTTCACTTGCTAGTGAGTTTGTAAATTTAAAAAAGGAGTATGATGAACATAGAATAGCTCATTGCACTAAGTGTGCAGAATTAGATGTACTTAAAAAATATATTTTATTATAAAAATATTAGAAAATTTTAAATAGGTAACAAATCCTTAAACATGATCCTTGCTAATAATGATCATGTTTATAGAAAGAAATAAATTTTCTTTGTGAGTAACACTCAACAAAAGCCATATTAAAGGACCTACATTATATGTTTTACCTTTAAATAAATATAATTTTTATGAAAGAATCAGATACTGTACTTATAAATGTTCATTTAAAAGGCATAGTCCACATAAATTAATTTGGGTTCCTAAAGGAACCATAAACAACTCGATGCCATTAGTAAAATTAGGTAAATTTTTTTATGAGGAACCCAAAGGCAAATGAGTACCTAAAACAAAACCACCTTTCTTGTAGGTATGTCTCCAGACAAAGGCTAGAAGCTCAAAATGATACCTTGATAGTGGATGCTCAAGGCACATGACCGGAGATCCAACTCATTTCTCTAAGCTTACTAGCCTAAATGAAGGATTTGTCACCTTCGGAGACAATAACAAGGGAAAAATCATTGGGAAAGGAACCATATGTAACAAATAAAACCTCTTGATTGAAGATGTATTATTAGTTAATCGTTTGAAACATAATCTACTAAGCATTAACCAATTGTATGATGAAGGATATATTATCAAAATTGAATCTAATGCTTGTATAATTGAAATACTACACAAAAATAGTTCTATGGTTGCCTTAAGAAGCAATAATGTGTATACTATTGACATTGATAATTTTTGTAATGAAATATGTTTTTCAGTCTTAAATGATGATGCATGCATTTGACATAGGAGACTAGGAAATGGTAGCATGAAATTATTAAATTAAATCTCAACTAAAAATCTAGTAAAATGAATGCCTAGTATCAAGTATGTAAAAGATAAAGTTTGTGATGCATGTCAACTAGGAAAACAAATAAAAAGTAGTTTCAAAAAAAAAATCAAATAAACACCTTTAGGCCATTATAATTGATCCATATGGATTTATTTGGATCAACTGATACTACAAGCTTAGGAGATAGCAGATATGCATTTGTTATTGCAGACGATTATAATATATATACTTGGACCTATTTCTTAGCACACAAAAGTGAGTCATTTAAATATTTTTTAAAATTCTATAAATTTGTTTAAAATAAAAAGGGTTTTATGATTTCATCTATATACAGTGATCATGATGGTGAGTTTCAAAATCAAAATTTAAAAATTTTTTTTACTCAAATGTGTATAATTATAATTTCTCTACTTCTAGAAATCCACAATAAAATGGTGTAGTGCAAAAGAAAAAAACAATCAATAAACTTATTCTCCAATGAGCACCTGTACTATATCCTTAGTGTCTCCACAGAAGTGGTTATGAGACCAACCGCCTCTATCATATGGATGGGTATATAGGGCACCTGTCTGTCCGATTATCTCGATATCCCTCTCGAGTAACCTATAATTGGGATTATTTAGGATATGTGTTTAAAGGTAAATCGATCTCATTATTGTGATCTCATCACAATCCGATTCCCATTGCATAGAACCAAGGACATCATAATATATATGCGACATATAATATAATATGAGAATATATCAATATTAATCACAATCAAAAAGATTACGTAGTGTGTCACACGTGCCATCACTCGCATGATTGGCTTGCAGGGCACCTGTAACTAGCAATCTCCCACTTGACCTAAAGCCAATCACTTATGTGTCTGATCCCCATCAAACCCCTATGATGCTTAAATACAATCTGAGCCAGTGGCTTTGTCAGTAGATCTGCAATGTTATATTCGGATGAAACTCTTTCCATTGTTATATCTATATGAGCTATGATCTCTCTTATTAGATGGAATCTCCTGAGAACATGCTTAGACTTCTGATGAAACCTGGGTTCCTTCACTTGAGCTATCACCCCATTTTTATCGCAGTATATGGGTATTGGTTCTACACTGCTTGGTACGACTCCCAAATCTTTGATGAACTTCTTCATCCATACCTCTTCCTTTATTGCTTCTGCTATAGTAATGTATTCCGCCTCTGTGGTCGAGTCGACAGTAGTATCTTGCTTGGAACTCTTCCAACTTACTGCTCCTCCATTTATGGGAAAAACATACCCTAAATTTGACTTGCTATCATCAATGTCAAACTGAAAACTTGAGTCTATGTAGCCCTCAACCTGGAGGCTACCTCCTCCATATACTAGTAAAAGATCCTTAGTCCTTCTCAAGTAATTAAGGATACACTTTACTGCCTTCCAGTGTTCTAAATCTAGATCTGCCTAATACCTGCTCATGACACTCAGAACATGTGTTATATCAGGCCTAGTACATAGCATCACATATATGATAGATTCTATCACTGAGGCATAAGGTATCTTATCCATGTTTGTCCTTTCTTCAGAAGTCTTTGGGGACATACTCCTAGAAAGTGATATTCCATGTCTTATCAGTATAAGACCTCTCTTGGAATTTTCTATGCCAAACCTTTTGACAATGGAGTCTATATACCTAGACTGGGATAAGCCAAGTATCCTTTTGGATCTATCTCTATAGATCTTAATCCCCAAAATATAGGATGCTTCCCCTAAGTCTTTTATAGAGAAGGTAATAGCGCTTCCACTTACCTTCCTGTACACACAAGGCTCATCTTCATTTTTAACGAAGTCATAAGATCTGATTACCTCATCAAATCTTGTGTTCAAACTTCAGAAAGCTTGCTTCAATCCATAAATAGATCTAAGCAACCTGCACACTTTATATGGACTCTCTTTGTATATGAATCCCTTTTGTTGTATCATAGACACCTCTTCTTCGAGGTTGCAATTGAGGAATGCTATTTTGATATCCATCTGCCAGATCTCATAGTCATAGTGTTCTACAATGGCCAAAATAATTCTAATGGACTGAAGCATGGCTACAGGTGAAAAGGTTTCGTCATAGTTAACTCCTTGTCTTTGACGATATCCGTTAGCTACCAGCCTTGCTTTATAAGTCTCTACCTTTCCATCCACTCTGATCTTCTTCTTGAAGATCCATTTGCAGCCGATGGGTACAATACCCTCAGGTGCATCTACAAGGTTCCAAACCTTGTTAGAGTACATGGAATCCATCTTAGAATTCATAGCTTCTTGCCACTTCCCGGAGTCTATACTCATAATAGCCTCCTCGTAGGTTTGAGGATCAACATCTTGAGAGTTATTTCCATTGATATATCCCACATATCTTTCAGGAGGGTGAGATACTCTACTAGACCTACATAAATTTAGAATTTGTGTGTTAGGTACCTGAACAGACTCAGGCTTTGGAATGGTACATGAGCTAGGTTCTCCAACCTCGCTCAATTCTATCTCACTCCCATTGTTTCCACCAAGAATATGTTCCTTCTCAAGGAACACAGCTCTCTGGGTAACAAAGACCTTTTGGTCATCAGGATGATAGAAATAATACCCAAAAGTTTCCTTTGGATATCCCACGAATGTGCACCATTCTGTCCTTGATTCTAACTTATCGGGGTTGTGTCTTCTAACGTGGGCAGGACACCCCCAAATCTTAACAATTTTAAGATCGGGCTTCCTTCCTTTCCATATCTTATATGGTGTAGACACTATCGACTTTGATGTAACTCTGTTCAGAATGTAAGCTATAGTCTCTAGGGTGTACCCCCAGAATGAGATGGGTAGGTCAGGAAACTCATCATGGATCACACCATGTCTAATAGCATATGATTCCTCCTTTCTGATTCCTCCTTTCTGATACACCATTGAGCTAATATGTATAGGGAGGTGTCCACTGGGATAGAATCCTATTGTCCTTGAGGAAATGGGTGAACTCCGTACTCAAGTACTCTCCTCCTTGATCTGATCGAAGAGTCTTAATACTCTTTCCAATTTGATAGTCTACCTCATTCTTATATTCCCTGAATTTCTTGAAGGCCTTAGATTTGTACTTCATTAAGTACACGTGTCCATACATAGAGAAATCATCAATGAATGTAATAAACTATGAGTAACCACCTATAGCTTGAGTCGACATGGGACCATATACAATAACTCGATGGCTCTCTCTCCAGGTCCACTAAAAGGAGAGTTGGTCATCTTCCCATGAAGGTAACGTTCACAAGTTACATATATCTCATAGTCAAATTGATCTAAGTATCCATCTTTTAGCCACTTTTGAATCCTTCCCTCATGTATATGACCTAGCCTACAATGTCATATGTATGCATTATTCACCTCATCTCTTTTCCTCTTAGACATATTTATATTCATGATATGTGGAGAAGTATCTAACACATATGTCATTTATTAGGGTCCCTCTAGTGATGATCTTATCATCCATAATTGTTGAACAACTATTGTTCTCAAAAACTAATTTATATCAATTAATTATCAAATAAGAGATAGAAATAATATTTTTGATAATAGAGGGAATAAAATAGCATGCATCTAATACAATAATAGCTCCACTAGGTAGATGTAGGGTGACCTCTCTAATAGCAACTATAGCAACTCTTGCTCCATTGCCCATCTTGAGGTCCATCTTGTCTCTAACCAATCTCCTAGGTCTTGTCAGAACCTGTAACAAATTGCAAATATAATAAACACTCCCGGTATCTAATACCCATGTGTTATCATAAAAATCTGACAAGTAGAGACTGATCATGAATATACTTGAAGCTTCTACAAGCTTCTGTCTCGCCTTCTCTGCAAGGTAGTCCTTATAGTTCCTCTTCCAATGTCCATCTGGGCCACAGTGGAAGCATTATCCTTTGTCCTTTACTCGGTATTTCCTAGAAACCTTTGCCTTACCTGGTCTTTCTTTGCCCTTGCACTTCATAAGGATCTTGTTGGCCTTCCTTTTCTTTTTAGTCTCACCAATATAAAGAATTGACTTCTTCTTGATGGCACTCTCAGCTTCCCTCAACATATTGAGGAGCTCAGGGAGAGTCACCTCAAACTTACTCATGTTAAAATTCATGATTAAGTGAGAAAAGGAATCTAGTAAGGACTAAAGTATAAGATCAATGCACAGATTATCCTCTAGGACTATTCCTAGGCCTATGAGTTTCTCGATCCACTCTATCATCTTTAGGACATGGTTCTCAATCAATGTCCCTTCTGTCATCCTAGCTTGGAAGAGTTTCTTAGATATCTTATATCTTTGAGTTCTTTCCTGTTTCTTAAACAACTAGCGGAGATAAAGAATGATAGAATATGCATTCATGCTCTCATATTGCCTTTGTAACTCAGGAGTCATGGAGGCCAATATGTAACATTTTGCTAACATGGAATCATCTATGTACTTCACATAGTGAGCGATCTCATCCTCGCTTGCCCCTTCTTCCGGTGTGGGCATGATTGTATCAAGGACATATGTGATTTTCTCCGTCGTGAGAATAATTCTTAAATTACAGAGCCAATCTATATAGTTTGGACCAGTGAGACGATTGACATCAAGTATGCCACGTAGAGGGGTTGTGAGTGACATGTTTTTGACAAAACAAGATATAGCAAAAATAAATAATATGTAGATTTTATAAAAAATACTAATTAAGATATGGACTTCTATCTTAATGTGCTCCACTATTTTCTTAGTGAATCATGCAACACCCTTAACACGTGAGACGAAAGTCTCCGGCAGACTCCTAGTGGAGATCGGGATCCAATTGGCTTCTTAGTGCAATCTCGAGGGACTCGACCAATTGCACTAAGCCCGAAAGGTAGGCAACTCTTGCCAATCATAACTCCTTGTGATTCCTGTCACGTTCCGCCTCCGAATCATCATGGTCTCGAGGGACTCGACCAACTATAACGTTCAGTTAAGTCATCACTATCATTACAAGATAAGTCTGATTCAATGATATGCCCTCAAGGGACTCGACCAAGCATATCATATCCTCAGTTCACTGGTGACATCTCTGTCGTAGGCAAGAACTTGATCACGTAGATAGGTGAGCCTCGAGGGACTCGACCAACTCAACCTATGTCGTGATTCAATTTCTTCCTATAACGATGGAAGGCCACGTGGGTTAATCTATTAACTCATGTTTACTGACTTAATATTATTTTAGGAGGGGTTTTTATTTTCTATCGATCTCCTAATATATCGTGTCACACACATACATATTTAATATATATCTACATCGCATGTAAATATATATATATATACATATATCTAGTAGGTGTATAACACATCACACATGTAAGCCACATCGGATGATCATGAGCCGTCACCTAATACGATTAAGCCCGAGCCAATGGGCCTAATCACTCACAATAGGATCTATGTGTGCATCGACACATCTCCATGCCCTATGATTATTAATCTCGTCATCATCGGTTCCATCGGATCATCGTATCACCATGCATCGTAATCTCCTGCCATAGCATGGGTCCCACTGTCATCTCTATGCTCCTGATGCGCCTCTCCATGTAATTAAAAATAATCACAGGCACGCAGGCCCAACAATAAATGAGAAAAACATAGGCTCGTAGGCCCCAATAATAATAATCACAATTACACACATCACAACACATGACTCATGATCATCCATCCACATTATACATCACATCATATGTAGGATTACTAGATATATAATAATTAATTAATTATTTTTTTGAAAATTAGGATATGCTTAGAATTTCTAAAATTACCAAGGGCATTTTCATAATTCTAGTAAGAGGACAGTCCTCAAAATTTTCAGAATTATTGAGGGCATTTTTGAAATTCTATACATGAGGATTGTTGTCGAAATTTTTAAAACTTTGAGGGGCAGGATCATCCTTTTTCTTAAAAGGATGCCCTAGCCCTCTCCTTGCCCTCATCTACGTCGTCGTCGTCGCTGCCCTGCACAGGTGGCAGCGTTGCATGCCGTCGGTGTGGGCAGCCGCCCCTGCGGCCGCGCCGGTGGCACCTTGCGGGTGGCGTGTTGCCTCTCACGGCGCCCTGGCGGTCGCTCGCCAGCGCCTTAGCCACAGCCCGGCCCTGCCTTGCAATGGGTAGCCACCTCTGACCGCCACGCGGCGCCTTGTGGTCGCTCATGACGGCGGGCCCAGCCAGCCCGATCGTGCGTGAGGTGCTACCCTGATGGCCACCTTGCGGCGCCGACTCGCCACCCTTGCAAGGGGGCTGGTCGTGGCCATGCCCGGCCGTCCCGTGCAAGGGCTTCCTTCACCGCGAAAACGTAGCAAGAATGCGTAGAATGATTCTACGTGATTCAATCTCATCACACGTAATTTAAAACCAATCTTTCGCATGAAAACCTTGTCTCTGATACCACTTTTGGGAAACCTACAGTGGGTATATCACATGCGCAATGGAAATCAAAACAAAAATCAGTTTTCCATGCAGATCAAATCATCATGCAAAAGATTGGGGTCGCAAGAAAAATACAAAAATCGAAAAATCACAATGTGTAAGAGATTGATTTTACCTAGGGAGATCATGTATCCTTGTATTCCAGATCCGGATAGAGAATATGAAGGAGGTCAAGCATCCTCCTTTCTAACGGTATCCACATGATGGATCTCTACAACAAAACTCCTCCAATCTGATCTTGCAACTCTTGCTCAGAGTGAGGGAGGAGAATAGGAGGTGGTGGTTAAAGTTTTCAACCAAGAGTCTCCCCTCCTATTTATAGAGAGCCACCAAAAAATCCTAGGGCTCCTACCTTAGTGGGTATTGGATCTTCATCCAATTACCCATCAACCTTATATTATTGAATCTCTATCTAATAATCTCCTTAGGCCTCTAATTGGGCCTTAATCAAGGAGCCCATCAGCATAGGGTCTCATCTAATGAGAATAGGGGCTAATTGGATCTCCATCCAATCGTCTATTGTTGAAGCATCCACCATATATGTATGATCCTCTAGGCCCGATACCAAGTTGGCTGTGAGTTACTCCCATCAGAACTTCTTCTAATATAGTGAATTATTATCTCCATAATAATTCACTTGACTCATCGACTATAAACGTACTAGGCCACTACGCCACATTGCCCAGACGGTATAGGGGGATCGAATTCATCGGACCTGTCTGTCCACAGTTACCACATATCTATAATCCCTCATCCAACTAATATCCCAGAGATTGTATATTGGATATGGTACTGTCAGGTCACATACGAAATCAGTTTGTCTTGCTCTAATCGGATTCTACCGAAGAACTCCTTCTCTCTCAATCCAAATAACCCTGGCCAAGGATTTGTCTAAGCAAGCATATATGGGATATTCCTCTCGTGATACCGAGAGTGGATGATCCTCTATTGACACTCAATTACCTTCGTAAGGTTGGTTACCAATCCCAATAACTAGTTGTACTAGATCTGGAGCTTTCCAAATCTGTAAGTCTGGCGTCAAAGAAAGGAGGACTCATACAAGGCATCCTTGGTATCTCAAGTCCAAGGACCAGATACACAACTGGGACTATGGAATCGTTGTCTGACATTAGATATCATTAACCATACAGTATTTCATAAGCAGATCAATCAGTGAACTCATTCTCCAATGAGCACCTGTATTATATCCTTAATGTCTCTACATAAGTGGCTATGAGACCAACCACCTCCATCATATGGACGGGTATATAGTGCATTAGTCTGTCCAATTATCTCGATATCCCTCTCGAGTAACCTATGACTGGGATTATTTAGGATCTGTGTTTAAAGGTGAATTGATCTCATTATCGTGATCTCATCATGATCCGATTCCCATTGCATAGAACCAAGGACATCACAATATATATGCTACATATAATATAATGTGAGAATATATCAATATTAATCATAAGCAAAATGATTATGTAGTATGTCACACGTGCCATCACTCGGGTGATTGGCTTGCAGGGCACCTGTAACTAACAGGTGCTATATGTGATGACATCTTGATCATTGGGAATGATGTAGAAATGCTCTCTATAGTTAAGGCTTGGCTATCTATACATTTCTCTATGAAGGACTTAGGGGAAGTATCCTACATTTTGGGGATTCAGATCTATAGAGATAGAACCAAAAGGATATCTAGCTAGTCTCAATCTAGGTACACAGACCTATTGTCAAAATATTTGGTATGAAAAATTTCAAGAGAGGTCTCATACCAATGATTAATGATACTTCACGTCAGACAATGATTTCGTAGTCCCAATTGTATTTCTGGTCCTTTGACTTGAGAAACCAAGACAATTGAGTATTAATAGAGAATCATTCACTCTCAGTATCATAAGAGAAATATCTCGTGTGCTCTCACTCAGGTAAATCCTTGGCTAGAGTTATTCAGATTGAGAGAAAATGAGTTCTCTAGAAGAATCCAATTAGAACGAGACTAAGATTAATTCTGTATGAAGCTTAATAGTATCATTCCCAATATATTATCTCTAGGATATTATATAGATGAGAGATTATAGATACATGATAATTAAGGATAAACAGGTCTAATGGATTAGATCCCCTTGTGTCATTTAGGGATTATGACATAGTGGCATAGTACGTCCATAGTAGATGAGTTGAGTGAATTGTTATGATATAACAATTCACTGAGCTAGGAGTTCTGAGTTAGAAAGTGTTCTAACAGGTACAACTCACGGCTAGCTCGATATTGGGCCTAGAGGATCAGACATATACGGTGGATGTTACAACGAGTAGAGGATTGGATATGAGTTATCCAATAAGTCTCTATTTAATTGGATGAGACCTAGCATTAATGGATTCCTTGCACGAGGCTCAAATAAAGACGAATGAAGATTATTGAATAGAGATCCAATAATCCAAGTGTGAGAGTAATTAAATAAAGATCCAATACCTACTAAGACAAGATCCATTATGATTTTTATATGTTCTCTATAAATAGGAGGTAGGGGCGATCAAGAAAGGGGATAGACTACACCTTTGGCCACCCCTTTATATTATCCTCTCTCTCTTCTCTTCTCATCTGACCAATCCTCACCTTGGTACATGAGGATAGTGAAGAAGAAATGAGTTATTCTTCCATGCTTGCTGCAAGGTGGTGCATAAAAGACTACGAAAAGGTGCTCAGAAGTTACGAGTTTCTACGCTGCGATTGGAGGAACATCACTACATCGATCCACTGTGCGGGTATCATTAGTGAGGAGGACATCTGACCTCCTTCATCTATGCCTATGGAACTTGATTTTCAGGGATATACAATCCCTAGGTAAAACATCTAACACATGCTGCGTAAAAGATTTTAATTTTATGATTTTTCATACATCAATCACATAATAATTTGACTAACATGGGAGACTTCTTTATTTTATTTTTTCTACTAAGTGTGTGATGATTTGAGTGGGTTTCCTAACAAAAAATTAGAAAGAAAGAAGCTAACCAAAGATGAATGCCCCTCTCGGAAATCATGTGCCACTAAAAGAGAATTTAGCCCCTGAACACTCTGCACATTAAAGTGTTTCGACAAATTTGGGAGAAACCACTTGTTTGGATCCTTAGCCCATGATCAAACTCATCTCAAGTCTTACTCTAGCTCAGCTCAAGCTGAGCTTGAAGCCTACTCTAACTAAGCTAAAGCAGCTTGAATCCTACTCCAACTCAACTCAAGCTCAACTTAAGTCCTACTCCACCTGATCTCAAATCGGGCCAGCTTAAACACAAGCTCATATTCAACCTGCATAAATGATCGAACCAGTTCAATCTGAGTTAGACTTCGATTGAGAGTCCAAACATAGTTAGGAGTCTTCCCCTCCACAATAAAGGGCATGATAGCCCTTTTGATGGTGTCTTTTTTCATATTAGATGTGCTTGCTATGTTTTGAATTTGTGTATAAGGACTTAAATATCTTAAAACTTTTTTTATCTTATTAAGCAAGCTATTTCATTCTTATGAAGTCATCCACAAGTAATGAAAGAATGGATCGTATTTTATAAATTAAATAGTAAAAGACCCAAAAGATTTCCTACAGA
Organism: Ensete glaucum; assembly: GCA_021527575.1. Taxonomy (NCBI): domain Eukaryota; kingdom Viridiplantae; phylum Streptophyta; class Magnoliopsida; order Zingiberales; family Musaceae; genus Ensete; species Ensete glaucum. Next base: position 18,026,406 of record CM038552.1, on the reverse strand, counting down.
TGTTCATACCCAATGGAGTTCTACATATAAATTGCTTAAAGAATCTTTTGAATATAAAAAATTATTATACACATTTAACAAAGAATGTTACGCAAGTTAATTTATATCCACAACATTGAAATGTGTGTGAAAGAATTTTAGAAATCTTAAAAAATTTTAGTAATACAACATACTTTGTCTTGTATTTATTATCCCACTACACTTTTTCTTAAGTCATTTATATCAATATTGTTAGTGCATTAGAATAATATCAATGTGATAATGATTTAAATATGATAATAATGGCCATGAAATCAAAATAGATAAATTATTTTTATGAAATTCTATAGATTTATTTAATTGCATGCATTTTCTATCCTCATATTAGATTAGATGGATTAAGTAATTATTTAACCACTTATTATGAAAGTTTAGTAGATATTGATATTGGTGATAAAATTAGATATATTAAAATATTAATCATTAACTTATATAATTATTATAGTGATAATTATAGTGGGCAACATGGTACCTCCAACACTTCATCTATGGATCAAGTTAGTGGAGGTAGTAAGATATGTAAGAGAAAAAAGTTATTTTTACAAAGATTTAAAAAAAAAACCAAAGGGATCGTAAAGCTCGAACTCTGAGCTTGATATATATGTAATAGTTTCTTTTGGGTTTATAGAATTTCTTATTCTAAAATGGTAGGCATGCCACACAAACATCTCTAATTTTGGCAATAATTGTGAGACAAATACTAACAACTCCATTAGTTGTGGAGCAAACCTAAAATGCCGAAGGACAGATTGTAGATGAAACTATATCAAACACGACCCTTGAATCAGTTGAGCTTTATAACGATGATTGGATATAGGCGATGAAATAGAACCAAAAGATTATCTACAAAGGCAACAACCTCCTATTTGACATATCAATCCAATGGATGATTGAAACTTCTAGCACCAAAAGTAATTAAATATACTTAATTTTATATCAATCTTTTTGTTATGTCATTATACATTTACACTCGTTATAGATGTACATCTATTTTCCAAAATTTAGAAATAAAATTATGAATTTTTATATTAAAAATTAATTAAAATTTTCGGTTCAAAGTGGGACCAAAACTGGAACCGAAGGTCTTGGTTCCAAGTTTTGCCAAACTAGAACCAATGATTCCGAAATTGCGATCAGGGTTATGTGGGTGTTTACATATATGTTATGATATATGAAGAGAAAGTTTATAGATATATTATGATTTCCTATTGCATGAACTATAAACTATTCTTGCATATAGGTGTTACTATTTACTTTAAATCAAAGTTCTGCCATGAACTATAAACTATCATGCATATATCATATTATGAGATTGTATGTTGCCTAAAAGACCATAAGAAGATATGGTTGCTAAAAAATATTTTATGTAATTATATATTTTGTTAGAATGTTAATGATACTAAGAGGGGAGGTGAATTAGTGTTATAACAAATTTTAACTAATTTTAAAGTTCCATTGATAAATCATTATCAGAAACATGGCTAACCAAGAATGTGAGCAAAGGGTTGCAATCATAGTAAATGAGTAAGCAACAACAAATTAAAAGTAAGAGAAGTAATGTAAACCGAGTTATAGTGGTTCAATCTTTCCGACCTATATCTACTCTCGATTCATTTTTCTTTGAAACGACTAACTTTTACTACCAATCTTCTTTGTAATAGGTGAAGATTAAATATCTTTGTTATAGTTTTTTTTCCCTTTAATAGGCTTAGGAGAGAACCTCTACACATGCTTTTATAAGATCTCTCACCTCATACAACTTAGAATCATCTCTAACAAAGAGGAAGAAACTCAAACAATGCTCAAAGAGAGAGCTATAACCCTTTACAACCTCAGAGTTTGGCGCACCATTAAATAAGCCTTAATGGGATATTTATAAGCTCCAAAAGGGTTCAAAATTGAGCCAAAAATTTTAAATCTCAAAAAATTTCAAGTTATGAGTGGTACTACCGTTGACACTTAGCAATACTACCATCACAAACTTTTATGTCACAATTTTGGTTTTTTGGCTAGTACCACCATTGGAATTTTTGAATTTTGGGTAGTCCACCACCACACTAGATGGTACCATCGCTGGTAGCACTAACAAGCACTATTTGTGCTTATCGACTGACTCAAGTGGTACCACCACCCAAGCTTTCTCAAGGCCACTATTTTGGCCTTATAACGAGCCTAATTTAGCTTGGGTCCAAGTCCATTGGCTTTCTCGATAAGTTGGCATGCTTTCAACTCAATACCAATATAAATTAACTCAAAAAGGCCTCAATCAAAACTTTAACAAGCCAACCACATATCCAACACAATTACGAGGCTTTTAGCATGATATACACTATTCCAACATGTTGTTCGATCTTTCGACACATTGTTCAAACTTCTGGTACATCATCTTTTCTTTCGACATATCACTTGATTTGATATGTCGACTTTCTCATGAAATATAATTTTTTAGCATAATATCTGATCCTTTCAGCATGATGCCTGAATTTATAGCACTCATGTCGATCAATTCTCCATCTCGACATCCAATGTCTGACATAATACCTTTCTCGGCACAATGCATGATTCTCTTACTTCGATAATTTTTTCTTAAATGGTTCGAGTCTATAATTGAAATATTTTTTATATCACTTGTCACAAAAGCATATTAGTCTATAAATTCATCAATTGATTTCATCATCAAAATATGAGATTCAATAATTTTCTCATTTTTTATAATGAGTACCAATTGATAATAGAGTGTTTATATACCATTTTAAAATATAATGAACTCGAATTCAAAAAATAATAACCACTCAATGCTAGCCTTTGACTTTAAGTTAAAATAATTTTATAAATCTTAATAACTTTCAATAATAATCATTATAAAAATGATATACATAATTTTAGTTAAAATATCAAAATAATCATTACACAAAATATATGCATAATTGTAATTAAAAATATCAGAATAATTATTGCACAATTCATATGTATAATTTCAATTAAAATCTCAAACATTATTATCATTATAAGTTAAAATATCATAATTTTTTCACATCATCAAAAAGTAAAGTTTACTTCTCCCGCTTTGTCAGCAACAAAAAATGAAATATACAAGCTACTTAGGCGGTGATAATCTAAAATAGAATATGAAAATACACATCAAAAGTGCCAAGATGCCAATGAATATACTGCATCTCAGTCAAAATCTAGTCTTGATAAAGCTCGATACGATCCAGTCAAGCTACTATAGAATCAGAAGATGAAGAGGGTGCTAGATCTACTAGAGGTTTTACCTCAAAGGGACTAGTAGAAGGAGAAATACTATCCTATGTTAGGTGTTTATGATTAGGCTCAGATGGAGGAGGATCAGTTCTTCTAGGTAATCTAGTCTAAATTCTATTCGTTATAGTGCAACTCAATATTCTTAATAGGTTTCTATTAATGATGTTCACTCTATCTAATTTTATGATTTCTTCATCTAGTGGGATGGTTTTGTCATGTGCTTGTAGTAGTCTAATAATCTGGCCACCACATTAAAGCATCATGTCCTTCTTAAATATATCAATCATATTTTACCATATCAAATATCCATAGTAATAATCACGTCATGTCACAATCCAATAGTTCTTATTTCTAGGGTATTAACTTCATCAAGATGGTAGTATTATGAAGCAAAATACTAATTATGATAAAGTAGTTTTGTGTTAAATGATAAACTATACTCACAACTCTTTGGAAAAATAGATAAGTTAAAGTTTCCAAAAATAATGCCAATTGCCTCTGAATGTTTAATCCCAACTATTCGGTGTTCCATTTTCCTCTAGAATAGTAACATCATATTTTCTTAGTAATTTTTATAATGTCATAAATTATGCCATCATTGACAATTATATAATGCTCTAAAAGATAAGTAGATACCCTATTATTTTATGCAAATTATGATAGAACAATTTATCTAGTCTAGGGTAGATAGGTTTACTAATTTAAAGAATAGATAGGATATCTAAATTTTATTTTAGGCTTATCAAGATTTATTCATTTAGGTTTTACATGCCTAATTCCCTTTTAATAAAATAAATTTTCTCACTTAGTGGTTTAGTAAAGATATCCACAAGTTGATGTTTTGTATCAATGGAATCCAAGGATATGTCATGATTGTTTATATGATCCTTAATAAAATGATGTATAATGTCAATATGTTTGGTTCATGAATGTTGAATAGGATTCTTTGACAAACAAATTGCACTAATATTGTCATATTTTATAGGATTATTTTCTAGGCAAAGTACATAATCTTATGCACAACATATGCCTATCGCAACATATTCAGCTTTGACAGTAGATAATGTGATAGAGTTTTGCTTCTTGGAAGACTAAGAAGCAAGTGCATGATATAAAAATTGATAAGTTCTAAAGGTACATTTTCTATCTATTCTACATCTTGTAAAGTTAGTATCAACATAAGCAATCAAATCAAAATTTTTAAATTTAGGATACCATAATCCCATATTAAGAGTTCTTTTTAGGTATCTATTTTTTTTAATTACTTTATAATGAGATTGTTTAGGATTGGACTAGACTCTTATACAAAGTCCAACATTAAACATTATATCAAATCTAAATGTTAAAAGATATAATAAAATACCTATCATACCTCTATAAGTCTTTTAATCAAAGAATGCTCCTTCCTTTTCCATATCTAATTTGGTAAAAATACATACTGGTGTGTTAATAGTCTTAGCATTATCCATATGAAACTGTTTTAATGGTTTCAAATTATACTTGGTTTGACTAATAAATTTTTTTATTTAGTTGCTTAATTTGTAATCCTAAGAAAAATATCAATTCACCTATTAAACTCATTTTAAATTCTAGGCTCATATTCTTGACAAATGATTCACACAAAGATTCATTTGTAGAATAAAAAAAAATTATCAAAATAAATTTAAATAAGAAGAAAATTATTTTAAAAGAATTTATAAATAATATAGTGTCGACCTTTCCTTTTGAAAATTTATTTTAAATAAAAAAGGAACTAAGTCTCTCTTATCAAGCCTTAGGGACTTACTTCAACCCATAGAAAACCTTAGATAATTTATAAACATGCTTTAGAAAAAGATCATTTTTAAATCCAAGTGGTTACTCAATAAAAACATCTTTGAAAATAAAACCATTAAGAAAATCACTTTTGACATCTATTTAAAATAATTTAAAATTTTCAAAATATACATAGATGAGGAGTATCCTTATGGCTTCAAGTCTAGCTATTGGAGTGAGTGAAGGTTTTATCAAAATTTATATGTTCTTCTTGGTTAAAAGCTTTAACCACTAATCTAGCCTTATTTTTGTTGAAAAATATGATAGGAGTATCACATGCACAATAAAAAATAAAATAAAATGAAAGGTCTCTCATGTTTATCATGTTATCATGTGATGATTAGTATGCGAAAAAACTACAAAACCAAAAATTATGCATATCATGTGTTAGATGTGTTACTTAGGTAGATTCTATATCCCTAAAAAACCAAATCCAAAGGAGAGGATGAAGGAGGTCATAATGTCCTCTCTAGCAGTATCTACATGGTGGAAGAATTAGTGATGCTCACCCCTTGTAGAGCAAAAACTCATAGCTTTTATGCACTTTCTTTATAGCTTTTACGTACCACCTTACAGTAAGTATGAAAGATGAACTCATTTCTTCTTCGCTATCCTTATGTACCAAGGAGAGGGGTGGTCGACTAATAAGAGAAGAGAGGGAGGAGAATAGGAGGAGGTGGCCAAATGCCTCCAGCTTATGAGCTTTGTGGCCCCTTCTTATGTATAGAGGTTCCTATCAACTTAACACTAATGGATCCTATCCTATTGGGTACTGGATCTCCATTCAATTATCCAAGCCTCTTAGATTAGTGAAATTCTACCTAATAATAGCTTATTAGCTCTTATTGGATCTCATCCATAGGATCCAATAATATAAAAGTCTATTGGATATTTAATAAAATAAGGGCTCCACGGATATTTGATATCTGAACCTCTACTCGTCACAATATCTACCATATGTATGTGACCCTCTAGGCCTAATACCGAGCTAGCTATGAGTTGTACCTATCAGAACTCCTAATTTAGAAATCATTCAAACTAAGTAAATTATTATCTCTTAATAATTTATTCAACTTATCGACTATAAACATACTATGCCACTACGCTATAATCCCCAAACAGTATAGGGGGATATAATCCGTTAGATCTGTCTACCCTCAGTTACCATGTATCTATAGTCCTCATCCATCTAATATCTCAGAGACCATATATCGGGTATGGTATTGTCAAGTCTCATATAGAATCCATCCTAGTCTTGCTCTAATCGAATTTTCTCGGAGAACTTTTTCTCTCTCAATCTATATGACCGTGGCTAGGGATTTTGCTTGCGAGAGCACACGAGATATTCCTTTTATGATACTATGAGTGCACTATCCTCTATCTCTCAATTATCTTCATGAAGTTGGCTACCAATCCTGATAATTAGTTGCACTAGATTTGAAACTTCTAGATCTATAAGTCCAATGTCAAAGAAAGGAGTACTCAAACAATGTATCTTAGTGTCTCAAGGTTAAGGACCAGGTATATAATTATAACTATAGAATCCCTATCTGATGGTAGGTATTATTAACCATCTAGTATTCTGTAAGCAGATCAATTAGTAAACTCACTCTCTAATGAGCACTTGTATTGTACCCTTAGTGTCCCCACGCTAGCAGCTATGAGACTAGTTGCCTCTATCATATGGACGGGTATATAGTACAATGTTCTATTCAGTTATCTCGATGTCCCTTTCGAGTAACCTATGATCGGGATTATTTGTGATTTATTTTTAAAGATGAATCGGTCTTATTATCATGATTTCATCATGATTTGATTACATTACATAGATCCAAGGACATCAAAATATATATACAACAACTATATAATGAGATAAAATACCAATAATGATTATATAAAAAGATTGTACAATGTATCATCACTCATGTGATTGGCTTGTAGGGCACTTGTAATTAGCAATCTATTGAATCACAGATTTTGATGATAAAATTAATTGATAAATTTATTAACTAATTAAGATAAGTGATGTAGGAAAGACTTTGATCATAGACATGAACCATCAAAGAGCAAGTTAACAAAACAGGAGAATCTAACATTGGGTTAGAGGAGTATCATGTCAGATATTGGATGTCGAGCCAGAGGATTGGTCGATGTGTCAAAGGATGGACTTCATGCTATAAGTTCAGAGATCGATAGAAGGATCAAGCATTGCACCAAAAAATCAGATGTTGTGGGAAGTCAACATGTCGATAGATCGGACGATGCAATGAAGGAAAGGACGATGTATTGGAGGTTCAAATGAAATATTGGATGACCATATGATATGTCAGAATGCTAATTAACATGATAATTGCTTCACGATTGTACTAGATATGTGATTGAGTGGTTAAATCTTAATCATGCTCATTTAGAGTCAAATTAAGCTGGTATTGGATTGAAACTATGCCAACTTGATTTAGAGCCCATTGGGCTTGAACTAGGGCTAAATTGGGCCTAATGAAAGGCTAATTCAACGACCTGGAGTTGACTTGGGTGGTGATACTGCAAGGTCCATGTGGTGGTACCGTCCCATTTGTCGGAAAGCATTGTTTGTTCTTTTCTGGGCATTCCGGTGGTGGTACTGCCACCTGCCAATGGTGGTACCGCCCAGTGGTAATAGTACCACCTAGCGGTTATGGTACCACCTAAACTAGTGGTAGTACCACTAGAGCCTAGATTCCCGAGCTTTGTTTGGCGGTAGTACATTACGGTACTAACGTTGGTACCACTAGTACCTCGAAAGATCGAGAATTTAAAATTTTGACTCTAATTTTGAAGCCATCGGGGGTCCATAAATACCCTATCCATTTTGGCTTAATAAAGCATGAATAAGTATGAAAAAAGGGTGAAAAAGAGAAAAAAAAATCCCTAAGGTTAAAGTATTGTAATCTCTTGAAATTGTTTGAGTCTTTTCTTAAGTTTAGCAGTTATTTTAGGGAGGTGTGAGGTCTTGTATAAAAGAGTTTATAAAAGTTCTCTCCTAAACCTAATAAAATAAGAAGAGTTATAACAAGGGTAGTTGATCTTCGCTGGAAAGAAGATCGGTAGTGAAAGTCAATGGCCTCGAGAGAAGAGGAATCGGGAGTAGGCATAACTCGGGATGACCGAACCACTATAAATCGGTTTGGATTTTCTTTCTTATTTTTCCTTGTCATTGCTTACTAATCTACTTTGTTCACTACTTCTACTTATACTTTCAAATTAAATGCATTTTCAATTTATATTTGCATTCGAACTTTTTCAAATCAGATCTTATTACGATAGCACTAATTCACCCACCCTCCCTCCTCCCCACCCCCCACCCCCCGCTCTCTCTTAGTGCCATTACAATCCTAATAGTTGGTATTAAAGCCAAGTTCTTTTAGTTAGATTAACACCCAAGTGAGTTTTGATGGCTTTTTCTAACAATCATGAGGATCACTCTATTATTAGTCCTCCTATGTTCAATAGGACAGACTATTTCTTGGTTTCTATGGATTTTGATTTGTGGAATGTCATTGAATTTGGTTTTCAAAAATCTTCTAATTCAATGAATGAATGAAATAATTTTGAAAATAAAATATTTTTCTTAATGCTAAAGGTATAAATACTTTATTTTATGCTTTAGATAAAAATGAGTTTAATTATGTTTCTACTTATGACACTACATATGATATTTGGCATACACTTAAAATTACTCATGAAGGCACAAGTAGAGCAAAAGAATTAAAAATTAATCTTTTGGTATATAGTTATGAACTGTTTAAAATGAAGCCAAACGAATTCATTGGTGATATGTACATTCATTTTATGGATGTCGTCAATGGTTTAAAAACTCTTGATAAATTCTATATTAATCTTAAATTAATAAACAAAATTTTAAGATCTCTTCCAAAATGTTGGGATCCAAACGTAATGGCTATCCAAGAAGTAAAGGACTTGAACAATTTTTCTTTTTAAGAATTCATAAGGTTTTTAATGACCTATGAAATAATTTGTAAAACACATAACAAACAAGAGAAAAACCTTTCAAAGAATAGGAAGGAGATTGCATCGATTCCTCGAGTGAAAGCTCAAGTGATGATGATAATGACATTTCACCTCTTATGAGAAGCCTTAAAAAATTTATAAAAAGGAATGAAACTCATAAGAATAAAAATAAACCTAAAAAGGATACTATAATATGTTATGAATGCACGAAGCCAATGTATTTCAAAAAAGAGTATCCTCAACTGAAATAGAAGTTGCCAACCTAAAAGAAGAAAGTATTCAAGACAACCTAGTATGAATCAAGTGCTTCAGAGAACGAAGAGTGGATATATAAAGACGAAGTGACAAACTATGCATTGATGGTCTTTAGTGATGAGGTATATGACTCTTCCAAAACATTCTTATCTTATGATGAATTATTTGATGTATTTCATGATTTATATGATAAACTCAAAAATATTGGTAAGAAATATAAGTCACTAAAAAGGGATCACACATTACTTACTAGTGAATTTAAAATTTTATATGAAATATCAACATTTATACTCCGTTCTCTAAATGTGATGAGTTAGATTCACTTAAAAATGAAAATATATTATTATAGCAAACTTTAGAAAAGTTTAAAATTAGAAATAAATCCTTAATATGATTCTTGTTAACCAAGATTATGTCTATAGAAAGGAAGGAATCAGTTTTGTAAGTAGTAACATTTAACAAAAGCCAATAAAATTTATAAAAGGATCCACACTATATATTTCCCCTAAGGATAAATGTTATTTTTATAGAGGATTTGGTCATTATGCTTATATATGTTATTTCAAAAAATATAGCTCTCATAAATTATTTTGGGTTCCTAAAGGAATAATCAATGATTTGATGCCAAAAGTCAAGAGAGGTAGATTTAACCATGAAGGACCCGAAATTAAATTGGTACCTAAAGTAAACCCCTCTTTCTTGTAAGTATGTATCCAAATAAGAGCTAGGAGCAAAAGATGGTATCTTGATAGTTAATACTCAAGGCACATGACCAAAGATCCAACACAATTCTTAAAGCTCACAAGCTTAAACGGAGGATATGTCATATTTGGAGACAACAACAAACAAAAGATTATCGGTATTGGAGATACTTGTAATAAATCAAATCTATTGATTGAAAATATTTTGTTTGTAGATAGTTTAAAACATAACATACTAAGCATTATTCAATTGTGTGATAAGGGATAAAATATTAAATTTAAATTTAATGTTTGCATTATAGACACACCACATAAGAATAAAACTTTGATTATCTTAAGGAACAATAACGTTTATACTATTAATCTTAATAATTTTTATGACGAAACTTATTTTTTGGTTCTAAACGATAATGCATGGCTTTGTATAGGAGATTAGGTCATGCAAGTATAAAATTGATCTCACAAATCGAAACTAAAGAACTTGTAAGAGGAATGCCTAGAATTGTTGTCAAAGATAAGATTTGTGATGCATGTCAACTAGGAAAACAAATAAAGATTAGCTTTAAACCCAAAAATTAGGTGAGTACCTCTAGACCATTATAATTATTTATATGGATTTATTTGGACCAATTGATATCATTACAAGTCTTGGAGGTAGTAAATATGATTTTGTGATTGTTGATGATTATAGTAGATTTACTTGGACATACTTCTTGGCATATAAAAGTAATTATTTTAATTATTTTATAAAGTTTTACACACAAGTTCAAAATGAAAGGGTTTTTATAATTTCTTCTATTCGTAGTGCTCATGATGGTTTTAATGAGTTTCCCAAAGTTAAGAAAGATGACTTTGATAATGATTTTGAGTTTGATATTTTGAATTTGAATGATAATTCTTCTCTCCATAGTATTTTGGATACATCTACATTCAAAGATACATTACCTAAGAAATAAAAGTATGTAGATGCTCATGCTATGGAGTTAATCATAGGAGATACATCAAAATATATTCAAACTTATTCTTCACTTAAAAATATTTATACGCATGCTATCTTTTTATTTCAAATTGAACCTAAATACATTGATGATGCTCTTAAAGATGACTTGTGTGTCTTGGCAATACATGAAGAATTAAATCAATTCGAAAGAAATAAAGTCTAGACACTTGTTCCTAGACCTAGTGATTATATTGTAATTAACACTAAATGGGTCTTTAGGAATAAGCAATATGAACAAAGTATCATGGTTCAAAATAACGCTAGATTAGTGGCATTGTGATAAGATTTGACACCATAAGGATACACCTTACTTATGCTTATTTTAAAAATTTTATACTATTTCAAATAAATGTCAAATGTATATTTCTTAATAGTTTTATTTTCGAAGAAATTTATGTTGAGCAACTACCCTAATTTGAAAATGATCTATTTCCAAAACATGTTTATAAATTATCTAAGGCTCCCTATGGATTGAAGCAAGCCCTTAGGACTTAGTATAAGAGACTTAGCTCTTTTCTTATTTAAAATATTTTTATGAAAGGCAGGGTCGATACCATATTATTTATTAAATATTTTAAAAATAATTTTTTATTATTTAAATTTATATTGATGATATTATTTTTGGTTCTACTAATAAATTTTTATGTGAATCATTTGCTAAAAGTTTGAGCTAAGAATTTGAAATGAGTTTGATGGGTAAATTGATATTTTTCTTATAATTATAAATTAAGCAACTCAATGATGGAATTTTTATTAGTCAAACTAAATATGCTTTGGATATCTTAAAAAGATTTCAATATGAATAGTGCTAAGGCCAATAATACACCAATGAGCATGTCTATAAATTAGATATGGACAATGAAGGAGAATGCTTTAATCAAAAGATTTATAAAGGTATGATAGAGAGCTTATTATATCTTATTGCAACTAGACCTAATATAATGTTTGGTGTTGGACTTTGTACAAGTTTCAATCAACTCCTAAATAATCTCATTAAAATAGTTAAAAAAATTATATACTTAAAAGGAAACTCCAAATATAGGATTATGGTATCCAAGATCTAAAAATTTTGATTTGATTATATACACTGATACCGATTTTGTAGGATGTAGAATAGATAAAAAATGAATCTTCAGAATATGTCAATTTATGCACTTGTTTCTTAGTCTTCTAATAAGCAAAAGTCTGTCGCATTATCTATGGCAAACAACTGAATATGTAGTGGCAAGTGCATGTTGTGCCAAGTAATATGGATGAATAGTACTTTAGAAGATTATGAATTTTACCTAAAAAATATTCCTATAAAATATGATAATACAAGTGCAATTTATTTAACACAGAATCCTATTCAACACTCTATGACACATAAAACATCAATTGATAGATGTTTTTACTAAACCACTAAGTGAGGAACAATTCAATTTTATGAAAAGAGAATTAGGCATGTTGAATCTTTTAAATACATGAATCATGATTCTTCTTATTTTTAACTCATTGGATCATTATCTTGTTTCCAAATACAAGAATGATTTGAGATTATGTCATATGACTCTGTATTAATATCTTTCATTGGCACATTACTGTGAACAATGCGAAGTAACACCATGATAAAATGATATCATTTTCTTCTTTTTAATAATGATAAAGGATGGGAGAAAAGTAGTGGCTTACTCATTTCTTTTTCCTCTTTTTGTTAATGACAAAGGGGGAGAAGTAATAGTAACTCTTTAATAATGTAGCACTCTTATGTATATTGTATTTGATGGCATTAACTTATGATATTTGTTTAAGATGTATAACTATTTTAAACTATAGACATAATGTGAAATTATACATATGATTCTTGCAATAATCACTATTGAAAATCACTATTATTTATGATTAAAATTATTTTGACTTGAATTTAAAAAGTTGAATATAATTATGACATATAGACATAGAGAATTTAGTTAAAACTCTGTCATCAATTGGTTGTCATCATCAAACAAAGGGAGATTGTTGAATCTCAGATTTTGATAATCAAATCAATTGATGAATTTATGAACTAATATACTTTTAAGACAAGTGACGTATGAAAGACTTTGATTATGGACCCGAACCATCATAAGGCAAATTGAGAAAGTAGGAGAATCAAATGCAAGGCCGGATAAGTATCATGTCAGAGATTGGTCGACGTGTTGAATGATGGACTTCGTGTCATGAGTTTGGGCATTAGACCGGAAGGTTTGGGTATTATGTCAAAAGATCAGATGTTGTGGGAAGTCAACATGTTTATAGATTAGGCGACATGTCGAAAGAAAAGATGATATGCTGGAGGTTCAAACGAAGTGCCGGATGATCAGATAACAACTGAAATGATAGATGACATGCTGATTACTTCATGATTGTGCTATATATTTGACTGAGTGGTTTGGTCTTGTCGTGATTGTTTAGAATTAAATTAAACTGGTATTAAGATAAAACCATATCAACTTGATTTGGAGCCCATTGGGCCTGAGTCATAACTGAATTGGGCCTAATGAAAGGCCAATTCGGTGACCTAGAGTTGACCTGAGTGGTGGTACTGATAGGTCCAATCGGTGGTACCGCCCAAACTACTAGAAAGTACTATTTATGTTTTTCGGGTATTTTGACAGTGGTACTGCTACCAACTAGTGGTGGTACTCACTAACGATGGTGGTACCACCTAAACTAGTGGTAGTACCACTAGAGCCTAGATTATCAAGCTCTATTCAACGATAATACTACTCGGTGTCGTCGGTAGTACCATCAATATCCCAAAAAATTAAGGATTTAAATTTTTTGCTCTAATTTTGAAGCTATTGGGAGTATATAAATACCCTACTTGTTCTTGCTTGATAAAGCATGAATAAGTGTGAAAAAAGAGAGAAAGAGAGAAAGAATTCTTGAGGTTAAAGTGTTGTAAACTCTTGAAAGTGTTTGAGTCTCTTCCTCCTTGAGTTTAGCAGTTACTCTAAGGAGGTGTGAGGTCTTATGTGAAAGAGTTTGTAAATGTTCTCTCCTGAGCCTAGTAAATAGAGAAGAGTTGTAACAATGGTAGTGATCTTTGCCCGTTGGAAAAAATATTGGTAGTGAAAGTCGATGGGCTTGAGAGAAGAGAAATTAGGAGTGGACGTAGGTCAGGATTTTCGAAACACTATAAATCGATTTGTATTTCCTTTCTTGCTTTTCCTTATCATTGCTTACTGATTTATTTTACTCGCTACTTCTTCTTACACTTTCAAGTTAAACATAATTTTGATTCATATTCTCATTCAAACTTTTTCAAATCAGATCTTATTTATGATAGCACTAATTTCCCACACCCCACCCCCCGCCCCCCCCACCCTCTCTTAGTGTAATTATGATCCTAACACAATCTCCCATTGACCTAAATCCAATCGCCTACATGTCTGATCCCCCATCAAGCCCTTGTGATGCTCAAAGATAATTTAAGATAATAGCTTCATTAGTAAATCTATAATGTTATCTTAGGATGAAACTCTTTCTAGTGCTATATCTCTACAAGCCACATTCTCTCTCTGATCATGTGGAACCTCTTTAGAACATGCTTCTGATAAGACCTAGGTTCCTTTACTTGATTAATCGCCCTGTTATTGTCGTAATACATGGGAATCAGCTCCTTGCTACATGATACGACTCCCAAATCTGCAATGAACTTCTTCATCTAGACTTCCTCCTTTGCTACTTCTGTCGTAGCAATGTACTCCTCCTTAGTGGTCAAGTTAGCAATTGTATCTTGCTTGGAAAACTTCTAGCTTACTACTCCTTCATTTAGGGTGACCTGAGTTTGACTTGCTATCATCAACATTAGACAAGAAACTCAAGTACGTGTAGCCCTGAACCTAGAGGCTACCTCCTTTGTATACTAGTAGAAGATCCTTAATCCTTCTTAAGTACTTAAGGATGCACTTTACTATCTTTCAGTGTTTCAAACCTGGATCCACTTGATACTTGCTCATGACACTTAGTTGCATGCCTTATATCAGTCCTAGTATATAGCATAGGATATATGATAAACTCTATAGTACAGGTATATGGTATCTTATCCATATCTGTCCTTTCTTTAAGAGGCTTAAGGGATATACTCCTATAAAGTAATATTCCATGTCTCATTGGTATAAGATCTATCTTGTAATTTTTTATGCTAAATCTGTTAATAATGGAGTCTATATACCTAGATTAGGATAAAATAAGCATCATCTTGGATATATCTCTATATATCTGAATCCCCAAAATGTAGGATACTTCCCCTAAGTCATTCATAGAGAAGTTTCTAGATAGCCAAGCTTTAAATATGGAGAGCATTCCTATATCATTCATAATGATTAAGATGTCATCCATATATAACACTAAGAAAGTGATATTGCTCCCACTTACATTCATATACATAGAAGGCTCATCTTTATTCTTAACAAAATCATAAGATATGATGCCTCATCAAATCTCATGTTCAAATTTCAGGAAGTTTGCTTCAGTCTATATATGAACCTAAGCAACCTGTACATCTTACCTAGACTCTCGTTTGACATGAATCCCTCAGACTGTATTATATACAACTTATCTTTAAGGTTATCGTTAAGGAATGTGGATTTCATATCCATCTGCCAGATCTCGTAGTCACAGGGGCTACAATGGCCAAAAGAATTCTGGTGGATTTCAGTATGGCTACAGGGGAGAATGTTTCATCATAGTCATATTCTTACCTTTGATAATACCCTTTGGCCACCAGTCTTATCTTATAGGTCTCCACCTATCCATATACTCCGATCTTCTTCTTGAAGATCTATTTAAACAAGGTTCCAAACCTTGTTAGAGTACATAGAATCCATCTCAGAATTCATGACTTCTTGCTACTTTCCGGAGTATATACTCATAATAGCCTCCTCGTAGGTTTGAGGATGAACATCCTGAGTGTCATTTTTACTTATATCTCTCACATATCTTTCAGAAGGGTGAGATACTCTATCAGACCTATGCAAAGTTAGAATTTATATGCTAGGTACCTGAATAGAAGTAGTGCTTGAGCTAGGTTCTCCAACCTCGCTCGACTCTATCATACTTGTATTATTTCTACCAAGAATGTGCTCCTTCTCAAGGAATAATGCCCTCTTGGCAACAAAGACTTTTTGATCCTCGGGATAATAGAAATGGTACCTATAAGTTTTCTTGGGTATCCCACAAACTTACACTGCTCCATATGTTAGAACCCTTATGGATTCTAAGCTTAGGGTGATCTCTAAGGGGATCGGCCTCCTTGAAACTCTATAAGGATTCCACCCTCCATGTTATTGCTCAAAGGCTACCAAAAGGATTCATTTATTCATGAAGAAAAGTGACTAATTACAAGGCTATTTATAGGCCTCCTACTCCAAGACTCCTACTTCTAACAACTCCTATTGCTCCTCTAAGTTGCAACTACCAATCGACCTATCTAGGGGTGGCCAACTTCTCTCCAATTCTTAATCTAATTCTAACTCAACCTTTTCTTAACCAACCCCCTTTAACCAAGGTAAGGGGCAAGTAACTAGGGTTACACATACTTATTGTCCCATCAAAATATCCTAACCTAGCCTGCCTCCTCATCTTAATAATAAGGGTTAGCTAGATAGGTTTTACATGTGTGCTCATTTAATAAATTAAAATTAGGACCTTATTAGCTAGAGTCCTAACAGACCTGCCCTCTATAAATCAGCCTTGCCCTTAAGGCTGATGCTTCATAAACTCTAGGAATTTAATCTTCAAGTCATCATAGTCCTCCCAGGTGGCATCCTCTGCTGGTAGAGCCACCCACTATACTAGCACCTCAATAGTGGGTTGCTATTGTTGAGTCACGATTCATCAATCAATGATGACACTCGGTTGGGTCTGGAGTTCTCCTTGGGTAGTCATATCTAGCAGGTGACTTTGGGCTATCTCTTTTTGCTCCAACTTAAGCTTCAAGCATGATACATGAAAGACTGAGTAGATTTAGGAGCTAGCGAGTAAGTCCAATTTATATGCTATTGCTCTGATATGCTCAAGAATCTGATAAGATCCATAGAATCGAGGTGAAAACTTAATGGATGCTCTAGTCTAGACCGATATTTGTTTATATAGCTAGAGACGATGAAAAACACAATCTTCCATTGAAAATTCTCTCTCACTTTTATGTTGATCATAATGTTGTTTCATCCTTGCCTGAGATGCAGCAAGATTATCTTTTAGCAACTTCAGTATTTTGTCCCTGTCCTTGAGCTCCTTATCTACTTGTTCTACTTTAGATGTACCTAATACATATTTTAGGATCAAGGGGGAGGTCAGCCATACATAGCCTTATAAGAAGTATATTTTGTTGATGAATGATAAATTATATGTTAGAACTCTTATGGATCAACCTCCTTAGAACTCTATAGGGGTTCCTCCCTCCTTGATTTTTTTGCACTATGGTTGAAACATAATTGATCTATTGATGATGAAAAGAGGGGAGAATACAAGCTATTTATAGGGCTTTTAAACCCTAACTCCTAATAGGACTCCTACTCAAGACTCTAACTCCTAGTTTAACTCCTAATAAACCCTTGAGAGAGTCCTAACTGAATGGAGCTCTTCCCCTCATCAAAGTGGCTAGTCATGGTTACAAGCTTGACTTAGTTAACTCCAACCCGTATCCAACTCTGAATCCTAACCAGATGCCAATTCAACCAAATCCTAATCCTACTAGGATTTGAGCTGATTTATTACAATTGACTCAAATCTCCTCCTAGCCGGCCTAATGTCAAGTGTAGGTTGGCTAACAAGGCCTAATCTAAGGACTCGACTCAATCGACTAGGACCCGACTCAGCTAGGGTCCTAACAGATCCGTCCTCTTCAAATCAGTCTTGTCCTCAAGGTTGAGGCTCTATGAACTTTATATCTTAATATGTAATTCTCCTTGAAGCTTCTTTGTGGTTCCTACAGTAGGTGAACTATGATCTGATGGTCCAACATTGTCTTGTATCTCTCCATTAGGGTCAGTAGTATCTGGATGGTGGTGCATCACGATCCTACGATCCCATGCGATCATCAGCTGAACTTGAATCTCCTCATCAATTAGGATGTCAGGTGGATGGATCTGGGCTGAGTCATACTTTCTAAACGTCCATTTGTGATGAGATACTTGGAGGATCAATTGTATTTTTAAATTGATGTATTGATCTGATCCATAAGTCACAGATCTATTGTGATCTCAAATTTTGCAAGGGCCAAAGTAGTAGGGGGACTACTTCCTTAAGGCTCAAATTTTTTGTTGGTAGGGCTAGAGATGAAGGGAAACTCGATATTCAATAACAAACTTTCTTCTACTCCAGTATTTGTTGGGGGGGCTATTTTTTCCTTATATGGGCTACCACTTAGTTGTTCTTTCATAGTAACCAAGTCTTCTCTTGGAATAATTGCACCCCTTTGATAAGGTCCCTGGTGGTGTGAGCCCATTCTGAGTCCGAGGATGGTAGGAGCTGTAATTTTACCAAACCTATTTTCATCTCTACTTTGTGCTGTTGACCAATATCATGCCAAACTTTAAATTTAATAGCAATTAGTATCCCTTTACATATCAAAAGCATCGTGTGAAATGTAGGGAGAGCCTCGGTGCATATTAAGAGTCGACCATCTTACATGAAGGTGGTGTCGATCCTAATTCCTGATATGTCTACTCTAATTGCAAACACATTGCCATGATCAGGTAATGCTAGCACTGATGTAAATGGCAACATGACTGTAAGGATCCTATAGATGATGGATGTGTGGATGTCTTCCTCCTGTTCCTTCAGAATTTTGATCTCCATCTAGTAAGGTTTAGTGTTACAGATTCCATGCTGGTACTCTCACTTGAGGGACTCAATCTTCTTGCTGTCGTGGGTCATGGTAGGAAGTAGTTGGCTCGATTTGGCGGAGGCGCTTGAAATTTCAATAAACTTCTATAAGCACTATGTCAAGATCATCATTACTTCGCTCCCATGTTTCTCACATAAGGTCATTTGTTCTCCCTTGCCATTCATAAGATTATTGGTGAGGATGGTGATGGGTTATTGCTTAAAGGATTCTTCAACGTTTGCTGCTTGCGAGTTTAGATGGCCGACTAATGCGTCAATTGCTACGGGTCCTCCTTCGTGTTCTCCTCCTCAGGTTCCTAGACCTCTTCTTCAAATTCTTCAATAGATTTTATCATGGAAAGCTTCCCTTTTTTGTAGTGATGGTTGCAGCTCCAAAGTTTGTTGCAATACCAACAAAGGCCCTTCACTGATCTGTCTCGTAGCTCTCCTCTCATCAATTTTTTTAGTAGTGAAGAATGGCTGGGAGCAAAGGGAGGTTTATATGCTATTGGTTTAGGAGTAGTTCTCATCCTCCAAGCATCTTGGTTCAGCAATTCCTCTTGGATTCAGGCGAAGGAGATTGCGACCTTCATGGTGGAGGGCTACCATGTTTTAATCTCTCCTTTAATTTTTGGCTTGAATCCTTCGATGAACGCCCCTAATAATTGCCTGTTAGACCAATCACGAGCAAAGTAAGATAATTTCTTAAACCTGGTCTGGTATTCTTGGATTGTGGTGGTTTGTCGAATCTTGGCAAGTTGTCCATTGATATTCTGGTAATTAGTCGATCTAAAGCGATTCAACAGCGCATTCTTGAATTGTATCCACGTCAGAGCCCCATGGGTGTATTTAAGCCAATTGTATCATTGAATTGCATCTCCTTCAAGGTGGATAATAGCGGTGTCCACCATAGAATCTCCGATGTTTCGTAATAGCAGAAGTAATATTTGATACATGAAATCTATCCTGTCGGGTCTCCTTCTTCCCATCGAGGGAAGTCCACCCTCATGCATGGCTATATTATATCTTTTTGGGAGGTCTCTTTGAACTTGCACCTTGCTGGAATTTTGTTGAGCTCGGAGATCAGCCCAATCTGAATTCGATGAATAAGGTGCATAATCTATCCTCCATGCGTGATTCAAACACCTCAAACTTGGCATCGATTGAACCTTGAGATGCCATTGCATGTGCCTCCAGATATGAGATGTCAATATCCTTCTCCTATTATTGGGTCAGTGGTATGAAACGGTTGCGTGGATTGGTGGCCGAAAGGGATGGTGGATCATGGGTAAATGGCTACAGTTTGGGGCTGACATATTGCTATTTTTTTATTACTGTTGGGGCTGTGATTTAGGGCTACTGTAGGGGTCATATAGGGGGTATGATGGCTAAGGTTTAAGGTTAGAGGAATGGTATAAGGTTTCTGTTGATGTCAATAATGGATTTGGTAGGGATCGGGTGTGGATGTAGCAAGTACTACCGAAGGTAGTGTAGTAGATCTTTTTTTTTTTTATCAAAGGGGGTGTTGTTAATGCTGCTATTTGAGGCTGTTATAGAGGCTACAAGGGGGGTTTGGTGACAAAGATTTAGGGTTAGAGGGGTGCACTAAAGATGATATGGGTAGCAGCAATAATTTTGGTAAGGATCAGATATGGGTGAAGCAAAAAACAACAAAAGGTAGTGCTACATAATTCTACATTGATAGGCTGTGATAGGTCATTGTCTTGGGCTAAGGTTTTGGATGTTGTTTGGGTTCTAGAAATAGGTTATGATGATAGTGTCATAAGGCTAGAGGGGTTCCCTAAAGACGTCATAGTTGGTGGCAGCAAGATAGTTAGGGTTTGGTAGGTTTAGAGAAGAAGAAAAATAAAGGCACGGTAGCAGATTTTTTCATCAAAAAATTTTCAACAATATAGATGCAATTTTTTCCAGTAATTTGAAATAATAATTCAAGTAAAACTTAAGGGGAATCGACTAATAAGGAGAGATAATTCCATCAAAAAATTTATGAAAAATTATGGTAGTAAAAGATTTGGCAAGATCAAAGATTACGAGAAGGTGCTGCGGTAGAATTTTTTCGTCGAAAGATTTCAGCAGTATAGACAAGATTTTTTTTTCAATAGTTCAAAATAAGGATTTGAGTAAAACTTAAGGAGAATCTACTGGTAAGGGAAAGATAATACCGATAAAAAACTTGTGGAAGAAAATGACGGCAAAAGGTTTAACAAAATGAAAGATCACAAGAATGAACTAGGGTAGAATTTTGCATCCAAAGTGCAGTAGATTGGACATAAATGGTCAGTGGTTTATATTGATAGTTTTTTGACGAAACCAAAAGAAAATCTGATGTTAGTAAATGCCAAAGCCATCGTGAAAATTTTATAGAGATTTGGATAGAGAAAACATAGGAGCAAGATCAAATAAGCAGTGTTATGTGGTTGAAATTCTATAGTGCAATTTTCATCATACAGATGAAAACTTTACGATGAAAAGTTTGTGCAACAAGATAGGAATTATGTTTTTAGATCTTTTGAATAAGGATAACTAAATTATAGTAGTAGTAAGGTAGGAAACAAGTAACCTGTTGCAATTCAGAGAAAATCAAAGGATGATCTGTGGTAGTGAAGATGACGGTAGGATTCGGTGATGATCTTTAAGCAATTATGGGAATTGGTTGGGCAGCTGTGGAGGGATAATCGATGGGTATGGAAGGGCAGTGAGTGTTAGGACGCTAGCTAAGAGATTCCTAATATAATTTCATTAAAGAGAGCAAATATGTAAATCCAAAGGGCATTCATGTAAATCCTATATAACCGACCTCTAATAAAGAAGCAAGGAGGTCGGCTAGGTTAGGATTAGATGAGAGGAAAGTATTTTGAGGGAAGAATAAGATACATATCACCCTAAGTAACCACCCTTATTCTAATTAAAGAGGGCTTAGTTAAGAAGGGGTTAAGTTAGAATAGGAGTAGGATTAGTTTGGAGGTTGCTTCTTAGAGTTAGAGTTGGAGTTATTGGAAGTAGGAGTTGCTTCTTAGAGTTGGAGTAGGAGTTATTAGGAACTGTTAGGAGAAGTCTTAAGTAGGAATCCTATTAGGTTTGGGATTTAGAACCCCTATCAATATCCTTGTATTCTCCCCTCTTTTATCATCAATAGATCAATTATATTTCAACCATAGTGCAGAATTCCAAGGAGGGAGGAAACCCTATAGAGTTTGAAGGAGGTTGATCCCCTATAGAGATCACTCCAAGCTTAGAATACGTACCTTGGTATCAGAGCAATGTTCTTGGCATCTCGCTGGCCTTCCACAACTATCCATCAGCCCCCCATAGCCATCTAAAGTAATTTCCATAATTGCCTGAAGAACATCACCAAATTTCATCGTCATCTCCACTACCGTAGATCATCCTTTGATCTCCCCGTGAATTACCACGGGTTCTGATTTTCTACCTTACATCTACTGTAATTTAGCTATCGCTATTCAAAAAATCTAAAAAAAATCGTTCCTATTTGCTGCACAAACTTTTCATCACAAAGTTTCCATCTTTACGATGAAAGTTACGCTGTAGAATTTCAACCGCACACCCTTGACTATTTGATTTGCTGCTGCATTTTAACTGATTCAATCTCTATGAAATTTTTATGATGGATTTAGTACTTCTTATCTTTAGATTTTCTTTTAGTTTTGTCAAAAAATTCTCAATATAAACTACTGATCTTTTACATCCAAGCTGCTGCACTTTAGACATAAAAATCTGCTATAGTACCTTCCTGTGATCTTCAATTTTGCCAAACCTTTCGCTATCATTTTCTTTCATAAATTTTTTGTCAACATTACCTTTCCATTATTAGTATATTCTCCTTAAGTTTTACCGGAATCCTTATTTTAAACTATTGAAAAAAAAATCTCATCTATATTATTGAAATCTTTTGATGAAAAAATTCTACTATAGTACCTTCTCTTATTCCTTAATCTTGCCAAAACTTTTGCTGCCGATTTCTTTCACAAATTTTTTTACAGCATTACTTTCCCTTGCTAGTGGATTTTCATTAAGTTTTACTTGATTCCTTATTATGAACTACTGTAAAAAATTTTGACTATACTACTGAAATCTTTTGCTGAAAAAATTCTACAGCAACACCTTCTTGCAATCTTTGATTTTGCTGAAACTTTTGCTATCATTTCTTTCCATGAAATTTTTGGTAATATTGCCTCTCTCTTACAACTAGATGCCCCTTAAGTTTCACTTGAATTTTCATTGAGAATTTCTAGAAAAAATTATGTCTTCACTATTAGAATTTTCTCGATGAAAAATCTACTGCTACACCTTTGTCTTTCTTCTTCTTCTTAACCCACCGAAACCCAACCATCTTGCTGCCACCACCCAAGATGTCTTTAGGGCGTCTCTTTAGCCATCATAACCTATTTCTAGAATCTATAGCCAACTCAAACCTAGCCTAAATAGTGGTCTTTCGCAGCCACTGAACCTTCCACTGATCCTTACCTTTCGCAGCCACCAATCCTACAAAATCGGTTGCTACCATTAATAGCAACCCTAAGCCATCCCTTTAACCCTAAACTTCTATCACCAAATCCTCCTCACAACACCTACAGCAGTCAAAAAAATAGCAATCTGTCAGTCCCAAACCGTAGCCATCTACCTATGATCCACCATCCCTTTCGGCCTCCAAACCACCCAACTGTTGCATACCACTGACCCAATAGTAGTAGAGGGACATTGGCATCTTAGATCTGGAGACACACATAATGGCATCTCAAGGTTCAATCGATGCCAAGTTGGAGGCGTTTGAATCACGCATAGAAGACAGATTATACACCTTATTCATCGAATTCATATTTAGCCAATCTTCGAGCCCAATAAAATTCCACCAAGGTGAAAGTTTAGAGAGGCCTCTTAAAAAGAAAGAATGAGCCACTGATATGAGGCATCCACACATGAGGGGTAGACTTCCCCCGATGGGAAGAAAGAGGCCCGACGGGATGGATTTAGCTCGCCGAATGTTACTTTTGTCATCACCAAATACCGAAGGATTCTACGGTGAACACCACTGTCCTCCACCTTGAAGGAGATGTTATACGATGGTACAATTGGGTTGAATAAAACTATGGAGCTCCGACGTAGAAATAATTCAAGTACATACTACTGAACCACTTTGGGCTGACCAAGAATGAGAATATCAACAACCAACTCGCAAAGATCCAACAAACCTCTATGATTCAAAAGTACCAAACTAGGTTTGAACATTTATCCTATCTTGCTCATGATTGGACTGACCAACAATTGTTAAGGACATTCATTGAGGGACTCAAATTGGAGTTAAAGGAGAGGTTAAGGCACAGTAGCCTTGCACCGTGAAGGCTGCTCTCTTTCGCCCGAATCCAAGAAGAATAGCTCAACCAAGATGCTCAAAGGATGAGAACCACTCCTAGCCCCATGGCATATGAACCTCCTTCTACTTCCAGCCATCCTTTGCTGCCAAAAAAATTGATAAGAGAAGAACTATGTGACCAATCGATAAAGGGTCTTTGTTAGTATTACAATGAACTTTGGAGTCGCAACCATCGCTGCAAAAAGGGACACCTCCTACTGATTGAACCTCTTGAAGATGTGGAGGAGGAGGTCCAAAAGCATGAGGAAGAGGTCATGGATGAAGAATAATAGCTAGTTGATTTTATGATGCATACTCTTGCTGGTTATACGAACTTGCAAATGGTGAAAATAGGAGGACTTCCAAAGCAACAACTGATCACCACTCTTATTGACACCACAAGCACCAAGAATTTTATGAACAATAAGGTTCTGCCCAATTAATGCTTCAAAATGAAGATTGTAATAAGTTAAATGTTGAGGTCACCGATGACCAAATTTTGAAGTGCGACGAAAGATGTCCACGAGTGAAATTATTACGACAAGACCAAGAGATACTTGCTAATTTCTTCCATCTTCCTCTTAATGATTATGAGGTCATGCTTGACATCAAATGGTTGATTACACTAGGTGATGTTTGTTAAAATGTTTCTAAATTTATTATAAAATATTTTAGCTATAAGAAACAGGAGATCATCGCGGGAAACATGGGAATGGCGTAATGACAACTTACACGCAGCAAACAAAGAAAGTTTTAAACAAAGAAAATAATTGCTTCTTAATGCAACTTTAGTAGCACTCTATGAGGGACCCAACAAAATTTGAAGACCCAAACATTCTCCAATTGTTTGCTAAATTTTCATATATTTTTGTCAAACCACGCAGCCTACTTTCTAACCACTGGCATGACCACCGAATTTTGATTCTCTTGGGCATACCAGTAGCAAAATCTTAGCCATATCATTATCCTAACTTCTATAAAGCTGAAGTAGAGAGAATTAAAGATGAGATGCTTGAAACAAGGGTGATACATACAAGTTATAGCCCCTACTCTTCGTCGATGCTAACTTTACCCGACTTCGACAAAGTACTTATTATTTATACATCGGGAGCTAGAAATTATGTTATCCATATGCAAGATGGCCAACCCCTAGCCTACATTAGCAAAGCCCTCACTCCAAATCACCTTAAGCTACCAATCAACGATGAGGGAATGCTATCATTTGCTGAATTTGTTGTTTGGTATGATACAAGACAATAACACGAAGAGGAGATGAAAGTAAGTCCTGAAAAATTACAGCTTCTGCTTCTTCTAAACTCAGATCGAGCTCACCTTACCATGGACTTTACTAGAAGGCAGCTACCATCATAGAAGAAGGCCTAGCTATCAATAAAGAACAACCACATGTCATCCCGCACAACAAAGAAATAGTCGCCTGACAAACGCCGGAGTAGAATGAAGTTTGTTATTAAAGATCAAGTCTTTCTCTATATTCATCCCTATAAGCAGGAATTTAGGAAGACTCAAGCCTCACAGAAGTGGTCTCCTAGTTACTTTGGACCCTACAAAATTGGAGATCACATTGGAGCCGTAAATTGTGGATCGTAAATTATGGTCTCCTAATTACAACTCATCCTCCAAGAATCTCACTGCAAATAGAAGTTTAGAGAGGACAACCTAGCCCTAACTTATCCACCTGATGCCCAAGTTAATGGGGAGGCCCAAATTTAGCTGATGATTACATGGGATCATGAGATCACGACACATCATTGTTTAGTCACTACTGTTAATGTTGGACCCCAGGAACATGATCTGCCAACTATAGGGTCATAAGGGACCCTCATGAGGAGTTCTAAATCATGACCTAAAGACATAGAGCTCAGCCTTAAGGATAAAGCTGATTTGAAGAGGGCGGGACTGTTATGACTCTAGCTATGAGAGTCCTAATATAGCTTCATTAAATAGGCTAAATATGTAAATCCAAAGGGCATTCATGCAAATCCTATCTAGCCGACCCCTAATAAAGAAGCAAGGAGGCCGGCTAGGTTAGGATTAGATTGGAGGAAGATATTTTGAGGGAAGAATAAGATACATATCCCCTAATTAATCACCTCTTATACTAGTTAAAGAGGGGTTGGTTGAGGAGGGGCTAAGTTAGAATAGGATTAGGATTAGTTTGGAGGTTGCTTCTTAGAGTTGGAGTTGGAGTTGTTGGAAGTAGGAGTTGCTTCTTAGAGTTGGAGTAGGAGTTGTTAGGAGATGTTAGGAGGAGTCTTAAGTAGGAACCCTACTAGAAGATAGGGTTTAGAATCCCTATAAATAGCCCTGTATTCTCCCCTCTTTCATCGTTAATAGATCAATCATATTTTAGCCATAGTGTAGAATTCTAAAGAGAGAGGAACCCCTATAGAGTTCCAAGGAGGTCGATCCCCTATAGAGATCACCCCAATCTTGGAATCTGCAAGGGTTCTAATAATTGGATGCCAAGAACACTGCTCTAATACCAAGTGTTAGAACTCTTATGGATTTTAAGCTTGGGGTGATCTCTATATGGGATCGACCTCCTTGGAACTCTATAGGGGTCCCTCTCTCCGTAGTTTTTCTGCACTATGATTGAAACATAATTGATCTATTGAGGCTGAAAAGAGGGGAGAATACAAGCTATTTATAGGGCTTCTAAACCCTAACTCCTAATAAAACTCCTATTCGAGACTCCAACTCCTAATCAACCCTTGAGAGAGTCCTAATTGAATGAATCTCTTCCTCTAATCAAAGTGGCTAGCTAATTGGGTTGGTTACACGCTTAACTTAGTTAACTCCAACCCGTATCCAACTCCGACTCCTAACTAGACTCCAGTTTAGCCGAATCCTAATCCTATTAGGATTTGGGTTGATTTATAATAATGGACTCAAATCTCCACCTAGCTGACCTAATGTTAGGTCTCGGTTGGCCATCAAGGCCCAGTCTAAGGACTTGACTCAATTGACTATGACACAACTCAACTAGTGTCCTAACATTGTATTATACCATCACTCGGTCCAGGGAAGCCACTTTGCCTACTCTTTTGGTCGGTCACTAGTGAAACATCTTAGGTAGGTCTCAGAGCACCTATTCAACACTTCTGTTTAACCGTCAGTTTGTGGGTGATATGTTATGCTCATCTTCAACATAGTGCCCTGCAACTAGAATAATTTTACCCTAAATTTACTAGTGAAAATCCTATCATGATAACTTACAATAGATCTTGGCATCCTATGTAATTTTATAATTTTCTCCATAAAGATTCGAGCAATGCAAAGCAGTGTAGAGATTGCGAACAAAGCAAAAGTGAGTATACTTTATAAGGTGATCAACCACAACAAGAATTGTACTTTTTTCTTGTGATGAGGGTAGCCCTTCGATGAAATCCATGGATATATTAGTTCATATTGAGTCCGGAATAGGTATATGTTGTAGCTTTCTGAGGCTTGACACTATTTCACCTTTATTTTCCTGACATATATCACATTATGCTACAAATTCAGCAATAATATTTTTAATTCCTACCCAATAAAATTTTGCTTAATTCTCTTATAGGTTCTAAGGTACCTAGAGTGCCCTGTGCTACTGGAGTGGAATGCATCTCTTGAAAGATAGTCTTTATGCAAGTTGATTTTGGTGCAAGCACAATACGGCCATTATAATGTAAGTCTTTTGAATCCCAACTGTAATGAGCCACAGAGCTTGGAACTTCCTCTAATTTTTTTATAATTTTACTGATCTCTAGATCATCTCTCCACTTCTTCCTAATATCCTCGAGGAAATCACTGGTTGGAAGGGAGACAACCAAAAATTCAGCTTGCTCGGGTAGCTGCAAAAGCACATCTACAATAACATTATCTTTTCATTTTTTGTAAGTTATTTCATAATCATACTCAAGAAGTTATGTTACCCATTTTTGTTGTTCAACAGAGGATATCTTCTGCTCCAAAAAATATTATAGGCTCTTGTGGTTGATGCATATTCGTCATGTTTCATCCTTCTTTTGTACAAGGAGCACCGGTGGAAAGTAGGGTCTGCAATTTGGCTGAATGACTCATGTTTCAAGATCTCCTTTACAATCTTTTTTGTTTTATCTTTCTGGAGATGAGAATATTGATATAGTCGAGTATTTGCTGGAGGTTTGCCCAAAAGAATCGGGATACTATGTCTCTATTCGTTGTGTGCAAATCGTTATTACTTCGCTCCCCCGTTTGCTACACAACACCACTTGTTTTCCTTTGCTACAAAATTTCATAATTAATTTTAAAAACTTCTAAAAAATATCATCTAATGTTATTAGTCATTCGATGCTAAGCACGGCCTCATAATCATCAAGGAGGAGGAAGAATCTACAACTATCTCTTAGTCCTATAGCAATAGTTTCACCAATGGGCACTTGTGATCACACTTCAAAATTCATCCGTTGGTGACCTTAACATCAAACCTACTACAATCCTCAATAGGTAAGGCCATTCAAATAGCAACCTTGTTGTTCATAAAATTATTAGTGCTCCCAATGTCAATAAGAACGATGATCTATTATTGCTTTAGAAGTCCTCCCACTTTTATCGTCTACGAGTTTGTGTCGCCGGCAAAAGCATGCATCATAAAATCAACCGGCTATTGTTCTTCATCCATGACCTCTTCCTTATGCTCCTAGACCTCCTCCTCCATGTCTTCAAGGGGTTCAATCAATAGGAGGTGCCCCTTCTTACAGCGATGATTGCAGCTCCACAGTTCATCATAATGCCAACAAAGACCCTTTGTTGATCTGTCATATAGTTCTTCTCTCATCAATTTTTTTGGCAATGAAGGATAGCTATGAATAGAAGAAGGTTTATATGCCATGGGCCTAGGATTGGTCCTCGTCCTCCGAGCATCTTGGTTGAGTCATTCCTCTTATATTCGAGCGAAAGAAATCACAACCATTACGGTGCGGGGCTGTCGTGCCTTAACCTCTCCTTTAATCTCTGGTGTGAGTCCCTCGATGAATGTCCCTAACAATTGTTAGTCAGTCTAATCACAGGCAAGATAGGATAATTGTTCAAACCTAGTTTGGTACTCTTGGATCGTGGAGGTTTGTCGAATCTTTACGAGTAGGCCGTCGATATTTTCGTACTCCGTTAGTCTAAAGTGGTTCAATAGTGCGTTCTTAAATTTAATCCACATCAGAGCCCCATGGTTGTACTTAAGATAATTGTACCATTGTATAACATCTCCTTCAAGGTGGATGACAGTGATTTCCACCATAGCATCATCTAACGTTTGGTAGTAGTGGAAGTAACGTTCGGCGCGTGAAGTCCACCCCACTAGGTCTCCTTCTTCCCATCATGGGAAGTCCACCCTCATGTGTGGTTGAAGTATGTGAGGGCTATCCCTCCTTCTCTGGAGGCCTCTCTGGACTCTCTCCTCACTAAATTTTGGTTGGACTTGGTGGCTATCTAATTTTGAATTCTACAAACAAAGCACACAGTTTGTCCTCCAAGCGCGATTCAAATCGTGATTCGAGCCAAGATTCAAACACCTCAAATTTAGCATTAATTAGATCTTGAGAAGCCATGGCGTATACTTACAGACCAAAGATATGTTTGTCTTTTTTATGTTGATGGATCAATGGCATGGGGTGGTGGAAGGTTCAGACAAAAGATCGGTGGTAGAAGATTACGACTACAAGGGTTTATGGTTTTGGGTTACGGTTTTGGGTGCTGTTAGGGTTATGAAAATAGATTATGATAGTTACATCTTAAGGCTAGAGGGATGCCCTAAAGATATCTTGGTTGGTGGTAGCAAGATAGTTAGGTTTTTATAGGTTAAGGAGAAGCAAAAAGATAAAAATATAATAGCAGATTTTTTATAAAAAAATTCTAGCAGTAAAGATGTAATTTTTTCCGGTGATTCCCTGTTAGAACCCTAGCAAATTCTAAGCTTGGGGTTGATCACTATAGGGGATCGACCTCCTTGGAACTCTATAGGGGTTCCCTCCTTCAAATTGTCGCTCAAAGGCTATAGAAAATACTCTTCTATTGATGATAAAAAGTGGATGATTACAAGACTATTTATAGACCTTATGACGCTAATTCCGAAGAGGTCTCCTACTTCAAGACTCCTACTCTCAATCAACTCCTAAGGCAACTCCTAATGTATCTCTAAGTCTAACTTCCAACTAGCCTATCTAGGGGTGGTCGGTTGCTTATTGTTTCCTATTTTTACTCTAACTTAACCCCTCCTCAACCAACCCCTTTTTAACTAGGATAAGGGGTGGCTAATTAGGGTAACATGCATCCTACTCTTTCCTTAAAATATCTTCCTCCTATCTAATCCTATCCTAGCCAATATTTTTACTTTTTTATTAGGGGTTGGCTAGATAGGATTTACATGAATACCCTTAAGATTTACATATTTGCCCTCTTTAATGAAACTAAATTATGACTCCCCCAGCTAGAGTCATAATAGACCCGCCCTCATTAAATCAGTCTTATCCTCGAGACTGATGCTCTATGAATTCTAAAAATTTGATTTTTAAATCATCATAGTTCTCCTAAGTGGCTTCCTTTTCTAGAAGATTCGCCCACTATATTAGCGCTTTAGTAGTGGGTTGCAGTCATTGTATCACGATCCTTCAGTCAATAATGGCACTCTACTGAGTCTGGAGCTCTCCTTGGATAGTCGTATTAGGTAAATGTCTTTGAACTGTCTCATCTTGTCCTAATTTAAGCTTCAAGAACAACACATGAAAGATTGGATGGTTTCGGGAGCCGACGGGTAAGTCCAATTTGTATACTACTCGCCTGATGCGCTCTATAATCTGGTAGGATCCATAGAACCAAGGTGAAAGCTTCATGGATACTCTGGTCTAGATCGATATTTGCTTGTATGGCTGAAGTCATAGAAATACCCAATCTCCCACTACAAATTCTCTTTCGCCTTGGTGTTGATCATATTGTTGTTTCATCCTTGCTTGACCTATAGAGAGATTGTCCTTTAATAGCTTCAGCATTTTGTCTTTGTCCTGTAGTTCCCTATCTACTTGTTCTACTCTAGAGGTGCTTAATACATATTTTGGGATTACAGGAGGAGGTCGGCCATACATAGCCTCATAGGGTGTAATTTTCGTGGATGAATGATAAGTTGTATTATACAACTACTCAGCCGAAGGGAGCCACTTTGTCTATTCTTTGAGCCGATCACTAGTGAAGCATCTGAGGTATGTCTTTAAACATATATTCACCATTTCAGCCTAGCTATCGGTTTGTAGGTGATATGTTGTGCTCATCTTCAATTTAGTGCCCTGCATCTAGAATAATTCTATCCAAAATTTGCTCATGAAGACCCTATCACTATCACTTACAATAGATCTCGGCATCCCATATAATTTTATAATATTTTTCATAAAGATTCGGGCAATACTAGAAATAGTGTAGATATTGCAAACTGCACAAAAGTGAGCATACTTTGTAAGCTGATCAACAACAATAAGAATCGTACCTTTTCCTTGTGATGAGGGCAACCCTTCGATGAAGTCTATTGATATATCGATCAATATTGAGTCCAAGATGGGTAAAGGTTGTAGCTTTTCGAGGCTTACTATTGTTTCGCCTTTATGTCGTTGGCATACATCACATTGTACCACAAATTTAGCAATAATCTTTTTCATCCCTTCCTAATAAAAATTTTACTTTATTCTCTTATAGGTTCTAAGGAACCCGGAATGCTCGGCCGCAGGTGTGGAATGCATCTCTTGAAGGATGGTCATTATGCAACTAGAATTTGGCACAAGCATAATGCGTCCCTTATAGTGTAAGTCTTTTGAGTCCCAACTGTAATGAGCCATGGAACTTGGTTCTTCCTTCATTTTCTTTATGATCTTGCTAGTTCTTAGATCATCTTACCATTCTCTCCTTATATCCTCAAGGAAATTGTTGGTCGGAAGTGAAACAGTCAAAAATTTAGCTTACTCGGGTAGTCATAAAAGTGCATCTACAACAATATTTTCTTTTCTCTTTTTATAAATCATTTCATAATCATATCCAAGAAGCTTTATTACTTATTTTTTCTACTCAGGGGAAGATATCTTATGCTCCAAGAAATATTTCAGGCTCTTATGGTTGGTCTTGATTTGGAAGCATCGCCCGATTAAGTACGGTCTCCATTTAGCCACCGCATACACAATCGCGAGCATCTTCTTGTCTTAAATAGTCATCTTGTGGTGGAAAGGAGATAAAGCCTTACTTGTATGTGCTAGGGTTCGACCATCTTGCATTAACACAGCACCTATTCCCACTCCGGAGGCATCAGCTTCAATAACAAAAGTCTTATCGAAGTCGGGTAGTGCTAGCATGGGCGTCGTCGTCATTGCAATCTTAAGTTCATCGAAGGTAATGGAGGCTCTATCTGACAATTGGAAAGCATCTTTTTTTAGTAAGGAAGTGAGAGGTGCACTGATCTTCCCATAGTCTTTCACGAACTTGCAGTAGTAGCCTGTTAAGCCAAGAAAGCTACACAACAATTTTATATTCCTTGGGGTTGGCCAGTTCTACATTGTTTCGATTTTGGAAGGGTCCTCTGATATAATATGCTCAAGATACTCTACTTTTTATTGAAGAAAGCTACACTTTGATTTTTTGACGAAAAGAACATGCTCTCAAAAAATTATCAAAATAAGTTGTAAGTGCTCAAAATGACTTTCAATAGAAGGGCTATAAATAAGGATGTCATCGAAGAAAACCAGCACAAACTTACGAAGATAATTCCAGAAAGTATTATTAATAAGGTTCTAGAAGGTTGGGGGAGCATTAGTGAGACCAAAAGGCATTACCATAAATTCGTAGTGACTGTTATGTGTCCGAAAGGTGGTTTTTGGTACATCTTCGCACACTCGTATCTGATGATACTCGGATCGAAGGTCCAGCTTTGTGAAGATTCATGCTCCATTTAATTCATCAAGCAATTCATCTAGTATTGAAATAGGATACTTGTCCTTGACAGTTATACTATTGAGAGCTCTGTAGTCGATGCACATTCGTCATGTTCCGTCCTTTCATACAAAGAGTACCGGTGAAGAGTAGGGGTTGTAACTCGACCGATGACTCCTGTTTCGAGCATCTCTTTCACAATCCTTTCTATTTTATCCTTCTATAGATGAAAGTATCGATATGGTGGAGTGTTTGCTAGAGGTTTGTCCAGAAAAATCGATATCTGATGATCATATTGGTGGCTAGGAGGTAGGCTGCATGGTTCATCAAATACATCTGAAAATTTAGCAAGCAAGGGAAGTAGATTTAGGTCTTCAACTTCAGTTGCCTCCCCCTTGGATTGCTACTTAAGTTGTCTTAAGAAGTCATTGCATGTTTTGTGCAAGACTTTCTCCATTCGCGGTGTGTAGATTATTGATATGTCGCTCCCCCGTTTGCCGCGTAGTACCATCTATTTTCCCTGGCTGCAAAACTTCATGATTAATTTCAAAAAATTTTAAGAAACATCACCTAATATTGTTAGCCATTCGACGCTAAGCACGGCTTCATAATCATCAAGACGGAGGAGGAAAAAAATCTATGATTATTTCTTGATCCTACAGCAAAAGCTACACTTGTGGGCACAAACAATCACACTTCAGAATTCGTTCGTCGGGGACTTTAACATCAAACTTGCTGCAATCTTTAATAGACAATACCATCTAGACAGCAACCTTACTGTTCATGAAATTATTAGTGCTTCTGGTGTCAATGAGAATGGTAATCAGTTGTTGCTTCAGAAATCCTCCCACTTTCATCATTTACGGGTTCACATAGCCGGCAAGAGCATGCATTATAATATCAACTGGCTGCTCTTGTTCATTCATAACCTCTTCCTCATGCTCTTGGACCTCCTCCTCCACATCTTCAAGTGGTTCAATCAATAGGAGGCGGCCCTTTTTATAGCAATGATCGCACTCCACGGTTCATCGCAATGCCAACAAAGCCCCTTTGCTGATTAGTCACGTAGTTCTTCCCTTGTCAATTTTTTTGGTAGAGAAGGACAGTTGGGAATAGGAGGCTTGTATGCCATGGGCCTAGGAGTGGTTCTTGTCCTCCGAGCATCTTAATTGAGCCACTCTTCTTATACTCAGGTGAAGGAAATTGCAATAGCTACGGTACGGGGCTGCCACGCCTTAACCTCCCCTTTTATCTCCGGCTTGAGTCTCTTGATGAAGGTACCTAGCAATTGTCAATCAGTCCAATCATGAGCAAGGTAGGATACCTTCTCAAACCAGGTTTGGTACTCTTGAATTGTAGAGGTTTATCGAATTTTTATGAGTTAACCGTTGATATTTTCATACTCCGTAGGTCTGAAGCGGTTTTAAATTGATTCCACATTGGAGCCCCATGATTATATTCTAGTCAATTGTACCAGTGGATTGCATCACCTTTAAGGTGGATGACAGCATCGTCTGACGTTCGGTAGTAGCAGAAGTAACATTCGGCGCATGAAATCCACCTCGCCAAGTCTCCTTTTTCCCAACATGGGAAGTCCACCCTCATGCGTGGTTGAAGCATGTCCGAAGGTTGTCCCTCCTTCTTTGGAGTCTCTTTGAACTCTCTCCTCGCTGATATTTGGTTGGACTCGGTGATTGTCCAATTTTGAACTCCGTGAACAAAGCGCGCAGTTTATCCTCCAAGCGTGATTCGAGCCACGATTCAAGTCGAGATTCTAATGCTTCAAACTTGGCATCAAATGGATCTTGGGAAGCCATGGCATATGCCTATAGATCATATATGTTCTTGTCTTTTTTCTATTAATGGGTCAATGGCATGGGTGGTGGAAGATTCGGACAATCAGTTGGTGATAGAAGGGTTCAGCTACAATGGGTTTCTGTTTTGGGCTGCCGTTTTTGGGGGTGTTAGGGTTATGAAAGTAGGTTATGACAACTGTATCTACTAGAAGGATGCCCTAAAGACATCTTGGGTGGTGCCAACAAAAATGGTTGGGTTTCATGGAAGGAAACGATAACAAGAGGTTTCACAAAATTGACGATCACAGAAAGGTACTACAACAAATTTCTACGTCTAAAGTGCAGCATTTTAGACATAAAAGATCAACGGTTTATATTGAGAATTTTTTGACGAAACCAAAAGTAAATCTACTGTTATGAAGTGCTAAAGCTGTAGTAAAAATATAAAATACACAATATCACAAGAGTTTAAGATAATTCTTATTTAAGCACGAAGCAAAGAAAATGGTTGGAATTCATAAAAAATTATATTTATGTAATTAATTATCATCTTAGAAAAGTAAATATAATTGCTAATACTTTATATATACATATATATATATATATATATATATATATGTGTGTGTGTGTGTGTGTGTATACATATATTTTGGGGGGGGGGCGGGGGTGGGTGAATTAGTGCTTATAAAAATTTCACTTCAATTTAAATACTCACTCAATAAAAACCATATCAGAAATACGTTAAAGTGTAAAGATGCGTTTAAGCGTAGAGATGCATTTAAGCGTAGAGATATGTTTAAGCATAGAGATATTTATAAGAGTGCAAGCAAAGGTAGTAGACAATTAAGCAATAAACATAAAGAGCAAAGAAGAGGAACCAAACTGATTTTATATTAGTTCGATCCTCTTAACCTACATCCACTCCTGATTCCTCTTCACCTGAGGCCACCTTTATAATTCTCTTAGCTCTCTCTTAAACAAAAACTACACAAGAAGAAATGAGGGGATTACAATAGCGTCTTCACAAGTTTTTCACTTTTGATTCTTGCACATTCACAAGCAAGAAAGGGTGAGGTATTTATAGGCCCTAAATGGCTTCAAAAGTGGAGCCAAAAATCAATTTTTAAGTATTCCCGAGATGCTTGTCTCGAAGACTATATTATGGGCAGTTCAGCCACCTGACACAATCTGGGAGATTGTGTTCTGGGTAGTTCAAGTGCCTGACAGTCTGAGAGACTGTGTCTGGGTGGTTCAACTGCCTGACACACATTTGAAGACTGTGTCATCTTGGAGACCGTGTCTTCGAAGATCATGTCTCATCTGACCTTGGGTTACTTAAATGACTTTTATAATAAGTCTAAATCAGCCCCAATTAAGGCTTAATGGCCTCTTAATTAAGTTAGTAAAAACTAACTCTCATTATGATGTTAACTATGACTCTTAACACACAATCTTGGTTGTTCAATCGTCTCTCGACGAACTCCCGACAACCTTTCAAGGAAAGCCCGGCAAGCTCCCGATTTCCTTCGGCGAACTCCCAGCATTTTTCTGGCAAGCACCCGGTGAGCTCCTGACAACCTGTTAGTGAACTCCCGATAAACTTCTCGGCAAACTTCTGGTGAGTTCTCGATGCGCTCTCGATTTCCTTCGGCGAACTCCTAACGAACTTCTAGCATTCTTCCGGTGAACACCCGATGAGTTCCCGATAACTTGTCGGCAACGAACTTCCCAGCAAACTTCTGGTTAGTTCTCAGCGAGCGCTCAACAACATTCTCTGAACCTCGGCCAACCTCCGACGAACTCTCGGCGAGCTCCCATTGCGTCATCCGAACCTCGACCTGATGCTCGAACTTGACTCCAACCCAACATCTGATTGTACTACCCTTTACTATCGCAGTTAATCCTACATTATTTTTTTTAATATATAAGTTAAATCGTAAAACTCATCAATTAATTTTATCATCAAAATTTGAGATTTAACATATATATATATAAATATATATAAGTAAGACTAGATGGTGTGTCAATGTCTATTTTGTTATATAGAAACTTGGGATTCATATTAGGATTTTGGATGAATCTTCAAAGGGCTATGAGGACAAGGTTCTTATCAATATGAAAGAATCATTCAAATAATAAATGATATGTTAAGCAAGTTGTTGCCTCTGATAGGGTTTACCTATAATAATAACAATCAAATAATAATATGATAACATTTGAAGCACTATATAGTATGAAGTGCAAATCAATTGCTTATGGTGATGAGATAGGTGAAAGAAAATATGTGGTTCCAGATTTGGTTAGAGAGACAATTAAAGCAAAAGAAATAATTTACCAAATGATAAAAGTAGCACAAAATAGATATGAAAATAATGTTGATATAAGGAAGAGACCTTTGAAATTTAAGGCAAGCGATAAGCTACTCCTAAAGATGGCACCAATGAAAGAGGTTGTAAGATTTGAAAAGAAAGACAAGCTAAGTCCTCAATATATAAAATAACATAAAATTCTCGATAAAGTTGGTGATATGACCTACAGACTAGTCTTACCTTTGCATTAACAAATGTGCATAATATTTTTCATACTATTGAGTGAAAGTATATTTTAAATCCTTCTCATGTTGGTGTGAGTACATTTTAAATTACCTGAAGTTAGTGAAAGTACATTTCAAGTCTTTCTCATGTCCTAAAAGAACAGCCAATAGAATTGAGTGAAAACTTAACATATAAAGAGAGGGCTATACAAAATTCTTGATAAGGAGAAAGAACTTTTTAATAGGAAGATCACATTAGTCAATGTGCTACAGAGGAATCATATAATAGAAAGAAAATGACTTAGGAAATAGAAAAAAATAAAAATATGTAAAATTATTTAAATAAAACAAATTTGAGGATGAAATTTTTATTAAGAAGGAAGGATTGTAGTGCCCAATTTTCTCATACATAGTATTATAACTACATGTCAATAAAAATACAAATGCTTGCACATACTATCACTATTTACAGAGATGTTTTGCTATATTTATGCTTTATGAACATGATATATGATGTAATCAATTATATTATCAGTTATAAAGTTAACATACATGCTTTCAAAATTGTTCTATATAAAGTTTTGAAGTATATATAAGCTTTGATGCTTATTTTTATGTATATTTTGTAGCAAAAATATACAGTCCTCCAGTGTAATAAGCCTAAATCTGCTAAAGAACTTGAGTATGAGGTTAAGTTATGATAATAAGCATGCATACAATAATTAAAATATATTTTTATAATTATTATATGCATTAAGGGATCATTAAGGCTTGAATAAGTTTGATCATGTATAAAATAAGTGAGTTCAAGGTTTAAATATCTTATGTGTGGAGGATAATAATTTGATTTACTTTATGTTTGGATGATGTAGTGGATGATTCAGTGGAAATAAAAATCAAAGAGGAGTGCTACACTAAGAATGTTAAAATACATATGGTAGATTGAAGGATGACTTGGACCGAAAACTCTTTATTTTTGTCAATCTAAATTAGTCTCATATTAAGTTGTATCAAATCTAAAATTATGTTAATAAAAAAACTTAAGATAAGGACCAATGACCTCTTAAGCAACTCTAAAATCACTTCCCTTCTATTTTGGCCTTGTCCTCCCCGTTAACTTGATAAAGTATAACCCGTTTCTCTCCTTCATCCATTCTTTCAGTTCTTCACTTTATCTTCGTTGAAGCCCTAGACACTAGATCTCAGGGAGAACAAGTTAAGAAAATATAATCCTTCCCTAGATATAATCTAGGGTTTTAGTTTAAGAGTTTATAAGATGTTATTTTTGGATAATTTTGAGTAACCTAGGCTTTGAATTAACCTCTAATATTCGGATATGTCATGTGTGAATATGTTGTAATTCTATAGCTTCTTGTATTGCTCTAATCTAGGAGTTATCAATAGAGTTATAGGTTTTCCAAACTGAAATACTCAGAATCCCTCATTTTAGGTAAAGGGGTTCTGTTTTATTATTTGACATCCTTAGAGATAAAATTAGCTCCTGTTCTTTTGATGTGTTTAAAGGATTTCTTTAGGTTTTTAAGCTTTTAAATTTGAGTGAATATCATCCCTGTGCATCATGATATAGATAGCCTCAGCTCAGTTTTAATATAATAGAATATGTGATGATAGTTGAATTATGAGAATATCTTAGCCGAGAATATCTTAGCCTTCAATTGATTCTATTTTAAGCTAAAATTATATATATTTATTTCTAATGTCTTCTATGTTTCTACAAAATTTCATAATAATACAAGATAGCTTGGCCAACAATAGTAGTGAAACAAAATTACTTTGCAAAATTTTATAATTATTTGATTGGTAGCAAGTAGGTCATTTGAGTATAGATTGAATTGTTGGCAAATTGGTGATGGAATTTAGATGAACTACAAGTTAGATATAATCTAATTGAAAAATCAAAATTTTGCTATAAATTGTTATTTAACTTAGGTGTTATAAGTGATTTAAGATGTAAGATTCTTAATTTAATCATATCATGACACTATGTTCTAAATTTAATGTATGTATAGTTTTCTAGCAAACCTAATCACTGAGGACCATCACCTTCGCTGACACCTTCATTTTAAGCCAAGTCAAGTAAGTATAAGTTTAATTTATTATAAAATAATTATCATATATATTATATGTACTGAAAAATTATTTTTGAAAACAAGTTTTGAATTAGATAATCCCCATGAGCTAGCAATAAGTATGATGGTAGTGTACACATTGCATAAGAGAATGATATATAAATTATAATTAAAATATAGTATATATGTATATATTAGTGTGTATTTGCTTGTAGTGTAAGAGTGAAGAAATATATTATGATGTGTAGTGTAGGATTGCATAAATATGTCATAAATATGCAATGTATATTTATTATGATGTGTAGTGTGAAAGTACATGTATATTTTATGAGATATATATTATAACATACGGTGTGAGAATGCACATAATATAATCATAATGTTTAAATTTTATGATTATTTTTAATATAAATTATTAAATATCAAAAACTCATTATGCGAAATCTCTTTTTTTTTTTTTTAGCGAGTCAAAGGAGTGGGCATTATTGGTGGAGAGGAAGCAACAAATTGGGGTTTATTAAGATCAATTTTATGAGCTTTTGGGGTTTACTAAGACTAATGTTCCGATCTTATAGAATACAATAGGATCTTCATAAAATTGATAATTATGAGTGTTATAATGAATTTGATTGGAAAGTCCAATGGAAAAAGGAAGGAGATTCATTAGCTCATTATTTAGTATGAATCAGTGAAATGAGGAAATCTATAAAAATAATTCAAGAGGCTCTAGAAATTTTCGGAGGACCCTATGAGAATTTAGAAGTCCGACACTTTGATAAAGCAAAAAATTATGAATGAAATAATTTTGAATATAGATTTATTAGTGAAAACCTTCATCCAATTTTAAATTATCGAGAACTTTACTTAAAAGTAGAAGCCCAAAAAGAGAATTAAGAATTTATTTGATTGGAGATAATAGTATTTCCCTTGGAGATGGAAAGTTCATCCGCCTAGCTTCATAAATTTGTAAATTCTTCCTCAATTAGTTAAATGAATAAAATTGGCTAAATGGTACTAGGTAAATACCATTATAGGAGAGATTGATCATTAAATTGATAATTGATGTGATAGGAGTACAAACTATCAATTAATTTTCTATATTAGAATGCCTAAAAGAAGTATATGGACTCATATAAATTTTTCTAAGCATTTTGACCTTTATATTGAGAATTCCAATAGGGGTAT
Source organism: Ensete glaucum (assembly GCA_021527575.1). Classification (NCBI taxonomy): domain Eukaryota; kingdom Viridiplantae; phylum Streptophyta; class Magnoliopsida; order Zingiberales; family Musaceae; genus Ensete; species Ensete glaucum. The sequence goes on along the minus strand of CM038552.1, from coordinate 17,985,540 downwards.
TAGTAATTAAGTGATTAGAAAGAGAAATATCTATAACAATATAACAATGTAGGCATGAATATGTTGACCCATTGGGAATTATTCAAACTCTAGCATATGGAACAAAAGAAAAAGAAATATCAAATGTGATACTACAATGTATTGGCCTGAATATGTTAGCCCCTTGGGAATTCTTCAAACTCTACCAGATGAAAGTAAACTATTTGTTAAAGAAGATCTTCTCTCATCTAGAGGAGATGCTCATTTATTTAGTATTTGACTGTCTAGTGGTTATATCAATTCTGCTAAGTTATTTAGGAATTCGTTTTGGGTATTAACTCATTTTAGTTGATCTTAATATATGTGTTGTTTTATGGATCATCATTTTAATTATTGATACTATTGGGCTTCTTATATTAAGATACGGATCGAATAATAAATACTCCATTTTAGGTGGTCTACGAGCTACTTAATCTATTAGTTATGAAATACCATTAACTTTATGTGTTTTATCAATATCATGTGTGATTCATTTAACATGAGCTTTATATTTCTTTCTTAGAAATAAAGGAAAGAAGTTGAATATAATGTATTGAATAGATATTGAAGAAATTGAGTGGAACACAACTTAAAAGTTTATAGTAAGAAGATAAAATCTCATTTCATATGTACAATAATAAAATTGAAGTAAACATAAGTAGTGTAAACTATTTACCCCAAGATTAAGATTTTTTTCATTAGTCATATCTTGTAAAAGATCAATTGTATAGACTTTTCATTACAATGTTATATTTATTACCATGTCATAGATCAATAAAAAATTAGTGGACAATTAGGAACACTAAAGTGCACAAAGTTAGTAATATAGATGACGTAAGGTATATAAAAAGAGATATCTCATAAAATGAATTAAAATAGGGACTTTAAGTTGGTAAAAATGATCAAATAGTACTTCCCTACAATTCCAATATAGAGTATTCTCCTATTCACTGATTAAAGAAATGACCATCCAAAAGAAACTGATCCCTTTTTTTTTTTTTTGAATTTTTCAAAGTACCCTCTAAGAATAGGAATAAAAGAAATGAAATGTAATAATCGAATGAATAAAAAAAGATACTTATTTATTATTATTGGCCATATATATAGATGAAAGTCTTATCATGATTATGGACTAATTCTTAATTCTTTAAATTATTTTTTTATCAAAGGGCTAAGTTATCTTCGAATAAAGAAAAATACATTTTGATCTTAAGGGATGAGATCAATTCTGAAGCACGTTTTCTTATTCTAGTAAACGAAATTTCATTAGTTTAATTTTGGACTCTCTGATATATCTTTATTCTAGTTACCCCAATAGAAAGGCAGTGATAATATTAAATCGGTCCTTACATTTATTTGTGGTCATGGAGGAGCCATATAAAGCTAAGGTCTCATGTACAGTTTTGGAATAGTGATGAAAACAGTAATATTTTATCGACTATAATTATCTAACAATTCAAGTATAGAATCTATGGCATGTACCCATAAGATTTATAGTTTTCATGATTTCTTCTCTGAATGTGAGAGATTGCCCTTTGATTCAGTAGAAACATACGAGGAATTAGTCGCAGTTATCAAACTAAATATTTAGGTATCAAATTTGGTTTATTTCATCATGCTTCTTACCTAGATCTATCAATTTCTTCATTATTTGTAATGGTCCTTTATTTAGGTGGCTGGAATTTTCCTTGAAGCTCTATTCCTGAGTTTTTTGAAATGTAGTATAGAAGTATACATATATCTTATGTTATATAATGTGAGTGCATATTTATATTATAACATAAGGTGTGAGATTATATATATATACATATATATATAGATATATGTATATATACATATGTATGTATATATGTAATTGAAAAAAAAACAAAGCAGTTAGATGATGTTTATATATAACTCTCCAAATAGTAAAATTCTGTCTAAGCAGAATGTTTCATGCAAAAATCTACTGAGTCCTGCCAAAAAGAGCCACCATATGAAATCATAGAATATTTATTTTGTTATTGCCATCTGATTCTGAAATCTCCGAGACTGTTTATTTACACAACCTAAAAAGGAAAAGGAAATACTCACGTCCCCCACATTAACTACCTTATTTAAGTTTCTGACTTCACGACATTGTTTCATGATATTGTCCACCCCAAGCATCAAACCTAAGTTGGCTGTAACCTCGGAAGTATATATATATATATATATATATATACACACACATAAAGTTAATGCCTCTACAAACTTAAGATAGTGTATTAGAAACTAGTTTATGTTTGAATATTAAGAAGATACATCGTCTTGTGATAATAATGACTTATTAGTTTAAGTTTGAAAATTAAGAAGACAAATCGTCTTGTGATGATAATGACTTACTAGTTTCTGTCTGAAAATTAAGAAGGCAAATCGCCTTGATGATAATGACTTGGGAAGTATATGTTAATTGAACAAAATTACTTGTTTGCAAAGATGATGTCGGTCAAAATTGGCAATCCATCTTAATATACATCATTGTCACTAATATGGATAGCACTAGAATTATCACAATAGGGCTAAGTTGAAGACTGAGGTGATACCCCTAAATCTTAAAATTTTTAGTATAACCAATGTAATTCCATTGTAGTATTAGAAAGAGCATGATATTGTGCTTTGATATTTTCGCGATTGATAAAACTTTGTTTCTTACACACCTAGGAAACTAAAAAGTTAATAAGAAAGAATAATATATACCAATCCAATTGGCATGTTAGCAGACACGAAGTACTTGGGATGTCTTGATTGAAAAATGAAGCTTATTAAAAAATTATTCCTTTTATATAGCATAATGAACAAATTGAGGAGACAACGTAAATAGACTCACCAAATGGGCTTCCGATAAGTTATGAGTTACATCTGTTAGAGACTTTTCAATAGCATGTAATTCAACATTTGGTGGTATTAGGTGTGTCTGCTAACATATTATCAGTAATATTAGCTCCACCCATAGAATTAGACGCATATTTGGCTTGATTCAAATAATAAGCTTCTAAGAAGAAGAGAGCTCAATTCATGAGAGATAGCTAAGAGAGTCGAGATCTTTTATTTTAAATTATTTATAAAATAAAATTTTAAGATTTTCGAATGACAGTAGTATCATCAAACCTGTAAATAATTATATGATAGAACCCTATGGTTCTATGGGATCAACTTTAGGCAGTGTGACACTGAGAAGATTAAAAGAAGGCTTGAAAGAGATTGATCTTAAAGAGGATTTTTTTTGCATACAATTCTAGTAATCTTGTTTTGTACATCTCAACGCTATTTATAGGGTGAAAAATAACAATACAAATTTGGGGACATCAAATCCCTTTGTATAGTAAGGTTTGGGAATTTTAAGTCCCCTTTCAACGGTAAGAATCACCATATTGATCCATCAAGTGATGTGATCCGTAATTAAGGGATATCCAATCCCTTTTGTATAGCAAGTTTAACAAATAGACAAAGAATAACTTATAGGTAGGGTTTAGAGATGTTTAATAAAAGTCTTTTATGTAAGATGATATAGAAGGGGTCTAGGGTTTGATTTTGGATTAACTCAAGATGAAGATTCCTTATATTTGATTTTTTTTTTTTTTTGTATAGTGAAAATTTAATTTTCTCTGTGTGAATATAGGTAGGGAGTGTCAAACCATATTAATCTTATATAGGCTTGTTGTAAGATTGTTTTGATTATTAATCCCTATATAATTGTTTTTTTTTTTTTTAAAGTCTTCTTTTCCTCCCAACACATTTTATGTTGAAGGGTAGATAAGTAGTTTGACTGAAATTTCAAACCAGATTAAGTCCACAAAGCACAAGCAGGTTCGTAGATTAGAGTTCGAAATGGTGTTGTCCTCGTAAGAATTGCAATTTTTTCATCATCTATAATGATCAACATAAAAAACCCAGCTTGTGCTTGTTATAGTTGCATGACTATGTGAAACTGTCTCCATAGCTTGGCTTTCTAGTGAACTACTCCTTCTGCTATCATGCATCGAAGAAAAACTTCCTCCGGTGGGATCAATCAGTTGGCAAAAACTATGCAAAAATCGTATATCAGAAAACAAAAGAGAATGGAAAGAACTATGCACGATTCGATTAGATTGCTTTGGGGATGACTTTACGTTTCAAAGAATCTTTTGAGGCTCCGTATGTACGATCTAATGATAAGCCACAAAACAAAAAAAATTCTTGTTTCTTCTGATATATATTTATATTGGTTGGTGCCAAGTGTTGCAACCATTCATCAAAACAAAAAAGTGTCGTCAAATGAATTGCGCCTTAGAGCAAAATGGTCATAAAAAGCTATTCGTTTAGGTCGAGTTAGTAATTGGTTGAAAAAAGAAAGAAAAAAAAAAAAAGGCTAATCTGATTTCTTTAGTCTATCACTACTAAATTCTAATATTAATATCGCTTTTAATCCCCATTAAACTTTCAGTACATGTGACTTCAGCAAAAAGTCAACAAGGAACAAAAGGCACAGTGAAAACTTTGATTTTCTAGAAGTGCAAGTAGATGATCGATTTATCAAACTAGTTCATTATAATGCCAACATTTTCCCTAACAATCACTGGTATAATTTAGAACAGTTGACTGTAAACATGTATGTTTCATGATATGGGTCAATTGTTCAACTTGATACATCAGTTAAATACATATCCAAATTTTATTTCGTACTTGAATATAATATAATATATATATATATATATATATATATATATATATATATAATTCTTGTTATATTGTTCTTCTTTTCTCGTCCACCTTATGTCATCGGCAGCTTGTTTGATGACTCTGAAACAATGAAATGGATATTATAGCCCATGTTGTAATACATCGTGCTATATCTTTCACGTACAAGACAAACATGGATAGATAAATAGATACAAAACAAGAGTGTAGTAAGAGAGAGGATTAATTACTCACTTGCGCACATGCTTCCATGGGGACTGTGTATCTTGCAGCAAGATGCAACATAGCAGAACTTAGACGTGCTAATTAAGCTTTTGATGTATTTGGAGTGTAGAACCCAGGAAACGCATGACCAGTTTGCATTCTTCATCGCTAAGCAGCAGCCCTTTGATGGTCTACACGGAGGTCCTTCTTTTACCACGTATTTGGAGCACCCCAAAGCAATACCTACGAAGTGCTTACAGCATGTAGAAGCTTGGGTTGGCTCGCCGAGGAGCAGTAGAGTGCCAACGATCAATAGCAAGCTCAACACCATGCTTCGAGAACTTAGAACAGCCATCTTTTTCTTACCTCGGCACTCGATTTAGAGCATCTCCTCTGTATGAGAATTTATAAACAGTGAGAGTGACAGGCATCGAATTATGTTCGCCTACTATGTTCATGAGTTTTGTGTGATTGGTCCGCATGTTCCACAAGAGATGTGTGACGACTCTTCTTCCTTCACTTGCTGTCTATTCTTTCAAAGGAGAAGTTTAAAGAGGAGCAACAAAGATGGCGAGAATCACCATAAAGTAGAACAAGAATCAATTATTGTATAGATATCATGAAGAATTAAGAGAGAGAGAGAGAGAGAGAGAGAGAGAGAGAGGTGGCACCAATTCTGTTATTAAGGCTATTCCCAACCATCTAAAGACCGTCTTCAACTCTTCTGTATCAGAAAAACACAAACATAATCAAATGCACATCTAAGGACCGTCTTGAACTCTATAGATACTTTTTAAATTACTAATAACAGTAACAAATATTACATCTGTATTGCCAATAATGTTTATTTTGACGCACATATTAGTGTGTTTTTGCTTCCTTCAAATCCCCACTTTCCAATTTCAATTAGGAATGTCTCAGGTGCCAAACTATTCATTTAAAGTTGCTTCAATGAATAGAAATGTTTTTGGACTATTGTTGTTGATCAAGCAACCTTACTCCACTCCTGAGCCAAGTAGGCATCAGCATAGTAGATCAGCAAATTCATATCCATCCTTGATCGAGAACTTGCACACAGTCAAAAAAGGCATTCATATGAGAGCTTCATTTTTGGAATTTGCTTATGATCTTGGTGTCTTACTCTAGATTGCACCTTTTATCTTAGCTCTATCATGCGTTGTGCATACTCCATTAGTTGATTTCGCATAGAGTTGGGTGGTAAATGTTGACCTCAGTTCTAAACTTGAAATCACCCATGAAGGTGATTCTGCTCGATTTGACCATTTTATACTTCTCCTTTTGAACAATAAACAGTATTTACTTGAAATAAAAACAGTACTGGAGTAACCAATATATATATATATATATATATATCAGAACGGTATGAATAGATCTCCATGCATTACACAAACATATTTATCTATAGCACAATCATAACGAACGGACAACACGGGAGATGAGTCATCATCATCATACTCGAAGAGAAGTACAACACCGGGTTATTGCTATGGATGTTTTTCCATATCTTAAACCTCCTATAGCAATTAGAACGGTCAGAAAAAGGTTATTGCTGTACCATGCAGCACCGGGTCACTAATATAAAGCCACTGTACACTCGTAGTTTGGATTACACTAATGCTTTACAAGAATAGCCCTCTCTTTCTTGTGTTTGCTTCGTGTTCTCTACCCATCTAATCTTCTTATTTTGAACAACTTTGCTGGCATCATGTTCATGTAAAAACTTTCACAGGAGGATGAAATGTTAGTTACTAATCCAGTTTCAGGTTATCACAGAGATGACCAAGTTCAGGCCTGGCCTCCATCCAAGCCGAAAAGTTTGTTTCAGTTGGAGAAGAGCAATAAAGATAAGACCTGAAGGTGACAAGGAAGAAGTATCGCCTGCAACCGTGCAAAAATTTAGTCACGCAGAGGAATGCCCAAGAACATGTAAGTTATGCCCATGCCAAATTATGGCATCCATATTTTGTACCACCATTTCAGCACTAACTTAAAACAGGTTTAGTGCATCACATACCTCAATTATCCATGCACCTAATGCAATCTTAATATTTCAAAGTTTGGATTATTTAATGTTTAACAGCAATGTGAAATGATTCTAGATTCCAGTAGTTAAAGGGAACAAACCTTCAAATGGTATATTAGTTGCTTTAGATTCTGGTTTCAAACAGATACGAGATTCCTATCATTGGCTATACTGTCATTATTATGATATATACTAAAATTTGAGTTCTTGAAGTTTGCAGATCCTTTTTTAAATAGTGAAGATCCTTTATTGCTGAGACAATTAGAAAGCAAATTAAACACAATCCACCTATTCTAGCTTCACTTTTAACTGATCAACACTGCAGATGGAATAGTGTGCTACTTTGAGCCTTATTTTAGACACTATACACAAAGTTGTATTACTCAAAATATAACCGAATCCATGGCTACAAAAGCAGTGGTAATAGTACTTTTACAATGGTAACTAAAATATTAGGATGCCAGGGTAGTGTGCAAAGTTATTAGTGTCAAGGCTTGCCCCCAGAGAATAATGTGCCAACACAGCATGTCCCACCTGACAGAATCAACAAGGAATCTGCACAGGATGATTATAAATAATATTTAAAATTAATTTACTTAAAAATTATATTAAGATACATTTTTTTATTAGATTCTTGAATGTGTAAATTGAATTTTTATTATTTTGTGCTCATTATATTTCTCTGAGGTTTTCTAGAGACTTTTAATTCATTAATTTTAAGAAACTTATCCTCAAATCCATATTGCACATTATGGCCAATCCAAATTACTCCTTTCTTTAATGGTCAATCCCAGATTTGATTTTTAAGAGCTTGTTCTCAATGAGATTTAGGAATTCAAGAAACAAGTGGCTGAAAAGTAATCATCCAAAGGCATGTAACAAATCTAGATACTTAAAGATAAAAAATATGAATTTCAACCAACCATTAAGCTAAGCTACAATCCTAATGGCTCGCAAATCTACAGGTACAAGACCACATAATTCAGTGGAAGTTACAGGTTACAGTCATATGGCTGTTTATTACATACACTCGTAGAAAGTGCTATGCATATCTGTATTTTAACTTAAGAATATACAACCGCTGACAGATGACTTAGTTTTGCATAACATAGATATTCTCTTCTTTCAGAGATTGGATAAAATTTGAAATGAAAGAAGGCACTTTGATGTAAAAGAGATTTAATAAGGTCCTGGTAAGTCTAGTTTGAATCAGGTATTACAGTTTTCTTTTTTATTGAGCATTATCGAGGTTATTTCTAATGGTATTCTCAGATTAAGTGTCTCAAATGTTTTAAACATCATCATCTTGTTAAATAAATAGTTTGTTATAGTTACTATAGACAGGGAAACACTTTGTTAGTAGATACAATTTCATCCAAGTTTAAATTAGAGAAATCACATAGAATGCTGAGTCCTAACACTACCAATAACTATTGCCATACCAAGTCAATAAAAAGCTGGTGTAACCTGCCAAGTCCCCTCTCTCAAGACATTTTCATAGAAAAGAGTCTTTTTCTTTCTTCTTTTTTCATTTAACAAATACCTATACTTGATGTTTGTCCCTCAAGTAGAAGACCATAACAATTTCAATTATTACTGTTACTGTTCAGATAGCAATTTGTCATAACTAATCTGTGCACCATCCATTTCACTTGTTTGATGGTTTCATGAAATATATACTTGATTTCATCTTGATTGATATATACAACTCTAATCAACAATTCAAAAATATTAACACCAGACTGAATAAAGATTAAAATATATATACTAACCTTAAAGCTTTAATGCCCATATCCATGAGGTATGACCTACTCTCATCATCATCACTAGGGCACTTGTCAAATTCTTTCTTATAGTGCAAAATGTCATCTCTTAAATGCCCAGCACCAGCACACCTTTCAACAAGCCAGACAAGAATGAGTCAAGCAAAAACACCACCATAAATACAATGAAAGGTGTGTGATAGAACACAATACAAGGAATAAAGAAAAAATTGTATGGACTCAAAACTGAAAATCATGAACTGATATCTGGCCAAGAGGACAAGATTACTAGAAGATTACAGGAATAGAGAAGATATGGTACTAGGCTATTGTAGCAAACATATATGTATAATAATTAAATATACAAATAGACGTGAAGAAAAAAGATGCAGACCTTCAAATAGCAAATATAAAGAATGATGCATAATGTGTAGGCTATGTTTCAATTGTAAATAACCAATTGGCTGCATGTTCTCTTGATGTACTCTTGTTTAACTCCCAGAGAGTTCAGCTGAAACTGCAGCAACATTCTTTCACCATGGAAAATCTATGTTGCAACATGAAAGTATATAAAGCATAAAAGATGCAGATAAGTTAAACATGTCATGTTCACTAAGCAGTATAACATTTTTAAAATAATAATTATTTGCACAATCTGTAATTTACTAAGTCTTGAACTTGACAAGAACTTGCTGTCAAATATTATTGAATATCAAACATCAGGAAATGACCTGAAGTTAAGCAATGGGAAGACCCGAGTATGCCATGATAGCATGCATGGTGACATGCCTAAAGCAAATTTGGATTAGGCTGGAAGTCTAGTGCAGAGCACATGTTACAAGCATGGAACACCACATAAGACTAAAGAACTTGAAGAGTTCTCGAGATGTTTTAATCTTAATTCTTTGTCTCAAACTAGGAAAATAACAAAATATTGCAAATTTGAACAACAGTAAACATGTTCAATTTTGGAGAACAGTAAACTTGAGTAATTATTTGTTCATGACATGCATATGTGACACTAAATATACATGGAAACAGATTCCGTCGATCGATTACAGTTTACCTTTCAAGTATCATGTCAACCTCATCTTTGCTCTTTGGACCATAAACCAGCACTCTAGTGAGGCTTAGAATGTCACGGTAGTCACCCTGTTTTAAAGCATCTTCTCCAGATGACTGAAAAGGCAAGGTTTGAAAGGGTGAAGTTGACACAAAGTGTGTCTCAACTGTCTGCTCCGATGTGAATTTCATGTCAGCACTGAGGCCAAGGCATGTAATAGCCATTGCATAAGCAACCCCACCAAAGCCAGTGTGTGAAATGAAAAGGTAATACCTAGCAAATCTGCAGAGATGAACTCCAGTTAGTATGCACTGAATCAAAAGCAGTAAAGCAACTATACCTATGCACTTAATACACACTCATCCTTGCAATATTGTATTGCATCAACATCCACAGCTAATGCTTCCCTTTCTCTTGTAAGAGGTATCCTTTTATATTCAATTCTATAGCCATCAGCTTTCAATGCTGCAAATACTTCGGCAGGAGTCTTCACATCATCTAATGAAATCTTTTCCCAGTAACCAATCACACTTATCTGATTTGAAACTGGATTATACTCTTCACGATGCAGAAGCATTTGGCCACCAGACTGAGTTACCTCAGCAAATATATCCTCCTTCAACCTTGCTTCCATATGTTCAACCTGGACAAATAGAAAAATGGAGTTTGTAAACATTGATGTAAAAATGGAGTTGAAGTAAGGAGTTTTAACATTGAACTTACCAGTGGACCAGAAATCCCAACATGTTTGAGTGTATCAACAGGTCTATCTAATTCTCTAAGAACAAAGGGTGAGCCATTAATGTAAACAACAGCTTCCTCTCTCAGATCTGTAATGATAACTTTTTGACCATGATTCATGCTAGCTGGATCATCAGCACCTAGATAGGATAAAACTTCTCTTGCACCATCAATTGTTGGAGTTGCCATACTATACACGGGATAAGCATCCACCTAAACACAGTTTATGCAGGAATAGAAAAGTCAATATCCAATTCAAAATACCTTATTTCAACAAATTGCATTTGATAATGTACATGGTACTCAGACGTACATGAGGAAATACAAGTTAAAAAATGACTATGATCAAAATACAGTTAGATGTTCATACATGAAATTTTCGAGAAACACTATTAGAATCATGATAGCCAATGAGTCTGGATTCCTATACCTAAAGATGCAACTTTCAGGCTAGTTACCATTCATGCCTAGATTTAAACATCTGCTGAATTGTCACAGATAAATCTACATACAAGGTGTTCGGTGTAATGTTTGTGTATGTTCGTGTCTTTCGACTTTGTTTATACTTTGTACAGTGTGTAAAGGGCTTGCAGTACGCTTGGTAGTCTCACTTTAGTCTTGAAACCGCAAGTTGTGTATAGTTGTTGCGCAGAAGCAAAACTGCCCAAAATCAAACTATTCAAACAACTATTTTTGGAATTTTCTAGCTCCATAGAGTAGTGCAAAGTGCCAATTAGTATAGCAACCCTGGAGCTACCCAAGTGGTACATGGCTGGATAGGCGTTTGGAGTATTGTTTAGAGTTGGTTTGTTGCCTTGTTCCACTGCAATGCCATGTGGGCACTTGTGAAGACTTTTACCTGCAGTAGACCACCTTGGACCCTTTGTCGTGTGATCGTTTAGAGCTTGCAAAGTCTACATTTGAAAATTGTATTGTCGAACAAGTGTTTGCTGAAATGTCTGCTTGTGGAATCCCGATTTAAACACTTCATCTAATCCATCTTCTCTTTTGTAGGTCCTTAAGGGACTATAATAGGTTTTAGGGAGGCTGACCCTTTGCAAACGGACAAGCAAGGGTGCCGCACGACTTAGGAAAAGCCAGCTAAATCCGTGACATATGGTATCAAAGCAGGATAAACACATTTGTTAACATGTAGCATCCAAATGTGGGGGACCTAACAGAGCTATGTTGAGGGCAACCAACACACATGACCATTTGGGGGAAATAGGCGTAGAGACGTAGGGAAAAGAGTCGCTCAGAGGAGTGGGCATCCGAGATTGGCATTCAGATAAATGAATAATGCTTTGGCGAGAGGCACCACGAGGACAAGCGAGCTGAAAAGAAAGCACGACACACACAGGTTGGGATGGTTAAGTTCGAGCTGCGGCTCGACATTGGCAACTAAACTTGACAATGCTCAAGGCAAGCGAGGGCGCTTGGCAAAGGATGAGACTGTGTAAGGAGAGATATGTTGCTCGGTGATTGAAAAAGTTATGCAAAGCTCATAGATATGAGGGAAATTGCTAACTCAAAGAATTCGATACTCATGCAAAGGCTTATATACGAATGATCGACTATCTGTGGCCATCCCAAGGTGATCAAAACTCAACAACATGGAGTATAAAACTTTCTCTTCGACATAGGAAGGATATGTTCGTAGGAGGTTGAAGTATGTAGTAGGTTCAACATGTTGCTAGGCCTTGGGGTTTAGTGAGGGCTATATTAGTGAGGAATCAAAATCTAGCAAGTGTGGTAACAGTGACGGAACAATGCACAATTTGTTCAGCAAAGCGAAGTAATTCAAGGGGATGGTGGTCATTGAAACTTCTAAAAGGAAGGATGCGAAGAGAAAAGTTGCTCCAACGAGACAATTATCCAGGAGAGATAAATCCCAATTATCCAGAGACAGAATCATGCACATGTTGAGGGGCATACCTCAAGACGATGGCTCCATAAAGCTTAATGGACTGAGTGAACGACGAGGAGTCGACACATGATGTCGCACGAGATCATGTGTTGGTAGACGCATTGTAAGATCAAGTGGAAGAGCTACCTAAGGCAACACCAAATAAAGGCACACTTAGAGTCGATGTGAAGATCGAACATAACGAAGAGCTAACCCATAGACTGGTTGGCACGAGGGTCATCATCAACTCATTACAAACCAAGGACGGAGCAACTTAGATGGAACTTAGTTAAGTGCCTAAGCCACATGAAGGGAATCAATAAAGAAGGCGAAACATAAAACGAAGGCATGAAGTTTTCCTTGGACAGAGGCCAAGGACATGAACTCTTGCAAAGGCAAGAGCAAGATCATGTCGTTCTATGAGTCCCTTGTTCTAATGGAGCGAACTTATCTTGCATAGTGTCAAAGTTAAAAGGAGCTTCGAGCCACATGCACCTTATCTCGACGAAGCAATCAGCACAATGGCTTGAAGTTATATTGCTTGATGAAAAAGGGGGAGGGGGGGGGGGGGGGGGCAACAAGTGGTTATATAGGGCTCAAAAGCCCTAACCCTTACAAAGACTCCAACTCCTACTCCAACAACCTTAGCCATCTTTCCCAAATAATAAAGGGGGTGTAGATGACTCCTAACCCTAACCGACCTTTTTAATTAAGGTGGTTAGGGTTTATTACATACCTTGGAGTTTTATTGACATCATGACTCAGTGAACTTAGGACCCGACCTAGCTAGAGTCCTAACAGACCCGCCTTATATGAATCAGCCTTGTCCTCGAGGCTGAGGCTCTATGAACTTCGGAAATTTAATCTTCAACTCTTCATAGGGCTCCCACGTGGCATCTCGGATGGGTAGACTCGTCCATCATACTAGCACTTAAGCAGTAGGACGTTGACAACGCATCATGATCCGTCGGTCAAAAATCGCCTCCGGCTGGATCTGGATCTCTCCGTGGGTGGTAGTGTCCGGTAGGTGACTCTGGGCCATCTCGTTCTCGCCAAGCTTGGGCTTCAAGCATGAGACGTGGAAGACTGGATGGATCTTGTAGTCTATAGGTAGGTCCAGCCTGTATGCCAATGCTCTGATACGCTCTGTAATCTGGTAGGGCCCGTAAAAGCAAGGTGATAGTTTCATAGATGCTATGGTGTGGATGGACGTCTGTTTGTAGGGCTAGAGCCTAAGAAAGACCCAATCTCCTATCGAGAACTCTCATTCGCTTTTGTGCATGTCGTATTACTGCTTCATCCTAGCCTGCACTGCTAAGAGATTATCCTTCAGTAATTTCATTATTTTGTTTCTATCCATGAGTTCCTTGCCTGCCTGGTCTACCTTGGATGAGCCGATTACAAACTTTAGGATTACAAGGGGCGGTCGACCGTACAGAGCTTCAAAAGGAGTACAATTAGTGGAAGAGTGATAAGTCGTGCTATACCAGCACTCACTTAGGGGAGTCACTTCGTCCATTCTTTTAGTCGATCACTGGTAAAGCATCTGAGGTAAGTCTCCAAGCACTTGTTTACTACTTCATTTTAGTCGTTGGTTGTGGGTGGTATGATATGCTCATCTTTAATTTGGTGCCTCATAATTGGAAGAGTTCTATCTAAAATTTGTTGGTGAAGATCCTGTCACAATCACTCACAATAGATATAGGCATCCCATGAAATTTTATAATATTATCCATGAAGATCCCAGCAATGCTAGTGGCGGTGTAAGGGTTGCGGACAACGCAAAAATGAGCATATTTGGTGAGTCGATCAACCACAACGAGGATTTTACCTTTTCCTTGGGATGGGGGCAGCCCTTCGATGAAATCCATCGAGATGTTGGTCCAAATTGAGTCTGGAACGGGTAGAGGTTGTAGCTTCCCAGGGCTTGTGATAGAACCCCAGAAGGAGCCCTACAGATTTTGATCTATGAGGGGGATCGGCCCTTGGAACGCTATAAGGGTTCCTCCCTCCTAGAACTCGGCACAAGGCTGAATAAAAGATTAATCTTGCTTGATAAAAGAGAGAAGGCGGCTACATCATTGTATAGGGTTCTAAACCCTAGCCCAAGGGGGTGCTTGCCTAAGTAAAATTACCCCTTTGCCCCTTCTATAGCCTACCTTCTTTAGAAGGAACAGGGGGCAGCTAGGTTGGCTCTATAGCCGACCTAAGCAAGGGGAAACCCTGGCCGACTAGCCCAATAAAGGGGGCGGCAGTCACTTAGTCCTAAGGCCCCAATCTAAACCCTAGCCACACTTCTTTATAGGATAGAAGTAGCTAGGTGGGGTTTTATTACAATCTAACAGGGTTTTATTAATTACTTCTAGGGTGATTACGACTCTACCCTGCTGGAGTCCTATCAAGCCCGTCCTCTTAAAATCATCCTTGTCCTCAAGGCTGAGGGTCCATAAAATCTGGGAACCGGGTCTTTAGCTCCTCATAAGACTCCCACGTCGCGTCTTCGGATGGTAAGTTAATCCACTTCACGAGTACTTCAGTTGAAGGGCGTCGTCGGCGCATCACAATCCTCTGATCAAGTATAGCTTCAGGTTGGGCTTCAATCTCACCATCATTTGTAGTATTCGTCAGCTGAGTCTGCGCTAACTCTCGTTCCCCCAATTTCAGCTTTAGCAAGGATACGTGGAAGACGGGATGGATCTTTACCTCATCTGAAAGCTTTAATTTGTATGCCACGGCCCCAATATGCTCTAAAATCTAATATGGTCCATATAATCGTGGAGATGACTTCATCGATGCTCTGGTGTTGTTTGGCAGCTGCTTGTATGGTTGTAGACGAAGGTAGACTCAATCTCCTACTGAAAATTCTCGCTCGCTCCAGTGAGTGTCTGCTTGTTACTTCATGCGGGCTTAAGCGGCAGTTATGTTGTCCTTCACCAGCAGCAGAAGCTTGTCCCTGTCAAATAAATTTTGGTTGACCTGATCTACTTTGGTCACACCAATTATATATTTCGGTATTACAGGGGGCGGTCGGCCATACAATGCTTCATAAGGGGTACATTTGGTTTATGAATGATAAGTTGTGTTGTACCACCATTCGGCCCAAGGAAGCCACTTTGTCCACTCTTTGGGCCAAGTCACTAGTGAAGCACCGTAAGTAAGTCTCGAGGCATCTGTTCACCACTTCTGTTTGATCATCCGTCTGTGGATGGTAGGTTGTGCTCATCTTCAATTGGGTGCCTTGTAGTTGGAAGAGCTCGGTCCAAAATTTACTTGTAAATATCCTATCACGATCGCTCACAATCAACCTTGGCATCCCAAGTAGTTTTACCATATTTTTCACAAAAAGTTGAGCAATGCCGGCGACGATATAAGAATGTCTCACAGCACAAAAAATGAGCATATTTAGTTAGACGATCTACCACCACAAAAATCGTGCTTTTACCTTAAGATGATGGCAGCCCTTCGATAAAATCAATGGAGATGTCAGTCCATACTGAGTCCGGTATAGGTAGTGGTTGTAGTTTTCCCGGATTTGCCACTGTTTCACCTTTCTGCTGAATTCGACTTTTGTAGTGTAGGTCCTTTGAATGCCAAGTATAGTGGCCTATGGAACTCGGATCCTTCTCCAATTTTTCTATGATGTCCCGGATCTCTGGGTCATTCTTCCATTCCTCCTTAATGTCCTTGAGGAAGTCAGTGGAGGGAAGGGAGATGGCTGGAATTTCGGCTTGTCCCGGTAGCCGTGATAGAGCATCTGCAACAACATTCTCTTTCCCCTTTCTATAAGTAATTTCATAATCAAAGCCAAGAAGTTTAGTTACCCATCATTGTTGCTCCGAGGAAGATATTTTCTGCTTCAAAAAATATTTAAGACTTGGTGGTCATAATCTGGAAGCGTCGACCGACCAGGTAGGGTCTCCACTTCGTGATGGCGTGTACGATGGCAAGCATTTCCTTATCATACACGGTCATTTTAAGCTGTGAGGGCGACAAAATTTTGCTGGTGTAAACAAGGGGTCGGCCATCTTGCATTAGAACAGCCCTAATTCCAACTTCGGACACGTCGACCTCAATCACGAAGGTGCGGCTAAAATCGAGTAGCGCTAGGACCGGCGTCGTGGTCATGGCTGCCTTGAGTCGTTCGAAGGCTGCGGAGGCTTTATCCGACCACAAAAAGGAGTCTTTTCTACAGTAGGGACGTGAGTGGAGCATTGATCTTGCTATAATCTTTCACGAATTTTTGGTAGTAGCCTGAGAGTCCAAGGAAGCCGCGCAGTGATTTTATGTTCATAGGTCTCGGCCATCCTTGCATTGCCTCGATCTTCGTCGGGTCTACTGCCACTCCATCCTCTGATATAATGTGCCCTAGATACTCTACTTTACGTTGTAAAAAACTACACTTTGACTGTTTAACATAAAGGGTGTTCTCCCAAATAATCGTTAAAATAGTTCGTAAGTGCTGAAAATGTATATCAAGCGTAGGGCTATAAATTAAAATATCATCAAAAAATATTAACACGAACTTGCGTAGAAAACTCTGAAAGATGTCATTCATCAGGCTTTTAAAAGTGGAAGGAGCATTTGTAAGTCTGAAAGGCATTACCAGAAACTCGTAGTGGTCGTTATGTGTGCGGAATGCAATTTTCGAAACATCTTCAATGCATACCCGAATCGATGATAACCGAAACGGAGATCCAATTTAGTGAAGACTCGACTCCTTTTAATTCATCCAAGAGCTCATCTACGACTGGTATAGGATATTTGTCTTTGACGGTTATGGCATTCATAGCCCAGTAATCAACGCACGTCCGCCATATACCATCCTTCTTGCGCACTAGCAACACCGATGAAGAGTAAGGGTTGCAGCTTGGTCAAATTACTCCGGTGTCGAGCATCTCATTGACGATGTTCTCAATCTCGTCCTTCTGCAAGTGAGGATAGCGATATGATCTCAAATTTGCTAGAGGTTTGCCCAGCAAAATAGGTATGCGGTGGTCATACAGCCAGTTAGAGGGAAGCCCTCGCGGCTCCGTGAAAACATCCGCGAATTCGTCCAGCAAGAGGGCAAGCTTAGGATCTGAATTTTACACGTTCTCCTCCTTGAATGGCTATTGGTTATGCATCAAAAATCCATTTATTTTGTGTAGCACCTTCTCCATTCGCTGCGTCGAAACGATGGAAATATGATCCCACGCTTGCCTCGTAATGTGAATTGTCTCCCTTTGCAATAAAATTTCATAATTAGTTTAGAAAAATTCCAGGAGATGTCACCTAATATTGTGAGTCATTCAATCCCAAGCACGACTTCATAATCACCGACGGGAAGGAGGAAGAAATTGGCTACCACTTCTTGATCTTGTAGGAGCAATTTTACCTGCGGGCACCGTTAGTCGCAATTGAGGATTTGGCCGTCGGCGACCTCTACGTCGAACTTGTGCAACCTTCGATTTGAAGCGCCATACGTACAGCGACCTTGCTGTTGAGGTAAGTTATTTGTGCTACCCGTATCGATGAGAACGGTGATGGGTTGCTATTTAAGAAGTCCTCCAACTTTCATAGTCTACAGGTTGGAGTAGCCGACCAACGCATGCACAACGTAGTCGACCGGTTGGGGCTCTTCCTCCGCGGCTTCATCTTCGGGTTCGAGGCTTTCTTCAGATGGTTCGCTATCCTCATCCTCTACTGGTTCAATCATGAGAAGCCGACCCTTTTTGCAGCGACGTTCTCGGCTCCACGGTTTATCACAGTGCCAACACAACCCCTTGACCGATCATTCACGGAGCTCGTCTCCTGTTAATTTTTTTGGTGCGAGGGCTCAGATGGTAGTAGAGGGGGCTGAAGGCTTCGGCATGGCTGGTCGGGGAGCGACCTTTTCCTTCGTACTTCGTGGTTCAATCGTTCTTCTTGGATTCTCGCGAAGGAAATTATCGCCGTAAGAGTGTTCGATTGCTGCGCCTTTACTTCTCGAATCTCCGGCTTTAGGCCCTCAATAAAAGTCCCTAAAAGTTGCTTTTAAGACCAATCCATCGTTTGGTTAAATAAACGTTCAAACATTGTTTGGTATTCGTATATTATCGAGGTTTGTCAAATTTTCGCCAATTTTACGTCAATGTTGTCGAAATCGGTTGGTCCGAAGCGATTAAGTAGTACTTTCCTTAGATCACTGCCAAGAGAGACCTCCATGGGTGTGCTCATACCGATTAAACCACTGAATAGCGTCTCCCTTAAGGTGGATGGCAACAATCTCCACCCTTGTAGCATCGACGGTTTGATAGAACCGAAAACATCGTTCCGCGTGCACGATCCATCCGATCGAGTCTCCTTCCCATCTAGGGAAGTCAACCTTCAAGCGTTAAGTGTTTGGATCGGGGATGATGTGGCCATACTCTTGAGGATTGTCTCGCCAATCAGAAGTTTCTCCTTGCTGCGATTTTTGCGGGCTAGATGGTCAACCCATGCTGAATTCGACGAAAAGGGATCGCATCTTCTCCTCCATACTGCTTTCAAAGGCTTTGAACTTAACGTTGATGGCCTCCTCTGATGTCATGGTGTATGTCTCTAGATATGTAATATTGAGATCTTTCTTTTGTTGTCGGGTTAGTGGCATGAGAATTTTTAGAGAGGGGATGGCCGGTTAGATGGGTGGATCGGTTTAGATGGGAGTAGGCTATGGTTTAGGGCTGATTTGGGTGGCTGTTTGGGATCCGTTTAGGGTGTGGTTTGGAAGGGTTTTTGGTGAGGATGGCAAGATTTACAAATGAGAGAGTCAAAAAACCCATAAAATACAACACTCAAATCCGATGGAATCCGACAAAGAAAGGTGTTGCGATGTGTTGTCCTGCCGAACAGATTTTACGTTGAAGTAACGATGAATTCTCGATGTCAATTCCAGAGAAAAACTCAAGGAAAATATACAGAAATCCTCGGTTTCGATGTCGTCAATATCAATAAAAAGTTCTGACAAAATTTCAACAAAGCAATGATAGGAAAATAGGGTAAAAGACGGAAGCCAGATCCTTCGTCATAAAATTCAAGTACTGCATGATGATGAAAGAAGGCACAGTAAAACCGATTCCAGAAGGAATTTTTTCCAAAGATCAATCTCAGATGAAAGCTAAGTTGATCTAGGGAATTGTGTAAAAATTTCGACAAAAAAGGAGAAGCAATAAACTGATTTCAAGAGAAAAATAGGCAGCTGAAAATTTCTGTAGCGTTTCGCCTTCGCAACAACGATAACGTTTGCATCGGACAAAATTTGCAACGGATAAAATATGAAAAAATTCTTCAACGTTTAAGGTAAAAGATCTTGCAGTATTGAAGAGGCGTGGGTGATGAAAATATACTAGATTTCCAGATCAAAAGCAAGGGGCAATGGCAGACTGATTTGATCTGTGACAAGAGTGGAAGGTGGAGGCGCATGTCGCGAATTGTGGGAATTGCTTGGGAATGTGGAGGTGGCAGAGATGGCTACAGGCGGCAAGAACACGGCTCGATACCAAATGATAGAACCCCAGAAGGAGCCCTATAGATTTTGATATCTAAGGGGGATCAACTCGGCACAAGGCTGAATAAAAGATTAATCTTGTTTGATAAAAGAGAGGTAGCGGCTACATCATTATATAGGGTTCTAAACCCTAGCCCCAGGGGTGCTTGCCTAAGTAAAATTACCCCTTTGCCCCTTCTATAGCCGACTTGCCTTAGTAGGAACAGGGGACGGCTAGGTTGGCTCTATAGCCGACCTAAGCATGGGGAAACCCTAACCGACTAACCCAGTAAAGGGGGCGACGGCCACTAAGTCCTAAGGCCCTAATCTAAACCTTAGCCACACTTCTTTATAAGATAAAAGTAGCTAGGTGGGGTTTTATTACAATCTCACGGGGTTTTATTAATTACTTCTAAGGTGATTAGGACTCCACCCTGCTAGAGTCCTATCAGCTTGCGATTGTTTTGCCTTTATGTCGTTGATACGTGTCACACCGCGTCACAAATTCAGCAATGGAGTTCTTCATCCCTTTCAAAAAGAAATTCTGTTTGATCCTCTTGTTGGTCCGAAGGAATCCGAAGTGCCCAGCTAATGGTGAGGAATGCATCTCCTATAAAATGGTATTTATGCAGGGGGAATTTGGCACTAGTACTATACGTCCTTTATACTGTAAGTCCTTCGAATCCTAACTGTAATGTGCTATGGAGCCTGGTTCTTCCTCTAATTTTTTTATGGTCTCTCAAATTTCTAGGTCATCTCACCATTCCTTTCTGATGTCTTCAAGGAAGTCGCTGATTGAAACAGAGATGGCCGAAAGTCCAGCTTGCTCGGGTAGTCGGGAGAGCGCATCTGCCACCACATTCTGTTTCCCTTTCTTGAAAGTTATTTCATAATCATATCCAAGGAGTTTTGTTACTCATTTTTGTTATTCGGGAGTCGATATCTTCTGCTCCACAAAATATTTAAGGCTCTTGTGGTCGGTCTTTATTTGAAAGCGTCAGCCAGTTAGGTAGGTTCTCCACTTTGTCACCACGTACACGATCGCACGCATATCCTTGTCGTAGATGGACATCTTTAGGTGTGAACGAGATAAGGCTTTGCTAGCATAGGCGAGGAGTCGGCCTTCTTGTGTGAGGACGGCACCGATCCCAGCTCCCGATGCGTCGGTTTCAATTACAAATGTTTTGTCGAGTTAGGTAGCACCAGCATGGGTATAGACAACATTGTAGCCTTGAGAGCATCAAAGGCTACCGAGGCTTTATCCAACCACAGAAAGGCGTCCTTCAACAAGGATGTGAGGGGGGTGCTGATCTTCCCATAATCTTTTACAAACTTACGATAATAGGCCAAAATTCTCACCTATGTTCTTTTCTTCGATTTTTAAAGGGTCCACGACTATGCCTTCCTCCAAAATTACCAAAATTATGCCTAAGATACTCCACCTTTTTCTGAAAAAAACTGTATTTCAACTATTTGACAAAAAACGTATGCTCTCAAAGAACCATCAGAACGAGTCGTAAGTGATAAAGATGGCTTTCAAGTGAGGGGCTGAAAATGAGAATGTCGTCAAAGAAAACCAGTACGAACTTACGAAGATAACTCCAGAAAATATCATTCATGAGGTTCTGAAAAGTGGAGGGAGCATTGGTGAGACCGAAGGGCATTACCAAAAATTCGTAGTGGCCATTGTATGTCCGAAAAATGGTCTTCAGTATGTCTTCCTCGTGCACTCGAATGTGATGATATCCAGATTGCAGATCTAACTTTGTGAAGACTTGGGCTCCCTTTAATTCATCTAGTAGCTCATCTACCACCGGAATAGGATATTTATCCTTAACTGTGATGTCATTGAAGGCTCAGTAGTGTATACACATACGCCATGTTTTGTTGTTCTTTCGTACGAGGAGCACCGGCGAAGAGTAGGGGCTACAGCTTGGTCGAATGGTCCCTGTCTCAAGCATGTCCTGCATAATCTTCTCAATTTCAGTCTTCTGAAGATGGGGATAGCAGACGAGTATTGGTGGTGATTTGCCCGGGATGGTATCTGATTGTCGTGTAGTCGGGTAGGAGGCAGGCTGCACGGTTCGGCGAAGATGTCTGAAAATTCAGCAAGTAATTGGAGAAGGTCCGGATCTTCAATCTTCGCAGTTCCTTTGTTTGTAATGAAGCTGCATTAGGAAGCCATTGTGCACTTTCTGTAGGACTTTCTCCATGCCTTGCGTCGAAACCGTCATCACGTCGCTCCCACATTTCCTGCACAGGATCACCTGTTTCCCATTGTTGAAAATTTTCATAATTGATTTTGACAAATTCCAAGAAACATCACCTAGTTTGGTTAGCCATTCGATGTCGAGTACTGCCTCATAATCATCGAGAGGGAGGAGGAAAAAGTCAACAACGATTTCCTGATTTTGCAGCATTAATCTCACCGGCGGGCACTTTCAGTCGCATATCAAAATTCAGCCATCGGCCACCTTGACATCGAACCTGCTGCAACTCTCAATAGGAAGCGCCATTCGAGCAGCAACCTTGTTGTTCATAAAATTATTGGTACTCCGGTATCAATAAGGACGATAATGGGCTGCTGCTTGAGGAGACCTCCAATTTTCATCATTTGTGGGTTCGCATAGCCCGCAAGAGCATGCACCATACAATCGATCGGTTGTGGATCTTCCTCCGTGTTCTCCTTCTCATATTCGTGGTCCTCTTCTTCACATTCAAAATCATAATGGGTTCGATCAGGAGAAGTCGTCCCTTCTTGCAGCGATGGTCACAGCTGCACGGCTCGTCACAATGCCAACATAGGCCCTTTCACGACCTGTCGCAAAGCTCTTCTCTTGTTAATTTCTTCGGTTGAAGGGGACGACTGGAAATGAATGGGGGTGGAGATTTGTATGTTGTTGGTCGTGGTGTGGTTCACGTCCTTGAATATCTTGATTGAACCGCTCGTCTTGAAGCCGTACGAAGGAGATCGCTGCCGTCAATGTGTAGGGCTGCTACGCCTTAACTTCTCCTCTTATCTCGGGTTTCAATCCTTCAATAAAAGTCCGTAGCAATTGTTTCTCGGACCAATCATGTGCTTGGTTAGATAACCTTTCAAACCTGGTCTGGCATTCTTAAATTGTGGAGGTCTGTCGGATCTTTACAAGTTGATCGTCGATGTTCTCGTATCCAGACAGCCCAAAGCGGACTAGCAACCCGCTTTTGAATTGTCTCCACGTCGGGACTCCTTGGGTTCCAATTTTGCATTAATCAATTCTTCCGACGCCATGGCGTATGTATATCTGTAATATTAAGATCCTTTTGCTGTCAGGTTAAGGGCATGGATCGATGGTGGAAATCGACAAGGATTAGGGAAGAGGGGCTGCAGTGGGCTGCGGTTTGGGTGTAGAAGGTGCGGCTGTTTGGGGCTGCTGTTTGAAGGTGTTGTGGAGGCTGTAAAAGGGGATTCAGTAGCTGTGATTTGGGGTTTTGAAGGAGGGTTTAGGCTTGCTGTTGGGCAGCAACCGATTTGGTGTTGCTGCGGCAAAAAGAGTCAAGAGATGTTGCTGCAGATTTCTTCGCCGAAAACAGCAGTATGCCAAGAGTTTGAGGGAGTTTTTTCCAGCAAAAAGTGTATGCTAATGGCAGCAAGTAGGCAGAAATATTGACAGCAATTGAGTCAACAAAGAGCTGCTGTGTATGAAGCAAATAACGTCGAAAAGCATGGCAGCAGAATTTTCTTCGAAGAGACAGCAGTTTTATGACAAAAATTCCAGCAGAGTACCAATAATTTTGGGATGGTTTTGGCAAGAGTTGATAGCAACTTGGCAGCAATTTGGCAGAGATGCAGTAAGAAGCGCCAACAATTCTTTTGGCAACAGAATTTTCGTCAGAAAAATTCAGCAGTTTAGTGATGAAAAGTTTCAGCGGTATGCCAACGGTATAGAGATGATTTCAACAAGGAACCGATGATGATGAAAGCCAAGCCGATGTAAATTATGGAGAAGATTTTGTCAGCAAAAATATGGCAGCAAGATCGGCAATATGGCAGCAAGTATGTGGCTGAAATTTTGCAGTGTAAGTTTGGTCGTAAAGATAGCAATTTTGCAACGATAAGTTTTTGCAACGTGTGAATGGCTTATGGGGTGTTTGCAGCAAGGAATAGATGTAACTTTTTCTTTTGGTTTTTGGATAAAAATTGCAGCAGCAGTAAGGTTCTTGCGAGAAGAGCAATATCAGATAATGTTGCAATGGGTGTAGAGGCGGCAAATGATGGATCTGCGGCAAAGGGTGATGATGGTGAGTCGACGATGAACACAGCAACTGTGGGAATTGCTTAGGAGGTGGTGGGCGGCTGATAGCAGCGGCAAAGGTGGACAAACGAAGTGCCAAGATCGTAGCTCTGATACCAAATGATAAAACCCCACAGGATTCTATCACTGGAACAATCTCTGTAGGGGATCAACGTCCTTAGAACTCTAAGGGGTTCCTCCCTCCTTGGTAATTAACACAATGGCTTGAAGAAAAATTGTATTGCTTGATGAAAAAAGGGGGGCTACAAGTGCTTATATAGGGCTCAAAAACCCTAACCCTAATGAAGACTCTAACTCCTACTCCAACAACCTTAGCCGCCTTTCCCAAATAGTAGGGGGGGCGGCGACTAAGATGACTCCTAACCCTAGCCGACCTTTTTAAGTAAGGTGGTTAGGGTTTATTACATGCCTTGGGGTTTTATTAACATCATGACTCAGTGAACTTAAGACCCGACCTAGCTAGGGTCCTAATAGTTAGAAGGCCTTGGCACGAGACGAGGACACAAAGGTGACTACTCTTGAAGAATATGCCGAAATGCTGCCATGCGTGTTGCCATAAAGGAAGCAATGCATAGCAAGGTTTGTGTTGGGGTCAAGGGAGGATCCGAGAATGGGTGTGTGACCCAAGAATGGGTGGACGAAGGTTAATTACCAAGGGAGTGAACAAAATCAAAGGTGGTTAAGGCCCTGCGATGTCACTAGGAGGCGACATGGTGAAGTAAAGAATGGTTGAGGACACACATGGAGAGATCGAAGTCCGAGTTCATCCGACAAAGATTAGGATGCAATACAAATGTCAGTAGGAGGCGACATGGTGCAACGAATCATGATGGAAAAAAATTCGAGACAATGTGACACACATGGGAGAAGTCCACTTCAGCAACATGCCAGCAAAAAGGGTTATGGATTCAATGAGTGATGTCATGGTACCGTAGAGGTAGTCTTCCGTAGGTGCACCGAATTTTCCATCCGAAAAAAGGCCTTGGTCATCAATATATGAGGGCTATATATCACTTAGGGAGATTTCAAATGCAAGTATCAATCAGTCCCATGAGGAGAGTTAATCATAAAAAGGTATGAACCAACGTTTTATTTATCGGTTTGTACCAATGTAAAATTTTGTTCAAGATGCAGATCGATACTCGGCAAGACGCAAGGCATACCACCCGGTATTATTAAATTATTATAATATAATAGTATATAATATAAAAATATTTAAAAAAATAAATGGGCGACGTCGCCTCGGTCTCTCTCCCGGTGTGGGAAGACGTTCCGTCTCCTAACGCGGAAGACGTTCTTCCGACGGAAGATGTTTCGCCTCCCGCACGAGGGCGATAGTTGCCGCGGCAAGGCGATGACATCTCGCGAGCGGCGACGGCTCGTGGTCAACCCGCTGGGGGCGAGGGTGCGCGGGCAACACGCAAGCGAGGACGGCGGTCAGGTACTTTTTTCTTTTCCTCTTCTTCGTTTCCCTTTTTCTTCTTCAATCAACCGCCGACGGTCGATTTCTCCGTCAATCGACCGCCGACGATCAATTTTAGCGATACCGCCTGGAGGGCTGGTACCGCCACCACGGACCAATATGTCTGGCGACGAGGACTTCCCAAGAAGGAAAACCTTGGTATGAACAAAGTGATTAGAGAGT
Organism: Ensete glaucum; assembly: GCA_021527575.1. Lineage (NCBI taxonomy): Eukaryota > Viridiplantae > Streptophyta > Magnoliopsida > Zingiberales > Musaceae > Ensete > Ensete glaucum. Next base: position 17,959,680 of record CM038552.1, on the reverse strand, counting down.
TGGATTGCTTCAGAACTCATTTTCGCTTGAGGGAGCTCAACAAGTTGAAGGATAAGGCCGAGCAGAACGTTGATCTCAAAGATGCAAAGGAGAATAGAATCTACGAGAGCTCTATAATATGATAGCGGAGGCCATGCATGGGAGTTGCAATATGTCTTTTCATCAACCAAGGGGAACTGCTCGAAGAACACAAAAGTGTTAAAGCAAGTGGTTGAAATGGGCAAGGAAGCGACGATGAGTCCAGAGGGACTTAGCTACCCAAAACAAGCATCAGTTAGGATGGAAATGGACTTAAAAGAGTGTCACAGTGCTGTACGCGGTATTGTACTCTTTATTCTCAAAGGAGTAGGTGACACAAATGATGGAGAAGTCGATACAATCCTAGAGGCAACCAAAACTAATAGAGACTTACTCTAGTCGAGGTAAAATTTTGCTCTTTTCAAGCACTTCTTGCATTCCTAAAGTTTGATGGTAATGAGAGGGTGAATTGCAGTAGCTAACTCAATGCAAGAAGTGCATATATTTCGGGTGCTTTAGAAGTGTGAGCAAAGAGTAGGTGAAAGCTAGCAACCAGCTTGATGCATAAAGTATAGCCCTTAAGGAGACGAGCAAAGTCAAGTAACTTTTGTCTTCTCAACTCATAAGAGAATGGACGAAACTGAGTATCCAAATTCTATTATTTATCTAGTAAAGGAGCTCTATACATGTTCAAAGACCCTTCAAAGAGACTTAGCGATAGACAACAATTGCCAAATCGTCACCGGTGGTGATCTGTTCTACCAATAGTAGATTGTCTGTTTTACTTCCCAATAGAATGCCAATCGAAAGCGAAAGTGATGCAAACGTACTTGGAAGCAACAATTAAGTAGAAGAGGAATCGATAGACAAATTTTACGAAGGAAATGCCTCGAAACTTTAAAGTCTATGAAGCAATACTCATTAAAGCTCCAATAAGCATCCATGCAGTTTAGTCGACACATATGTTCGAGAGACTGTTGTAGGATAGGGAAGATCTTTTCCTTTATCTGTGGAATCTACGAGAATCCACAAAGATCAGCACAACTTAACCGACACCACCAAAGTCAAGAGTCACTGACGAGTTGAAACAACGTTGGTGGATCAAAGTTCGACAACTTAACAACAATGGTGGAAAGCAACTGGGAGCCAAAAGGCACGTTGCAAGTAGAGCAAAAGACTCAAGATTCAACAAAGGCGAGGAGATACAACGTCGGCAAAGTCTTTGACAAGAACGTCGAAGGAATAAGCGAGAGAGAATGTTATAAACAAATCTGTAAGAACGGTGTTCAATGTAATATTTATTCTGTGTCTTTCGATTTTGTTCATGATTTGCACAGCATGTAGAGGGCTTGCAGTAGGCTTAGCAGCCCATTTTAGTTGGCTTTTGTGGTCGTTTTAGTCTTATAAACGTAGGTTGTGTGTAAACATCGCATAGAGATAAAATTACCAAAAACAAGCCATCTAGGTAGCCATTTTGAAGGTTTTCTAGCTCCACAGAGTCGTGTGGACTGTTAGCTAGCATAGCACCTGGAGCTACCGAGTGACATATGAATAGATGGGCCTTTAGAGTATTGTTTGGGGCTTAGTCACTATCTTGTTCCATATCAGTGTCATGTGGGCACTTGTGAGAACTTTTGGCCATGACGAACCACCTAAGACACTTTGTCGCACGACTGTTTATAGCTTGTGAAGTCTATATTTGTAATTTGCATTGTTAATCAAGTGTTTATTGAAATGTTTGCTTGTAGGATCCTGAGTTAAACGCTTCCTCTAACCCATTTTCTCTTGTGTAAGTCCTCAAGAGATCATAAAAGGTTTCGAGGAGCCTAACCCTTTACGTACGAACATGCAAGGGTGCGGCACGACTTATAGGTAAAACTAGATAAGACCATGACAAAATGCTAAATCCAAGTGGTGATAGTCATTAATGAATATTATCATATTAGTTGGATTTTGAGGTACATAACGCAAACCATGCACCAAACATTCTTCATAGGAGACTAGGTAAAATAGAAAATTCACAAAATGGAAGTCTTAACCTTTAATTGATTTACATATATTCAAATGCAAAGATGGAAAGATATGTTATTACACATCGCCAATAAACTTTTTTCAGAACATGCAATTCTAATTTTTACCAAACCACTCACAACAAATTCTATCTTTAGAATTAAAGCACATTTTTTAAAGTTATTTTTATTATTCAATAAATGTATTTTTAAATTCATGCCTAATACAAAACATGTAAGGTATGCCTCATCTCTCTTGAAGCTCATTTGGCTAATGCCTCTACCTTTTGTAAACATTGATCATAGATACCATCATAATGATTGAAAACCAAAATTTGAGAATATGCCACCATTTATATCATGGTTCTCTAAATTGATCGCTCTAATTCAGATAGGCTTCTTTTGATCCAAGAATTTAACCAAATCATTGATGAAATTGCCTGGAATTGATTGGATTTGTCAGGATGGCCAATATTGGAAAAAATCAATCTATTCCATACAAAGTGATTGTAGCTAATTCTCACTTGGAATCGTATCATCCGACAATTAGGGCTATAGCAGCATCAAATTTTTGACGATGAAAACAAAGAAGGAAAAGGAGATGAAGAAGAGAAGAGAAAGAGAGGATCTAGAGGCGAGAAGGGAGACTGGAGGAGGATAGAAGGACACAAACAAGGTGAGGGTAGAAAACTACGGGGCTTTTCGGCCCTTGGCCAATACTAGAGAGACCTCGGAAGAGCTTACTAAAGCTGAGGGTTTTGTTTGAACTTGGTTGTCAGTTGTCACTAATTGGTTTTCAAACTACTAAAGAAAGGCTGCAAGGTTCATAACACAGAACATGGTTAAGTATTGGGAAGTTCCCCTAGAAAATTGCAGGTCATTGAGAATTGTGATTCATGGAGCAATTTTGATAGAACTATTTAAGATTTTAGACAATGTTTGTACTTTTCCATGAGACTCCACCCCTAGTGACAGCCAAATTGAATAAATATGCAATTCTCTCCTATGCAAGTCCTCAAGAGACCATAAAAGGTTTCTAGAAGCCTAACCCTTTACATATGAACATGCAAGGGTGCGGCACGACTTATAGGCAAAACTAGCTAAGACCATGACAAAATGCTAAATCCAAGTGGTGACAGTCATTAATGAATATTATCATATTACTTGGATTTTGAGGTACATAACGCAAACCAAGGTTTGACTTATCGGTCCGTACCGGTGTACCGAGTTCATCTCGGTGCCGGTTTGGTACTGGTACCGGATGGTACGCACAGTGCATACCGCCCGATATATTAAAATATAATATAAATATTTTATAATATAATATTATATAATATAATATTAAAATGTTAAAATATTAAAAAAAAAAGAGAAACGGGGCGACATCATGTCGATCTTTCTCCCTGCACGGGAGAAAAAGTGCAGAACTCGGGCGACGATGGCGAGAGGGATATGCGCGGCGACGGTGAGGACGACGCACGGGCGCTAGGTCTTTCTTCTTCTCCTCTTTTTTTTTTTTTCTTCTTTTCCTCTTCTTCTTCTTCTTCCCATTTTCTCGCTCAATCGACCGCCAACGGTCAATTTCTCCCCCAATCGGCCGTCGACGGTCGAAATCGATCGCTGACGATCGATTTTTGGCGAAACCGCCCAATAAAGGCGGTCCGCGTACCGGCAACCTAACGGACCGGTATGTACCGCCCGGTACGAAATTGCAAACCTTGGTGCAAACCAAGCACCAAACATTCTTCATAGGAAACTATGCAAAATAGAAAATTCACAAAATGGAAGTCTTACCCTTTAATTGATTTACATATATTCAAATGCAAAAGATAGAAAGATATGTTATTACACATCGCCATTAAACTTTTTTCAAAACATGCAATTTTAATACCAAACCACTCACAACAAATTCTATCTTTGGAATTAAAGCACATTTTTTAAAGTTATTTTTATTATTTCATAAATGCTTTTTTAAATTCATGCCTAAGAAACTACCAGCTCAGTGAGTCAGAAAGTAGGGTGGTGTAAAAAAATAAGAAAAAAGGGAGACAAGTAAATGAGTCTGATAAAAAACTACCAGCTCAGTGAGAATCTAACTCTACATCAGACTACTACTTATATGATGTTCCACTGAAAGTTCATGACCTTTATAAGCAAATAGGAGGCTTTAATGAAAATGTCTGAAACTTATCTTGAGTTTTAGAATGATTTTTGTATAATAAAGGTGAGCCATAGTGATCTAAACCAACCCAGCAGGTGAAAATATAGATAAATAAGACAAACCAGCAAACCAAGAATATGGGCAACCTAACAAATAATATAATATAGCTCAGAGTAAGATGGAGTAAAATTTGGCAAGCTTGTAATTTGATATTTTGGACAAGACATCTCCAGTTATCCACACTGAAATTCCTTGGCAACAATCAACTTATATTACTAAACTACCAACCAAGGTTTTCTATACCGGTCCGTACCAACGTACCAAGTTCATCTCGGTCCGGTATGGTACCCGGTAATGAGCGGTACACACAGGACATACTACTCGGTATATTATATTATATTATATTATATATGATAATATAATATAATATAAAACAAGGTTTTACGTACCGATCCGTATCGATGTACTGACATTTTGTTGCATCAAGATGGTACCTATAAAGCAAGATGCATGATACACCGCTTTAATAAATATTTTATAATATTTTAAAATATAATCTAATATTATATAATTAAAATATTAATTATATTAAAAAATAAAGGGGTGACGTCACCTCGATCTCTCTCCCCGCGCGAGGAAAAAAGTCGCCTGCGGGTGGGAGACGCGGGAGAAAAGTCGTCCGTGGGCGGCGAGGGCGGCGTGGGCGAGGTATTTCTTCTTCTCCTCTTCTTCTCGCTTTCTCCTTTTCTCTTCTTCTTTTCTTCCACTTCCCTTTTCTTCCTCAATCGATCCGACGGCCGATTTCTCCTCAATCGACCGACCGATTTTAGCGATCGCTTAGGCCGTATCGATCACCATGGATCGACACGCATAAGCAAGACGGCCTTCGCTCGAAGAAAAACCTTGATATAAAATATAATATAAATAAATAAATAAATAACAAATGGGCAACAACGCCTCATTCCTTCTCCCCACGCTAGGAGAAGGAATCGGAAGCCGGCGATGGATCGCGCAGAGGAATCAGGGAAAAGCAGCGTGCAGGGGAACTAGGTTTCTCCCTCTTCTTCTTTCTCCCTACCTCGACTAATACCAGTCGAAATCGACTGTACAATCGATTTTGACTGGTACCGTTCGATAGTTGGCGGTCCACGTACCAATCAGTTGGCGAACCGGTATGTACCACCCGGTACGGGGCCTTACCACTCGGTAAGGCAAACCTTGCTATCAACAACTAATTCCAACAGCAAAATAGGAGCAGCTTATGCACTTGCTAAAGCAACTGCTTAATGAACTAACTACATCAATTTAGACCAGTAAAATATACCTTATATATATGTGGTGTACCCTTAAACTGCATGCAGCTTGAAGTTCTTTGTCCAGGAAAGAAGTACATTTTAAGTATGGAACCTTTTCCCAAGACAGACCCATTGCGAGACTTGACTACTGCATCCATCACCACATCACCATCCTGAGCTTCATAAAATGCTTTTGATTCATCCTAGACACAACAGATATCATAACTTTTTAATCAGACAAAAGATAACCAGAAGAAAAGAAATTTAACATGCGCAGACAAACATGCATTTTCCAACATTATCAAGTTAGATAAAGAAATTTACAGGAAAGGTGAAAAACCGCCCAGGTCGTAATCTTATGCTCCATTTCATTGTCTGGATCTCTGGCCTCCTGTGCAGCCAAGTTTTGAACAAGATCTTAGTTTCACCTTGCCCACAGAAACCATCAAATGCTTCACTTCCAAGATATGCTGAGAAAGCAATCAATTTGAAGTAACGTTCCAAATACTCAGCACCACGATTTAATGCAACCCTCTTTACTCTTGGCTCCACATGCTGTTGATTGATAACCTTCCTGTACTGTAACACTGCTTGACGTATATTCTGCAAAGCTGAACATCTGTCAATAATAGCATCAAGAACCTCCCTGCACTCAATTCCATTGTCAAATAGCCTTGTTATCTTCCTTAATAGAAGGATGTCATCAATTCCAAACGTGCAATGTTGTTCTTTTCCATCCACAGATTTCAGTAGATCTGAAATAGGTGGTCCGTTATCACCTATGGATTCTTCACCACTTGAGGAGCCAATGTCCAAGTGCTCATGGTACGTGTCATCTTGCTGCATTTTAATAGGTTTTCCATGATCAATGCGAAGCTTCACGAGGCATGCTATAACAGTTCCCGTAGTTGTCCTGCCACGGCCCATCTGTAGCACATGACAAAATTATTGAAATATTTCCATGAATTTATAAATTTATTTATGCAACAGAATATAGTACAAACTTTAAACAGAAAGGAGATCCAAGCAATTACAAGAAATATGTACCTGGCAATTAAACACAAATGCTGTATCCTTGGGTGCTGAAGCAATGTTTGATGCTATTTCGTCAAAATCTGAACTTTTAGGAGCTTTACCATCAGTAATCGGCACACGTGCATATTTAATGGGAAGACCTTCGGCTTCTAAATGTTTGTAGACATCCAATGGAGTTTGAATAGATTCAGCATCTATATGTTCCCATGCATCAAATATTTGCCTATCATCTGTCTCATGAATCACCATAATTGTACCACCATAAAACTCTGCCTCCCGAAGAATGTCCTCCTTTAACCGAGCTTCCATTCTCTCAACTCTCTCACGGTCAATTCCCTGACAAACCAAAACTTGATATCAACATATTAAAGAGAATCAAAAAACTAGACACCACACGTGGAATAAAGCATTAAACAATTTTATTATACAAAGTGAATCCAAAAAAAAGTTAGTGTCGGTGAGAGTGAGATGGACATGTTGGGATGCAACAGAAGATACATAAGAAAAATTGTGTTTGTGAATAATCAGGTTAATCCCAACTGAGGATAAATGGAGAGAAAATTTAAAGGAAGTTTGGCATGTCCAAAGAAGATCTACAAATAAACCTATTAAGTGAAATGAGTTAATTAAGATTAGTGGTCCAAAGAGAGGAAGATTCAAGAAGACTTCCAAAACAATAAAATGTGATTTGACAGCTCAATGTGACTCAGTAATCCTGAATGGCTTGTTCAAAATCAATAGATTTCTCATCCCAACAACTGGAATCAATATAACTTGATCAAAATTAACATAAAATTGATTAATCCAGGTCGACACAAACTGAACTGGTCAAAATCAACATAAAATTTACTGATCCAGGTTTATACCAATTGAACTGGAAACTCAAGTAGGAAAATTAAGATTAGCTGCATGAGAAGATATGAGAGTAGGAAAGTGAAGACAAAAAGGTTAAAACACCTCTAACCTTTCATAAGTCATTCCCAGGGGAATGCAGATTTATGGAACACCCTTGACTTTTGAAGTTACAAGATTAGTATGATTTCCTTTAAAGGATCTATTTTATTATTTTATGTTATAGCTTTATGACATTCGAAAACACTATTTGGCAGGAGTGAATGACTCCTCAATGATTTCATAGGTGATTCTTATATATAAACATAAACATGATGCACAGTGCACATATTTGTCGATCCCAGACACCAAGGTTGTGAGAGAATGAACCATCCATAGAAAATTTCAGCAGTGATTTACCCCTACTAAATAGCAGTGCCCTATCATACATTTAAAATCAGATATGCAAATACCATTTTTTAACTATCTTAAATTTACTAGCAAATTCATATTTTATGTTTATTATGTATTTAAAAAAAAAAATTGTTTATGGTTTTACTCCTTGCTAATTCAATTCTGCAAGCCCTCAGGCAATCAAACATAAGAAATGTCCTAGTATAGAGCTGAATAATGGAAAGGATCCTTGCAACTGACAGTTCGGATCTAGCCAAGATATTGTTGTAATCAAAGAAGGGTGAAGGTTACACAAATCTATCGAACTTTCTAATTGTAAAGTCAGCCATCACTACTCAAGAATTGTATTGCCTAACATATGGATTGGAAGTGTGTACAATTGCAAATGTCTATCAAAGAAAAGAAATTACTGTGTACTCCAGCATGTTCTTGTATGGCCTTTCCACCTCACGCAACACAAAAGGCCTCCCATTTATATAGATAACTGGCTCTTCTCGCATATTATGCCATAAAACTGACAGTCCGCCCTTACTTCTGATTCGCTGAACGACAACTCGAATACCATCGACTGTGGGGTTTGCAACACCATAAACTGGAAACCCAGTAACTTCCCGAAAATTAGGTGCACCATCCACTCTTTCTGGCAAACTAAGATTCTGGCAACCAGGACAGTGATCGCTTTTTAAAACTGTCTGACTTCCAAGAACTTCACCGTTCCGCATAGCAGCAACCACACCCACGTCATATGGACCATGATCAGTAGATTCAGAAATCTTTGTTAAAGAAGGCTTCAAGCTTGAATAGCCAAGAGCACCCATTGGGTCTCTCCGTAGCAACCTGTTAAAGTACAAATTGTATAATAATAAATGAAAAATAATATGTAAAAACATGATTATTGCAGTAATTTATTCACCAAACTGATAAAGTAGACATTTTTCTCAAATTCAAACTTTACTGAAGAACAATTATTGCAAGTAGGAAATGAAATTTCCTTGTTTCTCACAGTGGCACAAACAAATATAATATGCAGTAAAGAAGAAACAAAGACAACATAACATCCCATCCATTTTGTGAAACAATCAACTTAACATTATTCTTCATTAGTGATCAAATGAATGGAGGCTTATTTAGAAATAAAGTGGGCTCGTCTTTCAAGGTTAAGAAGCAGGGAAGAAAATGCCCAGAGGAAATGTCAGGCCAAACTCAGATGAAAAATGAAAGAAAAATCTGTTAACAGTGTTTGTTATTAGATATTAACAATCATGAGTAGAATGAACAATTATTTACAGGCACAAGAATAATAGATTAACTTGTTCAGTTAGTCAAATACAACTGAACTAGAAATTCTAGAAAATAAATACTAAACTTATCACTAAAAATTACCGGCGAAGTATACTATAAAGTTCAGGCCTTGCCCTCATCCACTCAGGAAAACTTATTTGATCAGATGAAACCGAATGAAGAGCAGCTCTCTCTGTGTGGACGTAGACAGCGAAGCAGATGAGGAAGTAGTATCGTTCCAAATATTCAACAAAAAATGAAAGCAATGCCTCCCTCTTCATCTCATCTGGTTGGCGAAGAATGCTATTGCGATATGTAGCAATAGCTTCTCTTAGGTTCTGTCAAACAAAAAATTGAGTAAATTCTGAATACTATGCCAATTACACTATCATCGTTAAGAAAAACTATGATCACAGATGATAGAAACATGTTAGCTCCAAGTTCAAATCCAGATACTAGTTCAAAAGTATATATATGTGTGTGTGTCTGTGTGTGTGTTGAGGACAAATAGAAATTTTGCATATCTCAAATTAAAATACACCTGCATAGAATCACATTTGTCGATGACTTTATCCACTTGCTTTTTGGCTTCTGCACCACCCTGCAAGAAAGCCACAACCACTTTAATAGAATGTTTTCGATGATCAAGCTATCTAATTAATAAACTAATGGAATAGGCATAAAAAGTTTTTACCTCTAGGACACGAATTAAACTTCTTATTACAGTATATTCACCTCTCCTTATCGATTCTTCGGAGTTTGGTGGATAGTCAGTAACATCACCATCAGAAGCAAAGACTTTTCCAATTGAAGTAGTCCGAGGAATACCTATTTGTTAAAAATAAGTTATACACAACTTCTATTCAGAAACTAAGATGAACTGTCAAAACAAGAAATAGTTAAAGATTCATGATTAACAAGGAAAGGAAGTAATCTACCCTAGTCAATAAGTTGGTAGTAGTTAACAAAGATTTGCAAAAACAACTTGACAAACTCTTCAAGAAACCTTCTAGATATCAGGCTGTCCATATAATCAAACATACTGTATGATGGTTTGACATGTTATGAATAGCCTGATAGATTCATAAGAAATTTCAGAAACAAATAGAAACTTACCTGATGCCCCTATTCGGTTGAGATATACCAGAGTAGCTATCACCATACCAGTTGTTGTTCGTCCTCGCCCCATCTGACAGTTAAAAACTATTTCTGTGTCTAAATTGACTTGAGAAATTGTATGCACCTGTCATAAGTAATTGGCAATTTTCACAACTCTAAGGCTGCTACATATTTCCAAAGCCATCAAATTTTTTGCTTATTATCAACAATATTTCAGTTATCATGGTTTACCAATCACACTATACTGCTCCAACCATGTTCTCATATAATAGTATGCAATTTACAACTATCTGTACTGACATGTTAAGCAAAATTTTAGCAGTTTTTATAGGTATACCAACTTACCAAGACCATACTTATCGACCTATACAAACTGGTCGAATAATATTTGGTTGAGTACTAATACAAATATTTAAAACCTAGACTATCAGTTCAGTTTATAGAAACTCAAAAAGAGTGCATAAAATAACCACAACCATTTATATATTATCTCCAGTTAATGCAGGCCAGCAGTGACCTAAGTTTACTGCATTTTTTTACTTCTGCTGCATCAGTGCCACGTTATTTTCTCCATCAACTTTTCTAAATCAAGATATGTCCATTAACATCACATTTGGCAATAAGCAAACAGTTCCTGATCTTAGCCAATTAAAAGAAAACTGCTCCGGAGGATTAGGCAGCTGATCCATAAGCATCTATACACCGATGCTAAAACTATTGCATCATTTTTCCCAAAACTCCAAGGTCTCCTCATAATGTGTTGCTTGATCCTCTAGAATTTTGCTATCATAGTAAAGACAGGTATCTTTCTGAAAGAAAGGTAAAATAGTAGGGCTACAAGGTATCAGATGGCATCCTGTTTATCAGGGTGCAGTCCCCAATGTGCTGGGGTTGAGAATCATGCACTTCATCTAGCCCAAACTAATTTGTACACTGCTGAATACATAACTTAGCAAAAGCATACTTTCTGATAAGATGACAGGAATCAGTCGTTCATGGTTCTTGACAATATGATTATAGGAAAATTTGCCTGGGTTTGTTACCCTATAGAATCACATGGAGCAAAATGACAGCAGTATTTGAAATCTTGGTTAATAAGTTCAGAAGAATCAAATGGATCACAAACGTAGGGCCACAACAAGTTCAATTATTTTGTCAAATACACTTATTAGAAAGTGATCTTCATAACATTGTGACATGTAAACAGTGTCAGAAGTTCTAAACAACCAAAATATAGGAAGAAACTTTAGAAACCAAGAAGATGATTCAAAGAACTTTGAGACAAGGTTAAGCAGATTGGAATCAACTTAAGGCTACTGATCTGGAGGTGTGTTGGAAACTAAGGTCTACCCTTCTATAAATCCATTAATAAGTGGAAAATACCGTGTAGCGTAGATATTTGATTTGACTTGTAACTTCCTTTAGCACTGCTTCCTCACCAGATCCGTACTCTCAAGTTGACTCTCCTCGAACGGAACTTTCTGCATTGCCAACACTCGAACCTATCTCAACTGATCGACACCACGCTTCAACTTCAAAGTAAGATAGTCTGTCCCGAGCCCACCTGAACCCCCTAATTATTATCCTAATCTTTTTTGAGTAGACTTAATAAGCACCTGAACTCATTCATTTATGGGGCATCAAAGCCAGGTACTTCTCTTGAAACTGAGTCTGATCTGGTAGACTCCACTTTCCCTGCTGCTGGTCTATCTTCTATACCTGCTGGTTCGTTAGATTATGATTCTATTGCAGATGATTGGTGGAGAGATTATTGTGTGTCTGCACGGGAAGGACAGTTTCAAGTTCAATAACTGTTTTCAGGTTCTGTTCCGGGAAAAAAATTTGGAATTATGCATTATTGACTAGGAACCTTATCAATTATTAGCAGTCAGATAATCAGTAACAGAACACAAATCATTACAAGATCAATAATTTTTGTATTGTAGATAAAGCTTGACCACTAGCCAGGTTCATCATTTCATGTACTAGTAGCAAATTGGTCAGGGCTCGGACCAAAGCTGTACTGGTCCATACCAGTCTCCGAAGTGACCTATGCTCGTATTTTTCATGTTCCAAAAAGACCTGATGAAAAGACTGAAAATATAAAAAAAATAAACTGCCTGGTACAGCCCTTATATTGGGCATACCACCCAGTTACCCTACTCTGTGTACCGGTAGGTTGTTGAACCAATGAAATCCACTCGTACCAAACCATATCGAGCAAGTATTACAAAACTTGCTTACTATTTATAGCTACAGCAGTAGAAGATGCTAATAAAAGAAAATAGATTAAAGAACATAATCAATTGTTGATACCTTTGGCTCAGTTACCCTAGTCTATGTACCGGTAGGTTGTTCAACCAATGAACAACACTCATACCAAGCCAGTAGTACAAACCTTGCTTATTATTTATAGCAACAATAGTAGAAGATGCTAATAAAAGAAAATAGATTAAAGAAAATAATTGAATGTTGAACTTTGGCTCAGTGTTTTCAAAAACGCTAATGCCAAAAAGCGCCAAGGTGCCAAAACACCTAAGGCACCAGGCACTTGCCCGAGCGCTCACCGAGCAATGCGAAGCACTCATGAATATTAAAATAAAAAAATATATACCTATTATTTATTTATAATTAAAATATATATATATTGAGTGAGCAAAGTGAGGTGTTCTTATTATCTACCTAACAGTGTATTGTTATGTTCTAACTCCTAATAGTGCACCCACCTACTAGTGTTTATAAGTTCCTAACAATTTAACAATGTCCCTGAAATAGGAGATCATTAAACTAAGTGCTCAAGCTAGTGCAAGAAATAGGAGATCATTTAACAACTATAATAAACTATCAAAGTCTTTACCAACTAAGCTAGATGGCACCTTCCAACAAAATTGTTGTTGTTACCTATGGATTGAGAAAGAGGAGATGGTTAAATGGAGAAGTAACCAATTGGTGGGAGGCTATGGGGTATGGCACCAAGGAAGACAATAACACACAACAGAGGAAGGTTGGGTTCTCCTACTCAACCAGGGTTCATGTGGCTATGATGGTGTTTAGAGCAGAGGAAGGTGCAATCATAGCGAAATGAAGTTGGTTGAAAGGTTCATCATTTTGTATCGTACCAACATACCGAGCTACGCTTTGTGTGTATGTGTGTGTGTGTGTATATATATATATATATATATATATATATCAAGGTTTGACTTAGGTTAAATCTGTCTAAGTTCATCTTGATATGCAGATCGCGTACACACAATGCATACCGCCCAATATATTAAAATATAATATAATTTTTATAATATAATATTTATATAATATAATATTAATATATTGAAAATTAAAAAAGAAAGGGGTGACGTCGCCTCGATCTTTCTCCCACACGGAGAAAAAGCGCCATAACCCGCATGGCGCGGGCGAGGGCGGTGGCGGCGGCGTTGGCGACCAGGCGTTGATGGCGGCGGGCAGCTGAGGACGCCGCAGGTGCTAGGTATTCTTTTTCTTCTCCTCTTTTCTTTTTCTTCTTTTCCTATTCTTCTTCTTCTTCCCTTTTCTCTCAATCGTCGACGTCAATTTCTCCCGTCGAACCGACGATCGATTTTTACTGAATCGCTTAGTAGCGGGTGATCACACTGACGGTATGTGGCGGTGCAGTCAAAATTACAAACCTTGATATATATATATATATATATATATATATATATATATATATATAAAGTTAAAAAAATAAAAAAGGGCAACGTCACCTCGTTTCTCCTCCCGCGCGATTGAGAAGCTTCGACGACATCGCTAAGGCTTTTTCTCCCCACGCGGACAAAAAGTCGCTGACGACGCCAAGGCCTGTTACCTCATACGAGGAGGAGGCGACATCTCATCTGCGGTGTTCGACAAGCTGCAAGAGAGGGCAGCAATAGATCGAGATCGTCGAAGGAGAGCGACATCGGATCTCCAGGTTCTTACTTTAATTCTCCCTCTTCCTTCTCCCTTTGCTAATACCGCCCAGTAGCGGGCGGCGATGGTCAAAATCTAAGCGGAAAGAGCCCCCAATCGATGGTACCACCCGGTAGCAAGCGATCCGCATATCAGTCTACTGGCGAACCAGTACGTATCGCCCAATACAGGAGGTACCATTCGATATTGTAGACCTTGGATGGTTGACAGCATAAGCTGCATATAGGAGAGAAATGAAACTTCACACGGCGATGTAGGAGAGAGGAGGCTCATGATCGATGACATAAGCCGAAGGAAGATGTTGTGCACAATAGCATAGGATAGAGGAGGCTCGCGGTTAATGTTGTAAGCCGAAGGGAGTCATTGCACACAACAACATAAGGTAGAGGAGGCTCACCGTCGAGAGCGTAAGTTGAAGGAATTCGTTGCAAATGATAGCGTAGGGCGGAGGAGGCTCGTGGTAGGATTTCTTCCAGTAGAGTCTTCACTAGGTCGAGCGCGGAGGAGGGGTGGCCGATGGGGGAGAGGGTGCATAGGTTGTTGATTATTTGGCTTGGTTGAGCTAACTAATTCCAATTGATTGAACCCAATCAGAGCCCAATCAAACACATGCTTTATTTGGCTCGAGCGCACGCTTGAGTCACCCCGTGCCTGGGCTAAGGCACATGCTCGGTTGGCACCTCATTAAATCACCTCACTCAGATTTGTTATGAGTAGCTTGGGCCTTGCCTCACCTCACCCGAGCGCCTATGCAAGCGCTCAAGCGCCTACTGAAAACAAAGTTTGGCTGCAATACATTACGGCATGTCACGAAAAGAATCGGGATTAGGATCTACCAACATGATACCAATTGTATAGGCATGATAAGGTCAATAAGAGTAAAATCAAACAATAATAATAATTTAAAATCATTAAAAAAAAGAAAGAACTTAAAAAATAAAAAACTTTTAAAAAATACATAAATAACATATATTATACATTAAATATCAGGTTATTAAATAAAAAGGAAACCTCTTAATTCTTCAAGCTGCACCTAAACCATTTTGTTTGGGAGCTGCATATATAGGGCCGAAGGACAACCTGTAGGCAAGCTATGCTAGCAACAAGAATGGTGAAAGTGGATGAGTGAAAGAAATGCAGCATAGTGACGATAGAGCATGGAATCCCTCCTATGCTTCTCTCCTCTATTCCACTAAGGTCCAGCCTTCTCACTCGTTTCCTTCTCAGAGCTGGCATCCAATCAACTCTCCTCTCTCTTTCGATTTTCTTTGTAGCTTGCGGCTCTCCTCTTTTTCCTTCTTTCAAGTTCTAGCTTCCTAGAAATCAACCAAGGTCATGTGATTTTTCCAAAATAAACCATTATGGTTAATTTCTTTAATCCCAATAAATTTTGCAATATTGTGGGATGGATCAGATCGTCCTCGTTCAATCCCAAATAGGTCGATCCAATATCAGTCTACCAAGTCTGAAAACTACAATAGTCACTATATTTATATGCATGACAGTTGATAACACTAAATATATTGCATATAAATAACATACTAGTCATACGTAAGTTGTAAGTAAATAATATAAGACAGCTATCATTTAATATACGATAATAATATTAGTTGTCAGCTAATAGTTAAATAGTATAAATTTATGCCACTGCACAAGGCACCCATCAGTTTAAACCTTACTAGCAGAGAGGTATGCATTACTCGGACCCTAGCCATCTTGGTCTCAAAGAAGAGACCATGCTTTGCCACCAAGGCTGGCAATATAACCTTATTTTATATGTTATATATGTTAATTACATACATTAAAAACTTATATATTATATAAGAACAAAAGAAAAATATGAGAATTATCTCTTACTTCTTTGCCCCAATACATAGGCGGCAAGTGAAACCTAAGAATTGAAGCCACAATCCATGACAAAACTACCGACCATGGGGCTGGCATCGATCAGAGTTGGCAACCAGCAACCAGCAACCACTCATGAAAGAAAGAGGTAAGTCCACTTCCTTTTCCAAACTTCTCTTTGCTCATCCATCCCCCTCATTGACTACTATTCACAGTCTCTCTGTCTCTCTCTTCTCTTCTCTCTTACCAGTCTCCTCTCTCCCCCTCTGATCTCCTCACTCTCACTCGCTCTCCTCTTCCCTCTTTCCTCTTTCTTTTTTTCTTTCCTTCTCTTTCTTTTTCGCTCAGAATCTGAAACTTCAGCTATCTTCTTAGACAGATGCACTAAATTGGAGCTTTTGTGTTTTCTAATGGTGGAAATAATGTCTCCTTGGACAATATTACAACCTACAAATTTGCTCTTTCCTTTGCTGGTTCTAGTTTCTCCATTTTAAATATTGAATACTTCTAAAGTCAAAATCAGGAAAAAAAAAGGGGGAAACTTCATAATTTGACAGAGGTAAGAAATCTGACCAAATCATCAAAATCTCCTTCTTTTGGGGATTTTTCATCTGTAATAGGAATACGCTCATAATTAACAAGATATCCTTCTTCCTGTAGCTCTTCATAAACCTTGATGGAACATTAAAAGGTTAAAAAATAAAGAGCTTCAAAGAAAATGATTATGAACATTTAACAAACTATACAACTATCATCAACTTAAGTACCTCTAAAGGTGCTTTGACAGAGTTATGCATCACTGGTTCCCATTGGTCCACCATCTGGCCATCTGGCAGTTCATCAGTTACAAGGATTTTATTCCCATAACTGATATGTCAAATTTTCAGTAAGAAAACCCCACAGAACCTTCCTTTAAAAAGATGAATAATGTTTATATGCATACCGCGAAGCTTCTCGCAAGATGTCTTCTTTCAGCCGAAATTCCATTTGCTCCAATCTAACCCTGTTAATTCCCTAGAATGACATGAAAAACCAATCTGAAAATAATGCAAGTTTGAATAACTCAAAGACAAGCAAGTGCAAGCAGGAAATCAAGTCATTTTGAATTGTTTAGATTCTTTAAGAAATCTGGAGGCTCTAAACCTCTCATAAAGGATATATTTGGAATAATCTACTTGTTGATGCTTCTCAAAATAAGAATAGAATTGTTATTCTTGTTTTGGTTTCATCTGTTAGTCACAATTTTATCCAATAGAACGATTAGAGAAGTCGAAGGCATACAGGAGCAGATGGTCAGATAAAAATGGTTCTGGCAGGTTATATTAGATGGTTGCAGGACTGAAATAGTATATTCTTTTCAGTGCGCACCATGCATGTCAGAAGATCAGAGAAAGGGATACAACAAATCAGTTTTGATGTTAGTTGATTGTGAATCCTTCTTGAATGGTCACAGGCTGAAAAAGAAAAGAAATATGTTTCTAAATTCTCCAAAATAATTAAGCACTTACAAAGAAAAGTAGAAATAAAGTAGCCAAACAAGTTTCTACCTTGGTATCTGAAATTTAATATTTTAAACAAGAAAAATTAAAATGGAAGAAACCAGTGATTTAAAAAGCATTAGGTGCCAAAAAGCGCTAAGGTCCCAAAACGCCCGAGGCACTCTGAAATATTAAAATATAACTAATAAATAATATAATTATTTAAATAAAAATATAATATTAACCATTAACAGTATATTACTCACTGTTAATAATAGTTAGACGGGGAGAAAAGGGGAGAAAATCTACCGTTAACAGTATATTATTTACTGTTAACAGTAGTTAGAAGGGTAGAACGGAACTGTTGACAGTAAAGGAATATAAAAAGTCGTGAAAGTGGGAAGAGAAGCAGCGGTGAGAAGCTGCAAGCTGGCAGCAGCAGCACGAAGGACTAGTCTAATACAGCCGTAATAGTGCTGCTAACGGCAGCAATAGTAGTGGTGGACGCTGCAGACAGCAACAGCAGACAACAACGAAACAGTGGCAGCGGACAACAACGGCAACGGACAACAGTAGCAACAGCGAGCAGCAGAGGAAGCTGAGGAGACTCGGTCGGCGACAGAGGAAGACTCGGTTCGCTGCATCTACGGCAGAGGCAGTGGCAGAAAGCGCCGACGGTGGAGGCAACGGGAGAAATCATCGGCGGCAAGGGCAGATGAAGAAGGTGCACGCTACGGTTGGGAATCTGGGTCACGCACAGCTTTTAAGGTAATTGCATGTGTTAGTTGGTTTAATCGAACCAACTAACGCACATTTAACCGAACCAGACTTAAAAAAGTCTGGTTCGGTTGCCTTATATTAATCGGGCGCTCGCCGGAAGCGCCCGGCGCCTGGGCTCGGGCGAGCACCCAAGCGGCGCTTCATTGAAGCGCGCCGCTTGATCCTCATATGAGGCGCTCGGGCCTCGCCTTGCCTCACCCGAGCGCTTAGGCAAGCGCCCGAGCGCCTTTCTAAATCACTGGAAGAAACATCAAATAACCAAAACAATAAAATATTCAGTTGGACTAAATTAACAGATCAATACAAATCAAAGTTGGAGGTTAGACAAACTTACATCAAGAAGCCATATCAAAGAAAAGGAAACTGCAATTCAACATCAAATGGATATTATGAAATTGATTTACTATCACTGGAACTTCCAAAACCTTCCTTGTCCTTTCCTCTTTGTCTCTGCATCTTCTTTGCAGCTTATCAAACAAGAATTCAAGTTTGCTCCTTTGCTGCAGAGCCTCTGCTAGTTCCTTTTGTCTAACCAAATGTAAATTGCCAGGCTCCTATGCATCATCTACCATGTTCATTTCACATTATTACTTTCCTAGATTTTCATGCATAATTCTCAATGTTCTGTAAATGTTGTGAATATGCACTTAACTGACAAACCTAGTGTCAGCTAACGACCAGGCTCGATTGCAACCATCTCTGATCACAGAGGCCAAAACAAATGAAATAATATGCATGGTCCTTTAACAATTTTAAAATGCAACCCATTACACAATGGGTTCGGTTTTACATGACAGACTTCAGTCAATAATCCAATGACAGCTATGTAGCTTATATCTAGCATGTTGTCTATTCAATAGTGTCAAAGAGGAGCAGATGATCATACTCCACAATAAATAAGGCCTTCCATTTATCAGCTTTTTCTCTTCTCTTTTTGTTTTGTGAATATGTTCGAAGTGCGAGTTCGATAATGAAAATTTACAAGTTTGTTTAGTCCAAAAAGTTGACCAGTGTCATAACAAAAGTAATCTACCAACCTAATGATAATGAATGGAGTGAAAGCTTAGCACACAACACAAAATTTAGTAGCTAGCTGTTAAGCACATATGAAAGCACATGTGGGGCTATTTGGATATCACCCCAGTCTAGCAAATCCCATGACAGACAATGGTCTTATGGTGTTCCTTGTGGAACTCATTCCAAATGACCACATGGAAAAGCCCACAGATTTGCTATGATACTACTTGTACATGACCTAAATAACCTACTATTTATTAACTTGTGAATGGTGCAGGATTCACCATATAAATTATAAGTTGACCATTGAAGTCAAATATAGCAAGTAAGCCAATATGGATTTCCCCATGTGGGAATATTAGCATGTCACAGGTAACATGCAGACTATTTCATTGGAAGTTACCATTTTATCTTTTAAGGAATAGACAAATTAGAATTAATGCACTTTGAAAGAAATAGGAAATGTAGGGATGATAAAGAAAACCTAACAGTAATACTTGTTATTTCTCCATGTAGGCAAAGGTCGCATTTTTAAATTAATGGAGCTCTTTCAGCCAAGCTTTTTGATACTTCAGACTTTTGAAACCTTTCTTTTGGTCTTCTGAATAATTAATGCATCAGTTAAAGTTGAACAAATCGACATGATTCATTAGAGGTCTGCCCAACCTTCAGGTAACATCACAATGACATTTGTGTATTTATGGCTTCTCTTTTCTTTTTTTTTTTGCTCTTTTTTTTTTCTTGATTTCTTCTTCCCCTGATAGCATGGTAACACTGGCACAACAGGTTGCCATGCTGATGGCATGATATCAAGTCCAGTCACAACTCACCATATGCATTCCTTTGGTAAGGCAATTGTTGCACTTTACACTTTAGCTTTTAAGTGTAACTAGCTTCATTGTCCCAAATGAGAAACTTTCAGATCACATGCAACATGGACCTTTTTATTGTTTTGCTGCTAGCCATTAAAGTGAAATAAGAAAAAGCAGAGTTCATTCAAGCTAAAAGTTTTAAATAATATATCTTTTTCTAGAGCAAATATTTAGAAAACAAAAATCCTACAGAGACTAAAGTCCATTCCAACAATAGAATATTATCTACACACCGTGTACTCAAGGTTGGAGAAAGGCCTTTCAACATCTCGGAGGACAAAGGGGCGGCCATTGATGTAGACAACCTGTTTAAACAAGTAAAGATCATGTACAAAAATGAAAAAAAATATATGCACCAATAATTTTGTGAGAGTAGTTAGATAATCTTACAGGCTCTTCTCGAAGATTGTGCCATAGGACACCTTTTTGCTTTAAGTCTTGTTTTGCTCCAATATGATTAAGTACATTCCGGATCCCATCTATTGTAGGTATAGCAACCCCATGAACATGCAGTGAACCAGCCTACAAAATATATCAATCAGTTTAACAGTTACTCAAGTATCACCAATGGCAAAAGTGTGCATGTACAATAAATTACGAGGACATGTTTATCAATGAAAGAAACTGCACAGCCTGTCAAATAATGTCGTACAGAAGTAAGCAGAATAATGCAGGATCCGTGCAATTTCAAATGTTAGCAACACCTAGGCAATGTTTATGCATAAGCTTAAATGTAATACCCTACCAAGAAGAGACAATATTTTATAAAAATTTTGTATCATTATATATGCTTTAATATTGAATCATACCAAAACTAAATAGTCAACTATTCAATAATTGAACTTTCTTATGTGATCAACAATTATACATCAACATCCTTACTGTCGAACCTTGTTATTTTTGCACTGCCTCAAAAGGCCTCATTGTTTAAGCTTGTGAATTTTATAAAAACCATGCACATTCTCCAACACATACCTTCCAAGGGTTTGCCAATGTGCTGATTCTTATATATCCAACAGTATGTAGGTATTACATCAAATATGTAAGGTTTTAGTTGGGCAAGTACAAATGGTGCTATAAGCATGGTGATGATATAACTAAGTGCTCCATTAGACCAAATATATTTTCCCTTTAGTCAAATATTTTACATGTGGGTATCATAGAAATTTTAAAGAAAACCAGTCAATCTTATTGCTAAGGCTCAAAAAGAGAAACAAATGATCTCCAGTTGCCTTCTCTGATTTGTATTTTACATATATTACAACATTTTACATAGAACTAACGTAATTGTCTAGCCATGATACTTCAAAACCATTATATATGTAATTTCAAGAAATTAAGTGTTGAAAAGCCTTACATTTACTATAAAAATGCATTACTCATACATGACTATTTTCTTCTTTCAAAAATGGATGATCCAAATCCCAACTATCATAAATATAAAATTTAGTACAAAATTCATCCCAAGTAAACCTTTGGGATAAAAGAGAATAAAAGGCAAGTGTATTTCCCAAACAGGGCCAAAATTGCAACATAAGAACTCAGTTCCGATGCACAATCATCTTTGTTTGAAACCAACCAGAAAATCTTATTAGTTATTACATTCAAAAGGCTCATTTATATTTAATGTTCCTTGACTTAAAAATGTCATAAAATCAATAACACCTGAACAATTTGCACGAGAAACCAGACACAAGCTCAATCTGCTGGTATCTTGCCGAGAGACATAAAGTTCATTTAACCATGCTTAGTTAAGAAAATTTTGCTGGTACACTAAATATATGACTTATGACATTCAGAGATAATTGAACAAATATGATGAGAAACATGTTGATTTAACCAACCAGAAAATCTTATTAGTTATTACATTTTAAAAAGGCTCATCTTTATTAAATTTTCCTTGACTTTAACATGAATAAAATCAATAACACCTGAACAATTAACTCAAAAAACCAGACACATGCCTAATCTGCTGGTATCTTGCTGTGAGACATAAAGTTCATTTAACCATACCATAAGAAAATTTTGCTGCTGCATGAAATGTATGATATATGGCATTCAGAGATAATTAAACAAATATGATGAAAAAACATGTTGATTTGAAGAGGACTAAGAATGTTGACATCTGGACTCAAATGCAACCAGCGATTGCAAAAGGCGCTCGGGCGAGGCAAGGCAAGGCCCGAGCGCCTCGCTCGATCTCCAGGCAGTGCACTTCAAAGAGGCGTCGCTGGCGCCGCCGAGCCCGGCGCGCGGCCGAGTTGAACGAGGCGAACGTCTTTAGCTGGTTCGGTCAAATTCGCGTTAGTTGGTTCAATTGAACCAATTAACGATCGATAATTGCTTCCTCAACCCTAATCTCACTCGCGAATCGCGATTATGTCGACTCGTTGCTATTCCGCCGCTCATTCGCCGTCATTGCTCTTCGTCTCATTGCCGCTTATCATGCCGTATTCGCTTTTGTTGCTTGTCACTTTTGTTGCTCTCGATGCGACTTTCTCAAGTCGACCACCCTATTTACTATTAACGATATCGTATGTTAACAATATATTGTTAATGTACTATTAATAATATACTGATAATAATATTTTTATTTATTAGATTAATATTATTATTTTGATTTAAATTTTAATAATACTAATATTTATTTCTTTAATATCATGTTTCTAGATTTTCTTAATTTAATATCATATTTCTATTTAAATAATTATATTTACTAATTGTATTATATATTTTTTATATTTTAGTGCCTCGCTTCGCTCGAGCAAACGCCTGGGCGAGCAGTTAGCGCCTCGGGCGTTTTGGGACCTTGGCGCCTTTTGGCGCTTAGCGCTTTTTAAATCACTGAATGCAACTGCTCTCAACATTATTTTGACCCATGCTTTTAAGTGTCATGCTCTCAAGTGTAGCCTATACTTGTTATATGATTAGCCAAAAATGCTATTCAGAATTAAGTACCAGGATATCATATGAAATCCGTAGGAATGTCCTTATTTAGATTTTGCATTTTTGACTGCAATTAAAGCACTATGGAGATAATCTAGATCTGTGATGTGCCAAAGATATATGTCAGCATATTAATAGGCTGAATGGCTAAACACTCATTATTCCATATCTTGCAAAACGCCATGTTGAGTTCTATGCTTTCCAAAAGTTAAAGATCTCTTTCTTTTCAAAATGGTAATCTTAATAACATCTGCAAGTACTATGTTTTGCTTTCGGAAAGGGGAAATCAAAACACCCAAGGCATGCAAGTGCTAATTACGTTTGAAGATAATTATCATTTGAAGATCCTTATTTTCCAGTAGCAATAATCCAAAGGAGAGTAAACATCTCAATGGTGGCGATATGTCATTCCACTAACACTTTTTTTTATAGTTCAACAAGTTCAGAGTAAATAAAATATTGGAAAAGCCTTAGAATTTATATATTTTACAGTTCCTGAGTAATTAACTAGGTTAAAGCACTTGATCAGTAGATATTAATGCATTTACAGGCAAAAGAACTTTAAAATCTTTATGGAATCTAATCTTGCTCAAATAGCTTAGAACAAACAGAAAATTGCAGTTGACAAACCAATCTCAAATGCTCATGAAAAAATAACATATAGAACATTTTAAAATATCAGTTATTGCCAAGGCAAACCTTGGTTCCAAGTACGATTGTTCTTTTCGAACCAAAGGATTGTGTAACAGAAAAAACCCATTTACTCACAAGTAAAAGGTTGCATATATTGACACTCCAGGCCTGCTTTAGCACAAGCATCTGCGGCTGTGCTGCCCAATTTTGTTAATTTTTCTAGCAGTAAAGAAATCGGAAGCTCAAGAAACAAGCATACATGAAAAAGACTGAAAACACAATCTCAAATATTGCTAGGAATGAAGGCATCAGAATCACTATACAAGTGCATATACCGAAAAGAACCAAAAAGACAATTTAAAATCAAATGCTTAACTCCAGCATTTAATTTGGTATGCATCACTAGTCATAAATTCAACCAGCAGATATAAACAATAGAATCATCATATCTAACAAAACCAAAAGCAATAAGAAAAGAATAAATCATGTCTCACCAGTGCATGCCATGGATTAATTTCCACACTGGTTAAGAAACTACACACGTGTAAAGAATGTCAGATGTCAATATCCAGCATGACTCATATAAGTCCTCCAGAGAGTCGATTGCCCGATTTGGAAATGATGATATAGAGGAATCAGAATCTCAAGAAACAAGCACAGATGAAAAATATAAGGAGAGAAAATCTCAGAGGAAATGCTTAAGTATTCTGCCTTATTTCTTATGAGATCACAAGTGCTATCACTTGGCTAGAATTCAACCTTGCAGATACAAACACATATTAAAACAAAAGGAGAAAAGGAAATCAGGTCTCGTACATGTGTACAAAACGTTCACGCCAGTTTGGTAATTACACATGTTTACTAATTACACACAAGTGAAGTTTATCGGATGTCAATATTAAAGATGACCAATATAAATCTGCCACATAGTTAATTGCCCATTACGAACACTTGGGATTCTACCTGCAAATCCAACCCTACACAGTATGTTTATTTCGCTGCTTTAGGTATCATCCATTTTTAAGGCAAATGAATAGGTTTCTGAACGAAAATTGGAGGAGGGCATCGAAACAGTCAATAACAACCAATCGATTCGAACAGCACTAAAGACCACACAATCAGAGAATGAAGATGTAACATGAAGCGGACTGGAAAGAACGACGATAAACAGAGGGGACACGGACAGACCTGGCGATAATTGGGGGCGCCATCGATTTGGGGGGTCAACCGCTTGTTTTGGCAGCCGGGAAAGTGATCGCTCTTGAGGATGGTCTTCTTGCCGAGGACCGAGCCTCCTCTGTAGTTCATCACATGCTCCGACTCGTAGCGCCCCGAAGAGGGCGACTTCTTCTTAGAGGAGGTCATCGGCATCAGCGAGCAGCCCCCCTGCAAGAACCTCGGCGTCTTGATGGCGACAAGGATGGAATCGGCAACTTGTCTGCCACCGCTGCTTCAGCCCCTCTCGACGAACCTCGGCGTCTTGATGGCGACAAGGATGGAATCGGCAACTTGTCTGCCACCGCTGCTTCAGCCCCTCTCGACGAACCTCGGCGTCTTGACGGCGACAAGGATGGAATCGGTAACTTCTCTACCGCTGCTGCTTCCAATCCGTGACTGAAATCCCAAGGGCAGAGCACGCGCATCCCCAAGGAGGAGGAGGAGGAGAGGACAAATCAGTCAAAAGCGGTGGAGAAAAGGGGGAAAGTTCAGACAAAAGACGGAACAGAGGTAGGGGGCGAGAAAAGTTTAATGGGGGGCGTGGCGGAGAGCCAATAGGCGCGGCGAGAGAACCAGAGAGGGAGGAGGGGAGGCGATAAGGACAAAGGGGACAGCGGACAGCACACTCGCGCTCGCCTTGATATGCTCGTGTGTGCGCGTGCGCGCGTCTCCTCCCGACTCGCTCTTTTTTTTTTTTCTTTTTTTTTTTCCTTCTCTCCTTTGGTGCAGGTTTCTGACGAGGGCAAGGCGAGGAGGAAAAAGAGGCTGTGAGATAATATAGATATGCTCGCTGTTAAACAACAGTCGCAGCGGAATCTCCCCTCGGCGTCGAATCGGATTGAGATATGCTTCCTCCAACACAGCGGTAAACCAACCGTCTTTCTTCGGAAGCCAGGCGAAAGGGATATTCTGTGCTAGCCTTTGATCCCCTTAAAATTGGATGCATGTGGTACGACCCGGCTTTTTCTTTTTCTATTTTTTTTTCTTGTTTTAAACCACTAGGCTAATGTTATCAGTATACCTCCATACGTGACTGAATTAAAACGAGAGCGTTAACTTTAAACACAACATTGATTCAATTTTCAGGTTGAGACAGTATTAATTAAGTTTGGGATCATAACTTCGTGGAATTGATAAGGCCTCACAATATTTTTTTTTTATTTAATATTATCATGTTTGGAATAAATAAAAAAAATTATTTTAGAATGAACTCGTGTAAGGAAGATTCTTCTGTCAAAGGAGTTCTAACCCAATCTCGTGATGCAATCCGACTGAAAGTGAAGTTCTCCCATTTTTCAAAAGGGTTTGACGTGATAAATTTTCGTTTCCACTGTTTTAACAAAACATGTACTAAAATATATATATCCGACGAGACCCTTTTAAATCAGTTCATCGAGTAAAAGAGATTTAAGTGTTCAAGAGGTCTAAGGCCACGGAATCATAGGGATCGTACTAGTAGAGACTCATATGCACAGCATTCGTTTTATAGCTGTTGTTGTCAATTAAGATTAAATACATTAACGAAAAATATTTTATATATATATATATATATATATATATATATATATATATATATATATATATCTCTGATGTAGATTTGACACATCCATTTAGCACATCAACATTTGTTGACTAATTAGACTCCACATGTCTGCCAGTTTTAAAATACTATCAACTAATGACCATATGAATCCTTCAATTAAAAAAATTTGCTAGCTCCTTAGCTTCTTAAACCGAAGTTGTGTTTGCATCCCAATTAAAGGAGTAACTTCTCTCAAAAGATTTTTATGACAACATCTAATTAAAAATATCTCAAATGATATTTTTAATAGATTTATTTGATTTTATTTGGAATAATTCATAATCATGTCATGCTATATTCTTTAACTATATTTACATCTTCGTGAGTGATTTCAAAAATATATCAAATATCAAAAGTGAATTCACACATACAATATAAATTTATTTTAATATATAGTACAATACAAAACATTTATAACCATAGAATTTTAAAAAATATATATTATAAAAATCATTTCTTTTATTCATAAATTTTAATTTTTTAAAAAAACCAAACTTAATAACCATTCATAAATTAAATTCTATATACGATAAAAACCTCCTCATTCTATTGTTCCAATATATATAATTTATCTCATTGAATATGAGAGTACATGATAGAGCAACTGTTCGAAAATATCATTATCTCTCTCCTAGGTATTAATTCAAACGAGAAAACTTTTATCTATTACTAATTGTTTATGCAAATTCAATCAAGAAAATAAATCATTATATGAGACCCAATTGAATCAAATAAATCCTGACTTATATCTCTATTATTGATTCCACTTACTTCAAGGCTACTAAATTTTACTATAAATTTTAATTTCAATGAGTGAAGATTCATAATAAATTTTTTTTTTCAAGGTCTAAGAAAGATCTTTTCACTTGATCATTCAAACTTAAGAAGTTTAAACTTAAGCGCAACTTCAGCATTTTACCTGAACAGAATATTTATAACGCATAAAAGCCTAAAAAATATAGAGCAAAGGAGGAATGAGTACCTAGAAATAAGGTATTAAAATGATATCATCTGAATACTGTATTAATGCCTTCAGTGGACCATTGCACTTGGGGGATTCTATCACTAAGCCACATGTTGGCCTAGTAAAGGTCCAATTTTGACACTTTTTAGCCCATATACGATATAACACAAACTTCAATTAAGACGATTCATTTTTTATATAATTGAAGCATAATTATAGTACAATTTAACTTAAATTAAGGCCTCAACACATTAATTGTTCTTCTGACAAGGCACCAATAAGTCATCTATTATTCCGATATGTAACACTTTACACCTCATTCCATTCATATTACACATGCAGTACTAGAATATGATACCACCTTTCACTTATGCAATCAATAATAATATAGCGAAAAAGTGAGTGAATTTTAAATATATTCCCTTGTTAATTAAAATGACATGACCTCTCTCTTATATGGTGTTTGATGTTATGTTATAAACAACTAAAACTCAAATATTATGCATGTATATTTCTAAAATTTACATACATAAAATATGCTCATAGGTCATTATCTATATCTGAGTTGGCATGTAAAAACATTTGCCAAACTCCCAGCCCATCATACGGATGGATTGCCAGCGTCTTTACCTGCAAATAGGGTTTTCGGTGAGTGATAATTTAGTAATTAGAAGCCTCTATAGTTTTATTTATATACGAATATATCGTGTCATATATATAATATTTTGAAATCATATGCATAAAATATTTAATAAGAAATTCATCTTCTTATGACCTATTTAGCAACATATAACTCTATAACATTATAGATGTATAATAAATAAGTAAAATTGATTCGGATGCATATGTGGAAGAGTAAGTCATAGTATATACAATAGATAATTATAGTGC
Source organism: Ensete glaucum (assembly GCA_021527575.1). Lineage (NCBI taxonomy): Eukaryota > Viridiplantae > Streptophyta > Magnoliopsida > Zingiberales > Musaceae > Ensete > Ensete glaucum. The sequence continues at coordinate 17,931,346 of CM038552.1, read as the reverse complement.
ATCCATGAAATCCCACATCATATATCATAACATATATATAGCTCTTATTGCATGTCATATATACAAAAGTATAAAAATATTTAATAATAGATATATTATAATATGACAGATACATAATAGAGAGATACAATTATGATTTAAGGTAAATTGGAATACTCATGCGCAAGAGTATATCATAGTATATATATATATATATATATATATAGAGTATATCATAGTATATATATATATCGCTACAAAATAAATGGCTTGCATATTTATCCCTTCAAATTTAACTCTATATATCTAAAAGTCTAATACTTGTACATATAAATCTACTATCATGTTAATGTTGTTTACTTAATTACCATTTTCATTATTAACTAAATTTATAAATGATATTAATATCTATTTGGTAGCATATTATAATTATAAATATTTTAGGAGTGTTTTAGGTATTTATACATCTTTCTAACTCAAAATAAATAGGACAATTTACTGAAAAAGCTCGTGCGGTTGGCTTTTTATCATAAGGTGCCCTCCTATTTATTTTTATCTAGGGAGATCCTTATTCCCTTATTTAAACTAAAATATCTCTGTAGTATGAAGGATATCAAAATCAGTAAAAATACATTAACAAATCTAGTATGAAGGATATCAAAATCAGTAAAAATGCAGTAACAAATTATTGTCTCCTTCCCTTTCCCTTTTGGCTCCACCTCTTTCTCCTCTTCTTCTACTCATCCTGTTAATTATTGAGTTAAAATTCTGATTTATTAAAAAAGAGAAAATGAGAAAAACTTAATCTAAGGGTACCAGCATAGCTTTTGGTGCAGTGGCGGAAAAAGTGAAAGGAAACTGCACAGAGAAAAAGAAAAAAGAAAAAGAAAAAACTTTGGTAAAAAAATATAACGGTAAAATTTCATCAGTTTTGATTCAAATTTTATGTGAAAAATCTTTGCAATCAAATTTACAATCCTAACGGTACGATTTATCCTCTTTATGATAGTTTTATGATATATTAACTTAGTAAATTTTGGTATTTTCTTAAGATCTATGATGTTATGTCATTAGTGAACCAACATATATGTTCTTGATATTATTATTATCCTTTAGTTATTATGTTATTATTATCCTTTAGTTATTATGAAGAACTTTTATTACAAATCTATTATCTTATATGGTGATAGTAAAAGTTTAGATGGATTACGATCCCGTGATATTTTTCATATTGAGTTTTCTATGTTAAAAATTTAGTAATTTATTTGTCCTCTTCTACAACCTCCTTGCCCTTTGCCTCCCCGGACACTGCACCTCCCAATCATCTTCCACCTTCTTTGCCTTTTCTTTCTCTAAAAATATTTCTAAAATTTAAATTATAATTCTTTTAAACTCTTTCATAAATATTAAAAAAGAAATAAATGACAATGGGTGTTGCTGTATAAGTTTAAAGTGTCAGATAAATTTGACTAAAATACACTTAATTATAAAATCCTCAATTAGATAGGTTTTATGGATAATTATATTTTTAGCTTTTTTAATTATAATATGGTCAACTTCAATTAAACCATCATAAGCTTTCATCAACCTATTAGAACATTTGTTATAGTGGGGTCATTATGGTAAAATGATTCTTTGATTATATCTTGCTAGTTATATGTCTTGTAATTTAATCACGTGAGTATTGATACGTTATATAATCTTTTTTATGATATATTTTCTCACTTTATATTAGATGATGGATATATTACTATGTACTTAGGTATACGCAATGAGAATTGGATTATGATAAGATGATCTTGATATTAATTCACTTTTAAACATAGATTATAAATATTTTTAGTCATAGGTTTTCGAAAAGGACATCGAGATAACTAGATAGACTAGTGTACTCTTTACCCTGTCCATATGATGGAGGCAACTCGTCTCATAGCTACTTGTGTAGGGACACTAGGGACATAGTATAGGTGCTCATTAGGAAATAAGTTCACTGAATAATTCACTTATAAAATGTTGGATGGTTAATGATACATCATCATTAGATAATAACTTCGTAATCCTAATTGTGTATCTAGTCCTTAAACTTGAGACATCAAAAATATCTTATTTGAGTACTCATAGGTCTAAAGTTTCAAATCTGATACAGAAGATCATTGCAAATAATAGCCTACCTTACGAAGGTAATTGTATATAAATACAAGATCATATACTCTCAGTATCAGAGAAGAATATCTCTTGTGCTCTCATTCAAGCAAATCACTAGCAAGGGTCAATTAGATTAGGAGAATATGATAATATTAAGACTCGAATTGAGAGAGAATGAGTTCTTTGGGAGAGTCTGATGAGAGTGAGACTCGAATAGATTTCTTATAGGCCTGACAATACGATGTCTATTATATGATCTTTGTGATATTAGATGGATAAAAGACTATAAATACATAATAATTAAGGGTGGATAAATCCAATGAATTAGATCCCCTATATTATTTGGGGACTGTGGCGCAGTGGCCTATAATATAGATTATTATGAGGATAATAATTTACTAAGTTAGAAGGAGTTCTAATAGGTGCAACTCACAACCAACTCGATATTGGGCCTAGAGAGTCACACATATATAGTGGATGACATGATTAATAAAGGATTGGATATAAGATATCTAATAAATCCCTATTTTAATGAATCCATTAGGTGAGATCTAATAAAACTTTAAATAGTTATTAGATAGGGATCCAATATTCATTAAGCATGGGTAATTGAATGAAGATCCACTACCCATTAACATAGGATCCATTAGGGCTAATAAAGGGGCTCTCTATAAATAAAAGAGGGGCTCAAATGGTCATAGGCTGGACCCGTATAGTCGTCAGTATCCTATCTCCTCCTCCCCATCTTCTCTTAGTCGTGAGCCTCTTTAGTGCATAAGAGGACATATCAAGAAGGGTTGGCCACTTCTTGTTCACTACTGTGTGGTAGTGCACGATCACGAGGAGATAACTTGCTATGCGAAAAGGTACGTCGCACTATCATCCGCTATGTGGATCACCACTAAAGAGGAGTTTGCAAGAGCTCCTTCATCCACAAACTAAGATCTATGGTTTTAAGGGGATATACAATTTTCACTATGTGAGAAAGTCTCACTTCTCTATATAATTTTTATAGTTTTTGAGTTTTATGCTCCCAGACATCACATAATGATCCGATATTTTCTGTTTAAGAAACCAATTTTTGTCTTTTATTTTTCACTATGCATGTGATGCTCTCTAAGATTTTTCGATAGTGGTATCAAAGCTAGGTTCCTTGTGAATGATCAATTTTTGGTTGTATGTTATGTAGAATCAACTTTTGTGTAAACTAGTTATGTTTTTCATCGATTTCATATTATGATAGAATATGTTTTTGGCATATGAACTATTCAGAAGTCCAAAATATTGTTGATATTAGAGCTAACAGGGAATTAGGAAAGGGCAGCAAAGGTTGCTACCCATAATCCAACCACAATGGTTACGGTGTGCGATCTGCCCGCAAAGGGCTGCGACATATAGCTTAGTCAAGAGGGCTACTTGCAGTCATCCAACCGAGAGTCCCTTCAATCGAGGGCTACCTGTAGTGCCTTGGTCAAGAGGCCCATCACCAAGGGCTGCTTGTAGCCATGGCTGAAGGCTACTTACAGCCATCTAGCCGAAACCCCTTTAGCCGAGGGCTCTCTTTAGCCGAACACAACTATGGCTGCTTACAGCATGGCTAAGAGCCCTTACCTCATAGTCGAGGACTCCCCATGGCCAAGGAGTCTTAGCAGCCAAGGTTTCCTAGTTGGCCACAGACTCTTCGTGGCTAGGGTTTCCTAGCCACTAGGAACCCTAGCAATCAGGGTTTTTTCCCAATTGCATTAAGGGTTAATTTAGGTTTAATTATTTAAATAGTTTAACTAATTATTGCCTAGTTAGTCCGAGATAAGTATATACATGTGATATATGTTTTTGATAGATGATCATAGACCATGTGTGATAATGTGTATGTGTGTACATGATTATTATTGGGCCTACGAGCCTTCCTCTCTCTCTCTCTCTTATTAAATCAAGCATGCATTTCTATCTCCCTTAGAATTGTACCTCCCTTTGATGAGATCAAGGTTTCTTATTCATGTGATATACACATTTTTTAGTCGACGTGCCTGTAATTAAGTTGTAATCGCACGAAATAACATAGTGAGAGTGTAAAGGTATCGACGGCATCGATGAGGATAAAATGAATGATCACAAAAATACATAGATATTTTGTTTGTAATTATACTTTTTGGCTCAGGCCTGATCATGCTAAGTACTGGTCCATGATCATCTAGCATGGGTGTTTATATATATGATATACATTTCTACACCTACTAGATATATATATATTTACATGGGATATAAATATACATTAAATATATGTGTGTAATGTGATATATTTAACTATAAGACTAAATCGAATTGAAAATGATAGGACTCCAGTAGGGGTAAGTCCTAATCACCTTAGAAGTAATTAAGAAAACCCTATGAGATTGTAATAAAACTAAACCTAGCCACTTCTATCATATAAAGAAATGTGGCTAGAGTTTAGATTGGGACCTTAGGGCTTAGTAACCATTGCCCCCTTTACTTAGTTAGTTAACCAGGGTTTCCTCCTGCTTAGGTCGGCTATAGAGCCAACTTAGTCGCCCCTTGTTCCTACTAAGACAGGTCGACCATAAAAAGGGTAAAGAGGTAATTTTACTTAGACAAGCACCCCTTGGGCTAGGGTTTAGAACCCTATATAATGATGTAGTTGTCCCCTTTCTTTATTAAGTAAGATTAATCTTTTATTCAACCTTGTGTCGAGTTATAGGAGGGAGGAACCGCTATAGTATTCAAAGGGTTATTCCCCCTCAAAGATTAAAATCTATAGGGCTCCTTTTAGGGTTTCATCATCTGGTATTAGAGTAGCATTTCTGCTGTCTTATAGCCATCTTTGTCACCTCTACCTTCCCAAGCAATTCCCATAATTGTTACGACACGTGCCTTTAACTTTCACCCCAACCACAGATCAAATCAGTATATCGTTGCCCCATGTGTTTGATTTATAAATCTGGTATATTTTCATCACCCACACCTCTTGAATACTGCAAGATCCTTTACCTTATACATTGAAGAATTTTTTTCATATTTTATCTGCTACAAATTTTGTCTGACGTAAATGTTATTGTTGTTGCAAAGGCAAAATGCTGTAGAAATTTTTAGCCGCCTATTTGCCTCTTGAAATTGGTTTATTGTTTCTCCTTTTTTGTCAAAATTTTTACACAATTCCTTATATTAACTTAGCTTTCATCTGAGATTGATCTTTAGAAAAAATTCCTTATGCAATAGGTTTTATTATGCCTTCTTTCGTTATCATGCAGTGTTGGAATTTTACGATGAAGGATTTACCTTCCGTCTTTTACCCTATTTTCCTACCGTTACTCTGCCGAAATTTTATCAAACTTTTTATTGATATTGATGACATATGAATTGAGGATTTTTGTATATTTTTCTTGAGTTTTTCTCTAGAATTTATATCAAGAATTCATCGTTTCTTTGACGTAAAATCTATTCGGCAAGACAACAAATCATAGCACATTTCTTTGTCGAATTCTATCGGATTTGAGAGTTGTCTTTTGTGAGTTTATGGACTCCCTTTCTCTCATATGAAAACTCTACCATCCTCACTAAAAATCCTTCCAAACAACACCCTAAATCGATCCCAAATAGTCACCCAAATTAGTCCTAAACCTTAATCTACTCCCATCTAAACCGATCCACCCATCAAACCGACCATCCTCTCTCCAATAATTATTATGCCACTAACCCAATAACAAAATAAAGATCTCAATATTACAGATTTAGATGCATACACCATGGCATCAGAGGAGGCCATCAACACTAAGTTCGAAGCCTTTGAAAATCGTATAGAAGAGAAGATGTGATCCCTTTTCGTCGAATTTAGCATGGGCCAACCACCTAGCCAAAGAAATCACAGCAAGGAGAAACTTCAGATGGAGAGATGATCCGCAAGAGCATGACCACATCATCCCTGATTTAAACACTTCATGAAGGTTGGCTTCCCTAGATGAGATAAAGGAGACCCGATCGAATGGATCACACGCGTGGAACAACATTTTTGATTCTACCGAACCGTCAATGCTACAAGGGTGGAGATTATTGTCATCCACCTCGAGGGAGATGCTATTGGTATAAGCATACCCGTGAAGGCCTCTCTTGGTAGCGATTTAAGGAAGGACTGCTTAATCACTTCGACCAATCGATTTCGACAACATCGATAGATAATTAGCGAAGATTTGATAAACCTCGATAATACATGAATACCAAATAAGTTTTAAACATTTATCTAACTAAATTATGGATTAGTTTTAAAGTAACTTTTAGGGACATTTATTGAGGGCCTAAAGCCGGAGATTCGAGGAGAAATAAAGGCGCAACAACTGTACACTCTTATAATGGTAATTTTCTTCATGAGAATCCAAGAAGAATGATTAAACCATGAAGTACGAAGGACAAGGGTTACTCCTCGACTAGCCATGTCGAAGCCTTCAGCCCCTCTATTGCTATTCGAGCCCCCACACTAAAAAAATTAACAAAAGACGAGCTCCATGAATGATCAACCAAGGGGTTATTGTGGCACTGTAATGAACTGTGGAGCTGAGAACATTGCTACAAAAAGGGTCGGCTCCTCATGATTAAACCAGTAGAGGATAAGGATAGTGAACCATCTAAAGAAATCCTCAAACCTGAAGATGAAACCATGGAGGAAGAGCCCCAACCGATCGACTACGCAGTGCATGTGTTGGCCGGCTACTTTAACCCGAAGACTATGAAAGTTAGAGGACTTGTTAAATAGCAACCTATCACCATTCTCATTGATACGAATAGCACAAATAACTTCTTCAACAACAAGGTCATTATACATATAGTGCTTCAAATTGAAGGTTGCAATAAGTTTAACGTAAAGGTCACCGACGATCGAATCCTCAATTGCAACCAACGGTGCTCATGGGTAAAATTGCTCCTATAAAACTAAGAAGTGGTAGCTGGTTTCTTCCTCTTCCCATCAATGATTATGAAGCCATGCTTAAGATTTAATGGCTCACAACATTAGGTGACATCTCCTGAAATTTTTCTAAGCTAATCATAAAGTTTTATTGCAAAGGGAGATATGTCACATTACGATCAATGATTATGAAGCCATGCTTAAGATTTAATGGCTCACAACATTAGGTGACATCTCCTGGAATTTTTCTAAGCTAATCATAAAGTTTTATTGCAAAGGGAGATATGTCACATTACGAGGCAAGCGCGAGAGCCATATTTTCATCATTTGAATACAGCGAAGGAAGAAGGTGCTACATAAAATAATGGTGGATTTTTAATGCATATCTAGTAGCCATCCAAGGAGGAGAACATGTAAAATTCAAATCCTAAGCTTGCCCTCTTACTGGATGAATCCATAAATGTTTTCACGGAGCCACGAGGGCTTCCCCCTAATCGGTCACATGATCACCGCATACCTATTTTGCAAGGCAAACCTTTAACAAATTTGAGACCGTACCACTATCCTCACTTATAGAAGGATGAGATTGAGAACATCGTCAAGGAGATGCTCGATACTGGAGTAATTTGACCAAGTTGCAGCCCTTACTCTTCACTGGTGTTGCTAGTGTACAAGAAGGATGGTATGCGACGGATGTGTGTTGATTACCGAGCTTTAAACGCCATCCCTGTCAAAGACAAATATCCTATACTATCGTAGATGAGCTCTTGGATGAATTAAAAGGAGCCCGAGTCTTCACTAAGTTGGATCTCCGTTCCGATTATCATTAGATTCAGGTATGTGCAGAAGATATTCCGAAAATTATATTCCGCACACATAACAACCACTACGAGTTTCTGGTAATGCCTTTTAAACTTACAAATGTTCCTTCCACATTTTAAAGCCTAATGAATGACATCTTCGCGAGTTTTCTACACAAGTTCGTGTTGGTATTTTTGATGATATTCTCACTTATAGCCCTACGCTTGATATATATTTTCAGCACTTATGAACTATTCTAACGATTCTTCGGGAGAACATCCTTTATGTTAAATAGCCAAAGTGCAGTTTTTTAAATGTAAAGTAGAGTATCTTGGGTATATTATATCAGAGGATGGAGTGGTGGTAGACCCGACAAAGATCGAGGCAATGCAAGGATGGCTGAGACCTATGAACATAAAATCACTATGTGACTTTCTTGGACTTACGGGCTACTACCAAAAATTTGTAAAAGATTATAGCAAGATCAGTGCCCACCTCACGTCCCTACTAAAGAAAGACTCCTTTTTATGGTCGGATAAAGCCTCTACAGCCTTCGAACGACTCAAGGCAGCCATGACCATGACCCCGATCCTAGCACTACCTGATTTCAGCAGCATCTTCATGATTGAGGCTAACACATCCGGAGTTGGAATTAAGGATGTTCTAATGCAAGATGGTCGACCCCTTGCTTACACCAGTAAAGCTTTGTCTCTCTCATATCTTAAAATATCTATATATGATAAGAAAATGCTTGCCATTGCCCATGCCGTCATGAAGTGGAGACCCTACTTGGTCGACCGACACTTCCAGATTAAGATCGACCACCAAAGTCTTAAATATTTTTTGGAGTAGAAAATATCTTCCCTAGAGCAACAATGATGGGTAACTAAACTTCTTTACTTTGATTCTAAAATTACTTATCGAAAGGGGAAAGAGAATGTTGTTGCAGATGCTATATCATGGCTACCGAGACAAGCCAAAATTTAGAGCAGCAATGATGGGTAACTAAACTTCTTTGCTTTGATTCTAAAATTACTTATCGAAAGAGGAAAGAGAATGTTGTTGCAGATGCTATATCATGGCTACTGAGTCAAGCCAAAATTTAAGTCATCTCCCTTCCCTCCACCGACTTCCTCAAGGACATTAGGGAGGAATGGAAGAATGATCCAGAGACCCGGGACATCATAGAAAAATTGGAGAAGGATCCGGTTTCCATGGGCCGAAGGACGTGTGCTACAAAAGTTGAATTGTGATTATTCCTTCTTCCCTTTGCATTCAGATTATTTTGCATAAGATGCACTCTTCACCTTAGATTTCTGAGAACATACAAGAGGGTGAAGCAAAACTTCTTTTGGAAGGGCATGAAAAAATTGATTGATGATTATTAAATCCAAATATGATGTATGCCAGTAGCAGAAAGGTGAAATAGTGGCAAATCTAGAAAAACTATAACTGCTACCTATACCGGACTCAGTATAGACTGACATCTCCATGAATTTTATCAAAGGGCTACCATCATCTCAAGGTAAAAACATGATTTTTATTGTGATAGATCGTCTAACTAAATATGCTCATTTTTGTGCTGTGAGACATCCTTATACCACTGCCAGCATTGCTCAACTTTTTGTGAAAAATATTGTAAAACTCCATGGGATGCCAAGGTCGATTGTGAGCGACCGTGACAGGGTGTTTACAAGTAAATTTTGGATCGAGCGCTTCCAACTACAACGACCAAACTGAAGATGAGCATAGCCTACCATCTATAGATAGACGACCAAACAAAAGTAGTGAACAGATGCCACGAGACTTACTTATAGTGCTTCACTAGTGACCGGCCCAAAGAGTGGACAAGGTGGCTTCTTTGGGCCAAATGGTGGTATAATATAACTTATTATTCATCAATCAAATTTACCCCTTATGAGGTATTATATGGCCGATCGCCTCTGTAATACCAAAATATGTAATTGGTGCGACCAAAGTAGATTAGGTTGACCAAAATTTAATTGATAGAGACAAGCTTCTACAGCTCTTGAAGGACAACCTAATTGCCACTCAAGCTCATATGAAGTAATAAGTAGACTCTCACCGGAGTGACCAAGAATTTTCAATAGGAGATTGGGTCTACCTTCACCTATAACCATACAAGCAGCTATCAAACAATACCAGTGCATTGAAGAAGTTATCTCTATGATTCTATGGACCATATCAGATTTTGGAGCGTATTGGGGCCGTGACATACAAATTAAAGCTTTCAGATGACGCTAAGATCCATCCTATCTTCCACGTATCCTTGCTAAAGCTGAAATTGGGAGAACGAGAGTTAGCGCAGACTCAGCTGCTAAACACTATAAATGGTGGTGAGATTGAAGAGCAACATGAAGCTGTACTTGATTGGAGGATTATGATGCGCCAACAATGCCTTTCAACTAAAGTACTCATGAAGTAAAACAACTTACCATCTGAAGACGCTACGTGGGAGTCTTACGAGAAGCTGCAGACCCGGTTCCTAGAATTTATGAACCCTAAGCCTAGAGGACAAGACTGATTTTAGGAGGGCGGGCTTGATAGGACTCCAACAGGGTTAGTCCTAATCACCTTAGAAGTAATTAATAAAAATATGTGAGATTGTAATAAAACCCCACCTAGCCACTTCTATCTTATAAAGTAGTGTGGTCAGGGTTTAGATTGGGACCTTAGGGTTTAGTGGCCACCGCCCCCTTTACTGGGTTAGTCGGCCATGGTTTCCCCCTACTTAGGTTGGCTATAGAGCCAACCTAGCTACCCCATATTCCTACTAAGACAAGTTGGCTATAAAAGGGGCAAACATATAATTTTATATAGGTAAGCACCCCTTGGGCTAGGGTTTAGAACCCTATATACTGATGTAGCTGGCCCCTCTCTTTTATCAAGTAGGATTAATATTTTATTTAGCTTTGTGCTGAGTTTTAGGAGGGAGGAACCCCTATAGTGTTCTAAGGGTTAATCTCCCTCAGTGATCAAATTCTTTAGGGCTCCTTCTAGGGTTCTATTAAGAAACCTATATAATAATAATATTAAGTTAGTTAGCATGAGGTAATAAGATTAACCCATGTGACCTTTCATCATTATAAGAGAAAATCATTTTTTGACATTGGCTGAGTTGGTTGAGTCTCTCAAGGCTCACATATATTAAGATTTTTTGAGATCTTGTCTACGATATAAAGATATCACCAATGACTTGAGGATATGGTATACTTGGTCGAGTCCCTCAAGGGTATATCATCGAATCAGACTCATCTTGTAATAATATTACTGACTTAACCAAGCATCATGGTTGGTCAAGTCCCTCGAGGCAATGATGGTTTGGAGTTCGGACATGACACAAATCATAAAGACTTATGATTGATAAGAGTTGCATACCTTTTTGGCTTAGTATGATTGGTCTAGTCCCTCAAGGTCATACTTGGATGTCAGTTAGATTATGATCCCTACTAAAAATTTATCGAAGATATTCGATTCACATACGAGATGGTGTTGTGTGTTTCATAAGAAAATAATGAGAGTATATTAAGATAAGTCTATATTTTAATTATTTTTTAAAAATTTAAAAATTTACATGTTATTGATTATCAGCCAACATCTTTATTTTTAGAAAAATATCACTTGCAAATCTTTTACGTGACAAACTTGATGTCAATCATCTCATTAGTTCTAACTACATGAATTAGCTCCGCAACCTGAGAATTATTCTCATGATGAAGAAAATCACATATATCTTTGACACAATAATGCCAGAGCCAGAAGACGGGGCAAGTGAGGATGAGCTTGTTCACTACATGAAATATATAGATGATTCTACCCTTGCTCAGTGTTATATGTTGGGCTCTATAACTCCTGAGTTAAGAGGTAGCATAAAAAGATGGATGCCATATCCATCTTCGTTCAACTTCGTAAATTATTTGAGGAAGAAGGAAGGACTCAACGATATAAAATATCTAAAGTCTCTTCTATACAAGGATGACTGAAGGGGCATCAGTTCAAAATCATGTCCTTAAAATGATTGAGTATATAGAGAAGTTCACAGGTCTAGGAATGGTCCTAGAGGATAACCTATATATGGATCTCATAATTCAGTCCCTCCCAAATTCTTTTTCATAGTTCATAATAAATTTTAACATGAATAAATTTGAGATGACTCTCCTTGAGCTCCACAATATATTTAGTAAGGCTAAGAGCACCATCAAGAAAGAGAAGCCAATTCTTTATATTGGTGAGACTAGAAAGGAAAGGAAGATAGAGAAGTCCCTTAAGAAGGGTAAGGGCAAGTGTAAGCCAAGCAAGGAAAAGGTTGCCAAAAAATACCTAGCAAAGGATAAAGGCTGATGCTTTTACTATAGGAAAGATAGGCACTGAAAGAGAAACTATCAAGAATACCTTGCATAAAAGGTAAAATCGAAGGTTGGAGAAGCTTCAGGTACATTCATGATCGATCTTTATTTGTTAGAAAGTTATGATAATGCATGGGTATTAGATACCAGTGGTGTAACTTATATTTATAATTCGTTACAGGTTCTAACAAGACCTACAATATCAACGAGAGGTGAGGTGGACCTAAGGATAGGGAATGATGCAAAGGTTGCTATTGCTACCGTTGGTGAGGTCACCGTACATTTGTCTGGTGGAGCTATTCTTGCATTAGATGCATGCTGCTTCGTTCCTTCAAACATCAAAAATATTACTTCTATTTCTTATTTGACAAATAATGGATATAAGTTAATTTTTGAGAATAATAATTATTTAATTATATTAGATAATAAGATCATTAGTAGAGGAATATTAAATAATAATTTATTTATGTTAAAAGTTGCTCCACATGTCATGAATCTTTATGTGTCTAAGAGGAAGTGAGATAAGGTGAATGATGCATTCTTAAGACATTATAGACTAGGTCATATCCATTGAGGAAGAATTCAAATATTTTTAAAAGATAGATATTTAGATCAATCCAATTATGAATCATACGGAACCTGTGAGTCTTGCCCTTAAAGGAAATTAGCCAACTCTCTATTTAGTGAAATTAGAGAGAGAGCCATTGAGTTGCTACAACTCATACATACTGATGCATGTGGTCTCATGTCAACTCAGGCCATAGGTGATTATTCATACTTTATTATATTTATTAATGATATTTTTAGATATGTACATGCGTACTTAATAAAGTATAAGTCTGAAGCCTTTGAGAAATTCAGGGAATACAAGAATAAAGTAGAAAATTAATCTGGAAATAGTATCGAAACTCTTTGATCAAATCGAGGAGGATAGTACTTAAGTATAGAGTTGATCCGGTTCCTCAAAGACAATGAGATCCTTACCCAATGAACTCCTCCTTATACACCTTAGCTCAATGGTGTATTAAAAAGGGAAACTGCATACTGTTGGATATAGTACGGTCCATGATGAGTTTTGTTGAGCTACCCATCTCTTTTTGGGGATATCTCATAGAGTATGCAACTTACCTTATAAATAAAGTTTCATCTAAAGTGGTAGTGTCTACATTATATGATGGAAAAGAAAGAAGCAAAATCTTAAGATTGTTAGGATTTAGGGATGTCTTGCCCTTGTTAGGAGATACAATCTCGACAAGTTAGAATCAAGGATAATTCTATGCAAATTCATGGGATACCCCAAGAGACTTTTGGGTATTATTTCTATCCCCGAGGATAAAAAAGTCTTTATTGCTAAAAAGACGATATTCTTTGAGAAGGAACACATTCTTGGTGAAAACAATTGGAGTGTGATAAAGTTGAATAAGATTAGAGAACCTAGCTCAAGCACCATTCCATAGGATGAGTTTGTTTAGGTACCTAACACACATGTTCTGACTTGCATAAGGCAAAAAAAAGTATCTAATCCTCTAAAAAGATATGTGAGACATATTAAGGGAGAAGACATTGAGGATATTGATCTTCAAACCTACGAGGAGGTTATTATGAGCATAGAATCCAGGAAGTGAAAAGAGGTCATGAATTTTGAGATAGATTCAATGTACTCTAACAAGGTTTGGATTGTAGTTGATGCACTTGAGGGTATTATACCCATTCGTTGCTAGTGAATATTCAAGAAGAATATCATAGCAGACAGAAAGTTAGAGACCTATAAGACAAGGTGTTGACTATGACAAAACCTTATCACTTGTGGTCATGCCGAAATCCATCTAAATTTTGTTGGCTTTTGCAACACTATGATTACGAGATCTAGTAGATGGACCTAAAAATCATGTTCTTCAATGACAACCTCGAGAAAGACATGTATATGATACAACCTAAAGAATTCATATTTAAGGAAAGTTAAGATAATATGTGTATATTGCTTAGGTCCATCTATAGACTAAATCAAGCTTCCCGAAGTTGGAACATAAGATTGGATGAGGTGATTAGATCTTATGACCTTGTTAAGAACGAAAATGAGCCATGTGTGTACAAAAATATAAGTGAAAGCACTATCACCTTTTTGGTACTATATATGGATAACATTCTAATTATTGAGAATGGTGTAAGAATACTCTTCATAGGTAAGGTTTGGCTATTTAGACACTTCTCCATAAAGGACTTAAGGGAAGCATCCTACATTTGAGAATTCAGATTTATAAAGATAGATCCAAGAGGATGTTTTACTTGTCCAAATCCAGAGACATAGACACTATTGTTAAAAGGTTTGATATAAAAAATTTCAAAAGATGTCTAATACTAATAAGATATGAAATATTACTTTCCAAGAGTATGTCCCTAAAGACTTCTAAAGAAAGGATAAACATGGATAGAATACCCTATGCCTCTATAATAGGGTCTATCATGTATATTATGTACCAGGACTGATATAACACATGCTCTAAGTATTACGAGTAAGTATCAGACTGTTCAGGTTTGGACCACTATAAGCTAGTAAAGTGTATCATTAAGTATTTGAGAATGACTTAGGATCTTTTACCAATATATGGAGGAAGTAGCCTTAAGGTTGAGGGACAGACTCAAGTTTTGAGTCCGATGTCGATGATAGCATGTCAAACTCAAGATAATGTATTCACCCTGAATAGATGAGTAGTAAACTAGAAGAGTTCCAAGCAAGATACTACTACTGATTCCATCACTGAGATGGAGTACATTGCTAAGGCATAAACAACAAAGAAGGTAGTCTCAATGAAAAAGTTCATCATAGATTTGTGTCATGCTAGATAACGATGAGTTGATTCTCCTATATTCTGATAACAATAGAGTGATTGCTCAAACGAAGGAACTAAGGTCTCATCAGAAGTCCAAGTACATTCTGAGGAGATTCTACTTAATTAAAGAAATCATAGCATGTGGTGATGTAGTAGTGGAAAGAGTTTCATCTGAAGATAACATTGTAATCCACTTAATCAAAGATTATTGTTTACACATTTTGATAGAGATCAGACATGTGGGTTATTGGCTTTAGGTCAAGTGAGAGATTGCTAGTTATATGTGCCCTACAAGCTAATGACGTGAGTGATGTCACGTGTGATACATTGCACAATCTCTTTTGGTTATTATTATTAATGATATTCTCTTACTTTATATTAGATGATGAATATATTGTGATATCCTTGGATCTGTGTAATAGAAATTGGATTATGATGAATTCATGATAATGAGACCAATTCACCTTTAAACACATATTCTAAATATTCTTAGTCATAGATGACTCGAGAATAACATTGAGATAACCATATAGACTAGCATACTATTTATCCATCAATATAATAGAAAGAACTAGTCTGTATGGGGAGACTAGGAATATAATATATGTGCTCATTGGAAAATGAGGTAACTGAATAATCCACTTATAGAATTTTAGATGGTTAATGATATCTCATCATTAAACAATAATTCTGTAGTCCCAATTGTGTTTGGTCCATAGACTTGAGATACCAAGGATGTCTTATTTGAGTATGATATTCTTTGATATCAGACTTATAGGTCTAGAAGTTTTAGATATAATACAGATGATAATTAGGAATGACAGTCAACTTTATGAAGGCAATTGTGTATCAATACAAGATCATCCACTCTCAGTATTATGAGAGAAATATCTTGTATGCTCTCACTCAAGCAAATCCCTGGCTAGGGTCAATTAGATTGAAAGAATCCGATAAGAGTAAGATCAGGATTAAGAGCGAAAGAGTTCTCCGAGAGAATCTCATGAGCCTGATAATACCATGCTTAATATATGGTCTCTAGGATATTAGACAGATGAGGGAGTATAGATACATAGTAATTAAAGATAGATAATCCTCCTATACTGTTTGGGAACTATAGCGTAGTGGTATAGCCCCATAATCGATAAGTTGATATTATGAAGATAATAATTCATTAAGTCAGAAATGAGTTTTGAATTAGAGGGAGTTCTAACAAGTGCAACTGATGGCTAGCTTGATATTAGGCCTAGAGGATCATAATATATAGTTGACGACACAACAAATAGAGGATTAAATATGTGATATTCAATAAATCCATATTTTAACAGATCTATTGGGTAAGACCTAATAGAGCTTAGAGTGGTTATTGGATAGAGATCCAACATCCATTAAGCCAGGGGTAATTAGATACAGATCTAATACTCATTAAGGTATAATTCATTATGGTTAGTAAAAGGGCTCTCTATAAATAAGAGTGGGGCTCAAAGGGTCATAGGCTAGACCTCTATAGCCATCAGCCTCCTATCTCCTCCTCCCCATCTTCTCTCAACCGTGAACCTCACTAGTATGTGAGAGGACAATAAAAAGGGCCGACCTCTTCTTGTTCGCTACTGCTATGTAAGGAAGTGCCTCGTCGTTGTCGTCCGCTGCGTGGATCACTACTTTAGAGGAGTTTGAAAGAGCTCATTTACCCATGAACTAGGATCTGTAGTTTTAAGGGGATATATAATTTCCCTTAGGTGAGAATGTCTTACTTTTCCACGCAATTTTATATTTTTTGAGTTTTACACTCCTGGTTATCACATAACAATATGACGTTTTCTGTTTAGAAAAATAATTTTTATCTTTTATTGTTTGCTGTACATGTGATGTTCTTTCAGGTTTCCCAACCTATCTTAGACAAAAAAAAAAAAAAAAACAATGAGACTATCATGTTATTTCTAGGATCTTGCAAGTGATCATGGTCTTGTAATTGAATCCAAATTTACTCAAATTCTTAAGCACCTATCTTAATAGTAAAGAAGTTTGGTGGATATGTTACAGGCCAAAAAAAAAAAAAAAAAAAAAAAAAAGAACTCAAGGTTGGCCTAGTTACATTATTTTCATAAAACTTCATAGCTACATAACTTCAATAAATGATAAACAATTTTGTTCATATACTATAGGAAGGGTCTTACTGATAAGGGGAGTTTCTAGATATTGATTTGGAATTATATGACTGACATGACATCATCATATGGTTGATGAGTTAACCACCTAAGGTCGTGTTGATTGCATGTGGCTCATAGATGGTGGTTAGATCGAGAGCCACATAAGCATCATATGGGTAGTACGTGACCAACCTGCCAACTTTCTTAACCTTGTGATTGGTGAGACCTAGATTGACCCAATCAATGTGACCATTAGGTATGGTGAACATTAATCCATGATTCAAGTCAAAACGTTGCATGTTCCCCTCCAATAGTCGAGGATCCCAAATATAACCATATCTAGGGTCACCTATAAAACAATTCTCATTATTGCTATCCAATTGGTCTAACTAGCCAATAAGTTTGAACCTTAAATCTAACTTAATTATTGAAGGAGCATTATTGAGAACGCACCTTACCTAGTTCTTGCAAAATCAACATCTTGTGAATAGTGACATGGACAGAGACCGACTTAGAATAGACCTTGATTGAATCTGAAACCTCTTTCCAACTCCGACAAGTACTATAGTTTGGCACTTAGAGGATAACTAAGATGTCTTAGGAAAATATTACAGTACCTTCCATTTGAACCATGAAAAGCCCAATGGGTTAATTGGATAAGGAGAGGTAGGCCCGATCATGCTGAATGCTCCATTGCCAAACCCACCCCCACCTATCTCCATCCTTTTAGGGTGTTCCAAACTATGTCCCCTTACCTTCCATTAGTCCAATTGGTACAAGGGCCATACCCAACCCCCATCACTACCTATTTCCCAACTCCAATTCCACCACTAGCTCTAGCCGCTATCCTAATGGCGGAGTCATGTCTTCCTACGACTAATCTGGCTCAAGAAAATAATTCTTCCTCAAATCTCCCCCCTCAAGGTCCACTATAAAATCCTGCTCGATAGATAGAGGGACCAAAGGAGTCAATCACTCAGTCATTCGAGCTCCCTCCAAATGTACAAGTCTAGCTCTTCAAGATGGAACTAGAGGATACCAAAAGGAGATAACGCATGGAAAGTAATCCAAAGTTGATCCATACCTAAGGTCTATATTTGTCAAGAGCATCATGGAGGAGTCAATCCCATAAGGATTCAGAACACTAACCTTAGATCTATATTAAGATAACTGTGATCTCATCAAGCATATATAGCTGCTTTCACCTCCTAGATGACTTTTGTTTGGGATGACAGATTCTCTCATATGTCATGCTTTTCCAACAATAGAGGGACAATAAGGGAATAATTCTCCAAGCTACCTCTAAAATCAATTTCTTCATTGTTTAAGCTCAACTTTATTAGCTATAACAACCTCCTTCTTGGTCATACAACATATAAAAAAGAAATTCCTAGCAAGTTATACTAAAAGGTTTAATGATGAACTCAAGGTTAGTGGCTAATCCATGTTCATCGTTCCTAGTTAATGCTTAAGTGGCCTTTAATCATCAAATTTTTTCACATTCCCTTAATGGCTACAACAGGCCAACTGGCATATAGTGGCAGAATCTATAATAATTGGAAAGAGAAGCTAGAAGCCTCATAAGGCTAGAGGTTCATGATTGAACAACTTCAAAACAGCCCCAAAATGATAAGCCAGGAGAGACCGAGTTCCCATCACAGTGAATTCAATCTGCTAGACACCTTCAACACTAAGGTATTTATCGAAATAAAGGAAAAAGATATACTTTGTGCATCTCATCTTTTACAAGCTCCTCCCACCAAGCAGAGTTGTACTAAATTCTGCTACTTCTACCAAGCCATGGGTATGATACGAAGAATTACTACAATTTGAAGTATAAAATATAAGAGTTTATTGAAAATGACACCTCAATCACTACCTCCACAAGATCCATTGAAATTGTCTCTAAGACCATGAGGGCCCATCTTGTGAAAATTTTATGTTAAATTAGGGGAGAAGAAAAATATAAAATAAGAGAAAAGGAAGAGGTGACATGTGACACTAGTAAACTAAAAGAGTGCCACCCCATGCTTGTTATATGTTGACACCTATGCGTTTTTTTTGTTACATGCTTAACACATTGCACTACTTTGTGTTGTCTAATCCCAATTAATAAGAAAATAAAAGTAAAAAATAATTATCAAATTAGAACACCATCTACCTTAAAGACTAGAGAAGAAAAGAGAAGTTAAAAGTAGAGAAGATTTGAAGGAGGAGAGAAGTTTTCTTATTCGGCTTGAGGATTTTGGACTAATTTATCATCTTTGAAAATTTTAGCTTTTAAGGCAAGTTTTCTATTTGATGCTATAGTTTATTTGAGATTTGATTTCCTTCTTAATATGAGTATTTAATAGAGCTTTGTTTTCATCAATCTCAATTGTGCTGCAAACTTACTATTTTGAAAATTATGAGAATTTTGACCTATATGCCCTATTTTGACTATACAAAACTATGTTTTGAGAAAAATTTTAAATTAAAAACTAAACTCTTAGATCTTTGTTTTAGTACCTTATTTGAATGATTTAAGGTACAAATGTATCCAAACATCTAATTTAATTGATCTTGAGAATTAAATTTTATTAAACAAAGATAAAATGACTTAACCTATCTGCCTTATTTCAATTATAGTGTTATACAAAATTTCGAATTAAGAAAAATCTCTTTTCTTGAAAACTAAACTCTTGTATCTTTGTTTCAATATCTTACCTAAATAATTTAAAGTATAAATTTCTATTAAAATCCTTATTTTTAATTGATCTCTTAAATTTTGCTAAACAGTCATAAGATGATTCTAATATATCTATATTCAATTGCTTGCAACTTTCCGTAGACAATTCCACATCATACTAAATTTATTTTTATTAAAAATAGATTTGTTTGTCTTCTAAAAATATTTTAATTCAATAAATTATAGCGTAATTGCCTGAATACCTAGTGCAACTTACCTTATAGATTTTTCAGAATAAATTTATTCTCAAATTTACCAATTCCTACTCTCAACTTTTGGAACTTAATTCTTTTATTATTGTCATTAATTCTTTTATGAACATAAGTTGTGCATATGTTGAAGTTGGTTTGATATTGCTCAGTATATGCACATATGTATTTTTGGTGTCATACGTGCTTCTAATATAATTCTACTTTCTTGATAAAATATCCTTATTATACTTTGGTTATTTGTGAGATAATATGAACTATTTGTGAAATATACATAGAAAATTATATTTTGTGTAGAGCTTGTAAAGCTCTTGTCGGCCTGAGTTTAATATTAGTGTCTCACGTCTTACAGTCATGAGTAGCTGAAACTGTAAGACGTGAGACACTAATATTAATAACCTTTAAGAAATAGACAGATAATATTATGTCATAATCTCATTTCTCCTTTTTTATTCCTATGATATAATTTCAAAGAATATATATATCTATTATTGTTAGGATCAATTGACACTAAGAGAATGGGTTGAATTAGTATAAATTAACATTCTCGTTTTAACAACAAATTTTTGGCTTGAAGCAAGATAGAAAGATTCGAAGCTTTTCGTTCAAGTAAAGCAAGTGAATGATTAAAAGAAGATTACTAAGTTACTTGCTTAAAAGTTACCTAAGAAAGAATAAGTAAATCCGAAAGATAAGTAATGTCGAAGGGAAATGCTTGACTTTGAGACTTTGCTTTCAAAGAGTAAGTAAAAATCAAAATCGTCTAATTGATATTTAGTTCAAAACTATTAATAACTCTGACGATTTCAAGTAGTAAATGCAACAAGAATAAAATACTCACAATTATAGTGGTTCGGTACCAACGGGCCTACGTCCACTCCCGAGTCCTCCTCCTTGAGGCATACCAGCATCCACTATTGATCTTTTTTGGGTAAAGACCAAACCTTACATTTAAGCTTACAAGGAGACTTCAAGAATTTTATAACTCTAAGCCCTCTCTCTTCCCCTTTTCTTTTTATTACAATTCATACACAATTTTTTTCATATAATATAGTCCCTAAAATTATTATATATAATACAATAAAACTTGAGATATTTATAAGCCCAAATGACTTTAGAATTTTAGAGACCAAATTCAAACATACCCGAAAAATCTGGGTACAAGTGGTTCAGCTGCTAACAGTACTGACAGCTACCATGTTTCTTGGGTATGGGCGGTCCAACCATCGTTCCCCTGTGGTTTACTCGCCGGAATCTCCAAAAAAGTAGTTCCCTCCACTTTTCAAATTTTGGCTTGAACCTGATGTTGACTAATTCTTTGGTTAACTAATTGAGCTCAACTTGAGCTCAATCAAACCCCATAATAGACCCGGTTACCTTATTGAGTTGATTTAGATCTCAACCAAATCCAACTCAATTAAAACTCAATCCATAACTATGACTCAATGATTATAACTCTTAATGACCACCAAGTAAACTAAGATCTAACTCCCACAAATCCGACAGCCTCTGGCATTTTTATGGTGAGTCTTTTATTCTTCTTTTGGTGATCTCCCGGCGTATTCCCAGTGAGTTTCTCGATCCCTTTGGTGGATCTCCTAGCGAACTCTCGGTGAGGTCCCACTACATCATCCGAACCCCGGCCTGATGCCCAAGCTTGATATTGGCCCATCATCTAGTTGTAACTCAATTGCTCTATCGTAGTTAGACCTGCACGATGCTAACTATAACTTGATTAATTATAATTAATGCAACTATAAATCCATTTCAAGACCTTCCCAACTCCCGATAAGTCCTTCGTCTACCCTCGACAATCTTCCAGTAAGTCTTGATCTTCTTTTGGTGAACTCCCTTGTGCTATCCTAACAAGCTCCCGATACCCTCAGCGAGCTCTCGATGCACTCTATGTGAGTTCCCAACCGCATCATCCGAACCCCGATCTGATGCTTGGACTTGACTCTGGCCAAACCTCTGATTGTAGTAATCTTTCTGTGATAGTTAATTTTGCATCAAGCACTCATCAATTGATTTCATCATCAAAATTCAAGATTCAACAATCTCCCCCTTTTTGATGATAACAATCAATTGATTATAGGAGTTAATCCTAACTCTCCCTAGATCCATGCCATAATAAAGAAAACTTAAATTCAAGAGAACCACACCCTCTTGAATTTAAGTATCATGAAACAAATCACATTCTAAGTAAATTTCAATACAAATTTGTGTCAAGTCATCGAATCATGAATTTTAAAAAGAATTATGCATCTATATCCAAATATATCATCAATATCATGTGTCATCAATGTATATCATTAATATCATATGTCATCAATATATATTTCTCCTCCTTTGTCATCAACAAAAAGATGAAATATATAGTTAATAATTTCAAAGCACATGATAACATTGCTCTCCCTTAGTAAACTAGAATATACATTATAAAATTTTCTTCCCCTTCGTGATTAATAAGAAGAGAAACAAGGAAGGAGTTCTGAAATCATCATTAAGAAGAGCTCTTAATAAATTTCAAAAAGAATATTAAGATGAGCTCAAAAGTCCAAGTTGAAACTATTTTAATCACATCATATGCAATATATTATTTCATCATAATAAAATCATGATTATTATTCCAAATCATCATATCTATTTTTAAAATCAATATGTATTATCATCATACATGATTTCACATCATCATATCTTCTCCCCCTTTGTCATCAACAAAAACAAGAAGTGCAATTAGCAAGTTTTTGATATATAAAAGCCTAGTAATTTAACAAATTTTTTATTACTTTAGAACATGCAAGCTAATAAGTTCTTTCTTCTCTTTTGAGAAGTGCAAGCTAGCAAATTTTTGCTTCCTTTGTAATATTCAAGCTAGCAATTTTACATCATACAACCTAACAAGTTAGCTAGTGTTATTTCTCTTAGTATTTTTCTTTTAATATGAGGTTAAGCAAAATTTTTGCTTCTCTTGAGATAACACTTCTTGCTTCTCTTTTAAGATGAGCAAGCTAGCAAGTTTTGCTTCCTCTTTGTCATTATCAAAAAGAAGGAATAGTTATAATGGTGCAAAACTTTTCCCATTACATCAATTTTCAAATCATCACATGAAATATATCAAGAAAAATTAACATGCTGATGAGATATACAATTCATGAAGACAAATTATGAATATTAAAAAATAAATCATAGAAGAAACAAATAAAATATCTTGATTTATGCATAAGAAATCTCAAGTTGTCAAGATCATGATTTATATAAAAATCTGGAGAACACATAATAAGAGATTTTGATTCATAAAAGATTTCAAGTTATAATTCCGAGGAATCAAAATCATGATATAGGTAAAGAACTCATTCAATTTTAAAATCATCAAAATCACTTTCAAGAGATTCAAAATAAAATTAATAGACATTTTGTCTCTTAAAATACTAGTGATTATTTTTTTCACTTTGTATGAACAAGAAGATAGAATCAAGATGGAAAAGTGAAAAATATCACAAAAATACTCAATTTTATAGATATAAATTTTATAGATGTAAATTTTATAGATGTAAATTCTAAAATCTAAGAAAAAAATCAAGAGCTACCCATGCAATTTAATTTATCTTATGCAAATTTCAAGCAAGTAGCAAATCAAGCAAATTTTACATTTTATATATATTTAGAAGATTTAAAATTCTAAATTTTATTCTAAGCAAATTGTTTCTCATTCAATGTTATCCTATCCAATTTGCTTCTAACCACATTGAAAATTTTATCTCCCACTTTTTGTCATTGTTAGAAATAAATATGATTGCATAATTTCTTCTTAACATCCATATTTAAATTACACTCAAAAGTAGATCATGTCATAAATTCAAATCTTTAAAAATCTAAAGACATAATTTAAATTAATAAATTTGCCCCTCCTTATTGTTTATGAATTTTAATAAAAGTAATCAAGAAATCTTTTGTATTCAAAATTTCAAGTAAAATAGAAATCAAAACATATAAATCTCATGTATTTAAAATGCATAATTTTCTTTTTAGCAAATCACTCCTCATCTAATGAAGATTTTTCATAATCAAAGTATTTAAATTCGTGAGTGCAAAATATCACTTTTGTCTCTCCCTTAGTCATTGCCAAAGTAGTAATTAGGAAGTTTATGTAAAGTTCATAATCAAAGTATTTATGTAAAGATTTCAAGTTTTATTTTCTAAACTTGCCAAAAATCATGATAATAACTTATTCAAGTTCAAATCATCAAATCATTAAAATCACTTTCATAGTTCAAGAGATTCATAAAAAATAACATAATTGATTCATTAATCTTTTTTTAAAAAATTTATAAGATAGAAATTTTTTTAATAAAAATATTTTCTTTTTATTTTATACAAGCATGCCTTTGTCTTTTAAGCCAAATAAAAATATGTATTTTTATTTAAAATAAAAATTATTATAATAAAAACTAATAATCCATAAATCACAAAGATCATTATCCATAATTTCAAAATATAAACTCTTTACTATGCATCATTAAATTATCAAGCATGATTTCATTGAACATAAATCATCTTTAATCAAAATCAAAAAGCAATATGAAAATTACCAAGATATATATTATTATTTCTAAAAAGCATACGAAAGATTTATCTTAAGCATTAGATTTAAGTCTAATATTTTGTTTTTTATCATAAAATATATAGTTTTCATGATCAATATAATTTTTTAAAATCATTAGAAAATGAAGCATGATTTTTCTGTATTTTTTTTATATTGTTCTAGCTCAAATTTTATCATTTAACAATAATCATTTATCATACAACATATACACTATTATAGCATTTAAATCAATCATTCAATAATGATATTTTAATTAACCAAAAATACCATAATATTTAAGTCATTCAATGATAGTCTTTGCATTTAAATCAACAAATATTTAGGCCAATGATTTTGAACCTATCATTCAATCATAATCATCATTAAAATCTTTCTTTCATAAATTTTAATTTAGATAAAGTATCTAATTCATTTTTGTATTAGCATGTCAAAGTTAGAGCAATCAAGATTAATGAGTTATCTAAATATTCATTACCAATTATTTTATTTCAATAATTTTTTGTTATTACTTAGGCTAGTAAACTTTGAAAGGGTATTATTAGCTCTTAAGTCATGTGCCTTGAGTATCTACTTTCAAAACATTACTTAGTGCTTCTAACCTTGTTACGAGGTAACTTTATATTATGAGAGGTTTTCATTTAAGTACCCATTTGAGTTTGGGTCATTCATGATATATTTTTTATATTTTCTTTAATGGCTTAAGGTTGTCTATGGTTCATTTAGGAATCCAAATTAATTTATGTGGACTATAATTTTTAAATAGATATTTGTAGGCTTTATGTCCTAATTTTTCATAAAAATTATACTTAATTCTTAGTGCACATTTAAGGTAGGTCTTTTAACAAATATGGTTGGATTTTGTTGAATATTACCAATAAAGCATATGCTATTTCAATATATGCCAAATATCGAAAGCCGAATCACAAGTGAAAACTGTTGAATCTTGGATTTTGATGATAAAATCAATTGATGAGTTTTATGATTTAACTTGTGTGCTAAAGAAAATGATGCAAGATTAACTGCGACAGTCAAGGGTAGTGCAATCCGATGTTGGGCTGGAGTTAAGTTCGAGCATCGGGCCGAGGTTTGGACGATGTTGTCAGGAGCTCGCCGAGAGCTCACCAGAAGTTTGCCGAGAAGTTCGTTGGGAGTTCGCCGATAGGTTGTCGGGAGCTCTCTGGGTGTTCACCAGAAGAATGCTAGAAGTTTATTGGGAGTTCGCCGAAGGAAATCAGGAGCTCACCAGGGGTTCATTGGAAAGATGCCCGGAGTTCGTCGAAGAGACGATCGGACAACGAACATTGTATGTTGAGTGTCATAGTTAGCATTGTAATGAGAGTTAGTTTTACTAATCTAATTAAGAGGCCACTAGACCTTAATTAAGGTTGATTTGGACCCATTATAAAAGTCATTTCAATAACTCAAGGTCAGATAAGGCACGATCTTCGAAGACATGATTTCTAAGATAACATAGTCTTCAAGGTGTGTTAGTGATTGAACTGCCTAGACTGGACGATTGAACCACCCAAATACAGTCTCCCAAATTATGTTAGGTGGCTGAACTGCCCATAACATAGTTTTCAAGGCTAGCATATCGGGATCACTTAAAAATTAATTTTTGACTCTACTTTTAAAGCCATTTGGGGCCTATAAATACCTCACCTTTTTTTGCTTGAGGTATGTAAGCAATTAAGAGCAAAAATCTTGTAAAAACATTGTTGTAATCTAGAGTTTCTTCTTATTTCATCTTGTATAGTTTTTTTGTTTAAGGGAGAGCTTTGAGTCTTGTAAAGGTTATCTCTTAAACATGTAAAAGGAGAATAACATTGTAAGAGGGTAGTTGATCTTCACCCATTGAAGAAAGATCAATAGTGGAAACCGATGGCCTCAACGGAGGAGGAATCGAGAAGTGGACATAGGTCACAAGACCAAACCACTATGAAATCAGTTTGCTTCCTCTTATTTGCTCTTTAATTTTATTATTCTATTATATAATTATCTATTATCTTTGCTTTCACTATTACAAACATCTCTATACTTAAACATATTTCTGATACAATTTTTCATTGACCAAAATTTTTGAATCGATGAAGATTTTTTATCAGTACTAATTCACCCCCCCTCTTAGTACCGCTTTGATCCTAATAATTGGTATCAGAGCTACGTTTTCTCTCTATTTGGCTTAAAATCCAAAGAGAGATGATTTTTACTAGCAATTAAGAGAGACTTTCTATCACTTCTCCTCTTATCTTTAATGAGACAAATTACACATATTGAAAAACTCGAATGAGAATTTTTCTACTTTCTATGGATTTTGAATTATGACATATTGTTGAACGCAGTTTTAGAAAGTCTTTCAAACCGATGAACGAATAGAATGATTCAGAAAAGAAGACTTTCTCTTTAAATGCTAAGCGATGAACGTTTTATTTTGTGCTCTTGATAAAAATAAATTTAATCGGGTTTCTATATACGAAACTACATATGAGATTTGTAATATACTTAAAGTCAAACACAAAGGCACTAGTCGAGTCAAAGAGTAAAAAATTAATCTTTTAGTGCATAGCTATGAGTTGTTTCACATGAAACCAAGTGAGACCATAGGAGACATGTACACTCATTTTATGGATGTCGTTAATAGTCTAAAAGCACTTAGTAAAAGTTTTTCTAATTTTAAACTTTTTAACAAAATATTAAGATCTCTTCCTAAAAATTGGGATTCTAAAGTAACGATAATACAAGAAGCAAAGGACCTAAATAATTTTTCACTTAAAGAATTAGTTAGATCTTTGATGACTTATGAAATGATATGTATAACACATGATGAACTCGAGAACAACCTTTCAAAGAACAGGAAAGACATAACACTTAGAACCAAGGAAGGCTACATGGGAGAAAACTCAAGTGATAATGATGATGAGGAGGACTTCGCACTTCTTACAAGAAAATTAAAGAAATTCTTAAAAACGACTAAAACAAGATAAGATGCAACGAACAAAAGTGAACTAAAAAAATACTCAATAATATGTTACGAATGTAAGAAGTCAGGACACTTCAAATATGAATGTCCTCGAGCAAAGAAGAGGCAACCAAAGAAGACGACACTCCAAGCTACTTAGGATGACTCAAGTTTATCTGAAGTCGAGGAGCCAACCAACAAGGAAGAAGTTATAAATTACGCTTCAATAGTATTTGGTAATAAGGTATGTCTCCAAATAAAGGCTAGAAGCACTAAATGATACCTTGACATTGAATGCTAAAAGCATGAGATCCAACTCATTTCTCTAAGCTTACTAGCTTAAATAAAGGATTTGTCATCTTCGAAGACAACAACAAGGGAAAGATCATTGGAAAAGGAACTATAGGTAACAAATCAAATCTCTTGATTGAAGATGTATTATTAGTTGATGGTTTGAAATATAATCTATTAAGTATTAGCCAATTGTGTGATAAGGGATATATTATCAAATTTGAATCTAATACTTGTATAATTGAAATATCACACAAAAATAGTTCTATGATTGTCTTAAGAAGCAATAATGTGTATACTATTGACATTGATAATTTTTGTAATGAAATGTGTTTTTCAACCTTAAATGATGATGTATAAATTTGGCATATAAGACTAGGATATGCTAGCATGAAACTATTAAACTAAATCTTAACTAAAAATCTAGTAAGAAGAATGCCTAGCATCAAGTTTGTAAAAGACAAAGTTTGTGATGCATGTAAACTAGGAAAGTAAATAAAAAATTATTTCAAATCAAACAATCAAATAAGTACCTCTAGGCCACTATAATTGATCTATTTGGATTTATTTACACCAATTGATACTACAAGCTTATGAGGTAGCAAATATGCTTTTGTTATTGTAGACATTTATAGTAGATATACTTGGACATATTTCTTGGCACATAAAAGTGATTCTTTTAAATATTTTTCAAAATTTTATAAACTTGTTCAAAATGAAAAGGGTTTTATGATTTCATATATACGTAGTGATTATGGTGGTGAGTTTTAAAATCATAATTTTTAAAATTTTTTTTTGACTCGAATGGGTATAATTATAATTTCTCTACTCCTAGAAATCCACAACAAAATGGAGTAGTGGAAAGAAAAAATAGGAGCTTACAAAAAATGGCTAGAACTATGTTAAATGAACATAGCCTACCCAAATATTTTTGGGCTGAAGCCATTAACACGACATGCTATGTCATGAATAGGGTTCTTGTAAGACCATTATTCTCCAAAACTCCTTATAAATTGTGGAATAATAAAAAAAACCTAATATTTCGTATTTTAAAATATTTAGTTGTAAATATTTTATTTTAAATGAAAAAGATTCATTAGGAAAATTTTATGTAAAATCCGTTGAAGGCATATTTCTTAGTTATTCCTCAATTTCAAAAGCTTATAGTGTCTTTAATAAAAGAACTCTAGTAATTAAGGAATCTATCCATATTGTTCTTAATGAGGTTCCTAAATTGAAAAAAATTGATTTTGATGATGATTTTGATACTTTAAATTTGAATGATAAATCTCCTCTTTAAAATAACTTGGATGTATCTACTTCCAAGGAATCCTTACCTAAGGAATGAAAGTATGTAGATGTGCATCTTACAGAGTTAATAATAGGAGATATATCAAAAGGTATTCAAACTCATTCATCATTTAAGAATTTTTATGCTAATGTCGTATTTTTATCTTAAATTAAACCAAAATGTATTGAGGAATCTAATAGATGACTCTTGAGTTATTTCAATGCATGAAGAGTTCAACCAATTTGAGAGAAATGAGGTGTGAGAGCTTATTCCTAGACCTAGTGACCGTCTAGTGATTTATACTAAATAGGTCTTTAGAAACAAGTAAGATGAAAATGGTATCATGGTTAGAAACAAAACTATATTAGTGACTAAGGGCTTCAATCAAGAAGGGATCGATTATGAAGAGACCTTCGCTCCTGTGGCTAGACTTGTAGCCATATGGATGCTCCTTGCCTTTGCCTCTTTTAAAAATTTTAAGTTATTTCAAATGGATATCAAAAGTACTTTTCTTAATGGTTATATTTCCGAAGAAGTTTATGTTGAATAACCCCCCGATTTTGAAAATATTTTTTTTTCAAATTATGTTTTAAACCATCTAAAACTCTTTATGGATTAAAACAAGCCCCTAGGGCTTGGTATGAAAGACTTAACTCTTTTCTTATTTAAAATAATTTTTTGAAAGGCAAGGTTGATACCATATTATTTTTAAGTATTTTAAAAATAATTTTTTAGTTATTCAAATTTATGTTGATGATATTATTTTTGGTTCAACAAATGAATCATTATGTGAAGCTTTTGCTAAGAATATGAGCCAATAATTTGAAATGAGCCTAATGAGTGAATTGATATTTTTCTTAGGATTACAAATAAAATAATTAAATGATGGTATCTTTATAAGTCAAACTAAGTATACATTGGATTTGTTAAAACGATTTAGTATAGACAATGCTAAGACCATAAACACACCCATAAGCACTATTAGACTTGGATAATGAAGGTGAAAACTTTGATTAAAAAACATGTAGAGGAATGATAGGTAGTTTATTGTATTTAACTACTTCTAGACCAGACATAATATTTAGTATTGAATTGTATGCAAGATTTCAATCCAATCCTAAATATTCTCATTTTAAGGTAATCAAGTGAATATTTAGATATTTAAAAGGAACTTTTAATTTAGGTTTATAATATCATAAGTTTAAAAACTTTGATTTACTTACCTATGCAGATGTCGATTTTGGAGGTTGTAGAATAGATAGAAAAAGTATAATTAGAACATGCCAATTCTTAGGACATATTCTTATTTCTTGGTCTTCTAAGAAATAAAATTTGATTGCATTATCTACAGCCGAAGCTGAGCACATAGTAGATAGTGCTTGTTGTGAACAAGTCATTTGGATGAAAAACACTTTAGAAGATTATGAAATTCACTTAAAAAATTCCTATCAAATGTGATAACACTAATGCAATTTGTTTAACTAAAAATCCTATTCAACACTCAAGAACTAAACATATTGATATTGAACATCACTTTATAAGAGTTCATGTAAATAATTATGATATATTTTTAAAATTTATTGGTACTAATCATCAATTGACTGATATCTTCACCAAGCCATTAAATGAAAAATAATTTGACTTTATTAGAAGAAAGTTAGGAATGTTAAATCATTCAAATGTATGATTTGATAGATTTCTTGAGTTTTATGTAAGATAATTTTGAGTACTTGAGTAGCTCTTATAGTTTTTTTGGACTTCTCGGCTTTTTGAGATCTCCTTCAAAATAATTATTGGATTCATGAATATGTATCCCCTCTCTTAATAAATTATTTTATTTTGGGATACTTGATTTTTGGATCTTTGACACCCCCTCCACTTAGTCTTCTATTTTATTTACAAAGGTGAAAGAAATCAAATTGATACGAAATATTTTAAGCTATATTTTAATTTTTCTTCTTATTTTACTAAGGGGGAGAAATGGACTAGATTTTTTTTATGTAATGAATATTTATAATAAATATATTGACATATATATTGAACACTTAGTATTCAAATGTGTGGTAAATATTTCTCTTTTTTTATACGACATGATTGATGACATATGATAAATATTGTGTTTGAAATTTTATCATAAAATAAATATTTATTTTGAATAATTGTTTAGAAAGGTATGTTGAACATTTCTCCTTTTTTATGACAAAAGGGGAGAGATAGTATATTGATGATAAAATAGTATGATAAATATTAAAAATAATAAATGTTCAAATATGACTTGAGCATTTCACCTTTTTGTTGATGACAAAGGGGGAGAAATAACATAATTGATGACATAAAAGAGATATTTTGAGATCTTTGAAATTGTTGAAATGAACGCTATATCATAATTGATGACATAGTTATATTGTGAATATAATGATTAAAATTTTCATGTGATACCAAGAAGATGATTACATTAAAATTTTTATCATGTATGGTGTCATGATTAATGACATAAAGTGAATGTTTAAAATATTTATTATATGAAACATATCAATTGAAATTATTTATCATATGATACCAAGAAAAAGAATGCTTTAAAAATTTTATTATGTATAGTATCATGAATGATTAAATTATGAAAATACTATACTTGAATTCAAAAGTGATGGGTTCTTTTGAATTCAAGTTTGTTGTATTTATCCTATGACATATATATTGGGAGAGTTAAGGCTAACTCCGTCATCAATTTGTTATCATCATCAAAAAGGTAGAGATTGCTGAATATCAGATTTTGATGATGAATTCAATTGATGGGTTTTATGATCTAACTTATATGCTAAAGAAAATGATGCAGGATTAACTGTGATAGTAAAGGGTAGTACAATCAGATGTTGGGCCGAAGTCAAGTTCGAGCATCGGGTCGAGGTTCGGATGATGTTGTCGGGAGCTCGCCGAGAACTCACCATAAGTTTGCCAGGAAGTTCATTGGAAGTTCATCGGGAGCTTGCTGACAGGTTGTCGTGAGCTCACCGGGTGTTCGCCAAAAGAATGCTGGAAGTTCGTTGAGAGTTTGCTAAAGAGAATCGGGAGCTCGCCGGGGGTTCATCAGAAAGATGTCGGGAGTTCACCGAAGAAATGGTCGAACAATGAACATTGTACGTTAAGTATCGTAGTTAGCATCGTAATAAGAGTTAGTTTTACTAACTCAATTAAGAGACTATTAGGCCTTAATTGGAGCTGATTTAGACTCATTATAAAAGTTATTTCAATAACCTAAGGTCAAATAAGGCATGGTCTTCGAAGACACGGCCTCTAAGATGACATAGTCTTCGAAAGCGTGTCAAACGATTGAACCACCTAGACTAAGTGGTTGAACTACCTAGACACAATCTCCCAGACTAGCAGGCGGCTGAATCACCCAGAACACAGTCTCCCAGACTGTCAGACGGTTGAACCGCACAGAACGCAGTATTCGAGGCTAGCATATCGGGATCACTTAAAAATTAATTTTTGGCTCTACTTTTGAAGCCATTTGGGGCTTTAAATACCCCACCCTTTCTTACCTAAGGTGTACAAGCAATTAAGAGCAAAAATCTTGTAAAAACACTATTGTAATTGAGAGATTCTCCTCATGTCATCTTATATATTTTTTTATTTAAGGGATAGTGTTGAGTCTTGTAAAGGGTAGTTGATCTTCACCCATTGAAGGAAGATCAATAGTGGAAACCAGTGGCCTCAACCAAGGAGGAATTGGGAAGTGGATATATGTCACAAGACCAAACTACTATAAAATCGGTTTGCTTCCTCTTCTTTGCTTTGTAACTTCGTTACTATGTTATTTAAATATCTATTATCTTTGCTTGCATTATTAACATCTTTATACTTAAATGTATTTTTGATATGATTTTTTATTGAGTAAAATTTTCAATCAACAAATATTTTTTATCAGTAGTAATTCACCCGTAGTGCCGCTTTGATCCTAACAGAAATACGATTAAACTCATTATTATCAAGAACACAGAATAAGACATTCATAACCTCGATATTTAAAGAGAAAGTCTTATTCTCCAAATCATTCCAATCATTCATTGGAAGAGAAGACATTTCAAATCTGTTTTTAACAATATTCTATAAATCAAGATTCAAGGAAAGCAAAAAAACTCTCATCCGAGTTTTCCAATAAATGTAGTCTGTCCCATTGAATATGGGAGGACGAATGATAGAAAAGCCCTATTAAAAGTTGAAAAGTGCCATTTCTATTAGGTGATAATCCAAATAAAAAAATGTGGCTATGATACCAATTGTTAGGATCAATTGGCACTAAGAGGGGAGGGTGAATTAATGCAAGTTAAAATTCTCATTTTAACAAAAAACTTTTGACTTAAAGCAAGATAGAAAGATTCAAAGCTTTTCATTCATGTAAAGCAAATGAATGATTAAAAGAAGATTACTAAGTTACTTACTAAAAAGATACTTAAGAAAGAACAAGCAAACCCGAAAGATAAGCAACGTCGAAGGGAAATGATTGATTTAAAACTTCGCTTTCAAAATGTAAGTAAATATTGGAAGGTCTAATTGATATTTAGTTTCAAGCTATTAAAAACTTGATAATTACAAGTAGTAAATGCAACAAGAATAAAACACTAACAATTATAGCAGTTCGGCACCAATGAGCCTATGTCCACTCTCGAGTTCTTCTCCTTGAGTCACACCGGCATCCACTACCGATCTTCTTTGGGTGCTGACACTTGGGCATACAAGGAAGACTAAGTTTAAGCTCTCTCCTTTTCCCTTTTCCCTTTTCTTACAATTCATACATAATTCTTTTCACAGAATATAATCTCCAAAATTGTTGTATGGAATATAAGAAAACTCGGGGTATTTATAGGCCCAAATAGCTTCAGAATTTTAGAGTCAAAATTTAAACTTACTTAAAAAATCCGGGTATAGGTGGTTCACCCATCGACACCGGACAGTTTAGTCACCAAAAGCTTGGTATGGCAGTTTACCCGCCCATCTTGGGTGGTGTCCAACCGCCGATCTCCGACAGCTTATCCGTTGGAATCTCTGGAAAAGTGGTTCCTTGCACTTTTCGAATTTCAGTTTGAACCTGATGTTGATCAATTCTTTGCTCAACTAATTAAGCTCAACTTGAGCTTAATCAAACCCCATATTGGACCCAGTTGCCTTATTGAGTTGATTTGAATTTCATCCAGATCCAACTCAGTTAGTACTCAATCCCTAACTATGACCCAATGATTATAACTCTTGATGAGCAACAAGTTAAACCGAGACCTAATTCCCGCCAATCTGGTAGCCTTTGATATTCTTACGATGAGTCTTTTGGTCTTCTTCCGGTGATCTCCCAGTGTGTTCCTAGCGAGCTTCCCGATCCCTTCGGCGAATCACTTAGTGAACTCACGTCGAGGTCCCTCTATATCGTCTGAACCCCGGCCCGATGCCTAAGTTTGATCTTGGCCCATCATTTGGCTATAACTCAATTGCTCTATCGTAGTTAGACCTGCATGATGCTAACTATAACTTAATTAATTATAATTAACATGACCACAAATCCATTTCAAGACCTTCTTAACTCCCAGCAAACTTTTTAGCTAACCTCGATAATCTTCCGACGAGCCTCGGTCTTCTTCCGGTGAACTCACTCGTGCCATCTTGGTAAGCTCTCGATACCCTCGACGAGCTCCCGATGCACTCCAGGCAAGTTCCCAACCGCAACATCCGAACCCTGGCCCGATGCTTGGACTTCACTCTAGCCAAACATCTGATTGTAATAATCTCTCTATCATAATTAATCATGCATCAATAAACTCTAACAACGTTATTAGATCAAGCATTCATCAATTGATTTCATCACCAAAATATGAGATTCAACCGTTATTACATACTCTTTTGATATAAATGAATTTAATAAAACATCAAATATGACATTTGAGCTCATGTCTTGCATTTGTTTTTTATATGCTCATATGATGCTCTTTGTTTCATTATTATGAATGAATCAAACGAAATGATAAATATGACTCTCCTCTTGAGCTCATTGCCTTGCATTTTGATATTGATTTGCTTATATGTTACTCATTGCTCGCTTGCTAAACATAAATATAATGAAATCATATATAACTCTTGAATTCATAATTTACATCTTAATCCTATTGTCATATGATTTATCATCTTTATGCCATGGATATGATAGTCACTTGCTATGTTTTATAGCTTATAGTATTACAATATAATTTTTTTTCAGATCAGCTTGTTACTTACACTCATGTTAAGTTTAGACCACGGCAATGGAATGCTAGAAGATTTTGATAAATTTTTGGTGGTTTAACATGTTATTATTGTAATGTTATCCAAAAATCTAAATTGGTGTGCATTGTTGTAAATATTAAAAGACATCTTATGTTTTAGAAGTTTAAAATATTAAATCTGAAATTTTCATCTTCATATAAATTTATGATAAATGGTTTGTTTATGGTGATGGTGTTTATTTGATCTTATGAGTTTATAATTGGTTGTTAATAATTTATGATATTTTGGACTATAGATGATTGAAAAATTATTTTGATTGAAGTTTGATTCACACCTTTATGACCAAATCTTAGAGGAAGTGACAATGCCTCGATCATATCACTCAGAATAGTCAATGTACTATGAATAGGATCCTAGTAGATATGGGGAGCTTTACCGATCTACTATACTATGATGCATTTAAAAAATCGATTTAAGTGCAAATGATCTACAATCCATCTCTTCCACACTTACGATTTCATCGGAGACTTAATCACCCCTCTTGAGATCATAGATTTGTATGTCAAATTTGGATCGAACGATTGCTCGAAGGCACCAAGACTAAATTTTTTATGTTGGATGTCATCACATTTGCTTACAATGTCCTCGTTAGTCATCCAACCCTCAATCAACTACATGCCATCATCTTAACCTACTACATGACTTTAAAGTTCCCAACTAAGTGGGGATGGGTGGGGGAGGAGTTAAGAGTAACCTATAGGGATCTCACTAGTACTATCTCACAATTAGTCACACTTGTAAGAAAACGTCCCTCTTTGTCCAACAATTAGATCCGAGAGAGCGAACCCTCCAAGGTGCTCATCAAAAAGTTGGTGAACCTTCAAATAGAGGTCCCATTATACCTCGTCAGCCAGATCAAATTGTTAAAATGGAATCAGCCCTCCTAAAAGAGAAGAAAATTGACCTCATCAATTTCCTATGCTACAATGCTATGGTCTTCACTTGAATCGCTAGCAACATGCCAAGAATTAACCAAACTATGGCTTAACTCCATCTCAATATCAGCTCAGAGCATTGATTTTTTCGTAAGAAACCTAGGAGATTTGCCCCTACTCAATAAATAATAATTAAAGAGGAAATCAGTAAATTATTATATACTAATTCCATCCATGATTATCCAAATAGCTCGTTAATATAGTTATTGTGAAAAAGAATAATGCAAAGTGATATATGTTGGTGATGACATCAATCATAATAAATCTTGTCCAAAAGACAATTGCTTTTTACATTGGATTGATCAGTTAGTTGATGCAGTTTTGGATCATTAGTTGCTTACTTTTATAATTGTATTTTTGGATTACAATCAAATTAGGTTGGTATTAGAGGATGAAGAGTATATACTTCGAGGATGAAGAGTATATACTTCTTTTTTTCACTAACATAGGGTCGTTTATTGCTATAAAATAATATCTTTTAGACTCAAAAATATTGAAACATACCAAAGAATAATTAATAAGATATTTTGATCAAACATTGAGATATATATTAATAACATGCTGGATAAGAACCAAACATCCAATGCCCATTTGACTGACTTGGATGAGACTTCCACCACACTCGATAAGTTTTGGATGCAACTTAACTGAACTAAATATGCCTTTAGAGTCCATTCCAAAAAGTTCCTAGGTTTTATGGTCCACTTAATCAAAACGAACATCAATCTAGAAAAGGTACAAGCCATCTTTAATATGAAGCCCCCAACATCTATAAAAGAAGTACAATGGTTAACTAGATATATATAGCATCTCTTAAGTCATTTCCTTTCAAGAACACGTGGTAGATGCTTAACATTTTTTAAGGTCCTGAAACGATTAAAAGATTTTCAATGAATTGAGAAGTGTCAAATAGTGGTCAAACAACTCAAGTATTTGATGGCAACACCTCAACTATCGAATCCTAGCCCCATAGAAGAACTATACTAATACCTTTAGGTGACACTAGTAGTAAAAAGCTCTATCTTAATATGGGAGCAAGATAAAGTTTAAAGGCTAAGATTGTTGGGAAACCTTAGAAAGCATTATATGTGCAGTGAAAAATAAAAACAAAAATTATTTTCTAAACAAATAGAATTGGATCATCATGTGATGACCTAGAGCGTAAAACTCAAAAATAATAAAACCATATCAAGAAGTGAGATTGTTCTCACCTAGGAAAAATTGTATATCCCATTAAAACTACAAATTATGGTCCATGGATGGATGAAGGAGCTCTCGCGAACTCCTCTCTAGCGGTGATTCACACAACTGACGACAGCAGCGATGCACCTTCTCATGCAATAGGGTCACTCCTCGTGATCGTGCACCATCATACAATAGCAAATAAGAAGGGATCAACCCATCTTATGGTCCTCTTGCACTAGAGAGAGGACTCATGACTGAGGAAGAAGGGAAGGAGGAGATAGGAGGTTGGCAGCTATAGAGGTCCAGCCTATAACCCTTTGACCCCCTCTCCTATTTATAGAGAGCTCCTTTACTAACCCTAATGGATCTTGCCTTAATAGATATTAGATCTTCATCCAATTATCTTTGGCTTAATGGATATTGGATCTCTGTCTAATAATCACTTTATGCTCTATTAGATTTCACCTAATGGATCTATTAAAATAGGGGCTCATTAAATATCTCATATCCAATCCTCCATATATTATATCATCCACCATATGTGTATGATCATCTAGGCCCAATATCGAGCTGGCTGTGAGTTATACTTGTCAAAAGTCCTTCAGACTCAATGAATTATTATCCCTATAATAATTCACTCAACTCATTGATTATGGACATATTAGGCTATTACGCTATAGTCCTCAAATAGTATAACGACTTTTAATCCATTGGACCTATCTACACTCAGTTATCATGTATCTATAGTCTATTGAGAAACCTTAGAGAGCATCACATATATAGTGGAAAATAAAAATAAACTTGGTTTCACAAATAGAAAATATCGAATCATCATGAGATGATCGATAGCGTAAAACTCAAATACCATAAAAATTGCATGGAGAAGTGAGACGTTCTCACATAATTATATTCACTTAAAACCACAGATCTTATTTCGTAAATGAAGGAGCTCTCGTGAACTCCTCTCTAGCGATGATCCACACAGTGGAGGATAGGAGTAACATACCTCCTTAGGTAGTGGGTTCTCTCCTCATGATCACGAACCACCATGCAATAGCAAACAAGAAGGGACCGAGCCTTCTTGTTGTCCTCTCGCACTAGAGAGGGGACTCACGACTGATGAGAAAAGGGGACAAGGAGAAAGGAGGCTGGTGGCTATAGGGGTCCAACCGATGACCCTTTGAGCCCCTCTGATATTTATAAAGAGCCCCTTTACTAATCTTAGTGGATCTTGCCTTAATGGGCATTAAATCTCTATCCAATTATCCTTGGCTTAATGGATATTTGATCTTTATCCAATACCCACTCTAAGCTCTATTAGGTCTCACCCATTGAATCCATTAAAACAGGGGTTTATCGAATATCTTATAGCCAATTCTCTATTCATCTTGTCGTCCACCATATGTGTGTGACCATCTAGGCCCAATACCGAGCTGGTCGTGAGTTGCACCTATCAGAACCCCTTTTAACTCATAATTATTTTTGACTTAGTAAATTATTATCCATATAATAATTCACTCAACTCATTAACTATGAACGTACTATGCCACAATGTCATAGTCCCCAAACGATATATGAGATCTAATCCATTGCACATGTCTTCCCTTAGTAACTATGTATCTATAGTCCATTATCTATCTAATATCCTGGAGATTGTATACCAGACATGCTATTGTCAGGCTCATATGAAATATATCCGAGTCTCATTCTTATCAAATTCTCGCAAAGAACTCCTCTCTTAATTCGGGTCTCACTCTTATCAGATTCTCTCAATTAGATTAACCCTAGCCAGGGACTTACCCTTATATTTTGATGAGGAAATTAATTGATGGGTTTTATAATCTAACTTGTGTGTTAGAGAAAGTGATGCAGGATTAACTATGACGGTGAAAAAGCAATACAATCTAATGTTGGGCTGGAGTTAAGTTCGGGCATTGGGCCGGGGTTCAGACGATGTAGTGGAAGCTTATCGAGAGTTCGCTAGGAGTTGCCAAAGGTGATTAGGAGCTCGCTAGGAGTAAGCTGGGAGTTTACCAGAAGATGATCAAGAGACTCACCGGGAGTTCACTGGAGGATGTCGGGAAGTTCCTTGGAAGTTCGGAAGATCAATTGACATACCGCACAAGAACGATTGTAATTGTATAGTGTGTCATAGTAAGTATCATAATTGAGTACTAATTGAGTTAGATTTAAAAAAATCTAAATTAACTCAATGTGAGGCAACCGAATCCACTTTGGATTAGACTTGAGCTCATGATTGAGCTCATTTTATTGACTTAAAATGTACTATTCCTAGGTTGCCCAATTGTAGTATCATTGGTGAGTTGCGATAGTACCGCTTAGGCAATGGTAGTATCACCACCACCTAAGTTTTCGGGCAGTTGCTGGCGATGGTACTGCAGGTGCTACGATAGTACCGTATGTACCCAATTTTTTATAAAAGATTGAATTTTGACTCTATTTTTTTGAAGCCAATTTAGGTCTATAAGTACCACAAATATTCTTGCATGGGTAAGCAAGAAAGTGATAAGAAAGTGTAAGAAAAGTGATTATAATCTTGGTCAAAATTCTATAAAATTTAAGGGCTTTTTTTGAGTGTTATAAATTACAAAGTGAATCTAAGGGAAAAGAGAAAATTTTGTAAAGTTTCCTCTTCTGAACCTGTGAAAAGGAGAAAAGTGTAAGGGGTTTTGATCTTCACCTATGGAAGAAGATCATTAGTGGACATCGGCAGGCCTCGACAAAGGAGGACTCGGAAAGTGAATGTCGGTCAAGCTTTTGGGTGAGCCACTATAAATTTGTGAGCCTTCCTTTACTTGTTCTTTTTAAACTTTTTTTTCTCATTTTATAAGTCCTTAACTAAATCTATATTCTTCTTTGAATTGGATTTAAATCGCTCACTTACTTGCTTTCGATGAATTCCAAGAAATGCTTTTGATTTCTTCATTACTTCAAGCAAATTTTTTGAAATAAGTCCCATTTTCACTTGCACTAATTCACCTCCCCTAGTGCCAACTTAATCCTAACAGTTAGTGTCATAGCCGGTTATAATCAATTGGATTAACACCCAAATGATAAATGATTTCGTTTGATATTAACGAGGGATACTCTATCACATGCCTTCTCATGTTCAATGAGATGGATTACACATATTAGAAAACTAGAATGTGTATCTTTTTTATTTTAATAGATTTTAAACTATGAAATATTATCGAAAATAATTTTTTAGAAGTCATCCAATCCGATGAATGATTGGAACGATCATGATAAAAAGATATTTTTATTAAATGCCAAAGCTATGAATACTTTATTTTGCACTTTAGATAAAAATGAGTTTAATAGGGTCTCTACGTATGATTCGACTTATGATATTTAGCACACTTTAGAAGTCACACTAGAAGGCACAAGTAGGGTAAAGGAATAAAAATAAATCTTCTTATATATAACTATGAATTGTTTAAAATGAGACCAAGTGAAACTATTGGTGAATGTATACTTGCTTTACAGATGTCATCAATAGTTTAAAATCTCTTGGTAAACTCTAGTCTTGAACTTGTTAACAAAATTTTGAGATTATTATGTTAAGACTCTAGCTAGAGGAGTCCTAATTTAGTTTCATGAAAGAGGGCAATCATGTAAAATCTAAGGGGTACTCATGTACATCCTATCTAGCCGACCTGTATTAAGGAAAGTAAGGAGACCGACTAAGTTAGGATTAATTAAGGAAGATATTTAAGGAGAGAGTAAGATACATATTATCTTAATTAACCACCCCTTATCCTAGTTAATGAGGGGTTGGTTGAGGAGGGGTTAAATAAGAATAGGATTAGGAAACAATAAAGCAACCAGCCACCCCTAGATGGGTCGATTGGTGGTTGGACTTATAGTTACATTAGGAGTTAGTTGAGAGTAGGAGTCCTCTTAGGAATTAGGGATTAAAGGCCTATAAATAGCTTTGTAATCATCCATATTTTATGATGAATAGATCAATCTTTCTTTAGCCAATGGCTTGAGTGCCGAGGAGGGAGGAACCCCTATAGAGTTCCAAGGAGGTCGTTCTTCTATAAAGATCACCCCAAGCTTAGAATTCATAAGGGTTCTAACACTTGGTATTAGAGTAGTGTTCTTGGCATCTCAGTGTCCTTCCACAGCCATCCATCAGCCCCCATAGCTGTCCAAAGCAATTCCCACAATTGCTTGAAGATCATCACCAAATTCCACCATCATATCCACTACCGCAGATCATCCTTTGATCTCCCTATGAATTGCATCAGGTTCTGGTTTCCTACCTTACTACTGCTATAATTTAGTTATCCCTATTCAAAAAATATGAAAATTTTTTTGTTCCTATTTGTTGCACAAACTTTTCGTCGCAAAGTTTCTATCTTTATGTTACGTCACAAAATTCTAGTCGCACACCCCTTATTGTTTGATTTGCTACTGCGTTTTTACTAATCAAATTTCTATGAAATTTCTATCATGGTTTATAACTTCTATCATCAAATCCCTCTTTGGTTTTGTCAAAAAATCATCAAGATAACCTGCTCACCTTTACGTCTAAACTGCTACAGTTTAGATATAAAAATCTGTTGCAGTACCTTCCCGTGATCTTCGATTTTGCTGAACCTTTTGCTACCATTTTCTTCCATAATTTTTTTGTTAGTATTATCTTTCCCTTATAATAGATTCTATCTAAGTTTTACTTGAATCCTTATTTTGAACTGCTGGAAAAAAATCTCGTCTATACTACTGAAATCTTTTGATGAAAAAATTCTGTTGTAGTACCTTCTTGTATTCCTTGATCTTGCCAAAACTTTTGCTGCCGATTTATTTCACAAAATTTTTGATAGTATTACCTTTCCCTTGCCACTAGATTCCGATTGAGTTTTACTCAATTCCTTATTATGCACTACTGCAAAATTTTTTGAATATATTACTGAAATTTTTGCTGAAAAAATTTTATAGTAATACCTTCTCGTAATCTTTGATTTTGCCAAACCTTTTGCTGTTTGCTTCCATGAAATTTTTGATGATATTATCTCTTCCTTGCCAGTAGATTTTCTTTGAGTTTCACTTAAATTTTCATTGAGAATTTTTGGAAAAAAATTATGTCTTCACTATTAAAATTTTTTTGATGAAAAGTCTACTATTGCACATTTATCTTTCTTTTTCTCCTTAATCCACCGAAACCCAACTAACTTGTTGTCACCACTCAAGATGTCTTTAGGGTATCCTTTTAGCCTTAAGACACAACCCTCCTAACCTATTTTTCTTACTCTAATAGCACCAAAAATCGTAGCCCAAAATAGCGACTACCATAGCCTATCGACGCAGAATTCTACAGCACTACCTTTCAGTGTGTTTTGCTATGCCCATATCTGATCCTTAATGAAATTATTGCTACCACCTATGTTATCTTTAGGGCACCCCTATAGCCATAAGACGCAGCTATCATAGCCTTTTTTTATTTCTATAGCCAACCCAAACTACAGCCCAAACAATGGTCTTCTATAGCCACCGAACCTTCCACTGATCCTTATCTTTCACAGCCAGCAAACCTTGCCAAATCGGTTGCTGCCCTAACAGCAATCCTAAACTTTCCTTCCCAATCTCAAACCACTACCACAAAAATCTTTTGCAGCCTCCACAGCACCCTCAAACCGTAGCACCAACAGTAACCTAAACTATAAGCTATCAACACTAAACTGCAACCCTGATCCGTCACACTTTTGGCCACCAATCCCTACTAAACCAGTTGCTGCCATCAATAGCAACCCTTAGCCACCCTTCTAACCCTAAACCTCTGTCATTGAACTCCTCTTACAGCCTCTATAATAGCAGCATCAACAACACCCTCTTTGCCAAAAAATTTTGCTACACTACCTTTGGTACTTCTTGCTGCATCCACACCCAATTCCTACCAAATCCATTGCTGTCATCAATAGAAACCATAACTCATTCCTTTAACCTTAAACCTTAGCCATTATACCCCCTATACAACCCCTACATTAGCCCTAAATCATATCCCCAATAATAATAAAAAACAACAACCTTTCAGCTCCAAATCGCAGTCATCAACCCTTGATCCACCACCTCTTTCGGTCATCAATCCACCCAACCGTTTCATATCACTGACCTAACAATAGGAGAAGGGTATTGACATATTAGATCTGGAGGTACACGCAATAGCATCTCAAGGTTCAATCGATGCCAAGTTGGAGGTGTTTGAATCATGCATGGAGGAC
Source organism: Ensete glaucum (assembly GCA_021527575.1). Lineage (NCBI taxonomy): Eukaryota > Viridiplantae > Streptophyta > Magnoliopsida > Zingiberales > Musaceae > Ensete > Ensete glaucum. The sequence continues at coordinate 17,887,403 of CM038552.1, read as the reverse complement.
ATATTGCGCGCCTTATTCATCGAATTTGGATTGGGCTGATCTCTGAGCCTAACAAAATTTCAGCAAAATATAAGTTCAGAGAGGCCTCTCAAAATGAAAGTTTGAGCCACTAATATGAGACAGCCATGTATGAGGGTGGACTTCCCTCGATGGGAAGAAGGAGACCCAACAGGATGGATTTTGCGCGCCGAATGTTACTTTCGTCATCACCAAACATCGGAGGATTCTATGGTAGACACCACTGTCATCCACCTTAAAGGAGATGCTATACGATGATACAATTGGCTTAAATATAACCATTGGGCTCCGACGTGGAAATAATTCAAGTACGCACTGCTGAACCGTTTTGGGCCGACTAAGAACGAAAATATCAATGGACAACTTGCCAAGATCCGACAAACCTCCATGATCCAAGAATACTAGACCATGTTTGAGAAATTATCTTATCTTGCTCATGATTGGACTAACTGATAATTATTAGGAACATTCATCGAGGGACTCAAGTCAGAGATTAAAGGAGAGGTTAAGGGCTGCAACCCTGAATCTTATCGGCTGCAATTTCTTTCGCCTGAGTACAAGAGGAACGACTCAACCAAGATGCTTGGAGAATGAGAACCACTCATAGACCCATGGCATATAAACCTCCTTCTACTTCCAGCCATCCTTTGCTGTCAAAAAAATTACAAGAGAAGAACTACATGACCGATTGACAAAGGGTCTTTGTTGGAATTGCAATAAACTTTGGAGCCACGATCATCGCTGCAGAAAGGGCCGCCTCCTACTGATTGAACTTCTTGAAGATATGGAGGAGAAGGTCCAAAAGCATAAGGAAGAGGTTCTAGATGAAGAACAACAGCTGGTTGATTTTATGATTCATACTATTATCGGCTATACGAACCCGCAAATGATGAAAGTGGGAGGAATTCTGAAGCAACAACTGATCACTGTTCTGATTGACACCATGAGCATCAACAACTTTATGAATGGCAAGATTGCTTCCCAATTAATGCTCTAAAATGAAGTTTGCAGTAGGTTAGATGTTGAGGTCACTGACGGCCAAATTTTGAAGTCCGACAAAAGTTATCAGCAGGTGAAATTTTTACGACAGGACCAAGAGATACTTACTAATTTCTTCCACCTTCCTCTCGATAATTATGAGCTCGTACTCAACATCAAATGGTTGGCTACGCTAGGTGATATTCCCTGAAATTTTTCTAAATTTATTATGAAATTTTTTAGCCATGAGAAATAGGGGAGCCTATGCGGGAAATGTCGAAGCAACGTAATGACGACTTGCACGCAGCTAACGGAGAAAGTTTTGAACAAAGAAAACAACAGTTCCCTGATGCAACTTTAGCAACACTTTATATGAGAGCCAACAAAATTTAAAGACCTAAATATACTTCAATTGTTTGCTAGATATACTGCGTAGCCTACTTTCTAACTACCAGCATGACCACCAAATTCTTATTCTCCCGGGTAAGCCAATAACAAACTCTTGGCCATATCATTATCCTCAACTCCAGAAAGCTAAAATAATGAGGACTGAAGATGAGATGCTTGAAACAGGGGTCATACAGCCAAGTTGCAACCCCTACTCTTCGTCAATGCTAGCTTTACCTGACTTCGATAAAGTGCTTATTATTAATGCGTTAGGAGCTAGAAATTATATTATCCACATGCAAGATGGTCGACTCGTAGCCTATATCAGCAAAGCTCTCACTCCAAATCACCTAAGGCTATCAATCAATAAAGAGGAAATGTTAACCTTTGCTGAATTTGTTGCTTGGTATGATATAGGACAACAACACGAAGAGAAGATGAAAGTAATTCTTGAAAAATTATAGCTTCTGCTCCTTCCAAACTCAGATCGAGCTCACCTTACTATGGACTTTACTAGAAGGCAATTACAATCACAGAGGAAGGCTTGGCTATTAATACACACGCCAGCCCACACAAGAAAGAAATAGTCGTCTGATAAATATTGGAGTAGAAGGAAGTTTGTTATTAAATATCGAGTCTTTCTCTATATTCATCCATACTAGTAGTAATTTATGAAGGCTCGAGCCTCATGAAAGTGGTCTCCTAGTTTCTTTGGACCCTACAAAATTGTAGATTACATTGGATAAATTATGGGCCGAACTTGCACACTAATTCAAAATTACAACTCATCCTTCAAGTATCTCATTGCAAATAGAAGTTTAGAAAGGATGACTCAGCAAAGATCCATCCACCTGACATCCTAACCGATGAGGAAGTTCAAGTTCAACTGATAATCATATGTGATAGTAGGATCGTGATGCAACACTGTGTAAATACTACTACCCCTAATGGAGAGATACAAGATAATGCTGGACCGTTGAACCATAGTGCGCCTACCGTAAATACCATAAGGAAGCTTCAAGGAGAATTACAGATCAAGACCCAAAGTTCATGGAGCCTCAGCCTTGAGGACAAGGCTGATTTGAAGAGGGCAGGTTTGTTAGGACTCTAGCTAGAAGAGTCCTAATTTAGTTTCATATAAGAGGCCAATCATGTAAAATCTAAGGGGCATTCATGTAAATCCTATCTAGCCGACCCCTACTAAGGAAAGTAAGGAGGCTAGCTAGGTTAAGATTAATTAAGGAAGATATTTAAGGGGAGAGTAAGATGCATGTTATCTTAATTAACCACCCCTTATCCTAGCTAAAGAGGGGTTGGTTGAGGAGGGGTTAAATTAGAATAGGATTAGGAAACAATAAAGCAATCGACCACTCCTAGATGGGCCGGTTAGTGGTTAGACTTAGGGTTACATTAGGAGTTGCTTAGGAGTTGGTTGGTATGAGTCTTGAAGTAGGAGTCCTCTTAGGAATTAGGGATTGAAGGCCTATGAATAGCCTTTTAATCATCCATTTTTTATGATAAATAGGTCAATCTTTCTTTAGTCAATGACTTAAGTACCAAGGAGGGAGGAACCCTTATAGGGTTCCAAGAAGGCCGATCCCCTATAGAGATCACCCCATGCTTAGAATCCGCAAGGGTTCTAACATATTACCTAAAAGTTGGGACCCAAAAGTATCTATTATACAAGAGACTAAATATTTGAACAACTTACCTCTTATAGAACTAATTGGGTGGCTAGACTTGAAGTCATAAGGATGCTTATTGCCTTTGCTTCTTTGAAAAATTTTAAATTATTTCAAATGGATATCAAAAGTATTTTTCTTAAAATGACCTTTTTCCCAATCATGTTTTCAAATTATCCAAGGCTTTTTATGGTTTGAAATAAGCCCCTAGAGCTTGGTATGAAAGACTTAGATCTTTCCATAATTAAAACAATTTTTTGAAAGGCAATAATAATACAATATTATTATTAAGTATTTTAAAAATAATTTTTTATTATTCAAGTTTATGTGGATGATATTATTTTTAGTTCTGCTAATGAATCGTTATGTGAATATTTTACTAAGAATATGAGCCAAAAGTTTAAAATGAGCCTAATGGGTGCACTAACCCTTTTTTTAGGATTACAAATAAAATAATTAAATGATGGTATCTTTATAAGTTAAACTAAGTATATCATAGATTTGTTAAAATATTTAAGTATGGACGATACTGAGGCTATGAACACACCAATGAGTACTTTTATGAAGTTAGACTTAGATAATGAAGGTGAAAATTTTGATCAAAAATCATATAGAGGAACGATAAGTAGTTTGTTATATTTAATTGATACTATACCTGACATAGTATTTAGTGTTGGATTATACACAATGTTTTAATCCAATCCTAAATATTCCTATTTTAAGGTAGTTAAATAAATATTTAGATATTTAAAAGAAACTTCTAATTTAGGATTATGATATCCTATGTCCAAAAACTTTGATTTATTGAATCTTAGATTTTGATGATGAAATCAATTGACATGTTATTAATCTAACATGGGTTATTAGAAGTTAATTGATGCAAAATTAATTACGACAGAGAGAATATGACAATCAGGATTGGCTGAAGTCAAATCCATGCATCGGGCTGGGGTTCGGACAGTGTGGTTGGGAACTCGCTCGGAGTGCGTCGGGAGCTCGCCGAGGGTATCGGGAGCTTACTAGGATGGCACAAGGGAGTTCACTAAAAGAAGATCGAGACTCATCAGAAGATTGTCGGGGGTAGCCGAAAAGCTTACTAAGATTTAGGAAGGTCTTGAAGTAGATGTGTTTGGCTCGTACCCAGTGTTTCAGGCGGCTGAGCTGTCCAAGTCGGTGGGTGAACCGCATATACCTGAATTTTTCGGGTGAGTTTGATTTTTAGCTCCAAATTTTGAAGCCATTTGGGGCCTATAAATATCCCAAGTTTTCTTGCATTTCATATAATAATTTTAGGGATTATATTATAAGAAAATATAATGTGTGAATTGTAAGAAAAAAAAGGGTAAAGGAGTTGACACTAGTGTGCCTCAAGGAGGAGGACTCGAGAAGTTGACGTAGGCCAAGGTTGAGGCTGAACTACTATAAATTGTAAGTGTTCCTTACTTGTTTCATTTACTACTTACAATTGTCGGGTTGTTAATTATGTTCAACAAAATATTAAGTGATGCTTTCATTTTTATTTACTCCCTGAAAACAAGGTTTCAAGTCAAGCACTTATAAGAAACTTCATATTTTATTTTTGAATCATTCACTTATTTTACTTGAACGAAAAGCTTTTGATTTTTTTATCTTACTTAAAGCGAAAATTTTTGTTAAAAAGAAAATTTATACTTGCACTAATCCCCCCCCTGCCCCTCCCTTTAGTGCCAATTGATCCTAACAATTAGTATTAGAGCCATATTTTTCTCACTTGGTTTAACACCTAAGAGAAATGACTCTTTTCAGCATTAACGAGGGTCAATGCATAACAAGTCCTCCTATGTTTAATGGGATGGACTACACATCTTAGGAAATACAAATGTGTATCCTTTTGATTTCGATAGATCTTGATTGTGGTGTATTATTGAAAAAGATTTTTACAAGTTATCCATTATAATAAATGATTGAAATGATCATGAAAAATAAATATTTTTATTGAATGTAAAGGCTATGAATGCTTTATATTGTGCACTTGATAAAAATGAAATTGATCGGGTTTTTTGGTTTGATTCAACTTTTGATATATGACATACATTAGAAATGACATATGAAAGCATAACTAATCTAAATGAATCATTAAATAAAAATACTTATAAAAATAAATTTAAAGAACACCTTCCAAAGAACAAAAAGGAATTTGAACTGAGAACATATGACTCATCGAGTGAAATCTCAAGTAATGAGGACTTTGAACCCCTGACAAATGAACCAAATAAATGAATGAACATAAATCTTAAAAATGATCTAAATATAGACAAAACCTCTTCCTATGAATGTAAGAAGTTGAGGAGCTCCAAAGATGAAATACACAACCAAGAAGTGGAGAACCTCGCTTTTATGGCCGTCAACGATGAGGTTAGTGATTCATTAAACATTTCTTTTTCAGAAGTATTAAGCATGTTTCATGATTTGTTTGATGAGTTTAGAAAACGTAGCAAATATTTGAAGTTACTTAAGAATGATCAGGAATTATTTGTTATTAGACTTGACGAAATGCATGATTCATTAGTATTACATAATATATGTTCTAAATGCGATATGCTAGATAATATTAAAGAAGAAAATATCATACATAAGACTATATTAGAAAAATTTAAAATCAGGAATAAATCCCTAAATATGATCCTTGCCAATAAGGATCATATTAATATAAGAAATTACATAGGCTTTGTTGGTAACATTCAATAAAGGCCAACCATGTTTACTAAAGGACCTACATTAAATTTGTCACTAAAAATCAAATATAATTTTTGTGAAAAATTAGGACATAAAGCCTACAAATGTTCATTCAAAAATTATAGTCCACATAAATTAATTTGGGTTCATAAAGGAATGATAAACAACCTTAAGTTATTAAAGAAAATGAGAAGAATATATCATGAAGGACCAAAACTTAAATGAGTATCTAAATCAAAATCCCTCATACTATCAATTTGTCTCATAATAAGGTTAAGAGCACTAGTAATATTTTGAAAGTAGATACTCAAGACATATTACTTGAGATCTAACACTCTTTCAAGCTTACTAGCCTAAGTAGAAATAAGAAAATTATTAAAATTAAAATTAATAATAATAAATTTTTTGATGATTTATTATTATATAATTAATATTGATGATACATAGCTAGAGCATATAAGCATGAAAATGAACTAAAACTAAAGAACGTTATTTATTAAAAATTATGTTGAAATGTACATGAATGAGATTTTGATAATGATTGAATAATAGGCTCAAAATCATTAGCTTGGATGTTGATTTAAATGTAAATATTATTATGAAATGATTTAAATATTGATAAACTCTATGGAATGATTAATTTGAATGTTACATTGATTGAAATACTATGATGATTGAATGATTAAGTTAAATCTCTTTAACTATAAAAATGAATTAGAAAACTTTAGCTATTTTCTTTTGGAAAACAATCTATGTTGATTTCATTGAAATTTTCTGAAAAGTGATTTTTATTATGATTTTGGATATGTTTCAAATGATTTTATTTTAAAGAATGGATATATTGAAATCTATCCAACTTCATTGATATTTTGCTTTTGATTATTTGATAACTTAAATCATGACCTTGTAATCTTGAAAATTATAATTTTAGATCTTTTTTGTTCACTAAGATTCCTATCCTTCATAAAGAGAAGTTTTCATCTTAATCATGATCTTGACTTCTCAATATTTATAAATTGATATTTCTATAAGAATCAAGATCCTTCTTACATGATCTCCTAAGATTTTAAAAGCTTTAAAATTTCATTTAAGAAGAAATATGTCAAAATAAATTATATTTTTGGAATTTATGATTTGATAATAATATTCTTCATGACGTGATTACTTTAAAATTTTATCTAGGAAGAAATGTGTCAAAATAAATCATGTTCTTGGCATTTATAATTTGATAATAATATTCTTCATGACATGATTACTTATGACTTTCTTCTTAGTATAATTTATCAATAAAATTATTATTTCTTAAATTTATGATAAGTTAAGAATTTAATGAGATTTGTTTTATCATGAACATTCCCTTGATTTCTAAACTTGTCATATTCTTAATGGAAATCAAAATTTTGAACATCTATGATTTATTTATTTTGATAAAAAAATGAGATATATGATTTTGATGATTATAATCTAAGATCAAGATTGTTTAGATCTCATAAAATTTTTAATCAAGATTGTTCAAAGAATTATTTAATCATGTTTTTTGAATTTGATTTATACTGACATATTCCCCTTGTACTTTTGAGTGTCATTAGAACATGAATGCAAAAGAAAAATAAAACCATCATTTTTTTTTTATATTAACAAAGGGGGAAATAAAATTATCAATATGATTGGAAGCAAATTAGATATGATAACATTGAATGAAAAAATAATTTGCTTAAAAGAAAATTTAGAATTTTAAATTTTCTAAATACATGAAAAATGCATTATTTGCTACCTTGGTTGAAATTTGCATGAGACAAATTAAATTGAACAAGTAGCTCTTGATTATTTTTTTTAGAATTTATATTTATAAAATTTATATTTATAAAATTTATATTTATAAAATTTATATCTATAAAATTGAGTATTTTTGTGATGTTTTTCACTTCTTTACCTTGATTCTACCTTCTTATTCACACAAAGTGGAGAAAGGAAATCACTAGCATTTCAAGAGACCGATAAGTCTATTAATTTCATTTTGTATATCTTAAAATTGATTTTGTTGATTTTGAAATTGAATGAGTTCTTTATCTATATCATGATTTTAATTCCTTGGAATTATAACTTGAAATCTTTTATAAATCGAAATTTCTTATTATGTGTTGTCGTAATATTTAAAAGGAGATTTTTATATACATCGTGATCTTGACAACTTGAGATTTCTTATGCATGAATCAAAATATTTCATTCTCCTATGATTTGTCTATTGATATTCAAAATTTGTCTTCATGAATTGTGTATCTCATCACCATATTAATTTTTTGATATATTTCATGTGATGATTTTAAAAATGATGTAATGGGAAAAGTTCTGCACTATTGTAACCATCCCTTCTTTTTGACAATGACAAAAAGAGAGCAAAACTTGTTAGTTTGCATAATGTAACATTGCTAGCTTGAACATTGCAAAGGAATTAAAAATTTGCTAGCTTGCAATTCTCAAAAGAAAAGAAAGAACTCACTAGCTTGCATGTTCTAAAGTGATGAAAAATTTACTAAATTGCTAGGCTTTCATATATAAAAAACTTGCTAATTATACTTCTCCTTTTTGTTGATAACAAAGGAGGAGAAGATATGATGATGATTATGCATATTGATTTTTGAAAATATACATGATGATTTGAAATAATAATCATGATTTTATTATAATGATATGATGGTGTGATTAAAATAGTTTCGACTTGGACTTTTGAGCTCATCTTAATATTCTTTTTAAAATTTATTAAGAGCTCTTCTAAATGATGTTTTTTAAAAACTCATGTGCCTTAAAAATTTTAGCCCTATATTTTACTTTTTTATTGATGACAAAGGGGGAGAAATATATATTGATGACATATGACATTGAGAAATATATATTGATGACACATGATACTAATCTTGGATGTCCTTGATATCTTTTCGAAACCCATTCAATGATATGATGTAAATTTGTGTTGAAATTTACGTAGAATGTTGATTGCTTGAATTTAAGAGTGTGTGATGCTCTTAAATTTAAGTGGCATAGATTTAGGGAGAGTTAGGATTAACTCCTATCATTAATTGATTGTCATTATAAAAAAGAGAGATTGTTAAATCTTGAATTTTGATAATGAAATCAATTGATGAATTATCTAACATAGGTTGTTAGAAGTTGATTGATGTAGGATTAACTACGATACAGAGAATATGACAATCAGGATTGGCCAAAGTCAAGTCCATGCATCGGGCCAGGGTTCGGACGATGTAGTTAAGAACTCGCCAGGAGTGCATTAGGAGCTCGCCGAGGGTATCGGGAGCTTGCCAGGATGGTGCAAGGGAGTTCGCTAGAAGAAGATCGAGACTCGCTGGAAGATTATCGGGGTAGCCGAAAAGCTTGTCGGGAGTTGGGAAGGTCTTGAAGTAGATGTGTTTGACAATTATGATTATAATTAATTAAGTTATAGTTAGCATAGTGCATGTTTAACTATGATGGGAGAAGGAGTTACAAATCAGACATGGACCCAGGATTAAGCTTAGGCATCGGATTAAGGATTGAATGATGTGGAGGGATCTCATTGAGAGTTCGCTAGGAGATTCACCGAAGGGATCAGGAAGCTCGCTAGGAATACATTGGGAGATCGTCGAAGAAAGACCGTGAGACTCTCTACTATAGAATCCGGAGGTTGCCGGATTGTAGGAGTGAGATTATAAGCTTTGTGGTTATGTTTGATTATAATCTTTAAGTCGTAGGTTAAAAGTGAGTCTGATTTGAGTGTGATTTAGAAATTAACTCAAAGAGGCAATTGGGTCTACTATTGGTGTTTGATTGAGCTCAGGTTAAGCTCAGTTAGTTGACCAGAGGATTAGTCAATTGATGGTTCAAGCCGAAATTTGAAAAGTGGAGGGAACCACTTTTCTAGAGATTTCGACGAGTAAATTGCTGGTAAACGGTGGGTAAACCATTGCATAGGTTTTGAGCGACTAACGATGGTTGAACCGCCTAAGGTTGGTAGGTAAATCGCCTGTACCCAGGGTTTCGAACGGTTGAGCCGCCCAGATCGATAGGTGAATCACCTGTACCCAGATTTTTCGGGTGTGTTTGATTTTTGGCTCCAAATTCTGAATTCATTTAGGGCCTATAAATATCCCAAATTTTCTTATATTTCATACAACAATTTTGGGGATTATATTTTAAGAAAATATTATGTGTGAATTATAAAAAAAAGAAAAGAGATAAGGAAGTAACAAGTGTGTAATATTGTCTCCCTTAAAATGTTGTAAGGGTCTGATCTTCACCCAAAGGAGATCAATAATAGACACTGATATACCTCAAGGAGGAGGACTCGGGAAGTGGATGTAGGCTAAGGTTGAGGCCAAACTACTATAAAATGTAAGTGTTCCTTACTTGTTTCATTTACTGCTTATAATTGTTAGGTTCTTCATTGTGTTTAATAAAATATCGTGACGCTTTCATTTTTATTTACTCCTTGAAAGTAATATTTCAAATCAAGCACTTCCAAGAAACTTAGTATTTTATTTTTGAATCATTCACTTGCTTTACTTGAATGAAAAGCTTTCAATTTTCTTATCTTGCTTAAAGCGAAAAGTTTTATTAAAAAGAGAATTTACAATTATACTAATTAAAATCTCCCCCCTTTTAGTGTCAATTGATCCTAACATGATTTACTTACATATATGGATGTCGATTTTGGATATTGTAGAATAGATAGGAAGAGTACAATAAGAACATACCAATTCTTAGGACATGCTCTTATTTCTTGATCTCCCAAGAAACAAAATTCGGTTGCATTATCTACAACTAACGCTGAGTATATAGCAATTGGTGTATATTGTGTATCAGTCATTTGGATGAAAAACACCATGGAAGATTATAGAATTCACTTAAAAAATATTCATACTAAATGCGATAATACTAGTGCAATATGTTTAACTAAAAATTTCATTCAACACTTAATAACTAAACATATTGACATTAGACATCACTTTATTAGAGATCATGTGAATAATCATGATTTTATCTTTGGAATTTATTAATACAAAGCATCAATTAGCTAATATTTTCACAAAGCCATTAAGTGAAGAGTAATTTGACTTTATTAGAATAGAGTTAAGAATGTTAAACCATCTAAATACATGATTTTTTTATAATTTCTTATATTTTTGTATTTCTCAGCCTTCATATCGTTGTCTGTCATTCCTTATAATCATCTATACTTGATCTAAAACTTCTAGACCTATGAGTCTAGCATCAAAGAATGAAGTACTCAAATAAGACATTCTTTGTATCTTAAGTCTAAGTACTAGACACATAATTGGGAATACAAAATCGTTGTTTAATGATGAGATATTATTAACCAATCATCATTCCGTAAATAAATCATCCAGTGAACTCATTCTCCAATGAGCACATATACTATATCTCTAGCATACCCACACAAACAGTTAGGAGACTAGCTTCCTCTATTATATAGACGGGTATCTCAATGTCATTCTCAAGAAATCTATGATAAAAAATATTTATGATATATGTTTAAAAGTAAATTTATCTTATTATCATGATATTATCATGATCTAATTCTGATTGCACAGATTTAAGGACATCATAATATATTTATCATCCAATATAAAGTGAAAAAATATCATTAATAATAATAACCAAAAGAGTTATGCAAACATATTATACAAGTTATCACTAGCATGTTTTCATATATAACAAAGTAAACTTCAATCATATCATCTCAAATTTTTACCAATCTATTAGTCAATCATTTTAACATCATTAGTAATAATGTCATATATTTTTAAATAATTTTATAATAATTGATTGTTAAATTTAAGTTTTTAAATATATTTTATGAATGAATGTATGTATTTTATTTTTTGGTGCAATAGAGTTAACTTTGACTGAACCATTGCAAAGTTTAAGCACTCTCCTAGGACATGATTTTAATATCAATAGGAATATTTTTCATTTTATAAAATTTTAGAATAATTAATTATTAAAATTTAAACTTTTTGTATAAGTTTTCTAAACAAGTGTATCTTAATTACTTTTCAAGTATAATAGAGTCAACTTCAGATAAACGTTCTTAAACTTTCAACATTCTATTGTGACATCATTTTAACATCATTAGGAATATTTTTTATTCTTCAAAGATTCTAAAATATTTAATTATCAAAATTTAATGTTTTAAATACATTTTATTTTCGAGTGTAATAGGCTTAATTTCAACCAAACCATCTAGAATTTTTAAAATTCTACTATAATTGATTCTAATAATAGTAACTTTTATGATAAATTCAAGATTATTTTGTATAGAAATTAGTATATTCTTAACTGAGTAATTATACTTTAGTTTAATTTATGAAATTTCTTATAGATAAATTATGAGGACACGGAGGAGATAAAAAGAGATGGGGCAGACTAGAGCCAAAAGCCGAAGTGACATTTGAAGTATGTTCAGGCGTGTCACGAGGCCACGTCCTGCAAACATCATGTCATGTCATGGCCCTCCGCCACATCCTTGTACGAAATGGCAGGACTGCACTAGTTCCGTTGGACCCCATTCTTCTCCGAGCGGACTACAGTAACCGACACCCGCTTGTTCTGGCCAGCCAGCTGTGGGGTGGTCGTGCAAGCACTGGTCTCTTTTGGTGCGTCATTTTACTTATTTATACTACCCTCCTGCCCTCACCCTCTTAAATTGGATCTCAAAGATTCTTGACCCTTCAAATTTACTGGAGTGGACGGGGCCGCACACTTTGCATGCGAAGACTGACTTGCTCTGGTGTCTCGCAAACATGGATTGGTCCCATTGATGCTGATCCTGTAAAATCTCCATCATCATAACACTTTCCTTCAAGTTGCATTGGTTTCCAGCCCAAAAGAAAAAGCTGCGAGAAAAAGTGCTTTTATTATTATCATCCTTCATTTTGCGCAACCTAATCATGTTGATATAAAATGAACCTTTAATAATATATTATATAATCTATAAACTTAAGAAAAATTAAGATATATAATAGCCCTTCCACCGACACTATCCAGAGTAATGCTATTGCCCACAATGGCAACAACAGCATACGAGGATGTTATTGCCACCAGCGTCGGTGGCGGCCAATGAGCTTCCCCACCGGCAACGAAGATGGAAGGGGTGGAAGTAACTGACGCAAGAGAGAACAACGACAAGAAGACGAAAGAGGGGGGGGCGCGGGGAAGGGAAGGGAAGTCAAAAGAAGAAGGTTACATCATGTTTTGACCGCTTAACGATGGAATAATGCCCATTAACCTCATAGTTAAAAATATAAAACTCCTTTTTATTTTGGAAAACAAATATGCAAAATATTAAATTTGGAAAGACGCATTAAATTTACATAACTACAACTTCCACTATACCAATAGTAATATTTTTTAATAATAATAGCTTAACTACGGTTTTAGAAAACCTTTTTATAAGTAACTAATAGTCATAGTTTTAATAAATATGATATTAGGTTTTATATATTAAAGAGTTAATATCAATTTTAGCTCTTGTGATTTTAGTCATAGACCATTTAAATCCATATGATTTACTCGCATATAAAATAATTCATATATTTTAAAAATCGTAGCATATAAGTTTCTCCCATTAAGCATAAGTTTACAATATCTACTTAATTACGAGATATACTAACTCATAATAAACTATTAATATTAATGACACATGTAATTTTTTTTTTTAAAGATACATTTTAGTGTGATTTTAGTCATGAACCACTTAAACCCTTGTGGTTTTACTTGTGTTTAAAAGAAACCCTACATTTTTAAAAATATAGTATATAAGCCCCTCTCATCAATAATAAATTATTGATATAATGACACATATAATTTATTTTTTAAAAGATATATTTTAACCATTATGATTTTGGTCATTGACCACTTAAGCCCTTGTGGTTTTGCTTGTGTCTAAAGTAACCTCTACATTTTAGAAAATATAATATATAAGCCCCTCTCGTCAAGTCTGAGTTGACAGACCTAAGAGACTGCTTCTGTGATATATTAATTCATAATAAATTATTAATATAATTATATGTATCATTTAAGTTTAGAAAAATATCTATCTTGTCGATAAAGAGGAAGTGGGAGGCCATAGTGATGAGCAAAGGCGAAGAGGTAGAGATAAGAGAGGTCAGAGGCAGAGGTGAGGGAGAGCTAGTACACCATATCGTATGCGTGTCAGGTGGGAATATAAGAGAGGACGAAGTGAGAGATAGTGTAGATGAAGATGCCTAGGAGAAGGAAGAGGGACTAGGAGAACATTGCATGCCTAGTGTTGAAATGGTCGATGCATATCCACCTGAGGCAGGACTAGAAGCTCCTAAGCTCGTCGTCAGCACGAGAGAGGCTACGTGCATATGATGCACTACTAGGCAGCAACGGCTCGGTGCTGCTGCTAGTGGTGGCTTCCACAACGATGCCTTCTCCCGCCACTTATAGTGATCTTAATTTTTTTAATTTAAATTATAAGTGTTATTATATTAATTAACTATTATGAGTTAGTATGTCACAGACACTAACATTTATTAACTCAAATTTGACATAAGGGGCTTATATGTTATATTTTTTAAAATATAAGAGTTATTTTAGACACGAGCAAAATCATAAAGGTTTAAGTGGTTCGTGACCAAAACCACATGAACTAAAATGGACCTCTTCTTTTAAGACTTCAATTATATGTGTCATTATATTAATAATTTATTATAAGTTATCATGCTATTTAAGCAAACTCTAACGTCAGTTAATTCAGACTTAACAGGAGGGCTTATATGTTATATTTTTAAAAATATATAGGTTATTTTTGACACGAGTAAATTATAAGGGCTTAAGTGCTAGTTACAAGTGCTCTGCAAGCCAATTACGTGAGTGATGACACGTGTGACACACTACGTAATCTTTTTACTTATGATTAATATTGGCATATTCTCACATTATATTATTTGTTATATATATATTGTGATATCCTTCGTTTTGTGTAATGGGAATCAGATCGTGATGAGATCTTGATAATAAGATCGATTTACCTTTAAACACAGATCCTAAATAATCTCGGTCATAAGTTACTCAAGAGGGACATGGAGATAACTGAACAGATCGGTGTACTATATACCTATCCATATGATGGAGGTGGCTGGTCTCATAGCCACCTGTGTAGAGACACTAGGGATATAGTATAGGTGCTCATTGGAGAATGAGTTCATTGATTGATCCGCTTATGAAATGTTGTATGGTTAATGATACCTAATGTCAGACAATGATTCCATAGTCCCAATTGTGTATCTGGTCCTCAGACCTGAGACACCAAGGATGCCTTATATGAGTACTCATTTCTTTGATGCCAGACTTATAGGTTTGAAAAGTTTCAAATCTGGTACAATTGGTTATCAGGATTGGTAGCCAACCTTACGAAGGCAATTGAGTGTCAATATAGGATCATCCACTCTTGGTATCACAAGAGAAATATCCCATATGTGTTTGCTCAAACAAATCATTGGCCAGGGTCATTTGGATTGAGAGAGAAAGAGTTCTCCGAGAGAATCTGATTAGAGCGAGACTACGACGGATTCTGTATGTGGCCTGATAGTACCATGTCCAATATACGGTCTTTGGGATATTAGTTGCATGAGGGATTATAGATACACAGTAACTGAGGACAGACATGTCCGATGGATTTGATCCCCCCTGTACTATCTGGGGACTATGACATAGTGGCCTAGCACGTCCATAGTCGATGATTTAAGTGAATTATTATGGGGATAATAATTCACTATATTATAAGGCGTTCTGATGAGAGTGACTCATGGCCAGCTCGGTATCGGGCCTAGAGGGTCACACACATATGGTGGATGCTTCAGCGAGTTAAGGATTAGATGAAGATCCAATTAGCCCTTATTCTCATTAGATGAGACTCTATGCTGATGGGCTCCTTGATTAATACCCAATTAGAGGCCTAAGGAGATTATTGGATAGAGATCTAATAATGCAAGATTAGTGGGTAAGTGGTTGGAGATCCAATACCCACTAAGGTAGGAGCCCTAGGGTTTTTATTGGCTCTCTATAAATAGGAAGGGAGACTCATGGCTGCAGTTTTGGTCACCACCTCCTATTCTCCTCCCTCCCTCTGCGCAAGAGTTAATGAGATCAAATTGGAGGAGTTTTACTATAGAGATCCATCGTGTGGATACTGCTAGAGAGGATGACGCTTGACCTTCTACATCCACTCCATCCGGATCTGGAATACAGAGATATACGATCTCCCTAGGTAAAATCATTCTCTCATGTATCATGATTTTTTAATTTTTGTATTTTTCTTATGACCCTAATCTTTTGCAAGATGATTTGATCTGCATCGGAAATTAATTTTTTTATTTTGATTTCCATTGCGCATGTGATACTCCCGCTGAGGTTTCCCAACAGTGGTATCAGAGCCAAGGTTTTCGTACGAAAGATTGGTTTTAAATTACGTGTGATGAGATTAAATCATGTAGAATCATTCTACGTGTTCTTGCTGCATTTTCGTAGTGAAGGCAACGTGGAGGGACAGGCAGCCCCCATGCAGGGCCGGCCACCCACGGCTAGGCCGCGGCCAAGGCCCCTTGTAAGGGGGCAGTCGGTTGCAGCTAGGGCCAGCCCACAAGGGAGGCCGACGTCGCTCGCAGGGACAGTAGCCCGTAAGGGAGGTCGGCATCACTCGCAAGGGCAGCAGCTCGCAGGGCGGTCAGAGGCCGGCCACCCGGCCGTGGGCGGCACCGTGGGCACACCGCGCTGCAAGGGCCCGCAGCACCGCACCCGCCAGCAGGGGTGGCGACGTCGATCGTAGGGGTGGTCGCCCCTTGGCAAGGTGGCTGCCGATGAGCAAGGGCAGCCGTCGCTTGCGTAGGGGCAGTAGCGGCGACAGGACAGATGGGGCAAGAGGGGTTAGGGCATCCTTTTGAGAAAAGGACTATCCTACCTATTTTAAAAATTTCGAGGACTGTCCTCGTGTTCATAATTTCAAAAAGACCCTCAATAATTTTAGAAATTTTGAGGACTATCCTCTTATCCAGAATTATAAAAATACCCTTAACAATTTTAAAAATTTTAAGCATATCCTGATTTTTAAAAAATAATTAATTAAATAGTTTAATTAATTAATATTATATATAGTAATCCTATATATGATGTGATGTATGATGTGGATGGATGATTATGAGCCAAGTATTATGATTTATATAATTATGATTATTATTATTACTAGGGCCTACGAGCTTGCGATTTTTTTTCTCGTTTATTGTTGGGCCTACGTACCTGTGATTATTTGTAATTACATGGAGAGGCATAGTGGGAGTGTGGAGGTGATAGTGGGACCCACGATACCATGGTAGGAGATCACGACGCATGGTGATACAATGATCCGACGAAATCGATAATAACAAGATCAACAATCATAGGGCATGAAGATGTGCCAATGCACACATAGATCCTATTGTGAGTGATTAGACCCATTGGCTCAGGCTTAATTACATTAGGTGATGACTCATGATCATCCAATGTGGCTTGCATATGTGATGTGTTATACACCTACTATATATATATATATATATATGTAATGTAAATATATATTAAATATGTATATATGTGACACGACATATTAGGAGACTGATACAAAAACTCCTCCTAAGATAATATTAAGTCGGTAAGCGTGAGACAATAAGATTGATCCATGTGGCCTTCCATCGTTATAGGAAGAAATTAAATCATGACATAGGTTGAGTTGGTCGAGTCCCTCGAGGCTCACTTATCTACGTGATTGAGATCTTGCCTATGACATAGAGATGTCACTAGTGACCTGAGGACATGGTATGCTTGGTCGAGTCCCTCGAGGGCATATCATTGAATCAGACTTATCTTGTAACGATAGTGATAAGTTAACTGAATGTCATGGTTGGTCGAGTCCCTTGAGATTATGATGATTTAGAGGCCGAACATAATGGGAATCATAAGGAGTTGTGATTGACAATAGTTGCCTACCTTTTGGGTATAGTATAATTGGTCGAGTCCCTCGAGGTTGCACTAAGACGCCAATTGGATCTCGATCCCCACTAAGAGTTTATCGGAGACTTTCATCTCACGTCGAGGGTGTCGCGTGATTCATTAAGAAAATAGTGGGAGTACATTAAGATAGAAATCGATATCTTAATTAGTATTTTTTTGTAAAATCTTCATGTTATTTAATTTACGCTATATCTTGTTTGTCGCTTGCAAAACCCCTACGTGGCATACTTGATGTCAACCGCCTCATTGGTCCAAAAGCTCCGCAATTTGAGAATTATTCTTGTGATGGAGAAAATCACATATGTCCTTGATACAATTGTGCCCACATTGGAAGAAGGGGCAAATGAGGATGAGATCGCTCACTATGTGAAGTACATAGATGATTTCACATTGGTAAAATATTACATGTTGGCCTCCATGACTCCTGAGTTATAGAGGCAATATGAGAGCATGGATGCAGATTCTATCATTCTTCATCTCCGCTAATTATTTGAGAAATAGGGAAGAACTAAAAGATATGAGATATTTGAGAGACTCTTCCAAGCCAGGATGATAAAAGGTACATCGGTTGAGAACCATGTCCTAAAGATAATAGAGTAGATCGAGAAACTCACATGTCTAGGAATAATCCTAGACGATAACCTGTGCATTTATCTTATACTTCAATCCCTACCAGATTCGTTTTCTTACTTTATCATGAATTTTAACATGAGTAAGTTTAAGGTGACTCTCCCCGAGCTCCTCAATATGTTGAGGGAAGCTGAGAGTGCCATCAAGAAAGAGAAGCCAGTTCTCTATATTGGTGAGACCAAAAATAAAAGGAAGGCTAGCAAGACCCTTAAGAAGGGCAAGAGTAAAGAAAGACCAGGTAAGACAAAGGTTGCTAAGAAATACCCAGGAAAGGACAAAAGACAGTGCTTCCACTGTGGCCAAGATGAGGATTGGAAGAGAAACTGTAAGGACTACCTTGCAGAGAAGGCGAGACAAAAGCTTGGAGAAGCTTCAGGTATATTCATAATCAGTCTCCACTTGTCAGATTTTCATGATAATATATGGGGATTTGATACCGGGAGTGTTTATCATATTTACAATTTATTACAATTTCTGACATGACCTAGGAGATTGGCTAGAGGCGAGATAGACCTCAAGATGGGTAATGGAGCAAGAGTTGTTGTAGTTGCCATTGGAGAGGTCATCCTTTATCTGCATGGTGGAGCTATTATTGCATTAGATACATGCTATTTTGTTCCCTCTATTATCAAAAATATTATTTCTATCTCTTGTTTGACAATTAGTGGATATACATTAGTTTTTAAGAATAATAGTTATTCACTAATTATGGATGATGAGATCATCACTAGAGGGACCCTTATAAATAGCTTATATGTGTTAGACACTTCTCCACATATTATGAATATAAATATGTTTAAGAGGAAAAGAGATGAGGTGAATAATGCATACCTATGACATTGTAGGCTAGGTCATATACATGAGGGAAGGATTCAAAAGTTGCTGAAAGATGGATACTTAGATCCATTTGACTATGAGACATATGCAACTTACGAACCTTGCCTTCGTGAGAAGATGACTAACTCTCATTTTAGTGGAACTGGAGAGAGAGTCACTGAGTTATTGGAACTCATACATAGTGATGTATGTGGTCCCATGTCAACTCAGGCTATAGGTGGTTACTCATACTTCATTACATTCACTAATGATTTCTCTAGGTATAGACATGTGTATTTAATAGAGTACAAATCTGAGACCTTCAAGAAATTCAGGGAATATAAGAATGAGGTAAAGAACCAAATTGGAAAGAGTATTAATACTCTTCGATCATATCGAGGAGGAGAGTTCTTGAGTACGGAGTTCACCTATTTCCTCAAGGATAATGAGATTCTATCCTAGTGGACACCTCCTTATACACCTCAGCTCAATGGTGTATCAGAAAGGAGGAATCACATGCTATTAGACATGGTGCGGTCCATGATGAGTTTCGCTGACCTACCTATCTTACTGTGGGGGTACACCGTAGAGATTGTAGCTTATCTTCTGAATAGAGTTCCATCAAAGTCGGTAGTATCTACATCATATGAGAAATGGAAAGGAAAGAAGCTCAATCTTAAGATTGTTAAAATTTAGGGCTTTCCTACCCACGTTAGAAGATAAAACTCCGATAAGTTGGAATCAATGACAGAATGCTACACATTCGCGGGATACCCAAAGGAAACTTATGGGTATTATTTCTATCATCCCGAGGATCGAAAGGTCTTTGTTGCCAAGAGAGCTGTATTCCTTGAGAAGGAACATATTCTTGATGGAAATAGTGGGAGTGAGATATAATTGAGCAAGGTTAGAGAATCTAGCTCAAGCACCATTCCAGAGCCCGAGTCTATTCAGGTACCTAACACATAAATTCCAATTTTACGTAGGTCTAGTAGAGTATCTCACTCTCTTAAAAGATATGTGGGATATTTAAGTGGAGATGACTCTTAGGATGTTGATCCTTAGACCTACAAGGAGGTTATTATGAGTATAGACTCCGGGAAGTGGCAAGAAGCTATGAATTCTAAGATGGATTCCATATACTCTAATAAGGTTTGGAACCTTGTAGATGCACCTTAGGATATTATACCCATCAGCTGCAAATGAATCTTCAAGAAGAAGATCAGAGTGGATAAAAAGGTAGAGACCTATAAAGCAAGTCTGGTAGCTAAAGGATATCGTCAAAGACAATGAGTTGACTATAACGAAACATTTTCACCTGTAGCAATGCTTAAGTCCATTAAAATTTTTTTGGCCATTGCAGCACACTATGACTATGAGATCTGACAGATGGATGTCAAAACAAGATTCCTCAATGGCAACCTCGAGGAGGAGTTGTATATGATACAACCAGAGGGATTCGTATCCAATGAGAGTCCAGATAAAGTGTGCAAGTTGCTTAGATCCATTTATGGATTGAAGTAAGTTTCCCAAAGTTGGAACATAAGATTTGATAAGGTGATCAAATCTTATGACTTTGTTAAGAACAAATATGAGTCTTGTGTGTACAGGAAGGTATGTGGAAGCACTATCACCTTCTTGGTGCTATATGTGGATGACATCCTAATCATTGGAAATAATATAGGAATGCTCTCCATAGTAAAGGCTTGGTTATCTAGAAACTTCTTTATGAAAGACTCAGGGGAAGCATCCTATATTTTAGGGATCCGAATCTATAGAGATAGATCCAAAAGGATGCTTGGCTTGTCTCAGTCTGAGTACATAGACTCCATTGTCAAAAGATTTGGCATGAAGAATTCCAAGAGAGGTCTCATACCGATGAGATATGAAATATTACTTTCTAGAAATATATCCCCAAAGACTCTTGAAGAAAGGGTAGACATGGATAAGATACCTTATACCTTAGCGATAGGGTCTATCATGTATGTGATGCTATGTATCAGGCCTGATATAACACATGCTCTAAGTATCACGAGTAGGTATCAGGCAGATCCTAGTTTAGAACACGGAAAGACAGTAAAGTGTATACTTAAGTACTTGAGAAGGATTGAGGATCTTTTACTAGTATATGGAGGAGGTAGCCTCTAGGTTGAAGACTACATGGACTCGAGTTTTCAGTCTGACATTGGCGATAGCAAGTCAAATTCAGGGTATATTTTCACCATGAATAGAGGAGCAGTAAGTTGGAAGAGTTCTAAGTAAGATACTATTGTTGACTCGACCATAGAGACAGAATAAATTACTGCAGCGGAAGCAACAAAGGAAGGGGTATGGATGAAGAAGTTCATCAAAGATTTGGGAGTCATACTAAGAAGTGTGAAACCAATTCTCATATACTACGACAATAACGGGGCGATCGCTGAAGAGAAGGAACCCAGGTCTTATCAGAATTCTAAGCATATTCTGACGAGGTTCCATATGATAAGAGAGATCATAGCCCTTAAAGATATAGCAATGGAAAGAGTTCCATTCAAAGATAATATTGCAGATCCACTGACAAAGCCGCTAGCTCAAATTGTATTTAAGCGTCACAGGGGTCTGATAGGGATTAGACACATAGGTGATTGACTTTAGGTCAAGTGGGAGATTGCTAGTTACAAGTGCCCTACAAGCCAATCAAGTGAGTGATTTATAGTTACACGATAATTGAGGATAGACATATCCGATGGATTTGATCCCCCTTGTACCATTTGGGGACTATGACATAGTAGTCTAGTATGTCCATAGTCGATAAGTCGAGTGAATTATTATGGAGATAATAATTCACTATATCAGAAGGAGTTCTGATGGAAGCGACTCATTACCAGCTCGGTATCGGGCATAGAGGGTCACACACATATGGTGGATGCTTCAACGAATAGAGGATTGGATGAAGATTCAATTAGCCCCTATTCTCATTAGATGAGACTCTATGCTGATGGGCTCCTTGAGGCCTAATTAAAGGCCTAAGGAGATTATTAGATAAAAATCCAATAATGCAAGATTAGTGGGTAAGTGGATGAAGATTCAATACCCACTAAGGCAGGTGCCTTAGGGTTTTTGGTGGCTCTCTATAAATAGGAGGGGAGACTCATGGTTGATAGGCTGCAGCTTTAGACACCACCTCCTATTCTCCTCCCTCCCTCTGCGTAAGAGTTGCGAGATCAGATTGGAGGAGTTTTATTGTAGAGATCCATCGTGTGGATACCGCTAGAGATAAGGATGCTTGACCTCCTTCATCTTCTCCATCCAGATCTGAAATACAGGGATATACAACCTCCCTAGGTAAAATCAATCTGTCACGTCTTATCGGATCATTTATAACATATGAACTGAACTGTAAAGCTCATGAAGAGCTTGATAAATCCCTTCCAAAGAATATGAATGATTTAGCACTGAGAACTATAGATGACTCCTCGAGTGAAACCTCGAGTAATGAGGACCATGACATGTACTGTTATCTAGAAAATTTAAAAAGTTTATGAAAAAGAATAAAATTATAAAAATAAAAATGAACCAAAAAGGAATAATATTATATACTTTGAATGTAAAAAATTGAGACATTTCAAATTTGAATATCCTCAATTAAACAAGAAGGGGCCACACAAGAAGAAATCTCTTTCAGCAACATGGGACGATATAGATTCATCAAATGAAGAGGAGCATAGTAAGGAAGAAGTAGCCAACTATGCTCTCACGGCCATTGAAGATGAGGTTAGTGAATGTTTAACTATTTCTTTTATTGAATTACTAAATATGTTTCATGAATTATTTGATGAATTTAAAAAATTAGTAAATCTTATCAGTCACTTAAAAAAAACATGATCCTTTAGTTGGTAGATTTGATCAAATGCATGATACTTAACTATTATACAATCTTTGATCTAAATGTGAAATGCTAGAAAATGTTGAAAAAAAAATATTATGGTAAAACAAATATTAGAAAAATTTAACATAAGAAATAAATCCCTTAATATGATCCTTGCCAATAAAGAAAAAGAGGTATAGGCTTTGTTGCCAACACTCAACAAAAGCCAACCATTTTTGTTAAAAGACTCACTTTTAACTTACCATCTAAAATTAAATATAATTTTTATAAAAAATTAGGACATAAGACCTACAAACATTTATATATAAAAAATATAATCTATACAATTAGTTTGGTTCAAAAGGAACCACAAACAACCAAAAACCAATAGACAAGATAGATAAAGTACTTTATATAGGTCATAATGTAAAATCGGTACCTAAATCTTTCTTGTAGGTTTGTCATCAAACTAAGGCTAGGAGCACCAAATGGTCCCTTGATAGTTGATGCTTAAGTCATTTGACTTGAGATCTAACTCACTTATCAAGTTCTTTAGCCAAAATGTCAAAAATAAGAAAAATTATTTGAATCAAGATGTTTGAAACTTAATGAACTTTGTTTCTGTTATAATAATTTTTTATTAAAAATAGTTCATAATTATATAATTAATCTTGATAATGCATAGCTAGACCATACTAGTATAAAAATGAACTAGAACTAAGGAACCTTAGCTATTGAATTTTGATGATGATTGAATGTTAGGTTCAAAATTATTGGCTTGAATATTTAAATGCTAAGGCTATTGTTAAATGACTTAATTATTATGATATTTTTAACTAAGCTAGCTTATAATATCACTATTGAATGATTGATTTAAATGGTTGAATAGTTGTATATCTGTTAAATGATAGATTATTCTTAAATTTGAGCATAGAATAAATATATAAAAAAGAGGAGAGAAAAATTATGCTTTATTTTTAAGTATTTTGGAAATAAGTTTGTCAACTCCTTGCACTATGTGTAAAGAGTTAGACTCATTTAAATGATTAAAATTGAGGTAGGTTGAATTTTTGCTTTAAAGATGTTTTATCATTTTGATGTGTTATAATAATGACCTTGATGATTCATTCTAAAATAAAATTTAGTTTTTGGTCTTAAACAATAATTCATTGATTTGAAAAGCATTCTTGAAATAAAACACATGAAACAACTAAAAATGAGGATAATTCTTCTTGAAAATTTTTATCCTTTCAATCCTTTAACAAGAGATAAAATGACACAATTATTGTTAAATTTCTTAAAATATAAAAATAAATAAGAGAACTTTAACTATTTTCCTTTGAAAAACAATTTATGTTGCCTTTATTAAAATTTTTCGAAAAGTAATTTTTGATGATTATTTTGGATATGTTTTAAAATAAATTTTTAAAAAGAGATTGATGAATATATCAACTTTATTGATATTTTGGTGATTTTATCATGATTTTGATAAGTTAAAAAATTATAATTTGAAATCCTTATATAAATCAAGTTCGTTTAAAAAAAATTATATAAATGAATCATAATTTGTCTCGTCAGATCTATAACTTGAAAATCTTCTTATGAACCATATTCTTCACAACTTGAAATTTCATATATGGAAATCAAGATATTCTATTTTTTCTTTCTTGAAATTAACTCATGATCTTGATATTTATAATTTGATATTTTTATGAATGAAGACTCTTCTTTGATCTCTTAAGATTACATTTTATCATCTAAGAGGAGATTTATTAAATTAAATCATGTCTTTTGGTATTCATGAATATCTTTTGATATTAATATCTTTCATGGCATGATTTATTTTATAACTCATGAATGGTACAACTTATCACCAAAATTAATTTTTCTTAAATTTATAATAAGTTAAAAATTAAATGAGATTTATTTTATCATGAATATTCTCTTAATTTCTAGACTTGTTATATTCTCAATAAAATAAAAAATTTGAACATCTATGATTTATTTGTTTTAGTAAAAATGAGATATATGATTTTGATAAGTATAATTTAATATCAAGATTGTTCAGTTCTCATAAGATTTCCAATCAAGATTGTTAGGAGAGTTATTCAATTATGTCTATTAGCACTTAAAGATTTGATTTTACATGACATTATATCTTTATAATTATAGTCATAAAGAAAACATATCATCATAATTCTTTTGACAATAAAAAAGGTGGGAAACAAAATTATTATTTTGGTTAGAAGAAAACTAGATATATATAAAAAAATCTTCTAACATTGGATGTGGAGCGATTTGCTTGAAATAAAATTAAGAACTTTAAAATCATGAGATTTACATTATTTGGTTTTTATTTTACTTAAAATTTTAAATATATAAGATTTTTTGATTACTTATACTTTTGGGTGTAATTAGAACATTGATGTAAAAAGAAAAATTATACTATCATATTTTTTTCTTAACAATGCTAAAAAGAAGAAATTAAATTGTCAATATGATTAAAAGAAAATTGATATGATGAATCTTATAACATTGAATGAGCAACAATTTGCTAAGAAAAAATTTAGAATTTTAAAATACATGTGAAATGCTTAATTAATTAAGCTTGATTTACCATCACATTTTACTTTGGATTTCTTAGCCTTTATAAATTGCACTTCTTATCAAAATTTATATGAGAAGATTATCAAAATGTATGATTTGCTTGATTTGCTACTCTTATTTGAAATGTATAAAATTGCATGAATAATTTCTAACTTTGGATTTCGAATTATATGAGATTAAGATCTATTTTTGTGATGATATTTTCTAAATCCCCTTCCTTATTTCTACTTTCTTATTTACAAAAAGAGAAAAAAACTTTCGTGGGAATATTAGGCTCTTATCCTATTTTATTAAGGGGGAGCAATAAAGTACTCAGGCATTTAATCATATTTATTTTGGCATATGATGACTTTATGTATCATGAAAATTAAATGATTGTTATTTCATCTCTTTTTGATAATGACAAAGGGGGAGAAATAGCATATTGATGACACAAAATGATACATACATGTCGAAGGAGAAGAACTAACACATATGAGAAAGAAGGGGAAATTGCACATCAAATTTTTTGTATGAAATTCTTAGAATAATCTTACACAAATTTATTGGATGAAATTAATATAAGGATGATCTTTGAAAGAAGGAAATTTTTACATTTCTTGGAATATTATTAAAATTTAGTGATTCATGATTGATAAAAAATTAATATTATGATAATTTGATATTTTTGAAATTTATGGTATATCATTTAAAAAATGAATGTTATGATACTTGAATTCAAGGATATGTGATTATCTTGAATTTAAATTTTTCTTATTTGAATCATGGCATGGATGAAGGGAGAGTAAGGTATAACTCCCGTCATTGATTGTCATCATCAAAATGGAGAGATTGTTAAATCTCATATTTTGATGAGAAATTAATTGATGGTTATCGATCTAACAAGTGTGTTAAAGATGATTGATGTAGGATTAACTACAACAAAAAGAGAATTACAATAAGATGTGGGCCAAGGTCAAGTCTGAGGCATTGGGCCGGGGTTAGGACAATGCAGTAGGGAACACGACGGGAGCTTACCGAAGGAATCAGAGGCTTGCTGAGAGTTCGTTGGAAGTTGGCCAAGGGTATCGGAAGCTTGTTGGGAGTTCACAGGAAGCTTGCCGAAGGAGATTGGGAGCTTGCCAGGATGGCGTCAGATAGTTCATTGGAAGAAGACCGAGAGACTCGCTGGAAGATCATTGGGAGTAGTCAAAAACTTATCGGGAGTTGGAAATGTCTAATGGGACTTGTTGGCCATGTTGATTGTAATTAAGTCATAGTTAGCATTAATTATGGTTTGAGCCATTCTTGAGTTAGATTTAGAATGAATCCAAATTAACTCAAGTGAGGCAAACCGGGTCCATTATGGAGAGTGGATTGAGCTTAGATCAAGCTCAATTGGTTGACCTGAGAATTATCTATAGAAGGTATAAGCCTGGATTAGAAAAGTGGAGGGAATCACTTTTTTAGATTTTTTAACAGTTGTACCACTGGTGAGCGATGATTGTACCGCCCAGATCGATGATTGTACCCTCACCACCCTATTTTTTGGGTTGCTTTTAGTGATGGCGTCGTTGACGACAGTGGTGGTACCACCCGTACCTAATTTTTCTAGATATGTTTGAATTTTAGCTCTAATTCTGAAGCCAATTAGGGTCTATAAATACCCCAAGTTTTCTTACATTTAGCACAATACTTTGGGCTAAAAATTTTATAAAAATAATATGTGCTAAATTGTAAGAAAAAAAAAGGGGAAAGGGAGTAAGGAAAGAAGTGTAATTATTGTAAATCTCACTTGGAAGCTTGTAAGGTTAATCTTCTAAGCCTGTGAAAAAGAGAGAGGAAGCTGTAAGGATTTGATATTAACCTAAAGAATATTGATAGTAGACATTGGTAGACCTCGGGGAAGAGGACTCGAGAGTGGATGTAGGCTAGGTTGAGACCGAACCACTATAATTGTAATTGTTTATAATTGCTTTATTTTCTACTTATGATTGTTCTTATTTACTTTATAGTTAGACACAAGCTACTATCTCTTGACCTATCTTAAATTGGGTTTTAATTAGTTTTAACGAAACATAAAGGAGTTTCTATTTTTCTATCTTTACTATCCATAAACAAAGGTTTTTTGAATTAAGCACTTTTCTTTTACATTAATTCACCACCCCCCCAAGCCCCCCCCTGCCCCTCTTAGTGCTAATTGATCCTAACACAGACATTAATTTCAACTTGTTGGGATTGTGTCTTCTAACGTGGGTAGGGCAGCCCCAAAGCTTAACCACCTTAGGATCAGATTTCTTCTTATTTATATCTCATATGGTGTAGACACTACCGACCCAGAAGGAACTTTGTTCATAAGGTAAGATACTATCTCTAGGGTATATCCCCAAAATGAGATGGGTAGGTCGATAAAACTCATCATGGACCGTATCATGTCTAATAGTGTATGATTCCTCCTTTCTAATACACCATTGAGCTGAGGTGTACAAGGAGGTGTCCATTTGGATCGAATGCCATGGTCCTTAAGGAAATAGGTTAACTTTGTACTTAAGTACTCCCCTTCTCGATTTGATCGAAGAGTCTTAATACTTTTTTCAATCTAGTTCTCTACTTCATTCTTATATTCTTTGAATTTTTCAAAAGCCTCGGGCTTGTAATTCATCAAGTACATATGTCCATACCTAGAGAAATCGTCAATGAATATAATGAAGTATGAGTAACCACCTATAGCCTGAGTCGACATAGGACCACATACATCACTATGTATGAGTTCCAATAACTCGGTGGATCTCTCTCGAGTTCTACTAAAATGAGAGTTGGTCATCTTCCTACGAATGCAAGGTTCACAAGTTGCATATGACTTATAGTCAAATGTATCTAAGTATCCATCTTTCAGTAACTTTTAAATCCTTCCCTCATAGATATAACTTATCCTACAATGCCATAAGTATGTCTTGTTCACCTTTTCTCATTTCCTCTTAGATGTGTTTACATTTATGATATGTGGAGAAGTGTCTAACATGTATAAGCTATTAATCCAGGTCCCTCTTATGATGAACTTATCATTCAAAATTAATGAACAACTATTGTTCTCAAAAACTATTTTATATCTATTTGTCAAACAAGAAATATAAATAATATTTTTGATAATAGAGAGAATATAATAACATGTATCCAATGCAATGGTATCTCCACTAGGTAGATGTGGGGTGACCTTGCCAACAACAATTGCAGTAACTCTTGCTCTATTACCCATCCTGAGATCCATCTCGCCTCTTGCTAGTCTCCTAGGTCATGTCAGAACCTGCAACAAATTATAGATAAGATAAGCACTCCTGAAGTCTAATACTCATGTGTTATCATGAAGATATGACAAATAAAAACTAATCATGAATGTACCTAAAGCTTCTCTAACTTTTGTTCCGCCTTTTCTGCAAGGTAATAATTATAATTCCTTTTCCAGTGCCCATCTTTGTCATAGTGGAAGCACTGTCCTTTGTCACTTGTCAGGTATTTCTTAGCAACCTTTGCCTTACCGAGTCTTTCCTGCCCTTCTTGAGGGTCTTATTAGCCTTTCTTTTCTTCTTGGTCTCACCAATATAGAAAACTAGCTTCTCTTTCTTGATGGCACTCTCGGCCTCCCTCAACATCTTGAGGAGCTCAAGATGAGTCACCTTAAACTTGCACATGTTGAAGTTCATGATGAAGCGAGAAAAGAAATCTGGCAAGAACTAAAGTATAAGATCAACACACCAGTTATCCTCTAGGACTATTCCTAGACCTGTGAGATTTTGGATTCACTTTATCATCTTCAAGACATTGTTCTTAACTGATGCCCCTTATGTTATCCTAGCTTGGAAGAGACTATAGATA
This sequence comes from Ensete glaucum, assembly GCA_021527575.1. Lineage (NCBI taxonomy): Eukaryota > Viridiplantae > Streptophyta > Magnoliopsida > Zingiberales > Musaceae > Ensete > Ensete glaucum. The sequence goes on along the minus strand of CM038552.1, from coordinate 17,857,787 downwards.
TCTCATATCTTTGAGTTTTTTCCTATTCCTTAAACAACTAATAAAGATGAAGAATGATGAAATTGACATTCATGCTATCATGTTGCCTCTATAACTCAGGAGTAATGGAGGCCAACATGTAGTATTTTGTCAAAGTGGAATTATCTATATACTTCACATGGCGAGCGATCCTCGCTTGCCCCTTCCCTCGGCGTAGGCACAATCGTATTAAGGAGGTACACAATTTTCTCCACCGTGAGAATAATTCTTGATTGCAAAGCCAATCCGTGTAGTTTGGACTAGTGAACCAGTTGACATCAAGTATACCACGTAGGGGGTTTGCGAACGACATGTTTCTGATAAACAAGATATAGCATAAATAAATAACATGTAAATTTTTTAGAAAAAACTAATTAAGATATGGACTTCTACCTTAATATACTCCCACTATTTTCCTAACGAATCATGCGACACTCTCAGCACATGAAACAAAAGTATCTGATGGACTTCTAGTGGGTATTGGGATCCAATTGACATCTTAGTACAATCTCGAGTGACTCGACCGATTGCACTAAGCCCAAAAAGGTAGGTAACTCTTGACAATCATAACTCTTTGTGACTCCCATCATGTTCGGCCTCCGAATTATCTTGGTCTCATCTACCTGACCAACTATAAAACTTAGTTAAGTCATTACCATCGTTACAAGATGAGTCTGATTTGATGATATGTCATCGAGTGACTCGACCAAGCATACCATGTCCTCAGGTCATCAATGATATCTCTATGTCGTAGACAAGATCTCGATCATATAGATAGGTGAGACTCGAGTGACTCGAATAACTCAACCTATGTTATGATTCAATTTCTTCTTATAATGATGCAAGGTCATGCGGGTCAATCTTATTACCTCGTATTCACTAACTTAATATTATCTTATAAGGGTTAACTCTTTGTTTGTTTTGTATCAGTCTCCTAATATATCATGTCATATACATATATATTTAATATATATCTACATCGTATATATATATATATATATATATATATAAAATAGGCGTATAATCATATATCACATATGCAAACCATACAAGATGATCATGAGCTATCACCTAATGTGATTAGGCCCGAGCCAGTGAGCCCAATCACTCACAATAGGATCTATGTGTGTATCGGCATATCTCAATGCCCTATGATTGTCCTCGTCATCATTGGCTCCCTCAGATCCTCGGCACATCACCATGGGTTGCGATTGCCCGCCACGATATCGTGGGTCCCGCTATCACCTCCACGCTCTTGTGGCGCCTCTTTACATAATTACAACATAATCACAGGCACGCAAGCCCAATAATAAATGAGAAAAATAAATGCTTGTAAGCCCTAATAATAATAATAATAATCATACATACACACATCAAATCATATGGGTCATTATCATCCATCCACAATATATATCGCATGTATATATCACCATGTAGGATTACTAGATATTTAACAATTAGTTAAACTATTTAATTAATTATTTTTCTAGAAATCGTAACATGCCAAGAATTTTTAAAATTATTAAGGGAATTTTTGGAATTCTAGATAGAACGATAAACCTTAAAATTTTTAAAATTATTAAGAGTATTTACTAAATTCTATAAATGAGGATCAATCATGGAATTTCTTAAATTTCTTAGGGCATAATCATCCATTTACCGAAAAAACCCTAACCCTCTTCTTGCGGTCGTTGTCGCCACCTCCACGTAGGTGGCGACTGCCCTTACTCATGGGCGACCGCCACTGCCCTTGGGCGATCACCTTGGTGGGCAGGTGTTTGACGTTAGATATCATTAACCATATAATATTCTGTACGCGGACCACTACTGCCCTCGGGCGATCACCCCGGTGGACGAGCGTCTGACGTTAAGTATCATTAACCATACAACATTCCGTGAGTGGATCAATCAGTGAACTTATTCTCCAATGAGCACCTGTATTATATCCTTAGTGTCCCCATACAAGTAGCTATGAGATCAACCGCCTCCATCAAATGAACGGGTATATAGTACACCAGTCTATCTTGTTATCTCGATATCCCTCTCAAGTAACCTATAATCGAAATTATTCAGGATCTATGTTTAAAAGTGAATTAGTCTCATTATCGTGATCTCATCACGATTAGATTCCTATTGTATAGAACCAAAGATATCACAATATATATTCAACAAGAATATGCTAATAATAATATTACAAAAAGATTGTGTAGTGTGACGTAGGGCACCTGTAATCAGCAAGGGGCACTTGCGATGCAGGAACTATCCTCACAGTATGCTTGTGCCTCTTTTGGGCCTATAACAAGCCCCCACAGCCCTTGGATGGGCCACCTCCCCCCACTAAAGGTGCCGAAACTTGCTCCAAGATCGGTCGCATCGAAGACTCTGCGGATGTCTCCAAGCCAACCTAAGACCCCCACTCAACCTCCCATGTGATTGAAAGCTTGAGGAAGAATGCTAAAGGACTACAATTAGTGGTATTTATACATACAAAATAAGAGAAGCCCAAGTGGCATAGACGACAGTGACTTATAGGACAAACAACAACGAAAGACCAAGGTTTGAGGCATGTGGGAGCAACAGGGTCAAGGCACTAAATAAAGCCCCCTCTTGGTAGCCGAAGGGGCACAAGAAGACTCCTCATCTCCTGCAAAAATTACATCTATGCATATTTGCCTCAGATGGTACAAAATCCTCATGCGGTCGCTCGAAAGCAACCATAGTGGGATTCGGGGCCCGAACCGCAATGGATCAAAGCCCCTAGAATCCTAAAAGTGAACAAAACCCAAGGCTGCCCACAGCCCTTGAGTGAAGAGAGACCTTATCGTGATTAAAGCTAGCTGAAAGGGTGCCACCGTAAAAAGGGCACCATGTTGAAAATGACTAAATACGTCACTGCCACTCAATGAAAAAGGACACCCCCAAGCCAATGAAAAAGGACACCCCCAAGCCAGGCGACTAGATCTACCCCCAAAAAAACTCTAAGCTGCTATGGTAGATCAATGCTCCTGCTACAACGGTCAAGTCAAGACTTACTACAGTGGAAGCCATCACGGTGGAAAAATGCTCCCGCTATAGTGGTCGAGCCAAGACCCGCTATGGTGGAAGCTGCCACGATAGATCTACACTCCCACTATAGTGGTTGAGCCGAGACTCGCTATAGTAGAAGCCACCATAATGGATCAATACTCCTGTTACCACGGTCAAGCCAAGACCCGCTACGGTGGAAGCCGTCACGACAAATCAATACTCCTGCTACAATGGGTCAAGCCAAGACCTGCTATAGTGAAAACTACCACGACAAATCCTTATGCCCGTTACAGTGATTGAGACAAGGCCCACTATAGTGGAGCCCCAAATTAGCACCCTCTCCTAGGAGAAGGAGAGCCCACCACCTACCTCTTGAAGCAGAAGAGGAGACAGTAATAAATAAAAGATAACTTCCTAAAGCCGAACCGAGAGGTAAAAGTAAATGGAGAAGAAAACCTCATGATGCGAAAGGGGGTGGTAAAAAATCAAAGAGGAAATGAACTCCCAAAGTGGAAGGGGGAGATAGGAGAAAAAACAAAGAAAAAAAGAAAGAACCTACTAAAGCAAAAGATGATAGAGGCAAAATCCACCATAGCAGAACCCTACTCTTGCTACGGTGGTCAAGGAAAATTTTATCATGATGGATTCGTATTTCTGCTATAGTGGTTGAGGCAAAATCTGCCACAATAGACCCCCTACTCCTGCTACATCAGTCAAGGCAAGATCTGCTATGTTAAACTCTATACCTATTATGGTAATTAATGATAAAATCACGCTACGGTAAACAAACCCGATACCAACACTTGGGAAAAACCATTATGAGAAGAACAAAGTCACTATAGGGCAGCACCCTCAACTCGATACGCCCAAATGAAGCAGAACCATGTAGCCAAACGACATACCTCAAAACCCCTACCGTAGCCCTAAAGCACACCTTCTCGGGGGAACAAATGATAGGAAAAATAATAGCGTTGCCAACTTACCCCACCACCTAAGCTGAGGAAGCCACATAAGCAAAGGCATGACAATTTATGCTAATCCTCTATAGTCACTGATAGGAAAATAATCCACCCTTGCCTGTGTCGACCCGTGAAAAAAGGCCAACAAGGCCCACTACTCACCTTTGCGTGTTGACATAAGGCCCGCATGCATCAAAAGTAGGCAGTATAGCTCAACATCCTCAGCTCCTCCTTATAGAGGAATGACATAGAGAGTCATCTCTTGCTTATCCCGAATAGGCCAGGAGCCTTGGTAAAGCATATCATCATAGTTATCCTCCAAAGGACATGGTCATTAGCTACCACCATCAATAATCCCTAAGCATGGTAAGGAACACCCTAACCCATCGTTGGCTTCATATCTCCCTTCGCTCAAGGATAAAACCCAAAACCCAATCCAAACAAGGGTAAGCAAGCTCTATCTAAACTCTTCTGAGCTCTTCTAAACTTTCTCCACCTACTCTACTGACTTGAACGTTATAGGGATCCTGTTGGGACATCTCCCTGACGTTGACCTCTTGTGCAGGCCCCAAGTGCGCCTAAGGAGCACCTCAGAGTGACACTAAACGCTTCCAAAAGGCCAAGACGCACCTCATGATGATTCCAAGATTACTTCAATAGATAGGCTACTACTGTGGATCAGTTGCCAAGAGCCTACAACACCTCGGGAGTCAACCTGTTGGAAATAATCCAAGTAGTTAAGATGATGATGAGATTAGTTTAGATTGAGGGTAAGATTTATTTAGATGTGATAGATTTTTTAGTGTTTTAAAATATCTGTATTTTATCTTTTAATCAATATAAATAGGTGCTCTTGGTTCATTCTAAAGCACTACAGATTGCTGATTGAAAGTACTCCTAGTGTCCTCTACTATTCTCTTCTCCTTCTCCCTGAAGTTTTGCAGAAAAGCCAATAGTGGTATCAGAGCCTGGTTCAAAGAAAATAAAAAAGAGTACATCGGTCAAAAATAAGGAAAGACTAGTAGATCCAGAAAAAAGAAAAAGAAAAAGAAAAAAAAGAAGATAGTAGAAAATGGTTTTGTTGAGTATGATCTGCAGGATCCTAAGATTACTAAGGATCAAAAGCATCAGATGAATGAAAATATGCAAAGAGATGCAAAAGCCCTCTATATGCTATAACAAGCAATAGATGATTTATTATTTTCCTGAATCACGATGGCATCAATATCAACAAAAGCTTGAGAGATATTAAAAAATGTGTTTGGAAGTATAGAAAAGGTAAAAATCCAAAAATTCTTTGTCATGAATTTGAAACACTTATAATGAAAGATTTGGAATCGATTGTTGTTTTCTTCTCAAAAGTTTCTTCTATTATGAATCAAATGAGGTCTTATGGTGAAAATATAAAAGATCAAATTGTATTAGAAAAAGTTTTACGAAGTTTATCTCCAAAATTTGATATGATCTCTAATGTTATAGAAGAAGCTAAAGATACAAGTATATTATCTATTGATGAATTAATGGGTTCTCTTTTAGTTTATGAACAAAAAGTGAACAGATCTTCAGATGAAACTTTGGAACATGTTCTTCAAATGAAGATAAATCATAAGAAGGATTAAAAAGAGAATTCAGAAATCGGATCTCAAGGGAGAGATCAAAAGGACAAAGGATAAGGCCAATCAAATGAAGATAACAAAGAAACTCAAAAATATTTTTATTACAAAAAAATAGGACATATTAAAAAGATTGTTGGTACAAAAATAAAAATCCAAATATTTCTCTATGTTCTTATTGTAGAAAATATAGATATTTTGAAAAAGACTATTGGAACAAAAATCAAACTATCATGAGGAAAGCAATGATGACAAAAGAGATGAAGAAAATATTTTCTTTATAGCATCTAATGAAGAATATTCTAGATTTGTTTGATTTTTGGATAGTGGATGTAGTAATCATATGACATGAGATAAAAGTCTATTTCAGAAGCTTGATGATTCGATCAGATCTACTGTGCAGATGGGAAATGGTAAAAGGTTCAAGTAAAAGGAAAAAGAACAGTTGCTGTGAACACAAAGTATGGTAAAAAAATTATTGATGATGTGTTATTTATTCCTGATTTAAAATAAAATCTTATTAGTATAGGACAACTAATTAGAAAAGGATATTATGTTATTTTTATGATAAAATATACCTAATTTATGAAAAGAAAATCAGTAAATTGATAGCAACTACAAGGATGACAAAAAATAAGATATTTGTCTTATTATTTTTGGATTTTGCTATCCTACTGATGAATCAACGTTATGACATAAAAATTATGATCATCTAAATTTATGTGGATCTATGCAAATTATCTCAGATGATGTAGGTTATAATATTGATGACACACACATGTACAGAAAATAGGTGAAGCTCTAAACTCCAAGGACAATAATGAAAGTACACATACAGGGTTGGTAGAAATTTATGATGATATGAATAAAGCTAAGAGAAAAAAAAGAAAGAGAAAACTTCCGCATACAAAGGGATTCAATCCTACAAATATAAAGTCTCCATCATATCATCACATATGGCTACCGAAAAGAAAAATGTCAAGAGAAAGGATAAACGATTTCAGGTCAGAAGTTCTTAAAGATCTATGGATAGAGAAAAAACATAAGACAATTGCTGCAACAACGAAGATCAACTTATCGACATCTTCACAAAAATTTTGACAAAGAAAATATTTCTTTGAAAATAATTTTAAATATAACTACTTGAATTAAGGGAGTGTGTTGGAAATAATCTAAGTAGTTAAGATGATGATGAGATTAGTTTAGATGAAGGTAAGATTTATTTAGATGTGATAGATTTTTTAGTATTTTAAAATATCTATATTTTATCTTTTAATCAATATAAATATGTGCTCTTGGTTCATTCCAGAGCACTGCAGACTGTTGATTGAAAGTAATCTACCACCTCAACTACCTACTCAGGTCGCATCTTCCTCACGGTGCGAGCTCTCAAGATACACAAGTGCTTTTGCGATCGAACTAGACCATTGTTAACTCTCCAATAAACAATACCAACATAACAACAAATATATATATCGAGGGCAATATTTTTCTAAAATCCAGGAAAAGTCGAAAACAAAAGCCCTAGTCATGCCCTGTGGATGGTGTGACCAAGGAGATCAGCTGTCTTGCTTTTCGTTGCATGCGTTCAACGAGAAAATTTACTACCTCGGTAACCCAATCTATTAAGTCATTATATTTATTTTGTGAAATATTTCATTCAATTTTATATTTTGGGTATTTCACACCGTTGATTGGCATTCTTCTTCGTTGCTAATCTTCCTGTGAATATGCTTAATGGAGATTACATTGGAGATGATTATTGTTAATTGTCCATAATGATATACTTCGAAATTATTCAGAAAGAACGTAACTATTGTTTCCTCTCCAAAAATTCTAATATATTTACTCAATCTTTATATCAGAATGACTTTTCTTTAAATTATTCATTTTTTTCTCTTTGGTGATACAAAAAATTTTTTTTTGGTAAGTTTTTGGTGATACAAAAGATTGTTGTAAAACTACAAGTGGGATTAACCAAAAATATTGATAGCCCCTTATTTTGATTTTTTACCTTAGGGATGCCTTATATTTTAATATATCAATATTAACCCTCCTTCTTTCGTATATCAATTTATTTTTGGATCAGTTTAATGAACTAAGGATTAGTTCAACAAATTAAATTAAACAAAAAAGGATGAAAACAAAATGAAATTTATAATTCTATAAAAAATAAAAAAATAAAACATTTGTTTAGAAGGTTTAAAAATCTTGATTTTACTCCTTATGTTTTTCTAATAATATTTAAGAATATATAAATATTTAAAAAACAAGTTTTACTATTATTTATCATTACCATCAATTAGTTTTTAATTATGATGGTGTTATGAATACTTTCAACTAGTGAGTCGGCCTAATTGGTTCACTGTCAAAGGTGCAAGCTCATCCTGGTGCCTCTTCCTAGCTGAGGTGGGACTTGGCGAGGTGAGACCACATAGGCTGTCTAGTTAAAAGTCGTTCTACTAGTAAGGACTCAGTTCGAGGTGGTTGGGTAAGCATACTAAAATCTTCCTGGTTGTAAGGTTCCTCCCTGTTGGCTGGGTCATCCTTTGGTAACCAAGTTTCTTTGGGATGTCAGCGTTCCTGCATGACAAGTCAGCACTAGTGGTTACTCGGTGTGGCCCCTCTGATGCTTCAGTTAGTGAAGGCGAGAAAATAGCAGTATATGCTATATGATTGAATTTGTGTCTAGAGAACCCCCCTTAATATGAGTTGTTGGGTCCCTTTTATACCTTATTCCTAGGCCTATTTACTGGTTGGCCCAGGATAACATTAGGTTGACTATCCGATCATGATATAAGAAATCTCTCTGGCCTCTGCTCCTAATAAGGTATGACAGTTATTGCCAAGCATTGATGTAGGACACATCGGGACACGTTATGGTGCCATTTTAAGGTTGGTGACTTAGAGCCCTATTTAGGTGTCAACCTATATGGTAGATGAACTGGCATAGAGCAAAATCATATCTATCATTTGCGCTTGTATAGTTCGGATGCATGCCCTTTTATTAGGCATGCACCTTGATGGAAGTCTTTTGGTTGGGTGTATGGTTCAGAAGCGCATCAGCTCGACTAAGGTATAGTCCTGGGGTCATAATGCCGATATGCATGGCTCAAGATTATGTAGACTCCATCAAGATATAGCCCTCAAGGCTTCACGCCGAGGTGCATAGCTCAGGAGCAAATCCTTTTTAACTACATTCATCTGAGGTGTAGGCCTGGGTCTTCATGTTAAGGTGCATGGCTATGGAGCATGTAAGCTCAGCCTAGGTGCAGCCCTTGGGGCTTCACACCAAGGTGCACAGCTAAGGAGCGCATAGGTTCAGCCTAGGTACAACTCTTAGGTCTTCATGCCGAGGTGCATAACTTGGAAGTACATAGACTTGGCCAAGGTGCAGCCCTCAGGTCTTCACACCAAGGTACATGGCTCGAGAGTGAGTCCTTTTTAACTCCACTCATCTAAGGTGTAAGCCTCGATCTTCATCTTGAGGTGCATGGCTAGGGGGCATATGAGCTCAGCCTAGGTGCAATCCTCGGGGCTTTATACTGAGGTGCATGGCTAGGGAGCGCATAAGCTCAGTCTAGGTGTAGCCATCAGGTCTTCAAGCAGAGGTGCATGGCTCAGGAGTACATAGACTCCACCGAGGTGCAGCCCTCAAGGCTTCATACAAAGGTGCATGGCTCGAGAATAAGTCCTTTTGAACTCCACTCATACGAGGTGTAGGTCTCAGGTCTTTATGCTAAGGTGCATGGCTAGGGAGTGCATAGGCTCGACCTATATGCAGCATTCAGGTCTTCATGCCAAGGTGCACAACTAGGGAGCACATAGGCTCGACCTAGGTGCAACTCTTGAGGAACATAGCTTGGCCTTATCGAAGTAGAGGACTGGGCCCATCTCCGACTAGTTGAAGCGGGGGTCTGAATCCATTCGTAGGTTTGGCTCAACCTTTTTAAGTTGGGAGACTAGATTTGCCTAGGGTTGGATTCATCCATGTTGAAGGTGGTTTTTGTTATTGTGAGGCATTATGCTTGGGATGTGATGTGCCACCTTATCCTAATCGCTTACACACCTTTTTGTGGGATCCTCCTTCTTGGGCTTGATCTGCTTAGGGATCAAAGCGCCCCTTTTTAGCTTCTGGTGCCTTTGCGATTGCGTTGGAGTAGGTGATACGATTTTCACCATCATTGCTCATGTGGTCCCTAAGCATACTATTATGTCAAACCAATGCCTATATATGGTATTCTCTTGTTCTTCTTCCTCCATCGCTGCTTTTGTTGTTGGTCATCAAACACTCCAATGCGAACTAAGATGTCTCTCTCTCTAACAAGACTCCATCTTCTACCACCAAGATATCCTCTTATGGTCACTCCCTTTCGATTGCTTTCCGCCTGGTTACTCAGCGTCGACGGGGTGCTGGAAGGCCGACCACCTCCTCTCGAAGGGTGGTCAGGTGAGCTCCTCATCCATGGGGAGTGAGTCTTTTGAGGCTCCTGAGGTCTTGTGAGACCTGGTTCAGATGAAGGAGGCCCACGACGGTAGTTTCATAGTGACCTCACTATAGTTATAGGAACTATGCAACCACTTTCAGGTTCTGTCGGGATTTGTTCTATTCGTCCCTTGGAGTGAGGTTCGCTTATTCCATCAGCTCTCCCAGGGGTTTTGCCTCTCGATCAATGCTATGGAGGTGGGATTGTGCCTCCCTCTTCCTTCGGTGGTGATCTCCTGTTTGAGATATTGGCAGATTTTACCTTCCCAGATAGCACCAAATTTGTGGCGCTTCCTAAGGGTCTTCCTCAAGGTGTGCGACGATGTGGAGGTGGCACTATCTTGCGATTCTTCTTCTCATGCTTTTGACTGAGTCTAAGGTCGGGCACTTATTACTTGTCCCACATGGTTTAAAATAAGTGGATTGGCCCCCTGTAGCAAGGGGTGGAGGAGCTGCTTCTTCATTGTCAACGGGAGCCAAGATTGGGGCTTCCTAGTGGTGTTGGCAGTGCACACTATCAACAATGCATTACCCCTTCTATCCTCAGGTGAAGCCGAGGCCTTGGAGAAGATATAGGAGTTCTTCTCATCTGGGGCTACGGAGCGTGAGGAGGAAGTCTGTTCGGTGGAGGCCACTCCTCCTTCAGCCCCATTTGGTATGGTTGTTTTTCTTCTATCAGCTCTTTCTCACTTGTTTCTAACTCCTATTCTATGGTCCTCTAGCAAGCATGAATCTTCAAGAACCTTTCTACTCCGCTTTCGGGTACAGTGAGGGCCTATCGATAGGGTGAATGATGGTCATGGGGCTGGGGTTCCTCTCATGGCCCTTCTATCGGGGCCTCTAGATGCTCTGAGGCTTGCACTTATTGGGAAACCTCAGTAGGAGCATCACATATGCAGCGAAAACCAAAATAAAAATTGATTCCCCACGCAGATCAAATCATCATGCAAAATATTGAGGTCGCGAGAAAAACCACAAAAACTGAAAAGTCACGATGTGTGAGAGAGATTGATTTTGCATAGGGAGATCGTATATCCCTGTATTCCAGATCCGGATGGAGAAGATGAAGGAAGTTAAGTATCCTCCTCTCTAGCGATACCTACACAATGGATTTCTATAGCAAAACTCCTCCAATATGATCTCACAACTCTTGTGCAGAGGAAGGAAGGAGAATATGAGGGGAGGCCAAAGTTGCAGCCTATCAACCATGAATCTCCCCTCCTATTTATAGAGAGCCACAAAAAAACCCTATGACTCCTTCTTTAGTGGATATTGGATCTCCATCCAATTACCACTAACCTTACATTATTGGATCTCTATTCAATAATCTCTTTAGGCCTCTAATTAGGACTTAATCAAGGAGCCTATCAGCATAGGGTCTCATCTAATGAGAATAAGGGCTAATTAGATCTTCATATAATCTTCTATTCGCTGAAGCATCCACCATATATGTGTAACCCTCTAGGCTCGATATCGAGCTAGTCGTGAGTCACTCCCATCAGAACTCCTTCTGATATAGTGAATTATTACCCCAATAATAATTCACTCGACTCATCGATTATGGACGTACTAAGTCACTACGCCATAGTCCCCAGACGGTACAGGGGGATCGAATCCATTGGACTTGTCTGTCCACAGTTACCATGTATCTATAATCCCTCATCCAACTAATATCCCAGAGATCGTATATTGGATATGGTACTATCAGGTCATATACGTAATTCGTCATAGTCTTGCTCTAATCGGATTCTCCCAGAAAACTCTTTCTCTCTCAATCTGAATAACTCTGGCCAGGGATTTGTCTAAGCAAGCACATATAAGATATTTCTCTCATAATACTAAGAGTGGATGATCCTCTATTAATACTTAAGTGCCTTCGTAAGATTGGCTACCAATCCCGATGACCAGTTGTACTAGATTTGAAACTTTTTAAACCTACAAGTCTGGTGTCAAAGAAAGGAGTACTCATACAAGGCATCCTTGGTGTCTCAAGTCTAAGGACCAGATACATAATTGAGATTATAGAATTACTGTCTGACACTAGGTATCATTAACCATATAGCATTTCATAAGTGGATCAATTAGTGAACTCATTCTCCAATGAGCACCTGTATTATATCCTTAGTGTCTCCACACAAATGGTTATGAGACCAACCACCTCTATCATATGGACGGGTATATAGTACACCGGTCTATCTGGTTATCTCGATGTCCCTCTCAAGTAACCTATGACTGGGATTATTTAGGATCTATATTTAAAGGTGAATCGATATCATTATCGTGATCTCATCACGATCCGATTCCTATTGCACAGAACCAAAGATATCATAGTATATATATGTTAATATAATGTGAGAATATGTTAATATTAATCATAAGCAAAAAAATTACACAGTGTCACACATGCCATCACTCACATGATTGGCTTGTAGGGCACCTGTAACTAGTAGCACTGACCTGTTTGAGTGGGACTAGCAACCCCTAGCAAGGATTCTAACTTCATCGAGGTCCTCAGGGGAGCGTGACGTGACGAGCCTACATCCTTACAAGAGGTGTTGGGGGGTCCTTGCTAAGTCCCTAGAGCCACTACTTATGGAGGACTCACTACTACCCGCGGCGACAGAGATGGCTCCAACTCTTGGGCCAAGATTGCCCGTGGGGGCGGAGGCCTCTCAAGGGCCACTGATAGGACCCCAACAGGGTCGGGTCCTATTCCATTGAGTCATATCTCTTATCAATCATATTTGTCGATCTAGTCAAACCAATTAGGTGATAATTGAGTCGACTAGAAGTCCATTAATAAGGAGTCCCAGTTTAGTAGGACTCTTGATAAGATTTCAGGGTTAGAAGGGCTCTTAGTGAAACCCTATAATTAAGCATGTAACCATCTTATTTTTTATCAAGAAAAACTATTTTGATTTTAGCCATTGGCTAAAACCCTAGGAGGGTCAATCCCCTATAGTGATCAAGGAGGTTTGATCCCTTATAGAGATCGTTTATCCCTTCTTCTCTTTAATAGAAACCTAAGGGTTCCTATAATCTAGTATCAGAGTGGCATTCCTTGGCATTCTCACTGCTACTATTCATCAATTCCACCACTGCCCCTACTACCTTCATCTGTTGTCGTCCAATATCTCCACCGTCACCCCTGCCACCTTCAACTACTACCGCCAACTGCCAACCTAGATTGTAGCCGTCGACCTCCATATCCTATTACTACAACCACTACCATCTAACCCTAGATTCCAGCCACCTTCACCAATAACTTGTTGGTGCCATCTAACCCTAGATTGTTGTTGCCATCGCCTCCATCTCTTGTTGTTGTCGTTGCTATCACTTATCCCAAGGTACGATCACCCCTCTCACAAGCTTGCTATGCACAAAATCTCATGCACTTGACTTAACAATAGAAGGACTTAAAACATCACTAATATGCAATCTTATGCGATGGTCACCAATGATGTAAGGGACATTAAGTTTGAAGCATTCAAGACTAGCATGGAGGAGAAGTGGTAAGAAATCCTTAATGAATTCACAATGCGTCTAGCAGGAAGCCCCATCAAATCTCAGCCTAGTGAAAGCTCTAACACCAAAGCAATCTGATCCGAGGATGATGATCAAGAGCTGGACACCGGACATCTATGCATGAGGGTGAAGTTTTCTAGATAGGAGGATGGAGACCCAATCGATTGGATTTCTCATGTTGACAAGTTTTTCCATTTTCACAAGACCCTGGAAAAATCTAAGGTGAACATAGCTTCCATGCAACTCGAAGAGGATGCAATTCAATGGTATGATTGGTACAAACGTAAATATGAAATACTCATGTGGGAGCGATTCAAGAGTGGGCTGCTGATCCATTTCCGGCCATCAGAGTATAAGAACATAGACGGACAACTTGTAAAGATCCATCAAACCTCCACCATACAAGAATACCAAAGTAGGTTTGAATATCTTTTAAATCAAACCCGAGACTTGTCTGAAAGATAATTGTTAGGTACATTCATTGAAAGACTCAACCCGAAAATTTAATGCGAAGTTAAAGTCCATCAACCGTGCACCTTGAAGGCTGTCATATCTTTTGCTTGCATATATAAGGAAAGGCTTAACATGGACAACCGCAGGGCCAAGAGCATGAACAAACCAACAACAACCAAGCCGCTGGCTCCACTTGTTGCCAACCAAAATCCTAAGCCAAAGAAGCTTACCTGAGAAGAACTCTGAGAAAGGTCAGCCAAGGGACTATGTTGGTAATGCAATGAATATTAAAGTAGAGATCACCACTGCAAACAAGGGAAACTCTTGATGATTGAGCCAATTACGAACAAGAAGCTGAGGATAGGGATCCAAAACTCGAGGAGGAAGAAATAGAGGAAGAAGCATAACCGGCCACCAACACTATGTCTTGCCGGCTATGCCAACCCGCAAACAATGAAGATTGGAGGATTTCTCAAACATCATCCAGTAACAATCTTGATCGATACATGTAGCACTAATAATTTTATAGATAACAAGGTTGCTTCCCGGTTGGCCTACCAAACTGAAGATTATGATAAATTCGAGGAAAAGATAGCAGATGGCCGAATATTAACTTGCAACAACAAGTGTCCAAGAGTGAAACTGATCATGCAAGGCTAGGAAATAATTATGGACTTCTTTTTGTTGCCATTGGAAAATTATGAAGTGGTGCTCAACATTAAATGGTTAACAACCCCAGGTGATATTTCTTAGAATTTCTCTAAGCTAACCATAAAGTTTTTCATTAATGAAAGACAAGTGACCCAAAGCGGCAAGTGTGTGTTAGGATCAATTGGCACTAAGAGGGAGGGGGAGAATTAGTGCAAGAGAAATAGTGCTCGATTTAAAAATCTTACTTATGTAAAGTAAAGAGTGAACAATAGAAGCTTCTTTTTATATTTCAATAGAACCGATTAGAAACTAATTTAAAGAGGTTGAGAGATTGAAACTTTGTATCTAACTATCAAGTATTTAAGAGCAATCAAAAGTAAAATAAAAATAATTAAAGCACACACATAGTTATAGTGGTTCGACCTCAACCTCACCTACGTCCACTCCCGAGTCCTCTTTCCTAAGGTCCACCAGCATCCACTATCAATCTTCTTTGAGTGAAGATCAAACCCTTAAAGTTTCATCTCTTCTTTTACCAAGCTTAAGAGATGAACCTTACAATCTTACAAGGGAGAACTATAAGTTTTACAAGACTTTCCTCTCTCCCTTATCCCTTTTCTTTTTCTTATAATTTTTGCACATAATTTATCATATAATTTTTAGCCCAAAATTCTGGTATGAAATATAAGAAAACTTGGGTATTTAGAGACCCGAAGTGGTTTTAGTTTAGAGCTAAAATTTTAAAATATACTTGAAAAATCTGGGTACGGGCGATACAACCATCGTTTGGGCGGTACGACCGTCGCTCACCTACGATACAACCATCAAAAAACTTGAAAAAGTTATTCCCTCTACTTTTCCAATTCTGACTTATACCTTCTATTGACCAGTTCTCAAGTCAACCAACTGAGCTCGACCTGGGCTCAACCCACTCTCCACAATGGACCCGATTTACCTTATTTGAGTTAATTTGGATCCCTTCCAAATCTATCTCAAACAGGACTCAACCTTAATGATGCTAACTATGACTTAATTAATTATAATAAATATGACTAATAAATCCAATCAAGACCTTCCGAACTCCTGGCAAGTATTTTGACTACCCCCGATAATCCTCCAGCGAGTCTCAGTCTTCTTTCAATGAACTCCATTGCGTCATCCTGGTAAGCTCCCGATACCCTCGACACTCCCGACTTACTCCAAGCGAGTTCCCAACCAACCACATCGTCCTTATTCCGACCCGATATCTGGACTTGACTTTGGCTAAACCTCTGATTATAATTTTCTCTCAATTATAATTAATCCTGCATCAATCAACTCTAATAATCTTATTAAATTAATAACTCATTAATTGATTATATATATATATATATATATATGATATTTTATAGTCAAATTTTATCCTCTGAAACTCAAACTGGATATAAAAAAGAACTTCCAACACAATGTCTCTGGGTGCAGAAAATCAATCACAAATTAACATATTTCACCACTATATAAAGGATTATGAAAAAGTTGAAAAAGATCAACTTAAACTAAGCCAAATTATGTCATATTCTGGGAATAGTTGTAAAGGCCTACAAAGTTATTCCAGATACTTATTGAAATTGTAGGTCTCTACAAGTTCACTTAGACTATTATTTGAAAATAATATAAAATAAATCAATCTTATGTCCCTTTTTTGTCAAATTTTATGCAGTGAAGGTGGTCACTCAAAAGAACCTTCTCGCAAACTATACTCATTTTTTGGATGCGTTTTGATACTAATGAAGCATGTCACAGTTGTGATGAACATTTAGTTATATACAATAAAATAAAGATCCTCTTAAGAGTTCAAAATTTTAGCTGATATATTTTTATAAAATATTAATTTATTTATTTGATAAAAGTTTTAATTCTTTATCATAAGATCCTGGACCGAATTCCATCTTCATCATTGATCCCTTGAAAAAAAAAATCAAAAGCTAAAAAGGATAATTTTGCACGCAGTCAATTGTCTAATACTATAGAAAATTGTTTGAAGCCTTTACGGTCATCTTTAGAGTTTCAAATCTACGGGGTTTTGTAAGGCCATTTACAAAAATATTATAATTAATTTAATCTTAAGTCCTCTGTTTTTAATTTACCTAAAATATTAATATAATAATAATTTAATAGATGTTACCAATGATTGAGATTTTTAAATCTCATTCAATATTTTTTTTTCATACAAAATGTTAATCTTTTAGTATGCTACCGGGCTCCATTTTTTATTGAATGATGATAAATCAGACCCACTTGCTACAGACTAAGTTTCTAAAGTGGGCATTTAAAATATTGGTTAGTGACGGCATGCAACATTCACTTTCAAAGGTTAAAAGTTTAAAATCTTTAAAAATATTTTTGAACTTTATCCATTAATTTTTTTAACCAAAATATTAATCCATTGATTATGTACTATATTGACCAGCCAAAGATTGACAATTTGAAATCAATTTGATTATTTTTTATTTCAGCTGTCTTAGCTAATAAAATTTTTGATTCTTGATAGTAAAGCCCTAAATCAAATCTTCGTCTTCATCAATTAGGTCTGGAAGAAATACTATAAACAAGTATAATAACAAAATTAGAATATCAATATATAATTATCCCTATTGATTTAACCAAAAAAACTAAATAGGAAGACTTCTATGTTAATTACAGTATTTTGGGCACCTTCACTAATACAATGTAAATCAATATACAAATGAATTTGAACATAATAGAATCCAGCTTACATAAATAAATAAAATTTGAAATATATATTTTTATTGATTTAGGAACAAGAACAAATAAATAGAAAGGTTTCCGTGTCAATTATAGTATTTTTCAAAGGTTTGCAATGTTTTAGAAATCAGTCAATCTATTCAAGAATATTATAACTAAAAATTAGATCAGTCTAAAATCAATTAACCAATTTTAGGAAACTACTATTATGTCATGTCAATAATATTTTAGGAAGTATAAAAAAGTGAGGATACTTCCTAAAAAATATGAAAAATAGGGGTATCTTGATAGGACCCTGACAAAGTTAGGTCTTCATCTATTGAGTCATCTCCTTTATTGAGTCATGTTGGCCAGTCCAGTTAAATCAATTACAAGTCTTAGTAGTTGTTAGAATATATTTGATTAGGAGTCCTAATAGGAGTTGGAGTCTATTTGATTATGAGTTCTAGTATGAGTTAGAGTTTATTTGATTAAGAGTCCTAGTAAGAGTTGGCCTCAGCTAAGAGTCTTTATAAATAGGGTTGTAACTATTTCTTTTTAAGTAATCAAGGGAAAAAAATATTTTAGCCTATTGGCCAAAACCCTAGAATGTGTCGATCCCCTATATAGATCAAGGAGGCTGATCCCCTTAAAGTGATCGTTTATCCCCCCTTTTTTATTTCCATCCATAATAGAACCCTAGAGGTATCTATCATCTAGAATCAGAGCAGCGTTCTTGACGTTCGCTATTTATCCACTACATCACTGCCCCTATAGCGATCGTTTATATTCGATAGAAATCTTTGGGTTCCTATCATTTGGCATTAGAGCAATGTTCCTATGCACTTTTGCTGTTGTCATTCATCTACACCTCTGTTGTCACCCTTTCCATCGTCGTCATCGTCGTTGCACCTATCACCTTGCTGTAGTTTCTCACCATCTTCATTGTAGCTATCATCAGCCAAAAAAAAGAAGAAAATAAAGAAAAAAAGAGAAGAAGAAAGGGTTGAATCGGCTATTAGCCCCTCCTGCTCGAGAAAGAAAGGGCCACGCTGTTAGCCATGCCTGTCGCTCTTCCCCTATTGTCACCCACCACTGCTAACTGCTCATGCTGCCTTTCCCCATTGCCACTGATCCTGTTGCTGCCACCTCTCTCAACTTCTTTATCTTCCTCTGCCAACCACATTGTTGTTGGTTGCCGACGCTGCCACTTGCAGCCACGCAACCACCGACCGCTGCTATCCCTCTCCTGCATCAGTCGCACCCTATCGCCAATGCCCCTGCTGCTCCGTGATGTTGATCGAATCCCTAACGCTACTACTTTCCTCTACCACTCGCAGCTGCTAACTACCGTTGTCCCTTCCCTATCGTCGCCCCTGCCACTACTGCCACCACCCTCTCCTTCAGCCTTCTTCTGTCTGACACCACCATCGCCTCCACTGCTCTTCCCCTTCTCCCTGTTAGAAATGGAAATGAGAGAATAAAAGCTTGATATTATTGATAAATGCATCGTCTATTTATACAGGGATGAGGAAAGATTTCCCTCAACTAATGAAGATTTCCCTCAACTAATGAAAATTTTCCTCAACTAATGAACGAGATTGGCTCATTCAGTTATAGAGTTGGCGGTAGACTTAGTCAGCTAACATGCCCCCGCAAGATCGAGCTTCTGTCAAGGATGCCGATCTTGGACCGATGCAATAAAAAGGGCTTGCGAGCTAAAAACTTTGTGAGGGAGTCAGCAAGTTGATCAGCCGTGTGAACATGAGAAACACGAAGCTGCTAACGAGCAACTTGATCCCGCACAAAATGAAAGTCGATAGCCACATGCTTCATGCGAGAGTGAAAAACCGGGTTCGCACAGAGGTAAGTTGCATCAAGGTTATCACAATAAATAATAGGTAGAGTAGAAGAAGAAACGTGAAGCTCCTTAAGCAAGTTGGAGATCCAAATGAGTTCAGCAGCAGCAGCAGCTATAGCTCGATATTCGATTCAAGAGACTGCAATCTTTTGTTTCTTAGAACTCCAGCTGATCGGATTAGCACTAAGAAAAATAATATAGCCAGATGTGGAGGTTCGATCGTTAACATTGCCGGCCCAATCAACATCAGCAAAGACATGAAGCTGAGAGGGAGAATGTTTGCGAAGAAAAATACCATGATCAATAGTCCCTTTAAGATAACGCAAAACGCGTTTGGTGATCAATGGAGAGCAGATGACCGATGTATGAACTGAGACAGTTTATTAACTGCAAAGGAAATATTCGGGCGAGTAAGGGCAAGATATTGTAGGGAGCCAACTACCTGTCGAAACTGAGTAGGGTCCGTAGCAGGACTACCATCACATAACTTCAGTGATTCACTGGAGGATAGAGGAGTGGCAACCTCTTTTGCATCCGCCGTCTTGAACAACAAATCAAGAATATACTTTCTCTGTGAGAGAAAGAGACCAGAAGACGTAGATGTAGCCTCGACTCCGAGAAAATAATTTAGGTGACCAAGATCTTTAAGAGAGAATCGGTCGGCCAATTGCTGAATAAATGCTTGAACCGCCATAGAGTTATCACCGGTAATAATAATATCGTCCACATAAACCAGAAGATAGATAGTAAACCCATGTTGGTGGCGTAGAAAAAGAGAGACATCAGATTTAGAGTTAATGAAACCAACCAAGACAAGTAGAGACCAAGCTCGATACCAGCTCGTGGAGCTAAGGCCATAAATGGCTTTTCGTAATTTACAGACATGCCGGAGATACTAAACATGTATAAAACCTAGAGGCTGTTACATGAAAACATCTTCAGTAAGTGTTCCTTGCAAAAAAGCATTGTTAACATCGAGTTGGCGTAAGCACCAGTCGTTGGAGACAACCAAACTCAGGATAAGCCGAATGGTAGTAGGTTTGACGACAGACTAAATGTCTCGGTGTAGTCAAGACCGGACGTTGATGAAAACCTTTAGCCACAAGTCGAGCTTTATAGTGAGCAATCGAGCCATCGTGGTTTCGCTTAATGCGATAGACCCACTTACACCCTATAATGTTTTGCGTGGGGTGAGAGGGGTGAGAGTCCATGTACCATTACGAAGAAGCGCATCATACTCATCACTCATGGTCACGCGTGTGAGAATTTTGGGCTTGAGTAAAAGATGATGGTTCAAGATAGGCTAAAGAAGAGTTGGTTGACATGTAAATTAAGAACTTGACGGGGTTTAAAGATACCACTTTTGGAACGGGTTTGCATTGGATGGCTTGAGACGATAGGAGTAGCAGAGGGTAAGGATTGAGGGTGATCACTACTGGAGGTGGACGCAGGGACTACAGAGGAACCAAGACAAGGTGAGGACAGAGGCATTGGCTGGAGGAGAGGAAGAAGCGGAGAAGAAGACGAAGGAGGAATGTGCGGAATCGAAATAACAAGTGAGTGTGGATCTTGTAGAGGCACGGGGGAGGAGAAGATGTATTAGAGGAACTCAATGGGATGGCACAATGACCTTGATCTCGAAAGGGAAAGACAGACTCCACAAAAGTAACATGTCTGGAGACAAATACCTTAGCAGATAGAGGATCATAACACCGAAAAGTATTATGTTCAAGAGAATATCCGATGAAAATACAAGGGCGAGATCAAGGCTGCAGTTTATGAGAATTGTAGGGGCATAACCAAGGATAACACAAACAGCCAAAAACTTTTAATGTGTGTAGGTTAGGGTATTTTTGAAATAGCTTTTCAAATGGTGACTGATACTGAAGAACTGGAGTGGGCATACGATTAATGAGGTACACCGCAGTTTGAAAGGCAACAGACCAGAAGGCATAGATGCTTGATGAAGCAGAGTTAGACCAGTTTCAACAACATGACGATGTTTACGTTCGGAACCAACCAGTTGAGGAGTATACGGAGGTGACTTAAGATGTTGAATACCACAAGTAGATAGATAAGATGCAAGAGCTTGATATTCACCTCCGCCATCAGAATAGATGGTTTTAATAGTAGTTTGAAAATAGTTCTCAACTAAGTTCTTAAATTTAGAGAATACAACAACGACATCAAATTTTTGACGAAGAGGATAGAACCATGTATACTTCATAAAATAATCTACGAAGACAATATAAAATCTAAACTTGTCAAAGGAAACAACCGATGTAGGACCCCAAACATCAGTATAAATAACCTCAAATGGCTTAGAGCAAGAAAGAGAGGAAGTACTAAAAGGTAATTGATGACTTTTATTACTAAGACAGACATTATAGTGAGTAAGAACATTGCTAGATTTAAAAACAGGAATAGAATAACGAGAAAATAATTTTTATTGAATAGAGTTTGAGGGATGACCAAGACGACGATGCCATATATCGACTGGAGCTGCAGTGGAAGTGTTTCGTGGTGGGTGAGAAACACTAGACGGCCATTCGTAGATGTTGTCTTTATTCGGGCCACGAACTAGAGATGCCCCCGTGCTCAAGTCCTTAACAAGAAAATAATCAGGAAAGAACTCAATAGAAGTATGATTTTGTTGACAAAATTGAGAGACAGAAATAAGATTTCTCTTGATGTGAGGGGCACACAAAACATTATGAAGTGTAAAAGAAGAGTCGTTAGAATGTAATGTCTTAGAACCAACATGAGTAATAGGGATTCGATTACCATCACCAACGATGACGTCTTCATGGCCGCCATAGCCATTATGGAGTGATAAATTCGGAGGTCAAAGGTGATATGGTGAGAAGCGCCAGAATCCACAATCCGCTTAGACGGACCTTGAAGAAGCGATCAGATATTTGCTTGAGGCCAAGTAGATGGTGGAAGACGCGATCGACAAACTTTGGCGGTGACCGATTTTGTCACACAATTGATGAACAAGTTGCGAGACATAGGTGGGCGGCGAGGTGAAAAAGAAACATTTGGACGAGAATTGACGAACGAAGGATATGGAGGAAGAAGTGATGGATGAAAACTCATAGTAGTGGGAGGTTGGGTGACTACACCTTTTGAAGTATTGTTGTGGTATTTACGGCTGGGCTTTTTGAGTTTTTGGGTGAACTGAGCTGTGATGGGAGGTTCTGACAAAGGTCCCGATAGCTTGGTGTCACGCTTTAAGTAAGCTTCATAATCCGTCAGCTTGTCATAAAGTTCTTCAAAGAGGATAGGAGAGTCACGCGCCTAAAGAGCAGCAGTAAGTTCTTTGTACTCAAGATTTAAGCCATTGAGCATGTGAACCAGTATCTCTTCATCAGTAAGAAGATGACCTATCAAAGCCAGGTCATCGATAATGACTTTGATATTTTGTAAGTAATCAGCAATACAACTTCCCTCTTGCTTGAGAGTCATAAGATTGGAGAGTAGTCCAAGCATGCGAGTCCGAGAGCGGTTTGCCAGGGTAGTCTGTAACTTGTTCCATGCTTCCGCAGCAGTGGTACAGGAGGTCATAAGAGGAGTGATGAATCCAGCAACAGAGGCCTGAATGGCTTGGAGAATTAGTCGATCCTGTCGAAGCCATAACTTGTAGGCAGAATTGGGTACTGGGCTAGGGTCTCCTGGGACATGAATCATAGCTGGTGGACAACTAAGTGAACCGTCAACATAACCCAATAAATCATAACCAAATAAGAGGTTAGAGAATTGAGCACGCCAAGAGGCATAATTGCCATTTTTAGATAACTTAAAGGGGATTAAAGATGCAGCATTAATGGAAATAAGACCGGACGATGAAACAGAATTATTAGTAGGAAAAAGAGTAGGAACATCAGAAGTAGATGAGAAAGACGTTAGGAAATCACAAAAGTCGTTGCACAGAGTTGAGAACAGTAACACAATTGATGACCAAGAAAAAGAAAAGAAGAAAAGAAAAAGAAAAGCAATTAATGGCTATAAAGTTGTAGGTAGTAGCATAGATCAGAAGGTGGCTAACAAAACTGAACTGAACAGAATAGTGTAGAAAACACCTGGTAGATACGGGAGTGAGTGGCAAATGAGAATATCCAACGGTAGTCCAATAGGTACAGGTGCAGCCGCAGATGGGAATTCGACTGCCTTACTATTGGAATACAGACACTGAAAGGGCAGAGAACGGTGGTAGCGACGTCGGCACACGAGGAGAAGCGCTCCTGCGTAGAGCTATAAACTGCTGTGGATCGGCTGGAGCTGTTTGCAGGTGATAGTAGATTTGAAAGATCCAGCAAGTAGCGTTGCCTCGGCAATGAGGTAGCAGTAGAGGAGGCAGCATGTAATGACAACTATTTTTCTGTCGTTTGACAAAGAGAATAATTTCTCTTATGGCTCTGATACCATGTTAGAAATGGAAATGAGAGAATAAAAACTTGATATTATTGATAAATACATCGTCTATTTATACAGGGATGAGGAAAGATTTCCCTCAACTAATGAAGATTTCCCTCAACTAATGAAGATTTTCCTCAACTAATGAACGAGATTGGCTCATTCAGTTATAGAGTTGGCGGTAGACTTAGTCAGCTAACACTCCCCTACTCCCTCTTCCTCAATTGCGAGGATAAGCCCAATCGCTACCTTCCAGCCTCGCTTCCACCAGCAGCACCTATTTTTCCTTACTGAGTGATCACTCCTCAGTGACTATAGTAGCCGCCTTCTTCCTCCCATGCTTCTTCCCTGCTTCTCCACCCCAACTGTCACCCGTCTCCTCCCACCAGTGTGTGTAGCAACAACAGTCACTGCCCTCATCTTTGTCCCTTCTTCCCTGCCCTTACCGTCATCGTTGTTCCCTTCCAACTGTAGCATAGGCCTCCTCTTCATCTCTAGTGTCTCGCCGCCACTATCAAAGCCCCCGCTGTTGTCGTTCGCTCCCCACACGATGCCATCCCCCCTTCAGTCACAGTAGCCGTGCAGCCTTGTCCTCAATTGCACTACAAAAAAAACAAGGCAGCAATCATCCCTCCTTGCATTGATTAAAATAGGGCAAATTCCAACCCTCAACCATTGCCATCTTCCTCCTTCACTAACCACACTAATGTTACCCTTTGCCTCTGTTCACCGCTGCCTCCTTTGCTAGTCGAACCAATGCTGCCCCCTTGTCTTTGTCCACTATTGTTATCTTCTTCCCCCATTGGTTACACTAGCGCTTCCCCCTTAATATGTTCATCGCACTACACCAGCACTACCCCCTGATCTGCTACAACGATCAATGTTGCCTCCCCGTGAATTATAGAAGTGATTTCTTCCCATAGATCACGACGCTACCTCCCCATGAATCGCAACAATGATTTCTTCCCACAGATAGCTGCCCTCCAGCTGTCGTCGTTGCAACCTCGATGTCCTCATCATTGTAGCATCACCACACCATCGCCTTCTGGCCACTAGCGTCACAGCAACAAATACCGAGTAGATGGTGCTGATATCCTTAACCCAATATCAAAAATAGGAACCGAACGTTATTGATCTATAATCTTATGCGATGACTACTGATGGTTCAATGGAAGCAAGATTTGAAGCCTCTGAAGCCCGAATAGAAGAAAGATTGCAGGAACTCTTTAGTGAATTCAAAAGAAGTCTATTAGATAGCCCCAATAAATCTCAACATAGTAAAGTTTCTAACCTCAATGGGAGTCGATCTGAAAAATATGATCAAGGGCAAGACGTAGGATACCTACGCATGAGAGTGGAATTCCCCAGATGGGAAGATGGAGATTTGACTAGTTAGGTCTTATGGGCTAAAAAGTTCTTTTACTTCCACAGAACTCCAGAAGAATCTAAGGTGGAAGTAGCTTCAAATCAACTTGATGGTGATACAGTCCGGTGGTATGATTTGTACGAGATCTATCACGGAGTCCCCTCATGGGGACAGTTCAAGAGAGAGCTCCTGATTCACTTCAGACCATCAGAGTATAAGAACATTAATGGATAGCTCACCAAAATCTGTCAGGCTTCCACAATAAAAGTAGTAGAGCATATTTGAGCGCCTGTCGAACCAAATCTGATATTGGTCTGAGAAATAATTGGTAAGAATATTTATCGAGGGACTTAATCCCAAGATTCGGTGTGATATTAAAGCTCGCCACCCCCACACCATGATGGCTGTCATATCATTCGCCCGCGTGCATGAAGAAAAAATTAATATAGTCACTCACTAAAATAGAAGCTTCAACATACAAGTAATCAGCAAGCCGCCCACCCCATCTATTCTCAACCAAAACTCGGACATCCAAAAGTCGACCCAAGAAGAACCTAAGGAAAGATCAACAAAGGATTTGTGCTTGCATTATGATAAAAACCGATGCACACAAGGGCAACTTCTGACGATTAAGCCAATTAAGGAGGAATAAAAAACTAGCAATGTGGATTCCGATCGGTAAGGCTGTGACAAACTTCTGATGATTGAGCCTATTAAGGAGGAATATAAGATAGACGATGTGAGATCCGATCATGAAGGTATGGATTATGATGAAGATATTGTCTATCACACAAACATTGCATACATTAAGTAGCTACTCTAACTTGCAACCCATAAAAATTGAAGGAATTTTAAAATATCAACTTGTTACTATTTTAATCGATACCGATAGTACTAATAATTTTATAGACAGAAAGTTTGTTGATCGATTGGTCTATCACATTTAAGGCTATGACAAATTCGAAGTCAAGGTTGCTGATGAACGAATCCTAACTTATGATAACAAGTGTCCAATGATAAAGCTGATCATATAGGACAAAGAACTACATGTGGATTTCTTTTTGATACATCGGGAAGACTTCAGAGAAGATTCCTCAAAAGAAGACAAGGAACTACTACTAGCCATTAGATGAAGAAGATTCTTCAGAAGACTACAATTATTACTAGACCAAACGACCGGCACATTGCTTATAGTAAGTGGAGATCCTACTTAATTGATCAAAGTGTTATGAAACATGGCAAATATTGAAGTGCTCCGGGAATTTGATGCTACTAAGCCTTGAGGACAAGGCTGATTTGAAGAGGGTGAGTCTGATAAGACCCTAACAGGGTTGAGTCCTCATTTATTGAGTCATGTTCTTTATTGACTCATGTTGGTCCATCTAGTCAAGTCAACTAGGAGTCCTAGTAGGAGTTGGAGTCTATTTGATTAAGAGTCCTAATATGAGTTGGACTCGGCTAAGAGTATCTATAAATAAGGCTGTAACTATTTCTTTTTAAGCAATCAAGAAAAGAATATGTTTTAGCAAAATCCTAAAAAGGCTAATCCCCTATAGAGATCAAGGAGGGTCAATCCTCTCTAGAGATCAAGGAGGTCGATTCCCTCAAATTGATTGTTTATCTCTCCTTTTTCATTTCTATCCATGATAGAACCCTAAAGGTTCCTATTATTTGGTATAAGAGTCGTGTCCTTAATGTCTCGTTGTTTATCCACTCCACCGTCATCCCTACAACGATCATTTATCTTCAATAGAAATCTTTGGACTCTTATCATATCTCTAGGAAAAACATCCAAAAAAATTCCAAAAAAAATATCACTAACTTGTTTCTTTTTTCAATTAAAAGAGAAAATACTTCTTGTGCAACAGTTAAATTTTTTAATTTAATTTTTATCATTATAAAGTTAACTTTTACACACTAAATAGAATATCATATATCTGCCAAATATATACGTTCAAGTTGAAGAATTACTTTGAAAAATAAGAAATAAACCACTAATATATTACAAAATCAGCAAAATCAAAACATTTCTCATCCATGACAAGTTACCCTATTCCTACATAATGGTTAAATCATATTATGCACACAAATATTTTCATTTCTAACCTAAATACGAGTATGATTATATACGCACTTATCATCATTTTGTATCTGAGATATTCAACAAATACAAAACTCTTGTGATATAGAAGTCATGTTATTCTTACAACACGATCGTCCTTTTAAAGTCGTATGTTTACTCCCACAAATGTTGTAGGGCTACATATTTTACCAATTAAGCGATAGTCAAATGTTGAAAACCTTAGAGATACGAAGCACTACTGCAATTGGAACTCGTCTAAAGTTAAACTATGATAAAAGAATCGAGATGTACACAAACGAGAACAGGCAAAACTAGAGGCAACTAAACTAGCATGGTACTCCTATCTGGACTTTTAGTCTTCTTCCAATTAAGGAGAACAAATGAAACATTGCTTGTGCTTCAAAAGTGTAACAAAAACCCACATGAACACCCTCTCTTCTTAAAAATTACAATATTTACGATTAATAACAACTACAAAAAAATATAATGTTATGCCAGATTTTGATGATTGCCTAATTTGGAAGATGATTTGGATTCAACTATACTTATTTTTTGAGAATGTTATAAGCTGATTAGCAGTGAGAGCACCTAAAAGTCTTATACTAAGATAGATTAGGCGGACATTCTCAACAAATTCTCTCTAATGCCTAAATTAATAATAGAATTTGAAAGATTCAAATAATGTTGAACTTTAAATTAATAATAGAATTTGAAATATATTTGTGATGAAATTCATTGAACTTTATATAATAGGACAAATGATGGCATGAATTGGGAAGTATACCAAATTGGTGATTCACAATGATGACCCAAATTATTCGAATATTTTTGCATTTAATTATATGATAAATTTAGATATTTTGAAAGGATCAAAAAAAAATTCATCGGTTCAAACATTATCTTGATAAAATCCTAGCATTTTATCTAAGAAAAGATATAGGGATTTGATTAAATAAATATTAAAATTGATTAATGATTTTGAGTTGTATTTTATTACTTTTACTTTGTAACATGTCCATCAAGTATGTGATAGGACTAGTATAAGAAATATTTGGCAAATGGTGTTACACCATATTATCCTCACCCAACTTCTTTTCAAAACAAGAAACATAAAAAATTAAATATATCTTAGAGCTTACTAATAAGTTCAAATTAAATATATCTTAGAGCTTACTAATAAGTTCAAGTGATAATCAATTAGGAATAAGGCTCAAACAATTAAGGAAATAGCTTCATAGAATATTGAACTTTTATAGAGTTTTACTTGTAACATTGAAGTTGAAGGAAAACTCAATCACCTACTGCAAACTTACTCTCACTATGATGCTTATCAGCTAGTTATATTATTCTAGCTTGTGAGATGATAGAATTTTATAGAATTCTATCGTTGGATTGATCACTAAAGGGGATCGACCTCCTTGGAATGTTATAGGGCTCCTCCCTCCTAGGTAGTCGGCCACAAAGGCTGAATAAAAGAGATATATTACTTGATGAAAAAGGGGAGTGACTACATGCTTTATATATGACTCTAAATCCTAACCCTAGAGAGACACCTCCCTTAAGTAAAATTTTTCTTTCATCGCCTAACCCTAGCCGACTTGCCCAATAAGGGAGTGGTAGCTAGGAGACTCCAACTCCTCCAAAGCTCCTCTCTCAAACCCTAATCGACCTGCCCAATAAGATGGGCGACGGCTAGGAGACTCCAATGCCTCCAAGACTCTTTCCCTAAGCCCTAGCTGACTTGCTTTATAAGATAAGAGGCGGCAAGGTAGGTTTTTTATTACAATCTCTCATGGTTATATTAATTGCTACTTGATTAAATAGGACCTGACCTTGCTAGGGTCCTATCAAACTCATCCTCTTTAGATCAACTTGTCTTCAAGGCTGAGGCTCCATAATTTTAGAAACCTAATCTTCAAGTCTTCATATAATTCCTAGTGGTATCTTCGACAAGTAAATTACTCCAATGCACCAGCATTTCAGTAGAAGGACGTTGGCAGTATATCACGATCTTGCAGTCAAGTATCGCCTGTGGTTGGACTTGGATGTCTCCATCAGCAATAGTGTTCGGCATTTGGCTTTGGACTGATTTGTTCTCTCCCAGCTTGAGTTTAGGCAGGACACATGGAAGACATGATAGATCTTAGCATCAGCAGGTAAGTCCTATACGCTACAGCTCCAATATGCTTCGTGATCTGGTAAGGCCCATAAAAGTGCAGAGATAACTTCACGGATGCATGTGTTAATTGAAGTTTGCTTGTATGGCTGGAGATGAAGAAAGACCCAATCTCCCACAGAGAACTCCCTTTTGCTTTATTGTGTGTCGACTTGCTGTTTCATCTTGGCTTGGCCGGTTGAAAGGTTATTCTTTAGTAATTGTAAGATTTTATCCTTATTAATTAACTCTCGATCGATCTAATCTATTCTGGCTAAGCCAATTACATATTTTGGTATTATAGGGGCCGACGGGCCATACACTGCTTCATATGGGGTACATTTAGTAGAAGAGTGATAGGTTGTATTATACCACCACTCAGTCCAAGGGAGTCATTTCGTCCATTCCTTTCGTCAGTCACTAGTGAAACATCTGAGGTATGCCTCTAAGCACCTGTTCACTACTTCAGTCTAGTCTATGGATGGTATGCTAAGCTCAACTTTAATTTGATGCCCTGCAACTGAAAGAACTCAGTCCAAAATTTACAAGTGATGACCCTATCACGATTGCTCACAATAGATCTAGGCATCTCATGTAATTTAACAATATTATCCAACCATTGTAAGGCATCCTTTTTCAGCAAGGATGTGAGGGGAGTACTAATCTTTCCATAATCCTTGATGAACTTGCAATAGTAGCCCATCAATCCGAGAAAACCATGCAACACCTTTATGTTCTTAGGTGTCGGCCAGCTTCGTATTGCCTTAATCTTTGAAGGGTCCACTGCTACACCTTCCTCTGAGATAATATGTCCAAGATATTCTACCTTCCATTGAAGAAAGTTACATTTTAATTGTTTGACAAAAAGAGTATGCTCTCGAAGAATCGTTAAAACAAGTCGTAAGTGACTGAGGTAATTATCAAATCAATGGCTATAAATAAGAATATCATTAAAGAAAACCAACATGAACTTATGAAGATAACTATGAAAAATATCATTCATAAGACTCTAAAAGGTAGAGGGAGCATTGGTGAGACCGAATGGCATTACCAAAAATTTATAGTGGCCATTGTGCATCTAAAAGGTAATCTTTGGTATGTCTTCTACGTGCACACAAATTTGGTGATATCCGGACCAAAAATCTAGCTTTGTGAAGACTTGTGCCCCTTTTAATTCATCAAGTAATTCATCCACCATGGGATAGGTTACTTGTCCTTGGCTATTATGTCATGGAGGGCTCGATAGTCTATACACATTTGTCACATTCCATCTTTCTTGCATACAAGGAGTACCAACGAAGAATAGGAGCTACAACTCGGCGGACGATCCCTTTTTCAGGCATCTCCTACATAATCTTCTTTATTTCATTCTTCTGAAGGTGAGGATAGTGATATGGTCGAGTATTTGCTAGTGAAAGAATCAGAATATGATGGTCGTGCAGTCGGGAAGGAGGTAGTCTTTGCGATTCGGTGAAGACGTCTGAAAATTCAGCAAGTATTTAGAGAAGGTTTAGGTCTTTAATTTTTGTCGAATCCCTCATATGTTGTTGTTGGAGTTACATCAGAAAGCTTATGTTTACTTTTTGCAAAACTTTCTTCATTCATTGTGTTGAAATCGTCATCACGTCACTCCCGCATTTCCCACGTAGGATCACCTATTTCCATTTGCTTAAAAACTTTATAATTAATTTTAAAAAATTTTAGAAAACATCACTTAATGTAGCCACCCATTCAATGTCAAAACTTTCTCATAATCATCAAGTGGTAGGAGGAAGAAATCTGCAACATCAACTATACGCATTGGCATCTATGATCGCACTTCAAAATTTTATCGTCGGCTATCTTAACATCAAACCTACTACAATCTTCAATATAAAGTGTCATCCGAGTAGCAACCTTTCTGTTCATGAAGTTATTGGTGCTCTCGATATCAATGAGGATGGTGATTGACTGCTATTTGAGTAGTTCTCCTACTTTCATTATCTATGGGTTTACATAGCCGGCAAGAGCATGCATCATGCAATCGGCTGATTGTGACTCCTCCTCTGTGTCCTACTCTTCATGCTCAAGGTCCTCCTCTTCAATAGGTTCGATCATGAGGAGCCTCCCTTTCTTATAATGATGTTCGCGGCTCCAGGGTTTATCGCAATGCCAACACATGTCTTTTGTAGATTTATCATGAAGTTCTTCTCTCGTTAATTCTTTTGGCTGAGAAAGTCGGCTAGCAGTAGGAGGGGCCAAAGGCCTAGGTTCTACTGGTCAGGTGATAACCCTAGTCCTCCAAAGGACTTGGTTCAATCCCTCTTCTTGGAGTCGTGCGAAGGAGATAGCCTCTATTAGTGTGTATAGTTGTCGCACCTTGACTTCTCCCCATATCTCTGGTTTCAATCCTTCAATGAAAGTTCCTAGCAATTATTTTTTAAACCAATCTCTTATTTAGTTAGATAATCTTTTGAACTTAGTCTGGTATTCTTGAATGATAAAAGCTTGACGGATCTTTACATGTTGATCGTGGATGTTCTCATACTCAGTTGATCCAAAGCGAATTAGTAGTTCACCTTTAAATTACCTCCATGTAGGGACTCTATAGGTGTGCTCGAACCAACCATATCATTGGATCACATCTCCTTCAAGGTGTATAGTAGCAATGTCCACCATAGATGCATCTGGGGTCTTGTGGTAGCGAAAATAATGTTCTGTGTGTGAGATCCATCCAATTTGGTCTCCTTCTTCCCATCTAGGAAAGTCCACCCTCATGTATGGGTATGGAGGGACCGTCATAAGTTCTCCTTTCTCCTGGGAGTTCTCTTTGCGATCTGAACTTTTTTCTTGTTGAGATCTCGTTGGGCCTGGTGACCGACCTAAACTAAATTCAGCAAAAAGGGGGCGTAGTTTGTCCTCCAAACGCATCTCAAAGGCCTCCAACTTAGCATCGAGTACTTCTACCATGACATATGTCTCCAGATCTATAATATATAGGTTCTTCTTCTACTGTGGGTTAGGGGCATGTATTGGTTTAAAAATTTGGTGGCCAAAAGGATTGATGGACCGAAGGTTAAAGGTTGCGGTTTGGGTTTAGTAGGCTATTGTTTGAAGTATTATTTATGCTACTATTTGGAGGTGTTATGAAGGCTGCAAGGGGGCTATGATGGCAGTGGCTTAGGGCTAGAGAGAAGGTTAGAGTTGTTATCAATGACAACAACAAGTTTGATAAGGATCGGTTGGGTATATAGTGAATAGATGCTGAAAATGGTGGCAAAATTTTCATCGAAGAGAGAGCAGTTTCTCAACAAAAGTTCTAGCAATAAACTGATACTTTATGGAGGGAACTGACAACAAGAATTTGATGCTGATGATAGCAAAGTTGATGAAAATATAGATAGTAATGCAGCAAGAAACATCGATAAATATTTTGCTAGCAGAATTCTTATTGAAAAAATTAGTAATTTTATGATAAAAAATTACAGCAGTATATAGACGTTTTAGAGATAATTTCAATAAGGAACTAATGTAGATAAAAGTCGAGTCGATGCAAAAATATGTGGAAGTTTTTGTCAAAGAAAAAGATGGCAGCAAGATTGGTAATTGACAGTAAGTATGCAGTTAAAAACTTTGCAGCATACTTTCATTCATAAAGATAGCAACTTTACGATGTTGAGTATTTTGGAACGAGGGAATAGATGGAACTATTTTTGGGGTTTTTGGATATAAATTAAAGTAGCAGTAAGGTTCTTGTGATAGAAGCAATACCAAATCCTTATACAATTTGGAGTAGCTGCAATAGATGATGGATCTATGACAAAAGGTAATGATGATGGAGTCAGTGATGAAGATAAAAATTATGGGAATTACTTGGATGATGGAGGGTGGCTGGAAGGGTAACGAGGCACCAAGATTGTTGCTTTGATACCAAATGATAGAACTCTGCAGAATTTTATCGATGGATTGTGTTGAATCTCGGATTTTAATGATGAAATCAATTAATGAGTTATTGATCTAACAAGGTTATTAGAGTTGATTGCTGCAAGATTAATTATGATAGAGAGAAAACTACAATCAGAGGGTTGCCAAAGTCAAGTCCAAGCATTGGGCCGGAGTGAGCATGATACGGTTAGGAACTCATTGGGAGTGTGTCGGGAGCTCACCGAGGGTATCGAGAGCTTACCAGGATGGCGCAAGGGAGTTCGTTAGGAGAAGACCGAGATTCATCAAAAGATTATCGACGGTAGCTGAAAAGCTTCTCGGGAGTTAGGAAGGTCTTGAAGTGGATTTGTTAGCTATATTGATTGTAATTAATTGTCATAATTAGTATCATTAAGGTTAAGTCTTGTTTGAGTTAGATTTGGATGGGATCTAAATTAACTTAAGTGAGGCTAACCGGGTCCATTATAGAGAGTGGATTGAGCTCAGGTTAAGCTTAATTGATTGTCTTAAACATTAGTCAACAGGAGGTACAAATCGAAATTGGAAAAGTGAAGAGAATCACTTTTCTATATTTTTCAATGATTATATCGCCAATAAGCGACGGATGTACCACTGCCACCCAGGATTTCGGGCAATAGGTGATGGTTGTACCGCCTAGGCCGATGGTTGTACCACCGTCACCCAGGAATCCGGGCAACAGTTGATGGTTGGACCGCCCAAGCCGGTGCTTAAGCCGCCCGTACCCTGTTTTCATGGTAGCTTTCGGTGGTTGTACCATTGGTCTCGACGGTTGTACCGCCCGTACCTAGATTTTTAAGATACGTTTGAATTTTAGCTTCAAATCCTGAAGCCAATTGAGACCTATAAATACCTCAAGTTTTTTTACATTTCATACAACAATTTTGGGCTAGAAATTTTGTGAAAAATTATATACAAGATTTGTAGGAAAAAGAAAAGGGGTAAGGGAGAGAGGAAAGTCTTGTAATACTTGTAAATTTCCCTTGTAATATTATAGGGTTCATCTTTATAGCCTGGTAAAAGGAGAGAGAAAGTTATAAGGGTTTGATCTTCACCCAAAGAAGGTTGATAGTGGATATCAGTGGGCCTCGGTGAAAGGGACTCAGGAGTGGACATAGGCTAGGTTGAGGCCGAACCATTATAACTATGTCTTTCTTATTTGCTTTTCATTTTATTTTTGATTTCTCTTAAACACTTGATAGTTAGATATAAAATTTCAATCTCTCAACTTCTTTCAAATTGGCTCTTAATCGATTTTATAAAATATCAAAAGAAGCTTTCGTTGTTCACTCTATACTTTACGAAAGAAATATTTTTAATCAAGCATTATCTCTCTTGCACTAATTCCCCCCCCCCCCCCCCCAATGCCAATTAATCCTAACAATTTGTATCAGAGCAAGGTTCTTACCCATTGAATTAACACCCATTTGAATAAATGACTTTGTTTGGCATGAATGAGGGATATTTATTTTCACGTCCTCCTATATTCGATGGGATGGATTATACATCTTGGAAATTTGGAATGTATATTTTCATGATTCTCTAGATTTTGATTTATGATGTATTATTGAAAATAGTTTTTAGAAGTCATCTAATCAAATAAATGATTGGAATGATCATGAAAAATATATGTTTTCTTTAAATGTCAAAGCTATGAATATTTTATTTTGTGCTTTAAGCAAAAACAAGTTTAATCGGGTTTCTTCTTGTAATTCGGCTTTTGATATATGACATAAATTAAAATGCACACATGAAAGCACAACTAAATCAAGTGAATCATTAAATGAAATGATCCATAAAAATGAACTCGAAAAACACCTTCCAAAGAATAGGAAGGATTATGAACTTAGAATGATATATGACTCCTCGAGTAAAATCTTGAGTGATAAGAACCTTGAACTTGAACTCTAGACAAAAGCACTGGACAAATTAATGAACATGAACCATAAAAATAATATTAAGATGGATAAAATCTCTTGCTATGAACACAATCAAGAAGAAGTGGAGAATCTCACGTTTATGACCATCAATAACGAGAGATAAGTGAGTCTTTAAATATTTTTTCCTGAATTATTAAATATGTTACATGAATTGTTTGATAAATTTAGAAAAAATAGTAAATCTTATAAGTTACTTAAGAATGAACATGATTCATTCGTTAGTAGATTTGATCAAATGCATGATACATTATCATCATATAATATTTGCTCTAAATGTGAAATGGTAGATTATGTTAAAGAGGAAAATATCATGCTTAAAAAAACGTTAGAAAATTTTGAAATAAGGAATAAATCCCTTAATATGATCATTGCTAATAAAGATCATGCTAATAGAAGAAAGGGTATCGGCTTTGTTGGTAACACACTCAACAAAATCAACCATTTTTGTTAAAGGACCTACCTTAAATTTACCATCAAAAGTTAAATATAATTTTTATAAAAAATTAGGATATAAAGCTAACAAATATTTATTTAAAAATTATAGTCCTTACAAATTAGTTTGGGTTCCTAAGGGAACAATAAACTATAAAAAACCGTTAGATAAGAAAGATAAAGTTCTTCGTATAGGTCTCAATGTAAAATGGGTACCTAAATCTTTCTTGTAAGTTTGTCACTAAACTAAAACTATGAGCAAAATGGAATGGTATATTGATAGTAGATGCTCAAGCCATTAGACTTGAGATCTAACTTACTTATCAAGCTCTTTAGCCAAACTATCAAAAATAAGAAAAATTATTTTAATCAAGATATTTGAAACTTAATGATCTTTGTTTCTATTATAAAAACTCTTTTTATTAAAAATATTTTATGATTATATAATTAATTTTGATAATACATAGCTAGAGCTTGCTAATATGAAAATAAACTAGAATTAAAGAACCTTGGTTATTATTAATAAAAAATATTTATGTTGAAATTTATGAAAATGAGATTTTGTTGATGATATATTAGTCTCTATGATTTTAAAGGTATTTTATATAAAACAACCCTTTCGACTCCTAAAAATATTTATCCAAAGAAAACTCTTTTTATGTAAGTCTAAAGTTTTTTATCATGGTTATGACTAAAGATCTTTCTAAATAAATCATGATCTTTTAAAGTATATTTAATGATTGATTTGAATGTTATATTAGATGACCTTGAAATATGTTGCATGATTGAATGCTAGATCATTCTTGAATTGAGACTTGAAATAAATGAGTTTGGTAACTCCTTGCACTGTGTTAAGAGTTAGACTCATTTAAATGTTGGAATTGAGATAGGTTGAATTTTTTGCTTTGAAGATATTTTATCATCTTGATGTGTGATTGTAATGATCTTGATGATGTTATGTTAGTGTTAAAGAAGTAACTTGAAATTTGATTGAATGGTTGAATATTAGAATTTGAACATAGAATAAAATATAAAAAAATGAGAGAAAAAGATCATGCTTCATTTACTAATATTTTTAAAAAAATTAAAATATTTTTAAATGAAAATAAAATGAGTATTGTAACTCATTTCACTAAGTCTATAGAATTGGACTCACTTAAAAAGGAAAAATCATTGGAATGAATCAAAGCACTTGTTTGAAAATGTTTTATTGTAATGAATTTGATTATTTCTTTTGAAAATAATTCTTGAATTTTTAGTTTTCAAATGTTTGAAAATATTTTACTTGGTTGAAAATATTTATTATGATTTTGATATTTTCTTTTATAAATGAAACTCAATTTTTAATGATAATGATATTGCATTCTTGAAATAAATTTCATAAGTTAAAACAACTAAAAAGGAGGATAATTATTCTTGAAAATATTATACTATCAATCTTCAACAAGAGATAAAATGATACTATCTTTTGGATTTATTAAAAGAAATCATGTCTTTTAGATTTACTAAAATAAATCATATCTTTTGGATTTGAATTTTTATATTTTAATGACACAATACCCTTATACTTTTGAGTATAATTATAACATTGATGTAAAAGGAAAAATTATGCTATCATATTTCTTTTCTTGATAATGACAAAAAAGAGGAGATAAAATTATCAATTTAATTATAAGCAAATTAGATATGATAACATTGAATGAGAAACAATTTACGTAGAAGAAAATTCAGAATTTTAAATTTTCTAATTATATATGAAATGTATAATTCACAATTTGAGCTTAATGTATTATCATATTTTCTTTTGGATTTCTTGACCTATACAAATTGAGCTTCTTATCAAAATTTACTAGATTAAGATCTATTTTTATGATGATGTTTTTTAAATTTTTTTTCTTGTTTCTAACTTCTTGTTTACAAAAAAAGGAAGAAAATTTATATAAAGATGATGATTGACTATTTATGGGTTTATTTGCTACATTTGCTTAAAATTTATATGAGATGATTTTAAATTCATGAGTAGCTCTTAAATTTTTAATCTTCTTAGATTTCTTAGATCTTTGAGCTCATCTTTAAAATAATCATTCTGAAATTTATATCTATAAGATTGAAGTTGAGAGCTAGGAATGTTAAACCATGAGAATGCTTGAATTGCTTGATTTACAACTCTTGTTTGAAATAAAATTGAATGGATAGTTATTAACTTTTGGATTTTGGAATTACTATTTTTGTGATATGATATTTTTTCACTCACCTCTCTTATTTCTTCTTTATTATTCAAAGAAAGTGAAGAAAAATTTTCACAAGAAAATTAGATTTATATACTATTTTAAGGGAGAGCAATGAAAATTTTATTTTGTAAAAATATAAAAACTTTGACATATGATAAGCTTATATCATAAAAATTACTTGCTTATTCTTTTATCTCTTTTTGATGGTAACAAAAGGGGGAAAATAATAAATTAATGACATAAAGTTGATACATACAAGTTAAAGGAAAAAAATTTTCATGAGAAAATTATTGCTCATATCCTATTTTACTAAGGGGGAACAATGACATATGTGCATTGAAATCATTTGCTTGTTAATAAGAAAAGGTAAGAAATAGATATTGATGAGACATGTAATAAAACTTTCAACATTTTCATTTTTCTTTATTTGTTGATAAACAAATGAGAGAAATAATTGATAACTTAAGAAAGAGAATTTCAACTTAATGTATGATTGATGCATAATGTTTTGAAAGAAGAAAATTTTATATGAAATTCTTGAAATATTCTTAAATATTTGATGATTCATGATTGGCTGAAATAAATATCATGTATCATGTATGATTTGATGATTTTAAAATTCATGTTATATTATTTGATAATTGAATAATTTGTTACTTGAATTCGAGGGTATGTCATTCTCTTGAACTTAAGCTGTCTTTATTTGAATCATGACATAAATTTAGGGAGAGTAAGGTTTAACTCCTGTCATCAATTGATTATCATCATTAAAAAGGGGGAGATTATTGAATATCAGATTTTGATGATGAAATCAATTGATGGATTATTGATCTAACAAGATTATTAGAGTTGATAGATGCAGATTAACTACAATATAGAGAAAATTACAATCAGAGGTTTGGCTAAAGTCAAGTCTAAGCATCAGGCCTGAGTAAGAATAATGCAGTTGGGAACTCGCTTGGAGTGCATCGGGAGCTCGCTGAGGGTATCGGGAGCTTGCCAGGATAGCGTAAGGGAGTTTGGTGGAAGAAGACTGAGACTTGTTGGAAGATTGTCGGGGGTAGCCGAAAAGCTTATCAGGAGTTGGGACAGTCTTTAAGTAGATTTGTTGCCCATGTTGATTATAATTAATTCAGTCATAGTTAGCAACGTTAAGGTTGAGCCCTGTTTGAGTTAGATTTGGATTGGATCCAAATTAAATCAAGTGAGGCTAATCAGGTCCACTATAGAAAATGGATTGAGCTTAGGTTGAGCTCAATTAGTTGACCTAAAAATTGGTCAACAAGAGGTATAAGTCAAAATTAGAAAAGTGAAGGGAATCACTTTTTTAGGTTTTCTGGTAGTTGTACCGTCGGTAAGTGGTGGTTGTATTGCTGCCGCCTAGAAATTTGGGCAACAAGCAACGATTGTACCCCCCAAGCCGACGATTATACCACCATCGCCCAAGAATCTGAACAATAAGCGATGGTTGGACCGCCTAGGCCGACGATTGAACCATTTGTACCTTATTTTCAGGGTAGCTTTCAACGATTATACCGCCCGTACCCAGATTTTTCAGATATATTTAAATTTTGGCTTAAAATCCTAAGGCCAATTGGGACCTATAAAAACCTCAAGTTTTCTTGCATTTCATATAATAATTTTGGGCTAGAAATTCTATGAAAAATTATGTGCAAGATTTGTAAGAAAAGGAAAAGGGGTAAGGTAGAGAGAAAAGTCTTGTGTAGATCTCCCTTGTAAAGTAATAAGAGTCATCTCCTAAGCCTAGTAAAAAGAGAGAGTAAGTTATAAGGATTTGATCTTCACCTAAAGAAGGTTGATAGTGGGCGCCAGTAGGCCTCGGTGAAGAGGACTCGGGAGTGGACGAAGGCCAGGTTGAGGCCGAACCACTATAACTTTGAGTCTTTCTTATTTGCTTTTCATTTTACTTTTTGATTTATCTTAAACACTTGATAGTTAGATAAAAAGTTTCAATCTATTAAATTCTTTCAAATTGGCTCTTAATTGGTTTTATCAAAATATCAAAAGGATCTACCTCCTTTGAATGCTATAGGGGTTCCTCCCTCCTAGGTAGTCGGCCACAAAAGTTGAATAAAAGAGAACTATTGCTTGATGAAAAAGGGGAGTGGCTACATGTTTTATATAGAACTTCAAACCCTAACCCTAGAGAGACTCCTCCCTTAAGTAAAATTTCCTTTTCACCCCCTAACCCTAGCCGACTTGCCTAATAAGGGGGCTGCGGCTAGGAGACTCTAACTCCTCCAAGACTCCTTTCCCAAACCCTAGCCGACCTGCCCAATAAGGTGGGCGATGACTAGAAGAATCTAATGCCTCTAAGACTCTTTCCCTAAATCATAGCCGACCTGCTTTATAAGATAGGAGGTAGTTAGATGGGTTTTCTATTACAATCCCTTAGGGTTTTATTAATTGCTGCTAGTTACAAGTGTCTTGCAAGCCAATCATATGAGTGATGACACATATGACACACTGCTTATGATTAATATTGATATATTCTCATATTATATTATTTATTACATATATATTATGATGTCCTTGGTTTTGTGTAATGAGAATCGGATCGTAATGAGATCACGATAATGAGATCGATTCACCTTTAAACATAGATCCTAAATAATCTCGGTCATATGTTATTCAAGAGAGACATTGAGATAACTAAACAGATCGGTGTACTATATACCCGTCCATATGATAGAGGCGACTTATCTCATAGCCACTTGTGTGGAGACACTAAGGATATAATACAGGTGTTTATTGGAGAATGAGTTCACTAATTGATCCTCTTATGGAATTTTATATGGTTAATGATACCTAATGCCAGACAGCGATTCCATATTCCCAGTTGTGTATCTGGTCCTTAGACTTGAGACACCAAGGATACCTTGTATGAGTACTCCTTTCTTTGATACTAGACTTACAAGTTTAGAAAACTCTAGATCTAGTACAATTGGTTATCAGGATTAGTAGCCAACCTTATGAAGGCAATTGAGTGTCATTAGAGGATCATCCACTCTCGGTATCATGAGAAAAATATCTCATATGTACTTGCTTAGATAAATCCCTGATCAGGGTCATTCAGATTAAGAGATAAGGAGT
The DNA here is from genome assembly GCA_021527575.1 of Ensete glaucum. Taxonomy (NCBI): domain Eukaryota; kingdom Viridiplantae; phylum Streptophyta; class Magnoliopsida; order Zingiberales; family Musaceae; genus Ensete; species Ensete glaucum. The sequence goes on along the minus strand of CM038552.1, from coordinate 17,816,791 downwards.
TCTCCGAGAGAATCCAATTAGAGCGAGACTCTAAAGGATTTTGTACATGGCTTGACAGTACCATGTCCAATATACAATCTCTGGAATATTAGTTGGATGAGGGGTTATAGATACATAATAACTGTGAACAGATAGGTCCAATAGATTTGATCCCCTTGTACCGTTTGGGGACTATGGCATAGTGGCCTAGTATGTCCATAGTCAATAAGTCGAGTGAATTATTATGGGGATAATAATTCACTATATCAAAAGGAGTTCTGATGAGAGTGACTCATGGTCAGCTTGGTATCGAGCCTAAAGAGTCACACACATATGGTGGATGCTTCAGCGAATAGAGGATTGGATGGAGATCTAATTAGCCTCTATTCTCATTAGATGAGACCCTAAGCTGATTGGCTTCTTGATTAAGGCCCAGTTAGAGGCCTAAGGAGATTATTGGATAGAGATCCAATAATACAAGGTTAGTGGGTTATTTGATGGAGATACAATACCCACTAAGGTAAGAGCCCTAGGTTTTAGTGGCTCTCTATAAATAGGAGGGGAGACTCATGGTTGATAGGCTGTAAATTTAACAACCACCTCCTATTATCCTCCCTCCCTCTATGCAAGAGTTACGAGATCAGATTGGAGTTTCGTTACAAAGATCCATCGTGTGGATATCACTGGAGATGAGGATGTTTGACCTCCTTTATCTTCTCCATCCGAATCTGGAATACAGAGATATACAATCTCCCTAGGTAAAATCAATCTCTCACACATTGTGATTTTATCATGTTTTATGGTATTTCTCGTGACCCCAATCTTTTGCACGATGATTTGATCTGCGTGGGAAACCAGTTTTTATTTGATTTTCGTTACGCATGTGATGCTCCCACTAAGGTTTCTAAATAATTGCTACTTAGTTAAATAGGACCTAACCCTCTTAGGGTCATATCATGAGACTTAGATTATCACTTAAAAATTAAATAATCTTATCCCTATCAAACAATTCCTTATATACTTGATCAACCTTCGAAAAACTAGATATGTATTTTATAATCATAGGAGGAGGTCAACCATAAACTATCTTAAAATGAGTTATTTTAGTATAACAGTGATAAATGACACTATACCATCATTCCACCTAAAGAAGTCATTTCATCCACTCCCTTGGTTTATCACTAATAAAGCACCTGAGATAGTTTTCTATACATCTATTCATCACTTTAGTCTATCTAAATGTTTGTACTCATATTTAATTAGGTACACTATAAGCAAAAGAGCTCTTTTCAAAAGATATTATTAAAAACTTTATCTAGATCGCTAATAATGGTACATGGAATTTCATTCAACTTCATTATATTCTCAAAAAACAATACTTACAGTAGTATAAAGATATCATGCAGCATAAAAATGAAGATCTATGGATATGTCAGTCCAAACACCATAGGTATAGAAAGAGACTAAATCAAACCAAGGGTACCAACTATCTCACCTTTATGGTGTTTGCAAACTATCACATTATATATTAAACCTAATACCTTTCTAAGAAAAAAATTATTAAATATGTTTATATGTATGGAGAAAACTAGAAGATCTGTAGTTAGTGATGAATGAATTCCTTCAAAATTATGTTATGGCAAGAAAAATTTAGTGCCTAGATAATTCTGCCCTAATTACGTAAATTTATTAGATCCCAACTATAATTAGGAATAGAAGTTGAATCTTTTTCTAGCTTTATAATAACATCTTAAATTTTAGGATCATCCAATAATTCACTTGTAATAAATTCAAACATTTTGCAAGTAGAAACAGAAATATCTACTAGTTCAGCTTTCTCTGAAAGGCGAGAAAATGCTATTTCAACTAAATTCTCACTCTCCTTCTTATAAATAATCTTATAGTCAAAATCCAATAACTTAATGATCTATCTTTGCTACTTTAAAGAAGAAACCCTTTGCTCAAGAAAATATTTTAGAATTTTATGATCGTGCATATTTGAAACTGCTAACCAGTTAAATATGGCTTCCACTTAGTGACTGCATAAATAATGGTTAACATATCTTTCTCATAAACAAATAAACTCAAATGAGATGAGAAAATACCTTACTAGTTTAAGTAATTGGACTGATAGCAGATATGAATTCATTAACTAAATAAGGAAATCTCATTAGTTGAGAAGAAAATAATTCTTGTATAAATAGATGATAAATCAAGAAGCTTTAATTGAGCTTTTTATATTTTAACATGCTAACAGAGCCATCTGCGTTAAATCAAGTTTTCTCCTCACTCCCTTGCTGTCCATCGAAAGTAACCTATCTTCTCGGCTATGGCAAGCCTTCTTCTGTGGACCCACACAAACACTCTTGTGGTAGAGCTACTCCTCCAGCTATCTCCCTGTGGCACCTCTAGCATGATCGCTCTTCACATAAGTAGAAGATTACTCATCTCATCCTGCCAGATCTGCATAAACAACTACGACTGCTCTTCGTCATCAATTGATATGCAAAAGCAGTTGCTCTACTCTTCTTCGGTGAGAAGACCTTCCCCAGCACCGATCTGCACTTTCTCCATCGGCATTCCATTGATCATGGCCCGCTCTCTTCTTCCTCGTTGCAGAAAAAGATTGCCACAGCAACTGCAGATCGTCATCCTCTGTCATTGACGATGGTGATATCTTGTTGTTGAAATAATGGCAATCAATGTTGTTCGATCTCAACCTCCTTCAATCACAAGATGACAACTTCCAAGACATAGTTATACTCTCTCCATCATATGTTTTATGTTCCTACAATATTTATCAATTTTAGAAAATTGATTGAGAATTTTTTTGAGTGTATAATTGAAACAATTTACTCTGATGGCAAGGATGAATATCAAGCCCTTGCATCCTGTTTATCAGCTTAAGGTATTCAACATCTCAAGTGACTCCCACATACTCCTCAACTAATTAGCTCTATCGAACGCAAACATCGATATATCATTAAAACTGATTTAACACTCCTACATTAAGCCTTCATGCTACTAACTTTTTGGTCAATAGCTTTTTCAATTGCATTCTACCTCATTAATCGTATGCTCAGTCCTATAATATCAATCACCATTTGAAAAATTATTTTATAAATATCCAAATCTTCAAAAACTTAAATTATTTGGATGTTTGTGTTATCTATCATTACGCCCTTATGCCTCACATAAGATACAATCTAGATCTCGGCCCTGTGTTTTCATCGGGTACTCTCTTGAAGTTAATACTTTTCTTCTAATTGAATCCTTTCATGACTAGTCATGCCTTGTATCTTTGTTGTGAGCTATTATTTTCAATCTTCAATTTATAAACCCATTTATTTTTGAGAGTTTTCTTTAACTTTACTAAGTCATATGTGTCGTTCTCAAGTAAGGATCTTATCTCATCTTGTATGACTTTAACCCACTTATTCTTGTGCTCATGTAGAATAACTTCTTGGAAAGTTTCTGGCTCTCCCTCATTAGTAAGCATAACATACTCATGTGGAGTATATCTTATAGATGATCGTCACTATCCTATGGATCTTCTCAATAGAATCTTAATTGGTGGTAGGAGTGCTTGCTTAAATTGTTCGGTTGGTTCAACATCATCAACTATAGGAGCATTATCACTAACATTCTCACTACAACCTTTTTGTTCATTTTCCCTATGATCATGTACCATAGGTGGCAGAATTGGACCCAAACTCTAAGGGATATAAACAAAGGTTTTTGGCTTCTCAATATTGTTACCATTATCAAATAATTAGTTTTCAAGAAACACAATATCTCCACTTCTAATAATATTCTTATTCTAGGATCCCATAATTTGTACCCAAACTCTTTATAACCATACCTCAAGAAAATGTATGCTTTTGCCTTATTATCAAGCATAGACCTTTTATCTTTAGGAATATGAATAAATGATTTATACCTACAGAAGTGATCATAAGATACATCTTTCCCTTTTTATACTTTATTTGGAACATCACCTTTCAGAGAAAATGATGGAGAAATGTTTATAAGTCAACTGTAGTTCTCATAGCCTCCTCCAAAAATGGCTTAGGTAATTTAGCATGGGAAAGCATACACCTAATCTTTTTTTTAATGGTTATGTTCATCCTTTCTGCCACACCATTTTGCTGAGGAGTTTTAGGAACTATTTTCTCAAGTCTGATACTATGGAACCTACAATAATTCTCAAATGGACCCTTGTAATTGTCATCATTATCTGCTCGAATACACTTTAGCTTTCTTCTTGTTTCTCTTTCAACGCTAGCATGAAGCTCTTTTAAAATATCAAGTATATGGTATTTAGATTTTAAAGCAAAAGTCCAAAAATTTCTAGAATGATTATCAATAAGAATAATAAAATAAAGTATATCCAAGAGTTCCAGTTTATACAGTACAGACGTTAGTATAAACCAATTAAATAAATTTGATCTTTCAGATGGTAAGAAATATGTAACTCTATGTGTTTTCTCAACTAAACAATAATCATAAAAGTTAAAATATGTACCTTACACTTTCGGAAAGAATTACTTTCTAACAAGAGTTTGAAGTCACTTTTCGCTAATATGACTAAGCCTCTTATGCCAAATATATATGCTTTCATCCTTTTGAATTTCATTAATTTCTCCTTTGTATAGCTTAGCTTCCATGACATAGTAAGAGTTTAGCTTATTTCCTCTCGTCACCACTAGTGAATCTTTGGTGAGGTTTCATTTGCTTTTACCAAAATAGTATGTAAATCCCTCATCATTAAGTATGCTTGGAGATATCAAGTTAATACGAGTATTTGAAATATATCTATCATCTTTGAGTATCAATTTGCTTTCAGTACAGGTCTCCAAGTGAATATCTTCAATATCCACAATCTTAGTCGTACTACTATTTCTCATTTTGACATTACCAAGATCACATACAGTGTAAGATATTAAGAAATTACTATGCGAAGTAACATGGAATGAAGCACCAAAGTCAATTATCTAGTTATTATCTTGAGCTACAAGACTGATAGATCCGTCATTATAAACAATGACGATATCACCTTTAGCAACAATTATATTAGTTTCTTTCTCATTTTTCTTCCTTGCATTATGTTGTTACTTCTAAAACCCACACTCTTTCTTCATGTGACCTAACTTGTTACATTAAAAATACTTGATATCTCTTCTAGATTTGAATCTTCCTTTATAACCATATGGATTTCTACTATAACTTCTTCCACGTATTTCTTATTTTTCTATAACAACTGCATCAACAACTGCATCAGAAGAAGATTCTCATTGTTATTTTCTTCTGACATATTTATTTAGCAAACTATCTTTAACTATATCTATGGTTAGAGTCCCCTTTAGTATAGTTAGAAATTGTCATCGTATATTCCCTAACTTTCTTGTAAATAGTTGAGAAGTAACAATCCTTGCATCTTATCATCTATATTCATTTTCATAGCAACTAACTTATTTGGAAGACTTTGAAATATGCTTATGTACTCAATAATGTTACCACCATCTTTATACTTTAAATTGACAAACCTTTTGAAGGGAGAATTCTATTTCTCATTATCTTTTTCATAAAGAGATTTTCTAACCTTTGTCAAATTACATCAGCTCTAATTTTACTATAAATATACTCATATAAATTTACATCAATCCATCTTCTAATATAGGCAATAGCTTTTCTATGTTGAATATCTCATTCCTCATCTTACATAATAGAAGATTTATCTTTAGTTTTGATGGGCTTATACAAATATTTGTAATAGAGCAAATCATTCATCATATGAATCCAAGTGGAATAATTTGATGAGTTCAATTTAATCATATTGTCTAACTCTTCTATTTCAATTATATAAAAATAACTTGCACCAAACAACCTGATTTTGATATCACTTGTTGAGAAAAACTATTATAGTATAATAAATTTTCTTTCTTTTGTATATCAAAATGGTTTCTCATCAAAATAATAACTTGTTATTGAAAGCAAATATTAATCAGAACAACATAAATAGTAGAACAATGAGTCAATCATAAAATGAGATCCAAATTTGTACGTCAAAAACCTAATGCGAAAAGAATCATGGGATCATAGTCCACTTCAAACCTCTACTATCACCAATAATTAGAGGATCATATTAACATCAAGAATATAGATCTTGGCCCAACAATAACATATCATCATCATCATAGATTGATTTCATAAAAAAAAAGATTTAGGTATCATCAAGTGGGTATATCTAAAACGCATCTCAAAGAGAACAAATTACATATCGACAAAATTAGGATTGTAGAGATTATTATAAAATTTTTTCGTATAAATTTAGGTCAAAATCGATAAAGTATAACCGCTTAATCTTCTCATAAAAACTTCAAAATCATAATTTTCTCTCTTCTCCTTCTCTGTCTATTTTTTTTACCATGTTATGGGCTGAGCACAACACTAATTGTATTTTTTTAATATTTAATCATATTCAAATTTAATATTTAAATCATCCAATCTAAACCCATTGGACTGAACCCAACACTAATTACATAAGGATAAGAAAAAGAGGAGCAATACTAAAGAGGAAAAAAAAAAGAAAATAGAGAGAGAGAGAGAGAGAGAGAGAGAGAGGGAACAAAGGGGAGAGTGGATCGATAAGTGGTCATAATTTCTGCTGTCTCATAAGTTTCATGATAGTCATTATGTATATTTTCTTGTCCTTTTGTCCTCTCTCTAGGTAATAATACATGACAAAATAGAGTTGTAATTTAAAGAAAGTTAATCCCATAATATCACAAAAATATTTTTGTAGGCGGACATTATAATTCCTTTTATATGAGTTCAAATAAAAAATATATTATAATTATTTTAGAGCTATTAATTCTAATAATAAACTAAATTTGTTCTAAAAAAAAAATGTGTGCAATTGTCTCTCAAAATAATAACAAAAACACAGCTAAAATTTCTAAAATGCGTGGGAGGTTGACCAGTCCACTTCCTGAAGAGATTTGTCATCCTAAGTACAGAAATAACTTAGGTAAATCCTTTCTAGAGTCTAATTTGATTTACTATCACTATGGTTGCAATTTAAGGCCACCTAATCGAGAAAAAAGTTATTGTAATCTGTTGTTCCATTTATGACTTTTTTTTATAAAAAATAAATGATAAAAACGAGTTTCGAGATACTAATAAAATCTTTATCAACAAATATAGTTGACACCTTTTAATTAAATATCGCTGGATGTACTATTGTTGAGGTGACACCCTTTAATGATGCTCTGGAGACGTGGTAAAGACCAAAGTCTCCAATACAACTATTAGGCATGAAGGATCAGAAAGGACTCCGGTAGCGGCATGCAATGATGTGCTGCTATCTATCTGTTGTATTAGGGCTCTATAATTACTTGTTCACTAGGTGGGACCCACCATGATACGTTAATTTTTTTTTTTTTTTGTTGGGTCACTTCATGGAATCAAGTAATCATTTTGTATTCACTTGATGCGATTCCCAAATCGCTTTAGAAAATAGGATGATAATTTTAGAGCTTGGCATAGTTCATTCATTTCCTTCCCATGGAGATATGGATTTGAACTCTTGACCAATTAATGGTAATGGCACCTGACAGACACAATTGACTGTATCGTTAGTTGTATGTAAGATAGTGAGTGGATTCTGATTAAAAAAAAAAATGAAAACCCAGATGACCGACTCAATGTTCGTACGACATGGATAGATTAGTAGTTAAATAATCGACTGTGCTTGTTAATAATTTATATATAAATATTGGAAAGCAGGGATTTAACGTGATTACTTCATTAACAATCCGATGGAATTGATTATTTTTATATCGCCAATAGATATACGGGAGTCGAGAAGTGAATTTGGATTCAATCTGCATTGCAAGTTTGAAAGGTGTGTCGATTGCGATGGAATCATTTTGGAATATTATCGAGCCGCTGCGTAGTGTGAACTAAACCAACTCTCGAGCGTGGTCAGTCATACTAGCCATCATCCGCTTCTTAGTAAGCAACACTATCTTCTTCCGGCTGCCCACACTCGAACCTGTAATCCATGATGCAACAAAACCATGGTGGATTCCAGTCTGTGCATCATGCATGAGTTAGCATCTCTCCTACCTTTCCTGCCTCCCACTTCACACTTTCCTCCTCCATCTATCTCTTCTATAAACACTGCTCGCTCCCCCCCACTCGACTCTCACGCCCACGCACCCACCCCCATGGCTTCCTCTCCGTTGCTGCTACCACTTGGTCTTCTTCTGCTAATCCTCCTTCCCTTCGCTCTCTCCGCTCCTAGCCACTGCGCCGCTCCACCTGATCATGGTTCCACCATACACATCTTCCACGCCTCCGGTCCTTGCTCTCCGTTCCGCCCCTCCGTCCGCTCCTCCTCATGGGAAGACACCATGATGAACTTCATGACTTACGACGAGTCCCGTCTCACCTACCTGGCTTCGCTTGCTACCTCCCACAGACCTTCCGGCCGCTCCTTCGTGCCCATCGCCCCCGGTCGCCAGCTCCTCCAGATCCCCAACTACGTCGTCCGCGCCAGCCTCGGCACCCCGGCGCAGCCCATGCTCGTCGCCCTCGACACCAGCAGCGATGCCGCCTGGTTCCCGTGCACCGCCTGCGCAGGTTGCCCCTCCGCCTCCACCTCCGCCTACTTCGACCCCTCTAGTTCCACCACCTACCGCCCGTTTCCCTGCGGCTCCCCCCAGTGCGCTCAGGTCCCCAACCCTTCTTGTCCCGAGGGCGCCGCCTCGTGCGCCTTCAATCTCACCTACGGCGGCTCCTCCGTCCAGGCCGGGCTTGCGCAGGATAACCTCGCCCTCGCGTCCGAAGTCGTTCAGTCGTACACGTTCGGGTGTGTGCAGAAGATGATGGGCAACTCAATCCCGCCTCAGGGCCTCCTGGGTCTCGGCCGCGGCCCGCTTTCCTTCTTGTCCCAGACCAAGGACCTCTACGCCTCCACATTCTCCTACTGTCTCCCGAGCTTCAAGTCGTTAAACTTCTCCGGCACGCTGCGACTGGGACCGATCGGCCAGCCGAAGAAGATCAAGACCACGACGTTGCTGTCCAACGCCCGCCGCTCTTCCCTCTACTACGTGAGCATGATCGGGATACGAGTAGGACGCCGAGCGCTCGACATTCCGCCCTCGGCGTTCGCCTTCGACCCGGCCACTGGCGCCGGTACCATCATCGACTCGGGGACCATGTTCACCCGGCTGGTGGCACCCGCGTATGCGGCGCTGCGGGACGAGTTCCGGCGGCGGGTTAAGGTAGCCGGACCAGTGACGTCGCTGGGCGGCTTCGACACGTGCTACAACGGCGCAATCAAGCCGCCGGCCATAACGCTCATGTTCATGGGGATCAACGTGACGCTGCCGCCCGACAACGTGCTGATCCACAGCACTGCCGGATCGATCACGTGCCTGGCGATGGCCGCCGCGCCGGACAACGTCAACTCGGTGCTCAACGTCATCGCCAACGTGCAGCAGCAGAACCACCGTGTCCTCTTTGATGTGCCCAATGCCAGGGTCGGATTCGCGCGCGAGTCCTGTACTGCTGCTACCTGAGCTTCCCTCAGAAGGCAGAACAATAAATGGATTGCCGACTACCGTCAAGAAGACTGCACGCATTTAATTGCGTTATATATTTATGTCTCATCAGAATTAAAACCTCTGTAGGTGTCCTCTCAATTTATGGCTTTCACGATCTCTCCGTCATAATCAATAATATCACATTGGTCTACTTTTCTGTCTATAGCTCCATAGATGATATAGAAAGATGACGGAGGTCAACATAATATGATCGATATTCTCTCATTATTAGGATTTCGTAATTTTAGTTAAGATTTCATAATTTTAAATTATGGTAGAGTGGCTATTAACTCTAATTGATATTTTTTTTTGAAAATTTTAAATTAATTATAAATTTTTTAATCAACATCGTGGCTATTAACTCTATTAACTCTAATTGATTATTCAAAAGATACATCATGAATTTTTGATACAATTATGAAGTATTGAAGAGAAAAGTATAATATTTAAATAAGATGAAAATGTTCAGTTATTACTCAAATTATGAGGTATTGAAGAGAAAATTATAATATTTGAATAAGATGAAAATGTTTAGTTATTACTACAAAACTTTATGGATGTATTTATAGAATCGTAACGACTTTCATTTTTTTATCATATGATCATTGGATTCTTTAAGTACCAATTAATGTTTAATTTTATTGATATCTATATTTTTAAAAGATAAAAGATAGAAAAAATGGAAGGAGATACTTGAAGTAGGGGTTCATGAGGGTTAATGTTAGGTTATATTCCTTTTCAATCTTATTAGTAAGATGATGATTCTTAGCGGATGTGTAGATTATTGAATACTCAATAATCTTATAGTGAAAGATACGAATGAGTTACTTGAAGATGACATTCAAAAAATTATTTTTAGAACTCAATGATGGTCACTATAAACTTTTGGTAATGCCTTTTGCATTAACCAAGACACTATATACTTTTTAAAATTTAATAAATGATATATTTCAAGTTTATCTTTATAAGCTTGATATAATTTTCTTTGATGATATTCTGAAATATAGCTCATCTTCAGAAGTTATTTATTATATTTGTGGGTTATCTTTATCATTCTTTATGAGTATTGTCTTTTGTTCAATAAATCAAAATACATCTTTGCGCAATCTAAGGTAGAGTATTTTGGTCATGTTGTTTCTCGAGAGGGTGTTGTAGTTGATCATTTCCAAATCTAAACAATGAAAGATTCTTGGAATTCACTTATTATTATCGAAAGTTTGTGAATAACTATAGTAAAATCTACAACTAGTGCTCCTTTGACATCACTTTTGAAGAAAAATACATTTAAGTAGATAGAGAATCAACTTAGGTTTTTATTTCTCTTAAGTATGCAATAACTACTACATTTCTTGAGTTACTAGATTTTAACAAGTTATTCATGATTGAATTTGATGCTTTTGGAGCATGTATTAGAGCTATACAAATGCAAGAAGGTCATCTATGTTAAAACAGAAAGTAACAATGAAAAATTCTATAAAATTTTCTTAATTCATCATCTACTTATGCAAATGCAAGAAGGTCATCTATGTTAAAACAAAAAATAACAACGAAAAAACTGATAAAATTTTCTTAATTCATCATCTATTTATATAGGTTAAGGAGAATGAATTCTCTCAACTGATTAACGAGATTTTCTAGTTTAGTTGGAAAAATCATATCTGTTATCTTGCCCCTATAAGATTGAGCTCCTATCAAAGATATCGATCTTGGACCTATACAATAAAGAGTTTACGGGCGAGAGACTTCATGAGTGAGCCGAGTAGTTGATCAGCCATATGTATATGAGAAACATGGAGTTAATGTGTCATAACTTGATCTCGTACGAAATGAAAATCGATGACAACATTTCATGCGGGAATAAAACACTGGATTCGCACAGAAGTAGGTGGCTCCAATATTATTATAATGTATTGTAGGAGTAAGAGTGGAAGTAATATTAAGTTCTTTGAGCAGATTCATGATCCAATTGAGTTCTACAGCAGCGGAGGCAATGGCACGATATTCAGCTTCAGTTGTAAAATGACAGACTATCTTTTGCTTCTTAGAACTCCAACTGATTAGATTAGCTCCAAGAAAAATAAGATACCTCGACGCGGATGTTCGATCATCAAAATTTTCTACCTAATCAATATCAACAGAGGCATGAAGGTGAAGTGGAGAGTGTTTGCAGAGAAAGACACTATGATTAAATGTCCCCTTAAGATATCATAGTATTCTTTTGACGAAGACCAGTGCAAAGTAGATGATTGATGCATGAATTGTGATAATTTGTTAACTTCAACCAAGATGCCTGGACGGGTGAGAGCTAGATATTGTAAGGAGCCAACTACTTGGTATTGAGTAGGGTTTGTAGTAGGACTACCATCACATAATTTAAGTGAGTTACTAGTAGAGAGGAGAGTCGTAATCTCTTTCACGTCCTACATATTCATTTTGGATAATAAATCTTGAATATACTTTATCTATGAGAGGAAGAGTCCTGAAGATATATATGTTACTTTCACACCTAGAAATTAGCTCAAGTCCCTAAGATCTTTTAGAGAGAATTGATTTGCTAATTGCTTAATGAATGTTTGGACCTCCATAGGATTATCACCTATGACAATAATATCATCCACATACACCAAGAGATATATGGTGCCTTTATGTTGTTGTCATAGAAATAGCGAGATATCAGATTTAGAGTTGATGAAGCCAATATAAGTCAAGAATAAGCCAAGTTTAGTATACCAGGCTCGTGGAGCCTGACGAAGTCCATAAATAGCTTTTTGGAGTTTGCAGACATAGCATGGGCACTAAGGATAGATAAAGCTAGGAGGTTGCTTTATAAAGACATCTTCAGTAGGAGTCCCTTGTAAAACGATATTGTTAGCATCTAATTATCATAAGCACCAACCTTTCGAGATAGCCAAACTCAAGATAAGTTGGATTGTGATGGGTTTAACAACATGACTGAATGTCTTTATAAAGTCAATACTAGGTCATTGATAAAATCATTTGGCCATGAGGCGTGCCTTATATCGAGCAATCGAATCATCGAGGTTTTGCTTAATTCGAAAGACTGACTTACACCTGATGTTGTTTTGTGTTGGATGAAAGGGAATAATAGTCCATATAGAGTTATGAAGGAGAGTATCATGTTCCTAGCATATGGCTTTACGCTAATAGGTAGATTTTTGAGCTTGAGCAAATGAGATAGGTTTGATAGACTTGGGCAAAGATTTTTTGCTAGCACATAAATCAAGAACATAACATGGTTTAAAAACATCATTTTTGGAGCAGGTTTGCATGGGATACCCGGGGGCTATGACATTATTAAATGGTAAAGATGATGGGTCATCACAGTTTGAGTCAAGTTGAGGGACATTAGGGGCACTATGTCTAGGTGAAGGTAAAGGCAATGGTTGTGTTTCTAGGGAGTAGTGTGGTTTCGTAACATGAGGAACCTATAGAGAACTAGAAGAGGGAGGGAGGAGCTGCAGAACATAAGTAACAAGAGAGTCTGAATCCGAACGGAAAGGACTAGGAGGTGTGTTTGGAGGTTCGGTTGATGGGGTCGACGGTGTATTACAGTGCTGCATGGGTACTAGAGTTAGACATATGACAAGAGATTGTGACTATAAAAAGGAAAGATAAACTACACAAAGTGACGTAACATGAAATAAAAATTTTATTAGTATAGGGGCCATAGCATCGAAAGACATTATATTCAAGAGAGTACCCGATGAAAACATAGGACCGAGATCTTGGGGGTTATAGCATCGAAAGGTAACTTAGAAAAAGAAATTTACATGAAGCAACTAGAAGGTTTAGAGTCAATGAAAAAGAAAATCTAGGGTATAAGCTTATAGAATTATACGGACTCAAACAAACACCTTGATAGTGGTACAAGAAGTTTAATTATTTTATGATGAGCCAAAGGTACAATAAAACTACATCTGATTATTGTGTATTTACAAAGAAGTTTTCATATGATGATTTCATTATTCTCCTATTATATAATGATGATATACTGATTATTGGCCATAATGCTAGTAAAATTAAGAAACTTAAAAAAGAGCTAAGTCTTTTGCTATAAAAGACTTAGGATCGACTAAACAAATATTTGGCATAAAGACTCTTTGTAATATGAAGAATGGGAAGATTTGGCTATCTTAGGAGACCTACATTGAAAAGGTTATTGAAAGAGTTAATATGAGTAAAACCAAAGTAGCTTGTTCTCAAACTTACAAGTCATTTCTAGCTTAGTTCGAAATAATATCCTACAAGTGAGAAAGAAAAAGACGACATATTCAGAGTACCTTAATCATCTACGATAGGCAATTTGATGTATGCTATGGTTTATACAAGGCTAGATATAGCTTATGCAGTTGAAGTTGTCTGCTGATTTCTCTCTAATCCTGGTAAAATGAATATTAAGATATCTAAGAGGTAATTCCATATTATGTTTATGCTTTGGTAGTGGTAAACCCATGCCAGAGGGATACACAATTGCAGATATTGTAGGTGATACTGATTCACTGATTCCAAGAAGTCCACTTCCGGGTTCTTGATGATGTTTGTAGGACGAGTAGTTTTTTAGTAGTCTAAATTATAGAATTATATTGTTTTATCAACCATAGAAGTAGAATACATAGCAACTACTAAAGTTTACAAGGAAGCTTTATGGATGAAAAAGTTTTTTACATGAATTGGGCTTGTAACAAGAATGATATATTGTTTACTACGATAGTCAGAGTGTCATTCACCTCTCTAAGAATTCGATATACCATTCTAAATCTAAGCATATTGATGTAAGATATCATTGAATTTGTAATATGTTTTAGATGAAAGAATTATAGTTAGAAAAGGTACATATTAAAAAGAATGGATCAGACATGCTGACAAGCCTTTATCTAAAGAGGATTTTGAAGTGTGTAAGTAAAGAGTGAGCTTAGTATAGCCCACCATATGAGTTGGATGGAGTATTATTGGGTCTAGCTCATATGTGGGCTTGGGCTAGACGATTTAGGCATTACGTTCAAATCTGATTAGTTATTAAAAAAAAAAGAAAAGGGGGAATCAAAGACATGCACGACATGGTGAAGAAGAGCACGGTGAACCGTGGCAATGTAGAAAACATTTTGAGGTTTTTGCAAGAAGATCAAGTGACTAAACTTCATTGGTTTTGGCCCAAATTTTATGTGGAGAATCATTGTAATAGGCTTTTCAATTATAACTGTGTTGATCTACAATTTGTCTTCTCTGAGATACTTTTTTGATATACTTACTTGGTGAGATCTAAACCTTTTCTTTAATGAAATCTATCTATGACGATAATGATATATTATTGTTGAGCCAAGATCTATGTTCTTGACGTTACTGTGATCCTCTAGTTATTATGAAGAAGATTGATTATAAATCTATTATCATTATTGGTGATGGTGGAGATTTGAAGTAAACTATGATCTTGTAGTTTTTCCCGCATTATGTCTTTTACGTAAAAAATTGATATCTCACTTTGTGATTAATTTATTATTCTATTATTTATATTATTTTGGTTAATATTTACTTTCAGTAATAAGTTTATTTTTTGATAAGAAACTATTTTTAATACTTTGTTAATGTTTAATTCCCTCTGATTTTATTACCTTAATAATTATTCAAGGATGCTCTTATCATTTTTATGGTCTGTCACCTCAAGATGATGGGGCATCCAAATTTTGTGGAACCTAATGGAGATCAGGCCGGCTCAACTAGTTTGGTTGATATGGTTTGGTCTTCATTGTTGCATTGAGACAGGAAGATAATTCATTTTGATAATGTTGATGTTCGGCTATAAATGTTGAATCAAGTTGAAGGAAAAAATGAGGAATCTAATGATCAAACGCATCTCCTATCGTATGTCGTTCGAGGACAGCATGATTTAACCGCCAACTCCTTATGTTGCAAACGCTTTCTGAACATTTTCTTATAAATATGTAGGGAAAAAAAAAAAAAGGGAGGGGGGAGTGGTCAATGGTCAAATAGAGAGGGTCGATTAGACCCAGCAAGCCAACCTAGAAAGTGGATGTGGACTGTTTCAACCTTATTAAACAGGAAACGGCATGGTTGAACAAAGCTCTTTAGTTAATGCAAATTAGTCGTATCGAGCCAACGTAAGTCAGCCGAAAAGGGGAAAACTTATCAGAAGGATTTCAATGTGAAACTGATAATAAAATTATATTACTCAATCAGTCAAAATATATGAATCTGTACCTTTCCGGGGAAAGAAAGAAAAAAAAAAGAGAGAGAGAGAGAGAGAGAGAGAGAGAGAAGGAAAAAAAGCCTCTCAAACCTGACTGCGTTATCGGCCAACTGATTCCCTCTCCTGTCAACATGAGTTCTATACCACACACATTTAGAGATTTACACAAGTCTAACAATATTTTTAAGAATAGGATGAAGAAGAAACCAAGGAACAATGGTATTTGAAACCTAGCAGAAAATTACATATATTGGCTACATCCACTTTCACCAGCACTATAGGAAGGAAGCCTAAGCTCATCCACTTTGCTAAGGCACAACAAAAGCTTTTTAACATTCTGCCACAACAACAGACGACGTCTTACGTGAACTCGTCGTGTGTATTAATGCTATATCCCATCTCTACTTATACACATATTGCGAAATAAAAGGCCATCAGTTTCTAACATAAAGTCAAAGTTAAAATGCTGGGTTAGGCCTCCCCCGTGTGGTTATCTACTTACACTAGTTTCAATTAATAAAACCTTCACTGACATAAGATAAGACTCTTTATGTATAATAAGAAGAATAGACTTGACCGAACGTTTTTTTTTTTTTTTTTTTTTTGAAATCTTTGACATCATTGTAATTACCCTTAAAAAAAAAAAACCCTGTTGTCTAGTTGCATATGACCCATTCTTTTAAAGATTTATTATTATATTGATCAGCCTCCAAAATGTAATCTTCTTCCAACTAAAAATCAAAATAGTTAAAAGAATGAGATAGTAGCCACTGACTCATAAACAAACTTATACTCAAAGAGTTAAAAAAGATCGTAGACATAACAAGAATCCACCTGATAATGAAAAACACTCGAAGCCAAATAAAAAGTTGAGAGTCTCTTCCAAGCCAGTTTTCACATGCAGATTTTAATCTTGAGGGCCACTCTCAAGTGCCATTTAGCCTTTTAGCAAACAAAATTACCCCCTTATTGCACCATTAATAGTCAACATCTGGTATGCATCTTTGGTCATCAGCACCCCTCAAGGTTTTCCAACCAACGCCAATTATTATCACCAGGAACAATAGAAAGTCCAATACAAGTGATTCTCCTCATCAACATGGGATTAAAAAAGATCAAAGTTATCCTATTCACGTTTCAACTTTCATCTACAATAACATCACACAAAAAAATCCACAAGAATGTATTCTTGGGAGAGTTTTTTTTTCAAAAAAAAAAAAAAAAGAAAAGAAAAAAATCATAGACATGACAAGAATCCAACTAATAATGAAAAATACCTGAAAGCCAAATGAAAATTGAGAGTCTATTTTAAGCCGATTTTTAATATGAAAATCTTGGGGGCCACCCTCAAGTTTCATATGGTCTTCTCTATCCACATCAAATTACCCCCTTATGATAGCATCCTTGGATAATCAAAGTCTCGTGAGCATCTTTGTCCATCAGCACTCCTTAGGGTTTTTCCAACTATCATCATCAGGGATAATAGGAAGCCTAATACCAATGATTCTCCTCGCTAACAAGGGATCAAAGATCAAAAAATATCCTATTCAGATTTCCAACTTTCATCTACAATAAGATCACACACGAAATCTACAAGAATTCATTTACATTCACACAAAAATATACCACATACAGACAAGAATACTATACAACCAAGGATCATTCCATACTGAAATTTTAGACCACTACCAATGATAACCTAAAAATTCTGCCTTATATGCCTAAGGAGATTGCTAATATTCCTAGCAACCCACAGGTGAACAATCTTGGGTGGGGGGGGGGGGGCTTCAAGGGTGAGGCCTACTATAGTTAGCTAATAAGTCGTTGACCCAAAAAGTATCCACTCCCCATTCGGGGAGCGGAAGCAGCTTCTTGATACAGAAGAAACTTTTCATCAAGAAAAAAAAGTCTTTTTAACTCCAAGATCTCCTTCTTTCTTATCCCCCCCCCCATAAATGATATCGCAACCAAGCAAGTGAATTAAACAAAATACTAGTCTCATGAGAGTGACGTGACGTACTGAAGAGTCTTGTTTTATTGGCAAGAGAGCATGGAATATTATTTTTCCTGTTTAGAAATATGAGACCAGAGGATAATCATATTTATATGTTTCTCTAGAGAGAGAGTCGGCGATGAGATGTTTGAGTTTTCAGGGAGTAGGTAAGGACAAAAGATAAATTAACAACATCAATCCTAAACAACAGGTTATGAAGGCTCAACGAGGGCTGTTGAGGTGCACCTCTAAAAGCGCTACAGGAATCGTGCTAGTATTGCATCCAAATTGCCACAATTTTTTCCTCTCCATCTTTGAGGTAAGTTTTGCCAACGAAATCAGAATAAGGAGAATAAAGAACCGTCATCTTCGGGGGAAGAGTCCAGGAGATCACAGGCCGAAGGCATCATCATCCTGATGAAGAGGGAGTACCACCGAGGATGAGAGTTCAGAGATCACAGAATAGAGAGACATCATCCTGATGAAGAGGGTGAACCACCCAGGTACGAGGCATAAAGGAAAGTCCAGGAGAGGGCATGACTCGAACGAGTTTGTTGTGGGAAGTTAGGCATGCACCGATGTTGAGATATTACTATATCGAGAATAACGAGAGACCACCACGTTATTGAAGAACCCTAATCAAAATAAAGATTCATTTACCTGCTGAAGCCTCTGCATGGCTCCTCAGATCTACAGTGTAACAGCCATGTCACATGCTGAGACAGGTGCCATAGATCCGAGTTAATGTGAGCATTGCCCATCCATTGGATTATTGGAAATAATTTCAATCTTTCTTCCCCAGTTGGGCATATCGTTTCTTTTTATCCCTTAACCCACCAAAAACAAAAAAAACCCTGTGTATGGCTGAGACCATATACAAGGATACCAGCATCAAATCCATTATTGTGTATAAAGAAAATCTAGCAGTATAAAAAAGTACACTAGTGCACAAATCTCTTTCTGGACAGACAAAAAAAGAGAAGGATAAAAAAGGCTACACTGGATTCTAATCATATGCAGGTCGTCCTGCGGAATAAAAATTAATGGTTTCAGAGCACATTCTACTTCAAATAAACATAGGGAACCACGATAAATAAGTTTGGATGTGAACACTCCGACATTCATGTTCCGTATGCAACTGTCGAAAAAATTCATTGCTTCCGGCATCCCATGTTTTCTCGACATAATACAAGAGGTATCCTATCTACTGAAGACCAAGCAGGCTTCCAGCAAAAGCATCACATGTAGGTTGGAGAAGACCATTTGCTTTCATACCTCCCAAGCGAGTATTCCATAGCTGGTACCTCAGTCAGATGAAAATGATCAGGCTCTATACCATAGTCAGTCAGTGGCCTATGTTCAAGAAGATCATCATGCTTGTGCACAAACTCTGGAATTTCCACTTCTCCTTTCTTAATGTCATCCCATAGATACTGCAATCGGCTGACATACTTGATTTTCCAATACAACCTGCAAAGCATTAACCATCAGGCCTCAAGCAGTCAAAAGCGCTAAATGGTACAGACTTTCTGTGCTGCATTTTTAGATGTATACAGATATTTGATTACATCAAACCAAAAGGAAGAATGCCAAACAAAATTGCATGTACATGGAGGAGAAATGACAAGGAGACCAGCATGCATCTCTTTACCTACCCTTGGTTACTACAAAAATGAAGGTCAAGTAAAATCCACGTCTCTACTAGCTGACAAAAACTTGACCATGTATAAACAAAATGACCACCCTCCGTATTTAATGTGATTTAGATATCCATGATTCAGAAGTCTCAAAAAGGTGAGCAATAGAAGACATACACAATCAAATTAATTGCAAAGCACCTTTGAATTCTGTGCTAATATAAATTAAGTTTACCAATGGTTAAAAACCAGAACTTCCATTACATATATGCAATGCACTAGTTTTGGTAAAAAAAAAACATCACTTGTTTAGCAATACAATAGTTTTGTTAGAAAAACATCACTTATATAGCAATTCACTGGTTCTGTTAAAGAAAATCACTTTCTTAGATGAGAGAACACTAATTACAGGCATGAATAGCACCCTATTGCCCTCCCCAACTGGGGGCAAACCCCCTCCCCATACCCCTACAGCCCCCCTCTCTCTCTCTTCCTTTGATAGCTCCCTACTCCCCTCCTATATGAGGGAAACCCCTCCACATACCCCAACAGCCCACTCCCCCTCCTCTAATAGCTCCCAACTCCCCTCCTAACCCAGGGCAACCCCCCTCGACGTACCCCAATAGCCCCCTCCCTCTTCGTGTGCTAATTTTTTTATGTTAAAATCACCTATGAAATTTTTAAAGGATTGATTTGTCATTGCTACTTCTTAATAATATGGATTGCCATTATAGATTTAGAATCTTGAATTTGTCATACCTCAACAACCCCCCTCTCCTAATACCAGGAAGGGAGAAAGAGGAATGGAATTTGAAAAAGAAAGAGAAACCGATAGTCGGATTGCAGAAAAGAAACAAACTCAGGTTCAAACTTACATAAAACAGATATAAATAGCTCACCACCAAGTTTAAAGTCACAAGAAGATACAAAAAATTCACCACCTCAAGGAAGTTAAACAAGGATACAAAATTGAATCAAAATACTCACCACTCAAGGAAGCATCCAAGAGATACAGAGTTTTAGAGAGACTCCAAATAGCTTCTGCCGAAACAAATCAGGTACTAAACTTCTTGTTTTCTAATTCTAAATACCAAAATAAGTACTAGTGCATGAAACAACCTTTTATGCATAGGGAACTATGAAATTAAGTACTTTACATCTGCTAACTAACCCCTTTAATGCATTCCTTGGTCATGAAGGAAAGTACCTTGAAAGAACTTTTACTTTGTCCAAGGAATATACTTATAAGTTGTCATATTTGAGTGAGCTAGGTTAAAAGCTGTGAGGCAACATTATGAACTGTAGGGAATCATAAGATCAGCGATTTCCATACGAGCTGATTTTAGCAACTTAAGCACTACCGTGTCATCTCCTCCTTCGCCTTTTGCTCCTTTGTGCAACCCCCCTCCCCATTCCTTGGTCATGAAGGAAAGCACCTTGAAAGAACTTTTACTTTGTCCAAGGAATATACTTACAAGTTGTCATATTTGAGTGAGCTAGGTTAAAAGCTGTGAGGCAACATTATGAACTGTAGGGAATCATAAGATCAGCGATTTCCATACGAGCTGATTTTAGCAACTTAATCACTCCCGTGTCATCTCCTCCTTCGCCTTTTGCTCCTTTGTGCAACCCCCCTCCCCATAATCCGACAGCCCCCTCTCCCTCCACCTTCATCTTCTACTCCTCTCTACTCCCCTCTCTATGATAGCAACCCCCTCCCCAATACCCTGACAGCCCCTTCCCCCTCTTTCGATAGGTCCCTACTCCCCTCCTATCTGAGACAAATCATCGATAAGAAACTCAAGAAAGGATACTACATGAAAAATACAATTCTTTAATGGTTCCAAAGGATCATAATATTGGAACATGTTTTGCAATAAGAAAACTAAAGGGAGCATATTCCACACAAAACAATATCAAGAGGGAATTTCATGAATGCATCTGCATGCACAAAGTGTCCTACATTGGTGAAACCCTTTCTTAGCAAAGGGCAAGTGACGAATACGGGATTCGAGCCTAGGACCTTACGATGAACTGTCAAAGTTTTTACCAACTAAACTAGTTAATACCTTCCATCAATGAAACTTGAGCTAGAGGA
Organism: Ensete glaucum; assembly: GCA_021527575.1. Classification (NCBI taxonomy): domain Eukaryota; kingdom Viridiplantae; phylum Streptophyta; class Magnoliopsida; order Zingiberales; family Musaceae; genus Ensete; species Ensete glaucum. The sequence continues at coordinate 17,795,247 of CM038552.1, read as the reverse complement.
ATATATGAATAAGAAAAAAACCAAAAGATTAAATCATGGTTGCTTGAAGACGAAGATGTTGAGAATCCTGGAGATGATGTTCAAGAGGAAGATGATGTGAAAGAACTAGGGGTTTAAATAGGTGCTCTAGTGACGCGAGGCGATGCCCGAGCGCCTCAAGCCTTGACTAGGCGACACGCTTCAATGAAGTGCCACCTAGGTGAGAACCTGAACCTAGGCGCCAAGCACCTCGGGCAAGCACCCAATTGAAACGAAGCGACCGAACCAAACAATTAAGTCTAATTCGATTGAACACTAGCTTAGGTGGTTCAATTAAACCAACTAAGATATATAATGTTACTAAATCTATGCATGCAAACCTCACCCCCCTTCCCACCCTCACGACCCCAAGTTATAAACCCTACTTCGTGCGCAACTACTGCGTTCGCCCCACAGCTTCCTCTGCCGCTGCCTCCGGTGCTTATGGATAGGTCCAAAGCTCTAGCTTTCATGTGCAGTTCCTTCTGCCGTCGTTACTTATGTGTGTAGCTCCTTCCATCATCGAGGGAGAGGACCGCAACTTCCTCTACCACCAACAGATACATCTAAAGTTTCCTCCGCCCACAATGTCACCATCTACAGCTTTCGTCGTCATCGCTATCACCGTCTAAAGCTTTCTCTGTCCCTACTGTTGTCGTTCGCAGCTTTCTTCCCTCCCGTTGCTATCGTCTGAAGCTTCGTTTGCCACTACTGCTACCATCCAAAGCTTCCTCCGTAGTTGCCACTTTCATCCGAAAGTTCCTCCATCACTGTCGCCCTCTCCTTCCCCACTTTCCACCGTTAGTGACTCTTTTCTCCCCTCTGACTACTGTTAACAGTAGATTAAATATTGTTAACAGTTGATTGTTAACTACAATTATCATATAATAGTCTCTATTTAGATTTTAGCATTGTTATTTATATTTTATGTTTTAGAGCGCCTTGCTTCACTCACCTAATGCCTCTGGCATTTTTGGAACTTGGTGCCTATCGCTTTTTAAGTCACTAGGAAGAACTAAATACTAGTGGCAAGAGAGTATCAAATAAAGGAAAGCAAGTTGTTGCCAAGAAGTCAAATATTACATAAAAGAAAAGGACCACTGGACTTGTATATGTTTCAAGAACCAAGTAAATCAATGCAAAACCAAAAAGAAGTACGGATAAGGCAAACAATGATACACGTGATAAAGATGAAAGAACCAAAACAATTCAATATTCCCTTCGATGTGACCCATTTAGACAGCTTTCATCATATGATTGAAGCTATTAGAAAACAGTCTTCAATTGAAGCCTTCAAATTATAATGAGATAAGAGTTCCATTATTAAAAAATGAGTTAGACTACACAAATAATTTGATAAAAGGTCATAAGGATGCATGGGCAAAACATGGTTGTTCTATTATGTCAAAGGCATGGACTGATACGAGACAAGTATAATCAATTTTTTGATCAATTGTTCACTAGAAACCATGTTTGTTAAACCAATTAATATATCTTTTATCAAATCTAGAGAAAAAACATTTGACTTACTTGTCATAAGGATGCATGGGCAAAACATGGTTGTTCTATTATGTCAAAGGCATGGATTGATACGAGACAAGAAGTATAATCAATTTTTTGATCATTTGTTCACTAGAAACCATGTTTGTTAAGCCAATTGATATATCTTATTTTATAAAATCTAGAGAAAAAACATTTGAATTATTGTCAAGTTTACAAAAAGAATTGGAGAGCAAAATATTGTACAAATTATACCGAATAAGGAAACAACTACCTTAGTTATTAATGACTTTTCATTTGAATATTTTAATTAGGTTATTTTTTTGTTGTCGGACACTTATTAAAAAATGAGTTAGACTACACAAATAACTTATCAATTTTATTTTTCTCTTTTTTAAGTAAATTACTTCAAGCAAAAAAGTCGTATTTCTATTGAACTCTATGTACATATTATGTTGATATAATGTTAGAGGATATTAAAAAATTGCATATATCAATTTTATTGTTGGGTTTATATGTAATCACACTAAAACATTGAACATGATGTATAAATTTATAATTAATTAAAAATTGGTGAGATACGATGTCATATTTTGTCACTTCATTTTTGACATTGCAAAGTATGGATAATAAAATCACACCCTTATAAATATGTTTAGCTTAGAGATGTGGGCTCTTAGTAAATGGGCAAAAGATGTGAGAGACAAAAGGGCAAGTGATACCTTCTTAATGTCATTCTGGAATCACATGGTTTGTGTATTAAAAGTCATGGACACTCGTTTGAGTCATAAATAAAGAGAAAAAGCTGATAATGGGATGAGGCCATGGATAGAGGCAAGGAAGCAATCCAAAATAAAAAATGGCAAAAATGAGCAAAACTATCGGAACATCTTTGTAATCATAGACAAAAGATGAGAATGCTAAACTTTAATTTACTACATTCGGCAGGACACTCTTTTAGAATTCCTTTATAAAAGAGTTTGATGCAGAAGTTGTATCTGATTATATCAGTAAATTGCAAGATTGGTGCCTAGAGTTGAAGCTCAAGATAAGATCACAAATAAATCATCTTTATATAAAAATGCTAAGGGTTTTTGAAATTCCAATAACAACTCGTTTAAGAGCTATATATATATATATATATACACACACACACATATATATAAGCCGAAGGACTCTAGCAAGAGGGTTCATGACTTTTCATGCACATAGGCTATGCTTTTAAGATGACATTAAAATGTTAATGCTCCCCGTCTTATCTTTTGCTCATTTATTTATCATCCATTTTTCCCTTTTCTCTGAAAACATGTTTATAAGGTTATGCTTTTGCCTATGCACACTTTACAATGTCAAAAATGAAATGGCAAAGTGTATCACACCCTATTTCATCAATTTCTTTACTATTTACAAATTTTCTCGACATGTTCAATACTCCAGTGTGATTGTGTATATACCAAACGACAAAAATCATCCTTTCTAAGGTCTTTTTGATGTCAACAATCTTTCTAATGACCTTTATATTGGTATCAATATTATGTGTCATGCATGCAATACAAATACAATATTTTTTTCTTGAGTAATTTATCTAAAACAATAAAATAAAATTGATGTGTAAGAACACTTTGATTTCGTACTAGCTAATTAACCATTCAAATGCAAAATCATATGCTAAGTCATAGTTGCTTCCACCATCTATTATAACCTAAACATCATTTTACTCTACAATTTCTTTTACAAACTTAATTCAATTTTTTTTCTTTATATCTCATAACAGAATATGCATCAATTGATTGAATAATTGATCAAAAAATAATTACTTCTTTGTCTCATATCGGTTCACGCATCTAACATAATAAATTTGCACATGCATCCTTACTTCATCAAATTATTTATATAATCAAACGTCTTTTCCACAATAAAACCCTCAACTCAAGATAACTTGGAGGTTTTAATTTTCGACCATATCTTGTAATAGCTTCAATCAAACTGTATAAACGGGCCAAATTAAAGGGAATACATGGAAGAAGTGAAGAATGCATTGAATCTTTCTTGCCCTAATTTTTTGCATCATTTATACTTGTTTGTCTTAGTTTCGATCTTTTTTGACCTTGTATATCTCTAGTTCTTGAAAGTTGGAACATATATCCTTTCTTTTATGAAATTTTAAGCTTCTTAGCAATAACAACTTTTCATATTCTATCAAATGCTCCTTTCCCAATACATTGATATCCTCTAGATCATTTTCCTCTGTAACATCATCTCCAATATTCTGAATATTCAGTAAAAAATCATAACATTTAATCTCTTGTGTATTCTGATCATTCATAAAGGTCTGTAACTTTTGCTTTACACCAAGAAGACATTTTTGCATCAAAATTTTTGCATGCTGATGCATTGTTGAAGTTCCCAACTTTATATTGTTTTGGATTAAAAAATGCAACCTCTAGTAGTTTTCTTGCTAAATATACAAGTCATGGCATTAGGATCTTTAGGATTCTTTATATAATTATATTTCATCCTGGATCTTTTCTTGAGTTCCTTGCATATGATTGTTTAGACTTACTCTCTACACTTACCATTGTTCCTGAAATATATAAAGGACCGAGGGCAAAATACATCAAGAAATAAACTAATACCTAGATATCATGTGGTATAGAGTGTTGTTTATCCTAGTAGGATGCTCAAATCAAGATCATTTCCATCTAACAAGGTGATGTTATGTCCTAACAGGGTGTGTTGTTTTGCCCTGAGTTCCTAAGAGGGTTTCTCAAATCAATATAGCAGGAAATAGGGAGCTAAGATCAATTTTGTAGTGTTACCCAGAGACTCAATGAAGAAAGAGAATGAGATGGAGAAGATGGTAGTCACCAACTCACAGAGGAATGTAGTAATGTATGGCAGAGCACAAAGGCGCATATGGCAGATCCACAAAAGAAAGCTTTTACGGTGAAGCCACGAAGGAACATTATGATCTCAAGCTTATGCAAGTTCTAGCGACAGTCAAAATATGGTGGAGGATAGCTAGGGTCGACGACGTATAGGGAGGAAGGCAAGTCTTAAGCTCAGACAGCATTTGCAACAGAAGATGACAATCACCAATTGGCCTCGAATGCAACTACAGTGGTGCATAGGGTGAATGAAGGTTGTGGTTGACAAAGTGTGGTGAAGGAAGAGAATAGTTGAAGGTGTATAGTAGAGGAACGAAGCAAACACCAACATAGGGCTTTTTTTCTTCCAGTCACCAAAAGGGATGGGGTCTTGGGATGGGGGTTGTTATTTGGTTGAACCCAAGTGAAACCTGAACCTAGCTTCAATTGGCTCAAGCACGCGCTTAAGTTGCCCAACGCATAGGCAGCACACATCACGCCCATTTAACATCACTCATCTAGATCATCTTCGAGGCACTCGAGCGTCACCTCACCCTGGTCAAAGCCAAGCTAGCACCTTTTCATCTTATCAAAAAACCATCTCAATTTTGATTTGATAACAAAGGAATCAATGATAACATTGTTAGAATCTTCATTTTATGAGGTGCATTTTCGTTCATGTCCATTTCTTAACCAAACAAACTAGAAATGTTAGGGAACATAGATCATATCTATCATATTCCTTATGATTATGAATTTTGAAGGTTGTTCAAAATAATTTCAATGTACCTACTAAAACCACTGATTTTATAATTGTTCCTAAATAATTGAGTAGAACAACAAGAAGAGGGATTGTATACCTAAAAACATAAGTCAAGAATGCTATTGAGTGCTTGACATGCATAAATTCAGTAGAATTAATTAATATAAAAGAACTGAAGATATTTGTCATACAATTGATGTCAACATATGAAAAAACCAATCAAGTAAAAATAACCTAAGATGAATATGTTGGCACACACACATGTACAGACAATGTTTAGGATGATTCCCATATGAATCTATTCTAGTAATGCAGTTTAGATTTATAGATACAATGAACTCTTTAAATGCTGTTAACAAATTTTATTATAACATGGAATTGGTGAGAAAATTTCTCAGGTCTTTGCCAAAAAATATGGGACATCAAAGTGACGTCTATACAAGAAGAGGCCCTAAACTTTCCACTCTTGAGAAAATTAACTGGGTCTACTATGACCTATGAGATGTAGATCTAAGAAAGTGAAAATGAAGAAAGCCAAGCAAATATTAGTGTCATTTTTCAAATCCTCATCTCCTTCTGATGAATCAAGTGATAAGAGAAATATGGTGATAGCCTCGATTAAAAACTAGCCCTTCTCTCAAAACTATCGAAGAAGATTACGATGAAGAAAGCCATAAACAAAACAATAAGAAAGATAAAGGGAAACAAACAATAACAAGGAAAGATGGATTTATTTGCTAGATTGCTAAAAGTCAGGACACTGTATAAGTGAATTTTTGTTCCTTCTGCAAAACAAGGATGAACAAGAAAGCACCCTAAGCAACTTAGGATAACACCTCTTGAACATATCAGAAGAAATGAATGAGACTTAATATGAAAGGACATTATCAACCTTCATTTGATGGGTCAAAGTAATCTAGCTCAAGTGAGAATGAAGACTAAGATCAATACAAAATTAAACTTTCAATTAATGAGTAATGCGATGTTTTGATTAACTTAAATGTTTACTTTATTAAATGAGTTAGAATCTAAAATTTAAATCTTAACTTGTTCTTTTTTAAAAGAAAATTTTCAAATGCAAAAAAATGAGGCTACGAACTCAAAATCAAGTTCCTGTTATGAATTTGAAACGATATTTTTGCAAGTCAAAGAATAAAGCGAAAGAATTGCTTCAAATGGATTATGATTAAGTAGTTGTAGATAATAAGATACAATCCTTATCCAAGAATCGTAGTTGATGAATTGTTAATCTATGAATAAAGCATATATGCATGAAAATGAGAATGAGGATAGTGAATTTTGGGTGATTAGGCCTTGTGGTCTTTTCATTGTCTTTCTTCTTTTTATGTGATGCGCATTTATTTCTAAATAAAATCTTCCTCCATTCCACAGTCACCTGTTCCCCCTTTTTTCCACTCACTTTATGGCTATCAAGCCCTAGGTACCTATTGATCTAGTTAGTACCTTTGCCTTAATGTTGTCTCAGTTCAATGATGCTATATCAAATTCATATGCCTATTTGCACTACCATGCCATGTAGTTTGCATCATCCTGCCCTCATGATAGACTTTATTGGTGAGCTTAATGTTCATGCTAGCTTGATTTGCTCATCCAACTTACTTGTGAGATCCATTGTTCTTCAATGAAACCCCACTAATTATTTGTGAGCTTCATTGTTGTTGAGTGAAACTCCCATACAGTTAACTTGTAATGGTTTGTCTCCAAGATATTAAAGGAATAGATGACCTCTAAGCCTATAAAAGATAAGGTTTGTCTAAGAGCCTAGCAAAGAGAACCTTCTTTATAAGCTTGGAAAAAGAACTGTTGTCAGCATTGTTCTTGAGCCTGGGAAGAAGAACAAGTGTGGGTTTGTTCTTGAGTTTGAAAGGAGTGTACCTAATTTGATCTTCACCAATGGAAGAACATAATAATTCAGACAGCATTAGACTGGATGAGCATAAGAGCAGAAGTAGACCATTCATGCCATACCACTATGAAGATTGTTTTCATCTTCCTTGCTCCTTGCTCTTTTATTTTGTTTCTTTATCTTAGTGCACTACAGTAAATTGCTTCATTTGTTATCAGGTTTTTATGACAGTAATCGTTTAAAGTTTTAACACCTTCCATCTTTCAAGCTTATCTCGTATTCACTACTGCAACCCCTTCTTAGTACCTAAATAGTCCAAACAATTGCACAGTCAAGAACAAAAATGCTTATTAATATGAGATCTACTTAATTTGAGGTGCAACTATTGTGGAAATTCAGGACCCATCATGTTAGTTCTCCTTAAGCACCAATCTAACTACCTTCTCAAGGCATGGAGCCACTTTTCTAGTACCTATAAATAAATCTTAAATAAATGATAAACATTATGCTAAATATAGACTAAAATCATTACCTCCAACAATTATCCCAACAATAAATGAGCAAAAATAAGCATGCATAAGCTAATGATAGTGATATCGGCAAGTCTAAAAAAGTAATACAACCTCATCACTAACATTAACCCTGGCAACATCATTACATGACAATGATCCAATTGCTGTTGTCAGGCAGTATACTTCCTACATAATATTTATCTGAAATTAAAAATGCATTAAAAATACTTTATCTTCAGAAAATCATGCATTTATTATTGAAAAATTATAATTCTCTCTTCATAATTTCTTACAATGTCTTAGGTATGTTGAAAATTTAGAAACAAAGGTTCAAAAGAAATGATATTTTTAATTAAAAAACCTTGCAATAACTCACCAAACAACAAAACAATCCATGCATTAAGTTATATCTAGTTCAAAACTGAACACATTTTGAAATTTTAATATCTAAGACCAAAATATGCCAAAATTTGTTAACCTAAATTTCTTGTTGAGTATAGTGCATTGAGAAAGATGTCAACCAAGACCAAGATTATTATTATATGTCCTATTGAAGTCCTTAATCTAAGGTCTAGATTATTATTATAGCTCCTCCTGATATCCTTACTTCTACATAATAAGACGACAAAAACATATTTAAACATATAGTTGAATATAGCAAACTTTGATAAATCTTCCAAGATCATTGGAGGAAGTGAACCAATCAAATACCACACAGCAACAGCTTAGTAATCTTATAAATTAATTACCAATCAATTAGAATCAATCTCAGATATCTTTTATACAAAAATTACTGAACTACTACACTAGCCTTTCTGTAAGATAGCTTGATATACACACTTATAATGGCAATGATTAGAATTTGATGTAATCACATGATCAAGTTATACATAACCTTTTGTACCTTGTAGAAGTCTGATGATCGTAGTCTTGTTCATATTTAACTATTAGTGAACTGATTTCAAGAGAGCGATATGATTCTTTTTCATTCTAGAAAATACTGACCCAGTCCACAAGTCAGAAACCAATGTTGATGAAAAGCCTTACCTCATGTCTGCTTCTAGCATTCAGCAATTTACAAGGAAATTAGAAGCAGTCTTTCCACCACAACAATCCCTCTGAAACCTTCTTTTCCTATGTATGATCCTCCTTTTCTTTCCCTGCACCCCCCATCTTAAGATGACCTTATTTTCTAGATGTCATTAAATCCATCTACAAGTGAAATCTAAGCTTCTCTCATCCCTATAACAAAAATGTGACAAACATCTATATGGTACTTACCGTCCACTTAAGAAGAAGCGTCCAAACGTGGCCAATACCAACCTAGAACGGAGTCCTGGATGCAAGAAATACACAATCTGCAGCCTCTCCTTGTAGCCGGAAGGAAGCTCCTCATATATCCACCTCATTATGGAAATTCCAGGATTGTTATCCTCTGACTGCACGGTGCTGTGCATGTATAGGATACAGAATGGTCCTTCCTGTAGCTCTGTGAAGAATTTATGGAAGACATACCTCTTCAAACGCTCCCCACTAATGATTAAAGCTGCAAGGTATCAATAGAAAGTCATTTCTTCGTCAGCGAAAAGGGCTAATGTTTGTGAAGAGACAACTTGCTTCAACAAATTAAATGCATCCACTTCAGTTTATCTGCTCCCAGATCAACAAATTCTTGAAATGACTTAATTGGGGACTTCAAGAGAATCCAACAGAAATTAGGAAATCACACTTAGAAGAGGCTTTAATAGAGAAGTAGCTAATCATCTAAGAAAAATTAAATCCTGAGCAGGTCAAAAAGAAAAGAAAGGAAGAAGGAAGAAATCGCAAGTGCAGAAAAGTAGGGCTTCGAGTCAAACAGACCAGGGAAGTACTTCCCGACGATCCGGAGGATGCGGTTGCCGGCCTTATCGGCTCCCTCGAGGCGAAAGGCCTGAAGGACCTCGAGATCGGAGAAACCCTCATCGGCGATGAGGTGGGCGTGGCAATCGTGCCACACTACGTTCTCATCGTCGTCCGCTGCCGCCTGGCGCTCCGCCGGTGAGAGAAGGGAACGGGCGTCGACGCCGAGGTCCGACGCCAGCACCACCACTGAGAATTCTTCACCGGCGTTTTCAGCCATGCCGTCGGATCCCCTTCTGGCGTTTTCGTGCTTCTCTCTGGACCGCTATATTATTTTCTTACGGCAAAGGGCATGCATCCTCCCGGGGGGCTAATTAAATGTTACTCACTGATCAGCCGCTTTTGTCATTTCAATCTTATATTTTTTTTAAGATTATATCAAGATCTTTATATCTATAAAAATAAAATATTTATATATTTATATATAATTAAAAAATAATTTTATAAGATTAAAGAGGAGTAAAACAAATTTTATCAACAAAGCAAATATTTCACTTTCATAAATATAAAAATCTCAATATAACTCTTAAAAATATAAGTATCAAGATATTAAGAATAACTAATCTCATAAGATAATCTAAAATATTTCATCCTCATTGAAATTTTTTTTTCTAAGATCTTAAAGAAAATCATAAATAATCTTTTAAATATCAAAACTATCTTGTCTTATGTTTGAAATTTATACTTGTAAAATCATGTTTAATCGCTCTTTATTGTATCAATGATTCTAAAATTAATCTGGTCGCGATGATTTCTAGTTTGTTTGAGAAGAAGCTAGAAAAATTGATTGTTGATATGTTTGCTTGATTCTTGGATAGGTATTAGTAAGGATTTAAGATCTCCTTTTTAATTATGATATGCTGAGATTCTTATCTGTGCTAAAAACATGAGATCTAGAAGAATCCTGCAATTATTTAAGAGGCAACAAATTTCACTTCTTTTCTACCGATCGGTCGTTCGTAAAATGCCAATATGAACTCATACCAAATATTATTTGAGAAATAAACCAGTCAGGAAGACGAAGTGGAAAATATCTTTTAATTAAAACGTTGAATGAACTAATTAGACAAAGAGAGTGATGGCTTGGATATAAATATATAAATATATATATATATATATATATATATATATATATATATATCCCATAAATTAAAAGAGGAGGAAAGCCTATAAAAGAGGCTATAAATTCTTGACTGCAAGAAGTCTCCACATTATAAAACTGGCTATTGCTGATGAAAACTTCAGCAAAGAAAAGAAAGCAACTTAAGGCAATAAGTAATTCATTTGATCACGGTTTCAGAACGGACCGTCCCGATTCTATCAAATTTTGAACGAAACTAAATCGCTGATTTCAATTTTTTATTTTATTTATATAATTTTTTTATATTTTTTTGATATTTTATATTTTTAATAGATAAATTTAAATTATTTTATATGTTTTAAATTATTACAACTTAAACCTGTGATCCAATCAATTGATCCTTCCTTGACTCAAGGTTTTGACAATTCATTTGTTAGCTTGATTATGATAGATAGGCTTGAGGTCTTCCCTTAATCTTTTTTTTTGTTGAAGTCTCAACATCACTCACCTTCGATCTCTTTGATGAGCTTAGGATTGGGTTCGCCCTAGTGTTGCATAAGTCTATTGTCAAGCAAAGGTACTTGGACATGAGTGTCGAGATACAATAAATGAATAGCAAAAACAATTCACCATATGATTGATGTTTATATTACTTGTATACATTATTGTGCTCATACAATATGATCAATTATTTAAATTTTACTTTAATGTCAAGTGCAAAGTGTATAGTGATGGGAGATACTCGTGACTAAATGTTCTATATTTTAAATAATTGATTGTATACGATATTCATTTGTTAATGCAATTGATTTTAATTTAATCTTTAATCGTTTATTTATATCTAAAATAATTTTTATACCTTAAAAAACATAATATATAAATCTATCCTTTCAAGTATGAGACATCATAGTCTACTTATATGGTATATTAATTTATAATAAAATATTAATATAATAATATATATAATTTAAGTTTAGAAAAAAAATCTATTTTAACTCTTGTGGTTTTGGTCATGAGTTATTTAAATCTTTATGATTTTACTTACGTTTAAAATAACCTATATAACTTTAAAAATATAGCATATTAGCCCCCCCCCCTTCAAATATAATTTGACAAATATTATATGTTGACTAATAATAAATAGAAAGTAACGGAGGTCATAGTAGTGGACAAAGGTGGAGAGGCAGAGGTTAAGAAAGGCCAAAGGTAAAGATAAGCAAGGGTTAGATCATCACATTGTAGGCACAAATGGGTGGAGGCGCAGGAGAGGCTGAAGTGAAAGGCGATGGGATGAAAATGTCTAAGAAAAAAAGGGACCAAGAGACCATTTGGTGCCTATTGTCGGACTAGTCGATGCATATCCACCTAATGCAAGACCGAATGCTCATAAACTTGTCGCCAATACGAGAGCTGCTACGTGTATACGACACCTTGTTAGACAATAACAGCTCGGTGCTGCTACTAGTGGTCACTTCAATGATGATGCATCCTTCTATCACTGATGGTGATTTTAATTTTTAAATTTAAATTATATATTATTATTTTATTATTTATTATAAAATAATCCGTCATATAAGTAGACTTTAATGTTTGTTAACTCAGACTTGATAGGAGAGGCTTATATGCTATATTTTTTAAAGTGTAAGGATTATTTTAAAAATGATCAAAACTATAAACGCCTAAGTGATCCATGACCAAAATCGTAAGGGTTAAAATAATTTTTTTAAAAAATTTAAATTATATATTATTATATTAATAATTTATTATGAGTCTGTCATGTAAGCAGACTCTAATATCTGTTAACTCATACTCGATGAGAAGAGATTATATATTATACTTTGAAGAGTATAAGAGTTGTCTTATATAACAAATAAACCATAATAGTTTAAGTAATTTATGATTATAATTATATCGATAGAAATAAACTTTAAAATATATTTTATATGTAACCTCAGCTTAGGTTTGGATTGTGTTCTTATCATAAGCTTATTTACCTACCTAATTGTGGATAACAAGGATATTAATTTTTAGAGACTACATCAAGATGACATTTAAAAGTTAAAAATAAATAGAGGTAATGAGATAATATAAGGTTGACCATTATAAGACATAGTAAAGGAATAAAAAGAATGTTTCATTAAAATGAAATGATTTTAATAAATGTAATATATATAGAGATTATATGTTATCATTTGCTGAGTATTATATCCTTATATTTGGGAAGTTCGTTGACTCAACACTGATGCTTAATTTCTTTAAGATCTTATGTGAGTTTTATATCTTTATATTTGGTAAATTCATGACCCAACACATAGGATGATCTTTAATTTTGTCAAAAATCTATATGAGTAATCCATATATTTGATAAATTCGTGACCAATAAAATGTTTATTGCCGTAAATATCCTATCCATAGAGTGCTTTTGATTTTTTGTGAATTTAATATATATTTTAACTGCATAGTCATGTTGCCATGATCAATAACATATATTGGAAACCAGCTATATAATTAAATATAGTCGAAACTGTTATGATTATACTAAGTGGTTTGGACAAGATTATTCACCATATAGTTGAATTCAACAATTGCAATATAAACTTTGAAGTATGGTTTCATGGGCCTTTGAGATTTTATTATTTTAATAAAGTATTTTTTTATAATTTAACAAAAAGTTTGTTGTTGGACATATAGATGTTTAACACATAGAGATATTTTCGGAAAAAATGTTAATTTTTATTATTTTAGAAAGAATACTGTAATTGTTACATATTATGTTAATGGTAGTAAATTTGGTTTTTATTTTCTTTTTAAATATTATTCATTTAGATTTAATTTTTTATTAGTTTTAATATATTTATCATATCAATTTCACTAGGATTAATTAAAAAATATAAATCTAATTATATTCCTAGTACATTTCTTTTTTTGAACCAATCTAATATATGTCATGTAAATGCCTACTTAGCAAAGATTAAGATTTTGAAACTTTATCGTGTTAGTCAGCTTTTTTTGAAATCTTTATTTGACACACGGTTTCAATTAGAAGTATTAAAAAATTAAAATATAAAGTTTAGAATGAATATAGTGTTATCTAATCATAGTTTTAAGTTAAAATCTCGTCCCTACATATAGTATTGATTAAAGGTGCACTTGCGAATACAAGTGAAATGGTACAATGCACATTTCAAATATAATTTAGTGTTCGATAAAGTTTGTGTTAATTCATATTTGGTTTGGATACTACATTGCAAATGCTTAAATATTGATGCTACCTTAAGGTAGCATCAACATTTCAGCATATAATTTTTAAAATTTTTAAAGTACCCAATGATATTATTTAAAATCATAAAGTTATCAACATAATTTAGTGAGAAGCTAACATGATATATGTATTTTATAATATAAAATTTTATTTATTTATTTTAAAGATTATTTTTATATGTACTTATATGATTTATATTTTTATTTATGATATATCTAGGTCATATAAATTATTTTATAAGATTACAATTAATTAATTTATTTAATAATTTATAATAAAATATGTGTTTATTTTTTAATAAATATTTCAAATATTAGAAGAGTAAATTTATCACATAAGATTTAATAGATTTTTAAAATATAATTTTATCAAACAACACTCACATCAATGCACATTTAAAATGCAGCTTTCATTTATTGTTTACCAACCAAACACTTGAACATTCCACAACTACACATTCACTCAAGTTTCCTTTTCTAAATACATATTAAAAATAAAAGTATATTTCAAATCGTAACCCGAGATTCTCGATTCATTCAGTATTATCGCTCATCTAGAAACGATCATGGAATGACTTTAATAATCTCTTTTAATGAACAAAGCAACAAAATATAATAAAAATAAATTAAAGAGGAGAAAATATATTAATCATTAAATAAATAAATGAATTAGGATTGTATAGGACTTTATTTACTTAGCATAAGAGTGCCCTAAAGGTCACAGTGAAAGTTTATCAATTTTAAATTTTTAGAACCATTTATAACTATCCCCATAAAGACTAAAATTTTTTAAACATAAAAATATTAAAATTAATAAACAAAAAAGAAAATAACAAAGTGTTGCTTGATGCTTATAATATATGGTCACTCAAATATTTCATAAAGTTTAAATTTCGCATCATGCCAATAGCTTCCAGACCAAGAAACGGAGTGAATCAAATCGGGAGTTACATTATTTTTTTTATCCAAGTTTCTTTTATTGTACAGTGCAAATGGTTAGTCACGGTGTTGCATATTAATGATCATGTGCAAAAAATCTTAATCATTCATTAAAACTCGAATTCCCTAGTTATGGTCGTATATACATGCTCTTATATAGGAAAACTTTTAATAGGGATATATAGAGTCAAATGTCCTGAAAAATAATGTCTTATCTCTCTTTTAAGGCTATATACACTTTCTAGTGATAACTGTTAAAGTTAAACTTTATTTTTTTAATATTTTCTTAAGCCAATCCATTAGCTTGTTGTTATCATATTCAACTCTTTTAAGGGATTGCTTGTTGTTATCATTTTTTAAAAGATTAATTATCACTTATCATTGAGGTTAGGTTCTCAATATTAGAAAAATCATTCTAAGCTAATCTCTCCCGTTTAGTGATATTAGGATTTAGTCCTTCTGTTTATACTTTTATTAGGACGATAATAACAAGTCATATAATGAAGTAATTTTATGTCAGGATACATGATAAACATGTAGCCCATGTCCTTGATATAATCATTTATGACTATATTATTCACCATATTGTTTGACTATATTACCATAACCATTAAAGAATCAAATGATCTTGATGTCATGACTATTGATTAGCTTACGTGTTGATTACAAGTTCATGAAAACAAAAAAAAAAGAACAAATAGAATAAACTCACAAAAGTAAACAAACTAAAGAACGACCGAAGCAAAATAGGTTATTATCATAATTGTGACTATGGTCGAGGTCATGGTAGATAACATGAAAGAGCTCGAGGATAAGGACAACATAACAATGATCAAAGAAGGCCCTAAAGAGAGGATGGAAGAGGTGGTTTCTTGATAAGATGATAGTATAACAAATCCAAAGTTTGTTGCTATATTTATTCCAAGATTTATCATTATTCATCGTAAGATTGGTATAATGATTTTAATCAAGTTGATAAGAAGGCTAATCAAGTAAAAAGAAATTGAAAAAAGGATGATTCTATCTTATTATTAGTCCAAAAAAAAGAAAAAAAAGAGACATTCATAATCAAGACTTTTGGTACTTGAATAGTGGAGACCTCTGAAAGATGAAAGTAAAAGGGAACAGATAAAATCCTTGTTCAAATAAAAAATAAAAATCATAATTTTATTTCTAATATCTATTATATGTCCTACATGAACATAAATATTTTAAGATTAAGATGAATTTAAAAAGAAGATATAACTACACATGGACAATATAATCTCATACTAAAAAATCGAAATATGAAGATAATTGTTCAAATGATCAAGTATAAGTTATTTACGTTAACATAAACCATACTGATGATAAAATATTTGAATGCTTGAATGATAACTCTTATACATTTGTGCTCTCAAATTATTATCAAATAAAAGAATGATGAGAAGACTGTCACACATCAGTTCTTTAAATCAATTTTGTGAAGCATATACTCTTGACAAGCAATCAAGAAAAGGCTTTTCAATTAAGTCAATATACCAATATAATGAGATATCTTGAGCCAATCCATGCCAATATATATAACCATTATCTACAACATCTTTTGATGAGCATCATGATTTTCTGCTATTTATTGATAATTTTAGTGAAAAATATGGGTCTACTTCCTTCAAAAAATGAAGACTTTTGAATTATTTATAAAATTTAAGATATAAGTAGAGAACCGAAGGGGCTACATTGTTAAAGTCTTACAATCTAATCGTAGAGGAGAATTCACATCCAAGAAATTTAAAGATTTTTGTGAAAGATGTGGTATTTAAAGACCATTGACAATATATTATCCTTCTCAACAAAATGGTATAGTGGAGAGAAAGTATCAAACAATCATTAACATAGTTAGAAGTATGCCACAAAATGAGAAGATACTAAAGGAGTTTTGAAGTGAAGTCATGACTTATTTAGTCTATTTACTTAATAAATGTCTAACAATGAACTTAGAAGACATAACACCACAAAGAAACTTAAAAGTGATAAGAAGCATAATATCTCCCATTCAAAGAGTTTTGGATGTATTAGTCTATGCTATTGTTATATATCAAAAAAGAACGTAGTTGGATTATAAAAGCGTCAAAGTGCATATAAGTTATTTGATCTAAAAAAATACAAAGTGCATATAAGTAGAGACGTGGAGGTTCATGAAGATGAAGTGTGAAAAATTGAAGCACAAATATGGAGTTATAAGATAAATACAAAGTGATATATGAAGAGCATACACCATTATCATCTCCTGTGTTAAACTCATCGATAGACTGAAGAGATAAACTCAACACTAAGAACAAGGAGCAAACAATAATTATCTAAGGTGACAAACCAACTCAATCCTGTATGTTTTATGTTATCAAAGATTTTCTCTCTTCTGAAGATATAATTAAAGACAAGAAGCGGAGGAAATGATTGGAAGAAGAGAATAATATTATAAATAAAAACTAGACATGGGAAATCATAGTTCTGTCTGAGGTTAAGAACCCATAAGAATCAAGTGGGTTTTTGAAATTAAAAAGACTGCTCAAGGAGAAGTAGAAAAATACAAAATAAGACTAGTAATAAAAGAATATAATTAAGAAGCTAGTATCGACTATGATGAGGTATATACTCTTATTGCTCAAATGAAAAATATTAAATTATGTATCTCTTTAGTCGGTCAAGATAAATATTTAACTTATCAATTAGATCTAAGGTTCACTTTTCTAAATGGTATTCTTAAAGAAGTTCATATTGAACAATATATTGAGAAAGAACATAAAAGATAAAATTCTAAAATTAAAGAAGACTATATGATTTGAAACAAGTTCTAGTACAATATCCTTATGAGTATTCCTTATACTTTAAGGAAGAGACTAAAAATATACTATATATTTGCATATATATATATATATAAATGATATAATCTTTACATATAATAATCTTGGTATACTTAAAGACTTCCAGCAAATTATGACAAAGAAGTTCAATATGATAAACATAGGGTTTATTAGATATTTTCTTAGAAATAAATAAAACAAGTTAACTTCATTCATAAAAAAATATATGAAAGACAAATTCTCTAGAGATTCAAGATAAACAATTATAACCCAACTAGCACAAAGTTCAATTATGGTATCAAGATATTAATGTTGAATCTTGAATTTTGATGGTGAAATCAATTGATGAGTTTTATAATCTTACTTGTATGTTAAATAAAATGATACAAGATTAACTACGATAGTAAAGGGCAGTACAATCAGATGTTGGGTCAGAGTCAAGTTTGAATATCGGGCCAAGGTTCAGATGACGTAGTGGGAGCTCACTTAAAATCGATCGATGTTTAGATGATGTTATTGGGAACTCGCCGAGAGCTCATTAGAGGTTTGCCAGGAAGTTTATCGGGAGTTCACCGACAAGTTATCAGAAGCTTGCTGGGTGTTCGCCGGAAGAATGCTAAAAGTTCATTGGAAGTTCACCAAAGGAAATCAGGAGCTCGCCGGGGGTTCATCGGAAAGATGTCAAGAGTTCACCAAAGAGACAATCAGACAACGAACATTATACATTGAGTGTCGTAGTTAGCATCATAATGAGAGTTAGTTTTACTAACTCAATTAAGAGGCCGTTAGGCCTTAATTGGGATTTATATGGACTCATTATAAAAGTCATTTTAGTAACCCAAGATCAGATAAGGTACGATCTTCGAAGGCACGGTCTCTAAGATGACACAGTCTTTGAAAGTGTGTCAGGCGATTGAACCGCCTAGACTGGGCAGTTGAACCACCTAGACACGGTCTCCTAGACTATTAGGTGGCTGAACTGCCTAGAACACAATCTCCTAGACTGTGTTAGGTGATTGAACCACCCAGAATGTAGTCTTCGAGACTAGCTCCTCGGGATCACTTAAAAATTATTTTTTGGCTCCACTTTTGAAGTTATTTGGGGCCTATAAATACTCCACCCTTTCTTGCTTAAGGTATATAAGTAATTAAGAGCAAAAATCTTATAAAAACATTATTGTAATTGAGATATTCTCCTAATTTCATCTTATATAATTTTTTTATTGAAGTGGGAGCGTTGAGTCTTGTAAAGGTTATCTCCTAAACCTATAAATGGAGAATAGAGTTGTAAGAGGGTAGTTAATATTCACCCATTGAAGAAAGATCAACAATGGAAACTGGTGGCCTTAATGGAGGGGGAATCAGGAAGTGGACGTAGGTCACGAGACTAAACCACTATAAAATCAGTTTGCTTCCTCTTCTTTGCTCTTTAACTTCATTGTTTTGTTATTTAATTATCTATTTCTTTGCTTGCACTATTACAAACATCTCTACACTTAAATGCATTTCCAATATAATTTTCATTGAGCAAAATTTTTAAATCGATGAAGATTTCTCATCAGCACTAATTTAACCCCCTTCCCACACAGATTAAATCATCATGCAAAAGATTGAGGTTATGAAAAAAATCACAAAAACCAGAAAACCACAGAGATTGATTTTACTTAAGGAGATTGTATATCCTTGTATTCCAGATCCAGATGGAGAAGATGAAGGAGGTCAAGCGTCCTCCTCTCTAGCAGTATCCACACAATGAATCGCTACAGCAAAACTCCTCCAATCTCATCTCGCAACTCTTGCGCAGAGGGAGGGAGGAAAATAGAAGGTGGTGGCTAAAGTTGCAGCCTATTAACCATGAGTCTCCCCTCTTATTTATAGAGAGCTACCAAAAAATCTTAGGGCTCTTTTATTGGTGGGTATTGGGTCTCCATCTAATTACCCACTAATCTTGTATTATTGGATCTCTATCCAATAACCTCCTTAGGCCTTTAACTGAGCCTTAATCAAGGAGCCCATCAGCTTAGGGTCTCATCTAATGAGAATAGGGGCTAATTGGATCTCCATCCAATCCTCTATTCGCTGAAGCATCTACCATATATATGTGACCCTCTAGGCCTGATACCGAGCTGGCTGTGAGTCACTCCCGTTAGAACTCCTTCTAATATAGTGAATTATTATCCCTATAATAATTCACTCGACTCATCGGCTATGGATGTACTAGGCCACTACGTTATAGTCCTCAGATGTTACAAGGGAGATCAAATCAATTGGACCTATCCATCAACAGTTACCGTGTATATATAATCCCTTATTTAACTAATATCTCAGAGACTGTATATTGGATATGGTACTGTTAGGTCATATACGGAATCATTTTGTCTTACTCTAATCGGATTCTACTTGGGAACTCCTTCTCTCTCAATCCGAATGACCCTAACTAGGGATTTATTTGAGCAAGCACATATGATATATTCCTCTTATGATACCAAGAGTGGATGATCCTCTATAGACACTCAATTGCTTTCGTAAGGTTGGCTACCAATCCCGATAACCAATTGTATAAGATCTAAAACTTTCCAAACTTGTAAGTCTAGTGTCAAAGAAATGAGTACTCATACAAGGCATCCTTGGTGTCTCAAGTCGAAGGACCAGATATATAACTGAGACTATTGAATCGTTGTTTGACATTAGGTATCATTAACCATACAATATTTAATAAGCGAATCAATCAGTGAACTCATTCTCCAATGAGTACCTGTACTATATCCTTAGTGTCTCCACACAAATGGCTATGAGACCAATCGCCTCTATCATATGGATAGGTATATAGTACACTGATATATCCAATTATCTTAATGTCCCTCTTGAGTAACATATGACCAAGATTATTTAGGATTTGTGTTTAAAGGTAAATCGATCTCATTATCGTGATCTCATTATGATTCGACTCCCATTTCATAGAACCAAGAATATCACAATATATATATAACAGATAATGTAAGAATATGCCAATATTAATCATAAGCAAAAAGATCACATAGCATGTCACATGTGTCATCACTCACGTGATTGGCTTGCAAGGCACCTGTAACTAGCAATCTCTCACTTGACCAAAAGCCAATCACCTATATGTCTGATCCCCATTATACCCTGTGACGCTCAAATATAATCTAAGTCAACGGCTTTGTTAGTAGATCTGCAATATTATCTTCGGATGTAACTCTTTCCATTGCTGTATCTTTTCGGGTCATGATCGCTCTAATCAGATGAAACCTCCTCAGAACAATTATGTTGAGACCTGAGTTCCTTTATTAGAGTTATCGCCCTATCGTTGTCACAATATATATGAGTCAGCTCCATGCTGCTTGGTATAACTCTCAAATCCTTGATAAACTTCTTCATCCAAACCTATTCCTTTGCTGCTTTTGCTGTAGCAATGTATTCCGCCTCTATGGTCGAGTCAGTAGTAGTATCTTGCATGAAACTCTTCTAGCTTATTGCTCCTCTATTCAGGGTGAAAACAAACCCTGAATCTGACTTACTATCATCAATATCGAATTGAAAACTCGAATCCGCGTAGCCCTCAACCTGGAGGCTACTTTCTCCATATACGAGTAAAAGATCTTTAGTCCTTGTCATGTACTTAAGGATACACTTTACTGCCTTCCAGTGTTCTAAATCTGGATTTGCCTGATACTTGCTCGTGACACTCAAAACATATGCTATATCAGGCCTGGTACATAGTATCGTATACATGATAGACTCTATCGCTGAAGCATAAGGTATCTTATCTATGTCTGCCCTTTCTTTAGGAGTCTTTGGGGACATATTCCTAGAAAGTGATATTCCATGTCTCAGTAGTATGAGACCTCTCTTGGAATTCTCCATGCTAAACCTTTTGACAATGAAGTCTATGTACCTAGACTGGGATAAGCCAAGCATCCTTTTAGATCTATCTCTATAGATCCGGATCCCCAAAATATATAATACTTCCCCTAAGTCTTTCATGGAGAAGTTTTTGAATAGCCAAGCCTTTACTGTAGAGAGCATTCCTACATCATTCTTAATGATTAGGATGTCATTTACATATAGCACCAAGAAGGTGATGATAACGCTTCCACTTACCTTTCTGTGACACAAGACTCATATTCGTTCTTAACAAAGTCATAAGATCTGATCACCTCATCAAATCTTATGTTCCAACTTCAAGAAGCTTGCTTCAATCCATAAATAGATCTAAACAACCTGTACACTTTATCTGGACTCTCTTTGGATACGAATCCCTATGGCTATATCATATACACCTCCTCCTAGAGCTTGCCATTGAGGAATGTCATTTTGACATTTATCTGCCAGATCTCACATTCATAGTATACTACAATGGCCAAAATAATTCTAATGGACTTAAGCATGACTATAGGTGAAAAGGTTTCGTCATTGTCAACTCGTCTTTGATGATATCCTTTAGCTACTAGCCTTGTTTTATATGTCTCTACCTTTCCATCCACTCCAATCTTCTTATTGAAGATCTACCTATAACCGATGGGTACAATATCCTCAGGTGCATCCACAAGGTTCCAAACCTTATTAGAGTACATGAAATCTATCTCAGAATTTATGGCTTCTTGCCACTTCCTGGAGTCTATACTCATAATCGCCTCCTCATAGGTCTGAGGATCAACATCCTGAGAGTCATCTCCACTGATATGTCCCACATATCTTTCAGGAGGGTGAGATACTCTACTAGACCTACGTAAAATTGGAATTTGTGTGTTAGGTACCTGAACAGACTTAGGCTTTGGAATAGTGCTTGAGCTAGGTTCTCCAACCTTACTCGATTTTATCTCTCTCACTATTTCCACTAATAATGTATTCCTTCTCAAGGAACACAGCTCTCTTGGCAACAAAGACCTTTCAGCCCTCGGGATAATAGAAATAATACCCACAACTTTCCTTTGGGTATCCCATGAATGTGCACCATTCTGTCATTGATTTCAACTTATCGGGGTTGTGTCTTCTAACATGGGCAGGATAGCCCCAAATCTTAACAATCTTAAGATTGTGCTTCTTTTCTTTCCATATTTCATATGATGTAGACACTATTGACTTTGATGGAACTCTGTTCAAAAGGTAAGCTGCAGTCTCTAGGGCATACCCCCAGAATAAGACGGGTAGGTCATCGAAACTCATCATGGATCGCACCACTGAGTTGAGGTGTATAAGGAGGTGTCCATTGGGATAGAATCTCATTATCCCTGAGGAAATGGGTGAACTCCGTACTCATGTACTATCCTCCTCGATCTGATCGAAAAGTCTTAATACTCTTTCTAATTTGGTTCTCTACCTTATTTTTCTATTCCCTGAATTTCTCAAAAGCCTCAGATTTGTACTTCATTAAGTACACATATCCATACCTAGAGAAATCATCAGTGATTATAATAAAGTATGAGTAACCACATATAGCCTGAGTCGACATGGGACCACATACATCACTATGTATGAGTTCCAATAACTCGGTGGCTCTCTCTCTAGTTCCACTAAAAGAAGAGTTAGTCATCTTCCCACGAAGGCAAGGTTTGCAAGTTACATATGACTCGTAGTTAAATGGATCTAAGTATCCATCTTTCAGCAACTTTTGAATACTTTCTTCATGTATATGACCTAGCCTATAATGCCATAGGTTTGCATTATTCACCTCATCTCCTTTTCTCTTAGATATATTTATATTTATAATGTGTGAAGAAGTGTCTAACACATATAAGCCATTTATAAGGGTCCCTCTAGTAATGATCTCATTATTCATAATTATTGAATAACTATTATTCTCAAAAACTAATTTGTATCCACTTATTGTCAAACAAGAGATGGATATAATATTTTTGATAATAGAGAGAACAAAATAGCATGCATCCAATGCAATGATAGCTCCACCAGGCAGACGTAGGGTGAACTCCCCAATGGCAATTGCAGCAACTCTTGCTCTATTACAAATCTTGAGGTCCATCTTGCCTCTGACCAGTCTCGTAGGTCTTCTCAGAATTTGCAATGAATTATAGATGTGATAAACACTCCCGGTATCTAATATCCATGTGTTATTATGAAAATATGACAAGTGGAGATTGATTATGAATATACCTGAAGCTTCTCCAAGCTTTTGTTTCGCCTTATCTACAAGGTAGTCCTTATAGTTCCTCTTCCAATGCTCGTCTTGGCTGTAGTAGAAGCACTGTCCTTTGTCCTTTGTCGGGTCTCTCTTAGCAACCTTTGCCTTATCTGGTCTTTCTTTACCCTTGCCCTTCTTAAGGGTCTTGCTGGCATTCGTTTTCTTTTTGGTCTCACCAATGTAGAGAACTGACTTCTCCTTCTTAA
Source organism: Ensete glaucum (assembly GCA_021527575.1). Classification (NCBI taxonomy): domain Eukaryota; kingdom Viridiplantae; phylum Streptophyta; class Magnoliopsida; order Zingiberales; family Musaceae; genus Ensete; species Ensete glaucum. The sequence continues at coordinate 17,771,328 of CM038552.1, read as the reverse complement.
TGGCACTCTCAACTTCCCTCAATATATTGAGGAGCTCAAGGAGAGTTACCTCAAACTTATTCATATTAAAGTTAATAACGAGCTGTGAAAAGAAATTTAGTAGGGACTGAAATATAAGATCAACATACAAGTTATCCTTAGGACTATCTATATACTTCATAAAGCGAGTGATCTCATTCTCGCTTATCCTTTCCTCTAGTATGGGTATAATCATGTTAATGACATATACAATTTTATCTTCCGTGAGAATAATTCTCAAAATGCGGAGCTTTTGGACCAATGAGACGGTTGATATCAAGTATGCCACGTAGGGGTTTTGCAAGCGATAAGATATAACATAAATTAAATAACATGTAGATTTTATAGAAAATACTAATTAAGATATAGACTTCTATCTTGATGTACTCCCACTATTTTCCTAGCAAATCATGCGACACCCTCAATACGTGAGACGAAAGTCTCCGGCAGACTCCTAGTGGAGATTGGGATCCAATTGGCATCTTAGTGCAACGTCGAGGGACTCGACCAATTACACTAAGCCCAAAGGTAGGGAACTCTTGCCAATCACAACTTCTTGTGATTCCCGTCACGCTCGGCCTCCGAATCATCATGGTCTCAGGGACTCGACCAATCATGATATTCAGTTAAATCATCACCATCGTTATAAGATGAGTTTGATTTGATGATATGCCCTCGAGGGACTCGACCAAGCATATCATGTCCTCAGGTCACCGGTGATATCTCTATGTCGTAGGTAAGAACTCGATCACGTAGATAGGTGAGCCTCGAGGGACTCGACCAACTTAACCTATATCGTGATTTAATTTATTCCTATAATGATGGAAGGTCACGTAAGTCAATCTTATTGCCTCACGCTTACCGATTTAATATTATCTTAGGAGAGATTTTTGTATCGGTCTCCTAATATGTAGTGTCATATATACATATTTAATATATATCTACATCATATGCAAATATATATATTTATATCTAGTAGGTGTATAACACATCACATATGTAAGCTACATCGGATGATCATGAGCCGTCACCTAATATGATTAAGCTCAAGCCAATGGGCCTAATCACTCACAATAGAATCTATGTGTGCATTGGCGCATCTCCATACCTTATGATTGTTGATCTCATCATCATCGGTTCCGTCAGATCGTCGCATCACCATGCATCGTGATCTCCCGCCATAGCATCATAGGTTCCGCTGTAACCTCCATGCTCCTGCTATACCTCTCCATATAATTACAAATAATCACAAGCACACATGCCCGATAATAAATGAGAAAAATAAAGGCTCGCAGGCCCCAATAATAATAATCACAATTACATACATCACAACACATGACACATGATTATCCATCCATATCATATATTATATGTACATCACATCATATGTAGGATTACTAGATATATAATAATTAATTAAACTATTTAATTAATTATTTTTCTGAAAATCAAGACATGCTTAGAATTTTTAGAATTGTCAAGGGCATTTTCATAATTCTGGATGAGAGGATAGTCCTTAAAATTTTTAGAATTATTGAGGATATTATGAAAAATATATACACGAGGACAGTTCTCAAAATTTTTTAAATTCATAGGGGTACGATCATCCTTTTCTCCAAAGGTTGCCCTATCCCTCTTTCCCCTTATGCACCGCCGCAGTCGCCACTACCCTTGTGTAGGCGACGGCTACCCTTGCTCGTTAGCAGCCACCCTGGCGGCCACCCTGCTTGCGCCGCCCGCTAGCTGGGCTAGCTGGTGCCCCGTGGGCGCGCCTGCAGCGCCATGGCGGGTCGCTACGCCGGGCCCCCTGCGCGCTCCCTTGGCCGGCCCGTCGCATCGGCCCCTTGCAGGGGCCTTGGCCGACCGACTGGGTGGCCGGCCGCATAGGGCCATGGTTGGCGGCCCCTCCTCCTCACTGTCTTCATTGTGAAAATGTAGCAAGAACGTGTAGAACGATTCTACGTAATTCAATCTCATCGCACGTAGTTTAAAACCAATCTTTCGCACGAAAATCTTTGCTCTGATACCACTATTGGGAAACCTCAACGGGTGCATCACATGCACAGCGGAAATCAAAAACAAAAACTGGTTTCTCACGTAGATGAAATCATCGTGTAAAAGATTAGGGTCGCGAGAAAAACCATAAAAACTAGAAAACCATGATGTGTAAGAGATTAAGTTTACCTAGGGAGATCTTATATCACTGTATTCCAGATCTAAATAGAGGAGATGAAGGAGGTCAAGCATCCTCCTCTTTAGCAGTATCGACATAATGGATCTCTGCAGTGAAACTCCTCTAATCTCAGCTCGCAACTCTTGTGCAGAGGGAGAGAGGAGAATAAGAGGTGGTGACTAAAGTTGCAGCCCATCAACCATGAGTCTCCCCTCCTATTTATAGAGAGCCACCAAAAAACCCTAGGGCTCCTTCCTTGGTGGGTATTGGATATCCATCCAATTACTCACTAACCTTGCATTATTGGATCTCTATCCAATAATCTCCTTAGGCCTCTAATTGGACCTTAATCAAGGAGCCCATCAGCATAAAGTCTCATCTATGTGTGACCCTCTATGCCCAATACTGAGCTGGTCGTGAGTCACTCCCATCAAAACTTCTTCTGATACAATGAATTATTATCCCCATAATAATTCACTCGACTCACTGACTATGGACATACTAGGCCATTACACCATAGTCCTCAGACAATACAGGGGGATCAAATCCATCAGACATGTTTGTCTATAGTTATCGTGTATCTATAATCTCTCATCCAACTAATATCCCAGAGACCGTATATTGGACATGGTACTGTCAGGTCACATGGAATCAGTTTCTCTTGCTCTAATAGGATTCTACCGGAGAACTCCTTCTCTCTCATTCCGAATGACCCTGGCCAGGGATTTGTCTAAGCAAGTATATATTATATATTCTTCTTATGATACTGAGAGTAGATGATCTTCTATTAACACTTAATTGCCTTCGTAAGGTTGGTTACTGATCCCGATAACCAATTGTACCAGATCTGGAACTTTCTAAACTTATACGTCTAGCGTTAAAGAAAGGAGTGCTCATACAAGACATCCTTGGTATCTCAAGTCTAAAGACCAGATACACAATTGAGAGTATGGAATCGCTATTTGACATTAGGTATTATTAACCATATAATATTCCATAAGCTGATCAATCAGTGAACTTCTATTAACACTTAATTGCCTTCGTAACACTTATAATATTCCATATGATACTGAGAGTAGATGATCTTCTATTAACACTTAATTGCCTTCGTAAGGTTGGTTACTGATCCCGATAACCAATTGTACCAGATCTGGAACTTTCTAAACTTATACGTCTAGCGTTAAAGAAAGGAGTGCTCATACAAGACATCCTTGGTATCTCAAGTCTAAAGACCAGATACACAATTGAGAGTATGGAATCGCTATTTGACATTAGGTATTATTAACCATATAATATTCCATAAGCTGATCAATCAGTGAACTCATTCTATAATGAGCACCTGTACTATATCCTTAGTGTCTCCATATAAGTGGCTATGAGACCAGTTGCCTCTATCATATGGATGAATATATAGTACATTGATCTGTCCGGTTATCTCAATGTCCCTCTTGAGTAACCTATGACCGAGATTATTTAGGATTCGTGTTTAAAGGTGAATCAATCTCATTATCATGATCTCATCACGATCCGACTCCCATTGCACATAAATAAGGACATCACAATATATATGTAACAAATAATGTCAGAATATGCCAATATTAATCATAAGCAAAAAGATCATACAGCGTGTCACACGTGCCATCACTCACGTGATTGGCTTGTAGGGCACCTGTAACCAGCATCAAGTTCATCCGAAGACGAGGAGCCAACCAAGAAGGAAGAAGTTTTAAATTACGCTTTAATGGCATTTGACGACGAAGTAAGTAAACCTAATATTTATCTTATGATGAGTTATTTAATACATTCAATGATTTGTTTGATGATTTTAAATTAGTTAGTAAAAAGTATAAATTGTTAAAGAAAGAACATGCTTCACTTGCTAGTAAATTTAAAAATTTTAATAAGAAGTATGATGAATATATGATAGCTTCTTGCACTAAGTGTGAAGAACTAGATATACTTAAGAATGAAAATACTTCATTACAAGAAATATTAGAAAAATTTAAAATATGTAACAAATCTTTAAACATGATCCTTGCTAATAAGGGTCATGTTCATAGAAAGGAAGGAATTGGCTTTGTGAGTAATACTCAACAAAAGCCAACCATCTTCGTTAAATGACCTATATTATATGTTTAGCTAGAAATAAATGTAATTTCTGTAGAAGAATTGAACACCATGCTTATAAATGTTTATTTAAAAGGTAAAGTATACACAAATTAATTTGGGTTCCTAGAGGAACCATAAACAATTGGATGTCATTAGTAAAATTAAGTAGAATTTTTCATGAGGAACCCAAAGACAAATGGGTACCTAAACCAAAAATCCTTTTCTTGTATGAATGTCTTCAAACAAATGCTAGAAGCATAAAATGGTACCTTGATAGTGGATGCTCAAGGCATATGATAGGAGATCTAACTCATTTCTTTAAGCTTACTAGCCTAAATGAAAGATTTGTCACTTTTAGAGATAACAACAAGGGAAAAATCATTAGAAAAGGAACCATAGGTAACAAATCAAACCTTTTGATAGAATATGTATTATTAGTTGATGGTTTTAAACATAATCTACTAAGCATTAGCCAATTGTGTGATAAAAGATATATTATCAAATTTGAATCAATGCTTGTATAATTGAAATATCATACAAAAATAGTTCTGTGATTGCCTTAAGAAGCAATAATATGTATATTATTGACATTGATAATTTTTGTGATAAAATGTGTTTTTCGACTTTAAATGATGATGCATGTATTTGACATAGGAGACTAGGACGTGCTAGCATGAAACTATTAAATCAAATCTCAACTAAAAATCTAGTAAGAGGAATGCCTAGCATCAAGTTATTAAAAGATAAAGTTTATGATGCATGTCAACTAGAAAAATAAATAAAAAGTAGTTTTAAATCAAAAAATTAAATAAGCACCTCTAGACCACTACAATTAATCCATATGAATTTATTTGGACCAATTCATATTACAAGCTTAGGAGGTAGTGAATATGCTTTTGTTATTGTAGATGATTATAGTAGATATACTTGGACCTATTTCTTAGAATATAAAAGTGATTCCTTTAAATATTTTTTAAAATTTTGTAAACTTGATCAAAATGAAAAGGGTTTTATGATCTTGGTGGTGAGTTTCAAAATTATGGTTTTCAAAATTTTTGTAACTTGCATGGTATAATCATAATTTCTCTACTCCTATAAATCCACAACAAAATGGAGTAGTGCAAAAAAAAAAATAGGAGCTTACAAGAAGTGACTAAAATAATGTTAGACGAACATAGCCTACCCAAATATTTTTGGGCCAAAGCTATTAACACAACATGCTATGTCATGAATAGGGTTCTCGTAAGACCATTACTATCCAAAACTCCTTATGAATTATGAAATAATAAAAAAATTAATATTTTATATTTTAAAATATTTGATTGTAAATATTTTATTTTAAATAAAAAAGATGCCTTAGAAAAGTTTGACGTAAAATCTGATGAAGACACATTTCTTGGTTATTCCTCAATTTCAAAAGCTTATCGTGTATTTAATAAAAGAACTCTAGTAATTGAGGAATCCATTCATATTATTTTTAATGAAGTTCCCAAATTGAAGAAAATTGATTTTGATGATGATTTTGATTTTGATACTTTAAATTTGAGTAATAAATCTCCTCTCCGAAATAATTTGGATGTATCTACTTCAAAGGAATCCTTACCCAAGGAATAGAAGTATGTAGATGATCATCCTAAAGAGTTAATAATAGGAGATACATCAAAAGGTGTTTAAACTCACTCATCATTTAAGAATTTTTGTGCTAATGTTGTATTTTTATCTTAAATTGAACCAAAATGCATTGAGGAAGCCCTAAAAGATAATTCTTGGGTTATTTCAATGCACGAAAATGTAAACCAATTTGAGAGAAATAAGGTGTGGGAGTTTGTTCCTAGACCTAGTGATAGTTTAATGATTGATACTAAATGGATCTTTAGAAACAAGCAAGATGAAAATGGTATCTTAGTTAGAAATAAGGCTACATTAGTGGTCAAAGATTTCAACCTAGAAGAACGGATCAATTATGAAGAGACCTTTGCTTCTGTGGCTAGACTTGAAGCCATAAGGATGCTCCTTGACTTTGTCTCTTTTAAGAATTTTAAGTTATTTAAAATGTATATCAAAAGTGTTTTTCTTAATGGTTCTATTTCCGAAGAAGTTTATGTTGAATAATCCCCCGATTTTAAAAATGATCTTTTCTCGAATCATATTTTGACACTATCTAAACCTCTTTATGGATTGAAATAAGCCCCTAGGACTTCGTATGAAAGACTTAGTTCTTTTCTTATTTCAAACAATTTTTTAAAAACAAGGTTGATACCATATTATTTTTTAAGTATTTTGAAAATGATTTTCTAGTTATTCAAATTTATGTTGATGATATTATTTTTGGTTCAACAAATGAATTCTTATATGAAACTTTTGCCAAGAGTATTAGCCAAGAATTTGAGATAAGCCTAATGGGTGAATTAATGTTTTTCTTAGGATTACAAATAAAATAATTAAATGATGGTATCTTTATAAGTCAAACTAAGTATATCTTAGATTTGTTAAAACAGTTTAGTACAGACAATGCTAAGGCCATAAACACACCCATGAGCACTTCTACAAAATTAGACTTAGATAATGAAGGTGAAAACTTTGACCAAAAACCATATAGAGGAATGATAGGTAGTTTATTGTATTTAACTACTACTAGATCATACATAATATTTAGTGTTAGATTATATGTAAAATTTCAATCCAATTCTAAGTATTCTTATTTTAAGGCAGTTAAGCGAATATCTAGATATTTAAAAGGAACTTTTAATTTAGATTTATGGTATCTTAAGTCTAAAAACTTCGATTTACTTGCCTATACGGATGTCGATTTTGGAGATTACAGAATAGATAGAAAAAGTACAATCGGAACATGCCAATTCTTAGGACATGCTCTTGTTTCTTGGTCTTCTAAGAAACAAAATTCGGTTGCATTATCTACAGCCGAAGTTGAGTACATATCAGCTGGTGCATGTTGTGGACAAGTCATTTGGATGAAAAACACTTTAGAAGATATGGAATTCACTTGAAAAATATTCCTATCAAATGCGATAACACTAGTGCAATATGTTTAACTAAAAATCTCATTCAAAACTTAAGAACTAAATATATTGACATTAGGCATCATTTTATTAGAGATTATATAAATAATCATGATATATCTTCAGAATTTATTGATACTAAACATCAATTGGTTGATATCTTCACCAAGCCATTAAATGAAGACTAATTTGACTTTCTTAGAAGATAGTTGAGAATGTTAAACTATCCAAATGCATGATTTGCTATTTTTTAGATTTCTTGAGCTTTTGCTTGAAATTTACATGAGAGAATTCTGAATACATGAGTAGCTCTTATAATCTTCTTGGACTTTCCTCGACTTTTGAGCTCTCTTTCAATATTTTGATTCTTGGATTCATGAATATGTATGGCCCCTCTTAATAATTTATTTTGTTTTGGATACTTGGTTTTGGATCTTTGAACCCCCTCCCCTTCTTCTTCTTTTATTTTACTTACAAAGGGGAAGAAATCAATTTGATACAAAATAGATTAAATTCTTTTTTTATTTTACTAAGAGGTAAAAATAGACTAGATTTCTTTCTTTATATAATAAATATTTATAATAAATATGTTAATATATGTATTGAACAATTGGTATTCAAATATGTAGTGAATATACTTTTTTTATAAAAAAGGAGAAACGACATGATTGATGACATATGATAAATATTGTGTTTCAAAATTTATCATTAAATGGATATTTGTTTTGAATAATTATTTAGAAAAGGTATGTTGAACATTTCTCATTTTTTATGACAAAAGGGGGAGATATAATATATTGATGATAAATAAAAAATAGTATGTTTAAATATTTTTGATAAATATTTAAAATAATAAATATTCAATTGATAGATATTTATGATAAATGTTCAAATATGAATTGAACATTTCTCTTTTTTTGTTGATGACAAAGGGGGGGAGTAATGATATAATTGATGATGTAAGAGAACTGTGTGTTTTGAAATCTTTAAAATGTTCATGTTTGGCATCATGATTATTGACATAAAATTAATGTTTAAAATATTTATTATGTGAAATATATCAATTTAAATTATTTATCATGTAATACAAGAAAAGAATACTTTTAAAATTTTATTATGTATGGTATAATGGTTAAAGTATGAAAATAGTATACTTGAATTTAAAGCGATGAGTTCTTTTGAATTCAAGTTTGTTGTATTTATCCTATGGCATATACATAGGGGGAGTTACGGTTAACTCCCTTATCAATTGGTTGTCATGATGAAAAGGGGAGAGATTATTGAATCTCAAATTTTGATGATGGAATCAATTGATAGGTTTTATGATCTAACTTGTGTGTTAAAGAAAATCATACAGGATGAACTGTGACAGTAAAGGGCAGTATAATCAGATGTTGGGCCAGAGTCAAGTTCGAGCATCGAACTAAGGTTTGAACGACGTAGTGGGAGCTCACCGAGAGTTCGCCGAAGGTCGATCAATGTTTGGACGATGTTATTGGGAACTCGCCAAGAGCTCACCAGAGGTTTGCCGGGAAGTTTGTCGGGAGTTCACCGACACGTTGTCGGGAGCTTGTCGGTGTTCACCGAAAGAATGCTGAAAGTTCGTTGGGAGTTCACCGAAGGAAATCGGGAGCTCGCCAGGGGTTTTTTGAAAAGATACCGGGAGTTCACTGAAGAGACGATCAGACAACAAACATTATATGTTGAGTGTCGTAGTTAGTATCGTAATGAGAGTTAGTTTTACTAACTCAATCAAGAGACTATTAGGCCTTAATTGGGGCTGATTTAGACTCATTATAAAAGTCATTTCAGTAACCCAAGGTTAGATAAGGTACAGTCTTCAAGATGACATAGTCTTCGAAGTTGTGTTAGGCAGTTGAACATGTAGACTGGGCAGTTGAACTGCCTAGACACAATCTCCCAGATTGTCAGGCGGTTGAACCGCCTAGAACATAATCTCCCAGACACTGAACTGCCCATAACACAGTCTTCGAGACTAGCATCTCAGGATCACTTAAAAATTAATTTTTAGCTCCACTTTTGAAGCCATTTGGACCTATAAATACCCCACCCTTTCTTGCCTAAGGTATGCAAGTAATTAAGAGCAAAAATCTTGTAAAAACACTATTGTAATTGAGAGCCTCTTCTTATTTCATCTTGTGTAGTTTTTTTTTGTTTAAAGGTGAGCTTTAAGTCTTGTAAAGGTTATCTTCTACTGTAAAACGAGAATAGAGTTGTAAGAGGGTAGTTAATCTTCACCCATTGAAGGAAGATCAATAGTGAAAGCTGATGACCTCAATGAAGGAGGAATCGGGAAGTGGACGTAGGTCACGAGACTGAACCACTATAAAATCGATTTGCTTCCTTTTCTTTGCTCTTTAACCTCATTGCTCTGTTATTTAACTATATATTATCTTTGCTTACACCATTACAAACATAACTATACTTAAACTCATTTCTGATACGATTTTCATTGAGCAAACTTTTTAACTCGACAAAGATTTCTCATCAGCACTAATTTATCCCTTCCCCTCTCTTAGTACCACTTTAATCCTAACGATTAAAAAATAATAAATATAGACTGATAGATGCAAATCTCTATAAGAGCTCGGTGAAAGTTCGAAATATTTAACATATATATAAGAGTAGACTTTCCATATGGCATTATACTAGTAAGTCGAATCATAGAGGAACCTAAATAAACTTTTTGAAATGTTATTAAAAGAATTTTATATTATATATATATATATATATTTAAGTATCCTGATAGTGATAATGGGGGAGACATTAATGATATAAGAAACTCTTCACTTGTAAAGTCAAATATGTTATTTCTTTGTCTACATGAGAGATACAATAATTACTTTGACATCCAAAAGACAACCAATTGTGGCACTCTTCACTTGTAATGTCGAATATGTTATGATATCTTAATGTGTTTGTCATAGAAGATTGTAAGATACATATCAAACAAGAAGTGATACAAATTTGCAATAACAATAAATCTGCTATTGCACTAGCAAAGAATCAAGTTTATCATGAAAAGAGCAAACTCATCAAATTAAGATTTTACTTCATCCGAAGTATACAAAGACAAACGAAGTTAAACTCATTCATGTCAAAACTCAATAGCAAGTAATAGATATGTTCATCTATTTACAAGGTTCAAATCACATTTTGCTATGATGGATGGAAGAAAAAATAAATTTAAGGTGTTAAAAATAAACTTAATTTACTAATAGATTATCTTGTTTGACTATCTTGGATGAAGGAAAGATTTTGATATCTTGAAAGTTACATAAATGTTTTAGAAAGATGAAGAATATCTTAGATAGTTTAGAAAAATGTAAAACCCTCTTTAAAAATATTATAATCCTTCAAAAGTTGATTATATTTAAGAAATCATCGAGATATCTTTTGAAAAAAAATCATTTCGAAAATTGAGTGAATCTTTAGTTTTTATTTTCTTATAAAATTTTTAATTATGTACTATCATGATTGTACTCTCAGCTCATATAAATAGACGATAGATTTTTAGAGGTAATTTACATGAAATCATTGTGATCGTAAGCGTGAAAATTTAAAGTGAATAAAATTAAAAGTTTTATCTTTTTTTTTTCTCCATCATCCTTTCTTCCACAACTCCGTTACATCTCTAACTGGCACATTGTAAGTTATGAATGACAAGAAAAAAATTAGATTAAATTTATCCATTCTTATATTAGAGGTACTATTATTAATATTATTATTGAAGATGATTCCTGTAAGTAGGTAGGATAAGCTAATATAATTTATACCTATTAAAGGAGCACGGTGAATGACAAAGCACAAAAACATACTAAGGGTTATTGTTCAAAGAAAGAAAAGAAAAGATGAAAAGCACGGCGAATTTAACTCGACCTGATGATAACGATAGAGTACTATAGATCTGCAAATTTGCTGTCCAGTTTCATTTTTCATTTTTTAATTTTTAGACACTTCTAGTTTGCCAACAATAAACACGAGCGTTATTGCCACAGCTTAATTATTTGAGAAGAATATGTCAATCATTAAATATTTTGGGTTATTTTCTTAAAATATATATATATTTTGGGTATTTCCCAACAATACCTCATATTTTATTTTTTCTGAAATAATATCTTTAATTTAAAAATACCTAAACTGTTCATCAAAAAAATTTCACCTGCTATATTATTTTGGTCTGTTACAGTATTTTTAGCTTATTATAGTATTTTTTATCAATATATAAAAATATTATAAAACCTACTCGAACATATTATAAGCCTCAACCAAATTATGGATAAGTCTAAAAATATAATATCGTAATGACTTATAAGTGTTAAGATCGAGTTAGCACTTAGAAGGGGGCGGGGAGGGGGGTGGGTGGGGGTTAGGGGAGGAGGGGTACATCAGTGCAAGTGCTAAAAAACTCGGTTTGAAAAATTTTGCTTGAAGTAAAACTAAAATCGTAAATTCCTTTCTTTGAAGTAATTGAGAGCGACAAAGTTCGAGAACAATAGTAAAGAGAAAATCGAAAGAAGATGCTCATGCTTTTCTTAGAATTAATTAAGAATAATCCAATTCGAATGCAATAGTAAAGAGAGGTAAGGGTAGAGATGCTCATAGATTTTATAATGGTTCAGTCAAAACTTGGACCTATGTCCACTTCCGATCCCTCTTCACTCGAAGCCAATCGGTATCCACTATCGATCTTATTTCACGGGTAAAGATCAAATATCCCTTACACCTTTCTTCTTTTCATAGGCTCAAGAGAACAACCTTTATACTCTCCTATTCTCAATCTTAGGAGATTAATCTTTTTAACTTAATTTCAGCCATTCCCTTACACAATTTACTCTTAAAAGAAAAGGAAAAGTTCTCAACTCAATTTACTAGAATTTTACCAATTTTTTTTCACATTCTTGCTTTCTATACAAGAATATTTGGGATATTCATAGACCCCAATTGACTTAAAAAATTAGAGCTAAAATTGAACCTTTCTTTGAAAAATCCAGGTACAAGCAGTTTTACTAATGGCACTAGCCGTACTACCGTCGAAAGTGCCTCAAAAAACTGGGTGGCGATAGTACTACCACCGCCTGAGCAGTACCACTATCACTTGGGTGGTGCTACCATTGCCCACCCACGGTACCACCGTCCGTATACTCGAAACAATACTTTTAAGTACTATTTCATACCCGAGCATACCTTATGTTGACCCCTTTCCAGGTCAACAAAATATGCTCTATCATGAGCTCAAATAAAGCGTAAATTAGACTTGATTGGCCCATAATTGAATTAGTAAATCAAACTCTAATCATGATGTTACCTACAATACTTAAGGTAAATAATTACAAATATAATCTTCATTGTTTGGCACGTCAACCGATCTTTCGGTGAACTCCCGACATCTTTCTGGCAAACCCCCGATGAGCCCTCGATCTCTTTCCAACGAACTCTTGACATCCTTTTGGTGAGCTCTCGACAACCTGTCAGTGAACTCCCGGCAACCTCTGACGAGCTCTCGTCATATCATCTGAACCTCGACCAGATGCCCGATCTACTCCGGTCCAATGACAGATTGTTTCTTAATTACTTTGCCTTTTCCCAATCATAGTTAATCTTGTATCACTTCTCTCTAACACATATAATAGATCACAAACACACTAATTGGTTTCATTATCAAAATCTGAGATTCAACAATCTCCCCCTTTTTGATGATGATAACCAATTAATGATGGAGTAAATCTTTAACTCCCCCTATCCATATGCCATATATGAAATAGAACAATCTTGAATTCAAAAGAAATAATTACCTTTGAATTCAAGGTAGTAATTTGACTGTTCTGACTAAACATTGAAACTTTAATAATTTAACCATTCATCACCATGATACCTGTGATACCTATACATGAGAAGATTTTAATAACAAACATTCATCTTTTTTGGTATCATATAATAAAAATTTAAAACAACATATGTTTCACATGGTAAATATCTTAAAATAAGCGACATTAATATATCATATCTCCCCTTTTGTCGTCAACAAAAAGGATAAATGGTTAACTCATATTTGAATATTTATCACAAATGTTCCTCATATTTGAACATTTATCATATTTGACATTTATCATAAATATTTAAATATATTATTTATCATCAATATATCATTTCTCCCCCTTTGTCATCAATAAAAAATAGAAATGTTTAATATACTATTTCGAAACAAATGTTTGTTAGAATCTTAGCAGATTCGAAGCTTATGGGTGATCAGTATAGAGGATCGGCCTCCTTGGAATGCTATAGAGGTTCCCTCCTCCAAATTGCTACTCAAAGGTTGCAGAAAATACTCTTCTATTCATGATAAAAAGTGAAGGATTACATGACTATTTATAGACCTTCTAACTCTAACTTCTAATAGGACTCCTACTTTAAGACTTCTACTCCTAACCAACTCCTAAAGTAACTCCTAATGCAATTCTAAGTCCAACCTTCAATTGGCCCATCTAGGGGTGGCCGGTTGCTTTATTATTTCCTGATCTTATTCTAACTTAATCTCCTCCTCAACCAACCCCTTCTTTAACTAGGATAAGGGGTGGTTAATTAGTGTAACATGAATCTTACTCTCCCTTAGAATATCTTCCTCAACTAATCCTAACCTAGCCGGCCTCTTTACTTTCCTTAATAAATGTCAGCTAGATAAGATTTACATGAATGCCCTTAGATTTTACATGATTACCTGATAGGACTCCAGCAGGATTGAGTCATAATCTCCCTAGGAGTAGTCAATTAAACCCTGTGAGATTGTAATAAAATCACATCTAGCCACTTTTATCTTATAAAGAAATATAGTTAGGGTTTAGATTGGGGCCTTAGGGCTTAGTGGCCACGACCCCCTTTACTGGGCTAGTCGGCCAGGGTTTCCCCCTGCTTAGGTCGGCTATAGAGCCAACATAGCTGCCACCTGTTCCTACTTAGGCAAGTCAACTATAGAAGGGGCAAAGGGATAATTTTACTTAGGCAAGCAACCCCATAGGCTAGGGTTTAGAATCCTATATAATGATGTGATAGGACTCCAGCAGGGTTGAGTCCTAATCTCTCCAGAAGTAATTAATAAAACCCTGCTAGATTGTAATAAAGTCACTCATATCTTATAAAGGAGTATGGCTAGGGTTTAGATTAGCCCTTAGGGCTTAGAAGTTGTCGCCCCCCTTACTAGGCAAGTCGGCTAGGGTTTAGGTCAGCTATAAAGCCAACCTAGCCACCCCTTGTTCCTATTAAGGTAGGATGGCTATAGGAGGGGCAAAAGTTTAATTTTACCTAGATAAGTGCCCCCTTGGGCTAGGACTTTGATCCCTATTTAAGATGTAGCTACCCCCCTCTTTGAAATAAAGTAATTATTATCTTCAATTCAGCCTTTGTGCCGAGTCTAGGAGGGAGGAGCCCCTATAGCGTTCCATGGGTTGATCCCCCTCAAGGATCAAAATCTATAGGGCTCCTTCTGGGTTCTATCATCTAGTATCAGAGCAGGAATCTTGCTGCCTCTATAGCCATCCCAGCTATCTCTACCTTCCCAAGCAATTCCCATAATGACTATGACACGCATCTTTACCTTCCACCCCAACAGCAGATCAAATCAATCTGCCGCTACCCCTTGCGTTTGATTTAGAAATCTGATATTTTTTTTATCATCTAAGCCTCTTCAATACTGCAAGATTCCTTACTTTACACATTGAAGATTTTTTTAAAATTTTATCTGCTGTAAAATTCATTCGTCGCAAACATTATCATCGTTGCAAAGATGAAACACTATAGAAATTTTCAGCCGATTGTTACTTATTGAAACTAAACTTTTAGTTGTCCTTTTTAGCTAAAACTTTTATACAATTTCATAGATCATCTTAGCTTTCATCTGGATTGATCTCATGAATAAACTCCTTCTGGATCTGGACTTATAGCACTGCAATTCTTTGTTGCACAGTACTAAAATTTTATAACGTAGAATCTGCCTTCCGTCTATTAGCCTCTCGAAACCAAACTTTTGTTCATCCTTTTTGTTCAAAATTTTTACACAATTCTCAAGATCAAGTTCACTTTCATCTGGATTTAATTTCATGAAAAAAATCCTTCTGAAACTAGTTTTCTTATGTACTCTTTGACTATTATGTAGTTTTAGAATTTTATGATGAAGGAATCTGACTTTCGTCTTTTACCTTAATTCCCAACTGTTATGCTGCCAAAATTTTGTCAAACTTTTTACTGGTATTAAAAACATCTGAACCAAGGGTTTCTATATAATTTCCTTGAACTTTTCTTTGGAATTTATGTCGAGAAGTCATCGTTTCTCTGACATAAAACTGGTTCAGTAGGACAACACATCGCAACACTATTTTTTCACAGAATTCTATTAGATTTAAGTGCTATTTTTTGTGGGATTTTGGATTCTCTTTTTTTCATCACCAAACCCTACCATCGTCACTAAAAACCCTTCTAAATATTACCCTAAACTGAATCCAAATAGCCCCCAAATTAGCCTACTTCCTTATCAATCCACCTATATTTTAGAAAACCTTCCTTACCGAGACACCTACCCTTGCTGCCATCTATCCCAGATCTAAAATCTATTTTCCTAATCTTTATCTATTATAGCCTTAAAATTACACTAATTCACAGCCTCAACCCCACAAAACCGTAGAATCAAATTTGCCCTGGACCGTAGCCTACTTTTACCCAAACCAATCCACCTTCCAACCGGCTACCCTTTCTCCAAAATTCCCATGCCACTAACCCAACAACAGAAAAAAGATCTCAATATTACAGATCTTGAGGTGTATGCTATGGCATCAGAGGAGGCTATCGATGCAAAGCTTGAAGCCTTTGAAAACCGTATGGAAGAGAAGATGCGATCCCTTTTTGTCGAATTCAGCATGGCCGACCATCGAGCCCGAGGAAATCACAACACGAAAAAACTTTAGATTGGTGAGACGATCCTCAAGAACAAGGTCACATCACCTCTGATCTCAATAATCCATGCATGAAGGTTGACTTCCCTAGATGGGAAGAAGGAGACCCGATCGGGTGGATCTCGTGCGCAGAGCGCTATCTTCGATTTTACTGAACCGCCGATGCCACACGAGTGGAGATTGCTTCCATCCACCTTGAGGGAGATGCTATTTAGTGGTTTACTTAGTTTAAGCACACCCATGGAGGACTCTCTTGGCAACGATTTAAGAAAGGACTACTAGACCGCTTCAGACCAACCAATTTCAACAACATCGACAGAACAAAACAAGAATACCAAACAAGGTTTGAGCATTTATCTAACAAAACTAAGAATTGGTCTAAGAAACAACTTTTAGGTACTTTTATCGAGGGCCTAAAGCCGAAGATCCGAGGAGAAGTAAAGGCGCGATAATCGTACACTCTTAGGGCGGCGATTTTCTTCGCATATATCCAGGAAGAACAATTGAACCACAAGGTACGAAGGACAAGGGTCGCTCCCCGACCAGCCATGCCATGGCCTACTGCCCCCTCTACTGCCATCCAAGCCCCCGCACCAAAAAAGTTGACAAGAGACGAGCTTCGTAAACGATCGGCCAAGGGGTTGTGTTGGTATCGCGACGAACCGTGGAGCCATGAACATCACTGCAAAAAGGGTCGACTCCTCATGATTGAACCAGCGGAGGATGAGGATAATAAAATATCTAAAGAAGCCCTTGAACCTAAAGAAGAAGCCATCAAGGAAGAGTCCCAACTGGCCGACTACGCAGTGCACACATTGGCCAGCTATTCTAACCCGCATATGATGAAAGTTGGAGGACTTCTAAAACAGCAACCTATCATGGTTCTCATCGACACGGGTAGCACCAACAACTTCTTCAATAGTAAGGTTGCTGCACATTTGGTGCTTCAAATCAAAGGTTGCTGTACATTTGGTGCTTCAAATCAAAGGTTGCAATAAGTTTGACATAAAGGTCACCGACGGTCGAATCTTTAATTGCGACCAATGGTGCCCACAGGTGAACTACTCTTCCAAGACCAAGAAGTGATAGCTGATTTCTTCCTCCTACCCATCGATGATTATAAAGTCATACTCGAGATCAAATGGCTCACAACACTATGTGATATCTCTTGGAATTTTTCTACATTTATAATGAAATTTTACTGCAAAGGGAGACAGGTCACGTTACGAGGCAAGCGCGGGAGCCAAATTTCCATCATTTCGTCGCAACAAATGGAGAAAGTTTTGTACAAAGCACATGGAAGATTTTTGATACATATCTAGCAGCCATCTAAGGCAGATAATATACAAATTTCAGATCCTAAGCTTGCCCTCTTGCTGGATGAATTCGCAGATGTTTTTACGGAGCTGCGTGGGTTGCTCCCAAATCAGCAGCATGACCACCGTATTCCTATTATGCCGGGCAAACCTCCAACAAATTTGTGTCAATATCGCTACCTTCTTTTGCAGAAGGATGAGATCGAGAACATCATCAAAGAGATGTTGGACACTGGGGTAATTCAATCGAGTTGTAGCCCTTATTCTTTACTAGTGTTGCTAGTGCGCAAGAAGGATGGTACATGGCGGATGTGCATTGATTATCGGGCCTTGAATGCTATCACTGTCAAGGATAAATATCTTATACCCATCATAGATGAGCTCTTGGATGAATTAAAAGGAGCCCGAGTCTTCACTAAACTGGATCTCCATTCCGGTTATCACCAGATTCGGGTATGCATTGAAGACATTCCGAAAATTACATTTCACATGCATAATGGCCACTACGAGTTTCTAGTGATACCTTTCAGACTTACGAATGCTCTTTCTACTTTCCAAAGCCTGATGAATGACATCTTTCAGAGTTTTCTATGCAAGTTCGTATTGGTATTCTTTGATGATATTCTCATTTATAGCCCTACGCTTGAGATACATTTTCAGCACTTACGAACTGTTCTAACGATTCTTTGGGAGAATACTCCTTATATTAAATAGTCAAAGTGCAGCTTATTATATCTTAAAGTATAGTATCTTGGGCACATTATATTAGAGGATGGAGTGGCGGTGGACCCGATAAAGATCGAGGCAATGCAAGAATGGTCGAGACCTACAAACGTACAATCATTATGCAGTTCTCTTAGACTTACGGGTTACTACCAAAATTTTATGAAAGTGGCAAGATTAGTGCCCTGCTCACATCCTTACTGAAGAAAAACTCCTTCTTGTGATCGGATAAAGCCTCCGCAGCCTTCGAGTGACTCAAGGCAGCCATGACGATGATGTCGGTCCTAGCATTGCCCGATTTTGGCCGCACTTTGGTCCTTGAGGCTGATGCGTCAGGAGTTGAAATTTGGACTATTCTTATGCAAGATAGTCGACTTCTAATTTACACTGAAGCTTCCCCTACACTTCATATGAGGGTCTTACAGGAGATACTAATTACTGCCAAATTTAAAATATAGTTGGATACAAGTCCATGACACAAAAGAGGAGTTAAACTAGAAGAATTACAATCCATGCTCACGCCAGATTGGGCTCTCATCATCCTGAACCATACCAGACGGTAGTCACCATTCCAAAGAAAGATTAGCTATCACTAAAGACTAACCATGTGGCAACCTATGCAAGGAAAAAACTTTCCCTTGACAAGACTCATGGTTGATAGGCTGTAGCTTTAGCCACCACCTCCTATTCTCCTCCCTCCCTCTAAGTAAGAGTTGCAAGATCAGATTGGAGGAGTTTCGCTGCAGAGATCCATCGTATGGATACTGCTAGAGAGGAGGACGCTTGACCTCCTTCATCTTCTCCATCCAAATCTAGAATATAGGTATATACAATTTCCTTAGTTAAAATCAATCTCTTATATATCATGGTTTTTTTTATTTTTTTGATTTTTCTCGTGACCTGAATCTTTTGCATGATGATTTGATCTGTGTGGAAAACCAATTTTTTGTTTTGATTTCTGGTGTGCATGTGATACACCCACTGAGGTTTCCCAACAATATAATGATTGCAGATGATGCACTAGACGCAAGGTTTAAAGCTTTTGAGACTCACATAGAAGATAAATTACGAGCACTCTTCTGCGAATTCAGAACAAGCCGATCAAAGAGCCCCAACAAATCTCAACATGGAGAAAATTCTAATTTCAAGGAAAATTGATCTGAGAAGTATGATCATGGGTAAGACACTAGATGCCCATGCATGAGAATGGATTTTCCTAGATGGGAAGATAGATAGCCAACCGGTTGGATCTCATGTGCTGAAAGAATTTTCCATTTTCATAGGACCTCAGAAGGATCTAAGATGGACATAGCTTCTATACAACTTGAAAGGGACGCAATTCAGTGGTATGATTAGTTTGAGCATGCATATGGTATACCCACATGGGAGCAATTCAAAAACAGACTACTAATCCATTGTGGGCCATCGAAGTATGAGAACACGAATGGTCAACTTGCAGAGATCCATCAAACCTCCATCATATAAGAATACCAAAATAGGTTTAAATGTCTTTCAAATTAAACCATAGATTGGTCCGAAAAATAATTATTAGGTACATTCATTGAAGAACTCAAATCGGAGATCCAGTGTGAAGTTAAAGCCTACTAACCGTACACTTTGATGGCTGCCATATCCTTCGCCCATATACAGGTGAAAAGGCTTAACATAGACAATCGCAAGGCTAAGAGCATGAATAAACCAGCAATAATCAAGTCACCGGCTCTACCTACTACCAACCAAAACCCTATGCTAAAAAAGCTTACCCAAGAAGAACTCTGATAGAGGTCAGCCAAAGGACTATATTGGCATTGTGACAAACAGTGAGTAGAGATCACCGTTGTAAAAGAGAAAACTTTTGATGATCAAACCGATTGAAGAACAAGAAGCTGAGGACATGAAAGAAGAAGTAGAACCAGTCGCCAACACTATGCATGCCTTAGCTAGCTATGCCAACCCACATATAATGAATATCGAAGGATTTCTCAAGCAGCAACTGATAACAATTCTGATCGATACAGGTAGCATTAACAATTTCCTGGTCACAAGGTTGCTACCTGGTTAACCTACCAAATTGAAGATTGTAATAAGTTTGACATAAAGGTAGTAGATGGCCGAATACTAATTTGCAGCAACAAATGTCCAAGGGTAAAGCTAATTATGTAAGGACAAGAAATACTCATGGACTTCTTCTTGTTGTGCTAGAAGATTATAAACTGGTGCTCGGTAGTAAATGGTTGACCACCCTATGTGACGTTCTTGGAACTTCTTTAAACTTATCATGAAGTTTTTTGTTAATGAGAAACAAGTGACCCTAAGAGGCAAACACAGATGCAAGGTTTCCATCGTTACGAGTCAATGGATGGATATAGTACTTCACAAGACACACACTGGTTTCTTAATCGAACTACAAGGACTACAACCTAAAGAACCGATGGTGTAAGATAAAGACCCTACTCTCCTTTCCGTACTTTCTGAATTTATAAATATATTTGCTAAACTGCAAGAGCTCCCACCTATTTGGCTATACGATCACTAAATTCCCATATTGTCGAGGAAGGCTCCAATAAATGTTCGGCCATACTGATATCCCTACCTCTAGAAGGATGAAATAGAGATGATTATTAGGGAGATACTGGAAATAGGGATCATCAGGTCGAGTGTCAGCACATACTCGTCACCAGTCCTTTTGGTACGAAAGAAGGCTTGATCGTGGTGGATGTGCATAGATCTTCACCAAATTGGACTTACAATTAGGCTATCATCAAATCTGGGTGCATGAAGATGATATACTGAAAGCAGCCTTCTGGACACACAACGGGCACCACGAATTCTTGGTAATGCCTTTCGCCTAACCAATGCCCCCTCCACCTTTTAGAGCTTAATGAATGATATATTTTAAACTCATCTTCATAAGTTTGTTCTAGTCTCTTCGATGATATTTTGATTTATAGCTCTTCCTTTGAAAGCCATCTATCACATTTATGGATTGTTCTAATGACACTACAAGAACATTATCTTCTTGTCAAAAAGTCAAAATGTAGCTTTATACTGAGTGAGGTTGAATACCTCGGACACATAATTTTAGAAGGTGTGGCAGTTGATCCTTCAAATATTCAAGTAATGAAAGAATTGTTGCTATTGAAGATAATCAAGGCTTTATGGGGACTCCTAGGGCTGACCGACTACTACTACAAGTTCATCAAAAACTATGGCAAAATCAACGCTCCCCTCACAGCACTCCTAAAAAAAGATGTCTTCAAGTGGTCGGACGAATCAACTGAAGCCTTCAACTCTCTAAAGATTGCGATGACCATTATGTTAGGATCAATTTTCTCTAAGAGGGGAGGAGGGTGTTTGAATTAGTGTAAGTGTAGAAAATACGATTTAAGAAAAACTTTTCGTTTGGAGCAAAACCAAAAATCGAAAGCGTTTCATTGAGTAAGTGAGCAATAAGCTTGTTGAACGAAGCTAAGTTGTGCTCATGCTAAATAAAAGCTCCGCATAAGAACATGCATAATAAAAAAGATAAAGTAAAGAGATGCTCACAGATTTATAGTGGTTCGACCACAATCATGGCCTATGTCCACTTCCCGAGTCCTCTTCGTTGAGGTCCACCAGAGTCCACTGCCAATCTTCTTTGGGTGAAGATCAATCCCTTACACTTCCCACTCTCCTTTTCATAGTTTCAGGAGAGGAACCTTACAAACTCACAAGGGATATTTTACAAGAATTACAATTCTTTCCTTTACTCCCTTACCCCTTTCCTTTTTCTTATAATTTTAGCACATAATTTTTTTACAAAATTTCTAGCCCAATGTGTTGTGTTAAATGCAAGAAATCTTGAGATATTTATAGACCCTAATTGGCTTCAAAAATAGAGCCAAAATTCAAATGCATCCAGAAAATCTAGGTACGGGTCGTACAATCACCGATGCCGATGGTACAATCGCTGAAAGCAACCTAGAAAACTAGGCTGCGACGGTACAACTGTCGACTTGGGCAGTACAACGATCGCCCACCGATGGTACGACTATCAGGAAATTCAAAAAAGTTATTCCTACCACTTTTTCAATCCCAACTTGTACCTTTTGTTGACCAATCCTTAGGTCAACCAATTGAGCTCAACTTAAGCTCAATCCAATCCCAAATGTGGACTCGATTTTTGTCTCAATTGAGTTAATTTGGATGCCATCCAAATATAACTCAAGTATGACTCAAATATTAATCAATACTAACTATGACTAATTAATTATAATTAAGTGACCATCAAGTCGAAAAAGACCCTCCTAACTCCTGACAAGCTTTTCGGCAACCCCCGATGATCTTCTGGTAATTCTCTTAGTCTTCTTCTGGTAAACTTCCGATGTCATCCTAGCAAGCTCCTGATTACCTTCACCAAGCTCCCGGCGAACTCCCAACAATCTTTCGATACTTTCGGCAAGCTTCCGGCAAACTCTTGGCAAGCTCAATATCCCTTTGGTGAGATCTCGATGAATTCCTAGCAAGCTTCCAACACCTTCAGCAAGCTTCCGGCGAGTCTCTTGGTGAGTTCCTACTACATCATCTGAATCCAGCCTGATGCCCTAACTTAACTCTGGCCCAACATCTGATTGTAATTTTTACTCTGTCGTAGTTAATCCTGCATCAATGACATATGAGTATTTAATTTACTACAATCAACACTTATGCATCTTGCTAATCCTATAGTATTCCCCACAGTCCATTAAATATTTCAGAGTTTTTAAGCCATCCCACTCAAAAAGGACAACTCATGAGCATATTCCTTGGACAAAGTTAAAGTTATTTCAAAATGTCTTCCTTCATGACCAATGAATACATAAAGGGGTTAGATGGCATATGTGAAGCACTTAATGTCATAGTTCCTTATGCATTAAGGGATGTTTCATGCATTATTACTTATTTTGATATTCTAGGGCTAGAAAGAACTTTTAGTACCTGATTTGTATTTGTAGAAGCTCCTTGGAGCCTCTCTAAACTCTGTATCTCTTGAATACATTCTTAAATGGTGAGTATTTGATTTAGTTCTGTATTATTATTTAATTTTTCTTGAGGTGGTGAATTTTTTGTATCCTCTTGTGATTTTAAACTTGGTGGTGAACTTTTTATTCATTTTATGCAAGTTTGAATCTGAGTTTGTTCTTTTTCTAGAAATTGTCTTTCGGTTTCTCTCATTTCTTTCTGAATTCCATTCCTCTTTCTTCTATCCCTAGTATCAGTTTGGAATCAAAGCTGAATGCTAGAGATTATAGTAAGGCGGAATGAAAAAGATATAGTTGGTGAAGGTAGTGGCCACGAAGATGACGTTAAATCCTTAAAGTTATAGCTACAAACTTTATTATATAGTCTATAAGAAAAAAAATAAAATAATTGAAGAACTTCATAATAAAAATAATTAGTATTAAAATATTACTCAAATGTATGGTTCTAATGATGATACGCCTTCTTACCCAAGGGAGTTTCGAAGATTTCTAACAAGACGTAAAGACTAAGAAGAACGACAAAACAAATACAATACAAGATTGGATATTCCAGAGTTTGAGGAGAAAATCAATGTTGACGACTTTATTGATATACTTAATATGGTGGAAAGAATATTTGATTTTCATGAACCACCAGAATAAAAGAAGGTAAAACTTGTGGCACTAAAACTCATAATAAATACATCTTTTAGTAGGAAAATCTGAAGAAGCAAAGAGAATGTGAGGGGAAGAGTAAAATCATAATATGGGAGAACATGAAAAGAGAGCTGAAAAAAAAAAAAACTTACATGAAAACTATAAATAAGAAATCTTTGAAAATCTATGATTTTAAGTAAAAACATCTTAGTATGGAGGAGTACACAGAAGAGTTTTATGATCTTATGTTAAAAGGAGAGCTTATAGAACTAGAAAAATAGACCACTGTAAGATACTTAGGTGGTCTTAAATATGAGATTGCCAAAGTGGTTCAACTCTAAGCATATTGGTCTTTGAATGATGTAAGTTAGCTTTAAAAGTGGAGAAACAACAAAAGTTTGAAAATGGTTCTCGATATAGGGTGAAAGATAGTTACATGAGAGAAGAAAATTCTAAACTTACTCCCCAAAGCAATGTAGCATCGAAGAGGCAAGACAAGGGTGGAGGATCAGCCAGTAGCAAACTACCACCTAATTCTTCTACACCTAATAGCCGAAAATGCTTCAAATGTCATGATTTTGGATATGTTATTTCAGATTGTCCAAATAGAATGATTGTTACATTAGTTGAAGAACACAGTGACGAAGAAGGAAATGAAGCTAATGACGAACAAACTTTTGATGATGATGAGGAAAAGGTTACTTATGCTGATCGTGGTTTATCTATTGTGTTACAACGTAGCTTACAAGTATCTTATATGGCTAACGATGAAATTTGGGTGAGAAAAATATGTTTCATGCTAAATATATCTCTAATGGCAAGGTATGCTTAGTGATCATTGATGGTGGCAGTCTTGAGAATGTGGTATCTTTCGAGATTGTGCAAAAGCTAAAGTTAGATATAATTACTCATACGCATCCTTACCAATTATGTTGGCTACAAAAAGAAAATGACATCAAGGTAACTAAAAAATGTTTAGTTCCATTTTCTATTAGCAAGTATTACAAAGATAAAATATGGTGTGAAGTTGCTCCTATGGATGCTTATCATTTATTGTTGGGTAGACGTTGGCATTATGATAGGAGGGTATTGTATGATGGCTATAAATATACTTATTCTTTTAAGGTGAATGAAAAGAATATTATTTTAGCTATATTACAGTCTTATGAAATTAATTATACTAAAGAAGGAAGTTAGTGCTTTTATGTCCTATGGTGAATGCAAGGGTGAACTAGAGAGGGGTAGTCATATTTTGGCTCTAGTAGTAGTAGAAGATAATGAACATCACAATGAGCTATCGACAAATATGAAACAAATCCTAGAGGAGTTTTAAAACATTATACTAAAAGAGATTCCACAAGGTATTCCACTATTAAGAGACATCTAGCATCATATTGACCTTATTCCGGGGGATATTCTACCTAATAAGGTAGCTTACAGAATGAGTCCCAAGGAGCATGAAGAACTTAAAAGGCAAGTAGATAGGTTGGTGAAAAAGGGGTTGATTCGGGAGAGTATGAGTCCTTATGCTGTTCCAGCCTTGTTGGTGCCTAAAAAAGATGGTTCTTGGAGAACATGTATGGATAATCGTGCCATCAATAAAATCATTATTGACTATCATCTTCCCATTCCAATGTTAGATGATTTACTTGATCAATTATATGGTGCTTCTATTTCCTCTAAAATTGACTTGAGGAGTGGCATCACCAAATAAGAATAAGGCCTGGAGAGTGGAAAACAACATTTAAAACTAGAAAAGACTTGTATGAATAGTTGGTTATGTCATTTGAGTTATCTAATGCTCCTAGTACTTTTATAAAATTTATGAATCATATACCTAAAGGCATGCATTGGAACTTTTATTGTGATTTATTTTGATAACATATTGGTGTACAACAAAAGTGATGAAGAACATATGAATCATCTTAAGATTTTTTCTATTTTGAGACAGAAAAAGTTTTATGCTAATATGAAGAAGTGTGACTTTTTTACTCATAGTGTGGTGTTTCTTAGATATTTTTATTTCAAAAGATGGAATCATGATAGATCAAAGTAAGGTAGAAGATATTTTTAATTGGCCAACACCGACTTCATTTCATGATGTGAGGAGTTTCTATAGTTTAACTTCCTTTTACAGAAGATTCATCAAGGGTTTCAGCTCGATTATTGCTCCAATCACCGAATGCCTGAAAAGTGATAAATTCAAGTGGACTAATGAGACTTATGAAGCTTTTCAGTTATTAAAAAAAATGTAAGAAAATCTCCTATTTTGGTACTACCTAATTTTGACAAAGTGTTTGAGGTTAAATGTGATGCCTCCAATATGGGAATTGGTGATGTTTTGAGTCAAGAATCAAAGCCCATTACATTTTTTAGTAAGAAGTTGAATAATACAAGGAGAAAATATTTTATCTATAATAAAGAGTTCTATGCCATTTATCTAGCTTTGTCTCATTGGAGTCAATATCTTCTTGCCCAATCGTTTATCTTATATTCTGATCATGAGGCATTGAAGTTTACCAACACAAGCTAAACAAGAGACATGCAGCATGGGTGGAGTTCCTGCAATATTATAACTTCACAATCAAGCATAAATTTGGTGTTCAAAATAAAGTTGAGGATGTATTGAGTATAAAATATTATTTATTATCTATCGTGGAAGTTAAAGTAATTGGATTTGAGACATTCAAAGATCTCTATCAGGATGATTTGGATTTCAGGTCAATATGGCAGAATTGTAAATCAGGTTCTTTTCAGCAATTTACTATCTTTGATGGATTTCTTTTTCGAGCTAATGCCTTGTGTGTTCTATCTTATTCTTTGAGATATGTAATTCTAGCTAAAGCTCATGGTGGTACTTTGGGAGGACATTTTGGTAGGGACAAAACTCTTACTCTTATTTAATCAAATTTATATTGGCCTAAGATGTTCAGAGATATTGAGAGATTTGTAAAGCAATATAGAGTGTGTCACTTGGCCAAAACAAGAAGCTAAAATTTAGGTTTGTATACTCTATTGCTAGTGTCGAATGCTCCATAGGAGGATGTGAATCTTAATTTTGTCTTGGGACTGTCAAGAATTCAAAGGAACAAAGATTCTATCATGATTATTATTGACAGATTCTCAAAGATGTCTCACTTTATTCCATACAATAAATCAAATGATGCATCTCATATTGCAGATTTATACTTCAAGGAGATCGTTAGATTACATGACATTCCAAGAACTATTATGTCTGATTGAGATTCAAAATTTCTTAGCCATTTTTGGAGGACTGTATGGAGGAAACTAAGTACGTCTTTGAATTTCAACAACTCTCATCATCCACAAAATGATGGGCAAATAGAGATAACGAATAAAAGCTTAGGGAACTTGCTTAGAAGCTCTATTGGCAAGAACATTAAGCAATAAGATCTCATTCTTCCACAAATCGAGTTTACTTATAATCGTTCTAGGCATCATAGTATTAGTAAAAGTTCTTTTGAAGTTGTTTAAGGTGCTAATCCCACTAGTCCTTTGGACTTAGTCTCTCATTCTACAACTAAGCAATTTAATGGAGATGCTGATGAGAGGACTAACCAGATAAAGAAGTTGCATGACGATATTAAAGCAACCATTGAGAAGCAAAATGAAAGGTATATACAAGCAGCTAACAAACATAGAAAACATATGAGATTTAGTGATGGTGATTTGGTCTGAACTTATCTAAGGAATGAGAGATTTCCACCAGGTAAATTTGGGAAGTTAAAACCAAAGGCTGATGGTCCATTCAAAGTGCTTAAAAGAATTAGAGAGAATGATTATGAGATTGATCTACCTAAAGATTATGGGGTATCATCAACATTCAATGTGGCTGATTTAAGTCCTTATCATGGTGATGAAATAAATGAAGACTTGAGGAAAAGTCATTTTCAACCAAGGGAGATTAACACAGGAGTATTTAATTTGCTACAATCAACACTTATGTATCTTGCTGATCGTATGGTATTCCCCTATAGTTTACTACAACAATTCAGAGTTTTTAACCTAGCCCACTCAAAAATGACAACTCATGAGCATATTTCTTGGATAAAGTTAAAGCTATTTCAAGATGCCTTTCTTTATGACTAAGGAATAACATTGGCAGATGTGAAATACTTAATGTCATAGTTCCATATGCATGAAGAGATGTTTCATGCACTAGCACTTATTTTGATATTCTAGGGCTAAAGAATTTTTAGTATCTGATTTGTATTTGCAGAAGCTCCTTGGAATATCTTTAAACTCTATATCTCTTGGATGCATCCTTGAGTGGTGAGTCTTTGATTTAGTTTTATATCATTATTTAATTTTCTTAAGGTGTTGAATTTTTTGTATCATCTTGTGACTTTAAACTTGGTGGTGAACTTTTTATCTATTTTACGCAAGTTTGAATATGAGTTTGTTCCTTTTCTAGATATCGTCTTTCAATTTTTCTTATTTCTTTCCGAATTCCATTCCTCTTTCTTCACTCCCCGGTATCAATCCATGTTAGATCAACAACTCATTAATTAATTTCATCATCAAAATTCAAGATTTAATAATCTCTCCCTTTTTATGATGACAATCAATTGATGACAGGAATTAACATTAACTCCCCATAAATCCATGCCATAATCCAAACAAGAAAAACTTAAATTCAAGAGAACCAACCACTCTTTAATTCAAGTATCATAACATCCATTTTAAATGATATACCATAAATTTCAAACATCTCAAAAATCATCAATGATACATGATATAACATTAATTTTAACCATCAAATCATATAATATTAAAATTTTAAAAATATTCTAAGAATATCAAAATCCATACATTAGTCATATAATGAATTTAAAAATTTCCTTCTTTAAAAAGAAGAAATACCTCTTTTTACCGTTTACCATTTTTTGTCAAAATTCTATTTATTCCCCTTTAATATATATGTATTATTTTTCAAATATGTGTCATCAATATGCTATATCTTCACTTTTGTCATATATATATATCAATTTTCAAATATATGTCATCAATATGTTATCTCTCCCCCTTTGTCATCAATTAAAAGAGGTGAAATAATGAGTAAGTAATTGTATAATACATAAATTCATCATGTGTCAAAATTTTTTTATATTTGTATAAAATGAATAGATGTTTAATGCTTCATTGCTTCCCTTTAGTAAAATAGGATAAAAACATAATTTTCTCATGAAATTTTTTTCCCCTTTTTGTGAATAAGAAATAAATGAAGGGGGTGGGGGAGAGTGAAAAACATTATATCACAACGAAAAGCTTTTAGTCTTAATCTTATATACATAAATTCTGAGAATATTATTTCAAAGATGAGCTCAAAAATTAAAGAAATGCAAGATCCACTTATGCATTCATTTTATATAGAATTTCAAACACAATAGAAAATCAAGAAATCTGAAATATAGCAAATCATACATTTTGAAGATAATCTCATGTAAATTTTAATAAGAATCAAAATATGTAAAAGTCATGAATTCTTAATTATTAAATCAAGAATTTTGTATATATTTTAAAAAATATGATAGTAAATCAAGCTTAATTTGTAAATCACGCATTTTGCATATACTTAAAAAATTTAAAATTTTAAAATTTCTTTTAAGCAAATTATTTTTCATTCAATATTATCATATCCAATTTGATTCTAATTATATTGATAATTTTATCTCTGTCTTTGGTCAAAAATAATTTTTTTATATCTATATTCAAATTATGCCCAAAAGTATAAGAGAGTTATGTCATTAAAGATAAAAAAATCAAATCTTTAAGCACCAAAAGATATGATTTAAATTAATAAATTTTTCCCTCCTTTTAATTTATAAATTTTAACGAAAGTAATCAAGAATTATTATGCATTTAAAATTCCAAGTAAAATAGAAATCAAATCATATAAATCTCATGTATTTAAAATTCTTAATTTTCTTTTAAGCAAATCACTCATCATCCAATATTAGAACATTTTTTATATTCAAACTTTCTTCTAACCAAATTAATAATTTTATCTCCCCCTTTTTATTATCAAAAAAGATTATAATGATATATTTTATTTATCACTATAAGCAAGAACGTATCACTTCATTAGAGGTGAAAGATCAAATTATAATTACCAAAGATATGATTTCTTTTAAAAAATCTCTTCCCTCTTTTTTCTTTGTAAATAATAAAAATAAGTCTTATGGGGATTAAATAATCTTAATTCATCCAAGATAAATCTTAAGACACCCAATTCATTTAGATAAAATATTTTAATAAAATAGAAGAATGATCTTGATAAAAATCTTAATTATAATTGTTAAGATCATAAATCTCCTTTTTATTAAAAAATAAAAATCATAGAGATTAAATGTGATTCCCATAAAGAATATGTCAAGTCAAGAAATCAGAGAAATATTCATGATAAAACAAATCTCTTTTAATTTTCAACTTATTACAAATTTAAAAAATATTAATTTTGATGATAAGTTATATCATTCATGAGCTATAAAATAAATCATGTCAAGAAAAATATTAATATCAAAAGATATTTATGAATACCAAAAAACATGATTCAATTTAATAAATCTCCTCTCAGATGATAAAATAAAATATTAAAAGATTAATTTTGTAGTTTAAGAGATTTAATAATAATGATATCACTTTATCTCGTATTAAAGACTTGATAAGATAAAAATATTTTCAATAAGAAATATCGTCCTTTTTTAGTTATTTCATATGATTTGTTTCAAAAATGCTTTTGTGCATTATCATCAAAAACTGAGTTTCATTTATAAAATAAAACATCAAGATCATAATAAATATTTTCAACCAAGTAAAATATTTTTAAATATTTCAAAACTGAAAAACCAAGTAGCATTTCCAAAGAAATCATCAAAATCAATAAAACATTTTCAAACAAGAGTTTCAATTTATTTTAATTCCAATGATTTTTCTTTCTTAAGTGAGTCAAACTCTTTAGACTTATTGAAATGAGTTATCATGCTCATTTCATTCTCATTTCAAAAATATTTTTAATTTTTCAAAAATACTAGAAAATGAAGCATGATTTTTCTCTCCCCTTTTTTATTTTATTTTATTCTCAAATTCTAATATTCAACAACAACCATTCAATCAATCTTTAAGTCACTTTTTCAACACTAATATTAATATAACATCATCAAGGTCATTACAATATGAAATTTTAAAATGAGTAAAACATTTTCAAACGAAATCGTTATGATTATTCCGACAAGATATTTTCAAATTATTTTCAATTCAACAACTTTTTTTGTTAATGAGTCTAATATGTTACTAAGAAATTTTTTTCTCATTTAATTATTTTTTTAATTTTCAACTACATTAAAAAATAAAACATGATTTTATATATATAATTTTTTAAGTTCAAATTCAACATTTAATTATTTTATTTAATTTTATCTCAAGATAACGTACACTCATTTAATCATTACAAGTCAATACAAATATACAAGCATAATCATCATCAAAATCTTCTTTTCATGTATATAACTTTTCATTAAAAATAGCTAAATTTTCTTCGTTCTAATTTTAGCATGTTCTAGCTATGCAAAAATCATGCACCATTAAGAGCAATTAATATTAGTTATAATAATGAATCATCCAAAGATTTATTACTAATAATTTTATTTTCAATAATTTTTCTTGTTATTACTTAGGCTAGTGAGCTTGAAAGAGTGTTAGATCTCAAATCATATGTCTTAGGTACCCATTTGAGTTTAAGTCCCTCATGAAAGATTCTTCCCATTTTCTCTAATGGCTTGAGGTTGTATATAATTCTTTTAGGAACTCAAATTAATTTATGTGGACTATATTTCTTAAATGAACACCTATAGGTAAAGATGTCCATATCTACCATAAAAATTATATTTATTTTTGGGCAAAGAGTGTAATGTGGGTCTTCTAATGAGGGTAGTTGGCTTTTGGCGAGTATTGCTCACAATGCCAATATCTTCCATATGAACATGACCCTTATCAACATGGATCATGTTTAGAGACTTATTGTCTATCTTAAGTCTTTTTTGAGTTTGTTGTAGTATGTCATTTTCATGTTTAACCTCTAGTGACTCACACTTAGAATATGATGTTGATGCATCATTCAAAGTTTTATGTTTAGTGCATGAATTATGTGATTATACTACTTCATACATTTTTTCAAGTTTACTAAGTAGTGAATCATGCTCTTTCTTAAGTAGTTTATAAGACTTGCTAATTTTTCTAAACTCATCATAAAATTCATGAAAACTATTCAGTAATTAAGTAAAGGAAATATTGGAAGACTCGCCTCGTCATGGATGGCTATGAGAGTATAGTTGGAAACTTCTTCTTTGATGTGGTCTTCTTCATCTGATGAGCACCTCGGCTTCTTGCGTTGATAGCAAGAGGTTTTGTCCATTTTAAGTTTTTTGTTCATATTCATTAATTTTTTTAGTTCTTTTGTCAAGAGTTCAAGTTTAAGATTCTCATCACTCGAGGTTTCACTCGATGAGTCATATATCATTCTCAGTTCACAATCCTTCATGTTCTTTGAAATGTTTTGTTCTTGTGTTCTCAAAGTCCTTTCCTTCATGTTCTTTAGAAGGTGTTCTTTATGTTCATTTTTACGGATCGTTTCATTTAATGATTCATTTGATTTAGTTGTGTTTTCATATGTAATTTTTAATTTGTATCATATATCAAAAGCTAAATCACAAGAATAAACCTGATCAAACTCATTTTTGTTTAAAGCATAAAATAAAGCATTCATAGGTTTGGTATTTAAAAAATATATATGCTTTTCATGATCATTCCAATCATTTATTTGACTGAAAATCTTTTAAGAACTATTTTTGATAATACACCATAAATCAAAATCTAAAGAAATTAAGAAAATTCACATTCAAATTTTTAAAGAGGTATAGTCCGTCCCATTAAATATAAGAGGACTTGTGATGCATTAACCCTTGTTAATTTCATACAAAGCCATTTACTTAAATGATGTTAGTCCAATGAGTAAGACTTTACTCTGATACCAAATGTTATGATCAATTGGCATAATAAGAGGGGGGGGTGAATTAGTGCAAGTATAAATAATACAGTTTTAAAAAAATTTATTTAGAGCAAAATTGAAAATCGAAATCGTTTCATTAAGTAAGTGAGCAATAAGCTTATTGAACGAAATTAAGTTGTAATCATGCTAAAGAAAGCTCTGTATAAGAATATGTATAATAAAAAAGACAAAGTAAAGAGATGCTCATAGATTTATAGTGGTTCGACCATAATCTTGCCCTACGTCCACTTCCCGAGTCCTCTTTATCGTGGTCCATCAGAGTCCACTACCAATCTTCTTTAGGTGAAGATCAAACTCTTACATATCCCACTCTCTTTTTCACAGTTTCAAGAGAGGAACCTTACAAACTCACAAGGGAGACTTTACAAGAATTATAATTTTTTCCTCACTCCCCTGCACCTTTCATTTTTCTTATAATTTTAGCACATAATTTTTCACAAAATTTCTAGCTCAACATGTTGTGTTAAATGCAAGAAATCTTGGGGTATTTATAGACCCCAATTGGTTTAAGAAATAGAGTCAAACTTCAAATATATTTGGAAAATCCAGGTATGGGCGGTACAACTTTTGACACTAGTAGTACAACCGCTAAAAGTTGCTCGGAAAACTGGCTGACAATAGTCCAAACATCGACTTGGATGGTACAACCGTCATGAATTCCAAAAAAAGTGATTCTCTCTACTTTTCCAATCCTAACTTATACCCTTTATTAATCAATTCTCAGGTCAACCAATTAAGCTCAAGTTGAGCTCAATCCAATCACAAATGTGAACCCAATTTACCTCATTTGAGTTAATTTTGATTTCATCCAAATCTAACACAAGTAGGATTCAAACCTTAATTGATGTAAACTATGATTAATTAATTATAATTATGTGACCATCAAGTCCAACAATACCCTCCTAACTCTCGGTAAGCTTTTCAGCAACCCCCGACGATCTTCCGGTAGGCCTCTTAGTCTTCTTTCGGCGAACTCCCGATGCCATCCTGGCAAGCTCTCGATTACCTTTGGCAAGCTGCCGGTGAACTCCCAACAAGCTTCTGATACCTTCGGTAAGCTTCCGACGAACTCATGACAAGCCTCTTATCCCTTCGGCGAGCTCTCGGCAAACTCCCAACAAACTTTCGATACCTTCGGTAAGCTTCTAATAAGTCTCTCTATGAGTTCCCACTGCATCGTCCGAACCCCAACCCGATGCCTGGACTTGACTCTGGTCAATATATGATTATACTTCTCTCTCTATCGTAGTTAATCCTACATCAATCATCTCTAACATATGTTAGATCAACAATCCATCAATTGATTTTATATCAAAATCTGAGATTCAACACACTACCCTAGTGCTAGCCCTACCCGATTTCAACAAGATGTTCATGATCAAGTCTGATGCTTTAGGAGTCGGTATTAGTACTAAATTAATGCATGAAGGCCAACCACTAGCATACACCAGCAAGACTCTCTCCCCAACACATTTGACATCTTCGGTCTACAACAAGGAAATATTGGCCATAGTATATACGATTATAAAGTGGAGACCATACCTGATCGATTGACGATTTCAAATCAAGACGGACCACAAGAGCTTAAAATACTTCATGGAGCAAAATATTTCCTCCATAGAATAGCAAAAATAGAAAACTAAGTTGCAATGATTTGATTATGAAATTATTTATAAAAAGGGCAAAGATAACTTGACTACATATGCACTTTCCCACCTTCCTGAGCATGCTGAATTCACAGTCATCTCCCTTCCCGTCCGTGACCTCCTGGAAGACATCAAGAAAGAATAGCAAAGTGACTCGAAGATCTAGGAAATCATTAGGAAATTAGAGGACGGCATGGGTTCAGTTGCGCACTATAGTTGGGACTCAAAAGATTTATGATACAATGATTGTAACATGGTGGTGCCCCATTCCCCTTGCCAAGCCGCATCCTAAAGGAGTTATACTCACCACTTGCGATTGGGCATTTGGGATTTTTTTACACTTATAAAAGAATTCATAAAATTTTTTATTGGAAGGGCCTAAAAGAAATCATTGGAGAATTTGTGGCCTAGTGTAACACATGCCAGCGATAAAGGAGAAATGGTAGCAAGTCCAGGAAAGCTTCAGCCTGTACCTATTCCGGATTCATCTTGGACCGACATCTTTATAGATTTCATTAAAGGACTGTTATCATCTCAAAGGAAAGGTACTGTCCTTTTAGTTGTAGATTTCCTTACAAAATATTCTCATTTTTCTACTATTAGAAATCCCTACATCGTCGCAAGCATTGCCTGAATGTTTGTAGAGAATATAGCTAAACTACATGGGATTCTCCGCTCTATTGTAAGTGACAGTTATATAGTTTTTACCAGCAAATTTTAGACGGAGCTCTTCTAGTTGTAGGGCATATAATTGAAGATAAGCATTATCACCCACAAACTTATGGTCAAATAGAAGTGGTGAACAATTGCTTAGGGAACTACCTTAGATGCTTTACTAGTGAAAGGCTGAAGGAGTGGACTAAATAGCTTCCCTCGGCTGAATGGTGGTATAATACAACCTATTACTCATCTATCAAAAGTGCCCCATTTGAAGTTGTCCATGGTTAGCCTCCTCTAGCAATCACAAAATATGTGGTTGGCTCAATGATGGATAAGGTAGACAAAGAGTTAATTGACAAGGACAAACTTTTGCAATTGTTGAAAGATAACCTTACAGCAGCCCAAGCAAGGATGAAATAATAATCCGACAAACATATGAGCAAAAGGGAATTTATCATAGGAGATTGGGTCCTCCTTCGCCTTCAGTCATACAAGCAAATATCTCTAAAGACCCAAGCCACAATAAAGTTGTCTCCTCGCTTTTTTAGACCTTACAAAATATTGGAGCATATTGAGGCTATTGCTTACCAATTGGATCTACCAGCTGACTCAAAGATACATCTAGTTTTCTATGTTTCCTACCTCAAATTGAAGCTAGGAAAGATGAATTAGCACAACACCATCTACCCGACATCTCTATTAACAGAGAAGTCTAGATCCGACCGGAGGCTATATTGGATTGTAGGATCATACTATGATGTAGACATACTTTGATTAAAGTATTGGTACAATGGACCTATCTACTTGTTGAGGATGTTACTTGGAAGTTCTATGACGAGTTGAAGATGAAGTTCCCAGAGTTTATGGAGGCTCAGCATTCAGGGCACGGTTGTTTTGAAAAGGGTGGGTCTGATAGGACCCCAATAGGGTCGAGTCCTATCCATTGAGTCGTGACATATTGGTCGGTCTAATCAAATCAATTAGGAGTATATTCAAATAAGGAGTCCAAGTCCAATCAAGAGTTGGATTCGACTAGGAGTCTAATAGAGTAAGAGTCTAGGTAGGAGTTAGATTGGAGTCCTTATAAATAAGAGTGTAACACTTTTATTTTAATCAATAAAATTTATTTGATTTTAACCTTTACCAAAACCCTAGGAGGCCTAATTCCCTATAGAGATCAAGGAGGGATGATCCCCTATAGCTATCGTTTATCTTTGATATAAACCTTTGAGTTCCTATTAAAAATATGATCGCCCAGAGACCCCTTGCGGCTAGAAATCCCTGGCCGCCAAGATCCCTCATGTGGCTAGGACTCTTGGCTGCATGGGTGGCTTTGGTCAGGCCGAGAGCAAGGAGCCGAGAGCAACATCCTTGCTCTTGGCCAAGGTTGTAAGTAGCCGTTGGCCATGCCGTAGGGTAGCAACAGTTGCTGCCCTTTCCCCTCCTCCTTTTGTCAATAATTTTGATATCAAAGGACCTTAAAACACCTCTCTACAACATCTCTTCGTAGTGAAAAAAAGGTGTTATCTAGATATAAAAAAACTACAAAAAATCACAGTAATATGTGTAGAAAATAATTTACACTTTTCAATCTCATCACATGTAGTTTAAAAGTCAATCTTTTACATGAGCAATCTGGCTCTGATACCATTGTTGGGAAACCATGAAAGAGCATCACATGTGTAGTAGAAGAACAAAACAAAACTAGTTTCCCACAATTATCACATCACCATGCAAAGATTTGTACGTAAAATACTACAAAAATCAAAACTATAATACGTAAAAGATTGATTACCAAGGGAGATCATATATCTCTAAACTTCTAAATTCAGATAGAGAGGATAAAAGAGGTCAAATGTCCTCCTCTCTAGCGGTATCCACGATGGATGGTTACAGTGATACTCCTCTAATCGTAATTCAAAAGCTCATAACTCTTGCGCATCTTTTCGCAGCACTCATGGAAGAAGATCTATTATCTTCTTTACTGCCCTCTCGCAATAAGGAAGGAATGTCAGTTAACAAGATGAGGGAGAGGGGAGAATAGGAGGGGGCGACCATAATCCCTGCACGGTACAGAGGATTTAATCTATTGGACCTGTTTATCCTCAGTTACCGTGTATCTATAGTCCCTCACCCAACTAATATCCCAGAAACTATATATTAGGCATGGTATTATAAAGCCACATATAAAATATATCCGAGTCTCGCTCTAATCAGATTCTCCCGGAGAACTCCTCTCTTAATTTGAATGACCCTAGCTAGGGATTTGCCTTAGTGATAATACACGGGATATTCCTCTCATGATACTAAGAGTGGATGATCCTCTATTGTCTTTGTAAGATTTGTTACCAATCTCGATAATTAGTTATACCAAATCTAAATCTTTCCAAACTTATAAATTCGACGTAAAAGAAATGAGTACTCAAACAAGGTATCCTTAGTGTCTCAAGTCTAAAGACCAGATGCACAATTGGGACTATGGAACTACTATCTAACTTTAGATATTATTAACCATCCAACATTTTATAAATAGATCAATTAGTGAACTCATTCTCCAATGAGCACTTGTACTGTAACTTTAGTATCCCCATATAAGTGGCTATGAGATCAACCACCTCCATCATATGAACATGTATATAGGATGTCGATCTTCAGTTATCTTAATTCCCTCTTGAGTAACCAATGGTCAGGATTATTTAGAATATATGTTTAAAGATAAATTGGTCTAATTATAATGTCATCACGATCTGAATCTCATTACATAGAACCAAGGACATCATAATATAATATGATAAAATATCAATAATAATAATAATGTAAAAAACTATACAGTGTGACACACATGCTATTACTCATATAATTGATTTGCAGGGCACCTATAACCAGCAAAAATAAATACTCATAATCAAGCAATATACAATTTCTATAAGCAAATAATTCAGATATATAAAGCATGGCATGGCAAGGATAGGATTAGTGTGGACTCCAAAATGAGGCACGACTAATTATTACTGATCCACCCCAATTAAGTGCTACTCTGTGTAGTGCAGGGTGGACTCCATAATAGACACTAATGGTAACTCTAAAAAAATGAACATCCTTCAATAAATATAGGTAATTATAGTAAATTTGAGTATGTAGCAATCTTAATCTTTGTGTTATTATTAAAGTTTATATAATATGAAACTTTAATCTTTAGCTCGCTATCATAATACTTTTGATATATATGCTATTAAAAGTTAAATAAAACTTGGATTTCATCAACTTGAGTTTTTTTTTATTCTACCAAGCTTTCAATACTTTTGATCTTGAAGACCTATATTTCAACATGTATTTGGGAGAAACCTTACGAAACTGAACTTTAATCTTTAGAGATTATCTTTAGCTTTAATCTTTAGAGATTGGTAAACTTACATCATTTTTATATCATTTTTCTGAACTATTATTGATCCTCTATTACCTTCATAAAGTTTGTTACCAATTTTGATAATTAGTTATACCAATCTCGATACTTAGTTATACCAATCTCGATAATCAAAATATATCTCTAAACTTTAATCTTTAGAGATGATCTCTAGCTTTCACATATCAGTAAGAGATGAGAAACTTATTTACCAAAATGATAAG
The DNA here is from genome assembly GCA_021527575.1 of Ensete glaucum. NCBI lineage: Eukaryota > Viridiplantae > Streptophyta > Magnoliopsida > Zingiberales > Musaceae > Ensete > Ensete glaucum. The sequence continues at coordinate 17,732,349 of CM038552.1, read as the reverse complement.
CTTGTACGACGTTGTGCTAGAAGCAAGAAGTGATTGAAAAAATTGATGTCCTCAAGATGTTTACTTTCATTCCTCTATGTCCCTTTTGTTCTATGTAGGGCTGCTAGAATCCTATAGGATTTTAAACTTGGATTGATCTATGTAAGGGATCGATCATCCTTGGAACTTTATATTGATTTTTCCCTCCTTGGTAGTTAATCATAATGGCTAAAAAAGATATATTGATTGCTTGCCAAAAAAGTGGTGGCTACATACTTTATATAGGGTCTCAAAACCCTAATTCCTAATATGACTCCTAGTAAACTAAGACTCTAACTCATAATCAAACGCCTACTCTAAGTGAAACACTCTTATCTCAAAACCTAACTGCCTCCTCTGAGCAATAGCCGACTTTCCCTTATCAAGGTGGGTGGTCAATTGGGTTGATTACAAGCTTGACTTAGTTGACTCTAACTCGAATCCAATTGTGACTCTTAACCTGACTCTAGTTCAGCCAAATCCTAACCCTACTAGGATTTAGGTTGATTTATTACAATAGATATAAATCTCCTCCTAACCGACCTAATGTCAGGTCTAGGTTGGCCAGCAAGACCTAATATAATGACTTAATTTAATCTACTAGGACCCGACTCAGTTAGGGTCATAACAAACCCACCCTCTTCAAATCAGCTTTGTCCTCAAGGTTGAGACTTCTTGAATCTGAGTCCTGATTTGAAACTCCTCATGAGGCTCCCTCATGGCCCTTGTAGTAGATGCATCATGCTCTTGTGGTACAACAACAGCAGTAATGTCTTAACGATGATATGTTGTGATCTACGATCCAATGTAATCTCTAGCTAGAACTAGGCCTCTTCATCAACTTGGGTGTCGGATGGATGGATTTGAGTTAAGCCATTCTTTTTAAACTTTCACTTAAGGTAGGACACATAAAGGATCAGGTATACTTTTAAATCGACACGTAGATCTTATCTATAGGGTATAACTCTAACGTGTTCTCCAATTTTACAAGGTCTAAAGTAATAGGGAGACCACTTTATTGAGGCTCGAATCTTCATAGATTCCTGCTGGTAGGGTTGAAGATGAAAGAAGACTTAGTCTTTAATAGCAAACATCCTCTTGCTCCGATGTTTGTTAGGCAACTACTTCTTTCTTGCATGGGCAGCCATGTAGTTGTTCTTTAATGTTAGCCATGCTTTCCCTCTGAGATGGTGGTTGCCCTCTGATAAGGTCCATGGTGATGTGAGCTTGATCTGAGTCTAGAGTGAGTAGAATCTGTAATTTTCTCGGGCTTATCTTCGTCTATCCTTTGCGTCATTGACCTATATCATGTCAAGCCTCAATTTTAGTAATGATTAGTATCTCATTATTGTAGATTGAAAGCCTTGGGTGAGGTGGAGAGAGAGCTTTGATGTAGATTAGAGGTCGGCCATCCTACATGAGGACGACGCCAATTCCAACTCCCAATATGTCTGTTTCAATTACGAACACCTTAACAAAATCGAGCAGAGCTAGCACTAATGTAGATGAAATCACAGTTATGGATGCATCGAATGTTGCTGTAGTTTCATTTGGCCAAAGGAAGACATCTTTTTTCAACAACGTCGTGAGGGGAGTGATAATCTTGTCATAATCCTTCACGAGCTTGCAATGGTAGTGCAGCTAAGTAGGAGGTAGACCTTTCGATTCGACGAAGACCTCTAAAAATTCAACAAGCAGTGGGGGAAGGTTTAGATCTCCATTCGCCATCGGTTCCTTCATCTATAGCCTTTGAATTGTATTAAGAAGCTGATGTGTGATTGGTGCAGCACCTTCTCCATCCGTTGCGTAGAAACTGTCGTTGCTTCGCCCCCACATTTTCCTTGCAAGATTACCTTTCTCCCTTGGCTAAAGAACTTCATGATTAGCTTAGAAAATTTTTAAAAAAACATCACCTAACAAGGATAACCATTTGATGTCGAGCATTGCTTCAAAATTTTTAAGTGGTAGGAGGAAGAAATTAGCAGTGATATCTTGGCTCTGCAAAACTAGTTTCACCCATGGGCACCTTTGGTTGTAGTTGAGTATTTGACCATTTGCGACTTTTATATCGAATATACTGTAATCTTCAATTTGGAGCATTGATCGAGCATTTACCTTGTTGTCCATAAAGTTTTTAATGCTCTAAGTGTCGACGAGGATGGTGATGAGCTACTGCTTGAGGAAACCTTGTGCTTAAGGTCTTCCTCTTCCTATTCTTCCTTTATGTTCTCCTCCTCATGCTCGACGTCCTCCTCTTCATGTTCAAATTCATCAGCAGGTTCAATTAGGAGAAGTTGTCTCTTCTTGCATTGGTGGTCGTGGCTCCATGACTCGTCGTAATGCCAATAGAACCCCTTTGTGGATCTGTCGCGAAGCTCTTCTCTTATAAATTTCTTCAGTTGAGGGGGTCAGCTGGAAGTGGATAGGGTTAGAGGTTAGTATGCTGCTGGTCATGGTGCAGGTCTTGTCCTCCGAACATCTTGATTAAGTCGCTCCTCTTGAACTCGTGCAAAGGATATTGCTATCGTCAATGTGTAGAGTTGTGGTGCCTTAACTTATCCTCGTATCTCTGGCTTTAATTCTTCGATAAAGGTATTGAATCTCATATTTTGATGATCAGATCAATTGATGAGTGTTTATATAATATGTGTGTTAGAGGAAGATTTGCAGGTCTAACTATGATAGGAGTAATGAAGTTATAACCAGATAATGGGCCAAGATCAAACTTAGGTATTGGGCTGGGTTTGGACGATGTAGTGGGACCTCACCGAGAGTTCGCTAGGAAATTCGCCAAAGGGATCGGGAAGCTCGCTGGGAGCACGTCAGGAGATCACCAGAAGAAGACCACAGGACTCATTGCAAGAATGTAAAAGGCTACCGAATTGGTGGGAGTTAGGTCTTGATTATCTTGATTGGTTATTAAGTATTGTAATCATTGAGCCATAGTTAGGGTTTGAGTCCAAATTGAGTTGGATTTGGGAGGAATCAAAATCAAATCAATAAGACAATCAGGTCCACTATTAGGGTTTGATTGAGCTCAGGTTAAGCTCAATTGGTTGACCAGAGGATTGGTCAATATTAGGTTTAAGTTAAAATTTCTTGGTTCCCTCCACTTTTTGAATTGTTTACTTATTTTGACTAATAAAAATAATATTATCAAGTTGTCTTATTTGTAATCCTAAGAAGAATGTTAACTCACTTATTAGACTTATTTCAAATTCTTAACTCATTTCTTTAGCAAAAACTCAAATAAAGATTCATTTGCATATCTAAAAATGATATCATCAACATAAATTTGAATTATAAGTAAATTATTTTCAAAATACTTAAAAAATAATATGGTATCAATCTTGCCTTTTGAAAATTTATTTAACATGAGAAAAGAACTAAGTCTTTTATACCAAGCCCGAGGGGCTTGTTTTAATCCATAGAGAGCTTATATAAGTTTGAAAACATGATTAGGAAGAAGATTATTTTCAAAGCCAGGGGGTTGTTCAACATACACTTCTTCAGAAATAAAATAATTTAGAAAAGTACTTTTAACATCCATTTAAAATAACTTAAAATTTTTAAAAGAATCAAAGGCAAGCAACGTCCGTATATCTTCAAGTCTAGCCATGAGAGTGAGGGTTTCATCATAATCGATTATTTCTTCTTTGTTGAAACTTTTGATCAATAATCTAGCCTTGTTTCTAACCACAATACCATTTTTAGCTTAGTTATTTCTAAATACTCATTTAGTACCAATTACTAAATAATCATTAGGACTCGGAACAAGCTCCCATACCTCATTTCTCTCAAATTGATTAAGCTCTTTTTGCATTACATTAACCCAAGAATCATCTCTTAGGACCTCATCAATACACTTTAGCTTGATTTGAGAAAGAAATGCGACATTTATATAAAAATATATAAAAGAAGATCGAGTTTTTTTTTTGATATTTCTCCTATTATAAGCTCCTTACAATGATCATTCACATACTTCCATTCCTTGGGTAAGGTATTAAAAGTAGATACATCCAAGTTTCTTTTAGTAGTGTTATCTTTTAAATTCAAAGTATCAAAATCAATTTCATCATCAAAATCAATCTTCTTAAATTCGAAAAGCTCATTAAAAACAACATGACTTGATTCTTCTATTACTGTTGTTCTTTTATTAAAAACACAATAAGCTTTTGAAATAGAAGAATAACCTAGAAAAATGCCTTCATCAAATTTTACATCAAATTTACCTAAAGCGTCATTTTCATTCAAAATAAAACATTTGCAACCAAATATTTTAAAATAAGAAATATTGAACTTTTTACCATTCCATAATTCATAAGTTTTAGTGAGTAATGGTCTTACTAGAACCCTATTTAAAACTTAGCATGTTATATTAACGGCTTCGGTCTAAAAATATTTGGGAAGACTATATTTATTCAACATTGTTCTAGCCATTTCTTGTAAGCTCCTATTTTTTTCTTTTTACTACTCCATTTTGTTATGGATTTCGTGGAGTAGATTTAGAAGGAATTCAAATCAACTTAATAAAGCAATCGAGTCCACTCTTGGGGTTTGATTGAGCTCAAGTTAAGCCTAACAAGTTGACTAGAGGGTTAGTCAACATCATTTTCAAGCCGAAATTTAAAGTGGAGGGAACCACTTTTCCAAAAATTTCGACGGATAAACCACCGGTGAGTGACGGGTGTACCGCCACCGCCCAGGCTTTTGGGAGGCTGACAGCAGCTGATCCACCCAGGCTAGGCGGGTGAACCGCCCGTAACCAGGAATCTGGATACTTTGGGCGATTGACTCGCCTAGGGCCGGCGGATAAACCGCTTATACCTTGGTGTTCAGGCGGCTGAGCCGCCCAGGTTAGTGGGTAAACCACCCGTACTTGGTTTTTCCAAGTATGTTTGATTTTTGGCTTCAATTTCTGAAGCCACTTGGGATCTGTAAATATTCTAAGTATTCTTACATTCACAATAATTCTTCTTATGCAATTAAACTTTGTAAAAAAAAATTGGGTGTGATTTGTAAGAAAAAGAAAAAGGAAGGGAGAGAGCTTAAAGTTAGAAATTTTCTTAATATCTTTCTTGTAAGCAAAGTGTAAGAGTTTGGTCTTCACCCAAAGAAGATCAGTAATGGACGTATCGGTGTGCCTCAAGAAGGAGGACTCAGGAGTGAACGTAGGCTATTGGCGTCGAACTACTATAAAAAATGTGAATTCATCTTTTGCTTTCTTTATTAACACTTTGTTCTTATTTACACTTTGAAAGTAAACATTTCACTTACGACATTTTTTATCTTTCGAATTTCCTTGCTCTTTATTAAGTGATTAATAAGCAAATAACTTAGTAATATTCTTATCATTTACTTACTTTGTTTAAATATTAAGTTTTGGATCTTCCTATCATGCTTAAACAGAAATATTTTTATTTAAAATAAAAAATTTACGCTTGCACTAATTCACCCCACCCTCCTTTTTAGTGCAAATTGATCCTAATAATTGGTATCAGAGTAATATACTTACTCTTTGAATTAACACCCACTTGAGTAAATGGTTTGTTTTGGCATGAACGAGGGACAATCCATCTCATGCCCTTCCATGTTAAAATGGACAGATTATACATATTAGAAGACAAGGATGTGTATTTTTCTTATCTCCTTAGACCTTGATCTATGAAGTATTGAGAATAGATTTGAAAAATCTTCTAAGCCAATGAATGAACTAAATGATTTGGAAAGAAAGAATTTTTCTTTAAATGCAAAGGCTATGAATGCTTTATTTTGTGCTCTTGATAAGAATTAGTTTAATTGTATTTCCATTTGTGAATAATCTTTTGATATTTAGCACATTCTAGAAATCACACACGAGGGACTAATAGAGTAAAAGAATCTAAGATAAATATTTTAGTTCATAACTATGAGTTGTTTCGAATGAAACCAAGTCAATTCATTAGAGACATGTATACTCATTTCACATATATCATCAATGACATAAAAGCACTTAGAAAATATATTTTAAATTTTGAATTAGTTAATAAGATTTTGATATTTTTACCTAAAAATTGGGATCCTAAAGTAATTGATATTCAAGAGGCCAAAGACCTAAATAACATACCTCTTGAAGAATTGATTGGCTCTCTTATGGCATATGAACTAAATTATAAAACTCATGATGAGTTTAATTAACCCCTAAAGAACAGAAAGGATGTAGCACTTCGGACAACAAATGACTCCTCGAGTGATAAGGAAAATTTCCTAAGAAAAGTCAAGTCCCCCTACATCTCCAGCTCCGCCAGCATGAAATTCAAGCATTAAGAAATTGGTCTCCCTATTTCTTCAGGCCTTGTAAAATTGGGGATTATATTGGGGCCCCAACTTGGAGATCAGATCCGTGCACTAGATTAAAATTACAGTTGATCCTCCAAGTATCCCACCTCAAATGAAAATTTAAAGACGATGAGTTAGCTCAAGTTCTTCCAACTGACACCTAAGCTGATGAGGAGCTGAAGACCCGGTTCTCTGAGTTCATGGAACTTCAGCCTTGAGGACAAGACTGATTTTAAGAGGGCGGTTTTGATAGGACTCCAACAAGGTTGAGTCCTAATCTCGATAGAAGTAGTTAATAAAACCTTGCTAGATTATAATAAAGTCACTCATATCTTATAAAGGAGTATGGATAGAGTTTAGATTAGCCCTTAGGACTTAGAAGTCGCTGCCCCCCTTACTAGGCAAGTCGGCCAGGTTTCCCCCTGCTTAGGTTGGCTATAGAGCCAACCTAGCCGCCCCTTCTTCCTATTAAGGTATGATGACTATAGGAGGGGCAAAAGGATAATTTCACCTAGATAAGTGCCCCCTTGGGCTAGAACTTTGATCCCTATTTAAGATGTAGCCACCCCCTCTTTAAAGGCAAGCAATTATCATCTTCAATTCAGACTTTGTGTCGAGTCTAGGAGGGAGGAACCCTTATAGCGTTCCAATGGTTGATCCCCCTCAATGATCAAAATCTATAGGGCTCCTTCTGGAGTTCTATCATGATGTAGCCACCCCCTCTCTTTTATCAAGCAATTATATCTTTTATTCAACCTTGTGCCAACTTTAGGAGGGAGGAACCCCTATAGCGTTCCAAGGGTTGATCCCCCTCAAGGGTTAAAATCTATAGAGCTCATTCTGGAGTTCTATCATTCGGTATCAAAGTTGGGTTCCTACTGCCCTATAGCCATCTCTGCCACCTCCATCTTCTAAGCAATTTCTATAATTGCTTTTGACATTGCCTTTATCCACCATTGCCCACCAAGCCGCAGATCCATCAATCTGCTGTCGTCCTATACATCAACATCGGAGAATTGGTAAAACTCCAAAACCCACGCCTCTTGCTACTACTATTCCTTTATCTTATGCATGGGAGAAGTTTTCCAAAGTTTCTTTCCTGCAAAATTCTACCGTTGCAAACATTATAATCGTTGCGAAGGTGAAAAGCTACAGAAAAATTTTAACCGATCATTGTCTCTTGAACCTGAACTTTTGATCATCCTGTTTGGTTGAAACTTTTACACAAATTCATAGATCATCTTAGCTTTTATAGACTGATATTTGGAAAAAAACTCTTTCTGGATCTGGAATTATAGCGTTGCAATTCTTCATCATACAGTCTTAAAATTTTACAATAAAATTCTGTGATCTTGTTTGTAACAAGTTTTCTACTATTATGCTACCAAAAGTTTCTTGATCCAAATTACTACTACTGTCACCATCTGAACTGAGATTTTGATATTAAAATTTTTCATAAATTTCTCAGATTTTTCCTGGAATTAACATCGAGAAACTACTGCTTCTTCGATGGGAATTCTGTTCAACAGTACAACATATACCGCAGTGATCTTTCTACTGTTACCTCTCAAAAAACCCTAATAAAACCATAGCCAAACAACCATCCCAATCAGCCCTAAACTGCTGCAGCCTACCTACATCTCCACCGATCCATCGATCCAACCGACCACCACCTCTTCAAAAATTCTCATGCCACTAACCCATCAATAGAAAAAAGATATCAATATTATAGATCTAGAGGCATACACCATGACATTAGAGGAGGCCATCAATGCTATGTTTGAAGCCTTTGAAAGCTGCATGGAGGAGAAGATGTGATCCTTATTCGCCGAATTCAGTATAGGCTGACCATCAAGTCCGAGGAAGTCACAGCATTGAGAGACTTTAGATCGATGAGATGATCCTCAAGAGCATGGATACATCATCCTTGATTAGAATAATCCATACATGAAGGTGGACTTTCCAAGATGGGAAGAGGGAGACCCGATTGGATGGATCTCACGTATTGACACGGACAACAATGTAAACAAGGTGTTCGATGAAATGCTTGTGTTAGTCCGTGTCCTTCGGTTTAGGTATATATTTTGTACAACAAGAAGCGGGCTTGCAGTAGGCTTAACAACCCTAGTTTGATTTGCTTTATGGCCAAGTTTGGCTTGTAAATATAAGTGTATCTTATAAGCACTTGTGGAGACTTCGATCTGTAGTGGACCATTATCCTTTGTGTGCAACCTCTCTGAGTTTGTAATGTCCATGGGTGTAATTTGTATTTTGGCTTTATAAAGTGTTTTCTTGAGCAGTTGCTGGTGGATCCTATGGAAATTGCCTCTTCTAGCCCGTTTTCTTTTTTTGTAAGTCTATGGGACTTTATGAGATCTCAGGGAGGGCTGATCTTTACGTACGGACGGACACGCATGGGTGCCACACGGCTTAGGCAAAATCAGCTAAGCCCGTGACAATGTGGTATCAGAGCGGGACAAGCACACGCAGAAACACTTGCCATACAAATATGGGGGACCTAGCTAGGCTGTGTGGAGGACAGCCAGCACGCGTAACCGTTTGGGGGAAATGGACATTGAGATGTAAAGAAAGGAGTCGCTCAGAGGAGCGGGCATCCTGGTTTGGCATTCAAGGAATAGCCAACCCCTTTGCGCGAGAGGCACCACGAGGACAAGCAAGCGAAGAAGAATGCGTAGCACACAAAGATTGGGATGGTTGAGTTTGAGCTATAGCTCGACGTTGGCAACCAAACTTGATGGTGCTTAAGGCAAAGCAGGGTGCTTAGTGAAAGATGAGACCGTGCAATGTGGGAGATGTTGTGTAATGACCGAAAGAGTTATGCAAAAGCTCACAGAGGTGAGGGGAATTGCTAACTCGAAGGATTCGAACCTCATGCAAGGGCTTGTACACGGATGACGGAGTATTCGTGGCCATCCCAAGGCACGATTAGAACTCGGCACCATGGAGCATCAGAACTTTCTCTTCGACATGGAAAGGATATGTCCGTAGGCGGCTGAAATGTGCAATAAGTTCTACATATTGCTAGATCTTGAAGGGTGCAGTGGAGACTGTATTGGAGAAGGGTCGTAATCTAGCAAGTACATTTGTGGGGGCAGAACAAAGCTCAAGTTCAGCAAGAAGGAGTAGTCCAAAGGGGATGATGGTCTCTGAAACTTCCAGTGGGAAGTATGTAAAGAGAAAAGTTACTCCAGCAGGACATATATCCAGGAGGGATAAGTCCTAGTTCTCCAATGGGAGAATCATGTGCAACGGACTGCACATATTGAGGAAGAGTTCCTCAAGGCTATATCTCCACAAAGCTCAATGGACCGAGTGAGCGACGAAGAGTTATCGCATGATCTCAAAGGAGGTAATGCATTGGTGGATGCATTTCGAGATCAAGTGGGGGAGCAATCCAAGGCAACATCATATGAAGGCACACTTAGAGTCGATGCAGAAATTAAACTCAACAGAGGGCTGACCCGTGGAATGGTGGACATGAGGGCCACTATCAACTCAGTACAAATCGAGGAGCAGAGCGACTGGGGTGGAACTCAGTGAAGTCCAAGCCGCATGAAGGGAGTCGACATAGAAGATGGAACATGGAGCGGAGGCACGGAGCTTTCCTTGGACAGAGGTCAAGGGCATGAACTCTTGTAGAGGCAAGAGTAGGATCATGTCGTTCCATGGGTTCTCCATTCTGATGGGACAGACTTATCTTGCATGGTGCCAAAGATGAAGGGAGCTTCATGGCACATACAAGCTACCTCAGAGATGCATTTGATGGAGTAACTAAGGTGATTCAACTTGCAGAGAAAATTAGGATCATGAGACCTTAGTACGGGGCAAGAGGACGCAGAGGCGGGTACTCTTGAAGAATATGCCACAGTGTTGTCATTCGAGTTGTCAGGAACAGGAGGTGCATAACAAGATTGCATTGGTAGGGGATAGAGGTCCAAAATCCAGACAATGGTGCACCAACTCTAGCGAAGTCAGAGGACTTCAGGAGCTACTAGGCGACGGACTATCCTAGAGCTATGCTTCGTCCAGGTGTAACCCAGGAGTGGGGGGGTGGGGGGGACAAAGGGGAATTGCCAAGGGAGCGAACTAAAAATCAGAGATGGCGGAGGCCCTACGATGTGTTGGCAGAGGCCACACATAGAGAAGTCGTAGTCCGAGTTCATCACATGAGAATCTGTATGCAATGGAGATGTCACCAGGAGGCGATATGGTGCAGCGGATCGTGGTAGAATAGTTCGTGGCAATGCAATATAGGCAATCTTGTCCCGTGAGGGATAAAAAAATCATACGGAGGTATGATCAGGAGTTACTAGGAGCTCCACTTTGGTGTACAACACAACAAGAAGAAGGGCTATGGATTCAAGGAGTGAATGTCGTAGTACCGCAGAGGCGGGTCTTCATGTGTGCATCAAAGCTTGCATTGGATGAAAGCATTAGTCATCAGCATATGAGAGCTGTATACCACCGAGGAGGAAGTCCAAGTGCACATACCAATGAGTCCCATGAAGGGGGACATGATCATGTGAATGATCAGGAGCTGCTGGGAGCTCCACTTCGGTGAACAATGCAATGGCAAGAAGGGCTGTGGATTCAAGGAGTGAATGCCACAGTATCGCAGAGGTGGGTCTTCCGTGTGTATGCAATGAAGCTTACATCAGATGAAAGCCTTGGTCGTCAGTATATGGGGGCTGTATACCACCGAGAGAGTAGTCAGATTGCAAGTACCAGTGAGTCCCATGGAGGGGACTTGATTAATCGGAGTAGTTGGAGAGTTGAACTACTTCAGTGCTCACATTCGCTTAAGGGAGCTCGGCAAGTCAAAGGACAAGGCCGAGTAAGCGAACGTTGCTACCAAGGAAGCTAAGGAGAATAGAATCGGCGCGAGCCCTGCAACAAGATGGCGGAGGCTATGCATGAGAGTTACAGTCTGTATCTCCATCGACCAAGGAGAACTGCTAGGAGGACACAGTGGTCGAAAGGGGCGAGGAAGCAACGACGAGTCCAACGGGGCTCAGCTACCCAAAAGAAAAGCGTCGGTTAGAGAGGAGGTGGACTCGGAGGAGCTCCACGGTGCCACAGAGGCAAATCTACCGATGTGAAGGAAGGGATGAAGATGCAAGGTAACAGATAGTAGTACTATGGGCTTGGCAGCGCCATGGTACCGTAGATGCGGGACTTCCATGAAGTCATCGATCCCTTGCTCTCATGAAGGGACATCATTGGTCGTAAAAGGGGCCAAGGAGGTGGAGAATGCAGAGGTAAACTCCAAGTACCAAGACGAGGTAGAAGGGCAGAGGCCAAGAAACTTCATAAGACCGATATCGATGGGCTTCTCATCCAGATAGCCAAAATTAAGGGACTTCGGGTTGATGCAGGAGTGCTCGACCAAGGAACAAAGTAGGCAGTACATGGTACTGTACCTTTCTACTCAAGAGGAGTAGGCGGCAAAGGTGATGGAGAAGACAGTACAATCCCAAAGGCGACCAGATCTATCAAAGACTTACTCCAAGTTGGGGGACTCCAAGTTGGGGTAAACTTTTTGCTCTTTTCGGGCAAAACTTCTTGCATTCCAGAAGTTCAATGGCAGTGGGAAGGTAAATCACAGTAGCTAACCCAACACAAGGAGTGCAACAACTTCAAGTGCTTCAGAAGTGTGAGCAAAGAGCGGGCGAATGTTAGTAACCAGCTCAATGCATGAAGTACAAACTCGAGGAGGCAGGCGAAATCGAGTAACCTTTGCCTTCTCAACTCGAGAGAATGGGCGAAACCAAGTACCCCAATTCTCTTAACTCGAGGAGGTGAGCGAAGCTAAGTAACCTTACCTTCTCAACTACGAAGAGAATGGGTGAAGTCAAGTATCCCAGTTCTCTTACTTATCCAAGCAGGGGAGCTCTGCACAAGTTCAGTGACCCTTCAAAGAAAGTTTATGGAAGACAATGGTTGTCAAATCCTCACCATTGGTGATCAGTGCTATTGAGAGTAGTTTTTCTACTTCATTTCCCAATTGACTAAGAGGGAGTGATGCGAACATACTTGGAAGTGACAACTAACAGCGGAAGAAGGTTCAATGGGCAAACATTATGGAGAAAGGACCTTAAAAACTTCAAAGTCTGTGAGCGATGCTCGTTAAAGCTCCAACAAGCATCTACCCAGTTCAAGCAATATGAGTATACTGTGATACTGGCACATAATAAGGCAGGTCTTTTCCTTCATTAGAGGGATCCGCGAGAACCAACAAGGATCAACACAACTCAGCCAACCCCACACCAGATTCAGTCATTGGTGAGTTGAAGCAGCATGGCGGATTAGAGTTCGACTACTCAACAACAGCGGCGGAGAGCGGCTAGGAGCCAAAGGGGCGTGTTGCAGCCAAAGCAGAAGACTAAAGATTCAGCAGAATGCGAGGAGATGCAGTGTCTATAGTGGCTTTGACGAGGACGTCGAAGGAATAAGTGGCGGAGAATGTCACGGACAACAATGTAAACAAGGTGTTCGATGAAATGTTTGTGTTAGTCTGTGTCCTTCGGTTTAGGTACATATCTTGTTAAGAAGCGGGCTTGCAGTAGGCTTAGCAGCCCTAGTTTGATTTGCTTTATGGCCAAGTTTGGCTTGTAAATACAAGTGTATCTTATAAGTACTTGTGGGGACTTCGGTCTGTAGTGGACCATTATCCTTTGTGTGTAACCTCTCTGAGTTTATAATGTCCATGGGTGTAATTTGTATTTTGGCTTTATAAAGTGTTTTCTTGAGCAGTTGCTTGTGGATCCCGTGGGAATTGCTTCTTCTAGCCCGTTTTCTCTTTTTGTAAGTCTGTGGGACTTTATGAGATCTCGGGGAGGGCTGACCTTTGCGGACGGACACGCATGGGTACCGCACGGCTTAGGCAAAATCAGCTAAGCTCGTGATAGCGTGGAGCACTTTTTTCGGTTCTACCGAACCGCCGATGCTACATGGGTGGAGATTGCTACCATCCACCTCGAGGAAGATACTATTCAGTAGTTCAATTGGTTCGAGCACACCCATGGAGGTCTCTCTTGGCAGCGATTCAAGGAAGGACTACTAAACCTCTTCGGACCAACCAATTTTGATAACATCAATGGACAATTGGAAAAGATTCGTCAAACCTCTACAATACAAGAATACCAAACAAGGTTTCAATGTTTATCTAACCAAACTATGGATTGGCCTGAGAATTAACTTTTAGAGACTTTTACTGAGGGCCTAAAATCGGAGATTCGAGGAGAAGTAAAGGTGCGACAATCGTACACTCTTATAACGATGATTTCCTTTGCGTATATCTAAGAAGAACAATTGAACCACGAGGTATGAAGGACAAGGGTCACTTACTGACCAGCCATGCTAAGGCCTACAGCCCCCTCTACTGCCATACGAGCCTTCGCACCAAAGAAATTAACAAGAGATGAGCTTCGTGAATGTTTAGCTAAGGGGTTGTGTTGGCACTACGATAAACCGTAGAGCTGAGAACATCGTTGTAAAAAAGGCTAGCTTCTCATGATTGAACTAGTGGAAGATGAGAACAACAAACCATCTGAAGAAGACCTCAAACCTAAAGAGGAAGCCATGAAGGAAGAGCCCCAACCGGCCGACTACGTAGTACATGTATTGGCCAGCTACTTCAACCCGCAAACGATAAAAGTTGGAGGACTTCTAAAACATCAATCCATCACCGTTCTCATTGATATAGGCAGCACAAATAATTTTCTCAATAGTAAGGTTGCTATACATATGGCGCTTCAAATTGAATGTTGCAACAAGTTCAATGTAAAGGTCACCGACGGCCGAATCCTTAATTACGACCAACGGTGCCCGCGGGTGAAACTACTCCTCTAAGACCAAGAAGTGGTAGTCGATTTCTTCCTCCTACCTATTGATAATCATGAAGCCATGCTCAGGATCGAATGGATCATAACACTAGGTGATATCTCCTAAATTTTTCTAAACTAATTATGAAGTTTTATTATAAAGGGAGATAGGTCACATTGCGAGGCAAGTGCATGAGTCGTATTTCCACCATTTCAATGCAACAGATGGAGAAAGTTTTGCACAAAGCACATAGAGGATTTTTGATGTATATCTAGCAGCCATCCAAGGAGGAGAACGTGTAAAATTCAGATCCTAAGCTTGCCCTCTTGCTAGATAAATTCATGGATATTTTCACAGAGCCACGTGGGTTACTCCCTAACCGACCGCATGACCACCGCATACCTATTTTGCCGAGCAAACCTCCATCAAACTTGAGACCAAACCACTACCCTTACTTGTAGAAGGATGAGATTGAGAACATCATCAAGGAGATGCTCGACATTGGAGTAATTCGACCAAGCTACAACCCGTACTCTTCGCCAGTGTTGCTAGTGCGCAAGAAGGATGGTACGTGACAGATGTGCATTGATTACCGGGCTTTGAATGTCATCACCGTTAAAGATAAATATCCTATACTAATTATAGATGAGCTCTTGGATGAATTAAAAGGAGCCTGAGTCTTCATAAAATTGGATCTCCATTTCGGTTATCACCAAATTTAGGTATGCACTGAAGATGTCTTGAAAATTACATTCTATACACATAATGACCACTATGAGTCTTTAGTAATGCCTTTCAGACTTACAAATGCTTCTTTGACTTTTCAAAGCCTGATGAATGACATCTTCTAGAGTTTTCTACGTAAGTTCATGTTGGTATTTTTTGATGATATTCTCATTTATAGCCCTACGCTCGATATGTATTTTTAACACTTACGAAGTGTTCTAATAATTTTTCGAGAGAACACCATTTATGTTAAATACTCAAAGTGTAGCTTTTTACAGTATAAAGTGGAGCACATTATATCAGAGGATGAAGTGACAGTAGACCAGACAAAGATCGAAGCAATGCAAGGATGGCTGAAACATATAAACATATAATCGCTGAGTGGCTTCTTTGGATTCACGGGCTACTATCCAAAATTCATGAAAGATTATGGCAAGATCAGTTCTCCACTCATGTCCCTACTAAAGAAAAACTCCTTCTTGTGATCAGATAAAGCTTCCACAGCCTTTGAATGACTCAATGCAGCCATGACAACAACGTTGGTCCTAGTGCTGCCCGATTTTAGTCACACCTTCATCATTGAGGCCAACGCGTCAGGAGTTAGAATTGGAGTTATTCTAATGCAAGATGGCTGACCTCTTATTTACACCAGTATCTTCCTCATATCTTAAAATATCTGTATATGATAAAGAAATGCTTGCCACCATATACACCGTCATGAAGTGGAGACCTTACCTGATCGGTCGACGCTTCTAGATTAAGACCGACCACCGAAGCCTTCAATATTTTTAAGAATAGAAAATATCTTTCCCGGAGCAGCAACGATGGTAACTAAACTTCTTAGCTTTGATTATGAAATTACTTATTAAAAAGGGAAAGAGAATATTGTTGCAGATGCTCTATCACGGTTACCGGGATAAGCCAAAATTTCAGCCATCTCCCTTCCTTCCACCGACTTCCTTAAAGATATTAGGGAGGAATGGAAGAATGACTTAGAGACTCGAGACATCATTGAAAGATTGGAGAAGGTTTGGGTTCCATAGGTCACTACATGTGGAATTCGAAGGACTTACACTACTGTTGTGAGTCCTCCACCACATCCAGTGGGTTTGAGCCGCGAGCATAAGAGGTGCTCCATGCTGGCAGTCCAAGGTTGGCATGTGTGAATGCTCCAGTTGTGACTTCGATGCAGATCCTTCTAACGTCGCTGGACTATTCCTGCAAGACAATACCCTCTCTCGGGTGGTGGGTTCCCGGGATGGTCCCTCCGACGATCAAGTTAGAGTTGTTTAGAAAGATGAAGTCTGGTGTCCTCTACTTAGGCACTAGAACTTCTTCTCTTTTTTTATTAAAGTAGAGAGGGAGAGGGAGAGTGCCCGTCCGAGCCCCTTTGGAGGGCCCTTGGGGTGCCACTTTTATACTTGTATGTCATCGACCGGTCAAGTCTTGGCTCATCATCTTTCTGACATTTTTTGTCAGCCCGTTTAATGTCGCCAGTAGCGCCGTAGGCTATTCGTGCTGCCAGTTGCATGTCTATTTTGCTCTGTTATCGTGTGGTTCCCTCAGGTTCTTATGAGACTTGATGGTGACTACATGGTATCTGATGTTGCCAGACTTCAGGTTTGTCTGTCCGTTTGTGACACATTGCTCGTGCGTGTCAGAGGATGGGGTTGGAGAAATTGGTCATTCGGACCTGTCCTTCCACGTCAGTTGGCCTTGGGTCACGTCGTTTAGTTTGGGAGGGGGACCACTATTATCTCTATCATTCTCTCCCTCCCCTCCTCGGGAAGGAGGCTCTGTTGAGGTCTTCTAGAAGGTGAGGGGGAGGATCCTTCAGGCACAGGGTTGGTATAACGGAGGGATTTATACATATTTGAGATTGTGTCACCTCGGTTGGCCTATGTTATGAGTAGTCGGGCGAGGGTGAGTGTTGTGTTATAAGTAGTTGGGTCTGAGAGCATTCAGACAAGTTCGATGTCTTATTTGTCGAATGTTGAGACTGAAAGCCCTTAGGTAAGGCTAAGATTTTACTTGTTGGTGGTCGGAACTGAAAGCCCTTGGGCGAGACTGGGAGATCGCTTGTTGGCGGTCATGACTGTAAGCCCTTGGGTGAGTCTAAGAGCTCGCTTATTGAAGGTCGAGACCGAAAGCCCTTAGGCGAGGCTGAGAGCTCGCTTGTTGGTGGTCGAGATTGAAAGCCCTTGGGCGAGGCTGAGAGCTCGCTTGTTGGTGGTCGGGACTGAAAGCCATTGGGCGAGGCTGAGAGCTTGCTTATTGGTGGTCGGGACTGAAAGCCCTCGGGCAAGGTGATAGGACTCCAATAGGGTTGAGTCATAATCTCCCTAGAAGTAGTCAATAAAACCCTGTGAGATTGTAATAAAACCTCACCTAGCCACTTCTATCCTATAAAAAAGTGTAGTTAGGGTTTAGATTGGGGCCTTAGGGTTTAGTAGCCACCGCCCCCCTTTACTGCGCTGCTCGGACAAGGTTTCCCCCTACTTAGGTTGGCTATAAAGCCAACCTAGCCGCCACCTATTTCCTCTAAGGCAGGTAGGCTATAAAAGGGTCAAAAGGGTAATTTTAGTTAGGCAACACCCCATAGGGCTGGGGTTTGGAGCCCTATATAAGTATGCCACCTCCACCTCTTTTTATCAAGCAAGATCAATCTGCAATGCAGTTATATAGCCGACTACTAGGAGGGAGGAACCCCTATAACGTTCCAAGGGTTGATCCCCCTCAAAGATCAAAATCTATAGAGCTCCATCTAGGGTTCTATCATATGGTATCAGAGTAGCGATCTTGCTGCCCCTGTAGCTATCTCAGTCACCCCCACCTTCCCAAGCAATTCCCACAATTGCTGACACGCGCCTCCACCTTCCACCCCAGCCGTAGATCAAATCAATCTATCGTTGCCCCTTGTATTTGATCTGGAGATCTGGTATATTTTTATCACCCATGCCTCTTTAATACTGCAAGATCATTTATCTTACATATTGAAGAATTTCTTCAAATTTTATCTGCTGCAAATTTTGTTCGTTGCAAACGTCATCGTTGTTGCGAAGACGAAATGCTATAGAAATTTTCAGCTACATATTTGCCTTTTGAAACCAGGTTATTTTTTCTTCTTTTTGGACAAAATTATCACACAATTCCATAGATCAACTCAGCTTTCATCTGAGATTGACTTCTAGAAAAAATTCCTTCTAGAACTGGTTTTATTGTGCCTTCTTTGATCATTACGCAGTGCTGGAATTTTTACGATAAAAAATCTGCCCTCCAGCTATTGGCATCCTGAAACTAAACTTTTGTTCATCCTTTTTGGCCAAAATTTTTAAACAAATTCATAGATAATCTTAGCTTTCATCTAAGACTAATCTCTAAAAAAAACTCCTTCTGGATCCGAACTTATAGTACTGCAATCCTTCATCATGCAGTGCTGAAATTTTACGATGAGAATTCTATGATCTTGTTTGCAACAATTTTTCTACCATTATGCTGCCAAAAATTTCTTGATACATATTACTACTACTATCACTATTTGAACTAAGATTCTGATATTGAACTTCTCTATAAATTTCTCAGATTTTTGCTGGAATTAATGTTGAGGAACTGCTACTTCTTCGATGGGAATTTTGTTCGGCAGTACAGCGTATATCGCAATGATCTTTTATTAAAATTTTATCAGATCTCACTGCCATATTTCTCAGATTTGAGACTCCCCCTCTTATCTTCAATTCCTACTATTACTATCTAAAAAACCCTAACAAAACTAGAGCCAAATAGCCATCCCAATCAGCCCTAACCATAACCTATTTTCTTATCGATCCACTTACCTTTTCAGTCACTTTTCTTACTGATACACCTACCTTTGATGCTATTTATCCCAGATCTAAAATATACTTTCCTAACCTTCATCTACTACTATCACCACCCTAAAACCATACCAATTTGTAGCCTAAACTCCATAAAATCATAGCCCAAAATTGCAGCAAAAAATAGCCACAAACTGCACCAAAAAATCGAAGCCTTTGGTCCACCAATCTTTTAGTTGCCTAATCTCTCTTATCCCTTCAACTATAGCATATATCTTTCGCTATCCAACATTGCCAACAATGACCTCTTGCTGCCATCTTCCTTGGTCGCAGCCAATAGCGATCCTTACGATAAAAAGTTATAAGACCCCAAAAGGAGCCCTATAGATTTTGATCCTTGAGGGGGATCAACCCTTGGAACGCTATAGGGGTTCCTCCCTCCTAGACTCGGCACGAAGGCTGAATTAAAGATAATAATTGCTTGCTTTCAAACAGGGGGGTGGCTACATCTTAAATAGGGATCAAGTCCTAGCCTAAGGGCACTTATCTAGGTAAAATTATCCTTTTGCCCCTCCTATAGCCATCCTACCTTAATAGGAACAAAGGGTGGCTAGGTTGGCTCTATAGCTGACCTAAGCAAGGGAAACCCTGGCCGACTTGCCTAGTAAGGGGGGCGGCGACTACTATGCCCTAAGGGCTAATCCAAACTCTGGCCATACTTCTTTATAAGATAGGAGAGGCCTTATTATAATTTAGCAAAGTTTTTATTGACTTCTACTAGAATGATTAGGACTGAACCCTATTGGAGTCCTATCAAGTCTGCCCTCCAGAATCAGCCTTGTCCTCAAGGCTGAGGATCCATAAACTCTAGGAACCGAGTCTTCAGCTCTTCGTATGACTCCCATGTTGCGTCTTTAGATGGTAAGTTATTCCACTTCACAAGTACTTCGTTGGAGGGGCTTCGTCGGTGCATCACAATTCTTCAATCAAGTATAGCTTCAGGTTGGCTTGGATTTCACCTTCAATTATAGTGATCGGTAGTTGAGTCTGAGCCAGTTCATGTTCACTCAATTTCGGCTTCAATAGGGATACGTGAAATACAAGATGAATTTTGGCATCATCTAGAAGTTTAAGTCGGTATGTCATGGCCCAATGCATTCCAAAATCTGATATGGTCCATAAAATCATGGAGATAGTTTCATCGATGCTCTGTTATTGATGGATAGCTGATTGTATGATTGTAGGCGGAGGTAAACCCAATCTCCTACTGAAAATTCTCGCTCACTCTGGTGATTGTCTGCTTATTGCTTCATGCGGGCTTGAGCGGCAATTAAGTTGTCCTTCAACAGCTATAGCAGTTTATCCCTATTGATTAGGTCTTGGTCGACCTGATCCACTTTGGTCGAACCAAGTATATATCTGGGAATTATAGAGAGGATCAATTGTAATTTTGATCTAGTGCACAGATTTGATCTTCAGGTTGGGGCCCCAATATGATCCCCAATTTTGTAAGGCCTAAAGAAATAGGGAGATCACTTTCTTGAGGCTTGAATTTCATGTTGGTGGAGTTGGAGATGAAGGGGGACTTGATCTTTCTCAGGAAATTTTCTTCTGCTTCGGTGTTTGTCAGGGGGAAGTTTTTTTCTTGCATAGGTTGCCATATGGTTAGTCTTTAGTGATAGCCAATATTTCTTCTGGAATGGTGACTATCCTATGGTATAGTTCAGGATGATGAGAGCCCAATCTGGCGTGAGCATGGATTGCAATTCTTCTAATTTAACTCTTCTTTCGTGACATGGACTTGTATCTAACCATATTTTAAATTTGGTAGTAGTTAGTATCTCCCATAAAAACCTCATATGAAATGTGGGGGAAGCCTCGGTGTAAATTAGGAGTCGATTATCTTGTATAAAAAGAACCCCAATTCCAACTCCTGACGCATCATCAATGACCAAAGTGCGATCGAAATCGAGCAGCGCTAGGACCGATGTCATCATCATGAATGCCTTGAATTATTTGAAGGCTGTGGAGGCTTTATCCGACCATAAGAAGGAGTCTTAATTTAATAAGGACGTGAGCGGGGCATTGATTTTGTCATAATCTTTCACAAAATTTTGGTAGTAGCCCGTGAGTCCAAAGAAACCGCGTAATGATTGTACGTTTGTAGGTCTCGACCATCCTTGTATTGCCTCGATCTTTGTCAGGTTCACCGCCACTCCATCGTCTAATATAATATGCCTAAGATACTTCGCTTTACACTATAATAAGCTACACTTTGACTATTTAATATAAGGAGTATTCTCCCAAAGAATCATTAGAATAGTTCGTAAGTGCTAAAAATGTATATCAAGTGTATGGCTATAAATGAGAATATTATCAGAGAATACCAATACGAACTTGCATAGAAAATGCTGGAAGATGTCATTTATCAGGCTTTGGAAAGTAGAAGGAGCATTCATAAGTCTGCAAGGCATTACCAGAAACTCATAGTGGTTGTTATACGTGTGGAATGTGGTTTTCGGAATATCTTCAATGCACACCCAAATCTAGTGATAACCGGAATGGATATCCAGTTTAGTGAAGACTCAGACTTCTTTTTATCCAGGAGCTCATCTACGATGGGTATAGGATATTTGTCCTTGACGGTGATAGCATTCAAGGCCCGATAACCAATGCACATCCATCATGTACCGTTCTTCTTGCGCACTAGCAACACCGGTGAAGAATAGGGCTGTAACTCGGTCGAATTACTCCGATGTCAAGCATCCCTTTGATGATGTTCTCGATCTCATCCTTCTACAAGTGAGGGTAGTGATACGGATGCACATTTGCTAGAGGTTTGCCTAACAAAATAGGAATACAGTGGTCATGCTGCCAGTTAGGGGGCAACCAGCACGGCTCCGTGAAAACATTTGTGTATTCATCCAGCAAGAGGGCATGCTTATAATATGAAATTTGTATATTCTCCCCCTTAGATGACTGTTGGATATGCATAAAAAATCCCCCATGTACTTTGTGCAAAACTTTCTTCATCCGTTGTATCGAAACGGTGGAGATATGGCTCCCGCGCTTGCCTTGTAATGTGGCTTGTCTCCCTTTGCAATATAATTTCATAATTAATTTAGAAAAATTCTAGGAGATATCACCTAACATTATAAGCCATTCGATTCAAAGCATGGCTTCATAGTCATCGATGGGTAGGAGAAAGAAATCGGCTACCACTTCTTGGTCTTGGAGGAGTAGCTTCACCCGTGGGCATCGTTGGTCGCAATTAAGGATTCGGCCGTCAGCGACCTTTATGTCAAACTTCTTGCAATCTTCAAATTAAAGTGCTAAACATGCAGTAACCTTATTATTGAGGAAGTTATTTATGCTACATGTGTCGATGAGAACGGTGATGGGTTGCTGCTTTAGAAGTCCTCCAAATTTCATCGTCTGTGGATTGGAGTAGCCGGCCAATGCATGCATTGCATACTCAGCCGGTTGGGGCTCTTCCTCTATAGCTTCCTCTTCGGGTTCGAGGTCTTCTTCAGATGGTTCATTGTCCTCATCCTCCACTGGTTCAATCATGAGGAGCCGGCCCTTCTTGTAGTGATGTTCGCGGCTCCATGGTTCGTTGCAATGCCAACATAATCCTTTGGTCGATCATTCATGAAGCTTGTCTCTTGTCAATTTTTTTGGTGCGAGGGCTCGGATGGTAGTAGAGGGGGAAATACGCCTTGGCATGGCTGGTCGGGGAGAAACCCTTGTCCTTCATACCTCGTGGTTCAATTGTTCTTCTTGGATATGCATAAAGAAAATCCACTGAATAGCATCTCCCTCAAGGTGGATGGAAGCAATCTCCACTCCTGTGGTATCGGCGGTTCGATAGAACTGAAAATAGCACTCCAAGCGCGAGATCCACCCGATCGGGTCTCCTTCTTCCCATCTAGGGAAGTCAATCTTCATGTGTGGATTATTGAGATCAGAGGTGATGTGGTCATGTTCTTGAGGATCGTCTCGCTGTTCTGATGTTTCTCCGTGTTGTGATTTCTACGGGCTCGACGGTCGGCCAATGCTGAATTCGACAAAAAAGGATCGCATCTTCTCTTCCATGCGATTTCTAAAGGCTTCAAGTTTTGCATCGATAGCCTTCTCTGATGCCATAGTATATGCCTCAAGATCTGTAATATTGAGATCTTTTTTCTATTGTCGAGTTAGTGGCATGAGAATTTTGGAGAAGGGGGTGGCCAGTTGGAAGGTGGAACATTTTAGGTGGAAGTAGGCTATGGTTTAGGGCAGATTTGGGTCACACCTGGGTCAATTCACCTTTGTCCACCCACTCTTGTGTCACACCTGGATGAAGCATAGCTCTAGGACAATATGTCGCCTAGTAGCTCCTAAAGTCCCCTGACTTCGCTAGAGTTGGTGCACCATTGTCTGGATCTTGGGCCACTATCCCCTACCAGCACAATCTTGCTATGCATCTCTTGTTCCTGACAACTTAATGGCAACACTATGGCATATTCTTCAAGAGTACCTGCCTCTGCGTCTTCTTGCCCTGTGCTAAAGTCTCCTGATCTCAACTTTGCCTCCGCAAGTTGAATCACCTTAGTTACTCCGTCAAATGCATCTCTGAGGTAGCTTGCATGTGCCTCGAAGCTCTCTTCATCTTTAGCACCATGTAAAATAAGTCTGTCCTATCAGAATAAAGAACCCATGGAACGACATGATCCCACTCTTGCCTTTACAAGAGTTCATGCCCTTGACCTCTGTCCAAGGAAAGTTTCGTGCCTCCGCTCTATGTTTCATCTTCTATGTCAACTCCCTTCATAGGGCTTGGATACTTCACCAAGTTCCACCCAAGTCGCTCCGCTCCTCGATTTGCATTGAGTTGATAGTGGCCCTCACGTCCACCATTTCATGGGTCAACCCTCTGTTGAGTTTGATTTTTGTATCGAATCTAAGTGTGTCTTTATATGATGTTGCCTTGGATTGCTCCCCCACTTGATCTCAAAATGTATCTACCAATGCATTACTTCATTCGAGATCATGCGATGACTCTTCGTCGCTCACTCGATCTGTTGAGCTTTGTGGAGATATCGCCTTGAGGAACTCTTCCTCAATATGTGCAGTTCGTTGCACATGATTCTCCCACTAGAGGACTAGGACTTATCCCTCCTGGATATCTGTCCTACTGGAGTAATTTTTCTCTTTACATACTTCCCACTGGAAGTTTCGGAGACTACCATCTCCTTTGGACTACTCCGTCTTGCTGAACAACTTGTGCCTTATTCTGCCTCTACAAATGTACTTGCTAGATTACGACCCTTCTTCAATACAGTCTCCACTGCACCCTTCAAGCTCTAGCAATGTGTTGAACTTGTTGCACATTTTAGCTACCTATAGATATATCCTTTCTACGTCGAAGAGATAGTTCTGATGCTCTATGGTGTCGAGTTCCGATCGTGCCTTAGGATGGCCACGAACACTCCGTCGTCCGTGTACAAGCCCTTACATGAGTTTCGAATCCTTATTGTCCCGTGAGGGACAAGATCATACGGAGGTATGATCAGGAGTTACTGGGAGCTCCACTTTAGTGTACGACACAACAAGAAGAAGAGCTATGGATTCAAGGAGTGAATGTCGTAGTACCATAGAGGTAGGTCGTCGTGTGTGCATCGAAGCTTACATTGGATGGAAGCCTTAGTCATCAGCACATGGGAGCTGTATACCACCAAGGAAGAAGTCCAAGTGCAAGTACCAGTGAGTCCCATGGAGGGGGACGTGATCATGTGGATGATCAGGAGCTACTGGGAGCTCCACTTCGGTAAACAATGCAATTGCAAAAAGGGTTGTGAATTCAAGGAGTGAATGCCACAGTACCGCTGTGGTGGGTCTTCCATGTGTATGCATCGAAGCTTGCATCAGATAAAAGCCTTGGTCATCAGCATATGGGGGTTGTGTACTACAGAGGGAGTAGTCAGTTTGCAAGTATCAGTGAGTCCCATAGAGGGGACTTGATTATACTAAGGTATAATCGGAGCAGTTAGAGAGTTAGACTACTTCAATGCTCACATTCGCTTATGGGAGCCCGACAAGTCAAAGGACAAAGTCGAGTAAGCAAATGTTGCTACTGAGGAAGCTAAGGAGAACAGAATCGGTGCGAGCCTTGCAACAAGATGGCGAAGCCATGCATGAGAGTTGCAGTCTATCTTTTCATTAACCAAGGAAAACTGCTAGGAGGATATAGTGGTGTTGAAGCAGGTGGTCGAAAGGGGCGAGGAAGCGACGACGAGTCCAGTGTGGCTCAGCTACCCAAAAGCAAAGTGTCGGTTAGAGAGGAGGTGGACTTGGAGGAGCACCACAATGCCGTAGAGGCAGTTCTACCGATCGCGAAGGATGAAGATGCAAGATAACGGATAGTAGTGTTATGGGCTTGGCAGCACCATGGTACCACAGATGCGGGACTTCTGTGGTGTCATCGATCCCTTGCTCTCATGGAGGGAGAGTATTAATCATAAAAGGGGCCAAAGAGGTGGAGAATATAAAAGCAAACTCCAAGTACCATGACAGGGCAGAAGGGCAAAGGCCAAGAAACTTCAAAAGACCGATGTCGATGGGCTTCTCATCAAGATAGCTAAAAGCGAGGGACTTCGGGTTGATGTAGGAGTGCTCGACCAAGGAATGAAGTAGGCAGTACATGGTATTATACCTTTCTACTCAAAAGAGTAGGCGACAAAGGTGATAAACAAGACGGTACAATCCCAGAGGTAACCAGATCTATCAAAGACTTACTCCAAGTTGGGGGACACCAAGTTGGGGTAAACTTTTTGCTCTTTTCGAGCAAAACTTCTTGCATTCCAGAAGTTCAATGGTAGTGAGAAGGTGAATCACAGTGGCTAACTCAATGCAAGGAGTGCAAACACTTCAAGTGCTTCAAAAGTGTGAGCAAAGAGCGGGCGAATATTAGTAACCAGCTCAATGCATGAAGTACAAACTCGAGGAGGCAGGCGAAATCGAGTAACCTTTGCCTTCTCAACTCGAGAGAATGGGTGAAACCGAGTACCCTGAATCTCTTAACTTGAGGAGGTGAGCGAAGCCAAGTAACCTTACCTTCTCAACTATAAAGAGAATAGGTGAAGTCAAGTATCCCAGTTCTCTTATCTATCCAATAAAGGAGCTTTGCAAAAGTTCAGTGACCCTTCAAAGAAAGCTTATGGAAGACAATAGTTATCAAATCCTCATCATTGGTGATCAGTACTATTGAGAGTAGATTTTTTACTTTATTTTCCAATTGACTAATCGAAAGCGGGAGTGATGCGAACATACTTGGAAGTAACAACTAACAGTGAAAGTAGGTTCAGTGGACAAACATTGTAGAGGAAGGACCTTAAAAACTTCAAAAGTCAGCGAGGCGATGCTCGTTAAAGCTCCAACAAACATCTACCCAGTTCGAGCAATATGAGTATACTGCGATACTGATGCATAATAAGGTAGGTCTTTTCCTTTATCAAAGGGATCTGTGAGAACCAACAAGGATCAGCGTAACTCAGCAAACCCCACACCAGATTCAGTCATTGGTGAGTTGAAGCAGTATGGTGGATTAGAGTTCGACCACTCAACAATAGTGGCCGAGAGCGGCTGGGAGCCAAAGGGGCGTGTTGCAGCCAAAGCAGAAGATTGAAGATTCAACACAATGCAAGGAGATGCCACGTCTATAGTGGCTTCGATGAGGATGTCGAAGGAATAAGTGGGGGAGAATGTCACGGACAATAATGTAAACAAGACGTTCGATGAAATACTTGTGTTTATCTGTGTCCTTCGGTTTAGGTACATATCTTGTACAGCAAGAAGCGAGCTTGCAGTAGGCTTAGCAGCCCTAGTTTGATTTGCTTTATGGCCAAGTTTGGCTTGTAAATATAAGTGTGTCTTATAAGCACTTGTGGGGACTCCGGTCTGTAATGGATCATTACCCTTTGTGTTTAACCTCTCTGAGTTTGTAATGCCCATGGGTGTAATTTGTATTTGGCTTTATAAAGTATTTTCTTGAGCAGTTGCTTGTGGATCCCATGGGAATTACTTCTTCTGGCCCGTTTTCTCTTTTGTAAGTCTAAGGGACTCTAGGAGATTTCGGGGAGGGCTAACCTTTGCGGACAGACACGCATGGGTGTCGCACGGCTTAGGCAAAATCAGCTAAGCCTGTGACACCGTGCTGGTCAGGAACTTCATGCTATAAGCTGAGGGGAGGTCCACCACCATGAAATGAACCATGAGGGTCTTGGTTCTTGGTTCATCATCGAAAGTTACGGGGGGGAGTTACAATGCCTATTAGAGTTGCCGCATCACTAGTAAACCCTGTTAAAGTTGAAGTCATGGGAGTGAGGTCCCGATTAGTCATTCCAAGCTTGTGAAAAACATCAAGGTATAATATGTCAGCAGAGCTCCCTATGTCTATCATGATATGTCTGACGTAGGCGTTAGTAATGCGGGTCGTGACCACCAAGGTAGCATAGTGGTCTGGGTATATGCTCTTGAATTTGGAGGTGAACCCAGGATCACCTTGGGGTCGAGGCCTCTTTTGAACTTCCGTGCCGGCATAGGCCTTCCTTGTCGAGGAGCTAACGCCACCCGCGGTCGGGCCGCCCACTATGATGTTGATGTGTTGTTCCACCGGTCCCTTCAGACGGAGGGATGGCTCGCAATAATTCCTTATGTATCGATCAAGGTGGCTGCGGTGGATAAGGTCCTTGATCTAGTTCTTCAAATTGTAGCATTCCTCAGTATCATGCCCGTAATTGCGGTAGAAGCGATAGTAATATCTGTAGTCCTGGTCTTTGACTCGAGACCTTAGCAGGTTGGGAGTTTTTAGGAGTCCCTTATCTCATATTGAAGGAAGATCTCTGTTCGAATGGAGTTGAGTGGAACATTGGATTAGAGACTCGAGACATCATAGAAAAATTGGAGAAGGATCTGGGTTCCATAGGTTACTACACGTGGGATCCGAAAGACTTACACTACAAAGACCAAATTGTTGTCGTTCCTTCTTCCCCTTACGTTCAAGTTATTTTGCATGAGATGCACTCTTCACCTTCAGCAGAGCACTCTGGATTTCTGAGAACTTACAAGAGGGTGAAACAAAACTTCTATTGGAAGGGCATAAAAAAAATAATTTATGACTATGTATCCAAATGTGATGTATGCCAGCAGTAAAAAGGTGAAACGGTGGCAAATCCGGGCAAACTACAATCACTACCTATACCGGACTCAGCATGGATTGACATCTCCATGGATTTTATTGAAGGGCTACCATCATCTCAAGGTAAAAGCATAATTTTTATGGTGGTATATCGTCTAACTAAATATGCTCATTTTTGTGCTATGAGACATCCTTATACCGCTACCAGCATTGATAAGCTTTTTGTTAAAAATATTGTAAAACTATATAGGATGCCAAGGTCGATTGTGAGCGACCGTGATAGGGTGTTTACAAGTAAATTTTGAATTGAGCTCTTCTAAGTACAAGGCACCCAACTGAGGATAAGCACAGCATACCATCCACAGATGGATGGCTAAATAGAAGTGGTGAACAGATACCTCGAGACTTACTTACGGTGCTTCACTAGTGACCAACCTAAAGAGTGGACAAGGTGGCTTCCTTGGGCTGAATGGTGGTATAATACAACTTATCATTCATCAACTAAATGTACCCCTTATGAGGCATTGTATGACCGATTGCCCTTAGTAATACCAAAATATGTAATTGGTATAGCCATAGTAGATCGGATCAACCAAAATTTAATTGATAGGGACAAGCTTCTACAGCTACCAAAGGATAACCTAACTGCTACTCAAGCCCGTATGAAGCAACATGCAGATACTCACCAGAGCGAGTGAGAATTTTCAGTAAGAGATTGGGTCTACTTTCGCTTACAATCATATAAGCAGTTGTCAATCAACACCAGAGCATCGATGAAGCTAGCTCCATGATTCTATGGATTATATCAGATTTTAGAGCGTATTGGAGTCATGTCATACAAATTAAAGCTTTCATATAATGCTAAGATCTATCCCGTCTTTCATGTATCCTTGCTAAAGCCAAAATTAGGAGAACAAGAGTTGGCGTAGACTCAACTGCTGAACACTACAACTGATGGTGAAATCCAAGCCCAACCTGAAACTATACTTGATCGAAGAATTGTGATGTGTTGATGATGCCCTTCAACTGAAGTAATTGTGAAGTGGAATAATTTACCATCTGAAGATGCAACAACTGAAGTACTTGTGAAGTGGAATAACTTACCATATGAAGATGCAACATCAGAGTCGCATGAGGAGCTGAAGACCGATTCCCATAGTTTATGAACATTCAGCCTTAAGGACAAGGCTGATTCTAAGAGGGTGGGCTTAATAGGACTCCAACAGGGTTAGGTCCTAATCTCCCAAGGAGTAGTCAATAAAAACTTGTAAAATTATAATAAAACCCTACCTAGCCACTTCTATCATATAAAAAAGTGTGGTTAGGATTTAGATTGGGGCCTTAGGGCTTAGTGGCCATCGCCCCCTTTATTGGGCTGGTCGGCCAGGGTTTTCCCCAGCTTAGGTCGACTATAGAGCCAACCTAGCCGCCACTTGTTCCTACTTAGGAAAGTTAGCTATAGAAGGGGCAACGAGATAATTTTACTTAGGTAAGCATCCCATGGGCTAGGAGTTTAGAACCCTATAATGATATAGTCGCCCCCACTTTTTTATCAAGCAATTATCATCTTTTATTCAGCCTTGTACCGAGTCTAGGAGGGAGGATTGATCCCCCTCAAGGGTCCAAATCTATAGAGCTTCTTCTGGTGTTATATCATTGCCCTCTTTAATGAAATTAAATTAGGACTCCTCTAGCTAGAGTCCTAATAGACTCGTCCTTTTCAATTCAGCCTTGTCCTCGAGGCTGATGCTCCATGAATTATAGAAATTTAAGTTTTAAATTGTCATTAGTTTTCCCAAGTGAACTCTTCTTCTGGAAGGTTCGCCCACTGTATTAGCACTTTCCATAGTAGGTTACTGTCATCGTGTCACGATACTATGATCAATAATGGCACTCGACTGAGTTTGGAGCTCTCCTTGGATAGTCATATTAGGTAGATGTCTTTGAACTATTTCGTTTTGTCCTAATTTGAGCTTTGAGCATGAAAAATAGAAGACTAGATGGATTCGAGAGTCGGTGGGTAAGTCTAATCTGTATGCTACTACCCCGATGCGCTCTACAATCTAGTAGGGTCCATAGAACTAAGGTGAAAGCTTTATGGATGCTCTGGTCTAAATCGATATTTTCTTATATGGTTGTAGCCATATAAATACCCAATCTCCCACGAAAAATTCTCTTTCGCCTATGTATTGATCATATTACTATTTCATCCTTGCTGGAGCTGCAGTGAGATTGTCTTTTAATAGCTTTAGTATTTTGTCTGTCTTATAGTTCCCTGTCTACTTGTTCTACTTTAGAGATGCCCAATAATTTCTATGGATGAATGATAAGTTATATTATACCATCACTCGGCCCAAGGGAGCCACTTTATCTACTCTTTTGCTCGGTCACTAGCGAAGCATCTGAGGTATGTCTCTAAACACATGTTCACCACTTCAGTCTAGCCATCGATTTGTAGGTGATATGTTGTGCTCATCTTCAATTTAGTATCATGCATATGGAATAATTCTGTCCAAAATTTGCTCATGATGACTCTTTCATGATCACTTACAATAGATCTCAGCATCCTATATAATTTTATAATATTTTTCATAAATATTCGGGTAATGCTGGAAGCAGTGTAGGGATTGTGAACTGCACAAAAGTGAGTATACTTTGTAAGATGATCAACAATAAGAATCGTACCTTTTCCTTATGATGAGGGCAGTCCTTCAATGAAGTCCATTAATATATCAGTTCATATTGAGTCCAGGATGGGTAAAGGTTGTAGCTTTCCGGGGCTTGCCACTATTTCGCCTTTAAGGGTACTACTACCCTTAATAATTTTAAAAATTTTGAGGTCTATCCTTCTATCTAGAATTTTTATGAAGGATAAAGGACAGTGCTTCCACTGTAGCAAAGATGGGCATTAGAAGAGGAACTGTAATGATTACTTTTCAGAAAAGGTGAAACATAAGCTTAGAGAATAATGATGATAAAAGAGATGAAGAGAATATTTTCTTTATAGTATCTAATGAAGAATATTCTAGATCTATTTGGTTTTTGGATAGTGGATGCAGTAATCATATGACAAGAGATAAAAGTCTATTTCAGAAGCTTGATGATTCAGTTAGATCTACTGTGCAGATGGAAAATAGTAAAAAGTTTCAAGTAAAAGGAAAAGGAACAATTGTTATGAACACCAAATCTGGTAAAAAAGTTGTTGATGATATGTTGTTTATTCCTGATTTAAAACAAAATCTCATTAGTACAGGACAATTAATGAGCAAAGGATATTATGTTTTTTTATGATGAAAAATATTTAATTTATGATAAGAAAATCAATAAATTGATAGTAATCACATGGATGACAACAAATAAAGTGTTCCCTTATTATTTTTTTATTTTGCTACTCCTACTGATGAATCAATATTATGGTAAAAAATTATGATCATCTAAATTTATGTTGATCTATGCAAACTATCTCAGATGATGCAGGTCATGATAATTTGAAAACGATTAATAGAACACATCTACAAAAAAAGGATGAGATCTTAAACTCTAAGGACAACAATGAAGACACACACATAAAGATGGTAGAAGTTTTTGATGATGTGAAGAAAGCTAAGAGAAAAAAAAGAAAAATAAAGCTTTCGCATTTAAAGGGATTCAATACTACAAATATAGAGTCTCCATTAGATTATCAAAGATGGCTACCGAAGAAAAAAATATTAATTTATAGATCTAAGATCTATGGACAGATAAAAATGTTAAGTTCTGATTTTAGGTCAGAAGTTCTCAAAGATCTATGGACAGAGAAAAATATAAGATAACCACTACAGCAATGAAGATCAGCTTGCCAACATCTTCACAAAATTTTCGTGAAAAAAATATTTCTTCAAAAATAATTTTAAATTATGACTACTTGAATTAAGGGGATGTCTTAAAAATAATTCAAGTAGTTAAAATTGATTAAGGAGTTAGGATATGATAAAATGAAAGATAAAGATTTAGATCTAATTTAGTTTAGATGATGATGAGATTAGTTTAAATGAGAGTGAGATATATTTAGATATGTTAGAGTTTTTAGTGTTTTAAAATATCTGTATTATATGTTTTAATCAATATATATAGGTGCTTTTGGATCTTTCCAAGGCACCAAAGATTGTGCACTACAAACTGAAGATTGAAAGTACTCCTAGTGTCTTCTACTATTTTCTTCCCTTTCTTTCTGAAGTTCTATAGAAAAGCCACACATACTAGCTCTGTTATCACCCTACCCTTTTTCTTTTATGTAGCCATCTGCTTCTTCTTCAAGTAAGAATTCCTATTGTATTTGTCTCCATACATGTGTCTCGTTGGGTGTGTCCTGGTAAGACCCCAGAAGGAACCATATAGATTTTGATCCTTGAGGGGGATCAACCCTTGGAACGTTGTAGGGGTTCCTCCATCCTAGATTCAGCACAAGGCTGAAATAAAATTGATAATTGCTTGTTTTCCAAGAGGGGGACTACATCTTAAATAGGGATCAAAGTCCTAGCCCAAGGGGTCACTTATCTACATAAAATTACCTTTTTACCCCTCTTATAGCCATCCTATCTTAATAGGAATAAGGGGCGGCTAGGTTGGCTCTATAGCCGACCTAAGCAAGGGGAAACCCTGGCCAACTTGCCCAGTAAGCTGGGTGGTGACTTCTAAGCCCTAAGGGCTAATCTAAACCCTAGTCATACTCCTTTATAAGATAGGAGTGACTTTATTACAATCTAGCAGGGTTTTATTAACTACTTCTAGGGAGATTAGGACTCAACCCTACTAGAGTCCTATTAAACCCGCCCTCTTAAAATCAGCCTTGTCCTCAAAGCTGAAGTTTCATGAACTTTGAGAACCGGGTCTTCAGCTCCTCATCAGCTTAGGTGTCAGTTGGAAGAACTTGAGCTAAGTTATCGTCTTTAAATTTTCATTTGAGGTGGGATACTTGGAGGATCAACTGTAATTTTGATCTGGTGTACGGATCTGATCTCCAGGTTGGGGCCCCAATATGATCCCTAATTTTGCAAGGCCTAAAGAAATAAGGTAACCAATTTCTTAATGCTTGAATTTCATGCTGGTGGAGCAGGAGATATAGGGGGACTTGATCTTTCTCAAGAAATTTTCTTCTGCTTCGGTGTTTGTTAGGGGGAAGTTTTTTCCTTGCATAGGGTGCCACATGGTTAGTCTTTAGTGATAGCCAATCTTTCTTCTAGAATGGTGACTACCCTCTCGTATGGTTCAAGATGATGAGAGCTCAATTTGGCGTGAGCATGGATTGCAATTCTTTTAGTTTAGCTCCTCTTTCGTGCCATGGACCTGTATCCAACCATATTTTAAATTTGGTAGTAATTAGTATCTCATGTAAAAATCTCATATGAAGTGTAAGGGAAGCCTCGGTGTAAATTATAGTCAACTATCTTGCATAAGAATAGCCCAAATTCCAACTCCTGACATATCAGTCTCAATGACCAAAGTGTAGCCAAAATTAGGCAGCGTTAGGACCGATATTATCGTCATGGCTGTCTTGAGTCGGTTGAAGGCTATGGAGGCTTTATCTGATCACAAGGAGTTTTTCTTCAATAAGGATGTGAGCATTGCACTGATCTTACCATAATCTTTCACAAAATTTTGGTAGTAGCCCGTAAGTCCAAGAGAATTGTGTAATGATTATACGTTTGTAGGTCTCGACCATCCTTGCATTGCCACGATCTTTGTCGGGTCTACCGCCACTCCATCCTCTAATATAATGTGCCTAAGATACTCCACTTTATACTGTAATAAGCTATATTTTGACTATTTAACATAAGGAGTATTCTCCTAAAGAATCATTAGAATAGTTCATAAGTGCTGAAAATGTATATCAAGCGTAGGGCTATAAATGAGAATATCATCAAAGAATACAAATACGAACTTGCATAGAAAACTCTGGAAGATGTCATTCATCAGGCTTTGGAAATTAGAAGAAGTATTCATAAGTCCGAAAGGCATTATCAGAAACTTGTAGTGGCTGTTATGCGTGCGAAAAGTAGTTTTCAGAATATCTTCAGTACATACTCAAAATTGATGGTATCCGGATCAGAGATCCAATTTAGTGAAGACTCGGGCTCCTTTTAGTTCATCCAAGAGCTCATCTACGATGGGTATAGGATATTTTTCCTTGATGGTGATAGTGTTTCGAGCCCAGTAGTCAACTCACATCCGTCACGTACCATCTTTCTTGTGCACTAGCAACACCGGTGAGGAGTAAGGGCTGCAGCATGATCGAATCCCCCAGTGTCAAGCATCTCTTTTATAATATTCTTGATCTCATCTTCTGCAAGTGAGGATAGTGGTATAGTTGTAAATTTGCTAGAGGTTTGCCTGGCAAAATAGGAATGCAGTGGTTATGCGGCCGGTTAGGGGTCAGCCCACGTGGCTCCAAGAAAACATATGCGAATTCATTTTGGCAAAGGACAAGCTTAGGATTTGAGTTTTGTATCTTCTCCCCCATAGATGGCTGCTGAATATGCATCAAGAATCCGCCATGTGCTTTGTGCAAAACTTTCTCCCTTTGTTGCGACGAATGGTGGCAATTTGGCTCCCGCGCTTGTCTCGTACATGTCTCTCTTTGCAATAAAACTTCATGATTAATTTAAAAAAATTTTAGGAGATATCACCTAGTGTTTTGAGCTATTCAATCTCGAGTACGGCTTCATAATCATCGATGGGTAGGAAAAAGAAATCAGCTACTACTTCTTAGTCTTGGAGAAGTAGTTTCACCCACGGGCACCGTTGGTCGCAATTAAAGATTCAGCCATCGATGACCTTTACATCAAACTTGTTGCAACCTTCAATTTGAAGCTCTAAACATGTAGCAACCTTACTATTGAGGAAGTTATTGGTGCTACCCATGTCGATGAGAACGGTGATGAGTTGTTTTGGAAGTCCTCCAACTTTCATCATCTGCGGGTTGGAATAGCCGGCCAATGCGTGCGTAGTCGACCGATTGTGACTCTTCCTCCATGGCTTCTTCTTTAGGTTCAAGGGCTTCTTCAAATATTTTATTATCCTTATTCTCCGTTGGTTTAATCATGAGGAGTCAGTCCTTTTTGCAATGATGTTTATGGCTCCACGGTTCGTTGAGATGCCAACACAACCCCTTGGCCGATCGTCCGCGAAGCTCATCTCTTGTCAACTTTTTTAGTGCGGGGACTTGGATGGCAGTAGAGGGGGTACTAGGCCTTGGCATGGCTGGTCAGGGAGCGACCCATGTCCTTCGTACCTCATGGTTCAATTGTTCTTCCTGGATACGTGCGAAGAAAATCGCCGCCCTAAGAGTGTACGGTTGTCGTGCCTTTACTTCTCCTCGGATCTCCAACTTTAGGCCCTCGATAAAAGTACCTAAAAGTTGTTTCTAAGACCAATTCTCAGTTTGGTTAGATAAATGCTCAAACCTTATTTAGTATTCTTGTATTATAGAGGTTTGACGAATCTTTACCAATTGTTCGTCGATGCTGTTGAAATCATCGGTTGGTTTGAAATGGTTTAGTAGTCCTTCCATGAATCGCTGCCAATAGAGTCCTCCATGGGTATGCTTAAATCAATTAAACTACTGAATATCATCTCCCTCGAGGTGGATGGAAGCAATCTCCACTCGTGTGGCGTCGGCGGCTCGGTAGAACCAAAAATAGCGCTTTGCGCGCAAGATCCACCTTATCGGGTCTCCTTCTTCCCATCTAGGGAAGTCAACCTTCATGCATGGATTATTGAAATCAGAGGTGATGTGGCTATGTTCTTGAGGATCATCTCGCCGATCTGAAGTTTTTCCGTGTTGTGAATTCCTTGGGCTCAACGGTCGGCCAATGCTGAATTTGGCGAAAAGGGATCGCATCTTCTCTTCCATGCTGTTTCCAAAGGCTTCAAGCTTTACATTGATAGCCTTCTCTGATGCCATAGTATATGCCTCAAGATTTGTAATATTGAGATCTTTTTTCTATTGTCGGGTTACTGGCATGGGAGTTTTGGAGAAGGGTTTGGCCGGTTGAAAGGTGAATCGGTATAGATGGAAGTAGACTGCGGTTTAGGACAGATTTAGGGCTGCAATTTTGTGGAGTTTAGGCTGCAAATTAATATGGTTTTAGGGCTGTGATAGCAGTAGATGAAGGTTTAGAAAATAGATTTTAGATCTGAGATAGATGGTAGCAAGGGTAGGTGTCTCGGTAAGGAAGGTTTTCTAAAAACGTAGGTGGATCGATAAGGAAGTAGGCTAATTTGGGTGGCTGATTTGGGGGCTATTTGGATTCAGTTTAGGGTAATATTTAGAATAGTTTTTGGTAAGGATAGTAGGGTTTGGTGATGAGGAAAGAAGAGTCTAAAATCCCACAAAAAATAGCACTCAAATTTGATAGAATTCGGTGGAAAGAAGTGCTGCGATTTGCTGTCCTGCTGAACCGATTTTTACATCAGAGAAACACTGATTTCTCAATGTAAATTCTAGGGAAAAGTTTAAAAAAATTATACAAAACCCTTGGTTCAGATGTTGTTAATATCAGTAAAAAGTTTGGCGAAATTTTGGCAGTGTAATAATAGGGAAATATGGCAAAAGATGAAAGGTAGATCCTTCATCATAAAAATTCCAGAACTACGTATTGGTGAAAGATTGCACAAGAAAATCAGTTCTAGAAGGAATTTTTTTGAGAAATAAATCCCAAATGAAAGCCAAGTTGATCTTTAGAATTATATAAAAATTTTGGCTAAAAATGATGAACAAAAGTCTAGTTTCAAGAGGCCAATAAATGGAAGGCAGATTCTCCATTATAAAATTTCAGCACTATGTGACGAAGAATCACAGTGCTTTAAGTCCAGATCTAGAAGGAGTTTTTCTTATGATATTTATCTTAGATGAAATCTAAGATGATCTACAAAATTGTATAAAAGTTTTAGCCAATAAGGATGACTAAAAGTTCAATTCCAAGAAGCAACAATCGGCTAAAAATTTCTGTAGCGTTTCGCCTTCGCAACGATGATAATGTTTGCGATGGTAAAATTTTGCTGCAAGGAAACTTTTCGAAAAACTTCTTCAACATGTAAGGTAAAAGATTTTACAGTATTGAAGAGGCATGGGTAATAAAAATATACTAGATCCTCAGATTAAATGCAGGGGGTAGCGGCAGACTGATTTGATCTGCTGCTTGGGTGGAAGGTGGAGGCGCGTGTCGTAGCAATTATGGGACTTGCTTAGGAAGGTGGAGGTGTGGATGATGGCTACAGGGGAAGCAAAATCGCAGCTCTAATACCAAATAATAAGACCCCAAAAGGAGCCCTATAGATTTTGATCCTTGAGGGGGATCAAACCTTGGAACACTGTAGGGGTTCCTCCCTCCTAGATTCGGCATAAGGCTAAAATAAAACTTATAATTGCTTGCTTTCCAAGAGGGGGGTGGCTACATCTTAAATAGGGATCAAAATCCTAGCCCAAAGGGGCACTTATCTAGGTGAAATTATCTTTTTCCCCTCCTATAGCCATCCTATCTTAATAGGAACAAGGGGCAGCTAGGTTGGCTCTATAGCCGACCTAACCAGGGGGAAACCCTGGCTGACTTGCAATAAGGGGGGCGGTGACTTCTAAGCCCTGAGGGCTAATCTAAACCCTAGTCATACTCCTTTAGAAGATAGAAGTGACTTTGTTACAATTTAGCAGGGTTTTATTGATTACTTCTAGGGAGATTAGGACTCAACCCTGCTAGAGTCCTATCTTGTCCCTTCGCTTTGTGCTTTAATTTCATTTCTAGTTTAGTTTTTACATAATGGAGGAAGTGTTAAAATATAAATTAGTAATGAAAAGTTCATTTGATCTCTTATTTCCACACTTATTTATACATGTTTAGGAAGGAGGGTTTTCCTCAACTGATCAATGAGATCTTCTCGTTTAGTTAGAGAAATCTGATATGTTAACATGCTCCTGCAAGATCGAGCTCCTGTCAAGGACGCCAACTTAGATAGATACAATAAAAAGAGTTTACGAGCAAGAGGCTTTATGAGTGAGTCGACTAGTTGATCAGCCGTATGTATATGAGAAACATGGAGCTACTAGCTGACAACTTGATCTCGCATGAAATAGAAGTCGATAGCAACATGTTTCATACAAGAGTAGAATGCTGGGTTGGCATAGAGGTAAGTAGCACTGACATTATCACCATAAATGGCAAGCATAAGGTGGAGGCGATGTGAAGTTCCTTGAGCAGATTCGTGATCCAATTGAGTTTGACAGTAGTAGTGATGATGGCACTATATTCTGCTTCAGTTGTAGAC
Source organism: Ensete glaucum (assembly GCA_021527575.1). NCBI lineage: Eukaryota > Viridiplantae > Streptophyta > Magnoliopsida > Zingiberales > Musaceae > Ensete > Ensete glaucum. Next base: position 17,694,153 of record CM038552.1, on the reverse strand, counting down.
CAAGTAGCTGTCTAGGCAGTATTGATAAAAATAAGGCCCTAAGGAGAAGAGGCACTAGGGTTCCCTATAGGAAAAAGAGTTGGAGGGTTAGAGGTAGATGAGGAAGACATCAAGGAGAAAGACTTCAAGGCTCTAGCACCCAGTGATAAGTGGCTTTTAATTGGGCTATAACTTCAATTTACAGTGGTTAGACATGCTGCTAGGATAGGAGTCCTTTGTTGTCATAGCCGGATGTTATCTTTGAGTGACGGGTAGCGACGAAGAGATCTAGGAAGACAACAGGTTCAGAGAGATAAAGCTGGAATAGTATCAGTTGTCTCTTTCGGCTGCTAGCAAGAATGTTTATGCTATAGAGATCATGCTAGTGTTCCTCCTATGGCTAGAGTATTGGGCATGTGCTTGTGGTTGCTAAAGGAGAGGATGTTGTTGCTGCAGCACCAATGGAAGGTAATTCATCCGGTGTTCTATATGGATGGAGGGCTGTTGTGCCTGGCAGGAAGCACAACGGTTGTTGTCAACGAGGGGCTTGGCCAAGGCAGAGGAGAGAAAAGTGGTGGTACCTACAGCAGAGGTAATTGGCTACCAATCTCGATAACTAGTTGTATCAGATCTGTAACTTTTCAAACCAATAGGTCTGGTGTTAAAGAAAGGAGTACTGAAATAAGACATCCTTTATGTCTCAAGTCTAAGGATCAGATACATAATTGGGACTATCGAATCATCGTCTGACATTATATATCATTAACTATACAATATTTCATAAGTGGATTAATCAGTAAACTTATTCTCCAATAAGCATCTATATTGTATCCTTAGTATCTTCACACAAGTAGCTATGAGACTAGCCACCCCCATCATATAAATAGGTATATAGTACATTGATCTGTCTGGTTATCTCAATATCCCTCTCAAGTTACCTATGACCGAGATTATTTAGAATTTGTGTTTAAAGGTGAATCAATCTCATTATCGTGATCTCATCACGATCCAATTCTCATTCCACAGAAGCAAGGATATCATAATATATATGTAAAAAATAATATAATGTGAGTATATGTCAATATTAATCACAAGCAAAAAGATCACGTAGTGTGTCACACGTGTCATCACTCACATAATTGGCTTGCAGGGTACTTGTAACCAGTATGATATGCCTACACTTAAGTTGGCAAAGCCCTTACCATGAGGTCGCAGGGTAGAATGACAATTCAAACTCAGTAAAGGAGTTAAAAATCTAGTTAGCCATCCACATTATTCATCATTTCCATGGTGGGACAACCTCCATGACCTCCCAAATAAGCTATTGGACAACATACTACTCAACAGCTTATCCTCACTTGTGAGTATCTTAATGCTTTCTTATCTTCACTTGTGAGTATCTTAATACTTTCAAGGGGAAAGACGGGGCAAGTGAACATTAATTCTAAGCAAACAACTAAAAAATCACATCCTTTGCAATAAGAGGATGGTGGTGACTATATTGTATAGTTACAATCTATTTGGTGGAAGATTAGATGGGAAATACTTCCTAAGCCACAAGATGTGCAAAAGCAACTAATCAGTAGAGTTAAGGTATTACAACAACCTTGAGTCTAGGATGGATTTGACTATCTAAGAAAAACTTGGTTTACAAAGCGTCAGACTAAAGACTATGAACATTAGAGGATTAGATATGGTACCATGGTGGTGAGTCTTTTAAGCACCGACCAAACTCATGCCTTAGAGGGGAGAGCATAATTCTGACTATAAATGGGACATGGATGATCTTGGAGGTGTAGCCAAAGCTATTATTGAAGTGCTTAACAAGGGTAAAACCCAACTCAGGTTCAAGCAACACTTCTAATACTCCATAAGTATAATGGCGAAGAGTAGACAAAATTAAATAACTAACTCAAAGCAAGGAGTACAACTCGAGAAATTTGAAAGAAGCTAATCAACGTAACTCAATTCTTCTCACTTATGTAGTGGAGCTCTATAATAATGGAAAGTCTCTTTGAATGGAAGATGCTAAGGGGTAAACTTCTCGAGAGATGACCATAAACATTTTTAGTTCTATGACATAGAATTGGTGAAACTCCAACTAGCAACAAGAAAGCTCTTATAGGATGACACCTCTAAGGGGATTAAATACAAACATGAAGGCTTTTCTCTTGTTGACCAACAAACCCAAAAATGTAACGAGAAGTGTATCAACTTAGCCAACATCCCTAATAAAAATAGCTCATCTGTGGGTTGCAATAAAGTGGATCAAAATTGATGACTGAACACAAAAGCTGAGAAACAAATTGTGACTTAGGATTATCATATTTTAGCACATAAGAAGTTATGATGAGGGCATCCAAAAAATAAAAGGGGAACAATGTCATGGTGGTGTTTGATACTTCCTCATGATGGTTTTTGATTCTTACTTATCATTGTTCTTAGTATTTTCAAGTGTTCTCTTATGTTCGGAGCAAAAAACATGACTTACAGCCTCACTTTTATTTATTGTTAGTATTTTTATTTTATATTTTTATTATATAAAACTCAAAAATATTTATGATTGTACGGTGTCATGCGGGGAAAATAGGTCAAAATGACTATGTTCTCATATGTCATGAGCTTATTTCTAGTTAATGGCCTTGCAATATGAGTTATCCCAATACCTTAGAACCTTTTGGGTGGCAATGAGGTGGATGGAGCTTACTTATACACGTCTAAGGGGGTGTTGTAATATCTTTAGTGTGTCTTGTGATCCCGATGCTTTTGTCATTTTTATGTGCGATGATGATATATTATCTTCATATTTATCTTTTTTATATTTTCTTTACTATATAGATTTTTTTGTGGATTACATGAGGTTAAGGTCTAGACTGACTAGACAAGTATCACTTAAGTGTTATGTGTTAGATAATTCTAACTAAGAACACTGATATTGAGACCCGACTATGACTGTGTTCGTCATCGTGTGAGCATGGGTTATAATTGTTCCAGCGCCCAAATCAGGTTGTGGTGGTTGTCATACTTGCTGTAGGAATGTGGTTGTCGTGCGCTCGTCTGCTGGATTGTAGAATTTAAATGTGAGTTAAACAATATCCAGATTGAGCTCATGTATCATGAACCATGTGCAAACCATTTACCAGAACATGCTATTTAGACAGTTAGTTAAGGATTAATGGCATGAAAGAGATATGTGGTTCACTTTCTATTATAAATATTTTACACCTGAACAAAACCAAAACCAAAAGAAAATAAGGGCAGATTGCATGACAAGACAAGGGAGATGCATCCTCCAATTGGCATGTATGTTGTTCTGGCTGCAGCAGGTTGTTGGATTCGCTATCCATGATCATGTGGTTGTGGGCGAATTGCAGGTGAAATCACCTAGTATCAATCCTGTGGATGCTTCTAGATGTATGTTGGGCGTGGGTTGAAATCTGTGAGCATCCGAAGTCGAGGATAGGATGTATCGGTGCCGCAAGCGTTGTGTCATGCCCATGGGTATTAGGCGACCACGATGGCCACCAAGCACCTCGCGGTAGCAGCAAGGAGGAGAACTTGACACGTGATGAAGCGGTGAGCCGCAATGGGTGGCTTAGACGCCGAGATCATCAAACCATCTTTCCCGATGCTATAGTCGTCATCTTCTCCCTAAATCGACATTGTTTTTATGTCCAAAAGAGATATACGCAAGTTCTATCCTCAATAGCTCATCCCAAAAACGATCATTCATATCTCTCTCTCTCTCTCTCTCTCTCTCTCTCTCTATTGTGAGTGGGTAACAAAAAAACCAGTATATGATCCATATGAGAGGATCAATGCTTCCATTCTGCGAGGACGTGATTGACTAATAATGTCATCAAAATCTAAATACCAATCATAATCTAAATAATCTTCACCCATGTGTTTATACATGAAGTCTCTTAAAAATGAATGTAATGAACAAAAACACATTTATTATTTCGTTTCAGCACATATTTATACAATGATTAAAGAAATATTTTTTTCAACTAATGAACAAGATCTTCTCGTTCAGTTAGGAAAATATGTTACAGCTAACATGCTCCCGTAAGATCGAGCTCCTGTCAAGGACGTCATCTTAGATCGATGAAAATAAAATAGTTTATGGACCAGAGATTTAGTGAGGGAGTCGGCGAGTTGATCAACCGTATGAACATGAAAAACACGGAGCTGCTTGTGGGTGACTTGATCTCGTACAAAGTGAAGTCAATAGCAACGTGCTTCATGCGAGAGTAAAAAACTGGATTGGCACAAAGGTATGTGGTACCGATGTTATCACAATAAATAACAAGCATAGAAACAAGAGTGAATTTGAAGTTCTTGAAGCAAGTTGTTGATCCAATTAAGTTCGATAGCAGCAGTGACAACAGCTCGATATTCAGCTTCGGTAATAAACCTAGCAACCGTCTTTTATTTCTTAGAACTCCAGCTTATTAGATTAGTACCAAGAAAAATAATATATCCTGATGTAGAGGTTCTAGCATCAACATTGTCTGCAATTTGCATCAGCAAAAGCATGAAGCTAAGAGGAAGAATGTTTACGAAGAAAATGTTATGATCAATGGTTCCCTTAAGATAATAAAAAATGTGTTTGACAACAGTCCAGTGCAAAGTAGACGGTTGATGCATAAACTGAGACAGTTTATTAACCGCAAAGGAGACATCTGAATGAGTAAGAGCTAGATATTGTAATGAGCCAACTACATGTCGATACTGAGTAGGATCTGTAGCAGAACTACCATCACATAGTTTCAGTGATTCACTTGGAGATAGAGGAGTGGAAACCTCTTTAGCGTCTTGCATATTCGTCTTCAATAGTAAATCATGAATATACTTTCGTTATGAAAGAAAGAGACCAGAAGATATAAATGTAGCCTCAACACCGAGAAAATAATGTAGGGTACCAAGATCTTTAAGAGAGAATCGGTCTGTCAATTGCATAATGAACACCTGAACCTCTATAGAGTTATCGCTTGTAACAATAATATTGTCCACATAGACTAAGAGATAGATATTGCACTCATGTTATTGCCTAGAAATGAGGAGACATCAGACTTAGAGTTGATGAAGCTGATTAAAGACAAGTATAGACCAAGTTTAGTATACCATACTCGTAGAGCCTGATGAAGTTCATAAATAGCATTTTTTAGTCTATAAATATGCTATGGATATTTAGGATATATAAAGCCTGGAGATTATTTCATAAAGACATCTTCAGTGAGAGTCCTTTGTAAAAAGACAATGTTAATATCTAACTGACATAAGCACTAGCTTTTTGATATTGCCAGACTTAGGAGAAGCCGAATGGTAGTAGGTTTGACAATAAGACTAAATGTCTCAGTGTAGTCAATACCAACCCGTTGATAAAATCCTTTGGCCACAAATCATGCTTTATAGCGAGCAACCAAACAATCAGGATTCCTCTTAATTCTAAAAACCCACTTGCACCCGATAATGTTTTGTGTGGAGTGAGAAGGGGTAAGGGTCCAATTAGCATTATGAAGAAGAGCATCATACTCCTCACACATGGCTTTATGCCAATGTAGATATTTTTGGACCTGAGTAAAAGATGTTGGTTCAACAGAGTCAAGGGAGGGTTTGGTGCTAGCATGTAAGTCAAGAACTCGACGTGGTTTAAAGACACCACACCTGGAATGAGTTTGCATTGAATGCTGGGAGGTTACAGTAGTATTGGGTGGTAAGGGCTGAGGGTCATTACTAATTGAGTTAGGTGGATGGACGACAGAAGTGTCCTGACAAGGTGAGGACAATGGCATGGGAAGAGGAGGAATCGGAGGAGAGGAGGAAGAAAGAAATTGTAAAACAGAAGTAACAAGAGAATGTGGATCTAACAGAGACAAAATAGAGGAGGAAGATGGTTCATAGAATGGAACGACAGATTGTCGGTTATCTCGAAAGGGAAAGACAGACTCCACAAAAGTAATATGTTTAGAAACAAATACTTTAGTAGTCTGAGGATCATAATATCAAAATATATTATGTTCAAGAGAGTACCCTATGAAAATACAAGGACGAGATCGATGTTGCATTTTATTATAATTGTAGGGACGTAACCATGGATAACATAAACAACCAAATACCTTTAAGGTTTATAGGTTGGAGTATTTTTAAAATAGTCTTTCAAATGGTGAATAATATTATAGGAGAGGAGTAGGCATCGATTAATAAGATAGATAGGAATTTGAAAAGCTACAAACCAACAGGTAGAAGGCATGAAAGTCTGATAGAGTAGTGTGAGACCAGTTTCAACAATATGTCGATGTTTATGCTTAGTAGTGTCAACCAGTTGAGAGGTGTATGGAGGGGACTTGAGATGTTGAATATTAGAAACAGATAGATAAGACGCATGGGCTTGATATTCACCTCCACCATCAGAATAGACAGTTTTAATAGTAGTCTGAAAGTAATTCTCGACTAAGTTTTTAAAGTTAGAGAAGACAACAGTAACATTAAATATTTGATGAAGAGGATATAACCATGTATACTATGTAAAATAACCTACAAAGACAACATAGAATATAAACTTAGCAAAAGAGACAACTGACGTAGGACCCTAGATATCAGTATAAATAACCTCAAACGGTTTAGAGCAGGAAATAGAAGATGTACCAAAAGGTAGTTGATGACTATTATTACTAAGATAAGCATCACAATAAGTAATAATAGTACTAGACTTAGAAACAGAAATAGAATAGCGAGAAAATAACTTTTGTTGAACAGACCAAGACATTGATACCATATGTCGATTAGAGCAGCAGTGGAAGCGTTAGCAGTAGGTCGAGTGAGATACAAGGTGGATGACTATTCATAGATGTTGTCTTTATTTGGATCACGAATCAAGAATACACCCGTGCTCAAGTCCTTGACAAGAAAATAATCAGAAAAGAATTCAATATAAGTATGGTTTTGTTAGCAGAATTGAGAGACAAAAATAAGATTTCTTTTAATGTGGGGTGTACACAAAATATCATCGAGTGTAAAAGAAGTGGTATGTGAAGTAAGCTTCGTTGAACTAGTATGAATAATATGAATTCTGTTACCATCACCGATGATAATATCTTCATTTTCACCATAGTTATTGTGGAGTGATAGATTCTAGATATCAGAAGTAATATGGTGGGAAGCACCAAAGTCCACAATCTAATTGGATTGACTATCAGATGGAGTCGTCATAACATTTGCCTGAGGTCAGGCTGACGGAGTTTGAAGGTGAGGTCGAGACGACAAACTTTTGCAGAGTGATCGATTTTGTCACACAATTAGCATATAACTGATTGCTGAAGTGTAGAAGGAGGATGATGTGGCTGGAAGACGCATTATGATGAGTGTTGAAGTACATAGATTATGGAGGAGGAAGTGGAGTATGACCCATAGAAGTGGGAGAAAAATTGGCCACACCTTTTGAAGCATTCTTGTTATATTTATGATTTTGCCTTTTGGATTTCTATTTAAATTGAGCTGTGACAAGAGGTCCTGGCAAGAGTTGTCTATCATCACGCTTCAGGTAAGCTTCATAGTCTGTCAGCTTGACATAAAGTTCTTCAAAGAAGATCGGAGAGTCGCATGCTCGAAGTGTTACTGTTGATTCTTTAAACTTGGGACCTAGTCCATTAAGCGTATAGACTATTACTTCTTCATTAATTAAGGAATGGCCTATAAAAGCCAGATCATTGATAATCATTTTAATATGTTGCAAGTAATCGGCAATAGTACTTCCCTATTGTTTGAAGTTCATAAGACTAGAGAGTAGTCCAAGCATGCGGGTCCGTGAGTGATTCACCATGGTAGTTTGTAATTTAGTCCAAGCTTCCGTAATAGTAGTATAGGAGGACACAAGCGACGCGATGGATCTAGTGATAGAGGCTTGAATCTCTTAGAGAATTAGCCGATCTTGATGTAACCAAAGTTTGTAGGCTGAATTGGGAACTGAGCTAGGTTCTCCTGGAACGTGGATCATTGCTGGTGGACAGCTAAGAGAGCCATCAACATAACCAAATAAATCATAGCCAAATAAAATGTTAGAGAATTGAGCATGTCAGGATGCATAGTTGCCACCTTTAGATAACTTGAAGGGGATTAGAGAAGCAACATTTATGGAGATAAGTCCTAGATGCGGAGAAGAATTGCCAATAGGAAAGAGAGTTGGAGCATCAGTGGTAGAAGAGGAAAACATTTGAGGATCACAAGGGTGACATGCCAAGGAGATAGCAAGAGAAGTCACAGAATATGAGATAGACATAGGAAGATAGTACTACTTGAGGGATGAGGTGTTGGAGAGAAAGAAATAGCATAGAGTTACCGTTATTGGTTGTCACTGCTGGATATAAGTGGTGTGTAACGGGAGCAAACGGAAGATTGTTGTGGGGTTTGGATCATCACCTCTGCTTAGCTTTTGCATACAAATAAGTGGTACTCCAGGCAGCAGAGTAGATGGAAGTGCACCAATGTCTTGCTCCTCGATCTGGAAAGCCAAGTTCAATAGTCCTGGGCTGCCAGAACCAGCCCTTCCAGTGTCGAAGATGATGAAGCACATAGTGACGAACTTTGAGGCTACCACTCTCCCTTCCAACAACTGCTATAGTTGCTTGGGCTGCAGGGGCAGAAGTAATTCCACATATGGATTGAAGTTAAATCCGATGGATTTGCAGTCTTCGAAGCAGAGGTGAGAGCCGATGCCAGAGATGGATAAGTGTTGAAGATTGCCAAGAGGAGTAGACACGATCGATCTGTTAAATAGCAACCGGGGCGATGGAGTGTATTGCAAGAAGGCAATGCTGGTGGTAGAGATAACGTCCTTCATGTGGCTAGGTAGTAGCAAGAGAGCACTGGCAGCAAGGGGAGGAGAGATGAGCCCTAGCAGTAAGGGAAGTGATTGGCCATTCTCACCGAGCTGGGTTCAGATCGATAGCGTCCGTCGTGTGACTGCAACAGCACGGCCCACCCTTTCAGGAAAGGTAGATAGCAGAGGGCGCAGGAGTTCAACCTTGGAGATCAAGACAGGGAGGGAGCTAATGGCATAGCAGAGGAGCGGCTGTTCTGCTGCGATGACTGGGAGCAACAATGAGAAGCCATAGTGGGAAGTGATCAAGGAGACTGTCGCCACTTCGAGGTTCGTCATGGTGCAGTCCAGTACTCGTCATAGTGCCACTTGCAGCAGGATAGGAAACGCCTGCAAATACCACTCCTGGATCCTCGAACCAATAATCCTCCTATGGCAACTACAGCGGGGCAGCAAAACACTGACAGATTCTACTCCCGGAGCAGTGATATGATGCTGAATGTTGGAGCAACAAAGGATGTCGGTGGAGAATCCTTCGTCGTTTTGACGAGTTGAGGGAGGCGGTGTTCCGTTGGTGGTAGCCGCCTCCACACTGCTATAGGAAGAGCAAGAGAAGGGTGGAAGAGTACCAAGGAGCAGCCAAAGATTGGAAGAAGGAAGGAGAAAGAAGCAGCTGTAGGCTCTCGTCGTCGATTTCACTTGACTGTAGATGTCACTGTCGAAATGTCACACTAACAAGACGTTGATGATGTAGTTTGGGAGCAATTCATCTCCATGAACTGAGTGATGATGAGTCCGGTAGACACAACAACCATAGGATGTCGTAGGCATAGAGGTCACAGTTACTAGGCAGGGCAATGCAGTTGTGTGCAGGACTCAAGTGCAGTATAGGAGCACTTCGGTGATGATGATTGAGATCGATAAGAGAGTGTTTTAATGTAGCTAACGGCAACCTCCAACATCAGAGAAGGAACTGTGGAAATCCGCCAAGAGGAGCGATGGCGCTCCGGGATCATTTTCACTGATGCTATCGTGTGACAACGAAAGAGAGAAGGGGTCTACCACGAACTAAAACCCCTACTGGTGCTAATGGGGCGGGCGACTACTGCGACAGGGAAGGCAATGGTGCGACAGAGCAGCGCTGGAGCAGTAGAGGAAGAAGATGGTGATGGGTCTGGTAGCAATGTGTCCAAGGCCTTCACAGTGACGTTGCTCAGACAAGGCGGAAGAGACAAGGCAATGAGGAAAGGGATGTGGTCAGTAATGTAGGAAAGACAATAGGTATTTTGCTGCATGCACTTCCGAAAGGGATGCTCTGTTTTTGTCGAGAAAACAAAGGTCGACCAGTTGCAGCTTCGCAGAAAAAAAGAAGAGATATACAACCAGAAGCGGTGGAGACTCGTTGCCATTTGATAGCGATATAACAGTTTGCTTTAGGCAAGCCGATCTAATACCATGTTAAAAATGAATGTAAAGAATAAAAATATATTTATTATTTTGTCTCAGAACCTATTTATATAGTGATAGGAGGAAGATTTCCCTGATGAATCTCATTCAATTAGAGAAATCTAACAAAGTCAATATGAAAGAGCAAATGTTTAAATCAAAGGTTCTCTACTGTTTTATTTGTAGAAAGTTAAATCTATCCATGGTAACCATATAGGGTTTTTGAATTGGAGATCAACTAAGGTAATATAAATAAGGCTCAAAGTAGAATGATTCTAAGAAATGGATGAATAACAAATTGTACAATAATCATCAAGCATATGAAAAGAAAATGTAAGAAGGATCGCTAAAGTGGTAAACCACATGATATAAAGAAACAAAGCTTAAGAAAATACCCTCAACTCTTCCTTAAGGGGCATGCACATTCTCATCTTCTCCTCTAAAATCACCACCAATAAACCTTCATCGGTCTTCTCCCCTCGCAAAAGGATACAGAATCTCACAGGAAAAGGAAAGGCCGAAGGAAATCGCACAAACAACACCCATTGATCTCATCAATCATATCTGATATCTAGGTATATAATTATCAATTTATCCTCATCTAAGTCCATAAATAATTTCTAACCATAAGAGGGGTTTGTTTATGGGTTAAGAATATCATCATATTTAGTAGGGAGCAGTTGGCCAAAGGGGAATCATCATTATTAAGAAAGAAAGATTCTTTTGGCTTCCACATATATTTTTATAGGCATCTATGTCTTTGGAGGTCCAAGCTTTTTTTTTGACTTTAGGTCTACTAATATTACCCTAGGAAAAGAGATATAGTTTGAAAGTAATAGCTAACTTAGTTAGTAAAGTTGACAGATCTTCGCAGGTTCATAGGCTCAAATCCCGCCTCTGTCACTTATTTTCTGTACAAAAAAAAATTGAACTTCAAAGAGCTTCAAAATTAGTCTTTGGTTGTTCTTTAAAACCATTTGATAATTTCTTAAAAAATCCATTTGTGTGAGAAGGACAATTAAGATAAAGTTGATTAACACATATCTTCGCCAACTTGGGATCACTTTTGAATTCTATCAATTTCTCTATCAACCATTATGATCTAGTGAACTTCAAAGATTGTCATCAGTGACAAAAGATCCAATATAATTTATAACCCAATTGCTTTGAAATTTTTAATCATGTGCTTTACAAAAAGATAACATTTTAAAGAAAAGATTTTGGATTTAGTCAGATTTATCTTCAAATTAGTAGAGGCAGTGAAGAGATCAAGAGCCTTAATAATATTGGTACAAGATCCGTCCGAGGTCTTCCGATGAGATGAAAGACTAAGTGAGAAATCCTAAGGTTATAATTTTGAAAGTTTTGATTTTTCATCATTAACTCATTTATAAAGAAAATTACAGATAAATTATTGAATTAGGATGAAGAGATAAGGATAAAATAAATCTCTTTATGATCCCTCTATAGTTATTAAACTAGCGAGAAGGGGTATCTTAAAGTTGACAAAAGAATAAAGATGAGGAAAGCGATTCATGAGAGTTAAGTACCAAAATAGGGGCTTTGAGACTTTAAGAGATATTGGACTATGAGATTAATCAAAAACTTTTTCTGTATCATATTTAAGTATGATATAAGGATTTTTCTTCTGGATTTAGACAGTCTTTTTCACTGTGATGATATATATAAATATGTAAGTAATGCCCAAAAATGAAAGTTGATTGGTCTGACTTTTTTAAGGAAGGCTTCAATATAATGGCAAGTGTGTTGGCCAAAAGCTTATAAATGACATTATGCAATGCAATGGGCATAAACTCAAGGATTTTGGAGGTATAAATTTTAGGTTTTAAAATAAGTTGAGTCTTACCCTAACTGGTACGGCAAAAAAAAAAAAAAACTATTTGTATGAAAAAGTTAAAGAAGTCTAAAGTAAGTCCTCAATAGTATTGGGATTGAAGGAATTCTATTATATAGCGATCAAGATTTAAGCTAAAGGAGATCCAAGTGTCCTTGACTATTTCAAGATTAGAAGGTTCCTTGAGCTATTAAGTTTCAAATTTAAGTGGATTGGATTTTCTCTTAAATTTTTATTCTTATTCTAAGAAGATGTTGGCACAGTAGCATATTGAAAGAAGATCATCAAATAAAATTTACAAAAGTTTTGTGTAACGATCAAAAATATGATTATTGCACCAAGTGACTGAAAAGTCTGAGATCAAACAAATTAGTCTTGAAAAACAAAAATCATGAAGATAAGATCCCTGATCAAATGGTTGGATTGGAAGGGTTTACCTCCTAGCTTATCATCAACATACAATACAATTTCAATCATCACACAAAAGTCAAGGTACTTCACTAAATATCTAAATAAAAAAAATGGTCTCTCAGAGAAGCTTTTGATTCACACCAGAGGCCAAAGTGTCAACCACAATATAGAGCCATGGTTGCATTCCTTTGCCATAGGTTTAGGTTTGGGTAAAAATAATAATTACTTGGCTGATATCTATAACAACAATTGAAGTAGACGAAAGGAAGAGAAATTTGAACTCAAAATATTTCAGAAATGTTTTCATTATTTGATCAAGAAGCGTTAGTTAATCTTTTTTTTTTATTGTTTTCAGTCCGACAAAAGTTGCTTAAGATGGGGCATTTCGCCACCCACATTTTCCATTTTCCCTTAAAATCACAGGTTTCATGTTTTATTACGTAGCTATCAGCAAAGGTCACGTGGTAGCCCACATGGTAAGGTGGTCATCAGGAGGAGCATCATCGTAATTAAATGTCCGAAATGGGGTAGAACACTGAACACGCATCTTTGGGACGAATAAGGGCGTCAGGGTTATCATCGTAAATATATACCGAAGAAGGGAGCAGCGGCTTCAGAATATACGAATCGTCCTCATCTGTTATGTTTTTTTGATTTATTTTTTGAGCTTCATCTCATTTTTCACCCCCTTCTCTCTTTCGATCGACGTGGTCCGTTGAGCCTTGAGGTTAGGGTTTGTGCTTTATTCCAGGAATCCGTGGTCTCACTCCATTGAGATCTAGGGATAGGTTTTCTCTTCCTGCTGCTCGCGCTCTTCTGACCCCCGTGCGCCGTCGGGTATCGTTCTGGGAAGCCCTAACCTCATCTTCCTGTGCTCTTGAAGTATTGCAGTGAAGGCTGCCCTTGTAGGAATTTCCCAGACTGCGTCGTAAAGTCTCACCTATTCCTCCAGCTTCGTAGGGAAATGGGCGGACGAGCGGTCGTCACCGACGAGGAAGGTGCAAAATTGCTTCTTGTCCGATGTGCTTTTATTTTGTCTTCATTAAATCCCTTTTCTTCACCCCGTCGTTCTCTTTTGGTTCATAGATGAGGTCGAAGAGGATGCGGAAGAACGGACCATGGAGCAGGATGCTGATGATGTTGGCGATAGGGGCAATGACGACGAGGAGGAAGACGAGGAAGGTGGACTTGAAACTCAACTGACGCCTGTCACTTGTGATGATTATAGTTCCTAGGGTTTCGAATTTTGGGACAGTTTTTTTTTTTTTAATTGCTTAATTGAGTTGTTCTCTGCGGCAGAAGAGGGCCAAGATGAGTACGAACAGGATGGATTTATAGTGGACGATGTAGAAGAGGAGGAGCCGGAAGAGGAGGAGGAAAAGCAGGACAGTGATGAGGAGAGACATAGAAGAAAGAAGAAGAAGAGAAGGTGATGTAGCACTCGACTTTCCTTATGTGTAATTTTTAATTGCTGAAGATCCTTTCTTGTTCATAAATGTACGTTATGCACTTCAGAGATTCAGAGAAGAACTACGTTCTTGATGAGGATGATTACGAATTGCTCCAGGACAACAACATAACTGGCTTCCATCGACCACAACCAGTATGTCTCCTATGCTTGCTACTCAATCTTATTAGCCTTTTAAATTTTTTGCATTTTCTTTCTTGTACGTTGGTATGTGTTTCTTCAAGCTGTTACTGTTGTTAATTCTCTGCAGAGTAGCAAATTCAAGCGCTTGAAGAAGGCTGGAAGGGATGAAATGGATGAACAGTCTGGGTTTTCAGATGATGAAGAATTAGATAGGAACAGTCATGGTGGCCGAACAGCTGAAGAAAAACTTAAGCGTAGCTTGTTTGGAGATGATGAAGGTAATAATTTCTTGAGCTTGTCATGATGATTAATTTGCAGAAATTACTTATCCTTCTGTTTGATCACCCAGTGGTACCACTAGAAGATATTGCTGAGGAAGAGGAGCAGCAAGAAGAAGAAGAAGAAGATGCAGACATTATGGGTGAAGAAGATGAAATGGCAGATTTTATTGTGGATGAAGAAGATGTTGATGAAACTGGTGCTGTTGTAAGGTCTGATATGTTATTTTTTGTTGGCTTTTTAGTATACTCCTTTGTCGTTTTTGCTGTTCTCCGACTATTTTTGACCATTAAATGACTTTTTATAGAAAGAAAAAGCTGAAGAAAAAGAAGTCACGACAAGCTCCAGGAGTTTCATCATCTGCTTTGCAAGAAGCCCATGAGATATTTGGTGACGTTGATGAGCTTCTAATGCTCCGAAAGCAAGGACTTGCAGCTGTTTCTGGTGATGGCACCTACAGTGAAAAGAGACTGGAGGATGAGTTTGAACCTTTTATTCTTTCAGAGAAGTACATGACCACAAAGGATGAAATTATCCGAGAAACAGATGTACCTGAGAGAATTCAGGTAATAAAAATAACTTTCTTTTTCTTGTAGCTAGCATATGGGAGATGGACTTATTCCCAACTTCTCGTATTTTAATGTGTTCTTTTCCGTTGCAGCTGTCTGAGGACATAACTGGACCACCTCCAACAGATGATAAGAGTATAGAAGAGGAGAGTACCTGGATAAACAGTCAGCTTAATAGTGGTGGCATCTCTCCTCTAGTTGGTTATGATCAAGTTGTCAAAGAGATAAATAAGGAGGAAATTGGAAATGTCTTGACAATGATGCATGTGCAGAAGCTTGATGTATGGACTTTTTTAATGTATTCAATTATGTATTTAAGGTCTTGATGTTAATAACTAATTGCTGTTGTTCCTCAGATTCCTTTCATTAGCATGTACCGCAAAGAGTTATGTCTTAGTCTTTTGAAGGATCCTGATGCCGAAACACCAGATAATGAAGAAACCCCAAAGATGAAGTGGCATAAGGTACTCAAGTTGACATAACTATTTTTGGTGGTGGGTTACTAAAGCATATTCTGAAGAGCAATCTCAATTTTTTTAGGTACTCTGGGCTGTTCAGACATTGGACAGAAAATGGTTATTGCTTCAGAAGAGGAAGAGTGCTCTTCATTCGTACTACAGCAAGCGCTTTCAAGAGGAAGCACGAAGAATTGATAATGAAACCAGACTTGCATTAAATCAACAACTTTTCAAATCAGTCATTGAGGCACTAAGGGATGCAAAATCTGAAAGAGAGGTTGATGATATTGATGCCAAGTTCAATCTGCATTTTCCTCCTGGTGAAGTTGATATAGAGGATGGTCAATTTAAGAGACCAAAGCGGAAATCATTGTACAGTATTTGCCACAAAGCTGGTCTGTGGGAGGTTGCTGACAAGTTTGGTGCCAGTTCTGAGCAATTTGGATTGCTCCTCTCATTAGATAAAGTGATGTCTCCTCTTTTCTTGAATTTTCTGCTTATTTTATTTCTTTTAAAGGAATCAAAGATGATATGTTCATTATTGGGAGAATGGTCATACATTTGGTGAGATGATATATCATTTGCATGCTGTTTAGGGTATATTTGTTTCATTACTTAAGCTTCTAGCTTTTTGTTTCTGGTGAGTTTTTAGTGTTATTGTGTTAAATTATGTTTTGCGTGTTCTTTTCTTTACCAGATATTGGATGAGCTTGAAGATGGAAAAGAAACGCCTGAAGAAATAGCAGCAAATTTTACATGTGCTTTGTTTGAAACACCACAAGATGTTCTTAAAGGTGCTAGACACATGGTATGTATGTTCTATTCATTTTTTCCTTCTGAAAAGATGCTGTTAAGTTGTAATATTCCTGATCTCAAGTTTTGTGGATTTTGCCACAACTTTGTCTTTGTTCTGTTGCAGGCAGCTGTGGAAATTGGTTGTGAACCTAATGTTCGGAAACATGTACGCAGTATATTCATGGAGAAGGCTGTTGTGTCAACAAGTCCGACTCCTGAGGGAAATATGGCAATTGATCCTTATCACCAACTTGCAAGTGTAAAGTGGCTGCGCAATAAACCATTATGTGAGTTTGTGGATGCACAGTGGCTTCTCATTCAGAGAGGTGAAGAAGAGAAGCTGCTTCAGGTCACAATTAAATTACCAGAAGAGATCCAAAATAAATTGTTAAGTGATGCTTCAGAGTATTATCTGAGTGAACGTGTCAGTAGATCTGCACAGCTTTGGAATGAACAACGAAAGATGATATTGGAAGACTCATTTCTGGCTTTTATTCTTCCATCAATGGAAAAGGAAGCTCGATCATTATTGACAGCTCGAGCCAAGAATTGGCTTCTTATGGAATATGGAAAACAATTGTGGACTAAGGTCTCTATTGCCCCTTTCAAGCGGAAGGATGCGGATATTGATTCGGAGGATGAGTCTGAGTCAAGAGTAATGGCTTGCTGTTGGGGACCTGGAAAGCCTGCAACTACGATTGTTATGTTGGATTCAGCAGGAGAAATGGTGGATGTGCTATATGCTGGTTCGATTAGCGTTCGATCCCAGGCTGTTGCTGAACAACAGAGGAAAAAAAATGATCATCAGCGAGTCTTGAAGTTCATGACTGATCACCAACCTCATGCTGTCTGTGTAGGAGCAGCAAACATGGCCTGCAGACAACTAAAGGATGACATTTATGAAGTACGTCTGGTGTTGTCTTTTTTACTTTCATATTCAATCTTACATCTGGCTTTTTCCTTGGATTAATTGCAATTTCTACAATATAGTTGGTTATTTTGGTTGTTTTTTGTATGCGCAACACTATAGCTTGTTAATGTGTGGCTCTAAGGTGCAATTCCTGATACTCCTTTCCAAGGTTAGCAATTTCATATACTGGTACTGTACTGGTCAGAGCTAGGACTGGTTTTGTACCAGTGTGGTGACACTTGACTTGGTACACCATACATTCAAAGCTTCAAAAGAAGTACAGAAAAAAACCTAAAATGGAAAGAAAGAAATTGCTTGATGCATAGCCTGTGTTGCCTGGTATTAACTCTGTGCCAGGTGGTACCAACCCACTTGTGTACCAGTTTGTCATGTATTTGTAAACTATTGAACCGATAACTTGTTCCTTTCCATCGTTGATTTCTCAACATCTGCTCATTTTCTGATGAGCTTGTTAAGTTACTGGTAAGAGTACCATTACTTGTTATTTCCGTGTTATGGTCAATCTTATTTGACTAGTTTAAATATTAATCATAGTTTTTTTTTCTCTAACTCCTAAAACACTGATGTGGTTGTGATGAACAAAAGCCACCTAACAAATGTTGAGTTTGATACTTCATCCCATAAATTTTTACATCTAAAAAATTATTTTATACTTGATCCATTTACCAAAGGTTAAGGGATAAATATTTTGAAGAGGCTACCTTGGTCAAGATTTTATCAGATAACCACTAGGTCATGAGATCAAGAACATGTCTTACCACTTGACCTTTATAAAAAAAAAAAAGGGAAAAAGAAAATACTTGTCTTCTGTAGCAAGGTTTGACTTATCGGTCTGTACCGATATATCGACATATTGTCGGTACTGGTATGGTACTGGTACCAGGTGGTATGCAGTATGTATCGCCTGATATTAAAATATAATATAATATTTTTAATAATATAATATAATATTAAATTATTAAAATATTAAAAAAAGAAAGACGTCGTCTCGATCTTTCTCCCGCGGGAGATGCTCCTCTCCTCGGAGAAAAAGCATGGCATGGGCGACCTGAGGCGAGGGGCGAGGTATTCTTTCTTCTCCTCTTCTATTTTTCTTCTTTTCTTCTTCTTCTTCCTTTTTTCTTCCTCAATCAACCGTCGACGGTTGATTTCTTCTTCAATCGGCTATCGACGGTCGAAATCGATCGCCGATGGTCGATTTTTGACGGAACCGCTCGGTAGCGGGCGATTCGCATATCGGTAACCTAGCGGACCGGTATATACCGCCCATACTGGACGGTACAAGTCGAAATTGCAAACCTTGTTCTGTAGTAACTAGTGCTAAGGAAAAACCTTTGCAAAGGTCGTTCATGATTGCTGACCTGACATAAAAATTTTGCCTTTGGTAGACATATTATAACTAATTCAGGTTAGGACCAAGTCTTTTGTCAGTAATTAGTTGCCAAAAGCCATATAATTATCATGTGGCTTTGTATAGGTATTAATTGAGAAGAAATTATTGGAGGAAATATGGGCCTTTTTTGGGAGTTACGAAGCATAATTGTTGGCCTGAATAAAATACCTGGTTAATAAGCCTTTAGTGAACTGTAAGTTTATGGATTATATGTAGATTAATATAGTTGCAAAAAATGATCTCAAGGGAAAGGAATCTTTTTTGCTTGGGGTGTTGGAAAACCATTTTCTTCTTTTCTCTTGTATTTGGGGCAGATGGAGGTGTGAGTCCCTCCTCTTAGGTGGGTTATCTGGAAAATTTGAGAACATACACTTCAACTCTAGGTGAAGAAGTTTGGGGAATTAGGTTTTTAAGTGATCTCGTGTCACTTATGATTTTTGGTTTTGGTTTATGAAACTATTTTAATCATGAAAATTGATTTAGAAATAAACGGTTTTGTAGCCTCATTAGTTTGGTACTTCCTTTACAATTTAGCCCCTTCGTTATGATCTATGATTGTTTAATTCTAAAATTTTTTGACAAGCCATAGTTATGACCACCAAACAATAGAGGGGTCTCTTTCGGGGCACATGTACCACCTATGTTTTCTAATATATATTAGTGATCCCTTTTACATATCTGCATTTTTATCCCCACAAGGCCTGGAAAATCCATTAAGGGAACTTGTCATCACTGATCATAATCCTAGATGAGCCTCAGAGTAATTCTTTTTATGGTTAGCCTTCACTGGAATTTAATGACTCATGTACCCTTTTATTTATTAGTTGCTAGTTTGCCTTCCCTTGTATCTTTTTGGTCTAATTATAGATTTAACTATGTCTATCTTAAGAAAACAACATGGAGCTGCAACAGATTCATTGCTATGGGGTAGGAAGCATCCACTCCTCTTTTGCTCTTTTCTTCCTTGACTCCTTCCATGCCCAACTAGCTGTAACAATGATCCATCCACCTTGGGCCCATGTTGGTCCTTGATTGAATCCGTGTGGATCCAATACAAGCCAACACATTGATGATCGAGATATGCATCTGGTACATGCCGACTGTGCTGAAACACAGGATGTCAGCATGGGTTTGATACCTCTTTGTAAGGGTTTTGGCTGTCCGAAACCCTTCAAACCGTATTTTATGGGTGTTTCCTGCCTTATATTACATTGCAACATGAAACAAAAAAGAAGTAATGATGAAATCTAAAATGTAAATTGTAATAGATAAATAAGTTAAGAGTTACTGAATTAGTGATGTAAAATAAATGGTTGTCTAATAAGATCATATACTTGTTCCTACCACCAAAATGATTATCATGATATCACTATGAGGAGTTAGGGTCCTAGATGTAATGATAGTAAAGATAAATATGGTATGTCTATATGACCCAAGTATGATACTACTCTCATAACAGCTAATACTAATATACATTGTGCCACTGATGCATCAAAGTCATAGCAGTTGTGGTTTCATCATTGTCAACAGCTTGTGGGCTAGTAGGAATGTAGTAAATATAATTGCACAGCATGTAGTGTGATCGAGACCCGTCACTATATTGTTGTTTGTGGGTAAATATAGAAATGACTAACTATCGTCATTCATCAGTTAGCCATCAGATCCAAGACAATAGGAATGCTGACAATCTGAGGAATTGTTGTTCGAGTATTGTGTAGGTTCCGTCTCATATCTTCGCATCATTTGCGACAGATGTTCCTTTTCCTTTACAGCCCTATACATGTCATGTGGATCCTTGTGCTCCATGGTCTGTGTCCTGGCTAACTGATGACTAGAAGATTTCTCTGAGTAGTGGGAATGTAAGTTTGGTCACCCTAACCACATTATTAGTCAAAGCTGTACTGTTCACATCATTTATATCTTAGCGGACATCATGAAGAGTAGAGTGCTAGGGAGAAGATGTCTCATCACTAGATTATAACTTGTCTCATCGATTGCAACCAATGGATTAGCCGACTACAACACTGACCCTCTCCGTTGTTGAAGTAACCAGATGCATGAGCTGTTTGTGGGTTATTATTACCTTTATAAGTGGACAGGAGATTAAAAGAGTGTCTTTTGAGCTGTATAACAACTCAAGACTTTTGAAGGGGGATAGCATCGGATGGGCCTGTCCTTCATGGACCATTTGGTTCGAGGCAGTCTGCAACTCAGTTCACCGGTGGTTAGTACATACCACTCCAGGTGATACGTCTTCCCCCTTGTCATTTTGTTTCCACTTCCTCATCTTTCAATTTCATACCTCTTATCTTCTCTGAGAACCTGGATCTTGGCATTGATGCCACCATCTCCACCAACCAATGGCAAGCATGATGAGGCCTCGCCTATCCCCAAGCAATTTTTGCTAATTCCATTGGTCTACTTCTATCAACTTCGGGCATCTTGGAGAGTCAGTTACAACAGTGTATACTTCTCATTTGTTGATTACATATGCTAGGGTCCTCTTCACTTGTTGCTTAGGAGAGCTCCTATGATTCTGACCTTAGGTTGGATGTCTTCTCGTGTGTGTGTTGCTTCTCCAACTTTTGAATCTAGCAAGGAAGGTCTACCTTGCCCACTACCATGATACTAATCTTCAACTGGTTGTGTTTCCAACCACCATTTAAGGATTGGAAGATTGGTCTATGTCGTAATGATATATAAGGTTGAAAAGATGTTATTACATACCTTTTCATTTTTATTGGCAATTTATCTGAGAAGCTGAATGTGAACCACTGCAATTTGAATATCTTGTTAGGTATTTTGATCTTTCACCACTGCAATTAACTGTATTTAGTGCTTAGATTAGTTTCAGGTTCATCACTTATTGATTTCTAGTTTTTTAGAGCATCTTAAGCAGCTAATAGTTAATGCTGAAGTATTTCATGTCCTCCAATTCCAGGGAGGTATGCTCAAAGTCACTTTCTTGTATGGACCGTGGCGTCTGATCTACCTTTGTTATGGATTGACATTTAACGTACTTCATCTTCACTGTGTATGACACATATCGTAACTTCTATGGGCATGTCATTTGGATGATATGTAGTAGCCTTCATAAATAACCATCTAATGTCTGAAAAAACATGTCCATTGTGGGTGTAGTGTGAATGGTTGCCTTTTATAATTAATTGGTTATTTTAACTGTGAATGCTGCATATACTATGTTCTGAAAACAGTTATGATCAGCAAATCATACTTGTTGTACTAAGGGCCAGTATTGGACCA
This sequence comes from Ensete glaucum, assembly GCA_021527575.1. Classification (NCBI taxonomy): domain Eukaryota; kingdom Viridiplantae; phylum Streptophyta; class Magnoliopsida; order Zingiberales; family Musaceae; genus Ensete; species Ensete glaucum. The sequence goes on along the minus strand of CM038552.1, from coordinate 17,672,361 downwards.
TTTGTTCTAGTAAAGGTTGAGTATTATTTTATTATTATTATTTTTGGGTGATAGTGGGCAATAAACCTTTGGATGAACTGGTATGCTACCAGTCCAGTAGATTATGGGCCTAGAATTAAATTCTTGGTTCATGCATATACATTTGAAGACATATATATCAACTTCTGTTTGATGACTGTTAATTGTTCCGAGAATTTACTGAGGCTTAAAACTTCGCACATGTTATGTTTTGCAGGTTATTTTCAAGATTGTGGAAGATCATCCAAAAGATGTCAGCCAAGATTTAGAATACATCAGTATTGTCTTCGGTGATGAATCTTTGCCTCGCCTTTATGAGAATTCAAGGGTTTCGGCAGATCAACTCCCCGGTCAACCAGGTAAGAGTATTTTCTTTAGGATACTTTACTCAATTGCATGCTAAACCATTTTTGGTGTGGTTTTTTTTAAAAGGTATTGTGAAACGTACTGTGGCTCTTGGCCGATATCTGCAAAACCCTTTAGCTATGGTTGCTACGCTTTGTGGACCAGGGAAAGAGATACTATCTTGGAAACTTTGTCCCTTGGAGCATTTTCTTAATCCAGATGAAAAGTATGAGGTTGTTGAGCAGGTTATGGTTGATGCAACCAATCAAGTTGGTCTGGATATAAATCTAGCTGCAAGTCATGAATGGCTTTTTGCTCCTCTACAGTTCATTTCTGGTCTTGGGCCACGAAAAGCATCTGCTTTGCAAAGAGCATTTGTTAGGGCTGGATCCATTTTTAATCGGAAAGAGATACCCATGGGTAAGATTCTTAGAAAGAAAGTTTTCATTAACGCTGTTGGTTTTTTGCGTGTTCGCCGGAGTGGCGCAGCAGCTGCTAGTAGTCATATTATGGATCTTTTGGATGACACAAGAATTCATCCAGAATCATATGATCTGGCAAAGAATCTGGCCAAGGATGTCTATGCTGAGGACGTTCCAAATGATACAAATGATATGGATGATGATGTACAAGAGATGGCAATTGAACATGTTAGGGAAAGGCCTCATATGCTTAAAGTGCTTGACATCAATGAGTATGCCAAAAGCATTTTTAATCGGTATGGGACCAACAAAAGAGAGACTTTGTATGATATAAAGATGGAGCTTCTGCATGGATTTCAGGATTGGCGGACACCTTTTAAAGAACCAGGTGCAGAGGAGGAATTTGCTATGCTCTCTGGTGAAACGGATGATACCATTTCAGAAGGGAGAATTGTTCAGGTTACAGTGCGCCATGTACAAGAGTCTCGTATCATTTGTGCATTTGATTCTGGTTTGAAAGGGATGATATTCCCTGATGATTTCTCAGATGAAGGATATGATCATGAGAAGGTACGTGAGGGTGATATACTTACCTGCAAGATTAAGCATGTCAATAAGAATAGACTTGTGGTTTACTTGACATCCAAGGCTAGTGATTTAAGGAAAAGACCATTCAATATTCATAATCGTGATCCTTATTACCATGACGATGAGGCCAGTTTGCGGAGTAAGTTGGAGAAGGCTAGAAAGGACAAGGAACGTGCAAAGAAACATTTCAGGCCAAGGATGATTGTTCATCCCCGTTTTCAGAATTTGACAGCTGATGAAGCAATGGAGGTGTGTATAATTTATAAATGGCATCTAATAATTATTAACATCTCTACTTTGCTTAATGCTGTAATGCATTGAAATTAGGTCTTTAAACTTATGTATTGTGTACAGTACCTCTCTGATAAGGAACCTGGTGAAAGCATTATCCGGCCCAGTTCTAAAGGACCATCATTTTTAACATTGACATTAAAAGTTTTTGATGGAGTTTATGCTCATAAAGAGATAGTGGAGGGTGGAAAAGATCACAAAGATATCACAAGCTTGCTTCGTCTTGGAAAGACGCTAACAATAGACAAAGATACCTTTGAAGACCTTGATGAGGTCTGTACATAATTTTTAATCTTGTTTATACTTATATTTTTCTGAGTTTGCAGTTCTTTAGTTCTTTTCAGTCATGATAATACCTGAAGCATATTATGCTTTATGGTTGACAATTATTCTAATTTTTTTGTATATGCATATTGAAAATCCTAAATTTACCAATTTTGGATTGTTGAATGCGGCATCAAAATTAAAAAAAATCCGTGAGACATCATTTTTTTTATATAGTAATTTTTATTGTGTTGAAATTGTATTAGTCTTGCTAAATTCTGAAAGAGCAATGAACTAAATAATTTGATTGTCTTATTAATAAAAAATGACAGCTTAGGTTGCTCTAGTTGTTATAATTCTATTTCTTCAAGTAAGGAAGTGCTTAGACTTAGTATTTGCTAGTAATAAGCTGTAATATTTTACTCAAAGTTTTCATACCGGTCCGTACCGGTGTACTGACATTTTCTTGGTACTGGTAATAGGTGGTACGCACAGTGTGTATCATTTGGTATATTTAAATATATTATAATATTATCTAATATAATATTAAATATAGTATTAAATATTAATATATTAAAAAAGAAAATAAAGGGGCGATGTCGTCGAGGCAACATCGCCTCGATCTTTCTCCCCGCGCAGGGAGACGTTTTGTCTTCTTGCGTGGGCGAGGATGGCGCGTTTATTTCTTTCTTCTTCCCCTCTTATTCTTCTTTCTTCTTTTTCTCTTCTTCTTCTTCTTCCCTTTTTCTCCCTCAATCGATCGCCGATGGCCGAAATCAACTGCCGACAGACGATTTTGGTGGTACCACCTAGTAGCGGGCGGTTCGCATACCGGTAACCTAGCGGACTGGTACATACCACCCATATTGGGCGGTACAGATCAAAATTGCAATACTTGATTTTACCAACATTTAGGAGTTTCTCTCAGAACTTGGAGAAAAATATAAGATAATGCAATAGGAAGGTTATTGTTCTAATTTTGCTCCGTGATTCAAATGGTATCTTATTAGGTGCATTTTTATATCCAGATTGTTAGCAGCAAAGCTAAGACAGTACAAATGCTTTTCCAGGCTATAGCATATTTTTTTAAGAACTTCTCCATTCTTTCGTGTCAAGTTTCTAATTACTAAGAGTAGGTGCAAAATCAAAACTATCAGATTTCTTGACTTATGTATTTGGTTAGTAAGAAGCTGGTTTGCAAAAGCCTTCTCCAGCATCTAGTTTACTTTTTGGCATTTATATTTTCCTTTACATATTGCACAAGCTTGCTGTAACCTTTTGCCAGACTTAAAAGGTTTGGTCGTTTGTGAAATTTCTCAGTATCTTAATCAATTGATTAACTACATAATTACTTAAAGAAGGAAGGATAATTATATATCTTTTATTCTGTCAGTGAAAATTTAGGTGAGTCGAGATCTCTTTCTAATGGTATGTTGCTCTCCCACTTTCAGGTTATGGATAGATATGTTGATCCATTAGTCACTCAACTGAAAAACATGCTTTCTTACCGCAAATTCAGGAAAGGAACAAAGGCGGAACTTGATGACTTGCTAAGGGCAGAGAAGGCAGCAAATTCAATGAGGATAGTTTACTGTTTTGGGATTTCTCATGAACATCCAGGGACTTTCATTTTATCATATATTAGGAGTACAAATCCACATCATGAGTATATTGGATTATATCCGAAAGGTTTTAGGTTTCGGAAAAAGGATTTTGATGATATTGATCGCTTGGTGGCTTATTTTCAGAAGAACATAGACAAACCACCACCTGATGCTGGCCCATCGATACGGACACTTGCTGCAATGGTACCAATGAAAAGCCCTGCATGGGTCTCCTCTAGCGGGGGATATGTTGGCAGTGCTTCAGCAGGCAGTAATGATGGCTGGAGAGGTGATCGAGAAAGATCTTCCACCCCAGGTTCAAGAACTGGTATGTGATAAATATTATAATTCATGAAATGTGTTATTTTAAAATTGAGTTACGCTGTTTATTACACATTTTACCAGTTAGTGTAGTTGCTTCTGATTTAGTATCACCATTTGTCACTAACCAATGCTTTTGGAAACTGAAACTTCTTCCTGATTCATTTGAATAAACTTTATTTGTCCTTTCGAGATTTTTGGGATTCTGAAGAGGCAAAATGATTATTATTAGTGATACTAGAGGGAAATCTAAAATTTTTTAATAAAAAATATAAATAAATATTTAAATACTGTCAACCTAAGATGTGACTCTTTATATTATCTCAATCATGGAAAAAGATCTATGTAGCTGTACTTCCAGATTTTGTTATTTGTTCCCAGATAGTTCAGCTATATTTGATAATAGTTTGTTTGTTTGCGTACTACAAAAGGATTGTCTTCTTGTAGCATGGGTGTGCCTATATCTTTTTAGCATGTTACACCATGTTGTCCTGACTGGTAGGGCTATACTCAGTTCATTTTGGTTCTATTTGATGAGTTTCTTAATCAGTCATGTTTTATTTGCCTTGAACCAAATCTGATCCCAAGAAGAGCAAAAGCCAAAGTTTGAACCAAATCAAGTTTCTTGGTTCAGTTAGGCCCAGTTCGTTTTTAATGATCAAATAAATAAATAAATAAATACTTGTTAATTTTAAAGAAGGTGGATTCTCCCATTGCTGGTCACAAACAGCTGTCTTTTCATAAAAAAATTCCGTCTACTTTAACTTTGAATAGTCGCCATACCTAAGAATTGCTTTACCTAATCTGGTCCTAGGAAGAACCAATGCTAATGTTTCAACTGAGTCAAGTTTCTTGGTTCAGTTAGGTCTAATGATAAAATAAATGAATAAATACTTGACTTATTGCCTTTAAAGCAGGTGAATTGTCCCATAGCTGGCCGCAAACAGCTGTCTTTTTAATTTTTATCAAAAGATCATCATACTGTACCACTCGGTATGGGCGATTTGTACTGGTCTGATAGAGGACCGGTATGCGTGGTACAGCTCGGTATCTTAATATACCATGTGTTGGTATGCTTGGTACAGCTCGGTACTGAGCTGATTGGTGCACTGATACAGTATGGTATTTAGAACCTTGCTTTTAACTTTATAGTTGAGTCTCCATGCCATAATTACAGAACTCTGCTTCCTAACTAGAATTGCTTTACCATGAGAAATGGAGGTTGCCATAACTGGACATTTTATAGTCTCCTTGTATCGATAGCTTAGAGACACTGATCCACTGCCACTGTGGATTATAATAGCTGCATTCTCTCAATCCTATTCTTAGAATCTGTGTTAGACTTCTATAAGAGAATCTTGCAGTTTCCATTTTACAATAGCCAGAGCCAAGATCTGGAATCCTTCAATTAGAATTCAGGAAGAATTTATAGTATTTGCTGGTAGTTTCATAAAACTGATTACCCTATCCCAAATGTATTATTTTATATTGATTTATGATTCAATTGAATATTGGCCTAACAGATACTTTAATTTGCTTTGAGAAGCCTCTGTAGGAAACAAATGACAAATAGTTGGTTATTTTCATATTGAACCAATGTTTCAATTATTATTATTCAGCATATGAAGATTCGTTATATCTGTTTTTAATGGGTTTCATTAACATAGGTCTGTAATGATGTATTGACCTACATCAGCTTGAAAATCAAGAAACGAGTTCTGGTATCAATATTGCAAATACTGGTTGAGAATATTTTGCAATGTGGCTCTCCACCATACCTCTACAATTCGTTGCAGGTGTAATATTTCAGCAGTAGGACTCAAAAGAATTGTTACGTTGTTTGTCCTAGATCTTCTGCCCTGAAGAGGGTAATGCACTTGACTTTTCAGTCATAATTGACACCAACCTCTTGTCTTGTTACCTCGAATCCTTTTCGAATGCCACTCCGACCAACAACTTTGCATCTTATTATTAGTGCATGTTTGGATGTACTAATTTGACAAAGTTTATTTGATTTAGATAAAACTTAGAGTCATCTTTCCATAACATTATGGTTAGTGATGCATCTTGCAAGTTAATTTTCATCATAAAAAGTATGCCTGGTTGCTGCCAGCATTTGTTTGCACATTCTTACCCTGTTTGCTTTTGCAAGCAGGTGACAGGTTTGACTCTAGGAACACTGGCGGTCGAGATGTTCATCCGAGTGGTCTTCTTTGTCCAGGTCGAGGTCGTGGGCATGGCAGAGGAAATAATTTTGGTTCCGAGGACTCTGATTCTGATTATGGTTCTGCAAAATGGGGTTCGAATGAAAACGATGGCTTGAGCGCATTTCCAGGTGCCAAGGTTCAGAATTCCCCTGGAAGAGATCCTTGGGGCTGGGGCAGTGCAGGCAGTGGTGGTGGCCAGGGTGGGGTCAGCACTGGAGGTGGTAATGATGGTGGGGATTGGGGAAGTGGCTACCCCACTGATAAGGGTGGTGACAAGTGGGGTGGAAGTGGCATCAAGGGGGCTTGGAGTGAAGGTGGCAGTGGAGGTAGTAGCTGGGGAACAGGAGGCAATGTTGGTGGTGGCAGTGGTAGTAGTGCTGCTCCTGGCTGGGGTGGTAATGCAAGTGGTGGTTGGGGTGGAGGCTCTAGCTTTGGTGGCAGGCCTGGTGGTGGCTTGAGTGAGGAGGAATTAGCAAATCCCAATAAATCAGGTGGTGGTTTGGCTGCTGGATTTGATGCTCCAAGCACAGGATGGAGTGATTCTAGGAGATCAATACCGGCTCAACCTGATACGGGAAATGGATGGTCTCGAGGTTGGTAATCTTGAAGAGTCCTGCAATTTTAGTTATGTCCAACCCTGTTGGAAGTGTTTAAAGTTACAATGTGCTAATGTACAAATTCTGTTATTTATTTATTTATTTATTTATTTTGGGACTGGAGCAATGGAACAGTATAACCATCTTTCTCTCTCCTCGTCCGTCTATCAATATTGTCATTAGGTTGGTTGTATATTGGTCCATTGGGGTTAAATGGGTACTGGACTCTTTCAGATTCAACTGAAAGTTATTTTATATTTGGTGTAGTTGAGCTTAAATAGAACCATCATGTTACCTTTGACGATCACATCCAGTGATGCCTTCTTTGTTCGAATCAGAATGGTGTTTTGAACAATTGATACATCACATTAAAAAAAAAAAAAAACAAGTTGGTCTTGACTGCAAACTGTCGACAACTTTTGTTACTGTTCATGTGATTGGGTTTTCATCATACTTAATATGAAATACTTGTTATTGGCATCAGTAATTGCTGTTGTTTAAGCGTGGGTCTGCCACATCATCAAATGACCCACTGCCATGTTTGCAAGGACCATCAAGCCCAATTAGCCTTACCCAAATCCAAGTACATCTCAATCTTGGTTGAATCTTCTTATTTGACTCATTCTGGTATGAACTAAGTTTGACTTGAACCCCCTAATTCAGGTTTCTCCTCCGCTTCCACGTACTGATCTCCCTTTTGTGCTCCCCCTCCCCTTCTCAACTTCTCTATCTTCTCCTCCTCCTCCTCCTCCTCCCTCTCTTCTTACTTTTTTCTCATATTCATATTTCAAATAAGTATCCTTGTTAGTTTAGTAATGAGAACAACTAAATAGAGAGTTATAGTGTTTTTGACTAGGATTCATTGTTTTTTTAAAGTACTGTAACCTTATTCAAAAATATTATAATTGAGGAATTGAGCCAGTTCAATCCAAGGATCGATCCAAATCAATAATCGATTTACTCTTGCTAGATGTATTCTAGGAAACATGACAAACAGAAGTGCTGATTAAGAAATTTGAAAAGTCGGGCACCTCTTGTGAAAAGAAAAAAAAAAACAAAGAAACTTTATATGGGATTCATCCTTTTTTTTTTTTAATAATTGTAGATAATTAACTATTATATTTGACATGCTTTTAGGTAGCTATACGAATGAGTATAATTCAATTCATTTTCGAGTATAATGAACTTCTACTAAACCATCTCAAATCTTCAAACCAGTATATTAGTTAATTTTGAAGCAGAATGACATTAATTTCGGTTAATCATATCAAAATTTACAATTCTTCTAGAATATGGTTCTAACAAGGATTACATTGATTTTTAATTTTATAATACATTTAGGATCATTTTGTATAAAAAAACGATATATGTTTAGATATGTCATTTGAATAAGTATATTTTAGTTTTATTTTTGAGTATAACAAGGACTTTTCTGGATAAATTGTGAGGAGATGAAGGAGGAAGTCTGCATAAATTGTGAAGATGTGAAGGAGCAGGGCCAGGTATATTATGTATGACAAGGAGACAGGACGGGGGAGAGGTGGAGAGAAGGGTTTAGGAAATTTTGAACTAGTTCATTGATGAACTAGTTAGTTCATTATTCTAAATTGATTTAAAAAAATTATGAGTGAAAATTTGATATTTATAAAAAAGACACCCCCTAGATAAAAACAATTATGATAGATATCATCAGAATAAAAAAGATTATGACGAGTGAAGAAAAAAGAGGAGGAGGTGACAAAGGCAAAGTTGCAGTTAGAGGAGGATGGGGAGGTGGTTGAGGGTTAAGTTTTAGGACAATTCTGAATCGACTCATTGATTCGAACCTAAATAGATTCAAAAAATTTATGATAGAAAATTTGATATAAATATAAATATATAAAAAGGGTTCAACCCCATATATATACTGTGATGAGGGATGATTGGCATGCGGTGAAAAAGATCACGATAATCTTTATTTGGTATATTGCACATTTTGTAAATTGAAATACGTTGGAGACTCCCATGAAAAGACTGCCAATTGCCCGTTTTTAAAATTGAATACGTTAGAAACTCCCAAGCAAAGAGTCTTGCATGTATCATATATATTATTTTATGTACAAACTTGTTCTAATTGACAATTCCACGTGTAAGCAAGGAAAAGATTTTTGCAATTAATTTGTAATTTAAGGTATGCATCGATCGTTTACGAGCAACATGTGGTCGGCTAATATATTTGTGAAAACATGACCCTGCCTGAGGATTTAAACTGACAACTTTTGACCTTGATACCATCTTATATTTTCATCAATGTCAGCGCATCCAAAGGTTTAAACTAGTAGATGAGGTATTATCGTAATTTATTTTTTAATAAAATCTCTACTATGACGGCAAATCTCTATCTCACCATCCAAAAATCAAAATATATTTGGAGGAGGAAAGTATTATTTGATCGATCGACATTTTAACTGCAATGTTCATTGGTGTCGTCAATCTAAGATGTTGAGTTTGATCGGATTTGGCCCGTCCCGAAAGAACCGCTAGATCAGAGGGGATCTCACCTGATGCAAATGGGTGATTCTAAATCATTAAGACCTTGTCAAACAAAGTGCCAAGGAGGTCTGCTCAATAATGTTCAAGTCAGATAATAATCTGACGTGGAAAAAAAAAATGAATTTTGAAATAGCTTTCATGTTGTGCATGCAGAGAAGACTGCCTAACCCTAACAGTTAGGGAGGATTTATCATTCGCTATGTTAGAAGAATATTGGTGGATGCACTATTTATTGATGTGAAACATTGCGTCCATCACAGTAAATTCTTTTATTTTCTATATCTTCTTTAAGGTATTACTTACTTTGTGTATCTCTCATTTTCTTAATCGTATGGGCCTCCTATCGATTGAGAAAAAAAGAAAAAAATCTATTTAAATAAATACATTTTATTAAATAAATATATTTTCTTGATCATATTTTGCCTATCAAATAAATAGGCGTACAAGTCATTAGTGTCCCATTTGATATGCTCACCGAGATATGTATCCTCTAAGCACAAGCGATATTTTCTATCTGTTTCTTTAATATTTTGCCTATTAAAGATGATAATTTTCCTTTATAAGGTATGCATTTACCGAAAAACATTTGCTTGTATATTGAGAGTGCAAATTGACTTCAGAAGACAAAAAAAGGTCTTTACAAAAGTTTTTTATTTGATTTGGAAGACTAAGTACTTTATTTGATTTTGCAAAGTTACATTTACTAAAATGTACAAGGTTCGCTAACTAATAAACATTTTGTGGATTTGGCCCTCTTTAATTTTTTTTTTTCTTTTTAGGCTAAATCGTAGAAATATTTTCAAATCGATTTCTAAATCGTTTCAATATCTAAGATGTGACCTTTTATACTTTGTGGTATTTTGTATGTTTTCTTTTTTTTTTTTCTTCTCATTTATCTTAATAGGATTGTTCGTACATGTGTTATGAATTTAATCTTTCCATCCCCTTTCGAGCAGTAAGTAAATAGGAATTTTAGTCCTGCAGAAACTTAACACTCATGGATCTCTTAATTTGCAGTATAACACTGGAGGTGTTGATTTCCTTCTTAGGACAGGTGAGATAGGGGATGCAGCCTTGTTGGATACGAAACACACCTGCAGGACGGAGGAGCTTATGACGATCGAACTTGGACTAGAGGACAGCATAACCCACGTAGAAGTTGAATCTAATTCTGAGCTTGTAATTAAAATCCTCCACAAAGAGGATTGTCCTCCTTGAACTATTTTGAGCTTTGCAATTTTGTTTTCAGAAACTTTTTTTGTTTGTGTTTTTAGGGAGAAAAACTTAAAAGTGCCAACTAGCACATTTTACGACATCCACTAAATCCTCTAGTATCTGGAGGGGGGTCTTGGCCACTAAAATACTTGGACATAGAATTCTTTATGACCATAAAATACAAGAACCAATTATGTTGTGTCGAGATTTATCTAATTACAAGTTCACAAAAAAAATTAACAATACATAATTAAGTGGCTTGTTAGTTCATGCAACATAAATAAAATTATAAAAAAAAACCCCAAACCAATATACATTTGTGGTAGACAAATATAACAAATATTCTATGATTCATTTTTCATTAAATGTGAGAACAAATCATTTTATCAAGTTTCACAAATATTTTGAAAAATGTTCCACATTGAAAATGTTTATGGGTATAAAGTTGTTAATATTATTTTTGATGGATTTACTAAGCACAACTTCTTTATTTTAAGCATTCTTAAATATATCCTACCTCAAAGTATTTGAATATTTTATGTTTAAGATTATATTAAAAATTCATATACTCGATTTTAGGAAAACTATGGTTGTAAAAGGGATTATTCATATATCTATTTTCATAGCATGAGAAATATTTTTATGATGAAATAAATGATACTTATAACATGAAAAAATTATCACTCAAGGTCAATGATTTAGGATGAGTATAGTGATACTTTGTTTCCTATTTTTCTTTTTGCTAAAAACAAAAGAGGGAAGTATCTTAATAATGATTTAAATTCCTCATGTTTTACTTGAGTTTTTCATACTGTCTTTCTTGATAGCTTACTTGTAATTTTGAGTCTTTTTGTCTATTTTATGAGTTTTCAGAAAGTAAATATTATATTTCGAAACTCATTAAAATGACTTACCATGATCTTAATATGGATAACCTACTCCTTTTATGTCTTACTTGAGTTGGCTATTTCTACCTTATTGATATCTTACATGCCTTATCATAAAGTATCTTCATGATCTTAATATGGATGACCTCCTCCTTTATATCCTACTTGAGTTTGACTATTTCGACTTTATTGATATCATGCAATATGGAGTCATGTGACTTGCTTCATGAGTCTTTTAGAAATACCATATTTGGAAACATGAAAATGACTTATCACATGTTGACATAAAAGTTCAAAAATTTTCATTAGTTTGTGTGCTCCTCTTTTTGCTAATGCTAAAGGGGAAAAGATATCCCAAGACTTATGATTTATGAATCTTTGTGTTCATGACTAATGTTAGATTTTATGACTTACCTTACTAATGTTTTTCTTGATTTTATGATTTTAATGACTTATGGTTTATGAGTTATGATTCTCTTGAATTTATAGTGCTCATGACTTGTAATGCATGACTTATCTCTCCCAGACCATTTTGATATTCATTACTTAATACTTATGACTTCTTCATTGTTAATTTGTATTTGATAACTTAATATTTAAATCTATCATATATTATAATATTAAAATAATTTTTATTTTCACACAATTGAATCACTGATTTATTCCTTCTTTTTTTGATAACAAAGGAAGTGAAGATACATCACTAAATGTAATAACAAACAAATTATATGATCTTTAAAAATACTTTCAAAATTATGTTTAAGTTATGTTTCACTTAATAGTATCTTGTACTTGATATAATTTGAGACTCATCATATCATTGAAACAAATGTCATATTTTATAGCATATAAATAGGGAAATTCTTGTTTAGACCCATCCTTATATTATAATATCATAATTGTAAACCTTTTGTCATTATGATTCTTGTCAAACTATGTTTCAATGATTTTTCTTTTTTTTTTGACTTGATGCATTTTGATGCTCATGAGTCTTGTTAGGTCTTCGACATCATTTGGTTATCTTCATAAAAAAAGGGAGAGATTGTTAAATTTCAAATTTTGATGATGAAATCAATTAATGAGTTTGATGAGCTAATGTGCTTTTGAGATAAGTGATACAAGAAATACTTTAATCATGAACTCGGACCATCAAATGTCTAAATGTTGAGCTAAAGAGTCTGACGCTGTGTTAGAAGATTATCGTATCGAAATTAGATATTAAGCCGAAAGATTGGTCGATGTGTCGAAGATCGGACTATGCTATAGGTTTGGGCATCGTGCTGGAAGGATTAGATATTATGCTGGAAGATTGAATATTATGAGAAGTCGACATGATAGAGGAATAAGTGATATGCTAAAGGATAGGATGATTTGCTAAAGATTCAAACAAAGTGACATACTTTATGAGTGGACGTGCCGAAAGCTTCGAAGATGTGCCCAATGAGTGGTTCTGAGTAAGATCTTGATCATGGTCATTTTAGATCGGTATTGGGATGAAAAGAGTCAACTAATCATTAAAGCCATTGGGCTTAAAGCAAGTCTAAATTGAAACCATCATAAGTCTAAACCAATTGCTTAAACTAGGCTTGGGTGGTGGTACCACCAAGCCCAAGCTTTAGTATTGCTTTAGTCACTCGACAATCACTTTTCAATGCTATCAGTTTTGTTGTCAAATTTTATGATGATATGACCATCAAAGTCTAAATTTGTAGTTCATCAGAAGTTACAATGGTTGTACCACACAGCGCTAATTGTAGTACCATCCGTACCTAAAATTTTAGAGATTTAAAATTTTAGCTCCACTTTTTTGGGATCTATAAATACTTTACTCAAGCTTGATTGATGGGGCATCTATTGCTAAGTTTGTAAAATATTATAGCTCTCTGTTTGAGCATTGTTCGAGTCTCTTCCTCCTCCTCGAGTTTACTTATGATACTAAGTTGTAGGAGATGAGAGGTCTTTTATAAAAGAGTGAGTATGAAGGTTCTCTCATAAATCCGAAAAATGTGAAAGCTTTTAAAGAGTTATTGATCTTAACTCATTGGAAATAAGATTGGTTGTGAAAGCTAGTGACATCGATAGAAGAAGAATCAAAAGTAGACGTAAGTCGAGAAGATCATACTACTATAAATTAATTTAATTCCTTTCCCTGTGAATTTTATTATTGATTGCTCATTTATTATCATTTAATCTGACACACTTAATACTTGATTAATCATGTTTTTGATACATATTATTTTCTCGATCAAATATTAAAATTAGTTAAAAATACTGTAACACTAATTCATCCCATCTTAGTGCTATTAAGATCTCAACATGCAGTAGCTCATCAACAAGTATGAAAACAGTGGTCTTCCTTAATAGCGTATGGTGGAGCGCAAAATTAAGCTTATCTCCGATGCTTAGAATGGATCAAAGTTCAATCATTGAGAATGAAGAAATCTAGAGATAAATTACTGAGCTTATTGAGAGCAACATCATTCAAAAGTAGTTCCCCTTATGGATCCCCAGTGATGATGGTGCGTATGTACATTGACTATTATGCCTTGAATAAGATCATTGTGAAAAACTAATACTTATCTTGGATCAATGATTTATTAGACCACAACCTACTATGGTCTTCTCAAAGCTAAATCTAAGATTTTCAAATTCAAATCCAAGAAGAAGACACATGGAAAATAACTTTCAAGATAAGGGCTATTTAAGTGGCTGGTAGTAATAACTTTCATCTTATTTGATGTATCGGCTAATGAGAAATCTCAGATTGAGCATCATATGTGTAGCAAAAAATAAAACCATAAATTAGATTTTTTAAAAAATATTAAGTCGTCGTGCAAGGATTAATACTTGAGAAACCACAAAACCGAATAATTCAACACAACATATATTAGATGTGATACCTAGAGAGATAGTATATCTTCGTAAAATCTCAGATCCAAAGGAGAGGATGTTAGGATCGTAATGGCACTAAGAGGGGGGCGTGAATTAGTATTATAGCAAATTTAATATATTTTAAAAGTTTGATCGATAAATTCGTATCAGAAATGCAACTAGCAAAAAAAGCGAATAAGGTTGCGAGTAAGTAAATCAGTATACAACAAAAATAAGGCAAGAGAAAGAATGAAAATCGATTTATAATAGTTTGGTTATCCCAACCTACATCACTCCTAATTTTTCTTCCTTCGAAGCCACCGACTTTTATTACCGATCTTATTTTCAATTGGTGAAAATCAACTGCCTTTGTTACAACTCTTCTCCTTTTAACAGGCTCGGGAGAAAATTTTCACACTCACTCTTTTACAAGAGACCTCACACCTCCTACAACTTAGAATTGCTTCTGAACTCAAGAAGGAGAAAGAGACTAAAGCTAATGCTCAAAGAGAGAGAGCTACAACCCTTATAAATTTCACTACTTTCTTGCTCCAATTCAAGCCTTGGTGGGGGTATTTTTAGTCTTAAATTACTTCAAAATAGAGCCAGAAAATTCAAATCACTGAAAATTTCAAGATTTGGATGATCTTGCAGTCGCAACTTTTGATGCCACAATTTTGAACTTTTGGGCAGTACTACCATAATAAAATTTAAATTCTGGATAGTACTACTACCATCTCAGGTGGTACCATTGCTTACATAGGCGTTACCACCAATGATTGTATTGATAGGCAAAAAATAATGGTTGTCGACTGTCTAGGTGGTACCACCACCCAGGCTTGCTCAAGGCCACTGATTTGACCTTCTAATGAGCCCAACTCGATCCGATTCAAGCACTATAAATTTCTCGATTTTATAGTTTGAGCCTAATACCAACTCCATTTTATCCCAAAAGACCTCGATCAAGACATAAACAATCAAACCACACTTCTGGCATAATCACAAAGCTTTCAGCACATTGTCCAGCATTCCATCATATCATCCGATTATCCGATATTTCGTTTGAACCTCCGACGCATCGTCCTTTCCTTTAGCATATTACTCGATCTATCGACATGTTAACATTCTCACAACATCTTTTTTGGTGCAATACTTGATCCTTCCAACATGATGCCCGAACTCATGGCACAAATTCTAATCTTTGGCACATCAACTAATCATCCGACTCGACATCTAATTTCTGAAAACATCATAATATTTTCACATCATCAAAGAGTATAGTCTACTTCTCCTTGTTTAACATAGTTACCATGTCATCATACAGTTACCATTACTTCTCCCCCTTTGTCATCAACAAAAGGAAAAGAAGAATATCATAATATCATGGTGTCTTCATTTGTATTCATGTGTCAATTGTACAACTACTTTGATATCACATGAAAGATATTAATATCGAAGGTAAGTTCATGAGAGATCAATTGATGATGGGGTATATAAGTCATGAATACAAAGGAATCATATGAAATAAATCTTACATCAAAAAATCAAGATAATGATCTTTAAAATGTATCTCTTTCAAATGTCTCTCTCCCTATACAAGTCATGTATCTCTTTTAAAATCTTACATCAAGAAATAAATAAATATTTCAAAATTTTCAAAACATAAATCCTATAGTTATGAATACTTTCAAATGTATCTCTCACTACTTAATATTTGTTTCCTCTCTCTCTCTCTCTAATTGATTTTTGGATACTCAATCTTTGATTCTTAGACTCTTTGATACACTTGACTCATATATTTTACTTTTATATATTTATAAAAGAAAAAAAAATGATATGATATTTGTGATCATCTTCTTCTCATTTTATAAAGGGGGAGAATTGGAATAAAATTCTCTCTTTATATGATGAATCTTTATGATAAATGTGTTGAAATATGTATTGAATACTTAATGTTTAAATATGTGATAAATATTTTTTATTTTTATTAATAACAAAGAGGGAGAAATGATATGATATAATGATATAATTTGAAATGTGATGAACATTTATTTTGAACATTTGTTTAGAAATGGTATGTTAAATATTTTTTCTTTTTGTTGATGACAAATGGAGAGAAATAATATACTGATAACAAATGATAAATGTTAATGTTCAAATATAAGTTAGATATTTCTCCTTTTTTGTTGATGAGAAAGGAGGAGAAATGATATAATTGATCGACAAAAGGGAAAGAAATGTTTTGAGATCATTGAAATGCTTGAAATGGATGTTGCATCATGATTGATGACCTGGGAGGTGGTACTTGGGACGTGGTACCACTAATTCCAAGTGGTGGTACCACCTGAGTCACCCGAGAAGTACAAATAGTGCTTCCTAGTGCTGCTAATGGTGATACCACCTATGTAGGTGATAGGATGCCTAGGGCAGCAGTGGTAACACACATAATTGAAAAATTATGATGGTGGTATCACTCGAAGGTCCAAAATTGTGATGTCAAAAATCATCACGATAGTATCACTATGTGTTAGTAGTATTCCTACTTGTATCCTAAAATTTTAGGAATTTAAATTTTTTTACTATATTTTTAAAACCTCTTGAGGCCTATAAATACCCCATTAAAGTTTGGTTGATGGAACATTAAATTCTAAGTTGGTGAAGGGTTGTAGCTCTCTCTTTGAGTATTGTTTGTGCCTCTTTTTCCATGAGTGTAGTTGTAAGAGGTGAGAGATCTTAGAAAAAGGTGAACGTGGAGACTCTCATTCGAAAAAAGATCGATAGTAAAAGTCGGTGGCATCGACGGAAGAGAAATCGTAAGTGGACATAGGCTGATAAGACCAAACCACTATAAATGAATTTGCATTCCTACTCTTACTTTTGATTTGTTGTTACTTATTCACAACTTTTACTTAGGTTAGTCACATATTTTATATAGATTTATCGATCTAGCTTTAAAATGGTTAAAATTTGTATAGCACTCATTCACCGTTTTCTTTACGAGACTCAACTTTCTTTTGAACAGTTGATTCCTCTAAAGAACTGGTTACTGGTTCTTCTCGGAATTGCTTCTTAACACGAGTCGCGCATGATGTTTTTGGGCAATTATACAAGTCGACGGTGTCAGATTTATCGTCTACAAACCTAGGTCTCTCTCTGTGCTTGGAAACTCTAATAAGGTGTGGTGCGACGAACTCAAACATTCCTTTCAACTCAGATCCTTATCTTGGTGGTTGTTCCCCAGCAGAAGATCCTGGCGCAGAAGTAGTAAAATCTTTTAGTTATGAAGAGAATCTTGCATGAAAAGATGTCCTGTTTTTTGCCTAGAGTAAGTCCTGTTTTCGTTTCTTTGCTAATTAAATCAAATTCTTACTTTCGAGTTGAATTCCTAGTTGTAGAATCCGTTTGTCGACTGGAAAGGCCAGTAGTTGAATTGAATGACCTTCCACCACACCTGCACTCGAACTAGAATTTCAAAAACATACTGAATTAACCAGCAAACACGACATCTAATCCAGTATACTTAACTCGAACAACCTCTTCTCTTGATACAGTTTGATTAGGGCCCCCTCACTTTTAGACTTATATGTGGGCTTGAGAAAAGAGAAGAGGCTTCAGGCTTCTCTATATGATTAAACAAGAACTACTAACGCTAGGAACTCTTATAGGCACATCCCAACCTCTACTTGAAGTTCTGAATTTGAGTAAATATATCTCTTGTCGAGCACTTCTTGCACTTGGTATAGATCCCTGTAAAGACTCACTGCTTACTTTACTCTCAGGCGAACAACTTCTTTATCAGTTTCTACTTGCTTTAGCCTCTGATTCTGGAATAGACTTTCATCTTCTCTGACCTCTCCTTCCTATAATGTAAGTTTGTAACGAGGACAGTTATAGCTCTTGCTTGACTTCCCCCTGCCTATACCTTCAGAACTACGATTGACTCCTCTTCCTAGTTGCAAGAGAAGGATCGGTTGCTTGAAAGGAAGCCGCAAGACATTCTTCAAGTGAAAAAGAGTTCGGGTGCTAAGTTGTTTACAAGAGAGGTTATTGATTGGCTGGCTTGCTCCTCTAGTGGTTGGAGGGAGTGCTTTTTACCACCCGCTAAGTACTAAATACGAGTCTTTCAATTCGACAAAAGAAACGTATGGGTGAAGGATAGTAAGTGATAGAGTTAATCGAGGCTGGACAATTAGACTGGATACTCTATGAGTGACTTTACGTAGATCCCAACTGTAGTTGTAAGAGAAAGGAGAATGTAAATCCAACCTTTATCACCGCTCCCTTACAAAGCTCAATGAATTAAGAGAATAAGAATCAGTAAATTCAGGATTATAAGCAGTAGAAAAGTCATCTATAAGTGATGAAGCGGGAAGTACGAGTTTCCAGTTACGTTCAAGTTGAAAGATCAGGTGAAAGAAGATGGAGCAGCTGCATCAATTAATTCTGAAGCGCTAAAAGTCCTGAAACAAAAGAATTAGCCAGAGGATATTATACAATTTGGTAACCAACCATGTTCTCAATTCAATTATTCAATTCTTACTTTGTAGGTGAGGAAGCAGGAGATAGATAGTACTGATTTTGAAGCCAAGCCATACTATAAGTCGGAAGCAAGAGGAGAGAGATGATTCGATAACAACGCTTATGAGATATCTCCTTTGTGCCTTGAGTGGGTCTTTTTTTAATTTTCAATTGAATGCATTTATCTTCTATTTGTTTAAGATAGAGACGAGGAACAAAAGTGATACTTTATTCATTGTTATAATGCCTATTTATATAGGGTTGAGGGAGGATTTTCCTCAATTGAAACGAGATCTTCTCGTGCAGTTACAGAAGTAAAACTGTTCATCTAACATGCCCCCGCAAGATCGAGCTTCTATCAAGGACGTCGATCTTAAATCGATGCAAGAGAAAGAGTTTACGAGTCAGAGTCTTCGTGAGGGAGTTTGCAAGTTGATCGACCGTGTGGACATGAGAAACACGAAGCTGCTAGCGGATGACTTGAACGCGCACAAAATAAAAATCAATAGCAATATGCTTCATGTGGGAGTGAAAGACTGGATTAGTACAAAGATAGGTAGCACCAAGGTTGTCACAATAAATAACAGGTGTAGAAGCAAAGTGAATGTGAAGCTCTGTAAGTAAGTTAGTAATCCAATTAAGTTCGGTAGTAGCGGTGGCAATAGCATAATATTTCACTTCAGTAGTAGACCGAGCAACTGTCTTTTATTTCTTAGAACTCCAACTAATCGGATTAGCACCAAGAAAAGTAATATACCTTGATGTAGAAATTCTATCATCAACATTACCAGCCCAGTCTGCATCGGCAAAGGTATGAAGTCGAGAGGGAGAGTGCTTGCGAAGGAAACTGCCATGATCGATGGTCCCTTTAAGATAACGTAAAATACGTTTGATAGCAGTCTAGTGTAGAGTAGATAGTTGGTGCATAAACTGGGATAACTTAGTAACTGCAAAGGAGACATCTGGATGGGTAAGAGCGAGATATTATAAGGAGCCAACTACCTGTCGATACTGAGTAGAATCTGTAGCAGGAGTGCCATCACATAATTTCAGTGATTCATTAGCAGATAGAGGAGTGGTGACCTCGTTTGCATCTTGCATATTTATCTTTAATAATAAATCCTGGATGTATTTTCTCTGGGAAAGGAAGAGGCCAAAGGATGTAAACGTAGCTTCGACACCGAGAAAATAACCTAGGTTACTAAGATCTTAAGAGAGAATCAGGCAATCAATTGCGTGATAAATGCCTGAACTTCCATAGGATTGTCACCTATGACAATAATATCGTCGACATAGACGAGAAGATAGATGATGCCCCCATATTGATGACATAAAAATAGGGAGACATCAGACTTGGAGTTGATGAAGCCAACTGACGACAAGTAGTGACCAAGCTCAGTATACCAAGCTCGTGGAGCTTGAGGGAGTCCATAAATGGCCTTATGAAGTTTGCAGATATGCTGTGGATACTGAAGATGTATAAATCCTAGAGGTTGCTCCATGAAGACATCATCAGTGAGAGTCCCTTGTAAAAATACATTGTTAATATCCAATTGGCGTAAGCACCAGCCATTGGAGATTGCTAGACTTAGGATAATCCAGATTGTAGTGGGCTTTACGACAGGACTGAATGTCTCAGTATAGTCAATACCAAGTCGTTGATGAAATCCTTTGGCCACAAGTTGTGCTTTATAATGAGCAACCAAGCCATCAGGATGTCGCTTAATTCGAAAGACCCACTTACACCCGATAATATTTTGTGTGGAGTTAGAAGGAGTAAGGGTCCATGTAGTATTATGAAGAAGAGCATCATTCTCATCACACGTGGCTGTACGCCAATGTGGAGATTTGTTGGCTTGAGAAAAAGAAGTTGGTTCAACATAATTGAAGGATGACTTAGTGCTAGTATATAAGTCAAGAACCTGATGTGGTTTAAAGACACCGCTCTTAGAGAGAGTTTACATAGGATGTCGGGAGGCTGTAATAGGGTTGGAGGGTAAAGAAAGAGGATTATTACTGTTTGAGTCAGGCTGACGAACTACAGAGATTTCCTGACGAGGTGAAGATAAAGAATACGGTTCCAGAGCCAATTGTATAGGAAGAGGTGGAGCCGGAGGTGAGGAGAGAGAAGACTACGGAACATAAGTAACAAGAGAATATGGATCCAACGGAGATGCAAGAAGATGAAAATGTGTTGTAAGAATCCAATGGGATGACAGAATGCTTGTGATCCCGAAAGGAAAAGACAGACTCTACAAAAGTGACATGCTTGGAAATAAAGATTTTAGCAGTGTGAGAGTCATAACAACGGTATGTATTATGTTCTAGAGAGTATCCAATAAAAATGCAAGGGTGAGAACGAGATTGCAGTTTGTGAGAATTGTAGGGATGTAACCATGGATAACATAGATAACCAAATACTTTTAATGTCTACAGATTAGGGTGTTTGTGAAACAACTTTTCAAATAGTGACTGATATTGTAGAATTGGAGTAGGCATACGATTAATAAGGTAGATAGCAGTTTGAAATACTACAGACCAAAAAGTGGATGGCATGGAAGCCTGATGAAGCAACGTCAGGCTCGTTTCGATAACATGTCGATGTTTACATTCAACAGAACCAACCAGTTGAAAAGTGTATGGAGGGGATTTGCGATGTTAAATACCGCAAGCGAACAACTGGGATGAAAGGGCTTGATATTCACCCCCACCATCAGAATAGATAGTTTTAGTGAAAATTTGAAAGTAATTCTTGACTAAGTTCTTAAAGTTGGAGAAGACAGTAGTGACGTCAGACTTCTGACGAAGAGGATATAGTCATGTATACTTTGTAAAGTAGTCTACAAAGATAATATAAAATCTAAACTTATCAAAGAAGACAACTGATGCAGGACTCCAAACATCAGTATAAACAACCTCAAATGGTTTAGAGCAGGAAATAGAAGATGCACCAAAAGATCATTGATGATTCTTATTGCTAAGACAAGCATCACAATGAGTAATGATATTACTAGATTTAAAAATAGGAATAGAACAACTAGAAAATAATTTTTGTTGAATAGAGGTCGAGGGATGATCAAGACGATGCCCAATGTCGACTGGAGCAGCAGTGGAAGAGTTCACAGTAGGTTTGATGAGAAATAAGGCTGATGGCCATTCATAGATGTTGGCTTTATTCAGACCGCGAACTAAGGATGCCCCCGTGCTCAAGTCCTTGACAACAAAATAATCAGGAAAGAATTCAATAGAGGTATGATTTTGTTGGCAGAATTGAGAGATAGAAATAAGGTTTCTTTTAATGTGGGATGCACATAAAACATCATCGAGTGTGAAAGAGGTGTTATGTGAATTAAGCGATATAAAACTAGTATGAGTGATTGAAATTCTTTTACCATCACCGATGACAATGTCTTCATTGCCATCATAGTTGTTGTCGATCGACAAGTTCTGAAGATCGGAAGTGATATGGTGGAAAGCACCAAAATCTACAATCCAATTAGGTTGACTTGCAGACGAAGCAGGCATGACATTTGCTTGAGGCAAGTTTAATGGAGTTGGAAGATGAGGCCGAGACCAGCAAACCTTTGCAGAGTGACCGAGTTTGTCACACAACTGACAAACGATAAGCTGATGAAATGCAGGAGGACGACATGGCTGGAAGAAAGTATTCTAACGATGATTGAAGGTTGGAGACTATGGAGGGGGAACAGGTGGTATTGTGCCCATAGGAGGTAAGTTGGCCACACCTTTCAAAGCATGCTTGTTGTATTTGCGGTTTGGCCGTTTAGATTTATGGTTAAATTGAGCAGTGATAGGAGGTCCAGACTGAGATCCTGTGGGCATATCGCGATGCTTCAGGTAAGCTTCAAAGCTTGTTAACTTGTCGTGAAATTCTTCAAAGGAGATTGGAGAGTCGTGAGCTCGAAGCGCTACTGCCAGTTCCTTAAATCCTGCACCCAGTCCATTAAGTGTGTAGCCGAGAACCTCTTCATCAGTTAGAGAATGACCTATCAAAGCTAGGTCATCCATAATCATTTTGATATGTTGTAAGTAGTCGGTAATATTACTTCCCTCCTGCTTTAAGTGCATAAGGCTGGAGAGTATGCTAAGCATGTGAGTCCTCGAGCGATTCGCGAATATAGTTTGTAACTTGGTCCAAGCTTCCACAACAGTAGTACAGGACACAAGCAGAGCGACAGAGCCATCAACAGAGGCTTGAATCGCTTGGAGAATAAGGCGATCTTGGCGTAACCATAGCTTATATGCAGAGTTCGGCACTAGGTTAGGTTCTCCTGTAACATGGATTAGTGTTGGTGGACAACTAAGAGAATCATCAGTATAACCCAATAAATTATAACCAAATAGAAGATTAGAAAACTGAGCTCGCCAGGATGCATAATTGTCACCTTTAGATAGTTTAAAGGGGATTAAAGAGACAACATTTATGGAAATAGGTTCGGAGTACGAAGAGAAAAGGGAAATGCTAGCGGGAAACATAGTAGGAACATCGGAGGTTGACGAGGAAGTCATTTAAGACTCACCAAAGGTGGTAGCTAAGAACCTGAGAGAAGAACATAGAAAAAATCACACAACTTGCGTTCAAGAAATAAGCGACAAAGGAAGCAAAGTGATCAGGTATGAACAGAAAAATGAAAACTTCAACCACAGGGTTACCTCCTTTGGATGCAGATGGATGATTATGATATTGCAAGCTTAGGAGAATCCCAGAGTGGCTGTCCCTGAGACTACAGAGTCTTGTTCCTGGATCTGAAAGGTTGGATGTAGCACGCCGATGTTGCCAGAACCAATCCTTGAATCAGATCTGGAGTCTGAAAACAATAGTGGTGGCAAAGGTTGATGAGAAGCAACTGCCACAAACCAGAACATTGCTTACAACTAGTGGAGACTTGTTGTTTCAGCTTGTAGTGGCAACTTCTATGAAATGGGTCTAGATGGCAAAAACAACAAATGCAATAATGTGAGGAGATTTGCATTCTTTGTTCTTGGAGTCGACCGTCATCTTGCCATTGTCGAAATCATATGCTGGTAGTGTGCTACAATATTGTCGGGCCGATCGCAGCAAAATAAAGGAAGGAAAAAAAAAAGGAAAACAAATTAATGGGTACTCTGTTTTGATGGAAGCGATGACATCAACTTGAAGAAGACGGCTGGAGACTGCAGGTGACAAGGTTGTCGGATCGATGGCGGGGCCGGAGATCGGGATAAGCAGGTGCCAAGGTTGCTGAAAACAGGGGACGGTGGCGATGAGATGGAACTCGACAGAGATGCCGTAAAGCAATGAAGAGTTGCTAAAAACATGGGATGGTAGCAATGAGATGGAACTCGATGGAGATGCCGCAAAGCAATGAAGGTTCTTCGGTGGGAGATGATAGAGCTCGGTGGCAATGAGATGGAACAGCGACAGGGAACGTCATAGATGTCGGTAGGCAGCAAGGGAGGAGGTTATTGTGCTATCATTTGACAACAAAAAGAAAAAAAAAATCTCTGTATTATGATTATGTTATCATGTTTGAGATAGAGATGAAGAACAAAAAAAAAAAATACTTTATTTATTGTTACAATGTATATTTATTCGAGATTGAGAGAAAATTTTTCTCAATTGAAACTAGATAAGTAAAACTGTTCAGGTAACACTCTTCTTAGGGGTCCAACCCCTAAAGATCGAATAAGAGACTGACCGCGGCCTCACTGCTTGTTGATGCACAGCTTCTAACATGAGTTGTAGTAACTTACTATTTTATTGGTGCGGGTACGTTAGTAAGAGAGTTGTGGTAGCAGAAAAAGTAAGGGAAGAAAGGGTTGAAAGTAAGGATAGGTACTCATATAAGTATTCATATAGATTATTAATATCAGAATACTCAGATAGCACTTTTAGATTTAGAATAATTAATGCTTTGTTGTTGCAGGGTGTGAAAGTCAAGGTTCGGAACTGAAAGTGGACTGAGACAAGCAACAGAATCAAATGAAGAAGGATACAAAAAAAAAAAAAGAGGAGCAGTTTCTAGACCTGAACCATAGAAAGCAGAAAGGAGAGTTCGGATCCGAGCATCACAATTACCTGTCGTGTCAGGCTACGTTCGTTACCTTAGTGGGGTTCTTTACCCTAGTTATGTGGGTGGAGTTCTTTACCTTAGCCAGAGTTGAAAATAGGTAGGCAGAAAGATGATTTAAGTTCAAAGCCAACAATGAAAGAGCTCTTCTAACGGTAGCTTGTTCTCTCAACTCTCACGTATGCTGATACGAAATCTAGACGTGCTATATGTGTATCAGTTTCATTCTTTTCTTTGTGCTTGTAAACCCACTAAACATTGAATTGAAACTCTGTTAGCGCACGATATCTCTCTTATCTGTAATTACCAGCGCTATACTTACTTACTATAGTGCAACAATTCATACACCAACTTTTCGTAATGCTGTTGCTAATGGTGATCTACCTGTTGCTTGTTCCTTACTTTCCAACTAATCCAGCATGTTCATTGCACCTTGCCTTAAACTTAAACCAATGTAATGTGTCTAGTGTAGTCGTTAGGACTTTCACTTGGGTAGGAGGATAGGAATCTTTCTTGCAACGCCATCAAGCAGATAAGCTTACTCTCAAACTGCGAATTATGTTATTTTTGATCTTGAAATAGATTCCTCTATTGTTGACAAAATTTGAATTGCAGATTCTACTGATCTTGCTTCTTCTACTGTCTCATCTGATACAGCTTAATCTTCTTTACTTGTTGGAACTACACTTGAAGATTGCTTTGCTTTAAAAAAGCATCACATATAAGATTTGATCTCTGATAACTCTTGCACCGCATTACCCTAGTAGTCAAGACAGTTGATATGAAGTCAACAAATATGCTCATTCTATCGAGCGTGGAGGAAAATATTCATTGAAAATTTCTTACTTTTACTGATGTCATATAAACAACTAGGAATGTAAACTCTTTTCCCCCTTAAGCGTACCGAGTCTTCTCTCACCTTACCCCCCCCACCCATTGGTGCTTTAAAGCAAGTAAGATTTTCTTCTCTTATCGTTGAAAGAAGCTCTAACTTCTATTACACACCCGATTCAACCTTCCCCCTTCCAGTGAATAAAAGAATCTTTATGGAATATATCTATTTCTATGCAAGACTCTTACTTTCTATTTCTCTTATTTGCTTGTTTTGTTATATATAACTCTGTGGGCATTCAAAATATAATATAAAAAAATCGACCTTCCGTGTAAGATTAAACTCACATTGCCTAGCAAAGCCACTGCAACTGCTTTAGTCGCAAACCCAGATGAAACTAGAATTCTACTTTTAGAATTAGAATCCTACACTTTTATGGGAAAAGGTCATTCAAGAAAACCTGTAATTCAATCTTTCCCCTTGTTATGGTTCATATATGTGCAGAAAGCTTCATAATTGTATCATATATGTGATTGGATTGTTAAAATCTTGATCGAGATCTTTCTAAGTCAAATTGCATTGGCATTAGCTTGAAACCATGCCAACATATGGGGAAAGCCAATGAGCTTAATTTTGAGCTGAATTTAGCTTGTTAAAAGGCTAAAATAATGATCTAGAGCTTTCTAGTGCTTTCTAGGAAGTGGTACCACCAAGTCCAAATGGTGGTACTACTTAAGTCAGCCAAGAAGCCCAAATAGTGCTTTCTAGTGCTGCTGACGATGGTACCACCTAAGGTGCTACTACCTATAGGACATTAGTGATACCATCTACAATTCAAAATTATGATGATGGTGTCGCTCAAAGGTTCAAAATTATGATGTCAAAAGTTTCAAAATTATGATGTCAAAAGTTGTGATAGTAGTATTACCATATATTAGTGATAGTACTACTCATACCCCCAAATTTAAGGATTTAATTTTTTTTAATTTTATTTTTAAAACCTCCTAAGGCCTATAAATACCCTATTGAAGCTTGAGTGATGGAGCATCAAATATTAAGTTGATGAAGAATTGTAATTATCTCTTTGAGTATTGTTGGAGTGTCTTCTCTCCGTGAGTTTAGAAGTAATTCTAAGTTGTAGAAGGTGAGAGATGTTATAAAAGTGTGGAGATTCTCTCCTAAGCCTGTTAAAAAGGAGAAAAGATATAATAAGAATAATTAATCTTTGTCGGTTGTAAAGAACATCGATAGTGAAAGTCAATAGCATCGACGAAAGAGAAATCAGGAGTGGACGAAGATTATGGAGACCAAACTACTATAAATTAATTTACATTCTTTCTTATTGCTAATTTATTATTATTCACTTTATTCACAACCCTTCTTGAATTTTTGGCTAATCACATTTTCGATATAGATTTATCAATCAAACTTTAAAATCAATTAAAATTTACTATACCACTAATTCACTCCCTTGTTAGTGTGATCCTAACAATAATAAATTATATTTAATAGCTTTGATCCAAAATTATTTGGGTAAACTATAATCATTAGGCATAGTCCTAATCATCTCTTGTGAACTCATATTTTTTTTCTCAATAAATCTATTTTATTATGAATTTTGTGAAGTGGAGAAGTTGTAATCATACCAATTGAATCACAAAACTTAAAATTATGATTTTTGATTCACCACCATAATCATTATGAATATATAAAATCATAAAATCTTTTTTATTTATGACTTGTTTACAAAACTTGATAAAACTTTTAAAACAATTATTTTTATGTACTGTGAAGTATGTATATTTACTATAGTTAACAATAATTACAAATGTATATTTACTACATCTTAAAATTATGATATCAATGGTCCAAATGAGTCTATATAAATTAGTTGCACTAAACTAGTCTCTATATATTTTCTACAGACATTACATATTTTATCTGTAACAAATTTGATTTTAGACATTCTTCTTACAAGTTCTTGAGTATCAATTTAATAAATCAATTTAATGCTAATATGTTATAGTCTCCTATGTCATAACCATGTATCATCGTTCAAAGTCAAATAATAGATTGTATTATGAAAATCATTATGATCAATTATATAAACATTATCAATTATTAAATCAATCAAAGATTTACTTTTATATAATATGCTTATAATTTAAATTTGAATCCTTTGTCTTAAAATTGACTAATGATTATTAAATTATGTTCAAGCTATCTACCAAAAACTCATATTCAATAAAATACTTGATTTATGACTAATTATAAAAAAAATTATTATTGATGTTTGTATTAACACGTGCCCTAATTCGAGTACAAGCCATATCGGGAGAACGACACGAGATCCTTCGTCCCTTATTACTTTGAGTGTGTTTTTATATTAACCTCTTAAGGGAGGTAGTAACCTATGCGGATATTGAGGAGGGAAAGTTTGTAACAGACCCAAACATCTAATTGATCTCAACTATCCCTAATCTTCTCAGAATATTCTTAGAATATTTTGTAGGAGAGGTTGATCCCATAATTGATTGGGAATGTTCCTTGATCTTCCCAAAATATTCTTATAGATATTTTGCAAAGGAGGTAGATCCATAATTGACTTGGTCTGCATTTTGATCTTACTTGTTCGGAGGTGCCTCACCAGCTCAGAGATTAACTCGAGCCACCTTTTAAACCCTGTCCTCCAATGTGGGCCTTGCATAGTAGATAGTGGCTAGCTTGTCATACATTCCCTATCACTTGTCTCCCACCCCAAAGGCGTGCTTCTCAAAGTCTTCAGGATTTAAAGTATGTTTGTGTTTCTTCACATGTTTGAAGTGCCTTTTCCTAGCTTGATTTACCTATTGTGATTTTCTTTATGTAGGTTAGGTATGCTCAACTTGGGTACTTCAAGCATTTTTCTAGCTCATTTTACCATCATGGTCAATTTATTCTTCCTTTTGTGTGGATCAAGCATACCCAACTCATGTTCCTTGGGCACCTTTTGACCCATTTTTCTACCACGATAAATTTTATCTTTTCTACACAGGCGACGTATGTGACCCCCCCTACGCAGGTGACACTGCATGTGTGTGGCATCACCTTTCCGTAAGTGGCTATTATAGGCATCTTAAGGTATAACAAGAATGCATAGAACAATGCTACATGATTCAATGATTCAACACAACTCATGCAGTTTATAATCCAAGCATCGCATGATGAACCTAACTTTGATGCTACTATTGAATAACCTTATCACAAGCATCAAATGCTTAGTAAAAAAACAAAACATAAAAAAATCTCCCACGATCAAATCGTTGGGCAATGATTAATGCACAATAAATCACAAAATTAAAAAATCTGCGCATTATGTGTTAGATGTTTTATTGAGAGATTGTATATCTTTAAAAACCTAGATTCGTCGACATAGATGAAGGAGGTCATATATTCTCCTCTCTAGCAGCATCAACACGATGGATGCGACAAATGATGCTCCTAAATTCGCTGCGGGATCTCCCTCCTCATATGTAGCACACAAGATCTATCATCCAAGAAGGAGAGGAGGCTAAGGAGAATAAGAGGTGTAGCCAGCAGAATCTTTGACTTAAGAACCCTTTACCCCCCGCCTATTTATAGAGGTCCCTATCAACTTAACCCTAATGGATCCTACCATATCGAGTACTAGATCTCTATTCAACTATCTAAGCCGAATCTTTATCTAACTATCTCTTATGAGCTCTTATTAGATTTCATCCATAGAATCCAATAATATAGAGGTTTATTTGATATCTAATAAAATAGGACTCCGCGAATATCTCATATCTGGATCTCTACTCGTCACAAAATCAATCATATGTGTGGGATCCGAGCACAATACTGAGTTAAACATGAGTTACACTTATCAGAACTCATTTTGACTCGGTGAATTGTTATCCTATAACAATTCACTCAACTCATCGACTATGAACGTATTAGGCCACTACGCCATAGTCCCTAAACGATATAGGAAAATCTAATCCATTGAACATGTCTGTCCATAATTATCATATATCTATAATCCATCATCCATCTATATAATATCAAAGAGATCGTATATCAATGTCCTCGGTCAAAGCTTTGCTTGAGCAAGAATATGAGATATTCCTCTCTTGATACCAAGAGTGAACGATCCTCTATTAACTTTCAATTACCTTTGTAAGGTTGGCTACAAATCCCGATAACCGATTGTACCAGATCTAAAACTTCCAGACCTGTAAGTTCAATGTTAAAGAAAAGAATACTTAAATAAAACATCATTAGTGTCTCAAATCTAAAGACCACACACAACAAAAACTATAAAATTAATCATATATCATTAACTTATTTTATTACATCGACTTATTTTATTGCATTTCCCGTGAGATCCTAACTAATGAACCAGATTTAGATGAAACTTTTTCAGCCCACCTTTCCTTTTAAGAATATAAAGTACACTAGTCTATCCGATTATCTCGATATCTCCCAAGTAATTTATGACTAAAATTATTTAGAATCTATATTTAAAAATGAATTGATCTATATTTAGAATCTATATCATGATCCAATTACCATTGTATAGATCTTAGAACCCAATGTTAGCTCTCGCTAAGAGAGCCTTCTATTTGCCAAAAATAAAGACTGATATGAAGTATATGTTCGAACGTGACTTACTAAAAAAATAAGACAAAGCAATAGAAATTGATGAGACTTTTGAAGTTGTTCTTCGTACTAAAAATATCATAAAAGAGCATTTCCTTGGATTTTATATCATGCTTATCAACGATAAAAAAACTTCAATTAATACTCATGATAGTCGATTAATTTTCAAAGTATGCAACATTGATTGTCACACCTGTTCAATAAAAAAAACGATCAAGTTGATGATAAAAAATGTAATTAAGTATCAGAGAGTTTGACATGTCACTATCGTCTAACATGATTAGCATGAAAAATCAATCATCGACTTCTAGTATCAATTGTTCACAAAGCTGAAGTAAAAAAATAATTTGCACCACCCAAAGCAATGTCCATAGAGTAACAACAAAAAAATTTAAGGCAATATAAAATGAATTTTTATTTTTTAAATTTTTTTAAAAAATAACCAAAACCAAGATAGTCAAGTGAAGAATGGATGTAATAAACTCACTCGAAAAATAGACAAAACCATTTTCATTATTAATACATCTAAAAGTTTTAACAAATAAATATTTAATTATTTGCTTAATACACATAAAACCCCCATGATCATGATAGATGATAATAAAAACCAATAATTAAGGTTCAGAGAATAAGACACCCCAAACTTACAAAAATCAAGAAGCTCTTGGATGCCAAACAACAAAAAATCAAGTAGGAGATCAATGCTCAGAAAACCTAAAAAACACAAAATGAATATAGAAAGGCGAATGTTACCATGTCGCTTATGTATGCTCAACCAAACTACACTTGGTGATGGAACAATGCTTATGTAGCTATAATGTCACAATAGAACAGGAAAACTTATACCAGACTTCAATTAAAGCAAGCCTAAACAAACCTAAACGACCATAGACACAAGTTCAAGCAATGAACAACCATAAATACTCTTGCCTAGCCACACAAACCCAATAAACAAAGGCACCAAAACCAACATGGTAAAAAAAAAATACATGGTAATAGAAATTTTTTATACAATATTATGACTTTATAGCTAACAAACACTCAGGTTTCAATGTGATATTTGTATGGACAATATTTACCGATTGGACAACCTAGGCTCATGTAAATTAAGTGATATGTCCAAAGGTCTGTAAGTCCTATACCAGACAATATATTTACAACTAAACAATCTTTTTTCATGTTTCTTACATATCGACATACTAACACTTCGACACATGTACGAAACTATATGATAGCCCTGATCGATACGCTACTAGTACACAAAATAATGAATATTAATCTCTATAAAACAAACAACTAAAAAAAACATTTGAGCAAAAAACCTTGAAGCCCATAGAAAACAATCATAAATGTCGATAGAATGTGAAATTAAAATAATTTAATCCACCAGGTGAACAGATACAACTCCTTAAAAGCTATCACATCACTTGCTAGTTAGTTGAACTGCAAAATTCAGTTATTTCGAATGCACAATTGAATAAGTGTCAATAATAAGAGAAACAGTTTCCTTGGACATACCACTATGGGCCTTACGGCTGACATTAGTGTTAAGACATCAACAAAAAACTAGAGGTAGATTTAACCTGAAACCAAACAAAAGAGAACTATCAAAACAACAGGATAATTCCACTTGTCTTCCAACAGAAATCCAAGAAGAAATACTAAAGAAATAAGAAACCATGGTTCGCTGGCCCATGCGATACAAAGTACAAGGCTTATTTACTGTCCATAAACTCACCAATGCATGAACCAAGAGAAACCAGACAGACACCCCACACAAGGGACAACCCGTACAGCTCAATACAGGATGGTACAAGCCCTATTCTGTATTTTTTTTTTGGTTATTTTAATCTTTTTCAGACATCTTTGAAACCCTGTGTAGTATGTATTGGCGTATTGGCACTCGATACACAGATATAAACTCAGTATGACACAGGTCGGAACCGGATTAGTACACTCGAAATACTAAAACTACGAATATTGAAAAAAATAATCAACCAGAATCAAATATTAAAATGAACTGTGTCTATCAAAAATCACCACTTAAGCTAAAAAGATAAGTAAATCAAACATCTCTAATAAGACCCTTACAGCAACAAACCACTGAAAGATAAATGACAATATTAAAAAAAGAAAAAGGTTCAGGCTACTTGCACTTCTTGAAAATAACATATAATTTGTACTTGTAACCAATAGAGTTGCATAGCTTCATATAGAAAAATATACAATTCCAAAGACCATTGAACTTTGCAGACAACATTGTGAAGATACAATTCATGTGTTATCTTCACAATGGAAAAAGATAATTCACATAATTCTCCAGACAACAGCTATCACAACATATTTGCCAATAGAGTACCATCATAAACCTTAAGATTAATAAAAGAAAATTTAGCTACCACCAGCCAAAAAATGAAGACAATTAGGGAAAAGAGAAAAGAAGAGAGGTGAATAAATAAACACTAGTAGATAAAACAATCAAGAAGTAGAAGTCTGATGCAATCACCAAATGTTGACAAAAAGAGAAGTTGATCAACCTCCCTGGAGAAGACCCATGCAGCAATGAACATCTGAACATAAAAATATCACAGGCAATCACATAATATCCAACTCTAAGCTTGGTAAACAACAATGATAGTAAAGTGATTATTGCAAAGTCCAATGTACCAGTCTTGCTTCTATTCTTATATGTTTTTTATTTGAATTTAAATATTAAATTTTAAATTCTAACAAAGAACTCATCTGTTTGATAAACAATGGCACCCATGATAAATCCAAATCTCATACTAATTGCAAAACATGATACCACCTATATGAACAACAAAATCAAATTTCTATAACCAAATTGTATAGTAGCTAACGAATCGACCCAGTTAGATAATGTTATAAAAAAGTGCAAAGCTCGGAAAATGTTGTCAAAGAAAATAACAAACACAATTAAACAAGAAATCAAACCATATGAAGATGGCAGATAAAAAACGATATACCTCGTCGAAGACTCCTGTTCGAGAGAAAAAGGATATGCATATCTGAGACACAAATAGAGCCACCCCCAACCAACATCATGCTACCCAATAACTCATACAATAAAGCACTACCAGAACCCGACCATAACAAAAACTTAACAGCCTACCTAATGATATAACATAAATTTCTCAGTAAAGTATAATTACAAACAGACTGAACATGAAATTTTTCTTACAAACAATCATGAATTACAGCAATGGATACCATGCCAATTCATGGATGAACCAACTTGAGAGAACAAAAGTCCCTGGCCAGCTTTTACTGGCGCCAGCCACCATCACCATTGGAAGAGCAAAAGATCCAAGACACAAAACAAATGCTAAAAACATGCAGCTAGACACCTAAATCATTCATGATTTATACACAACCGTATCAAAAACCTTTGACCTAATAACTTATTATTAGTCCATAATAATTTTTGGTAGAACCAACTTGCATAAAAGATAGTAAGGTTTGCAATTTCGATATATACCGCCCGATACGTACCGGTCCTGTCAGGTTACCGATACGCGGACCGCTCACTACTAGGCGGTATCGTCAAAATCGACCGTTGGCGGTCGATCGAGGGAGAAATCAATCGTCTGCGGTCGATCGAGGGAGAAAAAGAGAAGAAGAGGACGAAGAAGAGGAAAAGCAAAAAGAAGAGGAGAAGAAAGAAATACCTCCTTTTCCCGCGTTGTCCTTGCCCGCGCGCTGTCGTCACCCGCAGGTCGCTCACGCACTATCACCGCCCTCGCCCATGGGCAATTTTTCTCCCGCACGAGGAGACGGTACATCTCCCCGCGCGGGAGAAAGATCTCGACGTTGTCGCCCTTTTTTTTCTTTTTTTAATATTAATATTTGATATTATATTATATAAGATTGTATTATAAAATATTATAATATATTTTAATGTACCGAACGGTACACACTGTACGTATCGCCCGGCAAGGAATGCAATTTCGATCTATACTGCCTAGTATGGGTAGTACGTACCGGTTCGCTAGGCTACCGGTATACGGGCCAGCCGCTACCAGGCGATACCGCCAAAATCGACCATCGACAGTCAATTGAGGGAGAAGAAGGGAAGAAGAAGAAGAGGGGAGGAAGAAAGTACCTCGGGCCGTCCTCAAGCCATCGCCACCCTCGCCCGCGAACGATTTTTGTCTCGCGCAAAGAGGCAGAATCGACCGTTGACGATCGATTGAGGAGAAAGAGGGAGGAAGAAGAAGAAGAGGAAGAAAAAATGAAAGAAGAAGAGGGGAAGAAGAAGTACCTCCGTCCATCCTCGCCCGTGTGTCGTCCTCGCCAGCAGGTCACCCGCGCACCGTTGTCGCCCGTGAGCCATCGCCGCCCTCTCCCGAGAACGATTTTTTTCCCGCGCAAGGAGATGGACGCGGGTCACCCGCGCACCATTGCCGCCCTCGCCCGCGAACGATTTTTCTCCCACGCGAGGAGACGGTGCACGACCCTCATTTGCGAACAATTTTTCTCCCACGCGAGGAGACGGAACGTCTCCTCGCGCGGGGAGAAAGATTGAGGCAACATCGCCCCTTTTCTTTCTATTTTTAATATATTAATATTTACTATTATATTATATTATATATAATATTTTATTATTTTAATATACCAAGCGGTACACACTACACGTACCACATGATATTGGTACCATACCAATACCGAGAAAATGTCGGTATACCGATACAGACCGATAAGTAAAACGCTCGATATCGGTACCATATCGGTACTGAGATAATCTCGGTATATCAGTACGGACCGGTATGAGAAACCTTAAGATACAACATCCAACGACACTTTCAACCAAAAACAAAACTTCCAGGGTTCTTATGTAGGCACAGAAAAATAAAACAAAATCCAACCATGAATTGCAAAACATCACGGGCAACAGCAACAAAGACTAGTGAATCAGCTTACAAGTCACTTTCCAACCGTTCTCAATCCAAACACCACCACCTTTTCAACCACCAAAAACAACCAGAGTCCTTTGAACCATATATGCACGAGAAAATAGAACAAAATCCAACCAATAATTGCAGACACCATGGGCAAGCTTTTCATTCTAATCTGAATCCTAGGAAAACCAGTTAAAACCAATAGTCTTTCCCATAAATTTCCATTATGCTTGGCTTCCTGTAGATGTTCCAACTACATTGTCATATTGCAGGAAACTAAACAAAAGTGACTCACTCTGTGTCCTCAGTTAAAAGTGGATAAATACAAGAAATATCCCTTTACATGTCTGCAATCCAATGAAGAAAAGATTGACCATCATAATGTAGAAATCATTTTGCAATCTTGGTTCCTGGCATTCTGCATCTTTGCTTCATCATAAAACTCATTCAAGTAACTAAATTCAGAATACCAGAATAAAAGAACCAACCCAAACTGTTTCTTCTGTTGATCACAGAGAAAAGATACTCCTTGCCCTCGAAAATCTTATCTATATGCTGCTCAATTCTTTTTTTCCCGAAACAAATTTCAAATGCAACATATATGTTAAACAAAAAAAACACTGCATATCAAACTTGGAGAAAATATGCCTGAGAAAATCAAAGAAACTGTGAACTTATATCGCAATCAAAGTTCTTATCAAAACCAGGATAAGCCCATCATGCATCAAACAGACGATCCAGCCAAAGCTCTTATCGTTGTCTGGATATTGCATCCAAAATGTAGATCCAAAAGAAGAGTGAGCAACATTTTCTATCTATCCTCACAAAAGAAATCATGCCAGAAGAACTTCTCAGACATCCAACTTGCTCCCTGGATCCATCGAATGACAAGCCAAAACCAGTGTATGCCAACATGTGATGACCAGTAACTAAAAAATATGATCAGTAGTTCACTACAACAAAAGCTGGCATATCATCTGATAGAAGTGAAAAAGTGGAGCTGCAAGTCATAACTGATCCATCTTTCAAAGTTCATCTAATCTCCTACAAGTCATTCCCACCAAGGATATATCAAATAACATAAACACATGGTTAATTGGCAACAAAATTCTATAGCTCTCATAATGAAACACAGCTACCATCCTTATAACTACACATAGTTCATCTATAACATTTTGATCCATACTAAAAGAAATAAACTCTTAAAGACCTAATGTCGATTGCGTTAGAACCAATGTTTTACTTACCGGTCCGCACTAAAAAAAAAAAACTCTTAAACCTAATGTCGATCACGTTAGAACCAATGTTTTACTTACCGGTCTGTACCGGTGTACCAACATGTTGTCGGTACCAATACGGTACTGGTACCATGGTGGTACGCACAATGTGTACTGTCCAGTATTATTAAATTATTATAATATTATATAATATAATATTAAAAATATTAAAAAAATTAAAAAAATAAATGGGTGACGTCGCCTCGGTCTCTCTCCCAGCATGGGGAGACGTTTCGTCTCCCAGCGCGGGGACAATAGTTGCCCACAAGCAGCGACAGCTCGCAGGCGGCTAGGGCACACGAGCAATGCGCAGGCAAGGACGACGACGAGGTACTTCTTCTTTCTTCTTTTTCCTTTTTCTTCTTCAATCGACTGTCGACGGTCGATTTCTCCATCAATCGATCGTCGACGGTCGATTTTAGCGGTACCGCCCGATAGCGGCCGGGCCGCGTACCGATCAACTGCCAGACCAGTATGTACCGGCGGTATGGGGCCTTACCGCTCAGTAAGGAGAACCTTGGTTAGAACTTAACATATTGTCTACACATACAATCAAAAACAACATGCAAACAATTTGAGATTTTTTTGACCCCCTTTCAAAAGACATCTCCCTCCAAAACAACAAGAAGCTGAAGCAAAATATTTGACCATGAGTACAGATAGAACTTCTATTCTCTTCTTCATGCTAACCAAAAAAATAATCTTGAAATCTTGTTTGTATCAAATATGATTGAAAGAATCTTCATCAATGAAATATTTGATCTGCAATTGGGTCTCTACAACAAGATTCCTAAAGATCAGCAATATGGAATGAGTTTTAAGGGAAAAAATCAAGAGAACATGGCATGTTTGTACCTCCAACCTGATACATGAAAAGCGTAACAATGCATGCCATCACTTGCAGTATAGAAGTGCTTCACAGATCCATATAACAATCAAGGACAATTATCATAACCCAAGATCACCAACCAAAACTCATTTACAGCACTAAGTACCTGTATGATCCATCATTACCATGTCCTAACTTCCAAACAAGATAAAAGGAAACATGATTCAAAAGAACGGTAGTAAAAAAAAAGTAAAATAATTAATGTTAGTAGTAGAAGGGGTGGAGGAATACCTAAAAAGACTTGAATAGAAATTATAAATAAAGATTTAAGCAAGGTTTTACTTATCGGTCCGTATCGGTATACCAATATTTTCTCGGTACTAGTACAGTACCAGTATTGGGTGGTATACACAATGTGTACCGCCCAGTATTTAAAATATATTATAATATTATATAATATAATATTAAATATTAATATATTAAAAAAGATAAAAAAAGGGGCGACGTCATCCAGCCTCGATCTTTCACCTCGTGCGGGGGGGACATTCCGTCTCCTCGCGTGAGAGAAAAATCGCCCGTGGGCGAGGGCGGCAACGGCACGTGGGCGAGGACGACGCAAGCTCTTTTTCTCCCTCAATCGACCGCTGATGGTCGATTTCTCCCTCAATCGACCGACGATAGCCGAAATCGACCGCCGACGATCGATTTTGGCAGTACCGCCCAGTAGTGACCGATCCGCATATCGATAACTTGGCGGACCGATGTGTACCGCCTGATCGATCCGCATATCAATAACCTGGCGGACCGATGCGTACCGCCTGGCCGATCCGCATATTGATAACCTGGCAGACCGATGCGTACTGCCCGACCGATCCGCATATCGATAACCTAGCGGACCGATGCGTACCAACCGTATCGGGCGGTACAAAATTACATTCCTTGGATTTAAATACTCTAAGCTCAACTAAACAGAACTTTTTACAAATCTTAATAATGACAAAAGATCCATATAGCTGAGCCCAAATAGTTAGGCCTTGCGGCTTTGTTTTTGTTGTAGTTGTAGTAAAAACCCAGAAGTGAAAATAATGTTCATCCAAATGTAATTATGTGGAATGGTTGTACTGCATTTTGGTAATAAATGAACAGCCATCAGGCCAAGGAAAACCATGCCTCCATGGAATTAAATAAAATTCAACAAAATCAGCGGACATCCTCTACAACTAGACATGAATACCAATGGCTGCAATTAACCCAATCTAGAAATGGAATAACCTTTTAACTCGCAAATTAAATCCTGCAAACAAACATCATGACTAATTGTAGAAAATCTAAAGATCCTCTTAAGATCCAAGTTCAACACTGCAAAAAAAAATCACGATAGAAAATCCAAAGTTTCTCTATAAAGACCAGCCAAGAATTCAACTGGATGGAATAAACCAAATAGGCAAATGAAATAGCCTGCCTTATGCCCAAATTAAACCTTGCAAACAAACATTATGATGAATTGTTTAAGGAAAAGAATTCCCGTATGAGACTGCATCAACATTATAGGGAACATAAATGACACACCTACTAAATTGAACAGAAAACTTAATAAATGCCAAATAATAAGAGATCAAGTAGGAAATACATATCACAAAAAAAAGATAATATTTAATTAAGAAACCAAATAATAATAATAACAAGCACCAAACCAAGTAAGAGAAGCTCAAATGAACAAGAAAAGAACAAAACACAAATACAATTTTCTAGAAGCATCAAATAAATGTAACATTTCCTTCACTAGTCATAAATGCTCCTGCCCGGGTGCATATTATGTTCATGCCCTAGCAGCTAATCTCAGATGGACAAGGCTCCAATCACGCCAAGATGGTAGAAAAACGAAATCTGATTAATCAAAAATTAATCTAAAGTTAATTACTAAAAGAAAAAAATGATTGACTGTCATACTAAAAAAAACATATACAGGATAACTGAAACAGAATGCCTGATGACCAGAGGCAGGTTAAAACAAAAAGGCAATTAAGCAGAAAAGAAGAAATCCGACAAGAAAAAGCAGGAGAGAGAAACCAGAAGTTCAAATGACCTTCTAAGAAGACTTGCCTAGCAAGAAACTGCTGAAAATTCACAACAATTCAGAAAGATAACAACAATAACCTTATTCTTTCTCTATGTTTTCTGAATGTTCTATTCCTGGAGATCTGTCTACATCCAACTAGAAATATCAACAGGCACAGCAATGTTGATGATAGTGTTAGAGCATATTTAAAACCAAATACCATAAGAAGGTAGCAAAACACTCACATCTCTCTTCCAAAAAACTACTGTCACATGCCCATGCATAACTAGATGTCGATCAGCTTTCCCTTGGGCACAACAAATAAAAACAAACAACCATACTTTAATGAGAACGATATCAAATGACCAACTTGTGCACATAAGTGCAATAAATAATAGTTGAAAGTAACAAGGGCTGACTAAACCAGCACAAACTGGACACAAGATTGTTCAGAGCATTTCGGAAGACCAGCATCCACGATAATAAGCGGCATATGTCACAGCATGAAAATCCCTTAAATATAACACTATCTAATGGAATACCGAATTTAATCATTCAACAGAAACCACAGCATCCCTAACAAACTGCATTACAGGCTCTGTGTGGGAGCCATACAGATAATAACCACATAAATATCACAGCCACACCAACCGTGTCGATGATACATATAAATCTGCCACAAAAGAGCGAGCGAGAGTGATCCATCTGCCACAAAAGAGCGAGCGAGAATTTTGGATCACGATACTCATGAGTTATGACAATCTAATCATTCAAACACGACAAACATAAAACCCTAAATTCTGCAAATTGTAAAGTCCTATGAAAGAACGCAAGGAAAAACCTCAAGCAATTAAAATGATAATCGGAATCAACGTAAACTAATAAATGTTGTCGTAACCAAGGTCGCAATACCGGTGGGTACCGCCCATACCAGGCGATACATACCGGTCCGACCGTAGACCGGTACGCGGACCACCTGCTACTTGGTGATACCGCCGATTGAGACTGTTTTTGCCCCGTCAACATTTGAAATCGGCCAATAACGATTGATTTCGACCGTCGTCGGTCATTGTTAGGAGATAACGATCGATTTCGACCATCACTGGCCGATTTCGGACGGTATCGGTCGAGGGAGAAAGAAGAAGAGGGAGAAGAAAAGGGAGAATCTGGAGATCCCGTGCTACTCACCCGATCACGATCCTGCCCGCGAGCTTCTCAGTGCTTCATGGGGAGAATCTTCGGTGATCGCGGGGAGAAGAAAACAACATTTCTTCTCACCGCGCGGACTTTGTAGGGCACATGGGCTTCTCACCAAAGCTTCTCGGGGAGATTTCTTATCCCCGCACGGGCTTCTCGGGGAGAAGAAACATTTCTCCGCGTGGGGAGAAGAAACATCTCCCGCTAAGGGGAGAAGGAACGAGGCGACGTCGCCCTTTTATTTCTATTTTTTAACATCATTATATATATACACACACACACACTGAGCGATATGGGCATTACCACTTTGTCACGGACAAAAATATAAATAAGGTGTTCGATGTAATGCACATGCTTGTCTGTGTCATTCGGTTTTTGCACATGCTTTTAATGCATAATCTCGAATGAAGTAATGCATTGGTGGATGCATTACGAGATCAAGTGAGGGAGCGACCATGATAACATCATACAAAAGCACACTTAGAGTGGATGTAGAAATCAGACTCAACGGAGGGCTGACCCGTAGAATGATGGGCACAAGGGCCATCATCAACTCAATGCAAATCGAGATGCGAAGCAACTTGGGTGGACATTGGTGAAGTGTACAAGCCGCATGAAGGAAGTCGACATAAAAGATGGAACAAGGAGCAGAGGAACGAAGCTTTCCTTCAACAGAGGTCAAGGACATGAACTCTTGCAGAGGCAAGAGCGGAATCATGTTGTTCTATGGGTTCTTCATTCTGATAGGGTAGACCCATTTTGCATGGTACTAAAGACAAAGGGAGCTTTGAGGCACATGTACTTTATCTTAAAGAAGTATTTGACAGATAGACTAAAGCGACTCAACTTGTAGAGACAAAGTTGGCATCAAAAGGCCTTAGCACGGAGCAAGAGGATACAAAGGCGAGTACTCTTGAAGAATATATTACAGTGCTGTCATTCGAGTTATCATGAATAGCGATGCATACCGGAGATTTTGTTAGTAGGGGATAGAGGCCCAGAATCCAGACGATGGTGCACTAATTTTAACGAAGTCTGAAGACTTCGAGAGCTACTAGGCGACAGACTGTCCTAGAACGATGCTTCGTCCGAGTGTGACCCGAGAATGGGTGGGGGAAGGTGATACGCCAAAGGAACGAACACAATCGGAGGTGGCAAAGGCCCTACAATGTGCTAACAAAGGCTACACATGGAGAGATCATAGTCCGAGTTAATCACACAAAAATCTGAATGCAATGGATATGTCACCAGGAGGCAACATGGTGCAGCAGATCGTGATGGAATAGTTCGAGGCAAGACAACACACACGGGGATGTCCCATGAGTGATGTGATTATGCAGAGGTATGATCAAAAGCTACTGGGAGCTATACTTCGGTGAACAACACAACGACAAGAAGGGCTATGGATTCAAGGAGTGACGATCATGGTACCGCAGAGGTGGGTCTTCCATGTGTGCGTATTGAATCTTTCATTGGATGAAGGCCTTGGTCATCAGGATATGGGGCCTGTGTACCATTGAGGGAGAATTTCGTGTGCAAGTACCAGTAATCCTATGGGGGGGACTTGATCATATAGAGAGATGATTAGAGTGGCTGGAGAGTAAGATTGCTCCAGTGCTTATATTCGCTTAAAGGAGCCCAACAAGTTGAAGGATAAGGCCGAGTAAACGAACGTTGCTACCAAGAAAGCTAAGGAGAATAAAATCGATGTGAGCCCTGCTCAGATAACACGGGTGTTAAAGCAAGTGATCGAAAGGGGCGAGAAAGCGATGACGAGTTCAGAGGGGCTCAGCTACCCAAAAGCAAAGCGTCGGTCAGAAAGGAGGTGGACTCGGAGGAATGTCACAGTGTCGCAGAGGCTGATCTATCGATTACGAAGAAAGGGATGCAGATGCAAGGCAATAGATAATAAGGCTATGGGCTTGGCTGCGCCATAGTAACGCAGAGGCGAATTCCGTGGACTCATCGATCCCTTGCTCCTATGAAGGGAGAGCATTGATCGTGAAAAGGACCGAGAAAGTGGAGAATGCAGAGGCAAACTCCAAGTACTAGGACAAGACAAAAGGATAGAGATCAAGGAACTTCACAAGACCTGTGTCAACGAGCCTCTCATCAAGATAGCCGAAAGTGGGGGACTTCAGGTTGATGCAAGAGTGCTCGACCAAGGAACGAAGTATGCAGTACGCGGTGTTGCACCTTTTCTACTCAAAGCAACCAAAACTATCAAAGACTTGCTCCAAATTAGGGTAAAATTTTTTACCCTTTTCGGGCAAAACTTTTTACATTCCGAAAGTTTGATGGCAGAGAGAAGGCGAATTATAGTTAGTTAATTCAACGCAATGAGTGCAAACACTTCGAGTGCTTCGAAAGTGTGAACAAAGCAAGCGAAGACTAGTAACCAGCTCGATACATGAAGTACCTCAAGGAGGCAAACGAAGTCAAGTAACTTTGTCTTCTCAACTCCTAATATTTTAAAAAATATTATATTATATTTTAATATCGGGCGGTACGTACTGTGCATATCACTCGATACTAGTACCATACCGATATTAACAATATGTCGGTACATCGGTACAAACCAGTAAGTCAAACCTTGATGAATAAAACATTCAGAAAACATAGAAAAAGACTTAACTTCAAAAGTGTAAATTTATAAAATGTACTAAGCATGCCAACAGTAGTAGTAGAGATATCCAACAGACACAGACGTAGCAAAACACTCGCATGCCCATGCAAAACTAGATGCCTATATGCTTTCCCTTTGACATAAATAAAAATAAACAACCGTAATTTGATGAGAACCATATCAAATGACCAATTTGTGCATATAAGTGAAACAAATAATAGTTGAAGATAGTGAGGGCCGACTTAACCAGCATAAAACAGATGCATCCAGTGGTCAGAACATTTCGGAAGACCTGCATCCATGATAATAAGCGGCATGTGTCACAGCAAAGAAACCCCTTAAATACAACACTATCTAATGGAAAACCTATTTTAATCATTCAACGGAAACCAGGCATCCTTAACAAACTACATCATAGGCTTCGTGTAGGCTCCAAACAGAGAATACCACATAAACACCACATAAATATATATAGAATCTGCCAATCAAATATTAGGATCACAGTATTCACAAGTTA
This sequence comes from Ensete glaucum, assembly GCA_021527575.1. Classification (NCBI taxonomy): domain Eukaryota; kingdom Viridiplantae; phylum Streptophyta; class Magnoliopsida; order Zingiberales; family Musaceae; genus Ensete; species Ensete glaucum. The sequence continues at coordinate 17,628,693 of CM038552.1, read as the reverse complement.
TGTCAATCAAATCTTTCAAAGCACTGAAGCATAAAAAATATTAATCCTACAAATTGTGAAGTCCTCTGAGAGAACGCAAGGAAAAACCTAACATAATAATTGGAATTAACTTTAGCCAATAGACGCTGTCATAACTACTAACCAAAGTAGAAATCTGAAAGAATCCCAGAAGAGGCGAATGAGACATTCAAATGATCTTCTAAAAAGACTTGTCCAGAATGTAACTGCTGAAATAAAATTCGTGCATAATTTGCACACCTAAATCTAATCTAGGATTGTCAAAAGGTAAAACCTATGTTTCATACCAGATACAATCCAAGAAAGGTCAGTAACCATGTCCAAATACCAGAATTATGGCAAATTCTGATGCTTCTGCAACAGTACACAAAAACACTAGGAATAGAACATTCAGAAAATGCAAATTTGTAAAATGTACCAAGTAAGCTGATGGAAATAGTAGGATAGGGAAACTAATCAACAATTAAACAGCCAATGCTGAAAAAAGGAGAAGTTAATGGAACCTCTTCCTTCAGAAACTTCTGCATCCAACAAAGAGATATCCAACACACACAGCAATGTTGATGATAGGATTAAGCATATTTAAAACCAAATACCATGGGAAGGTAGCAAAACACACATCTCTCTTCCAAAAATCTATTGTCACATGCCCATGCAAAACTAGATGTCCATCTCCTTTCCCTTGCACACAACAAATAAAAACAATCCATATTTTGATGAGAACCATATCAAATGACCAACTTATGCACATAAATGCAACAAATAATAGTTGAAAGTAAAGAGGGCCCACTAAACCAGAACAAAACAGACAGATCCATTGTTCAAAGCATTTTGGAAGACCTGCATCCATGATGATAAGCAGTGTATGTCACAGAAAGGAAAACCCTTTGAGAGAACGCAAGGAAAAACCTAAAGCGATTAAAATAATAATCGGGATCAACTATATCCAGTAGAAGCTGTCATAACTCCTAACCTCTCCTAACCTCTCAATCTTCTGTAATTCTTATGAATTAGTGTCATACTAAAAACACATATACAAGATAACTGAAACTACATACCTCATGACCAGAGGCAGATTAAAACAAAAAGGCAATCAAGCTGCAAATTAGAAGTCTGACAATGAATCTCAGAAGAGACAAATCAGAAGTTCAAATGATCTTCAAACAATACTTGTCGAGCAAGTAACTACTGAAAAGTAACAGCAGGAATAATTAGCATTTGGACAAAAACATTATATCTCAAAAATTCGTGAATAATTTGCACTCATAAATCTAAACTAGCCATATCAACAAGGTAAAACCTATGTTTTATACCAAATAAAATCCAAGAACAGACAGTAACCATGTCCAATTACCAGACTTGTGGCTTAATGCTGATGCTTCTGCAACTTCACACAAAAACACTAGGAATAGAGCATTCAGAAAACAAAGATAACTTCAGAAGTGCAAATTTATAAAATGTCACAAGCATGCCAACATGAGTAGTAGATGGGGAAAATAACCAACAATTAAACAGCCAATGCAGAAAATGAGAAGTTAATGGAACTTCTTACTTGTAGACCCGTCAACATCCAACTAGAGATATCCAACAGACTCAGCAAAGTTGATCAAAGGGTTAGAGCATATTTACAACCAAACACCATAGGAAAGTTAAAACTACTGTCACATGTCCATGCAAAACTAGATGTCCATCTCCTTTCCCTTGGACACAACAGATAAAAACAACCAACCATATTTTGATGAAAACCATATCAAATGACCAACTTTTAATATATTAAAATATTAAAAAAAGAGAAAAAGCGTACCGGGTGGTACGCACTGTGAAAAAGTGCAAGAAAAAGCGTGGGAGAAAAAGCGCCCGTGACCCGCGGGCAGCGACGGCGCGCAGACGAGGATGGCATGCGAGCGCTGGGTAAACCCAGGTTCAATCGACCGCCGACGGTTGATTTCTCCTCTTTTCTTTTTTTCTTCTTTTCCTCTTCTTCTTCTTCTTTCCTTTTTCTCGCTCAATCGACTGCCGGCGGCGGTCCTCATATCGGCAATATGACGGACCGGTATGCACCGCCCGTACCGGATGGTACAGGTCGAAATTGTAAACCTTGGTTGAAAGTAATGAAGGCCAACTAAACGAGCACAAACTGGACATATCCATTGTTCAGACTCTGGTTCAAAGCATTTCAGAAGACCTGCATCCATGATAATAAGCAGCGTATTTCATAGCAAAGAAACCCCTTAAGTATAACACTATGTAATGGAAAACCTATTTTAATCATTGAAAGTAAACCAGAGCACCCTTAACAAAGGGCATCTTTGGGTCTGTGGGCTCCATACAGATAATAACCACATACACACACCACAGCCTCACCAACCACGTCGATGATAATATAGAATAGGCCACAAAAGAGAGCTCGGGAATTTTGGATCATGGTATTCGTGAGTTATAACAATCAATCTTTCAAACCATACATACTGCAAATTGTGAAGTCCTCTGGCAAGGGAAAACCTCAAGTAATTAAGATAATAATTGGAATCAACTATAACCAATAGAAGCTGTTGTAACTCCTAAACTCGCAATCTTTCGTATTTCCTATTATTCACCATCATACTCAAAAAAACATCTACAAGATAACTGAAACCAAGTACCTCATGATCTGACCAGAGGCAGGTTAAAAAAAACAGACAATTAAGCTGCAAAGTAGAAATCTGACAAAGAATCCCAGAAGAGACAAATGAGAAGTGCAAATGGTCTTCTAATAAGACTTGTCCGGTGAGTAAATGCTGAAAATTCACGACAACAAGAATAATTAACATTTGGATGAAAACATAAACATCTAAAAAATTTAGGCATAATTTGCACTCCTAAATCTAAACTAACCTTACCAAAAAGGTAAACCCACGTCTCATACCAAATACAATCCAAGAAAGGTAAGTAACCATGTCTATTTACCAGACTTATGGCTAATGCTGATGCTTTTGTAACTGCGAACAAAAACACCAGGGATAGAACATTCAAAAAACATAGAGAAAGACTAACATCAAAAGTGCAAATTTATATATTGTGTTGAGCATGCCAATGGACGTAGCAGACAGGGAAAATAATCAACAATTAAACTGTCACTGCTGAAAAACTGAGAAGTTAATGGAACCTCTTCCATGAGACCTGTCTACATCCAAATAGAGATATCCAACACACACAGCAATGTGGATGATACGGTTGGAGCATATTTAAAACCAAATACCGGAAGGTAGCAAAACACCCACGTCTCGCTTCAAAAAGCTACTGCCACATGCCCATGCAAAACCAGATGTCCATCAGCTTTCCCTTGCACACAACAAATGAAACAAACAACCATAGTTTGATGAGAACCGTATAAAATAACTGACTTGTGCACATTAGTGCAACAAATGATAGTCGATAGTAATGAGGGCCGACTAAACCAGCACAAACCAGACGCATTCATTGTTCACCTGCATCCATGGTAATAAGCTGTGTATGTCACAGCCTTAAAAATACCACTATCTAATGTATAGAAACTTCCACAAAGGAGAGATCGAGAATTTGGGATCATGGTACTAGCGAGTTAATATAATTTAATCTATAAAAAAAACTAGAAGCATAAAATATCCTGCAACTTGTGAGGTCCCTGAGAGAACGCAAGGAAAAAACTAAACCAATTAAATTAATAATCGGAATCAACTAAATCCAATAGAAGCTTTCGAAACTCCTAACCTCTCAACCTTCGGTATTTCTTAGGAAAATAGATCATCCAATTCGTTCAAGGCATCAAATTCCGTCTTTCCTAGGAAAACAGATCATCCAATTCCGTGTTTGAAGTGCTCGAAAACTAAAACCACATATATCAAAGATTTCCGATCCGTCATCGATCGAAAATAGATTACCCAATTCGTTCAAGACCAATTTCAAGTGTTCAATAACGAAAACGACAAGAATAAAAGGCTTTTGATCTACCATCCATCAACATCAGATCTTCCAATTCGCTCAATACCAATTTCAAGTGCCCGAATACGAAATCACACGATTAGAAGGCTTTGGATGCACCACCTATCGACAACAGATTTCCAATTCGAAAACGAAATCAACGAAAAACGGATGGCTGAGGATTTGGGTGCACCGCCTACGACGATCAACGGGTGGCTGAGGAGACGCGCAACGACGTATACCAAAACCCAAAACAACGGTCGCAGGGGAGGACAGGGAGTCCCGTCATATATAGATTTACGGTGAGGCAGCCAACGATCCAGATCAGAGTCTAAAGGAAAGAAACAACGGCTGCGATGGAATTCGTTCTTAGTTGTTGCCGATTAAGAACGGATCGGTGGGAAGCGTCGGTCGGTGCCGCCTAAGAACAGCAAGTTGGAAACACGCCGTGGGAAACACCAAGTTGCCCACGGATTTCTCTAGGAAAGGTGAGAGAAGGTTCTCAACGCATCCTCCGGTGCGCCGTTCGTTTCTGGACCAGAAACGCTGGTTCACAGAAACATAAACATAATAATAATAATATCTATTGTGGAAGACCAGCTTATTGGAAGGTGGATCATTTATATTTTTAAAAAATATAATAAAATATTATTTTTTTAAAAGAGTTATTTTTAGACTATAATTAATAGATACTGTTTATATTTTTTAATATATTTTATTTATTATAATTCTTAAATACATCTTATATATTTATGTGTATATGATAATATTTTATGGTGTTTCCAAAGAAAATTATTAATTAATTCAAAAAGAAACATTTCTGAGTTAGGATGTTAGCACTGATAAAAACCAACAAAGTGGTTCAAGATAATAATATTTTAACTTTAGAATCCTAAAGAGAATGACAACACAAACTTTTTTTTGCATGTAATATTGTTCATAAGATTGTTAATAACTTTTACCATGTCCTTGGTTAACCTTTTTTTTATCCTTCTTAAATCTAGTAAACTTTGGCCAAACAAGTATCAGTAAGATATGTTAAAATATAATTTTTTTAAAAAATTTATGAAATAATATTAGGGATGAGATTTTTAATGCGTTCAATCGCTATCGCTCATTATCTCTTATCCGTCTCCCTCGAGAGATATCTCTCTCTCTCTAGCATCTTTACTCCTAAGAAGTTGAATCCTATTTTAATCAATGATTTTAGACTGATGTTTTCTTATAATATTATTTATAAACTTCTTACGAAAATTATAACTAAAGGATTCAAAAATCTCTTGAATGATTTTATTACATTCACACTTTATCTAAAAATCCTTAATTTCTTTAAATTTGATATTGAGAAGGTTTTTGACTTTATCCGAAAGCTATAGGATACACTCTCCTTCCAAGTTTTTTCTCTAAACTTGGTAATCGGATCACTTCTTACATCTCCTCATCAATCTTTTCTCACATAATTATTGGACAAATATCTCATGAATTCAAAATCAAAAGAGATATCCCTCAAGGAGATCCTCTTTCCCCTTATGTTTTTATTATCATTGAATGGATTTTCTTTAGTCTTATAAGAATATCCTCAAAATTGCAATAACCTTTAAAATATTAATAAATCTCATAATCAATGTCTTGAAATCCTCAAACACTATCCTCCTGCTTCCAAGTATACTATTGCACACTATTTGTTTAAATCTAAGAGTCGAAAGAGATCTTGGCGCTTCAAGTACCTTAGCACCTGTATGTCCATGGGTAAAACATCATAGTTGACAAAGCAATATCTAAAATTCAAGGGTGGTATAAGATCCTATCGTCTCATGTAGAAAAATTGACCCTTATAAAGGTTATTCCCAACTCGTTGCTTATTTCTATGTAAATTTACTAAGCATGCTCTTAAATATTATTAAAAATTTAGATTCAATCATTAAATTTTGATTTAATTATTATTAAAAATCAAACTTATATGTTGGGGTTGTATCACCCGTGTTAGGGCCAAGGGGGAACTTGGCATATGAGATTTCATAGTTAAGAATACTATTTATGCTGAAAGATTTTCTCCTATCCTTAATAATGAAATTTTTTTATGGATTAACATCTTTATTGCCATATGTGATCAACTTAATCCTCGGGAGATCAATTCTAAGAAAAGTTTCTTCTTGATTAGGAAGTTTTGGTTAGAAACTCTTTAATTTTTTTAGCTATTGAGACATGTTCTTTTGAGATTTTTTTAGTCCAATAAGAGTTGATTAGATGTTTATTTGAGAATTACTAATTTTATTCAGAGTCTTAAGTCCTAAGAGACTCACTAGTGAAACTCTATAAATATGAATATATCTGCTTCTTTTCTTTATTAAGAAAATAATATTCTAGCTTTTGGCAAACCTAAGATGTCAATCTCCTCAAAGTGATCATCTAATTTTTCTTCCTCTTATTCTATGATAAAACCCTAGGGGACTTATTATTTGGTATCAGAGCAGTGATCATTGGCATTCCGTTGTAACTTCCACATCACGACATCTCCAGCATTGATCCTTTCTTCCTTTTCCCTATTTCTCTCCTTCAGCACTAACTCTTCCACCACATCTCTCCTTAGCCATGCCTCATCCCACCTTCGACCACAACAACCATCACATAGCCTCAACTGCACAAATAACTCACACCCTCCTCACCCTGCAACCGCCTTTAGCCACTATCATCGCCTCCTCTGCAACCTATGGTTGCTCTCAACCATGCGTTTGTTGGAGACAACATCACTGGCCACTGCTTTTTAGCCGCACAACTGCCATCGCTTATCCTCTCTATTATTCGCTAACCAACAGACCACCCTGTCGCCCCTGACTAGGATTACCAGCATCGTCCCTCCATAGCTGCATGATCGCCTCCTAGTGATCACATCGAACGTCGATGCTACCAGTGCCTCCCTCTCTAACCATAGCCCTCGATCGCTCTTTCCATCAAGTTGTGTGATCACCTCTACTTCACAATCGTGCATATAGTGACTGTAACCCTCGATGATCATCCCTACTTCACAACTGGGCCTCGACATCGCTGCCTCCCAGCCCTCGGCGATGTTGCTTCTTACCGCTCCACCACTGTTACCTCGGCGATCGTCCCTACCTTATAGTTATGCCACCGCCCTTTCTCGCCATCGGCATCAACAATAGTTGTTACAAACCAGAGATTAGCAACCAGCTGATCCCATCTCATCAATCATCTTCCACCTGGTGATCGTAGCCCTCGATGATGCCATCATCCATCTCATCAGCTAGCAGCAAGCATCGGTGCTGCCAACATCTTCCCCTCCAATCGCAACCCTTGGCGAAGCTACTCCTAGTCGAGCTGCCATTGTTGCCTCCCAACCTCTTGATGTTTAAGGCTTCATTAGCATCCTTGTAGTAACCCTTCTCCCTCATAACCCTGCCACCGATCGACATCATAACAGCATCACTGAATAGGGCAGTGCTGATGTTCTTGACTCGACATTAGAGGAGGAGTTGGAGACTATAAATATACAATCATATATAATGGCTACCGATAACTCAGTGAAAACCCAAATAAAAGCCTTGGAGAAGATCATGACTCATTAGTTAGTAAATTTGAATAAATACATGTAGCATCATCATCACATAGTTCATGCACCAAATATGAAAGTTTATAAGAACTAAGAAAGAAAAATGTTGTATTGCAATCAACATTAGAAAAATTTAAAATAAGGAACAAATCCCTAAATATGATCCTTACAAATAAGCGTCTTGTTCATAGGAGAGAAGGTATAGGCTATGTGGGTAAAATCCAATAAAAGCCAAATACTTTTATTAAAAGATCCACTCTAAACTTGTCACCAAAAATAAAATAGAATTTTTATGATAAATTAAGACATATGGCTTACAAATATTTATTTAAGAAATATAATCCACTTAAATTAATTTGAATTCCTAAAGGACCCATAAATAATCAAAAACCTCGAGTCAAAGCTCTCCATGAATAACCCAATATAAAATAGGTACCTAAATTAAGACCATTTTTCTTGTAGGTTGGCCTCCAAACTAAGGCTAGGAGCACAAAATGGTACCTTGATAGTGAATGCTCACGGTATATGACTAGATATCCAACTTAATTTTCTAAGCTCACTAGCCTAAATGAAGGAGTTATCATATTCGGAGACAACAACAAAAGAAAAATCATTGGGAAATGAACTATATGTAACAAATCAAACATTTTGACTGAAGATATGCTATTAGTTGATGGTTTAAAATATAATATACTTATTATTAGCCAATTACGTGATAAAATATATATTATGAAATTTGAATCTAATGCTTATATAATTAAAATACCACACAAAAATAAATCTTTGATTGCCTTAAAAAATAATAATGTGTATACCATTGATATTGTAAATTTTTTTAATGAAATATGCTTTTTAGCTTTAAACGATGACGCTTGGATTTGACATAGGAAACTAGGTTATACTAGCATGAAATTACTCAACCAAATATCAACTGAAGGCTTAGAAAGAGGATTACCTAGCCTTAAGTTTATTAAGGATAAAATATATGATAGCTGCCAATTAAGAAAGTAAATAAAAAAATAGTTTTAAGTCAAAGAATCAAATAAACGCCTTTAAGCTACTATAATTGATCTGTATAGATTTATTTGGACCAACTGATACTACAAGTTTATGAGGTAGTAAATATGCATTTGTCTTAGTAGATGATTATAGTAGATATACTTGGACTTATTTCTTGGCACACAAAAGTGATTCCTTTAAATGTTTTCAAAATTTTATAAAATTATTCAAAATAAAAAAGGTTTTATGATTTAGTCAATATATAGTGATCATGGTGGTTAATTTTAAAATCATGAGTTTTAAAATTTTTATGAATCAAATGGATATATCCAAAACTTCTTTATCCTAGAAATCCATAACAAAATAAAGTAGTAGAAAAAAAATGGAGTTTACAAGAAATAACTAGAATAATATTGAACGAACATAGCCTACCCAAATACTTTTGTGCCGAAGCTGTTAATATGACATGCTATGTTTTAAATAAGGTACTTATAAGATCATTACTCACTAAAACTCCTTATGAATTGTGGAATGATAAAAAAATCCAATGTTTCTTATTTTAAAGTATTTGATTACAAATGTTTTATTTTGAATGAAAGGATGCCTTAGGAAAATTTAATGCAAAATCCGATGAAGATATTTTTTTTTAATTATTCTTCTATTTCAAAAGCTTATCATGTATTCAATAAAAGAACTTTAGTAATTGAAGAATCTATTCATGTTATTTTCAATAAGATTTTCAAACCTAAGAAAATTGATTTTCATGATGAACTTGATTTGACACTTTGAATTTAAATGATAACTATTCTAAAAATAATTTGGATAAATCTACTTCCAAATCCTTACCCAAGGAATGGAAGTATGTAAACGCTCATCCTCAGGAGCTTATAATATAAAATACATCAATAGGTATTCAAACTCGTTCTTCTTTTAAAAATATTTATGCTAATGCCTTATTTCTTTCTTAAGTTGAACCAAAATGCATTGATGAAGTCCTAAAGATGACTCTTGGGTTATTGCAATGTATAAAGCGTTAAATCAATTTGAGAAAAATGAGGTATGAGAGCTTATTCCTAGACCTAATGACCATTTTGTGAATGATACTAAATGGGTTTCTAGAAACAAGTAAGATAAAATGATATCATAGTTAGAAACAAGGCTAAATTAGTGGCCAAAGGTTTCAACCAAGAAGAAGGAATCAATTATGAAGAAACCTTCGCTCCTATGGCTAGACTTGAAGCTATAAGGATGCTCCTTGCCTTTGTATCTTTTAAAGATTTTAAGTTGTTTCAAATGGATATTAAAAGCGATTTTCTTAATGGCTTCATTTCCGAAGAATTATATGTTGAACAACCCCTGGTTTTGAAAATAGTCATTTTCCTAATCATGTTTTTGAACTTTCTAAATCTCTTTATGGATTAAAACAAGTCCCTTGGGTTTGGTTTGAAAGACTTAGTTCTTTCGTTATTTCAAATAATTTTTTGAAAGGCAAGGTTGATACCATATTATTTTTTAAGTATTTTAAAAATAATTTTTTTGTTATTCAAATTTATGTTGATTATATCATTTTTGGTTCAACAAATGAATCCTTATGTGAATTTTTTACCAAAAGTATGAGCCAAGAATTTGAGATGAGCTTAATGGGTGAACTAACCTTTTTCTTAGTATTACAAATAAAATAATTAAATGATGATATCTTTATCAGTCAAACTAAATATACTATAGACTTGTTAAAATAATTTGGTATTGAAAATGCTAAGGCCATAAACACACATATGAGTACTTCTACAAAATTGGACTTAGATAATGAAGGAGAAAATTTTGATTAAAGAACTTATATAAGAATGATAGGTAGCTTATTATATTTAACTGCTACTAGATTGGATATTATGTTTAATATTGGATTATGTGCAAGATTTCGATCCAATGGTAAATTTTATCACCTTAAAGTAGTTAAATGAATATTTAGATATTTAAAAGGAACTTCTAACTTAGGATTATGGTACCCAAAATCTAAAAACTTTGATTTACTTGCTTATGCTGATGCTAATTTTAGTGGTTATAGAATAGATAGAAAAAGTACTATCGGGAAATGTCAATTTTTAGGGTATGCACTTGTTTCTTGGTCCTTCAAGAAACAAAATTCAGTTGCTTTATCTACTATCGAAGCCGAATATACTATAGCTAATGCATGTTGTGCCCAAGTCATTTGGATGAAAAACACATTAGAAGATTATAGAATTGAATTGAAAAATATTTCTACAAAATGTGACAACACAAGTGCTATATGTTTAACTAAAAATATCATTCAACACTCAAGAACTAAATATATTGATATTAGACATCACTTCATTAGGGATCATGTAGACAATCAATATATATTTTTTGGAATTTATTGATACTAAGCATCAATTAGTAGATATTTTTATAAATTATTAAATGAAGAGTAATTTAATTTTATTAGAAGAGAGCTAGGAATGCTAAACCATGAGAATGCATGATCTATTTAATTTATTATTTTAAAACAAATTATATGAATGTTTTACTTATACATCTATTTGAAATGTATAAAATTGCATGAATAATTCATAATTTTGGATTTCAAAATTTACTAAATTAAGATCTATTTTTGTGATGATGCTTTTCAAATCTCCTTCCTTATTTCTACCTTCTTGTTTACAAAAAATGAAAGAAAAATTACATGAAGATGATGATTTGTTATTTTACAGATTTATTTACTACGTTTACTTGAAATTTATGTGAGATGTTTTTAAATACATGAGTAGCTCTTAAATTTATAAATCTTCCTAGATTTCTTGGATTTATTAGCTCATCATTCTTTTCAAAATTTACTTCTATAAGATCGAGAGCTCTTTTAATGATGTAATATTTTCACACTCCTCCCTTGTTTCTTTTCTTCTTATTCATAAAGAGAAGGAAAATTTATGGCTCATATCATATTTTACTAAGGGGGAGCAATCATATATGTGCCTTTAAATTATTAGTTTTATATTTCACTTTTTTGTTGATGACAAAAGGGGAGAAATGAATATTGATGATACATGTAAATTTTTAAATGGGCATTTCTCTTTGTTTGTTGATAAACAAAGGGAAAAAATAATTAATAACTTACGGAAAGATTTTTAAATATTATGACTAATGCATAATTTTTGAAATTCATGATAATCCTTGATGAGTTGATGACTTGATAATTTAAAGTAATTTTATGTTGAAATTGATGTATGAGTGTATCGTTGCATCTTTGAAATATTAATCACTTGAAAAATTATTTCATGATACTTGAATTCAAGAGGTGAGGCTAATCCCGTCATCAATTGATTTAGGGGGAGTAAGGTTTAACTTCCGTCATCAATTGATTGTCACCATCAAAAAGAGAGAGATTGTTGAATCTCAAATTTTGATGATGAAATCAATTGATGAGTGTTTAATCTAATATATATGTGTTAGAGGAAGTAATGCAGGTTTAACTACAACGGAGAAAAGTAACTACAACCAAATGATGGGACAAGATCAAGTTTAGGCATCGAGCTAAGGTTCAAATGATGTAGTGGGAGCTCGCCGGGAGTTCATCGAAGGAATCGGGAAGCTCACTAGGAACACGCCGAGAGATCACCAGAAGAAGGCTGTAAAACTTACCGAAGGTTGTTGGATTATCGAGAGTTAGGTCAATTGTTAGACTTAGTGGTCATGTATGATTTTAATTATTGAGTCATAGTTAGGTTTGAGTCTTAATTGAGTTTGATTTGGAAGAAATCTAAATCAACTTAATGTGAGGCAATCAAGTCCACATTTAAGATTGGATTGAGCTCAGGTTAAGCTCAATTGGTTAACCTAAAAATTGGTCAATATGAGGTACAAGTCGGGATTGAAAAGTGAAGTGAATCACTTTTTCGAAATTTCTGGTGGTTGTACGACCAGTGAGCGGTGATCGTACCATCCAAGCCGATGGTTGTACCACCCAGGTAGGTAATTGTACTACCGTCACCTAGGAATCCGAGCAGCTTTTGATGGCTGCACCGCTAATGCCAATGGTTGTACCACATATACTCAGTTTTTTCGGGTGCATTTGAATTTTAACTCAATTATTCTAAAACTAATTAGGGTCTATAAATACCTCAAGTTTTCTTACATTTAGCATAAGTATTCACACAAGTCATAGGGCAAAAATATGTGAAAAAAAGTGTATGCTAAAAGTGTGCAAGAAAAAAAAAGGGGGAAGGGAGTGATCAAAGTGTTGCAATTCTTGTAAAAGGTCTCCTTTGTAAGTTGAAAGTCTATAAGGGTTTGGTCTTTACCTAAAGAAGATCGGTAGTGGACACCGATAAGCCTTGACGAAGAGGACACGAGAAGTAGACATAGGCCAAGATTAAGGCCGAACCACTATAAATTGTGAGTGCTCTTTATTTATCTTATTTACTACTTTTCATTGCTCTTAATTAGTTATAGAAAGATACAAGCATCATTATCATGACTTCTCTTAAATCGGTTTCTAAATCGTTTTCAACGAAATACAAAAGATGCTTCCAATTTTATTTCTTTACTTTCCGTAAGCAAAGATTTTTGAATTGAGCACTTTCATTCTTGCACTAATTCACTCCCCCATCTTAGTGCCAATTGATCCTAACAACATCATGATATGATTATCTTCCTTTTGATAATAACAAAGGGGGCGAAGAAAAATAATGACTTACTCATTTCTTTTTTCCTCCTTTTGTTGATGAAAAAGGGGAAGAAGTGATGGTAACTTTTGATGTTATCCTTCATTGGCATGTTATATTTGATAACATTAACTTATGATATTTTAGATGTATCGATATGATATGAAATTATGTGTTTGATTCTTCAAATAATCACTATTGAAATCTGCTATGATTTATGATTTATTATTTTGACTTGAATTCAAAGAGTTGAAAGGTAATCATGTTTTTTTATAAATTCAAGTCTATTATGGTATATAGATAGAGGGAGTTTAGTTAAAACTCTATCATCAATTGGTTATCATCATAAAAAAGAGGGAGATTGTTGAATTCCAAATTTTGATGATGAAATCAATTGATAAATTTATTAACTAATAAACTTTCAAGATAAGTAATGTAGGAAAACTTTGATCATAGACTTGAACCATCAGAGGGCAAATTATCCAAGCAAGACATTGGGTTGAAAAATATTATGTTAAAGATTGAACGTTGGGCCAAAGGATTGGATGACATGTGGACTTCATGCCATGAGTTCGGGCATCGGATCGGAAGATGCACTAGAGGCTCGGGCGAAGTACCAGATGATCAGAGGGCATACGAGAATGATGGACAATGTACTAAAAGCTTCGTAATTATAATTAAGGTAGTTAGGCCTTAATCATAATCGTTTAGAGTCAAATTAAGCTAGTATTGTACCGTATCCATGCCAACTTGATTTAGGGCCTATTGCGCTTGAACTAAGATTGAGTTGGGCCTCATGAAATTCCAAATCAGCAACCTGAGTGTGACCTAGGTGGTGGTACCGCTATGAAAAGCATAGTTTTGTGCTTTTCCAAACTTCCCAATGGTGGTACCACCAAGTGGTGGTGGTACCACCTAGTCCGATAGTAGTACTACCATAACCCATAATTCTAGTCTCAGTGGTGAACTAAAAGTGTTATAAACTCTTTGTTTTTGAGTCTCTTCCTCCTTTTAGTTTAGTGATTGTTCTAAGGAGGTGTGAGGTCTTATGAGAAAGAGTCTGTAAAGGTTCTTTCCTGAGCCTAGTAAAAAGAGAAGTGTTGTAACAAGGGTAGTTGATCTTCGCCCATTGGAAAGAAGATTGATAGTGAAAACCGATGGCTTCGAGAGAAGAGAAATCGGGAGTGGACGTAGGTCAGGATGACCGAACCACTATAAATTAATTTGCATTTTCTTCTTGCTTTTCCTTGTTATTTGCTTACTAATTTACTTTACTCACTACTTCTACTCACACTTTTAAGTTCAACAGATTTTCAATTTATACTCTTGTTTGAACGATTTCAAATTGGATCTTTTTTTGATAAGCACTAATTCACCCCCCCCCCCCCCCCCTCTTAGTGTTATTACAATTATAATAACTTCTTGTTCGCTTTCGACTATTTGAATACAAGAATATTGATGGGCAGCTTACTAAAATTCATTAGACTTCTGTAGTATAAGAAAATCAGAACATATTTCAATAGCTGTCAAATCAAGCCAAAGACTGGTCCAAACAGTAACTAGTGGGTACATTTATCGAAGGACTTAATCCAAATATCTGGTGTGTAGTTAAGGCTCGCTAACCCAGCACTATAACAACTGTGATCTCATTTGCACTTTTGCATAAAGAAAAGATCGATAGGGAGAATTATCGAAATATAAGAGATAAGAAATAGATAATTAGCAAGCCACTCATCCCATCTATTCTTTATCGAAACCCAAACACCCGAAGACTAACCTAAGAAAAACTTAAGGAAAGATCAACGAAGGGTTTGTGCTGGCATTGTGATGAAAAGTGGAGTAAGAAGCACTAAATGCAAACAACGGTAGCTTCTAATGATTAAATCAATTAAGGTGGAATTGAAAGTTGATAATGTGGACTCCGATTATGAAGGTATGAATTCTGATGAAAATGTTAGACTTATCAAACATACAATGCATGCATTAGCCAGCTACTTTAACCCGCAAACTATAAAAGTTAGAGAAATTTTGAAACATTTGCTTGTTACTATTTTAATTGATATTGGTAGTATTAATAATTTTATGGACAATAAGGTTACTGACCGATTGCCCTACCACATTGAAGGTTGTGACAAATTCAAAGTAAAGGTTGTTGATGAATGAATTCTAACTTGTGACAACAAGTGTTTAAAGATAAACTAATTATATAGGGTCAAGAATTGCTTGTGGATTTCTTTTTGCTATTCATTGAAGACTTCAAAGTGGTGCTTAAAATTGAATGGCTATCAATCCTGAGTGCTGTCTCTTAGAATTTTTTGAAACTAATTATAAATTTTTTTATCAATGGAAAGCATATGATCCTCACGAGAAGACGTAGAAGCAAGGTCATAATTATCACCGGCCATCAGATGGAGAGGGTTTTTTAGATGACTGTAATGACTACTATGCTGCAAGGGTGACCCATTACTTATGCTATCATAAAGTGGAGACTCTACTTACTTGATCAATGGGTTGTGATACGTCGTAAATATCCTATGACTGAAGTGTTGAAAGAGAAGCTCCTAGAGTTTGATGATGCTCAACCTCGAGGACAAGCTTGATTTGAAAGAGGGAGGAATTATTATGAACCCTTTAATTTTTTGAGCTTGAGTCATTTCTCTTGAGGCTTTTTAGTCTAGTAGGAGTCGATTAGGGGTTTATTTTAGAATTATTATTTTTATTAGGCATCTAAGTCTTGAGGGACATAAGGGTGAAACTCTATAAATATAGATGTATCTATTTTTTTCTTTATTAAGGAAATACTATTCTGACTTTGGCAAACCCTAGGAGGTCGATCCCCTCGAAGTGATTAAGGAGGTCGATGTTGAATCTCAAATTTTGATGATAAAATCAATTAATAAATTTATAAACTAATATACTTTCAAGATGAGTAATACAAGAAATCTTTGATTATGGATTTGAACCATTAGAGGGCAATCTATCGAAGCAAGATGTTGGACCAAAAAGTGTCATGTCAAAGATTAGACATCGTACCGAAGGATTAGTCGATGTATGGCAAGATAGACTTTGTGCAGAGTTCGGGTATTATATCAAAAGATGCGTCAGAGGTTTGGATGAAGTGTCGGATGATTAGATGATATGTCGGGAAGATGGTGTTGGAAAACCTTAATAGGAGCATCACATGCACAGTGGGTTTTATTACAATCTCACAAGGTTCTTATTAATTACTTCTAGGGTGATTAGGACTCAACCATGCTGGAGTCCTATCAAGATCAAAATGGTAGAGGATGAGGCTGATCAAATGAAGGGAACAAAGAAAATTTGACAATATTTTTGTTGTAAAAAATTGGGCGTATTAAAAAATATTGCTAGTATAAAAATAAAAATCCAAATGTTCCTCTTCGCTCTTACTATAAAAAGTATAACCATATTGAAAATAAATGTTGGAACAAAAATTAAATAAATTATTATGAGGTTAATAATAGTGACGTAAAGGATGAGGAAAATATTCTCTTTCTATCATTTGATGAAGAATATTCTAGATCTGTGTAATTTTTAGATAGTGGATACGGTAATCATATGACAAAGGATAAAAGTTTATTTCAAAGATTTGATGACTCAGTCATATCTACTATGCAAATGGGAAACAGTAGCAAGATTCAAGTGGAAGGAAAATGAACAATTGTTATAAACACTAAATCTGATAAAGAAATTATTAATAATGTAATATTTATTCCTAGTTTAAAACAAAATCTTATCAGCTTAGGACAACTACTGAGAAAAGGATATTATGCTATTTTCTATGATAAAGCTTGATTTATGAGAAGAAAATTGATAAATTGGTAGCAATTGTAAGTATGATAAAAAATAATATGTTTTTCTTAGTATTTTCAGATTTTTCCTTACATGCATTCACTGCTACTGTTACTGATGAATCGACACTATGGCATAAAAGATATAGTAATCTGAATTATGATGGATTAAAATTATTAAATAAAAAAATGATAGTTGGTTTGTCTAAGATTAAAAATAAAGATACAATTTGTGAATCTTGTATTTTTGAAAATAGCATAGAAATTCTTTTTAATAGGTCATTCTTAGAGAGCCAAAAATTTATTAGAACTTGTGCATAAAGATATTTGTGTGCCTATGCAAAATATCTCATAAAGTGGAAGTAGATATTTTTTATTATTTACAGATGATTGCACAAGGATGATGTGGGTATATTTTCTAGAAGAAAAAGCTGAAGGTTTTTATGTTTTTAAAATTTTTAAAGCATATGTGGAAAAATAAAGTGGTTGTTTTATTAAGACTCTATGTACTGATAAAGGAGGTAAATTCATTTTCAAAGATTTTCTTATTTTTTGTAATAATATAAACATTCACAAGAAACTAACTATAAGCTATACCCCCTAACAAAATGGAGTAGCAGAGCAAAAGAACTTAGTAGTGGTTGAGACTACTAGATGTATGCTTGAAAAAAAAAGTAGTACGAAAAGAGTTTTGGGTAGAAGTTGTGAGTACATCAGTATATTTGCTAAATTGCTTTCCTACCAAGGCAGTACAAGGATAAATACTCTATGAAGCATTGTTAAACAGAAAGCCAAATGTAAGTCATTTAAAGATATTTCGTTGTGTTGCTTACTTTTATGTTCCTAATAAAAAAAAGTAAACTTGATAAGAAAAGTGTTAAATGCATATTTGTGGGGTATAGTAATGAGACAAAAGGTTTTAGCCTTTTTAATTCTACAACTATAAAAATTAATTATAAGTCATGATGTTATTTTTAATGAAGAAGAAGCTTGGAACTCTAAAACAGTTAAAACAATAATAATTATATTAGAAGTAGATAAAGCGCATGATACATTGCCTATCGATACCTTATTTGATTCTTCTCATATTTTGAATGATTCAAGTGATTTTAGTGAAACTAAATCAACTCCACGAAAATTTCATAGTATTTCAAAAATATATCAATTTAGTTAGTATATCATACTGAATCATTCATTGTATATGATGTTTTGCTTTGGAACCTACTTGTTTCGAAGTTGCAACTCAGAAATAAGAATAGGTGCAAGCAATGAATGATTAATTACAAGCTATAGAAAAAAATAAGACTTGGGAATTGGTAGATTTAGTTCTACAAAAAAAAAAAGTAATTAGACTTAAATGGGTGTACAAGTCGAAATTTAATGCTGATGGCTCATTGCAAAAACATAAAGCCAATTTAGTTGCTAAAGGATATACTCAAATTTCATATGATAAAAAAAGTACTTCGAGATTTGTGTTTAGCCTTACCTCAGGTGTGATTTCATAGACTACAAAAAAGCAGGAATGTATTACCCTCTCAAACTCTAAGACAGAGTATGTTGCGGCTACAAGTATATCATATCAAACAGTTTGGCTTCGAAGAATTTTAGCATATCTTCAAGAAAAATAAGATGGACCAACTAAAATCTATTATGATAACAAGTCTATTATTGCAATGACGAAGAATCATGTCTTCCATGGGTGCACCAAACATATTGAAGTTCGATATCATTTTATTCATGAATTGGTTGATAAAGAATAAATTCTAATGGATTACTACAGCACCAAGGAACAACTTGTCGATATCTTAATAAAAGCTTTGGCAAAAGAAATTTTTTTTTTTTTTCAAAGACAACTTCAAGTTACAACTATTTGAATTAAGGGGGTGTGTTAAGATTAATTCAAGTAGTTAGGATTAGATCAAATAAAAGATAAAATTTTAGATTAGATGAAGATGAGATTTATTGGGATATGATAGCTTTTTTAGTATTTTAAAATATTTATACTTTATCTTTTGCTAATATAAATAGGTGCTCTTTGATCAATATAAAGCATTGCAGATTGAAAGTACTCCTAGTTTCCTCTATTATTCTCTTCCTCTTCTCCCTAAAGGTCTGTAGAAAAACCAACAGGTTCCATAAACGATATCATTGATGGTTGCTCAAGCACAAGTGACGATGGAGGTGATGCACGACATCACGATAGGGTCATCCTCGATCAAAGATAATGCTACAACGAGGAGTGGTTCTTCACTATGTTCCTTCGTTGGCAATGGGCATCACATCGATGTTGGTAGTGGCGACATGCAAGACGGACGATAGTGCCATGTTGTTGATTGTCATTGAGACATTGCATGGTGGCCGTGCCATAGTGAGAAATCATGTGTAATAACGTAATTAAGGGAAAGCAGTAATTTTAACCCGATCAACTTCCCCATTTCAATTTTGACCTGATAATCTACCCTAATTCAATTTTGATCTAGTCAAGTTCTATTAAAACTTAGTTTTTGACTTGGTCAAATATGCTCAAATTGGTTTTTGACCTAATTTTGACCTAGCTAAGTTAAATGTATGACCAAAAGCTCAACCTTTTACTTGATTTGAGATTTTGATGAGACTTTTATTTTGACTCCTATTAAAATCTAATTTTGATCCAGGTTAACTTTAATTTTGACCGATCTAATTGGGTATTTGGCCCAAATCTATGAGCTCATTTTGAATATCTTAGTTCCAAATTTACCCGATTATAGAGGGTTGATTAATCTAATTTAGGAATTTATAAAATTTTAAATAAAATATAAGTTATAGATTTCTTTTATAGTTTTTCATATGAAATTTTAGAAAATTTTATTATTTATGATATTATAATTGTAATTTTTAAACTTTTAATTATTCACATGTATATACTTAAAAATTATGAAATAATATTTATTTTTTAGATAAAGATATATTTTTATTTTATCATGATTATAATCGATATATGAGTTTTT
This sequence comes from Ensete glaucum, assembly GCA_021527575.1. Lineage (NCBI taxonomy): Eukaryota > Viridiplantae > Streptophyta > Magnoliopsida > Zingiberales > Musaceae > Ensete > Ensete glaucum. The sequence goes on along the minus strand of CM038552.1, from coordinate 17,608,691 downwards.
CTTTATATTGATTAAATTGTTATGATTATTCTTTCATTATTAAATTATTTTTGCATAAATAAAATTAGTAAAAAATAGTGAATATTATTTATAATTTATATATAAGTTGTATCCAACTAGTAACTACTAAAGTGGCACAAGTTGATAGACTTATGGAATATGAACTATAATATATATTTTATCATTTATAGATCTTTTAAATTATATTTTATATTTTTGTATTAGTCTTATAACTACTAAAGTGACTTAGACTAATGATTTATAAAATTATATTAAATAGTTATTCTTAACTAATATTAAAAGATAATATTTATAATGATATACATAATTAGAAGATTTAGATAATCTCCAAGAGAATCTATGATGAGATAGAATGATATTATTTAGATATTCTTATTATTTAAGATTATATATCTAAAATAGTAATACTATTCCATAAAGATAGTATCAGTCTTTCATAAATATTTTTTAATAAATATTAAATATATCAATATTTCACCTAGAGGTATATTATGTTAATATTTAGATATCCTTATTATTTAAGATTATATAACTAAAATAGTAACACTATTTTACAAAGATAGTATTAGTCATCTATAATAACTAAATATGTTAATATTTCATCCAAAGTTGAAGTATAGATGATATCAATAGTTCATGCAAACTCAAAGAATTAATATTATTTTTATATTTTATAATAGTGCTTCCTTCCATATATTTTCATGCTTCTAGTGTCCTTATATTCTCTAGTTCAAATTATTCAGAATGGTTAGGGCATGTATAATATACACTGGATGTATATATCTCTACTTAGCATTATTTTGTGAAAGGCTTACAAACTTTACTAATAAAAGTATTATGGAATAAATAAATAAAATGAATGCTTGGGAAAGATTTATTAGCCTAAATCTATTTTTTATAAGAATAACAATTGTAAATAATATTAGGACTGCATTACCACTTACAACTAATACACAAGAATATTTTATGGATATTGAAGATATATCTAAATTTAATGACAAATCATTAGCAAGTACATTAATGAAAGATTGACTATGGCTTAATATGATAGCACTCAAGGGATTTAAGATCACAACATTAATTTGGTTCATAATACTACAAAACTTAAAGCATTGTCGTAATGTAGATGAGAATTCCCTTATGTAGTTCATTCTTAATTTTTTCCTCTTTAGTTTAACCCATTCCTACAATACAATTATATTGATCTTCTAGTTTTAGGATCATAACGCCACTAAGAGGATCGGCGTGTGAATTAGTGCTACAGTAATTTTTAACTAATTTAAAAGTTTGATCGATAAATCCATATCAGAAATGTGATTAATCAAAAATTTGAGTAAGGGTTACAGGTAAAGTAAATAAGTAAGCAACAATATATCAAAAGCAAGAGAAGCAATACAAACTGATTAATAGTGGTTTGGTCTTCTGACCTACGTCCACTCACGATTTCTCTTCCGTTAAGGTAATCGACTTTCTCTACTGATCTTCTTTCTAATGGGCAAAGATCAACTACCCTTATTATAGCTTTTCTTCTTTAAATAGGCTTAGGAGAGAACCTTCTTACCTCCTACAACTTAGAATCATCTCTAAACTCAAGAAGGAGGAAAAGACTCAAGCAATGCTCAAAAGAGAGAGCTACAACCTTTCACAAACTCAGAATTTGATGCTCCATCAACTAAGTCTCAATAGGATATTTTTAGGCCTTAAGAGGCTTCAAAATGGAGCTAAAATTTTAAATCCATAAAATTTTGGGGTATGGGTAGTACTACCATTAACATATGATGGTACCGCCACGGGAAATTTTGATGTCATAATTTCGGACATTTGGGCAATATTGTCACCATAATTTTTAAATTCTGGATAGTACTATCATTAGCCAAGGCGATACTACTGCCTACATAGGTAATACTACTGTTGTGAGTGCTAACAATCACTACTTATGCTTGTCGGCTAACTCAGATATTACCACCACTTGAGCCTGGTGGTATGATTACCTAGGCCTGCTTAAAGCCACTATTTCAAACTTTTAACAGGACCAATTCAGTCCAAGTCTAAACCCATTGGCTTTTATGATAAGTTGGCATGGTTTTGATCTCAAACCAACTCAATTTAAGGTAGAGAGACCTCGATCAAGACTTTTACAATCCAATCAAATATCCAACACAATTTCAAAGTTGTGTAGCATGTTATACACCATTCTAGCATGTTGTCAGATTTTTTTATACTTCGTCTGAACCTTTAACTCATCATCATTTCCTTTAGTTTATCACACGATCTATCGGCACGTCGATTTTCTCACGATATTTGATCTTTTGGCGTAATACCTGATCCTTCAAACACGATGCCCAAACTTATAATACGAAGTCTAATTTTTGACACATCGGCCGATCCTCTAGCTCGACGTCCAATTTTCAATGTGATACATTTCCTAGCACAACGTCTGATTATCCAGCTTCAATAGTTTGCCTTTAATGGTTCATATCCGTGATCGAAGTATTCTTGCATTTTATCTCAAAAGCATATTTGTCCATAAATTTATCAATTAATTTTATCATCAAAATATAGGATTCAATAATCTTCTCTTTTTTTATGATGATAACCAACCGATAATAGAGTTTTAACTAGTCTCCCCTTATTTATATGCCATTTTGATAAATAATGAATTCAAATTCAATAATAACAATAACCTTTCAGTGCTAGTCTTTAAATTGAAATAAAAAATTAATCATAAATCTTAATAACTTTCAATCGTAATCATTGTGAAAGACATATGCATAATTTTAGTTAAAATATCATTGCATAAAGCATATGCTAAAATGATCAATGCACAAAATGTATGCATAATTTGAACATCGTCATCATCATAAGTTAAAACATCATATTTCTTTCTTGTTTAATACATATAGTTACCACATTATCAAAAAGTAAAGACTTTTCTCTCCCTTTGTTATTAATAAAAAGGAGAAATAAACAAGCTACTTGGGTGGTGGTAATACAAAATGTTTGAATAAAATACAAAAATATGCATAAAAAATGTTAAGATGCTGATGAATCTCTACATCTCAATCAAAATCTAGCCTTGATGAAGCTCAATATGATCCAATCGAGCTGTTATGGAATTAGAAGATGAAGAGGATGTTGGATTCGCTAGAGGCCTCACTTTAAAGGGACTAGTAAGAGGAGAAGGATTGCCCCTATGTATAGGTATTTCTGGTTCAGGCTTAGCTGGAGGAGAATTAGTTTTTCTATGTAATCTAGTCCATATTTTATTTATTATAGTGCACCTTAATCTTCTTCATATGTTTCTATTTATTGAGAAACTTCGAGAGTGTCATATGCATAGCAAAAATATAAAACAAAACTAGTTGCCCATGTTTATCACATCGTCATGCAACGATTGGTGCGTAAAAAATTGTAAAACCAAAAAATATGATAATGAGAGATTTATTATCTAGAGAGATCGTATATCCCTAAAACTTTCAGATTTAGTCAGAGAGGACGAAGAAGATCAAATATCCTCCTCTCTAGTGGTATCCACATGGTAGATCATTGTAGTGATACTCTTCTAATCGCAGCTAAAAGCTCGTAACTCTTGCGCACCTTCTTACAGCAAATGTGAAAGAAGATATCCTATCTTCTTCCCTACCCTCTCGCAGTAAGGAGAGGGTGGTCGACTGAGAAGATGTACGAGGGAGGAGAATAGGAGGGGGTAGCCAAAAATATAGCCTATCACCCTATTAATTGCCCCTGCCTCCTATTTATAGAGAGCAACCTAAAACCCTAATGGATTATGCCTTAGTGGTTATTGGATCTTTATTCAATTATCTATACCTCTTGATTATTAGATCTATATCCAATAATCTCAATTTACCTCTAATTGGGCCTCATGCAAGGAGTCCATTATGTTAGGATCAATTGGCACTAAGAGGGAGGGGGGGGGGGGGTGAATTAGTATAAAAGTAAATTAACATTTTAAACAAAAATTTTTTTGCTTGAAGCAAGATAGAAAATCCAAAGCTTTTCATTTAAGTTAAGCAAGTGAATCTTATAGAGAAGTGCTAAGCTTCTTGCTTAAAAATGACTTTAAAAAGAACAAGCAAATCTGAATAAGAAGATAGACAATGTCTTTAATGAAGTGCTTGATTTCGAAGCCTTGATTTCAAAATGTAAATAAAAAATTTGGAAGCGTCTATTTGTGTTTTGAAATCAATTAAGAATTTGACAATTGTAACCAGTAAATTAAAGAAGTAATAACACTTACAATTATAGTGGTTCGACACTAACTGGCCTACGTCCACTTCTAAGTCCTCCTTGAGGCACATCGACATCCACTATTGATCTCCTTTGGGTGAAGGTCAAACCCTTACAATACTTACAAGGGAGATAAGATTACAATTCTTGGATCACTCCCTTACCCATTTTCTTTTTCTTATAATTCACATATAATATTTTTTTCAGAATATAATCTCCAGAATATAAGAAAACTTGGGGTATTTATAGCCCAAAATAGCTTTAGAATTTTGGAGCCAAAATTCAAATATACATAGAAAATCTAGGTACGGGCAGTTCACCCGCCGACCTAGGCAGCTCAACCGCCCGAAACCCTGAGTATAAGCAATTTACCCACTGGCCCTAGGCGATTCAGCCATCGTCAGTCACCTGAAAACCTGGGCAGTAGAAGTTTACCCACCGCTTACAAGTGGTTTACCCACTAAAATCTTCGAAAAATTGGTTCCTTTCATTTTTCAAATTCTGGCTTGAACCATCAGTTCACCAATCCTCTGGTTAACTAATTAAGCTCAACCTGAGCTCAATCAAACCCCAATACTAGACCCGATTGCTTCTTTAAGTTGATTCAGATTTCTTCTAAATCACACTCATTTATGACTCAATCTTAACCTACGACTTAAAGATTATAATCAAGATATAACCACTAAGCTTATTACCTTGCTCCCATAATCCGACAACCTCTGGAATCTCCAACGACGAGTCTCACGGTCTTTCTCTAGCGATCTCCCGGTGAGTTCCTAGCGATCTTTTCGATACCTTCAGTGAAGTCCTAGTAAATGCTCGATGAGCTCCCACTGCATCATCAAAAACTTTTGCTTGATGCCTAAGCTTGATTTGGGGTCCATGTCTGATCTGTAACTCCTTCTCCCATCGTGGTTAAACCTGCATGATACTAACTATGACTTAATTAATTAAAATCATTAATAACCACAAGTCCACTTCAAGATCTTCCCAACTCTTGACAAGACTTAATTAATTACAATAATTAATTATAATCTTTTATGCCAAGTTCATGCATTGTCGTTTAAAACCTAAAACCAAGTTTCATTTAAAAAGAAATCATCAAGATCATTACAATAAAATATTTTCAAATAAAAGCTTTAATTTATTTTAATTTTAATATTTAAGTAAGTCTAACTCTTTACACTTAGTGTAAGGAGTTAATATGCAATTGTCATGCTTATTTCAAAGATTTTTTTTAATTTTCCAAAAACACTTAGAAAGATAAGCATGAACTCCACCTCCCACCCCCCCCCCCCCCCCAACTATTTTTTTAATTTTAGTTCAAGCCAAATTCAAGAACAATCAATCATTCAATCATACAACATACAACCTATTTAACATTCAATCATCATCAAAATCCCTTTTCCAAAAAATTATTTTCTATTAAAAATAGCTAAGCTTCTTTAGTCCTAATTCATTTTTGTACTAGCATGCTCTAGCTATTCATAAGCCGTATATAATCGAAAAGCAATCAAGATTATTTGTATAACCATGAATCATTAAAAGATTTATTGCTAATAATTTTAATTCTAATAATTTTTATTATTATTGGTGTCTAGGCTAATGAGTTGGAAAAGTGTTTTAGATCTCAAGTCAAATGCCTTAAGGATCCAGTATCAGGATACCTTTTTGTGCTCCTAGCCTTTGTTTGGAGACAAACCTATAATAAAGGAGGTTTTGATTTAGTTACCTATTTGACTTTGGGTCCCTCATGAAAGGCTCTTTCTAATTTTACTAATGGCATTTGGTTGTTTATGATTTCTTTAGGAACCCAAACCAAATTGTGTGGACAACTGGCTTTACTTTAGGTTAGATTTAGCTCATTTCATTGACATGGAAAGGGGTCAACAATAGGTATGAGTCGGGTATAAAATAGTATAACAAAAATACTATTTTAAGATTCTCGGTGGCAGGCGGCGGTGGTACCGTCGGCTGCCGACGGTTGTACCGCCAGTCGATGGTGGTACTGCCCCAAGCGGTAGTAGTACCACCACCACCCAGGTTTTCGGGTGACTATCGATGATGGTACCACCAGTGGCGATAGTAATACCGCCCGTACTCGGGTTTTTCGATAAAGATTGAATTTTAGCTCCAATTTTTGAAGCCAATTAAGGTCTATAAATACCCCAAGTATTATTGCATGGTAAAGTAAGAAAGTGATAAGAAAGAGCAAGAAAAAGAGGTGCAAATATTGAAAAAATACTATTAGAATTTGTTGAGAACTTTCTTTTTGTGCTTCAAGTATAAAGTGAGGTTAAAGGAAAAGTAGAAGATTGTAAAGATTTCTTTCTTGAACCTGTAAAAAGGAGAGTGTAAAAGTTATTCTCCTGAGCCTAAGAAAAGGAGAAAGGTGTAAAAAGTTTTGATCTTCACCCTTAGAAGAAGATCATTAGTGGACACTGGTGGGCCTTGACGAAGGAGGACTTAAGAAGTAGATATAGGTCAAGTTGGTGATCGAACTACTATAAACTTGTGACCCTTTCTTTACTAGCTTTTTATTTTAGCATTCCGTAGCTAAATCAAGATTCTTCATTCGATCTTAAGTTTAATCGCTCTTTAACTTGATCTTAATGAAAAACACTTATTGTTTCAGTTTTTACCTCATGAATATTTTTCTAACCGAGTTATTTTACACTTGCACTAATTGAAAGCCACCTATGGTATCAAAGACATGTTCGACTTGTTATGATCAATTGGCACTAAGAGGGAGGGGGTGAATTAGTGCGGGGTGAATTAGTGCAAGTGTAGAAATACTCTATTTGAAAAACTTGCTTGAAGTAAAGAAGAAAATCAGAAGCGTTTCTTGGACTTCATTGAAAGCTAGTAAGTAAATGATTTAAAGGAAAGTCAAAAGATGATACATGTGCCTTTCTTCAAACTAATTAAGAAAAAATTAAATGTAATAAACAAGACAATAGTAGAGAGTTCATAGATTTATAGTGGTTCGGCCACAACTGGGCCTACACCCACTCCCCGAGTCCTCTTCGCTGAGATCCACTAATGTCTATTATCGATCTTTTTCGAGTGAAAACCAAACCCTTACACTTCCCACTCTCCATTTCATGGGCTTAGGAGAGAAACCTTACAAGCTTTACCCTTCAACTCACAAGGGAGACCTTTATAAAAATCACAACTCTTTTTGCTCACTCCCTTACCCCCTTTCGTTTTCTTGCATAATTTTAGTACATAATTTTTTATAGAATTTCTAGCCTAATTTGTTGTACTTAATGTAAGAAGACTTGGGGTATTTAAAGACCCTAATTGGCTTTAGAAATTGGAGTCAAAACTTTAAATATATTTGAAAAATCTGGGTAGGGGTGGTACAACCGTCAATGTCAACGATACTACTGCCAATAGTTGCCTAAAAAATAGCGCGATGGCAGTAAAATCGCTGAATTGGGCGATACAATCATCATCCACCGGTGGTACAACCACCATCCACTAGTGATACAACCATCGGGAATCTCGAAAAAGTGTTTCCTCCACTTTTCCAATCCTGACTTGTACATTTAGTTGACCCCTCTCCAAGTCAACTAATTTAGCGTAACTTGAGCTCAATCCAAACCCAAGTATGGATCCAATTTGCCTCACTTGAGTTAATTCAGATTCATTCCAAATCTAACTCAAGTAGGACTCAAAATTAATCAATGCTAACTATGACTAATTAATTACAATCATTATGACCATAAAGTCCAACAAAACCCTCCTAACTCCTGACAAGCTTTTTGACAACCTCCGACGATCTTCCAACGAGTCTCTTGATCTTCTTCTGGTGAACTCCTGACATCTTCCTAGCAAGCTCCTGATCACCTTTGGTGAGCTCCCAGCGAACTCCCGACAAGCCTTCGATACCTTCGGCGAGCTTCTGGCAAGTCTCTTAGCAAGTTCCCACTACATCGTCCGAACCCCGGCCCAATGCCCGAACTTAGACTTTGGCCTAACATCTGATTGTAATTTTCTTTCTCTGTGTAGTTAATCTTGCATCAATCATCTTTAACACACATATTAGATTAACAAACCATCAATTGATTTCATCATCAAAATTCAAGATTCAACAATCTCCCCCTTTTTGATTATGACAACCAATTGATGACGAGAGTTAACCTTTACTCCCCCTAAATCCATGCCATAATCCAAATAAATAAATCTTAAATTCAAAAGAACCAAACATTCTTAAATTCAAGTATTATAACATTCACTTATCAAATTCAAAAATCATGAATTTCAAAAATAATTGACCATCAAACCCTCAATGATACATGATATAACATTAATTTCAAAAATATTACCTTAAATCCTCAATCATTAAATCTTTAAGGATATTCCAAGTATATAAAATTCATGTATTAGTCATACAATTAATTTAAAATTTTTTCTCTTAAGTCATCAACTATTTTTCCCTCTTTGTTTATCACTAAAAAGAGAAATGGCCCCATTTTATCATTTTTCATATATGTGTCATCAATATGTCATTTCTCCCCCTTTGTCATCAATAAAAAGATAAAATATTGAGTAAATAATTTTAAGATACATAATTTCATTATATGTCAAATTTCTCTATATTTATAAAATATTTATTATATATCTAAACATTAAGTGTATGAAAAAGTTATTTCATTGCTCCTCCTTAGTAAAATAGGATAAGAGACATAATTTTATTTCATATAAAAATTTCTTCTTCTTTGTGAATAAGAAAGAAGAAACAATAGGGAGGGTGAAATCAAAGATCCAAGCATTTAGTATCCCAAAGAAATTTAGTTAGGAGGAGGGGGTACATTAAAAAATATTCATATAAGGTCTGTGAATCGAGATAAAGTCTCATCACAAAAAATCTTGAATCCCCTTCATATAAATGTCAATTTTAATGAGAATTATTTTGAATATGAGCTCAAAAATCCAAGAAATTCAAGAGCTTCTCATACATTCATTTTATGTAATATTCAAACACAAATAGCAAATCAAAATAGCAAATTATGTATTTTGAAGATCGTCCCATATAAATTTTGATAGGAAGCTTAACTTGTAAAGGTCAAGAAATCCGAAAGAAAATATGATAATAAATCAAGCTCAAATTTAAATCATGCATTTTGTATTCATTCAGAAAATTTAAAATTCTGAATTTTATTCTAAGCAAATTGTTACTTATTCAATGTTATAAAATGTATCATATCCAATTTTCTTCTAATTATATTGATAATTATATCTCCCACTTTGGTTATTATAAAATATGATAGTATATTTTTTCTTTTTACATGGATATCCTAATTACGACCATAATTACAAAGAAATCATGTCATTAAGGATGAAAAAAAATAAAATTGGAAGTACCAGAAGATATTATTTATTTTAAGAATTATCTTCCCCCTCTTTTTTCTTTATAATAATATAAATTAGTCTTAGGGCATTAAATAATGTTAATTCATCCAAAATAAATCTTAAGACACCCAATTCATTTAGATAAATTTTTTAATAAAATAGAAAAATAATCTTCTTAGAAATATCAATTATAATTATTAAGATCATAAATCTTCTTTTTATTAAAAATAGAAAGTAATAGAGATTGAACGTGATTCCCATAAAAGATAAGTAAAATCAAGAAATCAAGAAAATATGTATGATAAAATAAATTTCATATAATTTTTAACTTATCACTAATTTAAAAAATATTAATTTTGATGATAAGTCATACAAAGAAGGAAGTCATAAATAATCATGTAATGAAGGATATTAATATCAAATCATGAATACTAAATTACATGACTTATTTTGATAAATATTTTCTTAAATAATAAAGAATTCTTAGGAGATCAATTTTATAAGTAAAATCTTAGTTCACAAAAATTATCAAGTTATAAATATCGAGAAATTAAAATCATGATTTTGTAAAATAAGATATGGAAATATAAGGTCTCGATTTATGTATATTATCAAGATCATTGTTCACAAAAAGATTCATGTTATAGTTCCAAAAGGATAAACTTATGATTCATTTATTAAATTCTCTTTAATAAAGAGAAGGAATCTTAGTAAACGATCTCGGTTTATATAAAGATTTCAAATTATAATTTTCAAGATGTCAAGGCGATGATTTGGATAATAACATATTCAAATTTAAATCATCAAATCTCAAAATCAAGATTTAAAAAATATCATGAATAGATTCATCAATCTCTTATTGAAAACTCAATAAAATAGAGATTCAGAAATTTTGAAAAATACTTTCTTCTTTTTAGTTGTTTCAATTTTTATAATTTATTCCAAGAATGTCTTTATACAATTTCATTTAAAGTTAAACTGAGTTTCATTTGCAAAAGAAAACATCAAGATCATTGTAATAAAAATTTTCAAATAAGAGCTTTGATTTATCTTAATTTCAAAGATTTTTTTTCTTAAGTGAGTCTAACTCTTTAGGCTTAGTGAAATGAGTTACCATTCTCATTTAAAAATTTTTTAATTTTTTAAAAATACTAGAAAATGAAGCATGATTTTTCTCTTCCCTTTTTTATTTAATTCTAAGCTCAAATTCAAGAATAATATAATATTCAGCAACAAACATTCAATCATATTTCAAGTCAATCTTTGAACATTGATATTTATAAGCTAACTCAAAATCACCATAATATTTAAGTCATTCAACAATAGCCTTTACATTTAAATCAACATATATCCAAGCCAATGATTTTAAACCTATTATTAAAATCCCTTTTTCCATAAATTTCTACTTAGATAATTTTGCATAAAAAAATAACTAAAGTTTCTTTGTTCTAGTTCATTTTTGTACTAGCATGCATTGGCTATGAATAAGTTATTCATAATCGAAAGACAATTAAGACTAATTTTATAATTATGAACCATCATGAGATTTCTTATCAATAAACTTAATTCCAATCATTTTTCTTATTATTGTTGCTTAGGCTAGTGAGCTTGAAAGGAATGTTAGATCTCAAGTCTTGTGGCTTGAACATCCACTTTCAAGATACCATTTAGTGCTCCTAGCCTTGTTATAAGACAAATTTACAGTATGTGGGGTTTTGGTTTAGTTATCCATTTGACTTTGGGACCATCATGAAATGCTCTACCCACTTTCACTAAAGGTATTTGATTATTTATGGTTCCTTTAGGAACCCACATCAATTTATGTGGACTATATTTTGTAAATGAATATTTATAAGCTACATATCCTAATCTACCATAAAAGTTACATTTAATTTTTGGTGACATGTTTAGAGTGGATCCTTTGACAAAGATAGTTGGCTTTTGTTGAGTATTGCCAATAAAGGTCATACCTTCTTTCATATAACATGACCCTTATTTGTAAGGATCATGTTTTGGGATTTATTTCCAATTTTAAATTTTTTAAAAGTTTATTTTAATATGATATTTTATGTTTTAACTACTTCTGATATTTCACATTTAGAGCAAGAATTGTGTGATGGTGATGCATCATGCATTTCTTAAGTTTACTAACTAATGCTGCATGCTCTTTTTAAGTAGTTTATAGGATTTCCTAATCATTATAAATTCATCATAAAACTCATAAAAAATATTTAATAATTCATCAAAAGTAAATGAGATATTGGAGAAATCATTTATCTCATTGTTGATGACCATAAGCGAGAGATTCTACACTTTTGTTACGCCCCCTAAATATCCATATTCGAAAGGCATAAACCCATCATAAATTAGAAATATTATAATTCCTTCATTTCTAAACCCAAGATATAAATTAACATTTGAAGATACTGAAGAAATATTCAAACAGTTCATAACTTATAAAACCTAAGTAGTTTATGATCATATATCACATCACTCGATAAATCACAAAACTCAAAGCCAACTGAACAAAAACATTAACCACACTTAAAAATTCACTAGTGTCAGAAATCTATACAATTGCAAAACCAACCATTTACTCCAAATTCATATTATTGTAGACTAAACATAACATTCCAAAAACTCCAATATGAGAGGTCATTTAAAGCTTTTACATGATACATCAATTCAAATTCATCAATAATATTTCCTTACATACAAAATGTACTTATATAAAAAACTATTATATCACCTAACAAAACTTGCCCAAAATCTAAATAATTTTCCTCCACCTTAACCCAATTCTAACATTTTTCAAAGAGTGACAAGTTAACCTAAAAAATTTATATAGCAATAGAGTGAGCATATAAAGCTCAGTAAGTGAGTCACATATCAAAGGGAAAGGAGGCTAGTTTCAAACAAACTTGGTATCAAAATACACGGTAGAGATAAAAGAATTCATGGATATTAGCCCATTAGATATGAAATTATAAATGTTATTTTATTCAAAGCATATTTGGTTTATAATAAATGAAATAAAGAGTAATTAGAGCATATTAATGACGTAAGAAGTATTTCAGAGAATATCAAAAGCATATAGGATATTTCGGAGCATATCAATAGCAAACAAAACATTTCGGAATATATAAAGGCGTATGAAATGTTTCGGAACATACCAATAGCAAATGAAACATTTCAAAATATATCAAAGGCGTAAATATTTTGAAGCATATCAAAGGTGTATGAGTTATTTTAGAGTTTATCAAATGAACAAATAAGGAATAGAAGCTCAACATCATATCTGACATAGCAAGCAATACATTCTTATCCAAAGCACACAAATAAACTCATTAGTAATGCTTTGTATATCATATCAAAGACATAGATGGTGCTGTGGGATTACAAACATAATATGGTTTATCCATTGCTGATTGATACCATTGCTGAATTACAAAGCATCGCGGGCTCTAACCATAACTCCATTTACTATTTTTGGGAAAGGTTCACATTATTTCATAAACACCATAGTATAAAAGGATATGAGCAATAACAATGGCATATATCGGAAGCACATGCGGAACAACGAAATATACATGTGTCATTGTGAAGCAATACGATGCAACACAAACTTTTCATGACAAATTTAGGTATATAATTAATTTAAGGACAAGCATATATAAGGATCCAAAACAATAATATAAGACTCAAAAAAAGAAAGGACTTTAGCTAAATCACAGATAGAGTGTGATTTGATATCATATCAAAAACATAGAGTGTGATGTTGGATCATATATAAAATATGGTCCATCTATTTCTGGATGACCACCAGAAAGAAGTAGAGCATCGCAGGCTCTAACTATAACTCTCTTTCCCATTTCTGGCAAAGGTTCACATTATTCCACAAACACCGGAGTACAAAAGGACATGTGAGTAATAAATTTGGTACACATCAAAAGCACATGTGAAACAATGAATATGCAAGCACCTATACAAAAAAATACGATACAAACATAAATGTCATATAATTGATTCAGGTATGTAAATTATCTAAGGATAAGAGTATTCAAGATTTCAAACCAATAATAGAAAGCTTAATGAAAGTAAGGATTTTAGCTAAAAATCAATTTCCAAAGGAGTGAACACGAATAGACAAAATCAATAAAGGCTAAATTCTAACATAATTTGAGAGACACATTTCATAAATTATTTAAATAGTCAATCATGCTCTAAATTGCTCAGGAAAGGTGTCATTAGAAAGATAAATAAATCTAATTTTAGATAGAATATGTTTCATATAAATTAAACTTCTAACAAAGAGTTAAAAATTATTTGGTAAATAAAGGTCATAGAACAAAAGCTCTATTTTACAAAATTTATAGGATCAAATTCAACAGATGACTGATTACATATTTATATTCTAAATCTTTTAATCTGGTATCCAAAGAAAGATTTAGATGTCTAGTTTCCATCAAAATATATTTTTCTAAAATCAAAATTTTCAACAAAAAGTTATAAGCAGTTTAGTATCAAAAGATCAGAAATTACAGTCCATGTTTTGCAGAATCTATAGTGTCAATCGAAATAGAAATCTGGATAGTCATTTGGACTCCAAAATTTTTAATTTAGATATTAACATAATATCTATGAATCTATTTTCTAATAAAATAGATTTTGCTATAATTAGATTTTTAACAGAAAGTTACAATGAATTTAGTATCAAAAGGTTAGAGATTACAAAGTCTATTTTAAAGATTCTTCAGGGTTAATTGAAACAAGAGTTTAGACAGGCATATAAGCTCCAACATTTTTAATTTTAGATTCAAATAAAAGATCTACAAATCTAATTTTGAATAAAATATGTTTTGCCTCAAACATAGTTCAATCCATAAACTTATGGTAAAAATAAATAGAAAGGTTAGAATTATTAAATTTCATAGATTCATAAATTTTAAAATCATATCAAATAAAAATATAATCAAGGATGAAGACATTATGTAGGATGGGGTTAGAACACTTGCCTTGGAAGATTTTGATCTCAAATGTGTGGATTTGATCAAAATCCCTAAATCTCAAAATCTTTTTTTCTCCTCTTCCTTCTCTTCTTCTTCTTTTCCTTCTCAAGTGTACATTACAGCAAGCCTTCTCTTTCACAAATTTTGGGTAGGTTTTCTCTTCTAATTACTAGGTGACAAGCATGCATGGATGATGCTTATGTGTCACCTATGCAATATGCATAAGTGGCACCATCTTCAAACTAGGTAATGACACATGTCATCCCCCTTTTATCTCTTTTTTTATAACTTAATATAAATCTTTCATAATTTATATCAAACTTTTAAGTTTTATATTTAGGTCCATAGCAATAATCTTTTAATATAAAATTATTTAATCAAAAAAATATTAAACAAATCCTCATATTTACAAATAGGTCTTTACAAATAATCTATTATTAAATAAATCCTCATTAATAATTTAAATATTTCATTACAAATATTTTGAAATGAGGGATATTACACTCGTCCCTCCTTAAAAGAAAATATTTAGTCCTCTAAATTTATCATAAATCCATTAATCACTATATAATTAATAAAGCCTCAATATATTTTACACATCAAACATATCAAATATTAGTAATCCTCAAATCATGCTTTGATACAATCTCTATCACGCCCCCCAAATATCCGCATCCAAACGCGAGAACTCGTCATAAATCAAAAATATTATAATTCCTTTCTAAACCCAGGATCCAAACTAACATTTGAGGATACTAGAGAAGTATTTAGACACTATTCATAACTTTTAAAACCTAAGCAGTTTATGATCATATACCACATCACTCGATAATCCACAAAACTCAAAGCCAACTTAACAAAAACATTAACCACATTTATAAATCCACCAGTGTCAGAAATCTATACGATTGCAAAACCAATCATTTACTCTAAATTCATATCATCGTAGGCTAAACATAACATTCCAAAAACTCCAACGTGAGAGTTCATTTAAAGCTTTTATATGATACATCAAATCAAATTTATCGACAACATTTCATTACATATAAAAGATACTTATACAAAAACCATAATATATTACCCAACAAAACTTGCCTAAAATCTGAATAATTTTCCTCTGTCTTAGCTCAATTCTAACTTTTTTCTGAAAGTGACAAGTTAACCTGAAAAATTTATATAGCAACGAAGTGAGCATATAAAGCTCAACAAGTGACTAACATATCTAAGGCAAAGGAGACTAGGTTCAAATAAACTTGGTATCAAAATACAAAGCAGAGATACAAGAATTCACAGATATCAACCCATTAGATATGAAATTGTAAATGTCATTTTATTCAAAGCATATTTGGTTCATAACAAATGGAATAAAGAGTAATTAGAGCAAATTAATGATGTAAAAAGTATTTTAGAGTATATCACAGGTGTAGAGGATATTTCAGAGTATATCCATAGCAAATGAAACATTTTGAAACATTCATGATTCATTCGATAAAAAATTCTAAAAATGGATAAGATCGGCTAAGTCTTACATTAGAATTATGAACCCTCGATTCAAAAATGGAAATTCTTGTATATTGAGTAACCGCGGAGATGAATTTTGATCAGTTTATTTACTCGATCTGACCTTTTCCGCGAGTAAGGAGTTTATTAGGTCTAGGTCCCCTACAATACCTAATTGTGTCGATATGACAAAAAAATTTTTGTGAGGAAGGAATTAAAATCTTATTACAAAGAAATTCGTAAAAATGACTTTCTTTTTCTTTTCAAATCAAAAAACTTCATTTTTGGGGGGTATGATGTCAAATCAAACAAAGTAGTATATGTGGTAAAAAGAAAAAATAGGTAATCCATTCCCTTTTTCGAAAATGATCTTATCTTGGAGATTGTGTAATGCTTACTCTAAAACTCTTTGTTTACACAGTAGTGATATTCTTTGTTTCTCTCTTCATCTTGATTCTTATCTAATGATCCGTGACGTAATCACGGACGTGAGGAATAAAAAATTTTGAGTTTTCTTTGTTTTCTAATTTTTTCTTATTATTTTATCTATTCCATATATTCACTTTACCTATAAAAAATAAAGGAATCGAAATTCCTTGAAATCGAAAGTATCAAGTAATCGAGCGAGCGGAGAGAGGATTCAACCCTCGATACAACGGATTAGCAATCCGCCGCTTTAGTCCACTCAGCCATCTCTCCCAATTTAAATAAAATTGAAATTTCAATAAAATTTCAAATGAAATTGAAATTAACTATTTAAATGAAAATTGAAATCAAATAAAAAAAGAAAATAATAAAAAAGAAAAAATAGAAAGAAAACCTTACTTCTTTAATTTTGTACGAAAGGTTTATTCCCCCGGCCTGGTCCATATTAAAGGCATACAAAATGTTTCGGAACATATCAATAGTAAATGAAACATTTCGAAATATATCAAAGACATAAACAATTTAAAGCATATCAAAGGTATATGAGTTATTTCAAAGTTTATCAAATGAATAAATAAGAACAAAAGCTCAATATTATATTTGATATAACATGCATTACATTTTTATCTAAAACACACAAACAAACTCATAAGTAATACTTTGGATATCATATCAAAGATATAGATAGTGGTGTAGGATGATAAACATAATATGGTTCATCCATTGTTGAATGACTATCAAACATAAGTCTCCCACGTGTGTGAGCTTCATCCATCCATATCTGAATGAAGTCATAGGGGGCCGATAGGGGATTGCGAGCTCTAAGCATAACTCCCTTTATTATTTCTGGCAAAGATTCACATTATCCCATAAACACTAGAATGTAAAAGGATATGAGCAATAAAAGTGGCATATATTGGAAGTACATGCGGAATAACAAAATATACATGTGCCAATGTAAAGCAATCCAATGCAACATAAGCTTTTCATAACAGATTCAAGTATGCAATTAATTTAAGGACAAGAGCATATAAGGATTCAAAATAATAATATAAGGCTCAAATGAAGAAAGGACTTTAGCTAGATCATAAATAGAATATGATCTTATACCATATCAAAAACATAGAGGGTGATGTGAGATCATATACAGAATCTAGTCCATCCATTTCTAGATGACCACTAGATAGAAATAGAGCATCGCAGGCTCTAAGCATAACTCTCTTTACCATTTCTAATAAAGGTTCACATTATCCTATAAATACCAGAGTACAAAAGGACTTATGAGCAATAAATTTGGTATACATTAGAAGCACATGCGAAACAACGAACATGCATGCACCTATACGAAAAAAATAAGATACAAACATAAATGTCACATAATTGACTCAGGTATGTAAATTATCTGAGGATAAGAGTATTCAAAATTTTAAATCGATAATGTAAAGCTTAATAGAAATAATAATTTTAGCTAAAAATCAATTTATAAAAGAGTGAACAATAATAGGAAAAAATCAACAAAGGTTGAATTCTGACATAATTTGCGAGACACATTTTATAAATTATTTAAATAACTAATCATGCTCCGAATTGCTTAAGAAAGTTTTAGATAGAATAAGTTTTATAGAAATTAAAGCTACTAATAAAGTGTTACAAATGATATGGTAAACAAAGGTTATAGGACAAAAGCTTTGTTTTGTCGAATTTATAGGATCAAATTCAACAGATGACTCGTGAATTATTTATATTCCAAATCTTTCAATCTAGTATCAAAAGAAATATTTAGATGTCTAGTTTCTAATAAAATATGTTTTTCACAAATCAAAGTTTCCAACAGAAAGTTATAAGCAATTTAGTATCGAAAGGTTGAAAATTACGATCCCTGTTTTGCAGAATCCACAAAGTCACTCGAAACATAAATCTAGATAGTCATTTGGAGTCCAAATTTTTTAACCTAGCTATTAACAGAAAGATCTATGAATTTATTTTCTAATAAAATAGATTTTGCCATAATTAGATTTTTAACAAAAATTTACAAGAAATTTAGTATCAAGAGGTTGGAGATTACAAAATATGTTCTAAAGATTCTTTAGGCTCAATTAAAATAAGAGTTTAGACAAGCATATGGACTCTAAAATTTTTAATTATAGTTTAAAATAAAATATCTATGAATCTAATTTTGAATAAAATATGTTTTGCCTAAATCAAAGTTCAATGCAGAAAGTTATGACAAAAATAAGACAGAAAGGTCAAATTTCTTAAATTTCATATATTCATAAATTTACAGTTGAATGAGACAAATATCATGTTTTAAGCCACAAATCTTTCAAAATTATATCAAACTGAGATATAATCAAAGATAAAGACATTATGTAAGATGAGGTTAGAAGACTTTCCTTGAAATATTTTGATCCCAAGTGTGTAGATTTGATTAAAATTCCTAAATTCCTAAATTTTTTTTTGTCCTCTTTCTTCTTTTCTTCTTATTCTCCTTCTCAAATGTATGTTGCAACAAGCCTTCTCTTTCACAATTTTTGGGTAGGTTTTCTCCTCTAATTGCTACTTAATTTTGGCTAATATAAAGGTTGTTAGGTGGAAAGCATGCATGGATGATGCTTATGTGTCACCTATGTAACATGCATAAGTAGTACCATCTTTAAACTAGGTAATGACACATGTCATCCCTCTTTTCTCTAATTTTTTTATAAGTTAATGTGAATCTTTTACAATTCATATCAAACTTTTAAGTTACACATTTAGATCTCTAACAATAAGATTTTAGTATAAAATTATTTAATCAAAAAATTATTAAACAAATCCTCATATTTATAAATAGGTCCTTATAAATAATCTATTATTAAATAAATCTTTATTAATAATTTTAAATATATCATTATAAATATTTTAAAAATAAGGGATATTATAACTTATTCTTGATTGTTCTCTTTATGTTTAGAGCACCTCGACTTCTTGCGTTCAGAGCAAGAGGTTTGGTTCATTTGAAGTTCATTATTATATTTTTTGTTCATATTTATTAAATTTTTTTATTCTTTTGTCAAGTGTTCAAGTTTAAAGTTCTCATCACTCGAGGTTTCACTCGAGGAGTTATATGTTATTCTCAGTTCAAGTTTCTTCCTGTTCTTTGGAAGGTATTTTTTAAATTTATTTTTACAGATCATTTTATTTAATGATTCATTTAATTTAACTATGCTTTCATATGTGATTTTTAATGTATGTCATATATCAAAAGCTAAATCATAAGAAGAAACCCGATCAAAATCATTTTTATTTAAAGCATAGAACAAAGCTTTCATAGCTTTGACATTTAAATAAAACATTTGTTTTTCATCATCATTTCAATCATTTATTGGACTGGATGACTTCTGAAATTTTTTTTAATAATATACTATAAATCAAAATCTATCGAAATAAAAAAGATACATATTTAAACTTTCCAAGATGTATAGTCCGTCTCATTGAACATAGGAGGACTTATGATGCAATGACCCTCTTTAATATCATAATAAGCTATTTACTCACATGTGTGTTAATCTAATTAGTACAACGTGACTTTGATACAAATTGTTAGGATCAATAGGCATTAGAGGGGGAGGTGTGTGCAGTAGTGCAAGTATAAAAATACTTGATTTGAAAAACTTGTTTGAAGTAAAGAAAAAAATCAAAAACTTTTCTTGGACTTTGTTGAAAGTGAGTAAGCAAACGATTTAAAGAAAAGTCGAAAGATAATGCATGTGCCTTTCTTCAAATTAATTAAGAATAATCAAATGCAATAAATAAGGCAAGAGTAGAGAACTCACAAATTTATAGTGGTCGGCCACAACTAAGCTTACGTCTACTCCACGAGTCATCTTCATCGAGGCCCACCAGTGTCCACTACTGATCTTCTTCGGGTGAAGACCAGACCCTTACACTTCCCACCCTCCTTTTCACGGGCTCAAGAGAGAAACCTTACAAGCTTTATACTTCAACTTACAAGGGAGACCTTTACAAAAATTACAACTCTTTCTGCTCACTCCTTGCCGCCTTTCTTTTTCTTGTATAATTTTAATACATAATTTTTCATAGAATTTCTAGCCCAATTTGTTGTGCTTAATGTAAGAAGACTTGAGGTATTTATAGACCCTAATTGGCTTCAGAAATTAAAATAAAAAATTTAAACATATCTAAAAAATCTGAGTACGAGTGGTACAAAGGTCGACGTCGGTGGTACTACCATTGAAAACTGCTCGAAAAATATGGCAATGGTGATATGACCATCGACTTGGGTGGTATAATCATTGTCCACTAGTGATACAACCATCAGGAATCCTGGAAAAGTGTTTCCTACACTTTTCCAATCCAGACTTGTACCTTTAGTTGACCCATTTCTAGGTCAACTATTTTGCTCAACTTTAGCTTAATCCAAACCTAAGCGTAGACCCGGTTTGTCTCACTCGAGTTAATTTGGATTCCTTCCAAATCTAACTCAAGTGGGACTCAAACCGAACCGATACTAACTATGACCATCAAGTCTAACAAGACCCTCCTAACTCTCGGTAAGCTTTTCAGCAACCTTCGATGATCTTCTGGTGAGTCTCTTGGTCTTCTTTCGGTAAACTCCTAATGCCTTCCTGGCAAGCTCCCGATCACCTTTGGCGAGTTTCCAATGAACTCCCAACTAGCCTTTGATACCTTCGGCGAGTCTCTCGGTGAGTTCCCACAGCATCATCTGCCCTAACCCGACGCTTGGACTTGACTCTGGCTTAACATTTGATTATAATTTTCTTTATTTATCATAGTTAATCCTACATCATTCATCTCTAATACACATATTAGATCAACAAACTATCAATTGATTTCATTATCAAAATCTGAGATTTAACCAAGTGAGTTTAATGGCTATTTTTGACATTAACAAGGGTTAATGCATCACACGTCGTCTTTTGTTCAATGAGACAGACTATACCTTTTGGAAAACTAGAATGCAGATTTGTTAAATTTTATTAGATTTTGATTTGTGGAACATTATAGAAAATATAATTCATAAGTTATCTAATCCTATAAATGATTGGAATGATTATGGAAGATATATATTTTCATTAAATGCCAAAGCTATGAATACTTTATTTTGTACTTTAGATAAAAAATAACTTTAATTGGGTTTTTACTTGTGATTTGACTGTTGATATATGGGATACTTTAGAAGTCACACACGAAAGCATAACTAAATTAAAGAAATAAAAAATAAATAACTTGCAATGATGAACTCGAAGAACACCTTCCAAAGAACATGAAGAACATTGACTTGAGAACCAAAGATGAACACCTTCTAAAAAACAGGAAGGATTTGGCACTAAGAATAACAGATGACTCCTCAAGTAAAACCTCGAGTGATGAGGACTATGAATTTGAACTTATGACAAAAGAACCAAATAAATTAATGAAAATAAATTAAAAATATAAAAAAGAACTTACAATGGACATAACTTCTTGCTATGAATCAACGAAGCCGAGGCACTCCGAAGATGAAGAGCACAACCAAGAAGAAGTATATGACTATGCGCTTATGACCATCAACAATAAGGTAAGAAGCTCACCTGAAGCTTCCTTTACTTTTGATAAATTGTTAAATAACTTCCATAAACTATTTGATAAATTTAAGAAGCTTAACAAAACTTATAAATTACTTAAAAAGGAACATACATTACTTGCTAGTAAAATTAAAAACATGCATGAAGCATTAACATCATGCTTTTCTTATTCTAAATGTGAGTCATTATAGGTAATTAAAAAGGAAAATGTTATACTATAACAAACTTTAGAAAAGTTTAAAATAGCTAATAAATCTCTAAACGTGATGCTTGCTAATAAGGATTATCTTTATAGGAAAGAATGTATTAGCTTTATGGGTAACAATCAATAAATGCCAACTATCTTCGTTAGAGGACCCATATTATAACATTCTTCACTCAAAAATAAATATAACTTTTGGGGTAGATATGGATACTTTGCCTATAAATGTCTATTTAGAAAGTATAGTCCACATAAGTTGATTTGGGTTCCTAAAGGAATCATAGACAATCAAATGCCTTTAGTTAAATTAGGTAGAGCTTTTCATGAGGGACCCAATGTCAAATGGACACCTAAACCAAAACCCCTTCTCTTGTAGGTTTGTCTCCTAACAGAGGCTAGGAGTACTAAATAGTCTCTTGAAAGTGGATGTTCAAGACATATGATGGAGATCTAAAATACTTTTCAGGCTCACTAGCCTAAACAACGATAACAAGAAAAATTATTGAAATTAAATTATTGGCAACAAATCTTTTGATGGTTCATTGTTATATAATTAATATTGATTATTTTTCGATGATGTATAGCTAGAGCATACTAGTACAAAAATGAATTAGAACAAAGAAAAACCCTTAGCTATTTTTAATGAAAAATTATCTGCATTAAAATTTATAAAAAAGAGATTTTGATGATAATTGAATGTTAGGCTTGTATGTTGGTATTAACTAAGTTTTTATTAGCTTGTAAAGGTTGAATGATGATTGATTTTAATGTTATGATGGTTATATTTTGAAATAGGTTATTTGTTATTGAATATTAGATTATTCTTGAATTTGAGCTTAAAATAAAATAAAAAATGAGAGAAAAATCATGCTTCATTTTCTAGTATATTTAAAATTAAAAATATTTTTGAAATGAGAATGAAAATTGCATGATAACTCATTTCACTAAGTCTAAAGAGTTAGACTCACTTAAGAAAGAAAAATCATTGGAATTAAAATAAATTGAAGCTTTTGTTTAAAAATATTTTAGTATAATGATCTTAATGATTTCTTTTGAAAATAATACTTGGTTTTTAGTTTTAAAAAGTTTGAAAATGTTTTACTTGTTTGGAAATATTTTATTGCAATGATCGTGATGTTTTTTTAAATAAAACTCAAGTTTTGACTTTAAATGACAATGCATATGAAAGATAAAGGCGTTCTTGAAATAGAATACATAAATTGAAACAACTAAAAAGAGGAAAAATTTTTCTTTGAAAATTTCTCAATCAAGTTTTCAATAAGAGATAAAGTGATACCATTATTGATTAAATCTCTTCAACTATAAAAATAATTTTGATGATTGAAATTTGAGATTTTTTTCCCAACCAAATCATGAATTTTTCCATGATTTTTTTTTTCACTTGAGATATCTTTTATGAGAATCAACGTTTTACTTAAATAATTTTTGCTTTACCAAAGAGGAGACTTATGATCTTATAACTTGAGATTTTCATTATAAACTATGATTTTGATAACTTAAAATTTTCTATACATGAATCAAGATCTTTTATCTTTTCTCCTATGCAACATCTTAAAAATTATAATTTAATATCTTTATATAAATCAAGATCATTCGCTAAGATTCTTTCTTTTTAGTAAAGAAAATTATCTATATAAATCAAGATCCTTCTTATTATTAGATCTCATAAGATTTCTTTTTAACCTAAAAAAAAATTTGTCAAATTAAATCATGTCTTTTGGTATTCATGATTTGATGCTAATATCCTTCATGACATGATTTATTTGTTCCTTATATTCATGAATGGTATACCTTATCACCAAATTGATATTGCTTAAATTTATCATGATTTAAAAATTAATAAAGAAAATATTATGTACCTTTGTATTCTTTCATTCCTTTTGACAATGACCAAAGGGGGAGATAAAATTAATATCTTGCAACAAAGAAGCGAATTGGATATGATAAATGTTTCAACATTGACTGAGGAATAATTAAATTAGATATGATAAATAAAAAAGAGAATTAGATATGATAAAATTGCTATCTTGCAACAAAATAATTAAATGAGGAATAATTTGTTTAGAAGAAAATTAGGAATTTTAAATTTTCTATCTACATGAGATGATTTTAATTCTTCCAAATGCATGATATGCTATCATGTTATTTTTTGGATTTCTTGAGCTTTTCCCTCTTGATATTTACATGAGATGAACTTTTAAATGCAACGAGTAGCTCTTATATTTTTCTTGGATTTTTTGGCTTTTTGAACTCTCTTTCAAAATTATTCTTTTTTTAAATTGGCATTTACAAAAAGAGAAAATGTGATTCAAATTTCTCTTTGTGATGAGATTCATTTTTATCCTCTTTCTCAAAAATTATTTTGATTCATGGATCTCTTAAATCCTTGATGAAATGTTTTCAAATGTATCCCTCCTCTTGATATTTGATTTTTTAGGATCCTTGATTTTTGGATCTTTGACACCCCCTCTTCTTCTTATATCTTATTTATAAAGAGGGAGAAAAGAAATTTGATCTGGCATTTGTGATGCATATATCTTTATCCTTCTTCTAATTTTATAAAGGAGGAAAAATGAATTAAATTCTTGAGTCTTCTTAATATTTAAAAAAATATTCAAATATAATTGAGAATTTTTCCTTTTTGTTGATGACAAAAGGAGAGAAATAATATAATTTGTAATATCCCTCATTTCTGAAATATTTATAATGATATATTTTGTTTATGTGGACCCATTTGTAAATTTGAGAATTTATTTATTAATTTTTTGATTAAATAATTTTATATTAAAAAATTGATTGTTAGGGACCTAAATATGAATCTTTAAAATATGAAATAAATTATAAAAGATTCACTTAAGTTAATAAAAAAATAAAAATATGGTGAGGACATGTGTCACCACCTTGTTTAAAGTAGTGACACTTGTGCATATACATATGTGACACATAAGCACCTTGTTTAAAGTAGTGCCACCTATCAACTCATATATTAGCTTCAGCAATTAACAATTAGATAAACAAAAATGAGTTTTGGCTGCAACGTAAACTTTAGGAGAAAGAAGAAGAAGAAGAATAAGAATAAGAAATTTGTGGATTTTGAGATTGTGATCTAAATCACACCTTTGGGATCAAAATTTGTAAAGGCAAGTGTTCTAACCCCATCCTATATAATATCTTCTATCCTTTTTCTACTAAAATTTATCCTTGTTCTTACTTTAATTATGAGAAACAATTTGGGATAAAACCAAAATCTCTTTTGTTGGATGCCTAAGTATGAATCTGTAACATTATTAAGATTATGACTCGTCCGTTTTATTCTTGCTATAACTTTTAGTATAGACCTCTAATTTAGACAAAATTAGCTTTTTAAGAAATAGATTTACATATCTTTCTTTTGAAACTAAGTTTGAAGAATTTGGAGTTCATTTGCTAGTCTAAACGTTTATTTAAATTGAACATATGAAATCTATAAAATAGAGTGTATACCTCCTGACCTTTTATCACTATATTGCTTATATCATTCAATTGGAGTCTCTGATATATACAACACTAGATTTATTATAAATTAGACCCTTTCATCTTTCATTAATACTAGGACTGAAAGATTTAGAGTCCAAATGACTATCAAAATTTCTGTTTTGTTAGACCTTATAAATTCTGTAAAATAGGGACTATGATTTCAGACTTTTGGTTGTCAAATCTTCTATAATATTTTGTAGAGGCTTTCAATTTGTATAAAACTTATTTCATTTAAAAGTAGATTGATTTAGCTTTCTAAAAATACTTTTTTGAGTAATTTGGAGTATATATGATTATTCAAAATAACTTTGAGATGTACCTTATGAATTCTGCTAGAATAGTGAGTGTATCAGTTTTGCCCATTCTTGCTTCATCTATTTCAAACTTAAATTCTATGATGCTCTTACCTTTGATTTCCTTATATATCTGAGTATGTTATATATTAATTAATGTTACACTATATTATTTTATTTAGGCACATGCATAGTTTTTTATTCCGCATATGCTTCTGATATAAGCTAAATTCATTACTCATGTCCTTTTGTACTATGGTGTTTGTAGAATATTCTGAACTTTTACCAGAAATGATAAAGGGTATTGAAGCCTGTGATACTCTACTATGTTTGGTGGTCAGATGGACCATATTATATTTATGATCCCACTTCACCATCTATGATTTTGATATATTATCGGATCATACTCTGTCTATGATCCAATTAAAGCCCATCCTTCAATTTAGCCTTACAGTATTGCTTAAATACTTATGTACTCTTATTATTTATTCTTTGACTATCTGAATACAAATTATGACTGTTTACATTGATATCATATTACTTCATATTAGCACATATATATTTCATTGTTCCACATGTGCTTCCGATATATACCACTTTTATTGCTCATGTCCTGTTGTACTATGATGTTTATGGGATTTTTTAGACCTTTGCTAGAAATAGTAAAGGGTATTGTGTTTAGAGCCAGTTGTGCTCTTGTCGACCCCATTGACTTCACTCAGACATGGGTGGATGAAGCTCCCAAATGTAGGAGACTTATGTTTGGTAGTCATTCAACAATAGATAATTCACATTCTATTTATGGTCCCACGTCACTATCTATGTCTTTGATATGATATCCAGAGTATTGCTCATAAGTATATTTCTACACTTTGAATAAGAATGAATGAATATTATGTCTGATATGATATTGAGTTTATGTTCCTTAATTGTTCATTTGATAAGCTTTAAGATTATTTCTGCACCATTGATATGCTTCGAAATATGTCCTATGCACCTTTGATATGCTCCGAATCATTTTACATTTCATTGATATATTCTAAAACTCTTTATGCATCCTTGATATGCTCTAAAATATTTTATTTACCATTGATATGTTCCGAAACATTTCATATGTGTTTTAAATGCTCCTAACTGTTTCGAATGTCATTATTATGTTTTCGAAATATTTCATTTGCTATTGATATATTCCGAAATGCTTCACACACCATTGATATGTTCTAAAATGTCCTAAACATATGTGATATGCTATGAGATGTTATATATGCCTTTGATATATTCTGAAACATTTTATATATCTTGATATACTCTGAAATGTTTCGTATTCCTCTCATTCGAGATTATGCGATAATTCCATATCACTCGCTCAATCCGTTGAGCTTTATGGAGATATTACCTTGAGAAACTTTTTCTCGATATTTGTGATCTGTTGCACATGATTCTTCCTCTAGAGAACTAGGACTTATCCCTCCTGGATATCTATCTTGTTGGAGTGACTTTCCTCTTTATATACTTCCCCCTAGAAGTTTCGGACACCACCATCCTCTTTGGACTACTCCATCTTGCTGAACAACTTGTGCCTTGTTCTACCCTGTAAATGCACTTGCTAGATTGTAACCCTTCACCAATATAGTCTCTACTACACCCTTCAAGGTCTAGCAATGTGCTAAACTTATTGTACATTTCAGCCGCCTATGGATGTATCCTTTCCATGTCGAAGAGAAAGTTCTGATGCTCTATGGCATCGAGTTCCGATCGCACCTTGGGATGGCCACGAATACTCCGTCGTCCGTGTATAAGCCCTTGCATGAGTACCAAATCCTTCTAGTTAGCAATTCCCCTAACCTTTGTGAGTTTTGCTTAACTCTTTAGGTCATTACCCAACACCTCCCATTTTGCATGGTCTTATCTCTCACCAAGCACCCCACTTGCCTTGAGCACCATCAAGTTTGGTTTCCAACGTTAAGCCGTAGCTCGAACTCAGCCATCCTAATCTTTGTGTGCTATAAATTCTTCTTTGCTTGCTTGTCCTCGTAGTGCCTCTTGTGCAAAGGGTTGGCCATTCCTTTGAATGCCAAGTCTAGATGCTCGCTCCTCTGAGCGACTCATTTTCCTACATCTCAATGTCCATTTTCCTCTAAACAATTATGCATGCTGGCTATCCTCCACACAACCTAGTTAAGTCCCCCACGTTTGTATGGCGAGTGTTTATGTGTATGCTTGTCCCACTCTGATACCACATTGTTACGGGCTTAGCTAATTTTGCCTAAGCCAGGCAGCATCTATGCGTGTCTATCCACAAAGGTCAGCCCTCCTCGATATCTCCTAGAGTCCCTTAGACTTACAAAAGAGAAAACGGGCCAGAAGAAGCAATTCCCATAGGATCCACAAGCAACTGCTTAAGCAAACACTTTATAAAGCCAGATACAAATTACACCTATGGACATTACAAACTCAGAGAGGTTGCACACAAAGGATAATGGTCCATTATAGACCAAAGTCCTCACAAGTGCTTACAAGACACACTTGTATTTACAAGCTAAAATTGGCCATAAAGCAAACAAAACTAGGGCTGCTAAGCCTACTACAAGCCCGCTACTTACTGTATAAGGTATGTACACAAACCGAAGGACACGGACAAACATGAGCATTTCATCGAACACCTTGATTACATTGTTGTCCGTGACAGCTGGGAGCTCGCCGACGATGATCGAAAGTTTATTGGTAGTGTGCCAAGAGTTCTCTGGAAGATGATCGAGAGACTCGCCGGGAGTTTGTTGGAGGATGCCAGGAGTTCAGAAGATCAATTGATGTGTCAGATAATAAGAGCGATCGTAATTATGTAATATGTCATAGTTAGTATCGTAATTGAGTCCTAATTGAGTTAAATTTAGAGAAATCTAAATTAACTCAATGTGAGGCAACTAAGTCCACTTTGGGTTAGATTTGAGCTGAGGTTGAGCTCATTTTGTTAACCTAGAAAGGGGTCAACAAGAGATACGAGTCGGGTATGAAGTTGTACAGAAAAAGTATTCTTTTGGGATTCCCAATAGCAGTACCATCAGTGGGTGGTGGTAGTACTACCCAAGCAATTGTGGTACCACCGACTATCGATGGTTGTACCGCTATGGCCTAGGTTTTTAAGCGACTATCGACGATGGTACCATCGCTAGCGACGGTAGTACCACCCGTACCCAGGTTTTCAAAAAAAGGTTGAATTTTGGCTCTAATTTTTTAAGTCAATTGGGGTCTATAAATACCCAAAGTATTCTTGCATGGTAAAGCAATAAAGTGATAAGCAAGTTAAAAAGAAAAGGTAAAAATACTAAAAAAATGATGTTAGAATTTATTAAGAACTTCCCTTGTGTGCTTCAAGTGTAAAGTGAGATTGAAGGAAGAGTGGAAGAATGTAAATATTTCTCTCTTGAACCTATGAAAAATGAGAGTGTAAAGGTTCTTTTCCTAAGAATAAAAAAAGGAGAAAAGTATAAAGGGTTTTGATCTTCACCCATGGAAGAAGACCATCAGTGAACAATGGCAGGCCTCGACGAAAGAGGACTTGGGAAGTGGATGTAGGTCAAGTTGGTGACCTAATCACTATAGACTTATGAGTCTTTCTTTACTTGCTTTTTATTTTAGCATTCTGTAGCTAAATTAAGATACTTTATTCGGTCTTAAGTTTAATTGCTCTCTAACTTAATCTTAATAAAAAATGCTTTTAGTTTTAATCTTTACCTTAATCATATTTTTCAAACCGAGTTACTTTTGCACTTGCACTAATTCACTGCCCACCCTCTTAGTGCTAACTCGATCCTAATAGATCAAACACCCCTTACACCTTTCTCCTTTTCATAAGCTCAAGAGAACAACTTTTACACTCTCATTTTTTTAGGTTCAAGAAATCAATATTTTTGACTCAATTTCAGCCCTTCCCTTACAGAATTCACTCATGAAAGAAAAAGGGAAGCTCTCAACCCAATTTAACAAAATTTTATCAAAATTTTCTTTCACATTCTTGCTTTTCTATGTAAGAATACTTAGGGTATTTAGATCACAAATACACCAATTAGTTTTATCATCAAAATCTGAAATTCATCATCAAATACATCATCATTGAAGGCCATTAAGGCATAGTTTGTAATTTCTTCTTTATTGGCTTGCTCTTTGACTTATGATTCACTTGAATCATCCCACACTGTCTTTAGTACTTTCTTCTTCTTCTAGGTTGCTGATTTTTTTTTTTAGTTACAGATACTTAATTTTGAAGTGTCTTAGCCTTTTGCACTCATAACATATGATTATATCTTTCTTGGGTTTATTTTTATTTTTACCTTCTCATTTTATAGTATTTGTCTTGTTTCTCCTTATGAGATTTTTTAATCTTCTTATACAGAGTGTCATGTCATCATCATCATTACTTGAGTTTTCGCTCGAGTAGCCCTCTCATTCTTCCTTTTCTTTAAAAGGTTTTCCTCTTCTTCATCATGCTTTATAGGTCATTTCATAAGTTATTAAAAATCCTATGATTTCTTCAAGAGAAAATTTATTCAAACTTTAACTTTTTGGATCACTAGTACTTTCGAATCCTAAGTTTTAGGAAGAGACCTTAAAATCTTACTCAACAATTCATGATTAATATAACTTTTACCAAAAGCTTTTAAACCATTGACAGGATCCGTAAAATGGGTGTATATGTCATCAATCGGTTCATTTGACTTTATTTTAAATAATTCATAATTATGAAATAAAAAATTAATTTTAGATTTTTTTACTCTATTTGTGCCTTCATGAGTAACTTTGAGTCTCGCAACTAGAAACTCAATTGAACTCATTTTTGTCTAAAGCATAAAATAAAGCAATCATAGTTTTAGCACATAAAGAAAATATTTTCTTTTCAAAATTATTCCATTCATCCATCGGTTTATAAGATTTTTTAAAATTATACTTAACGATATTCCATAAATCAAAATCTATAGAAAGTAAAAAAATTATCATTCTAGTTTTTCAATAGGTATAATCTGTCTCATTGATTATGTTTAAGCCCAAGTCTACTCAAGGCTACTGTTTTGACCTTCTAACGAGCCTAATTTGGTTTTGGTCCAAGCCCATTGGCTTTCTCGATAAGTTGGCATCGTTTTGGACCAATACAAACTGAATTTGATTTAAAATGATCTAAATCAAGATTTTAACAATCCAATCATATATCTGACATTATGGTCAAAGCTTTTTAGCACGTTATATGCTATTCTAGCATGTTGTCTGATCTTCTAGTATTTTGTCCAAACCTCTGATACATCATTCTTTTCTTCAGCATATTGCTCGATTTATTGACATGTCAACTTTCCCATTACATTTGATCTGTTGGTATAATACTTGATCCTTCCAGTATGATGCTTGAGCTTATACTATGTAGTCCAATCGTCGATACATCGACCAATCCTCTGACTTGACATCCAATTTCTGACATGATACATTTTCTCGATAAAATGTCCGATTCTCCTACTTCAACAATTTGCCCTTTGATGGTTCGTATCTGTGATCAAAGTATTCCTTGAACCACTTATCTCAAAAGGATATTGTCCAAAAGCTCATCAATTGACTTAATTATCAAAATCCAAGATCCAATAGTAGCTATCAAAGTAACTTGGACTAATGACTTATAATATTATATTAAATAATTATTCTTAATTGATATTAAAAAATAATATTTATAATGACATACATAATTATGAGATCTAGATAATCCTTTATTATGAGATAGAATAATATTACTTTAGATACCCTTATTATTTAAGATTGTATAACTAAAATAAGAATACTATTCCACAAAGATAGTATTAGTCCTCCATAAATAATTTTTAAATAAATATTAAATATATTAATATTTCATCCAAAGGTGAAGTATGTCAATATTTTGGATATTCTTTGCTGGTTACAAGTGCCCTGCAAGCCAATCATATGAGTGATGGCATGTGTGACATGTTGTGCGATTTTTTGCTTATGATTAATATTGACATATTCTCACGTTATATTATCTATAGCATATATTGTGATGTCCTTTATTCTGTGTAATGAAAATCGGATCGTGAGATCGATTCACCTTTAAACATAAATCCTAAATAATCCCAATCATAGGTTACTCGAGAGGGACATCGAGATAACCATTCAGACCGATGTACTATATACCCGTCCATATGATGGAGATGACTGGTCTCATAGCTACTTATGTGGAGACACTAAGGATATAATACAGGTGCTCATTGGAGAATGAGTTTACTAATTGATTCACTTATATAATATTATATGGTTGATGATACCTAATATTATACAAGGATTCTATCGTCCTAGTTGTGTATCTAGTCCTTTAACACTAAGGATGTCTTGTATGAGTATTCCTTTCTTTGATGCTAGACTTACAGGTTTGGAAATTTTTAGATCTGGTACAATTGGTTATCGGGATTAATAGCCAACCTTATGAAGGCAATTGAGTATTAATAAAGGATCATCCACTCTCGGTATCACGAGAGAAATATCCTGTATATGCTTACTTAGACAAATCCCTAGCCAAGATTATTCAGATTGAGAGAGAACGAGTTCTCTGGTAGAATCTGATTATAGCAAGACATGGCGTAGTGGCCTAGTACATCCATAGTCAATAAGTCGAGTGAATTATTATGGAGATAATAATTTACTACATCAGAAGGAGTTCTGATGGGAGCGACTCACGACCAGCTCGGTATTGGGCCTAGAGGGTCACACATATATAGTGGATGCTTCAGTGAATAGAGGATTGGATGAAAATCCAATTAGCCCCAATTCTCATTAGATGAGGCCCTATGCTGATGGGCTCCTTGCTTGAGGCCCAATTGAAAGCTTAAGAAAATTCTTGGATAAAGATCCAATAATTCAAGTTTAATGGGTAATTGGATAAAGATCCAATACCTACTAAGGCGGGTGCCCTAGGTTTTTGATGGCTCTATATAAGTAGGAGGGGAGACTCATGGTTGATAGGTTACAGCTTTAGCCACCGCCTCCTATTCTCCTCCCTCCCTCTATGTAAGAGTTGCGAGATCAGATTGGATGAAAATCCAATTAGCCCCAATTCTCATTAGATGAGGCCCTATGCTGATGGGCTCCTTGCTTGAGGCCCAATTGAAAGCTTAAGAAAATTCTTGGATAAAGATCCAATAATTCAAGTTTAATGGGTAATTGGATAAAGATCCAATACCTACTAAGGCGGGTGCCCTAGGTTTTTGATGGCTCTATATAAGTAGGAGGGGAGACTCATGGTTGATAGGTTACAGCTTTAGCCACCGCCTCCTATTCTCCTCCCTCCCTCTATGTAAGAGTTGCGAGATCAGATTGGAGGAGTTTCACTCCTTCGTGTGGATACCACTAGAGAGGAGGATGCTTAACCTCCTTCATTCTCTCCATTCGGATCTGGAAATATTGGGATATATAATCTCCCTAGGTAAAATCAATCTCTCACACATCATAATTTTTTGATTTTTATATTTTTCTTATGACCTCAATCTTTTGCATGATAATTTGATCTACGTGGGAAACTAATTTTTTGCTTTGATTTTCGCTGTGCATGTGATATTCTCATTGAGATTTCTCTATAGTGGTATCGAGCCAAGGTTTTTATGCAAAAGATTGGTTTTAATCTAGTGTGATGAGATTGAATTGCATAGACATGTTCTATATGTTCTTGCTACATTTTTACAGCGAAAGCAGTGAGGAAAGGGGTGGGTGGCCACGGCCAGGCCCTCTCTAGGGGTGGCCAGCCACGACCAAGCCACTTGTAGGGTTGGCCAATCATGGTAAAAGCCCCTTGCAGGGGCAGATAGCCCGCAAGGGCCGATGGCGGGGCCCAAGAACCGCCCACCAGCGTGGCTGGCGTCAGGGGCGGCCTATGGGCGAGGTAGTGCCCACAAGAGGCGGTCGCCTAGGCAACAAAGGTCGGCTGCCGCAAGGCCATAAGGGGTAGCCCGCAAGGGCTACCGCAAGGGCGATCGCTAGCGGCGAGCCGCCAACAAGACAGTAGCCGTTGCCCGAGGACAGCGATGCCTACTGCAGGGGCGGCTACCCACGTCGACAGCGTGCAGCGTTGCCGCCCGTGCAAGGGCGATGGTGGCGCAGAGGGGGCAGGATAGGTTAGGGCATTCTTTTTTAGAAAAGAACTATTTTACCCCTCTAAATTAGGAAAATTCCTAGGATTGTCATCATGTATAGAATTTCTAAAATATCCTTAACTATTATAGAAATTCTAAGGACTATCTTTTTATCTAAAATTATAAAAATACCCTCAATAATTCAAGAAATTTTGAGGAATATCCTCTCATTTAGAATTACAAAAATACTCTTGACAATTCTAAAAATTTTGAGTATATCCTGATTTCTAAAAAAATAATTAATTATTATATATCTAGTAATCCTACATGTGATGTGATGTACATGTTATGTATGATGTGGATGGATGATCATGAGCCATGTGTTGTGTGTAATTGTGATTATTATTATTATTATTATTATTATTATTATTATTATTATTGGGGCCTACGAGCCTTTATTTTTCTCATTTATTGTCAGGCCTGTGTGCTTATGATTATTTGTAATTACATAGAGACGCACAGCGGGAGCTTGAAGATGACAACGGGACCCACGATGCCATGGCGGGAGATCACGATGCATGGTAATGCGACGAGGATTCGATCAAACCAATGATAACGAGATCAACAATCACAGGGCATGGAGATATGCTGATACATATATAGATCCTATTGTGAGTGATTAGGCCCATTGGCTCAGGCTTAATCATATTAGGTGACGTCTCATAATCATCTGATGTGGCTTGCATATATAATGTGTTATATACCTACTAGATATATGTATATATATTTGCATGCGATATAGATATATATTAAATATATATGTATGTGACATGACATATTAGGAGACTAATATAAAATAAAAAACTCCACCTATGTTAATATTAAGTCAGTAAGCATGAGGTAATAAGATTGACCCATGTGGCCTTCTATCATTATAGGAAGAAATTAAATCACGATATAAGTTGAGTTGGTCGAGTCACTCGAGGCTCACCGATCTACGTGATCGAGTTCTTGCCTACGATATATAGATGTCACTAGTAACCTGAGGACATGATATGACTTGGTCGAGCAGTCGAGATCATGATGATTTGG
This sequence comes from Ensete glaucum, assembly GCA_021527575.1. Taxonomy (NCBI): domain Eukaryota; kingdom Viridiplantae; phylum Streptophyta; class Magnoliopsida; order Zingiberales; family Musaceae; genus Ensete; species Ensete glaucum. The sequence goes on along the minus strand of CM038552.1, from coordinate 17,573,303 downwards.
AGGTCGAACATGACGGGAATCATAAGGAGTTGTGATCGGCAAGAGTTGCCTGTCTTTGAGGCTTAATGCAATTGGTCAAGTCCCTCAAGGTTGCACTAAGATGCCGATTGGATCCCGATCCCACTAGGAGTATATCAGAGACATCCGTCTCATGTGTGGAGAGTGTTGTGTGATTTTCTAGGAAAATAGCGAAAGTACATTAAGATAGAAGTCCATAGCTTAATTAATATTTTCTACATGTTATTTATTTATGCTATATCTTGTTTGTCACTTGCAAAACCCCTATGTGGCATACTTGATGCCAACCGCCTCATTGATCCAAAGGCTCCACAATTTGAGAATTATTTTCATAAAAGAGAAAATCGTATATATCCTTAACATGATTGTCCCTACGCCGAAGGAAAGGACAAGCAAGGATGAGATCGCTCGCTTTGTGAAGTATAAAGATAGTCTTAAAAGATAACCTATATGTTGATCTTATACTTCAGTCCCTACCCGATTCCTTTTCATAGTTCATTATTAACTTTAATATGAACAAGTTTGAGGTGACTCTATCTGAGCTCCTTAATATGTTTAGAGAAGCTGAGAGCACCATCAAGAAGGAGAAGCCAGTTCTCTATATTGGTGAGACCAAAAAGAAAAGGAAGGCCAGTAAGACCCTTAAGAAGGGCAAGGGCAAAGGAAGATCGGGTAAGAAAAAGGTTGCCAAGAAAAACCTAACAAAGGATAAAGGACAGTGATTCCACTACGGCCAAAACGGGCATTGGAAAAGGAACTGTAAGGACTACCTTGCAGAAAAGGTGAAACAAAAGCTTCGAGAAGCTTCAAGTATATTCATGATCAGTCTCCACTTGTCAAATTTTCATGATAACACATGGGTATTGGATACCGAAAATGCTTATCATATATGTAATTCATTGTAGGTTTTGGCAAGACCTAGGAGATTGACCAAAGGCGAGATGGACCTCAAGATGGGCAATGGAACAAGAGTTGCTGCAGTTGCTATTGGGGAGGTCACCCTACATCTGCCTAGTAGAGCTATTATTGTATTGGATATATGCTATTTTGCTCCCTCTATTATCAAAAATATTATTTCCATCTCTTGCTTGATAATTAGTGCATATAAATTAGTTTTTAAGAATAATAGTTGTTCAATAATTATGGATGATGAGATCATCACTAGAGGGACATTGATAAATGGCTTACATGTGTTAGACACTTCTCTACATATTATGAATATAAATGTCTAAGAGAAAAAGAGATGAGGTGAATAATGCATACCTATAACATTATAGGTTAGGTCATATATATATGAGGGAATGATTAAAAAGTTACTGGAAGATGGATACTTAGATCCATTTGACTATGAGTTATATGTAATTTACGAACCTTGCCTTCATGGGAAGATGACCAACTCTCCTTTGAGTGAAATTAGAGAGAGAGCCGCTGAGTTATTGAAACTCATACATAGTGATGTATGTGGTCCCATATCGACTAGGCTATAGGTGGTTACTCATATTTCATTACATTCACTAATGATTTTTCTAGGTATAGACATATGTACTTGATGAAGTACAAATCTGAGGCCTTTGAGAAATAAAGGGAATATAAGAATGAAGTCAAGAAACATATTGGAAAGAATACTAAGACTCTTTGATCAGATCGAGGAGGAGAGTACTTCAGTACGAGTTCACCCATTTCCTCAAGGACAATAGGATTCTATCCCAATGGACACCTCCTTATACAGCTCAACTCAATGGTGTATCAGAAAGGAGGAATTATATGCTATTAGACATGGTGTGGTGTATGATGAGTTTCACTGATCTACTCATCTCGTTCTGGGGATACGCCCTAGAAATCGTAACTTACCTCCTGAATAGAGTTACATCAAAGTCGATAGTGTCTACACCATATGAGATATGGAAAGGAAGAAGCTCGATTTTAAGATAGTTAAGATTTGGGGCTATCCTGCCCATGTTAGAAGACACAACCCCAACAAGTTGGAATCAAGGACGGAACGGTGTACATTCGTAGGATACCTTAAGGATCCTTTGGGGTATTATTTCTATTATCCCGTGAACCAAAAAGCCTTCATTGCCAAGAGAATAGTGTTCCTTGAGAAGGAACACATTCATGGTGGAAACAGTGGGAGAGATAGAATTGAGCAAGATTGGAGAACCTATCTCAAGCACCATTCCAGAGCCCGAATCTATTCAGTTACCTAACACACAAATTCTAACTTTACGTAGGTCTAGCAGAGTATCTCACCCTCCTAAAAGATGTGGGACATATCAGTGGAGAGGACTCTTAGGATGTTGATCCTTAGACCTATGAAGAGGCTATTATGAGTATAGACTCCGGAAAGTGGTAAGAAGCCATGAATTCTGAGATAGAGTCCATGTACTCTAACAAGGTTTAGAACCTTATAGATGTACTTAAGGGTATCATACCCATCGGGTACAAGTGGATCTTCAAAAATATGATTGGAGTAGATAGAAATGTGGAGACCTATAAGGCAAGGCTAGTAGCTAAAAGATATCGTTAAAGACAAAGAGTTGACTATGATAAAATATTTTCACCTATAGCCATGCTTAAGTCCATTAGAATTTTTTTGGTTATTGCAGCACACTATGACTATGAGATCTGGCATATGGATGTTAAAACAGTATTCCTCAATAGCAACCTCGAGGAGGATGTGTATATGATACAGCCAGAGGGATTCATATCCACAAAGAGTCCAGATAAAGTGTCCAGGTTGCTCAAGTTCATTTATGGACTAAATCAAGCTTCTCGAAGTTGGAATATAAGATTTGATAAGATGATTAGATCTTATAATTTTGTTAAGAACGAAGATGAGCCTTATGTGTACAAGACGATAAGTGAGAGCGGTATCACCTTCTTGGTATTGTATATAGATGACATCCTAATCATTGGGAATTATGTAAGAATGCTCTCCACAGTAAAGACTTGGCTATCCAGAAACTTCTCCATGAAAGACTTAGGAGAAGCGTCCTATATTTTGGGGATCCCAGATCTATAGAGATAGATCTAAAAGGATAGTTCCTTGTCTTAGTCTAGGTACATAGACTCCATTATCAAAAAGTTTGGCATGGAGAATTCTAAGAGATGACTCATATCGATAAGATATAGAATATCACTTTCTAGGAGTATGTCCCAAAAGACTCCTAAAGACATAGATGTTATGTTATGTACCGGGCCTGATATAGTACATGCTCTGAGTGTCACGAGTAGATATCAGGCAGATCCAGGGTTAGAACATTGGAAGGTAGTAAAGATATCCTTAAGTACTTGAGAATGATTAAGAATCTTTTACTGGTGTATGGAGGAGGTAGCATCTAAGCTGAGGGCTACACGGACTCAACTTTCTAGTCCAACATCGATGATAGCAAGTCAAACTCAGGATATGTTTTCACCCTAAATGGAGGAGCAATAAGCTGGAAGAGTTCCAAGCAAGATACTACTACTGACTCGACCATAGAGGCGGAATACATTATTGTATCAAAAGCAACAAAAGAAGGGGTATGGATGAAGAAGTAAATCAGAGATTTAGGAGTCATACCAAGCAGGGTGAAGTTAATTCCCATATATTATGATAGTGACAGGGTGATAACTCTAGCAAGGAAACTCAGGTCTCATCAGAATTGTTCTAAGGAGGTTTCATCTGATTAGAGTGATCATGACCCGAAAAGATATAGTAATGGAAAGAGTTTCATTCGAAGATAACATTGTAGATTCACTGACGAAGCCACTGGCTCAGATTGTATTTGAGCATCATAGGGGTCTGATGGGGATCAGACACATAGGTAATTGGCTTTAGGTCAAGTAGGAGATTGCTGGTTACAGGTGCCCTATAAGTTAATCATATGAGTAATGACATATGTGACATGTTGTGCGATCTTTTTGCTTACGATTAATATTGGCATATTCTCATATTATATTATATATAGCATATATATTATGATGTCCTTGGTTCTGTGCAATGGAAATTGGATTGTGATGAGATCACGATAATGAGATCGATTCACCTTTAAATATAGATCCTACATAATCCCGGTCATAGGTTACTCTAGAAGGACATCGAAATAATTGAACAGAGCTATGTACTATATACACATCCATATGATAGAGGCGGCTAGTCTTATAGTCGTCACTTGTGTGGAGACACTAAGGACATAGTATAGGTGCTCATTGAAGAATGAGTTTACTAATTGATCCGCTTATGGAATGTTGTATGGTTGATGATACCTAATGTCATATAGTAATTCCATAGTCCTAGTTGTGTATCTAGTCCTTTGACTTGAGACACTAAGGATGCCTTACATGAGCACTCCTTTTTTTAACGTCAGACTTATAGGTTTAAAAAGTTCTAGATTTGGTACAACTGGTTATAGGGATTGGTATTCAACTTTACGAAGGCA